>OZ012735.1:71471313-73996313 GCA_963859935.3 Lathyrus sativus
CTCAAATTGATGAAGTGTTATGTTTTGATCACCTTGATCAGCACATCTGCAAGTTGCTTTAGAGTGCTGACATGAACAACCTCAAGTACACCATTTTGAACTTGGTTGTGCAGAAAAATGGTACTTAGTATCAATGTGCTTGCTTCTTTCATACAACACTGAAATCTTAGCAAGACTTATGAAAGATTTATTGTCAATCATCAATCTGACTGGTCTGCTCACCTTGAATTTCAGTTCCTACATCAAATACATCAGTCAAACAGCTTGACAAGCTGACAAAACACCAGCTATTCAGCTTCACAAGTTGACAATGCAACCACTGGTTTCTTCTTGGAGCGCCAAAAAATGGGAGCTCTTAGATACACGAACAGGTATCATGTAGTGCTTCTTCTATCCACTTTATCACCACACCAGTAATGGTTTGAGTAACATATCAGCTCAACATCATCTTACACTCCAAATGGAAAACAAATCCATGTCTCAGAGTCCCTTTTATATACCTCAGAATCGTGATTGCAGCCTTGTAGTGTGACCACTTTGGTTTACTCATAAACTTATGTACCATTCCAATTGCATAACATATGTCAGGTCTAGTGTTACACAAATATCTTTGGAAACCAACCAAATATTTGAAGGTTGTAGCATATACATTCTCACCATTAAAATTATAGTCCAACTTATAATTTGTCTCAACAGGTGTGATTGCTGACTTACAATTCATCAGCTCAAATCTCTTTAGCAACTCAAGTTCATACTTTAGTTGGTGCACAATGATTCCATTTTCAGAGTGAAGAATCTTCATTCTTAGAAAATATACCATATTTCTAAGGTCAATCATATCAAAAGCATTCATCAGCATATTTTTGAACTTGTTTATCTTAAAAGTACAGATCTCTATAAGAAGTATGTCATCCACACAAAGACACGCCAAAATCATATTGCCTTCAAAAGTATGCTATATATTTTTTGAATCACATACACACCATACTCTGCTTTGCATTTTTTGAATCCTAGATGCTTGAAAATTAATCACTTTTCATATTCCAAGCCCTTGGAGCTTGTTTTATCCCTACAAGGATTTATGCAGCTTGTACATCATCCCTTCTTTGTTCTCTTTCACAAATCGAGGAGGTTATAACACATAAACTTCTTCTTGCAAAGGAGCATTTAGAAAAGTTAACTTTACATCTAAATGTATCAGAGGCCAATTCATATTTGCAGCTATAGCAATAACCAACCTTATGGTTTCATGTCTAGCTACAGGTACAAACTCTTCAAAGTAGTCTAAACCATACTTTTGTAGGAATCCTCAGCTACTAACCTTGCTTTATACTTAGCAACACAAACATTTGGCTTCAGTTGTATCTTGAAAACTCATCTCACACTGATGGATTTCTTATTCTGACGTAAAATAGTCATTTCACATGTCTTGTTTCTTTCAACGGCCTCAATCCCTTCCTTCATGGAGTTCAACCACACTTTCTTCTTGAGAGCCTCATTGGGGCTGACAGGTTCATAGTCCACCATCATGGAATTCTGTATGACTTCCCCTTTAGATTCAATCTCAATATCATGCAACAACTCAAAGTCTGCAAGTCTCCTTGGTATATGATAAACTCTCTGTGGCCTCTAGAATAGTGCAAGTTCACCTTAAGAAATAGGACCACCTTTAGAGGCAGGATCAACTTAAGAGACTAGGTTACTTTTAGATTCAGGTTCATTATCAAAGTCAGAGTTACCTTCAGAGTCATACTCACCTTTATAGAATTAAAGCCATCTTTAGAGTGAGACTCACCTTCAGAGTTGGAGTCATCTTCAGATTCAGACTCACCTTCAGAGTTGGAGTCATCTTCAGATTCAGACTTACCTTCAGAGTTAGAATCACCTTTAGAGGTAGAAACTCCTTCAAAGGAAGAATCAAAGTCAGTGTTGACAATGCACTAGAGTTGGATTGAGACATACTTCAATCCCATGTTTTTTATATTTTCACTATGACATATCTGCTAACTTCAACTTTGATAGTGCCCAAGAAATAAAGCTTATAAGCACATGTATTGTGTTAAACTATAAGCAACATGACTCTACTTCTATCATCCACTTTCTCTAAGCTTATGAAGTTCAAATGCCTAATCTCTTGTGCCATAACTCATTTTCCCCTTCAGCACTTCTTGCACTAAGGCATTGAGTATATGTTGTTGCAACATTCACTTTCAATGTCATGTTTCTTCCTAATCCAAAGTGCATAATCAGCTTCTGATTATAGTCATACAACTTTAAGAGATTGTCCTTCATGGTTACTAAAAAAAATCTTTTTTAATCAGTTGACTTACACTCATCATATTTCTATTCATGCTAGGAACATACCATACATCCTTAATCATTATAGTTTTTCCATTAATCAATTTCACTCTAACTTTTCCCATTCCTTTAGCATTTAGATACTCATCACCAGCACATTTGATCTTGCTCTTTCTACCATATTCAAAATCAACCATCCATTACTTGTTTCAAATTAGGTGATTTGAGTAGCCAGTGTCCATATAGCACCAGTCTAACATTGATCCACATGCATTCTCAGATGCCATTAATAACATGGGTTCATCATCAAAATCTCATATGTTTATGTTGGCTTCTTCACCCTTGCTAACCTTGTTTACCCATCAATTAGCAACAAAATGGCCAAACTTGTTGCAACTCTGGCACTGAATTGTCCACTTATCAAACTTCCCTTTTCCCTTCTAAAAACTCCTATGTTTCTTCTATTTATAGTTGGACATTTATGACTTCTAAACAACATCACCATACTTTTTCTTATTCTCTGGCCATCCTTACTTCTGGTTCTTCTTTTTAGAAGAAGCTGTAAGTCCTGTGGTTTTTGGATTGGCTGCATTTTGGTAAAAACAACATGCTATTGGAAAGATGTTGAACCAGATGTTCTACCATCACAGTCAGACATCATGTTCTACATGATACCGTGACATGTTCCGGGACATGTTATACCAGATAGTTAGAGCATGATTATTTTTGTAATTTTAGTGTGAATTTTGAGTGTGTTCTGATGCACAGGTGGGTGACTTTTATGGGAGTATATTTTGGGATTTTTTGTTATTATAGATTATGTTACTTTTTTTAAAAAGGGTCCTTGAGCCGTTTTAGGAAAGTGTGTATTTTTTTTCTATTATTATGTAGGTTGATTTGCATCCAATTTATACTGATTACTGCTATTTTTAGGTCTCAAGAAGCCTAAGTCCAGTAGGTCTGAAGGCTATTCAATGTGAAGAAAAACCCTATTGGAGTAAGAGAGCATATCGTGATAATTTTGTGTAATAAGGATTAGCCATTGTTTTGGTTGGTCTTTAGGATTTATTGCTTGTTAATTGTATGTCACTCATGTATCTTCTGATGTATTGAGGTTGAATGACTGTTCATTATCCACTCTAAAGCTTTTAAGCAATAGTGTATTATTCTTGATTGAAGCTTTTAAGCAAGATCAAGGATTTTCTTAGAAGTGTGTTACTTCTATTGTTTGTTTTTGTTTATACAGTCACTGGGATTGGGACTGTTTGGTATCACTGAGGTGATTAGGAAGTGAGAGGGGATTCTTATATCTAGATGGTGATTTCTAGGTAGAAGTTGCACGGTTAATGATTAGGTGAGAAGTTGTAAATGGAGGAGTTTAACTTTGAATTAATACTATTAGTGGATTTCCGTCCTAGCTTGATAACCCTCAGATGTAGGTGAGTTGCACCGAACTGGGTTAACAATTCTTGTGTTGATTTTATTTTTCTTTCATTCAAATTCCTGCATTTTTTTGTATGATCAAGATGGTGTTGATCCCGGTGTTGTGACATCTGTAGCTACATGCCAAATTTTCAATTGGCATCAGAGTAGGTCACCTTGTTCTTTTTTTTTGGGTGAGTCTCATGGAGTTTGTATTTTGGTGCTATGGATAAGGAAGGAGGAGGAAATGTTAATAGGCCTCCAGTCTTAGATGGCACTAATTATGACTATTGGAAGGCACGTATGGTGAATTTCTTAAAGTCTATGGACAACAAAACTTGGAAGGTTATCATCAAGGGGTTGGAGCACCCTATGGTTAAGGATAAGAATGGTAAAGAATCCTTGAAGCCAGAAGAGGATTATACCAAGGATGAAGATGAGACAGCTCTTGGAAACTCCAAAGCCTTGAATGCTTTATTCAATGGAGTTGGCAAGAACATGTTCAGGTTGATCAACACTTGCACTGTGGCTAAGGATGCTTGGGAAATTCTCAAGACTACTCATGAACGAACCTTCAAGGTTAAGATGTCAAGACTTCAGCTTCTCACTACCAAATTTGAGAACTTAAAGATGAGGGAGAATGAGAGTATTCATGACTTTCACATGAATATACTTGAAATAGATAATGCCTTTAGTTCCTTGGGAGAGAAGATATCAAAAGAGAAGTTAGTGAGGAAGATTCTTAGGTCTCTTCCTAAGAAGTTTGACATGAAAGTCACTGCCATAGACGAAGCCCAAAACATCGGCCGTATGAGGTTTGATGAGTTAGTTAGCTCACTTCAAACATTTAAATTGACCTTGAATGATATAATTGAAAAGAAGAACAAAAGCATTGCTTTTGTATCAAATGCTGAAGATTATGAGGGACAAGCTAACCTAGATACTGAAGACGGACTGTCAAATATAATTGTTTTACTTGGGAAGCTGTTCAATAGAATCTTAAAGAGAATGGATAGAAGAGGAAGACCAGGTGTCAAGGATATCACCTCTGACATCAGAAATAGTTATGATTCTCAAAAGAATACCAGAACTAAAGAAAAGACAGATCTAATTAAAGGGATCTAGTGTTACGAGTGTGAAGGTTTTGGTCACATTAAGCCAGAATGCCCTGGCTATCTCAGCAAGGAGAAAAAGGGTTGGTTGTTTCTTAGTCTGATGATGTTGAGTCTAAAGATGAATCCAATAAAGAGACTACTGAATCTGCTACTGCTTTTTCTTGCAGATGGGCTGATGAAGTAGAAGCATGTGATAAAAATGATCTATATGAAGATTTGGATGTGGATTAAAAGGAAATTTGTAACAAGTGTGAGGAATATTGAAAGGCAAAGGAGAATCAGAGAAAGGCCATAGATGAATTTGAGAATGAGAAGAAGGAACTGTTAGGTGTTATCTCTCATCTTCAAAGTGAGATAACTCTCCTAAATTTCAAGCTCAATGATTTTACTGATTCCTCAAGGAGGACAAAAAATAAGGCTGATCAAATAGAAGTTACAAAAGGCCAGTATCATCCTAATAATAGACAGAAAAGAATGTCTGAAGATAATTATGTTATTCTGGAAAGAAAAGAAAGAAGATGGACACAATGTCTAACCACATGTTACAACATTTGGGTAAACATGATGAACATCCAAATAGTTTCCAATCTTGTTGGAGATGTCATTATTATGGAGAGTATGGTCACATAAATCCATTTTGTTATAAATTATATGGAAACCAAATATCCTCAGTTAAGTCCAAGGATAAGCCAGTTAGCAAAAAGAGAAGTATTAAGGATAAAAGTGTTAACCTTATAGCTCACACTTCCTTGAGAGTCTCAACTAGAGAAGACTGATACTTTCATATTGGATGCTCTATTCAACATTTTCTATGATTTTAAGAAAATTTTGTGTAGAAGTTTGTTTGGTGTAATATTTAATAATAAAGCAATGGTAAGTAAATATGGTGTTTTAACATATGAGAAAGTTTGATGGGGGTAGATTTCATCATCCTATTTTCATGTATTCTCGTGATTAATAATATGCATTTGAAATAAGCAATTAATATTACCATTTATCGCTCGACGCCATTGTTTATGTCTAAAACAATAATGTGAAATTAATCGTATTTAATAATAGACGATCTTTCAACTTACTAACCAATATGATAGCATTAAGATTCGATATCATTTATGGATGCTAAACCTAAATCTATGTATAGAGTTTAGTATCTAGCATATGAAAAGCTTTGATATAGTAAAAGAAAGTATTTCTCAATATAAATTTAAAATTATTAAAATATGTTCTAGTTAGCTACTATAAAACAAGCATTAAGCATGAAGATGATCATCAATATTAATGTATAATTAGAATTACATAAAACTCCATGATCAAAATTGATACATGAATATTTTGACGACTACATCTAACCCCATCAAAATAAAAATTAGATACTCTTACTCATAATAGTTGTACAATGACGATCTATAAGAAAAAATTGTAATAAAATTTGCGTCGATTTCTTGGATAATGCTTCTGCCTTCAATCTTACATTTTTCTTTCTCTTATGATATTTTTAAATTTCTGGTAAAAATAATTATTTGAATGGTTTTTCAAGATGTTTCAAATGAATAGCGTAGACTAATATTTATAGAGTTCTTCTAAGGATTTCTAGCTTAGCGAGGCCTTTAGCTCGCCAAGCAAGCCTGTTTTTCTTCCCCTTTAAATTATGTCCAGCTCATACCTAAGGGGATTTGGACACCATAATTTTCTTAGTGTGTCGCCCTTTCTTGGCTAGCAATAAAACCTTTCCTTCACTCTAAAGTAACCTAGTAAAGAAGTGTTTGAACCACCTTACCTTGCTTAGCGATGTATTTGTCTCGCCTACTGAGTAATTTGACTTTGAATTTGAACTTTTCTTTGAACTGATATAGCTTGCTTAGTGAAACCTTGTAATTTGCTTGGTGAGGAGATACTTTGATGTTCTATTCTATTTTTGGCTTAGCGAGCTCTTTCTTAGTTTGGCAAGGTGATTGTCTTTTTGGTTGGGCAAGCCCATGCTGACTATTTTTACTGGTGCATATTAATAACATAGTTAAAAAGTTAACACAAGTGTTTTGTCTTATTTTTATCATAAATTAGAGGTTTTCCATGGGGTTACTTATAATTTGAGTTAATAAGTGTTTATGAAAATCAGTAAATTTGACACTTATCATGTCTGGAGAAGAAACTTCCCTCAAATAGGTGACTCGGGTGGATGTTGACTCACCGCCAATGAATAATATGCAGGTAATGCATGAACCACTATAAGAACTAGGTTTTGGTACTAAAATTGACCATGGGTCTGAAGTTTTAAGTGGAGTAAAAGATTATATCCTTGTACATGACAAATAGCATCTTTCATCTAAGCCTCCAAAATGATACGAGACATGAAAACTTGACAACCCACACATTTCTTGCTATTTAAAAAGATACTTCCATATTTCAAGATTCTATAGCTAGTCAAGAGAAAAACCATTGTGGTGCAATGGTAGAGGAGATAGAGTCTTTGAACAAATTAAACATGAGAGCTTGTTGATCTTCCTGAGGGGAAAAGGCCGTCATTTGTAAGTGGTTGTTCAAGATAAAACCAACAATAACAAAAAAAAGGGAAAGTTCAAGGCTTGTCTTGTAGAAAATGGGTACTCACAACACAAAGAGATTGACTATGATGAAAATTTCACTTTGACAATCAAACATACTTTTTTCAATGTAGTGTTAGCCTCGGTGGCTAGTCAGAACATTCCTTTAGAGCGGATGTATGTGAAGATATAATTTTTTTCATAGTAATCTAGATGAGAAAATTTACATGGAGTAACTAGAGGGTTTTAGTGACATTGGACCTGATAGACTAGTTTGTAAATTGAAGAGGTCTTTGTATGGTTTAAATCAGCCTTCAAGGAAATGGTACAAATGCTATGATTCATACATGATTTAGATTAGCTATAGAAAGTGTGAGTATGATTGTTTTGTTTATGATACTTGATGATGGTTATTTTATTTTCTTGTTATTGTATGTTGATGATATGTAGATTGTCGCTAATCATTTACATGACGTAAATGAATTGAAAATCATGTTGGAAAAAGAGTTTGACATGAAAATTTTAGGTGTTGATAAGAAGATTCTTGGTAAAGAAATTCACAGAGATATGAATGCTAAACATTTATGGATCTCTCACAAAAGCTATGTTGAAAAGGTGCTAGAAAAGTTTCACATGAGTAGTTCAAAGGTAGTGAATACTCGATTCTCCAACCACTTTAAGATCTAATTGGATCAGTGTCCCAAGACAGATGCAGAAGTTGAGTATATGTCAAAAGTTAATTACGCTAGTGATGTTGGTTGTTTAATGTATGTTATGGTATGCACCAGACCAAATTTGGCACAAGGTGTAAGCCAAGTTTGTAAGTTCATGTCCAAATCGGGAGAGCGTCATTAGGAAGCAATAAAGTGAATTTTCAAGTACTTAAAGGGTAGAACGGGTCATGGTATATTTTTTGAATAAACATAATGATCTTTTAGTTGTAGGATATGTTGTTCCAGACTACGCTTGTGATATGCATGATAGAAGGTCTACAACATGGTATGTCTTTACTTTAGCAGGAGGACCTATCATTTAGAAATCATTGGTTCAATCCATAGAGGCCATGTTGACAACTGAAGCAGAGTACATGACAGTGGGTGAAGCTGCCAAAGAAGCCTTAAGACTTACTAGATTGTTAAGAGAATTTGGTGTTGAGAAATGTGAAGCTTTATTGCATTGTGATAGTTATAATGTCATTTTTTGGAAAACAATCAAGTGTATCATGTCAGGACCAAACATATTTATGTGACGTTTCACAATTTTAGATAGTTACTTGCATCTAAATAGGTATTGCTTGAAAATGTTCATACTTAGAGAATGCAATTGATATGTTGATCAAGTCAGCTATCAGTGGCAAGTTCAAACATTGCTAGGACTTATTACATGTTTCTCAATGTTAAGCAAGAGACGTGTCTCCTAATTGTCAAGATGTGATAGTCATGCATGAAGTTTTCATAGGAGTTTGATATTTCCCAAGGTAAAGATTGTTAAGTATGATTCATATTAATACAGAGAGGAACACAATACACGAAAACTCTAAATGTGTTTTAGGGGTACACGAGCGTTAGCTCCCACAGTACAGAGGTATTATTATAAGTTGAGTCGTAGTATTATATATATATATATATATATATATATATATATATATATATATATATATATATATATATATATATATATATATATATATATATATATATATATATATATATATATATATATATATATATATATATATATATATATATATATATATATATATATATATATATATATATATATATATATAAACGATATGTTTACACTAGGAATGACACTTACATCGTATTTTTCTATACGATTTTGTTTTTTTTAAATGTTTAACAATTGTTTTTTCTTTTTTTTCCCCACATTGATGGAAATTTTTATTCAAATAACCCACTTTTTCAAATTAATACTCAAACTAACTCACTTTCCTACGTATTTCTCAAACTATTCCACTTTCAAAAAAAAATTTAAAAAAATGACTGTAGCTAAATAGAATACTGATAGACTACAAGTGCATAATAATTTCAATAATAAAATGACTATAAAATATATAAAAAAAAATATAAGCAACATTCTTATAAAATAGAAGAATATACCGATCAATTGATTCTAGCTCAGACAAACTAAAGGTGTTTGAAAAAATTCAAAAAAATAACACTTAAGGTGGGCATTATCTCCCACTAAGTACCATTTTCAAGTCGTCAATGTGATGTCCCAAATAATATCGGACACAACACATGGTGTTCATTCAAAAAGGATAACATTCCTGATTAACCATATGTTCCATACGGTCGCTATCCAAATGATGATACCTTTCCTTGATTTTAGCTTCGTCATCCCTGCAGACGAACACCAGCCCATAAAGTTTTTCCACATAACTAATTAAGTGATTCTCTCTAAACCAACCCACCCAAAGACTTCTATCCATATAGCCTCAGTCACTATGCTGGGAAAAAAAGGTGGTTTAGGTTTTCCTCTGTTTGAAAACACAATGCACAAGTTAAGTCGTACGGTGGTGTGATGACTCTTCTAGAAGCAAGTTGATCCTTTGTTGTTGTCCTGTTAATAAAACACCTCCATATCAGAATTTAAATTTAAAGGAACACCTGTTTTCCAAACACTGGTGAAAACTTCCTCCGAAATGTCGCTTGCTCCCGAGATGGATCTTCAAGATTCTAAAATATTTGTTCCAAATCTGACTGTATAACCTGCTAAGGATCAGGAATCCATATAGCATGATCATCCTCTCCAAACCTAAAAGGAATCATGGATTCATTTTGAAAAATATTGGCCAAGCTCCCTGCTAACGCATAAGCCTCATGGATTCATTTTAAAAAATATTGGCCAAGCTCCCAGCTAACGCATAAGCCTCATGGATCCGAAGACCAAAGTATCCCCATTCCCATGAACCTTCTGCCCACCTTCCCATATCCCTCACTATACTATGTTTCAAGCCACTAGCCAAAAATCAATCAAGAAATAAAAACTTTCAGAGGTTTGTCACAGGTTCAGGCATCGCTCCAAAAAAGAATGGATTCTCCAATGCCAAATTTGAATCCAATATTTGAGTTGAAACTAAGGGACAAGTAAACCTTGATATGATCTAAAATCACTACATCCTTCCACCAAGAAGAGCAACTAGAAAGTTTGGATGAAACCTTCTCGTTTCTAACCGCATTACGAATGTTCCCATATCTAGCCTTAAGTACATCCAGCCACTAATGCACTTCATTCCAAGGACATATAGTACATATTTGATCAAGGATTTCACTTAATTACTCCTTTGAACAACTATGTTGCTAGTACCTTCTGCTTCCAACGAGCTATTATGAGCAATTTCGACCTTACTCTTATTCGACTCATCTAAATCTACTAACCATACTTTTCGACCAGTTATGTGATTCGAGCAGCCTGAATCGAGGAACTAGATCTTAGATTTGACATGATCATCTACAATTGCAGCCTTAACCACCATATCATCATAATCTTCTAAATATGCTTAGACATTATGCTTTCAGAAACTGATACTCAGGATAGATCCAGAACCACCACCACGAGTTCAAAACAATGAACCACCCTACAGAAGAAAGAAAAAAAGGGTGAGGGATATGAGCGATGGCTTGATAAGTAACCATGGAAACCGAAGACTATTCAAAGTTTGATCGAGGAACCATTCTCAAAAGAACCACCATGAGTACTTGCGCTCCTTAGCCGTCGAGCTATCGACGTTAAACAAAGCGCTGTGTGGGAGGCAACCCACAAGGTCCTTATTTTAATTTGTTTGTTTAAATTTGCAGAAAATAAAGAAATGTATCGCTTGTTACATGTTAGCTATATCTAGGCAAAAACTCTCTACATGACGATGAGCTGTGCCCACAGACATTCCTACGAGTGTCGCTGCTGGTGGTGACACTGTTGATGAGTACTTCCTCTGGAAGCGGGAAACATGATGAGTTGGTTCTAGAATTGAAAAAATAAAGGTATCTCAAATTTCCCGCCACCGAAGCAGAAGTGATCAACGAAGACATGGACATCAAGAGCAGGATCATAGAGGATTAGGCACGCAGTAGCACTCATACAGGTTCTATCTTTCCTTTCTCCACCTTTTATAAAAACATTGAGGACAATGTTTGGTTTAAGTGTGGGGGAGGAACTCTACCGCTTTCATTTTATCGCTTTTTAGTTTGATTTATTGTTTTATATTTTATTTCATACTTTTAGGAATTTTATCTATTTTTAACGTTATGTCAAAGTCTCTGCATGTGTTGTCGAGTCTTTATGCGTGGTTTTCGCTTGTTATTCAACTTCCCTTGTTATTCAATTTCCCTATAATTTCAAATTTTCAAAATTTTAACCTCCAACAATTATTTGCTTCGATTCATGACATGGTACTCAGAGAGTATATAGGTTGTTCATGCTATGTTAGAAAAAACATGGGAAAGTTTCGAGAAAATCGATATCATCCTGACACCCTTAGCCCCCTGAATATGAAAAATCAACTTGAGCACCCATTATGTCGAGACCTTAAAGTTCCAATTTTTTAGTAATCCCTTAGTAGTTTATTTAAGCAGTCAGCATCATCCTAAACAAACTAAGTAAGAAACCGATGCAAATAAGTGTATGATCTCTGGTTTAAAATGAGAAATTAAGAAGAAGAAAAATTATTAAGAATAAAAAAACATGTTCCTTCTAAGTTAGGTGCTCCTCACCCGATCACTTAGCCCAACGGTACAAACTCTTTAAGTTCAATTGATGCTTAAGCATACTTGCAGAAAGAAAAATGAAATAACAATGAGATCATAGTCACTAACAGGTTTGTTAGAACACAAATTGGTTCTTAATAATAACTCTTTGTTTTGATGATAATTGTTAGGAAATTTTATATTTAAGAATTATATACTCTAAAATTTGTTTGAGAGTTTTACTGCAGATTGAATTGAAATTAACTCTCTAGAAGCAAATCTGTACTGTATACAAGAAGTTATTCTGACTCTGAAGCGCCAGATGCATCTTACAGAAGAATCTGATTGCTCTTTACAGAAGATCCTGAGCGTAGTCTCCAGAAGGATCTAAAGCAAGAAGCTCCAGAACATTCTGAGTCAGAAGCATCTGAAGATTGTCAGAAGCATCTGAAGCAAAGAAGAATATTGTTTGAAGAGTTTCTCAAAGCATAATTCTACAGAAGTTTCTGAAAGTACCAACGCTGCCAAGTACTGAAGCTCTGTGTCAAATATGCTCTGATGATCAACACGCTGAAAGCACACATGCTGCAGAAGACTCTGATATAGCAAAGTTTTGTATATCATTAGAAGACTCTGATCCATTCAGACTCTGAAGAACTTGCTGAAAACTGAAGAATAAATATTCAAGAATATATCCGTTGAAGTAAATCAACGTCTCTTTCCTTATTTGTGCTAGACACACTTACACAGACAAAAAGGATTTTTCTGTACTATCTACTTCTAGGAAAGGTCACTTGATGTGAAGACAAAAAGGCTCAGACCTTTTTGGGACTCTCTTTTCAATGCTCAGCTTACTTGGATCAGCTGCCTATAAAAGGATGACTCCACTAAATTCTTCAGTGACGCTTTATACACAATTTTCTAAAAAGAAATCATATTATTCTAAGCTCTCATTATTTCATATTCTTCTTAGAATCTTTTATACTTAAACTTAAGAGAAAAATCACTGTTGTGATAAAAAGCTTTATAGAAGCATTAATTCTCTTGTATTTAATTTACATTGATTGTAAAGGCTTTTCCTTAAGAGGATTCAGTTGGAATCAGTAGCTCTTGAGAAGACTAAGAACAGTTGCTCTTAGGTGTTACTATTGTAATCAGTTTGATTAATAGTGGATTAAGTCCTTGTTGAGAAAGGCAAATCACTCTAGGAAGGGTGGACTGGAGTAGTTGTTTAAACGAACCAGGATAAAAATAATTGTGTGATTATTTTTTAAGTATTAATCTTTCATACTTATTCAACCCCCCCCCCCCCCCTTCTAAGTATTATCTCACCTTCAGTTGGCATCAGAGCTCCGGTTCTGAGTGTGCTACCACTTAACAGTGTCAGTAAAGATCCAGAGAGAAATACTTTGATATATATTTATTTGTTACCATGGCTGATAATTCAATGTCCAATATTAACAATAAATATGAAGAGAGGGATAAGATCAGCACCAAACCCCCAATGTTTGATGGGGAGAAATTTGACTACTGGAAAGACAGAATTGAGAGTTTTTTCGTACAATGTAATTGATGGTGGTTTTAACCGTCGTAACCTGTCAAAATAACCGTCGTAATCCATCGTTTTTCTTGTAGTGAATCTATGACAGATGCTCAGAAGAAAGATTTCAGAAATCACCCAAAGCCAGGACTATATTATTGAATGCAATTTCACATACAGAGTATGAGAAAATTACAAACAGGGAGACTGCTTTTGATATGTTTGAATCCCTAAAAATGACTCATGAGAGAAATTCTCAAGTTAAGGAGACAAAAGCTTTGGCTCTGATCCAGAGGTATGAGGCCTTCAAAATGGAAGACTCTGAATCTGTTGAAGCCATGTTCTCCAGATTTCAGATACTCACAGCTGGGCTGAAAGTTCTGGACAAGGGATATTCTACATCAGATCATGTAAAGAAAATCATCAGAAGTCTGCCTACCAGATGGAGACCAATGGTGACTGCCTCGAAGATGGCCAAAGATCTGAACAAGATCTCTCTAGAAGAACTCATCAGCTCACTGAGGAGCCATGAGATTGAGCTTGAGGAAGATGAACCTCAGAAGAAAGAAAAAGGTAAATCTGTTGCATTAAAATCTAACAAAACTGCTAAAGCTTTGCAGGTCATTCAAGAAAGCTCTGAAGAATCTTCTGAAGAAGAAGAAGATGAGTTATCCATGCTATCCAGAAGGATCAACAGACTCTGGAAGCACAAGGGAAAGAAGTTCAACAACTTCAGAAGATCTGATAATAGAAAGGAATCTTCTAGACACAGAAGATCTGCCAAGAAAGAAGTTTTGTGCTATAAGTGCAAAGAACCTGGGCACTACAAGAATGATTGCCCCAAACTTCAGAAAGAAAAACCCAAGAAGAAGTTTAACAAAAAGAAGAAGATTCTAATGGCAACATGGGATGACTCAGATGAATGTGAATCATCTTCTGAATCAGAAGAAGAAAGTGCCAATGTTGCACTGATGGCCAGCACAGAGGAAGGTACCTCAGGATATGAATCAGAATCTGAATCTGATGATGACGCAGAAGAGGTAATGGCTAAACTTACCAAAGAAGAGCTGATAAAGGTTTTATCAGAAGTTCTGAAAAGTTACAACAATATCAAACTCAAATACAAGAAGCTGAAAAGCAATCTTGAATCTGAGATTGACCTTCTAAAAACAGAACTTGTTGAGCAAAAAGAAATTAATCTGAAAATCAAAAATGACTTTGAAATAGCTCAACAAGAATCTGAATCTGAGACTAAGTCATGTGAAAACATCTTAGAAAAATATGACTCTAGCTTTCAGAAATTCCTTACTAAGAGCATAGACAGAAGCAAGATGGCTTCCATGATCTATGGTGTTAGTGGAAACAACAGAAGAGGTATTGGATATGAATCTTCATCTGGAAGCAATCCAAAACCTGTTGACAAACTTTTCATCAAGAAGACTCCTCTGTATTCTCAATTTAAGTTTGGTCACTTAAATGACATTAAACACACAAGCTCTGAGAAGAATACTTATGTGTTTAAACCCAAGGTTAGTCAAAATAAACATTATGTTGAAAAACAGAAGTTTAGACAAACCTCCAGAACCACTAACCCTAAAGGACCCAAGAAGATCTGGGTACCTAAAAGTAAAATAATTCCTGTTGCAGATGTTCTTAGCAGCAAGGTCAGGACACCAATCATGGTACCTGGACTCTGGATGCTCACGACACATGACAGGAGAAAAGTCTATGTTCCAAAGCCTGGAACTTAGATCTGGAGGTGATGTGAAGTTTGGAGGGAACCAGAAGGGCAAGATCATTGGATCTGGCACTATTGGAAATGGTAAACTTCCCTCAATTACTAATGTTTTACTTGTTGAAGGGTTAAAGCATAACTTATTGTCCATAAGTCAATTAAGTGACAATGGTTATGATATTATCTTTAATCAAAAATATTGTAAAGCTATTAGTCAAAAGGATGGCTCTATTCTATTTAGTGGAAAGAGGAAAAACAACATTTATAAAATAAATCTTTCAGAACTTAAAGTTCAAAATGTTAAATGCCTTTTGTCTGTTAATGAAGAGCAATGGGTCTGGCACAGAAGATTGGGCCATATTAATATGAGACGTATATCTCAGATTAATAAACTTAATCTTGTCAGAGGACTCCCTAATCTGAAGTTCACCTCAGATGCTCTTTGTGAAGCATGTCAGAAAGGGAAGTTTTCAAAAACATATTTCAAATCAAAAAATGTTGTTTCTACCTCTAAACCACTAGAATTACTTTATATTGATCTGTTTGGACCAGTGAAAATTGCATCCATCAGAGGCAAGAAGTATGGATTAGTCATTGTTGATGACTTTAGCAGATGGACATGGGTAAAGTTCTTAAAACACAAGGATGAGTCACATTCTGTGTTCTTTGACTTCTGCAAGCAAGTCCAGAATGAAAAGAATTTCAAAATTATAAAAGTCAGAAGTGATCATGGTGGTGAATTTGAAAATAAATATTTTGAAAAATATTTTTCTGAAAATGGCATTGCTCATGATTTTTCCTGTCCTAGAACTCCACAACAGAATGGGGTTGTAGAGAGGAAAAACAGAACTTTGCAAGAAATGGCCAGAACCATGATCAATGACACAAATCTGGCAAAACATTTTTGGGCAGAAGCAATCAATACAGCCTGTTATATTCAGAACAGAGTGTCTGTTAGACCTCTTTTGAAGAAGACTCCTTATGAACTGTGGAAGAACAAAAAGCCCAACATTTCTTATTTTCATCCTTTTGGATGCATTTGCTATATGTTAAACACTAAGGAAAATCTGAGCAAGTTTGATTCCAAAGCACAGAAGTGTTTCATGCTTGGATATTCTGAACGCTCTAAAGGCTACAGAGTATACAACACTGAGACACAGATTGTGGAAGAATCCATTCATGTCAGATTTGATGATAAGCTTGGCTCTGAAAAGCCAAAGCAGGTTGATAACTCTGCAGATAGGGAAGTAGTCTTTATTGACTCTGAAGTTCCAGAAGCAGACAAAATTCAAGTGAAGAAACCAGAAGCAACTCCAGATACTACTCCCTTAACTTCTCAGATGAATAATCTGAACATTTCTGAAGAGTCAACTATTAGAGGATCATCATCCAGAATTAAAGCTTCTCATCCAGAGGATGTCATTATTGGAAAGAAGGATGATCCCATCAGAACAAGATCCTTTCTAAGATCATCTGAAACATCACTATTTGGACTAGTATCAGAAATTGAACCATCTTCTGTAGATGAAGCTCTGCAAGACAATGATTGGATTATTGCCATGCAAGAAGAGCTGAATCAATTCAGCAGAAATGATGTTTGGGATCTAGTTCAAAGACCTCAAGGATTCAATATAATTGGTATAAAATGGGTCTTCAGAAATAAGTTAAATGAGAAAGGAGAAATTGAGAGGAACAAGGCAAGGCTGGTTGCTCAAGGGTACAGTCAGCAAGAAGGTATTGATTACACTGAGACATATGCTCCAGTGGCAAGGTTAGAATCTATACGCCTTCTTATTTCCTTTGCTGCACAAAATAACATCACTCTGTATCAAATGGATGTTAAAAGTGCCTTTCTTAATGGTATTATAGAAGAGGAAGTTTATGTCCACCAACCTCCTGGTTTTGAAAATGAAAAATTTCCAGATCATGTTTTCAAATTAAAGAAATCTCTATATGGATTAAAACAAGCTCCCAGAGCTTGGTATGAGAGATTGAGTAATTTTCTTTTGGAGAAGAATTTCATCAGAGGCAAAGTGGATACAACACTATTCTGTAAAACAATTAAGAAAGATCTTCTAATTTGCCAAATTTATGTAGATGATATTATTTTTGGATCAACAAATATTATGCTTGGAAAGGAGTTTGCTACATGTATGCAGGCAGAATTTGAAATGAGCATGATGGGAGAACTCAGATTCTTTCTAGGAATCCAAGTTAATCAAACTCCAGAGTGCACCTACATACATCAGACAAAGTATGTTAAAGAACTTCTGAAGAAATTCAACATGTCTGACAGCAAGCTGGCAAAGACTCCAATGCATCCCACTAGCTCACTTGGCAAAGAAGAGGTAAGTAAGAAAGTAGACCAAAAGCTCTACAGAGGTATGATTGGCTCTCTTCTTTATCTTACTGCTTCTAGACCTGACATATTGTTCAGTGTTTGTCTGTGTGCTAGATTCCAATCAGATCCTAGAGAATCACACTTGACAGCTGTCAAGAGGATTCTAAGGTATCTGAAAGGTACTTCTAATATGGGTTTGTGTTACAGAAAATCTGATGATTTCAAATTAGTTGGATTTTGTGATGCTGACTACGCTGGAGACAGAGTGGAAAGAAAAAGTACTTCTGGAAGTTGTCAATTTCTAGGAAGAAATCTAATCTCCTGGTACAGCAAGAAGCAACCCACAATTGCACTTTCAACCACAGAGGCTGAATACATTGCTGCTGCTGGATGTAGCACGCAGATGCTCTGGATGAAGAGTCAACTAGAAGATTATCAATTTTTTTAGAGTAACATTTCTATCTTTTGTGATAATACTTCTGCTATATGTTTGTCCAAGAATCCCATTTTACATTCTAAGGCAAAACATATAGAAATTAAGCATCATTTCATCAGAGACTATGTTCAGAAGGGAATCATAAATTTAGCCTTTGTTGATACAGATCATCAATGGGCAGATATTTTTACAAAACCCCTTGTTGAAGATAGATTCAATTTTATTCTGAAAAATATTGGTATGGATTTCTGTCCAGAATGATATTTATCAGAAGCAAATTGTTACAGATGCAAAAATGCTTAAATGCTCTGAAGTATTTCTTCTGTTTATTTATTCTATTCTGATCAATATTTCTGATGTGAAACTCTGAACTAACCATATTTAGAAGATCTGAACGTTGGCTAACGTTTCATTTCTTAAGAGAATTCAGAACAGCATGCAAGTAAACACGTGTCACACAAAATCTGAAGAGGTGGCGTGTACATAACTGAAGAGACGTTTGAGATGAAATTTGAATAGTAAGAATCTTGGTTTTCCCCCCAAATTGTCAGAAGCATTTAATGTTTTGAAATGATTTTTATTCTCTTCATTTAATGTTTGCTCAAACGTGCGTTTTTCTGACTTTTGATGTGCCTAAGTGTTTAGTATAAATACTTGTCTTGTATTCACTTTCACACTTTTCACTCTCTCAGAATTTACATGCGTTTTCATCTCCTATTTTCTCTGCATAAAAACCCAAAACCTAAGTGTTTGAAAAAGCTTTCTTCAATGGCGTCTTCTTCATCAACAACTGCTCAGTTCCAATCTATTATGGCTGCTGTGACTTCAGAAAACTTGGGCGCTGCTCCATATTCTCCTCCCAAAAGAACACTTCTAACGCCTGTTGATAAACTAGAAGTTCTGTGTGAATCTATGGTTGAGTTTGATTCTCTGGCAGATAATGGATTTGAGTTTCGTTCCATAATTAGAGCTCAAGGATGGGTTAAGTACTTTGATAGGCTGTTTGGACCAGTTTACCCTCTCCTTGTGAAAGAATTCTGGATTCATGCATCAGTTTATCCCAAATTCATCTTATCTTCTGTGCTGGGAAAAGAGATTATCATCACAGAGGATCTGATAAGAAGACTGATAGGTTATGAAGAAACAGATGGTGTTTCCCACTTGCCAGCTGGGCGTGTGGACATGGATGAGGTTTATGAGGAAGTTATGACTGTTGGTCAAGCTTCTAACAAATTCAAAGATCTGAAGCCTGATTACAAGATCTGGGCCAAGATCTTCATGGGATGCATCCACCACAGGAAATCAACCAATTCTCTAGATTATGTCAACAATGAACAGATCTATTTCATGTATTGCCTTAGTCAGAGCACCAAGGTAGATCTTCCATACATTCTGTTCATGCATCTGTGGAACCATATAAATGCATCTAGAGAATCTGTGAAAGAGAAAGGCCAGAAGATCAGGACTTGGATCCCCTTTGGAAGGTTGATCTCAGATCTTCTCACTGAAAATGGTTTAGTGACTGCTCTGTACGCTGCTGGAGTTACAGAGGAATTAGAGTTTATTATGGGAAAACCTCTGAACGCTAAAAGTCTTCTGAGACTCAAAATTGTTGATGAACTCACTACTGCTCCAAAGAGGCTGAATATGTCTGAATTGAATAAGAGGGTTCCTGTAACTGACTTTCCTCTATTCTTTGCTGAAGAACCCAGACATATAGTGCTTATGTATATAGAAGAATGCAAGAAGGAAGGAATACCTGTTCCAGCTAATGTGTTTCAGCTAGTCAAACAACCATTACCAGATGCAGGAGAAGAAGAAGCACCACTTCAGAGGAAAAGGACTCAGCCTGTAGAAGAATCTGAACCTGTCCAGAAGAAGGTCAAGATTGTTGAGAAGCCCAAGAAGCTCTTGAAGAGAAAAGATTCTGAAGAAGCTGCCTCTGTACCTGCCAAGAGGATTAAAGTAAAAGGTACTAAAACATCTGTAACTTCTGCAAATCTTGTTATTAATGATTCAAATATTAAGTCTGTTCCAAAACCACCTGTTACTCAAACCACTTCTGTTACTGCCCCCAGTTCTGTTTCACCTCAAAAACAATCAACTGTTTCTGTATCAAAACCATCTCAACCCAAACTACACATCAAACACTTTGTTCCACGTCCATAACCATCAGATCAACAACCATCAGATCATCAACCTTCAAAACAACAACCTTCTGAAAAACAAACATCTGATCAACAACAAACCTCTGAACACCCAGAGAACCAACCAAAAGAAGTTCAACCAGAAAAAGCCTCTGACAATCCACCATCAAATAATCCACCTTTTGAACCTATTGCACCTGTTATTTCTGAACCTACTAAAGTAACCTCTGCTCCTGTTTCATCAGAACCACCATCCAAACAATCTGACATTCCTTCAGAACCTACCAATACATCTGAACCTCACATCCCTGAGAAAGATGTTCTTGATGTCACACCACTAAAAACAGTGTTTCAAGTATCTTCTACCTCTTGTACACCTACAACATCCTCCCACTCATCAGAATCTGAAATCCATCCAGACTTTCTAATTTCTCCATCTGACAAATACCCTGAACCTGAACCTGAATCAACCATACCTTCTAAAACTTCCATTCCAGATCCTATGCCTCCACCTGCACCATCATCTGAGATTTTAGTCCCCCATTCCAATCCATCATCATCTAGTATATCTTGTGCCCAAGTTTCCTCTCTTTTTCATAATTTATCTTATGGTTTTAAACTGAAAGATTTTTATGATAGAGTTGAACCTTCTGAACCCCTCAACCCTCTGAAACTAAAACTCAGACAGGCTCTTCCATTTGTGATTCAATCATACATTCAATCTATGAAAAATGTGGGATCTTTAGCAACCATATCTGCAACATCTGGTAAAGATGTTGTTTCAACTCTGCAACCTGCATCTGATAACACAGTTGCATCTGTTGAACCACCAACATCTGCTTTCATACCATACTCTAATGAACCCTTTGATGATGTTTGCCCACGCACAAGACCAAAACCTCATTTGCTTCATGCTTTAAACAGATCCTTACCTCAAAAACCAGAAATTCCTTTCATTCCATATTATCCCCCTCCTCTGATTTCCATCCAAAAATCACTTTTACCACCAACTCCCAAACCTAAACATATGACTCTGGAAACCTTGCTTAAACCACAGCCCAGACTTAATATTGATCATTTATTTCAAACGTTTTTGCAAGAAATACAGATGTCTTTAGGTACTGTTCAGAAGAAATGCTCTGAAACAATGGATGCCAAAGAATCTGACATCATCTGGAACAGATTCATCAATAGATTCAACACTGTAGCTTCAAATCTGAAGAACGTTTGTTCTGATGATGCAAAGCTCAGAGCTGAAAGGACTCTATTCTGGACTGTCAACAAAACTGAACCTCTGCTTCGTTTAGATGCTCCTCCACCTCCAACAGAATCTACTGCCAATGCTTTGTCTATGACTCTGATAGAACCCTCTTCAGGATCTACAGAACCAATGGCAATTGACTCTGTTCAGGCTGCAGAACCTCCTCCTTCTTCATCTGAGATAAAGACACAACATTCAGACTTTGAAGACAAGATTGTTGCTCTGGAGGCTGGTCAGTCAGAAATAAAATCCTGGACGGCTAAGCAGGATAAGAAGTCTGAGGATATGACAGAATGGATGTCAAAACAAGATGAGAAGAATGAAACTATGACTAAGTGGATGTCCAAGCAAGAGCAATCCTCATCTGAGATTACAGATCTATTGAAGATGCTTTTGTCCAAACATTCTTAGATTTTTTTTCATTCTAATGTTTTTTTTTGCATCTGCTGTCTGCATCTGAATGTTATTGCTATATCTTCTGATGTTTACCTATATACTCTTGCTCTGTTATTTTGAATGAATCAGTTTTCTCCATTGAATTATCTTATTTATTGTTCCTTTTATTTGTCTTTTTAAAAGTTTTTACTTTTTGCTTATGACAAAAAAGGGGGAGAAAATAAAGATCTGAACTGTTTAATATAACTTCACTAGAATGAATCTTCAGACATTTCTATTTTATCTAATACTTAACTTGACTATTTCAGAACCTTTGATAAGAACACTCTATAAAAGAATCTCTGAGTCTCTCAAATCATTTGTCTTTTATCAAACTCTGAATCTTATATCTGCAAGACATTCTGACCCTAAATTGTTATAAGAACAAACAAGATCTAACTCTGAAGATTACTCAAGACAAAAGGGAAGTTTCTATTCCTTTTTCATATTTAACTCAGGGGGAGATTCATCATCTCAGAGGGAGTTATAATTCTTTATGTTCAGTTAAATAAAATTTCTGATACTTTTTGTCATCATCAAAAAGGGGGAGATTGTTAGAACACAGATTGGTTCTTAATAATAACTCTTTGTTTTGATGATAACTGTTAGGAAATTTTATATTTAAGAATTATATACTCTAAAATTTGTTTGAGAGTTTTACTGCAGATTGAATTGAAATTAACTCTCTATAAGCAAATTTGTACTGTATACAAGAAGTTATTCCGACTCTGAAGCACCAGATGCATCTTACAGAAGAATCTGATTGCTCTTTACAGAAGATCCTGAGCGTAGTCTCCAGAAGGATCTGAAGCAAGAAGCTCCAGAACATTCTGAGTCAGAAGCATCTGAAGATTGTCAGAAGCATCTGAAGCTGAAGCATCTGAAGCAAAGAAGAATATTGTTTGAAGAGTTTCTCAAAGCATAATTCTACAGAAGTTTCTGAAAGTACCAACGCTGCCAAGTACTGAAGCTCTGTGTCAAATATGCTCTGATGATCAACACGCTGAAAGCACACATGCTGCAGAAGACTCTGATATAGCAAAGTTCTGTATATCATTAGAAGACTCTGATCCATTCAGACTCTGAAGAACTTGCTGAAAACTGAAGAATAAATATTCAAGAATATATCCGTTGGAGTAAATCAACGTCTCTTTCCTCATTTGTGCTAGACACACTTACACAGACAAAAAGGATTTTTCTGTACTATCTACTTCTAGGAAAGGTCACTTGATGTGAAGACAAAAAGGCTCAGACCTTTTTGGGACTCTCTTTTCAATGCTCAACTTACTTGGATCAGCTGCCTATAAAAGGATGACTCCACTAAATTCTTCAGTGACGCGTTATACACAATTTGCTGAAAAGAAATCATATTATTCTAAGCTCTCATTATTTCATATTCTTCTTAGAATCTTTTATACTTAAACTTAAGAGAAAAATCACTGTTGTGATAAAAAGCTTTATAGAAGCATTAATTCTCTTGTATTTAATTTACATTGATTGTAAAGGCTTTTCCTTAAGAGGATTCAGTTGGAATCAGTAGCTCTTGAGAAGACTAAGAACAGTTGCTCTTAGGTGTTACTATTGTAATCAGTTTGATTTAATAGTGGATTAAGTCCTTGTTGAGAAAGGAAAATCACTCTAGGAAGGGTGGACTGGAGTAGTTGTTTAAACGAACCAGGATAAAAATAATTGTGTGATTATTTTTTAAGTCTTAATCTTTCATACTTATTCAACCCCCCCCCCCCCCCTTCTAAGTATTATCTCACCTTCAAGGTTTACTTGCCATGAATGTGTATGGATAACGGACTTAATGTGATTGCACTATAATGAAATGAGGTGAAAAGAGAGCATGAGATATAGGTTGAGTTATAATGGCATGATTCCGGTTGGTTTGCATAAGTAGGGAGTTTTTGAAATTGTGTCGTTATGGTATCCTTGGTATTGATATTTAGTACCTATCGATCTAACATTAGCCTAGCAGCCACGTATGATTAGAGTCTCATCGTGTCTTTGTTTCAAATTATGCTTATTTCTTTTTACCGTGTTGGTTGATTGCTTGAGGACAAGCAATGGTTTAAGTCTGGGGGTATTTGATAACGCGAAATCATATCGTTTATTCGACTTGATTTACATGAATTTATTTGCGATTATTGTTAATTTGTCTTGATTTATGTTCTATTATACGGTTAGTTCACTATGTTTTGCAGATTGTGGAGAATTTGGATTAAAGAAGAAAAAGAAAGAAGAAAGAAAGAAATAGAGAAGAAAAACTGAAAGTAGCAGAGAAACAGAGTTTTGTGCGTGTGACGCTCGTCACAGCTTCCTCACGATCGTCACAGCCTTCATGATCGTCACAGACCCTCACGATCGTTACGTGCAACACGGCCGTCACAAGAGTGCCACGACCGTCATGAACCAGATATCAGAAGTTCGTTCAAAACAGAAGTGGCCACGAGCACGCTTCAACTTAATTTCTTCCTACACTTTCTCCACTAACTGCCCACTATAAGAAGTTACTCCCACTTCCTCCAAAACTCACGCATGATCTCTGGAAGTTGAGAAATGAAATATCTCCTATAAATAGGCCTGAGATTCACAGAACCAAGGGGGAGGCCTTCAGGGTATCGAAGCGCTGTCGAAATTTCCATTGAAGCCGAATTTACGTTCTTGCATTATTTTCCCATTTCCTTTCCTTTTTATTTTCATTTGTACCGCTGTATTTCTTCCTGTACCTTTTACTTCACGCCAAAGTAGAATCCTGCCGACATTGTGGAGGACTACTCAAGGATTCGAGGTCAGTACAATTTACAGGTTTTTATTAATTGAATTATTACTTTATTTCTGTCAGTATGCATGTTATCTTATTCTGCTGCAACTGTTTATTTCCGTTTGCATTAGTTATCATATCTAGCTAAATTAGTTTTATCGGTATGTAATCGAATTAGTAGGATGGGATTCGATAATATCCGGTGCACCTTCCCTTTTTACAAACATCTTTCTGGCCGTAGTTTTTAATCAAAATCTTCTAAATAAACCTTCGTCGCGAAAGCGAGAAAGTATTTACAGTAGTTTTGCCACGAAAGTGGGAAATTCATTAAGGCACGAGCTGGCACGCGAAAGCTGGGGTTCAAACCGGATAGTAAGAACTAGGCATTGATTTTAAACACAGCGAAAGCGCTTTAAAAGAAATTAGAACTTTCTTACTTTCAAAGAGTAATTTAAACCCCGAATGGGACTGCGAAAGCGTACATTCCGCCTTAGAATTATGACCCGAGTCAACAACCATCGTGAGACAAAGGTCTTTAAACGAGTATTTTCTCCTAAAAAGTGTTTGCAAAGACTAAAAAGCACCGGCGACCTGTCGAATCCCCAAAAACTAAAGCATTACATACCGATATCCCTTATCAATATATTTCTAAAACTAAAAATCTTTATTTCCTTTGCATTTAATTTCATTCGCACTTAACCTTCCAAATTCCATTAGCCTTAGCTTTACGCCGCAACAATAGATAACGGTAGGTTGACATTGGTCTCTGTGGGTTCGACAAACCTTTTATATTACTTCGATATTTCCGTGCACTTGCGGACACATCACAAAGTTTTCAACTTGACAACCTTGACTTTCTCGCCTCCTTCATAGTACTTGATAAGAATATCTCATGCCTCCTTCGTCTATTCAGCATGAGTGATTATGTCGAAATTAGCCGCATCAATCGCCGATTGGATGTAAAATGTTGCCTTACAATCCTTCTTCTTGGAGTCCTTGTGAGCGGTTCTCTATGCGACAGTTGCATATTCACCAAGTGCGAGAACGCCATTAGTAACCACTTATAGAGTTTCATAAAGGCAAATAGAGATTGCATCTGTTTTCTGCATCAAAGCCAATTCTTGCCGTCAAGAGTTAGAAGGGAGTTCGATAAATTTCTGTTATCATTCATCTTTGTAGCGATTAATCAACAACAATCCATGATCCCATAAATACGATCTCTGACATGTGATTCTTGAAAACACGATCAAGAATCTAATCGAAGCACTAGATATCAGTTGTTAACGCGTGAAACACTTTTAGTGAGGAGAGACAGAGAGAGGAAATAAAGCAACAAGGATTGTATTATTGAATTGAATGATAATAACTAGAGATTAATTATTACGCATTGTCAGTGTAAAAAGTTTTACATTGTCAATGCATCACAACCATCCGTCGGTATTACTTTTCAAGTGGTTAAAATAAAAATCAAACATTTTACATAAATCAGCGGTTGTGATTAACTGACAGTGTAAAAAATCTTTACACTGTCAGTGATATCAATTAAATTCATAATTGAATTACAAACTATATATTTATATACAACTAACTTGTCTACTAAGTAAAATAATAAACTAAATAACAAACCTTAAACTTTAATTAACTTTAGACTTACACTACATAACTCAACTTGAATTATATATAATATCTCAACCGTTTTTACATTAATATATTTTTATAAATAATTTAAACTAGAGATCATAAATGAAATAATTTTTTTTTAAAATCAAATATCTAATTCGTAGAAGTTCCAATAAAAGAATAAAGTTTCTTTATTTTGAATAGACTAACCCCAACTAAAAATCATTAGAACATAGCGGATTTCAAATTTGAAATGTCAAAGAGAAATAAACTATTTGTGTCAAAAGAATTACTCTTTAAATCCAAATACTCCATGAAAATAATATAAGGAAGAAAACAAAAGTCATTCATACAAAAAAGACCAAAATCATATGATGTCATGTGTTGCACAATATTAATCAACACCTAAAGAAGATAATCACAAGGGCTGCGTGCTCCTCTAAACTTAATTTATTCATCTAGAAAGTCAGAAACATGCTAAACCTCATCTCATTCGTCATTTGGTCATAAGGTAGAAAATGAAAACAACAAAACAAACCCTTATTCCTTAACCTAGTCACAAATTAATGTTGGACTTGAATTACTAATAGAACCCTCTAGACAATACCTTAACTCAACTCACATAATCTTTAAACAATTCCCTCTTTAAATATTTAAACCCCCCATCCTTTTCTCTATCCATTTTCATTCATCCAAACCCTCTCTTCCATTCCCTCTTCCAAAAACATCCTTAAAAAAACATCCTTATAACCAAAAAAAACATCCTTAAACATGGGCACTCTAGTAGGACATGTTGCTCCTGGTTTTGGTTTCTTAATAATAGGACTATGGCACCTTTTCAACCACATCAAACTCCATCTTCAAAATCCAAAAACCTACATTTCATCACCATGGTTCCCATCATCAAAATTCAAATACCTTGAACTCTTCCTCATCATGGTAGCCACAACATCTTCAATCTCCATGGAACTCTTCATCGGCCCCGACCGACACCAACCCTTCGACCCCGACGGAACAATCCCATCTAACCATCTCCACAACTTCGAACACGCTTCGATCTCATTGACATTCTTCGTCTACGCCGTGTTCGCGATCATCCTCGATAAACTCAAGAACAAATCAAAATCTTCCTTGACTCAACTACTAGCTTCCATAGCTTTTTTTCAACAATTTCTTCTCTTTCATCTCCATTCATCCGATCACATGGGACCAGAAGGACAATATCATCTTCTCTTACAAATTCTCATATTTGTGTCCTTTTCAACTACTCTTTTCGGAATCTCCATGCAAAAAAGCTTCTTGATTAGCTTCGTGAGATCTTTGAGTATATTTTTTCAAGGCTTGTGGCTTATGGTTATGGGATTCATGCTTTGGACACCAAGTTTGATTTCGAAAGGATGTTTTATGAATCTTGAAGAAGGTCATAAAGTTGTGAGATGTTCTGATCATGAATCACTTCATCGTGCGGTTGCACTTGTTAATATTATGTTTAGTTGGTTTTTAATTCTTGTCACCATTTTTGGTGTTTCTTTCTATTTGTTTTTGACTAAATTCTTCGATGAAAATAAGGTTCAATATTTCACTTTGGGGAATATTGAAGAAGAAGAATTTGAAAAGGTTAATGATGACGTGGAAAATCAAAAGGGGAGCTTAGTTGGCAACCAAAAGAGCTTTATTCATGTGGGGAAAAAAACTTTTTCACCTGTTGATATTGAAAGGTAATGCTACAAAGAGTGGTGACAAAATTATGAGAAGGTTCTTGGAAATTATTGTTAGAGTGTGCATGCATGGTGTTTCAATTGTGATTAATTTTATTTATTTATGAAAGTTAATTGTGATTAGTTGTTAGATTAGGAGTGTGATGTGTACATGTATTTGGATGTTATTGAAGGATTACGAGTGTTTAACGTTTTGTGAAAATATGAAAGAAATTTCCTTATTAACTTATTATTTGGTTATTTGAATTTTTTTTTCAATCATGTTATCTTGTCCTATCAGTTTAGTTTTTATGACCAGTTAAAGAAATCTGATATAATTTTATCAATTTCATTTTGATCAGTTTTGGATATTAAAACTATAAGTCATAATTTTTTTATTAATATTTTAAAAACATGTAAAATAATATACTTGGTGTAATATATAATATAATCCATTAAAAATTAGTATTACAAAATAACAACCATTGATTATAGTACTTGAAACAACTAAAATTGTAAAATAGCTTAAACTAAATTGAAAAGTAATATTAAAAAAAATTAATTATTGATAAATATTAAATTAATGTAATATATCAATTTCATATTAAATAAATAAATATTAAAATATATGTATTTGATTAGTTTGAATTTATTTTAAAAATAATTTAAAATTTAATCTGATATGAATATCCAAATAAATTCAATTAATATTTAATTTTTTACCATGTTAAAAGTTTTTCTTAAATTGATCTTCAATATTTATTTAGATAGGTTTGTATTTGAGCATTACTATTTTCTCTATTATATCTTATTTATAAATAAAAATCATGTGTTTGAACTTTCAATATGTATATCTTATAGATATGGATGACAATTGATGGATATCTAGGGATGGCAATGGATTCTCATGAGGATGGATGGGTATTAGTCTTTCACTATCTATTCCGTTTAATAAAAATAATATCTATCCGTCTCATATCTGTGAATTTTGAAATACTCGCATATATTTACGGATATTCATAGATATTTTTTTTAATTGAAATTTATTAATTTTTTATATTTTTAATAGAAAATTTACCTTTTAATAAATAGAAAATTATATATAAAATATTTAAATGTATTTATCATATTAAATTCAAAAATATTTTACAGTGAATATTGTTGTAGAATGTGAGAAAATTTTACCATAATGCATATTAATTTATCAAAATATCAAACAAATTTATCACATAATTTAAGTATATTAATTTTAGAATGATATTTAAGCAATTTTATTAATTATTAACGGATATGAATAATCACGGGTACGGGTATCATCAAATTGGTATCTGTATCCGTAAAAAAACGGATAATTAAATATCCATTTATATTATCCATAGATATCGATTAAACTATTCAATCCGTATTCATGACAAATTTTACCAGCGAATATCTACGATTACAGTTTTTTTTCAATCCCTAATCTCCACTATGGATATATACAAAAGTTATTCATAATGGATAAAATAAAAATTTGAAAATGAAAATGAATATTCAAATATTAATTTATTAAAATAAATGGGTATGAAGGCAGATACAAAAACTAAATATTTCATCCTATACTTGTTTAATATACATTTATATCCTTACTATTATTATTAATATTATTATTACTAGCATCCAAACGGATATTCAGTGTATGTTTGTCAGCACGTATTAAAATATAAATATATTTTTTTTTATTTAATTTTGTTTTTAATATAAATTATTTTTAATATAAACTTTGTGATATATTTCCTCCATTTGTATTTATATGTTTTTTTAAAAGCGTATACACAACAAATTATAAAATATCTTTTTTTTCTTAATTTTTTTTTTAAATTTATAAGTTGACAACTTAAATTGAAAAATGAGCAGTTATTATTTAATGGATGCATTGGGTAGTTTTAAAATAACGGTTAAAGGGCATAATAAATATAAAAAAATAGATTACACTAAACTATTGTTTTCTCTTTATATATTGTTATGGATATACATGTTTATCTATTTTATTAAAATACATCATTATTAAAATATATGCTAAAATGCTTGGTTATTTCAACAATTACATACTTGATTTTTTTAAACGGTTAAAAATTTAAAATAATATGATAAATTATAATTAATTAAATTTTTTCATTAGAATTTCAATTAAATATGTATAGATATGGTTATGCGAACCTAATTTAAATACTTATATGGATATAAATATAAAAGTTAGTGTCCACGTGGATATGAAATTAAATATTAAAAAACTTTCAAATGGTTGATATAAGAATAAATTCAAATTTTTATCATTTAAAGACAAATAAATATGATGTCACAAATTCAATTTCATATCACTGTATTTGATATCTCTGTACGATTTTCAATTAGACTGAGTTAATGTGATGAATAAAAACATATTATTTTATTCTCTTTTTAATTTTATAAAAAAAATCATAAAAATTATAAAAGCAGTTTCTTAAGCACAAATTTTTAGAAATAACTTCTTCATATCTATCTGCGTTTAGCTATAATTAGATATGTTAAGCCAGTAAACCAAGAAGTTGCTTTCAAGTTGGACTTTCGAAAACTTAATATGAATGGTTAGGGATAATTGTCGTGCCAATCACGACACGACAAAACACGATGCCAACCAAGTTATTTACGAGAGCTAAAATCCGAGAAATGGAAGTAACGGTGTGGTGTGACAAAAAGACAACAAACCAACAAAAGAGCGATGTTGTAGTACCAGGATCCACGTATATAGTGGAAAAGGCACAAAAGTTGTATGTCCACGTATATAGTGGAAAAGGCACAAAAGTTGTATGTATTTTAGTGGATAAAAGAATGAAAAGAAATTATAGATAAATGAAGTTTATGGCAATGCATATGTTACCACTCTTGCTTCATGAGTACTAAGTTTATAGCTTCGAAAATTTGAATGAGTACTTGTTGACTCCTTTTAGTTCCTGTCTTTGCTACTTTAACTTCTATTTTTGTTTACTTAATCCTTTTATTCTCGTGGAATTGGAGTTAAGATTCAAAAGCATGAATATCAACGAACTTCACATGATAAAGCACTGTTCATAGAAACGCGTCATTCAAAATAAAATAAAAAGTGTTTTTTTTTTTATTGTTTATATTGAACTGTGAAAGTTTAAAATTTTCTATAAAAGAAATGAAAATGAAAAGTTGATTTTGTTCTCTTAAGAGAAATCCGCTTGATAGACATGTGAAATTGAGATTGGCAAATTGAGGGTATTTGATTTTTACTGTCTTTTTTTTTTTACGCGAGGATTAATATAAATTTTGTGATATTTGGATCGATCTCTATAGTCGACAAGGATAATTTCATTATTTGATAGGAGTCGTATATATTGTAGTCGAAATTTGTTTGAGTATAATGTCAAAATATATTAACTTGTAATTTAAGTTAGTATGTTGAATTGGACTTGTTTCTAAGCCCAATTGTTAAATTAGCTTGTATCTTAAGTTAGTTTAATAGTCTATAAATAAATTGATTATTTAAGTTAGTATCTTAATTGTTGGTATTCACTTGTAATCTTTGAACCCTTATTAAGAAAGTGAATAGAAAAATAGATTTAACCAATTCCTCTTATATTTCTTCTTCTCCCCCTTTTGTAAAACTGTTAGATGCCAAATTTCATTTATTTGATCAATCAAATGTTGGCATTTTTCACTCATTTTCGTCAATTAAGTGTAGAAAACCACTCTTGCTTTGTTTAGTTTGCAATATATTGTGAAAATCTCTTGGTACCTTTGATTTGTGTGCTATTGTGCAGGAATTAGGCACAAAACAAATGAAAAGTAAGACACAAGAAAGATGACAAAGGAATCAAGAAAGAAAACAAACCAAAGCAAGCTCGCTAGGCGAAGTACTGGCGAGTGAGGTAGCGAAGTGTTCGCTAGGCGAGCATGTAGCGAGCTGCCAGCGAACACTCCCAGACTTGGACAGAATCAAAAATATCAACATTCACTGTGGCGAGGAAGGTAGCGAAGTACTCGCTAGGCAAACTACTAGCGAGCAAATAGTGAACACTTCAAATAGAAAATTGACCAGCATTCGTTGTGGCGAGTGAAGGAGCGAAGTACTCGCCTAGCGAAGGATTGTTCGCCTAGCGAACACATGAAAAATTCTCAGAGTCGGTTTGTTAGAACAGAGGCACCTCACGTGCCAAACTTTAGTGCTCGCTAGGCGAGCGTAGCAGATCCTGAATGTGTATTTAAGTGTTTTTCTTATTTTTTTAGGGCAGAACTTCATAACTTTTCAGAATTTCATTTTGTAACATTAGATATATCAGAACTTATCTCTCTTCATTTCTTCTAGAGAGAGAAACACAAAAACCCTAAGAGGGAGGAGGTAAGATCTTCGATCTCTTGTTGGGGTTTGGATTATAATCTTTTGATACCTTATGTATTTCATCTAATTTATGTTTGTGAACTAGTTTGGATTCTCTATTGATTGATTATCTTTGATTATGTATTTGTGGGTCTTGACAAAACATTTTCACATCTTTGATCTCAGATTTTCTTCTATCAATGAACAAACGTTTGACATGGTTTTGAAGTTGATATTCATTGTATCTTCTATGGTGTTGTGTTGATTAAGTAGCATGGGTAGCATGGGTAGGATCAACATGATATTGTGTGGGTATGTGATAATAGTGATGAAGAATGATGTTCACACCCATTTGGCGGACTAGATGAATACATGTAAAAAGGTTTAAGCGTGTGTACGTATTTTGATCATTGTGTTTTATGCAAAACAATCGTTTATCCGATATGGGTGTCGTCTTTGTTTATCTGTTTATCTTTGATCTGAACCGTGATAGAGATATACTCTTTAGATCTGGATCTAGGACAATTTCCTGTTAGGTCCTAAATTCTAGAGATAGGTTTAGGCTTAGCATTTGCTTGAGTATCAGATCTTAATGTGTTGTGTTGTATTTTTGTTGGAAGAGAGATCTCCAATGAGACAACATGGTTGTTCTCTCGACGTTGCTTTAGAGATAAGCTTTGTCGTGGGAGATACGTGATGATATTATATGAATGATTGCGCTGTGTTTAATTTGATCAGAAGAATGCATATGTTATCAATTGATGAAATCCAATCCCAACAAGGCTCCGTTTATATTTCAGTCTTTATTTTATATTTTCTGTTTTTATGTATGGTTCCCTGAACCTTTTAAACCAAAACTTTTGAACAATAAGCTTAGAAATGTAGAGGCCGTTGAACGGCGTTCATATCGCACTGATCCCTGTGGAGATGACAAAATTGGGTACTTAATATTTTTTGCTTGCTGCTTTACCTCACCAACAAAATGGCGCCGTTGCCGGGGATAGGTGTTGAGATTTTGAAGTGCATTGCAACGGTTCTATGTTTTTAAGCTTTGTATATTTTGTATATATTGTTTCTTTTTATGTTTTTTCTAGTGTGTTCAGGAATGAAAAAAACTCCTTCTAGAGTGGTTGTTATCGGTATAAAAGTATTCAATGAAGCTTCGACCGAGTTTGGATGGCGATGATAGTATGAAACAAGTGAATGTTGTCCAGGTACATGGTCTCTTTTGTTTAGAATTTTAGAATGCTTAAGAACTTAAGTCTTTGTGCAAATGAAATTTGTTCTTTTGGCAACTTGTTTGAATGATTGTTTCACTTAGGACCAAAAACCACAATTTGTGAGAAAGCTTCCATTGTTTACTAAATGCTGGATTTCTGATAAACTTTGTTGATTCGTATGATTCATGCTTTATCTTGTTATCATTGTGAATTTGTGGAAGCATTAGAAATGATCAAGGCACTTGTTTGTATTGAGCACAACCATGTCAAAATGCAACTTACCCGTGAGTAGAGAGAATTCGTTAACCCCCTTGAGCCTAAACAGTATGGATCTCAGTTTGAGTTTGTGTGAGATTCTAAACTTTTTTCTTGAACCTGTGAATTTGTTTTAATTGTCTTCTTTGTCATAAAAAGCTAAGAGCATTCACATGAGGGTTGAGTAAAAGTTAAGTTGGGGCGAATGAAAAAGGAAGATAGTAGGTTGTTACAACTTTTGAAAAATTCAAGCAAGCACCAAAAAAAATTGTGTGAATATGAAAAAAGAAAGAAAAAAAAAAGAAAAAAGAAGAAAAAAAAAGAATGCTTGTTTGGAAAAGAAAAATAGTGAAAGAATAAGTTGTGAAATAAGAGTTGGAAAGGTATGCAATCGAAAAACAAATGGAATGAAGTTGAGGTGTGTAAATAACGTATTAGGTGAATGTCTCTTTTGCATCGGCAATTTCGTTTCAATGGCCTTAGAAATGTCCCTTGTTTGTAAACCTGACCAACGCTAGAACCTTAAAGACCTTAATGATCTTCTTGCTTCCATATTTTCACTTTTGATTGTTAGATTTTGTATGAATTAAATTGATATTGGCATTGTTTGTTAGTGGAATGAAATTGTCCCCGCGGTTGCAAACGCGTAATTTCTTCAATCCTTATTCGAAGAGAAGTGATAGAGTGATTCATTCATGAAAAACATAGTTGTTGATTGATGCATGGCTTTATATTTGCTTTAAGAAGTTAGTTCTTTTACATTGTTTGATTCTAAACAATTGAAACCATTGCTTGTTGCATCATTTGTGTTGAGCCAATTGTATCCATTCTTGGGTGAATCTTAGTCTTGAGCAAATCCTCTTGTTGCGAAATGAGAGGCATACTTTACTTGAGGACAAGCAAAAAGCTAGTTGGGGTGAGTTGTTAGATGTCAAATTTCACTTATTTGATCTATCAAATGTTGGCATTTTTCACTCATTTTCGTCAATTAAGTGTAGAAAACCACTCTTACTTTGTTTGATTTGCAATATATTGTGAAAATCTCTTGGTACCTTTGATTTGTGTGCTATTGTGCAAGAATTAGGCACAAAACAAGTGAAAAGTAAGACACAAGAAAGATGACAAAGAAATCAAGAAAGAAAGCAAACCAAAGCAAGCTCGCAAGGCGAAGCACTGGCGAGTGAGGTAGCGAAGTGTTCGCTAGGCGAGCATGTAGCGAGCTGCCAGCGAACACTCCCAGACTTGGACAGAGTCAAAAAGATCAACATTCACTGTGGCGAGGAAGTTAGCGAAGTACTCGCTAGGCGAACTACTAGCGAATAAGTAGCGAACACTTCCAATAGCAAATTGACCAGCATTCGCTGTGGCGAGTGAAGGAGCGAAGTACTCGCCTAGCGAAGGATTGTTCGCCTAGCGAACACATGAAAAATTCTCAGAGTCGGTTTGTTAGAACAGGGATAAAAAAAATTTGGTGATGATTTCATGGACACTTTTGGGGTTGAAGAAGATGAAAATCATGCTGGAAATTTCAGAAAAACAATAACTTTTCAGTAACACCTTCGTGCAGAGTTTTCATCATAACTTTCAACTCGTAAATCATTTTAGGATGAGGTTTGAAATATTGGGTAGCTGAAACAGAGGGCTATAACTTTGTTTCAGGGATAAAATAGTTTTTACAATTTTATCAGAGGCCGATAGCAAGTGGGAAAGAAGTGTATGGGGTAACGAATATGGACGAGGTCTGTACTGAAAAATTATTTGATGTGCGTGAATAATTGGGAGGGTGTGTTTGATTATATTGGTGGTAGTCCAGAAGGGTGGATTACGTTAAGCATGGTTGCAATTGTGTGTCAATTGTGGATTACTAAATATTAGTATAATGGTTATGTTAATTGCATTATTACCATGTAATGCATTCATTGTTTATATGTTGAAGGAGATAAGTCATATGTCCGAATGGGGACGAAAGACTTATCCAAAAATCAGAAGGGGGTGTTTAGGATTCCGAAGGGGGAATTGGGTTTGTACGATGAACCATTAATGAGATTTGGTACCACATTCATCGTGTAATGTTGTCAGGTTTTATTGCATTGTAATTATGTTGTGCTTGTGCATTTGTTGTGGTGACAATGTGATTGTGAATGAATGTGATTTGTGTGTATAAATAATAATCTCTTAATTATTATACATCGTTTGTTATATGAATGAATTTCTCACCTCTTTTGTGTTTGTTGTGTATGTGCTCCCTCAGGATACAGACAATCAGGCACCTAAGTAGTTGGAGATGTACCTCATGTTACTATCAATCGAGTCTACTAGTGGAGTTGCTCTGATACGTAACATCGGGGAACAAGCTATTTTCTTTATGTTATTTTATTATGTATCTTTTAATTTAAAGTAATTATTGCACCAATTTTGGTGTGGGTGATTTGTTGAGGCTATGAATGTCATACTTTTGTTTGATTCTGTTGTTTGAACTATAATTTTGATTAAATAAAGTAACATTCAGACTTCTTAGATTGTGAAGTGGTATCCTACTTGGATAGAATTATATTTTATTTATTAATTATTGAGTCGGAAAGTAGGTTGTTAAAAAAACTTACAAAATAAAGCACTTATTATGCTTTTCACAAAATTACTTAAAACAACATAATGAACTTAATTTTACCTAACAAACTTACTTAATAACAAATTAAAATCAATTATTAAGGGTTAGAATACCTCACATATTGTAAGTCATCACTTGCCTTGTTCAAGGAGTTAGTTAAATCATTTCAGGATAGTTATTATATCTCTCAAGAATATTTTGAAAGTGCCTTGAGGTAGGTGGAGTGTTTTTATCCTATTGGGTTGATCTCTCGAGAGCAGTCCGTCTTGACCAAGCTATTGAAGACAAGAAGGTGTTTCTTTCATATATTAGTCGTGTTTTTTTAATAGTGTACTTGTACTCGGCATATGTGAATTCAATGAATAAGTAACATTTATTGTTCTTGTCTTGCAATTAGGGCTGGAAATGAGTCGAGTCGAGTCGAACTCACATCAGCTCGGCTCGACTCGTTAAGAATTGTTCGAATTCGAGTTCGAGTTCGAGTTTGACACGAACTTTTTTTTAAGCTCAAACTCGACTCGTTATAAGTTCACGAACAGTTCGGTTCGACTCGTTAGGTTCATCTCATTAGGTTCAGCTCACATGGTTCACGAACTTAAAAACTATTTTTTTAAATATATATATATATATATATTTTAGTATATTTGACATTTTAAATAAATAAATATATTTTAAATAAAATATTAAAATAAAATAAAAGTTATCATATTGAAATTTAACTTTATCTTCGAAATCTACTAATTCAAAACCTACACAACTTTCAAGAGATACATTTGAGAGTCCAATTCAAAAACTACTAAATTGAAGATTAAATTTGTCTAATATTTGAAGTAAATATTTAAACCTAATCTTAAAGACAGTATAATTCTTTTCATATGTAATCGAGTTGACTCATGAACCTAACGAGTCGAACTATGTATAGTTCAAGTTCAGCTCATTTAGTTAACGAACTTAATTTTTCGCTCATACTCAACTCATTTGGTTCATGAACCTAGTTCAACGATTTAATTGTCGAGTCGAATTTCGAACTATCTTCGAGTTGGTTTGGTTCATTGCCAACCCTACTTGCAATGTACATTTTAGTTATGTTACTTACCGACAGTTTTACTTGCTTACATGGTAATACTTCTAGTCTCGAGTTTGTTTCTCTAGTATGTAGTTTTTCCTCTGAGATCATGCTCAAAGTTTTATTGTACGTCTCTAAGGACCTTGTTTGGCCAATGGTTGATACCATTTCCCTGCACCCATTTGAAAACCTAACTTGAGATTGACGTACTGGAGTAGCTATCGATTAAGAGGGGATGAGCAGATATTTGTCACTTTGTGGCATGCTTTATTTGTGTGTGTGCACTAACATCATGGGTGGTTTTATTACTTAAGTCATACGCTTGTGACGTTTCTAACAATAGCCCTAAGTCTTTGTGATGGAGCTTTAATGGCTTTGGTCGTACTCCTGACTCGTTATTACTTTTCATAATCACAAGGAAAGGACATAGTTTAGTGAAAATTTATTTATTCTTTAATGGAACATCATTGTATATTATAATTTTGTGTCAATGCTTTTACATAAAGACTCATTTGAAAATAACCAAGTAGCTACTTGCAAATACCGACCATCATAATCCGCCATACCTACAAGGGGCCAACTAGGCATGTCTCACAATTGCTTGACAACAGAATATATGTCAATCTCCATAACTTTGCCTTCGCCTTCCTTCTGGTCTTGCTGCAAAACCTTGTAGATATTTTTCTCCCCAGATAGGTCGGCACTTATCGTCACCAACTCATAGTGGATGTTGTAGTATTTCATCTTGAGGTGTACTAGAGATGTCAATGTGTCTAATGTCATCGTAAAAGGTCACCTAGGATGAAATTGTATACATTCTTACAAATAATTTCCAAAAATTCATAATTGATCTTCCTAACATCTCATCCCTCTCCTAGGGTGACCATCAACTTAATGTATCCCGAAGGGTTTGGGGTCCCTTCCTATTTTTTGTTGTCACTGAATTTGAGGATCAGTCTCCCTGGCACCCCTGTTGAAGTGTTTCATTCCTTCCTGCTGACAACCATTGGCTCGATGATCTTCCTTTTTATCGTTCCTTTAGAGAGATTCCTTTCTCATGGAGTATCGTCGATGATAAAAGCAATATAACAGTGTTCTTTTTATGGATTTCTTCTTCTTCACTATTGGTGTCATTAATGTTGGATCTTGAAATAACTTTGATGATTTTCTTAGGGGATTTGTCCCTTCTAGGAGGCACTTCTTATTTAGTGAATCTTTTCGGCTTCCTCGTCCCCTTTTATTATCTCTAGTGTACTCAGTCAACCGCTCTTTCTTAATCAATCATTCTTTCATATCCTTCAACTGGATGCAGTCATCCGTGTTATGGTATTGACTCTTATGGAAACGAAAATACTTATTAGAATTGTCTATATTGGAAGATCCTTTAACTAGATACAAATTTTTAACCCCAACCTTCTTGAATTCGGTGTTTGTGAATTCCTTCCAAATTTTCTCCCTCGAAGTATTCAGGGGAGTGTATGCATCGAAACTTCCCTAGGGGTCGCGTTTACCTTATTCTTTGTGACTACCACTGTCTTTCTTAGGTGTCTGGTTGAGTCCGACCAAAATCTGTTCTTCATAGTTGATGTAATATTGTGCCTTACTCGATAAATATTTTAAGTTATGGGAATTTTTGAGCCCTAACTTCTCTCAGAACATGCAATTTGGCCTTTACCATTTCTCAAATATCCACGTGAGGTCTCTTTCTTCCCCTGGGTGATCCCAATGAGCATGACCATCCTTGTGATTTTCCTCTTTCAGGATGTGAAATGGGAAGTGAAGGCTTTATATAGGTCTTCCAAGAATTTATACTTTCTTTCGGATAGAGACTTGAACCAGGTCATTGCAGACCAATCAACGTTAGTGCAAAGATCTTGCACTTCCCGACCCAGTAGGCATAGTAATAATCAAATTGGTCATCCATATGATTGATGTGTTCATTTGGATCCCCAGATCCATCGTAGCTTTGAAGCATAAGAAGTTTTTCCAACGACCTTAGAATCATACTATCAAGGATGTAAGCGGATATAGGATTTCTTTTTTGCTCTAGGATTTGGGCGTCTTTGCCATGCTTATCCCTTCTTCAAGGACAGTGGACCTCTATGGAAGTATGGTTATCGTTTCCTCCTTTAGGATCGGAAGATGAGTTATATGTATGCGTTGACGGATGTGCCTTGGCAATCTCAGGATTTCTCCTTGCAGTATCGTCGTTTTGATGTAAGTTGGTTCAGGAAGGACAACTTTGATTTCTTTGGGAGACTGCCTCCCTCACAATGTTATTCTTTGGGTTGACATGTTGTATGCTCTCTTTAATCCTAAATAGCTTTTCATTCACGAATCGTGAATGTTGTTGTTGTACTAGATTGTACATAATGTTCGGCAAATCAATAGCTCCTTGTATCTCGAGGTTAGCCTTAACAATTAAAGGGAAAATAATTTTTCTTGTCTAAGGATCACAAATAGTGTTTGAGGTCTATGTGATTGCTTTCCTTGATGAAATTTTTGTGCAGATCTAAAGAGTGGAAGAGCCTGGAACGCTTCATGATTGACTCTCGGTTGAACAAGATCTTGTTGTGAAGGATTGGATGGAGAGGTCACCAAGATTGGATCATTTTCTTCCCGGGGAAGCAGGAGCAAATCTTTGACAACTTCAACAACATCGGCGGCTTGCCGTTGGACGACTCAGCAATCGGTTTTGGATGCTACCAATGTCGGTAACCCTAAATGAGGATTGCTGAAAGGAAATTGAGATTCGAGGAAGAAGATCAAGAAACAAAAGTCTGGACTTTGAAGATAGGAGATCTGGATCTGTAAATCGGTGGAGATCTGATTGTGGAAGTACGCAGGAATCAAATTTGATTCTCCCAGAAGACATCATTATTTTGGTTTGGAACTAGTAATTATTCGATGGATTGATGGAGTGGTGCTTGCTATGGTGGGCTTGAGCTTTTATTACAATGGAGAGGGGGTTGATCCGCAAGTTAGCACTCTGAGGCCCAAGACAATAAGAGAATGAAAAGTGATGTGAGATTGAGAAAGAATTTGAATACTTGAAAAATTACGTGTTTTTTCTCTTAAATAGGAAAAACAGTGAACAACAAAAAGTATGGAGTAACTCTTGGATCGCGGTCAACTATCAAATTAATCTAAAGAGATAACAAAGCTCTAGTGGACGAGATTGTTTATTTCCGAGATAAAAGTTATATATGTTTTGCGCGCTTCATTGCTTCTGCCATATCATTATCTTTCGTCTTGCGAATGACTCAGAGCACTAGTTAATTTTTTTAATTTAGGGTAATGCTAACTTAACTTGTGCCTTAAGAGCACAAGTTAAAATCTAAATGTACAAATAATATCTTGAAAATTGTACACTACTTTTAATAAAAATAAAAATAAATAAATTTTTTATTAATATTTTCAATACAAATTTTCTATAAATGTGTTTCTTAACTTGTACTCCTCAGACGTTACTCTTTAATTTAATTTTGTTATTCTTATGGAATTAGGTTAAGATTCAAAAACATGATTATCAACGGTTTCACACGAAAAGCACCTTTCACAAAAACACGTAATCCAAAATTAAAAGAAAAGTTTTTCTTTTGTTTTGAAAAGTGAAATTTCAAGTTTTTCTCTTAAAAAAATAAAAAATAAAAGTTGATTTTGTTTCTTTAAGAGGATCCCACTTGACAGGCAGGTGAACAACATTCTGCAACCATGTTTGAAAACACACGGTAGAAAGCAAATTCATGTTTTTCGTATTATTTTCAACAATGTTTAACTTTCTATAAAATGAATTTTAAGGGAGGACATGCTCTAGCTAATGATAACACGCCTTCATTAATAAATAATTGAATGTTGGTTGGTTTCAAAAAAATGATAAACATCCCTTATAGAGGCATTTTTATTTATATTGTCGTCACACGACCAAAATTATTCTTAATATTTAGTATTAATAAGTCAAATATTTTTCAAAAAGATTAATTTAAAAAACTTGAGAAAATAGACTGTTTTTTAAATAAATAAATCTAAATATAATTTGGAACACAAAAATAAAACAACTTTTCAAGATGCGACTCTGAATTTTTATAGATATTAAAAGTAAGTAAATATATTGTTATTAATATTATATTGAAATTTTTAAAAAAAAATTATTATTTTTGTCAGTAGGTCACTAAATTTAAGGGCGAGTAATTAGCAGCCCTTCAAATTTAAACTGCATGTTGGCAGCAGATATATTAAGTCAGTCATACAAAGAGTAGTATTCTTCAAAACAGAAACATAATGTCAACTGTCAACCACAGAATTTAGATTTGTGTGAAAACAGGTAACTTCCAGAATAAAATAATTAGAATTGGTTCATCAAATTCTAAATGAATTGAAAGCTAGGAAAGAAATTTCTAATATCAATCATAAGATGATAAGATGCACGTATCTTGACAACACCGAACTATCGTGATCCAAATTCTGAGACACCATTCTTGACTTGTAATAAATTTTTCTTTTAAATCTTAGTATCTTGTCTTGCGACTGACTAATTCAATAGGATCAATCTCACCGTTCACTTGTGAAATATTAACTTGATACAACATAGAAATTATTTGAACCTAACAGAATTCGAATATGAAATCTTGAGAGAAACACACTCTCAGAACCGAAACTTTCACCATGGCCAGGTTGGCCAGGAGGTTATCTGACTAGTAATAGTACTTCCTCGTTGTATAAGTAGCCTTGTCCCCTTTAAATTTTAAACATCATAATAATAACCGTATACTTATAGAACAAAGGAGTAACACCTAAAATCGTAAAGATGATAGTGGAAGCTAAAGCAATTACAAGAGACATGGAAGAAAAACATGTATTTCCATATGTGCACTTTCTAGGTACCAGAAGAAACTACTTTGAACCTTAAATTAAATAAATATAGAATCAGAATACTTAAATCACAACTAGTGAGGAGTACTTCTAGACAATTTTTCAAACCTGATTGCATGAAGATATCTAAAAATCAGCATCTTCATCCTTAAATAAATATAAAAAATGTGAATGCATTGAACCTCTTTTAACTACCTGACAACGCCACTGCAGCCAGGCTCCCTCTCCATTGTCTGACTCTGCATGACACTTCTTACTACCGAGACGTCCTCCCACCTGCCCGCGTTTGCATATATGTTCGACAGGAGAACTTTTCCTCCACCGTGAGATGGTGCCAACCTTGCCAAATTCTCGGCAGCCTTCTCTCCTATGTTGACGTTTCCATGAGTTCTACATGCTGCTAATAAAGTTCCCCATATCACAATGTCAGCCTCCATTGGCATGCTCCTTATCATTTCCTCAGCATCTTCTAATAGCCCTGCTCTACCCAAAAGATCAATCATACAACCATAATGCTTGATATCTGGTTCCACATTATATGCACTCTTCATGCTTTTGAATATTTTCCGTCCAGGCTCCACCAAACCGGCATGGCAACAAGCACTTAGTACACCGATAAATGTAATTGGATTCGGTTTAATATGATACCTCTGCATATCAGAAAAAACCTCTAGGCACATACTTGCATGTCCATGTGAGGCTAACCCACATATAATTGCATTCCATGGTGACACAGTAAAGACTTCATCTCGAATCTGATTGAAAAATTGAAGGGCAGTGTTGATGCTCCCACATTTTGCATACATATCTATCATGGCAGCACGTAAATTGTCATTGAAAGGAATGGATTCATTACGCATGTATTCATGGGTCAATTTTCCTTCCTGCAATGTACCTAATGTGGCGATTGCAGAGAATATGCTCACCATGGTAACTTCGTTTGGTTTGATCCCACTGGCTACCATTTTATGGAAGAGTTCAATAGCCATTTGGGGCTGCTCGGTTTGTGCATAGCCAGAAATCATGGTGCTCCATGAAAAAACATCTCTTTCAGGCATTTCATCAAACATTTTCTTTGCTTGGTCAATCATTCCTTTTTTTATAAATCCAGCAATGAGAGCATTCCATGATTCTAAGTGATCCTTCACACCCACTTCAAATTGTAAACATGCATGGTCCATCCTCCCACAAGCTGCATAAAAATGGATGATGGTAGTCTGTATAAAATTATAACAATCAAAGCCTCTCTTAACAATTGTACTATGCAATTGCCAACCGTCAACAATTGCAGTCCTACGACCACACGCTGAAACCAAATTCACAAGCATCACTTCATTAGGTCCAAGTCCAGTTTGCAGCATTGCACGATAAATCTCTAAAGCTTCATAGAAAAGCCCCTTTTGGATATAACCATCGATCATCGTTCCCCAAGAAACCACATCTTTATCACTAATTCCCTCAAACAACTCCCTGGCCTCGTCAACAAGCCCTGTCTTTGCATACCCATTCAACATCACATTCCACGTCACCAAATTCCTTTCAGGCATTTCATCAAACAACCTTCTTGCTTCCTCTACACCCAAACAAAGACAATACGCGTGCACCAAATTTGTCCAAACAATAACCAACCCCTCAACAAACAATTTAACAACCAAACCATGAATCATTCGACAGTTCAAAATATCACCTAAATGAGAGCAAGCAGATATCACATTAACCAAAGTCAAATCATTTGGTACAACACCAAGAGACCTCATATCCGTAAAAACCTCAAGAGCTTCATCAAAGAATCCATTTTGAACAAAACCCATTATCATAGTAGTATAAGAAAAACAATCTTTATTAGGCATTATGTCAAACAGTTTCCGGGCATTCTCCAGTTGACGAGCTCTAACATACCCAGAAACCATAATGTTAGAAGAAACAGAATCCAACGTAGGAAAAGCATCAAACATCACCCGGGCATCCCTCATGGAACCGCATTTCGTGTACATGTTGATCAAGCTGTTACGGATAAAAGTATTGGAGTGGAGTCCAAGTTTGAAGGCGAGAGAATGGATTTGTCGGCCTTGGGAGGGGAGGGAAAGAGAGGAACATGATTTGAGAGCGGAAACCAATGCGAGTTCGCACTCGGCGTGGTTATGGTGTTGTCTGGCATTGGAGAAAATGCGAATGAAGTGTTGTGGAGGGGTTGTTTTGGTGGGAATGGAAGTTGAAAGGTGTCTTAAAGGAAAGGGGAGAGAGGGTGGTGAGAATTTGAGTCTGAGACTCGCGGGAATGAACATGAATATGGAACGCTAAGCGAGACCATAGAGTCGAATGTCGATGTTTCTATGTCAGTCGTGTATAGGGGTGACAAGCGTCGTGTTAGGGTTGAATTAGATATTTAATAACGCTTTATATTTCGGTTTCAACATTGCTGGCGTATATATACGTATCCCTTCGTAGTTTTCAAATAACAATTTTATTGTAATCATTATAGTTTTACGCAATAATATTCTCTCTTTTCTCTCATCTTTTTCATTCTTCTTGAATTATAATTGTTCCATCAATTCCATCTAAAATGGATCGGTTTGAATTAGGATACCGCGACAAAATAAAATAATAATAATAAATTAAAAAAACTACAAAACAACACTCACACTCTATAAGCTATAGAAATAAATTTATTAAAAACTTGGAAATGAAAGGGGAAAAATCTAAATTGTGAAATCTAGAATGTGTTTGTAAAGAATTTGAGTTTTAGAATTTGAAATTATTGAATATATAAATAAATACAATGAACTTGAACACTCCATTAAATGAGATGATATTCAACATATTACACGTCAAGTATCAAAAATACATTGTGAATAACTAATAATAATAATTAAATATAAACAAAATCATAGATCAAACAAACTAATTATTTCTTTATCGGACTCAATCAAACACGCCATAGTCTAATTAAATGTTCTAAGACAAACAAAATTATAGATTAAACAAATTAGTTATTTTTTTTTATCAGACTCAATCAAACACGCCACAATCTAATTAAAAGTTCTAAGATGAATCATACTTGAATAGATAATACAAACGGTTGTGCCTTTTTTTGTGTCGCGGTAATTGAGAAAGCGATTCATTTGATTTAGTTGATTATTCCGATAAGACAATGTAACGTCGACATTGATCCTAAATAAAATAGGAGTAATCCACTTGTTGTAATAAGTTGTAACTAAGCTAAAATTTATTGTGTATGGATTCGAGTAAAAAGAGTTAAGTGTTATAGTAAGTTGAAACTAAAATAAAATATTTATAAAAAAAAAAAAAACATGTAATGACTGACTGTCATCACAAATCACCTAGCTTAAATGGATTTCAAGATATATTCTTCCAACAATATTGGCTCATAATTGGAGAGGATGTTGTTAAACAAGATTTCTTAATTGACTATTTCAATTGTTCAAACACTTCTAGCTTGAATTTTAGTAAATTTCTTATTGCACCATATGGAGCCTCATGAAAAGACAAAATATCTCCAAATTTTAGAGATGCATCTTCAGATGCATTCCAAACACATACAATCAAAGTTGATTTTGAGTCATGCTCTTGGATTGTATTTTTTTTGCATCCGGAGATGCATTTCCATATCCAGTACGTAGATGCATTTTCGTAGCGTACTGAAATAGAAACAGAAAACAAAGAATCAGAAAGTTGTATGTTGACAAAATAAAATTACCATTGCTAACATAAAGTCAGCATTACATAGGTGATGTTTGTAACACCCCAAATTCTTGGAATATTTATTTAATTTATTTAAATATGAATATTCGCAGTTTTGGTGAATTTCGGTGGTTGGTGTGAATATTTGGAATTATGGATTTTGAGTTATTTATTTAAATAATAGTATATAATATGAATATATTGGCATTATTATTAATTTAAATAAATATAAGTGAATTAAGGGCAAAATGGACATTTGAGGAGGAGTTAGTGAGGGTGAAGTTGAAAAGTCCAATTTTAAGGTCCAATGTTAGGTTTAACAAAAAGGAATTTTGATGGGATGATGATTCATTCTTGTTAGATTGTGAAAAGGAAAGAAATAGAGGCCAGAGCTCTGAGGAAGAGGATTGAGGCAAAAGTTTTGCAAGGTTTCCAAGAATCAAGGAGAAAGGCTTAGAGTCGGCAATTAAGATATGGGGAGTATTGCCTTCATTGTTTTCAATATGTGATTCAATGTGTTTAAAGTTGATTTAAGGGTTTAGGAGTTTTTGATTGAATTGTTGTTTCCTTTCCGATGGCGAGTTCAATGAGTTGAGAGATTTAAACTGATGGTCTGATAGGTTTGAGGTTGATTTGAGAGTAAGGGAAATTAGGCCTTCTTGACCAAAATCTGTTGTTGAGGTTTTAACCGTATAGGGTAATTGATTATGAGGACCTTAATGACTATGGGATAGTTGTAAGAAATTATGGGAATTGGATGCGTAAATATGATACGGGATTGGCCTAATAAGTCGTAGATTTTGTGTCTTTATCGCCGTAATACCTTAGGAATGATTTAGAGATGTTTTAGGGGCATTGGGGAAGGAAATCGTAGAGGTTTTTGGTTTGGTTTTGGTGCTGGTAAGTAACAACAATTTGCTGTAATCGCGAGTTCGCACATCGAAGAATGCTTCACACGGCGAACATTCTCCCCCAGACTCGCACAGGGAACTTGCTAGCGAACATAGCAGAGTTTCGCGAATTTTGATCTTGTGCAGTGATGTCTTGATGTTTTGATGTTGTGATTTCTTTGATGAATTACTATGAATATGACTATGATTCCCATGTGATTATTACATGATTGTATGATGACTCCTATGAGTAATAATGATGATTTATGATGTTGATTCCATGAGTTTTTGATGATTATATGATGACATGGTTATTACGATGATTTTGATGAATGATGATGCACCTAATGAGTTTATTACGAGGATGATATTGACGTGTTCATCATGCATTCATATGCATCCGGACTTCGGTTCAGGATCTTGATTTTGTGGCTTCAGTCCCATTGTGCGGATGTGAGGTATTTTGTTGTGCTCCGGTTCTCGAGTAGAATCGGTCCTTCTGTTGTGGATCTATGGAGGATTGATGGCCCAGTGTCCATCAAATTTTGTTGATTGGTACCACATGCATGAGTCTTGTTACATTTGCATTTATGTGACATTTTGATGTAATTTATAATGTTGTGACCTTTGATGTTCCTTGATGATTACAATGAAGTTGAATATGAAAATGACATCATTTTATATATTGATTCCTATAGTGATTATTATGAATCGTTTTACTCACCCTGCCTGTTTGAATGTTGCCTCCACGTGGATAACGTGCAGATGACCAGGTTTAGTCGTGAATGTCGTCGAGGACTTTTGAAGTTTTTGGGTCGTTGGATGTGGTTGACTTAGAGGGTCTTGCTCTGATAGTGTAACATCAGGTTGGGGTTTTTGAGTCAAACTATATTTTATTGAGTTTTGTTATGTTGATTGCCTTGCGGCGTAAGGAAAACTTTGGATTATTATCTTTTTGAGTTCCGCTGCCTTTTGAGTAAATTTTGGAAAAACTCGTTGTTTACGGAACATTGACTAATTTGAATTATTGAGAAATGTGCGTCCTTTTGAGATGATTTTATTGCGTTCAATATTTTACTCTGATAAATATGATTGATTTTCCATCATTATTGTGGGGTAGAAAATGGTGTTACATTAGTGGTATCAGAGCAGGTCGGTCCGTCCGGCCAAGTTTTTATGTTGTTAGTCCTCTATCAGTCAATAGTATGAGAACACTATTGGATGAGTTGTTTTCTTCTAACCCTGTTGGTGGTTGCAGATGGCTGGAAGAAATAATCGTATTATTGCTGATGTGTTGGAATCGCTTGCCCAAGTGATGGCCCAAAATGGTGGACCTCTAGATGAGTTTCGTGCTTTGGGGAAATTCCAGACGAACAATTTGCCGACTTTTGTGGGCACTTATGATCCTGATGGTGCGCAGAAGTGGCTGAGAGTGATTGAGAAGATTTTTCGGGTTATGGCGTGCACTGATGCTCAGCAGGTGCAGTTTGGTACGCATATGCTAGCAGAGGAAGCTAAGGACTAGTAGGATAACACTCGTCAGAGATTGGGAGGTGTTGAAATTGCAATAACTTGGATTGTGTTTAAGGAAGAATTTTTGAGGAAGTATTTTCCTGAAGATGTTCGGGGTAAGAAAGAGGTGGAATTCCTTGAGCTGAAGCAAGGGAATATGACTGTGGCTGAGTATGCAGCAAAGTTTGAGGCTTTAGTGAAGTTTTGTCTGCATTACAATCGTGTTGACACAGAGATGTCGAAGTGTCTCAAGTTCGAGAATGGATTGAGATCAGAGATTAAGCAGGGAATTGGGTACCAGCAGATTCTTCGGTTTGTGGAACTGGTGGACAAGAGTAGAATTTATGATGAGGATAGCTGAGCTCGATCTACTCACTACAAGCAGCTGAGTGAGAAGAAAGAGAAAGGACAGTATAGAGGGAAACCGTATGTGACTTCTGGTGATAAAGGGAAGCAGAAGGCTTCAGATGGGAAAAATTCAAGTGGGGGAGCGGCTACTGCTCCAAGCAAGTGTTATAAGTGTGGCGAGCAAGGTCACCGTGATGAGGTTTGTAAGGTGTTGAGATATCATCATTGTGGCAAGAGGGGTCATAGAATTACTGACGGCAAGGATGAAGCTCCGACTTGCTTCAACTGTGGGGAGAAGGGTCATATAGTACCCAGTGCTAGAAGCCGAAGAAGACTGCTACTGCTGCTCAGACGAACGACAGAGTGTTTGCTTTGAGCGATGCAGAAGAACCCAAGACTGATAACTTGATCAGAGGTACTTGCTTTATTAATGATGTTGAATTTATTGCTATTATTGATACAAGTGCTGACCATTCGTTTATTTCGCTTGAATGTGCTGCGAGATTGAATTTGAAATTATCTTCTGTGGTTGAGAGTATGGTTATTGATACCCCGGTTAATGGTTATGTGACTACTGCATTAGTCTGTTTGAGCTGCCCTTTGACTATTTATGATAAGAATGTTATGATGGACTTGGTCTGTCTACCTTTGCATTGAATTGATGTTATTCTTAGAATGAACTGGTTGGAGTTCAACTATGTTCATATCAATTGCTACAGCAAGACTGTGAGGTTCCCAGAGTTTGGTGATTATGGAGAGCTGATGTTTGTATCTGGTAAGCAAGTAGAAGAGCTCTTAAAAGATGAGGCTTAGATGTTTGCATTGTTTGCATCACTTCAAGCTGACTATGAATCAGTGAGCATGGAGCTACCGGTTGTTCGAAAATTTCCAGAGGTGTTTCAAGATGACGTAAGTGACTTACCTCCTGAGCGTGAGGTAAATTTTACCGTTGATATGATATCGGGCACTAGTCTTGTGTCGGTGGCTCCTTATCGAATGTCTGCATCTGAGTTGGGAGAATTGAAAAAACAATTGGAAGAGTTGCTTGAGAAGAAGTTTATTCAACCAAGTGTTTCTTTGTGGGGTGCTCATGTGTTGTGTGTGAGGAAGAAAGATGGTAGCATGAGATTGTGTGTGGATTATCGAAATTTGAATAAAGTGACGATCAAGAATAAGTATCCACTTCCGAGGATTGAAGATATGATAGATCAGTTGGTGGGTGTTTATGTGTTTAGTAAGATTGATTTGAGGTCTGGTTATCATCAGATTTGCGTTAAACCTGATGATATTCCGAAGACAACTTTTAGGACGAGGTATGGTCATTATGAATATACGGTGATGTCATTTGTTGTATCTAATGCACCTGGTGTATTCATGGAGTACATGAATAGAATTTTTCATCCTTATTTGGATCAATTTATGGTAGTATTCATTAATGATATCTTGATAAATTCGAAGCCCAAGGAAGAACATGTGCAACATCTAAGAGTTATATTGCAGGTTTTGAGGGACAAGAAGCTTTATGCCAAGTTGTACAAGTGTGAGTTTTGGTTGAAGAAAGTGAGTTTCCTTGGCCATGTGATTTCTAGTGGAGTAATTGTTGTTGATCCATCAAAAGTTGATGTCGTGTTGCAGTGGGACACTCCGAAGTCTGCCACTGAGATTCGAAGTTTCCTTGGGTTGGTTGGTTATTATCGTAGGTTTATAGAAGGCTTTTCGAAGTTGGCGTTGCCATTGACTTAGTTGACTCGGAAGGGTCAAGCTTATGTATGGTATGTTGCATGTGACAAGAGTTTTGTAGAACTCAAGAAAAGGTTGATGACTGCTCCAGTACTGATATTGCAAAATCCGAGTGAGTCTTTTGTAGTGTATTGTGATGCATCAAAGATGGGTCTTGGTGGTGTATTGATGCAGAATGGGCAGGTTGTTGCTTATGCTTATAGACAACTGAAGGTTCATGAAAGGAATTATCCTACGCATGACTTAGAGTTGGCCGCTGTGGTGTTTGTGTTGAAAGTTTGGAGACATTATCCTTTTGGGTCCAGGTTCGAAGTGTTCGGTAATCACAAGAGCCTGAAGTATTTGTTTGATCAGAAAGAGTTGAATATGAGGCAGGGGAGATGACTTGAACTTCTGAAGGATTATGATTTTGAATTAAGTTACCACCCTGGTAAGGCTAATGTTGTAACTGATGTATTAAGTAGGAAGTCCTTGCATATGTCGACGCTTATGGTTCAAGAATTAGGACTGATAGAATAATTCAGAGATATTAGTCTAATGTGTGAAGATACTCCTAACAGTGTGAAGTTGAGTATGCTAAAGTTGACTAGTGGTATTCTTCAAAAAATCAGAGAAGGTCAAAAATATGATTTGAGTTTAGTGGATCGTCTCACGTTAATCAACCAAAGTAACGGGGGTGATTTTCGGGTTGATGAGAATGGTGTGATGAGATTCAGAGATAGGGTGTGTGTTCTAGATGTGCTAGAAATTAAGAAAAGTATTCTTGAGGAAGGTCACAGAAGTGGGTTAAGTATTCATTCGGGTGCCACAAAGATGTATCAAGACTTGAAGGAATTGTTTTGGTGGCCAGGGATGATGAAGGAAGTTGCAGAGTTTGTGTATACTTGTTTGACTTGTTAGAAGATGAAGATTGAACATCAAAGACCGTTGGGTCTGATGCAACCGTTGAATATTCCAGAGTGGAAATGGGGTAGCATTTCTATGGATTTTGTGACAGGTCTACCGAAGACTTTGAAGGGATATGATTCAATTTTGGTGATTGTCGATAGATTGACCAAATCGGCTCATTTTATACCGATAAAGATCAATTATTCGTTATAGAAGCTGGCTAAATTGTATATTGATGAGATTGTGAAACTACATGGTATTCCTTCAAGTATTGTGTTTGATAGAGATCTGAGATTTACATCGAGGTTCTGGGAGAGTTTGCAGACAGGTTTGGATACTAAGTTGAGGTTGAGTTCTGCTTATCATCCGCAGACGGATGAACAAACGGAGAGAACTATCCAGTCTTTAGAGGATTTGTTGATAGCTTGTGTGTTGGAGCAAGATGGATCATGGGATATTCATTTGCTGTTGATTGAGTTTACCTACAACAACAGTTACTATTCTAGTATCGAAATGGCACCGTATGAGGCATTGTATGGTACGAGATGTAGGACTCCTTTGTGTTGGTATGAATCAGGCAAGAGTCTTGTACTCGGACTTGAGATTGTACAAGAGATGACTGAAAAGATCAAGATGATCCAAGAAAAGATGAGAGCATCGCAAATTCGTCATAAGAGTTACCATGATAAGAGAATGAAAACACTTGAGTTCCATGAAGGATATCACGTGTTTTGGAGATTTACGATGGTAACTGCTGTTGGCCAAGCTTTGAAGTCTAGAAAGCTCACACCGCGTTTTGTTGGTCCGTATCAGATTTCACAGAGGGTGGGAGAAGTAGCATATCGGATTGCTTTACCGTCGTCGCTTGTGAATTTGCATGATGTGTTTCATGTGTCTCAGTTGAGAAAGTACATTTCAGATCCGTCACATGTGATTCAGATGGATGATGTACAAGTGAGAGATAATTTGACTGTTGAGGCATTGCCAGTTTGGATTGAGGAACAAGAAGTGAAGCACCTGCGAGGTAAAGAGATTTCCTTGATAAATGTAGTTTGGGGAGGACCAGCTGGAGGAGTATGACTTGGAAACGCGAGGATCAGATGAGGGAGTTGTACCCGACTCTGTTTCCTTGAGGTAATTATCAAGGGCAAAAATTATTTTAAGTGGGGGAGAGTTGTAATACCCCCAAATTCTTGGAATATTTATTTATTTATTTAAATATGAATATTCGCATTTTTGGTGAATTTCGGTGGTTGGTGTGAATATTGGGAATTATGGATTTTGAGTTATTTATTTAAATAATAGTATATAATATGAATATATTGGTATTATTATTACTTTAAATAAATATAAGTGAATTAAGGGCAAAATGGACATTTGAGTAGGAGTTGGTGAGGGTGAAGTTGGAAAGCCCAATTTTAAGGCCCAAGGTTAGGTTTAACAAAAAGGAATTTTGGTGGGATTAGAATTCATTCTTGTTAGACCGTGAAAAGGAAATAAATAGAGGCCAGAGCTCTGAGGAAGAGGATTGAGGCAAAAGCTTCACAAGGTTTTCAAGAATCAAGGAGAAAGGCTTAGAGTCGACAATTAAGGTATGGGGAGTATTTCCTTCATTGTTTTCAATATGTGATTCAATGTGTTTAAAGCTGATTTAAGGGTTTTGGAGTTTTTGATTGAATTGTTATTGCCTTTCTGATGGTGAGTTCAATGAGTTGAGAGATTTGAATGGATGGTCTGATAAGTTTGAGGCTGATTTGAGAGTAAGGGAAATTAGGCCTTCGTGGCCAAAATCTGTTGTTGAGGTTTTAACCGTATAGGGTAATTGATTATGAGGACCTTAATGACTGTGGGGTAGTTGTAAGAAATTATGGGAATTGGAGGCGTAAATATGATATGGGATTGGCCTAATAAGTCGTACATTTTGTGCCTTTATCGCTGTAATACCTTAGGAATGATTTAGGGTGTTTTAGGGGCATTGGGGAAGGAAATCGTAGAGGTTTTTGGTCTAATTTTGGTGCTAGTTTCGCAAATTGTGTTCTTATGGAGTGTTGTCTTGATGCTTTGATGTTGTGATTTTCTGGATGAATTACCTTGAGTATGATTGTGATTCATATGTGATTAATACATGATTGTATGATGATTCCTATGAGTAATGATGGTGAGTTATGATGTTGATCCCATGAGTTTTTGATGATTATATGATGGCATGATTATTACGATGATTTTGATGTATGATGATGCACCTAATGAGTTTATTATGAGGATGATATTGACGTGTGCATCATGCATTCATATGCATCCGGACTTCGGTTCAGGACCTTAATTTTTGTGGCTTTAGTCCCATTGTGCGAATGTGAGGTATTTTATTGTGCTTCGATTCTCGAGTAGAATCGATCCTACTGTTGTGGATCTATGGAGGGTTGATGGCTCAGTGTCCATCGATTTTTTTTTATTGGTACCATATGCATGAGTCTTGTTGCATTTGCATTTATGTGACACTTTGATGTAATTTATAATGTTGTGGCGTTTGATGTTCCTTGATGATTACAATGAAGTTGAATATGAAAATGACGCCATTTTATATATTGATTCTTATATTGATTATTATGAATCGTTTTACTCACCCTGCCTGTTTGAATGTTGCCTCCACGTGGGTAACGTGCAGATGACCAAGTTTAGCCGTGGATGTCGTCGAGAACTTTTGAAGTTTTTGGGTCGTTGGCCATTGTGGTTGACTTAGAGAGTCATGCTCTGATAGTGTAACATCGGTTGGAGTCTTTGAGTCAAGCTATATTTTATTGAGTTTTGTTATGTTGATTGCCTTGCGGTGCAAGGAAAACTTTGGATTATTATCTTTTTGAGTTCTGTTGCCTTTTGAGTAAATTTTGGGAAAACTTGTTGCTTACGGAGCATTGACTATATTTTAATTATTGAGAAATGTGCGCCCTTTTGAGATGATTTTATTGCGTTCAATATTTTACTCTGATAAATATGATTGATTTGCCATAATTATTGTGAGGTACAAAAGGGTGTTACAATGTTAACATAAAATCAAACATTACATTTTAATATCCAGATGGACGTTTCAACATTTTCATAATATCTTCGAACAATAATGAAATAGCCGCATCCATCTCGACCGAAACTTTTGATTCCAAACAAAAAAAGTATTTCACAAAGCCCTTACACGTGCATCTGTCTTCAACTCATAGTTGTTGAACTCAATTTTGCCTTCATTGTCAAATGACGGTGAATGGTACTCAACCTTCACAATTTTTTGATTGTCTCAATAATGTAAGAGATTTTGCATTATGTATTACAGATCTGTAAAATGGGTGTACCCATTGATCTTAAATTCCCGCTCGGATGTTGCGCTGCTAAAGTAGACATTTGCGACATGTCAATTGATGTTCATTCTGGTGTAATGTATTTTTGTATTAAATGTGATACAAGAGTCTATATTTATAGTAGTTGTAGACAAATATAGACCTCATAAGTTCTATCTTATACCAAGAGATGTTACAGATATGCATCTCCGATACCACCATATTCTCTTATTTCGTAGATGTATTTTTGGAACCTCTCAGAATATTATCAAATTCTTCTCCAGACAGAAACAAAATTTGTGTTAAATGGATATATTATTTGCAAACGACAAACTGTATTAAAATATTTGAAAATGTATATATTACACTTCATTAATATCAATACATGATTACATATAATTAGTTGATGATGAAAAACTAAAGTGAATCGAAAGATTTGTCTCCGGATAAATCTATAAGTATGAGTGGTTTCCTCTTTGACTTTTGTTGATATGATTCTCTTTCAATGTTGCTTAATTTGGTGAACTCTTGCATCCTTTCCACAAAACGACCCGACCAAGTCTCAACTTTTGTTGTTGAAGGAGTTGTCCACTCCACTTATGTAAGTGGTGTAAGGCATACCGGTTTCAAATAAACTTGAACAAAGTATCGTGATTTTGAAAGTCTCCCAATACACAAAATATGATCATTTATATTTTGAGGTGGGGCAATGCGTAATGGAAACATGTTTCCGAAAAACCGTATCTTGTAAGACCTATACAAACTTTGGTCTAAATATGGAGATGCATATCTGAATTCTATCTGGTGTGCATACGGCGATGCATCTCTAAAACAATCTATGATAAAAAAAAGGGTGTTTCAGAGAGGGTGTATGGGGTGTAAATTGAATTATTCCGGAAATGCATCTCCGAATTCAATTTTACAAAATATATTGGGTGTGACTCAATTTTAATGTTTTGCCTGAAGACAAAGGTGCGTTTGAATATGGATCTCTAGAATCTAAGAGACATTTTTAAATTTTCATGAGGTGTTTTTTCACCACATAGAGTGGGATAAGAAATTCTCTAATTTTAAAATAGATTTTCCTAAATGCTCAAAATTTTAGGCCTATAATTTTATGCAACACAACTTATAAATCGACCACTAAGATTATAGCCAATAGAACAAGGTCTCACTTGGATTAAACTGTTTGACCTTTCCAAATTACTCCCTCCAGTCCTTTTTATAAGATACAATTTGTCTTTCTAGATTCATTAAATAATTAATGTAGTTAGTTTATAATACAGACCAGATACATTAATTATTTAATAAATCTAAAAAGGTGAAATATTTCTTATAAAAAAGACCGGAAAAAGTAGCTTCTTACTAGAATGAGGAACATGTGATAATGCTATTGTGCATCAAAATATTAGGAAATTTCATGCATCTTAATTGATGGAAAAACACCATATAAAAATTCGAAAATACTCTTTAGATTTTAGAAATGCATTTTCGAACGCATCCCATAATATATCAAGTACATTCATAAGTGAATCACGCATTCATTTTGTAAAAAAGTCTAAAATATATTTCTAAAATCCAAAAATACATTTCCAAATATTTCTTTCCAGTTTCACAACCAACCAAATTACGAGAACTTTCATCACTAAAGATTATATTTAATAACAATTTTCAACATAGATGGGGAAAATCATGACATAGAACCCATAAATAGTCATTTCACTTATGCATTTCTTCGGTAAAATGATATAGATAAACAACACATGAGATAATGGAAAAAAAATATTTTGAAAATGTATTTTTGAATTTTGAAATATATTTTCATATTAGTTTTTTTTTAAAATGAAGGTGTAATTCATTTATGCATATATTTAGTATATTTTAGAGTGCGTTTAGAGATGTATTTTCGAAATCTAAAAATATTATTGTATTTTTACGAAATATGCTAGTAATACATAAGGTGCATTAAAAAAATCTCAAATATTATTAATGCAATGAAGAACTTCAGAAAGAAAAAAGGTGACAAGATAGACATTGAAAAAACATATGATAATGTAAATTAGAGATACTCTTTAAATACTTCTTTGTTGAGTTTGGTTTTCCTAATATCACAATCAAATTGATTATGCACTGTGTTTCTTTCTCCTCTATATATAAAATGGAATGGTAAAAGGAAACCAAAATTTTCCCCTACTAGAGGACTAAGGAAATGAGACCCTCTCTCCCTTTGACATTATCCTTAGCTATCTCTGAAAAGGGTGGGAATACTAATTGGAAGCCTATGCAAGTCTCTCCCAATGAACCTATATTCTCCCATATTTTATTTACATATGGTGTGCTTCTTTTCTTAAGGATACATATGCTCAAGGAAGAATAATGGAAAATATATTTCAGCGATTTAATGTTGCATCAGGACTAAAGATTAACGGTTCAAAATCAATGACTCTCCTCTCGGGTGGTGTCACTAGAAGAAACGTTGACAAGATTACTTTTTTTTGTCTTTTATCAGGAGTACTATTTCACGGCATATCTATTTTGGATTCCCTATGCTTTTAGGTAGGGTGAAGAAAGAAGCTTTCAATTTCAACGTGGACACATTGAGCATGAGCCCTGCTCATTTTAGCATCATTCGTAATCAACTCTACTGCCTGCTAGCAACTTGACTGTCTGCTAGCATTTGTAATCAAACTGTTCAGCTGACTAGAAACTTCATATGGAAGACAACATTGATTCAGGTAGTCATCGGGTGGGATGGAACAAAATTCACTCAAACTAGAATGAAAAGAGAGGCCAACACTGTTATGCTTTGAAAACTGGCACAACTGAAAGGTTTCACTAACATTTGTTGTTATTCTGATTCAAAAACAGTTATTGAAATGGTCTCTAGCCTATCATAAAATCGCATAGGTTCACTTCAATTATAGCCAACATTCAAGATGTTCTAGGCAAAAATTGGGTGGTGAATATTAATCATTCTTTTAGAGTAGGCAATTTAAGGACATTTTACAACTAATGAAATGGAACAACAATGAACCACATGTTTATTGGAGTCAATTCTGTACGATCCTTCAAAAGTTTATAGACACTCCTGGACAGTGCAGATACAGATACAGGGAAGGATTGTTAACACTAATTGCTATTTTCTTTCTTATAAAAATTGTTCTGATCAGAAGCTTTCCAATAAAGGGGTAACCATGAGAATAACAATAGTTTCAATATAAATCAGATGCCAGCGTGGTGGATCAACGGTGATTTCCTCCTCCATTAAGAGTCGCACTGGATTGAGACCTGCTCAAAACATTAAAATCAAAGATGTTCAGCATTACCATTCAGAGCATATCTTCAAGTCTTCAATAGATTTGAATTGGTGGATGTGATAAAAATGCATGATATCAGAACACAAATCATCATCATTAATTTATTATTTTACTTTAAAATGCATGATACCACAACGTCATAAAAAAAACTTCAGAGTGCGTGTGATAAAAACATATTAAAGTTTGACCAAGAAAGACTGTCTGAATATATATGATAACATAATATCAGAACACAGATCGCAATCAAACTCATGTTGAAAAAAAGACTGAAACTAAGAATACACAACAAAAGATAGTTAGTTGTACAATACAGTACAAGTAAAAAAGGTTGAAAGTTGAACTCATATGCTTCAATGGATTCATAAAACACTAAAACCAATTTGTGTAGCAAGGAACAAATTGGGAGGATTTTGTCTCCAAAGTGGATAATAAGCTCCAGATCAAAATTTAAAACAGATACGTAAAACAATGATTCAAAGTTATGCACTGTTGAACAATGGAAGCACAATCAGGCTTTATGATTCTGCTTAAAGCAAATTATGTTTACTACCTAGTATATCAAAGTCACAATATCCAGATTCATCAATAATTTCAAATAGTGAAAAGATATCAAAATTTAACACGGTAAGAGAATCAAATCATAATTCCGGGGAGGTATATTAGGAATAGACATGAACGAAATCATGGGAAACCAGAGAGCAGTATTACCCAAATGGCTCAAAGTCCCCCGCCCCCACTTCTTCCATAGGCTGTGGAAAGTGGCCCTCTAAACTATTCACCTAAGCTACACACATGTAGTAAGGTCCAGATGCAAAATGCTCACAAAGACATATTAGTCTGGTTAAATGATGCACTAACCAACAAATAGTTACTCAGCTGACAGCTAAACTAGTAAATCTAGGAATTAATCAATATAAGATACTTTCACTTTCTTATTAATAATAATAATAATAATAATTAAAAAAATTAAAAATTAAAAAAAAAAAAAAAGAGCTTCTAAGCTAGCCTCTATTGTGAAATTCAGCATTAAATTATGCACTATCTAGATCTAGGTAGATACATGGAAATTAAACTACCTCACAATAACTAGACCAGATAACTCTTTCACAAGATCTACTGTAAACCTATTGATACTCTAACAGATTAGAACAGTAAACTATGACCAGATTAGGAAGGAACCTTATTTAGACCCCGGTAGAAACAAGACTAGTTAGGAAGTTAAATACCTCAAGATAACTAGACGAGATAATTCCTTCACAATCAGTGTTTATGGTGAGTCAACTAATGCAGCATCCAAGTGTTGAACATTGGGATATATTCATATAGAAATTGGGTTGATTTATTACTTATTGATAGGAGATTTCTTGGAAGTATTGGGGAAATAATCTTGTATCTTGGAAAAGTAAGAAGCAGATTGATCATTCAGTTTAGTGTCGGGGGAAAATATCAAGCGATGGTAGTGGTTACATGTGAACTTATGGGTAAAAACAGCTACTAAGTCAGTTGAAGTTTGGCAGTATTGATAAGATGACACTATATTGTCTAAGATAATCTAAATGCTCTTCACGTTGCATCAAATTCAGTTTTTCATTAATGAACCAAATAATAGAAATTGATTATCACTCTATCAGGGGAGGGGGGAATTCCTAAGGAAATTTCTATTGAGTCAGTCAACTCTAGTGATTGGCTTGCAAAAATTCGCTTAAAATCTCTTCCGAGATCCTCAAATTTAGTTCATTTGTAATGAGATTGGGGCGTATCATCTGTATGCACTAGCATAGATGGGAGAGAAGTATATCCTATTTGGAGAGAATATAACATATCATAAATATTTAACATTTAGTTTTTATTTTTGTAGCTGTCATATCATTTGTTTCCTAATTTATGAAATTTCCAATATTAAATTGTAAATCTAGTACATGTATAACTAATTGTGTTGACTGTTGAAGATTTCTAGAGCAATTTAGTAGATACTTGTAGGGTGAAAAACACAAAGCATTAATAAATAGCTACTTGTAGGGTGAAAGGAACAAGGAGGAAAATAACAAAAGAGCATCGATGTTAACAATATAACACCGAGAACCATAAAAAAAGATACTACAAGATGGAAAGGGATGCACTAGTCGTTAGTTCTTCTCCCCTCTTAAAACTCCACTCCAACTTGATATGCCACATGTGTGAAACCTGAATTTCTTCTGATATAATGTTGTCAATGGCTGATAGCAGATTGTTAAAATTCCGCTATGCAATAGTGCTTTAGCACCACTATATCCACTATTGGCCAACATTTTATACTGAATAGCACATTGCGGAACAATGGCGGCTTGTCCAAATTCCGCTACTGTATAGCATTATAGCACTGCTATGGCCTCTATTTAACAACACTAAAAAGTAAACGATTCAAGTTGGCTGCCACTATCTATTCTTTGCATTTATTTATTGAACAATTGGCATATTTTTAATCAACAAACGAAAATGTATTTAGACAGAACAACAAATGAAAAGATGAAACAATATAAAACTTTTACTATTTGTAACCCATTTATTTTGCCTTGATTAAAAAGCAATTTTGGGGGACAAATCAAATTAGTAAAAGATGTCGTTGATATCTTTGTTAAATGGTCATACATTTCCCTACAATCTCCAGTTTTATATGGTCTATGTTAGTGCTCAAAGCTTTCAATATTTAATCATTTTGCGTGCTAGTTGGCATTCTAAAATTTGCAAACGAACCATATCAATCACAATACGTGAAGAAATTGCTTAGCATCACATTAATCGGGTTGAGGATATTTGTTTAATATAGCACAATAGTCCAGTTCAATGATAATATGAATATAGACTCTCATGTTTATATGTATGTATCATGTATGCATGTAATGTATATATAAGCACATGTCTGCTTGTGTGTATATTATATTGTACCTGCATGATTAGTGATAGGATATTGGTTTTGGGCCTTAGCCCAATAGAAAGGCCTAATAGAGAATCAGTTATAACTGCTTATATCAGAAGGGGGAGGGTAGTTATATAAGGACACTGATAGCAAGGGAGAATTCATTAGTGTATTTTCGGATAGAAACCTTTTGGGTTGGGCAGATGAGAATATCTCTCCTCTGAAGAGCACTTTGCTCTGGGATTATAGGGTAGTTATATAAGGACTCCTCATTCTAAAATGCTTCTGCATTCTCTATTGGAATCTAAGAGCTCTCAAGGAACATAACTCACATTACACGTTACAGTACACACCAACCAACCACTGAATTGTGCAATTTAACAATAGGTAACAAACAGAGAATACCACAAAAGATGAGAAATTGAAATATGTCGTGAAGAGGGGACAAAAAACTAGTAAAAGAGGGTGGTAGCTGTGTTCTCTAAGTTGCTGCACTGATAGCTATTTGAAATAGAATTAGAAAATATATTCGCAATTTCACCTGCAATGCATGACATTCTGTCCAACATTCCCTGATTTTACTTGAAATGCATGGTATTCTAACTTTCCTACTGGATTTATAGTGTGTTTAATAATAGATTCGCAATTTCATTAAAAACTTAGATTACAAACTTTTACCCTGTTCTTATGACAAAAAGGGAAAATACTAAGGATATGACTCCTCCAAATGAGCTTGTCTGTAAAGTGAAAGTAAGGCTATATCTACCATTGATTGAATTAAAAGCTCATTATAATCTTAACCCATTAAGATTGTAGTGGATAAATCTGAACTTGCTTAAAAGATAAAATTCACTTTAGAAGAGCTTTTTTCATATACTAAAACTTTCAGCTTCAGGTGACAAGATTAGCAGACAGAAATGACATCCAAATTCACAGAAGGTGCACAAGATCATAGCTGAAGTAATCTATAAAGTTCAAATACTTAATAGTTACTACAAAATGAGTATGATCTGACAAGGATATTAACATAAGGAAAATACTTACAAATTCAAGACATGGTGCAGCCTAGATATATCAATATGCTAACAGGAATCAAACCAACTAATACCAATTATCTATTTTAAATTAGAATTGCAGCAGAAAGCCTGCCTGCCCGTTTACTCTAACTATTTTTCCTCTGTTTCTACTCAATAAAGAGCGAGGATAGTGTTACGTAAAAACTCCTCTTACAGCATCAGCTGTAAAACTCATGACAGGCGAGAAGAGGAAGATGATGCTTCAATGGAGTGAAGAGGATGTGCCAGAGTATAGAAACGTGCAAGACCACATTGATGACAATGAAGACACCAAACATAGATAATGTGTGGGACACAGAGAGAACATCACCTTAAAGCCATAGCCGCACTTCTCTATTCTATTGTGCTATGCTAGTTTGTGCAATGAGTGGCTATAGTTGAGGGTGTTAATAATGAAAACAATGGCCGGCCTTTTCTATTTTTGTTTTGCTATGCTAGTATGTGATGAGTGGCTAAAGTTGAGGCGGTTAATATTTAAACATCAAGCATGCCATATCAATCGTGTATCTTATTGTGGCCAGCTGTTGCCTGTACCATAGTGGGTTAAGCTATATCCCCAAATGCATTTGACCATAAATTTCTAAAGAAAATTATGGATATTTTCTAGATATATGCATCGGTGTTGGATACAGGTTTAACAGCAATACACGTACGAAATCAATTTTGTTTTGGAGTATTTGTGCTTCATAGTTGGACAGCAGTAAAAGCTAAAAGATGAGTGAGGGAAAGAGATTCAGATAAAACCTCTCAAGTCATAAATCACCATTGAAATTTCTAACATGGTTATGAATGAAAGGCAACTTATATTGGCTAAGCATAGGTTCTAGACACATCAAATTCTCTATCTGTATAAGTGAATCAGAAAATAATTTAACAGAAGAAGTCTGTAAAAGTCCTACCAATAGCTTTTCTTTGCCACAATTTCAAGGCAGAAATTTTAAGTTTAACCGCGAGATAACGCTGTAAGGAAAGAAGATTTTACCAAATAATGACAGAGCTAACAATAACCTAACTCACCAAGAAAGAGGGCACAACACTCAATCTCAAAGAAGAACGTTATAAATCGACAAGACTTCCACCCACAGCAGGTCAACCCAATGGATGGAAAGATCTAGAGACCTTCACCAAGTTATCTTTTCATATAGCATTCAACAAAACAAAACAAATCAATGACATTTGAATCTACACATAACACATCAACCCTAAAATTTCACACAATCAGATTTGAATCTCAGATTTGATTTTCCCACAAAATGCTTAAAATCTAATTCACACATCAAGAAAATTCTTACACACAAGCCAAGTCTAGCCACAAATCAATCAAAATCAAAACAAGAAGAGCATAATTCCCAAATTAGATGATTGAGTAAGAGTGAGTAACCTCTTATGACGCTTTCCTTTCTTAGGACCAGAAGCTTCGAGCTTTGCAATAGGACAGCCACAAGGAGCCCTAAAAAGCAAAAGCGCACGACCATTAATCGGAGCCATTTTCCTCAACTCAGACCTAAGACACTCATAATCAGGATTCCCTTCACTCCCACCTTTCCAAGGAAGTTTATCATATTCACCCAACCCTAACCCCGAACCTGTCCCCGAACCAAATCTCTCTATCTGCAAATCAAACTCCGTCGCTTTCTTCAGTCCCCTACACCCGATCCTCTCACACTTCCGAGATCGGGCGCCACAACACAACTCAACGGTGATCACCGAAGCGATAAAGAAAATAACGAATGCGAGGAGGTAGGGTATGGGGAGAGAGACGGAAGGGAGGAGGAGAGAGAGGGAGTTGAAGATGTAGGAGAAATAAGAGGAGAGAAGGAAAGCACCGGAGAAGAGAACAAGGAGGAGGATAAGAAGGTCTAAGGTGGCGGAAGGAGCGTGTTTGCAGTTACAGAGATTGTTGCAATGGTGGCTCCAAGATGATGATGACGATGAAGATGAAGAGGGCATTGCTGTGGTCAATACAACACCTTCCTGCATGTTCACGTTAAACAAGAAAACACCTTACACCTCCCCCACTTTCTTCCTCTCATCAAATACAACCAAAATTAATAATTAGTGAAGTAAATTAAAAGTTTATTCTTACTAATTACAAATGTATTGTTTTAATTGAAATAATCATCTTGATATAGTAGTGTGTCATTGTAGATAAATAGAGGGGGAATATTTAATAATAAAATTTTAAAAACAAATCTTAAAAATGGGTACTTTAAAGATTATTTTCCGACCGAACATCAAGAGCTTAAAGGTTTCAGGTTAATTGAGATAAATGGGGGAGATTAATTTATAATGGATGTTTAAGCTTAGGAAAAGTGGTGATTCCCTTAATCTCTATTTCACTTTGTATGGAGTATTGTTGAATTATATGGGGTTTGTGTAAAACCTGCATGATTATATTAATTGTTTATTCTAATTTTGCATTGTTGATGTTGATTTCGTTATTATTGATGTGAAATTTGTGTAAAAAAATTGGATTATTGATGTTCATATGTTATGTGATGCTTTGATGAATAAAACATAAATAATTGATGTTGAATGTGTTAGAATGACATTATTTGATGTGAAATTTGTTGCTTATTCGTGTATATCGAGTTCTTGATTTTTATCGGACATGAAATTGGAGAATTTTGAGATCTAGATTTGTTTTCATAAAGAATGCGCAGAAAACACGTTTCTGTAGTGATGATGTGTGTCACCCTAGGTGACAGTCCGACTGTCATCGCGTCACGACGGATGTCAAGCATTCGACGATCGTCAACGATGACAGTTGAGCTTTTCCTAAGGACGACGACGATCAGGGTTGTGACGGTCGAACTATTTGCCATATTGTTGATCGATTGTGATGTTTTTACCGAATTTTCGCAGAGGCCCGATTCCTCGACTTAATCCCTTCTGTTAAGTGATTATTTATTGAAAAAATGATTATGATTGATTATTATTTGTTAAATTGATAGTCGCCTCGTAGTTAGGCAGTGACTTATGTTTAGGTTCGAAGGTGAACCCATGTTTAGCCCTAATAGGCAGTGACTTATGTTTAGGTTCGAAGAACCAGTGTATGATATGTTTTAAGTTTGAAAGAACCAATGTTAGCCTTATCCGACAACTTTGAGAGTTGGCGTAGGAGGTTCAAATGGAGATTATTTACATTTGTTTGATCATGCATCATGTATATCGGAGATTAGCTTGAGACTTCAATCAAATGATTAGGACTTCGGTCCAGTGTCAAGGATCACTCAATAAAATAACTTTGATATTCAGGACTTCGGTCCAATGTTTAGGACTTCGGTTCAGTGTGAATTACTCAGTAAAATAACGCTGATATCCAGTGTTAGGATTTGGTACCACATGCATAGAATTATAGGAAATAAGCATTGTGTCATACCCCAAATTTTATCCCTAGATTTCATCATCATTTACATAGCATCCAACACTTTTTAGGTATGTCATTCATGCATAGTTTAAAGGTAGGAAAACACTTAGAAGGGGGGGTTGAATAAGGGGTTTTCAAAAACAATTATGACAATAGAAAATAACAAGTTATTTTTATCCTGGTTCGTTTGAACTCAAACTACTCCAGTCCACCCGGCCAAGGTGATTTCGCCTCTCTCAAATGAGGACTTAATTCACTAAATCAAAACCTGATTACAGTGATATCACTAAGACAAATTGACTTAGTCTTCTCAAGAATCCTGACCACAACTTGGTCTCTCAAGGAACTTTTACAAAGATAAAATACAATGTGTTTAAGTGCTTCTAAAAAGCTATTATCACAACTGTGATTTTTACACAAAATGAAGAACAAATAAAACTTATGTGTTTGATGTAGAAAGTTGTTTGATGTACTTGTGTTTTTCTTTGTATGGGTTTCTACTTTGATTGTTTTTCAAATGTTCCTTGGATTGTTTTTGGAATGCTTCTTGGAATTTCTTTTTCTTGAAGTGTTGATGGAGACTTCTTTATATACTCCACTTTCTCAAATAGTGTGTAGATGAAAGTACTGTAGGATGTAGACAGAAAGGACAAATACTTTTCGTCTTGATTTGACATTCCCTTTTTGCCTGAATTCATGTGCCATACACGAATGAGAAATAATACTGTTGGTAGACATTGGGTTTAGTAATGTATCTTTCTTGAACAATATATTTTCAAATGAACAGATATGAAAAATAATTTTGCATCAGATCCTCTGATGATGTTCCTTGTTCTTCTTTATCAGAGTCACTCTATCCAGAGTTTTGCAGCAAAGTGCTTAGCATGAATGAATGATCAGAGTTGACTTGATTCTCAGAGCCTCTGTACTTGCAGCGTTTAGTTCTCACAGAGTCTTCTGAATATACTGAATCTTTATACTCTGCGCTCAGAGTCTTCTGTAGGTAGCGCTTCAGAGTCTTATGCAGCTAGCGCTTCAGAGTCTTCTGCAGCTGCACTTCCTACGCTAAGAGCTTTGCGTTATATAATGTTCAGAGGAATTCTTTTTGTATTCAGATGAATATTTATTTGATATCTGAAACAAAAACACTTGAACAAAATTAGAGTATATATTTTCTCTATACAAAATTTCATTAATGTTATCATCAAAACATTGAGATATATTTAAGAACCAATCTGTATTCCAACAATCTCCCCCTTTTTGATGATGACAAAAACTATACGAAATTTTGTTCAAAACAAGAAAAAAATATCTCCCCCTAAGATTATGAATCTCCCCCTGAAATGAATACTGCTAGAAAAAATAAATACTTCCCTTTCAGCACTAGTATTCTTTCCAGTGTCAGAGTTAGCTTTGTAGACTTTCTCATACCTTGTTCAGAGTTAATTCTAAGGATATTATCATATGAGAAGTTTTTAGATCTGAAACACTTAATTCACCATTAGTTGTATTTTATCATGTATGAGTTACCATTTTGTATCTGTTTATATGAATAATCAAAATCTCCATTTTCTCCCCCTTTTTGTCATATCAAAAAGTGATTTCAGAAAAAAATCATTTAAGACAAAAATTATCAGAGCAAGAAAACAATTATAACAGATAAGCAGAAGAAAAACAATCAGATGCATTCATTTAAAGAACTCAGAAGATAACAAAAATAAGCAAAAACATAGATGTGCACAGACAAAAAAAATGATTTCAAGCATTTAATGAGATTTGACAAAAGTGGGGGAAAACGAGAATTGCAATAATTCAAACAGTACCTCAAACGACGCCTCACTTTGTACACTTCACCTTTTCAGATTTCATGTGACACGTGTTTGATATTTAAGTGTCTCTAAAACTCTTTAGAAAATGAAACGTTAGCTAGCGTTCAAATCCTCTGAAGTTTGTTAGTTCAGAGTTTCACAAAATAAATAAGGTAACAAATAAAATTACAGATGCAACACTTCAGAATATAAACATTAATCATTTTTCATCTGAATAAATTTGCTTCTGAATAATAATTTTATTCTGGATAAAAATCCATACTAACATTTTTTAGAATAAATTTAAGTCTATCTTCAGCAAGGGGTTTTGTAAAAATATCAGCCCATTGATGGTATGTATCAACAAAATTTAAACTTAAAATTCCCTTCTGAATATAGTCTCTGATGAAATGATATTTAATTTCTATATGCTTTGCCTTAGAATGTAAAATAGGATTTTTAGAGAGGCAAATAGCAGAAGTGTTATCACAAAAGATAGAAATGTTACTCTCACATATCTGATAGTCTTCCAGCTGACTTTTCATCCAGAGCATCTGAGTACTACAACCAGCAGCAACAATATATTCTGCTTCTTTAGTTGAGAATGCTATTGTGGGTTGCTTCTTGTTGTACCATGAGATCAGATTGCTTCCCAGAAACTGACAGCTTTCAGAAGTACTTTTACGTTCAACTCTGTCTCCAGCATAATCAGCATCACAGAAGCCAACTAATTTAAAATTATCATATCTTCTGTAACACAAACTCACATTAGTAGTACCTTTCAGATACCTCAGAAGTCTCTTAACAGTTGTTAAGTGAGATTCTCTAGGATCTAATTGGAATCTAGCACAAAGACAACCACTAAAGAGAATATCAGGTCTAGAAGCAGTCAAATACAGAAGAGAACCAATCATACCTCTGTAGAGCTTCTGATCTACCTTTTTACTTACCTCTTCTTTTCCTATAGTGCTAGTTGGATGCATTGGAGTCTTAGCTGACTTACTCTCTGTCATGTTGAACTTCTTCAGAAGCTTCTTCACATACTTTTTCTGATGTATGTAAGTGCCTTCTGGAGTTTGATTGACTTGAATTCCCAGAAAGAATCTGAGTTCTCCCATCATGCTCATTTCAAATTCTGCCTGCATAGACTCAGTAAACTCCTTTCCAAGCGTAATATTTGTTGTTCCAAAAATAATATCATCTACATAAATCTGAAGATTAAAATGTCTTTCTTAATTGATTTAACGAAAAGAGTAGTATCAACCTTTCCTCTGATAAAATTATTTTCCAGAAGAAAATTACTCAGCCTCTCATACCAAGCTCTGGGAGCTTGTTTTAAGCCATAGAGTGATTTCTTTAATTTAAAAACATGTTCTGGAAATTTTTCATTTTCAAATCCAGGAGGTTGATGAACATAAACTTCTACTTACAATTAAGCCATTTAAGAGAGCACTTTTAACATCCATCTGATACAGAGTGATGTTATTCTGTGCAGTAAAAGAAATAAGCAAACGTATAGATTCTAACCTTGCCACAAGAGCATATGTCTCTGTGTAATCAATACCTTCTTGCTGACTGTAGCCTTGAGCAACCAGTCTAGCCTTGTTTCTGATGACTTCTCCTTGCTCATTCAGCTTATTTCTGTAAACCCATTTTGTTCCAATAATATTAAATCCTTTTGGTCTTGGAACCAGATCCCATACATCATTCCTTGTGAATTGATTTAGCTCCTCTTGCATAGCAAGTATCCAATTATTGTCTTGCAGAGCTTCATCCATAGAGGTAGGTTCAATAATTGACACCAACCCAACAATGATGTCCCAGATGATTTGAGAAAGGATCTTGTTCTTATGGGGTCATCCTTCTTTCCAATAATCATTTCCTCTGGGTGAGAAGCTTTGATTCGGGAGGATCCTTTCATAGGGGTTTCTTTAGAAATGGTTAAATTTTCCGACTGAGCAGCTAACAGAGTAGCATCTGAAGTAGCTTCTGGTTTTATTGCTTTAACTTTATCTGCCTCTGATTCTTCAGAGTTTGTGAGAAGAACTTCTCTATCTGCAGAAATTTCAAACTGCTTTGGCTTTTGATTGCCAAGCTTATCATCAAACCTGACATGGATTGGTTCCTCCATAACCTGTGTCTCAGTATTGTATACTATGTAGCCTTTAGAGCGTTCAGAATATCCAATCATAAAACACTTCTGTGCTTTAGAGTCGAACTTGTTCAGATTATCCTTAGTATTCATAATAAAAGAAACACATCCAAAAGGATGGAAATAAGAAATGTTGGGCTTTCTATTCCTCCACAACTCATAAGAGTCTTCTCTAGAAGAGGTCTTACAGACACTCTGTTCTGAATATAACATGGTGTATTAATTGCTTCTGCCCAAAAATGTGTTGCCATATTAGTCTCATTGATCATGGTTCTGGCCATTTCTTGAAATGTTCTATTCTTTCGTTCTACAAATCCATTCTGTTGAGGAGTTCTAGGACAAGAGAAATCATATGCAATGTCATTTTCTTTAAAATATTTTTTAAAATATTTATTTTCAAATTCACCACCATGATCACTTCTAACCTTGACAATATTAAAATTCTTTTCATTTTGAATTTGATTGCAAAAGTCAAAGAATACAGAATGAGACTCATCCTTGTGTTTCAGGAATTTTACCCATGTCCATCTGCTGTAGTCATCAACTATGACTAATACATACTTCTTGCCTCTGATGGATGCAGTTTTCACTGGTCCAAACAGATCAATATGAAGTAGCTCAAATGGTCTAGAGGTAGAAACAACATTTTTAGATTTGAAAGAAGATTTTGAAAATTTTCCTTTCTGACATGCTTCACAAAGAGCATCTGAGTTGAACTTCAACTTAGGAAGTCCTCTGACCAGATTAAGCTTGTTAATCTGAGATATATGTCTCATGCTAACATGACACAATCTTCTATGCCAGACCCATTGCTCATCATTAACAGACATAAGGCATTTAACATTTTGATTTTTTAGTTCTGAAAGATTTATCTTATAAATGTTGTTCTTCCTTTTCCCATTAAAGAGGATTGAACCATCTTTTTGACTAACAACTTTACAACATTTTTGATTAAAGATTATACCATAACCATTGTCACTTAATTGGCTTATGGACAATAGATTATGTGTTAATCCTTCAACAAGCGGAACATTAGAGATGGAAGGGAGGTTACCATTACCAATTGTTCCAGAGCCAATGATTTTGCCCTTTTGGTTTCCTCCAAACTTCACGTCTCCTCCAGATCTAAGTTCCAGGCTTTGGAACATAGACCTTCTTACCGTCATATGTCGTGAGCAACCAGAGTCCAGGTACCATGACTGGTGTCTTAACTTTGCTGCTAAGGACATCTGCAACAAAGATTATTTTATCCTTAGGTACCCATATCTTTTTGGGTCCTCTGGGGTTAGTTGGTCTGAAGTTCTTCCTGAACTTCTGTTCCTTAAAAACTTGTGTGTTCTGACGAGGTTTTAGTTTAATAAAGCTTTTTGTGATCTAATCCCTACGTGCATGCTTTATGTCATTTAGGTGACCATATTTAAAATGAGTGTACAAAGGAGTATAATTGATGATCAGTTTATCAACAGGTTTTGGATTTAAATCCTTCCCAGAGGGTGATTCATATCCAACTCCTTTTCTGTTATTCCTACTAACACCATAGATAATGGAATCCATTTTGCTTCTATATAGGCCTCTAGACAGGAACCTCTGAAAACTATAGTCGTACTCTTCTAAAATATTTTTGGAGCAAGACATAATATCTGAATCAGACTTTTGTTGAGCTTTTTCTAAATCAGTTTTTATTTGAAAATTATTTGCTTTTAGCTCAGCAATTTCTGATTTCACCTGATCAATCTCAGATGCAAGATAGCTCCGAAGCTTCTTGTATTTGAGTCTAATCTTACTATAGTTTTCAAGCATCTCAGATAAGCTTTCAATTAGCTCAACTCTGGTAAGATTAGAAAATACCTCTTCTGAATATGATTCTGATCCAGATTCAGATGTTTCCTCATGCTCCTCCACGTCAACCATTAGTGCCATATTTGCACATTCGTCCTCTGACTATGATGAGACTTCAGAATCATCTGAGTCATCCCACTTGGCCATCAGGACTTTCTTCTTTTTCTCAAACTTCTTTCTGGGTTTCTCCTTCTGAAGTTTGGCACATTCATTTTTATAGTGTCCTGGCTCTTTGCACTCAAAGCACACAACTTCTTTCTTGTCAGATCTTTTGTGTCCAGAAGATTCTCCATGTTGTTATGGTCTTTTGAAGTTTCTGAACTTCTTTTGTTTATGCTTCTAGAGTTGATTTATCCTTCTGGAAAGTAAAGACAGTTCATATTCATCTGAGGAAGATTCTCCAAAGCTTTCCTCAAGTACTTGAAAAGCTTTATTGTCAAATTTTTTATTTGATTTCAAAGCAATAGACTTACCTTTCTTCTGAGGCTCATCTTCTTCCAGCTCTATCTCATGACTTCTTAAGGAACTGATGAGTTCCTCCATAGTGATCTTGTTAAGATCCTTTGATAGCTTCAGCACTGTGACCGTGGGTCTCCACTTCTTTGGTAGACTTCTGATGATCTTCTTCACATGATCAGAAGTGGAGTATCCTTTGTCAAGGACCTCCAAACCAGCTGTCAGAATCTGGAATCTTGAAAACATGGTTTCCACAAATTCTTCATCCTCTATCTTGAAGGCTTCATACTTCTGAATAAGCGCAGAAACCTTTGTCTCCTTCACCTGAGAGTTTCCTTCACGTGTCATCTTTAATGACTCAAACATGTCAAACAATGTTTCTCTATTTGTGATTTTCTCATACTCAGTATGAGATATAGCATTTAACAGAATAGTTCTAGCTTTGTGATGATTTCTAAAATCTCTCTTCTGTTGGTCAGTCATTGACTTTCTGTCAATCTTTTTGCCCTCACCATCAGTGGGGTGAATGTATCCATCACTGACCAAATCCCATAGATCAACATCATAGCCTAGAAAGAAACTTTCTATTCTATCCTTCCAATAATCAAATTTCTCTCCATCAAACATGGGAGGTTTGGTGTTGATTCTATCTTTATCATCATATTTGTTGTTTGACTGTTCAGCCATAATATATCAAGGATAATAAATCAAGAGTTTTCCCAACTGGATCTTTCTCTGTCACTATTAAGTGATAGCACTTCAGAGCTGGAGCTCTGATACCAACTGAAGGTAGGAAAACACTTAGAAGGGGGGTTGAATAAGGGGTTTTCAAAAACAATTATGACAATAGAAAATTACAAGTTATTTTTATCCTGGTTCGTTTGAACTCAAACTACTCCAGTCCACCCGGCCAAGGTGATTTCGCCTCTCTCAAACGAGGACTTAATCTACTAAATCAAAACCTGATTACAGTGATATCAATAAGACAAACTGTCTTAGTCTTCTCAAGAATCCTGACCACAACTTGGTCTCTCAAGGAACTTTTACAAAGATAAAATACAATGTGTTTAAGTGCTTCTAAAAAGCTATTATCACAACTGTGATTTTTACACAAAATGAAGAACAAATAAAACTTATGTGTTTGATGTAGAAAGTTGTTTGATGTACTTGTGTTTTTCTTTGTATGAGTTCTTACTTTGATTGTTTCTCAAATGTTCCTTGGATTATTTTTGGAATGCTTCTTGGAATTTCTTTTTCTTGAAGTGCTGATGAAGACTTCTTTATATACCCCACTTTCTCAAATAGTGTGTAGATGAAAGTACTGTAGGATGTAGACAGAAAGGACAAATACTTTTTGTCTTGATTTGACATTCCCTTTTTTCCTGAATTCATGTGCCATACACGAATGAGAAATAGTATCGTTGGTAGACATTGGGTTTAGCAACGTATCTTTCTTGAATAATATCTTTTCAAATGAATAGATATGAAAAATAATCTTGCATCAGATCCTCTGATGATGTTCCTTGTTCTTCTTTATCAGAGTCCCTATATCCAGAGTTTTGCAGCAAAGTGCTTAGCGTGAATGAATAATCAGAGTTGACTTGATTCTCAGAGCCTCTGTACTTGCAGCGTTTAGTTCTTACAGAGTCTTCTGAATATACTGAATCTTTATACTATGCGCTCAGAGTCTTCTGTAGGTAGCACTTCAGAGTCTTCTATAGGTAGCGCTTCAGAGTCTTCTGATAAACACCGTAACACTAGCGAACGATAGATTAACGTTTGGTCTCTGTGGGATCGATAAGATTTTGTATTACTTTGACGATATTCGTGCACTTGCGAATCGCCCATTAAGTTTTTGGCGCCGTTGCCGGGGACCAATTACGTCAAAATTTCGTACCTTGTTGTTACATCGTATAAACTAATGCACTCTTATCTCAATTGCTATGTATAACCCAAGTTCCCTCTACAATTACCACTCCCAATATTTTGAGGAATCTCAAGATTTCCATAAATCTGACCTCTAACTATTAATGGAGGAATTCAATGCGATGCTTACTCACTCTAGGATAGAATCTATGATGGAGCGCTTTGTGGAGACACAAACTCTTCAAAATGAAGATTTTAGAAAATAACATCTCCAAATTAATGAAAACCTTAGGAAGATGAATATTATGGTTGATTCCCTCGCGACTCACAGTGAGGCATTGGAGACTAAAACCTCCCTACTTACACAAACACCTTTAGGACCCTTCCCTGAGAGATATGTGGATGTTGTAACAACCAGTAGTGAAGAACAAATAGAAAATCCTAGGGAGAGTGATAATGAGTTTGAGGAGAGTTCTGGTGAGAAAAGCATACATATTAAGAAAAATCCACCGACACCACCCGAAAGGGATATTGTCGAAGAGGTAGAGAAGGAAACACCTATTGTTGTTCCTCCTCCTTATTCCCCTCTTGTTTCCTTCCCACAAAGGGTTGTGGAAGCTAAGGTAGACTCTCAATCCAAAACATACGTGAAGGTATTGGAAAATATCCACACCAACGCACCTTTTCCTAAGGCCCTACATAAAAAAAGAAAATTTGAGGACCATGAAACTAGGGTTATCATTACTGTTAAAAGGGTAAGACTAACTTCTGAGGTGGTGGGTGAAATAACTAAGCCCAAATTTGAAAAACTGATACTCAAGATAGATCCAGAACCACCACCACCACGAGTTCAAAATAATGCACCACCCCACAGAAGAAAGAAAAGAAAAGGTGAAGGATATGAGAGATGGCTTGATAAGTGGCCATGGAAACCGAAGACTATTAAAAGTTCGACCAAGGAACCATTCTCGAAAGAACCACCATGAGTGCTTGCACTCCTTAGCCGTCGAGATATCGACGTTAAACAAAGCGTTGCGTGGGAGGCAACCCACGGGATTTTTATTTTTTATGGTTGTTTGTTTGAATTTGCAGAAAATAAAGAAATGTATCGCTTGCCACGTTTAGCTATACCTAGGTGAAAACTCTCTAGATGATGATCTTGGAAGACGAGATGGTGCCCCGGACATTCCTACGAGTGTCTCTACTAGTGGTGACACTGATGATGAGTATGATAAGAGAGAGCATGTCTCTCCCATTGGTAACTCACGGCTTCCTCGCTCTTTGCATGGTCAAGTTCCACCTGCACGCACCACATCATATTTTTCTAACACTCTTTGTAGGTACTTCCTCTGGAAGCGGGCAATATGATGAGTTAGTTCAAGAATTACACAAACGAAGATATCTCAAAATGCCATATGCCGGAGTAGAAGTTATCGGTGACGACAGGGATAGCAAGGGGAGGATCAGAGAAGATTTGGCACGCAATAACATTCATACAGGTTATATCTTTCCTTTTCTCCACCTTTTATCAAAACATTGAGGACAATGTTTGGTTTAAGTGTGGGAGGAGACTTTATTTTCTCACATTTTCTCGCACTATCTTTTCTTTTATCGCTTTCTAGTTCATTTCCAGTTTATTTCCCTTTTTTATTTTTTTTTATTTTTTTAGTTCGCTTTTTAGAATACACTTAGGCTTAACGAGTCATTTGCAGTATACCCTTATTCTCTTATTTCTTAGCCTCACCAAAAACATTTTATTGACAAAAAGTATACTATCCTATAAATTTTTAGGCTTCAAGGCAAGTTCGAGTTAGGATGCAGATGATTTGGAAAAATCCTTTTTGAAACATCGGTATCATTGTAACACCTTAGGTTTCGCAAATGTAGGAATCAACCCCGATACCCTATATACCATGACCTTAATAATAATGTTCATAGTAAGTCCTTAGTAGTTTATCCTAGCAGTCAGCTCCAGCCAAAACATGTTCTAAGTGAAAGACCGATGAATATAAGTGAATGATCTGTGTGTTCAATAAAATAATTGCAACTCGGGTATAGGTAACCCTCACAAGGTCATTTAACCCAAAAAGTTGTAAAAATTCCGAAAAAGAAAAAAGAAAAATGATAAAACAAAACAAAATAAAATATCTCCCTATTGTTAGTTGGTTCAAAGGTATCTGGTGTTGAACTCGGTAGGGCGGGTTACGATCCGATCCTCCACAGCTACAATTGGGTCAATAAAAGGGGTTACACCAGCTTATGTACCAGATCCCCATGCTTGAGATCAGAATCACTAACCGGTCACTTTACTATGAGTATGTATGGATAACGGGCTTAATGTGACTGCACCTGAATGGAAAGGACCCAAAAGGAGATTTAAAAGTAGGCCTAGGTACAGTAGGGTAGTACGAATTGGTTTATATAAGAACGAAGCCTATGTCCGTGTTTACGGAGAAGTGTAACTTTGATGCCCGTGGTTCACTGATTTAATACCTATCACTTCATCCCAGCCTGAACTTAGAAGCCCTTTTTGCCCAAATCATTTATGGATATCACCCTTTTTTATCATGATGTTTTGCTTGAGGACAAGCAAAAGCTTTAGTGTGGGAGTATTTGATAGGCCTAAAAATGTATTATATATTTGACTCGATTTGCATGTGTTCTTTATGATTTTATTTCTGTTTTCTTGTATTATGCCTTTGTTTTGTTCCTTTTTCAGGATTTTGTATTTTCAGAGCTACTCGAGAAGATATGAAGAAAAACGAGCAAAAAGACCAGTTTTTAGGAATTGCACACATGGCTCCCACCATGGCGGGCGCCATAGGGGATGCCATGAGTGGGATAAGAGACCAAATTCTGATAACTTCCACGTCTCTCAATTCTTTCTACTTTAGTACACATGGAGGGCGCCATGAGGGTATGGCGGGCGCCACCCTTGCATTTTGTTTTCCCTCCCAAAAGAAGTTGGGGGGCATTCTAGTCCTTACCTGTACTTTCCTAGCACTATAAATAGAGGAGTTCTGTCTCATTTCTAATCATCCAAGCTTAGTTACAGAACTCAAGCCATAAATTTCACCTATTGTAAAGTGATAAACTTCTCACATCGAGGGGTTATCACACTGTCTAATCGAGTCTGTAATCGGGTTTGGATCACTCTGGTAGAAGTTAATCTTGCCGCCATTTTATTTCTCATTTACTTCCAGTTGTAGAATATTTTAAAGCCTCTCGTTTAGAGCAGGTTTCTGTCTATTTATCGCCTTTTATTTATCCGCTTTTATTTCCCGCACTTTATTTATTTATCACCCTTTATTTATCGCACTATTTACCGCACTTTATTTATTTATCCGCACTTTATTTACTCGCATTTATTTACCATGTTTATTTACTTTACCATGTCCGGCTAAATCTTAAAGGCTAGGATGCAAGGATTGTAGTTATAATAGTATTCCATACGGCTGTCGATAGAATTACTTAGAGGTTATTTTAACTTTTAACACTTATTTCCTGTACTTAAAATCTGTTGGGTAAGATTGAAAGTCGTCCAACCTTTAGATAAATTTGGTTAGTTTTAACTGATCCAAGAAAGCGAAAGCGCTTGGCTAAGTTAATTAGGAAATTTTAATGTTTAAGAAATCCGATTTTAAAACTGTTTTCAGACGCGTTTATGGATTTAAAGTCCGGTTCGCAAGAACCTCTTTTTGTTAGAAATTCCAGGTCAAAATACTTTTCAGCTAAGTCAAGAAACTACATTTCTTAAAAATAGGTTTATTAATCCTAACGCAATATGCGCCTTTTTATAAGTGAAAATAAGAAGGATCGATTAGGGATAAACTCGATTCTGATTACGCGAAAGTGACAGTTCCCGTTAAATTAGTTCTTTTCATGAGCAGAAAACATTACCCCATAAGGCATCCTATATGTATTGGAATACTACGTAGCTATATGAATTGCATCTATGCATGTTGTTTTATTATTGAATTTATTTCCGCACTTTACTTTTATTTCGCACAACCCAACCCTTTATTTGACTTGCATTAGATAAACACCGTAACACAAGCGAACGATAGATTAACGTTTGGTTTGTGTGGGATCGATAATCTTTTGTATTACTTTGACGCTATTCGTGCACTTGCAAATTGCCCATCAATTATAACTCAAAATCTATGCATTTTTGGACCATCTAGGATACTTTTTTAGGGTTTCTCAATAGTTTTCCTACCAGCTTTGGACCACTCAATTTGGATGTGTGGTTTGAGAGTTTTGACCATTCCAAATAAGCTTGTAATTAGTGTTTTTCATAAACCCTAATTTCTTGATTCACAAGTTATCCATCAATTCTTGATTAAATCTTCACCAAACTTACTAGTTAGGCATAACATGATGTTGGAAACCTTGATTTCTTCAATTTGGGGTCAAAACCCTAAAAGTCAAAGAGTTGACTTTCCAGACAGACGAACCAAACAGTTGAAATCTTCAGGATTGATCCTTAGTGCTATGGGGTTTTTTGAACCTTTCATACTTCTTGAGGGGACTTCATTAAGTCATAGAAACATCATGGACCATGGTTCAAGCTTTGGAAACCCATTTAGACCAAAAGTTAAACTACAATTGACTTTTTCAACTAGAAACTCTAATCCGGGTTTTGCACAGTACTGCTTCAATTCTCTTGGTAATAACCTCAAATAACACTTGTTATTGGTAAGATATGAACCTCTTGATGATGTGAAGACTTGATATGTATAAGATCAATCCAAAACCTTGACTGATCAGTCTCAGGATTCTTGATTTTAACAGTGTGAAACCCTAATTCATTTGCATCTTGACAAAGACTAACTTGAAAGAGGTTAGGGTTAGATAACATATTCTTGACGCACCTAGAATGATAATGGGATCTAGGGGTCAAATTTTGGGGTATGACACGCACGTTCTTATTTCAAGCCTGTCACACCCTAATTTTTTACCTTAAGATCCCACTTCCTTATTTATTTCTTACTTGATTGTCTTTTTACTATTATGTGTGCATGTTCATTGTGACTGCCAAGTTTGCGCAGGAACAACTATTTCAGGGGGTGATGGTGCTCATTCTCTAAGCCAAGTACTTTAAGATGTGATTAACGCATTTTAATTCAAGGACCTTAGTGTTTTCCACTGAAGTGGATCTTGCGAATTCGACTCGACTGGTTTTAGAGTTTAAGCATACTCTTATCAAGGGATCAAAGCTTTCATTCTCTCAAAATGTGTTCGGAACGTCATCAGGGATCTCTCCCTTTAGTTTTGAACTTGAGAACTTAAGGTTTTGTTACTTAGCATATGGTTTTGGTGCATTAACCGGATTTTTGGACCTCAGTGTATCATGATTCGTACCATGGTATTTTCAACTTGGTTGCGATGTGATATTTGTTCTCTACATGTTGTTCTTTGAAGATTTTGCCATCATTTAGAAGTTTCAAGATTTCATCCAAATCAAGGTTTGATGTTGGCCTATTGGTATGATCATAAGCCCCATACGTCCAAATATCTAGTTTTTACAAATTCGAGGGTTTTGGTTTGGCATTTTGGTAGTTTCATGTTAAATTAGAAGTGAGCTAATGGAATTCAAAAACTCTTATTCTTTGCAAGAGTACATTTTAATTTCAAGGTTCATTGTTGGTTTCACCCTAAGGTGCATTACAAGTTCAATCAAAAAATTCATGCTTCAATATCTAGCCATGGATAAATTCGCAAATTTCCAAGTTCAAGTCAACTCGGATTCAAGCTTATAAGTTTTAAAAGGTTATATGATTCAAGTTCTAATTTATGATTCAATGTGGCAACATTTCAAATCCATGAGTTTTGGTAGAAGATGATCCATATGTCACCATGAAAAAAATTCACCATTGCAAGAGCTAGTTGTTTCTCATGTTGTTTCTTATCTCTTTTTAAAGAAAAACCTTAAGCCAAGCAATTCAAGATCAAATTATACATGTTCATCGAAATTCAAATTCCATTGAAAATTCATCACAAGATTGAACAACACAAAAATTCAAAGCACATTATTGAAATTCATTTATAATCTCAAGGAACAAGGGATTCCTATTACAAAGGTTGAACTTTCTTTCCTACGATGGACCATAGTACACGGACTGTGACATTTGAGAGCTTGAATTGTAATTAGTCCTAAAGGCACCACCTGTACAAGGTCCTGAAGATTTCAAACCGAAAGAAACAAGATGATATGTGATGCTCTGTGAAACCAACTGCTATGAGTGTTAAGATGCCTTCAGTATCCAACATTAGCGCACACCGTGTCAAATTACAAGCAGTTGTTTTTTTGTCAAAATATTGAAGGATGAGACGGTGGTATGTTGAAAATTAAGTCAACAAGGTGGTCCCAATAAAGGTCACGACAAGAAGACAATCACCATTTACAACCGCATCAGCCCACACTCCATTTGCAATGAGAAACCTGCGTGACCTGCCAGAAATAAGGACATAAGATAACGAGAATTTTTTCTTATATACTGCTTTGATTAAGCGAGTTTGGTTTAAGAACAATGGCATTCAAATCGACACTTACGTCTTCACCCACAGCGTTAACAAGGAGCATTTGGTCCGTGAAGTTTCGTAGAAGTAGTTTCACCTGCCGAAATGATAGATGTAGCAGAAGATCCCTGAATTTCCTCCTGAAACAGACACAAGTGATGATTTTAGAAGGAGAAAGTTCAAAAGCCATAAATCAGACTTCACAAATCAGTATCATAATTAAGGCACAATGCGTTAAATCAACAAGGAAAGGAATCAATGTGATTAAAACATGTTCTATCTCAAAGAAAAATCCATAAATTGTACAATCATGAATTTCAAGACGATTTTGAAACATGTTTAAGGCAAATCCCATTATTTCCAAAAGTGTTAAAACCTGTTCAGTTTGATTTGGAAACATATTAATCAGCATATCAATTCTTCGAATCAGATTTGAGACTATAAATCGGGAACATTTCGGTTTCAAGAGGGGAGAAGACATCAGAAAACAAAGATTCGCAGAAACAGAAATCCCAAATTCAAAAAACCTAAAAACAATTGTAAAGAGGAAAAGTGAAGGAGATAAACTTATCTTTTCTTAGACTCCGCCGCAAACCTCCGAAAACCGATTCAAACCCTCAAATCGATGTCACCGCCACCGTCCACAGATCATAACCGTCCAAACCCTCTAATCAATGTCACCACCGCCGCTGCGAAGCTCCAACTCAGAAACACCCCTCTCACCGCCTTGAAATCCCCTTTTCGGTAAAGTTCCATTAGTTATTAATGCAGATCGTTGATTTTTTCTTTGTTTTGTGAAACAGGTTGAGAGATAGTTGAAGCTAATTTAAGAAGAGTATAGGGTGGTCGCGTGAAGAAGAGATGGGTGGAAGAAAAGAAAGAGGCGATGGAAGAAGAAGAGAAGAAATCGAAGAGAGACATGAGAGAAGGAAGAGGACGAACGACGCTGAGAGGGCGATGGAGGGGGGGGGGGTCAATTTGGGGATTTAGGGTTTTTAGTTTTGTTTCATTTTACTGTTGTAATTGTATGCTTGCCGCACACATATCACGTACACCCTCGCGTCTCATCACCGTACGATCCATCATCAGACGGATCACACGCCTCACCAAGCACCCACACGGTAAACCTTCACCCAGCGTGCCACACTGAACCATACGCCCACCCTAATCCATTCATTAACCATTTAATATATGTTTTAATCCAATTAATCATAACATAATCCTTTTTTAATTAATAAACCTCTAATCTGCCATTTAATATAATCATTAACTTAATTAATCTAAACTAATATTATCTTTTTATAATCAGCCTTTTTATTAAAAAAAACAAACTAATAACCTATTATTTAATTAACCTTTTTCTCTAAACTTAATCAACCTTTTTTAATTAACTATATTTTATTCAAATCAACTTTCTCTAATAATTTTAGATTTATTTTATTTTTATTAATCAACTCATATCTTTTATTAATAACAATTTAATTATCCACCCAACTTTCTACAATTTGCATTTCATTTGTTAATAACTAAAATAATTTTATTTATAAAAAGAAAAACCTTTTTTAATTAAATTAACCTTTTTTTATAATATTAAAACCTATTTCATAATAATCCAATTAATTTGTATTTTACCTATTAATAATGACCAACTTCTTATTCAATAGAAATCTCCTTTTATTATTAATTGGAATCTAATTGATCCACAACCTAGGACCTTTCGAACTAAATTAATCTAACTTTTTGTCTTAAGAGCTCTTCCCCTAAAATCAATCTCGTCTAAAATTAATCCGACTTAATTAATCCGACTATAATCCATCGTGCACGCTTGCGTCTCCGCTCTGATCCATTCACATATGCACGATCCACACAGTTGTCTTAGCGCTTTCATGCGTATGTGTATGCTTTTACTTTATCTGCAATTTATCTTTACCATCACTTTATTTTACCGCTATTTACTTTATCACATCACATATGTCCAAAGGAAGAATCTGCGCATAACTTACAATTGTGCGTATGCATCTCATTTGCATCATACTCCCCATTGATCCTTGATCCCATTCAAGTCGATCTTCTAAGTTTAGATCCTACCCTATAAGGAGGACCTTTTATCTTTACAACTTAGACAAACACATTCAACAACTCAATTCAAACTATTCAAACACATTAGAGAATAAAATGTTAATCATCTTAAGTGAGATAAAACTCCTACCCCATAACAATTCAATCAATATGTAGGGAGTTTTCCTTAGGAGAGATAGAGGCGTACTTGTTGACAATCCGAGTACTTGAGCCCTTCTCTTAAGACGATGCAAAGACCATTTTCCTACAAAGTTGTGGTGGTTAAATCAAGTAATCTCCCTTAAAATGACAACTCATCTTTTCTCCTAAAATCAATCAATCAACTACCTTTATCCCGTAGGAACTTTGACCATAGTCAAAGATCTCCTCAAGCCCTTTAGGGGAACTACAGATACTCTGATTCCACTCCCGTCAAGATATGTAGGCACAAGATGCGATATCTTGTCGAGTATACTTAGAAATAAACCCCTAGGTCTTTTATCCCTTAAGTAGATAACCCTTAGCAAATAAATAACATAAAAACAAGAGGTTCTTGTAGAGTACTACAGAAACTTAGGATGCTAGCACCTTCCCTAAGTTTAACCAAACCCCGAACCTATAACTCAAACCCTTGCATTTGCATTGCATTGTGGGTAATTCGATCTTTTTCCCTTCCTTTGGACAAATTAAAGTTCGGTTGCAAACGAATTAAGATTCAAGCTCATCAATAGCTTGGTATCCAATTTTCACCATGACAGAAATGGCGACTTCACTGGGGAAAATTCAGTGGGTTTCCCTAACTTGTTTATTTTGCTTGTTCATTATATATTTTCTTAATTGCTTATTTGTTTATCTATTGCTTTTTTGGGTTGATATTTTTGAGTGGTGAGACAAAGTCCTACACCCGGACTTTAGTGAACTTAAGATAGGATGGTGAGATATTCGACAAGGCTTATAGGGAATGAGTCCCAACCAAGTTAACTCGAGAATCACCACTCAGTTGAGACCTTTTCTAAAATGGTTCGGTTGAACGAGTATAGTCGTGAAAACTTTTACTATTTTCGATTGGAGTCCATGATACTGAGGACCTTAGTTACCTTTAACCCCACTTTGGCTTTTATTAGGACGTAGTGCGAGGATTATGAGGGAGTAGTCCCGAAATAGTTGCTACGTGATGCTACACTCAAAAGAAGTTCTCTTGAGAATATTATTAACCACCGAGTTAGTCGGGAAATTGATAATATATGAAAGATGGACTAATGACTTTGGGAACCTTCTTAGAACCTTGTCCTACAGGTACAATCAACCTTTAGTCCACATCCTTTGGGAATGGGTATACCTCTGCTCCATGCTCGTTGCAAGCCTAGGGCCTCCCTTGTTTGTTTATCTTTATGTCTCTATGTGCTTACTTGTGTTTGTTGCATCTATAAAGCATCATATTGCATTGGTTTCATGGGATTCCTAGTTTAGTTATAAACATCATAGAGACCAATATGGATTACAAAAGAAAATATTTTGGAATATTCTTTTAAGAGTCCTAACTTAGATGACCTAAGGAAAATGGGAGCTCATATTGAAGGTCAAAAGAAGATCAAAGACAAGGAACTTTTAATATTCCCAAAGATCCAAGTGAACAATGGATTTCTTCCTTATTTTCCAGCAAGAAAATAAAAGATGGAGGATTTATTTTCCTTTATCAAACTACTCTTTTGAAGGTGATCGTGGACAAGTTTATATTCAAGAAAGTCCAGCTAGAGAAGCAAATCAACAATCACTATGAATGACTTCCTTAGGACTTTACTAGCTTTTATTTAGCTATTATGTCAGGACTCTTATAAGAATATTTATTTGTAATCTGATATCAAAAAATAATAAAAAGTTTTCTTTGGTATTCTGCGAAGTTTATAAGAACTTGAGTTCCATGAAACCTTTCATTTCTGCATTCTTGCATTAGCATTCTGCATTTAGCATTTGCATGTGCATGTGTCTCTTCTTCGCTGTGTCCTCATCCGGTCTTATGTCTTTGTCTATCAGCTGACATCTCGACCATCTGACCAAGCTCGAAGTATTACTTAAGGATAACAGAGAACAAAAGATATGGATTCCATGACCGGCTTCAGAATTATGAATAATCCGTTATTTGATCTTCCCTCTGATGATAATGTTCAACAAGTGGGTATTCCTACGCAACCTCAGCCTATGCAAGATAATCTGGTTGTTCAAGTTGGTGAAAGAGTTTCCCAGTTTCTGCAGTGTTCATCAGATCTTCAGAATGTTCATGCTAAGATGAAGATGGACGATCCTAGATTTTTAGCAATTGAGAAAGGATTTTGTGATCTCGAAGAGAAATTGAAGATGATGAAAGGAGCTGATGCATCTGGTCTTGATGCTCATGACCTATGTTTAGTTCCAGGTGTAATCATTCCTTCAAATTTCAAGATGCCTGCCTTTGAAGTATACAAGGCTGTTAGTTGTCCAAGATACCATTTGACGATGTTTTGTCGAAAGATGACTGCATTTATTGGCAACGACAAACTGATGATTCATTGCTTTCAAGAAAGTCTATCTGAGACATCCTTGATATAGTATATGAAGCTACAAAGGAACTGTATTCAGTCTTGGAGAGACTTAGCTGATGGTTTTGTGAAGCAATACAATTATAATTTAGACATCGCTCCAGACAGTGATCAACTGATGAATATGAGTAAGAATGACAACGAATCTTTCAGGGAGTATGCCCAACGATGGAAAGAGTTAGAAACCCAAGTTCATCCACCACTTCAAGAGAAAGAATTAAGTAAGATGTTTCTAAGAATGCTACCAGTATTATAGTAGAGTGGTAGGCGTTATGCCATTAAATTTCTCCAAGATTGTAGAAGTTGGAGTAAACAGTGAGAATGCGCTCAAAAGCGGAAGAATTCAAGACGACTTGAATAACCAAGCAGATAAAGAGATCTCAGATAGTGATTCCCAAGAGGAAGGAAGTGTCGATGTTAATGCAATTTAGGATCCCTCTTAAATCCTGCCAGATCCAGTTCTAGTATTTTATCCTCAACATCGGTATGTAGCGTCTGCTCAGCGCAAGCGACGACTACCTCATAAATGAAGGTTGACTTCTCTATATCAACATCAGAATCGACAATTTTGAAGATAGTTTCAGAATCAGAAGATACCTCTGAGTATTCCGAAAGAAGACACTCACCGGTTGGACCCCATCCCGTTGACCTACTGTCAACTATGGTCTTATTTTGATAGAAACTCGGTGATGACTCCCAGAAGGACTAGAAGCATGAAATCTCGTCCACCGTGGTCCGATTCGAACACCAACTGCGAATTTCATGATGGAGCATTGAGGCATTCGATTGAAGAATGCAAGGTTTTCCAAGAAAAAGTTCAAAAAATGATAAATGATGAGGTTCTGGCTTTCAAAGGAGGAAGCCCGGTCTTGAATGGATTACCGTTATGCTGATATATGTGAACACTCCAGAGGAGCTCGTCGGACTATTTATTCTGTTTGCTTATATGTACTTTTTATTTGGTTAAGAGCCTAATTAGCATGTGAGAACTTGTTATTTTGAATAAGTAATGTGATAAATGTTGGTCTTGAAGAAATCTATTCGTTTAACTCGTAAAATGTTTTCCATAATTTATAATGTTGACTTTACCCAATCTTTCCTCACTTTGGTGAAGAATTGGAAGGAGGATGACGAAGTAAAATGTAAGGTCTCGGGTTGTATGCTTTCGAATAAAATCCTACTGATGATGTAAGGCATTGTTTCAAACCTCCCAAACACCAAAGACATAAGGAAGTTAATCCATCTTTAACTCCTTCAAACCTTGGTTGAGAATCTGTTTTTCCCAAATCAAACCCTCATTTTTAACCTGGGGCGGGGAAATTTTTAATCAGCCTAATTGAGCACTTAAAACTTTCAAAAAGAGCATGAACATCTTTCAAAATGGGTAGGTACAAATAAGCTTTTACCCTCACTCCTTTGTTTTACAAATCGTAAGCTAAACCAGATACAACCTTTAAAGTCCTAATTGAAGTAAGGTTACTTCGAAAGCATACTCAGTGAGATAACGTTTCCTGACTCTTGTGAGCTATGCTTAATTTGATGTTTGGCTTTATAAAAAAATAAATTTATATCCTAACTAGTGATTTCGGTCACCAATTATTGTGATATCTTTTTTTCAAAAAACTTCAAGACAAACATGTATGTTGCATTAACAGTTTCGAATTAACATTTCTGACCTATTAATGTTGCTTTATATCATAGAATGTTACATATAAGCATCAACATTAAGTTTGTTCTGTTGGAATTTGAAGACTCTGCTCACATGGGGCAAGTTATTTCCATGTGGTTTGTTCTGTGCAAATTTGACTTCGCCTAAAGAGCTATTTTTGAAGACTCAGTCATAATACCGCGGATCAGAGCCAGTTACGTCGAGATTCGGCAAATCTCTACAAGAGTTTGAAAATAGTGGGGGACTTGGACGCCACGTTTTCTATAAAATCCTCTTGGGATGACTTTTCCTCATGAATCATGTGACTTGGGGCATTTGAGAATCGAGATTTATTCAAATGGCGACTACCACACAGTTCATCAAAGCAGAGTTACTTTGTTGTTATAACATCCTTCATGACCCCAGTAGATTTTACTTCAGGTGGTTATGATCATTCTCCGATGAAACTTTTCGATACAAGAATTCTCTAGCCTTTCGATGCCAGAGTTCCTATCGATTTTCTCAACTTCACTTCCCCAATGGAGCGGATGATGTTTTAATCCTCAGTGGATCTTCTAAACTTCACCTTCCTAGTGAAGTGGATATTATTTTGATCCTCGACGGATCTTCTCAAATTTCACCGCGACAGAAATGGCGACTTCACTGGGGAGTAAAATAACACCAATCTTCACCTGGGATCTCTATCAACGCCAACATTGCCCAGCGAAGCGGATGAAGCATTGACTTTGGCGTGTTCAACAACTTCATTAACCCAGGTTTCCCCATTGAAGTGGATATTTATTTTATCCCCTGTGAAACCTCAGTTCGGGTATCTCCCTCTACAACTCCAGTGAGAACCTCTCCATTGAAGCGGATGTTTATTTTATCCATGAAGTTTCTCCGATTATGAGTTTGATCCACCCTTGGTATATCTTTATTTTCATCTTCAACAAGATAATCAAGATTCATCAAGATGTTATTCCCCTAAGAGGAGTGTTCTATTTTCCCTAAGGGACTTTAAAACCTTGAAGTTGGATTGAGATCCTATATTTGGTTCTCCGCCTATCCCCAGTGATGCTTCTATCTTCAAGGATTGGTCGGATGTTCGCTTCGAGATGTTTATTTCATCTCCGGTTGCCTCTTTTCATTTGTTTTGTCAGCATAGACATACGCATAGCATATAGATATATAGCATGGCATGTGCATTCTGCATCTTTGTGTTTGTTTGTTTTGTCACTTTGGTCGCGTTCATCCCTGAGTGACTGGGCGCGTCTTCTCATTCCAATTAGAGTTATTAGCTTTAGGCAGAAAAAGCGTAATACTTCTATTTCCCCATGGAGTTCGATCCTCGTGGAAGACGGTTATTTTCGTACATTCCCAATTGAGTTCATGCCTCAATGGTTGAGTCTTGCTTGACAGTTTCTCTTCATTTATTTCCTGAATTGAACTTCGGTCCCTGACAATCACATTTGTGGATACCTCCAACTTTTGAACCTAGAGTAAGTGCACATTTATTTTGCACTCAAGATATTTTTTATGAAGATAACTATTGAAGACGGATATTTCTCCAACAGTATTATCAGAACTCCTCGACGATTTACATCTGGATTGCAAGAAATCTCTTTATTTGAGCAACTTGTTAGATCAGGTTTCTATCAAAGGCGACAAATGGCAGTCTACTCAAGATAGTTTATCCATCCCCAGTGGGTTTATCAAGAGTATCAACTCGTCAAATGACATCTCTATGGAAATCCGTTAGAGAAGTTTGTCGAATACGTTACAAATATTTCTCTTTATTTGAGAATCTGCACTTCAAGGATTCATACCTTTACAACTACGGAAATACTCCTAAGGAATGTATTCCCTAGTGAGTTCATTACACAAGACTAACTCCATCAAATGGTATTTGTCCTGAGAAATTTGGTGAAGTTTATTACAATGGATCTCTCTTTATTTGAGAGGAAATATTTTGCAAGATCAACTGGTTCACATCTCTCATGAAGATCCTCGTTGAAGCTTTACAATATCCATTGCATTATGGGTACCGCTGAAGTCGTTTATCCCCAGTGGAAATTTCAATCCACTGTGAAGATGCTCTTGAGCATTCATCATTTCAAAAAACTGAGACCCGTTCATGGCAAACACACCATGAGTCGTTGGGGAGGTTTATTTCAAGAAACCGAGACCCGTTCATGGGACACAAACCATGAGGCGCAGGGAGGTTTATTTCAAGTAACTGAGACCAGCTCATGACATCCAAACCATGACGCTCGGGGAGGTTTATTTCAACTCTTTTTAAGTTCAAACAAGAAACTGAGACCCATTCATGGCACATAAACCATGAGGCGTGGGGAGGTTATTTTGGTTATCACCTTTGCTTAGGCTATCATACGTTTGATAGTAGGTAATATACTATTTCATTTTTGATAGATACCTTTTCTTAGGCTACCAGGATTGGTAGTAGGTCTTCTCTCCTTGTGAACAATTTATTCAAAGATATCTCTTTTCCTGGCAAGTCTCGGCAGAAGATTTCCAGAAGACTTCGACAAAAGTAGATTTCCAGTAAACCTCGGCAGTAGGTATTGCTATTTCATTTCCTGGAAAATCTTGGCAAAAGATTTCCAGAAGATTTCGACGGAAGTATATCTCCAGCAAACTTCAACACAGAATCTCGGCAGCAGATTCCCTAGAAGTTCTTAATAGTAGATACTTTGGCAAAAGTATTCTCAATTAAAGTTACAAGTCTCAGCAGTAGACTTCTCCGGCAGATACCTTGAAATCATTACAATTAATCAAGACAGTGGGTTCTGCAAATGAATTTTTCTCACAAGTTCTTCGCAACATGTTTATAGATACTTTGTGATTGTCAATCGATATTCTTTCCCCGTGAGGTCTCGCTTCATTGAGCCGGGCCTTCCCGTGTGTTGTGTCCAGTTCTTCCCCTGTGACATCATTTCCTCACAGGACCCTCTGTCTTGCATCTTCATATCATCTCATATCATTTGCATTTGGTGGGTTCTTAGGGCCAAAAATTTGTGCAATGTTTGTATTTAAGTCCCTTCTATCTCGTCGAGACGGAGATTTCAATCTCCATATCTCCGGACAGAAGAAACTTAAATAAGGGCATCTGTCACACCCTAATTTTTGACCTTAAGATCCCACTTCCTTGTTTATTTCTTACTTGATTGTCTTTTTACTATTATGTGTGCATGTTCATTGTGACTGCCAAGTTTGCGCAGGAACAACTATTTCAGAGGGTGATGGTACTCATTCTCTAAGTCAAGTACTTTAAGACGTGATTAACGTATTTTAATTCAAGGACCCTAGTGTTTTCCACTAAAGTGGATCTTGCGAATTCGACTCGACTGGTTCTAGAGTTTAAGCATACTCTTATCAAGGGATCAAAGCTTTCATTCTCTCGAGATGTGTTCGGAACCTCATCAGGGATCTCTCCCTTCAGTTTTGAACTTGATAACTTAAGGTTTTGTTACTTAGGATATGGTTTTGGTGTATTAATCGGATTTTTGGACCTCAGTGTATCATGATTCGTACCATGGTATTTTCAACTTGGTTGCGATGTGATATTTGTTCTCTATATGTTGTTCTTTGAAGATTTTGCCATCATTTAGAAGTTTCAAGATTTCATCCAAATCAAGGTTTGATCTTGGCCTATTGGTATGATCATAAGCCCCCTACCGTCCAAATATCTAGTTTTTACAAGTTCGAGGGTTTTAGTTTGGCATTTTGGTAGTTTCATGTTAAATTAGAAGTGAGCTAATGGAATTCAAAAACTCTTATTCTTTGCAAGAGTACATTTTAATTTCAAGGTTCATTGTTGGTTTCACCCTAAGGTGCATTACAAGTTCAATCACAAAATTCATGCTTCAATATCTAGCCATGGATAAATTCGCAAATTTCCAAGTTCAAGTCAACTCGGGATTCAAGCTTATAAGTTTTAAAAGGTTATGTGATTCAAGTTCTAATTTATGATTCAATGTGGCAACATTTCAAATCCATGAGTTTTGGTAGAAGATGATCCATATGTCACCATGAAAAAAATTCACCATTGCAAGAGCTAGTTGTTTCTCATGTTGTTTCTTATCTCTTTTAAAAGAAAAACCTTAAGCCAAGCAATTCAAGATCAAATTATACATGTTCATCGAAATTCAAATTCCATTGAAAATTCATCACAAGATTGAACAACACCAAAATTCAAAGCACATTATTGAAAGTCATTTACAATCTCAAGGAACAAGGGATTCCTATTACAAAGGTTGAACTTTCTTTCCTACGATGGACCATAGTACACGGGCTGTGACATTTGAGAGCTTGAATTGTAATTAGTCCTAAAGGCACCACCTGTACAAGGTCCTGAAGATTTCAAACCGAAAGAAACAAGATGATATGTGATGCTCTGTGAAACCAACCGCTATGAGTGTTAAGATGCCTTCAGTATCCAACATTAGCGCACACCATGTCAAATTACAAGCAGTTGTTTTTTTGTCAAAATATTGAAGGATGAGACGGTGGTATGTTGAAAATTAAGTCAACAAGGTGGTCCCAATAAAGGTCACGACAAGACGACAATCACCATTTACAACCGCATCAGCCCACACTCCGTTTGCGATGAGAAACCTGCGTGACCTTCCCGAAATAAGGACATAAGATAACGAGAATTTTTTCTTATATACTGCTTTGATTAAGCGAGTTCGGTTTAAGAACGATGGCATTCAAATCGACACTTACGTCTTCACTCAGAGCATTAATAAGGAGCATTTGGTCCGTGAAGTTTCGTAGAAGTAGTTTCACCTGCCGAAATGATAGATGTAGCAGAAGATCTCTTAATTTCCTCCTGAAACAGACACAAGTGATGATTTTAGAAGGAGAAAGTTCAAAAGCCATAAATCAGACTTCACAAATCAGTATCATAATTAAGGCACAACGCGTTAAATCAACAAGGAAAGGAATCAATATGATTAAAACATGTTCTATCTCAAAGAAAAATCCATAAATTGTACAATCATGAATTTCAAGACGATTTTGAAGCATGTTTAAGACAAATTCCATTATTTCCAAAAGTGTTAAAACCTATTCAGTTTGATTTGGAAACATATTAATCAGCATATCAATTCTTCGAATCAGATTTGAGACTATAAATCGGGAACATTTCGGTTTCAAGAGGGGAGAAGACATCAGAAAACAAAGATTCGCAGAAACAGAAATCCCAAATTCGAAAAACCTAAAAACAATTGTAAAGAGGAAAAGTGAAGGAGATAAACTTATCTTTTCTTAGACTCCGCCGCAAACCTCCGAAAACCGATTCAAACCCTCAAATCGATGTCACCGCCGCTGTCCACGGATCATCACCGTCCAAACCCTCTAATCAATGTCACCACCGCCGCCGCGAAGCTCCAACTCAGAAACACCCCCTCACCGCCTTGAAATCCCCTTTTCGGTAAAGTTCCATTAGTTATTAATGCAGATCGTTGATTTTTTCTTTGTTTTGTGAAACAGGTTGAAAGACGGTTGAAGCTAATTAAAGAAGAGTATAGGGCGGTCGCGTGAAGAAGAGATGGGCGGAAGAAGAGAAAGAGGCGATGGAAGAAGAAGAGAAGAAATCGAAGAGAGACAGGAGAGAAGGGAGAGGACGAACGACGCTGAGAGGGCGAGGGGGGGGGGGGTTCAATTTGGGGATTTAGGGTTTTTAGTTTTGTTTCATTTTACTGTTGTAATTGTATGATTTCCGCACACACATCACGTACACCCTCGACCCTCATCACCGTACGATCCATCATCAGACGGATCACACGCCTCACCACGCACCCACACTGTAAACCTTCACCCAACGTGCCACACCGAACCATACGCCCACCCTAATCCATTCATTAACCATTTAATATACGTTTTAATCCAATTAATCATAACATAATCCTTTTTTAATTAATAAACCTCTAATCTGCCATTTAATATAATCATTAACTTAATTAATCTAAACTAATATTATCTTTTTATAATCAGCCTTTTTATTAAAAAACAAGCGAATAACCTATTATTTAATTAACCGTTTTCTCTAAACTTAATCAACCTTTTTTAATTAACTAACTTTTATTCAAATCAACTTTCTCTAATAATTTTAGATTTATTCTATTTTTATTAATCAACTCATATCTTTTATTAATAACAATTTAATTATCCACCCAACTTTCTACAATTTGCATTTCATTTGTTAATAACTAAAATAATTTTATTTATAAAAAGAAAAACCTTTTTTAATTAAATTAACCTTTTTTTATAATATTAAAACCTATTTCATAATAATCCAATTAATTTGTATTTTACCTATTAATAATGACCAACTTCTTATTCAATAGAAATCTCCTTTTATTATTAATTGGAATCTAATTGATCCACAACCTAGGACCTTTCGAACTAAATTAACCTAACTTTTTGTCTTAAGAGCTCTTCCCCTAAAATCAATCTCGTCTAAAATTAATCCGATTTAATTAATCCAACTATAATCCATCGTGCACGCTTGCGTCTCCACTCTGATCCATTCACATATGCACGATCCACACACTTGTCTTAGAGCTTTCATGCGTATGTGTATGTTTTTACTTTATCTGTAATTTATCTTTACCGTCGCTTTATTTTACCGCAATTTACTTTATCGCATCGCATATGTCCAAAGGAAGAATCTGCGCATAACCTAAACAATTGTGCGTATGCATCTCATTTGCATCATACTCCCCATTGATCCTTGATCCCATTCAAGTCGATCTTCTAAGTTTAGATCCTACCCTATAAGGAGGATCTTTTATCTTTACAAACACATTCAACAACTCAATTCAAACTATTCAAACACATTAGAGAATAAGATGTTAATCATCTTAAGTGAGATAAACCTCATACCCCATAACAATTCAATCAATATGTAGGGACTTTGCCTTAGGAGAGATAGAGGCGTACTTGTTGACAATCCGAGTACTTGAGCCCTTCTCTTAAGACGATGCAAAGACCATTTTCCTACAAAGTTGTGGTGGTTAAATCAAGTAATCTCCCTTAAAATGAAAACTCATCTTTTCTCCTAAAATAAATCAATCAACTACCTTTATCCCGTAGGAACTTTGACCATAGTCAAAGATCTCCTCAAGCCCTTTAGGGGAACTACAAATACTCTAATTCCACTCCCGTCAGGATATGTAGGCACAAGATGCAATATCTTGTCGAGTATAGTTAGAAATAAACCCCTACGTCTTTTATCCCTTAAGCAGATAACCCTTAGCAAATAAACAACATAAAAACAAGAGGTTCATGTAGAGTACTACAGAAACTTAGGATGCTACCACCTTCCCTAAGTTTAACCAACCCCCGAACCTATAACTCTCAAACCTTTGCATTTGCATTGCATTGTGGGTAATTCGATCTTTTTCCCTTCCTTTGGAAAAATTAAAGTTCGGTTGCAAACGAATTAAGATTCAAGCTCATTAATAGCTTGGTATCCAATTTTCACCGTGACAAAGCCCAACCAACTGGCCCAATGGCTATTTTTAAGGATGCAACCAGGGGTGCGTGAGTTTTACCCTTGTGTGGATCAAAACCTTATTTTTTTATCACTTTTCATTTTCATGTTTTTTCCCTTTTTCATTTGATCATATCTCACTAACCATTTATTATTGAGTTGATTTTTTTGCATACCTCTTATTTTCCATGTCTATTTTGTGAATGTATCAAAAAATTCCAAAAATGATTTTATTTTCACATACTTTTATTTAGTCAAAAGTAAGGCATTTTAAAAAATGGTTTTAGGTCATTAATTGAATCTTTTTTATTGATTCTTTGATTTTGCTTGATCATATTGATGTTTGTGAATGTCATGTATATTGTGTGATCCTTGTTTGATGTTGGTAACATAATCCGTTTGATTTTTGCCTAAGTTTGATGCACTTTAATGCATGATTTTCATGTGTACATGTCTTGTTTCTTCATGTTTGATTATAAAACATTATCTTTGACTTTAGCATGATACTTAGACCATATTGAAACTTTTGATGCATGCTTACTATGTGTTTGAATCATCCTTGATCATATGTTCATGAATTGCCTTAACTTTAATACCATGACATTGTTTAGTTCTTAAACTCCATGCTTATCATGTTTAAACCTTTTGAAATGCTCAGAATTGTTGTAAACACAATGAACCTTTGACATGAACTCTTTGGTTGTTACCCATATGTCTTGAGCCATGTCTAGCTTGTTTTCATCTTTAAGTGGTATCTTAAACTTGTCCATGATTATTTGAAATCTTAAATTGTGTCCATGATTAAGTGGTGTTAGTAAACCCTAAACCATGTCACAATCTTGACCCTAATTCATGCTTACTCTAGTTGTTCATACTTGAAATTTTCATCCATGATTCATATGTTTCCATGACCATGATATTTTTATATCCACGATTCACATGTTGATTTGAACCTTTGATTAATATTGTTATATCCTTCATGTCCATGATGATATTGTTAATGTTGTTACATTTATATCCATGCTCATATGTTGTCCCTTATGTGTTTACAATCCATTCTCACATGTTAATGTTATGAACTTGCTATGATATGTCATACTCGTGTTGTTACTTTGGTCTTGTTAGAACCATGTTGTCATACCCCAAATTTTATCCATAGATACTTTGATCTTTTGTATATCATTCTAGGTCAATCGTATTGCATAACTAACCAGTTTTTTAGCTTTTGTTTGTGTTGTTTCACTTATGAATCAGGATTTGATTTTAGAAGTTTCAAAGGTGTTTGAATTAGGGTTTTTGATAAGAGGTTGTCTGATGAGGTGGATTTCCTCTGGGAAGAAATTGTTTCTTTCAATTATTGTACTCAAGTTTGGGGCAGAAGTGTTGAATTTTCAATGGTCATGAGCAGTTCCTATCAGAAGTTTACCAAGGTATGGCTTCAAGTTCGTTAAATAACCACAAGGGTGTCGTTTGTTTAGGGTTTCATTGGTGGCGTGACTTAAAAGATTCTGAACCAGGGTTTTGGATCCATTAAGTGAATTGTTTCAGTGTGCGCTTAAGGAAGGAGGATTAGCGTTTCTCACCCTTTGTGTTTAAGATGAGCAAGTGTCGTTTAATTGAGTCTCATTTGAGGATAACCGATCAAGCATGTGTGCAAAGTATTATTTTAGTTGGAAGTGATCTGGTTTTAGTCAGGATATAGAACCATTAAAGATCAAAGCAATTGAGTTGCGTGCAAGTCCTGATTGTTGTGGTTCATGTTCTCGTCATTGACCCAAGCACTTGTCAAGCTTGTTGTTCAATTAAAGATCATTCTAGGGTGGATACAAGGTTGTTATGATGTTGTTCAGAAATTGTAGGCATGACAGATTCAATTATCAAGGTTTTAAGCGTTGTTCAGGTGTGGAGGCACATTACCATTAACGTACCCATTCCCGAAACCAATTTCAATTTATTCAAATCAATTTTCTAACCCATGACCAACCTCACATTCTATCTGGGTCCATCCAATTCAAACTTCAATCCATCCTTCAAAACCAATTACCCATTTCATTCACCCACTATCCAATTCCGTGTCAACCATTTATTTTAGCCATTCAACCATTGACCAAAATTTTACTTCAAGCATCTAATTCAATTATACATTCTCTTTTTTATCCAAATTCTTCTTTCATCTAAATCATGTTCATATGCCCATGTGCTCATTTAAATCATGTCCTTTTTCAAATTCTCAATTTCTAACCATTTTAATTTCATATTCACTTTTAAATCCATTCTTCTAAATAATTCACATTTTTCTACAAATCCATCAAACTAATTGCTCATTTCTTTTTTGTTATTGTTGTTGTTAATATTTCACATAAAAATCTCATACATAAGCCCATTTACAATATCATTATCATTATAATCAAAAAAGGTCCATTACATAAAAAATCATACAAAAAAAAGCCTTTGTACCTTTTTATTTTATGTTACAAATTACAAAAAAATTCAGAAAAAAGAATAAAAAACCATCCTACTTCAACCGTACAAAAAAACATACTCTTCCACCAAGTATTTCTCACACTAAGACAAAACCTTACACCATCTACACTAATTCAAAGCCTATACCCACCTGCATAACAATGCTGCGACAATACCAAGATAATGAATACACCATTAGCTACTACAAGACAAGCATTTGCATCAAAACAACAGTGCACCAAAACATAGTCAAGAGAAGTTTGTAACCTACCATGTGAAAACAACCGTACAACATTGCATCAAGACCAATAACATTGAAACCTCTGCATCTTACAACAACAAACAACAACAATTCAAGTCTGTCAAACTCTGCTCTTACATAAGGAACTGCATCATAAACCTACAGAGAAATAACAAAAATGATAAATCACAGCAGCATCCTAGGCTGAGGAAGAGGTCACAGAACACCAAGAAAAATCAGAAGAGAAAAAGACTAATGGAAACCTGCATAAAGGGACAAAATCAAAAATAAGATGAGAGTTCAAAGAGATTTATGAAACATTACCTTCAAAAAAACGACATGTTCCCCTGACCATCCTCAAGGTTCATGACTTTCATCCCGTCACCAAAAAGTCTATCTTTCCTTTAAATCTCTACAATTTCTCGTTCTATTCGATGAAAATCCTCAATCCTTCACAACCTCACCCGTTCTGGAAAAAAACAACACCATAATTCCATTTCCATTGCCATCACCTGTGAAACAATACGAACCATTATTCACTCCTCTAAATCACCATCATCTCAACTTCAATTTTGCTTTACCGACAAACAATGAAAACAACAGAATACTCACCACTATCTCCTTAAAACTAATTTGCCACCATAACCCATCATTGGAACATAAGTGGAAAACAGAAATCAAAGAGGAGAGTTGTCGAAAGAGACAACATTAGATTAAAGGAGGAAAATCTATGAAACTGATCGAAACAAGAAGAACAGTGTACCACACGAGGGGGGACAAGGTCGTGAGGAAACCATTTTACATGAGAAGACCTACGAGATGGAGGAAGTCACGACCTTTTTCTTGTAGAAGCAGCATAGCGGAGAGAAGAGGATACGAGGTCAGAGAGAGAGAAAGAAAGGGATGCATCTTTTCAGAGTTTTCTCATTTTGGTTTTGTTTATTTTTTTATTTCGGTTTGCCTATTGTTATATATTTTATTGGGTTTAATGATGCATTAATGGTTTGGTCTATTCCACGTTCATAATTCATTGCCTAAGGTCTCATTAATTTATCTGCATTCAATGTGTTGCTAGAATCTTTTGACCGTGTTTCTCTCATTGGCGGCTAGGTTTAAGGGTTAACCATGCCCTTTCATTTTTTCTTTAGAGTTGGGTCAGGTTTTTGACCCACATAGACATCACCCATCCGCCTTAGCCTGGACTTGAAGACAAATTTGGGTCGTTGCACCCCACTTAATGTCTGGACCGTTGTGCTTTTTTTAGCATATGCCATTTATAGTCCATTTAAAGTTTAGTTGAAGTTTAATTATTATATTTTAAATAATTTAGTTTTTTCTATTTAGATTAATTATGTAGTTTTTTAAGTAGAACTTAGTATTTAGTCTTAATTAGATTTTATTTTAATTAGTTAATTAGATTTTATTTTAATTAGTAAATTAGATTTTAATTTAATTAGTAAATTAGCTTTTGATTAGATTTTATTCTTAAGATAATCTTGACAATCCTCGATTCCATTGGGGGTTAATTCTTGATTTTGATTTTGATTCTTGTTACCTTCGAGATTTTGATGCCATTTTGGACTAAGTGTTGATCAACCATTGTTGCCTTTAATTTGACCTAATTCTTGAGAAAGTTATTGATTAATTTAGGTTTTGTTGATTGGTTTACTCTTGATGCTTTCTGATACTTTTTGACTTTGTCCATGAGTTATTGATGAGTGTTTGGTGTTCTTTTGTTTGTTCTTGTTTGTTGTTACTTATGGTTAAAGCTTCATACTTGCTCTTCATTGTTGCATCCAATATAATTCCAAAGGAAAGGATCATTCACAGTTGAATGCCATGTCATGTGTAGGATAACTTAGTTTAGCTTACTCCTTCCTTACCCTTTATCCTAGCATTAGGATTAGAGTCATTATACTCTATGTGAGTGTCCTGCCATGGACATTTCCTTTCCCGTTTAACCTAGCCATAGGTTTAGAGTCGTCGCACTCTATGTAGGTGTCTCACTGTAGACATTTACTTTTCCCTTTGGAACCTTGACCATAGTGAAGAGTTCTTCACCCCCTATTGAGGGGAACTACGAATGATATGATTCCGTTCCAGTCTGGATACATAGGCACGAGATGTGATGTCTTGGCGAGCATACTTTGTACATACTTTAGGTTTTTACCTTAGCATCTTTTCCTTAGTAAGCACACTTTAGCATAATAGAAATACTAACAAGAGGTTCGTGTAGAGTACTACAGATACTTAGGATCCTAACACCTTCCCTAGGTATAACCAACCCCTAAACCTTAGATCTCTTAGTTGTGTTGTTACATAGCGCACTTAGGGTTTTCTTAGATCTTTACCCTTTCCTTTGGATAAATTAAAGCTCGGTGGTGAACTTCATGATTTATGATTCAAGTTAATTCAATAGCTTGATATCTGATTCTCACCACGACAGAAATGGCGACTTCACTAGGGACCTCCCCTAAGAGGGTTAAGTCCACCTTGTTTGTATTTGTGTTAGTGTTATATGTTTGCTTGCTTGTATATCTGTATAGTTAGAAATATCTGTATATATCTACTTGTGCTTGGATTTTCTGTATGTAGGGTTGTCATCTTGAGTGGTGAGATAAGTCCTAACCCGGACTTGAGCGTACACTTATGATAGGATTATGGTATAATCAATAGTTATCTGTTGGGAATAGTCCTAACAGGTCTAGCATATGATAACCACGCTCAGTGGTGGCCCATTTTTAGTTACCATTCACCCCTCTTTGCCTTTTTAGGACGTAATGCAATGATTATCCAGGTGTAGACATGTGATGGTTATCATGTGATACTACACTCAGATGAGTTTATCTTTGATCATGTTATGTGTGTTTTGTATCCTGTCTTGCATTGCATTGCATATCATTTGCATCTTTGCATGATTCATTGCATGCATCTATTTGTCCAGCAACTCATTTCTAACTGTCTCTATCTTCCAGTTTCACTGTCAGTCGTCAAGCTGATTCCTCGACACTGATATCGGACTAAAGCTAACTATAGATGCAGGGTGTCAGAGCAAAAAGTACATAATACAGAAATCCGAATAGAGATCGATGATTTAAAATCAGGCATGACCAAGCTCACCGAGATGCTTCAAGTCCTGATTTCCAGAGGAGAGCAACCTCATAGGATTGTCATTCAGGAAGTTTCAAGTGCTGATCCTCCACCTGCTCAAATGCCACCATCTACTTGGCCAGAGTTTGGTTTACCTCATAACTTCTCTTCATCCCTTGCATCTACTGCTATGATTGGTCAGACTGCCAGACCAATTTTTCAAGCTCTAGTCTTTGCTGAGCCCAGAGCCGTGGTCCACACTGTTACCCAGACTGTTCGAGCTCCCTTTGAGAATCCTCTCTATGAGTACAATGTCGCAAGTGCTCAAGGTGAAAACCATGAAGATTTTGTTGAGCCTGAGGTTGTTCGTGAACAGTTTCAGATTATAGATAAGAGACTCAAAGCCGTTGAGGGTACTGATTTCTTCAATGTGGATGCATAAAACATGTTCTTAGTTTTTGGCCTTGTTATGCCTGCTAAGTTCAAAACTCCCGAGTTCGTAAAGTACAAGGGTCACTCTTGCCCAAGAGCTCATCTAGTCATGTATTTCTGAAGGATGGCTGCTTATACCAACAATCAGAAGTTGCTCATCCACTTCTTTCAAGACAGTTTGAGTGGCATCTCCCTCAAGTGGTATATGAACTTAGAACAGAATAGTGCTTACTACTTCCAAGATCTTGTTAATTCTTTTATTAAGCAATAAAAATACAATCTTGACATGGCTCCTAACCCCCTTCAACTTCAGAATATGTCTCAGAATGAGAGAGAGTCATTTAAGGAATATGCTTAGCGGTAGAGAGAATTAGCTTCCAAAGTTGAACCCCCTCTAGCGGAGAAGAAGATGATTGGAATGTTCATGGACACTATGTCCCCTTTCTATTGGAAGAAGATGATTGGGAGTGTCTCCTCAACCATTACAGATTTAGTAACTATTGGCTAGAGATTGAAGGAAGGTATGAATAATGGTAAAGTATCTAAGGCTGTTGAATCTTCCAATAGTGCAAAGAAATCATTTAGGACCTTCCATAAGAAGAGGGAATATCAAACCAATGATGTTATGATTGAAACAAGAAGGCCCTTTCCTAGACCTCAGTATGCTGATCATCATGTTTTTGCTGCTGTTGTTGCTCCACGACCAACTCAGATTCCTCAACGCCCGACTGTTGGATATAACTAGTATTGGAACAGGAATCAAATTGATCCTATTCCCATGACATATACATAACTTTATCCCATCCTGGTTCTACAAGGGTTGATCATTACAAGGAATCTACAACCTCCTCACAATCCTCTTCCAACTGGATTTAGATCTGATCTCCACTGTGCATTTCATGAGGGCGCCTCAGGCCACAACTTGGAGGATTGTTATGTATTGAAAGCCAGAGTGCATGAGTTGATTTAAACTGGAATCCTTGATTTTAAGGATAGCCATCTGAATGTCCAAAAAAATCCCTTGTCAACGCATCAAAAGTGAAGCTTTAGTTAACTCTAGCAGACTATCTTCCTAAAAGCCACTATTTCAGACATGACATATCGTCCTTGTTACTGAGGCATTTTGTTTCTCGTTATTTATGTTAGAACACAGATTGGTTCTTAATATTATCTCTATGTTTTGATGATAACTAATATGAAATTTTGTATTTAAGAATTATATACTCTAAAATTTGCTTGAGAGTTTTTACTGCAGATAGTAAAGGATTTAACACTCTAGAAGCAAACCAAAATTGAATACAAGATATTAGCTAAGACTCTACAGCGCCAGATGCACATATTAGAAGATTCTGATTGCTGCCAACAGAAGATTCTGAGCGTAGCCTCCAGAAGGATCTGAAGCTGAAGCTCCAGAAGAATCTGAAGCAAGTCAGAAGCATCTGAAGCAAAGAAGGGTGTTGTATGAAGAGTTTATCAAAGCATAGTTTCTACAGAAGATTCTGAAAGCACTTAAGCTGCCAGTGCTGAAGCTCTGTGCCAAATGTGCTCTGATCTTTAACACGCTAGAAGCACACCTGCTACGGAAGACTCTGATTCAGCAAAAACTCTGATAGTCATCAGAAGACTCTGACCCAGTAAGGCTCTGATGATTTTGCTGAAAGCTGAAGAATAAATATTCAAAGATTATATCCGTTGGAGTAAATCAAACGTCTCTTTCCTCATTTATGCTAGACACAAGAACACAGACAAAAAGAATTTTTATGTGCTTTCTTCTTCTAGGAAAGGTCACTTGATGTGAAGACAAAAAGGCTCAGACCTTTTGGACACTCTTCTCAACGTGTAGCTCTCCTTGGATCAGCTGCCTATAAAAGCAAGACTCCACCAAATTCTTCAGTTGACGATTCATTGAAAAGAAATCAAATATTCAAAAGCTCTCATTCTTTCATATTCATTCTAAGAGTTTAGTTCTTTGTTCTTAATAGTTTAAGTGAAATATCACAGTTGTGATAAAGCTTTTTAGAAGCAATCTTTAAACACTTGTATTCCTTCTACATTTGATTGTATTCCTTAAGAAGATCCAGTTTGGATCAGTAGTTCTTGAGAAGACTTTGAACAGTTGTTTTAAGTGGTAACTATTGCAATCAATTGATTTAATAGTGGATTAAGTCCTTGTTTGAGAAAGGAAAATCACTCTAGGAAGGGTGGACTGGAGTAGTTGAGTTCAACGAACCAGGATAAAAATACTTGACTTTTTATTTATAAGCTTTAATCTCATACTTATTCAACCCCCTTCTAAGTATTTTCTCACCTTCAGTTGGCATCAGAGCTCCGGTTCTGTGTGTGCTACCACTTAACAGTGTCAGTAAAGATCCAGAGAGAAATACTTTGATATACATTTTATTGTTACTATGGCTGAAAGCACAATGTCTAATGTTAACAATAAATATGAAGAGAGGGATAGAATCAGCACCAAACCCCCTATGTTTGATGGGAAGAAATTTGACTATTGGAAAGACAGAATAGAAAGTTTTTTCCTGGGATATGATGCTGATCTGTGGGACTTGGTCATTGATGGCTATGAACATCCTACTAATGGGGATGGCAAGAAAATTGATAGAAAATCAATGACAGAAGCCCAGAAGAAAGATTTCAAAAATCACCATAAAGCTAGAACTATATTGCTTAATGCAATCTCTCATACTGAGTATGAAAAGATTACAAACAGAGAAACAGCTCATGACATGTTTGAATCTCTAAAAATGACTCATGAGGGAAACTCTCAAGTCAAAGAAACAAAGGCTCTGGCTCTGATCCAGAAGTATGAAGTCTTCAAGATGGAAGACTCTGAATCTGTGGAAGCAATGTTCTCCAGATTTCAAATACTCACAGCAGGCCTAAAAGTTCTGGACAAGGGATACTCCACATCAGATCATGTAAAGAAAATCATCAGAAGTCTACCTACCAGATGGAGACCAATGGTGACTGCCTTAAAGATGGCTAAAGATCTGAACAAGATCTCTTTAGAAGAACTCATCAGTTCACTGAGAAGTCATGAAATAGAGCTTGAGGAAGATGAACCTCAAAAGAAAGAAAAAGGTAAATCTATTGCTTTAAAATCTAATAAATCTGCTAAAGCCTTGCAGGTAATAGAGGAAAGCTCTGAAGAATCATCATCTGAAGATGAAGATGAACTGTCCATGCTGTCCAGAAAAATAAACAAACTCTAGAAGCACAAGGGAAAGAAGTTCAACAATCTCAGAAAATCTGATCATAGAAAGGAATCTTCTGGGCACAGAAGATCTGGCAAGAAAGAAGTTGTATGCTATGAGTGCAAAGAACCTGGGCATTACAAGAATGAATGTCCCAAACTTCAAAAAGAAAAACTCAAGAGGAAGTTTGACAAAAAGAAGAAGGTTCTGATGGCAACATGGGATGACTCAGATGAATCTGAATCATCTTCTGAATCAGAAGAAGAATATGCTAATGTTGCACTGATGGCCATCGCAGATGATCAGGAAGAGGAAACATCAGGATCTGAAACTGAATCAGACTCTGACTCTGAAGAGGTATTTTCTGAACTATCCAGAGCTGAACTTGTTGAGAGCTTGTCTGAAATGTTGGAAAACTACAGCAAGATCAAACTCAAATACAAGAAGCTGAAAAGCAGTCTTGAATATGAGATTAATCTTCTGAAGACAGAACTTGTTGAGCAAAAAGAAATTAATCAAAAAATCAAAAATGACTTTGAAATAGCTCAGCAAGAATCTGAACCTGAGACTGAGTCATGTGAAAACATTTTAGAAAAATATGACTCTAGCTTTCAGAGATTCCTTACTAAGAGCATAGACAGAAGCAAGATGGCTTCTATGATCTATGGTGTTAGTGGGAACAACAGAAGAGGTATTGGATATGAATCTTCCCCTGGAAGCAATCCAAAATCTGTTGACAAACTCTTCATCAAGAAGACACCTATGTACTCTCAATTTAAGTTTGGTCACTTAAATGATGTTAAACACACAAGCTCTGAGAAGAATACTTATGTGTTTAAACCCAAGGTAAGTCAGAATAAACATTATGTTGAAAAACAGAAGTTTAGACAAACCTCCAGAACCACTAACCCTAAAGGACCCAAGAAGATCTGGGTACCTAAAAGTAAAATAATTCCTGTTGCAGATGTTCTTAGCAGCAAGGTCAGGACACCAATCATGGTACCTGGACTCTGGATGCTCACGACACATGACAGGAGAAAGGTCTATGTTCCAAAGCCTGGAGCTTAGATCTGGAGGTGATGTGAAATTTGGAGGGAACCAGAAGGGTAAGATCATTGGATCTGGCACCATTGGTAATAGTAAACTTCCCTCTATTACAAATGTTTTACTTGTAGAAGGGTTAAAGCATAACTTATTGTCCATAAGTCAATTAAGTGACAATGGTTATGATATTACCTTTAATCAAAAATGTTGCAAAGCTATTAGTCAAAAGGATGGCTCTATTCTATTTAGTGGGAAAAGGAAAAACAACATTTATAAAATAAATCTTTCAGAACTTAAGGTTCAGAATGTTAAATGCCTATTGTCTGTTAATGAAGAGCAATGGGTCTGGCACAGAAGATTGGGCCATATTAATATGAGACGTATATCTCAGATTAATAAACTTAATCTTGTCAGAGGACTTCCTAATCTGAAGTTCACCTCAGATGCTCTTTGTGAAGCATGCCAAAAAGGGAAGTTTTCAAAATCTTCTTTTAAATCAAAAAATGTTGTTTCAACCTCCAAACCACTAGAATTACTTCATATTGATCTGTTTGGACCAGTGAAAACTGCATCCATCAGAGGCAAGAAGTATGGATTAGTCATTGTTGATGACTATAGCAGATGGACATGGGTAAAGTTCTTAAAACACAAGGATGAGTCACATTCTGTGTTCTTTGACTTCTACAAGCAAGTCCAGAATGAAAAAGATTTCAAAATTATTAAAGTCAGAAGTGATCATGGTGGTGAATTTGAAAATAAACATTTTGAAAAATATTTTTCTGAAAATGGCATAGCTCATGATTTTTCCTGTCCTAGAACTCCCCAACAGAATGGAGTTGTAGAGAGGAAAAACAGAACTCTGCAAGAAATGGCCAGAACCATGATCAATGAGACAAATCTGGCAAAACACTTTTGGGCAGAAGCAATCAACACAGCCTGTTACATTCAGAACAAAGTGTCTGTAAGACCTCTTCTGAAGAAGACTCCATATGAACTGTGGAAGAACAGAAAGCCCAAAATTTCATATTTTCATCCTTTTGGATGTACTTGTTATATGCTTAACACTAAAGAAAATCTTAACAAGTTTGATTCCAAAGCACATAAGTGTTTTATGCTTGGATATTCTAAATGCTTTAAAGGCTACATAGTATACAACACTGAGACACAGATTGTGGAAGAATCTATTCATGTAAGATTTGATGATAAGCTTGGCTCTGAAAAGCCAAAGCAGTTTGAAAGTTCTGCAGATAGAGAAGTGATTCTCACAGACTCTGAAGGCTCAGAGGCAGGAAAGGCTAAAGCAAAAGAATCTGAAGAAACTCCAGATGTTATTCCTTTATCTTCTCAATTGGACAACTTACACATTTCTGAAAGATCAAATGTCAGAGGATCTTCTTCCAGAATCAAGGCATCTCACCCAGAAGATGTGATTATTGGAAAGAAAGATGATCCAATCAGGACAAGATCCTTTCTCAGAACTTCTGAATCTTCATTGTTTGGCTTAGTGTCAATAATTGAAACAACATCTGTAGATGAGGCTCTGAAAGATAATGAATAGATTATTGCCATGCAAGAAGAGCTAAATCAATTTACCAGAAATGAAGTTTGGGATCTGGTTCCTAGACCTAAAGGATTCAACATTATTGGAACAAAATGGGTTTTCAGGAATAAGTTGAATGAAAAGGGAGAAGTTGAAAGGAATAAGGCAAGACTGGTTGCTCAAGGCTACAGTCAGCAAGAAGGAATTGACTATACAGAGACTTATGCTCCTGTTGCTAGGTTAGAGTCTATACGTTTACTCATTTCTTTTGCTGCACAGAACAACATCACTCTATATCAGATGGATGTTAAAAGTGCCTTTCTAAATGGTATTATAGAAGAAGAAGTATATGTCCACCAACCTCCTGGTTTTGAAAGTGAAAACTTTCCAGATCATGTTTTTAAACTAAAGAAATCCCTCTATGGTTTAAAACAAGCTCCCAGAGCTTGGTATGAGAGGTTGAGCAATTTCCTTCTGGAGAAAAATTTTATCAGAGGAAAAGTGGACACAACTTTATTCTGTAAAACTCTTAAGAAAGATCTGTTGATTTGTCAAATATATGTAGATGATATTATTTTTGGATCAACAAATATTATGCTTGGAAAGGAGTTTGCTAAATGTATGCAGGCAGAGTTTGAGATGAGCATGATGGGAGAATTGAGATTCTTTTTGGGAATCCAAGTCAATCAGACTCCAGAGTGCACCTACATACATCAGACCAAATATGTTAAAGAGCTTCTGAAGAAGTTCAACATGGTTGATAGTAAGATGGCAAAGACTCCAATGCATCCTACAAGCACTCTAGGTAAGTAAGAAGGTAGATCAAAAACTCTACAGAGGTATGATATGATCTCTTCTATACTTGACTGCTTCTAGACCAGATATTCTGTTTAGTGTCTGCTTATGTGCAAGATTCCAATTAGATCCTAGAGAATCACACTTAACAGCTGTTAAGAGGATTCTAAGGTATCTGGAAGGTACTACTAACATGGGTCTGTGTTACAAAAGATCTGATGAATTTTCATTAGTTGGATTCTGTGATGCTGATTATGCTGGAGACAAAGTTGAACGTAAAAGCACTTCTGGAAGCTGTCAGTTTCTTGGAAGTCATCTGATCTCATGGTTCAGCAAGAAGCAACCCACTATTGCACTATCAACTACAAAGGCAGAATACATTGCTGCTGCTGGATGTTGTACGCAGATGCTCTGGATGAAGAGTCAGTTAGAAGATTATCAGATCTATGAGAGTAATCTTTCTATCTTCTGTGATAATACTTCTGCTATATGTTTGTCAAAAAATCCAATTTTACACTCTAAGGCTAAACATATAGAAATTAAGCATCATTTCATCAGAGACTATGTTCAGAAGGGAATCATAAATTTGGCCTTTGTTGATACAGATCATCAATGGGCAGATATTTTTACAAAACCCCTTGCTGAAGATAGATTTAAATTCATTATGAAAAATATTTGTATGGATTTTTGTCCAGAGTAATATTTATCAGAAGCAAATTCTTACAGATGCAAAAATGCCTAATGATCTGAAGTATTTCATCTGTCTATTTGTTAATTTATTCTGATTCCTTGTGAAACTCTGAACTAACAATCCTTAGAAGATCTGAACGTTAGTTAACGTTTCATTTCTCAAAAGAATTCAGAACACATGCAAGCAAACACGTGTCACACCAAATCTGCATAGGTGGCGTGTACACCACTGAAGAGACGTTTGAGGTGAAGTTTGAATAGTTAAATTCTTGATTTTCCCCCCAAATTGTCAGATGCAATAAATGCTTGAAATGATTATTTATTCTTTTCATTTAATGCTTATTCAACGTGCAAAATATTCTGACTGATGGTATGCCTAATATGTTAGTATAAATACTTGACGTATCTTCACTTTCACACTTTTCACAAACTCAGAAAAATTTTATGCATTTTCATCTTCTCTTCTCTCTGCATAAAAACCCTAAACCAAAGCGTGTACCAAAGAAATCTTCAATGGCAACTTCTTCATCAACTGCTGCACAATTCCAATCTTTAATGGCTGCAGTTACAACTGCTAATGTGGGAGTTACTCCATTTTCTCCACCAAAGAGAATGTTGTTAACCCCTGTTGATAAGTTGGAAGTTTTATGTGAATCCATGGTAGAATTTGATTCACTTGCAGAAAATGGGTTTGATTTTCGTTCCATCATTGGTGCTCAAGGATGGGTAAAGTATTTTGATAGACTGTTTGGACCAGTTTACCCCCTCCTTGTGAAAGAGTTCTGGATCCATGCTTCTGTTTACCCTAAGTTCATCCTATCTTCTGTATTGGGCAAAGAAATTATAATCACAGAAGATCTGATAAGGAAGCTAATTGGATATGAAGAGACAGATGGTGTTTCCCACTTGCCAACTGGGCGTGTGGATATGGATGAAGTGTATGAAGAAGTGATGACAGCTGGTCAAGCTTCTAACAAATTCAAGGATCTGAAGCCTGACTACAAGATCTGGGCTAAGATCTTCATGGGATGTATTCATCATAGGAAGTCAACAAACTCTCCAGATTATGTCAATAATGAACAGATTTATTTTATGTACTGCCTCAGTCAGAGTACCAAGGTAGATCTTCCATATATTCTCTTTATGCATCTGTGGAACCATATAAATGCCTCTAGAGAGTATGTGAAAGAAAAAGGACAAAAGATCAGAACCTGGATCCCTTTTGGAAGGTTGATCTCAAATCTTCTAACTGAGAATGGATTGGTCAATGCTCTGTACGCTGCTGGAGTTACAGAGGAATTGGAATTCATAATGGGAAAGCCTCTGAATGCCAAAAGTCTTCAGAGACTTAAAATTGTGGATGAACTGACAACAGCTCCCAAGAAACTAAATGTTTCTGATCTGAGTAAGAAAAGGATTCCAATAGATGATTATCCATTGTTCTTTGCTGAAGAACCAAGGCACATTGTTGTGATGTACATTGATGAGTGTAAGAAAGAAGGAAAGCCTGTTCCTGCAAACATTGTTCAGCTAGCAAGACAACCACTACCTGATGTAGAAGAAGAAGAACAACCTCTACAGAGGAAAAGGACTCAGCCAGAAGCAGAAGCTGCATCTGCTCAGAAGAAGGTCAAGATTGCTGAGAAGCCACAGAAGCTCTTGAAGAGAAAAGAATCTGGTGACACTTCTTCTGTACCAGCCAAGAGGATCAAGATAAAAGGTACTAAAATTTCTGTATCTTCTGCTAAATCTGTTGTAATAAATGATTCTAATGTTAAGTCTATTCCAAAACCACCCTCTACACAAACTACTTCTGTTACTGCTCCAAGTTCCAAATCTCCACAAAAACAAACATTTGTTCCAACACCTACACCAACAAAAACAATTCAAACACCAAAAGTCTCTATACCACAATCATCTCAACCAAAAATCCAAATCAAACAGGTTGTTTCACAACAACAACTCACAAAACAATCAAAAGTTCTAACCAAACCTTCTGCACCACACAAACAACCCAAAGAACAACAACTCACAGAGAAACAAACTTCAACACCATCCGAACCAGAAAAACAACCACAAGAAAAACAACAAGAAAAACCCTCTGAACCTTTACCAGAAAAAGACTCTGAACATCAACCACAAAAATCTTCTGAACCCCAAACACAACAACAAAAGAAACAACCACCATCAGATAATCCTCCATCCATCACATCTAAACAAAATGAATATGTACCAGTGTCATCTGACCCATCAAAACTTCCTCTGATCCACCAAGTTCAAAACCTTTTGAAACTCCATCAGAATCAAACCACCCATCTGGAACCAACATACCTGATACAGAGGTTCTTAATGTTACACCTTTAAAAACTGTGTTCCAAGTATCATCTACCTCTTGCACACCAACCACTTCATCAAACTCCTCTGAATCTGACATTCACCCAGATTTTCACATCCCTCCTTCTCCCAGTATCTCTGAAGAAAACCAATCAGAACAACCTATACCTTCATCTGAAACCCTCACTACAAATCCTATTCCAAGACCATCTGTAACATCTGCATCTTACAGAAATGTCTCATCCTGTTTTCAAAACCTGTCATATGGTTTCAAGCCCAAAGATTTTTATGACAAAATTGAACCATGGAAATCTGACCCTACCATTCCCCAGAAACCCAAAGTCACAGTGGCTCTTCCATCTGTGCTTGTTAAATATATCCAATCCATGTCAAATGCAAGATCATTAGCAACAATTCCATATCCTGCTAAATCTGCCAAAGCTATTGCTTCAGATAAACCTGTATCTTCTGATACACCTGCTGTTTCTAGTAAACCTCCAAAGTCTGCCTTCAAACCTTACTCAAATAAACCCTTTGATATGGTTTCTCATCCCACCAAAGTAAAACCAAATCTGATGAATGCTCTGCACAAACCAAAACCTGCAAAAACACCTGAAATTCCATTTTTCCCCTACTACCCTCCTCCTCTGATTTCCATTCGTGAATCATTATTTCCTCATACTCCCCAACCAAAACCAATAACTCTGGAAACCTTGTTACATCCTAAGCCTAGACTTAATGTTAATCCTTTATTTCAATCATTTTTGCAAGAAATACAGTTATATTTAGGTACTGTACAGAAGAAATGCTCAGCAACAATGGATGCCAAAGAATCTGATATCATCTGGAATGGATTCATCAACAGATTCAACTCTGTGGCCTCCAATCTGAAGAACATTTGTTCTGACGATGCAAAGCTCAGATTTGCTGAAGCTGCAAGAAATTTGTTCTGGACAGTCAAGAGATCTGGACCACTGCTCCTTACAGATGCTCCTCCATCTTCAGAAGAAACTACTGAACTTGCATATGTGAACAATCCTTTGGCCATGACTCTGGTAGATCTCCCTTCTAGTTCTAATGCTCCAGACTCTACAGAACCAATGGAAATTGACTCTGTTCAAGCTCCACATAATGATAACACCTCTTCATCTGAGATAAAGAAAGAACATCCAGATTTTGAAGATAAAATTGCTGCTCTGGAAGCTGGTCAGTCAGAGATCAAGTCTTGGATGGTAAAACAGGATAAGAAGTCTGAGGATATGACAGAATGGATGTCTAAACAGGATTAGAAGAATGAAACTATGGCTAAGTGGATGTCAAAGCAAGAGCAGTCATCCTCTGAGATTACAAATCTATTGAAGATGCTTTTGTCAAAACACTCTTAGATTTTTTTTTCATTCTAATGTGTTTTCATATGATGTCTGCATTTGTATGTTTCTTGAAATATCTTCTGTTGCATGTACTCTTGATCTGAACTTCTTGAATGAATATATGTTTCAAAGTTTTCTCTACTTGATCTATCTATTTTATTATTTCCTTTTATTTGTCTCTTTTACAGTTTTTTACTTTTTGCTTATGACAAAAAAAGGGGGGGAGAAAATATAGATCTGAACTGTTTAATTTAACTTCACCAGAATGAAACTTTAGACATATCTACTATATCTAACATTTTACTCTGAGTCTTTCAGAACATTTAACTATTATCAAAACTCTGAATCTGATATTTGCAAGACAGTCTAACCTGCAAATGATAAAAGATCAATCAAGATCTAACTCTGAAGATTACTCAAGACAAAAAGGGAAGTTTCTATTCCTTAATCTGCACTTAACTCAGGGGGAGATTCATCATCTCAGGGGGAGTTATAATTCTAATATTTTCAATTAAACAAAATTTCTGATGTTTTTGTCATCATCAAAAAGGGGGAGATTGTTAGAACACATATTGGTTCTTAATATTATCTCTATGTTTTGATGATAACTAATATGAAATTTTGTATTTAAGAATTATATACTCTAAAATTTGCTTGAGAGTTTTTACTGCAGATAGTAAAGGATTTAACACTCTAGAAGCAAACCAAAATTGAATACAAGATATTAGCTAAGACTCTACAACGCCAAATGCACATATTAGAAGATTCTGATTGCTGCCAACAGAAGATTCTGAGCGTAGCCTCCAGAAGGATCTGAAGCTGAAGCTCCAGAAGAATCTGAAGCAAGTCAGAAGCATCTGAAGCAAAGAAGGATGTTGTATGAAGAGTTTATCAAAGCATAGTTTCTACAGAAGATTCTGAAAGCACTTAAGCTGCCAGTGCTGAAGCTCTGTGTCAAATGTGCTCTGATCTTTAACACGCTAGAAGCACACCTGCTGCAGAAGACTCTGATTCAGCAAAAACTCTTATAGTCATCAGAAGACTCTGACCCAGTAAGGCTCTGATGATTTTGCTGAAAGCTGAAGAATAAATATTCAAAGATTATATCCGTTGGAGTAAATCAAACGTCTCTTTCCTCATTTATGCTAGACACAAGAACACAGACAAAAAGGATTTTTCTGTGCTTTCTTTTTCTAGGAAAGGTCACTTGATGTGAAGACAAAAAGGCTCAGACCTTTTGGACACTCTTCTCAACGTGTAGCTCTCCTTGGATCAGCTGCCTATAAAAGCAAGACTCCACCAAATTCTTCAGTTGACGATTCATTGAAAAGAAATCAAATATTCAAAAGCTCTCATTCTTTCATATTCATTCTAAGAGTTTAGTTCTTTGTTCTTAATAGTTTAAGTGAAATATCACAGTTGTGATAAAGCTTTTTAGAAGCAATCTTTAAACACTTGTATTCCTTCTACATTTGATTGTATTCCTTAAGAAGATCCAGTTTGGATCAGTAGTTCTTGAGAAGACTTTGAACAGTTGTTCTAAGTGGTAACTATTGTAATCAGTTGATTTAATAGTGGATTAAGTCCTTGTTTGAGAAAGGAAAATCACTCTAGGAAGGGTGGACTGGAGTAGTTGAGTTTAACGAACCAGGATAAAAATACTTGAGTTTTTATTTATAAGCTTTAATCTCATACTTATTCAACCCCCCCTTCTAAGTATTTTCTCACCTTCAATTTATACTTTCCTTCATTTTGTTTAAGCTATTTTCTTTTAATTAGTGTTTGTACTTTCGTATTAATGAAATAAGCATTGAAACTTTTGATTATGCAAATATTTGAGGGAGGATGCCGAAAACATGTACCCATAATTGTTGTTGGTATGCTTACAATCACACTTTGCTGACGATGTAAGGCATTGTTTCAACTCCCAAACACTAGAGAAATAAGGAAGTTATTCCCTTGTCAACCCCTTCGAGCCTAGAAGTTGGAGTTTCTTTCCTTACAAAAAATAACCTCACAATCTTAACCTTGGGATTGGTAGTTCTCAGTTAACTAGGTTGCGCGTTCATGCAAGACACCTTTCATATACAGGTTGCATTCACAAGTTTTCCTTCGCACACAGCAAGTAAGTGTCGAAGATGTTTTTCAAGCAAAAAAGCCGATGATGGTTCACCATAATCATTAAGCCAAGCAATCACTCTCTTTCTCCAAAAATAAAATAAAATATAAAAAGCCCACAAAGTCAAAACCTATGAAGGGGACTTAGGCAAAACTGGGGCATCCCGCTGACTATAATCTTCGCAAGAAACAGTTTAGGCAAAAGTTATGGATAATAAAAAGAGGAGACCTTTAAACCCTTCACTCTGAAAATCCTCAATGTCAAAACAACCAAATGTTATAGGGAATTAGTGATTGCCTTTTCAAGAGTCCCCTGACTTCTAAACCATCATCATTATCATCAGTATAATTCCTAACCGACGGGAACCTAAGTGTATAGTTTGAGTTAACTGAGCGTAGAACTGAATATCATCACATAGATTGGGTGGGCATAAATAAAATTTGAGTCTTTATCCTTTGTTTCTTAAATCGTGAACCAGGTCATGTCACAACCCTCAAAAGACCTAACTGAAGCAAGGTTATTTTGAAAGCATACTATAACAAGGTTGCATAAGCTGACTCCAAAATATTTTTGCAAATCAATTATTTTGGCATTACACCTTTGCTTTACACTTTGATTATTTTGAACCGCCGCGTTCTGACATGAAACTCTTATACTTTGCATATTTCAAAAGTGATTTTGATTTCAAAAGTTGCATGAACTTTGAATTACCATGTTTGTATGGACACTTTTGTTTGCAAACTGGCTTTCCTCTCAAGGAATTTTCAAACAATTGAGAAACTTGGTCAAGTGATCCTATCAGGGGAAATTTCCTTTTACATTCTGTTTAGAATCAGTTCAAGATTTATTCAGGGCAAGTTCTTCTCAAATTTGATTTACCTAGAAGATCTTTCAAGACTCAGACTGGGGTAAGCCTTTCGAGGGCATAATAAAGTAGTCATTTTCAAGAATTAGACAAGCTGAAGCAATTACCAGTTCATCTATAATGGTCAGCTAATTTGGGGCAATTTATTTGAAGAATCCCAAAGCAGCTCTCTATCTTTCCTACAAGGATCATCAATTTGATACAATTTACCCGTGTGGCAGAGATATGTTCTGCAGTGGCATCTCTAGTCCTTAACTAGAATGACAGTGATATTTACATTGAGCAATTAGTTTTCCAATCTTGTCATCTCACCAAAAGAGTCGAGTCATTTCGTCTACATCTACATTTGCATTTGAGCATATATCATAGCATGACTCATACACATATGCATATCAAGAGTGTTTCATCCTTATTTGCATTTCTCCCAAGGTCGTGTTGTTATCCATGTCTTACCTTGTGATCAAAGTCTAACTCACTTGGCACCTACCAAACAGATTTTTGTCGTGTCTATCTGAGGTTCTTCCGGATATAAAATTTCCTATCTGATTGTTTTTCCGGATATGTATGTCCTTATCTTACATCTAATACCATTATAAGATATTGTGATTAAACCTTTCATTCAAAGCCACTATTGGATGTTTGGTATCTTTTTATCCAATGCCATTCTTGGATGTCAGATATGTTTCTCTCTCTGATATTTTTCCAGATTGAGTCTTTGTTCTGATGTTCTTCCAGAACCTATCTGATGTTTTTCCAGATATTCCCTTTGATTCTGATGCTTTTCTAGAATTTCATTTCTTTTATCGTCTGATGTTTTTCTAGATGTATCCTTTGTTTTGATGTTCTTCTAGAACTCCTTTTGTGTCTATCTGATGCTTTTCCGGATATGACTTTTATTCTGATGTTCTTCCAGAACTCCTCTTGTGTCTATCTGATGCTTTTCCAGATATGAATTTTGTTCTGATGTTCTTCCAGAACTCCTTTTGTGTTTATCTGATGCTTTTCTGAATATGACTTTTATTCTGATGTTCTTCTAGAACTTCTTTTTTGTCTATCTGATGCTTTTTCGGATATGACTTTTGTTCTGATTTTCTTCCAGAACTCCTTTTGTGTCTATCTGATGCTTTTTCGGATATGATTTTGTTATGATGTTATTCCAAAACTCTCTTGTGTCTATTTGACGTTCTTCCACATAGGACCTTATTTATCTGATGTTCTTCCAGATATGATGTTGCTTATCTGATGTTCTTTCAGATATGTCTTTAAAATCTTTTCCCGTACATGTATTGCTCTTCTAAATGTTTTGGATGTACCTTCAGAATCTTTGTCTTCATCTAATTCTCTTCTAGACGTCTTTAATTTGTTTCTGACTTTGGTTAACAACTATTGGTTATTTTCATGTCTGTTTCCATTCTCCATTCATTGCTTTTCTAAATGTCTCTGATGTTTGTTTCAATGTCCCTAATATATTTCCCAGAATTCTCCTCACCTCATTCAATGATCTTCTGAATGTTGTGACTCTTTTCCATCCAGTTCCGTTCATGGATGATGATTGTTGCCTCCCCAGTGCTGCTGCCTTTCCCCAATGAGTTGGTTACTCATTGTGTTGTCTCTACCCCAATTTGCTTCCATTTTTGTTTGCATTTTTTCATTTTCATCATCCCATCATTTTCATCATGCTAGAGTTCATGGCATGTCAGCATTGCATAATTTTCCTTGGTCCATAACATAACATGTCATTGCATCTAAGGGCAAAATTTTCGGTTATATGTATTTAAATACCTTTCACCATGATTTCATGAGGATTGTCATCAATAATGTCATCCGGTAAAGATATTTAAATAGGGGAAACTGTCATACCCCAAATTTTACCCTTAGATTCTTTGATCTTTTGCATATCATTCTAGGTTAATCATATTGCATAACTAACCAATTTTTTAGCTTTTGTTTGTGTTGTTTCACTTATGAATCAGGGTTTGATTTCATAAGCTTCAAAGGTGTTTGAATTAGGGTTTTGGACAAGAGGTTGTCTGATGAGGTGGATTTCCTCTGGGCAGAAATTGTTTCTTTCAGTTATTGTACTCAAGTTTGAGGCAGAAGTGTTAAATTTTCAATGGTCATGAGCAGTTCCTATCAGAGGTTTACTAATGCACGACTTCAAGTTCTTTGAATAACCACAAGTGTGTCGTTTGTTTCGGGTTTCATCAGTAGCGTGACTAGAAAGATTCTGAACCAGGGTTTTGGATCCATTAAGCCATTTGTTTCAGTGTGCACTCAAGGCAGAAGGATTAGGGTTTCTCACCTTTTGGGTTTAAGATGAGCAACTGTCATTTAATTGAGTCCCATTTAAGAATAACAGATCAAGTATGTGTGCAAAGTATTGTTTATGTTGGAAGTGATATGGTTTTGGCTAAGATATAGAACCATTGAAGTTTAAAGCAATTGCGTTGCGTGCAAGTCCTGATTGTTGTGGTTTAGGTTCTCACCATTGACCCAAGAACTTGTCAAGCTTGTTCAATTAAAGATCATGCTAGGGTGGATCCAAGGTTGTTGTGATGTTGTTCATAAATTGTTGGCATGACAAATTCAATTATCAAGGTTTTAAGCATTGTTCAGGCATGGAGGCACAGTACCATTACATGTACCCATTCCCGAAACCAATGTCAATTTATTCAAATCCATTTTCTAACCAATGACCAACATCACATTCTATCTGGGTCCATCCAATTCAAACTTGAATCCATCTTTAGTCCATCCTTCAAAACCAATTACCCATTTCATTCACCCACTATCCTATACCGTGTCAACCATTTGTTTTAGCCATTCAACCGTTGTCCAAAATTTCACTTCAAGCATCTAATTCAATTATTCATTCTCTTTTTTATCCAATTTCTTCTTTCATCTAGATCATGTTTATATATCCATGTGCTCATTTAAATCATGTCCTTTTAAAATTCTCAATTTTTAACCATTTCAATTCCATATTCACTTTTAAATCCATTCTTCTAAATAATTCACATTTTTCTACAAATCCATCAAACTAATTGTTCGTTTCTTTTTTATTGTTGTTGTTAATATTTCACAAAAAAATCTCATACATAAGCCCATTTACAATATCATTATCATTATAATTACAGAAGGTCCATTACATAAAAAATCATACAAAAAAATAAGTCTTGTACCTTTTTATTTTATGTTACAAATTAAAAAAAAATTTAGAAAAAAGAATAAAAAACAATCCTACTTCAACCATACAAAAAAACCCACTCTTACTCCAAGTATTTCTCACACCAAGACAAAACCTTACACCATTTACACTACCCTCCAAAATTCTGAATTCAAAGCCTGTACCCACCTGCATAACCATGTTGCTGTAATACCAAGATAATGACTACACCATTAGCTGCTACAAGACAAGCGCTTGCATCAAAATAACAATGCACCAAAACAAAGTCAAGAGAAGTTTGTAACCTACCATGTGAAAACAACCACACAACACTGCATCAAGACCAACAACATTGAAACCTGCGCATCTTAAAGCAACAAACAATAACAATTCAAGTCTGTCAAACTCTGCTCTTACACAAGGAACTGCATCATAAACCTACAGAAGAATAACAAAAATGATAGATCACAACAACATCCTAGGCTGAGGAAGAGGTCACAGAACACCAAGAAAAATCAGAAGAGAAAAAGACTAATAGAAACCTGCATAAAGGGACATAATAAAAAATAAGATGGGAGTTCAAAGAAATTTCTAAAACATTACCTTCAAAAAAAGGACATCTTCCCCTGACCATCCTCAAGGTTTATAACCTTCATCTTGTCACCAAAAAGTCTATCTTTCCTTTAACTCTCCATCCTTTCTCGTTCTATTCGACAAAAATCCTCAATCCTTCACAACCTCACTCGTTCTAGAAAAAAAACAATAACATAATTCCATTTCCATTGCCATCACCTGTGAAATAATACGAACCATTATTCACTCCTCTAAATTACCATCATCTTGACTTCAATTTTGCCTTGCCAAAAAACAACGACAACAACACAATACTCACTATCATCTCTTTCAAACTAATTTGCCACCATAACCCATCATTGGAACATAAGTGGAAAACAGAAATCGGAGAGGAAAGTTGTTGAAAGAGACAACGACAAATTGAAGGAGGAAATTCACGAAATTGATCGAAAAAAGAAGAACAATGTACCACGCGAGGGGGGACGAGGTCGCGAGGAAATCATTTGCCATAAGAAGATCCACGAGATAGAAGAAGTCACAACCTTTCTCTTGCAAAAGCAACATAGCGGAGATAAGAGGATACAAGGTCAGAGAGAGAGAGAGAAAGAGAGTGATGCATCCTTTTAGAGTTTTCTCATTTTGGTTTTGTTTATTTTTTTCATTCGGTTTGCCTGTTGTTATATGTTTATTGGGTTTAATGATGCATTAATGGTTTGGTCTATTCCACGTTCATGATTCATTGCCTAAGATCTCATTGATTTATTTGCATTCAATGTGTTGCTAGCATCTTTTGACCATTTTTCTCTCCCTGGAAGCTAGGTTTAAGGGTCAATCATGCCCTTTCGTTTTTTCTTTAGAGTTGGGTCGGGTTTTTGACCCACGTAGACATCACCCATCCGCCCTAGCCTGGACTTGAAGAAAAATTTGGGCCGTTGCACCCCACTTAATGCCTGGCCTATTGTGCTTTTTTTAACATGTGCCATTTATAGTCTATTTAAAGTTTAGTTGAAGTTTAATTAGTTTTTTTTATAAATAATTTAGTTTTGTTTATTTAGATTAATCATGTATTTTTTTAAGCAGAACTTAGTATTTAGTCTTAATTAGATTTTATTTTAATTAGTTAATTAGATTTTATTTTAATTATTAAATTAGATTTTAATTTAATTAGTAAATTAGTTTTTAATTATATTTTATTCTTAAGATAATCTTGACAATCCTCGATTCCGTTGGGGGTTAATTCTTGATTTTGATTTTGATTCTTGTTCCCTTCGAAGTTTTGATGCCATTTTGGACTAAGTGTTGATCAACCATTGTTGCCTTTAATTTGACCTGATTCTTGAGAAAGTTATTAATTAATTCAGGTTTTGTTGATTGGTTTACTCTTGATGCTTGTTGATACTTTTTGACTTTGTCCATGAGTTGTTGATGAGTGTTCGGTGTTCTTTTGTTCGTTCTTGTTTGTTGTTACTTATGCTTAAAGCTTCATACTTGCTCTTCATTGTTGCATCCAATCTAATTCCAAAGGAAAGGACCATTCACAGTTGACTGCCATGTCATGTGTAGGATAACTTAGTTTAGCTTACTCTTTCCTTACCCTTTATCCTAACCTTAGGATTAGAGTCACCGTACTCTATGTGAGTGTCCTTCCATGGACATTTCCTTTCCCGTTTAACCTAGCCTTATGTTTAGAGTCGCCGCATTCTATGTAGGTTTCTCACCGCAAACATTTACTTTTCCTTTTGGAACCTTGACCACAGTTAAGAGTTCCTCACCCCGTATTGAGGGGAACTAAGGATGCTATGATTTCATTCCCATCAGGATACGTAGGCACAAGATGTGATGTCTTGGCGAGCATACTTTGTATATACTTTAGGTATTTACCTTAGCACCTTTTCCTTAGCAAGCACACTTTAGTATAACACAAATACTAACAAGAGGTTCCTATAGAGTACTATAGATACTTAGGATTCTAACACCTTTTCTATGTATAACCAACCCCCGAACCTGAGATCTCTTAGCTATGTTGTTACATAATGCACTTAGGGTTTTCTTTGATCTTTACCCTTTCCTTTGGATTAATCAAAGCCCGGTGGTGAACTTCATGATTTGTGATTCAAGTTAATTCAATAGCTTGATCTCTAATTATCACCACGATACATGTCTCATGTATGCTTTGTGTATGCATCATCCATGCTTGTATGTTCATCCTCGGTTTTCACCCTGCTTATTTATGACTTTGTTAAGTCTTATCTTAGATGTTGTCATATCTTTATGTGTTGTTTACCTGAGTTGTTACCATGATTATTTATGACTTTGTTAAGTCTTATCTTAGATGTTGTCACATCTACCTTCATGTGGTTGTTGTTACCATGTTCATTTGACTTTGTCATGTCTTATCTCATGTGATCCTTTGATTGATATCATGTTTGAATATCTTCTTTGTTACTTATTATTCACCTTGATTTATGTCATATTTGAACATTATCTTGATCACTCTTTATTCTCTTTAGTTAATATCATGTTTGAATGTCATCCTTTGTCATGAATTGTTTACTTTGATATCATGTTTGAATATCATTCTTGTTCCTTTAATCCATTATCACTCATATACTCATGTTTGTTCTTGACTTTGTCAAGTCATCCCATAGTATTGTTAGGTTGTTAGCTATCTTTATTCTCCTTTTGTTTGTTTCCTAAATCCAAAGGAAAGACTTCTTTTGTTGACTTTATGTCATACATAGTATATTATTCCCTTAACTACTCCTCTTGACTTTGTTAAGTCACTAACCTTTCAACATAGCCTTAGGTTAGAGTTTGTAAACTCTTTGACTTTGTTAAGTCATGTAAGTGTTATTGTTATAAACACTTACTTTCCCCTTTGAAATCTTGGTCACTATCAAGTGTTCTTCACCCGTAGTTAGGTGAACTACGAATGCTCTGATTCCATCCTTGTCAAGATACATAGGCATAAGACTGTGAAGTCTTTGCAAGCACACTAGCAATAAACCTCCTTAGGTTCCCTATCTCATAAAACCAAAAAATAGAATATTTCCAAACATTAGCAAGCAAATTACCATAACACAATTACTTTCAAGAGGTTCCTATAGGATACTATAGATACTTAGGATGCTAATATCTTCCCTTAGTATAACCAACCCCCAAACCTTTAGATATATTTGCATTGTTGTTACATTGCACAATTAGGGTTTTATTTGATCTTTTCCCTTTCCTTTGGATAAATTAAAGTTCGATGGTGAACGTTCAATATTTTATGAGTCAAGTTAATATAATAGCTTGATATCCGGTTCTCACTGCGACACATTGCATAATGAAATTGTCTATTGTACATTTGTGTTGGCTGAATATGCTTGTTATGTACTATCCTTGTTATTTATACACCATTTAAATTATGGAATATATTCTCACCCTTTTCTTGTCTCTATGTTTATACCTTTGTTTTAATGCAGATAATTCTCTGGTTGAGACTAAGGAGTTACATTTATTGTTTTTATAGAGGATGGTGTAGTTGTCCTCTTCAGTAGTTTTATTTCTGCGTTATTTTAGTCGTACCTTTTGTCGAATTTTAGTATTTCAAATTTTGGCACGCAGATACTATATGTCGAGACAAATGTCACAACACTGGGATCAAGACAGTTTGAACACTCATAAATATGCAGAAAAGTAACTGCAGAAAGACAAATAACACCGGTAGTTGTTAACCTAGTTCGGTGCAACGTCACCTACATCTGGGGGCTACCAAGTCAGGAAGGAAATTCACTATGACAATATTAGTTCAAAGCTAAACTCTCCCATTTACAACTTTTCGCCTAATCACTACCTTGTGCAACTTCTACCTAGACACCCTCTAGTTATGAGATCCCCCTCTCACTTCCTATTAATCACAAACCAATGACAATTCAAAAACTACCAAAAATAGAAGTACCAACACTTCCAAGTATAATACTTATGTTTAGAAAACCCCTTTAAATAAGCATCACAACTGCATAGGCTTGGGTTCTCAAAATAAAATACAAATCATTAGGAATTAGTTTTAAATAAATTGCATAATATCCTGCACAATAATAGGAACAATAACATAAAGTTTCCTAAAAAGCATCAACGATCCTTTTTAAGAAATACAATCAAACCTGTCATAATAGAAGTTCCCAAAATATCCTCCCTTGGATAATAATAACATGTTAATTAAAATACATTCAAAATACCAAAACAACCATGCCCCTAACTTTTTGGAATAACATGTCCTAGCACATGTCAAAACATCATGTTGAACATGGTGTCTAACTCTCATAGCAGAACATCTGACTTAATATCTTGCTGACAACATGTTTTATCAAAAAGTTACCAATCCAAAAACCATAGAACTTACAATCTCCCTTTTTGGATTTTTTTGTTGCTAAAACAACATTAGGACAAATCAGGAGTATACACAGTGGAATAACAAACAACACAAGCTACATGAAACCATGTAAGTGTTGCACCCTAAAATTTGACCAACCGATTCTCCTATCTGACTCGTGGTTTAAATTCATATTCGCAAATCAGACGCATGACATTTGTGCACAGACAGAGGATCTCAGGGTTACAGCTTGGTTTTCGTCTATCAGATATGGCAGATCCAGTCCAGATCATCAGAGTTTTATTTTCGGGAAATTTGTGCACTCCTCGGTGATTTTTAGCTTGCATAGTGATTTTGGGATATTCTGATGCCCGAGGTTCTCTGTTCGATTCGATCTGGTCTCGTGCGCTCTTTCATGGTGGTCATTTGCATTTGTCGGCACTTTTTTAGGGTTTTAATAGGCTTTTGTGGATTTTAAATAGGCTTTATAGATTTTTCTGGAATTTAAATAGGGTTTTTGCATTTTTTTAATAGTTTAAATCTCTTTTTTAGAATTTTATATAGATTTTTAAATAGATTTAATAGTTTTTTAATCTTTTTTAGAATATAAAAGATTTTAAATAGTTTTAATTGTTTTTTTAGAATAATAAAGAAAAAGGGGAATATAGATTTTTCTTTTATGTTAATAGAAATTTTTAATAGTTTTAAATAGAAATAAATAAAATTGGTTTTAATATAGTTTTCTTTTAAATAGATATTATAAAATGGTTTAGATTTTAATAGGAATTTTATAGAAATTAGTAGAAGTTTTATTAATATAGGGTTAATTAGATTTTAATCATTTTTAGGCTAATTAGGATTTAATATTCTGTTTAGATTTTAATTAGGATTTTCATTTAGTTAATTGTTTTAGGGTTAAGTAGGTTTAATGTCTGATTAGTGTTTAATTGAGTATTAGTTGTTAATTCAGTTTTTTTAAGTTTTTTTAATCATTTTTCGTGGGCCAGAGTACAGTTTTTTGGAGGCCCAGCATGCCATCAAGTCCAATTCAGTTTTTTGCATTATTTTTGGCCAGCAGAGGACACTTGTCAGTATATAAGGCACGCCACATGTTGCACTCTGGATCCCACCACCACACACTCAGACTCTCCCTCCTCACGACACATCACCCACTCAGCACTCTCTCTCACTGACACGCGTTCGCCACACGTCCCACACCCAACCTCCACTGAGACACTTGTCACGCCCTCAACCTTCACCGGAGCCTCACCAGAACCCTGCCGCCGGCCATGCATCCGCCCTGAACCGCCACACCGCCGGCCACCCTAACGCCTTCCGACCACCGCCAGACGCCGGAAACTGCAGATTGTCAGTCTTCTCCAGAAATCCCTCCGATCTACTCCGCTCTTCATCTTCTACCTTCGCCCACTACTCACCGGAAAACCTAAACGGCGCCGGAAAACTCATCACTTGCGCCCAGATTCAACCACCATCTTTCCAGATTCTTCATCCAAACTTGCATCCGTTCATCATCATTTTTTCCAGAATTCATACGACTTTCAATTGTTCTTCGCGTTCGTCCGATTATTGTTTCCAGATTTTGCTGAGATCTTCATCGATCGTCATAATGTTCGTCATCGTGTGTCCAGATTCATCACCTCCATGATTCGTTCTTCAAGAACCTTCATCTACATTCATAGACCTTCATGAGCCTCCAGATCAACATTGAACCATCAACACCTTCAAGAAATCCCAGATCGTCCTCGCCATCCTCAGGAATCGTCGTCCAGATCTGGATTCGCCCTCAACAGCTTCAAGATTTCCACACTCGTCAGTAGACCCAGGGTTCATCAAATCGCATCACATCTCCAGGTTCTTGTTTTCTTCCAACTTTCCTTTTAGACGTTTTGGATTATGAATCTGTTAGGAGTTGTATTGGCATTTAGGTTTAGAGGTTCTTGATAGTTTAAACGAAGGGGATTTTGGTGAGATCTGGGATTTGAGGTTAGGTTTTAGTTGAGGTTTCATGTGAGATGTGTGAAGGTTGTTTGGGGTTTTCTGGAGATGGGTTGCAGAGAGGGTGAGGAAGACGAAGACAGACGGCGCTAGGGTTTCTGAGGGATGAACAGTGATCTGAGTTGGAAGGGGAGATTAGGTTTTGTTTGGGTTTCATGGATTAGGGTTAGGGTTTGGGTGAGGCCCAAACGTGTTTGCTGAGGTTCACCCCTGCGTTACTCAGTACCCCCCCCCCCCCCCCTTGTGAGAGAGGAGGCAGAATGAATCGTTTTGGGCCTTAGGCCCTTGGTGCTATTCGCACCCCCCTCATCTCAGCCCAATGCAAACGAACCTGAAAAAACTGTTAACTGCACCCCCCCATGCATTGTTTTTCTGTTTTTTTATTAGTTAGTTTCTGATTTCATTGGGCCTGCGCCCATTTGCTATTCGCGCCCCCCCTGGCGTGGGCCCAATGCAATAATAACTGAACAGCATGCTTTTTGAACCCCCCTCCCATTTTATTCAATTTTAGTTTTAATTTCTTTTAATATTTCTTTGCATATTGAAAAATTCATAATAAAACGAAAACAATTGATTTTTAATTCCTTGTTTTTTCTACCACTTCATGAAAATGTCTAGAAAATTGTATAAAAATAAAAATGCCATTTTATTTTTGTTTACTATTTTTGGTATATTTTCCATTTACATGACTTTTTTTAATATTTTTTAGTGCATGCATATTATTAGAAAATTCATAAAAAATAGTAGATTCGATCAAATAATTCCGTTCTTTTTTCTGTAGACTCGTAATTCAATGTAGAATTTTATAGTACAAAAACATTAGCTTAATCATGCATTTTCAGTTTAATTGCATTTTTTGTATTGTTTTGATATTGAATAATTGGTTTGTGGATATGTCTGCTTTGTTGATTTTAGTTCTTGCATCCGGTAACGAATTTTGCTCTGATTTTTTAGTATGTTGTCATAGAGCCATGTAGGTTTCACATAGATTTTTGATATATTTTTGTAGGATGTTCTGATATGTTTTAGTCTGAGCTTGAGGATAGGAGAAGTCTTGATGACTTCAGACTTTGAAGTTCAACTGTGGTTGAACTTCAGAGATAGTTTCTTGTGGTTTGATGGCCTGTGGGTTCTTCTCAAAGATGGGAGTTGGATGAGGTCCTGTTGGAGCTTGCAAGGATGCATTGGATTGAGGCTTAGTCTAGGAGCTTGTTCTCTGTTTGTGAGGTTCGAGATCCGGAAGTTTGAAGGGAGTTTATGGTACTTTCCTGAGGAAGGCACTATGAATGACTTTCATTCTTTCTTCTCACCTCTTTCGTAAGTATCCAATGATGTTGGAGCCAACTTGTGAGTTTAATTTCTCCTGAGGAGGAATGTAAACTGATCACATGTTGTTGAGCCACATGGGATACGATTCCTAAGTGGAAGCCTCCTAGTACTTTCCTGAGGAAGGTCCTATGGGTCTGTCCACTTAGTTCCTCTAGTTCATCTAGGATTTCTTAAGTATCCAATGATGTTGGAGCCAACTTGTGAGTTTAATTTCTCCTGAGGAGGAATGTAAACTAATCACAGTTGTTGAGCCACGTAGGATACGATTCCTAAGTGGAAGCCTCCTAGTACTTTCTTGAGGAAGGTCCTATGGGTCTGTTCACTTAGTTCCCTTAGTGCATATAGGATTTCTCAAATATCCAATGATGCCAGAGCCTTCATGTGAGTTTAGTTTCTCCTGAGGAGGAATGTAAACTGATCACAGTTGTCGAGCCGCATAGGATATGACTCCTGAGTAGTAACCTCCTGGTACTTTCCCGAGGAAGGCACTATGAGTTTGTCTGCTTAGCTCCCTTTCTTTGGTAAGCTTGTTCTGAAGCTTGGAGACTGGGATTGATTCCTCTTGCTTAGGGTTTTGATTAGAGTTTTGCTTAGATATTTGCTTAAGATGTTGTATAGAGTTTTGTTCAGAGATAGATTAGAAGTTTGTTTGTTTAGGGGTCCTTCTCAGTGTTTCTGTTTAAGCTTTGGATAGAGGTTTGTCAGGTTAGCTAGCCTTCTCTTTGTGTTGTTTGACTTGTGTGGTGTTGTGTTGCATTAGACTTAGGGATTCATCTAGATAGTTCTGAGGTAGGTGCATCTTAGAAATAGGCTTTGTGTGCATGAGAAGTTGAGGTGGTCCTCCTTCTGCTTGTTTGTTATTGAGTGGCTTTGCTTGTTGGTATTTGGTAGAGCTGAGCTCCCTTACCTCTGTGGTTTGCGGCCTTTGCGCCTTGTTTGTTTAGTTGTTGCATTCATGCATATTTTCGTTATTTCTTTACTTTGCAGTTAATTCCCGTTTGCCGTGTAGTCCTGTTGCCATGATCCCTTAGGAGCTCTGACTTCTCCGCTGCGGAGTCGTTATGATAGACATTAGGATGGTCAACCAGGCATGATAGCAGTAGGTAGATTCCCCTTTTCCAGCTATAGTTTTAGGGTGTCTTTTCCCTTTCCTTTCAGTAGGAGCTTTTGAGTAGCTTGTGTCGTAGTTAGCTGAACTACAGCTGCTCTGATTCCTTGTGTCAGGCAAGGATATGTAGGCATAGGATGCGATATCCTAGCGAGCACATTAACAACTAACCTTTTGTTCTCTCGCGGCTGTGCGATCGAGACTTTCCCGCTGACGACTAATTGTTTCCCCTTTCTCTTGCCCGAGTGCATTTGAGACCAGATCGTAGTTGTAGGTTCCCGAACCTTTAGGACCAGTTTGTTTTCTCACTGCTGTGTGAGAGCCCCCCTGTTTACCCGTAGTTAGTCGAACTACGTTTGCTCTGATCTTCCACGCTGTGTGGAAGTACGTAGGCACAGGACGCGATGTCCTGGCGAGCAACCTTTTCCCCGTTTAGACGTAGGTAGTCGAACTACGTTGACTCTGACTTTCCCATTGCACGAGGGAGTACGTAGGCCCAGAACACCGTATGTTCTGTCGAGTCCTGTCCTTTTATTTTCTTTTCAGACCGACCATTAGCGTAGATAGAAACACACCCTTTTCCTATAAACACCAAGCGTGGATCCCATCGAGTACGATGGACGTGAGGGGTGCTAATACCTTCCCCTTGCGTAACCGACTCCCGAATCCAGGTTTTGGTTGCGATGACCATACCTTTTCCCGTCTTTGCGAGGTTTACTTCGAGCGTTTCCTTTCCCGTTCTGAGGGATAAATAACGCACGGAGGCGACTCTCCTGTCAAGCCGGCGCCGATTTTCGCAGTAGCGACAGCTGGCGACTCTGCTGGGGACTTATAGAATCTAGGGACTTTTCCCATCCCTTATGCTGGGACCGTTTCCCATCCCCTACGCGAGTCAATCCTAGCGCTTGGGTGTTTATTTGTTGGGTGTTGTGCATATTGTGTTTTACCTTTCTGCACTTTACTTTTCCGTACCTTTACCTTTCCGCATTTACTTTCCAGTATTATATTATTGTGATTATTGCTGTGGGCAAGGGAGGTTACTGTGAGTGAGAAGCCGGACCTGGGCTTGAGTATGCACCTAGATATAGTTGTGGAGAGTAGTAGACGAACCTGTCTGCTGAGCAGGCACAGTTCCCTACGAAATCTACGCTCAGACGAGATTCTCGCAGAGGTGCTCCTTTCCGGTCCTGAGGATCTGAGGGGAGTCCAGACGTGAGGATTGTCGACTCTGGGGACCGATCATTTGGAAGTCAGCTAAGTGAGGCCTCTTCATGACTTGATGATGCCACTCCTTCTGGGAATCGTATCGTCACTCATGAAAGTCTGTGACGCTGATGACCGCATAGGATGCCGTACCTTTGTCCGTGGATTAGGTCTATCATACTTGTGAGGGGGATTGGGTTATTGCAGGAAAACTGGCCTTCAGAAACCATGATTCAGTAGTTATCAGATGGTGTTCTTGATTCATCTCCAGGTGTGTTGTTTGGATCAGATGGGTTTCTTATCTGAGGGTGATACTATTATCAGATGGTTTTCTCGTCAGATACAGAGGTTCAGATGGATTTCTTACCAGGGGATTGATATTTTGAGTATCAGATGATAGTTAGTGTCATGAGGTTCTGGTGACCATGGTGGTTTTCTGTTCTTGATCACAGAGATGTTCCTCTTCAGGCTACAGCATAGCCCCTGTGTTCGCAGATTGCATTATTTATCATATTGCGTCATTGCATTACCATTTGCATTCAACTAACGTGTGTGTATTGCAGGTGCATATTTTCCCTTCCTGTTCTGGTGTTTGTTTCCTAGCAAGACATGGAAGCCAAGAAGAGAGTATTGCCCTACAAGTTTTCGTCTCCGGATATCAGTCTGTTGTTAGAGTTGATTACTATTGCTAAGAAGAGGGTAATGGGTGACTTCAGAAAGAGATATGGGAGGATTCTGACCTATGTTTATCAGCCATCGGCCTACGAGATCAGCGGCATTTATACCCTGCTACAGTTTTACGATGCGGAGCTCAGGTGTTTTGTATTTCCCGACTTTGTTTTGGCTCCTACCCTGGAGGAGTATTCTGCACTTCTGGATATACCGATCCGCGAGCAGATGCCTTTCTATCGTACGGACGCTGAGCCTAATCTGGCTGAGCTTTCTGCCATCCTGTGCTTGAGAGAGTCTGAGCTGTCCGGGAAGATGATCAGAAGAGGAGATGTATGGGGATTTCCGTTGGATGTCTTGGTGGAGAAGGCTCGGGAGTATGCCCAGAAGGGTGGCTGGGGTGTTTTTGACGTCATCCTTGCTGTATGTGTTTATGGCATCGTGTTGTTCCCGAACATTCCTGATTTTGTTGACTCAGATGCCTTCTATATTTTGGCTGCGAAGAACCCAGTTCCTACTTTGCTGGGAGATATCCACCATTCAACTCACTACCGGAATGAAAAGCGGCGAGGAAGGAATGTGTCTTGTTGTGTACCTCTCCTATGCAGGTGGTTCACCAGTCATATGCCTAAGTCAGGCCCTTTTGTCACCTCTATTGATTCTCTAGGATGGCCGGAGCGCTTGATGGGATTGACTGCCGAGAACGTGGTATGGGTTAACGAAGAGGTATTCAGAGTTGAGGGCATACTCAAATGCGAAGGATTCCCGAATGTTCCTTTAGTAGGAAGGAAGGGGTGCGTCAATTACAACCCTTCCTTATTGATCAGGCAATTTGGGTATGTACCTCAGGGAGCGCCGAAGCCCGAGGAGATACAGGAATCTCTGTATCTCACTGGGGCAATAGGGAAAGAGATGCTGACCAAGCTCGAGAAGGCATGGAAGAACTTGCACAAGAGAGGGAAGCCTTCAGGTAGCAGAGGGGATATTCGAGTTCCTGGCCCATATGTGGAATGGATTCGTGAGCGAGCCACGAAATTCCTTATGCCTTATCCAGCGGTTCAGCCATTGCATCCTTCTCCGGTGGAAGAGCCTACCACTGTGGACATACAGGCATTCAAGCAGCTGATGGCGGAGAAAGAAGAGCTTGCAAAGGCTAAAGAGGCTTTAGAGCAGGAGAATGCCCAGCTTCGTCATGAAAAGATTGAAACAGGATATTTTTCCAAGCAACAGGCCGAAACTCTGAAACATCTAAAGACTACGTTATTGGAATTGACTGAAACCAAGAAACGTCTGGAGTTAGATGTAGACTCAGTTAGCAGTGTATTGGCTACTAAGAAGCAAGAGCTGGAAAGGGCCTACACGAAGCTAGCCAAGTTCAGAGAGCACTGGGATCTCACTATGGCCAAACGCAAAGAGCGGGAAGAAGAGCTGAAGACACAGGTTGCTCAGTTAGAAGAACAGGTCAAAGTGAAGAATGAAGAGCTTGAAGAAGAAGCATGCCGCCGATACGAGGCCGAGCGCAAACTGACAGATGCCATGAAGAATTTGGAAGATTTTCAGCATAGAGCAGACGCCAAGAGACCCAAACCTGGGGATGGTGCCAATGATAAGGCTTGGGAAGACTTTGTTAGAGACATTCAGGGGACGGTTAGAGAAAGGGATCAGCTGATAGAAGGTTTGATTTATCGACCGGATCACGCAGAGACGAAGAAGATGGTCGAAGACTTCCGCAACCGTACCCGTACTTGATTTTTCTCTTGTATTCTGTTGTGTTGAGATCACCACCAGGCATGTTGGCTGGGATCCTCCTTATCATATCAGTTGTATGGAGCATAGTTATGTAACCTCTTGACAAGACTGTTATTCTAATAAATATATGAGGGTTTTTCTAAATATTGTCTTTATGGTTTATCTCGTCTTGCTACCACTGACACTGGAATTGGAGGGGAAATATCTCCAATGCACACATGCACGTTAGCATTTTTGTATTTCTGTTTGCATAAATCACATTGCATAGCATTTCTTTAGCAGGCCAGAGCACTTATCCAGCCTTTTGTTTCCATCAGAGGGTGATTCTCGGGGGATTGTTGGAGGCAAGAGTGGAGTGCTGAAGACGACCAAGGGGCTGAAGCAGATTTGAACAAAATCAAGCAGTGTAGTCAGTTACAGGTAATTGGTAGCTATGTCTGAAGGCAATTTCCAGGCTCCTAACACTTTGACAAGGTTCACTATGGCGTCCAACCATCGGTATGACTCTATGGAAGACTTCCCGAACAACCTTGCTGCAGACCAAGTCGTACATCCTACTGTCCAGAACAGAGATCGACATGAGCAGTTCGTTGCCCTAAATGAACGCCATCCTCCTGCTAACAATCAAAGTGTTGCTTTCCCTGTGATGAATTACCGGAGAGATATTCCAATGGCCGGGATAGTAGATCCAAGAACTCTCGAAAATGGTAGAAGACTCCGAGCGTTGGAAGAAGGTATAAAAGCCTTAGAAGCGAAAGATGCCGTCAACCTGGATGCTGTAGACATGTGTTTGGTTCCTGACCTGGTGTTGCCTTACAAGTTCAAAGTGTCGGAATTTGAAAAATACACGGGAGATAGCTGTCCGAAGCTGCATTTGATGATGTTCTGTCGAAGGATGACTTCGTTTATGCGAAACGACAAATTGATGATCCATTGCTTTCAGTATAGCCTGACTGGGGCATCTTTGAGGTGGTATGTGCAATTAGGGAGTAATCAGATCCGATCATGGGCGGATTTAGCCAGAGCTTTCATGAAGCAGTACGATTACAACCTGGATTTGGCTCCTAGTCTCGCACATCTGCAAGAATTATCTCAGGCGAAGAATGAATCATTCAGAGGGTATTTGCGAAGATGGAAAGAATTAGCTGCTAGTGTTCAACCACCGCTTCCGGAAAGAGAAATGGTTGACATCTTCTTGGGTACTCTGAAAGGCCAGTATTTCGACAAATTGTTCGGTTGTACAAGCTTTGTGGGCCTGATGAGAATGGGTGAGCTTGTTGAGAGAGGACTCAAGAGTGGAAAGTTTTGAGATGTCCCTTACGTCCCAGTTGATAAGATTGAGTCAGTTGTCAGTTCTCAAGAAGAGTGGGAAGAAGGAAATGACGTCGTCTCAGAATCTCTAGCATCTCAGGATCGGTTTTCAGACACTTCAAGTCAACGGTCATCTTATCGTCGGTCGCGTCAGCACGCCCCACGAAGACCAAGGAAGCCTGAAAGGCAGTTTACTCAGCTACAGGTGTCGTACAGTCAGTTGTTTCCAGATCTGGTCAAAAGTGGATTGATAGTGCCGAAAGAGACTAAGCCGATGATTCCACCGTATCCTCCAGGTTTTGATGCCGGCGCCCGCTGTGAGTACCATGCTGGGGCACAGGGGCATTCAACAAATGATTGTAAAGTGCTTAGAAGTCAGGTTCAAGATCTGTTAGACTCTAGCCGTATTTGCATCACTCCTCAGGGTTTTGTTCAGATTAATGACTTTCCATCCTCCAGTTGTGTGGGTTCGTCAGTTAATGTCATGGAAGACTCCACAGGAAGTGTGTGCTCTGAAGATTGTCAATCAGAGAGTTCAGTTGAATATGGGAGAAGTTTCTAGAAGTTTATGTGCCGAGTGTCGCATCTGTTTTCCCTGCCTAATCCGTTTAGCTTTTGTGTACTAGTGTTTGCGGACCACCACCAGGACTGTTGGCTGGGGTCATTGTATTCGTACTCATTTGTGCTAACGTGCTGCTTTTGTTGGTTGTACATGTGTGGGAGATGTTCGTCTGTATGCTTATAGCTTGAGTTTCTCTTTGTCTTGTTATGAATATGTGTTTGCTTTCCGCATTGCATTATCGTTTAAACAGGTACATCAGAACCGTGGGTCTTATTTCCTCATCGTCCAGTTTGTTGCAGGAATTCCTTCAGAGATATGGAACAGAATCAGGTTGAATTGATTGAAGTCCGAAGCCAGCTGGGGCAGATGATGAGAGACATGTAAGAGATGCGTCTAGAGCAGAAGATCCTCAAAGAGGAAAACAGTCAGCTGAAGACCCAAATGAGCTTGATCATGGAGGTTGTCAAGAATGTGCTTAGGAAAGAGGGCGATCAGCTATTTGAAGCCGCAATGAAGAAGCTCGCGCCACCTGTGCCTGTGGAACCTGAGCGAGTACAACCAAAGGTGCATCCGGCTCAACGGAGGATTCAGGAGGGAAAGCCAAAGAGAATATTTGAGGCACCGCCTATGACATATGCTGAGCTCTTGCAGACTTTATTGAGGTTTAATCTAGTTGAGAAGAGAACGTTGGAACCACCCACAAGAGCGCTTCCTCATGGGTACGATGCCAGCAAGCAATGTGAGTTTCATTCTGGGGCATTCGGACACGACATCGAGGGTTGTCATGCCTTTAAGCACAATGTTCAAGACCTGATTGACTCGCACGATATGGAATTCACGCCGAGCGGCGTAGCTGTACGTATTGCTCCTGTCTCAGTCGATGCTAAGATGATAGATGTTCCTAAAGCTGCAGTAGGTCAGAAACGTATCCTGGACTCTACGGTGTCAGAATCTCCATGCCCACAACTGTTGCCTATTCCTGGGGCAGATCTGAGAATGAAAATGGCTAAGCACAAGGAGGGCTTTAATCAGTACAGTGAAAGTCAAGAAACCGATGTTGCATTTGCTACGAAGGGTGTTCACGAGTCAACCCGATACCAGCAACAACAACAACGATCTCAACAGTGGAAAAGGGAGCATCATCCCAATCAGCGAAAAGCTCAAGATCAGAAGCCATTGAGGGTATTTAAGGTGCCTCTGATGCCGTATGCCGAACTTCTTCAGATGTTGCTACGATCGCAGTTGGTTGAGAAAAGGAAGTTAGCTCCGTTGACAGGTACACCTCCAGCAGGTTATGATGACAAGGAGCGCTGTGATTTCCATTCAGGAGCACAAGGGCACAACATTGAAGATTGTCTGGCCTTCAAGCACAAAGTGCAGGATCTACTTGACAGTGCAACAATCAGCTTCGGGCAGGGAAGTCCCAAATCATTTGAATAAAGGAGGAGGGGCTCTATAATTTGGTTGAGTCGTTGAAAGCAGATCAGGACAGCATCGAAATGTCTCTAATAACTGATTGCGAAGATAGTTGGTTCAGCAGCAGGACAGACGTGAAAGCCCGGTTCTCGGAAGCTAGCGTTTTTTCTTTGTTTTATCTTGTCATTTCTTTACATTTGTAGTTTCTTTCCTGTTTAATTTGCAATCTTGTTTGTAAAACTTGTTGTTTTCATTCAATTGATGATAATGGAATAAATATGCATGTTTTGATTAAGTCCATTCGTGTTCACTAATTGTTTTTACAAATGTCCAACGCTTGGTTAAGAAGAATCTGGGGAGGATGACGAAAACGAACGACGTGCAAAATTCCGATGGTATGCTTTTGAAATAAAACCTGTTGATGATGTACAGGCATTGTTTCAAATCCCTAAACACCAGAGTTATAAGGAAGATAATCCCTTGTCAACCCCTTTGAGCCTTGTAGTAGGAGTTCTTTCTGAAAGCGAAAAACCCTCAATCTTAACCTGGGGCAGGGTAGGTGTTAGCTAATTTGACCGAGCGTTCAAATTGCAAAAGGAGTGTCCGTTCGAGGATCAATCACGCCCCTAGAGGTCGTGCCTAAAAGACCACAATGGTTCAATCAAGAGTGGGGCAGTCACATCATTCCCCAAAGAGTCAGACAACCAGTGTCACACGACTTGTTCGGAAAAAAAAAGAAGAAAGAGAAAAAGAATCAAAAGCCCGCTAAGTCAAGAAAACTTCAAAACAAATGACTTAGGCAAAAATGAGGGCATCCCGCTGGACTTAAAAGAATCAAAAGAAACTCAAAAGGAGTCAGTCCAGGAAAAAGTTAGGGATATGAAAAGAAAAAGATGAAAGGAAAGAAAAATCCTCAAAGGAAATACGAGTCGTATGACCTCAAGTGTCAAAGACGAAAGAGTGAATGGCTGTCACTCCCAACGATCATAATTTCTCGAACTATCACTCCTATCTTTCAGCCTCCGAGAGGTGAGCGCTAAGGTTGAATTAGCTGAACATAGGATCGGAGAACATCAAGGAGAGCGGGTGGGTTAAAATAAACTTTGAGCCTTTATCCTTTCCTTCAAAACCGTGAACTTAACCACGTTACAACCTTCAAAAGTCCTAATTGAAGCAGGTTGTTTCGAAAGCATACTTCGGTAAAGGTCGCGTCGATTCTGACTCCTAAAAAGGTTCCTCTTACCATGTTGGTACTGATGTTGATATTCTTGATAAATGTTTGTGCATTATATGCTATAAACTGTTTTTCCTTTTCTCAGTGAACAGATTGGATGTCAAAGCTGTCATATGTGTTGCATTAGTATGTCTTTTACGCAGAACAACTTGTTTTACTTGCGAGTAAGCGCTTGACAGCAGAAAAGCTTCCTACGGTGGAAAGAGTGGACAGGATAGAATACAGAATGCCCGAATGTTCCGAGAGCAGGGGCAAGCTATTATCGTAATCCCCAGTCAGGTCAGCCTTTCGAAGTCAGCTATCCTGGGGCAATCAGGTTGAGATTCAGGTAAATGTGTTGTAGTCAGGGGCACTACTCTAAATCAGATAATCAGGGGCAAGGTCATTGCCGTCAGGGGCAGGCCATCTTAAGAGGGCAGAGGTTGTTCTTTATTCGAGAAGCATTTGAACGCCGGGGCATGTCATATCAGACCATCAGGGCTCAGATTTGCTGATTTCCTTTCGAGGACTATCCCCACGGAGATCCCGTAGGATGGGGCGTATCAGAAGCGAAAGAATGGGTCTTCTCCGTATCAGCAGGGTCATTCAGAGTTACTCGAGCAGATTCAGTCAATTTTCGAAAGCGAGACGAATGCGGGAAGTCGTGTCAACTAAAAGGCTGCGTATTCAGACAGAGTGTTCTCCAGCGTCAGTTGTACCTGACCCATCACGGGTAGCCTAAAAGCATAGATCCGTGTTGGCAGTCACTGTGAGGCCCATCTGTGTTGGCGCATCAGTTTCCAGATCCGAGCTTCATCAGTACGCAGGAAGACTCCAGCTATTTTTTCCAGCAAAGCCCAATTCGTCGTTGGTACGGGTAGGCTATCCCCAGAGAAGTCCAATCATACTTGGCACATCTGCTATTTCACAGTGGAGTCATGTTCACCAGCAGGGTATTACTTTGTCGATGGTGTTCGGTTAAGTTCCCAATATCTACAGCAGAGTTGATTTCACTCTCCCAGCATTTATTTTGCTGGGATAATCCTGTGATATCCGGTTTATCCCCAGCGGAGTTGGCTTCGTCTTCAGCATTTATGTTGCTGAAATGGTTTTCTGTACCCGACTTTCTCCGGCAGCTCGAGCCTGCATTAGCATGTTGCATGCATCATCATATTTGCATCATACTTGCATGTCATTTTTCAAAATGCGTAGCATTTCCATCCTGAATGGAGCATTACGCCATAGAAAGATTAAAGCATAAGCATATGCATACGAAGCATAAGTCAGGTTTTCTGCCAGCCTCACATGGCGCGTGAATTACTCTGTGATCAGTTCAGGGGCATTTATACAGCAACAAGTGTTCAGACAATTCAGCGGATTATTCGTATTTCAGATCATACAATAGTTGTGCTTTGATCAATCAGTCATCTGGTATCGGCAGACTTTTCTTCCCGTCAATTCATATTGACGATGTGTTCCCCCAATAAGTGGATTTTTCCGTCTATCATTAGACGTCTTGAGTCTGAACGTAGTTTTCTTTCCGTCTATCAGTAGACGATGTGAAGTCTTGAGTGATTTTCAGTGGGGTTCAAGACGGGGTTTCTCTAGCAAGTGGCTTTTCTTTCCGTCTATCCTTAGACGATGTGAATATTGATTTGTTTCATCAATCAGGATGATCCCGTCTATCTTTAGACGATGTGAATATGGAGATTAATGCTTTCTTTCCATCTACCATTAGACGATGTGAGTATGGAGATTATTTCTTTCCGTCTATCCTTAGACGATGTGAATTGTTTTGTTTCATCAATCAGGATGATCCCGTCTATCTTTAGACGATGTGAATATGGAGATTAATGGTGTCTTGCCGTCTACCATTAGACGATGTGAGTATGGAGATTATTTCTTCCCGTCTATCCTTAGACGATGTGAATTGATTTGTTTCATCAATCAGGATGATCCCGTCTACCATTAGACGATGTGAGTATGGAGATTATTTCTTTCCGTCTATCCTTAGACGATGTGAATTGTTTTGTTTCATCAATCAGGATGATCCCGTCTATCTTTAGACGATGTGAATATGGAGATTAATGGTGTCTTGCCGTCTACCATTAGACGATGTGAGTATGGAGATTATTTCTTCCCGTCTATCCTTAGACGATGTGAATTGATTTGTTTCATCAATCAGGATGATCCCGTCTACCATTAGACGATGTGAGTATGGAGATTATTTCTTGCCGTCTATCCACAGACGATGTGAATTTGGAGATTATGGTGTCTTTCCGTCTATCCTTAGACGATGTGAGTATTCGATCAGGTGTCTTTCCGTCTACCCTTAGACGATGTGAGTATGGAGATTATGAATTTCTTTCCGTCTATCCTTAGACGATGTGAATATTGATTTGTGTCATCAATCAGGATGATCCCGTCTACCCTTAGACGAGGTGAGTATTCAATCAGGGTGTCTTCCCGTCCATCGTTGGACGATGTGAGTATATTTCTCTTTCTGCCTATCAGTAGGCAATGTGAAAGGATCAGGTGTTTTGTTGCAGCCCTCGGGTTTTGTTATATGGGGTATCACAAGTAATGGGTATTCAAATCAGGAGTGCCTTATCAGATGATTGATCAGTTTGGCACCGTAATGACTGGACTCGGTTTTCAGGACTTTATTCCCCAAGCAGTTTACAGTATATGCTCGCGGTTGGCAAATTTTCGGGTTTTATTTGTATTCAACTATCTCGTACCTCCGAATGTTTGAAGGCTGAGCGCTCTTCAAACCCTTCAGGTCCAAGTCGCTTGAATAGGGACAGCTGTTGCACCCTAAAATTTGACCAACCGATTCTCCTATCTGACTCGTGGTTTAAATTCATATTCGCAAATCAGACGCATGACATTTGTGCACAGACAGAGGATCTCAGGGTTACAGCTTGGTTTTCGTCTATCAGATATGGCAGATCCAGTCCAGATCATCAGGGTTTTATTTTCGGGAAATTTGTGCACTCCTCGGTGATTTTTAGCTTGCATAGTGATTTTGGGATATTCTGATGCCCGGGGTTCTCTGTTCGATTCGATCTGGTCTCGTGCGCTCTTTCATGGTGGTCATTTGCATTTGTCGGCACTTTTTTAGGGTTTTAATAGGCTTTTGTGGATTTTAAATAGGCTTTATAGATTTTTCTGGAATTTAAATAGGGTTTTTGCATTTTTTAATAGTTTAAATCTCTTTTTTAGAATTTTATATAGATTTAATAGTTTTTTAATCTTTTTTAGAATATAAAAGATTTTAAATAGTTTTAATTGTTTTTTTAGAATAATAAAGAAAAAGGGGAATATAGATTTTTCTTTTATGTTAATAGAAATTTTTAATAGTTTTAAATAGAAATAAATAAAATTGGTTTTAATATAGTTTTCTTTTAAATAGATATTATAAAATGGTTTAGATTTTAATAGGAATTTTATAGAAATTAGTAGAAGTTTTATTAATACAGGGTTAATTAGATTTTAATCATTTTTAGGCTAATTAGGATTTAATATTCTGTTTAGATTTTAATTAGGATTTTCATTTAGTTAATTGTTTTAGGGTTAAGTAGGTTTAATGTCTGATTAGTGTTTAATTGAGTATTAGTTGTTAATTCAGTTTTTTTAAGTTTTTTTAATCATTTTTCGTGGGCCAGAGTACAGTTTTTTGGAGGCCCAGCATGCCATCAAGTCCAATTCAGTTTTTTGCATTATTTTTGGCCAGCAGAGGACACTTGTCAGTATATAAGGCACGCCACATGTTGCACTCTAGAGCCCACCACCACACACTCAGACTCTCCCTCCTCACAACACATCACCCACTCAGCACTCTCTCTCACTGACACACGTTCGCCACACGTCCCACACCCAACCTCCACTGAGACACTTGTCACGCCCTCAACCTTCACCGGAGCCTCACCAGAACCCTGCCGCCGGCCATGCATCCGCCCTGAACCGCCACACCGCCGGCCACCCTAACGCCTTCCGACCACCGCCAGACACCGGAAACTGCAGATTGTCAGTCTTCTCCAGAAATCCCTCCGATCTACTCCGCTCTTCATCTTCTACCTTCGCCCACTACTCACCGGAAAACCTAAACGGCGCCGGAAAACTCATCACTTGCGCCCAGATTCAACCACCATCTTTCCAGATTCTTCATCCAAACTTGCATCCGTTCATCATCATTTTTTCCAGAATTCATACGACTTTCAATTGTTCTTCGCGTTCGTCCGATTATTGTTTCCAGATTTTGCTGAGATCTTCATCGATCGTCATAATGTTCGTCATCGTGTGTCCAGATTCATCACCTCCATGATTCGTTCTTCAAGAACCTTCATCTACATTCATAGACCTTCATGAGCCTCCAGATCAACATTGAACCATCAACACCTTCAAGAAATCCCAGATCGTCCTCGCCATCCTCAGGAATCGTCGTCCAGATCTGGATTCGCCCTCAACAGCTTCAAGATTTCCACACTCGTCAGTAGACCCAGGGTTCATCAAATCGCATCACATCTCCAGGTTCTTGTTTTCTTCCAACTTTCCTTTTAGACGTTTTGGATTATGAATCTGTTAGGAGTTGTATTGGCATTTAGGTTTAGAGGTTCTTGATAGTTTAAACGAAGGGGATTTTGGTGAGATCTGGGATTTGAGGTTAGGTTTTAGTTGAGGTTTCATGTGAGATGTGTGAAGGTTGTTTGGGGTTTTCTGGAGATGGGTTGCAGAGAGGGTGAGGAAGACGAAGACAGACGGCGCTAGGGTTTCTGAGGGATGAACAGTGATCTGAGTTGGAAGGGGAGATTAGGTTTTGTTTGGGTTTCATGGATTAGGGTTAGGGTTTGGGTGAGGCCCAAACGTGTTTGCTGAGGTTCACCCCTGCGTTACTCAGTACCCCCCCCCCTTGTGAGAGAGGAGGCAGAATGAATCGTTTTGGGCCTTAGGCCCTTGGTGCTATTCGCACCCCCCTCATCTCAGCCCAATGCAAACGAACCTGAAAAAACTGTTAACTGCACCCCCCCATGCATTGTTTTTCTGTTTTTTTATTAGTTAGTTTCTGATTTCATTGGGCCTGCGCCCATTTGCTATTCGCGCCCCCCCTGGCGTGGGCCCAATGCAATAATAACTGAACAGCATGCTTTTTGAACCCCCCTCCCATTTTATTCAATTTTAGTTTTAATTTCTTTTAATATTTCTTTGCATATTGAAAAATTCATAATAAAACGAAAACAATTGATTTTTAATTCCTTGTTTTTTCTACCACTTCATGAAAATGTCTAGAAAATTGTATAAAAATAAAAATGCCATTTTATTTTTGTTTACTATTTTTGGTATATTTTCCATTTACATGACTTTTTTTAATATTTTTTAGTGCATGCATATTATTAGAAAATTCATAAAAAATAGTAGATTCGATCAAATAATTCCGTTCTTTTTTCTGTAGACTCGTAATTCAATGTAGAATTTTATAGTACAAAAACATTAGCTTAATCATGCATTTTCAGTTTAATTGCATTTTTTGTATTGTTTTGATATTGAATAATTGGTTTGTGGATATGTCTGCTTTGTTGATTTTAGTTCTTGCATCCGGTAACGAATTTTGCTCTGATTTTTTAGTATGTTGTCATAGAGCCATGTAGGTTTCACATAGATTTTTGATAGATTTTTGTAGGATGTTCTGATATGTTTTAGTCTGAGCTTGAGGATAGGAGAAGTCTTGATGACTTCAGACTTTGAAGTTCAACTGTGGTTGAACTTCAGAGATAGTTTCTTGTGGTTTGATGGCCTGTGGGTTCTTCTCAAAGATGGGAGTTGGATGAGGTCCTGTTGGAGCTTGCAAGGATGCATTGGATTGAGGCTTAGTCTAGGAGCTTGTTCTCTGTTTGTGAGGTTCGAGATCCGGAAGTTTGAAGGGAGTTTATGGTACTTTCCTGAGGAAGGCACTATGAATGACTTTCATTCTTTCTTCTCACCTCTTTCGTAAGTATCCAATGATGTTGGAGCCAACTTGTGAGTTTAATTTCTCCTGAGGAGGAATGTAAACTGATCACATGTTGTTGAGCCACATGGGATACGATTCCTAAGTGGAAGCCTCCTAGTACTTTCCTGAGGAAGGTCCTATGGGTCTGTCCACTTAGTTCCTCTAGTTCATCTAGGATTTCTTAAGTATCCAATGATGTTGGAGCCAACTTGTGAGTTTAATTTCTCCTGAGGAGGAATGTAAACTAATCACAGTTGTTGAGCCACGTAGGATACGATTCCTAAGTGGAAGCCTCCTAGTACTTTCTTGAGGAAGGTCCTATGGGTCTGTTCACTTAGTTCCCTTAGTGCATATAGGATTTCTCAAATATCCAATGATGCCGGAGCCTTCATGTGAGTTTAGTTTCTCCTGAGGAGGAATGTAAACTGATCACAGTTGTCGAGCCGCATAGGATATGACTCCTGAGTAGTAACCTCCTGGTACTTTCCCGAGGAAGGCACTATGAGTTTGTCTGCTTAGCTCCCTTTCTTTGGTAAGCTTGTTCTGAAGCTTGGAGACTGGGATTGATTCCTCTTGCTTAGGGTTTTGATTAGAGTTTTTCTTAGATATTTGCTTAAGATGTTGTATAGAGTTTTGTTCAGAGATAGATTAGAAGTTTGTTTGTTTAGGGGTCCTTCTCAGTGTTTCTGTTTAAGCTTTGGATAGAGGTTTGTCAGGTTAGCTAGCCTTCTCTTTGTGTTGTTTGACTTGTGTGGTGTTGTGTTGCATTAGACTTAGGGATTCATCTAGATAGTTCTGAGGTAGGTGCATCTTAGAAATAGGCTTTGTGTGCATGAGAAGTTGAGGTGGTCCTCCTTCTGCTTGTTTGTTATTGAGTGGCTTTGCTTGTTGGTATTTGGTAGAGCTGAGCTCCCTTACCTCTGTGGTTTGCGGCCTTTGCGCCTTGTTTGTTTAGTTGTTGCATTCATGCATATTTTCGTTATTTCTTTACTTTGCAGTTAATTCCCGTTTGCCGTGTAGTCCTGTTGCCATGATCCCTTAGGAGCTCTGACTTCTCCGCTGCGGAGTCGTTATGATAGACATTAGGATGGTCAACCAGGCATGATAGCAGTAGGTAGATTCCCCTTTTCCAGCTATAGTTTTAGGGTGTCTTTTCCCTTTCCTTTCAGTAGGAGCTTTTGAGTAGCTTGTGTCGTAGTTAGCTGAACTACAGCTGCTCTGATTCCTTGTGTCAGGCAAGGATATGTAGGCATAGGATGCGATATCCTAGCGAGCACATTAACAACTAACCTTTTGTTCTCTCGCGGCTGTGCGATCGAGACTTTCCCGCTGACGACTAATTGTTTCCCCTTTCTCTTGCCCGAGTGCATTTGAGACCAGATCGTAGTTGTAGGTTCCCGAACCTTTAGGACCAGTTTGTTTTCTCACTGCTGTGTGAGAGCCCCCCTGTTTACCCGTAGTTAGTCGAACTACGTTTGCTCTGATCTTCCACGCTGTGTGGAAGTACGTAGGCACAGGACGCGATGTCCTGGCGAGCAACCTTTTCCCCGTTTAGACGTAGGTAGTCGAACTACGTTGACTCTGACTTTCCCATTGCACGAGGGAGTACGTAGGCCCAGAACACCGTATGTTCTGTCGAGTCCTGTCCTTTTATTTTCTTTTCAGACCGACCATTAGCGTAGATGGAAACACACCTTTTTCCTATAAACACCAAGCGTGGATCCCATCGAGTACGATGGACGTGAGGGGTGCTAATACCTTCCCCTTGCGTAACCGACTCCCGAATCCAGGTTTTGGTTGCGATGACCATACCTTTTCCCATCTTTGCGAGGTTTACTTCGAGCGTTTCCTTTCCTGTTCTGAGGGATAAATAACGCACGGTGGCGACTCTCCTGTCAAGCCGGCGCCGATTTTCGCAGTAGCGACAGTAAGCTTTGTACAAACTGCAACTTTGTAGCAACAGATCAAACATGTTCATAACTCTCCTAGGGGCTTACTTTATACCATAAAGAGCCTTCTTCAGTTTGTACACATGATTTGGAAAAGTGGGATCCACAAATTCTTTTGGTTGTTCAACATAAACCTCCTCTTGTAAGAACTCATTTAAGAAGGCAATATTTATATCCATCTAGAATAGCTTGAATTTCAGCAAACATGCCACCCCTAGTAAGAGTCTTATATATTCAAGACGAGCAACTAGAGCAAAGGTCTCATCAAAGTCAACACTTTCTATTTGAGTGTACCCTTGAGCCATAAGTCTAGCCTTTTTCTTTGTAACCACTCCATTTTCATCAAATTTATTCTTAAAGACCTGCCTTATGCTAATGATATTTATTCCCTCAAGTCTAGGAACTAAATCCTAAACTTCATTCCTTTTGAACTGCCCCAATTCTTCTTGCATAACATTGATCCAAAACTCATCAGTTAGAGCTTATTTCACATTTTTAGGTTCAACCTTTGAGACAAAGCAAGCATTGGATATCACCTCCATTTATCTTATAATAATCCCTTCATTAGGACTTCCTATTATGAACCCTTTGGGATGATCCTGTTGAATTCTGATAGAGGGCCTTTTATTTTCCTGATTTTCATCACCTTCTATAAGAATAGGTTCATTGTTGATGTCATTATCAGTACTATTTTTTTCAATGATAGTCACCTGAGGAGATGTTTAAACATCATCTGCAACATTTGTATGCTTCTCTAGAGTTGAGTCATCTATCACAACATTAATAGATTCCATCATTGTCTTGGTTCTTGTGTTGAATACTCTATAGGCTCTGCTGTTTGTAGAGTAGCATAGGAATATTCCTTCATCACTTTTAGGATCCATTTTTCTTCTTTGTTCATGATCAACGAGAATATAACATTTTCTTCCAAAGACATGGAAATACTTGACAGTAGGCTCTTCCCTTCCATAATTCATAAAGAGTAGTTGAAGTACCAATTCTTAAGGTAACTCTATTATGAATATAACATACAATATTCATTGCTTCAGCCCAAAAAATACATGGCAGGTGCTTGGAATGGAGCATGACCCTAGCAGATTCTTGAAGAGTCATATTCTTTCTCTCAACTACTACATTCTGCTTAGGAGTGATTGGTGAAGAAAACTCATGATTGATGCCTTTAGAAGAGTAAAAATCAGCAAACTTTCTATTTTTAAATTACTTTCCATGATCACTTCTAATCCTGACAACTTTGATTTTCTTTTCTCTTTGAAGCTTTTAGCATAATCCCTAAAATACTTCAAAGACATCTGATTTTTCTCTGATGAAATGCACCCAGGTGAATCTTGAAAAATCATCAACAACAACATAAGCATACCTCTTTCTACCAAGGCTCTCAACTTGCATGGGAACCATTAAATCCATGTGAAGAAGTTCCAACACTCTTGAAGTAGTCAGATGTTGCACCTTGGGATGGGACATCTGGGTTTGTTTTGCAATTTGGCACTCACCACAAATTTTTCCTTCCTCTATCCTGAGCTTGGGAATTCCTCTAATAGCTTCTGCTGATACAATCTTCTTCATCCTATTCAGATGTAAATGATCAAGTTTTTAGTGCCATAGTTGAACTTCATCTTTTTTAGACATTAGGCATGTAGGAGAACTCTTTGTTGAATGAGGTTTCCACAAGCAACAATTGTCTTTAGATCTGACTCCTCTCATCAGAACTTCATCCTTATCATTAGTAACTACACGTTTAGACTTAGTTAAGTTGACTTTCAACCCTTGATCACACAAATGACTTATGCTTATCAAGTTAGCAGTCAATCCTTTTACAAAAAACACATTCTTAAGACTAGGAGATCATGCACAAAGTAATTTTTCAACTCCTTGAATTTCCTCTTTTGCACTATCCCTAAAAGTGACATAACTAGTAGAGTGTGACCTAATGTTGACCAAGAAGTTCTCTATAACAGTCATGTGTCTATAACACCCATTATTAAAGTACCAGTCTTTTTTGGCAGAAGCTCCAAGGGAAGTATGAGCAATAAGTGATTTGATAGTTTCTTTGGGAACCCATTTCTTTATATTCTTCATCACTTTATGATTAATCTTGGGCTGAACACAAGACCTAGAATATCCATACAGTCTGAAACAGAAAGGTTTGATATGGCAAAATCTACCACAGTAATGACATCTCCACTGTTGGACCTTACTTCCCTTTTTACCAAATTGATATCTATCTTGATGTTGAGACAATTGTTCTGACATCCTTGGCTCTTTCACCCTCCCAGTTAGAATGATTTTTGTAGCCTTAGGGTCTCCTTTCAGGGTTTGATTATTAAACCATGTTCCTTTTAAGTCACCAGCCCTTTTTCCAACTTGAAGAATTTTGTCTAACATGTTAGAACCATTATTCAACATTCTTATAAACTTGGTCATATTTTCAAGTTTAGAGGTCAACATGGTCACCTCATCATGCAGACAATAACTGTTGGACAAATACTCTTCCTTCTCACACTGAAGTTGAGAGATAGTTTCCTATTGTTTTTCACTTTTAATGCACAATTTTTTTAGAAAATAACTAGTTCAGCATAAGGAGTATCTTCATCACAGGACTCTACATCAGATGCCGATCTTCAAGTAAAAGTAGTTACACGTTTTTCTGTTTCATCATCATTTTCACTTTCCTCTTCAGACCACAAGGTAGCCAACCCCCTAGGTTGTTTCTTCAGATAAGTGGGACATTCTGCTTTAATGTGTCCAAACCCTTTACATTCATGACATTGAACCCCTCTATTTTGATTAGTCCTTTCTCCAGTTCTTGCTCTTCTTTGAGAGTAATAGTTCGTTCTGGAGTCAGAACTGATGTTCTGGACATTAGGTTTCGACTTCCTCTCCATTCTCTTTAGCACTTGATTGAGCTGTCTTCCTAGTAAAAAAATGGCATTGGACATCCCTTCATTCGTATCAAGTTGACTTTCTTCCTCTTCATCTCCTGAGTTGGAAACAAAAGCAATGCTTTTATTCTTATTTTTAGTTTTGTTATTAATGGTCAATTCAAAGGTTTGAAGTGACCCTACAACTCATCAACTATCATACTGGTGATGTTTTGGGCTTCTTCAATGGTTGTGACCTTCATGTCAAATTTCTTAGGGAGAGACCTAAGAATCTTCCTAACTAGCTTTCCTTTGATATCTTTTCTCCTAAGGCACTAAAGGCATTAGCTATTTCAATAACATTCATGTGAAATTCATGGGTACTTTCATCTTCCCTCATCTTAAGATTTTCAAATTTGGTAGTGAGCAACTGAAGTCTAGACATTTTTACTTTAGATGTGTCTTCATGAGTTGTCTTGAGAATTTCCCAAGCATCCTTAGCCACAGTGCAAGTGTTGATCAACCTAAACATGTTCTTGTCAACTCCATTACATAAAGCATTTAAGGCTTTGGAGTTTCTAGTAGTAGTCTCATCTTCTTCCTTGGTCTCTTCAGGTTTCAAAGATTCCTTCCCATCTTTGTCTTTAACCACATGATGCTCCCAGCCCTTGATGACAACTTTCCAAGTTTTGCTATCTATGGATTTTAAGAAAGCCACCATGTGTTCCTTCCAATAGTCATAGTTGGTTCCATTCAAGATAGGTGGTCTATTCATATTCCTTCCTCTTTCCTTATCCATAATGCCAGAAGAAAACAAAAACCCCTGGAGCTCACCCAAAAACATAATAGGTGAACTGCTCTGATGACAATTGAAATTCTAGCACGCATATATCAGATGTTGAGACAGATGTCACAACACTAAGATCAAGACAGTTTGAACATTCACAAATATGCAGAAAAATAAATGACAGAAAGATAAATAACACCAGTAGTTGTTAACCAAGTTCGGTGCAACGTCACCTACATCTGGGGGCTACCAAGCTAGGAAGGAAATTCACTATGACACTATTAGTTCAAATTTAAAATCCCCCGTTTACAACTTCTCTCCTAATCACTACCTTGTTCAACTTCTACCTAGACACCTCTAGATATGAGACCCCCCTTTCACTTCCTATCAGTCACAAATCAGTAACAATTCAACAACAACCCAAAATAGAAGTGCCCTTATTCAAACGGCTTGAACCTGACTGGGTGAGGAGCGAACGACTCTCAGCCAATCGAGGTGCGAGACGGTTGAATACCGATAAACCCGGAAATTTGCCAACTACTCAAGTACACGGTACTCTGGCGGGAACAAATCTTCGGAAACTGAAATAATTAGCTGCACGGCAACTAGCTGGAGAACTGGTCACACGGTAACCGGTAATACATAGTCGATCATGCCATCAGGCATCACGATTCCATGGGACTCTTCAGGTCAACCATCAGGTTGATCATGCCATCAGGCATTCAAAGAAGACTGTCGGGCATCAGCCGGACTTCAACCATCAGGTTGATCATGCCATCAGGCATTCAAAGAAAACTGTCGGGCATCAGCCGGACTTCAACCATCAGGTTGATCATGCCATCAGGCATTCAAAAACTGTCGGGCATCAGCTGGACTTCAACCATCAGGTTGATCATGCCATCAGGCATTCAAAGACCTCGTCGGGCATCCGCCGGACTTCGTCAGCAAGTCGGGAATAGAATTCTTGGTCAATCATGAGCCAAGTGGGAATATCTAAACCTCTGCCATCAGGCACTCCGCATCAGCTGAGATAACTGCTTCATTAACACGGTCAGACTTCAACCATGGAGTCTTCAAGGGAGGTTTCAACTTCTCCGTTCGGAAACCTGTTGGAGATGACGCCTCTCCGCTGGGGATTCTGGAGAACTATCAAGTAACTCCGCTTCGGGGATCCAGAAATCATTCTGGATGAATCAACTCTGCTAAGGACTTCAAGAATCATCTTGGACAAATAACTCCGCCGGGGATTTCAAGAATCATCTTGAACAAATAACCATGCCAGAGCTTTCAGGAATCATCCTGAGCGAATACTCTGTTGGGGATTTCAGGAATCATCCTGGGCAACCTTTACTGGGGACTCTAAGTATCAACTTGAGCAACCAACTCTGGTGACTGCACTGGGGTCTTAAGAATTATCTTAAGCAAACGGCCCTGCTGGGGAATTCAAGAATCATCTCGAACCGAAGACTTTGTTGGGGACTTCAAGAATCATCTTGAGCAAGCGACTTCGCTGGGGAGAATGTCAGGAACTATCCTGAGCAATCAATTCTGCGGCAAAACACCTGCAAACAAGAATGGTAACAACCTAGATCATGTTTATTATGCATATGCTTCGGCAATGGCGCAATGCTCCACACGGTGGAAATGCTATGTGTTTCTGATAAATGTTATGCAGTCATGCATAATGATGCGATCCCGTCAGCAAAATAAATGCTGAAGGGGAATCCTCCTGTCAAGGAGAAAAAACTACTCAGATAGAGGAATCATCCTGCTGAGGAGAACCAGGCCACGCCAATCTCAATTGGACTCCGCAGGGGACACAACTTCAGTTGACTGCTGCGGGGGAAACGATGTCAACCATGGGCATAAACTGCACGGCCTTCGTGGAAAAACGACTCTGGTGGGGGAAGACAGCATCAGCTATTCAACACTCCACTGGGGAAGACCAATCATGGCTTGAGAAGCTTCCAAGGATTCGGCTCTCTTGGGGATCTGCAAATTCAGCTGAGGAAGAAGAAATCATTCTGCTTGCTGGGGAGAGCGCGGCTCTGTGGGAATCTCGATTCCGCTGGGGAAGCAGGAATCATCCGGCTTCGGGGGAGAATACAACTCTGGTGGGGAACTTCAATTCCGCTGGAGACTTCAGTCTGGCACCATTAGTTGCTGCATACTTCGGCGTACGAATAGTTTCCTACGAGACCTGCACTTGTGACCCGGTGCTGGGGGAATGAACACACGCCTCGGCGTCTGACTCAGCTGGGGGGATGCCGCTCCTTCAGGGTGCATCTGTTTGGGGAGAGAATCTTCTCTGCCTGGGGAGACATATCAATGCTCACTATCTCAAGTTCGGACTCTGCGGGGAGAGGCTGCTGAACTTTGCTGGAGAAGGAGGAATCATCCTTCTTCGGGATGCGCACGGCGCACCGTCTGGAATATGCTACACCTGTAACAACACAAACAAACAGACAAGATACCCTTCTCAAAGGGGCCTATCAAGGTCATTATCTCGTGACAATGTTTAAGTAATTCATTGTTTCAACAATCAGTGGCCTAGGCCAGTAAGTTTATGTATGCGCATTTTATCAAAAACATCGGCGTTTTTTCGCAAACAAAACAGGTAAATGCTAAACAGACAAACAGAATTGCTGAATAGTATGCATTTTATTGATAACGAACCCCTGAATGAGTAAAAATGTTTTACAACAGATGCAAGATCCTGGAATGAGGAAGCCGCGCAAAAATAAAACATAAATATACATCAGTATATACACAGATGTCGGCAACGAGGCATAGACGAACACCATGAGTTGATCCCTCTATGACCCACTCGACTTCGATACTTCTCTGATGCTTCAGCTTCGGAAGAGATTGATTCCGATAAACGGCCCTCAGGTCTTCCAAACCACAAAACAATGAAAGTCCACACGCGGAACGCAGTCATTTGCTTTTTTCAAATCCCTAACTTTTGCGTGAACCGCCCTTTGCGGGTTTTCAGTTCACCGGGATGCCCTTTTTTGCCGAAGCCGCCCAGTGTAGGTTTTCGACTTCGCGGGTGTACATTTTTTCAATTTATATCCCTAATTTTTGCCCGAACCTTTTATTCTGTTTTTGGTTCGCCAGGATGCCCCATTTTTGCCTGGACTTTCCTTTTTTTGTCCAGCGAGTCACTTTTAAGCAAAGTATTTTTTAACCGCGTCCGCGTTCACCGGGGATGCAAAATCTTCACCATCCATCGTGGATAACAACAAAGCTCCTCCCGAGAAGACCTTGCTGACGATGTATGGACCTTCGTAATTCGGGGTCCACTTGCCCCGGTGATCGGAGTGTGGAGGAAGAATCTTCTTTAGGACGAGATCACCCGTCTGAAAGCTTCTAGGACGCACCTTCTTATCATAAGCTTTCTTCATTCGGCTTTGGTACAGACGACCAAATACAATCGATGCTAACCTCTTCTCGTCCATCAGGCTGAGTTGGTTCAGTCGGTTGGTAATCCATTCTGCCTCGTCGAGTTTCACATCAACCAAAACTCGCAAAGAAGGGATCTCCACTTCTAACGGTAGGACAACTTCCATACCGTACACTAAGGAGAAAGGAGTTGCCCCGGTTGATGTATGTACCGTTGTACGATAACCGTGCAATGCAAATGGCAGCATCTCATGCCAATCTTTGTAGGTTACAACCATCTTCTGAACAATCTTCTTTATGTTCTTATTGGCTGCTTCAACGGCACCATTCATCTTCGGCCGGTAAGGAGATGAGTTGTGGTGTTCAATCTTGAAACTCTGGCACAGCTCCTTCATCATCTTGTTATTCAGGTTCGAACCATTATCAGTAATGATCTGCTCGGGAATTCCGTAACGACAGATGATGTCCCTCTTTATGAATTTAGCCACCACCTGCTTGGTCACATTAGCGTATGAGGCTGCCTCCACCCACTTGGTGAAGTAGTCGATAGCTACTAGAATGAAGCGATGACCATTAGATGCAGTGGGCTCGATCTTGCCTATCATGTCGATGCCCCACATGGAGAACGACCACGGGGAGGACATGACATTTAACGGGCACGGCGGCACATGAACTTTATCAGCATAAATCTGGCATTTATGACATCTCTTCGCGAATTTAAAGCAATCTGATTCCATCGTCAGCCAGTAGTATCCTGCTCTCAGGATCTTTCTCGTCATAGCATGCCCGCCGGCGTGCGTACCAAATGTGCCTTCATGGACTTCTTCCATGAGCATACTCGCCTCTTTCTCATCTACACATCGGAGTAGCACGAGATCGTGATTTCTCTTATACAACACTCCATCAGGATTGAGATAAAAATTTCCAGACAGCCTCCTCAGAGTCTTCTTATCCTGGGTTGACGCACCCGCAGGATAGTCCTTAGTCATAAGGAAAGTCTGAATATCATGGAACCATGGCTTGCCGTCGGCGGCTTCCTCGATCGCGAAGACGAATGCGGGTCTATCAAGACTGGAAATGACAATGCTTGGAGCTTCATTCCAAAAATTGACTTTATACATCGAAGCCAACGTGGCTAAGGCATCAGCCATCTGATTTTCTGCTCTGGGCACATGATGGAGTTCCACTCGATCAAAGAACGGAAGTAGCCTTCTGGCATAGTTCATGTACGACACCAGATTCGATTGACGAGTCTCCCACTCCCCTTTAATCTGGTTAATCACAAGCGCCGAGTCACCATATACGTCTAGGTTCTTGATTCTCAAATCAATTGTCTCTTCTAGACCCATGATGCATGCTTCGTACTCCGCCTCATTATTGGTGACTGGAAACGTCAGCCTCGCAGTGAACGGGATGTAGGATCCGTGGGGAGTCGTGATGATCGCCCCGATGCCACTTCCGTAGGAATTAACTGCCCTGTCAAATATCAATTTCCACTGGGATTTCCTATCTGGCCCCTCGTCGGGCAACGGCTCATCGCAATCCTTCGCTTTGAGAAACACAATATCCTCATCAGGAAATTCAAATTTCATCGGCTGGTAATCCTCGATCGGCTGTTCGGCAAAGTAATCAGACAATATGCTTCCCTTGATGGCCTTCTGGGAAACGTACTGAATATCATACTCCGTTAACACCATTTGCCATCTGGCAATCCTGCCCGAAAGCGCTTGCTTCTCGAAGACGTACTTGATCGGATCCATCTTCGAAATTAGCATGGTGGTGTGATTGAGCATGTACTGTCGTAAACGTTTGGCAGCCCAGGCTAGTGCACAACATGTTTTCTCCAGCATCGAGTAGCGAGATTTACAGTCGGTGAACTTTTTACTCAAGTAATAAATGGCATGCTCCTTTCTGCCCGTCTCGTCGTGCTGACCGATAACACACCCCATACTATTCTCAAGAACTGTCAAGTACATGATTAATGGTCGTCCAACCACTGGGGGTATCAAGATTGGAGGTTCTTGAAGATACTGCTTTATTTTATCGAATGCCTTCTGGCAATCCTCATTCCAGATAATCGCCTGATCTTTCTTTAAAAGCTTGAACATCGGTTCACACGTGGCCGTGAGCTGAGAGATAAACCTTGCAATGTAGTTTATTCTGCCCAAGAAACCACGACCTTCTTTTTTTGTTTTTGGCGCTGGCATCTCTTGTATCGATTTTATCTTCGCAGGATCAACCTCGATGCCTCGTTCGCTCACGATAAACCCCAGTAACTTTCCGGACCGTACTCCGAAAGTACACTTGTTAGGATTCAGCCTCAACCTGAACTTCCTAAGCCTCTCAAAAAGCTTCAGCAAATTGACCAGATGTCCCTCCTCCGTTTGGGACTTCGCAATCATGTCATCAACATAGACTTCAATCTCATGATGAATCATGTCATGAAACAAAGTAACCATTGCTCGTTGGTAAGTGGCCCCTGCATTCTTCAGACCGAAAGGCATTACCTTGTAGCAGAATGTTCCCCAGGGAGTGATAAACGTCGTTTTCTCCATGTCCTCCGGCGCCATCTTGATCTGATTGTAACCGGAGAAGCCATCCATGAACGAAAATACGGAGAACTGAGCTGTATTGTCGACCAACACATCAATATGAGGCAGCGGGAAATCATCTTTAGGGCTCACCCTATTCAAATCCCGATAATCGACGCACATGCGTACCTTACCATCCTTCTTCGGTACAGACACTATATTGGCGACCCACGGAGGGTAAGTGGTGACCGCTAAAAAGCCAACATCAAGCTGCTTTTGCACTTCTTCTTTGATTTTGACGGTCATATCTGGTCGTGTCCTTCTAAGCTTCTGCTTAACGGGAGGACAATCTTCTCGCAGCGGCAGGTGGTGGACCACGATGTCAGTATCAAGTCCGGGCATATCTTCGTATGACCAAGCAAAGATGTCACTATACTCTCGAAGCATCTCGACCAATTTCTGCTTGACATTACTCTGCAATGCAGCCCCTACTCTGACATTCCTGACAAGTTCTTCAGAACCCAGATTCACGATCTCAATCTCCTCCTCATGAGGCAGAATAACTTTCTCCTCTTGTTTCAACAAGCGGGCCAACTCTTCGGGAAGGTCGTCGTCTTCATCAATCTCTTCTTCGACTTGATAGATCGGGAAATTGAAGTCGAAGTGATTCGTAGAAGGTCCAGAGTCGATGTCATCTGTTATGTGGATCCTGCAATAACAAGGGTTAAGCTTAAGACAAGAATATGCAGGTTAGCACGAACCCCATTGCCATTTTACTGTTTTTAAAAACAAATATAAAACAGGAATAACAGAGATCGCAATATTTGAATACGAAGAAAACGCCTTTGATTTATTAACAAAATGCATGTACATAATCCAACAAGGCCCTGACAATAAAACCACTATGCCCTGGGTAGGACATAGGGTTGTACAATGATTGGAAAAAGTAAATCATTACTCTTCACTTGTCATCTGGATGATATCCTTAACGGACCAATTGTTGAGTCTCTCGCCTGGCTTGCTTGGTTGGATCCAAGAGTCGAGGTCGCAGTCGTTATCCCCGCTGTCTTCAGACATCGCGTTGATGCTTTCGAAAAGCACTCCGCCGCTGGTAAACAGGATCGACCCTTTACCTCGAGACGCACTGCTAGACGAAGAAGAAGCTTCAGCTCCAGGAGAATATCCCAACCCAAACTTATCCTGCTTGTTGGGTATCTCCAAAATTCTCCCCCAACCTGGGGTAGATCCGGCTTGGACAACGGCCCGAGCTTCCTTGAACGAGGAGAGAGTCATCTCTTGCTTTTCAGTGATCACAGGAGCTATTTCTTTTACCTTGACGGCTTCGAACGCTTGGCATAAATGCTCATGGATTTCGCCATCCATTTCAACATACTTAAAGGATGACAAATGGCTCACCATTATATCTTCCTCGCCACAAACGGTTACGATGCTTCCTCCGACAGCATACTTGAGCTTTTGGTGCAACGTGGAGGTCACGGCACCAGCAGCATGGATCCACGGCCGGCCTAATAGACAACTGTAGGCAGGCATGATGTCCATAATATAAAAGACCGCGTTGAACGTTTCCGGACCAACTTGGATTGGCAGGGTCACCTCCCCGAAAACGTGGCGTTTAGTTCCATCGAACGCTTTCACAACCAGATCACTGGGTGTGCAGATCAATCCCTGAGTATCCAACTTCATTAATGCCTTCTTCGGAAGAACATTAAGTGACGAACCTGTGTCCACCAACACGTGCAACATGATTGTGCCCCTACACTCTATCGAGATGTGCAGGGCGCTATTATGATTCCTCCCTTTTGGCGTCAGCTCTAGGTCTGTGAATCCTAGCCCGTTCCCAGCATTGACGTGGGATACAACTGCTTCTAGCTGATTCACCGATATTTCTTGCTGTACGTATGCGGCGTTTAACACCTTCAGCAGCGCGTTGCGGTGTGCTTCAGAACACAGCAACAAGTTGAGAATGGAAATCTTTGAGGGCGTACGATGGAGATGGTCTACAATCTTGTAGTCACTCTTTTTAATCAACCGCATGAACTCCTCGGCATCTTTAACAAGCAAATCTGTTTCTGCCCCGCGCGGGACCTCTTCAACGGTTTTACTTTTACCTTTATCGACCGCATCAGCTCTGACCGCTTTATCTGCCACAACCTCTGGTGGTGCAAACACTCTTCCGCTGCGAGTAATACCACTGATTCCCGCGAGATTCTCCGCAGTCGACCCATATGGTTCTAGCTCCAACCTCTGTCCGTTGCAGTAGACTTCAGCCCCATAATGCCATGGAACGGTGTTAGTGCTCTCGAAGGGTATCGGCCCAGCTTTGGTGATAGTAATTGTGGGCGGTCTGGGCGCAGAAATAGTTATTGGCCGGCGAGGGATGGTGATGGTGGCGACTTCATCGGCCTGCTTCAGCACTACCTCTCCTGATCCACTTTCAGCCCTCCGGCTAAACTGCAGAATCCCTTCAGTCATCAAACTTTGAATTCCTTCTACCAACTGCTCACATCCATCAGAACGTGTGGCACAGTCCATACATAGTTCTCCGCATCCCGGAAAGAACCCTCTTTTCAGCAACTTAGCTTTGACGAAGCTAAGCGGCGTCTTCAGATCTTTGACATCGGTTAACAAATCTGCACTCTCTTCTTCGATAATAGCGTTCACTCCGCCTCCCCTATGATTCGGCATAGGATTCTTCGTGACATTTGGCACATTATCGGAGAAGTCGATGATCTTAGCATCCACCAAGTCCTGCACCTTATGCTTGAAGGCTTTGCAGTTCCCGATTGTGTGGCCTGGTGCCCCTGAGTGGAACTCACATGTGGCATTTGCGTCGTATCCTGGTGGAGGTGCCCCTGTCAAGGGAGCCATTGTCCTCTTCTGGACCAACTGTAGCTGAAGCAAAGTCTGTAAGAGTTGCGCATACGACATGGGCGGTGCCTCGAAGTGACGGTTTGCCAAAGATGCCCGATTCTGGTACTTTCTGTATCCCTGCTGATTCGGTTGCTGCTACTGCTGCTGCTGTGGCTGTTGAACTGCCGGGATGTTTATACTGGCCACCTGCTGCTGAGGGCCTTTGCCTTTTCTTCGAGCGTTGGTCACAGCGCTCGCTTCCCCTTCTCGCCTTTTTCCAGCATAAGGCTTCTTTCCTCCTCCAGCTGAGGAAGAATCACCTTGAATTTTCCCGATCTTGATCCCATTCTCGACGTGCTCACCCATGATAATGAGATCTGAGAACTTCCCAGACATACCACTGACTAACTTTTCATAGTAAACCCCTGGGAGGGTAGCTACGAACATTTGCACGAGCTCACGTTCAACCATCGACGGCTGAACCCTGGCTGCCAACTCACGCCACCGTTGGGCGTACTCCTTAAACCCTTCATTACTCCTCTGCGACAGGTTCTGTAGCTGGACTCGATTCGGGGCCAAGTCTCTATTATACTGATAGTGGTGCACAAATGCCTCAACAAGATCTTTCCATGTGTGCACACTAGTGGGCTCCAGACCCATGTACCACTCAAGGGATGGCCCGGAAAGACTGTCTTGGAAGAAGTGCATCAGCAACTTCTCGTCTTCGGAATAGGCAGACATCTTCCTGTAATACGATCTTAGGTGGACACGAGGGCAGGTGGTGCCCTTATACTTCTCAAAGTCAGGTATCTTGAACTTAGGAGGCACCTTGAAATCAACAATTAATCCCAACTTGGACATATCAACGCCCAAAGTATTCTGATTCTCGATATCTCTCATCTTATCTTCAAGTGCCTTGAATCTAAGTCGTGCTTCAGCATTCAGCTCACCTTCAGCACCTTTCTGAGAGAACACATCATCCTGACGATCCTCTAGCCATGGCTGAGGCACAAACAGATTTCCGACGCCTGCATTGCCGTTGCCCGGCCCAATATTGACATTAACTCCCAGACTCCCATTACCGACGCCCGTCGTATTGAGTCCGATGTTGGTCATCACATTGCCATTAGCACTGCCATTACCTCCGGTCACGGGAACACCATTCTGCGGAGTTTCAACTGGTGGAGGAGTAGGCACAGTCCCACCGTGGAGTACACCGTTGCTATCAACCCTGGAAATCAAAGGCTGAACCAAAGTTCTGAGCTGATCTTGGCCGTTGGCGACCACTTGCATGAGCTCCATGAAGCGGTCCATCCTTTCGCGAAGTTCCTGAACATCAGTTTGCACTTGCTCCATGATCCTGGTCTGATTAGCTCTAGTAGGATAACGGTGAATTGGTCTCTGATCAATTCTGGAACCACCGGGAACAGCCTGTGACAACCTGTAAACACAGAAGGGTTAGGAAAAACAACAAAATGCTAGCCATGCAAATGCATGCGTGTGTCTGTGTGTTAGGGAGATCTCCCCCGATCCTAGTGCCTGAGTGCCAGTGCTGATAACAATAAGAAGAAATCCGAGTCCAATCATGGAAATACCAATCTCATATATAAAGAAAGCCTATCAAGGCAGTACATAGCATCAGCGAGTACAAGGTGAATCAACAGCGTGACCTCAGCCAACAAGCCTGGTGATGGTCAGCATACAACAATGATCAAAACAAAAAGAATACAAGTAGTCAAGTACGGCCACGGGCGCGATACTCTTCCAACAACTCCTTTGTTTCTGAATGATCTGGAAGCGTGAGTAACCCCTCGATGAGTAACTCTCTCTGCACAATGGTATACTGAAGACCTTCGACCGAATCTTCCCATGCTCCTTCGCCGAAGCAATCTTCTAACTTCCGCTTCTTGGACTCAAACGTCAGCTTGCGCTCCTTCAGGTTAGCAAGAGCTTTGTTGAGTTGGCCTTCGGCGGCGTATCTGCAGGCGGTTTCTTCATCAAACCTTTTCTCATTGTCCTTCACCTGGGCTTTCAGCTTAGAGATCTGTAGCATCAGCTTATCCTCCCGCTCTTTCCTGGTGGCCAGGGAAGCCTTCCAGTGCTGGTTGAACTTGGATATCCTCTGATATGCCTCGTCCAAGTGCTGCTTCTTCGTAGCTAGTACGTCGTTGACAGCTTTGAAGTCTTGACCCATGCGCTCACGTTCGGCTATCTGTTTAGTCAAGTCTGTCCCCAGCCGGTTCACCAGCTCTGTCTGCCTTTTGAAAGAATGAACGACTTCGTTCCTCTCGCTTCGAAGCTGAGCCAATTCCTTCTCCAGTTCCTCGTTTGCCCGCTTCAATTCATCTCGCTCAGCCAATAGCTGATTATGCTGCTGAAGGGGCACCGTGGTAGGTTCTTCAATCATTGGAGGGCTTTCTGGCTTGGCAGGAAGAAATGGCATCCCTATAGCATTTGCCCTGGCTCTGATCCAAGTCGCGTACGGAGGGTAGGCTTGATTGTTACTTTTTCCCAGCAATGACTTTCCCCGCCTACTGATACCATTCCAGGCGCGCTGAAGCTTTGATAACATATCCCCCTCTAGAAGACCAGTGAGGTACAAAGATTCCTGCACCTCTTCATCCTTCGGCGGAGTTCTCAATGCATACGCGAACTGTCGAACCAGCAACGATGGATTGTAGTTTATACAGCCCTTCCTGCCTATCAAAGGCACATTTGGAAACCCACTGCAACTAAAGATCACCTCAGTACCCAACCTATCTCTGTCGAACCAGTCAATATCCTCTGCAGATAAACTCATCAGACGCTCGGACCACTCAGCTGTGGCTGCAAACGAAACGAAAGGACCCCTCTTGGGCAAATGACTATCAAGCCATTTATAAAGCAAGGGTACGTAACATGAGACATTCTTGCCTCTCATGTTCTCGTTTTTGTAGTGAATAGAATGGTAGACATCTCCGATCAAGGTAGGGACTGGATTCCCTGAAGCAAAGATGTGAAACGCATCAAAGTCTACAAAATCGGGCATATTGGGGAACAGAATGATGCCATATATGCACAAAGCAAGGATGGCATTGAATGCGACCCAACATCCGTCCTTAGCGCACTGCTGAGCCTTAGCCACTAGAAACTGCAAGGAGAACCCAGGAACCTTGTTCCAACTAGTCAATACTAACTCGGAGGCATCCAGATGAAGTGACGGAGCTAAACCAGCCAGATCAGGCTCAGTATCCATATGAACAAAAGGTGTCTGCCTCTTGATAGGCACACCTAGCAAATCAGCATACTCTTCCAGCGTGGGTGCGAGAACAAAATCCTGGAAAGTGAAACATCTCAACGGAGGATCGTAGAACTGCAGCAGAGCGTGCAACCCATTCAACTCGAACGCAGAAGGTTTACGAACCAAACTGAGCAACCTGCCGTAAGATTTTCTGAACTCATCCCTCACAGAATCATCTGCTAAAGCTATCAAACCAGTCAGCTTAACCACATCAGGGGTAGGGAACTTGTAAGCCACGGTCTTCCTCAGAGAGCCCATAATAATACAATAGGAGGCAAGAAATCCTGGATCGGGGAAAACGGTACCTGCAACACAGACACACGTTAATGAAATGCAAATGAATATGCAAACTAATGCAAAATACAATCACGCAGCAGGAGATCAAGGCAACTGTGCTGTGGAGATTCTATCTCAACAAAACCATAATCCTGCTCTATCAAGAACAACCACTGCATCTGATAAGAAGAAAACCCTGGTATCGGACCACAAATATGCTCTGTCAAGAACAACCATCTGATAGGGCCATATACATAGGATCATAATTCTGCTATGTCAAGAACAAATGTCTGATAATAAGGACCTCTGATGTAGGACCAAGAAATCTGCTCTGTCAAGAACAAACATACATCTGCTGATGAGATCTTCAGACCCCAATCAAAAATCTACTCTATCGAGAACACACATCTGACAATAACTCTGTCCTATCAAGAACAAACACATATGCTGACGAGATCTTCAGACCCCGATCAAAAATCTGCTCTATCAAGAACAAATACATATATGATGATAAGATGCTCTGATCAAAACCTGATGATAAGATCCTCTGATCAAAACCTGATGATAAGATCCTCTGATCAAAACCTGTTCTATCAAGAACAATCATATATCTGCAGATGAGAAACTTTGGTACCAACCAAAAACTGATTCACTGTCAAGAAAACCAGGTGGTCTGAAGGTCAAAGTTTCCTGCAATGAACCCAACCCTGCTCACAGGTGTGGACCTAGACTGACTCAAGTTCGGCATCCTATGCGTTCATCAGCGTCACAAACATTCAAGAGGGGTGATACGATACCCAGAAGGTGTGGCATCACCAGCTCATGAAGCGGCCTCACTCGGCTGAATCACAAATGATCGGTCCCCAGAGTCGACAATCCTCCAAACCAGCAACCCCCTCAACCCAAAGGGTTGAAAAAGAAGCCAACCGGGAGAACCTCGTCTGAGCGTGGATTTCATGAGACACTAGTGTCTGCAAAGCAAGCACGCGCCAACTAATTTCCACTCTAAGTCTATGGTGCACTCAAGCCTGGGTCTGGCTTCTCACTCATCAGAATGCCCCTCCCACAGCAGCACAGATAATCATATTATACTGAAAATAAAATGCGGGAAATTAAAGGAGAGAAATGAAATGCGATAAATAACCACAACCCAACAAGTAACCATATAAGCGCTAGGATTGACTCTCACAGGGGAACCGGAGAACCAGAGATTCTGGGTTCGATCCCCAACAGAGTCGCCAGCTGTCGCTTTCGTGAAAATAAGGTGCCGACACAACAGAAGAGTCGCCACCTTTCGTTATTTATCCCTCAGAGCGGGAAAGGAAACGATCGGAAAAACCTAACGAATAAGGGTAAGACAAGGTCGTCGCAACCATTGTCTGGGTTCGGGAGTCGGTTACGCAAGGGGAAGGTATTAGCACCCCTCACGTCCGTCGTACTCGACGGGATCCATGCTTATTGTGTTTACTTGGACAGATTGGTTTTATCTATCTACCTATCAAGGCTGGCTAAAACAGAAAAGCAAATGACTCGGCAAAGCGTCACGCTTTATGCCTACGTATTCTCATCAAAGAACGAGAAATCAGAGTCAACATAGTTCGACCTACGACGGGTTATGGGGGAAGGTAGCTCGCCAATACATCAGTATTGTGCCTACGTACTCTCAACAGGTATGAGAGATCAGAGCTCACGTAGTTCGGGAAACTACGGTTTATTTCCTGTCTTTTATGAAAGAAGTGTTTTTTATGGTGTTTGCAATTTCAATCGCACTAGAGACTATGGCCTGAGAGTGAATGCGTCGCATGTCACCCAAGGGGTACCATACTAAACATCCAGACTGTGGAAAAGAAACTCTTCCATAATCCTTTCTCAGATAGCTTAAGGCTCGTAACGTACGAAAGAATTCATTCATGATTACTGTATCTTAAACTGTTTTTGAGATGAGAAGAGAACAGGCCCAACTAGGAGGGAGACTATCAAGTCCTACTGTTGTCATGCCAAGGATTCATCCTATGGTCAAGGTTTGAAACAGGGAACTCCTAGAAGTTGTCATGCATAGGTTTCAACCTAAAGTTCTATCATCAATTCCTTATCAAAGGAAATGAGAGTCCTAAGGGATCATGTCAATGATACACCAAAACAGACAAAGCATCAGCTTAACAGTAAAATGCATGCAATGCAAGTGAGGGAGGAAATGTGTGTGGGGCTTCAGCCTCCACAAGCTCATCTCAACCTCAAGCCAGAATGGATAACAATAATCATAATTAAATAAAAACAACATGCTATCAAGCAAAACACAGTAAACTGCAATCATACAGAAGAAAATAAAGTCATGCTATCAAGCAAAGCAAACCACATGGGCAAGGGAGCTGGGCTCTACCGAATACCCACAAGCAAAGCCACACAGTAACAGTACAAGCAGAGGGAGCAACTCAACCTCTAGTGCAATCATGCTCCTAGATTCTACCTATTCTAGATATGGACTTATCCTAATGCATCAAGCAAGTCAAACAAAACACATCAATACAGAAAAAGAAAGAAAGCAGATCAACTCCTCTCTCAACCTCAAGCTTCAGCTCTTCTAACAACAATTCAGTCTTCAGACTTCCATCACTCTTGACAAATATCAATTTGCTTCTCCAGGCTTCAACCCTTCACCATAAGTTTCAACTTATCTTCTCCTTTAAGCTTCATCTACTCAGAGTAATCTTCAATCACTTAGAAGTATCAACTTCATCCTTCAATCTTTATTTCATCTTCAGGGGTCTTCAAGTATCAACTTCCTCCCGCTCTTCAAGCTTCAGCTGGAATGGCAATGCTCAAGGATTCATCCTCTTCTACACTCTTCAATGAAGTCTTCATCTTCAAACTCAAGCTCAACATCTCTCAAGATAATCAAACCAGAGGAAATCACCTAACTGGATAAGTTGGGGTGTTAAACTGCTTATTGCCCACCAAAGGTGACCTATAAGGGTTCAACATCAAAGGAATGGTTCCCTCAAAATTTCTACTTCCTAGGTACAATCACTTATCCCTCCAAAGGAGAGAGGTGAGTACCATGGAAGGACTTTGAATCATAGGGAGGAATGGAGGTGAAAGATACCATCCATGTTTAAGAAAGAAGTTAACTAGGTCTAAACTCTTCCTAATTCCTAACCCTAAATAATAACAAAACAAACAAGGTCAAGCTCTCAAGCTCCTCAATAAATCTCCAAGTCTTCTACTATGCTCCTCAATGCTCCTCCAAGCAAAGCCAAGCTCTCCAAGCCCACAAAGCAAAGCAAACAAAAATACAAGCCCACAAGGGCAACACAAACAATCATCAAATACCAAAATCATCTAAAAATAGTATACTACTATATTAAAACCTAATATAATTTCTAAGGGATCCTACATACCTACCCTTAATACCCTTATATGCCCCAATGTCTAACTTGACCTAGAAACCCAAAATTCTAGTGTTATTGTGGACCTATGTTAAGGATTAACCTAATTCTACACAACCTAATGTCATCTAATCAAAACTATTCTAAAATTCATCACAAAATTATGGAATAAATCCAGGGGGAAGCTAAAGCTTATATCTAACTATCCTAAAAAGAATGGCCTAAAAATATGAAAGGAACTACCTAAACAAAATTCTACAAATTCATGCATCAACATAAAAGAATTAAAAAGCAATTAAAATGGAAAATACACAAAAAATATTAAAAATGAATGAAATGCAAATATTTTTATTTGATAATTTTCTAGACATTAACATGAAATGGGAGAAAAAATCCCCATGCAAAAATCATTAATTTCCTATTTATTATGATTTTTCACAGTTTAATGAAAATGGAGAAAAAAGAAATTAAAAAGATAAAACTTGGGTGCAGATAGCAAGCGTGTCCAGTTCATTTTTCATATGGGCTTGAAATAGGGGTGCAGTTAGTGATACGCGCCAGGCCCATAACTAATCAGAAAAACAATTAATAAAATGAAAAGAAAAAGAAAAAGAAGCGGTGCATAAAGTAACAAAATATAGTTCAGAAACCAATTGGGCCATGAAGGGGGGTGGGGATATCAAGCAATCCACTTAAGCCCAAAACTCAGGTTTAATGAAACACCTCGTTTCATTATTGTCGCGGTGAAAATCGGATACCAAACTATTGATTAGTTTGAATCTTTAATTCATTTTGCAACCGAACTTTGATTTGTCCAAAGGAAGGGATAAAGATCGAAATTCCCACAATGCAATGCAAATGCAAGCTAGGTTGTTTAGGTTCGGGGGTTGGTTAAACTTAGGGAAGGTACTAGCATCCTAAGTTTCTGTAGTACTCTACAGGAACCTCTTGTTTTGTTATTGTTTATTGCTAAGTGTTTATTCTGCTTAAGGGTTGAAAGACCCTAGGGGTTTATTTCTAGGTATACTCGATAAGATGTCGCATCTTATGCCTACATATCCTTACGGGAGTGGAATCAGAGTATGTTGTAGTTCACCCTAAAGGGTTAGAGGAGCTCTTTGACTGTGGTCAAAGTTCTTACGGGTTTAGGGTAGTTGTTTTGATTGGGTTTAGGAGAAGAGATGAGTCTTCATATTAAGGGAGAGATAACCGCCACAAATGTAAAAGAGGGTTGTAGGAAATGGTCTTTGCATCGTCTTAAGAAAAGGTCTTACATACTCGGATGGTCGCCAAGTATGCCTTTGTCGTTCTTAAGGCAAAGTCCCTACGTGTTTGATTGTATTGTTGTGGAAGTGGAGATTATATCTCGCTTAAGATGATTAACATCTATTCTCTAATGTGTTTGAAAAGTTGTATTGTGTTGATTGTTTTGTTTCTATGTTGTAAAGATAAAGACAAAAGTCCTCCTATGGGGTAAGATTTGTCCTAAAAGATCGACTTGAATGGGATCAAGGATCGGAAGGGGAATATGATGCAAATGATGTGCACTACACACAAGTGTTGACTTATGTGTAGGTTTTTCCTTTGGACGGGATGATCTTTAAACGGAAAATTAAAGCAGTAAATGATTGAATATGCAAAACAATGAGTAATGCGATAAAATACAGATGAATTGTTTGATTTAGTTGATTTTGAAGCTAAAGACTCCTTTTTTGTTGTTGAGAATTTTATGGCTATGTTAAGAATATGCTTAGAAATTAATTTAAATTGCAAAGACGGGTTAAAAATAAAAATCTTTATATTTTTGTGAATTAAGCCTAAGTTAAACAAGAAATGATTAGTTTTAATTATTTTATTCAATTAGGTTAAATCTATAAGGTTTGATTAAGTTTGATTGATTAGGGGGTGAAATTGAATTAAGTTGTTTTTATTAATTTTGAAGGAAATTATGCATTTAAAGAAAAGTTAAGAGTTGAACTAAAAAAAAACTAGAATAAATTATCTTAAATCAAACAAAGGAGTTAATTATTTTATTTATTTTATTTAAAATTTTGTTTTTTTAATGGGTTTGTTAGTGGTTAGTTGTTAGGTTAGTGGTGTTAGTAGTTAGTACTTATTATTATTATTAAATAATCAATTACAGAAATAAAATGACAGAAAATAATAAATAAAAAAGATAAAAAAGATTGCATCCGACCCGCTCTCACAAGGCCAACGGCTCGCCCAACGTGAACCCTAGAAATCCCAAATCCAAACGATGCTTCGATGCTTCTCCCTCATATTTTCATTTCTTCTCCGACGCTCTCCCTCGCAAGGCTAGTTCGAAACACCTTCAAGACTTTCTCTCGCTCGATTTGAAGGATGTGTGGTTACGGCCTTGCCAATGGAGGCGGTGGTGGTATCGTTGGTGTGATGGTTATGTGTGTCGCGCGGAGATTAAATTTGGCCGGAGAGAGAGCTTCTTCACAAGGCGCGGGTATCTTGATACTTCTGATGGTTGTGCGGTGGGTCCGACGCGGTGGTCGCGATAGTTCTGGGATGAAAAGGGAGCTGGGTGACTCGCTTCGAACTTCTTCCTTCAATCTCCTATAAAACAAACAAAACAAAACAAAAATCAACAGATTAACAATGTTAGCCAAAAACGCTCACAGTTTGTATGGACTTTTTCAGGTCTCGATAGCGGTTCGCAGGTTTGGAGAAACGGTTCGCGATTTCGCGATGGATGGTAATGGGTGACTCACGGTGGAAGAAGAAAAAGGATGAGTCTTCTTTAACTCTTCTTCACAGTAGTTTAGGGTTTTTTCGAATGTTGGAGTGAGGGGATTTTTGTGAATGGATTCGAATCTGTTAGGGTTGGGATTTTGCCTCAGGGATTTTTCTATACGTTGGTTTGTGAATGGAGGATTACTGTGATTTTTTTTCTTTTTGTATATCAGTGATGTCGATCTCCCCTATTTCACTTTGAAACCCCCTTTTATAGTTTTTCGGGAATTAAATTTTCGATTTCGAAATCAATGCGGTAGTTTTCCATTGAATACGGTTTTAGAAAGAATCAGGATATGGTTTGTGATGGATTTACTGCTGGTTCTGCCTTGCTGTCTTTGGGGTCGTATGAGGATGATTTTGTTCCGTTTTCGACTTGATTTTCAATGTGTTTTAAAACCTGAATATCTCATTTTCCTTATGCGAATAATATTGATTGGATATGATGATATCTCCAATTCTGCTTGAGCATATCTCATTAATGTCTTTGATTTTTCCTCTTCAAATCAACACAATATGGTAGATAATATCTGGGAGATTAAAATCTGTCATGATTGTGTCGGCTGGCTGTTTTACGATTTTGGAAACTTCTTGAATTTTTGAATTTACACGGTATCCTCACATCTCTTCTCTTTATGTTGCAGCTCACACTTCAAACCAAATTGGGAAGGAAAGATTGGCTATACCGAGGAAAATAGCAGGCGCTTATCTTCATGTTTGTAAAGGCAACGTCGTGACTCGAATACAGTTGTAAACGATGACCAACAAATCGACTTCAGAAGGTTATTCTTTGATTCCATTCAAATTTGATTTTGTTTGGCTTCAAGTATGTACCAGCGATATGTGGCATGATTAAGAAGACGGTTTAATCTCAATTTTCTTCTACTATGATGCAGGTTAATCACGAAACCAACGGTGAAACTCTGTGTTCGAATTGCTATAGCTCTGTAGCTGCTTTTAACTTCTTGGAATTCATGTTCTTATGGTTGAACCTTCCTTTTGGAGATTATGAGGTAAAGAAATCGTTTAAACTTTGACAACATGGTCTAGATCTGAAGTGAGACCATAGAATTTTGACTGGAAAACTCTCATAAACTTAGTGGGTAATCATATGTCTCCAATTAATTTAGTGAATTCTTCTCTTCAAGTGACCATGTCTGAAAATATTTCGATGATTATGTATGCGTCCTATTTCCATCTCAGTTATATCTGTACCCGTTTCAGTTTCTTATTCCCTCAACCATCCTTGAATATTTGATATCTTCATAAAGTCGTTACTAATGAGTATTCTTTGTAGCAGGATAACATGAAAGGAAGGCAAGTATTTCCTAACTTCTATGGAAAAGGGGGGTTTGGCCAATGTTGGAAGAACAACCCTTTTCCTGCGACATTTCTAGCGAGAAGTCCTTAGCTGCCTTAATTCCCTGCCTTTGTTATTTGATAATATGCAGCCTCAGATACTTGCTACAACAACAATTCTCAACAGATGGTGAGCGTTTCGGTTTTAAGATTGGAAAAAGAATTCTGAACTGGTGATTAATGAATCTTTTGACTCTGTCTTCGTCTTGCAGAGGTGCTTCCATGAACAGGGGTTGCTATTTGTTTGAGGATATCAATGTGAACTCTTTGATGCCAAGCTTCCCGGCTCGACCGATTCAACGTAAGTGTACATCATTTTATAACTTATCGCAAATGCCAGTCGAAGCTGTTGCTAAAAACTCTATTTTTCTTCTTTAAAACCTTTGTATTTCTTGCGACGTAGGAACTACTGCGGTCATACGGGTGCATTTCGCGGCTCAATGCTGAAGATGTATTATGGATCTCTTCAGGAAGCTCAACTCAGCCGTACATGGACTCAATGCATCAATTTGACAAAACATCGCTGGCACATGTGATACTAAAGAGATTTCTCTGTATGAAGTTGTATAGATTTAGGATTTCCAATTCATGTATCTCTCTTGTAAATTAACTTTTGGATTTGGAAATTTCTCAATAACAATTACTGTAACAACAAAGTTCATTGAAATATCATTGTCCTTATAGACATTGATCTTGAATATTCTTTGGTTATTTTGTATCATGAATTTTGAGGTAAACACAAGTGTGAACTTTTATACACCGGAGCCTCTTTTTGTAATATTTCATAACTTGCACTCATCTTCCTTGTATTTTGAACCAATGATCGTTTTGTCTTTATTCATTGCATTCTCTTGAATGGAGACAATGAATAATATCACTCCGAGCTTCCCGTTCGGTCTTGGCGTGAACTGGCAGCGCCTAAAGTGGCTCCCAAAAACTCAAACTTCCATTTTATATATGAGAAGACAAGTCACTAGTTTTTTTACTTATTATTTTTTTTCTTGCCTTGCATAGCACTAAGATAGACCTTAAAATTGGTACAGTAAAGACTCTAAATGGCTTTTGCGACCGACCTTGAACTCTTATGTAAACTATGAATCTATCACTTAATCATATCAATCGACAAGAAACTCTTTTGAATTGAGAACCTTTAGCAACTACATAGTGTAACTCCATTTGGTGCCCATAAAAAAAAGATTCTCTGGTCTTGCAAATGAAACTCAAATTTACAATTGAAATTAAAACTCCCAAGTTCCCTTGGATTTCGCATGGAACACGATTCTTTGTTTTTTCAATTAAATATCAATTATCCAAACTTGATTTTACTATCCCGACTCAAAAAGTTCGAACCTTACACAAATTGAGATCCTCCGCTTGATCACTAATAATCATGTCCAGAGAGATCCTTTAAGATTAAGTACGCTACTTGTAGTGTAATACCCCAACGAAAATCCGACCAAACCTCGGATGAACACCCCTGAGACAAAAGGGAAAGAAAAACTTATTCTTCCTTGGAGAAGCCCAAGGCATTCATGGCTTTTTGGACTTCTAGCAGTGAACCTATCTTTGTAAAACAAAACAAACAAACGAGTTAAAATGGTTAGCTATGCATGCTTGGACTTAGATGATATGCAATAAGATTTCTTGAGGTCAAAAATTAGGGTGCAACAGATGCCCCTATTTAAGTTACTCCTATTCGGAGATATGGAGATTGAAATCTTCTTCTCGACGAGATAGGAGGGACTTAAATACAAACATTGCACGAATTTTTGGCCCTAAGAAGCCACCGAATACAAATGATATGCAATGATATGAAAATACAAGACAGACGAATCTGTAAGGAAGAGGTCATGAACTGGACACGACATGCTAGACAGAAAAGCAACAGATCCGACAAGGCGGGACCCTACGAGGACATGAACAATCACTCATTGGAAATCTCTGAACGTGTAACGGTAACTCATGCATCAGGGATGCGGTGGTTTTGACGATTTGAGGTCGAAAGATACTTTGACTACCAAGATGGTGGTCAATAGTAACTCAAAATGGATCCTTTTTTTTTATTTTATTTTATATTTTGTAACTCGGCTGAAATGGTAAAATGTATAACCTCTCCTGGCATCATGGTACGGGGACCATGAGCTAGTCTCGGTCTTTGATGTCATTGTAATTGTAGATGTTGTTGTAGTTGTTAAGCTTCCCCGAGCATCATGATATGGGAGTCATGCGCCGGTCTTGGTCTCTGATGTCGAACTTCCCCTTGCTCCATGGTATGGGAACCATGAGCTGGTCTCGGTTTCTGATGTCAAACTTCCCCTTGCTCCATGGTATGGGAACCATGAGCTGGTCTCGGTTTCTGATGTCAAACTTCCCCTTGCTCCATGGTACGGGAACCATGAGTTGGTCTCGGTTTCTGATGTCAAACTTCCCCTTGCTCCATGGTATGGGAACCATGAGCTGGTCTCGGTTTCTGATGTCAAACTTCCCCTTGCTCCATGGTACGGGAACCATGAGCTGGTCTCGGTTTCTGATGTCAAACTTCCCCTTGCTCCATGGTATGGGAACCATGAGCTGGTCTCGGTTTCTGATGTCAAACTTCCCCTTGCTCCATGGTATGGGAACCATGAGCTGGTCTCGGTTTCTGATGTCAAACTTCCCCTTGCTCCATGGTATGGGAACCATGAGCTGGTCTCGGTTTCTGATGTCAAACTTCCCCTTGCTCCATGGTATGGGAACCATGAGCTGGTCTCGGTTCCTACCCAAAATGATGGAAACTCGCGAGAGTGTCCTCAAAGAGGGGTTGTAAATTTGTAGATTGTAGATGTAACTGTGGTTGTAAATTGTAATGTTGATGTAGATATTCGGCTGTGAGCCATAGTGTCATTGTAGATTGTGTGTTGTAAACTGTAGAACTGTAGAATTGTTGATGTAAATGTTGTCGATGTCATTTGTAGATGTGATCTTGTATTTTGTAATTGTAGATGCAATTTGTATTGTATTGGCAATTTGTAGAGTATGCACCGGGGATCCTCAAAAGAGTTATAAACCGGTTGATACGTGGAGTGTCCTCTTGTAAGGAGATATGTCATTGATTGTACTCGTAATGAACTCTCTGAGGAAGATCATTTTTGAAGTACCTCTGCTGTAATTGTAAAAGAAATGTGAAATTGTAGTAGCAGAAATCCTCAAATGAGGGAGTATCTGTAATGTACTTTGTTTTGACTTGATAATCTTGAGATAATCCACTGGGGATAGACAGATGGTCTTGAGGAAGTTGTTGTTTGTCGTTTTGAGAATAGATCTGCCCAAAACGAGTTGCTCAAGTAAAGAGATCTTCTGTCATTTAGTTGTAAGTTGTTGAGTGGATCTTGTAATGTTGTTGAAGAAACGTTGTGTCTTCAAATGGTGATCCTCATAATGTCAAAGCGCAAAATAAATGCACTTTTGACCCATGCTTAAAAGCTGGAGATGTTCATAGTGTGATTGTCAAAGACCGAAGTTCAATTCGGGGAACAACCGAAGAGAAACTGTCAAGCAAGACTCAACCATAGAGGCATAAACTCCAATGGGAATGTGCTGAAATAACTGTCTTCCACGAGGATCGAACTTCGTGGGGAGATAGGAATATTGTGTTTTTTTTTTTGCTTAGGGCTGACAACTCTATTTGGAAGGAATAAGACACGCTCAAATACCCAAGGGTAACCGCAATCGAAGAGCAAACAAAAGATGCACAAAATGCAAATGTTATGCCATCTATTTATATGCTATGTGTATGCTTATGCTGACAAGACAGAAAAAGGCAAACAGAGATGAGACAAACATCTCGCAGTAGACATCCGACCAATCTCTGAAGGTAGAAGCACCAATGGGGATAGGTGGAGAACCATATATGGGATCACAATCCTGCTTCAGAGTTTCAAAATTCCTCTGGGGAATAGAAAACAATCCCCTTGGGGATATAACATCTTGATCTTTGAAGAATTTGTCAAGATGAATCTCAATTCAGAGGAACCTTCGCGGACAACTAATCTACTTCACTGGAGGGATTCTTGTTGGAGTTGTAGATGAAGATACCCGACTTGAAGTCTCATAGGGGATAAATATCCACTTCAATGGGGAAACCTGGGTAACAAAGCTGCTTGAATATATCAGAGTTGAAATTTTATGGGGATGAAATAAACATCCGCTTAGCTGGGGGAAACTGGCGTTGTAACAGATCCACTGAGGAGGGAAATAACGTTCACTTCATTCGGGAAGGCGAAGTCAAGCAAATCTCCGGAGAAACAAACAGGTCGCCCACTGCTTAAAATGGAGATCCATCGGAGAAATCATGGCCAATAAAACTCACCAGGGACATGAAGAATGTTGTGAAAACAAAGTAGTTTTGTAATAGTCACCATTTTGAACAATAAGTGTTGGGAGTGGACGACGTAATCCTCGTCTTTCAGATGCCCCATAGTGCATGCTCCATGAGAAAAAGTTGTTCCAAGAGGATTTTACAGAGAACATGGAGTTCAATTGCCCCACTGTTTTCAAACTCTTGGAGAGATTGTCGAATCTCGACGTAACTGGCTCTGATTGATGGTGTCATGACTGAGTCTTCAAAGCTTGCTTCTGAGAACAACTAGACTCACATTAGTAGACAACTTGGAAACTACTTGCCCCTGTTCAACACGGTTTTCAAGTTTCATCGTTGGTGCCTAAATGTAATCTTTCTAAGATATCAGGCAAAAATCGACACGCATGAAATGTTAATCCTGAAACTGTAAATGCAACATGTATGTTTGTCTTGAAGTTTTATTTATTTAGTTATTTTAAATAAGGATATCACAATAACTCATGACCGAATCATTAGTTAGGATATAAATTTAATTTATAAAGCCAACATCAAATTGAGCATAGCCCATAGGAGTCGGGAAACGTTATCTCATCGAGTATGCTTTCAAAATGAACCCTACTTCAATTAGGTCTTTTTAAAGGTTGTATCGTGGCTTGGTTCGCGGTTTAAGAAACAAAAGATAAAGGCTCAAAGTTTATTTGTCCCCACCCCTTCTTCGTGATGTTCTTCAATCCTACATTCGGCTAAACTTGATACGAGCACTCATCTCTCAAGAGGATTTGGATATGGTCGAGAATTCTTCAAGGCTTTGGGCATGGCAGTCACTCGCCTATTTCTTTTGGTGTTTGATCACACGACTTTGTTCTTTACTAAGAATATTTCTTCGTGATCCTTTGTTTTTTCTTTTCGCATTTTTTCATTCCCTAACTTTTGCCTGGACGGAGTCTTTTGGATTTGACTTTGAAGTCCAGCGGGAAGTCTTAATTTTACCTAAGTCTCCTTCATAGGTTTTGACTTGGTGGACTTTTCTTTTTCATTATTTTTGAACAAGTCGTGTGACTCTAAGTCATGTTGACCCTTTGTGACTGCCCCACTCTTTAGATAGTTGAGGGATTTCATCTGTGTCTTTTGACTTCTAGCCTCCTTATATGTTAGGGATAGATAAAATGGATCCTTGAAGGTTCACTCCTCTTTTTGAGAATCTGATTGCTCGATCAACTTAACTGAAAACTACCCTGCCCCAGGTTAAAATTGTGGGTTTTTTATTTGGAAAAGAAAACTCCTACTTCAAGGCTCAAATGGGTTAAAGAGGGATTATCTTCCTTATATCTCCAGTGTTTAGGATTTGAAATAATGCCTTACATCATAAGCAGGGTTTCATTTAAAAGCATACAACAAGAAATCTTTACGTTTTTGATTCGTCATCCTCCTCCCAATACTCTGTCAAAGTAAGAGATTGGATAAAGTTGGCATTATAAATTACGAAAAATAATTTTATGAGTGAAACGAATGGATTTCTTCAAGACAAACATGTTTAATGCATTATCGTTCAAGAAAACAAGTTCCTACATGCTAATTACGCTTTTATAATCAGAGAAGTAAATACATCTAAGCAAACAAGACGAAACCGCCCGACCGACCTTCCTAAAGAATTTTATCAACACAACAGTGTCTAACTCAAAGACTGAGGTTTCTCTTCTAAAGGTCAAATATTTGATTATCTCTTGAGCTCTTTCTTGGAAAGCTTTTCATTCTTCGATTGAATGCCCCAATCACTTCATCATGAAATTTACAGCTTATGTTTGAGTCGATCACCTTAGTATGAACACTCTTAGGATTTGGTATACACTGTGGAAACTGGGAAACTCTTCCATCAACTGGATTAACCAGGTCATCTTGCATAAGATGAGGTTGCGTAGGAACATCCACTCTTTGAATATTATCCTCGGTAAGAAGATCAAATATCAGATTAGTCATCACTCTAAAGCCGATCATGGAATCCATATCTTTTGTTCTCCTTACTATCATCCAATGGCTGCTTCGAGTTTAGTCAGATGGTCAAGATGTCGACGAATGAGACACGACAGAAGGTCGAACGAGCCACAACCGAGGTACATGCATATGCAAATGATAAATGATGGGTGCAGAATGTAGATGAAATGCTTCATGGAATTCACGTATTTTCAAACATCACAGAGTACCAAAGCGAATTCGTTTATTATTATTTTATTTTATTTTTTACATCAGATTATGTAGAAACATTCTTATAAGAGTCCTAACATAACAGTTAATAAAGTCCTAAGGAGGCCCTTCATCATGCTTGTTGATTTGTTCTTCCACTTGGATCTTCCATGACCGTCTTCTAAATATTAGTTTGATAGAGGAAAATAAATCCTCCATCTCTTCTTTTGTTCTTGTTGGAAGTAAGGGGGAATCCCTTGTTCACTTGGATCTTCAATGATAATGAGAGCCTTTTGAACTTCTAATGGTTCTCCATGATAAGGGAAGCCTCTTGTATTTGTCTTTTTGAGTTTTCTTCAACCTGAGCTCCTACTTCCTTAGGCCATCCAAGTTAGGACTCTTACAAGAATATTTAAAATATTTCTTCTTTGTAATCTATGTTGGTTTCTGTAATGTTTATAAATAAACTAGGGATTCCATGAAACCAATGCAACATGATGTTTTATGAATGCAACAAACACAAGTATGCACATAGGGGTACAAAGATAAACACATAGGGGACCCTAAGTTTGCAACGAGCATGGAGCAAAGGTATACCCATCCCCAAAGGATTTGGATTAAAGGTTGATTGTACCTGTAGAACAAGGTTCTAATAAGGTTCCCAAAGTCATTAGCCCATCTTTCGGATATTATCAACTTCCCAAGTACTCGAGGGTTAATAATATTCTCAAGAGAACTTCTTTTGAGTGTAGCGTCGCGTAGCACTATTTCGGGGGTACCCCCTCATAGCCCCGCACTACATCTTAGTAAAGGTCAAAGTGGGGTTAAGGTAACTATGGTCCTCAACATCATAGGCTCCAACATCGAATGTAGTGCATGTTTTCACGATTAAAGACTCGTTCAACAATACATCTTTCGAGAGGGCCTTAATTGAGCGTGATTTTCAAGTCAGCTTGGTCGGGATTCTACCCCCTATAAGCCTCTTTGAACATATCACTATCCTATCTTAAGTTCACTCCAGTCCGGGTGTAGGACTTTGTCTCACCACTCAAGAGTATCAACCCAAGAATAAATAAGCAAGTAAACAAATAAGCAAATATAAGCAAATATAAAAGCAATAAAGAAGTAAAACAAGATAGGGAGACCCACTGAGAGTCCCCAGTGAAGTCGCCATTTCTGTCGCGGTGAAAATCGGATACCAAACTATTGATTAGTTTGAATCTTTAATTCATTTTGCAACCGAACTTTGATTTGTCCAAAGGAAGGGATAAAGATCGAAATTCCCACAATGCAATGCAAATGCAAGCTAGGTTGTTTAGGTTCGGGGGTTGGTTAAACTTAGGGAAGGTACTAGCATCCTAAGTTTCTGTAGTACTCTACAGGAACCTCTTGTTTTGTTATTGTTTATTGCTAAGTGTTTATTCTGCTTAAGGGTTGAAAGACCCTAGGGGTTTATTTCTAGGTATACTCGATAAGATGTCGCATCTTATGCCTACATATCCTTACGGGAGTGGAATCAGAGTATGTTGTAGTTCACCCTAAAGGGTTAGAGGAGCTCTTTGACTGTGGTCAAAGTTCTTACGGGTTTAGGGTAGTTGTTTTGATTGGGTTTAGGAGAAGAGATGAGTCTTCATATTAAGGGAGAGATAACCGCCACAAATGTAAAAGAGGGTTGTAGGAAATGGTCTTTGCATCGTCTTAAGAAAAGGTCTTACATACTCGGATGGTCGCCAAGTATGCCTTTGTCGTTCTTAAGGCAAAGTCCCTACGTGTTTGATTGTATTGTTGTGGAAGTGGAGATTATATCTCGCTTAAGATGATTAACATCTATTCTCTAATGTGTTTGAAAAGTTGTATTGTGTTGATTGTTTTGTTTCTATGTTGTAAAGATAAAGACAAAAGTCCTCCTATGGGGTAAGATTTGTCCTAAAAGATCGACTTGAATGGGATCAAGGATCGGAAGGGGAATATGATGCAAATGATGTGCACTACACACAAGTGTTGACTTATGTGTAGGTTTTTCCTTTGGACGGGATGATCTTTAAACGGAAAATTAAAGCAGTAAATGATTGAATATGCAAAACAATGAGTAATGCGATAAAATACAGATGAATTGTTTGATTTAGTTGATTTTGAAGCTAAAGACTCCTTTTTTGTTGTTGAGAATTTTATGGCTATGTTAAGAATATGCTTAGAAATTAATTTAAATTGCAAAGACGGGTTAAAAATAAAAATCTTTATATTTTTGTGAATTAAGCCTAAGTTAAACAAGAAATGATTAGTTTTAATTATTTTATTCAATTAGGTTAAATCTATAAGGTTTGATTAAGTTTGATTGATTAGGGGGTGAAATTGAATTAAGTTGTTTTTATTAATTTTGAAGGAAATTATGCATTTAAAGAAAAGTTAAGAGTTGAACTAAAAAAAAACTAGAATAAATTATCTTAAATCAAACAAAGGAGTTAATTATTTTATTTATTTTATTTAAAATTTTGTTTTTTTAATGGGTTTGTTAGTGGTTAGTTGTTAGGTTAGTGGTGTTAGTAGTTAGTACTTATTATTATTATTAAATAATCAATTACAGAAATAAAATGACAGAAAATAATAAATAAAAAAGATAAAAAAGATTGCATCCGACCCGCTCTCACAAGGCCAACGGCTCGCCCAACGTGAACCCTAGAAATCCCAAATCCAAACGATGCTTCGATGCTTCTCCCTCATATTTTCATTTCTTCTCCGACGCTCTCCCTCGCAAGGCTAGTTCGAAACACCTTCAAGACTTTCTCTCGCTCGATTTGAAGGATGTGTGGTTACGGCCTTGCCAATGGAGGCGGTGGTGGTATCGTTGGTGTGATGGTTATGTGTGTCGCGCGGAGATTAAATTTGGCCGGAGAGAGAGCTTCTTCACAAGGCGCGGGTATCTTGATACTTCTGATGGTTGTGCGGTGGGTCCGACGCGGTGGTCGCGATAGTTCTGGGATGAAAAGGGAGCTGGGTGACTCGCTTCGAACTTCTTCCTTCAATCTCCTATAAAACAAACAAAACAAAACAAAAATCAACAGATTAACAATGTTAGCCAAAAACGCTCACAGTTTGTATGGACTTTTTCAGGTCTCGATAGCGGTTCGCAGGTTTGGAGAAACGGTTCGCGATTTCGCGATGGATGGTAATGGGTGACTCACGGTGGAAGAAGAAAAAGGATGAGTCTTCTTTAACTCTTCTTCACAGTAGTTTAGGGTTTTTTCGAATGTTGGAGTGAGGGGATTTTTGTGAATGGATTCGAATCTGTTAGGGTTGGGATTTTGCCTCAGGGATTTTTCTATACGTTGGTTTGTGAATGGAGGATTACTGTGATTTTTTTTCTTTTTGTATATCAGTGATGTCGATCTCCCCTATTTCACTTTGAAACCCCCTTTTATAGTTTTTCGGGAATTAAATTTTCGATTTCGAAATCAATGCGGTAGTTTTCCATTGAATACGGTTTTAGAAAGAATCAGGATATGGTTTGTGATGGATTTACTGCTGGTTCTGCCTTGCTGTCTTTGGGGTCGTATGAGGATGATTTTGTTCCGTTTTCGACTTGATTTTCAATGTGTTTTAAAACCTGAATATCTCATTTTCCTTATGCGAATAATATTGATTGGATATGATGATATCTCCAATTCTGCTTGAGCATATCTCATTAATGTCTTTGATTTTTCCTCTTCAAATCAACACAATATGGTAGATAATATCTGGGAGATTAAAATCTGTCATGATTGTGTCGGCTGGCTGTTTTACGATTTTGGAAACTTCTTGAATTTTTGAATTTACACGGTATCCTCACATCTCTTCTCTTTATGTTGCAGCTCACACTTCAAACCAAATTGGGAAGGAAAGATTGGCTATACCGAGGAAAATAGCAGGCGCTTATCTTCATGTTTGTAAAGGCAACGTCGTGACTCGAATACAGTTGTAAACGATGACCAACAAATCGACTTCAGAAGGTTATTCTTTGATTCCATTCAAATTTGATTTTGTTTGGCTTCAAGTATGTACCAGCGATATGTGGCATGATTAAGAAGACGGTTTAATCTCAATTTTCTTCTACTATGATGCAGGTTAATCACGAAACCAACGGTGAAACTCTGTGTTCGAATTGCTATAGCTCTGTAGCTGCTTTTAACTTCTTGGAATTCATGTTCTTATGGTTGAACCTTCCTTTTGGAGATTATGAGGTAAAGAAATCGTTTAAACTTTGACAACATGGTCTAGATCTGAAGTGAGACCATAGAATTTTGACTGGAAAACTCTCATAAACTTAGTGGGTAATCATATGTCTCCAATTAATTTAGTGAATTCTTCTCTTCAAGTGACCATGTCTGAAAATATTTCGATGATTATGTATGCGTCCTATTTCCATCTCAGTTATATCTGTACCCGTTTCAGTTTCTTATTCCCTCAACCATCCTTGAATATTTGATATCTTCATAAAGTCGTTACTAATGAGTATTCTTTGTAGCAGGATAACATGAAAGGAAGGCAAGTATTTCCTAACTTCTATGGAAAAGGGGGGTTTGGCCAATGTTGGAAGAACAACCCTTTTCCTGCGACATTTCTAGCGAGAAGTCCTTAGCTGCCTTAATTCCCTGCCTTTGTTATTTGATAATATGCAGCCTCAGATACTTGCTACAACAACAATTCTCAACAGATGGTGAGCGTTTCGGTTTTAAGATTGGAAAAAGAATTCTGAACTGGTGATTAATGAATCTTTTGACTCTGTCTTCGTCTTGCAGAGGTGCTTCCATGAACAGGGGTTGCTATTTGTTTGAGGATATCAATGTGAACTCTTTGATGCCAAGCTTCCCGGCTCGACCGATTCAACGTAAGTGTACATCATTTTATAACTTATCGCAAATGCCAGTCGAAGCTGTTGCTAAAAACTCTATTTTTCTTCTTTAAAACCTTTGTATTTCTTGCGACGTAGGAACTACTGCGGTCATACGGGTGCATTTCGCGGCTCAATGCTGAAGATGTATTATGGATCTCTTCAGGAAGCTCAACTCAGCCGTACATGGACTCAATGCATCAATTTGACAAAACATCGCTGGCACATGTGATACTAAAGAGATTTCTCTGTATGAAGTTGTATAGATTTAGGATTTCCAATTCATGTATCTCTCTTGTAAATTAACTTTTGGATTTGGAAATTTCTCAATAACAATTACTGTAACAACAAAGTTCATTGAAATATCATTGTCCTTATAGACATTGATCTTGAATATTCTTTGGTTATTTTGTATCATGAATTTTGAGGTAAACACAAGTGTGAACTTTTATACACCGGAGCCTCTTTTTGTAATATTTCATAACTTGCACTCATCTTCCTTGTATTTTGAACCAATGATCGTTTTGTCTTTATTCATTGCATTCTCTTGAATGGAGACAATGAATAATATCACTCCGAGCTTCCCGTTCGGTCTTGGCGTGAACTGGCAGCGCCTAAAGTGGCTCCCAAAAACTCAAACTTCCATTTTATATATGAGAAGACAAGTCACTAGTTTTTTTACTTATTATTTTTTTTCTTGCCTTGCATAGCACTAAGATAGACCTTAAAATTGGTACAGTAAAGACTCTAAATGGCTTTTGCGACCGACCTTGAACTCTTATGTAAACTATGAATCTATCACTTAATCATATCAATCGACAAGAAACTCTTTTGAATTGAGAACCTTTAGCAACTACATAGTGTAACTCCATTTGGTGCCCATAAAAAAAAGATTCTCTGGTCTTGCAAATGAAACTCAAATTTACAATTGAAATTAAAACTCCCAAGTTCCCTTGGATTTCGCATGGAACACGATTCTTTGTTTTTTCAATTAAATATCAATTATCCAAACTTGATTTTACTATCCCGACTCAAAAAGTTCGAACCTTACACAAATTGAGATCCTCCGCTTGATCACTAATAATCATGTCCAGAGAGATCCTTTAAGATTAAGTACGCTACTTGTAGTGTAATACCCCAACGAAAATCCGACCAAACCTCGGATGAACACCCCTGAGACAAAAGGGAAAGAAAAACTTATTCTTCCTTGGAGAAGCCCAAGGCATTCATGGCTTTTTGGACTTCTAGCAGTGAACCTATCTTTGTAAAACAAAACAAACAAACGAGTTAAAATGGTTAGCTATGCATGCTTGGACTTAGATGATATGCAATAAGATTTCTTGAGGTCAAAAATTAGGGTGCAACAATTATGCTTCAGACTTTTCCTTCACACGCGAAATCAAATCTTGGCCCTTGGATCTCCACTCAGTCAATGAGTCCACGCCTGATCCAATGGTCACAATGTCGTCTTCTTCCTTCAGCCATGGCAATGGAGGGAAAAGCTCCATAGTTGCAGAGTTCAAACCCCAGTTCGAAATCCATCAAATCTCAATGAAAAACCAAAATTCCAAACCCTAATCTGTCCAGAATTTCATGCTGAATCCAACCATGATCTTAAAATCAATTGAAGTACCCTAAATCACTGAACCCGATCCAAGATCAAAGATATGCTCAATCATCAACTTCAACCATTCTTGCAATTGACTACCTCAGATTAATCACCAACTCACACTGATTAAAATAAGCTATCACACATGCATTATATCTCACTATACCACGGGTTCTTGATCATCAAAGAAATGGTGTCCATAACTGAAACTTCATCAATTGATCCCTAACTCTCCAAAATCCATCACCTATGTGTCTCTAACCTTTCTAACCTAACCAATCTACCTAATTATGCATAAATCATGGTGTAGAGTGAATTTTGCAAACCTGGTATTTCTTGATCAATAGATGGTGAAAACCTTCACTTCAGGCCTTGAAACTCTTCAGAAAGCTTCCTTGGATGATGATCTTGCTACTGTTTGCAAAAGATTTGATGGAAGAAGCTTCAATCTCAGAATTCGATTCTGACTTGCAACCTTGAAAATTCAATTGCCAACTTCTCAAATCACCATGGTTTTGCTCTCAAATTGATCTGCACAGCTTCACTATCATCAATGGAGTGTGTTTAGATGGAAAGAATGAATGGAAATGGTTCAGAATAGGGAATTCACTTTCAACTTGCAATGGAGGCAAGTGAAATGGCCAACTCTCTTTTCTCTCAAATCTTACACCAACCTTGCATCTGAGCAAGTTCTATGTGTTATATAGAGTGGTTTAGAATCATCTAGAACCATCTAGAACCTTCCAATGAGAAATTGGAAATCTCATGTCATGACATTATGAATTCACTTCTCCTCATATGCTATCTCATGCCATAGCCCTTGTAACAACCAATTCTGACTTGAAATTGTCCTCACATGAGATATAGGATGTGTTGAGATGCATAACTAACTTGTACATTGAGTTTTGTTGAGTTTTGCTTTTGTGCCTTAAGATGCAAGCAAGCCCTTTCCAAAGCAGCCCTATGATCTAGGCCTCGAATCAAAATTGTGGCTGAACCATTGTTTTTAGAATGTCTTTTAGAGTCAAAATGACCTATCATATGCCATGGTTTGGATGTGCAACTTGGGATTTCCATTTTCCAATTTCAACTTATTTAACTTATGCCTCCATTTTAGGCCATTTTTATCACTTTTTGCTACAAGCCTTTTCAACATCTCATGACCTCCCTAATAGCCGTAAAACATCATTTTAAGCAAGTTTGATGTTGAAGATTTTTCCATTTGAAGCTTGGAAATAGGAGATATGGCCTTATGCTTGAAATGACCTATAATGTCCAAATGACCAAAATGCCCTTGACTTGTCAAAGCCATAAGTTGAGTTCTACAAATCCTATCAAGGACTTCTAGTACTCTATAGAAAGCTAAGAAGATGAGGAACAACATTCATGTTGACCAAGAGTCCACAGGAATCATCCTACTAGGGAAAAAGTTGGATGCAAGTTGGGTGACTTTCAAGGACCCAGATTCACATACCTCAGATGACCTGCAACTTGTCAAAGTCATAACTTGAGCTCTACAAATCCTATCAAGGAATTCTACTACTCAAATTAAAGCTAAGACCAAGCTCTACAACATTCATGTTGTGGGGAAGATGATATGACAGTCACATCTTGAGCTACACTGCCTTGAAGATAGGGATCAAACTAGGGGATTTTACACTATCAAGCCTTAGAAACCCTAGCTTAAAACTTCTCAAACTCTTCAATAATGATGAGTTGGTCTAGGAATCATCCTTATAGCATCTCAATGCATCAATCCATTATCACATGGCTCTTGAATTAGGTCTCAACCCTCTCCAAATCATCAGTTGACCAAGGGTTGACCCAGTCAAAACCCTAATTCCACCACTCATGGCTGAGTCTTCTTAAACTTGTACAATGACCTCTCTAGGCTTCATGATGGCTTTCAAGATATCTCATAAGCCTTCTCAAAGTTTCAAGTCCATCCTCATAGTCTCAGAATCATCTGAGGGGCTCCCACAACTCTCAAGTTATGAGGCATACACCCTTGGTTTCAACCAATCTCTTTGAGGATCTCTGGAATTCTCTGACAAAGATATCAACCTTTGAACACTTGAACAACCTTCTTGGCTAGCTTCATGGTCTTGATGGGTACTCATACCTCTTGAACTGTTGGTCAAATTTTGGGGTGCAACAAGAAGTACCAACACTTCCAAGTACAATACTTAGTTTGGCTTAAAAGCTTTAACTAAGAATAATACACTCTTGCTTAAAAGCTTATGAGTGGACAATTAACAATTAAAAATAAGTCAACTCAATGCATCAAAATTGATACAAGAGCGACATACAAAGAAAACACAATAAACCCTAAAGAACCACCAAGACACGGCTAATCCTAAATGATCAAAATCCACGCCTTCTTTAGGTTTAGAAAACCCCTTTAAATAAACACCTCAACTATATGGGCTTGGACTCTCAAAATAAAACGCAAATCACCAAGAATCAGTTTTAAATCAATTTCATGATATCCTGCACAAAAATAGGAACAATAACAAGGCTCAACGATCCTTTTTAAGAAATACAATCAAATCTATCACAACAGAAGTTCCCAAAATATCCTCCCTTGGATATTAATAACGTGTTAATTAAAATACACTCAAAACTCATACTCAAAATACTGAAACAAGTATGCTCTAACTTTCTGGTATAACATGTTCTGGCACATGTCACAAAATCATGTTGAACATGACGTCTGACTCTCATAGCATAACATCTGGCTTAACATCTTGCTGACAACATATTTTACCAAAATGTTTCCAATCCAAAAACTACAGAACTTATAGTATTATTTTAAATTTTTCTTTGATATTGTAATTTCGGGTTAGGAATACTTTTCTATGTCCTTTAACTTGTTTTGAACTAATTACATATGATATTTTTTGAATTAAAGTTCCACCCTTCAAATGAAAGTTGAATGTTTTGTCAATGTGACACCCTTGTTTTTATCTTCGTATTTTCCGCAATGTTTTATAGATCATATTTGGGGTTTAGGGTGTTACACCAGGTAGCAGGAGAGAACAAAAATATAATTAAGTGAGTTAGAGGAATTGCGGATTATGTGTATGAAAATGCAAAGTTGTTGGCATGATAAAAGAATAATTATGAGGGAATTTAGAGAAGGTGAATTGGCTTTGTTGTTTAATTTCAAGCAGAAGCTTTTTCTTAGAAAACTCTAGTCATAGTGGTCTAAGCCCTTTGTAGTGAAAAGGGTGACACTGTATGAAGTGGTAAAGGTTTGGAGCGAGACCCTAATCTCGATAAAAGTGAACAGATAAATATTAAAGCACTACATCACTAAAGATGTAGTTGAGCAAGGAATAAGTTTGATGCGGAAGGAACCACCATGATTTTAGCACTCATAGACAGTCGATCTGAAAAACTTTAAATAAAGCACTACGTGGGAGAAACCCCGTGATTTTTGTTTCTAATGCTTTTATGTTTGTGTAATTTTTTTGTTATAGATGAATAAAAAAGGAGAAAATCATGTGGAAGAATTATGGAGCAGAGCCAAAAGTGAAACTTGAGAGAAGGAATGAGAAAATGAACCAAAAAGAGCCAAAAACATCTCCCCCATACAAAAGCCAGAGCCCAACATGGCATGCCCGTGCAATAGCGTAAGGCCCGTGTTGGGATGGCACACCCCGTGTATTGAGACACAACCCTACCAAAAAACTGGGTCCAGCACAGTCTGCCCGTGTATCCTTGCACGACTCGTGTTGGCCCAAAAGAGATTTTCTGAATTCTATTCCTGGTGGGGCAGATATTGGACACGATGTTGGAACAAGAAGCCCAACTTCTTAAACCAGTAAGACAAAAATATAATAATAGCACTAACACAATGTAAAAAGCAATAAAATAACACAAGAGATTGGTAACCCAATTTAGTGAAAATGCACATACGTCTGGAAGGCACTCTACCTAGGAAAGGAAATTCATTACTTCGAATTAGTATAATTAAGTTTATAGGAACATCAACCCATGATGTTCAATACCTCTTCCCAATCCTAGTGACTTTTTATTTAGGACTCCCCCTAAATATGATAAACCCACTCACTTTTTCTCAATCACTAACCCCTAATGATCAACTTCAGTTACAACTTTATTGATTCTTGAATTTACAACTCAACTAAGACAAACCAACAATTATACCAAGTTAGTTAAACATAGATCGGCGTGCATAAATAGATTCAACACTAAGACAACATTAGAGTGGAATATAATAAATAGGAGACTCGCGACCCTAGGCCTTATGATCTTAATCTAGCGCACAAAATCCTCACCTAAACATGAGAGTTGAGTCTCCTTATATAGCAATGTCTTCTTGGATTTTTCTACTTGGATATTTAAATTAAATTCGTCCAGAATAATAGTTAAATCTTGTTGGATTTGATATGCTCCATAAAAATATAAAAAAAGGTATGATTTGTTATATTCAAATTCAATTTTAAATTTCCATTTAAATCTGATTTAATCTTCAAAAATTGTCAAATAAATAAAACAAACATTGCTAAATAATATGCAATAAATCTAATTGAATCTCAATCAAAATTTTTGCACTAAGCAACATCCATCATGGCTTGCTGACCAGGGGCCAATGTTGCACTACACACATGCTGGAACATTGTGTTCCACACGTTGCACCAGTACATCCAAATTAACTATTCTCCATGAATTGTAGATCTTCTTTGTAGATTGAATCTTGGATAGAATAATCCTGAACCAAAACTTCAATACCATCTATATGTTTCTAGAAACCAGATGTTGTAGCAGACGTGTTAGAACACTGTGTTCCACATGTGTCCCTTCTGCACTAGAAACGACTTGAACAAACTCCATGTTGTTACGCATGATGCGACTAATCCCAAAAGGACCAACAATATCCTTCTTTGGAGAATTTTGGAAAAACAAATCTTCAAGCAGAACCACAAATGAGTATCAAGGATATACCATACTTAAATTAAACATTAGCAACAGAAACAAAAACATTAGAGCATACATTAGCAGCAGTAGAAGTACATATCAGTAGCATATTAGTTGCCATACATCAGCCTATTGACATAAAATAGATGATCCCAAAATTAATTAACATGCAATCATTCATGATAGGTTAGTCATGCATGCACACATATTTAGTAGTAAATAGTTAAAAATCAGAAGCTACTACTTACACACAAAGATATCAAGGACCAGATGTCTGGTCAGATGCTTCAGCATGTGTATACATAGAAACTAGATAAATTAGTACCAATCATACCAGTCAGTACTAAGCGCAACAGGATATATTAGGTTAGCACATGATCCTTATACATCACAAAAACAATAGTCAAGTTAGTAGTCACACCACTCCACTACATACAATATTACTCCCTTTTTTGCCATAATTTGAAAAAGGTGTTCCTCATAAATTCAGTCAATCAACTCAGAGATTAGTATGTTAACAAACATACATCAGATCAGGAGTAGTCAAACAAGATGTTGAACCTGATGTTGGAACATCAATCCTTGACATTTAAAACTGGTGATACTTTGTTCAGTAATGCAGAAAATAGTTAAAGTTACATCACTATTACAACCCATAGAGGTATCCATATAAGGACTAAAAATACATTTGAAAGTAAAATCAAAAGGATGTAGTTAAACATCAACCAACTACAACATATACCACGTGTCAGACCAGATGTCTGGAACATCCTGGTTGACATTTTTCAAAATAACTCAATCTTTATAGTTTTCCTCCTCCTTTTCCCTTCTATATTCTTCTTCTTCATAAATAACCTCTTTTTCATCATCATTTTCTTTGGTCAACAACATGATCAGAGCATCCACCTTTTTTTTATGGTACTTGAAGTGATTATTACTTGTAAAGCCTTGGACATGTCCATCGGTTCTTGTAGACCATTCTCTTTGGTTGATTTGGACACAAAAGAGACGCTCACACTAGTTGCAGGAATTTTGTTTCTTGGCACCACAATGTCTAGGAAATGTGTTCCAGCAAAGAGCCTGTAGTTTAAAGTCTCTTGATTTCATCGTCATGCACTATGTTAAGGTGTTGCTTCAATATGATACCAGTGATTAAATAGGGAAAGGAAATGGGAAGTTTCACTATGCAAGAATCAACATGTTTCATTGTCTAATAAAAAACATGTTCTCCAAAATTCAGTTTGGACTTTATCCCAATTTGAAAAACAAGCTTGGCCAAGACATACGTGATGCTTAAGCTATGATTAGTGGATGCCCAATTTGTTGCACCTATTATATTCACCAATACGCACTCCACACTTAGATTTCTTATGCCATTGTTGGACTTGATTAGCTGTGATTTCTCTAGGAATCTTGTATAGAGAGGGGACAACATCAAATTTAGCAGGCTTGCTTCTACCTAGATAAGCATTAATGATTTTAGGTGATAACTTCACACAACATCCTCTAACATAAACTTTCCAGAATTCTTTACTCTCTTCCTTAATGAAGTCATGTGACAAATTAACAATAAATTCCTTAACAAGCTTCTCACAACAAAGACCAATATTTGTTAGAGTTTTCAACAACCCAACTTCTTTTAGCAAATCCAAGATTTCTTAACTATCAAGAGTGTCCTTACTTTTCTCTTTTTATAATGAAACTCTTCTTTGGCACACAGACTTCCACTTCGGTACACTTTCTTCATAGTGGAAAGACACATAGTCTAAAAGGAGCAGCAAGCATGTTCATTGGGACCCTTGTCCCTCAAATCTTCTTTCTGGAAGAGGGCACAATGTCTAGGACATCTGCTTCAACGTCTGTTTCTGAGTCACTTGAAACCATAAGTCTCTTCTTAAGAGACTTCCTTGCAAAAGTAATCACTATAACCTTTTTATGTTATTGAGTTCTCTTTTTCTCAATTTTAGTGTTCCTGATGGAGGTTTTGTAAGAAACCTTTTTTTCTTTTCTTTTACTTCATCAGCCATAGTTCTAGCCATTCTTTTCATAGCAGATTCTTCATCAGTTTTCGTTTCTTCCATCAACCTAAACCACCTCTTTATCTTTCAAATGAGTGTCTTTGTCTTGGGTTTGGTCACATTTTTAATGAGGCTCTTCATCATGTGGGCAATAAGTATGTTATAATTCTCATATGTTTCAACATTCCTTTCCTAATGTCCCTTGTCTTTTTCACCAAAAGAATCCTTATTACTCATTTCTTTATTGAACTCATTATTTTCATCAGATGTCTAACTTAAAACTACAACCTTCACATTTTGATGCTTATCATTGAGGAAATCATTAGTTGAATCTTCAAATGAGACATAATTATCATTGATAATGTCATCAAAGAATTTATCAAAGACTATTGTATCAATAGGATCACCATCAATCATAACAAGACTGCCATTACGTTTAAGTTTATCCTGTGGCTTATCAGAGGATTCAAATGGTTCACCAAGAGGTACATAGATGGGATCAACTTCTGAGCAACCATAAGTTGGGACCAAATACTTTAACATTTGGTCCAATATGTTAATTAACATGTGACTCAACATGTGGTTTCACATGAGGTTCTTCAGTAACATTTTCAGCATGACCTATACTATTCTCAATAGGATTGGGGACATATTCCTTCTCTACATTCATAGGTCCAGCATGCACAGAAGGATAAATTTCTGAATTACTAACCTCTTCAAAAGCTTTCTTCTTCTTGGTAGCACTATTTGTTTCTTTGTTGCAACGTCGTTGGGAATAATCATTTTCAGAGGTTTTGGGTTTAAGTACATAATGGTATCATCATCAATATTATTGGTATTTGAAACCTAGTTTTCTTTAATAATCCTTTCTTGCTCATTTTGGGACATGGATGAGGGTTTTGAAAAAAATGAAGTGGAACAGATGTGCTAGCACAATAGGTAGAGAGAAACCATTTGTGAGTGAGGAAGAAATGACAGAGAGAAAAGTTTGAGCTTGAAGAGATTTTTCTTAAACTAAACATTGTAATGAATACAGAAGAGAAAAACTTTCCTTTTTAATTTTCATGTTTCCCTTGAGTTAATGGCCATAAGTTTTCAAATGTCAACAATTCCTTTTTTCTTTTCAGACTCATACTTGCTTTATGGGATTACTTGACACTTAAGAAATTTTGTGACTTTCTTTCTCAGTCTCATCATAACTTCAGGCTTCACATGTTAGACAATATTTCCTAACATCTAGTCTGAATTTTCATAAATCTTGGCTATCTGTCGCAACTGCGAAAAACCACCGGCGGAAAAACAGAAGAGTCTTCACTTTCGTTATTTATCCCAAAGAGAGGGAAAGGAAACGATCTCAAAAACCTAAAGAAAAAGGGAAAGACAAGGTCATCGCAACCATGTTTGGATTCGGGAGTCGGTTACGCAAGGGGAAGGTATTAGCACCCCTCACGTCCGTCGTACTCGACGGGATCCATGCATTGTTGTCTATCTAAAATGGTGTGTTTAAACTAGCTAGCTAAAGGCTTAAGGACAAAAGAAAAAGAAAAGATAAGTGACTCGGCAGAGCATCGCCGCCCTGTGCCTACGTACTCCCTCGTGCAATGGAAAAGTCAGAGTCAACGTAGTTCGCCTAACTACGGGTAAAGGGGGAAGGTTGCTCGCTGAGACATCGCGTCTCGTGCCTACTTACTTTCATCTGGTACGAAAGATCAGAGAAAACGTAGTTCGGGCTAAAAGGACCACAGGTTGGTTCAAAATTTTTTAGGCCCGAGTAGGGTTAACAAATAGTTCTAGCAGTTAATGTATGTAGCTCGACCATTGGAGACTTAGGTGTTACCGTTTGCGGTAGGACTAAAAGTTAACGAAACTCTTTTTGTGAAAAGATTTTCCTGATTAAGAACCCCAAAGGGTGAAAAAGGTTTGAAGTGTTTTTGTGTTTTTTAGAGAAGAAGTGTTTTGAATTAGAGTGTTCATAATGTATGTTGTAACAAAGTCTAAAACCTAGGATCGAATGCGTCGCATATCGTCCTAAGGACGTATACTAAACACTCTAGGCAATTGAGTGGTGGCCCCTCAATCACCATTTTCTAAGTATAAGGCTCATGGCACAACATTCATTATCCTTATTAAGTATGTTAAGATTGTTTGAAGATGAGAAGAGAAGAAGGCACACTAATGGGAGACTAATCAATCCTAAAAGTTATCATGCAAAGTGAACCTAAAGTTGAGTTTGAAAAGGGGAACTACCTAATGTTATCATGCATGTCTAGAACCTTAATGTCTATCATAACCTCAAGAGGTTAGAGAACTTATGGGGAGCATGGCAAAGAAGAACAAAAGAAGAAGAAGAATGCACATGCAAATGAAAGGATGCACACATAGAATGCACAAGTAGAATGATAGTGGGAGGAAAATAGTGTGGGGTGGTAGCCACCACAAGCTCATCTCAACCAATCATGCATATGGAAATGCAAGAAAAGAAAAGAAGAAAGAGAGAGATGCATCAAAAGCAAGCAAACAAGTGACGAAGACAAAGAAAGAGTCCTCATGGATTCATCACTTTAGGTAAGCTTCAAATTCCTCCTAAGGAGGCACCAAGCTACCTTAAATGACACTCCAAGGTCATTGGACAGAAGGGAGATGAAGATAAGAAAGCTCATAATCAATATCAAAACAAATTAAGAAGAAATGCAAGCAATAGCACAAAGGAAGCAAACACACATCACTTAGGAGTTCAAGTTGAAAACACAAAAAGAAAGGCATCAATCAACAAGCAATGAACATAATTTTGACCTAAAAATGAACATACAACAAGATCAACATGTATAAAATGTGAAACAAGAAGAGTTGAGAGCTTATTGGATCCACAAAGGTCATTTCCAATCCAAACTAGGTCATGCACTTGTGTGAGCTGTCCTATGAGATAACCTAACTTGCAAGTCACCTCAAAAATAGGAAAAAGGCTAAAAAAAATCAAATAAAATGCACAAAGAAACTAAACAAGTTCGCAACCAGAGGCCAAGAAATCAAGACAAATATCCCCTTAAAGCACCATCAAGAGAAAGGATTCATTTAGATGTACCACTTTGAAATGGGAGAAACAAAGGCAACAAGAGCCACAAAAGTCAACCCAAAAGTCAACACCCAGAGGCAAAATGGTCCTCCAAAATTGATCAACTCATCATTGAGATGAGAATCAATTTTCAATCACTGGATCAAAAAGGAATGAGAGAAATAAATGCAAAATCAAACCATGTTACAATTTAAACCATCTAAAATCACTCCAATATTTAATTCATTTTTTAATTGAAAATAAAACTGAAAAATAAAATAAAAATATCCAAAAAAAGTAGACATTTCAAAGTTGATAAAAATATTTTTGGTGAATTTTTAAAGTATTGGAGTTATTTTTAATGATTTAAATTCTAAACAGAAAATAAAATAAAAATCAAAAGAAATAAAAAGAAAATAGAAAACCTGCGGTGGCAAATAGCAATTAAAAGAAGTACAAAACATGACTGGGCCCAAGCTGGGGGTGGGATTAGTAGGCGCGCCCAAGGCCCATCAGAAAATCAAAATGAAAATGAAAAAACCTAGCACTCAAGTAAAACACGGTCAAACAAGGTACACCATGGAACTTAATGAGGAACGTATGATCTAGTGGTAATCACATCAGAGGGTCACGAACATGCCAATAAATAAATGAAAGTTTAAATGAGATTCCATGGTTTCAGTCAAACATAGACCACCGTAGGTCTTAATCACAAACGTTAACATGAAAAGTAATCATATCTAGCGAACCACACGAGGCCACGTAATCATCTTCACCAAAGCAAAAAGGAAAACCAGTCACCGGCCGAAAGTACTGTTCATCATCTTCTCCGACCGGTCCTCACTGTGAACAGAGAAACAACAACGCGTAACATCCAAACTCAACCATTTTGCACAAATTTTATGTCAAAATTTATCTAGAGATCAAGAGGATCTCAAATCCAGTCTCAAAAATCACTTATCACGCAACATGAGAGCAAACCGAATCAAACAAACTTGAGCACCAAAACCAAAAGTTCATCAAAACAACTCCAATTTGGTTTAAAACTCATCTAGAAGTCACGTAGGTTACAGATCAAGCATCAAACAAGCAAGAACACGCATAAACAAGCCAAAATAGATCCAAACATTTTTGAGCATCATCCAACAATCAACACCAATGCCAATTCGTTTTACATATTAATGATCTACATTGTTTCTACGTCTCAAATATGCAAAAATGGCAGTGAATCAATGCATATCCAGAGTGTAATATTGAAATGTAATTACCTAGTGGAGAACTTCCACTGAGCCTTCAAATGGAGCTTAAGCTTGAAGAAACATATCCAAAATCGTTCAATAAACTTCAATAGAGCTTTTGCAATTCACGATTTGGCTTGAAATGTCCTCTATCTCCAAATTCGCAACTTGAATTTTCAACACTTTTTCAAAACTGTTCTTGATCAATTTGGCTCCAATTCTCACTTCTGATGATTTGTGAAGGTTGAAAATCTTATATGTGATGGATCTTGATCATAATTGAGCCCAATCTCAGCCTCCAACAGCCCAATTGAAAATCCAAGGAATTGAGTTTTTGAGCTTTCTCATGTACACAAAATTTTCTCAAAATTGGCTCCAAAATGCTTGAAAATGCTTGCTGGTAGCACATGGGATATGAATGGCTAAGATTAAAGCCTTGTTTAATCTCAATGGTTGAGATTTGTTGTGTAACTTCATGATGAAGAAATCTTGAAAATGGCTCACTTAAACACCTCAAATCAAAAATCTAAAATTGCCAATGTGTTTAAAATGTTGTTTGCACTCAAAATATGCACTTACTTACACCAAATTGATCAATAATGAATTAATTCCAATGTTGCCCTTTTAAGCTTCCTTTCATGAAAATTCACACATCAATTTCTCATTCCAAGCCTATTCCACGACTTCTCAATGCTTGAATAAAAAAATAACACCATTTGGAGCAAGTTTGATGTTGGAAAGATCTTCATTTGAAGTGTGCAAGTTGGTGAAATGGGCCTATAATTTTATGACCTGTAATCTTACATTCCCAAAATACCCCTGACTTACAAACCTCATAAATTGAGTTCTACAAATCAGATGAAAGACTTCTAGTACTTTTTGGAAAGCTAAGACCAAGACTTACAACTTTCATGTTAGCCAAAATTTAAGGAGAAACATCCTTCTAGGTAAAAAATGGCTTGGAAGTTGGTTGACTTTTGTTGACCAAAATCACATTCATCTGATGACCTGTAACTTGTCTGGATCATAACTTGAGTTATATAAATCCAATCAAGGACTTCTAGTACTTAAAAGAAAGCTAAGAACATGCTATACAAGTTCCATGTTGGTTAAAAGTTAAGATGAAACTTGTATCTTGAGATAGGTGGTCTTGAAGTTAGGCACTAAATAGGGGATTTTACCCTAAGAACCCTGATTTAGTAACTTCTCACACACTTGATCCTTGGTGAATTGAACTTGAAATGATATCTCATATATCTTAACACAACATCCCATGACCATAGAGACTTGGAATTGAGTTTTAATCTCCTTCAATTTCACAATTGACTGAGGATTTACCAGATGAAAACCCTAGATGCAACACCTTCAAATGTAACCTTTCACACTTAGCAAAAACACTTGGATGAGCTCCACAATGACCCTCAAGGCACTCAATGAGCTCTCTCAATATCTTACATTCATAACCATGAATACAATCCTTTGATGATCTTGAACTGGCCTCCTAGTTAGGAGCTGACCCACATACATCCATCCTTTCTTTCACAAGACCAATGCCCACTTCCTGATGACTTCATGACCATCCAAACTTGAGTAACACCCCTTGATTAGGTTCATCCCTCTAAGTAGACTCCTCTTAGTATGCATAAACTCCTGATCCCCTATTCAATGAAAAATGCTATGCAATGCAAATGCTAGAAAGAAATGAAATGAAACATAAACCAAGTTAAGAAAAGGTTGGGCAAGTTTTGGGGTGCAACACTATCATGAGATCTTCATTCCCACATAGAGTTTTAATTATTCCTCCTATGTTTCCCATGTGCATGCACTCCAGGCTCATTGAAATGTTATAAAGCTGGAGCATCGTGTGAAACATCTTATTCTCCAACATTTTGGTCTTATCTTCTAAGCTTGTTGAGGGTTGACTTGTGATCCACATATAATAGTTTTTATTGGACATTGAGCCCTTCATTATCACTTTTTGATCTTTGTTGGTACAATGCAATCAGACTTATTGAATTCCACATTCAAACCCTGATCGAATAGTTCGCTTATGTTGATCAAGTTTTTAGTAATACCTTCTACATGAAGAACTTCATTTAGGCTAGGGAGACTTAGACAACCCAGTTTTCTTATTCCTTTTATCTTTCTTCTGGCTCCATCATCAGATGTAACATAACTCTGATAATGGGTGTCATAACCTGATTTTTAACCCTAAGATTCTGCTTCTCTTTGCATCATCTATATAGCCTATCATGTCTTTCATCATGCATAATGTCCAAATTATCAGTTAGGATAACCTTGTCGGATTTATAGTCGAATCGGTCAAACTAAAAGTCAATTATGCACAAAATTAGTGGACAAAAAGTTTTAAAATCGAGCTTACAAACGTCAGTTATATTAACCTATGTTCCATGTAGTTTAACATGGCATGCTCGTTTTAATTTTTCGACTGCTTTTTGGTCGCATTTTGATCAGTCTGAGCCTTTTAACCGGGGAAAATTTATTTCAAAATTTGATTGAACGCCGTATTTTTCTGATTCATTTAAGTTGCGTTGATCATTTTGGTGCATTCATTTTTTTTCCGAGCACCTCGATACCAGTCTTATTGTTCATTTCTAACCAATTTTAATTTTAATTTTTTTAATTAAATAGTCATTTTAATTTAATCATACTTTTAATTTAGTTTTATTTTAAATATTTTATTTATCATTTTTTCTTTTTAATATTTAAAGTTTGTTCTTTATCTAGTTTTGGCAAGACTTAGCAATTAAGTTTCTTATGGTTCTTTATTTTAGCTGCTTCATTTGTGAAAAATTAGAATTGCACACACTAAAGAAAAAAAAGGGACGACTCACACATCGAGACATTCTCCCTCATTTTAATTTTAAAAAAAAAATCAATGTATGGCATGGTTGTGTGAATCAACAGAAATGAAGACATTCTCATACACATGTCGTACACATCACTAAAGGAATCACCTACTTTTCATAAAAGCCATACTTATACACAAGACTCCCTTCACTAAGTGTTTTTGGATACACATTCTGAAAAAACACTCACCCACCGTCTGCAGTACTCACCTGGCTTCCTTTTTTATTTGAATCTTCTTCACTTCTAACAAAACCATCCATAACACTTCAAAAAAGTTTTACTCTATGAAGACACCTTCTCCTACTCAATGACATTGTTAAGAAAGATGTTGATTCTTTTCCACTTGAGGGAGGTATGAGGAATACTTATTTATTTTATATCCAAGTTAGAGCCCTTCTCCCATTGTGAAGCAAAGGTCCACCTTCCACATGTTTGTGGTGGATTAGTTGAGTATTCTCTTTAAGATGACAACTTGTCTCTTCTTCATTAAAATCCACCAAAACAAACCCTTTTCTATTTATACCCTGAACTACGAGGTTTTGATCCTTCATTGGTATGTAGGCACAATACTTTGTATCTTTCCAAACACAAAAACAATAAAAAACACTTCTCTTCTCATCTCCACAATATTTTTTTAGCAAACACTTTTAACCTAACACAGATATTTCAAGAGGTTCCTATAGGATATTATAGATATTATGGTGTTATTACCTTTCCTTAGTATAACCAACCCCCGTACCTTATATCTCTTCTTTTTCTTAGCTTTTAGTTTTACTTTATACTTTACATGTTTACTTTGGGTATATTCGCTCATTTCCCCTTCCCTTGGAAAAATAAAAGATTTGCGGTGACATCTAGTTTTGTGAGTCTAGCAAACCAATAACTATGGTCTCCAATTCTTCACCGCGATAGAATTGACGACTTCACTAGGTACCTTTTCCCCCAAGATGGTTACACCTAACTTGTTAGTATTTGTGTTATTATTATTGTTTGCCTTTTTTGGTTGGATTTTCTATTTTGTGGGTAATTGGTAATTCATGAGAAGTGAGATAAGTCCTAACTCAGACTTGAGTGCACAATAAGATAGGATAATGGTATGATCAAAATTTACATGTCAGGAGTAATCATGAACACGATTAACATATGATGTAACCACACTCAGTAAAGGCCTTTTTAATGGTAGTATTTGTCATTGCGAGTAATCGTAATGGCACTATTATTGTCGACCTGGGAGGCCGAAAACCTGAGAACCTTTAGAACCCAACAACCCCTCTTGGGCGTTTTAGGATGTAGTGCGGTGATTATCCAGGTGTAGACCTGAGGTAGTTGTTATGCGATACTACACTTAGATGAGTTTCTCTTGAGAATATTCTTGGCCTGCGCAAGTAGTTGTGCAAGCCGATAATATCTAAAAGATAGATCAATGACTATGGGAACCTTTTAGAACCTTGTTTTACAGGCAGTAAACCCATAGTACATACCCTGTGGGATGGTTAGACCAATGGCTCCATGCTCGTGACGTCGAATATTTTAACCCCATATGTTTGTAACCTTGTTTGTGGTTGATGCATAGACATGCATTCATGAAAACTCTTTTAGTTTGATTTCAAGGAACTTAGATGTCTTTCTTTGTAAACATAATTAGGTATCATCATGGATTTCAGAAGGAGGAACATTAAGAAGTATAGTTTCAAGAGTCCTGACTTGACAGAGTTGAGAAGATTAGGATCTATGGTATCTAGTCTTAAGGATTTCAGAGTTCATTATGCAAAGCTTTTGGGTATTTGGAGACTAAAATTGAAGACAGAGTTCTTGACACCCTTATTCAATTTTATAACCCTCTCTGTCATTGCTTCACGTTCTCTGATTACCGTCTTGTGTCTACTTTGGAAGAGTATTCTTATTGGGTTGTGTTTCCATTGTTAGACAAAGTGCCTTTTAGTGGTTTAGAGAAGATTCCTGAGCCTTCAGTCATTGCAGAAACCCTTCACTTGGAGACATCTAATGTAAAAGATAATCTCACTATAAAGGAGGGATTCAAGGGTTAACTTCTAGATTCTTGATGGGAAAAGCTTCTATCTTAGCCAAAGCAGATAGTAGGGATGTTTTTGAATTTGTTCTTATAATACTCATCTATGGTCTTGTGATGCTCTCAAACATTGACAATGTTGGTTGATGTTAATTCCATCCGCATATTCTTGATTGGTAACCCAGTGCCTACTTTACTTGGAGACACTTACCATTCTATTCACCTTAGAATCTCTAAGTGTGGTGGAGCCATCACATGCTGTGCACCTCTGTTATATAAGTGGTTTAAGTCGCACTTGCCTTAATCCAGACTCTTTATGGAGAATCTCGATAAGCTTAGGTGGTCTTAAAGGCTTATGTCTATCACTCAGACAAATCTGACTTGGTACATCCCAGTTTATGACATTGGAGAGGTCATCGACAGTTGTGGGGAATTCCCTAATGTATCTCTTCTTGGTATCCAAGGGGGAATTAACTACAATCCTATTCTCGCAAGGCGTCAATTTGGGTATCCTATGAAGGACAATCCTATTCTCTCAAGGCGTCAATATGGGTATCCTATAAAGGACAAGCCTAGTAACATTCTAGGTGCAGGTTTCTTTTATCTTAATGGAGAAGATAATTCAGATTTGAAGGATAGAGTTTTGCGTGTTTGACGTAATATTCACAGGAAGGGTAAGCATCAATTGGAGAAGATGAATTGTGTTACTTTTGAGCCCTATACTCAGTGGGTGCATGCTAGAGCATGCGAACTCAAGATGTCATGTTTGTTTTAGAGGCCTTCTATACCATTTGTCATAGCATCCTCATCCACCATTCTCATTGAGAATAAGGAAGAGTTTCAGGAAATTCTGGCAAGGATGAAGTTAGAGAGAGACACTTGGGAAAGTAAGTTCCACGCTTTAAATGCTAAAAAGATAGAGTTGGAGAAACAATTAAAGGAGAAGGATGATCTGATTGTGATACTTGAGCATCATGCTGTGGAGAAGCAAGAGGGGCAAGATAACTTATTTTTCTCTAGCGTTCAGTCATCTTCTATTCTAGTGTTCATTAGTATTTTGACAATCCTCCCACCTCAGGTGCATGGAAAAAGATCATCGACGAGCTTGTAATTGAGAATGCTCAGCTGAAGAGGCATAAGAGGAAACATCAGTAAGGAGTTGAACCTTCTTCAGCAAGGATTCCTTAGGAATCATAGGATTTTAGTTGTTTTCCTCATGTATTTTGTAGGATATTTCGAAACTGTACTTCAAAATTGTAATCCTTTCGTTATTAACGAAATGAAGTTTTTTTTCCAACTATTCAAAAGTTTCATCCTTTATGATGTTTTCAATTTTTATGATCATTAAAGTTCTTTGAAAACTAACTAACTCATTTGCATTGCATAATCATGCATCATTCAACATTGCAATTTTTTATTCCATTTTTTTCATGTCTTTTGTCTCATTAGTCAAGTTGTTTCACCAGTACAACACTCGAGCCTAGTCGTTAAAAAAATATGGATTAACTAGAACAAGAGAACCACACACTTTGCGAAGAGGTTGCTAGTTTGAAGATTGGTAGGGAATGTCTGATTGCTTTGGTTGAAGCTCTGGTTGCTTCTCAGTGTCGGCCTTATTCCCCTCCTTATACTCATCAGCAGCCTAATCAGAGGAAAGATGAGTTTGATGCTATTCTGGTATCTTATGTTGAGCTGTATCCTGTCCTAGTGTAGAAGGGATGGGTCAAGACAAGGGAACCACCTACTATCCCTAAGATTCATATTAGGTATTTCAAAGCCAATTCTTTTTGTACATTTCATCAAGGTGCACCCGGGCATGACATTGAAGATTGTTTTTCTCTCAAGAAGGAAGTGCAAAAGCTGGTCAAAGAGGGTATTTTGTTCTTCAAAATGGATGATCCCAAGGTCCAAGTAACTTTGTTGCTTAAGCATAGAGCGAGTAACTCTATGAACATGGTTGATTAATGCTTTGGAGCTTAAGGATGTTCTTTAAGCATGTGTCTTTTCAAATCTTTAGTCCATTACTGCTTTTTTCATATGTAACTTTCCTTGTTTGATAATGCACTGATTATGCATATAAGAAGTTTTATGTTTTAAATGATTAATGCAATGAGCATGTTTATCTTGAAGTAATACATTTGTATTCACTCATACAATTCTTTTTCTACTTTATAATGCCAATGCTACCCAATCTCTTGCCTGGGTAGAGAATTGGAGGGAGGATGACGAAAGTGAAAACGCAAGATCTCTGGTTGTATGCTTTTAAATAAAACCCCATTGATGATATAAGGAATTGTTTCAAATCCCCAAACACCAGAGATGTAAGGGAGATAGACCCTCATTAACTCTTTTGAGCCTTGAAGTAGGAGTTTTCCTTTTGTAAAAAAACCCTCCATTTTTAACCGGGGCAGGGTAGTCTTCAGTTAAACTGATTGAGCGTCCAAACTTACAAAAAAAGAGCGAACATCTGAGGATCCACCATACCTATCCCTCACAAATTAGGAGGCTAGGAGTCAAATGTATAATGATTAGCCCTTAATTAGCTAAGGAATGAGGCAGTCACAATTGTTTCAACAAGTTAAAACGACTTAGAGTCACACGAATTGTTCGTAAGTCAAAATTGAAAAAAGAAAAAAAAGTCTGCTAAGTCAAAACCTATGAAGGAGATTTAGGCAAAATTGGGGCATCCCACTGGACTTCAAGATCAAATACAAAAGACTCAGTCCGGACAAAAGTTAGGGAAATATGAAAGGCCTAAAAAACTAAAAGGATCACAAAGCAAAAATCCTCAGCAAATAACAAAGTCGTGTCATCAGACACCAAAAACAAAAAGGTAAGTGATTGCCGTGTTCAAAGCCTTTGTGTTTCTCAACCATATAAAAACTTTTTTTGAGAGATGAGCGATCGCGTAATGTTAGCTGAATGTAGGATCGAAGAACATCACGAAGAATGGATGAGTACAAATAAACTTTGAGCCTAAAAATATTTTTTTGAAAACCGTGAACCAGACCACTTTACAACCCCTAATAGACCTAATTGAAGCAGAGTTTATTTCAAAAGAATACTCAATAAGATAAAGTTTCCTGACTCCTATGAGTTGCGCTCAAAATATGTGTTAGTTTTGTGAAAGAAAATTAATGTCATATCTTAACTAGTGATTCAGTCACATGTTATCGTGATATATTTTTAATAAAAACTTCAAGACTAACATGTGTATTACATTACCAGTCTCAAAATTAACATTTTTTCTTGCTAACATTGCTTGATATCAAGAAAGATACATATGAGCATCAATGATGAGCTTAATACTCCTTAAACAGGGTCAAGTTGTTTTCCCAATTATTGCTTTCATAGTCTGATCATCCCTAGGGGGCAAGTTGGAAGACTCAGTTGTGCCAAATATAGTCAATCGGGGATAGTTACGTTGAGATTCAATAAATCTCTCTAAGAGTCTAAAGACACTGAGGCATTTTGGATGCCAAGTTTTCTATAAAATCCTCTTGAGATGATTTTTTTCTCTTAAGCCATGTAATCTGGGGCCTTTGAGAATTGAAAATTATTTTTATCCATTCACAAGAATTGTTGTTCATTTGCGATGACCACCATGCAGTTCAACAATGCTGAATTATGTTTTTTTTTCTAAAGTAGTGTGTTCTTGTGATCTGTTTTACACATACTCCCACTGATAAGTATTTACTCCAGGTATCCACGACATGTTTGGTGTGTGACCTAGGAGTTCCCCAGTGGGTTTCTTATGAACTTAGTGCTCCCTAATGAAGTATTAAGCCTGCATTCCCAACTAAAGATTCAAGTCCCTCCAGCTGAATGTGGTTATATTCACCAGCAGAATATTGAATTTACCTTATCCCCCGTGGAATCCTAAGCCTAAATTCCCAACTAAGCTTTGATTCAAGGATCCCATTCTCTCCAGCTAAATTTAGTTCTTTTTGCCACCAGGATATTTATTTTATCCCTTATGAAGTCTTAAAGCCTGGTGTCCCTAGCTACAACTTTAATTCAAGTTTCTCCAGTTATGGGTGATCCTTTCCTAGCAGATCTTTATTTTACTCGAAGAAGAGTTCATGTTGTTACCCCTAGTGGATCTTTGAGGTTATAAGATTGATTTTTGGGTTATCCTCAAGTGAAGTATCTTTCTCTCCCCATAGAGATTTAAGCCTTATGGCAGGACTTTAGTCCATCCATGGCCTTTGATTCATCCCCAGTTATGCTTCCATCTTCTTGAGATTAGTCGAGTGTTCGATTCTACTGCGATGTTTATTTCATATCCAATTTATTTCTTTCGGCTGTTTTGTCAGCATAAACATAACATGACATACATACATTCATACACATATACATGATACATGTGCATTTCACATTTTCGTGATGTTTCTTATTTCATTCATATTAGTTGTGCTTATCCCTAAGTGATGCTTCGCCTCTCCTCAAATAGAGTTATCAACCATAAGCATAAAGTGTATGTCCTTTCTAATTCCCCATCGAGTTTATCCCTCTTGGAAGATTTTTACTTTAGCTTTCCTTCCCATATCTGGATAGGATAAAACCCCAGACGAGCTCATCCCTCATTGGGTAGAGTCTTTTTTTACTATTTCTCTCTAGTTTATTCCTGGATTGAACTTGGTCTTTAACAATTGTTAGGTTTCGAATCTCTCTAGGCCGTTAAACCTAGATCAAAAGTGCATTTATTTTGCACCTTTGAATACTTTGTCTCTCCAAGAATAATCTGTTTATGGATCCCCATTAAAGAAAACCTTTATTCCCCAGTAGTGTTGTTGTAACACGCTCTTGGAATTTATACCTAACAACAAGTGGCAATCTCTTTATTTGAGTAGCTTGTTTTGTTATCAGATTTTTTGTTGGACGACAAATGGCACTCTCTTTTCATAACAACTTGTCTATCCCCAATAAAGTTATCAGATTACCAATTTTTATTTCATCAAATGGCATCTCTCCGAAAGTCCCCTCAGAGAAGTTTGTTGAAGATTATTACAAGTGTTTTTCTCTTTATTTGAGATAACTTATTACAAGGATTTTATCTGCTTCAATGTAATTTCAAACTACATCTAGTAATGTTCTCCCCAATGAACTAATTATCAAATTTTTTTTCCATCAAATGGCATCTCTCTGGAAGTCCTGTCAGAGAAGTTTGGTGAAGATTCTTACAGATGATCTTTCTCTTTATTTGAGAAATTTGTTTTGCAAGTCAGCTGGCCCGCATCTCTTTCAAAGATCCCTGGTGAAGTTATTTTCCATCAAATGGCATTTCCCTGAAAAAGTCTCGAAGGGAAGTTTGGTGAAGCTTTATTTTCAATCAAATGGCACCTCTCCGAAAAAGTATCGAAGGGATGTTTGGTGAAGCTTTATTTTCCATCAAATGACATCTCTCCGAAAAAGTCTCGAAGGGAAGTTTGGTGAAGATTTATTTTCCATCAAATGGCATCTCTCCAAATAAGTCTCGAAGAGAAGTTTGGTGAAGCTTTATTTTCCATCAAATGGCATCTCTCTAAAAAATATCGAAGGGATGTTTGGTGAAGCTTTATTTTCTATCAAATGGCATCTCTCCGAAAAAGCCTCGAAGGGAAGTTTGGTGAAGCTTTATTTTTCCAGGAAATGGCATTTCTTCAGAAATGTCCCATAGAGAAGTTTGTTGTGAAATTTAACTAACTTGCATGTATCTCTTCTAAAGATCCCCGCTAGAGTTATTGATTCATAATTCCTAGCGAATGACAGTCTCTTTAGCAGAGATAGTTTGTAGTTGGTCCATTCGTGGCCTATAACCCGTAGTCGTGGGGAGATTTACATTTTTCCATTTTCAAGTGGAGGACTTGATTAAATAAGAAACTGAGACCCGTTTGTGACTTATGACCTGAGTCGTGGGGAGGTTATTATCCTTTTCAAACAAATTACTTGATTACATAAAAAGTTAAACCTTATTCTGATAGAGGAAACCTGTTATTATTTCGATTATCAGAGTAATGATATCATCCCTGGTATAATGTCAATCCTTTCCCCAGTAGAGTTGCAACTTTTTCCCCAGTAATTCATCCTTTGTGGTGCCATTCCCCACAATATCCTCTTCTTGCATTCATATCATATCATAAGCATCTTTGTGGCATCTTAGGGAAAATAATTATACATGTTTGTATTTAACTCTGTCCCATTACGTCAAGACGAAGATTTCAATCTTCACTCCGGATAGAAGAAACTTAAATAGGGGCATCTGTCACACCCTAATTTTTAACCCTAATATTCCGCTTCTTTTGCATCATCTGTATAGCCTATCATGTCTTTTATCACGTATAATGCCCAAATTATCAGCCAGGATAACCTTGTCGGATTTACAGCCGAATCGGTCAAACTAAAAGTCCACTATGAGAAAAATAAGTGGACAAAAAGTTTTAAAATCGAGCTTGCAAACGTCAATTATATTATCCTATGATCCATGTATTTTAACCTGGCGTGCTCGTTTTAATTTTTTGACTACTTTTTTATCGCATTTTGATCGATCAGAGCCTTTTAATCCTAGAAATTTATTTCAAAATTTGACCGTACGCTGTATTTTTTCGAGTTGTTTATGTTGCGCTGATCATTTTGGTGCATTCATTTTTTTCCGAGCACCTCGATACCAGTCCGACTATTCATTTTTTAACCGATTTTTATTTTTATTTTTTAATTAAATAGTCATTTTTATTTAATCAGACTTTTAATTTAGTTTTATTTTAAATACTTCTTTTATATTTTATTTATCATTTTTTTAATATTTAAAATTTGTTCTTTATCTAGTTTTTGGCATGACTTAGCAATTAAGTTTCTTATGGTTCTTTATTTTAGTTGCTTCATTTGTGAAAAATTAGAACTTCACATGCTGAAGAAAAAAAGGGATAGCTCACACATCAAGACTTTCTCCCTAATTTTAAATTTTAAAAAAAATGTATGGCATGACTGTGTGAATCAACAGAAAGGAAGGTATTCTCATACACGCGCCATGAACATCACTAAAGGAATCACCTACTTTTCATAAAGGCCATACATATACACACAAGACTCCCTTCACTAAGTGTTTTTGGATACACATTTTGAAAAAACACTCACCCACCACCTGCACTACTCATCTGGCTTCCTTTTTTTCTTATTATGAGGAATGCTATTTCTACACCACAATGGTACACTCCATACATACACCAAGACTATTTGATTAAATAAAAAAATATTTTTATCATAAATAGTAACCGTATATGTGAACAGTAGTTTAAAGTAGTGAAATAAAGTTGATTAACGGAATGCAAAAAATTGATTAATGAAGTGATGAAGTTGGTTAATAGACGTTCAGAGTTAAAAATATTTTTAATAATAAATTAAAGTTGGTTAATAAAAATTAAAAAGTTGGTTAATGAGGATATGAAGTTGATTAATCACGTAATTTTATATTAAAATTATTTAATCTAAAAAACTAAAAATTAAAAACAAAATTAAAATATTAATTTTTTATATATATTTTACTGTTCACCGTATTAGTGAACAGCGTAGGTGTAGGATTTGGTGTAAAAATATCATTTTTGTTTTTTTATTAGAATCTTCTTCACTCCTCACAAAACCATCCATAACACTTCAAAAAAAGTTCACTCCATGAAGACACCTTTTCCTGCTCACTCTCACAGCAGCACATAACCCACTTCATATTTTATTTTCATGACTTCCACCTTCCACCATTCACAAATGACCTGAGAATTTTTTCTTAAAAAACTCAAACCACACTACACCATCGTCATCTTCCTTCGCCACCCCATTTCTTTTTCTAAAACCAAACACCATCATCATGCTAATATCCCTCATAAAAAAATATATCAGCTAACAACTTCATTTTCCACAAAAGGATCCGTCCGTTACAGTAGTACTAGGAAGCCTCATATCTTCCCTCTCTCACGTTGGATCCGTAAACCCTGACACCACCTTGGAACCAACCTATTTTTTTCCTCATCTCCTTTCTCAAATCGTGGAAACCCTATAGGCCATAAAAACATTCTTCTCCTTCAACTACCAGCTCTTCATCTCTTATTCAAGACTTCAAAAAAATTCACTTCACACAAAACCACTTTACTCCATTCGCCTTCATTTAAGCTCAAGACTCTCTCTTCACTCTTACAAAAAACAACTTGCACCTTAAAAAAGGAATTATCTTCTTCATGAGAAAATACGATGAACTTACTCCCTGCTCCATTTTTTCACCACCACAACAACAACTCGACTTCACATTACACAGCAACAACGAGCTCTCAAAGTTACTTGGCTTGTAATGGTTCGAATCTTAAATCCTCTTGTGTATTTGTTATTGTGTTTGCGCTGGATTTTAATGTGTGATATTGATACGATGCTGTAAATACATGTTTGTGTTGATGCTAGTTTGGCCTGCATACAATCACTCTCAAGTAACTTAGTTATTAATAAGAACGGTGGTATGAGTGTCCCTAAAGCATTCTTCATGGTGTTTTCTTTGTTTGTGTTGAAAAAGGAATTGTTAACTTGAGTTTTCTTTTGCGTTTTAGCAGATTTTTTTTGGTCTCTGGTTGTTGAAGAAAGTAGAAACGTGGTCATGAGAGAGAGTTAGATTGTGTTGTTTCTGAAAAGTCCAATCAATTTTTATTTATTTACTTATCTTTATTTATTTTTAAGATTATTATATGTATAGATTAAATATTGCATTTTCATTGTGTATATTAGGCTCATCAATCATTGAAATCTGATATGCCATAAAAAAGGATAAAAAAAGAGTTTATATTTTTATTCATTTGTTTGTTTTAATTTTTAATTTGTTATATATTAAAAATGCCAAAAAAATATTTTTTTATTTTTTATTTTTAATATATTCATTTTCTGATTTAATTAGTTATTTGTTATATATTAAAAATTCCAAAAACATGTTATTAATTATTAATCATTTTAAATATTTTTATTTAATATTGATTAATTATAGTATTAATTAGTCTTATTAAATATTTATATTTAACTTGATTAATAATTCTATTTGTTGTCCGATTTCATTTCGTGATTGTTTGTTTCTATGTTTTGGGCTTGCTATTCCTTGATTAATTCTTGATGATGATGTACTCATGTGATATTTCTGCCTTGACTTAAGTCTTGCTTCATTTAAGATGATTTGACTTGTTTATTTTGAATAATGATCTTTGACATGTATTGATATCTTTGCACCATTGACTTGATTATTCCATGATATACATGATTAGGTTTTCATTTGAGATCACTTGAGACACTTTGTATTGTGAGTTTGTGTTGACTAGACGTCTTGATGCTTGCTTTACACATGTGTTGTTACTTGCATATGAGCTTAGCCTTTGAAATTTAAGATTTTCTTGTGTTTCTTAGATACCACCCTCATGATGTATAACTTGTTTGACATTAATTTGTGGCTCTTGAATCTTTATGATGACTTATGTATAAATCCAAGGGAAGAGCTTATGGCTGACTTTGTTGTCATGTGCATATGCATTATTGTTAGTTCCTTTGCATCTTTCCTCATTGCATGATTCTTGCTTTCCCCTTATTTTATTATTTTTATTTTGATTACTTTAGGTTGTGTGTAAGTCTTGTGGTTTTTGGATTGGCTGCATTTTGGTAAAACAACATGCTGTTAGCAAGGTGTTGAACTAGATGTTTTGCCATGTCAGTCAAACATCATGTTCTACATGATGTTGGGACATGTTCCAGGACATGTTATACCAGATAGTTAGGGCATGACTATTTTGGTAATTTTAGTGTGAGTTTTGAGTGTGTTATGATGCACACGTGGTCGACTATTATGGGAGAGTATTGTGGGAATTTCTGTTATTGCATATTCGGTTACTTTTCGTAAAAAGGATCCTTGAGGCTTTTTAGGAAAAATTTTATTTTTCTCCTATTATCATGCAAGTTGATTTGCATCCATTTTATATTGATTGCTGCTATTTGTGCGTCTCAAGAAGCCCATGTGCAGTAGGTCTCAAGGCTATTTAAAGAGAAGACAAAACCTTATTTGAAAATAAGAGCATATCGTGAAGAATTTAGAGAATTACGATTAGTCGTTGTATTGGTTGGTCCCTAGGGTTTTCATTTGTTAATTGTATGTCACCCATGTATCTTTTGATGCATTGAGTTTGACTGATTGTTTATTTTTCATTCTAATATTTTAAGTAAAGAGTGTATGGTTCTTGGCTGAAGCTTATAAGCAAAAGCGAGTATTATTTTGGAAGTGTGATATTATGTTTTTGTTGTTTTGTATACAACCACTGGGATTGTGATTGTTTGATATCACTGAGGGAATTAAGGAGTGAGAGGGGTTTTTATATCTAGAAGTTCCTAGGTAGAAGTTGCAATAGGTAGGGATTAAGTGAGGAGTTTTAAATTGGGATTGTTTAACTTTGAATTAATACTATTAGTTGCGGATTTCCTTCCTACCTTGGTAGCCTTTGGATGTAGGTGACTCGCACCGAACTGGGTTAACAACTTTGGTATTATTTATTTTCTACAATTTATAGTTTTTGGTTGTGTGTGTTCAAACTGTATTTTGATCCTAGTGTTGTGACATCTGTCTCGATATCTGGTATCTGCGTGTCAGAATTTCCCAAGCATCCTTAGCCATAGTACTATGGACAAGGAAAGAAGAGGAAATGTTAATAGGCCTCCAATATTGGATGACACTAATTATGACTATTGGAAGGCACGTATGGTGCCTTTCTTAAAGTCGATGGACAATAAAACTTGGAAGGATATCATCAAGCGTTGGGAGCACTCTATGGTTAAGAATAAGGATGGTAAAGAATCCTTGAAGCCAGACGAGGATTGGACCAAGGAGGAAGATAAGACAACTCTTGGAAACTCCAAAGCATTGAATGGTTTATTCAATGGAGTTGACAAGAACATGTTCAGGTTGATCAACACTTGCACTATGGCTAAGGATGCTTGGGAAATTCTCAAGACAACTCATGAAGGAACCTCCAAGGTTATGATGTCAAGACTTCAGCTTCTCACTACCAAATTTAAGAACTTGAAGATGAGGGAGGATGAGAGTATTCATGACTTTCACATGAATATACTTGAAATAGCTAATGCCTTTAGTGCCTTGGGAGAGAAGATATCAGATGAGAAGTTGGTAAGGAAAATTCTTAGGTCTATTCCTAAGAAGTTTGACATGAAGGTCACTGCCATAGAGGAAGCCCATAACATTAGCAATATGAGGGTTAATGAGTTAGTTGGATCACTTCAAACATTTGAATTGACTTTGAATGATAGGATTGAAAAGAAAAATAAAAGCATTGATTTTGTATCCAATGCTGAAGACAAAGAGGGACAAGCTAATCTGGACACTGAGGAGGGACTGTCAAATGCTATTATTCTACTTGGGAAGCAACTCAGTAGAATTCTAAAGATAATGGATAAAAGAGGAAGACCTGGTGTCAAGGACATCACCTCTAACATCAGAAATAATTCTGATTCTCAAAATAATTTCAGAACTAAGAGAAGTCAGATCAAAGTAAAGGGATTCAATGTTATGAATGTGAAGCATTTAGGCACATAAGACCAGAGTGTCCTAACTATCTCAAGAAGAAAAAAGAAAAGAAAAAGGATTGGTTGTTTCTTGGTCTGATGATGAGTCTAAAGATGAATCCAACTCATAATTTGGTGAACCTGCTACTACTCTCTCTGGTAGATGGGCTGATGAAGTGGAAGCATGTGATGAAAATGATTTCTAAGCAAGATCTGGAGGTTAACTACAAGAAAGCCTACAACAAGTGTGAGGAATATCAGAAGACTTAAGAAAATCAGAAAAAGGTCATAGCTGAACTGGAAAGTGAGAAGAAGGAACTCCTAAGTGTTACTTCTCATCTTAAAAATGAGATAACTCTTGAATTTCAAGCCCAATAGTGCAACAGACTCTGTGAGAAGGATGAAGAAGGGTGAAGACACAAAAGTGCATTATCAATCTATTAACAATCAAAGTAAAGTGTCTGTAGGGAAGTTCTTTTCCCAAGAAAGGAAGAAGATGGTCGCAATGTCTAACCACAGGTTACAACATCCTGGTAGACATGGTGAACATCAAAGTAATTACCAATCTTCTTGGAGATGTCACCACTGTGGTGAGTATGGGCATATAAAACCTTTTTTCTATAAATTATATGGAAATCAAAAGCCTATTATTCGTGTCAAGGTTAATCAAGTAAGCAAAAAAAGAAGCTTCAAAGATAGGGAGGTGAATTATGTAGCTCACACTTCTTTGAGAGTGTCAACTAGAGATGATTGGTACTTTGATAGTGTATGTTTTAGACATATGATAGGGGCTCAGGAGTTGCTGGTAGATGTAAAATCTCAGTCCACAAGTTCTGTAAGATTTGGTGTTGGTGTGAAAGGAGAAATAAAAGGTATTGGAAAATTGGAAGGTGTTGGAACTCCTAGGCCAGATGATGTGCTCTTCGTGAAAGGTCTAACTGTCAATCTCATCAACATTAGTCAGTTTTATGATCAAGGTCTGTTAGTAAACTTCTCTAGGTCAGAATGCCTAGTCAAGGATGAAAGGAACATTGTTCAAATGAAAGGCGTGAGGTCCAAAGACAACTGCTATCTTTGGGAACCCCAATCAATAACTTACTCTATATCTTGCTCTATTCATAAAGAGGAGGGAGTGAAGTTATGACACCATAGACTTTGAAATCTTTCTCTCAAAAGGATGTATGAGATCATTACAGTAAGAGCCATTACAAGGATATCAGAACTCAAGGTTATAAACTGGGAAGTCTGTGGTGAATGTAAGGTTGATGTGCAACCCATGATGTTTCCATCAATGTTGCATCATCGGACTACTTCCAAAGTTCTGGAACTTCTTCACATAGCCTTAATGGGGCCAATGAAAGAAGAAAGCTTGGGTGGAAAGAGGTATGTTGTTATGGGTATAGATGATTTATCTGAGTTTACATGGGTAAGCTCCATTAGAGAAAAGTCAGATATCTTTGAAACCTTTAAAGATATATGTCAGGATTTTCAAAGGGAACATAATAGGAGGATTGTCAAGATCAGGAGCTATCATGATAAAGAGTTTGAGAATGCAATATTTTCAGAGTTTTGTGCTTTTAGAGGCATAACTTATGAGTTTTTCTATTCCATCTCTTCTTAACATGATGAAATTGCAGAGCAAAAGATAAGGACTATATCAGAATCCACAAGAGTAATGCTTTATGCTAAGAATTTTCCATATCTCTTTTGGACTAAAGCTATGAATATTGCTTTCTATGTTCATAATAAGGTTACATTGAGGGATGACACTACAACCACTCTCTATGAGTTATGGAAATACAGGAGAACTGAAGTCAAATACTTTCTCAGCTTTAGAAGTACATGCTATATCTCAACTAGCAAAGAGCAACATGGTAGAATGTATCATGAAAGTGATGAATGAATATTTCCAGGATACTCTTTTAGCAACAGAGCGTATCGAGTCTTCAACTCCAGAACTAGAATGACTATGGAATCTATAAATGTTGAAATTGATGAATCTATCATTGAACAAATGACAGACATTGAAGATAATGTTGGGACATCATCTTGTCAGACTGTTGAGACTGAAAGAGAGGAAAGTTATAGTGTCACTACCATTGTTCCATATCACTCTAAAGTGAGTTCATATCTCTATGTGAATGGAGATACATGACAATTAAAGGCTCTCATTGTAAGAAACTCAATTGAAAGAAACATCACTGAAGCTACAAAGGGAATAACAAGCACACATCTTGGCTTCAGGCTTGGACCAATGACAAGTTCTAGTATTCAAGAAAAGAAAACCTTGAAGTATGTATTTAGAACAAGGGATGACGCTTGGATCAATAAGAAGCGAGTATATGTTTCTTGGTGTACTGATGCAACTAAAGAGGATAGTCTTCACTCAATATGGATAAAGCAGATAGTGAAAAGTCAAAATATAATGTCAGATGTTATAACATTACATTGTGAGGATCTAAATCAATGGGATAAGAACCTTGATGGAGATAATTTTTTAGTCACAATTTTTGCTGAAGGAAAAAGTGTTACTTGTTAGAACACAGATTGGTTCTTAGTTATATCTCTATTTTTTGATGATAACACTTACGAAATTTTGTATTAAGAAATTATATACTCTAAATTTGTTCAAGTATTTTTGTTGCATATATTAAATTTAATATTCTTCTGAAAGCAAGAATGGCTCTGAACGTTGAACTACGCAAGGCTCTGAAGCGTCAGAAGCATCTCTTAGAAGACTCTGAGCGCTGCCTACAGAAGGATCTGAAGCAGAAGCTACAAAAGCATCTTAAGCATAGACTGAAGACTTTGTATGAAGAGTTTCAAGCACTATTTTTCAAAACACTCTGATAGTACTGTACGCTGCAAGTACTGAGGATCTGATCTCCAAACTCTGCTCTAATTAATCTCACGCTGAAGCACACTTGCTGCAACACTCTGATACAGTAAACTCTGAAGAACATCAAGACTCTAATCACTCAAGGCTCTGATGTTAATTGCTGTAAATTAGAAACTTGTTGAAGAAGAATTCAAAGTTATATCTGTTGGTTATGCCAAACGAATCTTTCCTCTTTTATGCTAGACACAAGAACTCAGGCAAAAAGGATTTCTCTGAACGTTCTACTTCTAGGAAAGGTCAAGTGATGTGAAGACAAAAGGCTACAGCTATTTTGCAGTACACGGTCTTCAAGCTTGCAACGTCTTGGACTTCTGTGCCTATAAAAGCAAGCCTTCAACAACTTTCTTCAGTTGACGAAATTATCTAAATTCATTAAAAAGCTGTCATACAAATTATTATTCTTTTCTAAATTTATTTAATACGTTCTTAAACTTAAGTGTAAATCACAGTTGTGATACAACTTTCTTAGAAGCATTTCAAACACTTGTTTAGTTTACATTTGATTGTAAAAATTCCTTGAGAAGACCAAGTTGTGGTCAGTAGTTCTTAAGAAGACTAAGAACAGTTGTTCTTAGTGGTTGTTATTGTAATCAGTTTGATTATAATGGATTAATTCTTTGTGGAGAAAGGAAAATCACTCTTGATAGGGTGGACTGGATTAGTTGAGTTCAACGAACCAGGATAAAAATATTTGTGTTTTTATTGCCATAATATTTTCTAAATCCTTATTCAACCCCCCTTCTAAGTATTTTCTCACCTTCAGTTGGCATCAGAGCTCCGGTTCTGTGTGTGCTATCACTTCACCATGAACAGAAAAAATCCAGTTGAGAAAACTTTGATATATATTCTTGGTTGTTATTATGACTGAAGCTTCAACATCTAACATCAACAACAGATATGAAGAAAGGGATAGAATCAACACAAAAACCCCTATGTTTGATGGGGAGAAGTTTGACTATTGGAAGGACAGAATAGAGAGTTTCTTCCTTGGTTATGATGCTGATCTATGGGACTTAGTCATTGATGGTTATGTTCACCCCACTGATGGGGATGGCAAGAAAATTGATAGAAAATCTATGACTGAAGTCCAGAAGAAGGAGTTCAGAAATCATCACAAAGCTAGAACAATCTTATTAAATGCTATATCTCATACTGAGTATGAGAAGATTACCAACAGAGAAACTGCATTTGATTTGTTTGAGTCTTTGAAGATGACACATGAAGGGAACTCACAAGTTAAAGAGACCAAGGCTCTGGCGCTGATCCAGAAGTATGAAGCTTTTAAAATGGAAGAACATGAATCTATAGAAACTATGTTCTCTAGATTCCAGATCCTCACAACTGGATTAAAAATGCTGGACAAAGACTGCTGATCATGTGAAGAAGATCATCAGAAGATTGCCCATCAGATGGAGACCAATGGTCACTGCTCTGAAGCTAGCTAAGGATCTGAACAAGATCACATTGGAGGAACTAATCAGCTCTCTGAGGAGCCATGAAATTGAACTTGAAGAAGACGAGCCTCAAAAGAAAGGTAAGTCAATTGCTTTAAAATCTAAAAAATCTGTTAAAGCGTTGCAGGTGTTAGAAGAAAGTTCTGAAGAGTCTTCTTTTGAAGAAGAAGATGAACTGTCCTTGCTTTCCAGAAGAATCAACAAACTCTGGAAGCACAAACAGAGGAAGTTCAAGAACTTCAAGAATCCAGATCAACGCAAAGAGTCCTCTGGACATAAAAGATCTGGAAAGAAGGAGGTTGTTTGCTATGAATGCAAGGAACCTGGGCATTACAAGAACGAATGTCCAAAGCTTCAGAAAGAAAAGCCAAGAAGGAAGCCTGAGCATAAAAAGAAAGTTCTGATGGCTACATGGGATGATTCGGATGCATCTGAATCTTCATCAGAGTCAGAAGAAGAATGCGCCAACATGTCATTGATGGCTGGAGTAGAAGATCAGGATGAAGGATCATCTGGATCTGAATCTGACTCAGAAGAGGTACTTTCTGATCTCTCTAGGGAAGAACTTATTAAAGTTTTATCAGAAGTCCTAAAAATCTATAACCAGATTAAGCTCAAATGCAAGAAGCTTAAATGCAATCTTGAATCTGAGAATAGTCTGTTAAAGTCAGAAGTTGCTGAGCTCAAAGAAAATAATTTGAAAATGAAAAATAATTTTGAAAAAGTTCAACAAGACTCTGAATCTGAAACTAAGTCAAAATGCAAAAATATTTTAGAAGAATATGACTTCAGTTTTCAGAAGTTTCTGGCTAAAAGCATAGATAGAAGCAAGATGGCTTCAATGATCTATGGAGTTAGCAGAAACAACATGAAAGGAATTGGATATGAATCTTCCTCTAGAAAGGATATAAATCCAATGCCTGTTGATAAACTTATCATTAAGAAGACTCACTTATATTCTCATTTTAAGTTTGGTCATCTGAATGATATTAAACACACACGTTCTGATTAGAACGTTTCTGTGTTTAAACCAAAAGTTAGTCAGAACAAAACTGTTGTAAAAAGACAGAAGTTCAGACAAACTTTTAAGGCAACTAACCCAAAAGGACCCAAAAAGATCTGGGTACCTAAGGATAAGATAATACCTATTGCAGATGTATTTAGCATCAAACTCAAGACGCCAGTCATGGTACATGTACTCTGGCTGCTCATGTCACATGACGGGAGAAAGGTTTATGTTCCAAAGCCTGAAGCTTAAATATGGAGGAGATGTGAAGTTTGGAGGGAATCAGAAGGGCAAGATTATTGGCTCTGGTACTATTGGCAATGGTAACCTTCCCTCTAAATCTAATGTTTTACTTGTAGAAGGATTAAAGCATAATCTATTGTCCATAAGTCAATTAAGTGACAATGGTTATGACATAATCTTTAATCAAAAATGTTGCAAAGCTGTTAGTCAAAAGGATGGCTTAATCCTATTTAATGGAAATAGGAAGAACAACATTTATAAAATCAATCTTTCAGAACTTAAGGTTCAAATGTTAAATGCCTTATGTCTGTTAATGATGAGCAATGGGCCTGGCACAGAAGATTGGGGCATATTAATATGAGACGTATATCTCAGATTAATAAACTCAATTTGGTCAGAGGACTTCCTAAGTTGAAGTTCAACTCAGATGCTCTTTGTGAAACATGTCAAAAAGGAAAATTTTCAAAATTTTCTTTTAAAACAAAAAATGTTGTTTCAACTTTAAGACCATTAGAGTTACTTCATATTGATCTGTTTGGACCAGTGAAAACTGCATCCATCAGAGGAAAAAAGTATGGATTAGTCATTGTTGATGACTATAGCAGATGGACATGGGTGAAATTCCTAAAACACAAGGATGAGTCACATTCTGTTTTCTTTGACTTTTGCAAACAAGTCCAGAATGAAAAAGATTTTAAAATTGTTAAAGTCAGAGGTGATCATGGTGGCGAATTTGAAAACAAATATTTTGAAAAATATTTTAATGAAAATGGCATTGCTCATGATTTCTCCTGCCCTAGAACTCCACAACAGAATAGAGTTGTAGAGAGGAAAAATAGAACTTTCCAAGAAATGGCCAGAACCATGATCAACGAGACTAATCTGGCAAAGCATTTTTGGGCAGAAGCAATAAACACAACTTGTTATATTCAGAACAGAGTGTCTGCAAGACCTCTTCTGGAAAAGACTCCCTATGAATTGTGGAGGAACAGAAAGCCCAACATTTCTTATTTTCATCCTTTTGGATGTATATGTTATATGTTGAACACTAAAGAGAATCTAAACAAGTTTGATTCTAAAGCACATAAGTGTTTCATGCTTGGATATTCTGAACGCTCTAAAGGCTACAGAGTATACAATACTGAAACACAGATTATGGAGGAATCTATACATGTTAGATTTGATGATAAGCTTGGCATTCAAAAGCCAAAGCAAGTTAAAAGTTTTGCAGATAGAGAAGTAATTCTCACAGACTCTGAAGGCTCAGAGGCAGAAAAGGTTCAAGTGAAAGAGCCAGAAGCAACGCCAGATGCAACTCCTTTAGCTTCTCAAATGAACAACTTGAATATTTCTGAAGAGTCAAATGTTAGAGGATCATCTTCCAGAATCAAGGCCTCTCCCCCAGAGGATGTGATCATTGGAAAGAAGGATGACCCTATAAGAACAAGATCCTACCTCAGATCATCTAAAGCATCATTATTTGGTTTGGTGTCAGTTATTGAACCAACTTCTGTGGATGAAGCTCTGCAAGACAATGACTGGATAATTGCCATGCAAGAAGAGCTCAATCAGTTCACAAGAAATGACGTTTGGGATTTGGTTCCAAGACCAAAAGGATTCAACATAATTGGAACTAAATGGGTCTTTAGAAACAAGTTGAATGAAAAAAGGAGAAGTTGAAAGAAACAAATCAAGGCTTGTTGCTCAAGGTTATAGCCAGCAAGAAGGAATTGATTATACAGAGACTTATGCTCCTGTGGCCAGGTTAGAGTCTATTCGTTTACTCATTTCTTTTGCTGCACAAAATAACATCACTCTATATCAGATGGATGTTAAGAGTGCCTTCTTAAATAGGATTATAGAAGAGGAAGTTTATGTTCACCAACCTCCTGGTTTTGAAAGTGAAAAATTTCCAGAATATGTTTTTAAACTTAAGAAATCTCTTTATGGTTTAAAACAAGCTCCCAGAGCTTGGTATGAGAGATTAAGTAATTTTCTTCTGGAGAAAAATTTTATCAGAGACAAAGTGGACACAACTCTCTTCTGTAAAACATTTAAGAAAGATCTGTTAATTTGTCAAATATATGTGGATGATATTATATTTGGATCTACAAATGTTATGCTGGGAAAGGAGTTTGCTCAATGTATGCAGGCTGAATTTGAGATGAGCATGATGGGAGAATTGAGATTCTTTCTGGGAACTCAAGTCAACCAGACTCCAAATTGCACTTACATTCATCAGACTAAATATGTAAAAGAGCTTCTAAAGAAGTTAAACATGACTGATAGTAAGATGGCAAAGACTCCTATGCATCCAACAAGCACTCTTGGTAAGGAAGAGGTAAGTAAGAAAGTAGATCAAAAACTCTATAGAGGTATGATAGGATCTCTTCTATACTTAACTGCTTCTAAACCTGACATTTTATTCAGTGTATGCTTGTGTGCAAGATTCCAATCAGATCCTAGAGAATCACACTTAACAACTGTTAAGAGGATTCTAAGGTATCTGAAAGGTACTTCTAATGTGGGTTTGTGTTACAGAAAATCTGATGAGTTTAAACTAGTTGGATTCTGTGATGCTGATTACGCTGGAGACGGAGTTGAAAGGAAAAGTACTTCTAGAAGTTGTCAATTTCTGGGAAGAAATTTAATCTCCTGGTACAGCAAGAAACAACCTACAATTACTCTATCAACTACAGAAGTAGAATATATTGCTGCTGCTGGATGTAGCACGCAGATGCTCTGGATGAAAAGTCAGCTAGAAGACTATCAAATCTTTGAGAGTAATATTTCTATATTCTGTGATAATACTTCTACTATATGCTTGTCTAAAAAACCAATTTTACACTCTAAGGCTAAGCATATAGAAATTAAACATCACTTCATCAGAGACTATGTTCAGAAGGGTATTATAAAATTAGACTTTGTTGATACAGATCATCAATGGGCTGATATTTTCACAAAACCCCTTGCTGAAGATAGGTTTAAGTTTATTCTGAAAAATATTGGTATGGAATTTTGTTCAGAATAATATTTATTAGAAGCAACATTCTCAGATGCAAAATGTTTAAGCTCTGAAGTATTTCATCTGTTATTTATTTTAATCTATTGAATTATTATTTCTGTGTGTATCTGAACTAACCACTCTCAGAGGATCTGAACATTGGCTAACGTTTCATTTCTCAAGAGTTTTCAGAAGCACATGCAAGCAAACACGTGTCACTCTAGAATCTGAAAAGATGGAGTGCACCATACTGAAGAGACGTTTGAGGTATTGTTTGAATAGTTGGTTTCTTGGTTTTACCCCCAATTGTCAAAATCATAAATGCTTTGAAATGATTATTTTCTTTTCATTAAATGCTATTAAATGTTAAATGAGAACGTGCCGAATGTTTGACTGTTTTTGTGCCCTAATTTTCTCTATAAATTCCACAAATCTCAACATTTCACACTTTTCACTCTCACAAACACGTTTATGCATTTCTGCGTGCTCTTTAGCCTTCATCTAAACCCTAAACCTTCATCATCTTCTTCAATGGCCACTTCATCTTCAACCTCAGCTCAGTTCTAGTCTTCAATGGCTGCTGTTTCTTCATCAAACATGGGTGCTACCCCTTTTAAGGAACCTGAGAGAACTCTTTTAACACCAGTTGATAAGCTTGAAGTTTTATGTGAATCAATGGTGGATTTTGACTCCTTAGTTGATAATGGTTTTGATTTACGTCCTATCATTGATGCTCAAGGCTGGGTGAAGTACTTTGATAGATTGTTTGGACCAGTTTATCCACACTTAGTGAAAGAATTCTGGATTCACGCATCTGCCTACCCAAAGTTCATAATTTCTTTAGTTCTGGGAAAAGAGATTACTATCACTGAAGATCTGATCAGAAAACTCATTGGGTATGAAGAAACTGATGGAGTTTCTCATCTGCCCGCTGGGCGTGTTGAAATGGATGAAGTTTATGCTGAAGTAATTTCATCTGGACAAGCTTCCAACAAGTTCAAGGATCTGAAACCTGATTACAAGATCTGGGCCAAGATTTTTCTGGGCTGCATCAACCACAAAAAATCCACAAATTCTCCAGATTATGTTAACAATGAACATATTTACTTCATGTACTGCTTGAGTCAGAGTACTAAAGTGGATCTGCCACACATTCTCTTCATGCATCTGTGGAATCACATAAATGCCTCCAGAGAATCTGTCAAGACTAAGGGTCAGAAGATCAGAACTTGGATACCTTTTGGAAGAATAATCTTAGACATTCTGATGGAGAGTGGTCTGGTAGCTTCTCTGCATGAAGCTGGAGTGAAAGAAGAACTTGCTTCAATTTTTGGAAAACCCTTGAATGGGAAGAGTCTCTAAAGGCTAAGAGTTGTGGATGAACTCACAACTGCTCCTAAAAAGCTGAATATTGCTGAAGTCAGTCAGAGGAGGATTCCAATAAAAGACTTTCCTATTTTTGGTGCTGAGGAACCTAGAGACGCTATTCTCACATACATTCAGATGTGCAAGGCAGATGGAACACCTGTACCTGCTGACATTCTGCTACGTGCAAGAGAACAAGTCTCAGATGTTTATGAGGAGAATATGAAGAAAAGAAGACAGTTAGAGGTAGAAGAAGCTGTTGAACTAAAGAAACAGAAAGTTGCTAAAAAACCACAGAAGCAGATAAAGAGAAAAGCTTATGGAGAAGCTCCTTCTATTCCTACCAAACGCATCAAGATAAGAGGTACTAAAAAATCCTTACCTTCTATTTCTGAAATTGCAGTAGATTTATCAATAATTAACTCTGTTCCTGAACCCCCTTCTTCTCAAACTCAAACCATTCCTGTACCATCTCAATCATCTGTACAACCACCGCCAACCTCAACACAAACTGCATCTGACACAACACCACAACAATCATCTAACATTCCTTCATCAGAACCACAAACAACAAAAATAACAGAACCAACACCAACACCACAAGAACAACCTTCTCCACAATAACCTGAACTTCAACAAACTTCTGTACCTGAACCAATACCATCTGAACCCATTGTATCTGAACCACCTAAATCTATACCTTCCAATCCACAACCTAATGCTCAACCAGAACAACCCAAACCTACTGAATCAAACGTACCTGATTCTGAGGTTCTGGACATCCAACCCCTCAAAATTATGTTTGACAAATCTTCCACATTCTGTCACTCATCTACCTCATCTAATTCATCTGAATCTGATGTACATCCAGAAGTAATCTCACCTCCCTCTCTCAGAGGATATGAACCTAAACAACCAGATCCATCTATTTCATTTGATGCTGTCATTCCTAAACCCACTCCAAAACCTAAACCAAGAACATCTGAGTTTGTTTCATTTGCATCCTTTAAACCACATCCCTCTGATCCCCTTCCTTCTGGTCTAAAGATTAAAAACTTTTATACCAGAATAGAACCATCTGATCCTACCACTCCATACAAACCTAGTTTTTCAACTACTCTTCCATCTGAACTTCAAACCTATATTGAACAACTACCAGATATCATTCCATCAGAACCTCTGTTGTCTGATAAATCTGTTTTTATCCCCTTCACTTCCACTCCATTTGATGTAATTCCCTCTGCATCAAGTTTTAAACCATTTCTGTTTCACACTTCATCGAGATTCAAAACCTCTACTTCATCATCTGACCATCCATCTTTTTCCTCTTTTCCTCGTCCTCTGTTCATCATTCCAACTTTCACCATACCACCTCCTACAGTTCAACCTAAGACTTCAACTCTTGAAGCCTTTCTTAAACCAAAACCTAGGCTAAACGTTGATATTTTATTTGCAAATTTTATGAAAGAAATAAGGATGAAGTTAGGCTCTATGAAGAAGAGATGTCTGTCAACCATGAATGCAGATGAATATGATGCTATTTGGAATAGCTTCATCTCCAGATTTAACACTATTGCTTCAAATCTGAAGAGTGTTTGCTCTGATGATGCGAAGATCAGATTTGCTGAGACTACCAAAACCATGCTATGGAATATGAAAAGATCTGCACCTTTGCTTTTTGAGGATGTAACTTCATCTTCTGGAGTATCTGCTACAGAATCTATTGAAGGATCTGCTTCTGAAGTCATTCTGGAAGAGAATCCTTTAGCTCTGACTACTGTGGACAAACCCTCTGCATCTGTGGCTCCAGACTCTGCAACTCCCATGGATATTAACTCTGCTTTTGCTCCTACATCAGAATCGGCCCCGTCTACTTCTCCTGAGATTAAGAAAGAGAACCCAGAATTAGAAGATAAGATTGCTGTGTTAGAAGCTGGTCAATCTGAGATCAAGTCCTGGATGGCAAGGCAAGATCAAAAGACTGAGAACATTGAGAAATAGATGTCAAAGCAAGAACAATCTTCATCTGAGATCACTCACCTTCTGAAGATGCTTCTCTCCAAACAATCCTAGATTTATGTTTTCTTTATCTGATGTTTGAGCACTTGTATTTGAGTTTCTTATCTGATGTTTTGTCTGTTCTGTCTGAGTACTTATTTGAATGAATGAATGAATCTGAATGTTTTCTCTATCTGATTGTATCTTTTCTCTCTGTTTCCTTTTACTTATCTTTAAAAGTTTTCTTTTTGATTATGACAAAAAGGGGGAGAAAATGAAATTTTGAATGTTCAAATAAGCTTTACCTGAATGAAATTCAGACATATCAAATTATAACTAACGTGAATTTTTAGTATTTCAGAACTATTGATAAATCTGACAAAATCCTTTAAAGTTACTCTGAGATCTCCAGATCAAGTTTTTAACCAATCAGGCTCTGATTCTGAAACGTTCATCCAAATCAAGCTCTAATTTTTTTGAAACATTCAGGCTCTGATTCTGAAAAGAATACTCATGCAAAAAGGGAAGTTTCTATTCTTTCTAAGTATTCAATTCAGGGGGAGATTCATAATCTCAGGGGGAGTTATAATTTTATCTCTTTATTGAACAAAATTTCTTATGTTTTTGTCATCATAAAAAGGGGGAGATTGTTAGAACACAGATTGGTTCTTAGTTATATCTCTATGTTTTGATGATAAAACTTATGAAATTTTGTATTAAGAAATTATATACTCTAAATTTGTTCAAGTATTTTTACTGCAGATGTTAAATTTAATATTCTTCTGAAAGAAAAAATAGATCTGAACGTTGAACTACGCAAGGCTCTGAAGCGTCAGAAGCATCTCTTAGAAGACTCTGAGTGCTGCCTATAGAAGGATCTGAAGTAGAAGCTACAGAAGCATCTGAAGCGTAGACTGAAGACTTTGTATGAAGAGTTTCAAGCATTGTTTTTCATAAGACTCTGATAGTACTGTACGCTGCAAGTACTGAGGATCTGATCTCTAAACTCTACTCTAATTAATCTCACGCTGAAGCATACTTGCTGCAACACTCTGATACAGTAAACGCTGAAGAACATCAAGATTCTGATTACTTAAGGCTCTGATGTTAATTGCTGTGAATTAGAAACTTGTTGAAGAAGAATTCAAAGTTATATCTGTTGGTTATGCCAAACGAATCTTTCCTCTTTTATGCTAGACACAAGAACTCAGGCAAAAGGATTTCTCTGAACGTTCTACTTCTAGGAAAGGTCAAGTGATGTGAAGACAAAAGGCTATAACTACTTTGCAGTACACGGTCTTCAAGCTTGCAACGTCTTGGACTTTTGTGCCTATAAAAGCAAGCCTTTAACAACTTTCTTCAGTTGACGAAATTATCCAAATTCATTGAAAAGCTCTCATACAAATTATTATTCTTTGCTGAATTTATTTTGTACGTTCTTAAACTTAAGTGTAAATCACAGTTGTGATACAGCTTTCTTAGAAGCATTTCAAACACTTGTTTAGTTTACATTTGATTGTAAAAATTCCTTGAGAAGACCAAGTCGTGGTCAATAGTTCTTGAGAATACTAAGAACAGTTGTTCTTAGTGGTTGTTATTGTAATCAGTTTGATTATAGTGGATTCTAAATCCTTATTCAACCCCCCTTCTAAGTATTTTCTCACCTTCATTACTTTGAAACAAGTGAACACTAAGGAATAGTTGACTGGTATCTCTACTAAAGCTTTATATGCAGATGATGTTAAGGGCATCGGTTGTGAGAGATGAACTTGCACTATTGAGGAATTGTAGCAATTACAAGAATGGAGGAGTGCAACACACAATTCATATTTCCTCTACTCTCTGGTACTTGGTAGGCTTGAGCTAGTGAAGACTATTAAAAAATGGAATAAAAGCCATCTATAATATAGAAGGACCAGTTTAAAGAAGATGTACTTGAAGGTTGTGGTAAGGGAGTTGAGGATCAACACTCCAATTACAGGTGACAACTTCAAGGAGTGCATAAGGATCTTTGATAGAGGCAAGAGCTGAAGGATCATCTAAAAGAAATACGTTTTTTTGTGTGTTTCCAACTGTTCTTTGTGTTTCCATCTGAACTTGTGTTGTATGCATTTTGTTAATTTTATGCTTCCATGTTTGTGCTTCCATCATGTGTATGTTTACATTTACTCTATTTTTTGTCAATTTTTGGCTAAAAAGGGGGAGTAAAATGTTGTTTTGTTTACTGTTTCTGATGTTAGATCAGATGTCATGATTTTATGCCATGTTTGTACTATTGCTTAGGAAGAGTAGTTATTTTTATTGCTGGGTTGAAAGCAACTTTTTAGGGGGAGCATGATAGTATGTCATGCTTGTTGCTACTATTGAGAAGATGTGGAGCTCTTCACTATATCTGGGAGAAGTTATTCTCTGCAGTAAGTTATAGTTTTGAGGGGGAGTGAGGCTAAGGTGTTTGTTACTGCTCTTTATGTGAACTTGAATTGTTCATGTTTTTTTGTGTTTTTGGTTTTCTCCTTCAGGGGGAGAACTGATTATGTGTGACATAGGGAGTGGTGTACTTATCTATTTTGCTGCTGCAAGGTTGAAATTTGTACAAACCTTATATGTTCTCATGTAGCTTGTGTTGTTTTGTGATGTCAGACCTAATGTCTTGACATTATGTTGTCTGATGTTCTTTATTGGTTTGACAACATTATGGTTCTTAGATTTCCGTGCTTCTGTTTCCGATGTGTACCTCTAGTATGTGCTAAGGTTATTTTAGCCAAAATTTTCCAAATGGGGAGATTATAAGTTCTATGATTTTTGGATTGGCTGCATTTTGGTAAAACAACATGCTGTTAGCAAGGTGTTGAACCAGATGTTCTGCCATGTCAGTCAAAAATCATGTTCTACTTGATGTTGGGACATGCTCCAGGACATGTTATACCAGATAGTTAGGGCATGACTATTTTGGTAATTTTAGTGTGAATTTTGAATGTGTTCGGATGCATACGTGATAGAATGCTATGGAAGAATATTGTGGGAATTTCTATTATTGCAGATTATGTTACTTTTCATAAAAAGGATCCTTGAGCCTTTTTTTTTGGAAAGTTTCTATATTTATCCTATTATCATGTAGGTTGATTTGCATCTAGTTTATACCAATTGCTGCTATTTGTGCGCCTCAAGAAGCCTAAGTCCAGTAGGTCTAAAGGCTATTTAAAGAGAAGAAAGAAAACCCTATTTGAAATGGAAGTGTAATCTTCTATTTTTGTTTTTTTGTATGCAGTCACTGAGATTGTGATTATTTGATATCACTGAGGTGATTAGGGAGTGAAAGGGGTTCTCATACCTAGGAGTTCCTAGGTAGAAGTTGCACTGGGTAGGGATTAATTGAGGAGTTGTAAACTGTGATTGTTTAGCCTCAAATTAATACTACTAATAGTAGATTTCCTTCCTGGTTTGGTAGCCCCAAGATGTAGGTGAGTTGCACCGAACTGGGTTAACAACTTTAGTGTTATTTATTTTATGCAATTTACAACTTTTGGTTGTATGTGTTCAAGTCATGTTTTGATCCCAGTGTTGTGACATCTGTCTCGACATATGGTATCTGCATGCCACAATTTCATTGTGTATCTCTTAGGTTGTCCATCCTTAGAAGATTCACTATTAGGTTCCCCCTTTTCTAACTTAAATATTTTTATAATAAACCTTGACATTAGGTCATTGACTTTTCAAACATTATTTTAAAATAAATACTTTAAGACATCTTAAGCATATTAAAACTTTTTTTCATAAGACTAAAACACACAAACCATATTCAAAATCTTTTGCCACTTGGATTTTCACTTTTAAAAGTTTTTCTCAAGAAATATTAGACATGATTCATCCCTATTTGAGATATAAATCTCCTACCTCATGACATTGTTGAGAAAAATGTTGATTTTTTTCCACTTGAGGGGAGTATGAGGCATACTTGTTGATTCTATATCCAAGTTGGAGCCTTTTTCTAATTTTGAAGCAAAGTTCCATTTTCCACATGTTTGTGGTGGATTAGTTGAGTATTCTCCTTAAGATGACAACTTGTCTCTTCTTCATTAAAATCCACCAAAACAAACCATTTTCTATTTATACCCCGAACTACGAGATTTTGATCCTTCATTGGTATATAGGCACAAGACTTTGTATCTTGCCAAACACAAAAACAATAAAAAAAACACTTCTCTTCTCATTTCCCCAATCTTTTTTTAGCAAACACTTTTAACCTAACAAAAATATTTCAAGAGGTTCCTATAGGATACTATATATACTTAGGGTGTTAGTACCTTCCCTTAGTATAACCAACCCCCGAACCTTAGATCTCTTCTTTTGCTTAGCTTTTAGTTTTACTTTATGCTTTGCATGTTTACTTTAGGTTTATTTGTTCTTTTCCCATTCCCTTGGAAAAATAAAAGATCAACAGTGACATCTAGTTTTATGAGTCTAGCTAACCAATATCTATGGTCTCTGATTCTTCACCATGATAATGGGTTTTTAATTCTTTAATATATATAGCTCCTTTAAGTAGTCACTCGTTGTGAACATCCATTATTAAAATACCAATCCTCTCTTGAAGAGACTCTAGGAGATACATAACCAAAGAGACATTTGATAGTTTCCTTGGGTTTTCACATTTTCTTTGCTTGAGTTTTCATCCCTTTCCTTTTGTTAAGCCTTGGTTGACTATAGGATTGATGATGTCCTTACAAAACGTAGCAAAATGGTCTTTGTACTAGTACAAAAATATATTGGTGCATGTTCCCCCTGCAAAGGCAGGGAGACTCAAAGGCCTTAATAGGTATATTATGATTTGGTAATTGAGGGATTGCTCTTGGAGGCGAGAATCCCTGAATGATGCTTGTTGAGGTTATCTAGGAACCAACTCACGTAAGGTGAGAGGCCCTATATGGTGGTCGACATTGCTAAAGTGCAGGGGGACAATTGGGTTGGTAAGATACTATGCTACTGGGATCATGATGCTCTATTAATAGTGGGCAATATATATGAATGAGAGTCAGTGTTTTTTCCTTAGGAGAAGGTAAATTCATAGAGGCCTCGTGGGCCTAGGTTTTCTACCTCGTGGATGAGATCTCAACCTCCCCCTATGTTAGGGGAGGTTTTTGACTGCCTATATTTTTGAAGTTAGTGAGGACTTTCTCTTTACTTAACTCCCACAATTATTGAGTCTTATGGGCGACTCTTTAGAATGTCGTCTGGGCGGTCTACTTTTGGGCGAGGGTGCCTCAACTTAGGACTTCACCAAATATAACACTACACATTCCATTAAGCACGGGGACTTTCTCTTAAAGGGCCGGGTATTTTAAACTCCATTGAATGTGCCCCTCGTCTATTCGATAGTTCTCTTCATTGGGGTACTTCCACACGTTCCTGGAGAGTCCCTTAGTAAAAAAACATTTTAATTGATGGGCGAGTCCCTCGGTGAATGGCACTTGTATTATTAGGAAACATGTCATCTTTGATATGACATTTTAGGACATCTAATCGTCAATTATCATGGCTCGGTTGAGTCTTCAAGGGGACAAATCATGGGTGGCTTTTAATGCTTCTTATGATAAAATTTCTTGGGAAATTGTATCAAACTTTTCATTTTTCCACATGGCATATGGGCGTGGGGACTTCCCCTCTTCTGATGATAGTCCCTCAGGTATACGTGTGAGACCATCACTACAAGAAAAACAATGGATTGCGATGGTTATTTTGGCAGGTTACGACGGTTAAAACCACTATTAATTACATTCTACGACGGTTGTAGTACCGTCGCAGAAACGTGTGTCCCCAGGATGTTTAGCGATGGTTGCCAAAACCGTCACACCAACCGTCGTTATATTTCACGGCGGATTGGAACTGACCTAAACTGGAGATGGCGACAGTTAAAGACCGTCGTTACTAGCCTTTTGATTTTTGTTTTCATTGTTGATTGTGACGGTTTAAAACTGTCGTGAACTCTATTTCACGACTGGTTGGAACTGACATAAACTGGAAATGACGACAGTTAAATAAGTGCAGGTAGATTGTGGCGGTTTGAACCGCCGCAAATTGCGAATATTTTAAAAAAATTCTATCCTTAATATTTTAGCTATATTATAAAAAATAAAAAATATACATTTCCATAATACTAATAGTAGAAAATTACTAAAGCTACTCTAATATAATATCAAAGATATTATAAAACCTTGATGTATCAACTAACATTAAGAAAACACAAATCACAAAAGAACTAAATTTGAGAAATCAACAAACATCTCACCGATTAAGTATCGAAGAACATGTGTCACCAAATGTTAAGTGAGTACAAGTTGTATATATTTTAACATCCTCTAATCCTATCTTACATAGGACTGTAGTTGTTAATCTAATTTGAGCATAACATCTTCCACCAGATCTCTTCTAGAGGAGGATTCCTTTAGGGGCTCAAAACATTCATGCATCACAGAAAGAGTAACATTTAGTTTGCTGTAACTTTCTGCCAATAATCCACTTTTACTACTATCAATATCACAACTCTCGGAATCATACACTTCACCACTGTCCACGTTAGATCATCCACGCCCACTGAAACTGGCTCTCCCAACATTCTTTGAAGGCCTTCACATAACTGTGAAAAAATAGACAACAAAAATTTATTATGGCATTAAACTTAATTGGACTTGCTATTGCCAAGTCATAACATGTAATTTCTCCAAAATCAATCTTCATTAATTCTATTAGATTTCATGTGCAAGCACTGACAAAAATCACATATACCGAAATATCAAGGAAAAATATAACTTTATTTCAAACAAGATAAATTACCAAATTTCTAAAAAAACATTACTAAAAATTTTCAATAACTAAGGGGAGGCATTGAATATATACCTGTTCGTAATCTTTTCCGCAGAACCAGCTTTCCGCATAATTTATGGACTTACATGTATCTCTACTAACGATTAACATATTATTCAATGACGAATCCAAACATCAAACAGAAACAAAAAAACACGACCACAGTAGATCAGATTTGAATCATCTACAACAAGTCACAAACTGTTAGATTAAGAAACAATTATCTTTCTCAATCGAACGGTCTACAGCAAACAGCGCCATAAAATTGACTACAGAGAAGCTATTTTGCAACAAACCTATCATGACTATGAACTAAGGAGTGATCTTTCATTGGCATGTCATTTGAGGCATCCTAAAAGAGCCACGACGTAAAGGATTTGGTAAACAGGCTGAATTCTTAATGTCAAGATAATAGTGGAGATTGCACCCACAACACACATAGTTGCAAGTACAAGAAAGGTAACCTTAAAACAATCTGGACCAATACATGAAACACTTGAAGCAATGAGACCAAGTGCTTGTTGCTTTGCCAACTCACAGTCGTATATATGGACCGCTAGAAGCACTGAGAAATAAGCCAAAGTGCTTCAAATCGAGAAGCTCTGAAACTGTTGGAATCAGGATTGAAAATTGTTCACCGCAGCAGATGCGGAGAAATCCAACTGCTGGATAAAGTGTTCCTTTGATGGCATATGTAAATAAAAGGTACAAGGTTATCATAATTATCTATGTGCATGTCATCCAAACTGTCTGCAGAATCATTCTCGACCTGCAAATTGTCAACACAGCAGAGTTATACATCAATTTTGTTAGAGCAACAACCCTAGTTATAATACAAGATGTACATACACTTCTACCACAAATGCATTTGATAGCAATATCGTTCGTAATATCAAGTGATATGACGCAATCAAAAGTATAACATCAAGTTAATATAAACGATTTCAGATCTATTCAAATTTCATCTGATACGAGCTTGATAGTAAGTGTTAAAAATACCTGACAAAATGTTCAGATACAACTCCTCCACCAAGGAGTCTGACAAAATTGAAAAAACTGAAAACCGAGAGTAAGATAGTGATATCTTCAACACCTTGAGAAGCACCTACTTGAGCCAGATTATTAATCACAGTAACACCAATTCCAATATCAGCAAAGTAACGATCTCTAATGATAGGAACACCATTGTGTCAACTGATGCAGAGCTTAAACTAATTCCCTATTGATTATAGGAAAAGATAGCTTACATATAAGTTATATGGTAATCACTTATTGAATAAGCACTTAATTAACTTGTATATATTTTAACTTGTATATTCGAATCGGAACAACCGTTATAGCCGCATCGCTAACAACCGTATATATTTTACCTGATGAGCCTCATTATGGAATATGAAATGTGTTGTTTAAATTTCTCATTCTGTTATTCTGTATTCTTGACCAATCTTAACAATGCACTATTGAAGCAAATTGTGAGTTAGCAATTTCTCAATAAAATAATTGTTTCTCTAATTTATGATCCAGTATTATGATCTATTATATTTAGCCTCTACTTGTGCACAATATCTCTTTGTTAATTATAGGAATAGAGTTAACAATTTGGCTGAAACTAATATAGTTTCACCTTTTTCATACCAACAATAATTATGTAATACCAGTATTGCACTGAACAAATAGACTTAATAAGTTAACTCAATGATTAGACTGACCGGCCAAAACATTACAAAGCTAATTCAGTGAGTTTTGAAAGAGAAGGAGGGATTGAACACGCCATTTTTAACAAATATAAGCGACAAAGAGTGATATAGATTATAGGAATTAAGAAATGCACAATTCTATCATATTTTGTAACGTCAGAGACTTTTTGCATGTTTTGAGGTGCTCTATAGAGTCGTATAGATACAAGATGGGTTGCATTATGTAAATACTGAACTGGTCAAAAATACAGTTTAGAGTAAATCCCTGCATTATAATTGATTATACATAACATATTTAAGATCTGTAAATTGTTTTTGATCAACTATCCATGAGATAGCCTTACTAATTTAGAAAAGAAAAAGAAAATGTATAATTCAAAGAAATTTTATATTTTATTTCATAAAAGCTATGGCTGATTTTTTTAACTAATTTAGAAAGCTGGCACTGCATTTAAAGTTGCAATGTACTATTTCTAAAATTTAGATCAAGAAATGATGAAAAAAATTAATGTCATTTTCAAACTTGACCGTATTTTAAAAAATAAAATATCTACATTGTACAAATGAGAACAAGAAAACACTAAAAATCAACTTCACCTAAGAAATCCATCAACTGTTACAATTTCTATGATCTTACAAATCAAAAACTAAGAATATTAGCAACCCAAAATTTAAGCATCGTCCAAACTGAAATACATTATGATAGAACATGAGCAGAAAAGGCTAATTACTAAAATACTTGAGGATGCAAAATGCAACAGTCAGTTACCACATCCTAAGAATTGGTTAATACGAAATTTGTAAAATGATAACACAATAATATTCAACAAAGGATCTGATAATATAGTCATTCAACAAAGATTACCTGTCCAACAACAGACCAGCTGATAAAGTATCATCAATCACTCCATTTCCAAAGCCCAATTCCATGTGCAAGGAGAACATGATCAATAAATTGGAAGCACAAAATTTCAGCTCATATTTTTCTGCACATTGCCAATTTGTAATGGCAACAATTAATGAATATTAAAAGTAAATCATATTAACTACACAATAGAGCCATAGTTCTAGACAAAAATGTTTCCTACTTTAACACAATATAACAAAAAAATAACTAATATTCCTAAAGTTTATATCTTGTTGCATTAGACATTAAAAAACCATATAAAAGAAAGTTTAAGGATTGGCTAAATTTTGGTACCATGGTTTAGCCTTTTTTTTCATTGTCTTGGACCCCTAACCCTAAACCCACAATGAGGTTGTGTTAGTACCATGGTTCTATGGTTTTAGGATTGACTAAATTTTGGTAAAACATGATCCTGCACTGATGTTAAGCAGGATATTATGACATATCCATCTGCTGTGGTGAAAGAACTATTGTGGAGAGTTTGAAGGTGAATGTCATGCTGAATGTCGTGACATCCATCTACTGTCATGACAGAGCTACTGTCATGTGTGAGAAACAGCAGAAGTAGTGGTGTAGCAGGGGCGTATGACTCAGGACACTGCTACTAGCGCAGCAGGAGCTGGTGAAGAACTGTTGTTATGCTGTCATGTGTTGTAAACAGGATGTCATTACATCTGGTGCAGCAGGAGCTATGTGCAGCAGGAGCTAACAAGAGCAGATAACAGAACTGCTGTCATGAAGAACTGCTGTCATGAAGAACTGCTGTCATGAAAGTCATACTGAATGTCACGACATTGATCGTATGACATCATGTTTGGTACCACAGGGGCTACTATGATATATCTCTTGACAGAAGTGTTTTGGTATTGTTGGATATTCCACATCAGTATGTACAGGCCAAAGAGATGTGTTAGAAACAAAGTGCAAATTTAATGGGTGTTCACAAAACGGATCGTTGATACTTTTTAGGGAACTATAAAGCATTTGTTTCTACTGTCATGAAGAAGATTCAGCAGAAGTGTGCAGCAGAGCAAGCTGGTCAGCCAAGAGTGAGCAAAAGTTGAATGTCATACTGAATGTCATGACATGGATCGTATGACACCAGACGGGGTGAGTTTGTTTTTCTGTTATGATACCTGATTTATATCAGGCTAAATATCAGGAAACATGTTATGAACTCTAAGTTATCTCAGGAGAGATTCAAGGCAATGCTGACCATGCCATGACCTAATTGGACAGCACCTTGAATAGTGGAAATTAGTTTTACTTTATTAAAACTAATAATTTGTTACTTTTGCACAACCCAAGCCCAGTCTGCACGACTATAAAAGGAGGAGCAGAAGCAAAAGAAAAGCAAGCACTCACATAAAGAAAAATCAGAGTGTAAAATAGAGGTCTAGGGTTGAGAGTCCCTTGTGTGTAAGTCACCATTTGCATTGTATGATGCATTGTGGTAGACATAATTGTAAGTGAAGAGGGTTGTTCTTCACGTGCAAAGTCTGTTTAGGAATACTTGTAATCCAGGCAATTATCTGGTGGATGATTGTTTTAGTTAGGTAGATTCTAGGTTGTGTCTCACTCGAAGCTGTGAAGCAAGAGTGTGTGAGTTCCTTAATCAAAGCTTTGAAGCAAGATCAAGGTGTGTATGAAGTGTCTTTTTATACTGTTTTTGTAATTGTTTGATATCACTGTTGAATGATTGAGGGGGAGTGAGTGGGTATACTCAGGTACTAGAGTGTCTCTAGGCTGAAGTGTCATTGGATAGAGATTAAGTGAGAAGTGTAAATTGGAGGTTTGAATTTGAATTGATTCTACTAATAGTGAATTTCCTCCCTGGCTTGGTAGCCCCCAGATGTAGGTGTTGTTGATACCGAACTGGGTGAACAATTACTGTGTTATTTATCTTTCTGCGTTTACAATTCTGTAAGTTAAATGGTTAGATAAATAGTATGACAGATTGCAGATGTCACAATAGAGGTTGTGACATTGGGACAATTTAAAGAAATTTAAATTGGTCATGATCTGTCCTCGTCCTTGTTGAGCAGAGATCAATGTTCTTGGAACACATGTGATCTGCATAGCCAGAATTTCAGGTTGGACTCTCATGTCATTTTCTTTATAGTCCAGGAAGTGATTAGAGCCTTGGAGTGTTTTCGTCCCCTCGAGTCTAAGATCCTCATCGATCGGGATCACAAGGATGGAAACAGAGTCGAGGCATACATGGGTAAGGGTGGATGCCTTTGCACCTTTTATTTTTTCTTTTTATCATCTCTACATACCATAATAATTTGTTACTTGTAAGCGAGATGATAAAGGTACCCCTTGAGGAAAATAGGAGGCGCCTAGTAAAGATGTAGGCGTCCCAGCAGCAGGTGATGCACTCCTTTGCTTAGGACATGGGTGATGTAAGGGTACTAGGCAAAACTTCATGAGCAGCCAAGATTCGTCATTCTACTGTCTTGAGGAGGATAGAAAGTCCCTCTGGGCCTTTATGAACTCTCGAGATAGGGCATAGGTATTGCACCCCAAAATTTGACCAACATTCATTTGCCCATCAAGAGTTGTATGAGACTTTGAAGCTAGCCAAGAAAGTTATTCAAGTGTTCAAAGGTTTATATCTTTGTCATAGAACTCAAGAGATCCTCAGAGAGATTGGTTGAAACCAAGGTTGTGTGTCTCATAACTTGAGAGTTGTGGGAGCTTCTCAGATGATTCTGAGACTATGAGGGTGGAATTGAAGCTTTGAGAAAGCTTATGAGATGTCTTGAAAGCCACCATGAAGCCTAGAGAGGTCATTGTACAAGAATTCAGAAGACTCGGCCATGAGTGGTGGAATTAGGGTTTGACTGGGTCAACCCTAGGTCAACTGATGATTTGGAGAGGGTTGAGACCTAATCCAAGAGCCATGTGATCATGTAATGATGCATTGAGAGGTTATAAGGATGATTCCTAGACCAACTCATCATGATTAAGGAGTTTGAGAAGTTTTAAGCTAGGGTTTCTAAGGTTTGACAGTGTAAAATCCCGTAGTTTGATCCCTATCTTCAAGGCAGTTTAGCTCAAGATGTGATTGTCATCCCATCTTCCCCACAACATGAATGTTGTAGAGCTTGTTCTTATCTTTAATTTGAGTACTAGAAGTCCTTGATAGGATTTGTAGAGCTCAAGTTATGACTTTGACAAATTACAGGTCATCTGAGGTATGTGAATCTAGGTCCTTGAAAGTCACCCAACTTGCATCCAGCTTTTTCCCTAGTAGGATGATTCCTATGGATTCTTGGTCAACATGAATGTTGTAGAGAATCTTCTTAGCTTTCTAGAGAGTACTAGAAGTCCTTTATAGGATTTGTAGAACTCAACTTATGGCTTTGACAAGTCAAGGGCATTTTGGTCATTTGGAGGTTATAGGTCATTTCAAGCATAAGGCCATATCTCCTATTTCCAAGCTTCAAATGGAAAAATCTTCAACATCAAACTTTCTTAGAATGATGTTTTAAGGCTATTAGGGAGGTCATGAGATGTTGAAAAGGCTTGTATCAAAAAGTGACAAAAATGGCCTAAAATGGAGGCATAAGTTAAATAAGTTGAAATTGAAAATTGGAAATCACAAGTTATACATCCAAACCATGTCATATAATAGGTCATTTTGACTCCAAAGGACATTCTAAGAACAATGGTTCAGCCACAATTTTGATTTGAGGCCTAGATCATAGGGCTGCTTTGGAAATGGCTTACTTGCATCTTAAGGCACCAAAGCAAAACTCAAGAAAACTCAATAAACAAGTTAGTTATGCATTGTAACACATCATATATCTCATGTGGGGAGAATTTCAAGTCAGAATTGGTTATCACAAGAGGCTTGGCATGAGATAGCATATGGTGAGAAGTGAAATCAAAATGTCATGACATGAGAAGTTCAAATACTCATTGGATGGTCCTAGATGGTTCTAGATGATTCTAAACCACTCTATATAACATGTATAACTTGCTCAGATGCAAGGTTGGTGAGAATTGAGTGAGAGAGGAGAGATTGCATTGTGAAATTTCCATTGAAGATCAAGAATCGGTTCCATTGATTCACTTCATTTCCATCCCCTTTTTCAATTGGAGCACATTCCATATGGATCACTGAGGGTGTGCAAATCAAATTGGGGGCAATTCCATTGATGAATCGTATATGAGCTTTTGGATTTTCACCTCTGAAACTCAAGATCGGTTTCCAAGAATCAAGCAGTTTCAACCCTTCTTTTTGCATACAGAAGCAAGAATACTACTCAGTGAAGGAATTGGGAAAGATTGAAGGTCTGAATTGGAGGTTTCGTGCACCTATTCATCCCAATTACACAGGTTTGTAACTTTCTCTCTACACTCTAATTTAAGTGCTATTAGATAGAATTAATAGGTTAGAATGGTTAAGGATAACTAGGAGATCATTTCTGGAGAGTTTGAAGAGATTTGGTGATGATTTTTGCAATGGCAAGATTTCTGTTTGGACCAAGAACTCACTGAATATTGGGGGATAATCTTAGTTTGATAGCAAGAAGTGCTCAGGGAAACATGGTGATGAGATTAGGACCTTTAATTTTGAGAATTGCTAAGATTGGTTCTTGATCAGTTATTTGAAGTTGCGATCGAGTTTTAGGTTTGAGAGAGTTTCAATGAGTTCTGATGCCATGGCTAGATCCCTGGTGAAATTTGGAGCAATCTAGGGTTTTTAATTGTTGCATTTGGTGAGGTATTAATAGAATCCGAGTTGAGGAAGATGAGGGTTTGAAGCTCTGTTCCATGGTCGTTTCCCTCCAATTCATGGCTGGAGGAAGAAGATGAGTTCCATGCCCTTAGATCAAGCAAGACTGGTTGACTAGAGTTAAATCCAACGGCTCGTGTTTAATTTCAACTTGAGGAGGGAAATTCTGAGAAGCATGAAACGCAGGCGTTTCATTTAAGTTTGGTCATGGGCTTAAGTGATCTTTTGATACCCACACCCCCTTCACGAGGCCCATTAGATTTTGCACTGATTTTCTCTGCTATTTGCACCGTGGATTTTTCTTTTTCTTTATGTTTTTTGATTTAATTTCTGTTTAAATGATGGGCCTGGCGCATTGCTTTTTGTACCCCCTAGTCCTGGCCCATACGCGTATTACACTGCATTTGGTTACTATCTGCACCACACCTCTTCATATTTTCATTTTATTTTCTCCATTTTATTTTAATCTTTGAAAATTCATATCAATTTGAAAATTAAAGATTTTTTAATGGGAATTTTTGCTCCCATTTCATAATAATGTCTGGAAAATTATCAAATAAAAATATTTTCATTTCATGCATTTTATTATTTTTTTTGTATATTTTCTCTTTAATTGCTTTTATATTCTTTTATGTTGATACATGAATTTGTAGAATTTTGTTTAGGTAGTTCCCTTAGCATTTTTAGGCCATTCTTTTTGGGATAGTTAGATATAAGCTTTAGCTTCCCCCTGGATTTATTCCATAATTTTGTGATGAATGTTAGGTTGGTTTTGATTAAATGACATTAGGTTGTGTAGAATTAGGTTAATCCTTAACATAGGTCCATAATAACCTTAGAATTTTGGGTTTCTAAGTCAAGATAGGTATTGGGGCATATAAGGGTATTAAGGGTAGGTATGTAGGATCCCTTAGAAATTATATTAGGTTTTAATATAGTAGTATACTATTTTTAGATGATTTTTGTAGTTGATGATTGTTTGTGTTTCCCTTGTGGACTTGTATTTTTGTTTGCTTTGCTTTGTGGGCTTGGAGAGCTTGGTTTTGTTCTAAGGAGCATAGTAAGAGCATTGAGGAGCTTGAGGAGCTTGATCTTATTTGTTTTATTGATTGTTTTAGGGTTAGGGATTATGAAGAGTTTAGACCTAGTTAACCTCTTTCTTAAACTGGGATGGTATCTTTCACCTCCATTCCTCCCTATGATTCAAAGTCCTTCCATGGTATACAACTCTCTCCTTTGGAGGGATAAGTGATTGTACCTAGGGAGTAGAACTTTTGAGGGAACCATTCCTTTGATGTTGAACCCTTACAGATCACCTTTGGTGGTCTATTAGCAGTTCAATATCCCCCAGCTTATCCAGTAAGTGATTTCCTCTGGTTTGATTATCTTGAGAGATGTTGAGCTTGAGTTTGAAGATGAAGACTTCATTGAAGAGTGTATAAGAGGATGCATCCTTGAGCATTTCCATTCCAGCTGAAGCTTGAAGAGCAACAAGAGCAAGTTGATACTTGAAGACCCCTGAAGATGAAGTAAAGACTGAAGGATGAATTGACACTTCTAAGTGATTGAGATTGATTCTGAAAAGCTGAAGCTTGAAGAACAAAGGTGTTGCACCCCAAAATTTGCCCAACCTTTTCTAACCTAGGTTTATGTTTCAATTGCATAGTCATTTGCATTGTCATCACGTACATAGTGTATTCATCTGCATTGCATAGCATAAGCAAGTTATCTTAATCAGGGGGATCAAGTGCCATTCTTGTCTCAAGAGGTATGTTCAAGGGGTTTCATTCATATTCAAGATTACTCAGATCAATCATTGGATTCTCTCCTATCTTGAGGTTATTTGGGGATCATCAAAGGAAGTGTGAGCTATGAGCCAAGAGCATGAGGTGTGTATGGATGTTATGAAGAACCTAGATGATCATTTTGAAGAAGTGCCAGGTCATTGGAATGATTGCAAGAGCCTCAGTTGAAGTCAGTCAACTAGGGTTTTATCTGGGTCAACACTAGGTCAACCCTAGGTCAACCCTAGGTCAAAGACTTGTTTTGAAAGGCATCAAGGCTCATTTGAAGAATGTGGGATTCATTATTTGCTATATGGATATGGATGTGGTGTTGTGCCAAAGAAGAATCAACAGGAGTCAAGGAGAAGAGGAGTTACCAAATTAGGGTTTCAGTGTAAAATCCCCTGATTTAGGTCAAACTTCAAGGCAGTGTAACTCAAAATGCAAGCTTCATATGAATTTCTGGTCCACATGAAACTTGTAGAGTATCTTCATAGCTTTAATTTGAGTGGTGGAAGTCATCAATATGATTTATGGAACTCAAGTTATAGCTTTTGCAGGTTACAGGTCATCTGAGGACACTAGAATTTGTCTGTGAAAGTTGTCTGTCATCCAAGCAACTTTTTTGACCTTCAAGGAGTTTTCAAATGAATTCTTGGAAAAAGTAAGAGTTGTTCCTCATGATCTCCTCTTTCCAAAAAGGTATGGTATGCCTTCATCTGATTTATGAAGCTCAAGTTATAGTTTGTGCAAGTCAGGGGTATTTTGGGAAAGTGGAATTATAGGTCATTCTTAGCCTATGCCTAAAACTCATACAAGGAAGCTTCAAATGAAAAACTTCACAACATCAAAGTTTCTCAAAATGGCATTTTAAGTCCAGAAAAGAGGTCATGAAAGTTTGGAAATGCATGGAACAAGAATTGACAAAAGGTGGTGAAAATGGCATATAACTTGAAAAAGTTCAAGTTGGAAATTGGTTTGGGCAATCTATAAATCCAAAATGGGTCATGTAATATATCAAATTGAGTCTAAACAAAATTTTAAATACTTTGGTTCAGCCACAATTTTTATTTGAGGGTTAAAAAATGGACTTGCTTTGTAATTCCATTACTTGCATAATAAGGTACATGTGAGAAACTCAACATAAGGCAAAGGAATCCCTTGTTTTTCACTCATATCACTCCAATTTGTCATGTCATGAGATTTTCAAAAGTTTTAAGAGACTGCAAGTTAGATTGAAGGGAGATATCATGAGATGGGGATTATGTCATATCATGAGAAATTCTTGAAGTTTCTAGAATCATCTTGGATTGAGCTAGAAGTCTCTAGATCTTTCCATGCTCTCCTATATATTGGATTGAGATCATTAAGAGTAAAGGTTGGTGATAGTTGATGTTGAATCCATTTTCTCCATTTGCAAATCATATTGAATCTTCATTTTTCTCTTCACCATTTTTCCATTTTTCCCACATTTTTCTACACTTGAAAACAAAAATTTTCAATTCCATTTTTCTCCCACTTTTGGTTCATTCCACCATTGCAAATATCTTCCTTATCATTCTTACAATTGATTCAACACTTTTTGGCCATAATTGATGCATGAACCAAGCTACACAACTCCATTAAAGTGAGCTCCAAGTGAAAATTGATTTTTTGTTTTCCATCAATTCACTCCTTTCTTTCCATCCAAACACCTTCCTCATCAATTATAGGACGTGTCCACATCATTTTCTCAAAGAATTGGTGATCGAGTGAAGCTCCATAAGCCATTTTTCGGAGGTATAAAGAATTCGACATAACTCATGATTTATGAGTCTTTCTTGCATTATTGTTGTTGCATTACATTGCTCTCATCTCCTACATGGATTCTAGTACAAAAAAGATGGGTTTTATGACAATTTTTGGTTCTTGAGGTGCCACGTTTTGAGAGTTAGAGAGAGTTTCAAGAAAATCTAAGACCATATTTGGATTCCTTGATTTTTTTCCTTCAAGTTTGACCAAAATTTTGTGCGAAACGGATAATTATTGATGGAGTTATGGTGCTTCAAAGTAGCAAAAAACTCATGTTCATGGAGCTGCGGGTTACTATTCACAAAGTTGAAAAATTTGATTTGGAGAAGAAGGTGTTAACACCGTCGGATGCATTTCCAAGTCAAAGTTTCTTCCATTCATCCAACGCCTCTCACTGCGCCACGCAATCGGCCACATAAGCCTCATGCCACTTTTATTTATTCATGTTATTTTCTTTTATTTTCCTATTGCCATGTTTCTTTTATTTTTTCTGTTTTATATGCTGACTTCAAATAATCATAAAAAATAGGAAAATTAGTCTTTTTGATCCCCATTTTTTTTGCTGAATCTTTAAGATGTCTAGGATTTAATAAAACTGGAATTATAATTTTACCATTTTTTGACATTTTCTTTGGATTTTTTACATTTGGGTCGTCATAAAAAGGCCAATGCTGGTGCTATCATTTTGTTGAATTTCTTTGACCTATCAAAACACAATTTAAATGTCAATCCTTTTGCAGGGATCTCATACACACGTTGAGGTATTGTGATGTATTTTTGTGGGAATTTTATTATACCATTTTAATTGGTTTTGGATGTTTTCTTTAACATGCTCCATTTTAACTTTTCCTTTGGTATACATGAGATATCTTGCATTGTTTTCATCTTGTTTGACCATTTCATTGTGGATATTTTTATGGTATCTCTCACCCCTGGTTTGTGGATTGATGTAGGTAATGGGAGATTTTTATTTGATTTTTTTAGCACCTTTTGCTATTTTTCTTATATTTTTGTATTCGGACTTGTAATTTGAACTTCCGAACGGACTTTATTTTTGTTAAGGCTCCAACGGCCGATTTGTGTTTGCGTGGTGAACGCCGTGGTTTATATTTCTTATTATAGATAGGTTAGAGGTATTTGAAGACCCCTTAGGTGGCTGTTATTTGTATGTGTGGCTTGCCCAATTATCGACTTGTTTGCATGATAGCACGTTGCGATTCCAAATAGTTGATTACGCGTTTCATTCGGAGTTTTCACTCGATTCTTTGCATATGATCACTCGATATTTTCTTATTCCATCCATGAATGGGCTTGAGGTTGAGATGAACCTTCCTCCCTCTTTTGCATCGCATTTATCATTGCTATATTCATGTTCACTTGTATGCGGTTATTACTTGTATTTCTGTTTCTTCCTTTCGTTTTCCTTTCCCGTAGGACTTCCATTCTTCCTTGTTCAAGGGAGGATGTGATAGACATTAGGTCTTAACCCATGCATGATAACATTAGGTTAGTGTGATTCCCTTTTCAACCATAGGTTAGAATTCTGTCTCTTCTTTCTCAAAACAACAGAAAAACATTAATGAAGGCTATAACAAAATCAATTCATTTCTTCCGTCAATAGATTTGAACAAACATCAACTTTTTTGCAATAAGAAAACCCTTGTTTAAGGTGATATTTTTCATAAAAGACATTTGAACAGCTTGTGTCGTGCGTAGCCCGAACTACGTTTGCTCTGATCTTCCATGCTGTGTGGAAGTACGTAGGCATAGGATGCGATATCCTAGCGAGCAACCTTCCCCACCTTCACCCGTAGTTAGGCGAACTACGTTGACTCTGATTTCTCGTTCCAGACGGGAATACGTAGGCATAAAGTGCGATGCTTTGCCGAGTCATGTTTTCTTTTCTTTTCAGACTTCATCCTTTAGTTTAGATAGAAGTGTAATCCGTACAAACAAGCAAGCGTGGATCCCATCGAGTACGATGGACGTGAGGGGTGCTAATACCTTCCCCTTGCGTAACCGACTCCCGAATCCAGGTTTTGGTTGCGATGACCATACCTTTTCCCGTCTTTGCGTTAGGTTTACTTCGAGCGTTTCCTTTCCCTCCTTTGGGATAAATAACGCACGGTGGCGACTCTTCTGTATTGCCGACGCCGATTTTCGCAGTAGCGACAGCTGGGGACTCTGCTGGGGACTCCAACGGTTCCCTACGCGAGTCAATCCTAACACTTGTTTTCCCGTCGTGGGCTTTGTATGGATTTACATTTCTGTATTTACATTTCAGCATTATATTATCATGGTTATTGCTGTATTGTGGGTTTGATGGGGGTTCTATGATTGAGAGATAAGTCGGACCTGGGCTTGAGTGCACCTAGAATTAGAGTAGAGATTAGTGGGGGTGTGCATGCTTTGCATGTACTAGCTTCCCGCGAAATCTACGCTCGGACGAGGTCCTTCTGGTTGACTTCCTGTTTCACCCTTTGGGTGCAGTGGGCTGTTGGTTAGTTGGATTGTCGACTCCGGGGACCGATCATTTAGAAGTTGGCTAAGTGAGGCCTCTTCAGGATTTGATGATGCCACTCCTTCTGGGAATCGTATCATCAACCCTGAAAGTCTGTGACGCCGACAACCGCATAGGATGTCGTACCTTGTGCCAGTTATAGGGACATCTACCTGCGAGAGGGATTTGGGGCATGCAGGTACCCTGACCTTCAGACTACCGGTTTATTTCTTATGAGATACAGGATTGTGGATATTTCATGGGCTGTTATCTAGGTCTGTCAGAGACCAGGTGTGGGTTATATTATTGGGTCTATCCGAGACCAGGCTGGAGTTCTTTATGAGGTCTGTCTGAGACCATTGTGTGAGGAGTATTGGAGGGTCTGTCTGAGACCTGTTCTTGGTGTGATTCAGGCTTCTCAGCCACGGCACTTGATCCCCTGTTGCAGCTGCTTGCATTGCATTGTTTGCATAACCATTTATCATTGCATTTCATTAACGTTCACGGCGCTGCCCTGTATCAAATGTATTAGCACTAGAATGGGGGGAGTAATATTCCCCAATGCACAGGCACATATCGCATTTTGCATACATACTCATATTTGCATTACAGGTTTGTGATCCGTGTATCTTATCTCCTGCATCCATTTCAGGTATTTTCAGGATTGCAGAAAAGCGGGTCCACCGTTACTCTACCAGAACTAATCACAAGAAGATCATGGACAACGTGCAGAGTGAAATGCAAGAGATGCGTGACAGGATGGCCCTGCTCATGCAAACCATGGAGACCATCGCCAAAGGACAAGAGCAGCTGCAGAATCTGGTTCAACCGATAGTCGCACGGGCTGAAAACAACGGGACACCGCATGGTGAAAATATTGCTGCTTCTCCCCGAATTGAGAATCGTCAAAGTGCTGATGTTATTCCCGTAAACGGTTTGAATGCTGGAGAAACTGGTCCTGTAGGTGGAGGTGAGAACGCCGGTAATATGAATGCCAATACAGATACTGCTGGGGTATTTGTGGGTAATGTCAACCAGGGTTTCAATGGGGGCGTTGAGAATGTCGAAATGAATGGTAATAATGGTAACTAGGGCTTCGATGGTGTGAACGTGGGGTATGGCAGCATTGCTGGCGCCAAGGCTGGGTTTGGTGGCTATGGTTATGGTAATCTTGGATATGGAACTGGTGCATACAACGCTCAAGAGATGGGCAATCTGAGGTATGACCCCAGGTACTTCCAAACGGGTCCGGGCCGTGATGCAGATTATGTTGGATACGATGCAGTACCTCGCTGGGAGGATCATCAAGAAGATGTGTTCTCTGGTCAGAATGAGGGTTATGAAAGAGCTAGGGGTGACAACCATCGGATGAGATTGCTAGAAGAGAAAGTGAACGGATTAGCCAGCCAGAATGCTCTTGGGCTGGATATGTCAAATATGGGGCTGGTCCCAGGGTTGAGGGTCCCGCTGAAATTCAAAGCGCCGTCATTCGATAAGTACAAAGGGGATACATGCCCTAGGGTGCATGTGCGCGCGTTTTACAGGCGTATGTCTGCGTATTCTGACGACGAAAAGATGCTCATGCGTTTCTTCCAGGACAGCTTGTCAGGGCCGTCGCTGGAATGGTATATGAGCCTAGAGCCAACACAGATAAAAAGCTGGAAAGAGCTAGCGGAAGCTTTCGTGAAGCATTACCAATACAACAGCGATCTCGCCCCTAACCGGGTTCAGCTGCAAAGCCTCTCTCAGAAGCCCAGTGAAAGCTTCAAAGAATACGCCCAGAGATGGCGTGATTTGGCTGCCAGAGTACAACCTCCTATGGTGGAGCATGAAATGATGGACTTGTTTGTAGGGACATTCTCAGGAATGTACTATGACCGGCTGCTCAACTTCTCAATGAGTACCTTCTCCGAGTTGATCCTGATGGGGGAGCGTATAGAAAACGGGATAAAAATCGGTAAGATTCAAGCGGGAGAGTCTGCTTCAGCTGGAAGCAATAAGAAAGCTTTCGGGGGTAGAAAACAGGAAGATGCCAATTCGGTATGTAGCTCTCGGGGAAGAAATAGGGGATGGAGGCAATACCAACCGCAACAAGTTGCAAGTGTGACAATCCCCGCGCAACATCAGCAACAGCCGTAGCAGCAGGGGCAACAACATCCGGCTCAGCGAAGAATTCAGAACGGGAAGCTGAAAAGGGTATTTGATCCGCCGCCAGTATCGTACGCTGAGCTTCTTCAGAATTTGTTACGGTTACAGTTGGTCGAGAAAAGAACGATGGCTCCTCCGACAGGGATCCCCCCGCCCAGTTATAACGCTAATGAGCATTGTGAATTCCACTCTGGGGCACCCGGCCATAATATCGAAAACTGCCACACTTTCAAGCATAAAGTGCAAGATTTGCTTGATAGCACTGCTATTAATTTTGGTACGGAAGGGCCCAATATTACACAACAACCAATGCCAAACCATGAATAGGCTGGAGTATGGTGGGCAAAGAGGAGTTCTATAGTTCGGGTGGGCCATTAAAAGTAGATCAGAACAGTGGCAGGCTGCCTCTAATGACTGATTGTGAAGATAGCTGGTTCCGCAGCAGGACAGATGTGAAAGCCCGGTTCTCGGAAGCTGGCATTTTTCTTTGTTTTATCTTGTCATTTCTTTACGTTTGTAGTTTCTTTCCTGTTTAAAATGCAATCTTGTTCGTAAAACTTGTTGTTTTCATTTCAATTGATGATAATGAAATAAATATGCATGTTTTGATTAAATCCATTCGTGTTCACTAATTGTTTTTACAAATGTCCAACGCCTGGTTAAGAGGAATCCGGGGAGGATGACGAAAATAAACGACATGCAAAGTTCCGATTGTATGCTTTTTGAAACAAAACCTGCTGATGATGTACAGGTATTGTTTCAAATCCCTAAACACCGGAGATATAAGGAAGATAATCCCTTGTCAACCCCTTTGAGCCTTGTAGTAGGAGTTTCTTTCTGTGAACGAAAAACCCTCAATCTTAACCTGGGGCAGGGTAGGTGTTAGCTAATTTGACCGAACGCCCAAATTACAAAAAGGAGTGCCCGTCCGAGGATCAATCACACCTCTAGAGGGCGTGCCTAAAAAACCACAATGGTCAAATCAAGAGTGAGACAGTCACATCATTCTCCAATGAGTCAGACAACCAGTGTCACACGACTTGTTCGAAAAAAAAAAAGCAAAGAGAATCAAAAGCCCGCTAAGTCAAAACTTCAAGACAAATGACTTAGGCAAAAATGAGGGCATCCCGCTGGACTTAAAAAACCAAAAGAACTCAAAAGAGTCAGTCCAGGCAAAAGTTAGGGATATGAAAAGAAAAAAGATGAAAGGATGGAAAAATCCTCAAATGAAATACGAGTCGTGTGACCTCAAGTGTCAGAGACGAAAGGTGAGTGGCTGTCACTCCCAACAATCATAATTTCTCGAACTATCACTCCTATCTTTCAGCCTCTGAGAGGTGAGTGCTAAGGTCGAATTAGCTGAACATAGGATCGGGGAACATCAAGGAGAATGGGTGGGTTAAAATAAACTTTGAGCCTTTATCCTTTCCTTCAAAACCGTGAACCTGACCACGTTATAACCTTTAAAAGTCCTAATTGAAGCAGGTTGTTTCGAAAGCATACTTCGGTAAAGGTCGCGTCGATTCTGACTCCTGAAAGGGTTCCTCTTACCATGTTGGTACTGATGTTGATAAATGTTTTGTGCATTATATGCTATAAACTGTTTTTCCCTTCTCCCAGTGAACAGATTGGATGTCGAAACTATCATATGTGTTGCATTAATACGTCTTTTACACAGAGCAACTTATTTTACTTGCGAGTAAGCGCTTGACAGCAGAAAAGTTTCCTACAGTGGAAAGTATGGTCAGGATAGAATGCAGAGCGCCCGAATACTCCGCAAGCCGGGGCAAGCCATTAGGTGCTCCCCAATCAGGTCATCCATTCAAAGTCAGTTACTCTGGGGAAATCAGGTCGAGATTCGGTAAATCTCTCGTAGTTGGAGGTACTGCTCTGGATCAGCTAATCAGGGGCAAAGTCATTGCAATCAGGGGCAGGCCATCTTAAGAGTGCATAACTTATTCTTTATTCGAGGGGCATTTGGTGTGAAGTATTTCTCCGAAGTTCAGAATGCTGGGGCAGTTCATATCAGACCAACGGGGTACAAATGTTCAGATTCCCTTTTGAGGACTATCCCCACAGAGGTCCCGCAGGCTGAGGCATGTCAGAAGCAAAGGGATTGTTCTTCTCAGTACCATCAGGGTTATTCAGAGTTATTCGAGCAGATTTAGTCAATCTTAAGGTGTTAGACGAATGTCGGGAAGTCATGTTACTATCTTCTGATCCGTCAACCAGGGACTGTGAATTCAGACAGAATGTTGTTCAGCGTCAGTTGTACCTGACCCATCGCAGATAGCCTAAAAGTCCAATTCTTATTGGCGATCACTGTAAGGCCCGTCCGTGTTGGCACGTCAGTTTCAAATCCAATCTTCATTAGTACGCAGGAAGACTCCGTCTGTTTTCCCCAGAGGAGTCCAATCATACTTGGCACATATGTTATTCCCCAGCGGAGTTGGTTTCACTTTTCCAGCATTTATTTTGGCTGGAATAATTCTGTGATATCCGGTTATCCTCGGCGGAGTTAGCTTTGTCTTCAGCATTTATTTTGCTGGAGCGCCTCATTGCATTTGCATGTATCATCATACTTGCATCTAACCCAAATACGTAGCATTTCCATCCTATATGGAAACATTACGTCATTATCGAACATACGTATTCAGAAACATAAACCAGGTTGGTTACCTCGTTGGTTTCAGATGTTTGTTTTCCCCTGCAGATAATTGAGATTATGATTCAGGAAGATGTTCGGATAGTCGGATTTGGGGCGCAAGGAGAGCAGTGATCGTGTTCGTCCTATCATGTGGACCCTAGCAGAGTTGCTTGGTTGAGTTTCTCTGTTCCCCAGCTGAGTCCTTCTCAGGTCGCTGTTATGTCGGCATTACAAGATTTCATAGTTCAGATTTTTTGGAGTTATCGCCGTGATTTCCCCAGTAGAGTTTTCTTCCCCATCAGAGTTGCTTGGTTAAGCTTCTCTTCTTCTCCAGCGAAGTTTTCTTCAGACTATTGTCACGTCAGTATTGAAAATCTTGAAATTACTACCTGCCGTCGAAGTAGGTGTTTGACGGCTGTCGTCAGAATTACCCCAGTAGAGTTTTTCTTCGGATTGTTGTTACAAGGATCTTGTGGATTAAACCTTCGGAGTTATTACCCTGGTTGAAGGAGTTATACCCTGGTTGAAGGAGTTATACCCTGGTTGAAGGAGTTATTACCCTGGTTGAAGGAGTTATACCCCGGTTGAAGGAGTTATACCCCGGTTGAAGGAGTTGTACCCTGGTTGAAGGAGTTATACCCCGGTTGAAGGAGTTATACCCTGGTTGAGGGAGTTGTCACCCTGGGTGATGGAGTTACACCCTGGTTTGAGGAGTTATTATGCCTTGTTTGAGGCAGTTCGTTATCCTGGTCGATGGAGTTGTTACCTTTTGTCAAAGGAATTATTATCGGTGTTGGCAGAATCATTACCCGTGCTAACGGAGTGGCTCCCTGCGGAATTATTTGTTCAAGTATCTGTGTCGTCGGAGATGTATCCCGCAGAGTAACTTGTTCAAGTCACCGGATGCCTGATTCGCGCTTTACGTAGCATTTTGTTTGTTTCTCTACAAACGAAGGTCAAGACTTTTGTGTTTTCGACGTGGTCCTTTGACTCGATGCATGCTTATTGTAGCAAAATTTGGAATTAATTATGGATTCAAGGCCTGTGGCGTCACGCAGGTGGTTGAGGACGAAATCAAGTCAGTTCTTATCAGATAATTGATCAGTTGTTGCCGTGACAACCGGATTCGGTTTTCTGAATGATATTTTTCCCAAGCAGCAGTCGTACGCAATTTATTTTGCGGTTGGCAAATTTCCGGGTTCTTTCGTATTCAACCGTCTCGTACCTCGAATGTATGAAGGTTGCGCGCTCTTCATCCAGTCGGGTCCAAGCCGCTTGAATAGGGGCAGCTGTTGCACCCCAAAATTTGCTCAACCTTTTCTAACCTAGGTTTATGTTTCAATTGCATAATCATTTGCATTGTCATCACGTACATAGTGTATTCATCTGCATTGCATAGCATAAGCAAGTTATCTTAATCAGGGGGATCAAGTGCCATTCTTGTCTCAAGAGGTATGTTCAAGGGGTTTCATTCATATTCAAGATTACTCAGATCAATCATTGGATTCTCTCCTATCTTGAGGTTATTTGGGGATCATCAGAGGAAGTGTGAGCTATGAGCCAAGAGCATGAGGTGTGTATGGATGTTATGAAGAACCTAGATGATCATTTTGAAGAAGAGCCAGGTCATTGAAATGATTGCAAGAGCCTCAGTTGAAGCCAGTCAACTAGGGTTTTATCTGGGTCAACACTAGGTCAACCCTAGGTCAAAGACTTGTTTTGAAAGGCATCAAGGCTCATTTGAATAATGTGGGATTCATTATTTGCTATATGGATATGGATGTGGTGTTGTGCCAAATAAGAATCAACAGGAGTCAAGGAGAAGAGGAGTTACCAAATTAGGGTTTCAGTGTAAAATCCCCTGATTTAGGTCAAACTTCAAGGCAGTGTAACTTAAAATGCAAGCTTCATATGAATTTCTGGTCCACATGAAACTTGTAGAGTATATTCATATATTTAATTTGAGTGGTGGAAGTCATCAAGATGATTTATGGAACTCAAGTTATAGCTTTTGCAGGTTACAGGTCATCTGAGGACACTAGAATTTGTCTGTGAAAGTTGTCTGTCATCCAAGCAACTTTTAACCTTGAAGGAGTTTTCAAATGAATTCTTGGAAAAAATAAGAGTTGTTCCTAATGATCTCCTCTTTCCAAAAAAGTATGGTATGCCTTCATCTGATTTGTGAAGCTCAAGTTATAGTTTGTGCAAGTCAGGGGTATTTTGGGAAAGTGGAATTATAGGTCATTCTTAGCCTATGCCTAAAACTCATACAAGGAAGCTTCAAATGAAAAACTTCACAACATCAAAGTTGCTCAAAATGGCATTTTAAGTCCAGAAAAGAGGTCATGAAAGTTTGTAAATGCATGGAACAAGAATTGACAAAAGGTGGTGAAAATGGCTTAAAAATGGCATATAACTTGAAAAAGTTCAAGTTGGAAATTGGTTTGGGCAATCTATAAATCCAAAATGGGTCATGTAATATATCAAATTGAGTCTAAACAATATTTTAAAGACTTTGGTTCAGCCACAATTTTTATTTGAGGGTTAAAAAATGGACTTGCTTTGTAATTCCATTACTTGCATAATAAGGTACATGTGAGAAACTCAACATAAGGCAAAGGAATCCCTTGTTTTTCACTCATATCACTCCAATTTGTCATGTCATGAGATTTTCAAAAGTTTTAAGGGGCTGCAAGTTAGATTGAAGGGAGATATCATGAGATGGGGATTATGTCATATCATGAGAAATTCTTGAAGTTTCTAGAATCATCTTGGATTGAGCTAGAAGTCTCTAGATCTTTCCATGCTCTCCTATATATTGGATTGAGATCATTAAGAGTAAAGGTTGGTGATAGTTGATGTTGAATCCATTTTCTCCATTTGCAAATCATATTGAATCTTCATTTTTCTCTTCACCATTTTTCCATTTTCCCACATTTTTCTATACTTGAAAACAAAAATTTTCAATTCCATTTTTCTCCCACTTTTGGTTCATTCCACCATTGCAAATATCTTCCTTATCATTCTTACAATTGATTCAACACTTTTTGGCCATAATTGATGCATGAACCAAGCTACACAACTCCATTAAAGTGAGCTCCAAGTGAAAAATTGATTTTTTGTTTTCCATCAATTCACTCCTTTCTTTCCATCCAAACACCTTCCTCATCAATTATAGGACGTGTCCACATCATTTTCTCAAAGAATTGGTGATCGAGTGAAGCTCCATAAGCCATTTTTCGAAGGTATAAAGAATTCGACATAACTCATGATTTATGAGTCTTTCTTGCATTATTGTTGTTGCATTACATTGCTCTCATCTCCTACATGGATTCTAGTACAAAAAAGATGGGTTTTATGACAATTTTTGGTTCTTGAGTTTTTCTTGAGGTGCCACGTTTTGGGAGTTAGAGAGAGTTTCAAGAAAATCTAAGACCATATTTGGATTCCTTGATTTTTCCCCTTCAAGTTTGACCAAAATTTTGTGCGAAACGGATAATTATTGATGGAGTTATGGTGCTTCAAAGTAGCAAAAAACTCATGTTCATGGAGCTGCGGGTTACTATTCACAAAGTTGAAAATTTTGATTTGGAGAAGAAGGTGTTAACACCGTCGGATGCATTTCCAAGTCAAAGTTTCTTCCATTCATCCAACGCCTCTCACTGCGCCACGCAATCGGCCACATAAGTCTCATGCCACTTTTATTTATTCATGTTATTTTCTTTTATTTTCCTATTGCCATGTTTCTTTTATTTTTTCTGTTTTATATGCTGACTTCAAATAATCATAAAAAATAGGAAAATTAGTCTTTTTGATCCCCATTTTTTTGTGCTGAATCTTTAAGATGTCTAGGATTTAATAAAACTAAAATTATAATTTTACCATTTTTTGACATTTTCTTTGGATTTTTTACATTTGGGTCGTCATAAAAAGGCCAATGCTGGTGCTATCATTTTGTTGAATTTCTTTGACCTATCAAAACACAATTTAAATGTCAATCCTTTTGCAGGGATCTCATACACACGTTGAGGTATTGTGATGTATTTTTGTGGGAATTTTATTATACCATTTTAATTGGTTTTGGATGTTTTCTTTAACATGCTCCATTTTAACTTTTCCTTTGGTATACATGAGATATCTTGCATTGTTTTCATCTTGTTTGACCATTTCATTGTGGATATTTTTATGGTATCTCTCACCCCTGGTTTGTGGATTGATGTAGGTAATGGGAGATTTTTATTTGATTTTTTTAGCACCTTTTGCTATTTTTCTTATATTTTTGTATTCGGACTTGTAATTTGGACTTCCGAACGGACTTTATTTTTGTTAAGGCTCCAACGGCCGATTTGTGTTTGCGTGGTGAACGCCGTGGTTTATATTTCTTATTATAGATAGGTTAGAGGTAGTTGAAGACCCCTTAGGTGGTTGTTATTTGTATGTGTGGCTTGCCCAATTATCGACTTGTTTGCATGATAGCACGTTGCGATTCCAAATAGTGGATTACGCGTTTCATTCGGAGTTTTCACTCGATTCTTTGCATATGATCACTCGATATTTTCTTATTCCATCCATGAATGGGCTTGAGGTTGAGATGAACCTTCCTCCCTCCTTTGCATCGCATTTATCATTGCTATATTCATGTTCACTTGTAAGCGGTTATTACTTGTATTTCCGTTTCTTCCTTTCGTTTTCCTTTCCCGTAGGACTTCCATTCTTCCTTGTTCAAGGGAGGATGTGATAGACATTAGGTCTTAACCCATGCATGATAACATTAGGTTAGTGTGATTCCCTTTTCAACCATAGGTTAGAATTCTGTCTCTTCTTTCTCAAAACAACAGAAAAACATTAATGAAGGCTATAACAAAATCAATTCATTTCTTCCATCAAAAGATTTGAACAAACATCAACTTTTTTGCAATAAGAAAACCCTTGTTTAAGGTGATATTTTTCATAAAAGACATTTGAACAGCTTGTGTCGTGCGTAGCCCGAACTACGTTTGCTCTGATCTTCCATGCTGTGTGGAAGTACGTAGGCATAGGATGCGATATCCTAGCGAGCAACCTTCCCCACCTTCACCCGTAGTTAGGCGAACTACGTTGACTCTGATTTCTCGTTCCAGACGGGAATACGTAGGCATAAAGTGCGATGCTTTGCCGAGTCATGTTTTCTTTTCTTTTCAGACCTCATCCTTTAGTTTAGATAGAAGTGTAATCCGTACAAACAAGCAAGCGTGGATCCCATCGAGTACGATGGACGTGAGGGGTGCTAATACCTTCCCCTTGCGTAACCGACTCCCGAATCCAGGTTTTGGTTGCGATGACCATACCTTTTCCCGTCTTTGCATTAGGTTTACTTCGAGCGCTTCCTTTCCCTCCTTTGGGATAAATAACGCACGGTGGCGACTCTTCTGTATTGCCGGCGCCGATTTTCGCAGTAGCGACAAAAGGAAGTTGATACTTACTTTGATACTTGGAGATCCTGAAGGAGATCAAGTTGATACTTGTGGTTAATAGTGAAGCCTGAAGGTGGAACTGATCAAGAAGCTGAAGCTTAAAGGAGAAGATAAGTTGAAACTTATGTTGAAAGGTTGATACCTGGGGAAGAAAATTGATATTTGTCAAAAGTGATTGAAGTCTGAAGACTGAGTTGCTGTTGGAAGAGCTGAAGCTTGAAGTTGAGAGAGGAGTTACTTTCTCATCTTTTTCATTGTTGTATTGACATATTTTGTTTGACTTGCTTGATGCATTAGAATAAGTCCATATCTAGAATAGCTAGAATCTAGGAGCATGATTGCACTAGAGGTTGAGTTGCTCCCTTTGCTTGTATTGTTACTGTGTGGCTTTGCTTGCGGGTATTCGGTAGAGCCCAGCTCCCTTGCCCATGTGGTTTGTTTGCCTGATGGCATTTTATTTCATTTCATCTGTATGATTGCAGTTTACTGTTTTTGCTTGATAGCATGTCGTTTATCTTTCAGTATGATTACTGTTATCCATTCTGGCTTGAGGTTGAGATGAGCTTGTGGAGGCTGAAGCCCCACACACATTTCCTCCCTCACTTGCATTGCATACATTTTACTGTTAAGCTGATGCTTTGTCTGTTTTGGTGTATCATTGACATGATCCCTTAAGACTCTCATTTCCTTTGATAAGGAATTGATGATAGAACTATAGGTTGAAACCTATGCATGACAACTTCTAGGAGTTCCCTGTTCAAACCTCAACCATAGGATGAATCCATGGCATGACAACAGTAGGACTTGATAGTCTCCCTCCTAGTTGGGCTTGTTTTCTTCTCATCTCAAAACAATTTAAGATACAGTAATCATGAATGATTTCTTTCGTACGTTACGAACCTTAAGCTATCTGAGAAAGGATTGTGGGAGAGTTTCTTTTCCACAGTCTGGATGTTTAGTATGGTACCCTTTGGGTGACATGCGACGCATTCACTCTCAGGTCATAGTCTCTAGTGCGATTGAAATTGCAAACACAATAAAAAACACTTCTTTCATAAAAGACAGGAAATAAACCTTAGTTTCCCGAACTACGTGAGCTCTGATCTCTCATACCTGTTGAGAGTACGTAGGCACAATACTGATGTATTGGCGAGCTACCTTCCCCCCATAACCCGTCGTAGGTCGAACTACGTTGACTCTGATTTCTCATTCTTTGATGAGAATACGTAGGCATAAAGTGCGACGCTTTGCCGAGTCATTTTCTTTTCCGTTTAAGCCAGCCTTGATAGGTAGATAGATAAAACCAACCCGTCCAAGTAAACAAAACAAGCGAGGATCCCGTCGAGTACGACGGACGTGAGGGGTGCTAATATCTTCCCCTTGCGTAACCGACTCCCGAACCCAGACAATGGTTGCGACGACCTTGTCTTACCCTTTTTAGTCAGGTTTTTCCGATCGTTTCCTTTCCCGCTCTGAGGGATAAATAACTAAAGGTGGCGACTCTTCTGTTGTACCGGCACCTTATTTTCGCGCAAGCGACAGCTGGCGACTCTGCTGGGGATCGAACCCAGAATCTCTGGTTCTCCGGTTCCCTATGCGAGTCAATCCTAACGCTTGTGTGTTTACTTGTTGGGTTGCGTTTATTTATCGCATTTTACTTCTCGCGCTTTATTTCCTGCATTTTATTTTCAGTATAATATGATTATCTGTGCTGTCGTGGGATGGGAGTTCTGATGAGTGAGAAGCCAGACCCAGGCTTGAGTGTACTATAGACTTAGAGTGGAAATTAGTGGGCGCGTGCTTGCTTTGCAGGCACTAGTGTCTCATGAAATCCACGCTCAGACGAGGTTCATCCGGTTGGCTTCTCTTTCAACCCTTTGGGTTGAGACGGTTGCTGGTTTGGTGGATTGTCGACTCTGGGGACCGATCATTCGTGATTCAGCCGAGTGAGGCCGCTTCATGAGCTGGTGATGCCACACCTTCTGGGTATCGTATCACCCCTCTTGAATGTCTGTGACGCTGATGAACACATAGGATGCCGAACTTGAGTCAGTTTAGGTCCATACCTGTGAGCAGGGTTGGGTTTATTGTAGGAAACCTTGACCTTCAGACTACCTGGTTTTCTTGACAGTGAATCAGTTTTGTTGGTACCGGGGTTTTCTCAGTTGCAGATTTGTCTGTTCTTGATAGAGCAGGTTTTGATCAGAGGATCTTATCATCAGATGTGTATTTATTCTTGATAGAGCAGAGTTTTTGTCATCAATTGTTTGTTCTTGATAGAGCAGATTTTTGATTGGGGTCTGAAGATCTCATCAGCAGATGTATGTCTGTTCTTGATAGAGCAGGTTTTGATCAGAGGATCTCATCAGCAGCTGTATGTTTGTTCTTGATAGAGCAGATTTTTGATTGGGGTCTGAAGACCTCATCAGCAGATATTTCTTGATCCTACATCCGAGGTCCTTATTATCAGACATTTGTTCTTGACAGAGCAGAATTATGATCCTATGTGTATGGCCCTATCAGATAGTGGTTCTTGGCAGATCAGATTTGTGGTCCTACACCGGGGTTTTCTTCTTATCAGTGGTTGTTGATACAAAATCTCCACAGCACCAGTTGCCCGGATCTATTATTGCATGATTGCATTTTGCATTAGTTTGCATATTCATTTGCATTTCATTAACGTGTGTCTGTGTTGCATGTACCGTTTTCCCCGATCCAGGATTTCTTGCCTCCTATTGTATTGTTATGGGCTCTCTGAGGAAGACTGTGGCCTACAAGTTCCCTGCCCCGATGTGGTTAAGCTGACTGGTTTGATAGCTCTAGCAGATGATTCTGTGAAGGATGAGTTCAGAAAATCTTACGGCAGGTTGCTCAGTTTGGTTCATAAGCCTTCTGTGTTCGAGTTGAATGGGTTGCACGCTCTGCTGCAGTTCTACGACCCTCCGCTGAGATGTTTTACTTTTCAGGACTTTGTTCTCGCACCTACGCTGGAAGAATATGCTGATTTGCTAGGTGTGCCTATCAAGAGGCAGATGCCTTTTGTTCACATGGATGCTGAGCCTGATCTGGCTGGTTTAGCTCCTTCACTTCATCTGGACGCCTCCGAGTTAGTATTGACTAGTTGGAACAAGGTTCCTGGGTTCTCCTTGCAGTTTCTAGTGGGCAAGGCTCAGCAGTGTGCCAAGGACGGATGTTGGGTCGCGTTTAATGCCATCCTCGCTCTGTGTATATACGGCATCATCCTGTTCCCCAATATGCCCGATTTTGTAGACTTTGATGCATTTCATGTCTTTGCTTCAGGGAATCCAGTCCCTACCTTGATAGGAGATGTCTATCACTCAGTCCACTACAAAAACGAGAACAGGAGGGGTCCTTTTGTCTCGTCCGCAGCCACAACTGAGTGGCCTGAGCGTCTAATGAGTTTATCTGCAGAGGATATTGACTGGTTCGACAGAGATAGGTTGGGTACTGAGGTGATCTTCAGTTGCAGCGGATTTCCAAATGTGCCTTTGATAGGTAGGAAGGGATGTATAAACTACAATCCGTCGTTGCTGGTTCGACAGTTCGCGTATGCTTTGAGAACTCCGCCGAAGGATGAAGAGGTACAGGAATCTATGTACCTCACTGGTATTCTAGAGGGGGATCTGTTGTCCAAGCTTCAGCGCGCGTGGAATGGTATCAGTAAGCGAGGAAAACCATTGCTGGGAAAAAGCAACAGTCAAGCCTACCCTCCGTATGTAACTTGGATCAGAGCCAGGGCAGATGCTATAGGGATGCCGTTTCCTCATGCCAAGCCAGAAAGCCCTCCAATGATCGAAGAGCCTACTACTGTGCCCATTCATCAGCATAATCAGGTGTTAGCTGAGCGGGACGAATTGAAGCGGGCGAACGAAGAACTGGAGAAGGATTTGGTTCAGCTTCAAAGTGAGAGGAACAAAGTCGTTCATTCTTTCAAGAGGCAAACAGAGTTGGTGAACCAGCTGGGTACAGACCTGACTAAGCAGATAGCCGAGTGTGAACGCATGGGTCGAGACTTCAAAGCTGTCAACGACGTACTGGCTACGAAGAAGCAGCATTTGGACGAGGTATATCGGAGGATATCCAAGTTCAACCAGCACTGGAAGGCTTCCCTGGCCACTAGGAAAAAGCGAGAGGATAAGCTGATGTTGCAGATCTCCAAGCTGGAAGCCCAGGTGAAGGACAGTGAAAAGAGGTTTGATGAAGAAACCGCCCGCAGATACGCCGCCGAAGGCCAGCTCAACAAAGCTCTCGCTAACCTGAAGGAGCGCAAGCTGACGTTTGAGTCCAAGAAGCGGAAGTTAGAAGATTGCTTCGGCGAAGGAGCATGGGAAAGTTCGGTCGAAGGACTTCAGTACACCATTGTGCAGAGGGAATTACTCGTCGAGGGGTTGCTCACTCTGCCAGATCATCCAGAGACGAAGGAGTTGTTAGAAGAGTATCGCGCCCGTGGCCGTACTTGACTATTTGTATTCCTTTTGTTTTGATCATTGTTGTATGCTGACCATCACCAGGCTTGTTGGCTGAGGTCACGCTGTTGATTCATCTTGTACTCGCTGGTGCTATGTACTGCCTTGATAGGCTTTCTTTATATATGAGATTGATGTTTCCATGATTGGACTCGGACTTCTTCTTCTTATTATTATCAGCACTGGCACTCAGGCACTAGGATCGGGGGAAATCTCCCAAACACAGACACACGCATGCACTTGCATGAAGCATTTGCATGGTGAGCATTTTGTTGTTTTTCCTAACCCTTTAGTGTTTACAGGTTTTTCAGGTTTACAGGTTGTCCCAGGCTGTTTCCAGTGGTTCCAGGATTGATCAGAGACTAATTCACCGTTATCCGACTAGAGCTAATCAGACCAGAATCATGGATCAAGTGCAAACTGATGTTCAGGAGCTCCGCGAAAGGATGGACCGCTTCATGGAGCTCATGCAAGTGGTCGCCAATGGCCAAGACCAGCTCAGAACTTTGGTTCAGCCTTTGATCTCCAGGGTTGATAGCAACGGCGTGCTCCACGGTGGGACCGTGCCTACTCCCTCACCAGTTGAAACTCCACAGAACGGTGTCCCCGTGGCCGGGGGCAACGGCAGTGCTCATGGTAATGTGATGGCCAACATCGGACTCAATACGGCAGGCGTCGGTAATGGGAGTCTGGGAGCTAATGTCAATATCGGGCCGGGCAACGGCAATGCAGGCATCGGGAATCTGTTTGTGCCTCAGCCATGGCTTGAGGATCATCAGGATGATGTGTTCTCTCAGAAGGGTGCTGAAGGAGAGCTGAATGCTGAAGCACGGCTCAGATTCAAGGCACTTGAAGATAAAATGTGAGATATTGAGAATCAGAATACTTTGGGCGTTGATATGTCCAAGCTGGGATTAATTGCTGATTTCAAGGTACCTCCTAAGTTCAGGGTACCTGAATTTGAAAAATATAAGGGCACCACTTGCCCTCGTGTCCACCTGAGATCGTACTACAGGAAGATGTCTGCCTATTCGGAGGACGAGAAGTTGCTGATGCACTTCTTCCAAGACAGTCTTTCCGGACCATCCCTCGAGTGGTACATGGGTCTGGAGCCCACTAGCGTGCGCACATGGAAGGATCTCGCTGAAGCGTTTGTGCACCATTACCAGTACAACAGCGACTTGGCCCCGAACCGAGTCCAGCTCCAGAACCTGTCACAGAGGAATAATGAAGGATTTAAGGAGTACGCCCAGCGGTGGCGTGAGTTGGCAGCCCGGGTTCAGCCGCCGATGGTTGAGCGCGAGCTCGTGCAGATGTTTGTTGCCATCCTCCCGGGGGTTTACTATGAAAAGTTAGTTAGCGGTATGTCTGGGACGTTCTCAGCTCTCATTATCATGGGAGAGCACGTCGAGAATGGAATCAAGATCGGGAAAATTCAAGGTGAGTCATCCTCAGCTGGAGGAGGAGGAAAGAAACCTTATGCTGGCAAACGACGAGAAGGAGAAACGAGCGCTGTGACCAACGCTCGAAGGAAGGGCAAAGGCCCTCAGCAGCAGATAGCCAGTATAAATATCCCAGCGGCTCCGCAGCAGCAGCAGCAACCTAATCAGCAGGGATATAGAAAGTACCAGAATCGGGCATCTTTTGTAAACCGTCACTTCGAAGCGCCGCCCATGTCGTACGCGCAACTCTTGCAGACTTTGCTTCAGCTTCAGTTGGTCCAGAAGAGAACGATGACTCCCTTGACAGGGGCACCTTCACCAGGGTACGACGCTAATGCCACTTGCGACTTCCACTCAGGGGCACCAGGCCACACGATTGAGAACTGCAAAGCCTTCAAGCACAAGGTGCAGGACTTGGTGGATGCCAAGATCATTAACTTCTCCGATAATGTGCCCAATGTCACGAAGAATCCTATGTCGAATCATAGGGGAGGCGGAGTGAACGCCATTATCAAAGAAGATAGTGCAGATCTGTTGACTGATGTCAGAGACCTAAAGACGCCGCTTAGCTTCGTTAAAGCTAAGTTGTTGAAAAGAGGGTTCTTTCCAGGGTGCGGAGAACTATGCATGGACTGTGCTACACATTCTGATGGATGTGAGCAGTTGGTTGAAGGAATTCAAAGTCTGATGACTGAGGGGATTCTGCAGTTTAGCCGGAAGGCTGAAAGTGGACCAGGAGAGGTAGTGCTGAAGCAGGCCGGTGAAGTCGCCACCATCACCATCCCTCGCCGGCCAATAACCATTTCTGCGCCCAGACCGCCTACAATTACTATTACCAAAGCTGGGCCGATACCCTTCGAGAGCACTAACGCTGTTCCGTGGCATTATGGGGCGGAAGTCTATTGCAACGGACAGAAGTTGGAGCTGGAACCGTATGGGTCGACTGTGGAGAATCTCGCAGGAATCAGTGGCATTACTCACAACGGAAGAGTGTTTGCACCGCCAGAGGTCGTGGCAGATAAAGTGGTTAGAGTTGATGCGGCTGATAAAGGGAAAAGCAAAGTCGTCGAAGAGGCCCCGTGTGGGGTAGAAAAAGACTTGCTTGTCAAAGATGTCGAGAAGTTTATGCGGTTGATCAAAAAGAGAGACTACAAGATTGTAGATCATCTCCATCAGACGCCTTCGAAGATTTCTATTCTCAACTTGTTGCTGTATTCTGAAGCACACCGCAATGCGCTGCTGAAGGTGTTGAACGCCGCCTACGTACCGCAAGAGATATCGGTGAATCAACTAGAAGAGGTGGTAGCCCACGTTAATGCTGGCAATGGGCTAGGTTTCACAGACTTAGAGCTGACGCCAAAAGGGAGAAATCACAATAGCGCCCTGCACATCTCGATAGAGTGTAGGGGCACAATCATGTCGCACGTGCTGGTGGACACGGGTTCGTCACTTAATGTTCTTCCGAAGAAGGCATTAATGAAGCTGGATACTCATGGAGTGATCTGCACACCCAGTGATCTGGTTGTGAAGGCGTTCGACGGAACTAAACGCCACGTTTTCGGGGAGGTGACCCTGCCGATCCAAGTCGGTCCAGAAACGTTCAACACGGTCTTTTATATTATGGACATCATGCCTGCCTACAGTTGTCTCTTGGGCCGGCCATGGATCCATGTTGCTGGTGCCGTGACCTCTACGTTGCACCAAAAGCTCAAATATGTTGTCGGAGGAAGCATCGTAACCGTGTGTGGCGAGGAGGACATAATGGTGAGCCATTTGTCATCCTTTAAGTACGTTGAAATGGATGGCGAAATCCATGAGACTCTATGCCAAGCGTTCGAGGCTGTCAAAGTGAAAGACGTGGCTCCTGTGGTCACCGAAAGGCAAGAGATGAATCTCTCCTCGTTCAAGGAAGCTCGGGTCGTGGTCCAAGCTGGATCTACCCCAGGCTGGGGGCGAATTTTGGAGATACCCAACAAGCAGGATAAGTTTGGGTTGGGATATTCTCCTGGAGATGAAGCTTCTTCCTCTTCTTCTAGCAGTGCGTCTCGAGGTAAAGGGCCGATCCAATTTACCAGTGGCGGAGTGATTTTTGAAAGCATCAACGCGGCGTCTGAAGACAGCGGGGATAGCGATTGTGACCTCGACTCTTGGATTCAGCCAAGCAAGCCAGGCGAAGGCCTCAACAATTGGACCATCAAGGATATCATCCAGATGACAAGTGAAGAGTAATGATTTACTTTTTCCAATCATTGTACAACCCTATGTCCTACCCGGGGCATAGCGGTTTTATTGGCAGGGCCTTGTTGGATTATGTACATGCATTTTGTTAATAAATCAAAGGCGTTTTCTTCGTATTCAAATATTGTGATCTCTGTTATTCCTGTTTTATATTTGTTTTGAAAAACAGTAAAATGGCAATGAGGTTTGTGCTAACCTGCACATCTTTGTTTTAAACTTAACCCTTGTTATTGCAGGATCCACATAACAGATGACATCGACTCTGGACCTTCTATGGCTCACTTCGACTTCGATTGCCCGATCTATCAAGCCGAAGAAGAGATTGATGAAGACGAAGACCTTCCTGAAGAGTTGGCCCGCTTGTTGAAACAAGAGGAAAAAGTTATTCTGCCTCATGAGGAGGAGATCGAAATCGTGAACCTGGGTTCTGAAGAGCTCGTCAGAAATGTCAGGATAGGGGCCGCATTGCAGAGTGATGTCAAGCAGAGATTGGTCGAGATGCTAAGAGAGTATAGTGACGTCTTTGCTTGGTCATACGAAGATATGCCCGGACTTGACACGGACATCGTGGTCCACCACTTGCCGCTACGAGAAGATTGCCCTCCCGTTAAGCAGAAGCTTAGGAGGACGAGACCAGATATGGCCGTTAAGATCAAAGAAGAAGTGCAGAAACAGCTTGATGCTGGCTTCTTAGCGGTCACCACTTACCCTCCGTGGGTCGCCAACATAGTGCATGTACCGAAGAAGGACGGTAAGGTACGAATGTGCGTCGATTATCGGGATTTGAATAGGGCGAGCCCTAAAGATGATTTCTCGCTGCCTCATATCGATGTGTTGGTCGACAATACAGCCCAGTTCTCCGTGTTTTCGTTCATGGATGGCTTCTCCGGTTACAATCAGATCAAGATGGCGCCAGAGGACATGGAGAAAACGACGTTTATCACTCCCTAGGGAACATTTTGCTATAAGGTAATGCCCTTCGGTCTGAAGAACGCAGGGGCCACTTACCAACGAGCAATGGTAACTTTGTTTCATGACATGATTCATCATGAGATTGAGGTCTATGTTGATGACATGATTGCGAAGTCCCAAACGGAGGAAGAGCATCTGGTCAACTTATTGAAGCTTTTTGAGAGGCTTAGGAAGTTCAAGTTGAGGCTGAATCCTAACAAATGCACTTTCGGAGTGCGGTCCGGAAAGTTACTGGGGTTTATCGTAAGCGAACGAGGCATCGAGGTTGATCCTGCGAAAATAAAAGCCATTCAAGAAATGCCAGCGCCGAAAACAGAAAAAGAAGTTCGTGGTTTCTTGGGCAGAATAAACTACATTGCAAGGTTTATCTCTCAGCTCACGGCCACGTGTGAACCGATGTTCAAGCTTTTAAAGAAAGATCAGGCAATTATCTGGAATGAGGATTGCCAGAAGGCATTCGATAAGATAAAGCAGTATCTTCAGGAACCTCCAATCTTGATACCCCCAGTGGATGGACGACCTTTAATCATGTACTTGACAGTTCTTGAGAATAGTATGGGGTGTGTTCTCGGTCAGCACGACGAGACGGGCAGAAAGGAGTATGCCATTTACTACTTGAGTAAAAAGTTCATAGACTGTGAATCTCGTTACTCGATGCTAGAGAAAACGTGTTGCGCACTAGCCTGGGCTGCCAAACATTTACGACAGTACATGCTCAATCACACCACCATGCTAATTTCGAAGATGGATCCGATCAAGTACGTTTTCGAGAAGCAGGCTCTTTCGGGCAGGATTGCCAGATGGCAAATGGTGCTAATGGAATATGATATTCAATACGTGTCCCAAAAGGCCATCAAGGGAAGCGTATTGTCTGAATACCTGGCCGAACAGCCGATCGAGGATTACCATCCTATGAAATTTGAATTCCCTGATGAGGATATTATGTTTCTCAAAGCGAAGGATTGCGATGAGCCGTTGCCCGACGAGGGGCCAGATAGGAAATCCCAATGGAAATTGATATTCGATGGGGCGGTTAATTCCTATGGAAGTGGCATCGGGGCTATCATCACGACTCCCCACGGATCCCACATCCCGTTTACTGCGAGACTGACGTTTCCAGTCACCAATAATGAGGCGGAGTACGAAGCGTGCATCATGGTTCTAGAAGAGGCAATTGATTTGAGAATCAAGAATCTAGACGTATATGGTGACTCAGCGCTCGTGATTAACCAAATTAAAGGGGAGTGGGAGACTCGTCAATCGAATTTGGTACCGTACATGAACTATGCCAGAAGGCTACTTCCGTTCTTCGATCGAGTGGAACTCCATCATGTGCCCAGAGCAGAAAATCAGATGGCTGATGCCTTAGCCACGTTGGCTTCAATGTATAAAGTCAATTTTTGGAATGAGGCTCCAAGAATTGTCTTTTCCTGTCTTGATAGACTTGCATTCGTCTTTGCAATCGAGGAAGCCGCCGACGGCAAGCCATGGTTCCATGACATCCAGACTTTCCTTATGACTAAGGAGTATCCTGCCGGTGCGTCAACCCAGGATAAGAAGACTCTGAGGAGGCTGTCTGGAAATTTTTATCTCAATCCTGATGGAGTGTTGTATAAAAGAAACCATGATCTCGTGCTACTCAGATGTGTAGATGAGAAAGAGGCGAGTATGCTCATGGAAGAAGTCCATGAAGGCACATTTGGTACGCACGCCGGCGGGCATGCTATGACGAGAAAGATCCTGAGAGAAGGATACTACTGGTTGACGATGGAATCAGATTGCTTTAAATTCGCGAAGAGATGTCATAAATGCCAAATTTATGCTGATAAAGTTCATGTGCCGCCGTGCCCGTTGAATGTCATGTCCTCCCCGTGGCCGTTCTTCATGTGGGGCATCGACATGATAGGAAAGATCGAGCCCACTGCATCTAACGGTCACCGCTTCATTCTGGTAGCTATCGACTACTTCACCAAGTGGGTGGAGGTAGCCTCGTATGCTAATGTGACCAAGAAGGTGGTGGCTAAATTCATAAAGAGGGACATCATCTGTCGTTACAGAATTCCCAAGCGGATCATTACTGATAATGGTTCGAATCTGAATAACAAGATGATGAAGGAGCTGTGCCAGAGTTTCAAGATCGAACACCACAACTCGTCTCCTTACCGGCCAAAGATGAATGGCGCTGTTGAAGCGACCAATAAGAACATAAAGAAGATTGTTCAGAAGATGGTTGTGACCTACAAAGATTGGCACGAGATGTTGCCATTTGCATTGCACAGTTATCGTACGACGGTACGTACATCAACCGGGGCAACTCCTTTCTCCTTGGTGTACGGTATGGAAGTTGTCCTACCGTTAGAAGTGGAGATCCCTTCTTTGCGAGTTTTGGTTGATGTGAAACTCGACGAGGCAGAATGGATTACGAACCGACTGAACCAACTCAGCTTGATGGACGAGAAGAGGTTAGCATCGATTGCATTTGGTCGTTTATACCAGAGCCGAATGAAGAAAGCTTACGATAAGAAGGTACGTCCTAGAAGCTTTCAGACGGGTGATCTCGTCCTGAAGAAGATTCTTCCTCCACACTCCGATCACCGGGGCAAGTGGACTCCGAATTACGAAGGTCCGTACGTCGTCAGCAAGGTCTTCTCGGGAGGAGCTTTGTTGTTAGCCACGATGGATGGTGAAGATTTTGCATCCCCGGTGAACGCGGACGCAGTTAAAAAAATACTTTGCTTGAAAGCGACCCGCTGGACAAAAAAAAAAGAGTTCAGGCAAAAAAGGGGCATCTCGGCGAACCAAAAACAGAATAAAAGGTTCGGGCAAAAATTAGGGATATAAATTGAAAAAAGGTACACCCGCGAAGTCGAAAACCTACATTGGGCGGCTTCGGCAAAAAAGGGTATCCCGGTGAACTGAAAACCCGCAAAGGGCGGTTCACGCAAAAGTTAGGGATTTGAAAAAGCAAATGACTGCGTTCCGCGTGTGGACTTTCTTTGTTTAGTGGTTTGGAGGACCTGAGGGTCGTTTATCTGAATCAATCTCTTCCGAAGCTGAAGCGTCGGAGAAGTATCAAAGTCGAGTGGGTCATAGAGGGATCAACTCATGGTGTTCGTGTACGCCTCGTTGCCGACATTTGTATATACTGATGTATATTTATGTTTTATTTTTGCGCGGCTTCCTCATTCCAGGAGCTTGCATCTGTTGTAAAACATTTTTTACCCATTCAGGGGTTCGTTATCAATAAAATGTATACTATTCAGCAATTTTGTTTGTCTGTTTAGCATTTACCTGTTTTGTTTGTGAAAAAGAACGCCGATGTTTTTGATAAAATGCGCATACATAAACTTACTGGCCTAGGCCACTGATGGTTGAAGCAATTAATTACTTGAATTGTCACGAGATGATAACCTTGATAGGTCCCTTTGAGAAGGGTATCTTGTCTGTTTGTTTGTGTTGTTACAGGTGTAGCATATTCCAGACAGAGCGTCGTGCGCATCCCGAAGCATGATGATTCCTCCTTCTCCAGAAGAGTTCAGTAGCCTCTCCCTGCAGAGTCTGAACGCGAGATAATGAGCATTGATATGTCTCCCCAGGAAGAGATGATTCTCTCCCCAATCAGATGCATCCTGAAGGAACGTCATCCCCTCAGCTGAGTCAGGCACCGAAGCGCGTGTTCATCCCCCAGCACCGGGTCACAAGTGCAGGTTTCGTAGGAAACTATTCGTACACCGAAGTATGCAGCAACTGATGGTGCCAGACCGAAGTCTCCAGCGGAATTGAAATTCCCCACCAGAGTCGTACTCTCCCCCGAAGTCGGATGATTCCGTCTTCCCCAGCGGAATTGAGATTCCCCCGCAGAGTCGTACTCTCTTCAGCGAAGCAGAATGATTTCTCCTTCCTCAGCCGAGTTTGCAGATCCCCAAGAGAGCCGAATCCTTGGAAGCTGCTCAAGCTATGATTGGCTCTCCCTAGTGGAAAGTTGAACAGCCGAAGTTGTTTCCCCACAGAGTCGTTATCTCCAGAGAAGTAGCCGAGACGGCCACGCAGTTTATTCCCGCGATTGACATCGCCTCCCCTCAGCAGGTCCAAGTTCTCGCAGAGCTTCGTTCCCCTGCAGCAATCAACTGAAGTTCTTTCCCCCGCAGCAGTCAACTGAAGTTGTATCCCCTGCGGAGTCCAATTGATACTGGCGTGACCATGTTCTCCTCAGTAGGATGAATCCTCTATCTGAGTAGTTCTTTCTCCTTGACAGGAGGATTCCCCCTTTCGGCATTTATTTTGCTGACGGGATAGCATCATTGTGCATGATTGCATAGCATTTATCATAAACGCATAGCATTTCCACCGTGTGGAGCATTGCCGAAGCATATGCATAATAAACATGATCTAGGTTGCTACCGTTCTTGTTTTGCAGGTGTTCCGCCGCAGAATTGATTGCTCAGGATGATTCCTGACATTCTCCCCAACGAAGTCGCTTGCTCAAGATGATTCTTGAGATCCCCAGCGAAGTCTTTGGTTCAAGATGATTCTTGAATTCCTCAGCAGGGCCGTTTGCTTAAGATGATTCTTAAGTACCCAGTGCAGTCTCCAGAGTTGGTTGCTCAAGTTGATACTTAGAGTCCCCAACGAAGGTTGCCCAGGATGATTCCTGAAATCCCCAACAGAGTGTTCGCTCAGGATGATTCCTGAGATCTCCAGGTTGGTTATCGGTTCAAGATGATTCTTGAAGTCCCCGGTGGAGTTATTTTCCCAAGATGATTCTTGAAGTCCTCAGCAGAGTTGATCCATCCAGAATGATTTCTAGACCCTCGGAGCGGAGTTACTTGATAGTTTTCCAGAATCCCCAGCGGCGAAGCGTCATCCCCAGCAGGTTTCTAACGGCGAAGTTGAAACCTCCCTTGAAGACTCCATGATTTAAGTCCGGTCGTGTTAACGAAGCAGTTCTCTCAGCTGATGCGGAGTGCTTGATGGCAGAGGTCTAGATATTCCCAGTTGGCTCATGATTGACCAAGAATTCTATTCCCGACTTGCTGACGAAGTCCGGCTGATGCCCGACGAGGTCTTTGGAATGCCTGATGGCATGACCAACCTGATGGTTGAAGTCCGGCTGATGCCCGACAATTTCTTTGAATGCCTGATGGCATGATCAACCTGATGGTTGAAGTCCGGCTGATGCCCGACAGTTTCTTTGAATGCCTGATGGCATGATCAACCTGATGGTTGAAGTCCGGCCGATGCCCGACAGTGTGCTTTGAATTCCTGATGGCATGATCGACTATGTATTACCGGTTACCGTGTGACCATTTCCCCAGTAGGGGTGCCGTGCAACTGTTATGCTCAGTGTCGAAGATGTTCCTACCGACCAGAGTATCTTTCACCTGTGTGTGGTATCCAGACCTCCAGCAAGATCATTGACGCATGTTCGTCTTATCATTCTCTTCAACAGAGTCTATTATTCAAGTTCATATTTCCCCAATGGATTTCTTCACCCTGACGGCGAGGTCAGATGCTTTTATCGACTCGATGTTGAGAGTTGACGGCGAGGTCAAACGATGTTGAGAGTTGACGGCGAAGTCAGATTATTTTGATTACTTGACGGTGATGTCGGGTGTTTCTCAGAGTTATGTTTGGCTGGCGGCGATGTCAGATTCTTTGTTGTCCCAGCGGCGAGGTTGGATGTTTGTCTGGCAGTGATGTCGGGTAGTTTGGTTGTCCCAGCGGCGAGGTTGGATGTTTGTTTCCGGCGGCGATGTCAGGTGATTTAGGTCTCCAGCAACGATGTTGGATGTTTGTTTCTGGCGGCGATGTCGGGTGATTTAGTTTTCCAGCGGCGATGTTGGGTGTTTTGGTTGTCCGACGGTGATGTCAGACGCTTTATTTTCATGAATGCCTGACGGCGAGGTCAGGTGTCTGATGACAATGTCAGAGGAATTTAATGTGGATAACTGACGAGAAGGTTCAGATCAGTATGTCTCCAGCTAGTTGTCGTGCAGCTATTATTTCAGTGTTCGAAGATTTGTTCCCGCCAGAGTACCGTGTGCTTGTGCAGTTGGCAAATTTCCGGGTTTATCGGTATTCAACCGTCTCGCACCTTGATTGGCTGAGAGTCGTTCGCTCCTCACCCAGTCAGGTTCAAGCCGTTTGAATAGGGGCAGCTGTTGCACCCTAAAATTTGACCAACATTCATTTGCCCATCAAGAGTTGTATGAGACTTTGAAGCTAGCCAAAAAAGTTATTCAAGTGTTCAAAGGTTGATATCTTTGTCAGAGAACTCAAGAGATCCTCAGAGAGATTGGTTGAAACCAAGGTTGTGTGTCTCATAACTTGAGAGTTGTGGGAGCTTCTAAGATGATTCTGAGACTATGAGGGTGGATTTGAAGCTTTGAGAAAGCTTATAAGATGTCTTGAAAGCCATCATGAAGCCTAGAGAGGTCATTGTACAAGAATTCAGAAGACTCAGCCATGAGTGGTGGAATTAGGGTTTGACTGGGTCAACCCTAGGTCAACTGATGATTTGGAGAGGGTTGAGACCTAATCCAAGAGCCATGTGATCATAGAATGATGCATTGAGAGGTTATAAGGATGATTCCTAGACCAACTCATCATGATTAAGGAGTTTGAGAAGTTTTAAGCTAGGGTTTCTAAGACTTGACAGTGTAAAATCCCCTAGTTTGATCCCTATCTTCAAGGCAGTTTAGCTCAAGATGTGATTGTCATCCCATCTTCCCCACAACATGAATGTTGTAGAGCTTGGTCTTATCTTTAATTTGAGTACTATAAGTCCTTGATAGGATTTGTAGAGCTCAAGTTATGACTTTGACAAATTACAGGTCATCTGAGGTATGTGAATCTGGGTCCTTGAAAGTCACCCAACTTGCATCCAGCTTTTTCCCTAGTAGGATGATTCCTATGGATTCTTGGTCAACATGAATGTTGTATAGAATCTTCTTAGATTTCTAGAGAGTACTAGAAGTCCTTGATAGGATTTGTAGAACTCAACTTATGGCTTTGACAAGTCAAGGGCATTTTGGTCATTTGGAGGTTATAGGTCATTTCAAGCATAAGGCCATATCTCCTATTTCCAAGCTTCAAATGGAAAAATCTTCAACATCAAACTTGCTTAGAATGATGTTTTAAGGCTATTAGGGAGGTCATGAGATATTGAAAAGGCTTGTATCAAAAAGTGACAAAAATGGCCTAAAATGGAGGCATAAGTTAAATAAGTTGAAATTAAAAATTGGAAATCACAAGTTATACATCCAAACCATGTCATATAATAGGTCATTTTGACTCCAAAGGACATTCTAAGAACAATGGTTCAGCCACAATTTTGATTTGAGGCCTAGATCATAGGGCTGCTTTAGAAATGACTTACTTGCATCTTAAGGCACCAAAGCAAAACTCAAGAAAACTCAATAAACAAGTTAGTTATGCATTGTAACACATAATATATCTCATGTCGGGAGAATTTCAAGTCAGAATTGGTTATCACAAGAGGCTTGGCATGAGATAGCATATGGTGAGAAGTGAAATCAAAATGTCATGACATGAGAAGTTCAAATACTCATTGGATGGTCCTAGATGGTTCTAGATGATTCTAAACCACTCTATATAACATGTATAACTTGCTCAGATGCAAGGTTGGTGAGAATTGAGTGAGAGAGGAGAGATTGCATTGTGAAATTTCCATTGAAGATCAAGAATCGGTTCCATTGATTCACTTCATTTCCATCCCCTTTTTCAATTGGAGCACATTCCATATGGATCACTGAGGGTGTGCAGATCAAATTGGGGGCAATTCCATTAATGAATCGTGTATGAGCTTTTGGATTTTCACCTCTGTAACTCAAGATCGGTTTCCAAGAATCAAGCAGTTTCAACCCTTCTTTTTGCATACAGAAGCAAGAATACTACTCAGTGAAGGAATTGGGAAAGATTGAAGGTCTGAATTGGAGGTTTCGTGCACCTGTTCATCCCAATTACACAGGTTTGTAACTTTCTCTCTACACTCTAATTTAAGTGCTATTAGATAGAATTAATAGGTTAGAATGGTTAAGGATAACTAGGAGATCATTTCTGGAGAGTTTGAAGAGATTTGGTGATGATTTTTGCAATGGCAAGATTTCTGTTTGGACCAAGAACTCACTGAATATTGGGGGATAATCTTAGTTTGATAGCAAGAAGTGCTCAGGGAAACATGGTGATGAGATTAGGACCTTTAATTTTGAGAATTGCTAAGATTGGTTCTTGATCAGTTATTTGAAGTTGCGATCGGGTTTTAGGTTTGAGAGAGTTTCAATGAGTTCTGATGCCATGGCTAGATCCCTGGTGAAATTTGGAGCAATCTAGGGTTTTTAATTGTTGCATTTGGTGAGGTATTAATAGAATCCGAGTTGAGGAAGATGAGGGTTTGAAGCTCTGTTCCATGGTCGTTTCCCTCCAATTCATGGCTGGAGGAAGAAGATGAGTTCCATGCCCTTAGATCAAGCAAGACTGGTTGACTAGAGTTAAATCCAACGGCTCGTGTTTAATTTCAACTTGAGGAGGGAAATTCTGAGAAGCATGAAACGCAGGCGTTTCATTTAAGTTTGGTCATGGGCTTAAGTGATCTTTTGATACCCACACCCCCTTCACGAGGCCCATTAGATTTTGCACTGATTTTCTCTGCTATTTGCACCGTGGATTTTTCTTTTTCTTTATGTTTTTTGATTTAATTTCTGTTTAAATGATGGGCCTGGCGCATTGCTTTTTGTACCCCCTAGTCCTGGCCCATACGCGTATTACACTGCATTTGGTTACTATCTGCACCACATCTCTTCATATTTTCATTTTATTTTCTCCATTTTATTTTAATCTTTCAAAATTCATATCAATTTGAAAATTAAAGATTTTTTAATGGGAATTTTTGCTCCCATTTCATAATAATGTCTGGAAAATTATCAAATAAAAATATTTTCATTTCATGCATTTTTAGTATTTTTTTGTATATTTTCTCTTTAATTGCTTTTATATTCTTTTATGTTGATACATGAATTTGTAGAATTTTGTTTAGGTAGTTCCCTTAGCATTTTTAGGCCATTCTTTTTAGGATAGTTAGATATAAGCTTTATCTTCCCCCTGGATTTATTCCATAATTTTGTGATGAATTTTAGGTTGGTTTTTATTAAATGACATTAGGTTGTGTAGAATTAGGTTAATCCTTAACATAGGTCCATAATAACCTTAGAATTTTGGGTTTCTAAGTCAAGATAGGTATTGGGGCATATAAGGGTATTAAGGGTAGGTATGTAGGATCCCTTAGAAATTATATTAGGTTTTAATATAGTAGTATACTATTTTTAGATGATTTTTGTAGTTGATGATTGTTTGTGTTGCCCTTGTGGGCTTGTATTTTTGTTTGCTTTGATTTGTGGGCTTGGAGAGCTTGGTTTTGTTATAAGGAGCATAGTAAGAGCATTGAGGAGCTTGAGAGCTTGATCTTATTTTTTTTGTTGATTGTTTTAGGGTTAGGGATTAGGAAGAGTTTAGACCTAGTTAACTTCTTTCTTAAACAGGGATGGTATCTTTCACCTCCATTCCTCCCTATGATTCAAAGTCCTTCCATGGTATACAACTCTCTCCTTTGGAGGGATAAGTGATTGTACCTAGGGAGTAGAACTTTTGAGGGAACCATTTCTTTGATGTTGAACCCTTACAGGTCACCTTTGGTGGTCAATAAGCAGTTCAATATCCCCCAGCTTATCCAGTAAGTGATTTCCTCTGGTTTGATTATCTTGAGAGATGTTGAGCTTGAGTTTGAAGATGAAGACTTCATTGAAGAGTGTAGAAGAGGATGCATCCTTGAGCATTTCCATTCCAGCTGAAGCTTGAAGAGCAACAAGAGCAAGTTGATACTTGAAGACCCCTGAAGATGAAGTAAAGACTGAAGGATGAAGTTGACACTTCTAAGTGATTGAGATTGATTCTGAAAAGCTGAAGCTTGAAGAACAAAGGAAGTTGATACTTACTTTGATACTTGGAAATCCTGAAGGAGATCAAGTTGATACTTGTGATTAATAGTAAAGTCTGAAGGTGGAACTGATCAAGAAGCTGAAGCTTAAAGGAGAAGATAAGTTGAAACTTATGTTGAAAGGTTGATACCTGGGGAAGCAAATTGATATTTGTCAAAAGTGATTGAAGTCTAAAGACTGAGTTGCTGTTGGAAGAGCTGAAGCTTGAAGTTGAGAGAGGAGTTGCTTTCTCATCTTTTTCTTTGTTGTATTGACATGTTTTGTTTGACTTGCTTGATGCATTAGAATAAGTCCATATCTAGAATAGGTAGAATCTAGGAGCATGATTGCACTAGAGGTTGAGTTGCTCCCTCTGCTTGTATTGTTACTGTGTGGCTTTGCTTGCGGGTATTCGGTAGAGCCCAGCTCCCTTGCCCATGTGGTTTGTTTGCCTGATGGCATTTTATTTCATTTCATCTGTATGATTGCAGTTTACTGTTTTTGCTTGATAGCATGTTGTTTATCTTTCAGTATGATTACTGTTATCCATTTTGGCTTGAGGTTGAGATGAGCTTGTGGAGGCTGAAGCCCCACACACATTTCCTCCCTCACTTGCATTGCATACATTTTACTGTTAAGCTGATGCTTTGTCTGTTTTGGTGTATCATTGACATGATCCCTTAGGACTCTCATTTCCTTTGATAAGGAATTGATGATAGAACTTTAGGTTGAAACCTATGCATGACAACTTCTAGGAGTTCCCTGTTCAAACCTCAACCATAGGATGAATCCATGGCATGACAACAGTAGGACTTGATAGTCTCCCTCCTAGTTGGGCCTGTTCTCTTCTCATCTCAAAACAGTTTAAGATACAGTAATCATGAATGATTTCTTTCGTACGTTACGAACCTTAAGCTATCTGAGAAAGGATTGTGGGAGAGTTTCTTTTCCACAGTCTGGATGTTTAGTATGGTACCCTTTGGGTGACATGCGACGCATTCACTCTCAGGTCATAGTCTCTAGTGCGATTGAAATTGCAAACACAATAAAAAACACTTCTTTCGTAAAAGACAGGAAATAAACCGTAGTTTCCCGAACTACGTGAGCTCTGATCTCTCATACCTGTTGAGAGTATGTAGGCACAATACTGATGTATTGGCGAGCTACCTTCCCCCCATAACCCGTCGTAGGCCGAACTACGTTGACTCTGATTTCTCATTCTCTGATGAGAATACGTAGGCATAAAGTGCGACCCTTTGCCGAGTCATTTTCTTTTCCGTTTAAGCCAGCCTTGATAGGTAGATAGATAAAACCAACCCGTCCAAGTAAACACAACAAGCGAGGATCCCGTCGAGTACGACGGACGTGAGGGGTGCTAATACCTTCCCCTTGCGTAACCGACTCCCGAACCCAGACAATGGTTGCGACGACCTTGTCTTACCCTTTTTCGTCAAGTTTTTCCGATCGTTTCCTTTCCCGCTCTGAGGGATAAATAATGAAAGGTGGCGACTCTTCTGTTGTGCCGGCACCTTATTTTCGCGCAAGCGACAATAGGATGGAAGAACTGGAGGCCGTTCAAGTTCCATCCGAGCCTTCTCAATAAAGTGACCCTTCTTTTGACGTTTTGGCCTTTTCCAACCATTTACTTTTCCTTTCTGAGGGTTCTCATGGGTGATTATCAAACGCTCTCTACTATGTGCCCCACCTAACTATCCTCACTTCTCGATGTCCATTTTAGGAGGTTCTGTGGTGGGGTAAGCGTTAAGGGATAAGCGCTCTGATACATTACGAAAGACTCAATCTAGTGTTATAAACCTGGATAAGCGCACCTGGGAAGGCGGGGAGGGATGATTTAAAGGCTTTCGACGAAGGAGAGACCTTGCAGGTAAGAGTCTAGCATGATGAGGTGGAAGACTTAAAGAATTCTCTAGAGGAGGCCCAGGGTGCTCTCAAAGGTACAAAGGAGTAAGTCCTGTGGCTTATAGAAGACACGGTGTTGGCTTTTGTTCATCATTTTAAAGAGGCGAGAAGACAGGTGTTTTTCATGCATCCCCATCTGGACTTAAGCCCCATGGACTCTTTTAAGGTTGTCGTGGGTCGGGAGTTGCAGGATGAAAAATATCTTCCCCCCTCCCTTTTGTTTCCTGTAATATTGTTTCCCTCTTCAAGGACTTTCATAATTATGTAAGAACTTGACGTCCCTTCAAGGGCAGTTTATAATGTTTGAGTTTTTTTTGCTATTTACTCGCATTTAGGGTTATAAAGCCTTTCTTTTTGCGGGTTTTATCATCGCCCCTTGAAGGTGATAAGGATCTCTCCTAGGGATCCCCTGTGTAAGTTCATAATCATGGGTGATAAGAATCCCTTTATGGAAAACTGGTGCATGGTATTGCCACTATGGGTGACAAGGATCATGGGAATACAAAGTAAAAATTTCCATTATAGGTAGCAACGATCCCTAATGGGAATCCATCGTGAAACATTGCCACTATGGGCCACAAGGATCCCTCATGGGAATCCTGTGCAAAATATAACCACTATGGGCGACAAGGATCTCTCATGGGAGTCAAGCATAACATGTTGCCACTGTGGACGGGAAGGATCCCTCATAGGCAGTGGCAGGACCATGAAAAAAAATGCGGGTGAGCCACTAACATAAACTAAAACATTTAAATTAAATACAAAAATTATATTGTATATAAAAATTTAAGTTGTAATAAGCACAAAGTTAATTACTAGAAAAACAAACTACATACCTTAAAATAATACTCTACATGTATTGAGTGACTTAAAATCATCAATACTATAATCTAAACTAATACATGTTAATTCATAGTGTATCAAAGTCGAAATAGCAAGGAAGCAGTCGAAGTCTAAGTCAAGTGTCGAAGTGTCGAAGCTTTCAGTGTGTCGAAACAGTTTGTTTTGATGAGATTTGATATGATTTAGATTAGATTTGATTTTGAATATTTTGGGCCTTTTATGTTTTGAGCTTTTGTAAATCTAAAATTATAAATAGGTTCCTTGCTTTGTAATCAAATAGAACAGATTTCACAGTTGCAGAGTTTAGCAAGTGAAAGTTCAATAGTAATAAAAAATCCCACAGTTTGTGGGTAACACAATTTTCTCCAAATATTTCTTCTCTCATTCTTCTCTTTCTTGCTGTTTGTTTGTTTGTTATTCTTCTTCTCTTTTGCTGTTCTTGATAACTCTTTACTTGTTATCACCATTACTATCATATTGTGGATTTGTTCATCAATCTTGAGATCAAGATTGAAGGGAATTCTTCATAGGGTGTGAGGTGAATTTCCAGCAATACATTCATTAATTTTCCTTTTAATGTAAACATTCATACTATATGCTAGAAACCAACATTTCATCTTTTTTCGCAACTTAGTCTTGATAATTTTAATCGTCGAGAAATATCTCTCAGTTGCGGCAGTAGAAACTGGAAGAGTTAGGATAAGACAAAGCAGTCTATCATTCAAGAAGTAAATTTTATTCATGTTAGTTGCAACCAAACATGAAGACAATTTTTGAATAATTGATAAATTCTTCAAATCTGCTGATTGACGGGCATCAATAAGAAATTGCCGAAGTTGAAATTGCAAAGTAATATTCTCTTGCTCATTGAAATCCATAGGATAATATTTTTCAACTAGAGTGTAAATAGTTCAATGTCAAAAGCACAACTTAGAGTTAATAAATTCATTGCTTGCTCACTAAATCTACTATAGAACTTTTTTAGTTATTGGTCAATAATAGCAAAAAATATTTCAAATTTAAAGTAATGTTCTAGTGTTACCTGATTATATGCAAGAGAAGAGCGTCCATATCTTGTTGTGGAATAAGTATCATCAATATTAGGAACCTCAATATCATGTGTCACACAATAAGACGTGACATTAGCATACAACTTATCCCAACCATTTTCTCCCAACTCTTGAATAAGATTTTTTTTTTGCACAAACTAAAATCATAGCATTAACCACATTCTGTGATTATTGTTGTAAAGCTTGACAAAGCACATCTGTTATCCCCATAATTTCTTTCATCAAATGTAATATCAAAATTAAATCAAATTCCTCAAGTAATTATAACCACTATCACCATCCCCACGTGTATTATAATTTGCTCCTTCCTTTGATAATGTTTTCAAAACACGACAAGTTGCTTCATACATATTTATCAAGCTAAAATAAAATTGGAATGTGATCCCCAATGAGTAGTCCTAGCTTGTTTCAATGTACCAATTTGATTTTCACCTTTACTAGTAATGATCTCATCAATCTTCAACAAATGTTTATTTTCTTTTAATTGGGCTTCTTGTAACTCATCATATCGCTTTGATGAAGAACAAACAACATTGACCATAAAAGTTAGCTTTTCAAAGAATTTATTTATTAGTTTGATTTCTCTTGAAGCAGTATCTAAAGCAAGTTGCAATCGATGATCAAAACAATGGACATGGTATGCATAAGGACAATCCTTCAAAAAGGCTTCAGATCCATAATTTCCACTTGGTCCTTTGTTAAAAAGATAGAATGGAAAGAAATATGCGACATCCTTTGAAGGTGAATATTCTATCCATGAGTAAAAGATTTCAAACCAAGTTTCTTGAAACCATCTTAGATGACCATCTTTACTGGAAAAAGGATATTCTTCTAAACGGATTTGGCATGGATCCTGTTTCATATAAGCTCTTTGTATTTGATTAACTTGATTTGGGGAATATTTCCATATTGGAGGATGCTTTCCAGGACCATGTTCAAAAGAATTCAAAATATCATCTGAAACTTCAACTGGTTAAGGGATAAATGTTGTCACTTCTTCATTTGATGGAACTTCAACTTGTTAAGGGGTAGCAGTTGTCACTTCTTCAATTGGTGGAACTTCAACTAGTTAGGGCATAAAAGTTGTCACTTCTTCAATTCTTGAAACTTTAACAAGTTCAGATGTAGAAACATTCTCACAAGCTTTCCTCTTAAAAAATGTTAGTTTTTCCATTCTTCATCTTTATTTCTTCTGCCTTACAAGAAATCAAAGACAATTAATCAACTAAATTTATATTTAGCAACAAACAACAAACAATCACTATCACAATTCACAATTAAACTTGTCGTTATAAGTTATAACAAACCGAAAAAACACTTTACAAGTTAGTAACAATAACTACGAACAATCATAATCAAAATTAAACTTGTTGTTATAAGTTATAACAAATCGAAAAAAAACACTTTACAAGTTAATAACAATAACAACGAACAATCAGAATCACAATCAAACTTGTTGTTATAAGTTATAACAAACAGAAAAAAAAACACTTTACAAGTTAATAACAATAACAATCAGAATTAAATAAATAAAAATACTATCCAATAATTAGAAACATACAATTTTAACTATTACATTGTCTATTTTTAGGATAAAATGTTAGGGGAAACAACATAAAATTTCAGGGGAAATAACAATATATAAAAATAATAATTACCTGAAGAAAGAAGAAGTAAAGAGAAGAAAATGAGATTTAGATTTGTGTGAAGACTAAAATGGAATGTAAGCAAGAAAAGAAAGAAAAAGAAGAAATAAAGAAGAAGCTTCGTCAGTTTTGAAAGTTTTATGTGAACCGAAGACTGAAATGGAATAAAAATTTTCATATAATAATATTATTTTAGGGGTATTATAATAAATTCCTATGGTGTATCACAACCCCTTAGTACCGCCTCTGCTCATGGGAATCAAACATAAAACATTACCACTATGGGCGACAAGGATCCCTCGTGGAAATCCAATGCAAAATATTGTCATAATGGGCATAAGGATCCCTCATGGAAAATCCAGCTCAAGTTATTACCACTACGGACAACAAGGATTTCTCATGGGAATCCAATGTAAAATATTGCCACTTGCGGGTGGCAATGATCTCTCATGAGAATCTAACTCAAGTTATTACCACTATGGGCGGCAAGATTCCCTCATGGGGATCCAGGGTAAAATATTGCCACTTACAAACAACAAGGATCTCACATGAAAATCAAGCTCAAGTATTGCCACTATGGACGACAAGAACCCTCATGGAATCCAACGTAAAATATTGTCAATTACATGTTAAAATTATTGTCTAATTGACCAAACAGACAAATAAGGAAAAAAATAAAATTTTCATCTAACAAACTCAAAAGCTTTTTAATGAAAGATTATAAAAACATGTTAGAAATATACAAAGGTAGGAGAATATAATTTTTATTTTGGTACTAAAAAAAATGAAAACAATGTAACTGAAGTTCACGTAGAGTGAACAAAATTTTATCATGTAAAAAATTTTCCAAAATGATTTTTCAACTTTCGGTTAGGATTTGATATTGCACCTAAAGTTGTTGAAGCATGTAGAAATGTGTGAATGAGCCCCCCACAAAACTTGTATTTATTTGAGATGCGACTAATGCTTTGTAAACATGTTGGTATATTGAAAACCATACAAAAAAGTTGAATTAATAGTGTTATTATTTTTTAACTATCTTTATTTTATTGAGTGTTGTTTAACAAAATATTTGTTTTTAAATGATATTTTTACCAGCAAGACTAAAATTTTATGAAACCTCTTTCGAAAAAAAATCAAAATTTAATTACTATGTTTATATTTTATTTATTTTATCTTAAATCTTGTGTTTAAAAATTCAAATTAAATATTAACATGCTAAAAATATTTTAAATTTTTATGCATAAACTTTTCTTTTTATAATATTTCAATAATATCTAAAATAATTCCAAAATTTCATAATAAATTAAAATTAAAGATTAAAATGATTTAATTGATAATTTTATATAACGAGACAAAATAATATTTAATTTTTTTATAAAAACAAATAACATATTACTAATATGGCTAAATTACTTCCTTTTTATACTATTTCAATAATATCTAAAATGATTCCAAAATTTCATAATAAATTAAAATTAAAGATTAAAATGATTTAAATGATAATTTTATATAATGAGACAAAATAATATTTAATTTTTTTTATAAAAACAAATAACATATTACTAATATGGCTAAATTACACTTTTTATCCACTTATTATGTCATACTTACGGAATCCATCCTCATATTTTATTTTTAAATATTTTTGGTCACCATCTCTAATTTTGATCCAAAAAGTGCTTAGGTGTTAGTTTTTTTATTACATGTCATTATTTTTATGACATGGCATAACATTTATTGGTTTTTTTTATTATCCATGATATTTTTATTAATATTCTTACTAGAATATTAATAATCAATAATTAATAATTTTAATTAATTATTTTTAAAAATTAGTTCAAATATTAATTACAAAGTAATTATATGGCCTTAGGCCAAACTCTGCGACCAACAAACTAATAATAATAAGCAAATGCTTGTAGGTGGTATATAAACACTCAAATTAAGGATTGCATAAACAATGTGGTATTTGACATAGATTTGTTACTATTCTATCTCTTTCATGCATACCTGAATTTAAAAATGATGAAAAGAACAAAATCACTTTTTGTTTTTTGTTTTGAAATTTTTTTATATAGGTAGATGGAAGAGTTTCATGAGTCTCTCATGTAAAAAACTCAAGATTCTAGTACTTTGAGATCAAGAAAATAAATTGTACAAAGGTGAATGTAAAAGTTTCATGCGTATCTCACTAGTGTAAAGACAGTTTAAACACGTGTTATCATAAATTTTTTTTGTATCAAAAAGCCGATGTATTTATATGACAATTCAGACAAAATGTCATGTAACTTATTAATGAACAAAAATAGGTGAATGAGATTTGAAATCTTAAGCAGAATAAATGAAGTCAATTGTAGCTAGTTCAAGCTGTCAAATTGTTTATGCTGTAATAATAATATCAAGCTTGGATGATATTAAAATGAAAATATTGTTCTTTAAAATGTGGTTCGATTAGTGTAACAATATCTATATCTATGGTGTGGAGTATTTGGAAACACCACATATTTGGTATAATAAAATGTGTTAGAAAATTGATTGGAGAAGTTAGAATTGTGAACTAAATCACTTTCCTTATAAGTATTTGAAGTACTATCAAATATGTTAGAGTAGGAACGCATGAATACTCAAAATAATTCAACCTATACTCGAGTTTGCCCAAAATCGATGAAAACTCGAATGTATGGAAAATGAAATCTTGAATTTTGTGTGAAGAGAGTAGACTTTTCTAATGTGTTTTTCTAAATCCATAATGCTCAATTTATATGTCAAATTGGTGTTGTTTCACCCTTTATGAAACACACATTTTCATCAATACTTTTGTCAAATGTTGCATTGTTTCACCTACATCAACACTTTTCAAATGCTGCAATATTTTGCCTACAACAACACTTTACCAAATATTGCACTACTTCGTCTACATCAACACTTTTACCAAATGTTTCACTGTTTCGCCTACAACAACAATTTTGAAAGGCGATATTGTTTCACATTCTGCAACACTTCACGAATTATTGCCTATGTCTGAATTCAAACCTACTGCAATAATTCACAAGTGTCACCTATTTCTGAATTCAAACCTACTGCAACATGTCACAAGTGTTGCCTATTTTTGAATTCAAAAATTATCTCCACTTGAATATTTTCTTGTCAGTTTGGAACACACTCAGTATTATTAATTGTTAATAATTTACAATAACCCCACTTGTTCTAATAATGACAAGACCAATTCTAGAAAATGAGGTATAAATAATGTTAATACAGTTATGTACCTTTCGACTTTAAACTTAACCTTAGTGAGGGCAACGCAAAGTTTAATTTGAATGTTAAGTAGTAATGCTTTTAAACCATTTATCCATATGATTAGACCGACGTCACCTTAAACACATTCTTTAAGGGTTCTTCCCCTACATATCTCACCTAGCACTTATTTATGACCATGTGCTTTCCTGTTTCATGAATTTTTTTGTGAAAGAACTTCCAACTCTTACTTTGAGACGACACCATCTTGAAATTCACATAGGTGAAGTTCATATTGTATCCTTTTCCATGAGATTCACTTGTAATAAGAATCAGTTGAAAAATGTTTTTAGATGATCATGCATGATGATACAAGAAGGTTGTAGATGAAGTGAGAGATGAAATAATGAGAAATTTAAAGTAATAACGTATAAATTGCAATGAGTACCTTAATTATGTTCACTTTCCTCAAATCTTCACTTGAACTTTTTATGTTCAACCCTATTGATCAGCTTCATCATTGATATACATGGCACTTTTGATCTCTTTCTTCTTTGATAATCTTTGTCTTCATCAAAATTGAACTAGATATAAGATGTAATGTTCACAATCTCTCCTTTTCGATGATGAAAAACTCTTGTGTGTCTCCCCTTAATCAGTGAATCTTACAATGATAGAGTCAAACTTTTGATGTCATTGTTTCAATGCTTGTTTTAATCCATACAAGAATTTGAAAAGTTTTCACACTTTTGTTCATTACCAAGAAGTACATAACTTTTCGATTGCTCCATGTAAATCTCCTAATTCAGATATCAATTTAGGAATATTATTTTGACATTCATTCGATGAACTATAAGGTTATGCAAGGAAGCTAATGCAAACGAAACTAGAAATTTGGTTATGCTTGCTACTAGTTGTTGCACCCCAAAATTTGCCCAACTTTTTTCTTTACCTAGCTTATTTCATTGCATTCATTATAGCATTAACATATGCATTGCATTGTCATTTGTGCAGGGGATCAAGAGATGTGCCTATTAAGAGGAGGCTACCAAAGGTTATAGGGACAATCAAGAAGCTATAGTCAAGTTATCATCCTCAACAAGCCTTCATGAAGAAGTCAAAGCCCCTTGGGAAAAGGGATGGATACAAGTGTGCCTACCTCCTATCTTGGGGGTCAATGAAGATTATCTGATGATATTGAATCCATGGCTATGGGTGGAATTCATTATGAGAGCTCATTTAATGCCTTGAGGGTCATTAAGGAGCTTGTGCAAGTCATTATTCAAATGCAAGAAGCCACAGCCAAAGGTGGTGCAGTTAGGGTTTTCATCTGGTCAACCCTATGTCAATTGTGTAATTGGAGGAGATTAAGACTCAATTCCAAGTAAATATGATCATGGAATGTTGTGTTGAGACACCCAAGAGATTATTCCAAGATCAACTCATCAATATTCACGAGTGTGAGGAGTTACTAAGTTAGGGTTTCTAAGCTCTGTCAGTGTAAAATCCCCTGTTTAGTGCCCAACTTCAAGACCAAAAAACTCAAGATACAAGTTTCATCTCATCTTGACTCCAAAATGAGACTTGTAGAGCATGTTCTTGGATTTCTTTTGAGTACTAGAAGTCTTCCATTGGATTTCTAGAACTCAAGATATGAAGCAGACAAGTTACAGATCACCAGATGAATGTGATTTTGGTCCACAAAAGTCAACCAACTTCCAAGACACTTTCGACCTAGAAGGATGTTTCTCCCCACCTTGACCCAAACATGAAAGTTGTTCCTTATGACCTTAGATTTCCAAAAAGTTCTATAAGTATTTCATCTGATTTGTGAAGCTCAAGATATGAGGCTTGCAAGGCAGAGGCATTTTGGGAAACTTTGATTGTAGGCCACTTTTCATTATAGGTTAATTTCACCACTTTGCACACCTCAAATGGAAATCTTTCCAACTTCAAAGTTGCTCCAAATAGGGTCATTTGCTCAATCAAACATCAAATTACCATGGATTTGGCTTGGATTGAAGTGTGAAGAAAAATCCATGGAAAAGTCATTAAAAGCATGAAAATCAAATTAATTCATATGGAACCAATTTTGTCCAAGTTTGTGCATATTTTGAGTGCAAGAGGCATTTTAAACACAATGACACTTTCCGAATTGCAAATTGAGTCTTTTTCCATAAGCTTTTTTCTAGCTTACTTCAAGCTTAAGGTACATATGCAAATCCAACCATAGGTTCAAAACAAGGCGTAATTCTTGGCCCTTGGATCAATTCACCTCATGTGTAAGCTACCTGAGCAAAAAATTGAGGCATTGCAAGCTCTGTTTTCACGATTTGCAAATTTGCCAACACATCAAAATTTGGATTTTGATTGGGCTTCTATGGACTGTAATTGGGCTTTTTCTTCATTGAGATCCATTGTATATTAATTCAGCAACCTTCACAAGTTCTTAGAACGGAATTTGGAGCCATTTTCAGTTAGAAATCAGTTGGAAAAAGTGAGAGAAAAGTGAAAATCGTGTTTTCAGTTTCATCAAGATTCAAGCCAAATTGCTCATTCTAACAGCTCTAGGAAGGATCAAGGATCGTTTCTGGATCAAATTCATCAAGAATTCATAGCATCTGAAGGCTCAGTGGAAGCTCTCCACTAGGTAATCCATCTTTCAACTTTCATCTATGATTAGAGAGAATTGGCATGCCATTTTCATGTGATTGTGATCCTGGCACTTAGTAGATTGTTTATGGATAAGTTTTACGCATGATTGTGACAATTCTTGAAGTGACATGACAACTTTAGGGATTCGGTTAGGGCTTATCTTAGGAGAAAAATGAAAAAGAACTATGGCATTATGTTGTGTGAAGCAAGACGAGTGTGTTGATGTCAAGAATTTCACGTTTCATGAACTTTTTTTGAGTGCTACAGTGGTCCTCTCAAGGTTGAAGATGATCGGAGTTGCTCCGACCACCGCCTGCAATTCTTCCCCCTAAATCCTTATTTAAATGCTGGTTGATACGTGGCCTGATGTTATCCCTTAGGTCTACGCTGAACACTTGACTTGGACCCCCATCCCACAGCCATGATTCAATTCTATTTTGTACTGAGCTTCTGATGGATACGTGGAAAAATCTTAACCATGAGATTACTTGACTTCATCTAGAACCAATGGCCAAGATTATTTGGACTTCCCTTTAATGGAACGCTGCATTTCAGCAACTCGTGTTTCAACTATTAGATCATATGACCAGTCTTAGATTGAGAGGACGAGATTCAATTTTATTTTGTGTTTAGATGATGATGCACGTGTGTCATTGCATTAACCATTGGATGATTGACTAGTACTTGAAACAAAAGGCTGAGATTGAGTCTTGGTCCTAGCTGACCAAAGCCACGTGGACCTGGGCCTGAATACTATCCACACCCCCTGACTGACCTGGCCCAAAGAATTACACGTGAAAACTTACTTTTTGCACCCAACTTTTATTCTTTTTTATTTCTTTTCTTTATTTGCATTTTATTTTCTGTTTTCATTTTAATTCATTCAAAAATGTTAAATAATCCCAAAAATCATGAAAAAATACATTTAGAAACTTTGGCATGTGCTTTAATTTTCCATATATTTTAATTGAATTTGTCATTTCTTTTCCATTTAATATTGTATTTTCTTTTTAATGTGTCCATTATTGTTGAAAACTACACCTTCTTGTTTCTTGATTTTTCTTTCATGATCAATACACCAAATAAATTCATGGAATTTTTTGTGCATAATCTTGACATGTTAATTGACATTGTAGTATTTTTCTCATTAATTTTAGATGCCTTTTGGTTAGGGTTTAGGTAGTGCCTTTAGAACCCTCTCTTTTGGCCTTGCCCATAGAATACCCTAAGCTTTTTCCTTCTGTTGGTATGGCTAGACTTAGAACTTTCTTCCTAAATTTGGACCCCTAGTTCCTAAGACCATAGGGGTCTAATAGGAATTTTCTTAGAATTTTTAGGCTTGTTTTACTATTTTAGGTAGATTTTACATTCTGGCCTACATTTGGGTGGTTTCAACCTTACCACTTGCCTAGTTTGCATTTTGTGTGAGCTCTTTGCAATGCTTGTGCATCTAAATATTCCCTATCCATGTCCTATACATCTTAAGGCAATTGTATGTGAATTTTCAAGTCTAAATCATGCTCCTACCTAGTTCTTAACCTTAGGCTCCTTTTAGGACCTTTCCTTTAGCCTTTCCTTGTGAATACCCTTGAATGACTTCCATCTTTACATGATTCTTCTTCCACATTTTCCTCTTCTAATTCCTCCAAGTCCTATGATCTTAGGATCCTTATTGTGAGAGCCCAGTTCTTCCTTTGGTTGAACTAAGGGAATTCCATAAAGAAGTTGAGCCTCTGATGGACTCTTGTGTTGATACACACTGAACATAGTGGATTCCTTTGGTTCTCACTGTGCTTCTCTTCATTCATCCTTCTTTGTCCTACAATCTTAGGATCCTTCTTGTGAGAGCCTAGTTTTTCCTTTGGTTGAACTAAGGGAATTCCATTAAGAAGTTGAGCCTTTGATGAACTCTTATGTTGATACACATTGAACATAGTGGATTCCTTTGGTTCTCACTGTGCTTCTCTTCATTCATCCTTCTATGTCCTACAATCTTAGGATCCTTCTTGTGAGAGCCCAGTTATTCCTTTGGTTGAACTAAGGGCATTCCATAAAGAAGTTAAGCCTTTGATGGACTCTTGTGTTGATACACACTGAACATAATGGGTTCCTTTGGTTCTCACTGTGCTTCTCTCCATTCATTCCTCTCTGTCCTACAAGCTTAGGACCCTTCTTATGAGAGCCTAGTTCCTCCACAGGAGGAACCAAGTGCGTTCCATAAGAAGTTTGAGCCTTTGTGGACTCCAGTGTTTTTACACATTGAACTTAATGACTTTAGTTCTCCTTTTGCTTTCCCATCATCTAGGTTATCATCTCCCCTGATTATTAGTTTGATTAGGTGTATTAGGATACGCATTCTTTCTCTTAAATCCATGTTTGCATCTAAAGGTTGAGGTTGCCTCCCTTGCTTGTATTGTTGCATAACATGTGCATCCATTCACATTCCTATTTCACCTGCTTAATGATTTTAGCTCTGCTTTTGCTTTCCATTGGCATGTTCCCTTAGGATTCTCACTTCCTTGTTTATGGATAGTGATGATAGACATTAGGGTTGATCCTTTGCATGATAACAGTAGGGTTTTGCTTAGTTTCCCTTTAGAGTTCCTTCTTTCTTCTCACCTCAAAACAATAATAAAATACTTAATAAAGGCTAATGAGTATTGTACGTTATGAGCCTTAAGCTACTTGGGAAATGATAATTGAGCTGTCTCGTCTCAATCATCTAGAGTGTTTAGTGTACGTCCTTCGGGCGATATGCGACGCATTCGTTCCTAGGTCATAGTCTTTAGTGAAATATGAATTACAAACATTCATTCAAAACACTTCTCTAATAAAAGACATAAACAAACAGTCAAACTTCCTTTTGCCCTGTGGGGTCTTTAATCAATAAAATATTTTTAGACAAAAGAGTGTTGTTAACTCTTAGTTCTACCGCAAATGGTAACGCCTAAGTCTCCAATGGTCGAGTTACATACACCAACTGCTAGAACTACCTGTTAACCCTACTCGGGTAAAAAACATGCGAACAAACATGTGTTCTTTTTATCCCGAACTATGTAAGCTCTGATCTCTTATACCTGTTGAGAGTATGTAGGCACAAGATGCGATGTCTTGGCGAGCAACCTTCCCCCATCTTTTAGTCGTAGTTAGTCGAACTACGTTGACTCTGACTTTCCCATTGCACGAGGGAATACGTAGGCCCAGAGCTGTGACACTCTGTCGAGTCCTTTTTCTTTTCTTTTAACCCATACCGTTAGTTAGATAGATAAACAACCCTTTAGATAAACAAACAAGCATGGATCTCGTTGAGTACAACGGACGTGAGGGGTGCTAATACCTTCCCCTTGCGTAACCGACTCCCGAACCCAGATATTTGGTTGCGATGACCGATCTTATCCCTTTTCGTTAGGTTTCTCCTGATCGTTTCCTTTCCCTCCTTTGGGATAAATAATGATAGATGGTGACTCTTCTGTCATTGCCGGCACCTTTTTTCGCAGTAGCGACACTAGTGCATATGTGTCAAAATAATAAAAAAATTGTGGAGAACCTTTCTCACGAGGTTCTTAATTTGTGGGAATATCGAATTCCTTATCCTTCGTGATAAGGTTATTAAAATTCCAAAACTAGGATTCAACAATTACATTATACTTCAAATTCAAAAGTCTATATGCTTTAATGTTAGGTGTATAGCCTACAAAAACATATTTCATTCCATGATGACCCAACTTGTTCCTTTTAGGGTCCATGTTCTTATAATAAGCTACACACCCCACCAGTGGCGAAGCTAAAATTTTTTTGAAGTCTGGGCAAAAATTTAAAGACCGCAAATTCACATTGTATATAATTAGGACTGACAATGAATCGAACCAACTTGAAAATAGTTCAGAACTCGGTTCGACAATTAGTTCGTTGAACTTGGTTCATGAGCCTAATGAGCTGAATATGAGAGAAAAACTAAGTTCGTTAATTAAATGAGTTGAACTTGAACTATACATAGTTTGACTCGTTAGGTTCATGAGCCAACTCGATTATATACGAGAAGGATTATATTATCTTTAAGATTATGTTTAAAGATTTAATATAAATTTTAACCTTATATTTTATTTTAATCTAACAGTTTTAATGTACAATTTATATTCTCAAGTGAGCAAAATATTTCTAAATATAATTACTCAAATAAAATTAGCATCATATTAGTTAATTAATTTTTGAATTAGTGGATTTTGGAGACAAAGTTAAATTCCAATCTGTAATACCCCAAATTTTACCCTTAGATTAGTCGATTCATGTCACATGTCATCTCATTTTCGCATCAGCTAACTATTAGCAGGTTACGTAGTTTGTTTCGTTTTGCAGGAACCACGTCTGATACACTTTAGTTGTTAAAGGGAAAAATGGTCATTTTCACGTTGTTTGCCGACTGTTTTTGAAGATGAGTTGTCGCCAGGGTTTTTTAGTAATCAGAACCTCCGTCTCTGAGTTATTTATTTTCTTTGAAGATAAACAGAAATTCACGGTATTTTCGCATCAGGATGTTCGAGATACGGTAATTATTTCAATGGGCCGAGTCTCTGTCACCAGTGGATTTCTGGGACATTTATTTTGTCATATGGGTTGATTAAGTTGAGATCCATTTGGTTTGATTCAAGTCGGTGCAAGAATCCGTTCTGCAGAATTTGGTTTCAACGGGCCTTTATTTCTCTGTTTCTTCTGTTACCTGCCACTTAAATTTTTCAAAAGAAAAGCGGTACAAAATTGGCTCAAGTCAAGATTTGTCATATTTATTTAAATTGAAATTGTTGGCCGAGTTGGTTCATGGCGTTGTATTTATTCATCAGAAACATAAATGGAGTTTTGGTGCGGAATATAGTTCTGCTTTACTGCTAATGAATTTTCTCTGTTCCTTTTAATTCGTTCAAGGTCATTACTGATATTATCATCATGCGCGACTTAATTGGTAAAAGTAAGGTCATATCAGTTATGTGGAGCAGTACGTATTGGAGTGACAAGGTATGATTCGACTAATTGTTGGGATTTATTCGTGTTGAATTTATATGATGAAATTAAGCTTATTATTCAAGTTGGATCAAATTAATTTTTAATCGTTGGATTTTGGTTCGGAGGCAATTTATCATTTGGATTTAATTAGGTTTTGATTTAAGTGGTTCATTCAAGTTTGACAACTTAATTGAAAGGGAGTCGGTTGATTTTGATAGAAAATATTTGAATTTTATTCATAATATTTTGTTATTATAATTTACATAGAAAAAATAATTTTGAATAGAAATATTTGAATCATTTATTCATAAATATTTTTATTTACAAATTACAAAAAGAGAAATAAAAAATATACATTTTTATCCTAGATTCTACTTTCCTACGAGGTCTTCGGCTTCATGCTCGACTTTTTCTTCGTACCTGCACACGGACAAAGAACAGAAAAACAGAGATTAATGTCAGAAACTAAATTATTTTTTTTGACAACCCTCAGAACAATGTCATCATCGGGTGTCGGGAGGACAACGACAAATGCCGAAGCCAACTCCCATTCCGATTCCCGACCTCGGATACCAACCGGTAATATCTGTTCTAATTTTGTTCGGGACAGCCGAGAAGAAGAGAAAAAGAAGTTCTGGGCCGAAAATGATTTTTGCCGAAAAATTGTTTCGAAGCTAAATGGATTACCAACATGAATCCGAAATTCATATCCATCTATCAAGTAAATAAAACGGATATCCGAATCTGCATCAGAAGGATCCAAATCGCCACCTGAAAAATCAAATTGAATCCATAATCAGAAAATACCCGTGGATATCCAGCCAGGCAAATCAATCTGGATTTGGACCAGAAAATCCAAAAAGCAGTTCATACCAGAAAATCCAGATATCCAGATTCAAAACCGATCGAAAATCCCAATCCGCAGCCAAATACGGATAACAAACCAAGTCCGAAAAATAAATCCAACACTTGAAAGATCAGAAATCGAATCCGTATCAGAAATAAATCAGAAGCTAAAAACTCAAATCCAGGCCCAAAAGATGAAGAATAAAGAACCGTCAAACAAAGCAAACTTCACGGCGACTGATCTGTAAAATTAAGCAGCAAAATCCAGCAAGAATAGGCAAGAAACCAGCTGACAAACTCCTCCGTAAATCCCGGTTAGCTCCAAAAAACGGTTCAAACAATACTATCATGGATTTAAAAAGGAAAGCCCACAAAATGAAATAGAAAAGAAAGGATATATAGTTCCTCAGAAACATCACGAACCCTAAGATCGAAGCGCACAAAGAGCGGCAGAGCAAATCTAGAGGTTCAGAGAACCAGCCGGCTCGTCATCATCACCTCGTGGCAGAAGAAGAGGAGAATAGAAGGTTCAGAGCTCCGTCATCGTCTGTAGGCCAAAAAGGATTCGCGCAACCACCGCGGACTCAGAAGATCGAAATATCTTCATCACCGGCCGCGAGTTTTAGTGCATGCAATCCAATCGTGGAAACCTCAAACGGCCGCCATTTGTCTCAGTCTCCGACAACATCATCGTTGGCGGAAAATCTACCGGAGTATTCCTTCAGAACAACAAAACGAGCCAGCGGATCGCCGTAATCAGCAGCCTAAACGGAACTATAAGCATTGTATTAACTTATTTGTTTCTTTCATGTGCATTGTTTCAGGAGATAAAAGAAGAAGGAAAGCTTGCGAGAGGACATGCGTGGTTGCCGGCACCACCACGAGGAAGAAGAAATAAGGGTTGGGATACTGTAATTAATAATTAATCTGTTTTGGTTTATATATTATTGTTATTCTTATGGTTTCTATGTGGGTGAAGAATTAATAATTAATCTGTGTGGCGGCTGTTAACATACGATGGGATTAATTCATACTTAATTTTTAATAACTTCAATTTATTTCTTACAACAAATTAAAACAAAAAATAAAAACATTTTGGCTAACATTTTTAATAAGAATATTTTAAGGCAAATTCAACGTTTGTTTTTACCTTCAATGGAAAAAGTTTTATTTTATTAAATATTGTTTTAATTGATATATTTCTTTCAAAAAGGCAAGGCCCCCTTTTTAGGTTAGGTTCGAATAAAATGTAATTTTTTTCCTTTCTTGTAAAAAACTGTAAGTTAATTATTTGTAAAAAATAAAAATAAAAATAAAAGACAATTTAGTTAAAGCATTCTTACACATAAAAATTAATAAAAAATTTGTTTAACTTCAAATTAAGTCATTTTTTAATTAATTAATTTAAAAGCATTTTGTAAATAAAAATTTTAAAATTAAAACTTTTCTTTTCGTTAACATAAAACTTTTTTAAATAAAATAAAATTAAAACAGAATTTTTCTTAAAAAAAACCTTCAAAAAAAACATTATTTTTATTTAAATTAAAACATTTTTTTTAAAAATTTAAAAACATCAACTCCACATAATTTCTCCTTCAATTAATTTTTTTTAAAACAAAAATCTAAAATATAAGGTCTTGATTTAGCCATTTCAGTTTCATCTAACCGTCATTAGTTTGTTGTTTCAGCTTATCATTATCATTTCATTCGTACTATTTTTTTGGCATGGATGTAATTTATGCGATTGTAATTTTCGCATTTTCTTTACTTTCAGCACTTTAATTTTGTCGTTATGATATATTTTGTCTGTTTTGCATGATTTAACGTTTATCGCCCTCCGAAGGAATTAGGTCTATCCGTTTGACTGCCGAGTCAATAGTCCTAAACTCTGACCTTTCCAAAACCCTAATAGCTTAGGCGTCCCGCCGTGGACGAAAATACCCTTTACCCTAACATTAGGTCAAAGAGTTGTCGTACTCTGTTTTAGGGTTTCCCGTCGTGGAACATTTAGTCAACCATAATTTCAATTAACAATCTCAACGTAGAAATAGGGGTTTCAAAACTCCACGTAAGCGTGTCCTTAAGATGCGTTTACTCCCCATTGAAACCTTGACCACAGTCAAGAAGTTTCTAACCTCTCTTTCAAGGGGAACTATGATTACTCTGATTCCATTCCCTATCCAGGATATGTAGGCACAAGATGCGACATCTTGCCGAGTAAACTTAGGACTAACCCTTAGGTCTTTAGGTCACTCTATCCCTTAGCAATATACATCAAACAGATAATAAAATAAAAAAGCATACAATAAACAAAAGGTTCATGTAGAGTACTACAGAAGTTTAGGGTGCTAGTACCTTCCATAAGCTTAACCAACCCCTTACCTAGGTCTCTCCCTGCGTTGTGTTTATAATGCAAAAATAGGTTTTCCCTCTTTTGACATTTTCCTTCGGATAAATCAAAGTCGGTTGTGAATTAAGAATTGTGATTCAAACTAATTAATAGTTTGATATCCTATTTCCACTGCAACACAATCTAATAACTTTTATTTTATTTCAATATTTTTCTTTTAAAATAGTATTAATTTAAATGTCAAATATGTAAAAAATAGACTTTAAAAAATGACTTTTAAGTCTGTGAAATAAGCGAGCTGAACCTAACGAGTCGAGCCGAGTTGCTCGTGAACTTATAACGAGTCGAGTTTGAGCTTAAAAAAGAGCTCGTGTCAAACTCGAACCGAGATTTGAGGCAAACCAATTCTTAACGAGTCGAGTTGAGCTGAGGCGAGTTCGACTCGACTCATTTTCAGCCCTATATATAATATATAAAAATTTATCAATCAAAATAAAAGATCTTTAATTAAATTGATCTCGACAAAATTTTAAAACTAACATAGTCATATTCAATTTGAAGTTGATTCTAGCATGGAACATCATTTCACGTGATTCATGAAATTAGCAGCAAGTTAACAAAACAAAATTTTATTTGCTAACTACTGTCATTATAAATTAAATTTAAAAAATAAATTCTTAGTTAACATAAATTGAACCATATAACTTATATAAAGTGAACATAAATTGAAGTATTGGACCTCATGTAACATAAAATGAAACAAACAATAACAACAATTCAACACCATAATTCATAAATCATAACCTGCAACAACAACAACAATCATCAACAACAACAATAATTCAACATCATGAAGCAAAAATAAGCGAGAAATTGATTAAATTATTTTATCGAACACCTAATATATTTTGTATATTATTTGAGGATAAAATATATTTTTTTCTTCTTCTTTTTTACAACATTGTACATATTTTTTAAAATTTTAGTAGTTGTTACTTTTATGTTAATTTTTATTTCTCCTAAGTATTCATTTTATTGTTTTTGATTAATTTTTTCCTAAATTGCAACTTTATTCTTTATTTCAATTCTTGCACTTTTTGTAGTGTAGTTGAATCTAAATATTATAATATCAAAAGAAAATTGATGTAATGTATGCTTAATTGCATAAAAAAATTTAAAAAATCATGCTTTTATTTGTGAAAAATGTTTAATTTATGGTGGTCAAAACTACCATTATCAACGACAAAGAAACTGCTATTTTATTCAATGTATATTATGACATTTTGTGGGGCAGTCAATTTTATTCAAAATTGTCATATTTTTCTGCATTTTCGATAATTGTGACGGTTTAAACCGCCATAATATACTTTATAACCACCACAATTTGCATAATTTTTTATATAAGAAAGAAAAATTTTGGGCCAAAGCCTGGGCACATGCCCAGCCTAGCCGGACATTAAAATCGCCCATGCACCCCACACTTTAAAATAACTCATATTTTGAACTCTGCCTTTCCATACCTCATATGAAGAAATATCATTTTTTTCCAAAGAATTATATTCCTTATATGACATAAGAACTTTGTGACACAACAAATTAAATATCATTTTTTTCCAAAGAATTATATTCCTTATATGACATAAGAACTTTGTGACACAACAAATTATGTCATTCTTCCGTTGTCAATAAAATATTTAATAATAATCATTTTACCTTAAAGTTACACTTTTACTTGAATATATCTAAAATGTATTTAATGTTTTAAATTTTTATAGAAATCGACAATCATGATCATAACTTTTATTTTATAAAGAGGTTTAAAACATAAAAGTCATATACACCATATTAATTAAGATTCATTTATTTATATTTTTTTTAAAATAAATATTTTTTTGTATAACTAACATATGCATAATGAATTATATTTCTTAACTTCATGTTTAACAATGTTCTATGTTATATCCATATAAGAATCACATTACAAAATAAATAATGAACCAAAATTTTAATATTTTCTATAACTCTTTTCATAAACAATTATCAACTTTCAATAATAAAGAAAATGTAAAAATTAATTTTAATATCAAGATGATCAAAAAATAACTTTTTCATATTAGCATGCACATATAATATGAGATAAGTAATTTTAAATTTAATAAGTTATTGCACAAACAACAATATAATTGAAACATGCCATTCACATTATTATTATTTTTTAATACCATTTTATGTTTCCAATACATGAACCATAAATTCACATTCAAAATTATATATATATATATATATATATATATATATATATATATATATATATATATATATATATATATATATATATATATATATATATATATATATATATATATATATATATATATATATATATATATATATATATATATCAAATGAGAGTGATTTTAAATGAGAGATGAGAGTAACAAACAACAACTATTAGATTAAATTAATAAAAGAGATGAAATCCAAGTTAATAAGAGAGAGAAATTAATAGTCACATTAATAAATAAGTTTAAGCATGATCTAATGGTTATTGTTTGTTCCTATCATCTCTCATTTTAAAATCCATCTTACTTGATATACCTCCACACACACACACACACACACACACACACACACATATATATATATATATATATATATATATATATATATATATATATATATATATATATATATATATATATATATATATATATATATATATATATATATATATATATATATATATATATATATATATATATATATATATATATATATATATATATAATTATTTTATCCTTAAGTAAATGCATTATTCATCTTATGACATGCTAAGTACAAATTATAAGTCGATATAATTTTCTTATAGAAGAAGACACTGACAAATGTCAAAGTAACAATTAAACTCAATGGTTAATTTATTTTAATGGTACATGCAAATTGATTTCTCATGAATGTATGATCTATTTATCGTCCACTTATATTTATCCATTTTTAATGCATTAAACATATTAACAACATCTCAAATATCAGTATCAATTTGCATAGAAAATAAGTAATAATCAACAAAAGTTATTTACATGAAAGGGTAATCTAATATCACATGTTAAATATGTACCTTTCACTATGATTATGAATACAAAAGATGAATATTTATTTCTCCATAAAATTTGCATCAATATATTAATCACAAAAAAAATCATAAATTAAAATTTTATAAAATTCACAATATTATATGAATTAATTGTGTACCTTTCACCATTGTAAAGAATTACCATAAATTTTTTTGAAGTAGCAACCTTTAATTTTAGTCACAAATAAAAGATCTTCATGGCAATTAGGATGAAGAAGATCTTGTCTTGATTCATCATTTTGATGGTTGAAACAAAAACCTCGATTGCCATTATATGAACTACTTATACGATTGTTAGAAAATTGATTATAAATTGAATGGATCGAGCCTAGAATCATGAACAAAATCACTTTTCTTATTAGTATTTCAAGCACTCTCTGTCTTAGAGTTGGAATACATAAATACTCAGGATAATTCAACCTATACTCGAGTTTGCACAAGACTGATGAAAACTCGAATGTAGGGAAGATGAAATCCAAAATTTTGTGTGAAGAGAATAAACTTTTCTAATGTGTTTTTCTGAATCCAAAATGCTCAATTTATATGTCAAACTAATGTTGTTTCATAAAGTTGCGACCTTTGATAAAATATACACTTTTCCTAAATGTTGCATTGTTTCGCCTACAACAACACTTTTCAAATGTTGCACTTTTTTGCATAAAACAATACTTTTACCAAATATTGCATTGTTTCACATTCTGCACCACTTCACGAAGTGTTGCCTATTTTTGAATTCAAACCAACGGTAATACTTCACAAGTGTTGTTTATTTATGAATTCAAACCTACTGCAACACTTCAAAAATGTTATCTATTTCTAAATTCAAAAATTAATCTTCACTTGAATATTTTCTTGTCATTTTAAAACACACTCAATATTATTAATTGGTAATAATTTATAACAAAATGATAGTTCAAAAGGTTAATAAATCCATCCAATAACAATGACCAACACACATAAAAAATAGTCATGCACAACAACCTGTACAACTACCACACAACACTGCAACAAGATGAAAATAGCACCACTCTATGAGGATATTAGGTTTCCCCACGAATGTTTAATAGAAATAGTATGCACACATTAATTAATAGCTAAATCATGCAAACTCTTAATCTCTTTCAAAACTCAGGTATTAGTTACAAAATCTTTACTGATTTGTTTGAACAAAATCAAAACAAGATAAGACAACTGAAGCTGCAACTTCAACTACGATATGAGGTTTTTTTCTTGATTACATAGTAAGATCATCTTTTTCAAACTGCGTTAAAAAAAATAATGGTTGTAACCATAAATTCAAAGTAAAAATTGTTCGTGAAGATGAAGTTAAGGAATAAAATAGTATCAAATCTCACGCTGTTTTTGTGATCCTTACTTTGAGTTTTTATAGACCATATACAAGCACTTATTGATATTAGTTTGTAAATTCGTGAGATAAACCTAAATCTCAATAATTGCTTTTGTATTAATTTAAAACAAATTAAAAAAAATTAATTATTGATTATTAATTTATTCTGTTAAAAATATTAATAAAAAATGACATAGGTATTAAAAAACCAATAAGTATTATGTCACATCATCAAAATAGTGACAAAATTGTTTAAAAATAAAATAGGAGGACTGCTTTTATGAGCAGAACATAATAGAAGTACTAAAATGATAATTTAGCCTACTAATATTTAGTGCACATATAGTTTTCGTAAAAAAAATAATCGGCTAAGAGTTTTTAAATTCATAGCAAAATTAAAATGTAGTCTAAAATATTTAATGTCACATTTAAATTTGAAGTGTATTAAAAAAATTGATTAATTTTAAAAATAAAAAAATTATGTTTATTAAACACTTTTTTGTACAATTATTAAAACACTATTATTAATTATTAACTATTGTTAATAGAATATAATGTTTTAAGATTATTGGATTCTTGAATAGCTATGACAACGTGATCAAAGTGAGAGGTCAACGTACGTATTACCTTCTCAACTATCATCTCATCAGTTAGGGTTTCACAACAACCCTTCATGAGATGGACGAGTTTTTGTACCTTCGACACATAACCGTAATATTTTCATCATTTCCCATTGACAACAATTCATATTGTCGTCACAACGTTTGCAACTTAACAACCTTAACTTTCTCGCCTCCTTCATAGTACTTGACAAGAATATCTCACGCCTCCTTCGCGGATTCATCATGAGCAATTCTGTCGAAGTTATCTTCATCAACCACAGATTGGATGTAGAACGCCGTCTTGCAATCCTTCTTCTTGGCATCCTTGTAAGCGGTTCTCTGTGCTTCGGTTGCATCTTCGTCAAGCGCAGGAACACCATTAGTAACAGTTTCTAAGGTTCCGTGAAAGGCAAATAGAGATTGCATCTATTTTATCCATCGAAGCCAATTCTTTCCGTCAAGAGTTGGAAGGGAGTTTGGTAAATTTTCATTACCATTCATCTTTGTAGTGATTGATCAACAACAACCCACGATCCTAGAAACATGATCTCTGATATGTGATTTTTGAAAACACGATAAAAAATCTAACCGAAGCTCTAGATACCAATTTGTTAGTATGTGAGACACTTTTAGTGAGCAGAGAAAGAGAGAGAATAAGGAAATAAAGATTTATTGAATTGTTTTGAAATAATGATACATACTATGACTATTTATATTCACTAAAAATAACAAACTAAATAACAAAACCTTAATTGGGCTTGGGCTAATACAACTTGGATTATATTTAAATATTAAATCTAATTAAATCAAATTTAATCTAATCTAATATTTCAACAATAAAATTATTGTTGATAGATAGCATAACCCGTTTTACAAAATAATATAAGTAAATATCCTAGAGTCATGTAAGGCTATAAGAAAATATTTGTGTCATGTATCAAAGAAATAGAAATGGGACCTAGATATCAAAGTGCAACAGTTCATAACATGTGGAGCTTTACAATGCTCAAACTATATAGTAGCTTCTTATACCTATCATGATGATATATATCACAAGGTGAGTCATCATCAACATTGTCATGTTGAACTGAACAATCTATTTTGTAATTGGTGACCCAATCTAAAGTGCCATGAGCCACTTGCTGGCAAAAATTCAGTACCAAGTCCAACAACATCTTGAGGAATGAGGAACTCTTGTAGCAGCCATCAAGTGATACAAGCCCTCAATCCTCTAATTATTCAGCTAAACCAATCATCCTCAAAGATGTCTCGTCATGTATGTATCATACATTTTAAACCAGTAAATGTAATGAGACAATTCAGAGTTGAACACAACCATGAGACATTGATCAATGCATTTTAATGCACATTCTCTTATGTTTATACTTAGGCATTTCTTTAGTTTGTTTTGTTTATTTTAATGTTTTATTATGTTTTTATAATTAAGTCTTTGTTTGCTGTTAATCTATTTTTGCAGCTTATTATCAGCTTAGCGGTTATTTAAACATGTCCACTGTTCGGATCATAACTGGAACTACGAGAATCAGATTTACACATTCTACTAGGCGTTGGAAAGCTGAGACAAAGAGATACAACTTTCATGTTATACAAAGAAGTTGATTCGGAGTGTAGCAGGCTCGAATAATTCTTTTAAGTCAGGACCCGAATTCTGCCTTTAGGAACATTTAGTTTTTGGCCGGGTTTTTTTAATGTTTTTTGACCCAGTTGGGTTAGAATTGGATTTTGTGATGCTTCCCTATACCTTGTAGCAGGCATGCTACTATTGAGGACATTCTTTTCACTGTTGACATTTTTGCTTTTTGCTTTGTACGAATCTTATTGAGAACTAACTTCTTCAGGTTGATCTGTTGTAACCGTATCTCCATTAACTTTGAGGTTACTACAATTTTCACGTAATTTTGATTCCCTTTTCAAATCTATCTATAATTCTGAATGCTTTATTCAGTAGTCGTTGTTTTCTTAATTCAATTGCATATTTTATAGAATAGGATTGGGTTAATTCAATTGATATATGTTCTATTAACCGTAACCGCGTTTGTTTAATTCGTGTCTGCGTTATCTGTTTGCTTAATTCAGATTTAGGTACATAAATCATATATTAGTTTCAATCACACTTGTTAATTATTACTGTAATTGAAAGGAAATCCGTTTTGGGCTTGGGAATTGTATGATCAATGATAAGTGGAAGAACGAACATCAGATTAACTTATCTTATAATCACTTATATTTTTAATCACTTATATTCTTAATCACTTTTTCTAAATCAAAACCAACCCCCCCATATTTTGTTACTGTAATTGGTTAATGCACTACAAGAATCCTTGAGAACGATACTCGAGTTGTCGTTACCGTTACTATACTTTTTCAAAAATACTCGTTTTTGATGTGTGCGCAACAGTGGATCAAATTGACACCGTTGCCGGAGATTCTTGTCGTTTTTAACCGTTAGTTGAATCATAGGTGTCGATTAGTGCGTTTTGAATTTTTGTTTTGCTGTTTTGTCGTTTCGCGCCCAGACGCCCCGTCTCGTGTTCGATCTAGTCAAAAAACTCTGTTTTAGGAAACTCGTCTCAGATTAGTCTAATTCTTTTTCGAAATTTTTTATTGTTTTCATGGTTTCGGAAAAATTTGAAAAAATTCCCAAAATTCTTATTTTTTTAATTAGATTAAATTTCGTTCTTTTGTATTTTTTATTTTATTTTAATCATTTCTTTTTGTGTTTTTCATCTATTTTACTGTTTATGGACATTGCTGATATTTTCCTATTTGTTGTTGCATTGCTGATTCTCGTTCTCTCTTATTTTATTTGATTCTGATTTTAAGTTTTATTACCATAAGATGAGTGAAAAAAGAACCTTAAGAGAACTTGCTGCACCTGGTTCACTTTTTGCTGATTTCCCTTCTTTGTCTGTTTTGATGACAATTATACTTATGATGTTTTTACTAACACTCACTTATGTTCAGTTTGTGCTGAAATTGAAGCAGCCTTACAGATTGATATTTATTATGAGATTTCTACTAATAAAGTTGATATTGCAAATTTAAATGTAGTTCCTGCTTCCAAAATTTTGTCATCCATTGAGCAACCATCTACTTTAGAGCTTAAGCCACTTCCTTCAAATTTTAAATATGCACTTTTAGAATTGGAAGAAAATTTGCCTATAACAATTTTGTCTAAACTTGAATCTGAACAGGAACAAAAAGTGTTGAAAGTATTAAAGAAACATAAGAAGGCAATTGGATGGACCTTGACTGACATTCCTAATAATAGCCCATCCATGAGTATGCATAGGGTATCACTTGAAGATGGAACAAAATTAGTGAGACAACCCCTTAATCCTTTGATTCTTGACATTGTGAAAAATAAGATCACGTTCACGTGCCCATTCAACACTTTTACTTATCGAAGGATCTTCTTTGATCCTAGAATAAAAGACGAAGGCATTAATAAAAATTTCAAAAACAATGGTCATTGCCCAAAGCTACTCCATGAGAGCCCCACTTTGGAGGAAGAGACTGTAGAAGAGCTCTATTTAGGAAAGGTTGTTTATGCGATCATCTATCCACCTTGACTCCTCGGGTGTGTCCTTTCTTATCTCTCCTCACTCTTATTTTATATTTTTGTTCTTTCATTGAGGACAATGTATGTTTTAAGTGTGGGGGAAGGAACAATTTTTTTGTTTTGTTCTATTTTCTTTAAGTGATTTTTTTAAAAAAAGTTTACTTAGAAACACAATACATCTTTTGAAATTTTTATGCTATAGGTTAATTTGAGGTTAGATTGTGGAGACTTGGGAAAAATTCATAAGATCGGTACCGTTTTAACACCTTAAGTCTCCTGAATATGGAAACCGATTTAAATACTTGTTATGACATAGCTTTGAGTTCTCATCCTTTAATAGCTCTTAAGTAGTTTATCTAGCAACACCATCTAGAAATATACACTAAGTAATTAAGCTGATGCAAATAAGTGAATAATCTTGTGCTTAATAAGAAATCTAAATAGGAATCGGCCTTTTAAGTAAGGTGACTCGCACCCGGTCACTTAGACTAACGGTTGTGAAACCTTCAAAAAAAGAAAAAAAAATATTGTTGTTACTAAAGTGGTTAATTTTGGATTATTGACAAGATATGGATCATAGTAACTAACAAACTTATTTACTTTACCATGTGTATGAATAGATAACGAGTTTAATGTGATTGCATTAGAATGAAAGAGAGAAAAAAGGAGGATGAGTAAGTTAGGTTTAGGTGTAATAACATGATTTGGATTGGTTTATATAGGAAGGAGGTTTATGACCGCACAATTGTGACAATGCTATCAATTCATATGGTAATAGAATCAGGGAAATCATTACCACTCCTCACGGTTCCCACATATCGTTCACTGCCCGATTGGCGTTCTCTTGCACCAATGATGAAGTAAAGTATGAAGCCTGTATTATGGGATTGGAAGAGGCCATTGACCTGAGGATCAAGAATCTTGATGTATATGGCGATTCAGCGCTAGTCGTTAATCATATTAAGGGTGAATAGGAAACTCGTCAGGAAAACTTGGTGCCGTATAAGGATTATTCCAAAAGACTATTACCTTTTTTTGATAGGTTTAAGTTCCATCATGTGCCTAGAGCTAAGAATCATATGGCGGACGTGTTGGCCACGTTAGCATCAATGTACAAAGTGAATTACTGGAATGAGGCTCCGACAATCACCATTATGCGACTTGACAGACCTGCCTCTGTGTTTGCAGTTGAAGAGGTATAAGATGGAAAGCCATGGTATTTTGACATCAAGTGCTTTCTCAAAAATCAAGAGTACCCATCCGGGGCATATAACAAGGATAAAAAGACTCTGAGGAGGCCAGCCGACAATTTCTACCTGAACAAGGATGATGTGACGTACAAGAGAAATTTTGATATGGTCATGTTGTGTTGTGTTGATGAACACAAAGCATGCTTGTTGATGGAAGAGGTTCACGAGGGTTCTTTCGGTACTCATGCTGATGGGCATGTTATGGCTAGAAAACTGTTGAGGCCTGAGTATTATTGGATGACTATGGAATCTGGTTGTTTCAAGTATGCCAGAAAGTGCTATAAATTCTAGATTTATGCGAATAAGGTGCATGTACCACCGACCCCTCTGAATGTATTGACATCTCCTTGGCCCTTTGCTATGTGGGTCATTGATATGGTTGGAAAGATTGAGCCAACTTTTTCCAATTGGTATCGCTTTATTCTGGTTTCCATCGATTATTTCACAAAGTGGGTGGAAGCGGCCTCGTTTGCCAATGTCACAAGGCATGTAGTCGCCCGGTTCATAAAGAAGGAGATCATTTGTTGTTATAGAATCCCGGAGAGAATCATTAATGATAATGGTTCAAACTTGAATAACAAGATAATGAATGAGCTATGCCAGAGTTTCAAAATTATACATCACAATTCTTCTCCGTATCGACCAAAGATGAATGGAGCTGTTGAGGCGGCGAACAAGAATATCAAGAAGATTATGCAGAAGATGGTGATGACATACAAGGATTGGCATGCGATATTTCCCTTTGCTTTACACGATTATCGTACTTCCGTGTGTACATCGACAAGGGAAACTCCTTTCTCATTGATGTATGGTATAGAGGTAGTCCTACCATTAGAAGTTGAGATCCCTTCTTTAAGAGTGTTGGCAGATGTGAAACTTGACGAAGCTGAGTGGATGCGGTCCAGGTTGGATTAGTTGAATCTTATTGACGAGAAGAGGTTGGAAGCCATTGCGCATGGCCGATTGTACCAAAACAGGATGAAGAAAGCCTTTGATCAGAAAGTGCGTCCTCGGTGCTTCCAGACAGGACACTTAGTTTTGAAAATGATCCTTCCTCCTCAGACAGATCACAGGGGCAAATGGACTCCAAACTATGAAGGGCCATATGTGGTAAGAAATGTTTTCTCTGGTGGAGCCTTGTTACTATCAACTATGGATGGCGAAGACTTTACGTCCCCTGTGAACACAGACGCAATTAAAAAACATTTTGCTTAAAAGAGACCCGCTGAACAATAAAAAGAAAAGTCCAAGCAAAAAAGGGCATTCCCACGAACCACAAAAGGAAAAGGTTCGGGGAAAAATTATGGATAAAATAAAAAAGAGAATAAACCCGAAAAGCACCTTTGGCAAAAATGGGCATCCCAGTGAATTGAAAACCCGAAAGAGAGATCCAGGAAAAAGTTAGGGATTTGAAAGAAAATGACTGCGATCTGTGTTTGATCTATGAATTCATCTTGATATATGGTTATCCCAAAAGGAAGGAATCAGTTCAGTCAGTCTTTTCAGAAGGCGAAGCATTTGTGAACATTAAAGAGATACATGTCATAGCTGAATCGACACATGGTGGATATCTGTTCCCACATTGCAGACATTTGTATTTTATTTTTTAATTTTGCGTAATTGCCTATTTTTAGGAATTGCATCCAAATTGTAAATGCCTATTTACAGGCCATTCAATCAATAAAGTATTCATTCCCCTCAAAGAGTTTTTCATTTCTGTTTTTATTTTTACTGTTTGTTTGCAAAGACGTCTGATATTTTTGATAAACATTACATGTGAAAACATTAGGCTTTACACAACATATTGAAAACAATGAATTTACTTGAACGATGGGTGTCATGAATGGTAACTGAGGTAGCCATTTCACATTTATAACATCCTATTGCTTATTATTTGTTTGCAGGATGACATGACCCTCTCCCCAGCAGTGAAGTTATAACATCATCAGCGGAACATGGTGAAGTTTTTAATCATTCCTCCCCCAGCAGGAGTTGAGAATGTTGTGTTCCTCAGCCAGTTGATTTGTACTCCCTAGCAAATGTTCATAAATTGACTACCCCAGAAAGGATGGTGTTGATATGCAAGCAAACAGTTGTTCAACAGGAGACTTATTGTTTGTTTTTCTAGAGTAAAGATTTTTGCCTTCCCCACAGAATTCTGTTGTCATATCAGAAGTATTTTCGCCAGCAACGGTGTACACTTATCCCCAGCAGGGTAAGGTTGAAGGATATTTCCCTAGAACTAGGGTAAACTTAATATTATTCCCCGACAGGATTGGTACCATTGACTTCTCTCTCCAAGCAGAGTTTGGTAATGATTCCCTTGGCAGGTAGGTCAACGGTGGTTGCTATCCCCGACTGATTCAAATTTCAATGATCATTGGAATTCTTCAAAATAAGATTCTCAGGACGATCTCCCAGAAGATGTTACTTTCAATTCCCAGCAGAGTGAAATTTTCAACAGAGATTATATTCAGGAAAACCATTCAGTGTGTCTTCCTCAGCCGAATTTGTTTCCTGATCTTCTCAGCACTTCTCCCGGTGGAGTGTTCTCTTGCATATCATAAGCATCTTTGCATTGCATCCTCCAAATGCGTAGCATTTTGATTTCGTATGGAGCATTACACCACAATTCAAACATATGCATTCAAAGCATAAACCAAGTTTGATATCATTGTTGCCAGACGTCTCTCCAGCAGATAATGGCATAATTCATAAGAATTTGTGTTACTTTATCCCCAGCAAAAGTCATTGATAGATGTGTTCATCTTACTTGTACTCCCCGACAGAGTTGTTTGTTTAAACCTCTCTTTCCCCAGCGAAGTCTTCTTTTTAGGTCATAAGTCGGTTGATTCTACTTCTTGTATATCCTCGTTTTGTATCCCAACTTTTGGTTGGTGTCTTTGTGGAGCCTCATCCCAACTTTTGGTTGGTCTTTTCTGTCTCATCCCAACTTTTGGTTGGTATCTTTTGTGGGCTATATCCCAACTTTTGGTTGGTATCCTCTGTGGTTTCATCCTAACTTTTGGTTAGTACCCCTTTTGTTGTTTTATCCCAATTCTTGGTTGGTAACCTCTGCTTTATCCTAACTTTTGGTTAGCACTCGGTGTTATCCCAACTCTTGGTTGGTAGTCTCCAACTTTATCCTAACTTTTGGTTGGTACTTTTTCATGTTATCCCAACTTTTGGTTGATACTCTCACCCGTGAAGCCTCTATCCCAACTATTGGTTGGTATTCTTTGTAGTGGGTTCACCTTCGGTCAGTGTTTCGGTTATTCTAACTTTTGGTTAGTAGCCTTTATCCCAAATTTTGGTTGGTACTCTTTGTCTTATCCCAACTCTTAGTTGGTATCGTTTCGTTTCATCCCAACTTTTGGTTGGTACTCTCCCTTGTGAAGTCTCTATCCCAACTCTTGGCTGGTATTCTTCGTTATGGGTTCGCCTTCGGTCGGCGTTTCGGTTATTCTAACTTTTGGTTAGTAGCCTTTATCCCATTTTTTGGTCGGTATTCTTCATTGTGAGTTTGCCTTCGGCCGACATCCCAGTAATTCTAACTTTTGGTTAGTAGCCCTTTATCCCAACTTTTGGTTGGTAACTTTTGTTTCATCCCAACTTTTGGTCGGTATTCTTCATTGTGAGTTTGCCTTCGGCCGACATCCCAGTAATTCTAACTTTTGGTTAGTAGCCCTTTATCCTAACTTTTGGTTGGTAACTTTTGTTTGATCACAACTTTTGGTCGGTATTCTTCATTGTGAGTTTGCCTTCGGCCGCCATCCCAGTAATTCTAACTTTTGGTTAGTAGCCCTTTATCCCAACTTTTGGTTGGTAACTTTTGTTTGATCATAACTTTTGGTCGGTATTCTTCATTGTGAGTTTGCCTTCGGCCGCCATCCCAGTAATTCTAACTTTTGGTTAGTAGCCTTCATCCCAACTTTTAGCTGATACTTTTTATTTCATTCTAACTTTTGGTTGGTATCCTTCGTTATTCCAACTTTTGGTTGGTACCTCGTTTCTCTTGTATCCCAATTGTTGGTTGGTACCTTATGATTGTATCCCGACTTTTGGTTGGTATTCTCTCTGTCATCCTGACTCTTGGTTAGTATCCTCGTTCTACCTATATCCCAACTCTCGGTTGGTATCTTTTGGTTGGTATTTTGTATATGTTTTCTATCCCAACTTTTGGTTGGTACCCTTTACCTTTAAGTCCACCTTCGGATGACAACCATTTTATTCTGTATATCCCCACAGACTACAAGATTCTGGGTTCTTTAGGTATTCAACCTCCTTGTACTTTGAATGTCTAAAAGTCATTGCTATCATTCTTCAGGTCCAAGTTGTTTGAATAGGGTCAGCTCTAACACCCCAAAATTTGCTTCATCTTTTTCTTTATCTCTTGGCTTATGTTTCATATCATTTGCATCATCATTTGTGCATAACATTGGTTCTAAGCAGGGGATCAAGGTATCATGGTTTGATTCTCAAGAGGAAGAGTATGATTCTCAAAGGTCAAGCAAGGGTTTATTCTCAATCTTGTGGTATTCTTAAGCCACAAGGTCCTCTCATCATCAAGGAATATCACACAATCATTTGAATTAAGATTACAAGCATTGGGCATGTTCTCCTATCTTTGGGACAACTGGATTAGGGTTGTGGTCAAAGGGCATCTGTGGATAGTTTCTCGGATAAGACATGGTTCTATGACTCAATACGTAATTGAAAGTTCCCTACATATATTATATTTCATCACAAGTCATGACATGAGCTTTAATAAGTGGAAAGAGTTTAGGGTTTCATTTTATCAAGAAAAGTCAATTGTGGCTCCATAAGGTCAAAGTCTTGGATTTCAAGGTCAACCAAAGGCATGCTATGTATTCTCAAGTGTTTTCATGTGTTTGGAAAAAGAAAAATCAAAGAGAAACATAAAATCAAGAGATTGGTTGAATTAGGGTTTTGTTGAATTTTTTTTCCAAGTGGGAAAACCCTAATTCTAGCCACTTTGCAACATCCATAACTTTCTCATCCTTGATCCAAATGGGGAAAACTTGTTATCGAATTAAATAAGACATCATGAATTACAAGTTTGTATAAGAAAACAAGTCCAAGAGATTCATAGATTAATAGATATGGAGAGTTAAAGTTGAGAAAATCAAGATTTTGTGATTTCAACACTTAGAATTTTTTCTAAGTATAGAAATTAAGCTTGAGTACATGTTTTCAAGCTCATCTTTCATGGTGATCCAAGCTTCAAATGAATCTTCCTTTAACATGAAAGTTATAGAGAATTATCCAAGATTTCTTTTGAGTACTAGAACTCCTCCATTGGATGTGTAAAACTCGAGTTATGATGTCTCCAAGTTAGGGTTTCAAGGATGTCAAGTTGGGCAAGTTCCTAGGCAAATTTTTGAACCAATTAGACACTTGTCACCAAGATCCTAGCTTCAATTCAATTTCCTTTAAACATTAAAGTTGTAAATCATTCTTCAATCTTTCTAACCATAGTTAGAACTTGTCATTTGAATCATTGTAGTTCAAGTTATGGAGCTTCAAAAAAGGTGTCACAAAGTTGTCAAAATGCATATTGTTACTTAGAATTTTTCATGGTTTCTAGACAAATTTTTGGACACACTTTCATGGCAATTTTCCACTTAGTTCCAAGCTTTTATTCAAGATACCACGCACATGAATTTTGTTCCTTACCATTCGAACTTCATTTTAAGCTCAAGAATTCATCTTTTGGCCATGAATTCATCAAGTTGTAATGGCATAAAGTGACCTATATGAGTTTGTTTCTAAGGCATGGCATGGCACAATTGTGAATTTCCTTGGCAGCATGTTTTTTCTTTAAGTCACACGCATCTCATAGTGCTAACCTCGCGTAAAATTTGTCCAAACATTTTCCATATCAAGCTAAACATGCCTTTCTTGCATTTTGTACCATAAGCTTCATGATTTGCCAAAAAAAGAAAGAAGACAAATTGCAAAACTTGCACACCAATTCACCTCAGATTACTCCTCTCCCACTCTAATTTATTCCTCTCACAAGGACAATCAGAGTCACCACCATACACCTTATATGGGATTAAATTCGTGTCATGCTCATCATCCACCATCCATCATCTTTTTTTCACAAATCACTAACCAAGCATTGTTAACCCTAAGCTCTCACTCTCTCAATTTTTCTCTGCCTTTGAAATTTATTTTTCAAGAGGTTTCTCTTCATTTTTAAGCCAGATTTATCATCCTCAAGGGTTGCTAAAGCATTTGGCGAAGTTTTCCTCAAGCCTTTGTAGGATTTGAAAGTGCACTGGACACTCTCCACTAGGTAATTTTCATGATTTGATTCCTCTCATTCTATACGCAATTTAAGTTCATATTGTGTACATCTGAAGTCCTACTTATGGTAGGCAATGTTTGCATAGCTTGTTGTTTCGTTTTGATGAGTTTCAATTTATGAGGTCCAACTTTGTTTCCTTTGATTCACCATGATAATGACCTTGTTTTGTAAATAAATGTCATTTTTGGAATCAGCATAAAATTCTGAGTGGAGGGGTGGTGGTTGTTTTCATTTATTGAATTTTTTAATGTTGCTCCAGCAAAGGGTTAACTGGAGAAGACGAACGAATCTAGGGCTCCGGCTCTGAGAGTGGAAGGAGAGCTGAGGTGGCCTTAGCGCCACTTTTTGAATTTAAATCAAATGAGTTGGCTAGTTGTAATCCACTTGATCTGGTGTGTCAGTGCCACCTCAATTAATGAGGCTAATTGGGCATGCCACGCGTGCTGTCTTTTTGTTTGTTTATGAGTTTTCTTGGTCTGGGCTTTGTAATGTTTCATATTCACACCACCAAGCTTTGACCCCAAGTGCGCATTTGAACTAGGATTAGTTCATTGTGGCTTTTTGGGTTTGCAACCCCATGCCATTTTCTTTTCTTTACATTTCTAATTCAACTTTATTTTAATTACTTATTTTCATTCTAAAAATGATTAAACACTTGTTTCTTATTATTCAACATGTCAAATTATTTTTCATAATTTTTATTTTTATTTTCATTTTATTTTATTATTTTATTTTGAATTATCTTCATGAAGTGTATAATTTGACCTAGTTTGCATGTTAGGGTTTTGATTTTGATATTTCCTAATTATTCTTGACCCATGTTTTTAGACACACTTAGGCACATGTTCATAGGTCCTTTGAGCACTCATTTGATACCTTGATCATTGGTTTTGGTTTATATTTGAATCATTTTTGAAGCTTGACTTGAGTGAACATGTTTGAATTTGATTTGCTTGGTGACTGGTATTGTTTGAAGGCTCTTGTACACTTTCTTAGGCACTCTTTTAGGACATATTAGCCTACTGCCTTATTGATGCCATGATATTTTTTCCCATATTTTTTGAAGTCTCTTAACTATTTTTCATGTGTGATGCATTGCTTGCTTAATTGTTTGATTGTGCTTGAACTTTGTGGATTGATTAGAGATGCACTTGTGCAACCACTTAGGATTTGTTTTCCCCTCTTGTTCTTAATGGATATAGAATGTGTTAGAGCCTTTTAATTCACTTTTTTTTGGCCTCTTTCCTATTTTTTCTTGATGCCTCAATGTGACATTGTTTTGAGATGAATGTGCTTAATGTTTGACCTAGTTTTGAGACCTTTTGTTTACTTGTGATTAAGTGATGTTTGAGACACTTGAATCATGTGAATACTTGGTTTATACCCATGAATTGACATGTCTTGATGATCATTGGTTTGAATTTCACCTCTTTTACTTCACATGAACATTTTTTTCCTTTTATGGAGGGTGTTTGGTTGATGCATGCCCAATTGTGTGTGCTTGTTTGTGCTTGTCTTGAGGTAATGCCTATGCATCCTTCTTGAGGTCTTGAGTTTAGATTTGAATTGATATTTTCATGTATGATACTGCCCCATCCTATATTCATACTCTAGTCTCACATGTTTGATCATTTGAAGTGTGTTTTGCATGAGTTAGTTGTTGCTAATTGTGTGACCCTTGATTGTGTTTGGATATGATGCATGACTTGACTATTTGTGCTCTTCCTTTGAACATTGAAATGATTTGAATGAATCTTGACATTTCTAATGTCCTACCTTATTTCTCATCTCATTTTAATTCATTTCACTTTGCTTGATGATTGATAATATTTCTTGTAGGACTTTAAGTCATTTGTGTGTGTATTGGCACCTTATCTTGCCAATTTGTTTTGATTTCCAATCTTTGAGTATGGTTTGACATGTATGCACTTTGTTTTACCTTAACATGTTGTTGATGTTTACCTTGTATGATTAAGGTCAATGCTTGCTTGATACCTTGCCTTTTGAGTTGAACTTCCATGTTTGTTTACTTGGTGTTGCATCTTCTCCTTCATCTCTCATTCTCCTTTCTTCTCTTTCATTTCTTGAGACTTGGTTAAGTCTTGAGTTTGTTTTCATTTGTGATTGATTAGTATGATGTTCAATTGTGTTTGCTCACTTGATCTATTAGGATTCCTAGTTCCACTTAATTTCTAATTAAGTTAGGAGTAGGAGAAACATTAAGCTTTAAATCCTTTGCATGATAACAATTAGGATATTCCCTCTTTGACCTCAACTTTAAGTCCATAATTTGTATGATAACATTAGGTAGACTTCCATTTCTATCCCAATATTAGGACCATTGTGCATGACAATATTAGGGTTCAGTTTCCCTTAGTTTTTTCTTTTCAACCTTTAAGTCCTTTCTCTTCTCATCTCAAAACAATTCTAACATACTTAATAAAGACGATGAATGTCGTGCGCCACGAGCCTTAAGCATATGGGGAATGGTGAGTGAAGAGTTTCTTCTTATTTGTCTAGAGTGTTTAGTGTACGTACCATATGGGGGCGATATGTGGCGCATTCGTTGCTATATCATAGTCTTTAGTGCAACGTGAATCTCAAATCCAGTCAATTCATTTCTCTAAAGCTCAAACAAATAAATTTCAAACCTTTTTATCCTTCGAGATTGTGTTTCAAACTCATTTTTCATAAAAAATTACATTACTTTTTCATTCTACTACAAACAGACATCGACCCTAACTGCTGGAATGAGAGCCTAACGTTTCTCATAAAAAACAGTTAATATTTAGTTTGCCGAACTATGTTTGCTTTAATTTCTCATACCAGATGAGAATACGTAGGCACAAGACGGAAAAGTCTTGGTGAGCACCCTTTTCCCTCTTTCTTCTACAGTTTCCTGAACTACATTTGCTCTGATTTCTCATACCAGATGAAGATACATAGGCACAAGACGGCGAAGTCTTGGCGACCAACCTTCCCCCATCATTCGTAGTTTTTTGAACTACGTTGACTCTGACTTTCCCATTGCACAAGGGAATACGTTGACTCTTATTTTCCTTTTCCGTTCTCGTTTCCGTTTAACAGTAGATTTTAGATAACTCACCTTTGATTAGACAACAAGCGTGGATCCCGTTGAGTACAACGGATCTTAGGGGTGCTAATACCTTTCCCTTGCATAACTGACTCCCGAACCTAAGATTTGGTTGTGATGAGCTTGTCTTCTCTTTTCTTTTAGGTTTTCTTCGATCATTTGTTTTTCCTGCATCGGAATAAATAATGTTCGGTAGTGACTCTTCTATTCTTTCTGCGGGTTGTTTTTCGCAGTTGTAACAAAGTGCCATGAGCCACTTGCTGGCAAAAATTCAGTACCAAGTCCAACAACATCTTGAAGAATGAGGAACTCTTACAGCAGTCATCAAGTGATACAAACCCTCTATTCAGCCAAACCAATCATCCTTAAAGATGTCTTGTATCAGACATTTTAAACCAGTAAATGTAATGAGACAATTTAGAGTTAAACACAACCATGAGACATAAAATAAATCAAGGGAAAACTTGATATATTTAGAAAAACTTCAACACAAAAATCAGGTCAGAATATAACTATTCCAGCAAGTTTGGCTACTAAGAAATGTCAAATTTGCCTACTGACATTAATTGGTTCAATCTCACTAAATGACTTGAAACATTTTAATGAAAAACATGTGATCACTAGCTCATGAATCAAGCCAAAGCCAAAAGGTACAATTATTGAATGAGAATGAAGTCTCAGTTTTACCTTAACCTTCAAACGGACATATTTTAGGGGACAACTTCTATTTGGCTCAGCTGCAATTTACAGTACTTCCTGTTTAATTAAAGAATTTGGCCATAATTGACTAAGAAAAATCCCATCATTATGACTGGGTGGAAGAGTTTGATATTTGATAGAAACAGAAATAGACAATTAAATGAGTCTTGAACTGAACTTCTTTTACTTCATTATAAAGTCTTCTCTTATTTATACTAAGCTCAATCTTGTTAGACCTTATACAAGCTCACAGAGACTGGTAATTTTTCTATGAAAGACCCTAACATCTTCCAACCATTACACATTACAAACACAAAATAATTCACATGCTCTACCGCACAAGATAAGGACGCGTGATAATTAATGGAAGATAACCGCACAAGATAAGGATGCGTGTTAATTAATGGAAGATAACACAAGCTAAATAAACGAATGTGTGATATACCCTATCATTCCCACAAGTAACTCAGGGTAGCGAAAGACAAATTTCAAACAAAGATATATTGTCATTTGAGTATCAACATTTCCAAATTATATGTTACAATCGCAGGTCATTCAGTAAAGGCAAAAGATCATTCTTACAAGTTACAATGGACATACATCCACATAAATATGTGAATATAAAGAGAGAAAGCAAAACAAAAACAATTATTTATTTATTCCTCTGGTCGAGATAAGGCTTTTTTTTTTATAAATTACCATCTGACTCATGATTCCTTCTACACCAAGCTCCTTCACTGTATGGGTATCCAAATTAAATCAGGACAGTTTTCCATTTTTTTTTATATGTCACTGTTCCTCCCTGCTTCGACGGGATAGTCAACTTAAAGCAATGATCCAACAATGTGTTGGTTCCTAATTTAGACGCCTGAATAAAGTTAAAATAGAAGGTAGAGTTTTCGGGAAAATCTAATTACTTCAACTAAAACTATGTTTTTTGGAATAAGAGTCGAAGACGGTTTTTCGCCAGGAGGTTCTATGTTGTGGACTTAGAGATATTCCTCAATAGTTTGAAGATCCAATTCAACTGAAGCATTGTTCAGGGGCGTTTCGAAGAGAGTTCATTTGAATTCAAATGAAAGAGGAAAAGTCCGTTTTGAGAAAGACACGTGGAGCATCCCGATGGTTCGAAGGTATGCGTAGTGACACTTGTCTTGATCTTACTTGTTAGCCGTTAATAGCGGTTATGTTCGATGGTTATAAATAAGAGGTCTTAGTATTAAGATGTGTGTGTTCAATTGTGTACAAAATCTCCATTTACTCTAAGTATCTGTGTGATTGAGAGAAACGAGTCGTGAGAATGTACATTGACTAAACATCAGTTTTATTTCAATGCAATTTAACACTTCTTTTACTTAAAAGTTTACTTTTCTCTATGCAAGTTATTATCCTTGTTATTTATTAGCATTTTACTTCTTTTTGTCGTTGCTTAAATTCATTCATACTTGAAATAAGTTGCCTTACCATGGAACTCGTCGAAGTGTTCATAGTTTTCATTCACTTCATTTAAAAGACCAATTAGCACATGTCCTAGGATTTGTATGGTCGATCCTGCAAGTAACACATATCTTTTTCGATTTGTTAGACCAGCGGCTGTTCGCCAATTTTCACGGAGAATAAATTGGCACGCCTAGTGTGACAGTGCTAAGCGGTTGCGAAAATCATTTTTTAAGAAAATTCTCTTTGAAAAAGAAACTTTATTAGTTCTGTGGTAAAAAAGTTTTTTTGAGGGAAAAACTTCGTTGCATGTTATTGAGAAGTGGTAAGGTAGCCACTGTTAATGAAGATAGACCAAAAAGGAGATATAGGAGGAGAATGGTGACGAATCTAAACCAGCTAAATAATCCTCAGGATGTCTCGAACGACAATGTAGAATAACCCATAGGAGCTTCGACAGGGGGACCAACGGTCTCAGCATCTATTTCATAGGAAATACCGTCTATGGGAAGTTCGATGCACACACATTTGATTTCCCATATGCTGCCTATTTTGACTTACATCGGGTCAAAGGGTCCTCCACAAACCCCACGACCAATAGGGACGTCGACATATAGAGGCATTTCTCTGTTGGGATTTTCAATGCCTTTGCCGCGAGATCCGCCCTATGGAATGCCAACTTCGTTGATGACAAATTTACAAAATGCCCCTCCGTTATACACATAACCCGTAATGACTTCCCCATTACAGGGATCTGGTACTGGGGTAAATATGGCTCGAAATAGTCAGAATTTAGGTATAGGGTATTTCGCCCAGATGCCAGGGTTGACGACTAATTTTACATCTTATTTGAGACAGCAAATGGATGAAAGTAACCATCAAATGGTTCAGATGATGTCTCAAACTATGGGGAAAATCTTTCAGCCCCTCATCCAGAACACTACACTAGCCAATCAACAATTGGTAGCGCAAATGACGCGCATGGCGGAATTATTGGGTGTACCAAATCCCCCTCGACAACCACCGAGGGAGTATTTTAGAGAAATCCAAGGAGCAGTCTTCGACGAAGACAACACCATCAATCAAATTCCGTAAAATTTGGCCCAGGAAAATCAAAATAGAACCTCTTAGGAATCAAGGGTAGTTTTGGTAAATAGGAACCAGGATGCTGAGGACATCGTACAACAAGTTCGACGTAACAATCTAGCAGCAGACAATAACTTGGCTGCCATGGCCGAAAGAATCATGGCATGTAACGAAGTAAATGTTGGCCTTTGGCGGCCAAATTACACGGCACCATTGTCGGAATATATCCTCCAGGTAGACTTGCCCCCAAGAAAAAAAGTCCCCAAGTTCACTAAATTTTTTGGGGATACTACTGAGTCTACTATCAAACACGTGGCTAGGTATCTGATAGAAGCGACAGACATTCCGAATGATGAGAATCTTAGGGTCAAGTACTTCCCAAGTTCTCTTACAAAAAATGCTTTTACTTGGTTCACAACATTACCCCCAAATTCAATTAACACTTGGGCCCAGTTAGAACGTCTATTTCATGAACAATTTTATGTGGGACAGACGAAGATTTGTCTGAAGGAATTGGCTAGCATAAAACGAAAGTTTACTGACCCAATTGATGATTATTTAAATATATTTCGACTCCTCAAGGCAAGGTGTTTCATGCAAATACCAGAGCATGAGTTAGTCAAAATAGCTGCTGGTGGCCTAGATTATTCCCTCAGAAAGAAATTAGACACTCAGTACCTAAGGGATATGGCCCAGTTGGCCGATAGAGTCCGAAAGTTGGAACGTCTGAGAGAAGAGAAAGTGAGGGTAAATAAGAATAAAAGGATAGCCTATGTCAAATTCAACAAAGACGATTCCATGAGTCTATAAGTTTCGACGAAAACAAAACAGATCTCACCGAATTAAAAAAGGGTTCACCCTATTCTTGCAAGGTTTTAACATCTTCAAATGGGAAGAACCCTATTGAGTCAGATAAGAACGATAGGTTCCCTAAGAGAACTTATATGTTCGATGTCACCAAGTGTGATGAAATATTTGATTTATTAATTAAAGATGGGCAAATGATAGTACCTCCTGGTGCTAAGATACCCCCTTTAGATCAAAGAAAGAAAAGAGGATTTTGCAAATACCATAATTTTTGGGGTCATAAAACCTCTCAATGTTTTTTTTCCAGGGATCTTGTGCAAAATGATATCCTGTAGAGGAGATTGAAATTTGGAGAGAAGCTCAAAAGTCAGACAAAGATGGATGTCGAGCCTCAACAAATCGTTGACGCGCACTATACTGAGCCTAAAGAGGTTAACATGATCGGGGTTACTCAGGGTCTCGACGGTGCTGTCAACATGGAGGAAGTCACTAAAGACTTCCTTAATAAAGTTGTTCTGGTTTGAGTCACTGAAGAACTTGGTCAAAATATTTTGACGAATTTTGTTCAAGAAGTAACTATAGGTTTCACCCAGGAGACTACTGATGGTTCCAACTGCGAAGTTCTTGATGATTTTGCCAAAGGGGTTGTTGAAGACTCTAATCTAATGATAGTCACGAAGGAAGCCACTGACAATTTAATTCGAATGGACAAGGTTACTGATGACCTTCAAATGCAGTTCTGCAAGCTAGACATCACTGATGGTGTCGATATGAACATTAACATGGTGGAGGTTTCACAGGAAACTCCAATGGAGGTCGATCGAGAGTGTCGGCAACAGAAATACAATAAAGTGGCCTACCTGAAGAAGGAAGAGAGCCTTATTGACTTTCTTCACAGGTACCAAAATAAAAAGTCTGAGGTAATGTTGTACCCCAGGTGCAGTGTCGTGTTTGACAAAAAAACGACATGCAACATAGAGGGTGTCAGAAAAGTAAAAGAGAGGCGTGAGCAAAAGGCCTCTTATGACCAACGGGGTTTTGACCCACGAAGATCCGCTTACAGGCAGGATGAAACTAGGCCAAGGGTGCCTGGGGTTAGGCCATCCATATTCAAACCCACAGCAGAAACTTCCAAAGGAAGTTGGATAAGGCCAACTGAGGGCAAACAGTCGAGACAGAGAAATGGCAGAAATTCGATATCGACAGAGGCTCATCGATAGCCTACCATAAGGAGTTCAAAGCTTCGAAGAAGATGGCTTATGTTTCAAAAAACTACAAGGAAAAGAATCTGATGTCTCGATCTCAATAGAGAAGAGAACAACGTAGTAGAAAATCCCAAAGAAAAAGGCTAAAGCCAAGCCTGAGACCAACACTAACTTGCCTTCTATGAAAGAAAAAGATGAAGAACTAAAGCCTTTTAACAAACTTCCCGTGGGAAGGAAACTATTTTCTACACTAAGGAAGGAGGTTAGGGAGAGGCAAGATCGAGAAGAAGATGAAATGCTTACGGATAACTTTGACTTTGGGTCAGAGGATTCTTTAGATATCATAGTAAACATGGTATCAGTTCTACCCAGGGAATTCGACCAAATGACTGAGGTCGAAGATATAGATATGTATACGGAAGCAGAAATGGCGACACATAAACCAGTGTGCTACTATGTCATGAACAATGGGTGTGTCGAAGAGCAGAACGCGTTCTTCGAATGACCAGACAAGGCAATGAAGAATCATCTAAAGCCTCTATTCATCATAGGAAAGGTGGAGAATGTCGCAGTTAACAAAATTTTATTGGACTGTGGCGCCACAGTGAATCTAATGTTGCACTTCATGCTAAGAAGAATCGGCAAATATGAAGCCTCATAATATGGTACTCTCCAATTATGAGAGAAAAGTAGGCACCACTCTGGGTGTGATACAAGTTGATTTGATGGTGGGGATTGTTACAAGGCCTACTATTTTTATGGTTGTCGAGACGAAGGCCAACTACAACTTATCGAGACCAAATGGTATCGTTGAAAATATTAAAGTCGATTAAGGCTATTTCAAAGCTCCAATCAACCATGTCGACAGGCGTAGTTTCGAAAAATACTTGGCCAATATTTCTCCCTACAATCCGGCCAATTTTTCTTTCACCCCAGACGACGAGATTTACTATTCGTTGTATCTGCATCCTGTTCAGGGCTTTCGATGGGACAAGGAAGTGGTAGGAGATAACAGCCTGTCATATCTTGATGTGTCTGGGATAACCCCAACAGGTTGGGGAAGCGAATTCGGTGATGATGACTGAATTCAAAGTACTAAAAAGGATTTCGGCTTACATAGCCGAAAGTAAGTTACAAACAACCTTAAAGGCTGAAATAGAACGCGTGGCTGTAGAAGCCAACCAAAATTTACACCAAGAAGGTCCTAGTAAGGACTTCGATCCAGAACCTCCTGATAAGTGTTAGATTCCAAACTTTACTTATTTGATCTATCAAATGTTGGCATCTTTGATTCTTTTTGTAGGTGAAAGTGATTAGAATCACTCATGTTTTAGATGATATGCTTCATTGTTGGAAAATGCCTTGGTTGCTTTGATTTGTGTGTTATTGTATAGGAATTAGGCAGAAAACAGAAGAAGAGTAAGACACAAGAAATTGGGCAAGAAAACCAAGATAGTAGAAAATCATCAAGAAGTTCGCTGTACGAAGCTTCTAGCGAACTTCCCCAAAAAAAATCATCACCAACTTCACACAGCGAACTTGCCAGCGAAGACCCTTGGGAACTGGGTACTATTCATTCAGAGAGAAAAGAGACTGAAACTCGTTGTGAAAACTTGTAGCGAGATGGTTTGCAGTGCGAAGAATAGCTCGCACGACGAAGTTTAGATATTTCTCAAGGGCGGTTTAACTTTTCAGAGACACCTCAGGTGCCTAATTTGATATTTGCTAGGTGAAGGATCTGTTCGCAGTGCGAACAAGACATATCCTGAATGTACTATATAAGTACTCTTCTTGCTTTTTAGAAGGATGATATATTTTTTACATCAGAACTTATCTCTCTTTATTTCAAGTTTATTTTAGAGAGAAATACAAAACCCTAAGAGGGAGGAGGTAAGATCTTTGATCTCTTGTTGGGGTTTGGATGTAATTTTTTAATACCTTATGTATTTCATCTAACTGCAGTAAAGCGGCAAGAAGCAAAAATTTAGTTTTGAAGGAATTCCCTCCGGGATTTATATCGTCTCCACAAATATCGGTGTGATGAAAGAATAACGTTCAACGGTCTCTACATTTCTATGCTCGTTGTTCTAAAGGTTTGGTTTAAAAGGTTCAAGGAACCATGAATAAAAGGCAGAAAATATAAAGACCGAAAATATAAAGTAAGGACTAAAATATAAACAGAGCCTTGTTGGGGTTGGATCTCATCAATTGATAACACATGCATTCTTCTGATCATGTTAAACACAACTCAATCATTCGTCTAATATCCTCACGTATCACCCACAAGAGGTAATCTCTAACGCAACATCGAGAGAGCAACCGTATTGTCTCATTAGTGATGTCTCACGCAACAAAAACACAACACAGAGTATTAAGAACCGATACTCGCGCAAATGCTAAGCCTAAATCTATGTCTAGAGTTTAGGACCTAACAGGTAATCATCCTAAATCCAGATCTGAAGAGTACATGTCTATAGCAGTTCAAATCAAAGATAAACAGGTAAACAAAGACGACACCCATATCAGATAAACGATTGTTTTAAATAAAACACAATGATCAAAATACGTACATACGCTTAACCCTTTTTACATATATTCACCTAATCTTCCAAATGGTTGTACACATCGTTCTTCATCACTATTATCAGGCACCCGCACAATATCGTATTGACCCTACTCGTGCTACTTAATCAACACAATAAAAGAGAAGATACAATGAATATCAACTTACAAAACCATGTCGAAAGTTTGTTCATTGATAGATGAAAATCTTAGATCAAAGGTGTGAAAAAGTTTTGTCAAGACAAACAAATAAGAAATCAAATATAATCAATCAATAGAGAATCCAAAGTAGTATACAAACATATATTAGATGAAATACATAAGATATCAAAAGATTACATCCAAACTCCAACACGAGATCAAAGATCTTACCTCCTCCCTCTTAGGGTTTTGTCTTTCTCTCTTTAAAATAAACTTGAAATGAAGAGAGAAAAGTTCTGATGTAAAAAATATACCATCCTTCTAAAAAGCAAGAAAAGTACTTATATAGTACATTCAGGATATGTCTTGTTCGCACTGCAAAAGATCCTTCGCCTAACGAATATCAAGTTAGGCCACTGAGGTGCCTCTGAACAGTTAAACCGCCCTTGAGAAATATTTAAACTTCATTGTGCGAGCTATTCTTCGCACTGCGAACTATCTCGCTACAATTTCACACAACGAGTTTCAGTCTCTTTTCTCTCTGAGTGAACAGTACCTAGTTCCCAAGGGTGTTCGCTGGAAAGTTCGCTATGCGAAGTTGGTGATGATTTTTCTGGGGAAGTTTGCTAGGAGCTTTGCACAACGAACTTCTTGATGATTTTCTGCTGTCTTGGTTTCCTTGCCCAATTTCTTGTGTCTTACTCTTCTTCTGTTTTGTGCCTAATTCATGTACAATAACACACAAATCAAAGCAACCAAGGCATTTTCCAACAATGAAGCATATCATCTAAAACATGAGTGATTCTAATCACTTTCACCTACAAAATGAATGAAAGATGCCAACATTTGATAGATCAAATAAGCAAAGTTTGACATCTAACAATAAGGTTCAGGAAGAATAAAAAAAGGCTTGATGCAATTTATGATGATGAGCCTTTGGGTTTCAAAAAGGATTCGTTGGCATCCAACATTAAGATGCTAGCACAAGATCCACTTCAAGAAATCGATCTGGGAGAGGGAGCAACAAAGAGGCCAACATATATAAGTGCCAACATCCACGCACAACTCAAGTTCGATGTAATCCAACTACTGAAATAGTTTAAAGACTGTTTTGCATGGGATTACTACGAGATGCCTGGTTTGAGAAGGGATTTGGTCGAACTAAAGTTGCCAGTAAAGCCTGGAAAGAAGCCTATCAAGCAGAACCCAAGACGGTTTGCACTGGCAGTCCTATCGAAGATCAAAGAAGAGGTCAAAATTCTTCTCCGATGTAACTTCATTCGTACAACTAGGTATGTCGAATGGTTATCAAATATTGTACATGTTATTAAAAAGAACGGGTTTTTGAGAGTGTGCATAGATTTTAGAGATTTAAATGCTGCAACTCCAAAAGACGAATATTCAATGCCTGTGGCAGAATTACTAGTCGATTCTGCCGCATGCCACAAATACCTTAGCATGCTTGATGGTTATTCTGGATATAATCAAATATTTATTGCTGAAGAGGATGTCTCAAAGACAACCTTTCGATGCCCTGGAGCCTTAGGCACTTACGAATGGGTAGTGATGCCTTTTGGTTTAAAGAATGTTGGAGCAACGTATCAGAAGGCTATGAATTCAATCTTCCATGATTATATAGCGACTTTTATGAAAATATACATTGATGATATTGTTGTTAAGTCTGTTTCAAGGAAGAGTCACATTGACCATCTTCAACAATCTTTCGAAAGAATGAGAAGACATGGTTTGAAAATGAATCCCCTTAAATGTGCTTTTTGTGTGCAGGCGGGAGATTTCTTAGGCTTTGCAGTCCACAAAAAAGGAATAAAAATAAACCAGAATAAGATTAAGGCAATAATGGAGGCGAAATCGCCATCAACAAAAAAGCAAATGCAGTCACTATTGGGGAAGATTAACTTCTTGAGGAGGTTTATATCGAATTTCAGCGGTAAGACGCAAGCTTTCTCAACTCTGCTTCGACTCAACAAGAAAAGGTTTGAATGGGGGAGGATCCAACAAGAAGCTTTCGACAAAATCAAGGACTACTTGAGTCATCATCTGATTCTGTCGCCACCTTGTAGGAATAAAAACATGAGGTTATATATACATCTGCATCGAATAAAACTTTAGGGAGCATGCTACCTCAAAAGGGTGAAAATGGTGTTGAAAGAGCCATTTACTACCTTACACTACTAGAAAACTTCATTTTAGCTGCGAATTTAGCCTCGGCCACCGACACCGAGGCTAACTAGCCTCGACAAAACCGAGGCTATTCAAACGCAAAAAAAGCCTTTTTAAAGTTTTTCTTTTACAATTTTTTTTTAATTCATTAGACATGGCTAGGCCGAGGCTACATATTTTTTAATTTTTGAATCATTTTTTTAAATATTAGACACGGATGAGCCGAGGCTAACTATTTTTAGCTGTGAACTTAGCCTCGGCCACCGACACCGAGGCTAACTAGCCTTGACAAAACCGAGGCTATTTAAACGCAAAAAAAACCATTTTAGAGTTTTTCTTTTACAATTATTTTTATTTAATTCTTTAGAAACGGCTAGGCCGAGGCTAGATATTTTTAACTTTTGAATTATTTATTTTTAAATATTAGACACGGTTGAGCCGAGGCTAACTATTTTTATTTTTTTCGAATCAATTTATTTTATCTGATAGACACGGACGAGCCGAGGCTAACTATTTCTCACTCTTGTTTTTCATGTTTCCCTCTTAATTCCTTTCAGAATGAAGAATCCTAAAATTAAACTAAATAGATTTTCAAAAGAAAAAAACCCCTAAAATCAAACAAAATCGATTCAAGATCATCTATTCTTTTGATCTTCTCTTCAAAATCATCTCTTCGTTCACACTTTCCTGCTCAAATTCAACCTCAAACTATCTCTGATTCTTCTTCTGTTTCTTTTCAATGTAGTGAGTTTCAGTCTTGGCCTTTACCTGTTGAAGGAATTTTAGAAGATAGAGCTGCAAGTGCTTACAAGAGTCATAGTCAAGCAGAGAAAAGACGCAAAGATAGAATCAATACTCAGCTTGCTAATCTCAGAAAACTTATTCCTAAGTCTGATAAGGTAGAACAATTTGTTTGTGTTATTTGCCATATTAAGGTTAAGATTTTGTTCTGTTTTGCATTCAACTCATGAAATTCTAATTCCAAACCCTAACTGAGATTTAACACAATCCTCGCTCTCAATTGAATTGAACTTGGATTAGTTAACAGAGCCTAAACTCCGACGCGACGGTGTTGGTTAGAGACTACGGTGAGGCAATCGGAGAGAAGAAAGTATATTGAACGTATTTCTGAACATATGAGTTTATGGAATTATCATTTCGGTTATGGTATATTGAGTCTTAATGTTCTCATATTTTATTGATCTGCATTACTGTGATATTAGTTTTGTGATTCAATGTTCATTTCACTTATGAAATTTTGAGAATATTTGCGTTACTATTGGAATGGCATGAACAATTTTATTTTGTTTGTTGTACACGTACAATTAGAGCCAAATGGTCAAAGGCATCGTTAGTCTGAAGTTAGGTTACTTTGTTGTGTATGTCAAGATCGCGTCGCTTTGTTGTGTGTATAGAGGTTTTGTTTTGTTCTGTGATATTAAGGTCGAGTTGCTTTTGTTGTGTGTATTTTTATAATATTCTCATGAATTAGGGGCATGGTTTTGGAGTAATGTAGGTGGGTGATTTTGGCTCTGGTGTATATGTGTTTTTGGTTTAATTGTGCTTTTTGAGGGTTGCTGCAGAGCTTTTCATAGCAAGTGTTTTATTGGTTCTTGTATTGATTGGGAGAGGGAATTGTTGATTATTTGTAGATTTTTTTATCCAATGCCATGTGTCATCCTCTGATAAGTTACTGCTGAATTCAAAAGAAAGAAATTTTAATTAAAACCTCTCTTATTTGGCATGTTTTTTTAAAATTAATTTCTTTTATAATTATATTTATTTGGTTGTTAAATGGAAGACTGCCATTAGGGCAGTATGTGCATGTTATTGCTTTTTTGTAAAAATGCTGATATATGCCTTTGAAACATAGAGTGAGTTGAGGATTAACATTGTTATGTTGAACTCATGTTTGTTGCTGTCAAAACTATTTCTCTTACTAACCTGTTAGTGAAAGGACAGCTACCCCATCATGTAGGTTTTAACTAGTTTGAGTGATTTGGACATTGTAATTTACAATGTGCTGTCATTTTGTTTTGAGGTGTGAGTTTGTTCAACTCATGACAGTTGCTTTTAGATTGTCTCTAGGATAATGTAGGTAGTTTGTTGCTTTTGTAGAGGTGATAATATATACTATTGAAATAGATGGTGAGAGTTGAGGATTGACATTGTTATGTCAAGCTTATGTTTGTTGTTGTCAAATCTATTTGCATAACATAAAATTGTTTGGATTTAGAATTTGTCATTTTAAAATGCATAATAAACTAGTTGTAGGAGGATTTGAACTTGACAATATTTTGAACTCTTGATCTTCATGTTAGAACTGTGTTGGTTTGACAAATTGGTAATTGATTTTGAAAAAAATGTTTGAATTAATATGAGTGTTGACATTGGTAAACACCAAGTTTGTTACTGCTTCTGTTCAGATTTTACTCATGAGTTTGTTAGCTTTCAAAACTTTTTTGCTTGACTGGTGCTTTCATCTTGTTTTTACAACTTGTTGTTAAAGTTATGATAGTTGTAATTCATCAATGTTGTTTTTGCTAAATCGTGTTGTTTTCCAAGTACACAGAAAAGAGGTTCCTGTAGAGTCCCTCTACTTTCCCAAACAAAATGTAGTGCTAAATGTAGTGTCCATGGGATAAACAACATTTAACTGTTCCCAGACTTTATGTGAAAGAAAAGTGTTTATTTAATTAAGATTTCAAGTCACATGATGCTAGAATAACTGCATTACAAATTACCAACATGGAATGAGATTGCTGTCAGATCCATTATAAAGATCCATGGATACAATATTTATGAGTAGTGAGAGTATATATTCATCCTATTAATTGGAATAAGGTTAGGCCGCATTGCGTACTTCAACCTTCTTAAGCTCTTTAGCTGAAACATATTTACTCAATAATCAGTTTCAACCTTTTAGATGTCTGAAGAATAGAACAAGCAGAACAAACAGTTTTTTAGAACTTACCAGCTTTGTCTTCACCCCTCTTTTTCGCAGCTTCTGCTCTTTGTTGACGAATAAGAGCTAATCGTTTTGCATAACATACATGTCAACAAAGAAATTAAACATTAATCATTGAAAGAAATCCTTGATTTTGGTTAAACATATTAAGCTTATGCTCAAGTTATTACTGGTACCTAAATCTTTCTTTGATTAAACATGAATGTTGATTGAAACACCAAGAATCATGTCAAAATTTGCTTTAAGGTTTGTCAACTTCTAGTACCATTGAGCTCTATCTTTAAAACCATATGTGTTTAGTAATTGGCACTGTAATGACCAACTCTCATCGTCATGGATTTTTGTGTATTGAATATTGTCATCAAGTGTTCCATACTTGGAGGGCACATTGTGCATCATGGTTTGCTAATCCATGATGACAGGTTTTAGGCAGTCTAGGTAGGGACTTAGTAGATTTCTTTGTATGTTATTTGCTGGTGTGGCTGTTGAAAGGGTGTTGTCATGTGTGTTTAGTTGAATTCATGACAAGACTATGTTTCAAACATTGATGACACAGTGAAGAATGCTTGGCTCTTTACTTTGCTTACTGTCCAAGTTTGTTGGGAGGTTGGTAAACCTAGATTCCCATCAGAACTTTGTTTGGTTTCATATTTGGCAGTTGAAACCTTGATGCATGATGTTTAGGACACAATGTAGGATCAACAATGTACTATTATTTATTTTATGATTAACAAAGCAGACCCAGGCTGCAACAATTCTGTTATAACTTCAATAATTCCAATTCAACACTGTCAAATCCTAACTTCATTACAATCACAATCCTTTGATGGGCACTTGAGCTTAAAAATTAATGAAGATGTTGCTAAGGACTTTGGTAACATACATCATTTTGCTCCTCTAGCAGTGTTGCATCCAAAAACTGTTTCGGATATTTCGCGTGCCATAAAACATGTTTTTGAAAAAGGGTATGATTCAGAGATGAATGTAGCGGCTAGAGGCCATGGACATTCCCTTCAAGGTCAGGCACAAACACATCAAGGACTAGTCATCAAAATGGAGTCGCTAAAGGGTCCTGAAATGAAAATTCAGACAGGTGAATTTCCTTATGTAGATGTCTCAGGTGGTGATTTGTGGATAAACATTCTGCATGAGACTCTTCAATATGGATTGGCGCCGAAATCTTGGACATATTATCTTCATCTAACGGTTGGAGGCACTCTTTAGAATGCTGGAATGAGTAGACAAGCTTTTAAACATGGACCTCAGATCAATAACATCTTCCAGTTGGAAGTTGTCACAGGTACTGCTCAAACAGAATCTAAGAAGAGTTGGTTTCATTTTAGATTTTTTTATAAAGAATGAGAATAATTGTTCCTTTATGCATTGCAGGAAAAGGAGAAGTCGTTACCTGCTCAGAAAATTAAAATGCTAACCTTTTTCATGGTGTTCTTGGAGGGCTCGGTCAAATCGGCATCATCACCAGAGATAGAATTTCTCTAGAACCAGCACCAAAGATGGTGAGTGTACTGTACCCTCATTTCTAATATGAAAGTACTGAAAAAAGTTTCCAAGAATATACTTTTTATGACATAATCTGTAAACATTTTACAAGTGAAATGGATTAGGGTGCTCTATTCAGATTTCTCTACATTTACAAGAGATCAAGAATATTTGATATCACTTAAGGACACATTTGATTATATTGAAGGATTTGTAATCATAAATAGAACTGGTATCCTTAATAGTTGGAGATTATCTTTCGACCCAAAAGATCCACTTCAAGCCAGCCAATTCAGTTCAGATGGAAAGACTTTTTACTGTCTTGAGATGGCAAAATACTTCAATCCCAACGAAGCTGAAGTCAAGAATCAGGTAAGACAAAAACACACTATGGATGTTTGAATTACAGTGAGAATAGCTAAATCACAACCGCTATGATTTTGCTATTCTGAGTGTTAATTCAAACATGCACTCAATCTCATTGGCTAAAAAAAGTTGTAATTTTTTTTCACATTAAAATGCAGGGTGTTGATCACCTACTGTCAAAATTGAGTTACATTCAATCAACACTGTTCCTGTTAGAAGTTTCTTACGTGGAATTTTTTGACAGAGTGCATGTTTCTGAGATGAAGCTAAGAGCAAAAGGCTTATGGGATGTTCACCATCCTTGGTTGAACCTTCTGATCCGAAGGAGTGAAATTCCTGACTTTGCCAAACAAGTATTTGGCAATATTCTCAAGGACACAAGTAATGGTCCCATACTCATTTACCCTGTCAACCAAACCAGGTATGTATCATGTCTTAGCTTGACAAACTTTATGCCTCCAGCTAGTACATGTTTGGATTTACCTTTTAATTCCTTAACAGCAAGTTGTGGGTCTGAATCACAACTTACCCCTAATTTACAGCAACCATTTTAATTCCTTAACACCAATAACCATCTAATTTTTAACACATTTAGAATTGGACCTTAGGGCTGTTGTTCAGCATTTGTAAACAAATGATAATTCCATAGATGATGAAGTAAATATAGGCCTAAACTTGAACCAACTAAATCTAGGCCTAAACAAAATCCTGAATTTGACATTATAATGCCAATTCTATAAGGGATTCAGACCAATATGAAGAGCTAACCACCCCTAGCATCACCATGCTTGACAGATCTAAAACTCCAAAAGCAGACATAAACACTGGCCTCAAACCTACTTAGAAGCAAACCACACCTACGTGGAATAAAACTCTCCAACAGACCTGGGAAGCAGGCCCAGCATCAAACCAAAAGTGTCCACTGAAGTTCTAATCTGTCAAGATCTCCATCTGGCTCAAGAATTCTCATGACCCCAAATCTGGCCATACCCTACCTCAGTTGACAAAATAAAGTGAAATTTGTTGTTGCCCAACATGTTGATTATGTTATTACCATTGGAGGCATTCAAAGCAACCACTGTCGTTCCGCTGCCGTTGCCGCTAAGTGGAACTAGCAATGTCAAGTTTGATGATATTGCTGTGGCTTGTGGCAGGTTCTGGCCTACTTAATTTATTTATATTTTCCTTTGCAACCCTCCTTTTCAGCTTGGTTGAATTCTCTTTATATGAGAGTAGCTTGTTTCTATAGCAACTTTCAGGCATCTTATAGTATGTATGCATGATGTATTCTAGAGCAAACAATGACTTCTCTTTGAAAGTGTGGGTTTAATACAAATAAACAAGATCTGGCCAAGAAAAATTATACGTTTGTGCTTTCATGTCATAATTTACAACCAAATTTACTAGTGAACGCAAGCCTAAGCTGTACTATGATGAAAGAACATTGTCTATTCATCTAATAACAACCTACATTTGTCAATTTTCAGTGGGGGCACAATTGCTGGTTTAGCAATGGGTTCATCATTGAGTACCTTGAAAGCAAGGGTATGCCTTCTTCATAGAATACTCACATAGTACAATTTTTTACATGGTGCTTAAATCATTTAGGTGCTTCCTGCAGGTGCATGCATTCTCCGTTTGTGATGACCCAGATTACTTCCACAACTTTGTCCAAGACTTGCTTGATGGGCTCAAAGCCGGGGTTAACTCTAGAGATATTGTCCACATACAAAATGTGAGTGTATTGTTAATATGGTTCTTTTTGTGGAAATACATACATAGTGGTTCTTATCGAGAAAATCAATGATCACACTCCAGCAGACATAATATGCTTGCATGACAAGTCATGGCATGATTGTTCTTATAACACATGTCTGGTCTGAAAAACTTGCTTCATCATCTGGATTAGCTATACTTTTTTTGATGATGTAAATTTAATTATTTACAGGCCAAGGGTATTGGCTATGCAATGAACACTTCTGAGGAACTTAAGTTTGTAAAAGAAATCGTTGAAGCTACAGGGGTTGTTCTTTTCCCAGTATACAGGTATTTATTTAACCCGTGTTGTATATTGTTGTAGTGCTCTTTCAGATCCATTAAAACTACTGTGCCTTCTCTATTATTCCACAAACAGAAGGCCATTCATTGTGCATCACACGAATATCTTGTTCACAAACTTTAGTTTCTTCCATCTTATTATAGTAGGATTAGCCCTTTACTTATCAATTACGAATACCTATAGGCCATGTTTTGATTGAATATTATTTATTACTTGTCAGTGGTAAGGCTGCTTATGCAATGGTGAAAGATATAAATGAAAATCCAAAGAAATGGGAAGGGAGGAAGATCTTGTTCATACATACGGGCGGGCTCTTAGGATTGTATGACAAGGTTGATCAGCTAGGTTCTTTTGTAGGGAATTGGCAACGAATGGATGTCAATGAATATGTTCCTAGGAAGGATGGACACGGCATGACATAATTGTCATTATTGGAAAACATGGTCAGCATATATAGATTATACAATTGGAAAGCGGGCATAATTTTGTTGACTTTTACAATTTGACTTTAGCCTCGGTTAGGCCAAAGTTAAATATTTTGTTGACTTATAAAGTTTGAACTTAGCCTCGAATAAATTGAGGCAAAATGTTTCTTTAGCCTCGACCAGGACCAAGGCTAAAGATTATGGTGGCTTATGGAGTTTGACTTTAGCCTCGGTCAGGCCCAGGCTATTTTTTGTTTTTTGACACGACTTCACCGAGGCTAATGTAGACACGGCTAAACCGAGGCTACTGTAGACACATCTCTTTTTGGCCAAAGCTAAATGTTAGCTTCGATCGTTTTAGCCTATCCCTGACACCGACGCTACGCCGAGGCTAATTGGCTAGTAGCGGCGGTTTTTTGTCTTATAGTGTCGGAAAATGACCGAGGCTAAATACTGTATTTCTAGTACTGTTAGTAGAGTTTTAAATGATGCAGAAACTTGGTATATCATAGTTGAAAAATTGTGTTTATGCTTGTATTTCTCTTGTACAAAGTTGAAGCATTATATAAAACCAGTTGATGTTTATGTTTCGTCTCATTTCGATATCATTAAACATATGTTGTACAAACCAATTTTACATAGTCGAGTTGGTAAATGGGCGTTAGCTTTTATTGAATATTCCTTAGCATATATGCCTTTAAAGGCTATAAAAGGACAAGTGGTAGCATACTTTATACTCGGCCACTCAATAAATGAAAGTAATATAACCTATCTCGAACTCGAACCTTGGAAGTTATATTTCGACAGCTCTAGTCATAGAGATGGAACCGGTGCAGGAGTATTGATCATTTCTCCTGATAAAATTTCAACAAAATTCAAGTATAAAGTTGAAGGTCTCTGTTCGAATAATGAGGCTGAATATGAGGCTTTGATAGTCAGACTCGAAATAATGTTGGAATTAGGGGCAACTCGAGTCAAAATAATGGAAGATGCAGAGTTAGTCATAAAGAAAATTACAAATGCATCAAAGAAAATGTCATCATGTACTTCGTAATAGCCAATCCATTACTAAAAAGATTCAAAACGGTCATCATTTGGCACATACCTCAATTGGAGAATCAAGTGGCTAATGACTTGGCCCAGATTGCTTCGGGGTATAAATTTTCAAAAGAGAAATTACAAGATGTAGTCGAAGTTAGAGGAAGAGTTGTGTCAGCTAGACTGTCCCCATCAGATTTGGAAACAACGAATCTTGGATGCACTGACAAGGAGAATTTCGAAATATTAGAAATAGATAGCTTGCTGGATGGAGAATGGAGGAAACCAATAATAGAGTATCTGCAAAGTCCAACAATATCCACAGAAACGAAAGTCATGTATTGTGCTTTGAGTTACGTTCTTTTGGGAAATAAGTTGTTCAAAAAGACTCCTGAGAGAGTTTTGCTTAAATGCCTTAGTGAATCAGAGGCTTACTTAGCCCTTTCGACTGTCCATAGTGGAGCATGTGGAGCACATCAGGTTGGCCATAAAATGAAGTGGTTGTTGTTTCGACAAGGCATGTACTGACCCACTATTTTGAAAGATTGTATCGAGTTTGCGAAAGGGTGCCAAGAATGCCAAGTACATGCAGGCATACAACATGTTCCCGCAAGTGAATTGCATTATATAGTGGGCTTTGGATTTGGTTGGAGAAATCCAATTAGCATCATCCAAAAATCAAAAGTACATTTTGGTAGGTATCGACTATTTCACAAAATGGATCGAAGCCATACCTTTGCCAAATGTTGACCAAGAAAATGTTATTGAATTCATCAAATAACATATTATCTATATATTTGGAATCCCAGAAACCATTACAACAAATCAAGGATCAGTTTTTACTGGTCGAAAGATGCAGGGTTTCGCTAAGGAAATGGGTTTCAAATTGTTGACTTCCATGCCTTATTACGCTCATGCTAATAGTCAGGTCGAAGCAGCAAACAAGATAGTGATAGGTATGATTAAGAAACATGTGGGAAATAAGCTTAGAAATTGACACAAGACTTTAGATCAAGTATTATGGGCATGTCGAACTTCTCCCAAGGCATCGACCAACATAACTCTGTTTTGACTAATGTTTGGCCATGATGCAGTGTTGCCAGTGGAAATCTAATTACATTCAACATGGATAAAAAAGCACCATGATATTCCATAAGAATCCTATTAAAGCATTGTTGCGGTGAAATTTGGATGTCAAGCTATTGATTAACTTGAATCTTAATTCATTTACAACCGGTCTTTGATTTATCCGAAGGAAAGGTTAAAGAAAGGAAAAACCTAAAAGGGAGAGATCTAAGGTTCGGGGGTTGGTTAAATTTAGGGAAGGTATTAGCACCCTAAACTTCCGTAGTACTCTACGGGAACCTTTTGTTTATTTTTTTTATTTATTTCATTAATTATTTTGCTTTAGGGTATATACAAAGGATTGAAAATTAAAAAAGACCTAGGGGTTAATTCTAAGTTTACTCGGCAAGACATCGCATCTTGTGCCTACATATCCTTACGGGAATGGAATCAGAGTAACTGTAGTTCCCCTCAAAAGGGAGGTTAGAAACGTCTTGGCTGTGGCCAAGGTTTGTTCAGAGACTCCAATCTCTATGTTAAAAAATGTTAATTAAAATTAAAATAGGGTTAAATTAGGGATTTCACGGCGGAAAACCTTAAAACAGAGTACGTCGACTCTTTTGGCCTAACACTAGGATAAAAGCAATTTTGCCCACGGCGGGACACCTAGGCTAAACAGGGTTTGATCCATTAAAGGGGTAAGGCTATTGACTCGGCGGCCAAAAGGCTGGACCTAATCCTTCGGAAGGATAAAACTGTAAAAAAATGTGAAAATATGACAAATCATTATATGGAGGAATAATTAAGGTACAAAAATAAGAAAAGTAATAAAGGCAGAGGGTATAAAGAAACAAAGAAACATTTCTGAAAAATGAAGAATATGAAAATATGTAATGACACTTAGAATGAAGTGAGGGAGGAAAATAGTGTGGGGCTGTGGCCACCCCAAGCACATCTCAACCTCGAGCATGCACATGAAATGCTAAAAGAGAGAAAAGTAATAAAAGGGTACATAAAATGACACGACAAACATCAAACATCAGGAGTTCCTTACGAAAAGGTTTTAATTTTTTAATGTTTTAATTATAAAAAAAAGTTTTTAATTTTTTAATAAAAAATATTTAAGTTAAAATTATAAAAAAAATTAAGTTTAAATTATAAAAAAAAAGTTTTAATTTTTTAATAAAAAATATTTAAGTTAAAATTATAAAAAAAATTAAGTTTAAATTATAAAAAAATGTTAAGTTTAAATTATATATAAAAAAAAATGTTTTTGGGAACAAAAAGGTTTTTTTGGAAAAAAATGTTTACGGGAACAAAAAAAAGGCTTTTTTTGGAAAAAAATGTTTACGGGAACAAAAAAGGTTTTTTTTTGGGAAAAAAATGTTTACGGGAACAAAAAAGGTTTTTGGAAATAAAAAAAAGGTTTTTTTTTTGGGAAAAAATGTTTACGGGAACAAAAAAAGGTTTTTGAAAAAAAAAAGTCTTAGTTTTAATAAAAAAAGGTTTTTGATTTTGAAAAATGTTTTGATAAAAAATAACAATAGAATTGCAAATGCAAACAGACAATTAATGGACATGCAAACAATCCTATATGACACAATCGTGGTTCATACAGATCAAAATCTACGGATCTAAACAACAATGAAGGTTAACATGGCAAGGATGCAAATAAATATGAAAAATGCAAAGGATTTAGGAATCTAACCTTCGAAGCGGAGGCTTGCTTCGGTGAATGTTGGTTTGGTTTGAATAAGAGAACACTGGAGAGCTCAGAGGTCCGATCCTTTAAAGCCAATGAGGGTTGTGCGTTGCAAGAACAACAGCCTTTTTCCTTCTCTGGTGTCTTCTTCTCTCTGTCTGAACCTTCCGCCCCCCTTTTCTGAAGAAAACCTTCTGACCCCTTTTTCAACAAAGCAACACATGTATATATAGGGAACAAATTAGGGTTAACACTAAATTGTCAATAATGTCCCTAAAGCCCATTTTAAAGCCCAAACTAAATAATTAGTTAAGAAAAAATAAAATTTAAATAATTTAAAATAATTAAAATAAACTTAAAATAAAACTAATAATCCTATTGATTCCTAAAAAAAAAAATATTATAAAAAGAACAAAATTTTTTCCAATATTTTTTATTTTATGATTTTTTGGATATTTTTATGAATAATTTAGAAAAAAGTGAAAAAAATAATATTTTAAAAAATGATTTAATTAAAATACGAAAATAATAATTAAATAATAATAAAAAACTATTTTTGTTATTTTTTAATGAAAGATAGAAAAATTAAGAGTAAAAATAATAAAAAAACAAAAAGTGACTAAGGTGAGATTCGAACTCTCAACCTCTCACACTCACAACTCCTTACACATGTCCTCTTGCCAATTGTGTCATTTTTACTTTTTAGAAAAAAAAATGCATGCCACATGATATTTACCTGCAAAAAGTCAAACGACTACACAAATTTGTTAGTAATTGATTAAATGCAATAAAAATGCAATGAAATGCGACGACAAATCTTAAGGCAAAATTTGGGGTATTACAGTTGCCCCTATTTAAATAACTTCACCGGGTGATTTGAGCAACGGAGACTCGAGAAATCATGGTGGAGGGATTTAAATACAGATAACCGAAAATTTTGCCTTTAGACGCAGTGCTATGCAATGATATGGACAAAACAAAACGAACTATAATGCTAAATATGATATGAATCTGATATGATGCGCATGATGAAAATGACAAATGCACGGATACAGACGAAACAACGTCACAGGGGACGACTCATCGAGGAATTGCACTAGGGAAGAAGACATGTCATATCTGGAAGAACGTCGGATAGACACGACACATAATTGTTGATAGGTGCCAAGTAAATTAGAAATTGTCCGCAAGGTAAGACGCGGGTAAAACACGAGCTCAGGAGAAAAACGCAAATAGGGATAAAACACCCATGATGCCAAGTAAATAAATTTTGCCCACAAGGTAAGACGCGAGTAAAACACGACCTCAGGGAAAAAAAAGTAAATGGGGGTAAAACACCATGATGTTAGGTAAACCCAAGAATATCTGGTAAACGGGGAATAAAACACCCGAGATAAAGGTACATGGGGGATAAAACACCCAAGGATAGAAGGTAAATGGGGAGTAAAGCACCCAAGATAGACATGTAAATGGGGAGTAAAGCACCCAGGATAGAAATATAAATGGGGAGTAAAGCACCCAAGATAAAAATGTAAATGGGGAGTAAAGCACCCAAGATAAAAATGTAAATGGGGAGTAAAGCACCCAAGATAAAAATGTAAATGGGGAGTAAAGCACCAAGCTAGAAATGTAAATGGGGAGTAAAGCACCCAAAATAGAGAGGTAAATGGGGAGTAAAGCACCCAAAATAGAGAGGTAAATGGGGAATAAAGCACCCAAGATAGAAATGTAAATGGGGAGTAAAGCACCCAAGATAGAAATGTAAATGGGGAATAAAGCACCCAAGATATGCACATGTATAGGAATTATGCTATGAGATATGATCAAATGCAAATGCAGACATCGACGACAAGCCTCGACTCTTTCGGTGAGATGACAAAACTGGAGGACTGATTCCTCAAACGGAGATCACTGTCATTCTGTTAAACTGTATCAAGTTGATAGTCACTGTAGGAATGATGAATAACTGCTTGGGGATTATGCAAGTAAACTGCCCCAGGTCAAATGAATTGATAATTGCTTCAGCTGTCTGATTCGTGGAATCGACTGTTTTGCTGTATCCTCGGAGGGCTTGCCCCAGTCTGGGTCTTGAACAATTCTCTGGATAAACCAAATCTGAGAAGATATTGCCTTGAACAAATCTTGAACTAATTCTTTGACAGGATGTAAAAGGAACTTGCCCCTGATAAGATCACTTGACCAAGTTTCTCATTGTTTTAAAATTCCTTAGAGGAAAGCCAGTTTGCAAACAAAAATATTCATACAAACATGGTAATTCAAAGTTCATGCGATTTTTGAAAAATTATTTTTGAATGATGGAAAATACATGAGTCGTTAGTCAGAACAAGGCGGTTCAAGACACTCAAAGTTTAAAATAAAAGTGTATTGCCAAAATAAATGATTCGCAAGGATCTTTTGGAGTCAGGTTACGCAACCTTGTTGTAGTATACTTTCTAAATAACCCTGTTTCAGTTAGGTCTTTTGAGGGTTGTAACGTGGCCTGGTTCACAGTTTATGAAACAAAAGATAAAGGCTCAACAGTTATTTGTACCCACCCAATCTACGTGATGATCTTCAATCCTATGCTCAGTTAACTCATACTATGCATTCAGGTTCCCATAAGTTAGGGATTTCATTGATCGTCGCAGTGATGATTCAGAAGTCAAAGGGACCTATGAAAAGGCAGCCACTACTCCCCTATAACATTTGATTGTTTTGACATTGAGGATTTTCAAGATAAGGATTTAAAAATCTCTTTGTATTATCCCTAAATTTTGCCTGAACTGTTTATTTTAGAGTTTACAGTCAGCGGGATGCCCCAGTTTTGCCTAAGTCTCCTTCATAGGTTTTGACTTAGCGGGCTTCTTTTGCGTTTTTTATATTATTTTTTTGTGTGAAGGAAAGTGACTGTTTGATTTTAATGATTACGGTGAACCATCATCGACCTTTTGATTAGAAAACATCTTCGACACTTGTTTGACGTGTGCGAAGGAAAATTTGTTAATGAAAGGTGTATCGTATGAACACACAACCAAGTTAACTGAGAACTACCCATCCCAAGGTTAAAATTGTGGGTTTTTTGTAACGAAAGAAACTCCAACTTCTAGGCTCGAAGGGGGTAACGAGGGATTAACTTCCTTATTTCTCCAGTGTTTGGGAATTGAAACAATGCCTTACATCGTCAACAAGGTTTGATTGAAAGCATACTGACAGCAATTATGGGTATAACGTTTTCATCATCCTCCCTCCAATCTTAGCATATCAAAATTTTGGACAAGAAGTAAACATTTGAAAAATAAAGCATAAAGATGCAAATAAATGGACGGAAATGAATTGAATCAAAAGTCGCAATGCTTATTTCATTAATGAAATTACAAACATAATTAAAAGCAAACAACTTAAACAAAATAAGGAAAGTGCAAACAACGAGAAACAAAAGGCCTAGTGACAAAACTTCATTTCTGATGTACTGGCAAGGGATTTTTCTGAACATCCGGATGACTGTCTGTAAAATCAAGTATTCCAGTTCTAACCAATTCACATACTCTAGCCTTCAATGCAAAACAATGCTCCAAGTCATGGCCCGGGGCACCCTCATGGGAAGCACAATGGAGATCAACCCTAAATCCAGTCGGAGGATTAAGAGGAGGTGGTAAAGCCTTTGTAGTAATCAGTCCTTGCCGGACTAAGTAAGGATATAGCTCTGTGTAAGTCATGAGAATAGAATCAAAGTGACTCCTGTTCCGTTTCTGGTCTGATATCTGTGTCGAGGAATCATCTTGACGACTCAAAGGTACACTAGAAGACGATAGGACCAAGAAGGAGAAACTGGGGGATAAATGCAATGCAAAAATGTGATGCTAATGCCATGCAATGGTCTCAAGAATTTCAACGGTCGATTGCAAACATTCCCTTTTAGGAAAGCGAGAAAAGCTGTTAGACTTTAAAATGTAGGACTTCTTGAATTTGCAAAGGACTTTTGAATTCCTTGAAACTAGAAATGATATGATGCTTTATGGATGCAAAGCACAAATACACATAAGCAAACAAAAGGTCCTAAGTTAGAGGAAAAATGAATGGAGTCAAGGTCTACCCTTCCCAAAGTGGTGTGTACTATAGGTTAATTGTACCTGCAGAACAAGGGTTCTAAAAAAGTGCCCAAAGTTATCAGTCCATCTTTCGGATATTATTAACTTCTCGACTGACTCAAGGGTCGATAATATTCTCAAGAGAACCTCGTTCGAGTGTAGTATCGCGTAGCAACCATTGTAGGACTACTCCCACATAGTTCCCGCACTACGTCCTAGATAAGGCCAAGATGGTGTAAAGGTACTACGGTTCTCAGTATCACAGACTCCAATCGATAACGGTAAAAGTTTTCACGACTACACTCGATCAACCGAACCATTTTCGAAAGTGTCTCAACTGAGCGGTGATTCTCGATTTAGCTTAGTCGGGACTCACTCCCTATAAGCCTCGTCGAATATATCACCATCCTATAATAATGTCACTCAAGTCTGGGTGTAGGACTTATCTCACAACAAAGTATCCCCCAAGCAAGGTACCCCAATTATATATATACAGGTGAGCAAAAATATATAATGAAACAAATATCAAAAATAAATAAAATAGGAATAACCCTCGAAAGTTAGGAGAGTCCCCAGTGAAGTCGCCATTTTCTGTTGCGGTGAAATTTGGATGTCAAGCTATTGATTAACTTGAATCTTAATTCATTTACAACCGGTCTTTGATTTATCCGAAGGAAAGGTTAAAGAAAGGAAAAACCTAAAAGGGAGAGATCTAAGGTTCGGGGGTTGGTTAAATTTGGGGAAGGTATTAGCACCCTAAACTTCCGTAGTACTCTACGGGAACCTTTTGTTTATTTTTTTTATTTATTTCATTAATTATTTTGCTTTAGGGTATATACAAAGGATTGAAAATTAAAAAAGACCTAGGGGTTAATTCTAAGTTTACTCGGCAAGACATCGCATCTTGTGCCTACATATCCTTACGGGAATGGAATCAGAGTAACTGTAGTTCCCCTCAAAAGGGAGGTTAGAAACGTCTTGGCTGTGGCCAAGGTTTGTTCAGAGACTCCAATCTCTATGTTAAAAAATGTTAATTAAAATTAAAATAGGGTTAAATTAGGGATTTCACGGCGGAAAACCTTAAAACAGAGTACGTCGACTCTTTTGGCCTAACACTAGGATAAAAGCAATTTTGCCCACGGCGGGACACCTAGGCTAAACAGGGTTTGATCCATTAAAGGGGTAAGGCTATTGACTCGGCGGCCAAAAGGCTGGACCTAATCCTTCGGAAGGATAAAACTGTAAAAAAATGTGAAAATATGACAAATCATTATATGGAGGAATAATTAAGGTACAAAAATAAGAAAAGTAATAAAGGCAGAGGGTATAAAGAAACAAAGAAACATTTCTGAAAAATGAAGAATATGAAAATATGTAATGACACTTAGAATGAAGTGAGGGAGGAAAATAGTGTGGGGCTGTGGCCACCCCAAGCACATCTCAACCTCGAGCATGCACATGAAATGCTAAAAGAGAGAAAAGTAATAAAAGGGTACATAAAATGACACGACAAACATCAAACATCAGGAGTTCCTTACGAAAAGGTTTTAATTTTTTAATGTTTTAATTATAAAAAAAAGTTTTTAATTTTTTAATAAAAAATATTTAAGTTAAAATTATAAAAAAAATTAAGTTTAAATTATAAAAAAAAAAAGTTTTAATTTTTTAATAAAAAATATTTAAGTTAAAATTATAAAAAAAATTAAGTTTAAATTATAAAAAAATGTTAAGTTTAAATTATATATAAAAAAAAATGTTTTTGGGAACAAAAAGGTTTTTTTGGAAAAAAATGTTTACGGGAACAAAAAAAAGGCTTTTTTTGGAAAAAAATGTTTACGGAAACAAAAAAGGTTTTTTTTTGGGAAAAAAATGTTTACGGGAACAAAAAAGGTTTTTGGAAATAAAAAAAAGGTTTTTTTTTGGGAAAAAATGTTTACGGGAACAAAAAAAAGGTTTTTGAAAAAAAAAAAGTCTTAGTTTTAATAAAAAAAGGTTTTTGATTTTGAAAAATGTTTTGATAAAAAATAACAATAGAATTGCAAATGCAAACAGACAATTAATGGACATGCAAACAATCCTATATGACACAATCATGGTTCATACAGATCAAAATCTACGGATCTAAACAACAATGAAGGTTAACATGGCAAGGATGCAAATAAATATGAAAAATGCAAAGGATTTAGGAATCTAACCTTCGAAGCGGAGGCTTGCTTCGGTGAATGTTGGTTTGGTTTGAATAAGAGAACACTGGAGAGCTCAGAGGTCCGATCCTTTAAAGCCAATGAGGGTTGTGCGTTGCAAGAACAACAGCCTTTTTCCTTCTCTGGTGTCTTCTTCTCTCTGTCTGAACCTTCCGCCCCCCTTTTCTGAAGAAAACCTTCTGACCCCTTTTTCAACAAAGCAACACATGTATATATAGGGAACAAATTAGGGTTACCACTAAATTGTCAATAATGTCCCTAAAGCCCATTTTAAAGCCCAAACTAAATAATTAGTTAAGAAAAAATAAAATTTAAATAATTTAAAATAATTAAAATAAACTTAAAATAAAACTAATAATCCTATTGATTCCTAAAAAAAAAAATATTATAAAAAGAACAAAATTTTTTCCAATATTTTTTATTTTATGATTTTTTGGATATTTTTATGAATAATTTAGAAAAAAGTGAAAAAAATAATATTTTAAAAAATGATTTAATTAAAATACGAAAATAATAATTAAATAATAATAAAAAACTATTTTTGTTATTTTTTAATGAAAGATAGAAAAATTAAGAGTAAAAATAATAAAAAAACAAAAAGTGACTAAGGTGAGATTCGAACTCTCAACCTCTCACACTCACAACTCCTTACACATGTCCTCTTGCCAATTGTGTCATTTTTACTTTTTAGAAAAAAAAATGCATGCCACATGATATTTACCTGCAAAAAGTCAAACGACTACACAAATTTGTTAGTAATTGATTAAATGCAATAAAAATGCAATGAAATGCGACGACAAATCTTAAGGCAAAATTTGGGGTATTACAAGCATGATGTTGGAAGAATTGGTAGATTTGGATGAAGAGAGACTTAATGCTTTAGAATTGTTAAAATCGGAGCTAAAATGGTAAATAAATTTGCCAAAATAGGCTTTATCCGTTACAAAAATGCCATAAAGGCCCAAAAGTTATAATCTTCTAAGAAGGAAAATACTACAAAGAAAGTTTAGAATGGAAGATAGTTTTAAATTTTTCCATACTTCGACTACTGAAGGAGCAGGCAGTGTTCACAGAGAGTCTTGTTGGTGGAGAGAGCTTTTGTATCTTTCCCAAGTTGCTGAGCTGTCTCAAGGTGCTGAAGGCCAATCTAGATCTCTTTCGCCATCTCATCTTCGACAGAGCTGAGCATATTAGTTTTATGTTGCTTAGCTTGAGAGATTTTTTTTGTTAAATGGCAATTTGTCTTTCCATTCTACAATGCTCTTGTCACACCTCTCGATCTCGTTCTTATTTTTCTCAGAGAGTTTCTCAAGTATTGAAACTTTTTCAGTGGATGCAAAGACAACCTCCGATGCAGCTTTTTGACTACTATTTTTCTTGGAAAGGTTGCTCGAGAAGTCTCGAAGACGGTTGAGATCAGCGGTAACTAGGTCAATCATTGTGCTTAGCTCCATAATGGTATCATCTACTTCTGGAGAAACCTCCAAGACATTAATTTGTTTAAGGAGTTTCTTAAGGTTAAAACTGGCAGAAACATCTTGCTCCAGGATTTGAAATAAGTCTGCTGCAAAGACTTTTTCTTTTATCTGCGCCAACAAGTCGCTATCATTTTTCCCAGTCAAGGTGTTTCCTGAGGCAGTCGAAGTAGTAGTACTTTTATCGCCAAAACTGTATTGGGAACTAAGCATAGCCTGTAAATACTCTAGTGGTCGTTGAACTTTCAGAGATTCCAGTTCTTCATGGGAAAGACTGGTCGATTGAGTGCCAGTCAAAGTATTTGGTGTAGGATCCTTAGACTGATTGTCTTGGTTCACTTGGCCTTCCAAAGCCTCCACCCCAATCTCTCCCTCAGATGCAGTTTGCTCTCCTTCCTCTTCTTCTTTTTCTTCTTCTTTTCCTTCTTCATCTTCCTCTTCTTTTTCTTCTTCGTCTTCTTCTTCTTCTTCTTCCTCATCGTTTCGCTCTTCTTTTCTTCTTCCTCTTTGACGAGGTTGTCATCCTCACTTGTTTTTATCTCGAGATCACCCTCAGCAGGTTGCTCTATATCAGGTATCACGGTGTCCCCAAAAAGGTCAACAACCTCTTTCTCGACCGAGTCCTCTTTTTGAAGATGCTTCGACATGGGGGAACTCTACAACAGGAACAACTAGCATCTTCTTGAGAGTGTCAGTAGAATGGATTTCCTCCTTAGAATCATTTGTCGAGCCTCTCACAGAGGCCCCAGACATAATTGTTGGACGGTAGCTCGGGTCATTGCTTATTGTGAGGATAAGCTGTTTTACCATGGGTTTACCCCTGGTGTCGAGGGTAATCTTTGAAGAAAAAAAAGGAAAAATTTTTAGAAGAGTAAATGATAAAGAAACGACACAAATTTATAGAAGAAGTTTTTAACTTGGGCTCATCAGCCCCAAGACTAGAATTGTCACTTTCATCTTGTGTTGTGTGACTAGCAAGAGTTGTTGTTATCGAGAGTTTTCCAACCTTTGGTTTTGACTGGTTGAAGGCTTCCGTTATCTTGGTTTGCTTCCTCATCCTCTTCAAACATTGTTCTTCAGGAGGAGATTGGTCCTCCTCGTCTGACTCGATGATGATTTGGTTGGAAGTCCCCCTTGTTTTTTGCTTCTTAGGAGTAAGGGGTGGCCTTCTTGAACTCTGGAAAAACTGGAGGCATCATACAATAGAAGACTTTGCAGTTAAGGAAAATTAAGTAAGAATCTTACCTTATCAATTGGAGTGCTTTCCTATGTTTCTTCTTTGATTTGCTTCTTCTTTTTTGGGGCAACTTTAACAGCTGAAAGTCAAACAAAATAATACAAGTAAGATGATAAAAAGTCAAATAGGGGAATTTAGTTTGAAAACCTCGTATTCCATACCTTCATATATTTCGGATTCGATGCGAACATCTTCGATACTGATATGAAAAGGACCTTTGAAACTGTCTAAAGTATGCTTAGTCGTAACCACCTGCTGAGCCTTCAGTTTCGATTGTTGGCGAAGAATCTTTATGGAATCCCCACAGATAAACCACTCTGGAAATAGAGGGGCAAAGGCTACTCCAAAATCAGCATTTGGTAGTTAAGGAAATTTCATAGGAAATTGTTTGAAAGCCAGTGTGTACCGTTCCTTGGGGGGAACGAACGAAGTTGTCGCACCTCGAAATATCACAGAGATAATTCAAAAATGCGACCCTCGCGCAAAAGGCACGAAAATGCGGTTCGACAGAGTCGCCACCGAACTTTATTTATCCTGAATGAACGGGAGAGGAAAATATCGAGAAAACCTCTTAAAAACGAAAGGAACACGGCCGTCGCAACCTGATGTTCCTGGGTTCGGGAGTCGGTTACGCAAGGGGAAGGTATTAGCACCCCTCACGTCTGTTGTACTCAACGGGAACCTCTTAATTCAAATTGTGATGAAAGTTAGCTAAGCTTAATTCTTCTCTTCTCGATACTAAATACTAAAACGATACTATAAAGGATAGAAACGATAAGAGGAAAGGGGATGGTTTATAAGATAGGGTGCTCGCCAAGGATTGGGGCCCTTGTCCCTACGTATGCTCATTCGGACGAGAATGAGAAATCAGAGTGTTATAGTTCGACTACAGGAAAGGATGGGGGAAACAGAAAGATGGAGGGGATTGTGAATGGAATAACGGAGGAAGATAGAAGTGTGCTCGCCAAGATCATCGCAATCTTGTGCCTACGTATCTTACATCCAAGAGTGAATGAAGAATTAGAGCGTCTGTAGTTCGTGGTAACGACCATGAAAAGAAACGGGAAACATGAAGATGGATAGAAGGTAGCTCGCCAAGATCATCATAATCTTGTACCTACGTATCTTACATTTGGACGAGAATGAAGAATCGGAGCAGCCGTAGTTCGTGGTAACGGCCACGAAAAGAAACGGGATTGAATTAGTTTGAAGTGGGTATGAATGACGATTACTTGAAGCTTAAGAAAGACTTCTCGGACCCAAGTAATCGGGAGAGCGAGTCAAAGACTTGACTATCTCTCTTTTTCATCTTGAAGATAAGGTTGTACTTGAAAGGGTGAGTTTAAACTATTGACGATTACTTGAAGCTTAAGAAAGACTTCTCTGACCCAAGAAATCGGGAAAGCGAATCAAAGACTTGACTATCTCCCTTTTTCATCACAGAAGGAAATGTGTTTGAAAGGTGAGGTTGATCTAATGACGACTACTTAAAGCTTAAGAAAGACTTCTCGGGCCCAAGTAATCGGGAGAGCGAACCAAAGACTTGGAACTGTCTCTTTTTCATCATGAAAAGAAAGTTGTTTGAGTTTGAAATGGTGTTTGGAATGATGAGTAGTTGAATGATAGTTGAGCGTTGTCGAGTTGTTAATGTTATTTAGAGGCGTCAATTGCTCACACACGAATAAGATAACTCGCATCCAAACAACCGAAAGCAAGATCAAAGACTTGAACCTACTCTTTACACCTTGAAAAGAATTAAATAGTCGTTAATTGATTGATAGTTTGTTATGAAAATTTGCTTGACGTTGGATCAAGGGTTTGACTTATTATCGCGTGCAAAACGTGTGGGAATGAAAATGGTTTGAGAATGGAACTGGCTTGACTTACGCATTAAGGGTTAAAGCGTGAGAAATGATACTAGTCCCTGAGGGTGCCCCCAATATCGAAACCACGGTGAAGTGTGTGCAATAGGTTGAAGGTGAATGCGTATGAGCACTCGACTTACGAGGGGTGTTTGAAAATGGCTCGATGATGGGTCAAGAATTAGTTTGAAAATAGTTTGATCTACGCTAGTCCTTATGGGTGCTCTTAGAAGATAAACTATAATCAAATAAATACGAAACATACATCGGAATGGGGAGAGGGGTACATGTAAGTTATATGGGATTGCACGAAATAAAGGGGTCTCATTGTCAGGTAGCCCAAGAGAAAGTCGTGTGTGTGCATTGTATCCTAAACTAAGCCTCGAGCAAAGTCGGGAACAAACTCGATGTTAGGGTTCCTGCAAATGACCAATGATCCAACAGTCCACCAATTTGGCTTTTAGCGTTTCGATAACTATTACATGTTTTCGAATATGGGTGAATTAGAATGATGAATATGAATATGACAATATGAATAATATACAATAATATTTGACGAAATTATAAAGCAATTAATATTTGACGGAAATTAAAGTTAGTGGTTAGTTTGGTTATGAATTAAATCGGGGCAAATGTAACGCTAAATCGTCGTAACTCGACTTATGATAAAAGTCGAACTATAGAAGGTCGTGTGAGTTGATATCCGTGCTAAAACAAGATAGATAAATGGTATTGAGGATCATTCTCCAATTTAATCGTGTCGCATGGACAAAAGAAGGTGGATCTCGTCTTAATCGCAAACATTATGTCGATTAATCGAAGGTAGCCTATCACGATCCCAAAGTAAAGAAAATGACCCAAATGGTCATTTTCCATAGATTTTAAATCGAGAAGGTTATTGACTTCGATAAACGGCGTTTACGAATCGAAAGACATCATAGATCGGAAAAAAATTAATAAAATGAAAATGAAAAAGGAAATGAAATAGAAAATGAAATGGTCTCGAATAAATTATCATCTATCAATAGTTTGACCGATAATAATTCCTAAAAATTCGTCATTTGACAAAAAAATGATAAAAAGAGATAAAATAAATAAAAAAGGATAAAAATTGAAAATGAACATGTAAAAGAAGTTGGTCTCGGGTTTATCATTTTTCATCAATAATTTGACAGAAAAACAATTTTGAGGTCTCGTCATCGACCAAAAAGAGCGAAAGTGGAATAAAATGCTCAATGATAAATGAGAAATAAAATCAAATCTCTAAAATATATAAAATTCTAAAACTTAAAGAAAATATTAATAACATTTCTAAAAAAGGTTATATAAAATTAGAAACAAAAATAAATTAACAAATACTCTAATATATTAACAAACTATATAAAAAAATGTTGGAAGAATATTTACAAAAAACTATATAAAAATCTTTTAAAACAACTAGAATATTTACATATATTTTAAAAGAACAAGGGGACATATGAAAAAAAAGGGGTGCACAGAGACAGAAACCAAATGGGCTGACAAAATCCAATTCCCTACAAAAGAAATCCAACAAAAATAAAAAATGTTTTAAGAAAAGAAAATACAATCAGTCCCAAATGTTGAGTCGTGTCAAAACTCAACTCTACTCCCTGTCTCTATTTTCGTTTCAATTCATCACCAATGCTTCAACTTTCAATTTGTTTCTGTTTCCATTTTCTTTTGATTTCTGGTTGTGGGTTGATGAAGAGTTTGGTTCGGAAATTGATGAAGTGTTGAATGGCTGTTTTTTGGGTTTAGATGTTTGATGTGGGTGGTTGAATATGGGTTTAAGAAATGGGTTACGATTTGCGGATCGTTGTTGGAGGTTTTGTTGTTGGTTGAGATTTGAAGAATGGAAGCGGAAGAAGAAGGAAGGGTGTCTTGCGGTTTTCAAATCGGAGGGAGTCGAGGGATTTGGTGAGTGTTTCTGAAGATTAAAGGTGTAGAGATTTGAAAGAAGGTGGTGGTGACGAGGTTTTTTGCAAATGGGTTTGAAGGTGCAAATGAAGATTGAGGTTGAGGTTGTTCGATGGTGATTGGAAGATGATGAAAGGTTCGAAAGAAGGAAGAGGGAAATGGGTTTTGACTGGGTTTTGGTTGAAGAAAATGTTGAGGTTTGTTAATGGTTGTGTGGTGTTTGAGAATGGTTTTGGAGTTTAACAATTGTTGTTCTTTAATGGAGGTGGTAAAGAAATGGGTTTTGGATGATGGATCGCGAGCTTGAAGTGGAGGAAGGAGATGGTCCAAAAATGGGAGAAGAGGAAAATGGAGGTTTCGATTACGGAAGAAGATTGAAAGCTTGACATAAATTGTGAAATGAAGAAGATGATGGTGGATGGTTGATTGAGGAGGCGATGGACAGTGGTGTGGAAGGGGGCTAGGGTTCTTGCTGCTGATGATGATGAATAGTAGCGGCGCAGCTAGGGTTTTCTGGTGTGAGGAAGGGGAAAATGAATAGTGTTTTATACTACCAAGAGAATAACACATGGCCTGTAATTTGTTTTTGACTGACTTTGATTAGATGCTGATTAATGAAACTGTTAATGAATAAATGATAACATTCTAAACTAAAACTAAATTATACTAATCCTAATTGATATTAATATAACTTAAACTAATTAGTAAATTTATAAAACTAATTATAATCCTATTTCTATTTCTAATAAAAAATAATAATTCTATTCTAATAATAATAAAATCTAATTAAATTCTATTTCTAATTAAAAAAAACCTATTTCTAACTATTATATTAAAAATTCTAATTCTAATTTCTAAATTAAATTTCTAAGTTAAAAATCTATCTAAATTCTATTAATAAGCAAAAAATGTACAAAATATTATATTTTTCAAAGAAAAAAAAGAGAAATTTAATATTTACAAAAACAACCTCCTTATGCCACGTGTCACGCCCTCATTGGGCGAAATAACAAAGATTTGAAAAACGCCCAATCTTGGGGGTGGACACGTGTCTAAATGTCATGAAACTAAGCAGACAATGTAAAATTGAAAATAGAATTGAAAAAATGCAAAAATATTTGAAAATAGGTAGGACAAATTTAGGGTATGACAGAAGGGAGTTCCAAATTTTCCATTTTCTTTAAAAACTTTTCCTTTAATGTAACAGCTGCTTGGCAGACGGTTCGACTAAGGTCATCTGGTCCATGAATAGTTTCAAAGTACTTTTGGAATTCTTAGATTTCTTTGATGTGTGTCATATTACCTTTCTTGATCTTCTCCTGCACAGAGATGAAATCTTGATTAATAAGTCAAGTAAAAGAAGGTTCATCGAAGAATTCTTCGGCATAGTATGATGACCACCAGTGGTTGAACTGTGGGGTATAGTAGAAATAGGGATCAAAGCCAATGGGGACGAGTTGAGCTTTGCTGGAGTAGCGGAGAAGATGTGTCGTAGTCATTTCCTCAGTATACTTCACACCGTGAAGTAGAAGGGCACCTTTCTTTTCAAAAAGGCATTTGAGGAGTGTTTGGACTAGACCGAACTGTCGAGCTACCAAGTTTGGTTGATAGGAAACCATAGCAACTTGAAACTTCGAAAAATTCAGTCGAACTGTTATCAACCTTGGGATAAAAAAGGCTTCCCATATTTGTGAAGATTTTTCCTCTAGAGTTTTGTTTGGAGTCGGGAAAGGTCTAGTAAACCACTCAGGACAATGTTTTCTTGCAGCGAATGGGGCCATGTTCGAAGTAAATTCATGATATTTTGAAAACATCATGAAGTAGCTTAGGAACATTGGCCTGAGGGTCTGTCCTTCTTCGTGGGGAGTAAGCTGGACCAAGCGTGTTCCTTCGATTCTCCTGTTTTGATCTTGTCAACAGTTTCGTCAACTGAATTCTTGTTGGGAAGGCTAGCTTCGAACGAGGCATTTAACCAGAGTTGAAAAATCCAGAAAGGACCAGACAATAGCAAGTTTTCCTTCACTCAGAGACTCGTAAAGGTTCCCTAGAATCATTTCACTTAGGAAGATGTCGTGGCCTTTGTGGAGTTGAGTGGCCAGATTCAGGTATCTCCTAGCCACTTGTAAGGACTTCGAGCAGAAAACACAGTGAGATAACCATACGATTAAAAAGGTTATATGTTCCCGATCAGAAACATCAGCAGTGGTCTTACCGAAAAAAATGCGCTATAAAATAAGAGTAGGTGGCCTTTGCAGAATTAAAACCTATGGAATCGTCAGATTCCAAGTCAGGATCGTATGGGTTTTAGTGGGTTTAAGCCCTGCGATCGTGGCTATGTCGAAAAGCGTGGGGGTCATTGTCGCTACTGCGAAAATCGGCGCCGACTATGACAGAAGAGTCGCCACCGTGCGTTATTTATCCCAACAGAGGGAAAGGAAACGCTCGTGAAGGTGAGATAATACATAGAAGGGGGGTTGAATAAGTATGAAAGATTAAGCCTTAAAAATTAATCACACAATTATTTTTATCCTGGTTCGTTTAAACAACTACTCCAGTCCACCCTTCCTAGAGTGATTTGCCTTTCTCAACAAGGACTTAATCCACTATTAAATCAAACTGATTACAATAGTAACACCTAAGAACAACTGTTCTTAGTCTTCTCAAGAGCTACTGATTCCAACTGAATCCTCTTAAGGAAATCCTTTACAATCAATGTAAATTAAATACAAGAGTATTAATGCTTCTATAAAGCTTTTATCACAACAGTGATTTTCTCTTAAGTTTAAGTACAAGAAATTCTAAGAAGAATATGAAAGAATGAGAGCTTAGAATAATATAATTTCTTTTCAGCAAATTGTGTAACTGAAGAATGTGGTGGAGTTCTCCTTTTATAGGCAGCTAATCCAAGGATGCTGAGCGTTGAAAAGAGAGTCCCAAAAAGGTCTGAGCCTTTTTGTCTTCACATCAAGTGACCTTTCCTTGAAGTAGATAACACAGAAAAATCCTTTTTGTCTGTGTAATTGTGTCTAGCACAAAAGAGGAAAGAGACGTTGATTTTCTCCAACGGATATATTCTTGAATATTTCTTCTTCAGTTTTCAGCAAGTTCTTCAGAGTCTGAATGGATCAGAGTCTTCTAATGATATTCAGAACTTTGCTGTATCAGAGTCTTCAGCAGCATGTGTGCTTTCAGCGTGTTGATCATCAGAGCATATTTGACACATAACTTCAGTACTGGGCAGCGTTAGTACTTTCAGAAACTTCTGTAGAATTATGCTTTGAGAAACTCTTCAAACAATATTCTTCTTTGCTTCAGATGCTTCAGCTTCAGATGCTTCTGACTATCTTCAGATGCTTCTGACTCAGAATGTTCTGGAGCTTCTTGCTACAGATCCTTCTGGAGACTACGCTCAGGATCTTTTGTAAAGAGCAATCAGAATCTTCTGTAAGATGCATCTGGCGCTTCAGAGTCAGGATAACTTCTTGTATACAATACAGATTTGCTTCTAGAGAGTTAATTTCATTTCAATCTGCAGTAAAACTCTCAAACAAATTTTAGATTATATAATTCTTAAATATAAAATTTCCTAACAGTTATCATCAAAACAAAGAGTTATTATTAAGAACCAATCTGTGTTCTAACAATCTCCCCCTTTTTGATGATGACAAAAAGTATCAGAAATTTTATTTAACTGAACATATAGAATTATAACTCCCCCTGAGATGATGAATCTCCCCCTGAGTTAAATATGAAAAAGGAATAGAAACTTCCCTTTTGTCTTGAGTAATCTTCAGAGTTAGATCTTGTTTGTTCTAATAACATTTTAGGATCAAAATGTCTTGCAGATATAAGATTCAGAGTTTGATAATAGACAAATGATCTGAGAGACTCAGAGTTTCTTTTATAGAGTGTACTTATCAAATGTTCTGAAATAGTCAAGTTAAATGTTAGATAGAATAGATATGTCTGAAGATTCATTCTGGTGAAGTTATATTAAACAGTTCAGATCTATATTTTCTCCCCCTTTTTTGTCATAAGCAAAAAGTAAAAACTTTTAAAAAGACAAATAAAAGGAACAATAAATAAGATAATTCAATGGAGAAAACTTGATTCATTCAAAAAAATCAGAGCAAGAGTACATAGGTAAACATCAGAAGATATAGCAATAAGGTACAGATGCAAACAACAGATGCAAAAACATTAGAATGAAAAAAATCTAAGAGTGTTTGGACAAAAGCATCTTCAATAGATCTGTAATCTCAGAGGAGGATTGCTCTTGCTTGGACATCCACTTAGTCATAGTTTCATTCTTCTCATCTTGCTTTGACATCCATTCTGTCATATCCTCAGACTTCTTATCCTGCTTAGCCATCCAGGATTTTATCTCTGACTGTCCAGCCTCCAGAGCAGCAATCTTGTCTTCAAAGTCTGGATGTTCTATCTTTATCTCAGATGAAGAATTTGGAGGTTCTGCAGCCTGAACAGAGTCAATTGCCATTGGTTCTGTAGATCTTGAAGAGGGCTCTACCAGAGTCATAGTCAATGCATTAGCAGTAGATTCTGTTGAAGGTGGAGGAGCATCTAAACAAAGCAGAGGTTCTGTTTTGTTGACAGTCTAGAATAGAGTCCTTTCAGCTCTGAGCTTTGCCTCATCAGAACATACATTCTTCAGATTTGAAGCTACAGTGTTGAATCTGTTGATGAATCCTTTCCAGATGATGTCAGATTCATTGGCATCCATTGTTTCTGAGCATTTCTTCTGAACAGTACCTAAAGACATCTGTATTTCTTGCAAAAATGTTTGAAATAAATGATCAATATTAAGTCTGGGCAATGGTCGTAGCAAGGTTTCCAGAGTGATAGGTTTAGGTTGGGGAGTTGGTGGAAAAAGTGATTTTTGGATGGAAATCAGAGGAGGAGGATAATATGGAATGAATGGTATTTCAGGAGCTTTTTTTTAGATCTGACTAAAGCATTAAGCAAGTGAGGTTTTGGTCTTGTGTGAAGATAAACAACATCAAAAGGTGCATTTGAGTAAGGTTTGAAAGCAGATTTTGGTGGTTCAGCAGATGCAACTGTGTTATCAGATGCAAGTTGCAGAGCTGAAACAACAGCTTTACCAGATGTTGCAGATATTGTTGCTAAGGATCCCATATTGGTCATTGATTGAATATATGATAGAATCACAGATGGAAGAGCCTGTATGAGTTTTGGTTTCAGAGGGTTGAGGGGTTCAGAAGGTTCAACTCTATCATAAAAATCTTTCAGTTTGAAACCATAAGATAGATTATGAAAAAGAGAAGAAACTTGGGCACAAGATATACCAGATGATGTTGGATTGGAATTGGGAATTAATAACTCATATGATGGTGCAGGTGCAGGCATAGGATCTGGAATGGGAGTTTTAGAAGGTATGGTTGATTCAGGTTCAGGTTCAGGTTGAGGTTCAGGTTCAGGTTGGTTTATCTCAGAGTATTTGGCAGATGGAGAGATTAGAAAATTTGGGTGGATTTCTGATTCTGATGAGTTGGAGGATGTTGTAGGTGTACAAGAGGTAGAAGATACTTGAAACACTGTTTTTAAAGGTGTGACATCAAGAACTTCTGTCTCAGGGAAGTGAGGTTCAGAAGTGTTGGTAGGTTCTGAAGGAATGTCAGAATGTTTGGATGGTGGTTCTGATGAAACAGGAGCAGAAGTTACTTTGGTAGGTTCAGAAGTAACAGGTGCAATAGGTTCAGAAGGTGGATTATTTGATGGTGGATTGTCAGAGGCTTTTTCTGGTTGAACTTCTTTTGGTTGGTTTTCTAGATGTTCAGAGGTTTGTTGTTGAACAGATGTTTGTTTTTCAGATGGTGGTTGTTTTGATGGTTGATGATCTGTTGGTTGTGGATCTGATGGTTGTTGACGTGGAACAAAGTGTTTGATATGTATTTTGGGTTGAGATGGTTTTGATACAGAAACAGTTGTTTGTTTTTGAGGTGAAACAGAACTGGGAGCAGTAACAGAAGTGGTTTGTGTAGCAGGTCGTTTTGGAACAGACTTAATATTTGAATCATTAATAACAAGATTTGCAGAAGTTACAGATGATTTAGTACCTTTTACTTTAATCCTCTTGGCAGGGACAGAGGCAGCTTCTTCAGAATCTTTTCTCTTCAAGAGCTTCTAGGGCTTCTCAGCAATCTTGACCTTCTTCTGGACAGGTTCAGATTCTTCTATAGGCTGAGTCCTTTTCCTCTGAAGTGGTGCTTCTTCTCCTCCTGCATCTGGTAGTGGTTGTTTAACTAGCTGAAACACATTGGCAGGAACAGGTATTCCTTCCTTCTTACATTCCTCAATATACATAAGCACTATATGTCTGGGTTCTTCAGCAAAGAATAGAGGAAAGTCATCTACAGGAACCCTCTTATTCAATTCAGACATATTCAACTTCTTGGGAGCTGTAGTGGGTTCATCAACAATTTTGAGTCTCAGAAGACTTTTAGCATTCAGAGGTTTTCCCATTATAAACTTTAATTCCTCTGTAACTCCAATAGCGTACAGAGCAGTTACCAAGCCATTTTCAGTAAGAAGATCTGAGAGCAGTCTTCCAAAGGGGATCCAAGGTCTGATCTTCTGTCCTTTCTCTTTCACACATTCTCTAGATGCATTGATATGGTTCCACAGATGCATAAACAGAATGTATGGAAGATCTACCTTGGTGCTCTGACTAAGGCAATACATGAAATAGAGCTGTTCATTATTGACATAGTCTGGAGAGTTGGTTGACTTCCTGTGGTGGATGCATCCCATGAAGATCTTGGCCCAGATCTTGTAATCAGGTTTCAGATCTTTGAATTTGTTAGAAGCTTAACCAGCAGTCATAACTTCTTCATAAACCTCATCCATGTCCACACGCCCAGCTGGCAAGTGGGAAACACCATCTGTTTCTTCATATCCTATCAATCTTCTTATCAGATCTTCTGTGATAATAATCTCTTTTCCCAGCACAGAAGATAAAATGAACTTGGGGTAAACTGATGCATGAATCCAGAATTCTTTCACAAGGAGAGGGTAAACTGGTCCAAAAATCCTATCAAAGTACTTAACCCATCCTTGAGCTCTAATTATGGAGCGAAACTCAAACCCATTGTCTGCCAGAGAATCAAACTCAACCATAGATTCACATAGAACTTCTAGTTTATCAACAGGCGTTAGAAATGTTCTTTTGGGAGGAGAATATGGAGCAACACCCAAGTTTTCTGAAGTCACAGCAGCCATAGTAGATTGGAATTGAGCAGTTGTTGATGATGAGGATGCCATTGAAGAATGCTTAGTCAAACACTTAGGTTTTGGGTTTTTATGCAGAGAAAATAGGAGATGAAAACGCATGTAAATTCTGAGAGAGTGAAAAGTGTGAAAGTGAATACAAGACAAGTATTTATACTAAAACACTTAGGCACATCAACAGTCAGAAAAATGCACGTTTGGACAAGCATTAAATGAAGAGAATAAAAATCATTTCAAAACATTAAATGCTTCTGACAATTTGGGGGGAAAACCAAGATTCTTACTATTCAAACTTCACCTCAAACGTCTCTTCAGTTATGTACACGCCACCTCTTCAGATTTTGTGTGACACGTGTTTACTTGCATGCTGTTCTGAATTCTCTTAAGAAATGAAACGTTAGCCAACATTCAGATCTTCTAAAGATTGTTAGTTCAGAGTTTCACAAAAGAAATATTGATCAGAATAGAATAAACAAACAGAAGAAATACTTCAGAGCATTTAAGCATTTTTGCATCTGTAACAATTTGCTTCTGATAAATATCATTCTGGACAAAAATCCATACCAATATTTTTCAGAATAAAATTGAATCTATCTTCAACAAGGGGTTTTGTAAAAATATCTGCCCATTGATGATCTGTATCAACAAAGGCTAAATTTATGATTCCCTTCTGAACATAGTCTCTGATGAAATGATGCTTAATTTCTATATGTTTTGCCTTAGAATGTAAAATGGGATTCTTGGACAAACATATAGCAGAAGTATTATCACAAAAGATAGAAATGTTACTTTCAAAAATTTGATAATCTTCTAGTTGACTCTTCATCCAGAGCATCTGCGTGCTACATCCAGCAGCAGCAATGTATTCAGCCTCTGTGGTTGAAAGTGCAATTGTGGGTTGCTTCTTGCTGTACTAGAAGATTAGATTTCTTCCTAGAAATTGACAACTTTCAGAAGTACTTTTTCTTTCCACTCTGTCTCCAGCGTAGTCAGCATCACAAAATCCAACTAATTTGAAATCATCAGATTTTCTGTAACACAAACCCACATTAGAAGTACCTTTCAGATACCTTAGAATCCTCTTGACAGCTGTCAAGTGTGATTCTCTAGGATCTGATTGGAATCTAGCACACAGACAAACACTGAACAATATGTCAGGTCTAGAAGCAGTAAGATAAAGAAGAGAGCCAATCATACCTCTGTAGAGCTTCTGGTCTACTTTCTTACTTACCTCTTCTTTGACAAGTGAGCTAGTAGGATGCATTGGAGTCTTTGCCAGCTTGCTGTCAGACATGTTGAATTTCTTCAGAAGTTCTTTAACATACTTTGTCTGATGTATGTAGGTGCATTCTGGAGTTTGATTAACTTGGATCCCTAGAAAGAATCTGAGTTCTCCCATCATGCTCATTTCAAATTCTGCCTAAATACATGTAGCAAACTCCTTTCCAAGCATAATATTTGTTGATCCAAAAATAATATCATCTACATAAATTTGGCAAATTAGAAGATCTTTCTTAATTGTTTTACAGAATAGTGTTGTATCCAATTTGCCTCTGATGAAATTCTTCTCCAGAAGAAAATTGCTCAATCTCTCATACCAAGCTCTGGGAGCTTGTTTTAATCCATATAGAGATTTCTTTAATTTGAAAACATGATCTGGAAATTTTTCATTTTCAAAACCAGGAGGTTGGTGGACATAAACTTCTTCTTCTATAATACCATTAAGAAAGGCACTTTTAACATCCATCTGATACAGAGTGATGTTATTTTGTGTAGTAAAGGAAATAAGAAGGCGTATAGATTCTAACCTTGCCACTGGAGCATATGTCTCAGTGTAATCAATACCTTCTTGCTGACTGTACCCTTGAGCAACCAGCCTTGCCTTATTCCTCTCAACTTCTCCTTTTTCATTTAGCTTATTTCTAAAGACCCATTTTGTACCAATTATATTGAACCCTTGAGGTCTCTGAACTAGATCCCATACATCATTTCTGCTGAATTGATTTAGCTCTTCTTGCATGGCAATAATCCAATCATTGTCTTGCAGAGCTTCTTCTACAGAGGATGGTTCAATTTCTGACACTAGTCCAAATAGTGATGCTTCAGATGATCTTAGAAAGGATCTTGTTCTGATGGGATCATCCTTCTTTCCAATAATGACATCCTCTAGATGAGAAGCTTTAATTCTGGATGATGATCCTCTGATAGTTGACTCTTCAGAAATGTTTAGATTATTCATCTGAGAAGTTAAGGGAGTAACATATGGAGTTGCTTTTGGTTCCTTCACTTGAATTTTGTCTGCTTCTGGAACTTCAGAGTCAATAAAGACTACTTCCCTATCTGCAGAGTTATCAACCTGCTTTGGCTTTTCAGAGCCAAGCTTATCATCAAATCTGACATGAATGGATTCTTCCACAATCTGTGTCTCAGTGTTGTATACTCTGTAGCCTTTAGAGCGTTCAGAATATCCAAGCATGAAACACTTCTGTGCTTTGGAATCAAACTTGCTCAGATTTTCCTTAGTGTTTAACATATAGCAAATACATCCAAAAGGATGAAAATATGAAATGTTGGGCTTTTTGTTCTTCCACAGTTCATAAGGAGTCTTCTTCAGAAGAGGTCTAACAGACACTCTGTTCTGAATGTAACAGGCTGTATTGATTGCTTCTGCCCAAAAATGTTTTGCCAGATTTGTCTCATTGATCATGGTTCTGGCCATTTCTTGCAAAGTTCTGTTTTTCCTCTCTACAACCCCATTCTGTTGTGGAGTTCTAGGACAGGAAAAATCATGAGCAATGCCATTTTCAGAAAAATATTTTTCAAAATATTTATTTTCAAATTCACCACCATGATCACTTCTGACTTTTATAATTTTGAAATTCTTTTCATTCTGGACTTGCTTGCAGAAGTCAAAGAACACAGAATGTGACTCATCCTTGTGTTTTAAGAACTTTACCCATGTCCATCTGCTAAAGTCATCAACAATGACTAATTCATACTTCTTACCTCTGATGGATGCAGTTTTCACTGGTCCAAACAGATCAATATGAAGTAGTTCTAGTGGTTTAGAAGTAGAAACAACATTTTTTGATTTGAAAGATGTTTTTGAAAACTTCCCTTTCTGGCATGCTTCACAAAGAGCATCTGAAGTGAACTTCAGATTAGGGAGTCCTCTGACAAGATTAAGTTTATTAATTTGAGATATACGTCTCATATTAATATGGCCCAATCTTCTGTGCCAGACCCATTGCTCTTCATTAACAGACAAGAGGCATTTAACATTTTGAACTTTAAGTTCTGAAAGATTTATTTTATAAATGTTGTTTTTCCTCTTACCACTAAATAGGATAGAGCCATCCTTTTGACTAATAGCTTTACAACATTTTTTATTAAAGGTAATATCATAACCATTGTCACTTAATTGACTTATGGACAATAAGTTATGCTTTAACCCTTCAACAAGTAAAACATTAGTAATAGAGGGAAGTTTACCATTTCCAATAGTGCCAGATCCAATGATCTTGCCCTTCTGGTTCCCTCCAAACTTCACGTCACCTCCAGATCTAAGTTCTAGGCTTTGGAACATAGACTTTTCTCCTGTCATGTGTCGTGAGCATCCAGAGTCCAGGTACCATGATTGGTGTCCTGACCTTGCTGCTAAGAACATCTCTTCTGCGTCATCATCAGATTCAGAATCTGATTCATATCCTGAGGTCCCTTCCTCTTGATCCTCTGTGCTAGCCATCAGTGCAACATTGGCACATTCTTCTTCTGATTCAGAAGATGATTCAGATTCATCTGAGTCATCCCATGTTGCCATCAGAACCTTCTTCTTTTTGTTAAACTTCTTCTTGGGTTTTTCTTTCTGAAGTTTGGGGCAATCATTCTTGTAGTGCCCAGGTTCTTTGTACTCATAGCACACAACTTCTTTCTTGGCAGATCTTCTGTGTCCAGAAGATTCCTTTCTATTATCAGATCTTCTGAAGTTATTGAACTTCTTTCCCTTGTGCTTCCAGAGTCTGTTGATCCTTCTGGACAGCATGGATAACTCATCTTCTTCTTCAGAAGAAGATTCTTCAGAGCTTTCTTGAATGACCTGCAAAGCTTTAGCAGTTTTGTTAGATTTTAATGCAACAGATTTACCTTTTTCTTTCTTCTGAGGTTCATCTTCCTCAAGCTCAATCTCATGGCTCCTCAGTGAGCTGATGAGTTCTTCTAGAGAGATCTTGTTCAGATCTTTAGCTATCTTCAAGGCAGTCACCATTGGTCTCCATCTGGTAGGCAGACTTCTGATGATTTTCTTTACGTGATCTGATGTAGAGTATCCCTTGTCCAGAACTTTCAGCCCAGCAGTGAGTATCTGAAATCTGGAGAACATGGCTTCAACAAATTCAGAGTCTTCCATTTTGAAGGCCTCATACTTCTGGATCAGAGCCAGAGCTTTTGTCTCCTTAACTTGAGAATTTCCCTCATGAGTCATTTTTAGGGATTCAAACATATCAAAAGCAGTTTCCCTGTTTGTAATTTTCTCATACTCTGTATGTGAAATTGCATTCAATAATATAGTCCTGGCTTTGTGGTGATTTCTGAAATCTTTCTTCTGAGCATCTGTCATAGATTTTCTGTCAATCTTTTTTCCATTCCCATCTGTGGGATGGACATATCCATCTATGACTAGATCCCATAGATCAACATCATATCCTAGGAAAAAACTCTCAATTCTGTCTTTCTAGTAGTCAAATTTCTCCCCATCAAACATTGGGGGTTTGGTGTTGATCCTATCCCTTTCTTCATATTTATTGTTAATATTGGACATTGAGTTATCAGCCATGGTAAAAAATAAATATATATCAAAGTATTTCTCTCTGGATCTTTACTGACACTGTTAAGTGGTAGCACACTCAGAACCGGAGCTCTGATGCCAACTGAAGGTGAGATAATACTTAGAAGGGGGGTTGAATAAGTATGAAAGATTAAGCCTTAAAAATTAATCACACAATTATTTTTATCCTGGTTCGTTTAAACAACTACTCCAGTCCACCCTTCCTAGAGTGATTTGCCTTTCTCAACAAGGACTTAATCCACTATTAAATCAAACTGATTACAATAGTAACACCTAAGAACAACTGTTCTTAGTCTTCTCAAGAGCTACTGATTCCAACTGAATCCTCTTTACAATCAATGTAAATTAAATACAAGAGTATTAATGCTTCTATAAAGCTTTTATCACAACAGTGATTTTCTCTTAAGTTTAAGTACAAGAAATTTTAAGAAGAATATGAAAGAATGAGAGCTTAGAATAATATGATTTCTTTTTAGCAAATTGTGTAACTGAAGAATGTGGTGGAGTTCTCCTTTTATAGGCAGCTGATCCAAGGATGCTGAGCGTTGAAAAGAGAGTCCCAAAAAGGTCTGAGCCTTTTTGTCTTCACAGAAAAATCCCAAGTGACCTTTCCTTGAAGTAGATAACACAGAAAAATCCTTTTTGTCTGTGTAATTGTGTCTAGCACAAAAGAGGAAAGAGACGTTGATTTTCTCCAACGGATATATTCTTGAATTTCTTCTTCAGTTTTCAGCAAGTTCTTCAGAGTCTGAATGGATTAGAGTCTTCTAATGATATTCAAAACTTTGCTGTATCAGAGTCTTCAGCAGCATGTGTGTTTTCAGCGTGTTGATCATCAGAGCATATTTGACACAGAACTTCAGTACTGGGCAGCGTTAGTACTTTCAGAAACTTCTGTAGAATTATGCTTTGAGAAACTCTTCAAACAATATTCTTCTTTGCTTCAGATGCTTCAGCTTCAGATGCTTCTGACTATCTTCAGATGCTTCTGACTCAGAATGTTCTGGAGCTTCTTGCTACAGATCCTTCTGGAGAATACGCTCAGGATCTTCTGTAAAGAGCAATCAGAATCTTCTGTAAGATGCATCTGGCGCTTCAGAGTCAGGATAACTTCTTGTATACAATACATATTTGCTTCTAGAGAGTTAATTTCATTTCAATCTGCAATAAAACTCTCAAACAAATTTTAGAGTATATAATTCTTAAATATAAAATTTCCTAACAGTTATCATCAAAACAAAGAGTTATTATTAAGAACCAATCTGTGTTCTAACAGCTCGAAGTAAACCTACCGCAAAGACGGGAAAGGAATGGTCGTTGCAACCAAATCCTGGATTCAGGAGTCGATTACGCAAGGGGAAGGTATTAGCACCCCTCACGTCCGCCGTACTCGACGGGGTCCACGCTTGTTTTCTGGTACGGATTGTTATTCTATCTACTCTAAAGGTCTGGGGTTAAAAAGAAAGAAAAAGTGACTCGGCAAAGTATTGCACTTTATGCCTACGTATTCCTGTCCGAAACGAGAAATCAGAGTCAACGTAGTTCGCCTACCAACGGGAAAGTAGGGGAAGGTTGCTCGCTAGGATATCGCATCCTATGCCTACGTACTTTCATACGGCATGAAAGATCAGAGCAAACGTAGTTCGGGCTACGGAAGACACAAGCTTGTCTGAATGTTTTTTATCTCCTTATGAAAGGGTTTTTCCTGATTAAGAGTCCAAGCGGACAAAAATGACACTTTGATGTTTGTTATCAGTCTTTTACGCAAGAGCTGTCTTTTATGATGTTTGCAATCTCTGACGCACTAGAGACTATGATTTTAGGGTGACTACGTCACATGTCACCCTAAGGGTAACACACTAAGCAATCAGGTTACTGAAGAGTGACCCTCCAACAACCTTCCTCAAATAGCTTAAGGCTCGTAGCGTACGACATCGATTATCCTTATTACTGTGTTTTGAGTTGTTCTGAGATAGAAGAGAAGTCTAAAATCCTAGGGTTTGAACTGGGAATCAAAACTACCCTAATGTTATCATGCATGGATTACAACCTAATGTCTGTCATAATTCCCTCCTGCACAGAGGAAATCAGAGATCCTAGGGGATAAACAGAAAAGAAACAGCAGAGATACAGTAAACAGTAAGTATGCATGAGATGCAGCAAAACAAGCAAGGCAAGGGAGTCCCACTCAACCTTGAACCTAAGAAAGCAATAGGCAAAGTGAATCAAATTCACTTCAAGCCTAAAGGGCAAGCAGCACAAGCCAACAGACAATACAGAGAAAAACAAAAGATACAGAGGAGGCAACCCAAGCAGCAGCAACAAACTCCTACAACAAACAGCAACAACACGCTCTGAACATCAAAGTTGAAATGACAGCAAAGGTCTTATCTTCGAGCTAGATTCCATCTTCAAGCTTCTTCAATCTTCATCTTCAAGCTTTAGCAAGCACACTCCAAGAAGAGATTTGTCATCAAGATCAAGTTGCAATGTTGGCATACTTGCTGAAAACCAAAGGAATTCAACAAGAACCAACATCGAAGTGGAAGTGTATCCTCAAAAGTTCTACTCTCTAGGGTATGCCCCACTTCCCTCCTAAGGAGAGATGGAACTTCCCTAAGAGGACTTTGCATCATAGGATAGAATAGAAGCAAACAATGCATTATATGTTTGATGGAAGAAATGAACTAATTCTACAAAAGCTCTCCCTAAAAGCCTAATTCTACCAACTCCTAAAACAAACTTAAAAGAGAAAGAAAGCTCCACTCCGAGCCCCACTCTTCAAGCCAAAGCATCTTCATCATGTCCAGAAGCTCCTCTAAAAAGGACTCCAAAGTCTTCAAGCTCCAAGTCCACCAAACGCTCCAAACAAGGCAAAGCACACAAGAGAGAACACCGAAAGCAACAATCATTTGCAAAACCCAAAAAAAAAATAGCAAACTAAATTGTAAAATTCTAATAAAATTCATATGTGAACATGCATGTCTGAACATTCTAACATTACAGAATCAGGACCTAAATCAATTTCTAGGTCATCCAAACAATTACTAAATGAAATTTGGTCATGAGAAACCATTATTTGGAAAGGCTCTAAACTACACGCCTAAAACAGAATATAATCAATTTTAAAAATTCTAAGAAAATTCCATGGGAAACCTATATATGTCCACTAAATCATATCGAAAGAATCAGCTCAAAAGCATAAAGCATCAAAGAGAAAACAATTAAACAAATAGCAATATCAATTATGCATAACAATGGATATTAGCACAAAAGAAAATTCGTAACTAATTCAAATAAAATCCTAAAAATGCAAACTCAACTCCTACAGTGTCTTAAGACAAATTAAGATCTACAGAAAAAAGTTTCATAATTTTTCGATCATTTTTACTATTTTTAACGCAATTAATCCAAACAGCTATTAAAACAGGAAAAAAAGAACGAAAATGAATTAAACTAAGTTAATGTGCATTGGACCAGGGGTGCGAACAACAGAATTCCAAAGCAATGTCCGTGTGGGCCTCACGAGTGAGGGTGGAAATAGTACCCGCGCGGTACTGTAGCTGTTCCGGCGGTGACATTTTTTCGGTAACTTCCGAGCAACATAACTTCATCGATTCTTAACCGTTTCGCACGGAATTTTAGTCAAACTTGAAGGAAAAAAATCAAGGATTCCAAATATGCTCTTGGATTCCATCAAAACTCCATGATCAAAGAGATATATCATCATCAAGAAAACATACTCATCCAAAAAAGTCACTAATCCTTAATTTCTTTATCCTAATTTCATCTATACATTTTCCAGATCCTAACCACATGAATAATCTAATCTAATTCGTCCTAAAACCATAGAAAAAGTGAATTTCACATACCGGCTTCGGAGCGTCGAAACGGAGTAGTTGGAGCTCGTTTTTTCTTGCCAAAAAAAGTGCGGAAAACCTTTGTTGAAGTTTGTTGGAGAAGATTAAATTCTTGATAACTTTTTCTCTTCCAAACTCCAATGTCAATCTATGGTTTTTGCACAAATGAATCACCAACCCTTGCTTTGAACCTCTTCACAAGTATATATAAAATGTATTTGAAGACCCTAGAAAGTTCTAGATTGATCCTATAGAATGTATTTGAAGACCCTAGAAAGTTCTAGATTGATTCAATGAGAAAATCAACTTCTCATGTCATGAAAATCTCTTCTTATGCTATGCACATACCATCTCATGTTTTTGCTTGCAATTCGCTTGGTTATGAGTTTAAATTATCTCCAAATGAGATATTGGAGGTGTATGGATGGAAAGGAGTCTTGCATTTGCTTGGAAGTGTGGTTTTGCATATGTGCCTTATGATGCAAGTAACCAATTTACAAAGCAAGTCCTTGAAATAACCCTCAATTCAAAATTGTGGCAATGCCATTGTCTTTAAAATGCATTTTACAATCAAATTGGTATGTCATATGGCTTGTTTGTGACCTCTAACCCAAAATTTGATTTTTTCCACCAAACTTTATTTGACTTATTCCCCTTTTTTAGGCCATTTTAAGTGACTTTTTTGAAATAAGCCGATCAATCCACCATGATGGCTTATTTGACCTAAAAACATCATTTTAAGCACATTCCATGTTGAACAATTTTTCATTTGAGAAGTGGAACATGGAGATTTTGACTTATGCTCAAAAATGACCTGTAATTCAACTTTCCCAAAATACCCCTAGATTGCCAAGACCATAACTTGAATTCTACAAATCCTCTTGAGGACTTCTAGTACTCAAATTAAAGCTAAGATCAAGATATACAACTCTTATGCTGGCCAAGAATCCATTTGAAAACTCCTTGATGGGAAAAAGTTGCTTGGAAGTCAAGTGACTTTCACAGATAAATTTCAGTATCCTCTGGGGACCCATAACTTACAAGAACCATAACTTGAGTTCTATAAATCTCCTTGAAGACTTATATTACTCAAATTAAATCTATTGAGATGTTCTACAAGTTTCATGTTGACCAAGACTTCATTTGAAACTTGCATTATGACTTATCTGGCTTGGAAGTTAGGTCTGAATTAGGGTTTTTTACACTAAAACCCTAATCTAGTAACTCCTCTTCTTCTTGATTCCTTTTGATTTCTCCTTGGAACACCACCACACATGCATCCACATACCAATTCATGAATTCCACATACTCCAAGTAGGCCTTGATGCCCTCCAATCCACCATTTGACTTATGGTTGACCTAGGGTTGACCTAGATGAAACCCTAGTTGACTGCATTCAACTGTAGCTCTGGTACTTGTATTAATGATTTGTCTCATCTTCAAAATGACCCTCTAGGTCTTCCATGATCTTTGTACACCTTCCATGGCTCACACACTCATTGATGATCTTCAACATATCCCCCAGATTGGGAGAGAAATCCACTGGTTGACCTTCAAACTTCTCAAAGCTTCAACTCATTTCTTGATTACTTGGATGGTCTTGATCTTGAATAAAACCCCTTGATGGGCCTCTTTCTGATGAAAATGGCACTTGATCCCTTGTTAGATGCCTTGTTATGCTATGTTATGCAAATGATTAGACTATGTACATGACTTAGTATGCAAATGACAATGCAATTGAAACATAAACCAAGTGAAATAGGTTGAGCAAATTTTAGGGTGCAACAGCTACCCCTATTCAAGCGACTTGGACCCGACTGGGTGAAGAGCGAACGACCTTCAAACATTCGAGGTACGAGACGGTTGAATACCAAGAACCCGGAAATTTGCCAACCGCAGAAATAAACTCCATCACTGCTTGGGGAACAACATTCGTCGATTGAACCTGATTGTTACGGTAACCACTGATCAACTACCTGATGCAGATCTGATTAACTGCCTGCGCAACACCAAACTTGTCAATATAGGAATAACCTGGATGACTTCATTGGGGAAGTACTTTTGTCAACAAACATAACTCTACCAACGATACAGGAAAAGAGCTTCGCCATCACTACGGGAAATACCACCGCCACCACTGCGGGAAATACTCTGGGAAAATAACACCGCCATCGCTACGGGAAATACTCCGCCATCACTATGGGAAGATAACACCTCCATCACTACGGGTAATAACTCCGCCACCACTACGGGCAATACTCTGCCATCACTACGGGAAAACAACGCCGCCATCGCTACGGGTAACACTCCGCCATCACTACGGGAAAATAACACCGCCATCGCTACGGGTAATACTCCGCCATCACTACGGGAAAACAACACCGCCATTGCTACGGGTAATACTCCGCCATCAATATGGAAAAACAACACCGCCATCGCTACGGGAAGTACTCCATCATCACTACGGGAAAATAACACCGCCATCGCTACGGGTAACAACTCTCTGTCACCACTACAGGAAAATAACACCGCCATCGCTACGGGTACTAACTCTCTGTCACCACTATAGGAAAATAACACCGCCATCGCTACGGGTAATAACTCTCTGTCACCACTACAGGAAAATAACACCGCCATCGCTACGGGTAATAACTCCGTCACCACTACGGGAACATAACACCGCCATCGCTACGGGTAATAACTCCGTCACCACTACGGGAAAATAACACCGTCATCGCTACGGGTAATAACTCCGCCACCACTACGGGAAAATAACACCGCCATCGCTACGGGTAATAACTCCATCACCGCTACGGATAAAAATTCTGATTACAGCTCCTCTGCCTATCTTTGCAGTGGCTAACTCCATCAATCAAATGGGTAACACATAATGGTCCAATCTTTCAATCTTTAATGTTGACACAGTAATAAATCTGAGAAGGACTCTACTGGGAATTTTCTGAACCCAAACTGCCAGACACCTACTTCGACATAGGCGGCATCTTCTACCACTTGATTCGCGAAACCTTTTGATAACGTCATAACAACAATCTCGAAGAAATACTCCGCTGGAGGGGTAAGAGAAACTTAACCAAGCAACTCTGTGGGGAATAATGACAAGGCAAACATTATCGCCACATGTCTCATGCTGAGACATTTAATATTTGGTAATTGATCTGAGCAAGAGCTCTCTCCACCTGCTAGGGAAACAACACTTGGATACCAAAGGTTAACCAACCTAGCCTATATTTCAAAATGCGCATGTTTGACAATGGCGTAATGCTCCGTACAGCACGGATATGCTACGCGTTTTTGGGTAGATGCAAATATGACACTATATGCAAATGCATATGCAGGCTCAAGCTGTTGGGGAAACTTTGACAAGCTTGCTTCAACACGGCTGTTGAAAGCGAATATCACCATGTTGGGGATGAACGGGTATCATAAAGTCCTCCGGCCAAAATAAATGTCGGGCATACAACCAACTCTGCCGAGGAGATTAAACTTTGATTTCCACTGGGAGGAAAGAACACCTGCTGGGGGGAGTAACTCCACTGGGGAAGAATCGACTCTCTTGGGGAAAGTAAACAGACTGAGCAAGAAACGACTCAGCTGGGGAACGATGAAATCCCTATGGAGGAAACGATGATGTCTGGACACAACTTACAAACTCGGAGTTACCACTCCGCTGGGGATAATCATCCTGACGAAGGCATGACGACCTGCGGGAATAAAAAACCGTCTTCTATGGGAATAATCTTTCTGAACCAATTATGACTTGGCTAAACTCTGCGGGAACCCTCCAAACTGGGGATTGATCGTTCACATACTCGACTCCCTGGGGAGTGCAACCTCTGCAAAGGATACTGATTTTAACTGGCTGGAGATATCCTCTGGGGATAAGCTGCGACTAGCTGGGGAAATTGGTCTCTTCGGTAGGGATAAGATCATCTCCACCTCTGGGGATGAGGCACGATCTGATGGAGAATAGCATCAAATAAAGTCAGGTCCTTTATCCCGAGACTCAAGATGGGGAATACGAATTCAATCCACCTTCGTGGAAATTTGCCCCCACGATACCAACATGCCCCAGTCTGAATTCTAGGACACCTCATTTTGAAAGGAAAAAGTTTGTCATGAGACCACCTTGCAACGGCTTGCCCCTGAATCGGCAACAATTTTGAAAAACACCCTACAATTTTTGTACCCTGACGGCCAGACATGAACCACTTCTGCCTCTCGAACCTCGAAGAGGTGTGCCAACAAAATAGCTTTCGTGCCCTTGGGGTGACCTGTCCCAGTCTTGCAATAATCTTTTGCCCCTGATCGACTGATTCGTGGAGCAGTGCCCATAGCCGCGAGAGATTTTCCAAATCTCGACCTAATTGCCCCAGATTAACTAATTTTTTGATGGCTGACCTTACTGGGGGTAACCGAACGTGCCAAGTATGATTGGACTTCTGTCGGGGATTGCTTACCCGTGCCAATGAAGATTGGACTTTGCTGGGGAAAACAGACGGAGTCTTCATGCGTACCGACGAGGGTTGGATTTCGAAATGATGCGTCAACACGGATTGGGCCTTATAGCGATTGCTAATATGGATTGGGCTTTTAGGCTATCCGGGATGGGTCATACACGCCTGACGCTGGACAACATCCTGTCTGAATTCACGGTTTCCAGTTGAAGGGTCAATAGACGGTAACACGATTTCCCAACAATTCGTCTCAAACTTGAAGATCAGCTGAATCTGTTCCAGTAGCTCTGAGTAACTCTGATAACACGGAGAAGAACAAATCCTTCGCTTCTGATATGCCCCAGCCTGTGGGACCTTTGTGGGATAGTCCTTAAAAGGAAATCTGAAAATATGTACCCTGATGGTTTGATATGAACTGCCCCAGCATTCTGAACTTCAGAGAGATACTTCAAATCAAGTGCCTCTCGAATAAGGAATAACTTTTGCGCCCTTAGGATGGCCTGCCCCTGATCCGTACCCCGAAAGGATTCACCCTCAATCAAACAACTCTGTACATGGTTGGCTTCACCATCTCTGAAGTGATTTGCCCCTTGAATGAGCGTAACTTAACCTGATCTGATCTCACACTGGAAGGATCTCTCCTCAAATTACAGCATTCTGGATGATTGCCCCTGATTGGGTCTCGAGAAGATTCGCTTCTGATCAACTGCTTCTCAAACAAACTGTCCCATAATCAACTGATGCTTCGGGACTTGTACTCAGACCAACTGATTCCGAACTCACTGGAAATCAATGCCCCGGATTTACAGGGTTTCTCAACATTCACCATTCTGATCCAGACCGCTGAATTATTCAGTCCTATTTGATTATTCCCTGTTGTAATTTCCTTCATGTCAACTACTGACCTGCAAGTAAAATTGTTTATTCACGAATGGTAATTTTAATGCAGTGTTCATGCTGATTTTGAAAAAAGTTGTGTTGTCACTCATTTACATGTCATGATTGTGAGTGACGAATGAACCAGAGTTCAAACGTAGTGCTGAAGTGATCAGTGAAAAGTAAAACAAGGATATGATTAGAAAATCAAGAAGGAGTCAGGTTACTCAACCTTATCGTAATGCGCTTTCAGAATAAACCCTACCTCAATTAGGTCTTTTAAGGGTTGTATCGTGGTCGGGTTCACGGTTCGTGAAACAAAGGATATTTGGCTCAAATTACGATTTGTACCCACCCCTTCTACGTGATGATCTCCGATCCTAATGTTCAGTTAACTTGGCATAAGCGCTCGCCTCTTCGAGAGGTATGTTGAATGGTAAGAACCATAGTTAAGGAACTCACAAGGTTTTTCGGAGTGACAGTTACTCCTTTTTCGTTTTCGGTGTCTATATCTACACGACTTTGTTCCTTGTTCGAGGATTTTTCTATTGATATCCTTTCTTTTTCATTCTTTTGATTCCCTAATTTTTGCCTGGACTGACTCCTTTTGAGTTCTTTTCGATTGTTTTTTTGAAGTCCAGCGGGATGCCCTGATTTTTTCCTAAGTATTAGCTTTCCAGCTATTCATTTCTTTTACTTAGTGGGCTTTCTCTTTCTTTTCTTGGAACAAGTCGTGTGACACTGGTTGTCTTGATTGCTCCGAAAGGACTGCAACTGTCTTACTCCTGATTGGTGAGATTTAACCATTGTGGTTGACGAGGTACGACCTCTTGAGAGGACTAAACTGCGATTGGTTCTCAAAAGGCAACACTCCTCTATAAGACTTGAACACTTGGTCAAGCTAACTGACAACTACCCTGCCCCGGGTTAAGATGTGAGGGTTTAAAAGTCCGAAAGGAACTCCTACTTCTTGGCTCGAAGTGGTTAACAAGGGACTAACTCCTTATATCTCCAGTGTTTGGGGGATTTGAAACAATGCCTTGTACGTCATCGGCAAGGTTTTATCCGAAAGCATACGATCATCGGTTATGAGTATTCAGTTTCGTCATCCTCCCTACAATCTTTGCTAATCACAGTGACAACGTGGAATGAATAAAATGCAAGTGTCAGTGCAATGCAATAAATGAGCGACAGCGACATGATTAATTCAGAAAAATGCATAGTCACTTTATCAATATTACCATTCGAAACAAACAATGTTTAACAACAAGTAGTAACTAACAGAAAAGAAACTACAAATGCAAATGATAGAGAAGTCTGAGGACTGCCAATGCTGAGGGCGCACGCCTGTCTGGACCACTGGCTTCTTGAAAAGGACCCTCTGAATCTACGAGCTTAGACAGCTGAGAGGTTGGCATGAACAAACAAAATTCCTTCTGGAAAGGAAATTCACTCTTGGTCGATCAACTGTTGTACTTTTGCCTGAAAAGCTTTACAATCTTCAGTTGAATGTCCCGGGGATCCGCCATGGTAACCACACTGAGCGTGGGGATTGTACCCAGGAGGGTAAGGCTCTGGAACAGGCTTAATAGCTTTAGGTTCTATTAGAACACAGATTGGCTCTTAATAATATCTCTTTGTTTTGATGATAACTGTTAGGAAATTATGTATTTAAGAATTATATACTCTAAAATTTGCTTGAGAGTTTTACTGCAGATTGTAATGAAATTAACACTCCAGAAGCAAATCTGAATTATATACAAGAAGTTATCTAGACTCTGAAGCGCCAGATGCACTCATTAGAAGATTCTGACTGCTACTTACAGAAGTTCCTGAGCGTAGCCTCCAGAAGGATCTGAAGCAAGAAGCTCAAGAAGAATCTGAATCAAACAGATGCATCTGAAGCGAAGAAGAATATTGTATGAAGAGTTTCTCAAAGCATAGTTTTTACAGAAGTTTCTGAAAGTACTAAAGCTGCCAGTACTGAAGTTCTGTGTCAAATATGCTCTGATGATCAACACGCTGAAAGCACACATGCTGCAGACTCTGATACAGCAAAGTTCTGAACATCATTAGAAGACTCTGACTCAATCAGATTCTGATGAACTTGCTGAAAACTAAAGAAGAATTATTCAAAGATTATATCCGTTGGAGTAATTCAAACGTCTCTTTCCTCATTTGTGCTAGACACAAGAACACAGACAAAAAGGATTTTTCTGTGCCTTCTACTTCTAGGAAAGGTCACTTGGTGTAGAGACAAAAAAGGCTCAGACCTTTTTGGACACTCCTCTCAATGCTCAGTTCTCCTTGGATCAGCTGCCTATAAAAGGAAGACTCCACCAAATTCTTCAGTGAGACATTTTTGCTGAAAAGAAATCATAACATTCAAAGCTCTCATTCTTTCATATTCTTCTAAGAATTATTTGTACTTAAACTTAAGAGAAAAATCACTGTTGTGATAAAAGCTTTTTAGAAGCATTCATACTCTTGTATTTGATTTACATTGATTGTAAAGGTTTTCCTTAAGAGGATTCAGTTAGAATCAGTAGCTCTTGAGAAGACTAAGAACAGTTGTTCTTAGGTGTTACTATTGTAATCTGTTTGATTAAATAGTGGATTAAGTCCTTGTTGAGAAAGGCAAATCACTCTAGGAAGGGTGGACTGGAGTAGTTGAGTTCAATGAACCAGGATAAAAATAATTGTGTTCTTATTTCTAATTTTAATCTATCATACTTATTCAACCCCCCCCCCCCCTTCTAAGTATTATCTCACCTTCAGTTGGCATCAGAGCTCCGGTTCTGTGTGTGCTACCACTTAACAGTGACAGTAAAATCTAGAGAGAAATACTTTGATATATATTTATTTGTTACAATGGCTGATAATACAATATCCAACATTAACAATAAATATGAAGAAAGGGACAGAATCAGCACCAAACCCCCTATGTTTGATGGGGAGAAATTTGATTACTGGAAAGACAGAATTGAGAGTTTTTTCCTAGGATATGATGCTGATCTATGGGATCTAGTCATAGATGGATATGTCCATCCCAATGATGGGAATGACAAGAAGATAGACAGAAAATCTATGACAGATGCTTAGAAGAAAGATTTTACAAATCATCACAAAGCCAGAACTATATTATTGAATGCAATTTCCCATACTGAGTATTAAAAAATTACAAACAGGGAAACTGCTTTTGATATGTTTGAATCATTAAAAATGACTCATGAGGGAAACTCTCAAGTCAAGGAGACAAAAGCTCTGGCTCTGATCCAGAAGTATGAGGCCTTCAAGATGGAAGACTCTGAATCTGTTGAAGCCATGTTCTCCAGATTTCAGATCCTCACAGCTGGGCTAAAGGTTCTGGACAAGGGATACTCTACATCAGATCATGTAAAGAAAATCATCAGAAGTCTACCTACCAGATGGAGACAAATGGTGACTGCCTTGAAGATGGCTAAAGATCTGAACAAGATCTCTTTAGAAGAACTCATCAGCTCACTGAGGAGCCATGAAATTGAGCTTGAGGAAGATGAACCTCAGAAGAAAGAAAAAGGTAAATCTGTTGCCTTAAAATCTAACAAATCTACTAAAGCTTTGCAGGTTATTGAAGAAAGCTCTGAAGAATCTTCTTCTGAAGAAGAAGATGAATTATCCATGCTGTCCAGAAGGATCAACAAACTCTAGAAGCACAAGGGAAAGAAATTCAACAACTTCAGAAAATCTGATAATAGAAAGGAATCTTCTAGGCACAGAAGATCTGGCAAGAAAGAAGTTGTGTGCTATGAGTGCAAAGAACCTGGGCATTACAAGAATGATTGCCCCAAACTTCAAAAAGAAAAACCCAAGAAGAAGTTTAACAAAAAGAAGAAGGTTCTGATGGCAACATGGGATAACTCAGATGAATCTGAATCATCTTCTGAATTAGAAGAAGAATGTGCTAATGTTGCACTGATGGCCAGCACAGAAGATCAAGAGGAAGGAACCTCAGGATATGAATCAGATTCTGAATCTGATGATGACGCTGAAGAGGTAATGGCTAAACTTACTAAAGAAGAACTGATAAAGGTTTTATCAGATGTTCTGAAAAGTTACAACAATATCAAACTCAAATACAAGAAGCTGAAAAGCAATCTTGAATCTAAGATTGATCTTCTGAAGACAGAACTTGTTGATCAAAAAGAAATTAATCTGAAAATCAAAAATGACTGTGAAACAACTCAACACGAATCTGAATCTGAGACTAAGTCATGTGAAAGCATTTTAGAAAAATATGACTCTAGTTTTCAGAGATTCCTTACTAAGAGCATAGACAGAAGCAAGATGGCTTCTATGATCTATGGTGTTAGTGGAAACAACAGAAGAGGTATTGGATATGAATCTTCATCTGGAAGAAATCCAAAATCTGTTGACAAACTTTTCATCAAGAAGACACCTCTGTACTCTCAATTTAAGTTTGGTCACTTAAATGACATTAAACACACAAGCTCTGAGAAGAATACTTATGTGTTTAAACCCAAGGTTAGTCAGAATAAACATTATGTTGAAAAACAGAAGTTTAGACAAACCTCCAGAACCACTAACCCTAACGGACCCAAGAAGATCTGGGTACCTAAAAGTAAAATAATCCCTGTTGCAGATGTTCTTAGCAGCAAGGTCAGGACACCAATCATGGTACCTGGACTCTGGATGCTCACGACACATGATAGGAGAAAAGTCTATGTTCCAAAGCCTGGAACTTAGATCTGGAGGTGATGTGAAGTTTGGAGGGAACCAGAAGGGCAAGATCATTGGATCTGGCACTATTGGAAATGGTAAACTTCCCTCTATTACTAATGTTTTACTTGTTGAAGGGTTAAAGCATAACCTATTGTCCATAAGTCAATTAAGTGACAATGGTTATGATATCACCTTTAATCAAAAATGTTGTAAAGCTATTAGTCAAAAAGATGGCTCTATCCTATTTAGTGGTAAGAGGAAAAACAACATTTATAAAATAAATCTTTCAGAACTTAAAATTCAAAATGTTAAATGCCTCTTGTCTGTTAATAAAGAGAAATGGGTCTGGCACAGAAGATTGGACCATATTAATATGAGACGTATATCTCAGATTAATAAACTTAATCTTGTCAGAGGACTCCCTAATCTGAAGTTCACTTCAGATGCTCTTTGTGAAGCATGCCAAAAAGGGAAGTTTTCAAAAACATCTTTTAAATAAAAAAATGGTGTTTCTACTTTCAAACCACTAGAACTACTTCATATTGATCTGTTTGGACCAGTGAAAACTGCATCCATCAGAGGCAAGAAGTATGGATTAGTCATTGTTGATGACTTTAGTAGATGGACATGGGTAAAGTTCTTAAAACACAAGGATGAGTCACACTCTGTGTTCTTTGACTTCTGCAAGCAAGTCCAGAATGAAAAGGATTTCAAAACTATAAAAGTCAGAAGTGATCATGGTGGTGAATTTGAAAATAAATATTTTGAAAAATACTTTTCTGAAAATGGCATTGCTCATGATTTTTCCTGTCCTAGAACTCCACAACAAAATGGGGTTGTAGAAAGGAAAAACAGAACTCTGCAAGAAATGGCCAGAACCATGATCAATGAGACAAATCTGGCAAAACACTTTTGGGCAGAAGCAATCAACACAGCCTGTTACATTCGGAACAGAGTGTCTGTAAGACCTCTTCTGAAGAAGACTCCTTATGAATTGTGGAAGAACAAAAAGCCCAACATTTCATATTTTCATCCTTTTGGATGTATTTGCTATATGTTAAACACTAAGGAAAATCTGAGCAAGTTTGATTCCAAAGCACAGAAGTGTTTCATGCTTGGATATTCTGAACGCTCCAAAGGCTACAGAGTATACAACACTGAGACACAGATTGTGGAAGAATTATTCATGTCAGATTTGATGATAAGCTTGGCTCTGAAAATCCAAAGCAGTCTGATAACTCTGCAGATAGGGAAGTAGTCTTCATTGACTCTGAAGTTTCAGAAGCAGACAAAATTCAAGTGAAGGAACCAGAAGCAACGCTAGATGCTATTCCTTTAACCTCTTAGATGAATAATCTAAACATTTCTGAAGAGTCAACTATTAGAGGATCATCATCCAGAATTAAAGCTTCTCATCTAGAGGATGTCATTATTGGAAAGAAGGATGATCCCATCAGAACAAGATCCTTTCTAAGATCATCTGAAGCATCACTATTTGGACTAGTGTCAGAAATTGAACCATCTTCTGTAGATGAAGCTCTGCAAGAAAATGATTGGATTATTGCCATGCAAGAAGAGCTAAATCAATTCAGCAGAAATGATGTATGGGATCTAGTTCAAAGACCTCAAGGATTCAATATAATTGGTACAAATGGGTTCTTCAGAAATAAGCTAAATGAGAAAGGAGAAGTTGAAAGGAATAAGGCAAGGCTGGTTGCTCAAGGGTACAATCAGCAAGAAGGTATTGATTACACTGAGACATATGCTCCAGTGGCAAGGTTAGAATCTATACGTCTTCTTATTTCATTTGCTGCACAAAATAACATCACCCTATATCAGATGGATGTTAAGAGTGCCTTTCTTAATGGTATTATAGAAGAAGAAGTTTATGTCCACCAACCTCCTGGTTTTGAAAATGAAAAATTTCCAGATCATGTTTTCAAATTAAAGAAGTCTCTATATGGTTTAAAACTAGCTCCCAGAGCTTGGTATGAGAGATTGAGCAATTTTCTTCTAGAGAAGAATTTCATCAGAGGCAAAGTGGATACAACACTCTTTTGTAAATCATTTAAGAAAGATCTTCTAATTTGCCAAATTTATGTAGATGATATTATTTTTGGATCAACAAATATTATACTTGGAAAGGAGTTTGCTACATGTATGCAGGCAGAATTTGAGATGAGCATGATGGGAGAACTCAGATTCTTTCTAGGAATCCAAATTAATCAAACTCCAGAGTGCACCTACATACATCAGACAAAATATGTTAAAGAACTTCTGAAGAAATTTAACATGTCTGATAGTAAGCTGGCAAAGACTCCAATGCATCCTACTAGCTCACTTGGCAAGGAAAAGGTAAGTAAGAAAGTAGACCAGAAGCTCTACAGAGGTATGATTGGCTCTCTTCTTTATCTTACTGCTTCTAGACCTGACATATTGTTCAGTGTTTGCCTGTGTGCTAGATTCCAATCAGATCCTAGAGAATCACACTTGACAGTTGTCAAGAGGATTCTAAGGTATCTGAAAGGTACTTCTAATGTGGGTTTGTGTTACAGAAAATCTGATGATTTCAAATTAGTTGGATTCTGTGATGCTGACTACGCTGGAGACAGAGTGGAAAGAAAAAGTACTTCTGGAAGTTGTCAATTTCTAGGAAGAAATCTAATCTCATGGTACAGCAAGAAGCAACCCACAATTGCATTTTCAACCATAGAGGCAGAATACATTGTTGCTGCTGGATGTAGCACGCAGATGCTCTGGATGAAGAGTCAACTAGAAGATTATCAAATTTTTGAAAGTAACATTTCTATCTTCTGTGATAATACTTCTGCTATATGTTTGTCCAAGAATCCCATTTTACATTCTAAGGCAAAACATATAGAAATTAAGCATCATTTCATCAGAGACTATGTTCAGAAGGGAATCATAAATTTAGCCTTTGTTGATACAGATCATCAATGGGCAGATATTTTTACAAAACCCCTTGTTAAAGATAGATTCAAATTTATTCTGAGAAATATTGGTATGGATTTTTGTCCAGAATGATATTTGTTAGAAGCATATTTTTACAGATGCAAAAATGCCTAATGCTCTGAAGTATTTCTTCTGTTTGCTTATTTTATTCTGATCAATATTTCTTTTGTGAAACTCTGAACTAACAATCTTTAGAAGATCTGAACATTGGCTAACGTTTCATTTCCTAAGATAATTCAGAACACATGCAAGCAAACACGTGTCACACTAAATCTGAAGAGGTGGCATGTACATAACTGAAGAGACGTTTGAGGTGAAGTTTGAATAGTGAAAATCTTGATTTTCCCCCCAAATTGTCAGAAGCAATTAATGTTTTGAAATGATTATTATTCTCTTCATTTAATGCTTGTTAAAACATGCAAAAATTTCTGATTGATGGTATGCCTAAGTGTTTTAGTATAAATACATGACTTATTTTCACTTTCACACTTTTACACTCTCAGAAATTATGTGTGTTTTCATCTCCTCTTTTCTCTGCATAAAAACCCTAAACCTAAGTGTGTGACAAAGCATTCTTCAATGGCAACTTCATCATCAACAGCTGCTCAATTCCAATCTTCTATGGCTGTTGTAACTTCAGAAAACATGGGTGTTGCTCCCTATTCTCCTCCCAAAAGAACTCTTCTAACCCCTGTTGAACAATTGGAAGTTCTATGTGAATCCATGGTAGAGTTTGACTCTCTTGCAAAAAATGGGTTTGAGTTTCGTTCCATCATTGGAGCTCAAGGATGGGTTAAATATTTTGATAGGCTCATTGGACCAGTTTACCCTCTACTGGTGAAAGAATTCTGGATCCATGCATCTGTTTATCCCAAGTTCATCTTATCTTCTGTACTGGGAAAGGGGATCATTATCACAAAAGATCTGATCAGAAAATTAATAGGATATGAAGAAACAGATGGTGTTTCCCACTTGCCAGCTGGGCGTGTGGACATGGATGAGGTATATGAAGAAGTAATGACTGCTGGTCAAGCTTCTAACAAATTCAAAGATCTGAAGCCTGACTACAAGATCTGGGCCAAGATCTTCATGGGATGCATCCACCACAGGAAGTCAACTAATTCTCCAGACTATGTCAATAATGAACAACTCTATTTCATGTATTGCCTTAGTCAGAGCACCAAGGTAGATCTTTCATACATTCTTTTTATGCATCTGTGGAACCATATCAATGCATTTAGAGAGTATGTGAAAGAGAAGGGAGAGAAGATCAGAACCTGGATCCCCTTTGGAAGGTTGATCTCAGATATTCTAACTGAGAATGGTTTGGTCACTGCTCTGTACGCTGCTGGAGTCACAGAGGAATTAGAATCTATAATGGGAAAGCCTCTGAATGCTAAAAGTCTTCAGAGACTCAAAATTGTTGATGAACTCACAACAGCGCCCAAGAAGCTGAATGTGTCTGAATTGAATAAGAGGGTTCCTGTAGATGACTTTCCCTTATTCTTTGCTGAAGAGCCCAGACATATAGTTGTGATGTATATTGATCAATGCAAGAAGGAAGGAAAACCTGTTCCTGCTAATGTGATTCGGCTAGCTAGACAACCACTACCAGATGTAGAAGAAGAAGAAGCACAACTTCAGAGGAAAAGGACTCAGCCAGTAGCATCGTCTGAACCTGCTCAGAAGAAAGTAAAGATTGCTGAGAAGCCAAAGAAGCTCTTGAAGAGAAAAGAATCTGAAGACGCTGCTTTTGTACCAGCCAAGAGGATCAAAATAAAAGGTACTAAATCTTCTGTATCTTCTGCAAATATTGTTATAAATGATTATAATCTTAAGTCTGTACCAAAACCACCTTCAACACAAACCACTTCTGTTACTGCTCCTAGTTCTAAATCACCACAAAAACAAACACCTGTTCCAACTCAAACAACAACAAAAAAAATTCCAACACCAACAGTTTCTGTACCAAAACCTTCTCAACCTAAAATTCATATCAAACAGTTTGTTCCACAAACACAATCCTCTAAAAAATAACCATCAGAACAACAACCTACAAAATCATCTGAACAACCAGCAAAGCAACAAGTATCTCAATCAGAAAAAGCATCTAAAAATCAACCACCACCAAATAATCCTCCATCTAAACCCACTGCATCTGAACCTACCAAAGTCACTTCTGCTCCAATTTCATCAGAACCAATCAATATTCCATCTGACTCACCCATCTCAGAACAACCATTAAAACCATCTGAAATTCCTTCAGAACAAACCAATACTTCTGAACCTCACATCCCTGAGACAGAAGTTCTTGATGTCACACCCTTAAAAACGGTGTTTCAAGTATCTTCTACCTCGTGCACACCAACCACATCTTCTAACTCCTCAGAATCAGAAATTCACCCAGATTTTCTAATCTCTCCATCTGAAAAATACTCTGAGGTAAACCAATCTGAGCCTTCTATACCTTCAAAAAACCCCATTCCAGATCCTATTCCCACACCTACACCATCATCTGAGATTTTAATCCCCAATTCAAATCCAAGATCTTCTATATCTTGTGCCCAAGTGTCCTCTCTGTTTCATAATTTGGCCTATGGTTTCAAACTAAAAGAGTTTTATGACAGAGTTGAACCATCTGACCCCATCAACCCTCTGAAACCAAAACTGACCATGACCCTTCCATCTGTGATTCTTGATTACATAAAATCCATGTCAGATGTAGGATTTTTAGCTACCATATCATGTTCTGCAAAATCTGATAAAGCTGTTGCTTCAGCTCTGCAAATATCATCTGATACACCTGCTGTCTCCAAGAAACCTCCAAAATCTGCCTTCAAACCTTACTCAAACAAACCCTCTGATGTGGTTTCTCACCCCACTAAAGTAAAACCAAATCTGTTAAAAGCTTTAAACAGATCCCTACCTCACAAACTTGAAATTCCCTTCTTTCCATACTATCCTCCTCCTCTGATCTCCATCCAAAAATCAATTTTTCCACCAACTCCCCAACCTAAACCTGTAACTCTGGAAACTTTGTTACGCCCAAAGCCCAGACTTAATGTTAATCATTTATTTCAAATATTTTTGCAAGAAATACAGATGTATTTAGGTACTGTTCAGAAGAAATGCTCAGCAACAATGGATGCCAAAGAATCTGACATCATCTGGAATGGATTCATCAACAGATTCAACTTTGTAGCTTCAAATCTGAAGAACGTCTGTTCTGATGATGCAAAGCTCAGATTTGCTGAGGCTGCAAGGACTCTATTCTGGACTGTCAACAAATCTGCACCTCTGCTTCTTCTAGATGCTCCTCCACCATCAACAGAATCTACTGAAAATGCATCTGAAGAGAATCAATTGGCTATGACTCTGGTAGATCCTTCTTCTACTTCAAATGCTCCAGACTCTACAGAACCAATGGAAATTGACTCTGTTCAGGCTACAGAACCTAATCATACTTCTTCATCTGAGATAAAGAAAGAACATCCAGATTTTAAAGATAAGATTGCTGCTCTGGAAGCTGGACAGTCAGAGATCAAATCCTGGATGGCTAAGCAGGATAAGAAGTCTGAGGATATGACAGAATGGATGTCAAAGCAAGATGAAAAGAATGAAACTATGGCTAAGTGGATGTCCAAGCAAGAGCAATCATCCTCTGAGATTACAGATCTATTGAAGATGCTTTTGTCCAAACACTCTTAGATTTTTTTTTCATTCTAATGTTTCTGCATCTGTTGTTTGCATATGTACTCTTGATCTGATCAAATGAATGAATCAAAGTTTTCTCCATTGAATTGTCTAGATTACTGTTTCCTTTTACTTGTCCTTTTAAAAGTTTTTTTTTTACTTTTTGCTTATGACAAAAAAGGGGGAGAAAATATAGATCTGAACTGTTTAATATAACTTCATCAGAATGAAACTTCAGACAAACTTATTTTATCTAACATTTAATATGACTATTTCAGAACATTTGATAAGTACATTCTATAAAAGAAACTCTGAGTCTCTCAGATCATTTATCTATTATCAAACTCTGAATCTTAAATCTGAAAGGCATTCTGATCTTCAAATGTTATGAGAACAAACAAGATCTAACTCTGAAGATTACTCAAGGAAAAAGGGAAGTTTCTATTCCTTATTTATATTTAACTCAGGGGGAGATTCATCATCTCAGGGGGAGTTATAATTCTAATTTTTCCAATTAAACAAAATTTCTAATGCTTTTTGTCATCATCAAAAAGGGGGAGATTGTTAGAACACAGATTGGCTCTTAATAATATCTCTTTGTTTTGATGATAACTGTTAGCAAATTTTGTATTTAAGAATTATATACTCTAAAATTTGCTTGAGAGTTTTACTGCAGATTGTAATGAAATTAACACTCTAGAAGCAAATCTGAATTATATACAAGAAATTATCTAGACTCTGAAGCGCCAGATGCACTCATTAGAAGATTCTGACTGCTGCTTACAGAAGTTCCTGAGCGTAGCCTCCAGAAGGATCTGAAGCAAGAAGCTCCAAAAGACTCTGAAGCAGAAGCTCCAGAAGAATCTGAATCAGGCAGATGCATCTGAAGCAAAGAAGAATATTGTATGAAGAGTTTCTCAAAGCATAGTTTTTACAGAAGTTCAGAAGTTTCTGAAAGTACTAAAGCTGCCAGTACTGAAGTTCTGTGTCAAATATGCTCTGATGATCAACACGCTGAAAGCACACATGCTGCAGAAGACTCTGATACAGCAAAGTTCTGAACATCATTAGAAGACTCTGACTCAATCAGATTCTGATGAACTTGCTGAAAACTAAAGAAGAATTATTCAAAGATCATATCCGTTGGAGTAATTCAAACGTCTCTTTCCTCATTTGTGCTAGATACAAGAACACAGACAAAAAGGATTTTTCTGTGCCTTCTACTTCTAGGAAAGGTCACTTGATGTAAAGACAAAAAGGCTCAGACCTTTTTGGACACTCCTCTCAATGCTCAGTTCTCCTTGGATCAGCTGCCTATAAAAGGAAGACTCCACCAAATTCTTCAGTGAGACATTTTTGCTGAAAAGAAATCATAACATTCAAAGCTCTCATTCTTTCATATTCTTCTAAGAATTATTTGTACTTAAACTTAAGAGAAAAATCACTATTGTGATAAAAGCTTTTTAGAAGCATTCATACTCTTGTATTTGATTTACATTGATTGTAAAGGTTTTCCTTAAGAGGAATCAGTTAGAATCAGTAGCTCTTGAGAAGACTAAGAACAGTTGTTCTTAGGTGTTACTATTGTAATCTGTTTGATTAAATAGTGGATTAAGTCCTTGTTGAGAAAGGCAAATCACTCTAGGAAGGGTGGACTGGAGTAGTTGAGTTCAACGAACCAGGATAAAAAATAATTGTGCTTTTATTTCTAATTTTAATCTATCATACTTATTCACACCCCCCCTTCTAAGTATTATCTCACCTTCAGGTTCCACCAAAGAATTCTGGATCAAAGATGGCAGAATTTGGCTATACGGCATATGCACTGGGCGGGAAGGAGCATTCCTTCGTTCCAAGTTGTTACGAGGTCTGTTCTGATTCGGCTGCTGATTCTGATAAACTCGGCCATGAGCTCGATGATTTGCAAGAGAAGCGACATAAAGCTCCCGATATGGTTCCCTAGGCACAATTGTCTGTCCAAAATAGCGAGACACAGAAGATACCGACCGCTGAGAAGATGAAGAACCAACAGATTACACCGATTCATCTCGAGAATACCCAACATCTGTCATGATTGCATTGAGTATAATTCCTTCTTCAGTTTGGAAGCTACAGAGGGATTCAGTTTCACTAGCCTGACTGCTTGAAACATTCTGAATTCTTCCAATTTTCACGCCATGCTGAATGCGTTCACCTGCCCTTACCAATTCAGAGAAATTTGGTGCATTTCCAAGCATTCTTTTGAAGTACGGAACCTGCAGGGAGTCTACAAACATGCCCATTAACTCTTGGTCTAGGAGCGGCGGCTTCACTTTGGCAGCAAATTCTCTCCATCTCTGAACATACCTCCTGAAAGGTTCATTGTTCCCTTGAGACAATTCTTGCAACTGCATGCGACTAGGAGCCATGTCTAGGTTATAATCGTACTGCTTCAGAAAAGCTCTAGCTAAATCCACCCATGATCGGATATGATTACTCTCTAACTGCATATACCAACTCAGAGATGCCCCACTCAGACTATCCTGGAAGCAGTGAATCATCAACTTGTCATTTTGCACAAACGAAGTCATTCTTCGGCAGAACATCACCAAATGTTGCTTCGGACAGCAATCCCCTCTGTACTTCTCAAACCTCGGCGCTCTGAACTTCGGAGGTAACACTAGGCCAGGAACCCAACACATGTCTGCCGCGTAGAGGTTAACAACCTCTTTACCTTTCGAGGATTTAACTTTTCCTTCCACCGCTCGGAATCTTCTAGCATACTCAAGAGCTCTCGGGTCTTCGGTCTGGGCTATCGGGACCTCTCTTCGGGGATTCAGCGCACGGAAGACAACACCCTGATGATCTGAGGTATCAACAGAAGGAGAACGCTCACTTCGGACAACAAACGGCTCATGTAGACCTTGGTCCTTAACAGAAGGTTGTACAAGTCGAGTTGCAGTAAAGTTGTTTACTTGCGGGACGTCTTCGTCATGCATAGAACCATACAAAGGATTGGATGTCACAGTGAAACCTGACAAGGCATCAACAAACTGGAAGCTGCTCTCTGACATAGCTACCAACAACCTTCAACTGACTGATTCTGCTCAAATCTACCTCGACCTACTTCAACCCCCTGGTCGTCTTCTAATAATCAACACTTGCTCAAACCAAACACTGGAGAATCACCTTCAGAATCAAAACAACGGCTGGATAAGAGCTCCGGCTAGCTGGAGAATGATATGCAATATGATGCAAAATGTTTATGCAAATGTAATGCAAGATGCAGCAAACACGGGATCACAGCCCCCACAATCTCTGAATACTGCTGCGCTGCTGACTGAGTAAGTTCGCTCTGAAGAGAAGACCCAAAATAACGGGTAGGCTGGAAGTCAAGTTTCCTGCAAAAACCCTCCCACTCACGGGTATGGACCTAATCTGACAAGGTACGACATCCTATGCGGGTTCAATGTCACAGACTTTCAAGAGCGATGATACGATACCCAGGAGGTGTGGCATCATCATCCTTTGAAGCGGCCTCACTTAGTTGAATCCCAATTGATAGGTCCCTAGAGTCGACAATCCTCGGGTCAGACAACTTGTCGAGCCCTAAGGGCCAGGCAAGAAGCATCAAAGAGAATCTCGTCCGAGCGTAAATTTCGCGGCTAGCTGGTGCGAGCTAAGCAAGCAGGCTAACCACTACTCTCTACTTCTAAGTCTATGTGTAACCTCAAGCCCAGGTCCGACTCATCTCTCAACAGATCATCCTTTTCCCACAGCAACAATAACAGTATAAAGCTGATAATAAAATGCGGAAAGTAAAGACAGAAAGGTAAATATATACAACACCCATGACGGGAAAACAAGCGCTAGGATTGACTCGCATAGGGGATATTTCAGTCCCTAGCAGAGTCGCCAGCTGCTAGGGACAGGCCCAGACAGCTAGGAAGAAAACCCAAGGCGAGACTGGCATAGGGAACCATCGCAGTCCCCAGCAGAGTCGCCAGCTGTTGGGGATGACCCAGACAGCTAGGAAGAAAATCCAAGGCGAGACTCGCATAGGGAACCATCACCGTCCCCAGCAGAGTCGCCAGCTGTCGCTACTGCGAAAATCGGCGCCGGCTATGACAGAAGAGTTGCCACCGTGCGTTATTTATCCCAACAGAGGGAAAGGAAACGCTCGAAGTAAACCTACTGCAAAGACGGGAAAGGAATGGTCGTTGCAACCAAATCCTGGATTCGGGAGTCGATTACGCAAGGGGAAGGTATTAGCACCCCTCACGTCCGCCGTACTCGACGGGATCCACGCTTGTTTTCTGATACGGATTGTTATTCTATCTACTCTAAAGGTATGGGGTTAAAAAGAAAGAAAAAGTGACTCGGCAAAGTATCGCACTTTATGCCTACGTATTCCCGTCCAGAACGAGAAATCAGAGTCAACGTAGTTCGCCTACCTACGGGAAAGGAGGGGAAGGTTGCTCGCTAGGATATCGCATCCTATGCCTACGTACTTTCATACGACATGAAAGATCAGAGCAAACATAGTTCGGGCTACGGAAGACACAAGCTTGTCTGAATGTTTTTTATCTCCTTATGAAAGGGTTTTTCCTGATTAAGAGTCCAAGCGGACAAAAATGACACTTTGATGTTTGTTATCAGTCTTTTACGCAAGAACTTTCTTTTATGATGTTTGCAATCTCTGATGCACTAGAGACTATGATTTGAGGGTGACTACGTCTCATGTCACCCTAAGGGTAACACACTAAGCAATCAGGTTACTGAAGAGTGACCCTCCAACAACCTTCCTCAAATAGCTTAAGGCTCGTAGCGTATGGCATCGATTATCCTTATTACTATGTTTTGAGTTGTTCTGAGATAGAAGAGAAGTCTAGAATCCTAGGGTTTGAACTGGGAATCAAAACTACCCTAATGTTATCATGCATGGATTACAACCTAATGTCTGTCATAATTCCCTCCTGCACAAAGGAAATCAGAGATCCTAGGGGATAAACGGAAAAGAAACAGCAGAGATACAGTAAACAGTAAGTATGCATGAGATGCAGCAAAATAAGCAAGGCAAGGGAGTCCCACTCAATCTTGAACCTAAGAAAGCAATAGGCAAAGTGAATCAAATTCACTTCAAGCCTAAAGGGCAAGCAGCACAAGCCAACAGACAATACAGAGAAAAACAAAATATACAGAGGAGGCAACCCAAGCAGCAGCAACAAACTCCTACAACAAACAACAACAACACGCTCTGAACAGCAAAGTTGAAATGACATCAAAAGTCTTATCTTCGAGATAGATTCCATCTTCAAACTTCTTCAATCTTCATCTCCAAGCTTTAACAAGCACACTCCAACAAGAGATTTGTCATCAAGATCAAGTTGCAATGTTGGCATACTTGCTGAAAACCAAAGGAATTCAACAAGAACCAACATCGAAGTGGAAGTGTATCCTCAAAAGTTCTACTCTCTAGGGTATGCCCCACTTCCCTCCTAAGGAGAGATGGAACTTCCCTAAGAGTACTTTGCATCATAGGATAGAATAGAAGCAAACAATGCATTATATGTTTGATGGAAGAAATGAACTAATTGTACAAAAGCTCTCCCTAAAAGCCTAATTCTACCAACTCCTAAAACAAACTTAAAAGAGAAAGAAAGCTCCACTCCAAGCCCCACTCTTCAAGCCAAAGCATCTTCATCATGTCCAGAAGCTCCTCTAAAAAGGAATCCAAAGTCTTCAAGCTCCAAGTCCACCAAACGCTCCAAACAAGGCAAAGCACACAAGAGAGAACACCGAAAGCAACAATCATTTGCAAAACCCAAACAAAATAGCAAACTAAATTGTAAAATTCTAATAAAATTCCTATGTGAACATGCATGTTTGAACATTCTAACATTCTAGAATCAGGACCTAAATCAATTTCTAGGTCATCTAAACAATTACTAAATGAAATTTGGTCATGGGAAACCATTATTTGCGAAGGCTCTAAACTACACGCCTAAAACAGAATCTAATCAATTTTAAAAATTCTAAGAAAATTCCAGGGGAAACTTATGTATGTCCTCTAAATTATATCAAAAGAATCAGCTCAAAAGCATAAAGCATCAAAGAGAAAAAAGTTAAACAAACAGCAATATCAATTATGCATAACAATGGATATTAGCACAAAAGAAAATTCGTAACTAATTCAAATAAAATCCTAAAAATGCAAACTCAACTCCTACAGTGTCTTAATACAATCAAGATCTACAGAAAAAAGTTTCATAATTTTTCGATCATTTTTACTATTTTTAACGCAATTAATCCAAACAGCTATTAAAACAGAAAAAAAAGAACGAAAATGAATTAAACTAAGTTAATGTGCATTGGGCCAGTGGTGCGAACAACAGAATTCCAAAGCAATGTCTGTGTGGGTCTCGCGAGTGGGGGTGGAAACAGTACCCGCGCGGTACTGTAGCTGTTCCGGCGGTGACATTTTTTCGGTAACTTCCGAGCAACATAACTCCATCGATTCTTAACCGTTTCGCACGAAATTTTAGTCAAACTTGAAGGAAAAAAATCAACGATTCCAAATATGATCTTGTATTCCATCAAAACTCCATGATCAAAGAGATATATCATCATCAAGAAAATATACTCATCCAAAAAAGTCTCTAATCCTTAATTTCTTGATCCTAATTTCATCTATACATTTTCCAGATCCTAACCACATGAATAAACTAATCTAATTCGTCCTAAAATCATAGAAAAAGTGAATTTCACATACCGGCTTCGGAGCGTCGAAACGGAGTAGTTGGAGCTCGTTTTTTCTTGCCAAAAAAAGTGCGGAAAACCTTTGTTGAAGTTTGTTGGAGAAGATTAAATTCTTGATAACTTTTTCTCTTCCAAACTCCAATGTCAATCTATGGTTTTTGCACAAATGAATCACCAACCCTTGCTTTGAACCTCTTCACAAGTATATATAGAATGTATTTGAAGACCCTAGAAAGCTCTAGATTGATCCTATAGAATGTATTTGAAGACCCTAGAAAGTTCTAGATTGATCCAATGAGAAAATCAACTTCTCATGTCATGAAAATCTCTTCTTATGCTATGCACATACCATCTCATGTTTTTGCTTGCAATTCACTTGGTTATGAGTTTAAATTCTCTCCAAATGAGATATTGGAGGTGTATGGATGGAAAGGAGCCTTGCATTTGCTTGGAAGTGTGGTTTTGCATATGTGCCTTATGATGCAAGTAACCAATTTACAAAGCAAGTCCTTGAAATAACCCTCAATTCAAAATTGTGGCAATGCCATTGTCTTTAAAATGCATTTTACAATCAAATTGGTATGTCATATGGCTTGTTTGTAACCTCTAACCCAAAATTTGATTTTTTCCACCAAACTTTATTTGACTTATTCCCCTTTTTTAGGCCATTTTAAGTGACTTTTTTGAAATAAGCTGATCAATCCACCATGATGACTTATTTGACCTAAAAACATCATTTTAAGCACATTCCATGTTGAACAATTTTTCATTTGAGAAGTGGAACATGGAGATTTTGACCTATGCTAAAAAATGACCTGTAATTCAACTTTCCCAAAATACCCCTAGATTGCCAAGACCATAACTTGAATTCTACAAATCCTCTTGAGGACTTATAGTACTCAAATTAAAGATAATATCAATATCTACAACTCTTATTCTGGCCAAGAATCCATTTGAAAACTCCTTGATGGTAAAAAGTTGCTTGGAAGTCAAGTGACTTTCACAGATAAATTTCAGTATCCTCTGGGGACCCATAACTTACAAGAACCATAACTTGAGTTCTATAAATCTCCTTGAAGACTTCTAGTACTCAAATTAAAGCTATTTAGATGTTCTACAAGTTTCATGTTGACCAAGACTTCATTTGAAACTTGCATTTTGACTTATCTGGCTTGGAAGTTAGGTCTGAATTAGGGTTTTTTACACTGAAACCCTAATCTAGTAACTCCTCTTCTTCTTGATTCCTTTTGATTTCTCCTTGGAACAACACCACACATGCATCCAAATACCAATTCATGAATTCCACATACTCCAAGTAGGCCTTGATGCCCTCCAATCCACCATTTGACTTATGGTTGACCTAGGGTTGACCCAGATGAAACCCTAGTTGACTGCATTCAACTGTAGCTCTGGTACTTGTATTAATTTTTTGTCTCATCTTCAAAATGAACCTCTAGGTCTTCCATGATCTTTTTACACCTTCCATGGCTCACACACTCATTGATGATCTTCAACATATCCCCCAGATTGGGAGAGAAATCCACTGGTTGACCTTCAAACTTCTCAAAACTTCAACTCATTTCTTGATTACTTGGATGGTCTTGATCTTGAATAAAACCCCTTGATGGGCCTCTTTCTGATGAAAATGGCACTTGATCCCTTGTTAGATGCCTTGTTATGCTATGTTATGCAAATGATTAGAATATGTACATGACTTAGTATGCAAATGACAATGCAATTGAAACATAAACCAAGTGAAATAGGTTGAGCAAATTTTAGGGTGCAACAGCTGCCCCTATTCAAGCGACTTGGACCCGACTGGGTGAAGAGCGAACGACCTTCAAACATTCGAGATACGAGACGGTTGAATACCAAGAACCCGTAAATTTGCCAACCGCAGAAATAAACTCCACCACTGCTTGGGGAACAACATTCGTCGATTGAACCTGATTGTTACGGTAACCACTGATCAACTACTTGATGCAGATCTGATTAACTGCCTGCGCAGCACCAAACTTGTCAATATAGGAATAACCTGGATGACTTCATTGGGGAAGTACTTTTGTCAACAAACATAACTCTGCCAACGATACAGGAAAAGAGCTCCGCCATCACTACAGGAAATACCACCGCCACCACTACGGGAAATACTCTGGGAAAATAACACCGCCATCGCTACGGGAAATACTCCACCATCACTACGGGAAGATAACACCGCCATCACTACGGGTAATAACTCCGCCACCACTACGGGCAATACTCTGCCATCACTACGGGAAAACAACGCCGCCATCGCTACGGGTAACACTCCGCCATCACTATGGGAAAATAACACCGCCATCGCTACGGGTAATACTCCGCCATCACTGCGGGAAAACAACACCGCCATCGCTACGGGTAATACTCCGCCATCACTATGGAAAAACAACACCGCCATCGCTACGGGAAGTACTCCGTCATCACTACGGGAAAATAACACCGCCATCGCTACGGGTAACAACTCTCTGTCACCACTACAGGAAAATAACACCGCCATCGCTACGGGTACTAACTCTCTGTCACCACTACAGGAAAATAACACCGTCATCGCTACGGGTAATAACTCTCTTTCACCACTACAGGAAAATAACACCGCCATCGCTACGGGTAATAACTCTGTCACCACTACGGGAACATAACACCGCCATCGCTACGGGTAATAACTCCGTCACCACTACGGGAAAATAACACCGTCATCGCTACGGGTAATAACTCCGTCACCACTACAGGAAAATAACATCGCCATCGCTACGGGTAATAACTCCATCACCGCTACGGATAAAAATTCTGATTACAGCTCCTCTGCCTATCTTTGCAGTGGCTAACTCCATCAATCAAATGGGTAACACATAATGGTCCAATCTTTCAATCTTTAATGCTGACACAGTAATAAATCTGAGAAGAACTCTACTGGGAATTTTCTGAACCCAAACTGCCAGACACCTACTTCGACATAGGCGGCATCTTCTACCACTTGATTCGCGAAACCTTTTGATAACGTCATAACAACAATCTCGAAGGAATACTCCGCTGGAGGGGTAAGAGAAACTTAACCAAGCAACTCTGTGGGGAATAATGACAAGGCAAACATTATCGCCACATGTCTCATGCTGAGACATTTAATATTTGGTAATTGATCTGAGCAAGAGCTCTCTCCACCTGCAAGGGAAACAATACTTGGATACCAAAGGTTAACCAACCTGGCCTATGTTTCAAAATGCGCATGTTTGACAATGGCGTAATGCTCCGTACAGCACGGATATGCTACGCGTTTTTGGGTAGATGCAAATATGACACTATATGCAAATGCATATGCAGGCTCAAGCTGTTGGGGAAACTTTGACAAGCTTGCTTCAACACGGCTGTTGAAAGCGAATATCACCATGTTGGGGATGAACGGGTATCATAAAGTCCTCCGGCCAAAATAAATGTCGGGCATACAACCAACTCTGCCGAGGAGATTAAACTTTGATTTCCACTGGGAGGAAAGAACACCTGCTGGGGGGAGTAACTCCACTGGGGAAGAATCGACTCTCTTGGGGAAAGTAAACAGACTGAGCAAGAAACGACTCAGCTGGGGAACGATGAAATCCCTATGGAGGAAACGATGATGTCTGGACACAACTTACAAACTCGGAGTTACCACTCCGCTGGGGATAATCATCCTGACGAAGGCATGACGACCTGCGGGAATAAAAAACCGTCTTCTATGGGAATAATCTTTCTGAACCAATTATGACTTGGCTAAACTCTGCGGGAACCCTCCAAACTGGGGATTGATCGTTCACATACTCGACTCCCTGGGGAGTGCAACCTCTGCAAAGGATACTGATTTTAACTGGCTGGAGATATCCTCTGGGGATAAGCTGCGACTAGCTGGGGAAATTGGTCTCTTCGGTAGGGATAAGATCATCTCCACCTCTGGGGATGAGGCACGATCTGATGGAGAATAGCATCAAATAAAGTCAGGTCCTTTATCCCGAGACTCAAGATGGGGAATACGAATTCAATCCACCTTCGTGGAAATTTGCCCCCACGATACCAACATGCCCCAGTCTGAATTCTAGGACACCTCATTTTGAAAGGAAAAAGTTTGTCATGAGACCACCTTGCAACGGCTTGCCCCTGAATCGGCAACAATTTTGAAAAACACCCTACAATTTTTGTACCCTGACGGCCAGACATGAACCACTTCTGCCTCTCGAACCTCGAAGAGGTGTGCCAACAAAATAGCTTTCGTGCCCTTGGGGTGACCTGTCCCAGTCTTGCAATAATCTTTTGCCCCTGATTGACTGATTCGTGGAGCAGTGCCCATAGCCGCGAGAGATTTGCCAAATCTCGACCTAATTGCCCTAGATTAACTAATTTTTGGATGGCTGACCTTACTGGGGGTAACCGAACGTGCCAAGTATGATTGGACTTCTGTCGGGGATTGCTTACCCGTGCCAATGAAGATTGGACTTTGCTGGGGAAAACAGACGGAGTCTTCATGCGTACCGACGAGGGTTGGATTTTGAAATGATGTGTCAACACGGATTGGGCCTTATAGCGATTGCTAATATGGATTGGGCTTTTAGGCCATCCGGGATGGGTCATACACGCCTGACGCTAGACAACATCCTGTCTGAATTCACGGTTTCCAGTTGAAGGGTCAATAGACGGTAACACGATTTCCCAACAATTTGTCTCAAACTTGAAGATCAGCTGAATCTGCTCCAGTAGCTCTGAGTAACTCTGATAACACGGAGAAGAACAAATCCTTCGCTTCTGATATGCCCCAGCCTGTGGGACCTTTGTGGGATAGTCCTTAAAAGGAAATCTGAAAATCTGTACCCTGATGGTTTGATATGAACTGCCCCAGCATTCTGAACTTCAGAGAGATACTTCAAATCAAGTGCCTCTCGAATAAGGAATAACTTTTGCGCCCTTAGGATGGCCTGCCCCTGCATCCGTACCCTGAAAGGATTCACCCTCAATCAAACAACTCTCAACATGGTTGGCTTCACCATCTCTGAAGTGATTTGCCCCTTGAATGAGCGTAGAAGCGACTTAACCTGATCTGATCTCACACTGGAAGGATCTCTCCTCAAATTACAGCATTCTGGATGATTGCCCCTGATTGGGTCTCGAGAAGATTCGCTTCTGATCAACTGCTTCTCAAACAAACTGTCCCATAATCAACTGATGCTTCGGGACTTGTACTCAGACCAACTGATTCCGAACTCACTGGAAATCAATGCCCCGGATTTACAGGGTTTCTCAACATTTACCATTCTGATCCAGACCGCTGAATTATTCAGTCCTATTGTATTATTCCCTGTTGTAATTTCCTTCATGTCAACTACTGACCTGCAAGTAAAATTGTTTATTCACGAATGGTAATTTTAATGCAGTGTTCATGCTGATTTTGAAAAAAGTTGTGTTGTCACTCATTTACATGTCATGATTGTGAGTGACGAATGAACCAGAGTTCAAACGTAGTGCTGAAGTGATCAGTGAAAAGTACAACAAGGATATGATTTGAAAATCAAGAAGGAGTCAGGTTACTCAACCTTATCGTAATGCGCTTTCAAAATAAACCCTACCTCAATTAGGTCTTTTAAGGGTTGTATCGTGGTCGGGTTCACGGTTCGTGAAACAAAGGATATTTGGCTCAAATTACGATTTGTACCCACCCCTTCTACGTGATGATCTCCGATCCTAATGTTCAGTTAACTTGGCACAAGCGCTCGCCTCTTCGAGAGGTATGTTGAATGGTAAGAACCATAGTTAAGGAACTCACAAGGTTTTTCGGAGTGACAGTTACTCCTTTTTCGTTTTCGGTGTCTATATCTACACGACTTTGTTCCTTGTTCGAGGATTTTTCTATTGATATCCTTTCTTTTTCATTCTTTTGATTCCCTAATTTTTGCCTGGACTGACTCCTTTTGAGTTCTTTTCGATTGTTTTTTTGAAGTCCAGCGGGATGCCCTGATTTTTTCCTAAGTATTAGCTTTCCAGCTATTCATTTCTTTTACTTAGTGGGCTTTCTCTTTCTTTTCTTGGAACAAGTCGTGTGACACTGGTTGTCTTGATTGCTCCGAAAGGACTGCAACTGTCTTACTCCTGATTGGTGAGATTTAACCATTGTGGTTGACGAGGTACGACCTCTTGAGAGGACTAAACTGCGATTGGTTCTCAAAAGGCAACACTCCTCTATAAGACTTGAACACTTGGTCAAGCTAACTGACAACTACCCTGCCCCGGGTTAAGATGTGAGGGTTTAAAAGTCCGAAAGGAACTCCTACTTCTTGGCTCGAAGTGGTTAACAAGGGACTAACTCCTTATATCTCCAGTGTTTGGGGGATTTGAAACAATGCCTTGTACGTCATCGGCAAGGTTTTATCCGAAAGCATACGATCATCGGTTATGAGTATTCAGTTTCGTCATCCTCCCTACAATCTTTGCTAATCACAGTGACAACGTGGAATGAATAAAATGCAAGTGTCAGTGCAATGCAATAAATGAGCGACAGCGACATGATTAATTCAGAAAAATGCATAGTCACTTTATCAATATTACCATTCGAAACAAACAATGTTTAACAGCAAGTAGTAACTAACAGAAAAGAAACTACAAATGCAAATGATAGAGAAGTCTGAGGACTGCCAATGCTGAGGGCGCCCGCCTGTCTGGACCATTGGCTTCTTGAAAAGGACCCTATGAATCTACGAGCTTAGACAGCTGAGAGGTTGTCATGAATAAACAAAATTCCATCTGGAAAGGAAATGCACTCTTGGTCGATCAACTGTTTTACTTTTGCCTGAAAAGCTTTACAATCTTCAGTTGAATGTCCCGGGGATCCGCCATGGTAACCACACTGAGCGTGGGGATTGTACCCAGGAGGGTAAGGCTCTGGAACAGGCTTAAGAGCTTTAGGTTCTGTTAGAACACAGATTGGCTCTTAATAATATCTCTTTGTTTTGATGATAACTGTTAGGAAATTTTGTATTTAACAATTATATACTCTAAAATTTGCTTGAGAGTTTTACTGCAGATTGTAATGAAATTAACACTCCAGAAGCAAATCTGAATTATATACAAGAAGTTATCTAGACTCTGAAGCGCCAGATGCACTCATTAGAAGATTCTGACTGCTACTTACAGAAGTTCCTGAGCGTAGCCTCCAGAAGGATCTGAAGCAAGAAGCTCCAGAAGACTCTGAAGCAGAAGCTCCAGAAGAATCTGAATCAAGCAGATGCATCTGAAGCAAAGAAGAATATTGTATGAAGAGTTTCTCAAAGCATAGTTTTTACAGAAGTTTCTGAAAGTACTAAAGCTGCCAGTACTGAAGTTCTATGTCAAATATGCTCTGATGATCAACACGCTGAAAGCACACATGCTGCAGAAGACTCTGATACAGCAAAGTTCTGAACATCATTAGAAGACTCTGATTCAATTAGATTCTGATGAACTTGCTGAAAACTAAAGAAGAATTATTCAAAGATTATATCCGTTGGAGTAATTCAAACGTCTCTTTCCTCATTTGTGCTAGACACAAGAACACAGACAAAAATGATTTTTCTGTGCCTTCTACTTCTAGGAAAGGTCACTTGATGTAAAGATAAAAAAGGCTCAGACCTTTTTGGACACTCCTCTCAATGCTCAGTTCTCCTTGGATCAGCTGCCTATAAAAGGAAGACTCCACCAAATTCTTCAGTGAGACATTTTTGCTGAAAAGAAATCATAACATTCAAAGCTCTCATTCTTTCATATTCTTCTAAGAATTATTTGTACTTAAACTTAAGAGAAAAATCACTGTTGTGATAAAAGCTTTTTAGAAGCATTCATACTCTTGTATTTGATTTACATTGATTGTAAAGGTTTTCCTTAAGAGGATTCAGTTAGAATCAGTAGCTTTTGAGAAGACTAAGAAAAGTTGTTCTTAGGTGTTACAATTGTAATCTGTTTGATTAAATAGTGGATTAAGTCCTTGTTGAGAAAGGAAAATCACTCTAGGAAGGGTGGACTGGAGTAGTTGAGTTCAACGAACCAGGATAAAAATAATTGTGTTTTTATTTCTAATTTTAATCTATCATACTTATTCAACCCCCCCCCCCCTTCTAAGTATTATCTCACCTTCAGTTGGCATCAGAGCTCCGGTTCTGTGTGTGCTACCACTTAACAGTGACAGTAAAGATCTAGAGAGAAATACTTTGATATATATTTATTTGTTACAATGGCTGATAATACAATATCCAACATTAACAATAAATATGAAGAAAGGGACAAAATCAGCACCAAACCCCCTATGTTTGATGGGGAGAAATTTGATTAATGGAAAGACAGAATTGAGAGTTTTTTCCTAAGATATGATGCTGATATATGGGATCTAGTCATAGATGGATATGTCCATCCCAATGATGGGAATGGCAAGAAGATAGACAGAAAATCTATGACAGATGCTCAGAAGAAAGATTTTAGAAATCATCACAAATCCAGAACTATACTATTGAATGCAATTTCCCATACTGAGTATGAAAAAATTACAAACAGGGAAACTGCTTTTGATATGTTTGAATCATTAAAAATGACTCATGAGGGAAACTCTCAAGTCAAGGAGACAAAAGCTCTGGCTCTGATCCAGAAGTATGAGGCCTTCAAGATGGAAGACTCTGAATCTATTGAAGCCATGTTCTCCAGATTTCAGATCCTCACAGCTGGGCTAAAGGTTCTGGACAAGGGATACTCTACATCAGATCATGTAAAGAAAATCATCAGAAGTCTACCTACCAGATGGAGACCAATGGTGACTGCCTTGAAGATGGCTAAAGATCCGAACAAGATCTCTTTAGAAGAACTCATCAGCTCACTGAGGAGCCATGAAATTGAGCTTGAGGAAGATGAACCTCAGAAGAAAGAAAAAGGTAAATCTGTTGCCTTAAAATCTAACAAATCTGCTAAAGCTTTGCAGGTTATTGAAGAAAGCTCTGAAGAAGAAGATGAATTATCCATGCTGTCCAGAAGGATCAACAAACTCTAGAAGCACAAGGGAAAGAAATTCAAAAACTTCAGAAAATCTGATAATAGAAAGGAATCTTCTGGGCACAGAAGATCTGGCAAGAAAGAAGTTGTGTGCTATGAGTGCAAAGAACCTGGGCATTACAAGAATGATTGCCCCAAACTTCAAAAAGAAAAACCCAAGAAGAAGTTTAACAAAAAGAAGAAGGTTCTGATGGCAACATGGGATGACTCAGATGAATCTGAATCATCTTCTGAATCAGAAGAAGAATGTGCTAATGTTGCACTGATGGCCAGCACAGAAGATCAAGAGGAAGGAACCTCAGGATATGAATCAGATTCTGAATCTGATGATGACGCTGAAGAGGTAATGGCTAAACTTACTAAAGAAGAACTAATAAAGGTTTTATCAGAAGTTCTGAAAAGTTACAACAATATCAAACTCAAATACAAGAAGCTGAAAAGCAATCTTGAATCTGAGATTGATCTTCTGAAGACAGAACTTGTTGAGCAAAAAGAAATTAATTTGAAAATCAAAAATGACTGTGAAACAACTCAACACGAATCTGAATCTGAGACTAAGTCATGTGAAAGCATTTTAGAAAAATATGACTCTAGTTTTCAGAGATTCCTTACTAAGAGCATAGACAGAAGCAAGATGGCTTCTATGATCTATGGTGTTAGTGGAAACAACAGAAGAGGTATTGGATATGAATCTTCATCTAGAAGAAATCCAAAATCTGTTGACAAACTTTTCATCAAGAAGACACCTTTGTACTCTCAATTTAAGTTTGGTCACTTAAATGACATTAAACACACAAGCTCTGAGAAGAATACTTATGTGTTTAAACCCAAGGTTAGTCAGAATAAACATTATGTTGAAAAACAGAAGTTTAGACAAACCTCCAGAACCACTAACCCTAAAGGACCTAAGAAGATCTGGGTACCTAAAAGTAAAATAATCCCTGTTGCAGATGTTCTTAGCAGCAAGGTCAGGACACCAATCATGGTACCTGGACTCTGGATGCTCACGACACATGACAGGAGAAAAGTCTATGTTCCAAAGCCTGGAACTTAGATCTGGAGGTGATGTGAAGTTTGGAGGGAACCAGAAGGGCAAGATCATTGGATCTGGCACTATTGGAAATGGTAAACTTCCCTCTATTACTAATGTTTTACTTGTTGAAGGGTTAAAGCATAACCTGTTGTCCATAAGTCAATTAAGTGACAATGGTTATGATATCACCTTTAATCAAAAATGTTGTAAAGCTATTAGTCAAAAAGATGGCTCTATCCTATTTAGTGGTAAGAGGAAAAACAACATTTATAAAATAAATCTTTCAGAACTTAAAATTCAAAATGTTAAATGCCTCTTGTCTGTTAATGAAGAGAAATGGGTCTGGCACAGAAGATTGGGTCATATTAATATGAGACTGTCGCTTGCGCGAAAATAAGGTGCCGGCATGACAGAAGAGTCGCCACCTTTCGTTATTTATCCCTCAGGGCGGGAAAGGAAACGATCGGAAAAACCTGACGAAAAAGGGTAAGACAAGGTCGTCGCAACCATTGTCTGGGTTCGGGAGTCGGTTACGCAAGGGGAAGGTATTAGCACCCCTCACGTCCGTCGTACTCGACGGGATCCTCGCTTGTTTGTTTACTTGGACGGGTTGGTTATAATCTATCTACCTATCAAGGCTGGCTGAAAAAGAAAAGAAAAATGACTCGGCAAAGCGTCGCGCTTTATGCCTACGTATTCCCGTCTGGAACGAGAAATCAGAGTCAACGTAGTTCGGCTAACTACGGGGGAAGGTTGCTCGCTAGGATATCGCATCCTATGCCTACGTACTTTCATCTGGTATGAAAGATCAGAGCAAACGTAGTTCGGGAAACTACGGGAAAAAATGGCTCAACTAGGAGGGAGACTATCAAGTCCTACTGTTATCATGCCATGGATTCATCCTATGGTTGAGGTTTGAACAGGGAACTCCTAGATGTTGTCATGCATAGGTTTCAACCTAAAGTTCTATCATCAAATCCTCGTCAGAAGAAATGAGAGTCCTAAGGGATCATGTCAATGATACACAGAAACAGACAAAAACATCAGCTTTAACAGTAAAATGCAATGCAAGTGAGGGAGGAAATGTGTGTGGGGCTTCAGCCTCCATAAGCTCATCTCGACCTCAAGCCAGTCATGAAATAACAGTAATCATACTGAAAATAAACAGCATGCTATCAAGCAATAACAGATAAAGGAAATGAAGTGCCAACAGGCAAACAACACACATGAAAAAGAATCATCTACTTTCTAATCCTAACCCTAATCACAGGATCTAAACAAATCTAAGCAAAGCTCTCAAGCAAACCCTAAACAGGAGAAATCATTCCCAGTCTTCAAGCTTCAGAACAAGCTTACCAAAGAAAGGGAGCTAAGCAATCAGACTCATAGTGTCTTCCTCAGGAAAGCACTAGGAGGTGTATACTCAGGAGTCATACCCTATGTGGCTCAACCACTGTGATCAGTCTATATTCCTCCTCAGGAGAAATTAAACTCACAAGCAGGCTCCAACATCACTGGATATTTAGGAAATCCTATCTGAACTAGTGGAACTAAGTGAATAGACTCGTAGGACCTTCCTCAGGAAAGTACTAGGAGGCTTCCACTTAGGAGTTGTATCCCATGTGGCTCAACAACATGTGATCAGTTTACATTCCTCCTCAGGAGAAATTAAACTCACAAGTTGGCTCCAACATCATTGGATACTTGAGAAATCCTAGACAGACTAGTGGAACTAAGTGAACAGACTCATAGGACCTTCCTCAGGAAAGTACTAGGAGGCTTCCACTTAGGAGTTGTATCCCATGTGGCTCAACAACATGTGATCAGTTTACATTCCTCCTCAGGAGAAATTAAACTCACAAGTTGGCTCCAACATCATTGGATACTTAAGAAAGAGGTGAGAAGGAAGGATGAAAGTCATTCATAGTGCCTTCCTCAGGAAAGTACCAGGAACTTCCTTCAAACTTCAGGCTCTCAAACCTCGCAGACAGGAGACAAGACAAGCTCTGGGTCTCTGAATCTTGACCTACAATCTTCACTTCATGATGCTCTCCATCAAGATCTTCAAGGCAACACAAGCCCCTCAACAAATTCCTCAGAATAAACCCCAAAGATGAACAGATAACCCACTGAACAGACCAAATCATCAGGCAACTTCAGAAAATACCTAAAAATACTAAACTAATGGGGAAAAATCTAACAAATATTCACAAGGGTCCTCAACACCTACTCATAACATCTACAAAGGTCTCTACCTAAAAATCAAGATAAAACTCAATCAAAGAAAGGGAATCATCACCTATGCACAATCTAACCCTAATCAGGATACCCTAAGTCTACCCTAATTAAACTAATCAAGATTAAATTCTAAAAATCTAGAAAAAATCCTATAGGGAACTAGGACTCATCATCTAATTGCACCAAAAAGAATGAATTAAAAACCCTAAAGGAAGGTTCTAAAATAAATCCTACAAAATCAAATGCCAAAATGAAACAATTAAAAAGCTATTTAATTGGAAAATCTATTAAAATATTAAACCTAAAAATAAAATCCCAATTTTATTTTTATAATTTTCTACACATTTTAATCTACTCATAGAAAAAAGAAGGATTAGAAAATCATTTTTTAACTATTTTTAATGAATTATTCAAATCAGAAAAATAAAGGAAGAAAATGAAATAATTAAAATGAATTAAAGGGGTGGGGGGTATGAAAAGTAATACGCGCTAGTTCAAAATGTTGGGCCAGAAATAAAGGTGGGGTGCGAAGAGAAATTCTGGGCCCAGAACGCCCCCTAAATGAAACGCGGCGTTTCAATTAAAATTCAAATCTTCCCTCCAATCTCAGACGCGATCTCAGCCATTGGATTGGGTGAATTTGTCAAACGCTGGGAATGATCCAATGGCTTACCATCATCGTCCCAAACATAACCTAGGGTTTTCAGACCCTCTCCCCCATGCGCTCAAATTCGAGCCTCTCTAACTCTCTCCACACGCCATGATTCAGCAAGATCTAAACACGAAAAATGATCTACTAAACGAGAGGAATAAAACCATACGCTCACTTTTCCAAGATTCTACCTAGATTGCTCTAACAGAAAGCAACAAGATCGTGGCACAACCATGGTTCAGAGTTTTAACCTGATACCAATCCTTATCAAACTTCATTATAATGATCTACAGATGTTCTACAAGCTATGCTAGTTATCATACACTAATTCATGCTGATTAAAACTAACAATCTACACCAATCTTGGAGATTAAAGATTCAAGGTTCTGTTATGGATTGCCATGGAACAAGCTGTAACTTCTAGGGTTTAATCCTCTAGCCTAGTACATCATTCTTATACCTATGAAACTAACTAAAACTCAATAATTAAGATGGAAGAAAGTGAAGAAAGAACCTGTCAAGAAGTTAATGGTGAGATGATGTTGAGCACGATTCAAGCCTTGGGATTCACTTACAATGGTCCTTCAATGGAGATATGCCTTCTGTTTGCACTTGTATGGAAGGAGGTGGCTTGTAGTGGAAGATATCTTGGATTGCTTCAACTTGAAGAAATGGCTTCAATGGCTATCTCTCCTTCTCTCTCCTCTGACTTGGCTCAAGTTTCACCAACCTCTGATCACTCTTTGATGCATTCTTTTTATATTGATGGTTGGATGCTTCTAGATTCATCTAGAAAGGCATGGAAACTTCATGAAAGTCTCATGTGATGATAAGTTGGATTTCTCATATACCATATGCTATGCCTTGCAATTCATTGCCAAATTCTCCTTACATGAGTTATTAAGTGAGGATGAGTGAAAAACAAGTCCATTTTTGGCTTGTGTAGGGTTTTGCAAGGTTGCCCTCTTATGCAAGCAACAAATTTCCAAAGGAACCTCATTTTTTAAGCCTCAAATGAAAATTCTATTTAAACCAAAGTTCTTAAAATGGTTTTTCCAATCAAAATGATATATTGGATGACCTATTTTGGATTTGTGGATCTCCCAAATCACTTTTCAATTTCAACTTTTCAAAGTTATAAGTCATTTTTAGTTCATTTTGGACCAATCATGGAATCTCATGCCATGAGCTTTTTTAACAATTTGTGACCTTCTTTCTAGACTTAAAATCACATTTTGAGCAACTTTCATGTTTTGAGTTTTTCCATTTGAGGCTTGGAAATATGAGTTTTAGGCATTGGCTAAAATGACCTATAACTGACAAATGACCAAAATACCCCTGCCTTGTTCAAACCATAAGTTGAGTTCCACAAATCCAATCAAGGACTTCCACCACTCAAATTAAAGCTAAGAAGATGCTCTTCAACATTCATGTTGACCAAGAAATCATAGGAATCATCCTACTAGGGCAAAAGTTGTCTGCAAGTTGGGTGACTTTCAAGGACCCAGATTCACATACCTCTGCTGACCTGTAATTTGTCAAAACCATAACTTGAGCTCTGTAACTCCTATCAAGGACTTCCACCACTCAAATTAAAGCTTAGAACAATCTCTACAACATTCATGTTGTGGGGAAGATGAGATATCAATCACATCTAGAGCTAAAACTGCCTGGAAGATAGGGGTCAAATTAGGGTTTTTCCACTGACAATCCTCAGAAACCCTGACTTGAAACTTCTCAAACTCCTCAATCATGATGAGTTGGTCTAGGAATCATCTTTATAACATCTCTATGCCTCATTCCATGATCTCATGGCCCTTGGATTAAGTCTCAACCTTCTCCAAAACTTCAGTTATCCTAGGGTTGACCCAGTCAAAACCCTAATTCTACCATTCATGGTTGAATCCTCTGAACTCTTGCATAATGACCTTTCTGGGCTTCATGAAGGCTATCAAGACATCTCATAGGCTTTCTCAAAACATCAAGTTCATTCTCAAAGTCTCAGAATCATCTGAGGAGCACCCACAACTTTCAAACTGTGAAGCACACAACCCTGGTTTCAACCCTTTCCTCTGAGGATCTCTTGAACTTTCTGATGAAGGTATCAACCTGCAAACACTCAATGAATGAATAATTGTTGGTCAAATTTTGGGGTGCAACAGCTGCCCCTATTCAAACGGCTTGAACCTGACTGGGTGAGAAGCGAACGGCTCTCAACCAATCAAGGTACGAGACGGTTGAATATCGGTAAACCCGAAAATTTGCCAACTGCACGACCACATGGTATTCTGCGGGGAACAAATCTTTGAACACCGCAACACTAACTGCTCAACAACTAGCTGGAGAAATACTGACCTGACATCACCGTCAGTTATCCACATTAAATTCTTCTGACGTTGCCTTCAGACAACCACAACACCCAACATCACCGCTGGAAGACTAAACCTGATATCGCCGTCGGACAATCAAAATACCCTGCATCACCGCTGGAGAACTAAATCTGACATCACCGTCGGACAATCAAAATACCCTGCATCACCGCTGGAGAACTAAATCTGACATCACCGTCGGACAATCAAAATACCCTGCATCACCGCTGGAGAACTAAATCTGACATCACCGTCGGACAAACATCATCTCTACTGGGGATTTAAAGAGTCTGACATTGCTGCCAAACAAACATCCTACCTCGCTGCCGGAAACAAACATAATCTGAGAGACACTCGACATCGCCGTCGTACAAATCATAATCTGACCTCGCCGTCAAACAAACATTCAACCTCGTCGCCGAACAAAATACCACCCTGAACAATTCTGACCTGGGGTTCACCCCTGGTAAATGGAACAAAAGGTACACTTGCGTACTTGAAACTACTCCGCTGGGAATGAGAGACTTAACCGAGCACACTCTGATCTGGGGTTCACCCTCAGGACCATAACGAACATCGGAATACTGCTGCACACTGCCTGCCGTAGAACTTCAACATTAAAGATATATGAAACCCTGGCCCCTGGCCATTTCCAGCTTCAGCTAGAAAAAATCTTTAGGTATTTCTGAAGGTAAATGGAACCCTGGCCCCTGGCCACTCCAGATCCGCTGGAGAATCTTCAAGTATTTATGAAGAAAGATGAAACCCTGCCCGTCGGCTATTCCAGCTTCAGCTAGAAAAACATCCTTGGCCTTCAAGGATATAAACTTTGCCCGTCGGCAACTCTGCAGGAGGTATCTTCGACTTCAGTCTGAAGAAATGGTCCTTGGCCTTCAAGGATACATGGATATGCCTTCAGGCAACTCCGCCTCTGCTATAGAGCATCCGAGACTTCAGTCAGAGATATATTTCGGCCTTCAGTCCGAAAAATGAATCCTAGGTCATTCATGACCTTGGGGACAACCTTGCCCTTAGGCACCTTCGCTTCAGCTTAGGAAATCTGTGACTTCAGTCAAAGAAATAGTATCCTGAGCCATTCATGACTCTACGGGGATTCAAACACTTTGCCTTCAGGCAAAACTCCGCTTCAGCTGGAGAAACATCTTCGACTTCAGTCAGAAGAAAAACTATTCATTTGATCGCAATCAATCATCTCAGGATAACTGACTTGGTCTTCAGACTCACACGAATTACTCTGTTGTATCTACAACCCTGGAACCTTGTCTTCAGCTACCTGTTGATTCTTCAACACGGAAATCTGGACTCACCGGAACCTTCTGATATCGCCTTCGGGCGCTTACGAAATCCATCTTCAGATTAGACATCGTTGTTGGAGCAGACATATCACGCTGCTACTCACTTGACATCCTGTCAAGTCGTTGCTAAATAAAAGCAAACATGCCGGGTCACCAGACATAATCACCAAGTTAACAACTCCGTTGAGGAGAGAAGAATGAGGGTTCACCCAAATAATCCTGACGACTCACTGGGGAAAAAGGAAGAAGGGTTCACCCCAACAACCTTGTAGACTCTGCTGCAGAAAGACGAGAGAGTTCACCCAAACGACTTCAACAACTGCTGGAGAAAAACGAAAGAGCACACTCAGCCGATTCCTACCAACTTTACTGAGGGAGAGCTATCTTTCAAGGGAGCTGCATTTTCTGCCAATCTCATCTGGACTTATACTTGAGGATGACGGACTCCTCCGGAGAGCACAGCACATCAGGCTGATCAACACACTATCCTCTGCTATACTCTGCATGGGGAAAGCGATAGATGCCCTGAACGACTTTTTGGGAAATGACCCTTCTGGGGAACATAGCCGTCAGGCTACAAGACACTCATGTCATTAAGTTCTCAAACTTTCGGGATAAACAAACTTCAGCTTGCTGGACAATCCTTCGGGATCTGTTTGGGGGAACCTTTCATCTGCCAATCATGATTGTGCTCGGCTGGGGACATTAATCTACCTGCCTGCTGCTGGGGAAATGCCAACCACCTGCTGGGGAAAAGACCTCCACTCCGTTGGGGGTTCCAGGAGTCATCTTGAACAAACAACTCCGTAGGGCGCTTCCAAGAATTATCCTGAACTGATAACCTTTTTGGAGACTTTATTCTGTTGGGTATCCCAGGAATCTCCCTGGGCAACTCCTGCTGCGGACGCTACCGGGGAGCTCAAGAATCATCTTAAGCAAACAACTCGGGAAACTGTACTGAGGTCTTAAGAGTCATCTTAAGCAAACGGCCTTGCTGAGGAGTTCGAGAATCATCTCGAACTGAAGACTTCGCTGGGGATCTCAAAAATCATCTTGAGCGAGCGACTGCAGGGATCACACCGGGGTTTTTAGAATCATCTAAGAAAACAAACTTTGCTGGGGAGAACATCAAGAATCGTCCTGAGCAACCGGTCTTTCGGTAGTACACCTGTACAATAAGGATGACGATGACCTAGGTCATGCTTATGATGCATATGCTTCTGCGCTATGCCCCACACGGTGGGAATGATACGCGTTTATGCTAAATGCTATGTAATCATGCGCAATGCTATGCAGTCATGCATAATGCTATGCAATCATGCACAATGATGCGATCCCATCAGCAAAATAAATGCCGAAAGGGGAAATCCTCCTGTCAAGGAGAAGGAACCGCTCAGGTAGAGGAATCATCCTGCTAAGGAGAACGTAAACACGCCGATATCAATCAGGCTCTGTCTGGAGAATTGATCTTCCGCGAGCTGCTGCAGGGGAACAACTTCAGCTGACTGCTGCAGGGGATGAAGCTCTATGATAACTCGGATCTGCTGATATCAATCGCGAGAATGAATTGCGCGGCCGTCTCGGCTACTCTTCTGGGGATAACCACTCTGTGGGGAACCAACTTCAGCTGCTCAACACTCCACTGGGGAAAAACCAACCATGATCTGATCAACTTCCAAGGATTCGGATCTCTTGGACATCTGCAAACTCGGCTGAGGGAGGAGAAATCATTCTGCTTCAATGGAGAGAGTGCGACTCTGGGGAGATACAGCATCAGCTGCCCCATGCTCTGCTGGGGAAAATTGATCATGATCTGATCAACTTCCAAGGATTCTGCTCTTCTGCGGACTTAGCCGGGGAGAGAAATCATTCTACTTCATTGGAGAGTGCAACTCTGGTGGGGAATTCGATTCCACTGGGGAAAAAAGAATCATCTAACTTCGGGGGAGAGTACAACTCTGCAAGGGAATACAACATCAGCTGTTCTAACACTCTACTGGGGAAGAAGGAGTCATCGAACTTCAGGAGAAAGCATGACTCTGGTGAGGAATCTCAATTCCGCTGGAGACTTCAGTCTGGCATCATCAGTTACTGCATGCTTCGGTATACGACTAGCCTCCTACGAAACCTGCACTTGTGACCCGGTGCGGGGGAGAAGACACCTGCTTCGGCGACTTTACTGGGGAAAACACGAGCTTCAGCTTCCCAAACATTTCTCTGAAATCTGCACTTGTGACCCGGTGCTGGGGAGAGATGAGCTACGGTACTCAATCATTTCTATGAACTCTGCACTTGTGACCCGGTGCTGGGGAGGATGAGCTACGGTACTCAATCATTCTTCGGCGTTTGACTCAGCCGATGAGGTGACATTCCTTCAGGATGCTTCTGCTTGGGGAAGGAGAATCCTCTCTACCTGAGGAAGACATATCAATGCTCACTATCTGATTCTGATTCTGCGGAGGAGAGACTACTGAACTCTGCTGGAGAATGAGGACTCGCTCCGCTTCGGGGATATCAATCCTGGTCTACTGAGGGCAATCTTGACCCTAATCTGATAATGGATAAACGCCATCTCAGTTTGCTGCAGTCTCAAACTGTACAGGGGGAACAACCTCAAATCGTGCATCTCTGTTGAGAAACGATCTTGATTCAACAACGTCGACACAGGGAATACAGGCTACCAATCAGGGAGTCAAGTAACAGGTTATGCTGTAGGATAGCAACCCAATGACCGCAAGGCTTCTTCAGAAGGTTCAGGTTTTGGCAGGGTAATGACACGATTCCCCGATACTTAATTCTTGCCAGGGTGAACAAACTCATTTGAACAACTTGCCTCAGCGCAATTCGACTTGCCCCAATCCGACCTTTGGGAATAATTCATTCTGAGCCGAAAACAACTGGCAACAAGACAATCTTCAGAGGGCTTGCCCCAGCATCTGCACAACGGGAGGATTCATCCTCAACTAATCAACTTTCAGCATGGTCAGCTTCAATATCTCTGAAGTAATTTGCCCCTGAACGAGCGATGAGCGACTCAACATGCTCTGATCGAACACTGGAGGGATCTGCCCTTAAATTGCAAGGATTCCGGATAACTGCCCCTGATTGGGTCTCGAGAAGATTCACTTCCGATCAACCGCTGCTTGCATAAACTGCCCCATAATCAACTGATGCTCCGGGACTTGTCCTCAGACAAAACCGATTCCAAACTCACTGGAAGTCATTGCCCCAGATTCACAGGGCTTCGCAGCATACCATTCTGATCCAGACCTCTGGCGATTCAGTCCTGATTGACTATTCCTTGCTGAAGTTCCTTCGTATCAGCTACTAACCTGCAACTAAAATTGTTTATTCACGAATAGTAATTTTAATGCAGTGTTCATGCAAATTTCGAAAAAAATGTTGTACTGTCACTCATTTACGTGTCATGCTAGTGAGTGACGAATGAACTCAAGAGTTCAAACGTAGTGCTGATGCGATCAGTGAAAAATGCAATAAGGATATGATTAGCAAATCATGAAGGAGTCAGGTTACTCAACCTTATCGTAATGCGCTCTCAGAATAAACCCTGCCTCAATTAGGTCTTTTAAGGGTTGTATCGTGGTCGGGTTCACGGTTCGTGAAACAAAGGATATTCGGCTCAAATTATGATTTGTACCCACCCCTTCTACGTGATGTTCTCCGATCCTAAAGTCCAGTTAACTTGGCTCGAGCGCTCGCCTCTTCGAGAGGTACGTTGAACATTGGGAACAACTGGTTAAAGAATTCACAAGGTGTTTCGGAGCGACAGTTACTCCTTTTCGTTTTCGGTGTCTGTGTCTACACGACTTCGTCCTTGTTCGAGGATTTTTCTTTTTATAATCCTTTCTTTTTCATTCTTTTGTTTTGACTCCCTAATTTTTGCCTGGACTGACTCCTTTTGAGTTCTTTTCGATTTTTTCTTTTGAAGTCCAGCGGGATGCCCTGATTTTTGCCTAAGTATTTGCTTTCTAGCTTTTCTTTTTTACTTAGCGGGCTTTCTTATTCCTTTTTTCTTGGAACAAAGTCGTGCGACACTGGTTGTCTTGATTGCTCCGAAAGGATTATAACTGTCTCACTCCTGATTGGTGAGGTTTAACCATTGTGGTTGATGAGGTACGACCTCTGGAGAGGAATATGATGTGATTGGTCCTCGAAGGACAACACTCCTCTATAAGACTTGAACGCTTGATCAAGCTAACTGACAACTACCCTGCCCCGGGTTAAGATGCAAGGGTTTAACAATCCGAAAGAAACTCCTACTCCTCGGCTCGAAGTGGTTAACAAGGGATTCTCTTCCTTATCTCTCCGGTGTTTAGGGGATTTGAAACAATGCCTTGTACGTCATCGGCAAAGTTTTATCTGAACGCAATACGATCATTGGCTATGAGTATTCCGTTTCATCATCCTCCCTCCGCTCATTTCTAATCATAGTAATAAAGTGGAGTGAATAAAAATGCAAGTGTCAGTGCAATGCGGTAAATGAGTGACAACGACATAACTAATTCAGAAGAAATGCATAGTCACTTTATTAACATTACCATTCGAAACATACAATGTTTAACAGCAAGTAGTAACTAACAGAAAAGAAACTACAAATGCAAATGGTAAAAAGTCCGAGGACTGCCAATGCTGAGGGCGTCTGCCTGTCTGGATCACTGGCTTCTGGAAACAACCCTCTGAATCTACGAGCTCAGACAGCTGAGAGGTTGTCACGCACAACCAAGACTCCATCTGGAAAGGAAATACACCCTTGGTCGATCAATTGCTGCACTTTCGCCTGGAAAGCCTTGCAATCTTCAGTTGAATGCCCCAGAGATCCACCATGGTAGCCACACTGAGCATGAGGATCGTACCCTGGAGTGTAAGGCTCTAGCACGGGCTTGAGAGCTTTCGGTTCCACCAAGGAATTCTGAACCAACAGTGGAAGAATCTGGCTATACGGCACAGGCACTGGATGGAAAGAAACATTCCTTTGTTCCCCGTGGTTGCGAGGTCTCTTGTGATCCTGGGGCTGGCATTCCTTCCGCCCAGGAACAAGAGGTCGTCGTTTCTGAATGGCGACGGTCTCTTGTTTAGGCGCTTGCGTCCTTGAGCTTGATCCCGGTAGGAACTGCGAGCGAGGCGATTCAGTCACCAAAGGTCGCGGGACATATTCCAGATCTTTCTCAGCTTCAGGCAAAGGAGTGGAATCATCCACCTCTCCTGCAGGGTAGGGGATAAACTTTCCCGATGCTCTCATGCCGCCCGGCACAAGCCTAATCGTCCTCGAGTCGATCAGGTCCTGAATCTTATTCCGGAGAGCCTTACATGTTTCAACATGATGCCCCGGTGCTCCTGAGTGGAAATCACAACGCAAGCTTAGATCAACGTCTGATGACACGTCATCTGGTGGATTTAAGGTCCGAAGCTTGAGAACACGGTTCTGAACCAACAGTGGCAACAGCCGGGCATAACTCACGGGTAGTGGGTCCATAGCTCTATCAAGTAGCTTCTTCTTTTGACCATAACCTTCAGGGTTATTCTGAGATGCTTGGCGCGGCTGATGACGAGACAGGCCTCGAGCTTCATGCTGTGTAGAGGGTCTACGAAGTCCACTTGGCTTCAGCACAGGTGGCAATGACGGCAATGGGGGAAGCACTCTGGTCTCCTCCTTGGGTGCTTGACCACTCTCCTTATTTAGCATACTTCTCACCACTCCCATGAGAAAGCTCAACTGATTCTGCAGCTGCTGATTCTCCTCTCTGAGTACTTGCTGGTCCAGACGCACTGCCTGTATGTCATTCATGACCTGCCCCAGCTGGCTTTGGACTTTCCCCAGTTCAGCTTGTATCTGCTCCATTAGTCTGAGCTGCTAGATTCTGAGTCAAACCTGCAAACACAAGGGTTAGAAGACAAGTCCCGGCTTCTGCCATGCAAGATCAATTATGCTAATGCCATAGGTGTCTGTACGTTCAGGAGATCACCCCTGATTTTGGTGCCAACGTGCCAACATAGTGTTAATGCAGTGATAAGACTGGATCCATTCAGGGAAGAAAATATCTCATATTGCTCGGGACACCAGGATCAGGGTACGAAACGCGCCTGCAGCACAGACACATGCTAATGGAATGCAAACATGAATATGCGAGCTAATGCAAAATGCAGGGATGCAACAATATATCCAGGTGGCTGCTGTGGAGATTCGGTATCAACAGTCACTGATGAGAAGGAAACCCCGGTGTAAAACCACTGATCTGATCCGCTAAGAATAACCATCTGGTAGGATCGAGATCAAAATTCTGCCCTGACAAGAATGAAGGCCTGATAATAAAGACCCCGGATGCAAGACCAAGGAATATCTGTTGATGAAGTCTTCGGACCCCAAATCAAAAATCTGCCCTATCAAGAACAAAAATACAGCTGCTGATGAGATCTTCAAACCCCACTCAAAATCTGCCCTGTCAAGAACAAAATAACAACTGCTGACGAGATCCTCAGACCTCATTCAAAAATCTGCTCCATCCAGAACAACTTCTGATAATGATACTCCGATCAAGGCCTGCTCTATCAAGAACAAACAAACACCCGATGATAAGATCCTCTGATCAAACCCTTGCTCTATCAAGAACATCTCTGCAACTGAGAACCCAACATAACTGATTCACTGTCAAGAAAACCAGGTAGTCTGGAGGTCAAAGTTTCCTGCAATATCCCAACCCCACTCACAGGTATGGACCTAATCCACGGACAAAGGTACGGCATCCTATGCGGTCGTCAGCGTCACAGACTTTCATGAGTGACAATACGATTCCCAGAAGGAGTGGCATCGTCAAGTCATGAAGAGGCCTCTCTTAGCTGACTTCCAAATGATCGGTCCCCAGAGTCGACAATCCTCACGTCTGGACTCCCCTCAGATCCTCAGGACCGGAAAGGAGCACCTCTGCAAGAATCTCGTCTGAGCGCAGATTTTCGTAGGGAACTGTGCCTGCTCAGCAGACAGGTTCGTCTACTACTTCTCCGCAACTATATCTAGGTGTGTACTCAAGCCCAGGTCCGGCTTTTCTCTCACAGTAACATCCCTCTCCCACAGCAGCACAGATAATCATATCAAACTGGAAATAAAATGCGGGAAATAAAATGCGGGAAGTAAAGATGCGAGAAGTAAAGATGCGATAAATAAACGCAGCCCAATAAGCAAACACACAAACGATAGGATTGACTCGCGTAGGGGATGGGAAACGGTCCCAGCATAAGGGATGGGAAAAGCCCCTAGATGCTATCTAGTCCCCAGCAGAGTCGCCAGCTGCTGGGGACGGTCCCAGACAGCTAGGAAGGAAATCCAAGGCGAGACTCGCATAGGGAAACACCTGAAGTCCCCAGCAGAGTCGCCAGCTGTCGCTTGCGCGAAAATAAGGTGCCGGCATGACAGAAGAGTCGCCACCTTTCGTTATTTATCCCTCAGGGCGGGAAAGGAAACGATCGGAAAAACCTGACGAAAAAGGGTAAGACAAGGTCGTCGCAACCATTGTCTGGGTTCGGGAGTCGGTTACGCAAGGGGAAGGTATTAGCACCCCTCACGTCCGTCGTACTCGACGGGATCCTCGCTTGTTTGTTTACTTGGACGGGTTGGTTATAATCTATCTACCTATCAAGGCTGGCTGAAAAAGAAAAGAAAAATGACTCGGCAAAGCGTCGCGCTTTATGCCTACGTATTCCCGTCTGGAACGAGAAATCAGAGTCAACGTAGTTCGGCTAACTACGGGGGAAGGTTGCTCGCTAGGATATCGCATCCTATGCCTACGTACTTTCATCTGGTATGAAAGATCAGAGCAAACGTAGTTCGGGAAACTACGGGAAAAAATGGCTCAACTAGGAGGGAGACTATCAAGTCCTACTGTTATCATGCCATGGATTCATCCTATGGTTGAGGTTTGAACAGGGAACTCCTAGATGTTGTCATGCATAGGTTTCAACCTAAAGTTCTATCATCAAATCCTCGTCAGAAGAAATGAGAGTCCTAAGGGATCATGTCAATGATACACAGAAACAGACAAAAACATCAGCTTTAACAGTAAAATGCAATGCAAGTGAGGGAGGAAATGTGTGTGGGGCTTCAGCCTCCATAAGCTCATCTCGACCTCAAGCCAGTCATGAAATAACAGTAATCATACTGAAAATAAACAGCATGCTATCAAGCAATAACAGATAAAGGAAATGAAGTGCCAACAGGCAAACAACACACATGAAAAAGAATCATCTACTTTCTAATCCTAACCCTAATCACAGGATCTAAACAAATCTAAGCAAAGCTCTCAAGCAAACCCTAAACAGGAGAAATCATTCCCAGTCTTCAAGCTTCAGAACAAGCTTACCAAAGAAAGGGAGCTAAGCAATCAGACTCATAGTGTCTTCCTCAGGAAAGCACTAGGAGGTGTATACTCAGGAGTCATACCCTATGTGGCTCAACCACTGTGATCAGTCTATATTCCTCCTCAGGAGAAATTAAACTCACAAGCAGGCTCCAACATCACTGGATATTTAGGAAATCCTATCTGAACTAGTGGAACTAAGTGAATAGACTCGTAGGACCTTCCTCAGGAAAGTACTAGGAGGCTTCCACTTAGGAGTTGTATCCCATGTGGCTCAACAACATGTGATCAGTTTACATTCCTCCTCAGGAGAAATTAAACTCACAAGTTGGCTCCAACATCATTGGATACTTGAGAAATCCTAGACAGACTAGTGGAACTAAGTGAACAGACTCATAGGACCTTCCTCAGGAAAGTACTAGGAGGCTTCCACTTAGGAGTTGTATCCCATGTGGCTCAACAACATGTGATCAGTTTACATTCCTCCTCAGGAGAAATTAAACTCACAAGTTGGCTCCAACATCATTGGATACTTAAGAAAGAGGTGAGAAGGAAGGATGAAAGTCATTCATAGTGCCTTCCTCAGGAAAGTACCAGGAACTTCCTTCAAACTTCAGGCTCTCAAACCTCGCAGACAGGAGACAAGACAAGCTCTGGGTCTCTGAATCTTGACCTACAATCTTCACTTCATGATGCTCTCCATCAAGATCTTCAAGGCAACACAAGCCCCTCAACAAATTCCTCAGAATAAACCCCAAAGATGAACAGATAACCCACTGAACAGACCAAATCATCAGGCAACTTCAGAAAATACCTAAAAATACTAAACTAATGGGGAAAAATCTAACAAATATTCACAAGGGTCCTCAACACCTACTCATAACATCTACAAAGGTCTCTACCTAAAAATCAAGATAAAACTCAATCAAAGAAAGGGAATCATCACCTATGCACAATCTAACCCTAATCAGGATACCCTAAGTCTACCCTAATTAAACTAATCAAGATTAAATTCTAAAAATCTAGAAAAAATCCTATAGGGAACTAGGACTCATCATCTAATTGCACCAAAAAGAATGAATTAAAAACCCTAAAGGAAGGTTCTAAAATAAATCCTACAAAATCAAATGCCAAAATGAAACAATTAAAAAGCTATTTAATTGGAAAATCTATTAAAATATTAAACCTAAAAATAAAATCCCAATTTTATTTTTATAATTTTCTACACATTTTAATCTACTCATAGAAAAAAGAAGGATTAGAAAATCATTTTTTTAACTATTTTTAATGAATTATTCAAATCAGAAAAATAAAGGAAGAAAATGAAATAATTAAAATGAATTAAAGGGGTGGGGGGTATGAAAAGTAATACGCGCTAGTTCAAAATGTTGGGCCAGAAATAAAGGTGGGGTGCGAAGAGAAATTCTGGGCCCAGAACGCCCCCTAAATGAAACGCGGCGTTTCAATTAAAATTCAAATCTTCCCTCCAATCTCAGACGCGATCTCAGCCACTGGATTGGGTGAATTTGTCAAACGCTGGGAATGATCCAATGGCTTACCATCATCGTCCCAAACATAACCTAGGGTTTTCAGACCCTCTCCCCCATGCGCTCAAATTCGAGCCTCTCTAACTCTCTCCACACGCCATGATTCAGCAAGATCTAAACACGAAAAATGATCTACTAAACGAGAGGAATAAAACCATACGCTCACTTTTCCAAGATTCTACCTAGATTGCTCTAACAGAAAGCAACAAGATCGTGGCACAACCATGGTTCAGAGTTTTAACCTGATACCAATCCTTATCAAACTTCATTATAATGATCTACAGATGTTCTACAAGCTATGCTAGTTATCATACACTAATTCATGCTGATTAAAACTAACAATCTACACCAATCTTGGAGATTAAAGATTCAAGGTTCTGTTATGGATTGCCATGGAACAAGCTGTAACTTCTAGGGTTTAATCCTCTAGCCTAGTACATCATTCTTATACCTATGAAACTAACTAAAACTCAATAATTAAGATGGAAGAAAGTGAAGAAAGAACCTGTCAAGAAGTTAATGGTGAGATGATGTTGAGCACGATTCAAGCCTTGGGATTCACTCACAATGGTCCTTCAATGGAGATATGCCTTCTGTTTGCACTTGTATGGAAGGAGGTGGCTTGTAGTGGAAGATATCTTGGATTGCTTCAACTTGAAGAAATGGCTTCAATGGCTATCTCTCCTTCTCTCTCCTCTGACTTGGCTCAAGTTTCACCAACCTCTGATCACTCTTTGATGCATTCTTTTTATATTGATGGTTGGATGCTTCTAGATTCATCTAGAAAGGCATGGAAACTTCATGAAAGTCTCATGTGATGATAAGTTGGATTTCTCATATACCATATGCTATGCCTTGCAATTCATTGCCAAATTCTCCTTACATGAGTTATTAAGTGAGGATGAGTGAAAAACAAGTCCATTTTTGGCTTGTGTAGGGTTTTGCAAGGTTGCCCTCTTATGCAAGCAACAAATTTCCAAAGGAACCTCATTTTTTAAGCCTCAAATGAAAATTCTATTTAAACCAAAGTTCTTAAAATGGTTTTTCCAATCAAAATGATATATTGGATGACCTATTTTGGATTTGTGGATCTCCCAAATCACTTTTCAATTTCAACTTTTCAAAGTTATAAGTCATTTTTAGTTCATTTTGGACCAATCATGGAATCTCATGCCATGAGCTTTTTTAACAATTTGTGACCTTCTTTCTAGACTTAAAATCACATTTTGAGCAACTTTCATGTTTTGAGTTTTTCCATTTGAGGCTTGGAAATATGAGTTTTAGGCATTGGCTAAAATGACCTATAACTGACAAATGACCAAAATACCCCTGCCTTGTTCAAACCATAAGTTGAGTTCCACAAATCCAATCAAGGACTTCCACCACTCAAATTAAAGCTAAGAAGATGCTCTTCAACATTAATGTTGACCAAGAAATCATAGGAATCATCCTACTAGGGCAAAAGTTGTCTGCAAGTTGGGTGACTTTCAAGGACCCAGATTCACATACCTCTGCTGACCTATAATTTGTCAAAACCATAACTTGAGCTCTGTAACTCCTATCAAGGACTTCCACCACTCAAATTAAAGCTTAGAACAAGCTCTACAACATTCATGTTGTGGGGAAGATGAGATATCAATCACATCTAGAGCTAAAACTGCCTGGAAGATAGGGGTCAAATTAGGGTTTTTCCACTGACAATCCTCAGAAACCCTGACTTGAAACTTCTCAAACTCCTCAATCATGATGAGTTGGTCTAGGAATCATCTTTATAACATCTCTATGCCTCATTCCATGATCTCATGGCCCTTGGATTAAGTCTCAACCTTCTCCAAAACTTCAGTTATCCTAGGGTTGACCCAGTCAAAACCCTAATTCTACCATTCATGGTTGAATCCTCTGAACTCTTGCATAATGACCTTTCTGGGCTTCATGAAGGCTATCAAGACATCTCATAGGCTTTCTCAAAACATCAAGTTCATTCTCAAAGTCTCAGAATCATCTGAGGAGCACCCACAACTTTCAAACTGTGAAGCACACAACCCTGGTTTCAACCCTTTCCTCTGAGGATCTCTTGAACTTTCTGATGAAGGTATCAACCTGCAAACACTCAATGAATGAATAATTGTTGGTCAAATTTTGGGGTGCAACAGAGACGTATCTCTCAGATTAGTAAACTTAATCTTGTCAGAGGACTCCCTAATCTGAAGTTCACTTCAGATGCTCTTTGTGAAGCATGCCAAAAAGGGAAGTTTTCAAAAACATCTTTTAAATCAAAAAATGGTGTTTCTACTTCCAAACCACTAGAACTACTTCATATTGATCTGTTTGGACCAGTGAAAACTGCATCCATCAGAGGCAAGAAGTATGGATTAGTCATTGTTGATGACTTTAGTAGATGGACATGGGTAAAGTTCTTAAAACACAAGGATGAGTCACACTCTGTGTTCGTTGACTTCTGCAAGCAAGTCCAGAATGAAAAGGATTTCAAAATTATAAAAGTCAGAAGTGATCATGGTGGTGAATTTGAAAATAAATATTTTGAAAAATACTTTTCTGAAAATGGCATTGCTCATGATTTTTCCTGTCCTAGAACTCCACAACAAAATGGGGTTTTAGAAAGGAAAAACAGAACTCTGCAAGAAATGGCCAGAACCATGATCAATGAGACAAATCTGGCAAAACACTTTTGGGCAGAAGCAATCAACACAGCCTGTTACATTCAGAACAGAGTGTCTGTAAGACCTCTTATGAAGAAGACTCCTTATGAATTGTGGAAGAACAAAAAGCCCAACATTTCATATTTTCATCCTTTTGGATGTATTTGCTATATGTTAAACACTAAGGAAAATCTGAACAAGTTTGATTCCAAAGCACAGAAGTGTTTCATGCTTGGATATTCTGAACGCTCCAAAGGCTACAGAGTATACAACACTGAGACATAGATTGTGGAAGAATCTATTCATGTCAGATTTGATGATAAGCTTGGCTCTGAAAATCCAAAGCAGTCTGATAACTCTGCAGATAGGGAAGTAGTCTTCATTGACTCTGAAGTTTCAGAAGCAGACAAAATTCAAGTGAAGGAACCAGAAGCAACGCCAGATGCTATTCCTTTAACCTCTCAGATGAATAATCTAAACATTTCTGAAGAGTCAACTATTAGAGGATCATCATCCAAAATTAAAGCTTCTCATCCAGAGGATGTCATTATTGGAAAGAAGGATGATCCCATCAGAACAAGATCCTTTCTAAGATCATCTGAAGCATCACTATTTGGACTAGTGTCAGAAATTGAACCATCTTCTGTAGATGAAGCTCTGCAAGAAAATGATTGGATTATTTCCATGCAAGAAGAGCTAAATCAATTCAGCAGAAATGATGTATGGGATCTAGTTCAAAGACCTCAAGGATTCAATATAATTGGTACAAAATGGGTCTTCAGAAATAAGCTAAATGAGAAAGGAGAAGTTGAAAGGAATAAGGCAAGGCTGGTTGCTCAAGGGTACAGTCAGCAAGAAGGTATTGATTACACTGAGACATATGCTCCAGTGGCAAGGTTAGAATCTATACGTCTTCTTATTTCATTTGCTGCACAAAATAACATCACTCTATATCAGATGGATGTTAAGAGTGCCTTTCTTAATGGTATTATAGAAGAAGAAGTTTATGTCCACCAACCTCCTGGTTTTGAAAATGAAAAATTTCCAGATCATGTTTTCAAATTAAAGAAATCTCTATATGGTTTAAAACTAGCTCCCAGAGCTTGGTATGAGAGATTGAGCAATTTTCTTCTGGAGAAGAATTTCATCAGAGGCAAAGTGGATACAACACTCTTTTGTAAATCATTTAAGAAAGATCTTCTAATTTGCCAAATTTATGTAGATGATATTATTTTTGGATCAACAAATATTATGCTTGGAAAGGAGTTTGCTACATGTATGCAGGCAGAATTTGAGATGAGCATGATGGGAGAACTCAGATTCTTTCTAGGAATCCAAATTAATCAAACTCCATAGTGCACCTACATACATCAGACAAAATATGTTAAAGAACTTCTGAAGAAATTTAACATGTCTGATAGTAAGCTGGCAAAGACTCCAATGCATCCTACTAGCTCACTTGGCAAGGAAGAGGTAAGTAAGAAAGTAGACCAGAAGCTCTACAGAGGTATGATTGGCTCTCTTCTTTATCTTACTGCTTCTAGACCTGACATATTGTTCATTGTTTGCCTGTGTGCTAGATTCCAATCAGATCCTAGAGAATCACACTTGACATCTGTCAGGAGGATTCTAAGGTATCTGAAAGGTACTTCTAATGTGGGTTTGTGTTACAGAAAATCTGATGATTTCAAATTAGTTGGATTCTGTGATGCTGACTACGCTGGAGACAGAGTGGAAAGAAAAAGTACTTCTGGAAGTTGTCAATTTCTAGGAAGAAATCTAATCTCGTGGTACAGCAAGAAGCAACCCACAATTGTATTTTCAACCACAGAGGCAGAATACATTGCTGTTGTTGGATGTAGCACGCAGATGCTCTGGATGAAGAGTCAACTAGAAGATTATCAAATTTTTGAAAGTAACATTTCTATCTTATGTGATAATACTTCTGCTATATGTTTGTCCAAGAATCCCATTTTACATTCTAAGGCAAAACATATAGAAATTAAGCATCATTTCATCAGAGACTATGTTCAGAAGGGAATCATAAATTTAGCCTTTGTTGATACAGATCATCAATGGGCAGATATTTTTACAAAACCCCTTGTTGAAGATAGATTCAAATTTATTCTGAGAAATATTGGTATGGATTTTTGTCCAGAATGATATTTGTCAGAAGCATATTTTTACAGATGCAAAAATGCCTAATGCTCTGAAGTATTTCTTCTGTTTGCTTATTTTATTCTGATCAATATTTCTTTTCTGAAACTCTGAACTAACAATCTTTAGAAGATCTGAACGTTGGCTAATGTTTCATTTCCTAAGATAATTCAGAACACATGCAAGCAAACACGTGTCACACTAAATCTGAAGAGGTGGCGTGTACATAACTGAAGAGACGTTTGAGGTGATGTTTGAATAGTGAAAATCTTGATTTTTCCCCCAAATTGTCAGAAGCAAATTATGTTTTGAAATGATTATTATTCTCTTCATTTAATGCTTGTTAAAACGTGCAAAAATTTCTGACTGATGGTATGCCTAAGTGTTTTAGTATAAATACATGACTTATTTTCACTTTCACACTTTTACACTCTCAGAAATTATGTGCGTTTTCATCTCCTCTTTTCTCTGCATAAAAACCCTAAACCTAAGTGTGTGACAAAGCATTCTTCAATGGCAACTTCATCATCAACAGCTGCTCAATTCCAATCTTCTATGGCTGCTGTAACTTCAGAAAACATGGGTGTTGCTCCCTATTCTCCTCCCAAAAGAACTCTTCTAACCCCTGTTGAACAATTGGAAGTTCTATGTGAATCCATGGTAGAGTTTGACTCTCTTGCAGAAAATGGGTTTGAGTTTCGTTCCATCATTGGAGCTCAAGGATGGGTTAAATATTTTGATAGGCTCTTTGGACCAGTTTACCCTCTACTGGTGAAAGAATTCTGGATCCATGCATCTGTTTATCCCAAGTTCATCTTATCTTCTGTACTGGGAAAGGAGATCATTATCACAGAAGATCTGATCAGAAAATTAATAGGATATGAAGAAACAGATGGTGTTTCCCACTTTCCAGCTGGGCGTGTGGACATGGATGAGGTATATGAAGAAGTAATGACTGCTGGTCAAGCTTCTAACAAATTCAAAGATCTGAAGCCTGACTACAAGATCTGGGCCAAGATCTTCATGGGATGCATCCACCACAGGAAGTCAACTAATTCTCCAGACTATGTCAATAATGAACAACTCTATTTCATGTATTGCCTTAGTCAGAGCACCAAGGTAGATCTTCCATACATTCTTTTTATGCATCTGTGGAACCATATCAATGCATTTAGAGAGTATGTGAAAGAGAAGGGACAGAAGATCAGAACCTGGATCCCCTTTGGAAGGTTGATCTCAGATCTTCTAACTGAGAATGGTTTGGTCACTGCTCTGTACGCTGCTGGAGTCACAAAGGAATTAGAATCTATAATGGGAAAGCCTCTGAATGCTAAAAGTCTTCAGAGACTCAAAATTGTTGATGAACTCACAACAGCGCCCAAGAAGCTGAATGTGTCTGAATTGAATAAGAGGGTTCCTGTAGATGACTTTCCCTTATTCTTTGCTGAAGAGCCCAGACATATAGTTGTGATGTATATTGATCAATGCAAGAAGGAAGGAAAACCTGTTCCTGCTAATGTGATTCAGCTAGCTAGACAACCACTACCAGATGTAGAAGAAGAAGAAGCACAACTTCAGAGGAAAAGGACTCAGCCAGTAGCATCGTCTGAACCTGCTCAGAAGAAAGTAAATATTGCTGAGAAGCCAAAGAAGCTCTTGAAGAGAAAAGAATCTGAAGACGCTGCTTCTGTACCAGCCAAGAGGATCAAAATAAAAGGTACTAAATCTTCTGTATCTTCTGCAAATATTGTTATAAATGATTATAATCTTAAGTCTGTACCAAAACCACCTTCAACACAAACCACTTCTGTTACTGCTCCTAGTTCTAAATCACCATAAAAACAAACACCTGTTCCAACTCAAACAACAACACAAAAAATTCCAACACCAACAGTTTCTGTACCAAAACCTTCTCAACCTAAAATTCATATCAAACAGTTTGTTCCACAAACACAATCCTCTCAAAAATAACCATCAGAACAACAACCTACAAAATCATCTGAACAACCAGCAAAGCAACAAGTATCTCAATCAGAAAAAGCATCTAAAAATCAACCACCACCAAATAATCCTCCATCTAAACCCACTGCATCTGAACCTACCAAAGTCACTTCTGCTCCAATTTCATCAGAACCAATCAATATTCCATCTGACTCACCCATCTCAGAACAACCATTAAAACCATCTGAAATTCCTTCAGAACAAACCAATACTTCTGAACCTCACATCCCTGAGACAGAAGTTCTTGATGTCACACCCTTAAAAACGGTGTTTCAAGTATCTTCTACCTCCTGCACACCAACCACATCTTCTAACTCCTCAGAATCAGAAATTCACCCAGATTTTCTAATCTCTCCATCTGAAAAATACTCTGAGGTAAACCAATCTGAGCCTTCTATACCTTCAAAAAACCCCATTCCAGATCCTATTCCCACACCTACACCATCATCTGAGATTTTAATCCCCAATTCAAATCCAAGATCTTCTATATCTTATGCCCAAGTGTCCTCTCTGTTTCATAATTTGGCCTATGGTTTCAAACTAAAAGAGTTTTATGACAGAGTTGAACCATCTGACCCCATCAACCCTCTGAAACCAAAACTGACCATGACCCTTCCATCTGTGATTCTTGATTACATAAAATCCATGTCAGATGTAGGATTTTTAGCTACCATATCATGTTCTGCAAAATCTGATAAACTTGTTGCTTCAGCTCTGCAAATATCATCTGATACACCTGCTGTCTCCAAGAAACCTCCAAAATCTGCCTTCAAACCTTACTCAAACAAACCCTCTGATGTGGTTTCTCACCCCACTAAAGTAATACCAAATCTGTTAAAAGCTTTAAACAGATCCCTACCTCAAAGACCTGAAATTCCCTTCTTTCCATACTATCCTCCTCCTCTGATCTCCATCCAAAAATCAATTTTTCCACCAACTCCCCAACCTAAACCTGTAACTCTGGAAACTTTGTTACGCCCAAAGCCCAGACTTAATGTTAATCATTTATTTCAAACATTTTTACAAGAAATACAGATGTATTTAGGTACTGTTCAGAAGAAATGCTCAGCAACAATGGATGCCAAAGAATCTGACATCATCTGGAATGGATTCATCAACAGATTCAACTTTGTAGCTTCAAATCTGAAGAACGTCTGTTCTGATGATGCAAAGCTCAGATTTGCTGAGGCTGCAAGGACTCTATTCTGGACTGTCAACAAATCTGCACCTCTGCTTCTTCTAGATGCTCCTCCACCATCAACAGAATCTACTGAAAATGCATCTGAAGAGAATCAATTGGCTATGACTCTGGTAGATCCTTCTTCTACTTCAAATGCTCCAGACTCTACAGAACCAATGGAAATTGACTATGTTCAGGCTACAGAACCTAATCATACTTCTTCATCTGAGATAAAGAAAGAACATCCAGATTTTGAAGATAAGATTGCTGCTCTGGAAGCTGGAAAGTCAGAGATCAAATCCTGGATGGCTAAGCAGGATAAGAAGTCTGAGGATATGACAGAATGGATGTCAAAGCAAGATGAAAAGAATGAAACTATGGCTAAGTGGATGTCCAAGCAAGAGCAATCATCCTCTGAGATTACAGATCTATTGAAGATGCTTTTGTCCAAACACTCTTAGATTTTTTTTTTCATTCTAATGTTTCTGCATCTGTTGTTTGCATATGTACTCTTGATCTGATCAAATGAATGAATCAAAGTTTTCTCCATTGAATTGTCTAGATTACTGTTTCCTTTTACTTGTCCTTTTAAAAGTTTTTTTTTTACTTTTTGCTTATGACAAAAAAGGGGGAGAAAATATAGATCTGAACTGTTTAATATAACTTCATCAGAATGAAACTTCATACATACTTATTTTATCTAACATTTAATCTGACTATTTCAGAACATTTGATAAGTACATTCTATAAAAGAAACTCTGAGTCTCTCAGATCATTTATCTATTATCAAACTCTGAATCTTAAATCTGAAAGGCATTCTGATCTTCAAATGTTATGAGAACAAACAAGATCTAACTCTGAAGATTACTCAAGGTAAAAGGGAAGTTTCTATTCCTTATTTATATTTAACTCAGGGGGAGATTCATCATCTCAGGGGGAGTTATAATTCTAATTTTTCCAATTAAACAAAATTTCTAATGCTTTTTGTCATCATCAAAAAGGGGGAGATTGTTAGAACACAGATTGGCTCTTAATAATATCTCTTTGTTTTGATGATAACTGTTAGGAAATTTTGTATTTAAGAATTATATACTCTAAAATTTGCTTGAGAGTTTTACTGCAGATTGTAATGAAATTAACACTCTAGAAGCAAATCTGAATTATATACAAGAAGTTATCTAGACTCTGAAGCGCCAGATGCACTCATTAGAAGATTCTGACTGCTGCTTACAGAAGTTCCTGAGCGTAGCCTCCAGAAGGATCTGAAGCAAGAAGCTCCAGAAGACTCTGAAGCAGAAGCTCCAGAAGAATCTGAATCAAGCAGATGCATCTGAAGCAAAGAAGAATATTGTATGAAGAGTTTCTCAAAGCATAGTTTTTACAGAAGTTTCTGAAAGTACTAAAGCTGCCAGTACTAAAGTTCTATATCAAATATGCTCTGATGATCAACACGCTGAAAGCAAACATGCTGCAGAAGACTCTGATACAGCAAAGTTCTGAACATCATTAGAAGACTCTGACTCAATCAGATTCTGATGAACTTGCTGAAAACTAAAGAAGAATTATTCAAAGATTATATTCGTTGGAGTAATTCAAACGTCTCTTTCCTCATTTGTGTTAGACACAAGAACACAGACAAAAAGGATTTTTCTGTGCCTTCTACTTCTAGGAAAGGTCACTTGATGTAAAGACAAAAAGGCTCAGACCTTTTTGGACACTCCTCTCAATGCTCAGTTCTCCTTGGATCAGCTGCCTATAAAAGGAAGACTCCACCAAATTCTTCAGTGAGACATTTTTGCTGAAAAGAAATCATAACATTCAAAGCTCTCATTCTTTCATATTCTTCTAAGAATTATTTGTACTTAAACTTAAGAGAAAAATCACTGTTGTGATAAAAGCTTTTTAGAAGCATTCATACTCTTGTATTTGATTTACATTGATTGTAAAGGTTTTCCTTAAGAGGATTCAGTTAGAATCAGTAGCTCTTGAGAAGATTAAGAACAGTTGTTCTTAGGTGTTACTATTGTAATCTGTTTGATTAAATAGTGGATTAAGTCCTTGTTGAGAAAGGAAAATCACTCTAGGAAGGGTGGACTGGAGTAGTTGAGTTCAACGAACCAGGATAAAAATAATTGTGTTTTTATTTCTAATTTTAATCTATCATACTTATTCAACCCCCCCTCCCCCCCTTCTAAGTATTATCTCACCTTCAGGTTCCACCAAAGAATTCTGGATCAAAGATGGCAGAATTTGTCTATACGGCATAGGCACTGGGTGGGAAGGAGCATTCCTTCGTTCCAAGTTGTTACGAGGTCTGTTCTGATTCGGCCGCTGATTCTGATAAACTCGGCCATGAGCTCGATGATTTGCAAGAGAAGCGACATAAAGCTCCCGATATGGTGCCCTAGGCACAATTGTCTGTCCAAAATAGCGAGACACAGAAGATACCGACCGCTGAGAAGATGAAGAACCAACAGATTACACCGATTCATCTCGAGAATACCCAACATCTGTCATGATTGCATTGAGTATAATTCCTTCTTCAGTTTGGAAGCTACAGAGGGATTCAGTTTCACTAGCCTGACTGCTTGAAACATTCTAAATTCTTCCAATTTTCACGCCATGCTCAATGCGTTCACCTGCCCTTACCAATTCAGAGAAATTTGGTGCATTTCCAAGCATTCTTTTGAAGTACGGACCCTGCAGGGAGTCCACAAACATGCCCATTAACTCTCGGTCTAGGAGCGGCGGCTTCACTCTGGCAGCAAATTCTCTCCATCTCTGAACATACCTCCTGAAAGGTTCATTGTTCCCTTGAGACAATTCTTGCAACTTCATGCGACTAGGAGCCATGTCTAGGTTATAATCGTACTGCTTCAGAAAAGCTCTGGCTAAATCCACCCATGATCGGATATGATTACTCTCTAACTGCATATACCAACTCAGAGATGCCCCACTCAGACTATCCTGGAAGCAGTGAATCATCAACTTGTCATTTTGCACAAACGAAGTCATTCTTCGGCAGAACATCACCAAATGTTGCTTCGGACAGCAATCCCCTCTGTACTTCTCAAACCTCGGCGCTCTGAACTTCGGAGGTAACACTAGGCCAGGAACCCAACACATGTCTGCCGCGTAGAGGTTAACAACCTCTTTACCTTTCGAGGCTTTAACTTTTCCTTCCACCGCTCGGAATCTTCTAGCATACTCAAGAGCTCTCGGGTCTTCGGTCTGGGCTATCGGGACCTCTCTTCGGGGATTCAGCGCACGGAAGACAATACCCTGATGATCTGAGGTATCAACAGGAGGAGAACACTCACTTAGGACAACAAACGACTCATGTAGACCTTGGTCCTTAACAGAAGGCTGTACAAGTCGAGTTGCAGTAAAGTTGTTTACTTGCGGGACGTCTTCGTCATGCATAGAACCATACAAAGGATTGGATGTCACAGTGAAACCCGACAAGGCATCAACAAACTGGAAGCTGCTCCCTGACATAGCTACCAACAACCTTCAACTGACTTATTATGCTCAAATCTACCTCGACCTACTTCAACCCCCTGGTCGTCTTCTAATAATCAGCACTTGCTCAAACCAAACACTGGAGAATCACCTTCAGAATCAAAACAACGGCTGGATAAGAGCTCCGACTAGCTGGAGAATGATATGCAATATGATGCAAAATGTTTATGCAAATGTAATGCAAGATGCAGCAAACACGGGATCACAGCCCCCACAATCTCTGAATACTGCTGCGCTGCTGACTGAGTAAGTTCGCTCTGAAGAGAAGACCCAAAATAACGGGTAGGCTGGAAGTCAAGTTTCCTGCAAAAACCCTCCCACTCACGGGTATGGACCTAATCTGACAAGGTACGACATCCTATGCGGGTTCAACGTCACAGACTTTCAAGAGCGATGATACGATACCCAGGAGGTGTGGCATCATCATCCTTTGAAGCGGCCTCACTTTGTTGAATCCCAATTGATAGGTCCCCAGAGTCGACAATCCTCGGGTCAGACAACTTGTCGAGCCCTAAGGGCCAGGCAAGAAGCATCAAAGAGAATCTCGTCCGAGCGTAAATTTTGCGGCTAGCTGGTGCGAGCTAAGCAAGCAGGCTAACCACTACTCTCTACTTCTAAGTCTATGTGTAACCTCAAGCCCAGGTCCGACTCATCTCTCAACAGAACATCCCTTTCCCACAGCAGCAATAACAGTATAAAGCTGATAATAAAATGCGGAAAGTAAAGACAGAAAGGTAAATATATACAACACCCATGACGGGAAAACAAGCGCTAGGATTGACTCGCATAGGGGATATTTCAGTCCCCAACAGAGTCGCCAGCTGCTAGGGACAGGCCCAGACAGCTAGGAAGAAAACCCAAGGCGAGACTGGCATAGGGAACCATCGCAGTCCCCAGTAGAGCCGCCAGCTGTTGGGGATGACCCAGGCAGCTAGGAAGAAAATCCAAGGCGAGACTCGCATAGGGAATCATCGCCGTCCCCAGCAGAGTCGCCAGCTGTCGCTACTGCGAAAATCGGCGCCGGCTATGACAGAAGAGTCGCCACCGTGCGTTATTTATCCCAACAGAGGGAAAGGAAACGCTCGAAGTAAACCTACCGCAAAGACGGGAAAGGAATGGTCGTTGCAACCAAATCCTGGATTCGGGAGTCAATTACGCAAGGGGAAGGTATTAGCACCCCTCACGTCCGCCGTACTCGACGGGATCCACGCTTGTTTTCTGGTACGGATTGTTATTCTATCTACTCTAAAGGTCTGGGGTTAAAAAGAAAGAAAAAGTGACTCGGCAAAGTATCGCACTTTATGCCTACGTATTCCCGTCCGGAACGAGAAATCAGAGTCAACGTAGTTCGCCTACCTACGGGAAAGGAGGGGAAGGTTGCTCACTAGGATATCGCATCCTATGCCTACGTACTTTCATACGACATGAAAGATCAGAGTAAACATAGTTCGGGCTACGGAAGACACAAGCTTGTCTGAATGTTTTTATCTCCTTATGAAAGGGTTTTTCCTGATTAAGAGTCCAAGCGGACAAAAATGACACTTTGATGTTTGTTATCAGTCTTTTACGCAAGAACTGTCTTTTATGATGTTTGCAATCTCTGACGCACTAGAGACTATGATTTGAGGGTGACTACGTCGCATGTCACCCTAAGGGTAACACACTAAGCAATCAGGTTACTGAAGAGTGACCCTTCAACAACCTTCCTCAAATAGCTTAAGGCTCGTAGCGTACGGCATCGATTATCCTTATTACTGTGTTTTGAGTTGTTCTGAGATAGAAGAGAAGTCTAAAATCCTAGGGTTTGAACTGGGAATCAAAACTACCCTAATGTTATCATGCATGGATTACAACCTAATGTCTGTCATAATTCCCTCCTGCACAGAGGAAATCAGAGATCCTAGGGGATAAACGGAAAAGAAACAGCAGAGATACAGTAAACAGTAAGTATGCATGAGATGCAGCAAAACAAGCAAGGCAAGAGAGTCCCACTCAACCTTGAACCTAAGAAAGCAACAGGCAAAGTGAATCAAATTCACTTCAAGCCTAAAGGGCAAGCAGCACAAGCCAACAGACAATACAGAGAAAAACAAAAGATACAGAGGAGGCAACCCAAGCAGCAGCAACAAACTCCTACAACAAACAACAACAACACGCTCTGAACAGCAAAGTTGAAATGACAGCAAAGGTCTTATCTTCGAGCTAGATTCCATCTTCAAGCTTCTTCAATCTTCATCTCCAAGCTTTAGCAAGCACACTCCAAGAAGAGATCTATCATCAAGATCAAGTTGCAATGTTGGCATACTTGCTGAAAACCAAAGGAATTCAACAAGAACCAACATCGAAGTGGAAGTGTATCCTTAAAAGTTCTACTCTCTAGGGTATGCCCCACTTCCCTCCTAAGGAGAGATGGAACTTCCCTAAGAGGACTTTGCATCATAGGATAGAATAGAAGCAAACAATGCATTATGTGTTTGATGGAAGAAATGAACTAATTCTACAAAAGCTCTCCCTAAAAGCTTAATTCTACCAACTCCTAAAACAAACTTAAAAGAGAAAGAAAGCTCCACTACAAGCCCCACTCTTCAACGCAAAGCATCTTCACCATGTCCAGAAGCTCCTCTAAAATTCCTATGTGAACATGCATGTTTGAACATTCTAACATTCCAGAATTAGGACCTAAATCAATTTCTAGGTCATCTAAACAATTACTAAATGAAATTTGGTCATGGGAAACCATTATTTGGGAAGGCTCTAAACTACACGCCTAAAACAGAATCTAATCAATTTTAAAAATTCTAAGAAACTTCCAGGGGAAACCTATGTATGTCCTCTAAATTATATCGAAAGAATCAGCTCAAAAGCATAAAGCATCAAAGAGAAAAAGTTAAACAAACAGCAATATCAATTATGCATAACAATGGATATTAGCACAAAAGAAAATTCGTAACTAATTCAAATAAAATCCTAAAAATGCAAACTCAACTCCTACAGTGTCTTAATACAATCAAGATCTACAGAAAAAAATTTCATAATTTTTCGATCATTTTTACTATTTTTAACGCAATTAATCCAAACAGCTATTAAAATAGAAAAAAAAGAACGAAAATGAATTAAACTAAGTTAATGTGCATTGGGCCAGGGGTGCGAACAACAGAATTCCAAAGCAATGTCCGTGTGGGCCTCGCGAGTGGGGGTGGAAACAGTACCCGCGCGGTACTGTAGCTGTTCCGGCGGTGACATTTTTTCGGTAACTTCCGAGCAACATAACTTCATCGATTCTTAACAATTTCGCACGAAATTTTAGTCAAACTTGAAGGAAAAAAATCAAGGATTCCAAATATGCTCTTGGATTCCATCAAAACTCCATGATCAAAGAGATATATCATCATCAAGAAAACATACTCATCCAAAAAAGTCTCTAATCCTTAATTTCTTGATCCTAATTTCATCTATACATTTTCCAGATCCTAACCACATGAATAAACTAACCTAATTCGTCCTAAAATCATAGAAAAAGTGAATTTCACATACCGGCTTTGGAGCGTCGAAACGGAGTAGTTGGAGCTCGTTTTTTCTTGCCAAAAAAAGTGCGGAAAACCTTTGTTGAAGTTTGTTGGAGAAGATTAAATTCTTGATAACTTTTTCTCTTCCAAACTCCAATGTCAATCTATGGTTTTTGCACAAATGAATCACCAACCCTTGCTTTGAACCTCTTTACAAGTATATATAGAATGTATTTGAAGACCCTAGAAATTCTAGATTGATCCTATAGAATGTATTTGAAGACCCTAGAAAGTTCTAGATTGATCCAATGAGAAAATCAACTTCTCATGTCATGAAAATCTCTTCTTATGCTATGCACATACCATCTCATGTTTTTGCTTGCAATTCACTTGGTTATGAGTTTAAATTCTCTCCAAATGAGATATTGGAGCTGTATGGATGGAAAGGAGCCTTGCATTTGCTTGGAAGTGTGGTTTTGCATATGTGCCTTATGATGCAAGTAACCAATTTACAAAGCAAGTCCTTGAAATAACCCTCAATTCAAAATTGTGGAAATCCCATTGTCTTTAAAATGCATTTTACAATCAAATTGGTATGTCATATGGCTTGTTTGTGACCTCTAACCCAAAATTTGATTTTTTCCACCAAACTTTATTTGACTTATTCCCCCTTTTTTAGGCCATTTTAAGTGACTTTTTTGAAATAAGCCGATCAATCCACCATGATGACTTATTTGACCTAAAAACATCATTTTAAGCACATTCCATGTTGAACAATTTTTCATTTGAGAAGTGGAACATGGAGATTTTGACCTATGCTAAAAAATGACATGTAATTCAACTTTCTCAAAATTCCCCTAGATTGCCAAGACCATAACTTGAATCCTATTGAGGACTTCTAGTACTCAAATTAAAGCTAAGATCAAGATCTACAACTCTTATTTTGGCCAAGAATCCATTTGAAAACTCCTTGATGGGCAAAAGTTGCTTGGAAGTCAAGTGACTTTCATAGATAAATTTCAGTATCCTCTGGGGACCCATAACTTACAAGAACCATACCTTGAGTTCTATAAATCTCCTTGAAGACTTATAGTACTCAAATTAAAGCTATTGAGATGTTCTACAAGTTTCGTGTTGACCAAGACTTCATTTGAAACGTGCATTTTGACTTATCTGGCTTGGAAGTTAGGTCTGAATTAGGGTTTTTTACACTGAAACCCTAATCTAGTAACTCCTCTTCTTCTTGATTCCTTTTGATTTCTCCTTGGCAAAACACCACACATGCATCCACATACCAATTCATGAATTCCACATACTCCAAGTAGGCCTTGATGCCCTCCAATCCACCATTTGACCTAGGGTTGACCCAGATGAAACCCTAGTTGATTGCATTCAACTGTAGCTCTGGTACTTGTATTAATGATTTGTCTCATCTTCAAAATGACCCTCTAGGTATTCCATGATCTTTTTACACCTTCCATGGCTCACACACTCATTGATGATGTTCAACATATCCCCTAGATTGGGAGAGAAATCCACTGGTTGACCTTCAAACTTCTCAAAGCTTCAACTCATTTCTTGATTACTTGGATGGTCTTGATCTTGAATAAAACCCCTTGATGGGCCTCTTTCTGATGAAAATGGCACTTGATCCCTTGTTAGATGCCTTGTTATGCTATGTTATGCAAATGATTAGACTATGTACATGACTTAGTATGCAAATGACAATGCAATTGAAACATAAACCAAGTGAAATAGGTTGAGCAAATTTTAGGGTGCAACAGTCATCATCCCATAAGGGAGATGGAAGGTGTAATGGGTATTGTCCCAGAAATACAAGGAGGAGACTAACATGGTTTGACCATAGTCGAAACTTGTTTTCGACAACATGATTAAATCATAAATTCCAAGTTTCTTCCAGGTTTAAGATTTTACTTTTTCTATCTTGGCCAACCAATTCATATAATCATCTGATTCTTTGAAGGAGGGTGTCGCAAAAAACCTTAAAGTTGTTGTTCATATATCTTAAATCTATATTGTTCAGCACTACCGCATCAACAAAGGCTTTCTCAACCTTAGCTTTGTTGACTTGTCCTATGGGTTTAGATTTGTGATAGGAAGGAAAAAAGTCTCTAGCTTTACTATGGTCAAAACCAGATGAAGGCAGAGGCCCACATAGGGCATGCATTTTACCAGATAAGAGGGATAAGTACATGGGATTCATATATTTTCCTCTTCTCTTCTGCAAGCGGCTCAAGGAGAAATTGCTGGTTCCCCATCATCATTGGTGCTGATAGCGTGTCAAAAGCTGGGAGTTGAGAGATTTTCTTCAGGTCTTTGGACTTTTGGATTCTCTTAGAATCCTTGACGTTGGTAGTGGAGGATGCCATTGTTGAGAATTTTTCTAGAGAATTTGGGTTTGTAGTTAGAAGTTTGGAAATGAAAAGTTTTGTGGAAATTTCTAAGAGCGTAAAAGTTGCAACAAGTAAGTTTGGAGAAATTTATAGGCTTGTGGATGATCAAAAGGCCTTAAATTATCATTAAAGAGCCAAGAGTTAGTGGGGCAGGTGTCCCACAATGACCATTTGACAAAATGTGGTTAGTAGTACCTAGTGCATGATTTCCTAGTACCTAGGGATTATGATAATGGTTATAAGTAATAGCGTGATTTGAGGAGACGTGTTGCAGAAAATTCCATGATGAGTCTGACGCCATAGACCTTTGGAATAGTAAGAGACATGCAAGAATCGTTTGAGGGGTCGAATGATACTATAAAAAAATGTCTTGTTCTTCATTGATGTCAAAAATGACATTTTTTAGGGGAAATTTGTTGGCTCCTAATTTTGACGCCTGAATAAAGTTAAAAATAGAAGATAGAGTTTCCCGGGGAAATCTAATTACTTCGAATAAAACTATGTTTTTTGGAATAATAGTCGAAGACGGTTTTTCTCCAGGAGGTTCTATGTTGTGGACGTAGAGATATTCCTTAATAGTTGGAAGACCCAATTTGACAGAAGCATTGTTCAGGGGCGTTTTGACGAGAGTTCATTTGAATTCAAATAAGAGAAGGAAAATTTATTTTGATAAAGACACGTGGAGCATCCCGGTGGTTCAAAGGCATGCGTAGTGACACTTGTCTTGATCTTACTTGTTAGCCGTTAATAGCAGTTATGTTTGATGGTTATAAATAACAGGTCTTAGTATTAAGATGTGTGTGTTCAATTGTGTACAAAATCTCCATTTACTCTAAGTATCCGTGTGATTGAGAGAAATGAGTCGTGAGAATGTACGTTGACTAAACACCAATTTTATTTCAATGCAATTTAACACTTCTTTTACTTAAAAGTTTACTTTTCTCTATACAAGTTATTATCCTTGTTATTTATTAGCATTTTACTTCTTCTTGTCATTTCTTAAATCCATTCATACTTGAAATAAGTTTCCTTAGCATGGAACTCGTCGCAGTGTTCATAGTTTTCATTCACATCATTTAAAAGACCAATTAACACATGTTCTAAGATTTGTGTGGTTGATCCTGCAAGTAACACAGATCTCTTTCGATTTGTTAGACCAGCGGTTGTTTGCCAATTTTCACGGCGAACACAATGAAAAGTTTAGTCAATGATTCCTTTACACCAATTTCTACTAAAACATGAAGAGTTCTCGTCTCCCCATTGTATGAGATCAAACTAATTAACTCATTTAACATCACCAAATTCCATTTCACCGATCTAAGATCAAAAGTATCATTGATGTCTAAGGGCATGGGTGTTGTAACATACACCTCATTGCTCACATCAAATGAAACAAAATATGATCAATCATTGTCCTTTTCAATTTTATCCCACCAATGACACATTCTAATTATGTAGAACTGGATAAGGTCTTCGCCAGTTTCAGGGTGCAACACCATAGACATGTCGACATCAAGTTTCTTCCAAGAGTTGTTTTTTAGGTTATATATCTCCCATAAGGGTTCCTCATATGCATATGTCAATGATGGATCATCTTCTGATAAATCCCGAAAGTAAATTTCTTTGTAAGATACGATATTAAATTCTACATACCAAATTACCTTATAGTCATTGTTAAGATGATCATAACCAAATTCATGAACAAAAGCCATAAAAGCCCGTAATGCGAGGATTCAATAGGGCTAGGAGGAATGGTATTGAATTCGTCCGTAGCTGGATTCCACAATACAACCTTTCTGTCATCATTCACTAAATTAGAGAGACAAAGAGTGTCGTTGATACTTGTAGAGCAGACAATATTAATATCTCGACCAGGGCTTGAAAGGGAAGTGAAAATTTTAAATTAATCTTGTTCTCAAATCTCTTCCCTAAAACAAAATACAAGGTGGACCAGTATGTGGGACCGAGAGTAACTATGGGGTCAACCAATATAACATGTCGTAGGATGAGAGATACATCATCGTCATCATGGTAATGAGAATGAGAATGATTTGTATGTACGATATGATTGCGGTGAATATTCATGAAATAAGAGTTTTGAAATAAGATTGACCATTGTTTAGATACTGTTAATATTTGATTAGTCGATAGTCTATAAAAGATAGTTTTAGAGAGTTGTTTAGAAAGAAAGTTATGTCATTGATTTCTTAGATGATCAATTACAAGATACCAATTGCCTATTTATAGGCTCAAGTCACCAGCCTCCTAATGATGGTGAATATTTCTACATTACATTAGTTCTTTCTAGAGTTTTCATGATAGATGAGTATCATGATGGTTCTAAGTTCTTCTATCATTTTCATATACTTATTGTTCTATATATTTCTACCATATACATAAACATTATAATTCTAGGATCTTTTACCATTTTATACATATTATATTTAAGAATATTCTAGAAATTTGTAGCAATTTCAACACTCCTCCTTGTGCAAATTCCTGTGACTCCAAGCATAGCTTGTAGCTCTTGAAATCTTGGTCTCGGCAACGCCTTCGTGAATATTTCTACAATTTGATATTTTGTTTTACAGTAGTTGAGTTTGATCTCTTTAGTTGCTTCAGCTTCTCTGATAAATTGATACTTGATTGATATGTGTTTTGTTCTATTGTGATGACTGGATTTTTTGCCGTTACAATTTCCTATTTTTCTCACATGTCTTCAAGTATCCTGCGAAGCAATATAGCTTGACTCGTTGCTTCATCATCTGCCACATACTCTGCTTCTGTTGTGGATTGTGCAACCGTAGCTTGCTTCTTCGACGCTTCTTCAAAGCTTCTAGGTTCAAGTATGGCGAAATTGCAAGTTTCATATATGTCCACCAAAGATCTTACTCGTCTTGGAGTAGACTCTGGAGATGATAGTTCTTAATCTTGTTATTGTGGTGGAGGTGAAATAGGTTCACCTGGGTCTTCTTCCTCATCTTCTTTTTGAGGTAGTTGATCTGGTATAAGGATGTTCTTCTCCACTTTTTCTTGATCCCAATTCCAAGAAGCATTCTCATCAACTTCAACATCTCAACTAATGATGAGTTTTTTTTTGTTTGCAAGTTGTAGACACAGTAGCCTTTAAAGATTGTGCTATACCCCAAGAAGATACCTCGTATAGTCTTGTCTTCAAGTTTGTGCCTCTTCACGTTTGGAATATGAATGTAGCATATAGATCCAAATACCCTTAGGTGGGTTACTGATGGATTCTTTCCATTCCAAGCTTCAATAAGAGTCTTATCTTGTATTTCCTTAGTTGGACATCTGTTGAGTATGTAAACAGCAGTGTATACTGCTTCAGCCCAGAATGTGTTAGAAAGTTCCTTCTCCTTGAGCATCGATCTATCCATTTCCATAACTGTGCGATTCTTTCTCTCTAACACACCATTTTGTTAAGGAGAATATGCGATCGTAAGTTGTCTCCCAATTTCTTCATCCTCACAAAATCTGTCAAACTCGTGGGAGGTGTACTATTTGCCTCGATCACTTCTTAGTACTTTTATCTGTTTTCCACTTTGATTTTCAACAAGGCCCTTGAACTTTTTGAATACTCCAAAAACTTCTAGTTTTTCTTATAGTAAATAGACCCATGCCATTCTAAAGAAGTCATTAATGAATAATATGAAGTACCTGTTGTTCTCGTGTGATGGTGTCCTCATTGGTCCACAGACGCTAGTATGTATCAGCTCCAACAGATCTTTCGCTCTCCATGCTCCGCTTGTTGAGAATGGAAATCGGTGTTGCTTACCAAGGAGACATCCTTCACACACATCATTATTCTCCTTTATGCTTAGAAGATCTCTCATCATGTTCTTCTCATGTAACAACTTCAAGGCATGTGCGTTGAAGTGGCCAAATCTTCGATGCCAGATCCATGAATCATCAACATATTTTAAATTTAGCGGGAAGCTTCTATTGCTCTTATTCATCTTCGCTGGGCTATATCAGACCTTTTATTTTTGTTGTCTAAGATTTTGCATACACCTCCTTCAAAGTGAAGTGTGTAACCTTTCTCCATCATTTGGCCAATGCTTACACTATGCCAAAAAAGACCTATAGCAGCGCTTTTTTTGCCTTTAGCAGCGCTTAAAAGCGCTGCCTAAAGTGGCGCTGCTATAGGTAAAGGCAACGCTTTTTGGGGGGAAAAAGCGCTGCTATAAGTCCCCCTATAGCAGCGCTTTTTCTCCCCCTTTTAGCAGCGCTTTTCCTCTCCATTTTTAGCAGCGCTTTTAAAAGCGCTCTGTAAAGTCCATTTTCCTAAGACCTTTAGCAGCGCTTTTCCCCCCTTTTAGTAGCGCTTTCAAAAGTGCTCTCTTTACCACACCTATAGCAACGATTTTCGTTTAAAAGCGTTGTCTTTTCCCACATCATTGGTTTTTTCCCAAGATCACTTTTTTTTGGCAAAAAGCGCTGTCTTTTGTACATATTTTTATGAAGTTTTTTTTTGTTTTATACTGTTGCACAATTCTTTATAATTTATCACACAAACCTGCTTATAACAATTATATTTAACACAAACCTTTATTTCAACACTACTTAGGCCTTATACATAACCATCTTACAATCATTATAATTCAACACGATCCTTTATTTCAACACATATGTCTTATATGTATATTATCATTCAACAAAACGATCCATACTTATAAAATATATTCCAAAACCGATAATGTCACAATATTCACTATACATATAATAAAAAATTACATAAGTACGGATCCTCACAACAACACAATATGACTTCGATCTAGAAGTACATCAATAAATTCCAAAACTATATATGACTTCAAGAACTATAATTATCCAGTAGTATGTACAGAACATCACAACAACACAAATCTTCGATCAAAAGACATAAAGACTATATACCTTATACAATTCTCATCTCAAGAATGTATTGACACCATTCCTCCTTAATTTCTTCCAAATTTTCTTTCGAGTATGTGCCACACTTGAATTCATCAAAGTACTACATAATATATAATAACATGCATGGTTTAGTTAAAACTAATTACTTAGATGAAATACCGGTTAAATATCAAAATAAATCATATAACTTATAAATCCATACCATGTTTGGAATCTCTATTTGGCCCAAATTAATAATTTCCTTCATAAACCTCAATACAAAATAGCCGCAATCAATACCATTACGCTGACGAGGACACTACACATGCAAAAAAAATACGAATACATATCAGGATATATAGTTTAACTAGTTTTAGCAAACAACATTACTATAATAATCAAAATTGTGAAAATATACCTGCACTCTGATCCAACTAATGTTGTTAGCCTTACTCTTCGGTACTCTTGCTTGTCTTTGTGATCGAAATATTTGTATAGCTCTAAACATAATATAAACGAATTTTTATAGCAATATCACATAATAAATAAAGATATACACAAATTATTCGGAACAATATCATCACTTACGTATCAACCATCTTCTTCATATCAGGATATTTTGTTTGATCCTCATCCAATGAATCCAAATAACACACAATTTCTTTTATCGGATTAATCGTAACCAACAACCAGTGTCCACGGTAAAATAAGACAAAATTTTAAATGAAAATGTTATAGAGAATGTTTAAAAAGAATAATTATAATAAATGAAATTAGAATGAAATCTAACCCATGGCCAGTATTATATGGAAAAAAATACAACTTTTCTGTATCCGTGGCCATAAATGCTCAGACTACGTAATCTCTGACTGCATCTGAATTGTGTTCGATTAACCGTACGTTGATACAACTAGAAGATAAGAATGAAAACCTTTCTATCAATTGATGCGGGACCAACAACCTTTCATACAAGAACCTTAAATAAAAGCATAAACAACATTAGGATTAATATTAAGTGTAATGAGCAAATAAATTGATCAATTATATATTTAATTAAAATTTATCGAAATACCTGATGTATGAATGAATAACACCGATGCCCAATTCAGAATGTTGGAAAACCTGATTCAAATCCTCTTTAGCAATTGTTTCATCATAAGCAAATCTGAAAATACCTTCCTCCATATGTATTTGACAAATGCCACCCTCCACTACATCTGTTGTGTTGACATATGTTTCAAGGCACAATCTAAATCGAGGAACAGATGCTTTTTTAGCCTCAACCTTTTTTTTGTTGGACACCTTGCTAGGTTCAAGCATCTTATCCTTGCTGACTTTTTGCATCTGTTGAGCTTGAATCTAAAATTCATATAAGTTAGGTAATCTAAAAATCGGAGGATATAATTCAAATTTTCTATTCATATATATCAATTAATGTACCTATTTTTTTGATGCATCTGACTCGATTTCCCGCACAATAATCCCCTTATCTTTTGGTTTGGATTTTGTAGGAGTCTAACATTATCATGTAAATAAATGGTACGTAAATGTAAGAATAACTTACATGTAGTAAAACATTTGAATACTAAAAGGTTCATAATGGTGTTCAACGTATACGATTAATGTGTATATATGTCAATTCAGGAAATTATACTAAATTAATTTCAATGTAATATATATATATATATATATATATATATATATATATATATATATATATATATATATATATATATATATATATATATATATATATATATATATATATATATATATATATAAATATATATATATATATATATATATATATATATAAATATATATATATATATATATATATAAATATATATATATATAAATATATATATATATATATATATATATATATATATATATATATATATATATATATATATATATATATATATATATATATATATATATATATATATATATATATATATATATATATATATATATATATATATATATATATATATATATATATATATATATATATATATATATATATATATATATATATATATATATATATATATAGTTACCTCGGGAAGTTTCTGCTGAAAATTACAACTGATATTACCTTTGTCAATAGTATCCTTAAACTCATGACCGCGCCTTTCTGACATGTATCCCTCTTTGTCCTTTTGCAATTCACGAACTTGATCTCTCATTCTTCCAACGACTTCATGACTTCTTTATTGGTCGGATTTTTTTTCTTTGGATTCTTATACAATTTTTTTGGAGTGACACCAAACCCCTTACCCCTCACACGACCAGTATACTCAGAAACATTTAATACTCGACTGAGTAGGCTCCTGCAATCATGGTCTTCAGATGCAGTTATAGTCTAGGATAGACTTTCCTGAAATGCAGAAAAATATCAGTGTGGATTAAAAAGCATAAATATATTATATGTTACTACACTTTTGAGTTTATGACAGAACTAATGTTATACTTACACATTTCTCAAAAACTTGTTGAACATCTTCCTGAGCAACTCCATCTCTACCCACACGAGCAGCCTTCCACAAAACATGTTCCGGAACAGATGTTGCATCACTTTCCTCGTCTTCTAACTGCACATTGAGACAGATAATAAGTTTCACTTTTCTCGTATTTTAATTTCATCCTAATAAAGCATTTATATATACTTATTATTTTCTGTTGTAAGCGTGCATATCCCAAACGCCCTTTTCTGTATGGATACACGGGTTTTGATGCTCGTTGTTGATTTATGTCACTCACAACCTAAAAAAACAAGTTTAAGCCATATCAGAACTCATGTGAAATAAGTATATATATTATACATTGTTCATGATAAGATAAAATTACATGAAATTCTTTGGTTCTTCTCTTGGCAACAAAAGTCTCCCATTCTTCAAGTGAAATCAAATTCGCATACTTCTTTGGTCGCTCTGACTCAACAAAGTTTCCATCAGAATCCTTAAGAAACTTGTTCGTTAAAAATGCTCGAAATCCTCTAAGTCTTTTTCCGGCTAATTGAAGACAATATTTTTTCCGGTTGTCATCAATATTAAAAGACCTCTGCAAATTAAACAAATTAACATACGTATACTGTGTTAGTATAAATAATTTAAAGACATAACTGTCAACAAAAATAAATAATGTCAGATATGATACCTGTATCTCACTCCATATTTTTTCTTTAGCGGGTTTCAACGATGGAGTTCTCCAATTATCACAAGTGGTTGGAATTTGCGAGCGAACAACTGCACCAATGTAACTTGTTAACATCGCACCGTTAGACTCAATTAACTGGTCTGTTTCATTCCAATGCAAATCATATTTTATACCTTTATCTCTCGCACAAGTGATTCCCTTCATAATCGTTATTCCTCTTGAAATATCTCCTTCCATATCATGTACTGGTACGTTTCCACTCTCTAAAGGAGTATCATGTAAGTTTTTCTTTGTTGTTAGTCATAATACCTGTAATTCAAAAAAACACACTTATTAAATGAATGACAAATACATATGAAATGAAAAACATATGGTGCATGTTAGAGTTTCTTATCATACTTTTGTGAATACATGACTTTGCATGGGAGCCATATTAACTTCAACTAGTATATACTATTATTTAAAACAAATTTTTGATATATTACCAATAATACTAATTTTTTTTACCATGTTCAGCTTTTTCTACTAAATCTCACTTAAAAAAAGTTACATCTATAACAATATATAAATGCAATACATTGTTTTGGTGTAGCCTATTTTCTTTATTCTTTTACCCTTTTAAACTACTTAGAAGTTACACAAATAAAAATCAACTACTCCCTCCATTTTATATTTGAATATTGTACAAAGTAATTATTTATTTGAAAAGAAAAATCACTTTAACTTCTAATTAAAAACTATATTTAAATAACTTCTCCTTATAAGTTATGTCTTTCATTTCTAACTCATCGGGTCCATAGAAGTAAAAAATAGAGAAAAAGAAAGACTGCATGAGGACAATTGGAATCCAGACAATGTTCATGATGATGGTAGAAAAGAGAAATCTACAATTTGCAGATGTCATAATATGGATTATGAATCACACAATGATTTCTGTTAGAGTTAATTATTAGGGCATTTAGATTCTTCAATCTAATTTTTTGATTTGGTTTTTTATTTATTTTCATTTACTATTTTGTTCTTTTTACATAAACAAATCCATATAAGAAATTGGGGTTTGAAAATTGAGATTATTGAATTTTTTTAATGTCTAATACTTTAATTTTTCTCTCTATTGTAGAAGAAAAATGAATCATTATCTCTTACGAAAGAAAAAAAAAGTGTGTTCTAATTTCTAGATCAAATAACAATGACTATTTTTATTAAATTTTTTAAATTTTGATTTCCTCTCTTGAATCTTTATCTATTATTATTTCAATTTTACCTGTGTAATTTGTAAAATTTTTAAAATATAAACAATATCTCAAATTTTTAAATTGTATAATTTCTACAATGTGACGTAAACATTAATCTATACTTATCTATACCTATTGATAAAGACAATATAACATTTTGGATTAACCTATATTTGTTAGATATTTGACTTTTAACTGTTATTTTAAAATCAACCACATATACAAAATAAATTTAGTAAATAATAATTGTTTCATTCTCAATTTAAAACTTTAACAATTTTTTATCATCCTTATCTTTAACTTCCTAAATAACTATCTCTCTTTCACTTGCAAGTTATTTTTCTCTCTCTCATGAATTATTAATTTTATCTAAATTCTCTTTCACATGCAATTTTGTCTTCCTTTCCATTATTATTGAATTTTTGAATTGTGTGAATTGTGTATACTGTCAATGTGTCTTTGTGATTACCTACAATATAAATTTAAAAAAAATAAGGTTTTGTAAAAATTTAGAGTTGTTACAAACCATTGTATATCACTATATATTTTACCAATTATCAAGTCATTTACTATACCACCATTCAACTCCTCAGAAATACAAACTTGAACTATATATATATTTAATTTTTTTTATCAATGCATCAGAAAATAATTGATCATTTTTAAAATATCCATAAAAATATATGATACTTAATTATATTTTGTAGGTTGTTATTGAGATTAATCTCTAATCTTGTCATCTATAAGACTCACATTCACAAATAAAATTACAATAATGGTAAATACAGGCTTTAGAGTTTTCTTTTTGTATAATGTCAAGTCTAAGGCTATGAATGATATTAAGGGTTGAATATCGTTTAAAGATTGAATGTATTAGTGTTTATGTTTTCATCATGATTTTTTGTTTAATGATAACCATTTATTAGCTACTTAACAAAACAAAGAAAAAGGAACAAATAAATGTCATGTGCAAATGAGATTGAGATATATAGAGAGGTAGAGAGACTGATGATTGATATAAAAAAAGAGTTAGAGAGTGACGAAGAGAAAGTGAGAAAAAGTGAGAGAGAAAAAAAAAACATATATTAGTGGCAACATCCACAGATAAGTTATAAGAAAGGGGTAAGTTACAAAAATAAATAACAGCTACCACATTATTTTTTTTTTCTAAATATGCCTTTTTTTATTGCACAGAACATCGAACATGAAAAATAATAGTAAGATTATTAATGTTCTTTATTGTAAAATATGTGAATATTTTATTTTTGTTATTTTATATCCATTTATAATTTGTATGATTTCTACATTGTGATATTATTAAAATTTTAAGACATTAAACAATATACATTGGTTGTCTTCTTACTTTTTTTTTTAATTATGTAAATAATATTATTTTATGTAACATTTAATTTATTGATAAGTTTTAATTTTCACATTCTACTCTTTAGATTATTAAATTGGTCTAAAGATATTTTTTTAGTATTAAATTGGTCTGAAGACATTACTACAACATATTATAGTTAATATGTATCATTATATTTTTATTTTTTTATAATTGTTCCTAAGTAATATTATTTTTAATGGAATATATGTCAAAAACACCACTAAAAAAATTGCACGCGTTAGCGCAATAAAAAAAGCGGACAAACGGGCACGGAGTGCCCGTTTGAACGCTAGTTAATTAATAAGATCCTTTTTTTTTGTTCTCACTAACTAATTTTAATGATTTTTTATATATTTTAATTCATGAGCAACACCGGAAGCGGAGGCACCACCGTGTCAGCCACCACAAGTGGTTCAAAAAAGACCATAATGGTATCAACAGCAAGTAATAACAACAATATGAGTCTTTGTAAGAAAATTTTAAAGAATGGAGTAACATTTCTATACTGTTTCTGTACACTATCATTCCAAAATTCATACATTATCATTTCATCAAAATATGCATGTTTTAGTTCTTATACACTAATCATATAAGAGTATAAATAATGAGAACACGAAAATCAAAGTACCTTGAAAATGGTGGGATGGCCGAACAGAGGAGGCACGACGGACGGAGGTAGACGACGGTGGCGGAAATGATGGACGAACGGAGTGAATAGGGTTTGTCGCGAAGTTGATGTGTTTCGTTTTCAGAAAGTGTTATCGGATGAAAAATGAAACGACTGTCTGAAATAAAATATTTTATTAAAATAGATATCACATATAACAACGCTTTTAAAAAGCGCTTTCGTATGCTCCCCCCCCCCCCCCCCCCACCCACCCCCCACCCACCCCCGTTAGCAACGCTTTCTGGAAAGTGCTTTCTTTTGTATTACAAAATTGACACTTTTAGCAGCGCTTTTTTAGAAGCACTTTCTTAAGTCAGCGAGTTTTTTCCCCCATTTTTTTTAACTCTTTAGCAACGATGTTTTTCCTGCGCTGGCAAAAATCATTCTGGCGTAGTGTTAGAAGATTTTCTTTTAGGTTGGGAACTAGTAAAATATCATGGATGAGTCGTGTACCTTTATTTGTTTCCACCATGATAGTGCCTTTTCCTTTTGATTCAACCACACTTCCATTTCCTAGTCAAACTTTGACTTTGACAGACTTGTCAATGTTTTTGAAAATAGTCTCATCTTTGGCCATGTGATTGCTACATCCATTATCCAAGTACCAATTTCTACCTTTTTCTTTGATTGAGTCTTGAGTGGCATAGAATATATATACATTGTTCTTGATCATGCTCCTTTGCAATATTAACTTGATGCCTATTTTTGTTTAGACAATTTTTCTCTACGTGCCCGAACTTCTTGCAATGGTTGTATTTGTGGCATATTACGGTACCAACAATTTTTCTCTATGTGACCTAGTCTTTTGCATATATTAAATGGAGTATTTTTATCTAGTTTGTTCTTAAGGAAATTTCTAGAAACTTCTCATCTTCTGGAAGTTTCTTCATAATTTTTCTTTCCTCCATTTTCTTTATTTTGGGACTAAAATTTTAGCTTTTACTGGAAGGCATTTTCTAGTGTATCTTCTTTATGCCTATACAGTCTTTGCTCATATGCTTCAAGAGAGCCCACAAGTTTCGTCACTGATAGAGTGGACAAATCTTTGCTTTCTTCAATCAGTGTCACAATTGGGTCAAACTTTGGGGACATAGTAATTAAAATTTTTTCAACGATTTTTTTGTCAAGAATTTCCTCCCCAAAAGTTCTCATTTGATTAACTATTTCTTTAAGTTTAGAATAGTAATCTTTAATTGTCTCAGACTCCTTCATCTTCAATAGTTCAAAATCTCTTCTTAGAGATTGAAGTTTAACGGCACGTACCGTATTGCTTCCTTGAAACTCCTCCTGCAACACGTTCCACGCTTCTTTGGCAGTCTTAACTCCTATAGTTCTTGAAAAAATTGTATCAGTCACCGCTTGTTGCAAGGTGAACAACGCCTTTGAATTTTTCTGTTTATTTTTCTTCAAACTTTTTCTTGAGTTGCATTAATAGCTGAAGTATCTGCGGGAACGGCGAAGCCTTCTTCTACTATGTCTTATAAATCTTGAGATGAAAAAAATGTTTCTATTTTAATATGTCAGAAATCATAATTTTCACCATTGAAAATAGGGACAGAAATAGATGATTATTGAGTGGTGTTATCCATAGTTTAATTTTTTTTTAGAGTGGGTTAATAGAACAAAGGAAGTTTTTGTAGTAGTTTAGAGGATTTTAGAATGTTAGATAGGTAATATAACTACGCTAAATATATGACCGAACGTAGCTTTGATACCACTGTCAGTAGTTGATTAGTCGATAAGTTTATAAAAGATAGTTTTAGAGAATTGTTTAGAAAGAAGGCTATATCATTGATTTCGTAGATGATTAATTACAAGATACTAATTGCCTATTTATAGGCTCAAGTCACCAACCTCCTAATGATGGTGAATATTTCTAAATTACATTAGTTCTTTTAAGAGTTTTTATGATAGATAAGTATCATGATAGTTTTAAGTTTTTCTATCATTTTCATATATTTATTGTTCTAGATTGTTCTACCATATTTATAAATATTATAATTTTAAAATATTCTATCATTTTCATACATATTATTATTTAAGAATATTTTAAATATTGAGGAAGGGTCAGTATAAATCAACTATAATTACTCTAAATTCAAACCTGTTTTAAATTCATGTACACCTTCCAAAAGTATATATTGAGAAACTGTCAGTAAAAATCAACTATAACTGTTGTTGTCTTGGCGATAAAATATTTAAATCGTCGTTCTAAATACAAAGTACCAATCTTGTTAGATCTGCTACAACTAACTTCCAGTTGCTACAGGCGATAACTATTTTAGACCATTATACATTACAAACAGGCAAAGTACATCAAATGCTATCACACAAGATTAAAACGAACGAGACTTAATAGAAACTGGCACAGAACCTGATAAACTACTTTTGTTACCATACATATTCATTGGACTGCAAAAAATACTTTTGTTACAGAGATTTTGTATACAATTCAATCACAGATGCATGTGATAGATTTGGTATCTATGTTTTGAGAAAACACTAATTATTGGACTGATGACGCTTCTTTGATCAAATTCTACGTATCGAATTACCTTATAGTCATCGCTAACAGAGACATAACCATATCCATGAATTTGCGGTGCAAAATATTTAGAAGGTGCAATAGACTCTATAGGACTAGGAGGAATGACCTTCAATTCATGGGTAAGAGGATTCCACAATACAGTTTTTTTCTCTTCCACTTCCATACTTGTTACACAGAAAGTGCCATTGATACTAGCAGAGCCGACAATTATAATGTTTTGACCTAACTCTTGAGATGGAAGTGATGCATCTGTGATTTTAATTTAAATCGGTTTAGAGCTTTATATCTCAGATATTGTGAAGCAATAATAAACATGGTGTTATTCAATTAGTACTTGAGAAAAAAGGACATGTATCCATAGTATAAAATATTTTATATTGTCAATCAATCAGAGTCATGTATCAGAATAAAATATATTTTTATTTTAAAAATACTAATATTACATGATAATTGTAGATATTTTAATTGATTGTATGTATAAAACTATCTTACGCTGACAGTGCACTATCTTTAAACCCTTAGTACTTTAGTATTTTGTTTCTAGAAGAACGATTTGAACATTTCAAGTCCAAGGCAACAATAGTTCTAATTGATTTCACTTATTCTTCCACAATATCTGTTAGCATGAGAATTTTTCACAACATTTTGACATGAGATATGTAGACTTTTAACAAATTTTATAAATAGATTACTAAGTCTTGATTTCGACACTCAAAAAACTATTCACAAGGTGACTCGAGGGCATTTTCGACAGTAGCAATAGTTTGAAGCAGTTCAAAAATCCAACACACATGAAAACACATCAGAAGATAAAAGCCCGCGTTACAATATACGTGTCGAATTCCAGAGAATTAATCGTTGTTGATAGTTATGGATGTACCTAATATATAAGAAGATTTCGATATTGTAATGGGGTTCACATGTTATTCGATTTTATGTAAAATTAACAAATTCGAGTCACAAAGATAAAGAGTTTTTAAGAAATGAATGAACTCGCGTCTCACTCTTAATTGAATCATTTTCATCCAATTGTTTTACTATTTTTCTTTCTTTATTTTATCCCTTTAAGAACTTCTGCATTTACTTCTTTGAACTTTAATCCAATTACTCTAAATTCAAATATAAAGTCTTTTAGCACTAATACATTTGTTCAAACGTTTCAGACAAATTGTCCTTTATGATTTTTTGAGTTTAATCCTGCAAGTGAATTAAAATTCGTGATTGTTTACTAAAAATACCAATAAATAATATGACAATGTAAAACTGGTTGAAATTCTGATTAACAACACTTAGAGTTAGTTGGCTAAATATGTATTATTTAAGTGTAAAGTAAATGATCCCTGACTAAGAATTTAAGAGTTAATTCCTTGTTAAAGTGGCTTCGGCGTGAAAATACGAGCTATATTGTTCTACATGGCTTGTGTAATTGTGATATCGTCTCCCACGTGATGTATGAAACTAAAATAAGCTTCGATTTTCCTTATTTTTACAAAATGGCACGTGAGAGTAGTGCTAACAAAACGAGAATAATGATAGAAAACCATGTAGAGTCGAGTGAATTTATAATGTAGTCTAGAACTCCACTAAGATGTACCATCTCACCCTATTCATGTTGTTATTTTCAGATAGCTCAAAAAATGATAAGGTAGCAAGATGACCTAAAGATCGAAAGATTCATATGTTTCATGTTTTATTCTGTGGCGTGATCTTATGTAGTATTTTGTATTGATGTCTTTTGTAATTCATATACTATGTTTTGTTTGTTTTTGTCTGTATTATACATGTATTAGGATGTCAACTGGACACTTATATATGCACTTTGTATCAAACCAATGCTTCAATTAATGTAATTCTAGAGGAATTGGATCCTCTCAAATTTTCTCTCTCATATACCCTCTCTCATGTGCAATTATGAACCATTATATTAATCTAACCATTAAAAAACAAAAAACAAATGCTATTTAAAGGAGAGAAATACGCATTAATTTAAAAAAATTCAATTTCCTTAATTTTAAAAATCATAGAGTAAATATATATAGTAAAAAATGATTAAATTGAATATTTTATAATATTATCAATATAAAAAAATAATTATTATAAATCAACTATAATTTAACACATTTTATTGCTTACGTATTATTTTTCTGAAAATGTGTGGCTAAAATAACCGTTAAAGAGTACAACTTATATATGAAAAAACTATTTTTTTCAACAATCGAGGGAATAATTTTTTTAATACACATTCTTAGCAAAGTGCAAGTGATGCTATAGAATGTTCTCCAATAACAATGACATATGTTGGAATTGTTTCAGAAGATTACAATTGTCTAGGATTGTTTTGCTGCTTTTGGATGGAAAAATTATCTGTCACTAATGTAATTAAATAGTTAGTTTAAGTTTTTCTATTTTCTAAATAAAAATAAGAATAATTATAATATTATAAAAATTAAAGAAAATTAATGTTCTCAGTTTTGGATGTGCAATCATTTTTGTTTCTCGAATATTGGATTAATAAATAAAATAAAAGAAAATTAAAATTAATGCATATTTCTCTCTTTAATTAAAATATAAAATTAATTTTTAAATAATTTTTTCCAATGTAAATTTACTATAAATGATTTTTTTAACATGTGTCCCAAGGACACAAGTTAATATTACCCTTCTTTAAGGGTAATGTTAACTTGTGCCCTTGGGGCACATGTTAAGAACTAAATTAAGAAACATTGTCTTGGAAATTGTGTATAAACTTTAATTAAAATATAAAATTAATTTTTAAATAATTTTTTCCAATACAAATTTATTATAAATGGTTTTCTTAACATGTGCCCCAAGGGTACAAGTTAACATTATCCTTTAAAATATTATATGAGGACGTCAATCCAATTAATTTAAACTTTATCGTGAAATTTATTTATATTTGAAAGATGAATACTTTTGAAAATATTATGAAAAAATAATTATTTTGGTGTTATCGTTGAAAAAGGTGATTAAGCGTTAATCTTATTTTATTTTTACCGAACCTTAAAAATAATAAAGTTTGACCCTTTCTTCCGGTCAAAAGAGAAGTTGGATAAGCAACAAGCCTTTGGTTAAACGACGAAAATTTTCCTCAAACGACACATTTGAGCTGTGGCAGTGTTTTGTTTCTCAGAACTCGAACGTGTTCAAATTCGACTGTGAATCGAGGTAGAAGATTATTCAAAATCAACCATGTCGTGTTGTTTATCTTGCTGCGCATCTTTGACATGCGGTCTCTGTACCTCCGTGGCATCCGGGATCTCTCAAAAATCTGCTAGGATCGGTTACTGTTTTCTCTTTGGCGCCTCTCTCATAGTTTCTTGGATTATCAGAGAAGTTGGTGCACCCCTTTTGGAGAAAATCCCATGTAATTTCATCTTTTTAGCTAAAGATTTCAACTTTTTTAGTAATTTTGTATTTGGGTATTTGGGTTAATGATTGGATAATTTTGATAAAATGGGTTTATTTTTCTTTCGTATTTATAGCCATTGGTTTTTCAGAAATTTGGTGCTTACTAATTTGTTGGTTGAATTTGGTTTTTCTGGCAGCCTCATATATCACGCTTATAAATGTATAATTCATGTAATTGGAGAAAAATTGAAACTTTGCTACTTAGAATGGAATTACCTATTTCATATTTGGTTTTGATTTTTCGGTAATCTTTCTATTTGAATACACAAAATGTCAGTATTGTGTTGTAGCCGATATTTAACAACACTGGTGTCGAATATAAGTTTCATGGTACTTTCAAGAGTGTCTAGTTCTAGTGCATGGAATTGTGTTCGTTAAGCTCTCTCAATTGATATCTTTTGTTCTGAGCATGACTCTTCTTGTGCCAAGATTTGAATTTGTTTTTCCTCTCACAGGGATAGACTCATCGGGAACCCACACGAAGGAATGGTATCAAGCGCAAGCGGTACTTCGTGTGAGTTTGGGAAATTTCTTGTTCTTTGGTATTTTAGCCCTCATAATGATTGGTGTGAAGGACCAGAATGATACGCGTGATTCATGGCACCATGGTGGATGGACCGGAAAGATAGTGATATGGCTTTTGCTGATTGTCCTTGCATTCTTCATTCCAGATTCTGTAATGCTAGTGTATGGTATGCTCTGTAACCCTTTTTTTCTTGCTATTGGATCCTCGTGAATTGATGATTGACAAGTGTATATTTAATAATTTATAATTTGAAGGATTCATATCGAAGTTTGGGGCTGGCTTGTTTTTATTGATTCAAGTGCTAATTTTACTCGACTGCACCCACAACTGGAATGATGCATGGGTTGAGAAAGATGAACAAAAATGGTATGCTGAAATTCTCTATATAATTCTTTTGCCTATGGTTTTCTAATTGCCACCGTATTCTTAATAAATGTGCATGTTTAGGTATATTGCTCTACTTGTTGTATCACTCGGATGCTACATTGCAGCATATGCAGTTTCAGGAATTCTTTTTATTTGGTTCAACCCTGGTGGATATGATTGTGGTCTTAATGTCTTCTTCCTTTCCATGACGATGATTCTTTGTTTCGTGTTTGCAGTTGTTGCTTTACATCCTAAGGTAATGAATAGAAAGGTCTTTATGCAATCGAAGCTCTATTTTATATTCCATGTTTTTGTGCAATATGAGTTTCTTGGAAATGAGAGAGCACACGAAGGTGCTGCGATTTCAAGTTACATTCTATGTTTATGATTGAAAAAAAAATGATAATGTAGTACAAAAACAGGTAAACGGAAGCTTATTGCCTGCATCTGTAATTTCACTTTACTGTGCATACGTATGCTACACTGGTCTTTCTAGCGAACCTCGAGGTTACGAGTGCAATGGTCTCAACAAGTCCCGAGCTGTAAGCACAAGTACGCTCATTCTTGGCATGCTAACGACAGTTCTGTCTGTGTTGTATTCCGCACTTCGTGCAGGATCTTCAACCACATTCTTATCACCACCATCTTCACCTAGAGCAGGTAATAGAACAAGTCAGGACTCTTTTACAATCTCTTATCTTTTCATTCACGTCTTGGATTTTTGGATAACATTCATAGTTTTGTTAAATTTGCATGTGTTTATTCACACTTCATCTCCATATAAAGGTTTTTGGAATATGTTTGTTCAGGTGAGAGCAAACCTCTTCTTGAAGATGCGGAAGAAGGAAAGAACAAAAAGGAAGAAAAAGAAGCGCGGCCAGTTAGTTATTCCTATTCATTCTTCCACCTAATATTTGCCCTGGCTAGCATGTATTCAGCCATGCTTCTTTCTGGATGGACCAGCTCATCTGAAAACTCAGATTTGATAGATGTTGGTTGGACATCAGTATGGGTTCGGATTGGCACAGAATGGGTTACTGCTGGGTTGTATCTGTGGACTCTCTTGGCTCCTTTGTTGTTTCCTGATCGTGAATTTGCTTAGTTCTCTTGTCTAGAAATGAGTGATTATAACTATTTATCGAGTAAACCATTAGTTTCGATCATGAACTTCCATCCTTCTTCTCTGTTCCTCAAGTAAATGAAGATGATAAGTAATCACACCGTTTTGAGGACGAAATGAGGGAAGGGGGTGCAAGTTACTGCGCGAAGCTGATAGATTGCTCGATGATAGTATGGTACATAGCAAACCAATCGCGTGTGTAAGGTATTAAAAGTTATGTATGATCTTTCCTACGTACCTATAGAATGTTGTGTATAAGTTCAATCTTTGAGTGATATGCATCAATTTTACTTTGGTAAAGAAAATCAGGTGTATGGGTGGAGAATGTTGGGACATGGAAGGTATATGATATGAAGAAATTGCAGGATCAAAAAATTGGTAGTGTCATCTTTTGATGTTTCTTTAGATACTATTGCCTGCCTTGCTGTGGGGTGTATATCATGTAGCACTACTTGCTGTTTTGATGCTTGCCTTTTACCATTGATGTGGGTACAAACCATGAGAAGCTGTGAATGACAAGTTATATACATAAGACAATCTCTTAAAATCTGGACCAATTATCCTCTCGATCAAGAAATCGGATCATTGGATCACCAGTCGAACCAACGGGTCACTAGTTAACTAGTTAACCTGCATGACGTGGATTTGTGGTCGGGCCTGTGGACTACTAGTTGATCAACATGGCTACTAATCCTGTCCATAGGAAAAAGTTACAAAATATAAACAAAACCATTTATATTTTGAGCATAAATATTTACATATCAAATTTAAAATAATTCTAAATAAAATATATTATTTTCTGACTAAGACAAATATTTAAAAACAAGTGTATTAAAAAATTATTGTTCTTGCATAATATATTTTGATTTAATGAAAACAAATGTTGTTTTGGAAATTATATTTATAAATATTTTTATCTATTCTATGGTATAGTTTATTTAGAGATATAATTATACATTATACTTAATGATAAAGACAAGCTCTAAAACATATATTGGTTTTATAAATATCATTGAATGTAGTCAAATGTCCAACTATATGGTTGACAAGTTGACATCATTCATGTTTTCTCTAGTATCAGAGGATTATATAAATCATCAAACACCATATCAACATCTTTGGGGACGACAGAGGAGTAAACGCACAAGGGTCTCTTGGAATACTTTGTTGAAACTTGAACTAGCAATGACTTTCTTAGACAGATGTGGATAAATCAGGTGTGACCCATAAGCCAACCATTCGGAGTAGAGGGTTATGTCATCAAAGGGACGTGTCTGACGGTGATCTTCGTACCATGTGTGACGTATATCATGTGTTACACTGCGATTAAGAAACAGTCAAAACAGCTCGATCACTTGATTTCCTCTGAGCGGGACGACACACAAGTACGTGACAAATCCTTATAGTAGTCCTCGTCATATGACCAGCTGAAGATGCATGGAGAGTGGGAGAGGATCCATGCATAAAAATGGTTCATATAAAATATTAGTAACAGTGTAGCATAAGTGTTATGAAATGTTAGTAACAATGAAGGTGCAAATATATTATCGTAAATAGTGTGCATCTTGCTATTATCTATCTAGTCTTCCAAAGATAAGCTTCACCTAACTTTGAGTATAAGTAAGCCAAACAAGCACCCTCTAGTTGTACTCATGAATCCGCTCGAAGATAATGAAGTATCTAAGATAAACAATATTGACGTAATAAGCATTTGTGCCCACAAATATGGATGTGCCAACAAATACATGAGATATAACCTTAATGTACATGCTCTATGATGCAAAATCTAGGCATCATCATCATCGGCCTTCAATGCCGCAACCAGGTGGTCTATATACAGTCTCTCCAAAAATGCAAATCTAGCACGACACGCTTTGGTGTCATCCATCCCCTTTTGGGCATCGCTTGGGCCAGCTCCCAAATAGGTCACCATCATGTCCAGTGTATCATGTCTGGTCATTCTAGAGTGGTCTAATAATCTTTCCCTAACCGGAAGAGGTAGCAGGGATGACACATCATCTAGTGTGATAGTCATCTCACCAATCAAAAGATGAAAAGATAATGTCTTTGAGTGTCATCTCTACACAAAGCTAATATGATAATATAAGAAAGTAAGAGATAGAGAGTTAGAGATATTTGAATAAGCCATGTGAGAATAACACTACAAAGACTATATTATATATATATATATATATATATATATATATATATATATATATATATATATATATATATATATATATATATATATATATATATATATATATATATATATATATATATATATATATATATATATATATATATATATATATATATATATATATATATATATATATATAGAGAGAGAGAGAGAGAGAGAGAGAGAGAGAGAGAGAGAGAGAGATTTACCATTAATCACATGACATAGTCGATGTGAGACTTATATACAAATATTCTTTAACGAATAAATACATATTTTATCACACACCCGCAGTCGAAGCGGGAGGTTAACAGACGTTTAAACTAATATGTAAATCATCAAAGAGAACTCTAGGGAGGCCTTTGGTGAAGATTATCAATAATCTGGTGTCGGGAAGGAACATGAAGAACGCGAGCTTTACCAATGAGCTACCTTCTTTCGAACAAAGTAATGTCAATCTCAATGTATTTTGCACGTTGATGTTGGATAGGATTTCAAGATTGGTATATAGCACTAACATTGTCACTGTACACAAGAGTAGCCTGGGAAATAGGAAAATGAAGCTCCAAGAGAAGGTTGTGGAGCCAACATGATTCTGAAACTGCATTAGTAACGCCCTGGTACTCAACCTCTGCATTAGAATGAGAAAGTGCGGTTGTCTCTTGGAAGACCATGAAATTAGGTTGTCACCAAGAAAAACCCAATAACTCGAAATAGATCAACGAGTGTCAGGACATCCACCCTAATAAGCATCTGTGTAGGAAACAAGATTCTCGATGGGAGAATGATAGATATGCAAACCATATTGCAAAGTGCCTTGAACGTAAAGTAGGATGCATTTTAATGCAACGTGCTCAATGCAGGGAGCATGCATGTGAAGACACACGTGTTGGACATCATAGTGTTAGAACAAGATTTGTTCATGACATATTTTCCTTGTTTTTTATGATAACAAAATAATAGTTTATTTGATGTGTGTTACATGTGTAAAGGTTCTAATACTTGTAATGTTATAGTCAGAATCTGTTTTACATTAGCACGCTTTAGGAGTTGTTGAATTTATAACTTCTGGTGGCAGAATCTGAAGAACACTTGTTAAGTGATGTCTAGCGTAGACTCTGAAGCTAAAGGTCTCAACATAAAAAGAAGCAACATAATTGTCTCTACACTTAGTGAATTCAAATTGGCTTCTGCTACCATTCAAAGTTGGTGATAAAGTTGAAGTTGTCGGTACTGCAGAAAGCAAGTTGTTTTATCAAATCAATTTGTCAGCTAGAGTCTACAGATTGCAAGGCTCAAGAAAGGCTGACATGTTTTATGGACATCTACTCTCAACGAATCTAATAGTATAGGATCTCTTGAAGAATCAAATGTTAAACATGTTACAATTGGATCAAGATCTTCTGGTGTATCTATCTTCAATGTCTTTTATACTATGGAGCAAAAGTAAAGACTCTTGATCAAATTACCTCTTCAAAGACTAGTTACTGTAAATGCTATAAATATGGATGAAGGTTCAAATTGAATCTTTAACAAGGATTATCCAGAAGAAGGAGTAACAAGATCATCAATTATCAGCACCATTGCATATGCAGACTTTCCGTTGTAGGTAGTAATTGTAAAAACCTTAAGATTTCTTATGCATTGAATATCTTATAAATCTTAAGTGCTTTAAGTATTTGTTATGGTGATTTCCCGTACCTCTAATACTTGTATCAAGAACACTTTGCTTTCTATTCTGCTGAACTTGTTTAGCAGTTTAGATCAAAGTCTCGAGCCAAGATGCTTGAGCCATGTAAATCTTTTGCTATGTGCTTGAGCAATGCAAGTATTAATCAACTAGGTTGATTGAATAGAAGTCTTGTATCATTGGGATACAAGCAAGGAAGTCTCGAGCCAAGATTCTTGAGCCACATAAGTATCTTGTTATGTGCTTGAGCTGTGAAAGTCTTAATCAAGTAGATTGATTAAGCAGTCTTTAGCCAGTGTGGCTTAAGCAGGTTAGCTTGGTACATGAAACTGGAGCAGTAAGTCTTGAATATGAGGGGTTTAAGTAAGGAGGCTCATTTCATGGGACCTGGAGCAAAATTCTCAACCAGCGTGGCTTGAGCAGGTGAGCTAAGTACATGAAATTGGAGCAGTAAGTCTTGAATCTGAGGGGTTCAAGCAAGGAGGCTCGTTTCATAGGACTTGGAGCAGAAGTCTTGGGGTATGAGGGACCTAAGTAAGAAGTCTTGGGATGAGGGCCTAAGCGAGGAAGTCTTGGGTTCGTGGAACCTAAGCCAGAAGTCTCGAGTGAGGATCTTGAGTAAGAAGTCTTGAACCTTGGTTCTGAGCATTTGTAAAAGTCTTATGCAGAATGCATAAGCGATTGTAATCATGATTTGATTATAGTGAAAATATCTTGTGAAGAAAGGGGACTAGACTACTCTTAGTTTGGGAGGAACCAATATAAATCTTTGTGTCTTCTGATATTATTTATTTTCTTCTGCTAACATTCCACTGCTAAGAATTAACCACAATCTGAACACCAATTTAGATTATGAACTCTGATCAAATGCAAACTAACAAAACAAAAAACACAATTCAACCCTCCTTCTTGTGTAATTTTCTCACCTTCATATAGGAGATGTTAAGACTGGTAAATTTGAGATACTGCAAAGCATCGATAAGACTCTGATACAATGTAGGATCGTTATATGGGGTGTCGACAAAGGTGCTGAGCTTTTGTTTGGTGTTAAATGAAGTAGCAGAAGGTTTGCATAAGGCCATGTCGGATCGAGAAATAATGTCGCTGGCTTAGGTACCCTGACTAGGAAAAATTCCATCTACATGTATGGTCACTGGAATACCCAGAAAGTAGCTTAGCGGTCCCAGATCCTTCATAGCAAACTCAGAGGTAAGAAGCCCATGATATATTTGTGTAGGTCATGAAAGGAACTTAGGAGGATGATGTCATCAACATAAAGTAAGTTTTAAGCCACGTCGGAGCCATTTCAGTAGATGAAGAGAGAGTGATCAAAGGTGCTGTGATGAAACCCAATGATGGAGACATAGTTAGCGAAACGATGGTACCAAGAATGAGGTACTTGCTTCAAACCATAGAGATATTTTCATAAGCGACACATATAATCTGGGTGATGAAGATCAAGAAAACCCAGTGGCTAATGCATATTGACAATTTCATGAAGATCACCATTTAGAAAGACATTTCAAACATCTAACTGATGAATGGGCCAGGACTTGGATAGAGCAATGGTGAGAATACTACGAATGGTCGCAGGTTTCACCACAGGGATGAAAGTCTCGTGACAATCCACTCCTGCAATTTAAGATTTTCCATCACCTATAAGTCGAGTTTTGTAACATTCAAATGCTGCAAGTGGCCATGGTCTGGGTAAGGGGTGCGGGCTAGGCCGATGGTGTAGATGAGGGATATGTATCTAGGCAATTCGACAAGCAGGAGAAAGGAGTGACTAGGGAAGGTGGTAATATATGATCTGGGTTAGGTATAAGTGGCTATATGAGAATATCATCTGATGGAGACTCTAAATATGTATGAGTCCACTGATGTATAAGGGAGGGGTGTAAAGCATCAGTAAAATATTCATATGCAGGGGAAGGTGTGGAGGACAGGCGAGAAAATGGAAATTGAGTCTAATTAAAGATGACATGCCGCAAGATGATGATTTTTATGTGCTACAAATCAAAACATTTATAACGCTATGATTAAGGGGATACCCTAAGAAAACACACAGAGTCAAGTAGGGTTGTAATTTATTGATGGTAGTTGAGGGAAACAGTGGATAGAAAACATAAACAATGATTCGGAGTGTGAGGGCAAGCAGTCACACAACATATGTTCTCAAGTTTCGATGATGACAAAGTACAACCTCGGATCAATAGGAGCTGTCAAGTTCACTCAAAAGACAAATTGCAATATTCAACATATCATATCCTTCCTATATCTCTTTAATTCATCACATTATCATTGGCAAAACATGTGATAAATATTCAGTCGTGACAAAATGCACGAAACAACAATTGATCATTTTTTCAGGTTTTTAAAGCTCTGAGTCGACCACACCAGTCAGCGCACACCTAGTTAACGTTTCCACGGGTCAGCGCATGGACACCATGAGTCGACCATCAGTCGGCGCATGAAGTCTTCACAATTCTCACGGGTCAGTGCGCGCTGACCTATGGTCGACGCATACTGTTGAAATTTTAACATTGCTGAAATCTGCAGGTCATGCATCGACGCATGGACTTGTTATGGTCGACCGTTCGCGCATTGTTAAGTATTTTCTTCACTGTTTGAAATATTGTTGTGTTAGTTATTTGTCTTACTACTATAAATAGAAGGTTGTTCATTTTTAACAAACTAACAATTACATTTTGAGTATATTGTGAAAACAAGAAAAGTGAAATAGGTGCTACATTTCTCTTCATCTTCATCCTCAAACAACACACAATAGTGCAACTACACACAACCATTTTTGGAGTGCTTTGTGTATCGTTCAAGGTGATAAGGTTCGAATCCGTTAAGGGAAAGTCCGGTTCGGGTGGAGATTTGTGGCAGGTTTTTCTTGAATAAAATCTTGAAGGTTTTGCCATCCAAGATTCTACAAATTTGGGGGGTTTTTGGTACGGATATTCTCCATCAACATACAGCGGTGCGAAGGTGATTGTGAAACGGAAGATTTCATCAATCTAGTAGCTAGGGCTGTGAAGTGTTGAAGGGAGTTCCGAGTTTGATTCGTTGGTGTCTAAGATCAGCCGGGCCGAGGGTTTGAAGAACTAAAAGTTATTCAACAAAGGGGCTGGAATCGGAGGTCAATTCACAACGATCGGAGGTCTTGATTCAACTCGAATCAAGGAGCAAGAAGTGATAGCAACATTAACATCTATAAGGATTGTTTGTATTATTGCTTATCAACTCTTGTATAAACTACTACAACTTTTCAGGTGATATCTATTATAAATCATCTCAATTCTATTTTAGAATTGAGGGAAGACGTACCCCGAAGCGAGGACGACGGGGGAACTGCCTCAACAAATCTTTATCTTCTTTATTTTTCAGCATTTTTACTTTCAGCTTAAAAATTAAGTGATTTTAGTTTAAGCAATTTTATTGATTCGAACATTGAATTTAGTAAGTAACTGGAACTGTTTTAACTTGTGTACAATAAACAATTGTACAAGGATTCTAAAGTTGCTTATTTAAGTCAAAACTCACTTGGAGTGTTGTGCACGCCAAGTGTTCGATAAATTGCCTGAACCAAAACTTACTTAGTATACTTGCTATAATTTGGTGGGCTGTGTTGAGCATTGGAACTAGCACTACTAATAAGTGGTGAAACAAATTGATTAGTGTGCCTAGTGTATTGAATCTACTATTCTCTTATTATCATATCCGTTAGCTTAACGCATATCCGATCTTCTAATAACGGTTCATTTTAGACGTGTTTTTCCAAGGCCGCTTCCGCACTTAAAAACATTTTTAAAACCAATTTTAAATTGGTAAGCGCCGACTCAAATTTTAATTGGGATCTATTCAACCCCCCTTTCTAGATCCGAGCCATCGTCTAACAAGTGGTATCAGGAGCACCGGTTCACTCCGTGCTTCAAGTATAACTTTGATAGAAAATGGCAAACAAACCTAAAGGGGCTTATAATAGAGCTCCCGTTTTTAACGGTGAAAATTACAGTTATTGGAAGGATTGTATGCGGGTGCACATAAACTCCATAGATAGAAAAATATGGAACGTTATCCTCAATGGTCCAATAGAAATTACTACGACCAATGCGGATAATGTGGTTGTGCCTAAGCCCGAAGCACAATGGACCGATGATGATGAAAAGAAATACAATTATGATTGGAAAGCTAAAAACATCTTAATATCCTCATTAGGAGTCGATGAGTATTACCGTGTGTCTCATTGCCCTACGGCGAAAGACATGTGGGATTCACTTCAAATCGCTCATGAGGGGACAAACAATGTGAAGTTAGCTAGAATCAATACACTAACACAAGAGTTTGACCTTTTCTACATGGAGCAAGGGGAAACCATTGCGGACATGCAGAAAAGGTTTACTCATCTCATCAATAGGTTACATTCACTTGGTAGGCCGGTGGCCAATGACGTTGCTACTAATAAAATTTTAAGATGTTTAAACAGGGAATGGCAGCCCAAGGTGACCGCCATAAAAGAAGCAAATGATCTTACTATTTTGGACCTAACAACGTTATTTGGAAAGCTACGAGAGCACGAACAAGTGCTCCTAAGCCTTGACCAGCATGAAAAGAAAGAAAAGAAGGATAAAACAAAGAATGTTGAGAAGAAATCAATCGCTCTCAAGACTTCCTCCTCGAAGTCTCAATCCAAGGAGCACAGTGATTATTCATCTAGTGACGATGAAGAGGAGGACAAGGTTGAGGATATGGGGTTGTTTGTAAAACGATATAATCGATATGTGAGAAAGAACGACATTCAACACTCAGAAAAGAACCTTGTCAACTTCAGAAAACAATCAAGGAATTCTCGAAATAGCGACACCAAAGGAAGTAAAACCAGAGGATCGTGCTATAAATGCGGAAAGCCCGGTCACCACAAGCCAAATTGTCCTTTAAACAAAAAGGGCAAAGAAAAGGAATCTATTAAATCACACAAGAAGTCGTCAAAGCCAAGAAGAGCGTATATAGCTTGGGAAAGCGATAGCGACTCCTCCTCCTCTGATGAAAGCTCTAGTGATGAAGAAGAGTCTGTGAACCTATGCCTTTCCGCACATAAAAAAAAAAAGAAAAAGCAGGTACGTCACTCTAAATATGAGAATTCCTCAAATATGTCACATTTAGACTTACAAGTCGCATTTAATGCTTTACACAATGAAGCAACTGAAGCCTTTAAGAGACTTGCCTCTAATAAAAGAACTTTTACTTACTTAGAGCACAAAATTAAAGAGTCCGAAAGGAAACTTGAGGAACTTAAGGCTTCCATTGTGGAAAGTAATAAATCGGATTGTGAGGACCATATAAATCCTTTCGACTTTGGATGTGCTACTTGTTATATTTGGCAAGGTGAAGTTAGAAACCTTAAGGCCAAATTAAACAAGGCTCTTGAGCCTAAAATTACATTTGCTATTGATAGAGAGGATTTTAGAAAAAGTATGGTGAACCCATATCAAAAATATACATATGTAATTAGGGATCAAGAGAGTAAAAGAAATTCTAAAGTTGATTTTGCATGCTTATATTGTTGCAAGAAAGGCCATTCCATTGCTAAATGCCGATTTAGGAGATTTTTGGTTCCTAAAGGCATCTATGAATGGTTGCCCAAATGCAACCACCTTGTCACTAACATATTAGGACCAATATGCCATTGGGTACCTCCTTTTGCTAATTATGTTTTAATAGGTACAATGTGTCGAGACCACTAAGAGAAGATGGGTTCTCGATAGTGGATGTTCAAGACACATGTCCGGAGACATATCCCTATTCATAGACTTCGTGGCTAAGAAGAAAGGGTATGTAACATATGGTGATAACAATCGTGGAGCAATACTTGGTAAAGGTAGTGTAGGTAACCCCTCTTCCACTACAATTTCCGATGTGTTGCTTGTCGAGGGTCTTAAACATAATCTGCTTAGCATTAGCCAATTATGCGACAAAGGATACAATGTATCATTTTCAAAAGAGTGTTGCAAAATTGTGCATGATAATGACAAGAAGAATATGTTTAATGGGTTTAGAGTAAACAATGTCTATATGCTTGACTTAAATGAAGTATCGTTAACAAGTGACAAATGCCTCATAACAATGAGTGAAGATTCATGGTTATGGCATAGGCGCTTAGCACATGTTAATTTTGAATTGCTGAATAAATTAGTCTCAAAAGATCTAATCCTAGGTCTTCCCAAAATAAAATTCACCAAGGATCACATTTGTGATGCTTGCCAAATGGGAAAGCAAACGAGAATATCTTTCAAATCTAAAAATACTGTTTCTACCACAAGACCTCTCGAGCTTCTCCATATGGATCTATTTGGGCCTTCTAGAATCAAGAGCCTAGGCGGAAACTATTACGGTTTCGTAATAGTGGACGATTATTCTAGATTTTGTTGGACTATCTTTTTGGCTAGCAAGAGCGATACATTCACCGCCTTTGAAAAATTTGCCAAACTTTCCCAAAATAAATTAAGTACAAACATAGTTTCAATTAGAAGCGACCATGAAGGTGAATTTGAAAACCATTTATTTGAAGAATATTGCGGTAACTACGGTATTGATCATAACTTCTCCGCTCCACGAACTCCTCAACAAAATGGAGCGGTGGAGCGCAAAAATCGCATTTTAGAAGAGTTGGGAAGGACAATGATCAATGAAAGTGGACTACCAAAGTATTTTTGGGCCGACGCCATAAGCACGGCTTGTTATGTTTTGAATAGGGTGCTCATCCACCCCATTCTAAACAAAACACCTTACGAGCTTTTAAAAGGGCGCAAGCCAAACTTGTCTCACCTACATGTTTTCGGTTGCAAATGTTTTGTCTTAAATAATGGAAAGAAAATTTGGGTAAATTTGACTCTAAGGCTGACGAAGGTATCTTCCTTGGATACTCTCAGTCGAGTAAAGCATATAGGATTTACAATAAAAGATTACTTATTGTCGAAGAATCGGTACATGTAACATTTGATGAATCTCATCCGAGAAATGTCGGAAAAGGTAGTGTGTTTCATGGTGCAGGTACATCTACTGAAGACATACTCAAAGATGCAGAGCCAGAAATTGATCAGTCCGACAAAGCAAAAATTGAGGAGGAAAAAGATGTCCAACATGAAGAAACTGAGGTAGATCTACAAGTGATGCTCTCCCTCAAGCTTGGAAGTCTTCTAAAGATCATCCAGTAGACAACATTCTCGGAGACATATCAAAGGGTGTTACTACCCGATCTAAGATAAGTAATTTTTGTTATCACTTTGCTTTCGTTTCACAAATGGAACCTAAAAACCCTAAAGAGGCCTTACTCGATGAAAACTGGTTTTTGTCAATGCAAGATGAACTTAATCAGTTCACGGGAAATGAGGTATGGGGCCTTGTCGCTCCTCCGCGAGGACATCGAGTAATTGGCACCCGATGGGTGTTTAGAAATAAGTTGGACGAAAACGGAGTAATAACTCGTAACAAGGCGCGTTTAGTCGCGCAAGGGTATAACCAAGAGAAAGGCATCGACTATGAGGAAACTTATGCGCCGGTTGCCCGACTCGAGGCTATACGCCTTTTGCTTGCCTTCGCTTGTGCGAAGGATTTTAAGTTATTTCAAATGGACGTTAAGAGTGCGTTCTTTAACGGATACATAAATGAAGAAGTCTATGTTGCGCAACCTCCTAGTTTTGAGTCTCATGAGTATCCTGATCATGTCTACAAACTAAAAAGGGTTTTATATGGTCTCAAACAAGCTCCTAGAGCTTGGTATGAGCGACTAAGTAAATTTTTACTTGATCAAGGTTACTCAAGAGGAAAGGTTGACACTACTCTCTTCATTAAACGTCAAGGAAAGCACTTGATTCTTGTACAAATTTATGTTGACGATATTATATTTGGATCTACTAACATGAATCTCGTGAGAGAGTTTTCTGACCTTATGCAGGGTGAATTCGAGATGAGTATGATGGGTGAACTCACATACTTGGATTGCAAATCAAGCAACTTAAAGAAGGAACATTTGTGAGCCAGACAAAATACTGTTTGGAGCTTCTCAAGAGATTTGACATGGAAAATTCGAAGGCCATTGACACTCCTATGCCAACATGTGTAAATCTGAGTAAAGATGAAAGCGGTAAGGACGTAGAGGTAAAAAGGTATAGAGGTATGATTGGCTCTCTTCTCTATCTTACTGCTTCTTGTTCCGACATTATGTTTAGCGTGTGTATGTGCGCAAGATACCAATCATGTCCCAAGGAATCTCATCTAAAATCTGTCAAACGTATACTTCGATACCTAGCTGGTACTCTGAAGTATGGACTATGGTATTCCAAAGGTATTGATTGCTCATTGGTTGGTTTCTCCGATTCCGATTTTGCCGGTTGCAAATCGGATAGGAAAAGCACCAACGGTACTTGCCACTTATTTTCAAACTCCTTGGTCAGTTGGCACAACAAGAAACAAGTTTCTGTCGCTTTGTCAACCGCCAAAGCGGAATACGTAGCCGCCGATAGTTGTTGTGCGCAAGTCCTATGGCTTAAGCAGCAACTATTGGATTTCAATTTAAAACTAGAACGTGTTCCCATTTTTTGTGACAATACAAGTGCTATTAACCTCAACAAAAATCCTGTGCTACATTCTCGCACCAAACATATCGAAATTCGACACCATTTTCTGAGGTATCATGTAGAGAAAGGTGACGTTGTTTTTGAACACGTTGACACCAAAAATCAACTAGCAGACATTTTCACAAAGCCGCTAGCCACTGAACCTTTCTTTCATATCCGTCGAGAACTTGGTATTCTCGACATTTCGGATCGTGTATAATAATTGCTTGTTTCGTCTTACTTCATTTACAACTACATTCCTGTACTTCTAACAAGTTAAGTTTTGTTGCAAGCACAAGTATATCGTTATCAAGTGTTTCTGGTATAGAGGTGATGTTGTTCCATATTCTTTCTCTCTCTCTCTCTCTCTCTCTCTCTCTCTCTCTCTCTCTCTCTCTCTCTCTCTCTCTCTCTCTCTCTCTCTCTCTCTCTCTCTCTCTCTCTCTCTCTCTCTCTCTCTCTCTCTCTAAATATTCATGATTAAATTAGTATATCATTTGACTAACATGGTATATATATATATATATATATATATATATATATATATATATATATATATATATATATATATATATATATATATATATATATATATATATATATATACATATATATATATATATATATATATATATATATATATATATATATATATATATATATATATATATATATATATGACACTTGCTACGAGTATTATGTGTTTTGGATGCAAATTATGTTGTGGCATTGTAAGTAGGCATCAAATGTGGCATTATATATGACATAAAGTGAAAGTCTGCATTTTTGCTCACTATGAGTCGACCAAAACAGGGCAGCGGTCGATGCATGCTGTACACTTTTAAATTTGTCAAAAATCACACAGTATGCGTCGATGCATGCAGTAGTACGGTCGACGACTCGCGTAAAAACTCAGATTTTTCATTTGAAAGCCGTTCCATCTTCCTACACTCTGTATTAAATGTGCAGTCAACATTAATTGTGTTTTGAAATTGCATTTTTAGTAACCTGCATCTAGTCATTCCTAGTGTCCCCTTGTCTCCTCCTCCTTCCCAAAACCCTAAATCTCCTTCTATAAAAAGGGTTAATCCTCATCTCCTCCAAAATCATTTTCAACTATCCTTTCAAAAATCATTGCATTCTACCTCTACCAAATCTCCAAAATCATCATCCGTGGCTTCACTATTCTGCAAAAGTACCGGCAAAAGATCAAGGGCTTCAACATCCGCTTTCGTACCCATTACTGCTGTATTTCTAGTTCCACCACCTGCTGTTGACAACTTCAACAAAGATATTGGAAAGAGAGCAGTTGTTCCGCAACATGTATTCTACAAAGCAACAGCGGAGCGCATGCATCTTACTCAAATCATGGTTCTGCTGGAGTTTCAAGGGTTTGTAAACTTTCTGGAGTGCAACACAAAATATAGTGAAGATTTAGTCTGTGTGTTCTACACTTGCCTGCATGACAAGTTTCAGGGTCAGAATTTCCACACCACTGTCGGAAATACACAAGTAAACGTGAATTCTGAAGTTTGGAATAAATATTTTAATTTGACTGTGGCTGCTGATGAACAACCTCCTCATGAGGTAACTGACTCTCGCACTGTTCCTGGATATGAGTTTAAGAGTGCCTTAAATGATATGCTCAAAAGGCCTTATTCGGATAATATTGTCAATAGTGATGCCTTTCCCAGAACTGTTACGGCTGGTAAACTCTAAACAGGGGAGCGCATCCTTCAATGGATTGTGGCTCGCATCCTGCGGTCGAAGAAAGGTGGCCTGTCCCGAGTTGAACAGGCTGAGGTGCATCTTATTTACATTTTGAAAAATAGGATCAAAATCAACTGGCCTTATTATATCGCAAGCAGAATTTTTGCCTTGAGAGATTCAGGCAGAGGAACTGCTCTTGCTTATGGGTCTTTTATTTCGGAGGTTCTCACCGCGACTAACATCGTGTTTTCATCATTTCCATGTGTTTCAATATCTTCCAACAAATAATTCATCACGAAAACTTTTGCCATGATGGGCTACTTTTGGTGTGATGAACGACGATCCTACAGGTTTGTTCGCAGAGTAAATATTCCTTGGGTTGTTGACGACTCTGATGAAAGTTCTGAACGAGAGGACGAAGAACAAGAGAACCAGGTAGATGAAGACGAAAATGAAGCAGAACAGGTACAAGAACCAGCATATGAGACGCATGACAATTACCAACCGCCAGACCAACATGAGTTCACAAATACTGATTGGCTCCATCACACAGCTCCACCTGACGAACAAGAAGAAGGATACACAAATCAGGGATGGGGTGAGTGGCAGTACATAGGCTGGACCACTCTGGGTAGATACTATGATCCCTACCATGGTTATCCTCAAGATCATCAACCTCCTCAATATTCACCATCTCCTCCACTGTCAGACAACTCTGAAATTCTCAACATCCTGCAGTCCATGCAGTTGGACCAACAGACCTTTATGAGAAGTCAAGATACGCGGATGGAACAGATCCGAGCTGAGATTCGTACACAAAATGAACGGTTAAATTCCTTTTCCACTAGGATGGATGCCCGCTTTGAAGCTCTCGTTGCATCCAGTGAGAGGCAAGACATGGAAATCACTCACAACCTCAATCACCTCAATATGTCTATGGAAGCATTTGTGTACTTCTCTGATCCCTACCTCAATCCGGATGTTGCGTACAGGGGGAGGGGCCGGGGATATTAGTTGCATGATTCTATATTTTCATTGTCTATGATGTAGTTGTTCTTTTTGTTATGGTTGTTGGAATATTAAGCTCATTTGTTTGCTTTCAATTCTTTATCTATTAATTGCTTTACTCTTTCGTTTTCAATATTTTGTGTGAATATTGGTAAATGACTAGTTATCACCTGCTGAATGTTTTGCTAATTGTTAGTCTATCAATCTTTATATTCTCTATCTCTTTTTGATGCTGTCAAAGGGGGAGAAAAGCCAAGTAGATCACAACAACTCTTCCACATAAAAGTGCAGGATTACAAAAGAAAGGGGGAGTTTATGCTAATATGTTAATAATATTGCAATGCTGTTCTCACGAGCTTCGCGCAGGTTGTCATCATCAAAAAGGGGGAGTATGTGAGGGCAAGCAGTCACACAACATATGTTCTCAAGTTTCGATGATGACAAAGTACAACCTCGGATCAATAGGAGCTGTTAATTTCACTCAAAAGACAAATTGCAATATTCAACATATCATATCCTTCCTATATCTCTTTAATTCATCATATTATCATTGGCAAAACATGTGATAAATATTCAGTCGTGAAAAAATGCACGAAACAACAATTGATCATTTTTTCAGGTTTTTAAAGCTCTGAGTCGACCACACCAGTCAGCGCACACCCAGTTAACGTTTCCACGGGTCAGCGCATGGACACCATGAGTCAACCATCAGTCGGCGCATGAAGTCTTCACAATTCTCACGGGTCAGCGTGCTCCGACCTATGGTCGATGCATATTGTTGGAATTTTAACATTGCTGAAATCTGCAAGTCATGCATCGACGCATGGACTTGTTATGGTCGACCGTTCGCGCGTTGTTAAGTATTTTCTTCACTGTTTGAAATACTGTTGTGTTAGTTATTTGTCTTGCTACTATAAATAGAAGGTTGTTCATTTTTAACAAACTAATAATTACATTTTGAGTATATTGTGAAAACAAGAAAAGTGAAATAGGTGTTACATTTCTCTTCAACTTCATCCTCAAATAACACACAACACTACAACTACACACAACCATTTTTGGAGTGCTTTGTATATCGTTCAAGGTGATAAGGTTCGAATCCGTTGAGGGAAAGTCCAGTTCGGGTGGAGATTTGTGGCAGGTTTTTCTTGAATAAAACCTTGAAGGTTTTGCCCTCCAAGATTCTACGAATTTGGGGGTTTTTGGTACGGTTATTCTCCATCAACATACAGCGGTGTGAAGGTGATTGTGAAACGGAAGATTTCATCAATCTAGTAGCTAGGGTTGTGAAGTGTTGAAGGGAGTTTTGGGTTCGATTCGTTGGTGTCTATGATCAGCCGGGCCGAGGGTTTGAAGAACTGAAAGTTATTCAACAAAGGGGCTGGAATCGGAGGTCAATTCACAACGATCGGAGGTCTTGATTCAACTCGAATCAAGGTGCAAGAAGTGATAGCAACATCAATATCTATAAGGATTGTTTGTATTATTGCTTATTAACTCTTGTATAAACTACTACAACTTTTCAGGTGATATATATTATAAATCATCTCAATTCTATTTTAGAATTGAGGGCAGACGTACCCCGAAGCGAGGACGACGGGGGAACTGCCTCGACAAATCTTTGTCTTCTTTATTTTTCAGCATTTTCACTTTCAGCTTAAAAATTAAGTGATTTTAGTTTAAGCAATTTTATTGATTCGAACATTGAATTTAGTAAGTAACTGGAACTGTTTTAACTTGTGTACAATAAACAATTGTACAAGGATTCTAAAGTTGCTTACTTAAGTCAAAACTCACTTGGAGTGTTGTGCACACCAAGTGTTCGATAAATTGCCTGAACCAAAACTTACTTAGTATACTTGCTATAACTTGGTGGGTTGTGTTGAGCATTGGAACTAGCACTACTAATAAGTGGTGAAACAAATTGATTAGTGTGCCTAGTGTATTGAATATACTATTCTCTTATTATCATATCCGTTAGCTTAATGCATATCCGATCTTCCAATAACAGTTCGTTTTAGACGTGTTTTTCCAAGGCCGCTTCCGCACTTAAAAACATTTTTAAAACCAATTTTAAATTGGTAAGCGCCGACTCAAATTTTAATTGGGATCTATTCAACCCCCCCTTCTAGATCCGAGCCATCGTCTAACACGGAGATGTGTGTAAGAGGGATCATGATGATATAGAAGTTGGGTAGGAGAGAGATTAGACATAGTTTTCAAGGGAAGAATGTTAAGAAGATATGTAGCCATTTGAAGCGTATGATGCCAAAATGTGGGAAGAATATATGCATAAGCGATAAGAGTTTGAATCATGTTGTTAATAGTGCATTTTTTTCGTTCTTCCTTGCCATTTTGTGATGAAGTGTGAGGTCAAGAGAAGTGAAAAATGAGACAATTAGCAATAGAATAATTATGAAAAGATGTGTTGTCATATTCTCGCTCATTATCACATTGAATACATTTGACAATTTTAGAAAATTGTGTGCGGATTTTATTTGAGAGGGAAGTGAACCTTTCAAAAACTTAAGATTTATTGGTTAGAGGAAACATCCACGGAACATTAAAAAAAATTATCCAAAAATAGAACGTAATAACGATGACCAGCTGAACTCAAAACTAGGGATGTTCATAAATCACTATGTAGAATATCGAAGGACATCATAGTAGCATTATTGGAGGTAACAAAAGGCAACATAACATGTTTTCCAAACACACAAGAAGCACAAATTATCCTATATTTCAAATTTTTATAACTAATGAACTTATTGTTATGAAGAGACTAAAAAGCTGAAAAGCTAGGATGTTTGAGACGACTATGCCAAAGACTGTAAGCAAGACCAAGATACAAATAGGACATCTCATGAGTGGAGTCCATGTTTGAAAGTCTTTTATCAAAAAACCAAAAGGATAAAAAGAAATAGAAATATTATTGTTAGTAGTGAGTTGTCGCACAAAAATCTTTTTTTTTGACAATTTGTGGTGTGTGCAAAACATGGGTAAGGTTCAACGACTTGTGTTTATGGGAGGTGGGCATGGTTGTGTGTCCAAGGCCTTGAATTTGAATGCCTTGTTCGCTACCAACAAACAGTTTTTGATTTAAGTGACTCAAATTAAAATAAGATGAGAGGTTACCTTGTGACACCGCTATATGGGTAGAAACACCTATGTCCATGTACCATGTGTTGTCCTGAAGAGTGAGAGACATGATGTGCATAGCAATTATGATGTCAGTGAATGCTGGTGAAGCCGTGGCAGCATAAGCTTGAGGACCCTGGACAAGAATGTCATGTTGATAGGAAGGAGCAGAAGGGAAAGTTCGTGGAGAAATAGGATACGTGCACGGAGGCATGGCCCAGGCTGGTGGAGTTCAACCCTACTACTTGTAAGAGGAGTACTGCTTTTGTGATTGTAGCTGGTACCAAGGAGGAGAACTTTGTGTGTTACTACGATTTCCACCCTAACTCTAATTCTTGCAAGGACGGGAGTGGCTGCTAGAGCGGCGATTTGTGCTCGGGGATGAGTCCTCATAAGAATGATGTTGGTTGGTAAAATAAGCGCTAGGAGACTCAATGTACGTAATCTTTGCTAAATAGGATTCTTCTCATGTGATCATGATCGGTTCTGATGAAAGGAGGAGAGTAGTCTGCTCTGTCAAATTAAGGTGGAAACATCACGACAAACATCAATAAGGTCGGAGATGAGATGAAGGACCAAGCAGTGATTGTTCACAGGAGCAGCGACATCCCATAAATTGGTCAGGAAGCATCTTCATACGTTGACAATAGGCAGAGACATTTGAAAAAATCTCCATGCAAACACTAGAGAACTTCTGCTCAAGAGTGACAACACGTGCGTTCTGATTATCTTGGAAGTGGTTAGCCAAAAGCATTGAAGCGTCAAAAGCTGTGGATCCAGGTTCCATGATGGTGGTTAGCAAGTCAACAAAATTATTGAAATATATTCAATGAAGTACAGTTTCATCCAAGGTGGCCCACTGGTCATAATTATGGTCAGTGATAGGTGGTGGGGCTTATTGTTTGAAGGCACAATATGTTACAGGACTCGGTGAGAGAGAACAAGAATGCGAAATAGCTTCACCCATGTATCGTAGTAATTGATTTCTAAATGAAGTATAATATGAATATTATTCCTAATGTTAGAAACAACGAGAGTGGGATGAAATTCCGGATTGGAAGAGGATTATGGAGGTAGTGTCAGGGGTTTCTAACTTGGGAGGAGGAGTCTCCATGTTGTTGTTGTTGGAGGAGACATAAATGTTGTGTACAGGTCGTGCGATAGAAGGGAGGGAAGGAGAAATGAAGGTGGCATGATAGAAGGAAGGTAAGGAGAGGACAATGGTAGAAAGGTGGTGGGGGGCTTTTGAGGAGAAGCGACGAAAGCGGTGTTGTAGGAGGAGGAGCTATTGCAGCGGCGACAATGACTTTTAAGGAGAAGAGGCGGCGGCAACGGGGCTAGGGGAAGAGCTATTGCAGCGACGATGACTTTTGAGGAGAATTAGGTTTGGATCTTTACCACTCTTGATACCATGTAAGAGAGTATGAGATATTTGAATAAACCGTGTGAGAATAGCACTACAGAGATTGTATTATATAAGAGAGATTTATTGTTAATTACATGATATAATCAACGTGAGACTCATATACAAATATTCTTTAACAAATAAATACATATTTTATCTCTTAACATGGTTAATAACAGTATAATCAATAATACATAAATGTTGTTGCCCAGATAACTACATGACATCATGAAACCATTGCTCCTCAGGCTGCTGCATCTTAACAGTCTTCCTACCATGGTTGATGTATTTTAAAGCATCATGGTACTGCAAAAACAAAATACAGCATAATTAGAAAGTTCAAATGATATAACACATATGTTTCAAACTATATATATATATATATATATATATATATATATATATATATATATATATATATATATATATATATATATATATATATATATATATATATATATATATATATATATATATATATATATATATATATATATATATATATATATATATATATATATATATATATATATATATATATATATATAAAACCTCTCCATGGCAGACATGTATAACAACATGGTTTGCATATAAAGGAACTAGTGAAGAGTCATAGGGGCCTCCTCTAAAAACCTCAGGAACGACAACATTGGTAGTAGGTGACATGTGCCTAGGGGAAGATGAAGCTGAAGACACATGAACCCCAAAAGTTGATGCTTCCGCGTCAAATTATCGGGCACAAACTGGTAGTTGTGAGGGTTTAAATCTCTTTCTGTGAATAGCTGCGTGTGGGACACTCTAGCGTGTCTCAATCGATCTTGGTTATCATCTATTTTACCTTTAATTATACCAGACAAAGCATACAAAACCAAACAATGCTAACATAATACGAAAGTATGCTTCCGTAACTGAGGAAAATCAAATTCATACAAATAAGGAAGTGTATTTTCGTATTTCCCTGAAACACATAAATGGGAAAAAATGCCGAAATGCGACATGCTCTAAATGTCAATGCATGCTTCAATAAACTACATATTATAATTGTAAAATCAACCTAATGTAACTTAAATGACCTATTTGGTAATGCATGGATCACAAATAAAAAAAGAAGAGAAATGAAAAAAGTTTCCAAACGTGAAAAGTGGAAGCTCTTGGATTGAATAACTTGATTAGTTTGACAAAGCTCTTGGATTAGGCACAGTCTAGTAGAAAGTTTGAGAAAAGGTTGAAAAATGGTGGGTTTGGGGTTTCTCATGCATAGTGTTTTTAGAGGAAGTTTTGGTGGAATGAGGAAGGGGGAAGACCTGACGCGATAATATCACCCAAAACCTGTTCGAAGGTATACTTGAATATTTTTTACGGAGATGAATCTCCGTACTAGTTTATGGAAAAATGAGGGTGACTTACTTGTGAATGGATGTGGTGTGGAGTTTTGGTGGGTTCGCAAATGCATCTCCATATTTTAAGGGCTTTTTTTTCTTCTTTTCAATAGGGTGTGTGAGCACCAGTAAGGGTGTAATATGCAATTATTTAATCCTTTTTTCTATTGAAATGTGGTGGACTTCCTTTGGAAATAGGGTCAAGTCCGTTTAGATTTGAGGCAAACTTGATCACCCACTATGACTATGAGAATGTAGTTTAGGATGCTTGGTAAAATTCTATTGATGGGTCTTCAGTAAGGAAATGTTTGGGAATGTTTTAAGAGGAAAAGATATATTAAAAATAAGCTCAAGAGAATTCTATAAACTCTGGAAAGGCTTGATTCAGATAGGCTTGTCCTTTTGGAGAAGGATCTTCATAATGAGATAGATCTAATTCTTAATCGAAAGGAGGTGCTTTGGTATCAAAAGTCTAGATAGCAGTGGATTTAATTTGGTGAAAAAACATTGTTCCGTTCTGGAACCAAAAATGAGAAGATGAACGGCGGTGATGGCGTATTGTAGCTTTTGACGCGATGGAGTCGGGGAACTAGCAAGGTTAACACTCTAACACACAAGTCAGTATGTGAGGAAGAAGAGTGAAATGAAAATAAAATTGAATTTTAAAAGAGAGAGAGAGGGGGGGGGGGGAAATAACGTACTAGTTATTTTTAGCTATAATTTGTGGAGATTCGTTGGATGCATTTGAAATTAAGATCTCTTGTGATCATTAGGATGATAATATTCGTGTATTGGGAAGATTTTGGAAGGAGTGAGACCATTCTCTAGCTACTGACTAGGATCGATGTGGTCGGCCCAAAACAGTGTGGCGTCGATCTAGTTAGCCATAATAGTTGCCCCCATGCCCTTGCCAACGTAAAGGAAGAAGGGGGCTTGATATTGTAGCCCTAGTTACTAAACACCGCTTGATCATTTTAAGACATATGAATAACAAGTGCTCTAACTTTTAAAGAATCATAATTTAATGCACCATACTCAAACATTTTTTCATGGATATCATCAATACGACTCTTGGGAACGAAACTCTTGAATGGTGCGTGTGAGTGATTAAAGATTTTGAAGCCTTTTTGCATTCTAGAATATAGTTTTCCGTCACATAAAAATAAGTGTCTTTCCCCTAAGTCTTTCTTTTCAAGCCTAGTAATTACTTTCTTAATGTTTTGTTTCTCTGAAATTGAAGAGTTAGTACAATATGAGTAAGAAATCACATAAAACTGTTCATAAGTCCCAAAAGGATACTCCATCTTCTTGGGTGGCTCCTGTTTATTCTTCCATTGTTTCTACTTTTTCTAAAACACATTGTCTTAATGATGCCTTTATGGAGGTTAGTTTATCTTCTGTCTAGGAAATCTTGAGTACTTCTGAGGGAGAAATAATATGCGGCAAGTATGGTGCTTACGCCATTCCTTTTTATGAGTTTTCTTTTTCAACCATGGGCCGTCATCTCCCCTTCAATGTTTTTAAGATAAAGGTTCTAAATTTTTTGGCCATGGCTCATTCGCAGCTTCACCCTTCATTATGGCCATACATGAAAGTCTACCAGTATTGGTCTGAGTACGTGAAAGTTAAACCTTGTGTGTTTATCTTCTTTCATCTCTCCAAATATTGTCGTGTCTTGGCATCCCAGACTAGCGGTAGAGGATTACTCTAATTTAAGTCAACTATTCATGACTTTGGACTTCTTCTAGAGCTTTAGTTCTTTAAGGACCGATTCTTTTCGGTAACCCCCGTCAGCCCTGAAGTTCATGTTGCAGTTTACGACATCGACACGAGAATGAAGGGTATATGTGCCTAATTTTTATCCAAGTATTGGATTGAAGGTCACTTTCTATTGGGGAATAATCTTTATTTATACAATGAAAACGACCTCCCATTAAGGTCTGGTACTAGAAAGGTCAATTAATGAAGTTTATCACTAATTTGGGATACATTGGAGGAGGTTCTCCTGTGGAGGAGGTTGATAAGAGATGTTTGAAGTGCCTTATTAATGTCTAACTTTTAATAAGAGGCCACTCTCAAAAGGATAGAAAAACCATTTTTAGTAAGCTTCGATATTTTTGAGGTTTATGATATTTTTATTCTACGTCTTTGATGTATATGTTTTACTCGTAATTGTATGCATAATGCATGGATAATAAAGAGCAATTTAAGCTTCTAAATCATGGAGTACGCCCAGTTATAAACAAAGTTGCTACGGAGAACTTGTCGACCTTATTGAATATCCCCGATCTGACTGCCCACCCTCTATTAACGAGATCTGTATCTCGCTCTGCCAATGGTCGCCAACTCAATCCTTTAGAAGAGGAATGCACTTACTTAGCTAACCTTTTCGGGCCTATTTAGGAGGAAGAACTGGACAGTCTGGCTTGGTATACCTGGCACTCCTCGGCTGCTTTGGCCTTTGGTTCCTCCGCTCATTGAGAGGGTTCTTGGTACGACTGACATCATGATAAAAAGAAATGGATAATGGACAATGTTTGCAAACTGAGGCTTCAGTGAGATAGGTACCTGTATGAAGCAAATAAAGCTTTTACTTTTCTTTATGGGATGAAAAATGTTTTGATTCCCTTGAAGCTAGTTGGTTTTCTTTCCGACCAGGTGGCTCATCTGGTGAGGATCGTGGTGATGAAAAACCAAGCTTTGTCTACTATTTGAAGCAGTTCAGTGTATGCTCATAAATAATTATAGGTTTTGTGTTCTCAAAATTCTTCATTGACCCATAACCTAGATGAATGTACGAGTTTCACCCTTAAGAGAGTTTTGCAGTCGTTTGAAAATGTTTTGGAGAAACTAGAACACTTTCATTACTCTTTGAAGCTTTCTAGAGGAAAAATCCGACCAGATCAAGCCATAATAGATGGGGAAATTATTTCTCTACAGAAGTAGACCTGTCAAGGCCCTCTATTCACCCTTTTATTTATTTATTTATTTTTGTGTGGTACTGTTCAATAGTACTTTGTAATGGAAAATATGTGAAAATACTTTTATAGAATGAAATGTTTTTTGTTACCAGTTTATGAGTGTGTGACTTTGGATCTTTGCAAACTTACAAGGTATTCCATCAAAGTTAATTGGACATAACTAGGGCCCTTCTTGGTAAAAGGTCGGTTCCCCTTCCCCCCACCAAATGAAAAACCGGTCAGAGGTAGACGTGTGGCCAACCCACCATGGAAACTAGAGTAACTAGCTACCAGATGGGGGTGAGCCATTATTGCTTGTGGGGAATTGGTTGATTTGGTTGGACATGTAAAACGTCTCCGGAAACATCCAAGAATTTATGTGGGGATTGATTGCTTAAGTCAGGTGTACAAAGCGTCTCGGATAGCACCCCTGAATTTATGCGGGGGATTGATTATTTTAGTTTGACGTACAAAGCATTTTTGATAACACCCGTGTCTTATGTGTGCCAAGCCTCAATATGTTTGGTTGTACCCCAAATTTTATTTTTGCTATGTCATAAAGAAAAGAATGTTTCAAAAATCATCGCTTTTAATTTACTATTAGAAGGTGATCATTCACCATTTCTTCTATAGTTAATATCATTTTAATAGGTGAAAGTGTGCGAGTTATTCGCAATTTCCAAATAGTTTGAGTGGTTTATATGTCAGTTTCTTTAATTTTGTATTTGTCTATGTTTTAACTATTCCTGATATTTTTGATCTTTTTGGGAAGGTTAATGTGTTTTGTACGTTGGAGGAAGGCAAAGAAATGGCCAGAAAAAGAACGCGACAAATTTTCAGAAAGATTCACAAAGTCTATTTTTCAGCAAGTTTCACATCATAATAGATGTGTGGTATTTTGATAAAATCTAGAACGTCATAACTCATAATGATGTGGGATTGACGAATAGTAAAATCTAACATCAGGGGCTATAATTTTCATGAAGACACAAAATGATAATTTGGAATTTTCTGCCCATATGTGTATCAATTGTCCCATACGCGTATTAGATATGAAAAAGTGTGTATTTCTGCCCGTATGCGTATGGCCTGCCCTCATACTCCCCATATGCGTATGAAACACATCCAATACGAGTATGACTGCCCTATACGCCCCATATGCACATGGGCGTCCAAAATTTTAAAAAAGCCCAGTTTCAAGTATATAAAACCATAAAGTGTTTTTTTTAAGGTTTAGACTGGTTTGGGGTGGCAAAAAGCAGGAATTAGGAGATCGAAAAGGGAGGAGATCAAGGTGGAACATTATCTTCAAAGTATTTTCACCATTGAAGACTTTTCATTTTCCTCTTTCTCTAATCTTTGGTAATATTCTGATTTTTTTAATTATTATGAGTAGCTAAACCCTCCCCCCCCCAATGCTAGGGGGTGTCATTGTTCTTGAATTTGTTGATTATTCTGAATTGAACCTTGTAATGACCTATATTATTGTTGCGGTGAGAATCAGATATCAAGCTATTGTATTAACTTGAATCACAAATCTTTAAATGTTCACCACCGAACTTTAATTTATCCAAAGAAGAGGGAAAAGATTGAAGAAAACCCTAAGTATGCAATGTAACAGCAATACAAAGAGATTTAAAGATTCGGGGGTTGGTTATACTAAGGAAAGGTATTAGCACCATAAGTATCTATAGTATCCTATAGGAACCTCTTGTTGTATTTGTGTTATATTATTGTTGTTTACCATTGATTGAGAATGTTCTATGGGGAAAGACCTAGATATTTTACTAAGTATGCTCGCCAAGACTTCACGGTCTTGTGCCTAAGTATCCTAACAACGATAGAATAAGAGCATTCGTAGTTCACCAAAACGGGTGAAGAACTCTTGATAGTGATCAAGGTTCCAAAGGAGTAGGTAAGTGTTTATAATAAAACACTTACATAAAGTTTACAAACTCTATCCTAAAGATAAGTTGAAAGGTTAATGACTCTAACAAGTTTAAAAGAGAAAATAAATGTTCATAGAAATAACAGTTACATAGAGTTTACAAACTCTAACCTAAGTCTAAATTGAAAGACTAATGACTCTAACAAGGTAAAAAAGGGAAGACTCGTTCCTAACATTATCATGTAAAGTGGTCCTAAGGTTAGGATGCGAGAGGAACTTCTATCCTAATATTGGCATGCAATGGTGATCCTAATGTCTATTCTACTTCGAACTTAATCAAAAATTAAGTTGAACTAGGAAATCCTAAGGGAACATGCGAGTCAACAAGCAAACAAATAATCGAGGTACAATTGAAAAGTAAAAATGAATTCACAAGAGGAGTCGAACCTAAGACATGAGAGCAAACAAATGATAGATAGAAATAAACCAAAAGATGCATGAATGAGGAGCACAAGATATGAACAATGACATAGTCAAGGTAAAAAAATCAAAATCACAAGATCGACAAAAAGATCCTAAGTTACAAGTCAAGAAGTTTAATAAAATTAAAAATCAAAGATTAAAACCTAAATATTTAAAATTTAAACACAAATTAAAATGAAAAATATTAATCTATAAAATTAATTGAGAAAATATTTTTTTTTTGAAAATTTTAATTTAATAACTAAACAATGTTGAACAAAAGAAACTTTCTGACAATGTTGAAAAAATGCTGACATGCAATGAACTCTAGCATGATGGTTTATGATGAACGATAAATGTACACGCAGACAGAGAACGAAAGCAAATGGTAAAGTCAACAACAACATGTAACAACTCATTAGGGGTGACAAAGCATTTGGGGAACAAAAACAAACAGGGGAAATCTAAAGTGATTGATCAACAGGTTTAGACACGACTGAGTGACACTCTAGAAGAAAGGATCCTCACTAGAGATAAAAACAAAAAGATGGCCTCTACTGAGGGAATATCCCAAGTGGTTGATCAACGGGTTGAAATATGACCAGGTGACACTCTAGAACAAAAGACAAAATAAGACCCTCATAACGATAGGATTGAACAAGACGGGACCCTCATAACAATAGGATCATGCAAAATAAGATAGGATCCTCATAACAATAGGATCAAACAAAGCAAGGTAAGGTCCTCACAATAATAGGATCAAACAAAGAAAAAAATCCTCATAATAATAGGATTGAACAAGACAGGACCCTCATAACAATAGGATCAAACAAAACAAAATAAGATCCCCATAATAATAGGATTGAACAAAGCAAGGTAAGGTCGTCATAACAATAGGATCAAACAAAAAATAAAATCCTCATAACAATAGAATTGAACAAGACATGACCCTCATAACAATGGGATCGAACAAAACAAAATAAGATCCTCATAACAATAGGATTGAACAAAGTAAGGCAAGGTCCTCATAACAATAGGATCAAACAAAGAACAAAATCCTCATAACAATAGGATTGAACAAGACAGGACCCTTATAACAATAGGATCAAACAAAGCAGGGTAGAATCCTCATAAAAATACGATGAAACAAGAGCAAGACCATAATGGTGAATTATGATGTTATAAATATGATTTGATGTTCCAGTCCAATGGTCGAGGAGGGTTACTTGCATATACTCTGACGCCTAAGTCAATGATGGCTGAAAGTGAGAGGTATTTAGGGTTTGAAAAATGTTTATCTGACTATACCATGTTCAAATTACAGCAAAATGGACCGAGAAAAACTCTACAAATCAAGAAGCTAAAGCATCATAAGAATATGAAAGAAGAGGAATCCATCAAAACAAGATTCCTATCCACCATGATTTTATCTAGGTTGTACCTTCACTAGCCATCTTGACTCCACGATTAAGAACAAGTACTTTCTCTAATGCATTTTGGAACAACATATTTGTAGCTTCCTAAATGTCCTAAATAGCCCGAGATTTCTCCTCAAGGGATATATTTTTCCTTTTACCTTCCATAGTTTCTCTTCGGCTTCCTGCAAGTGTGTCTATTTTAATTCCCGATCCTGATTTTCTTCTTTCAAATTTTTTTATAGCAAGTTCATATCCTTGTCGAACTTCTTCATGATAGAATTTTTTTGGGGTCATAGATGTAATAAATTAATATGTTAGGGCCATTATTTGATTAGTCAAATTAAAGTGATCTATTTAATGTAAGGTTAATGGCTAAGGATATAATTGTCATGAATAATATTGTGTAGATACCAAAAGTATTATTTCTATTTTGTGATGGATAAAAATTGGAATAAGAAAACATGAATAATCACGGTCCTTCATGAAAGAGCATGAGATTCTAGACTTGAATAAACATGACTCTTCATGAAAGGGCATAAGATTCTTATAAATAAGGGGTTATGGTCCCCGATTGTAGACACTTGAAAATATTATAAAATATTTATTCTCTTTATCCCATTGGTAGAACTAAGGAATTAAAGAATCTACAATTGGAAGGTCATTGCTCTATCAAGTTCATCATCTTCTCATTGAAATTACATGGATTCTAAAGAATTTTATTAGCTTATTATTTTATGTTACGAATAATTTGGTATCAATTAAAATAAAAAATAAATTATTTTTATTTATCTATCTTGTTTGAAGTGTGGCTAATTATTATAATTTTAGCCATATTATGCTGACGATGGGTCCGGTAAGAATCATTGATATATGTCGTATGTGCCAATTTAGTTTTGACATTTGTAAGAATTTTGGTCTATTAAAAAAAATTGCATCTTGTAAAAATTTATTTACGGTGCACTATTCTTTAAATGATTCCATTGAAATAAGAAATTACCAAAGTGACCCTTCTTTTATGGATTTGATCATGAGAAAAAATGAATATTAGCGTGTATGTTTATACATACGAGTATTAATTTTTCCAAAGAAAATGTTAATATTTGACAAAACTTACATATACACATGTGATGATTATAAGGTTTTAGATATGAATAATAAATCAATCCAAATATATTTTTATTATTTGACAAATATTGTTGTCAATATTTGATCATTACAACAAGAGTATCACTAGCAATTAATACTATTGTACAAAGACATTTATATTAATGTTTCACTAGATATCTTGAAATTAATTATGACATTATTTGAACATATATTATTTGAATTTATTTATGATTGATTATGTGAGCATTGTCGCTACCGCGAAAATAAGGTGCCGGCAAAACAGAAGAGTCGCCACCTTTTGTTATTTATCCTACAGAACGGGAAAGGAAACGATCAGAAAAACCTGACGAAAAGGTATAAGACAAGGTCATCGCAACCAATGTTTGGGTTCGGGAGTCGGTTATGCAAGGGGAAGGTATTAACACCCCTCACGTCCATCGTACTCGATGGGATCCACGCTTGTTGTGTTTATCTGATGGGTTGGTTTAACTATCTACACTAAAAGTCTGGTCTGAAGCGAAAAGAAAATGACTCGGAAGAACACAACAGTTCTATGCCTACGTATTCCCGTCTGGAACGAGAAATCAGAGTCAACGTAGTTCGGCTAACTACGGGTAAAAAAGGGGAAGGTTGCTCGCCGAGATATTGCATCTCGTGCCTACGTACTTTCACACGGCGCGAAAGATCAGAGCAAACGTAGTTCGGGACAAAATGGAACACAGGTTTGTTCAACTGTTTTTATCCGAGTAGGGTTAACAGACGGTTCTAGCAGTTGGTGTATGCAGCTCGCTCGACGGAGACTTAGGCGTTTACCGTTTGCGGTAGAACCGGGAGTTAACAAAACTCTCCTTATGAAAATGGTTTCTAAGGATTAAAGGTCCAAGAGGACAAAAAGAGTTTGATCTTTGTTTTCTGTCTTTTACGGAAGAAGTGTTTTTTATGGATGTTTGCAACTAATATCGCACTAGAGACTATGACCTGAGAGTGAATGCGTCGCATGTCACCTAAAGGGTACCATACTAAACATCCAAGCTGTTGAAAAGAAACTCTCCAACAACCCTTTCTCAAGTAGCTTAAGGCTCGTAGCGTACGACATCAATTAACCTTTATTACTGTATTTTGATTTGTTTGAAGATGAGAAGAGAAAGGACGCACTAAAGGGGAACTAATCCAATCCTAAAATTGTCATGCAAAGTTGATCCTATGATTGAGGTTAGGAGGGAACTACCTAATGTTATCATGCATGGTTAGAACCCTAATGTCTGTCATAACTTCTCTTGAACAAGAGAAATCAGAGTTCCTAGGGGAACATGGCAAAGGAAAACAACAGCAGAAGAAATAAACTGTAAGAAATAACTGTAAGTAAAATGCATGCAATGCAACAATACAAGCAGAAGGAGACAAACTCAACTTCTAGAGCAAGCAAGCAAAACAACACAAAGCACAGGCAAGGGAGACAAACTCAACCTTCAGCCAGCAAGCAAAGCCAAACAGTAACAGACAAGCAGAGGGAGACAGGCTCAACCTCTAATGCAGACAAGCAAAGGGAGAAACTCAACCTTTAGGATGCTCTTAGGCCTAGAATCATCTCCATGAGGCCTAGTCTAATGCAACACACCTAGCAGTCACACAAATATAGACAAGCAACCAAGAAATACAGTAAACAAAACACCAAGCCAATAACTCAACAACAAAGCAACCTTCTGACAGCAAAGCAAATCCACAGTCTGTAATCAACTTCAAGTCTAAGCTATCTTCAAGAGAAGGAAATGAAAGCTCCATCTTCAAGCTTCAACAAGCTCCAACAAAAGAGAAGAGAGTTAACATCAAGATTATTGCATGATGATGGGAAGCATGATGGAAACCAAGGGAATCTATCATGACACTCAACCATGCATCTAAGATAGACATCCTCAAAGGTTCTACCTCTTGTGATATGCCCCACATCCTTCCAAAGGAAGGATGAGGATTCCACATAGGGACCTTGAATCATTGGATGAGGATGGAAAGCAATCAAGGCAATCCATGTTTATTTGAAGAAAGAGAAATCAAAACTAAAGCTCTTCCTAAACCCTAATTGATTAAGCTACAAGAAAGCTACTAAAAGGAGGTCTAAACACCAAAACCAAACACCACAATCAAGCAAACAAAAGCCTATATATGTCTAAAGCACTATCCAAAAGGAATGGAAAATTTATCTTATGCTATGGACCACCATTGAGGTCATTCTAAAGGAGAAGTCATGTTAGAAGCATTTTAAAACTAGCCTAAGTTTTAAATCTATTTAAAATACCAAAAATACTTCTAAAATCCTATAAAATTTCTAAGGGAACCTACATGTGTTAGGTATCTATAGTAGAAAGACCAGGGACTAAAACTATGCTTAAAGGCACTAGAGAAATCAAACATCACAAAGTGTCAAATGGAAACCCTAAAATGGAAGGTCATGGGAACCTAATTAAAAACCAGTCCTAAAGTTATCTAAAAATTGTGAAATAAATTCTAAGGGATCATGCATCTCTATACTAGTAGCTAGCCAAAAATCTCAAATTAATTCTATACCAAACAGCCAAACAAAAATCAGCAAGAAAAGAGAAGAAAATACCAAAATTAAAGAAATGGGAAAAATGGAAAAATACCACATAAATGGCAAATCACACAAAAATAAAATGTAAAAGCATAGAAAAATCAAGAATGAAGAGATGAACATGCTCATATTTTTATTTTATTTTTCTGATCAAAATTGAATTTATTATGAATTAAAAAAGATAAAAACACTTAAAATAAATCCAAAATGAATAAAAGAAATTAAAATGCTGAGAAATAAACAGGATGGTTGGATCAATTGACTAAGTATTCACATCCAGGGCTCACAAGCGCGCCACCTAAGCTGCCAAGTCAGCTTTAATGAAACGCAGCGTTTGTTGCAGTCAAAGGCCAAGTCTTCAGATTAAAACGCATGCGTTGGATGAAAGGACTAAGTCAGCTGAGATCAAGTGATCCAAGGGCTCTCCATCATCGTCCCCAATTCAAAATGAATTTTGGAGGGAAGGCTCACGGTGGTTCCGGTGGCCGCGCCACCGTCTTCTCCGGTGAAGGTCCACTTACAGGTCATCAATTCAGGCCAAACCTTATACCATTCCACTCAATTTTCCACGCTGATTCCAAATCCGCCATCAGTTTCCTCTAATTCTCCCTAGATTTAAAAACACGATAGGCAACAGAAAATACACCAAGATCTTGATCATCACCAATCTCACAATTAAGGCCATAGATCTTCTCCTCATCCATCATAGATCAACCTAAGCTATCTAAATCATGCTATCAATCCAAGATTAGGTTAATTCGAATCCAAACAGAAAGTTGTTCACACCTTGAATTGTCATCAAACTTCACAAAACCTATCCTAAAATGATCTAGTCATCTTCCTAAAGCTTAACCTCAGTTCAAATCATGCTATACCATCCTAAAACTATGGCAATTTGGAAATGTACATACCTGGTTTGTAGCTTGAAATTGGAGCATTTCCACTGTGATTCTTGCTTCCAGATGATGCAGAATCGTTCCTTGATGAAGGATAAAGCTATTGGAAACTTTGATTTGCTCTGAAATGCTCCCAATCTGAAAACACGATTTGTACTTTTGCTCTTGAAACTCAACCTCCAATCTCTGGTTCTAGCTGCAAATGATCACCAACCTTGATCCTAACCTCTTTCTGCACTTATATAGAGGTGAATGGAAGGTTATAGAGGCCCATGGAAAGCCCAAACTGAGATATCTAAAAATCAATTTTTGCTTGAAAGTATGAACATGGCAGCCACGATTCTGACTCAATTCTTTCTCCAAGAAGCTTCATTTTCCTTGCTTATGGACTGTGGAGAATGAATGGACAGGATTTCACCCTTGTTTGTATCCTATGGCCAAGATTTGAGGTGTAACTTCCTCATGAAGTAACAAAGTCAAACACCATGAAATAAACCTCAAATTGAAATTCCATTAATGCCAAAGTGTTCCAAATGATGTTTCTGATCAAAATGAGTACTCATATGCATTTGTTTGAACTCTTATGATTAAATTTGAATTTTTTCACTTAAATTCCTTTTAATTTCTCTTTTGTCAAATTTCTTCAAACCAAGTCTTTCCCTAAGCCAAATCAATGCCTCATGGATACATGGTTGACCTTAAAATCCTATTTTGAGCAATTTTTGTGTTGGACAAAACTTCATTTAAGGCTCACAAGATAGTGAATATGACCCATAATCCAAAATGACCTATAATCTTACTTTCCCAAAATACCCCTGACTTGTAAACCTCATAACTTGAGTTATACAAATCAGATGAAAGACTTCTAGTAAACTTTAGAAAGCTAATATCAAGACCTACAACTTTCATGTTGGCCAAAAGTTAAGGAGAAACATCCTTCTAGGTCAAACGTTCCTTGGAAGTTGGTTGACTTTGGCAGACAAATTTCACATTCATCTAATGACCTGTAACCTGTCTGGATCATAACTTGAGTTCTATAAATCCAATCAAGGACTTCTAGTACTCAAATTAAAGCTAAGAACATGCTCTACAAGTTCCATGTTGGCCAAAAGTTGAGATGAAACTTGTATCTTAAGATATGTGGTCTTGAAGTCAGACACTAATTAGAGGATTTTACCCTGAGAATCCTAGTTTAGCAACTCCTCACACTTTGAATTCTTCTTGAATTGATCTTGGAATATCACCTCATGTATCTAAACACCACTTTAATTGATCACAAAGACTTAGAATTGAGTCTTAATCCTCTTAAATTGCACAGTTGGCTCAAGATTACTCAGATGGAAACCCTAATTGTAACACCCTCAACTGTGGCTCTCCATACCTGGCATAAACACTTGACTGAGCTCCACCATGACCCTAAAGGAACTCCATGAGCTCTACCCACATACCCTATCCATGATTAAGGCCTCACAACCCACTGATAGTCTTCAATTGGCCCCCAAGTTAGGAGATGAACCACATACCATCATCCATACTTCTCAAGAACACAACCCACTTTCTGATGACCTTGGTGACCTCTCAAGCTTGAATAAGACCTCTAGATAGGATCCTCTTGATATAAACCACACTTGATCCCCTGCTAAATGAACAATGTTATGCTATGCAAATGTTAGATCAATGATATGCTAATGCAATGAAACGAAAGCCAAGTAAGAAAAGGTTAGGCAAATTTTGAGGTGCAACAAGCATATTTATATTATTTTATTTTGTTTCCTTTATAGTTAATATTACTACTATATCTGTTAACATGAATTCAGTCCTGGTTCTTAATGGTGAAAACTTTAAGGACAGAAAGGAGAATATTTTAATTGTTCTTGGATGCATGAATCTTGACCTTGTATTAAGGATGAAGTAACCCCCTTCTCCTAAAGACTCCACTACTTCTAAGGATAAGAAAATTTTTGTAAGTGAGACCGTTCCAATCGCATGAGTCATATGATCATAAATTACGTCATTCCAGAGGCATTTGAGGATACTATATATGAAGTAATAACAAGTGACAAAGACTTCCTTGCTGAAATTGAAAAGCGCTTTGCTAAAAATGATAAGGCAAAAACAAACACACTCCTTTAAAGTTTGATTTATATAAAGTATAAAGGTAAAGGAAACATAAGAGAGTATATTATGGAAATGTATAACATTGCTTCCAAACTTAAGACACAAAAACTTGAGTTGTCAGATGGCTTACTCTTGCATTTAGTGTTAATATCTCTTCCTGCACAATTTGGTCAATTTAAGATAAACTATAATTGTCAAAAGGAAAAGTGGTATCTTAATGAGCTCATTTCATATTGTGTGCAAGAAGAAGATAGGATGAAGCAAGATAGGACATAAAGTGCTCGCTTGGCTAGTGTTATACCTCAAAAAGTACGATCCTTCGCGATGGTCGTGGAAAAATTGGTTCAAGGAGAGCCGCCACCGAACTTTATTTATTCCAATGAAGGAAAAGGAAAATATTGGTAAAAACTTAAAAATGGAAAATGGTCGTTACAACCATATTCGGGTTCTGAAGTCGATTACACAAGGGGAAGATATTACATCCCTCATGTTCGCTGTACTCAACGCAAACTTCTTAGTTATATTTGCGATTGAATGTTAGCTTATGTCGTTTGTTTCCTTCAAGTGATAACAAATGTAAAATATAAAATAAATGAAACCGCAAAAAGTTTTATTAAAGGTGTACCTGACAAGATTGAGGATCTTGCTCCTACGTATCTCCAGGTGTAATAGAGAATTCAAGGCTACTTAGTTCTGGGTAGCCTAGGTTTATTGGTTTATGTTTTTTAATGAACAAGTGTTTAGATTGGGTTCTAAGGGATAAACATTGGCTTGTCTACTATCAGAGGAGGCTTAAACACTAATTTGTATGCGCGTTAGAAATGACTAAACAATGTTCTTTTGTAAAAAGTTTTTTAATCGCACGGGCGCGAGTAATTAGGTTGATTAATTTCTATTGCACGGAGGCGAGAAAAAGTTAGGTTTGATTGGTTTCAATCGCACGGGGGAGAGAAAAGATAGGTTTGATGTGTTGGATATCTTTTAAGTGGAGGACGATTATCCAAACAAGGAGCTCTACAGTAGTGTTCAAATAATCGGGGAAGGAAAAAGTATACACCACCCTTCCTTTTTATTCTTGAATATTATTAAAAAATGTATGGTGAATTGAGTCATGGTTTATTAACAAAAGGAAATTATTTACGCATGGAGCCCTGCAACATTGCATAAATAATCGGGGAAGGAAAATTTTTAAACCACCTTTCCTTTTTCTTCTATAAAAGAACCAAATTCAATTCGAATAATTAAAGTGTGTTTAGAATGGAAGACGAATGTTCGGACAGAGAGCTCTACAACATTGTCCAAACATTCAGGGAAGGAGAAAGTCTACACCACCCTTCCTTTTTCAACCATGTCATTGTGAAAAGAGTTTGAATGATTTGAATTATGAAAGTGGTTTGAAGTTGATAGTGGAAATGGTTTGAAAAGGTTTGAATGGAATTTAAATTGAATCGAAATGGATGAAATAAATTGGAGAAAAGATCCGCTTAACGCTAGACCAAAGGTTTATTTATTGAAATGGTTCATTTTAAATCAATGATCACTTATTATCAAGATGATCAACAATGCATAATTAAGAATTAATAGACAAAGTTAATCATAATGTGCTCAAATTCGATTTGTGCGTAATGACAACATGAGTGGAATGTCGTACACAAAGGTCATAATGCAGCGTAATTATCAAATTAATGTGTAGAAGTTTTAGCGGTATAATGGTATGAAATTACCGAATACGTAGACTAAAACCGATTTAAATACAACATAGTAAAGCAACAACTCAATATTGTTTACATCACTTACAAATTATGTAGGACAAATATGAGGTGCAAATAAGATTGATGGACCTTAAATCCAAAATTGAGTTGATGTAACTAGCTACTAAAATCCCAAGCATACCAGCTACATCAACTGGATCCTATTTTTATCAAGCATTGCTTAAAGTGATAACAAAAAAAAACTAGAAAAAAAGGAACACAGCAAGGCAATGTGTTCATCTCTCTATTACTCATAGTTCAAAGTTTCAGCAACACAACAAAAAGAAGTGCATAAATGAACATAATCCACTCTCTCGATTTTAAGACAAAACATCATCAACGCACTTGTAATGAAAATGAAATTAAAACAGCATCAACCTATCGTGTTTTTTTACATTATTTCAATACAAAACAAAACAACAACATAATAGAAACGAATTTCAACAGTACAAGTTATACGCACAAAACGATTCACAATTTCAACAGTACAATATTAGATTTACCATTTCATCTTTGCAAGCTTTTTCCAAATAACAAGCTAAAAAACATCAGCAACCAACACCATGGATTTATGTACAAAGCTACAACCAATTTTACAATGTAAACCAAAAGAACACAACTGCAAATGGGACAAATAATTTGAAAGCGGAAACACCATAATAATAATATCAACTGAGTCGAAATCCATAACAATGCAATAAAAATCAAAACTCAAATACACCGAGATTCAAACTGAAAACTCAAACTGCATCATTACTGTGATTCCTTAATACTGAAATTAAGGCTCACCCTGTTGTTGTCGAATGTTGCAGATCAAGTTATCGTTGTTGATTTTCAGAATCTTGTAGAGAATACTTGTGCGAACAGATTGATGGAGATATGGAGCGATGGAGGAAGGTGTTTAAGATGAAGGGTGCGGTTGTTGTTGAAGATGAACAGAAGAAAGCTTTGAGCAGTGGAAATGGTTTGTGGTTGTTAATGGCTTGATGAGTTTATAGAAGGTGATGGTTTTTGAAAATGTTTGGTGATGGTGAAAGGAGGAAGATTATCATACACTGTCCTGGTTGATTGAGGTGGGCAGATTTGTGGTGGTTGTGGAGGAAAATCAAGGCCGGTAGAAGGAGTAGCGGTGGCTAGGGATGTTCAAAACTGAACCAACCCAATAGAAAACTGCAAACTAAACCAAACCAAACTGAAATCGCAAAAAATCACATTTGGTTCAGATTTGTTCGGGTCATCTTTTAACAAAAACATGCAGTTCGGTTTGGTTTGCCATTTGTATTTTGGAAACCGAACTAAACCAAACCAAACCGTATTATATTACAACCTAAACTTCACTTATTCCATATCTAACCTAAAACTAAACCCATTAGTTTTTAAGTTTCAACCTTCTCAAACCTCTCTTAATAGTATTATGCATTTTTCTCATCTTCTTTTCCATGTTCATCTCACCTCTTCTACACTAATCTCTTATCTCACATGTTCTTTCTTTTTCATCTTCTCATTTTTATGTTACTATTTTCTCTTCTAATTACGTTTTTATCGCACTTTTCTTCTCTAATCTCACATTTCTTATGTTATTTCTTTTTCATTTTCTCTAATCTCTATTCTACTCTATTTTTGTTTTGTTTTATTATAATAGTTTTGATATTGTTTTATGCTACTATTTTTTCAACTTTTGTTTAAATTGATTTTTGTATATTGAATGAGAAATTTTTGTCTAAATATTATGAGTTTTATCGTTATTTGGTAATGTATGAAAGACTAAACATAAAGTTATGTTGTTCTTTATATGTGTATGCATGGCTCAATAAAAATCTTGTAAAAAAACCGAATCAACTCAAACCGTATTGATTTGGTTTGATTTGATTTGGATTTTTCTAAAAGCCAACCGAACCAAACCGAACCGCATGCTTTTTTCTCTCGCAGTTCAGATGATTTTTAGCATCAAAACCTCCCAAACCGCACCGCGAACACCCCTAGCGGTGGCACAGTTTGGTTGAGAAAGCAAGAAGTTTGCAATTTCTCAAAAAAATAATTTTCAAAGCAAATCATTGTTCAGAGAGAGAAAATGGATCTGCTAAAGAAAATAAGGGGAGCGTGTGATGAATCCCTTATTTTAGTGGAAAAGCCAATAAAAAATTCGTTGCTGAGAGAGAATTCCTCCTTTCTGTCCCAACCTGTCACACTCTCCTTGGATAAAGTTGATTTATTTTTATTATTCTTTGTCAACCCATAAATTGACAAGTGTCAAGTTAATATTGGGCAAGATGACAAAGTTTCAAAAACCAACCAATTGTAGATGGATAAGTGCCACTCATTACTTTTTTATTTTTTATTAATAAAGCAAAAATAAAATAAAATCCTAATTTATAATTAGTCAATAAGAAAAAGTGAGGATAATGCATGCGCGCTTTTGATAAAGTTTGAATCAACGATCCAGATTAAATCAAAGAAGCGCACTTAATTTAAATCAAATGATGTAAGGAATGAAGCCGGTGAGGGTCCGAGATAAAAGAAGCAAAATAAGGGTAATGGATATTTCTTTTGTAAAATGACTGGACATGCAAAGAAGAAATGTGTCAAGTATCATGCATGGCGTGAAAAGAAAGGTATGTTTCTTACTTTGCTCTATCTTGAGGCAAATTTAGCTTAAGTACAAAGAAACACATGTTGGTTAAACTCCAGAGCTACTACTAACATTAGTGTTTCAATGCAGGGTTGCCTGAGTTACCGAAAGCTAAATGATGCTAAAAGATGCATTCATGTGGGAGATGGAAAGTCGGTAGAAGTAAGGCAATATGGCATTTTAGGTTGTTATTTACTGGTTATTATTTAGATTTAATTGATACTTTTGTTGTACCGTCTTTTAGATAAAATTTAGTTTCTGTTTCTTCATTGGACAAATTTGGATATCATTGTTCATTTGGAAATAATAAATTTAGCTTATCTATTAATTCAAATTTTGTTGGATCTGGCACTCTTATGGCATATGATAATCTATATTTACTTGATACTTATGCTTCTTATAATGAAACCTTGTGAAATTCTGGTATGCAGATCCCAGGTGTCCTAAGAAATGCTAAGAACATTGATCTATGCTAAAACAGAACAAGGAAAGAACATGAGCAATTTAAATCCCTTTAAAAATTAACAGTGTCATGACATTTGTTGTAACATCTGTAGACTGACAAAACTATTTATCTAACCATTAAAAATGTGCAGAATTGTAAATGCTGAAAGATAAATAACACAATAAATTGTTAACCCAGTTCAGTGCAACATCACCTGCATCTGGGGGCTACCAAGCCAGGAACGAAATCCACTATTAGTAGTATTAATTCAGAGTTAAACTCCCAGTTTACAACCCCTCACTTAATCCCTACCCAATGCAATTTCAGCCTAGAACCTACTAAACAAGAGACACCTCTCACTCCCCACAATCACAGCAGTGATAAACAATTCAATACAAAAAGAAGACTTTAGAAGACACTCTTCAAAGTCACAATACTTGATTTTGCTTAATAGCTTCAATAAAGAACAATGCAATCTTGCTTACAAGCTTTGAGTGAACAATTAACAATTAACAACTAACATCTTAGTCCAATTCACACATTAACTAATGAGTGAATGGCTCACAAAACTAACACATAAATATGTCTACCACAATGCATCAAAAGATACAAAGGGTGACTTACAAAGTCACACACACAAGAGACTCTCAAAACACTAAACCCTTATTTTGCACTCAAGTTTTTCTTGTTGTGAATGCTTGTCTTCCATTAGGGTTTTTGCCTCCTTAAATAGTAATGCATACTGGGCTTGGCCTGGTCAAATGTAACAGCAGGAAGAAAAGATTTCAATCTTCATTAATTGCAATAGATTTGATTTGATCAATCAAATCTAATCATATCATTCTTCCAATCTTCAATCAAACTTATGATAATAACTCCAGATTAAATCCAATATGATCTATAATAAGTGTATCAGAAACTCCCATAGTAAGCCACTAAAAACACAGATTCTGTACCAGAAAAGTGCAGCCAGCTTGCACAAAAAGATATGGACACACAAATATATTCATGACAGACAGATGTCAGGATATCCTATAGGACATCTTGTGATTACACCTAGTTTTACCAAAATTCCTGCCAATTAAGTTAAACTCCAAATCTTATGCAGAATCTTCTTCATAATAGTAGAAACAAATATTGTATAGTTTCCTAAAACGTGTTAAAGATCCTTTTTATGAAATCCAATTAAATATGCACCTTGTTCCTAATAAATCTCCTTGACCTGCGCATACTAATGAGGTATATCCAACAGGATCTCATCAAACCAAAACACCTTTGTCAAGAGATATGAAATAGCAGCTCCTGCTGTACTAGAAAAAGATGTCACGACATCTGTCTCGACATCTTGATTAAAACACATGACAACAGTTATGTCTCGACATCTTGATTAAAACACATGACATCAGTATTGTCAAAATAGTAGATGAAGATGTTATAACATCTTGCTTAGCATCAATGCATAATCATGTTTTACCAAAATTTAGCCAATCATAGAACCATGGACAATCATAGAATCATGGAACTAACAATCTCCCCCTTTGGCAAATTTTGGCTAAAACAACCAAACAAACTTATCAGGGCAGCAACAACAGTAGTTTTCTCCAATACATCCAGCCTCATAAACAGTAGTTCTCTCCAATACATCCAGCCTCACAAACTATCATGCTCCCCTTTAATAGTTGCATCCAGCAAGAAACAACAAAACACTACTCTTCCCTTAGCAGTAGCATTAACACTCATTAACACTTTACTCCCCATTTGTTTAGCCCAAAAGTTAACAAAAATTAGAGTAAATGTACACACATATAGACTCAGATGCACACATCAAACAAAGCCAAACCCAAAAACTGAATCAGAATAATCATGCTTCTTGTCTAAAGAAGTAACACATGGTGTCCAAAAATCCAGTCTGACATCATTCAAACACTGTAAAACCAAGGAGAGAAATAAACTCTCATGTAGCTTCCTCAGATACATAATGTTCTGACATCCTGTCTGACATTACAATAAATTTTCTTAAGCACCTTAAGATATGATTCTTTCATCAATCAGTCAGACTCCAAGCACCAAGTCATGGACTACATCTCCTTTTACTTTCTATCCCTTTTGCACAGATCCATCAATAAAATGATTCTTCATCAAGACCATCATACACCATGCTTTATCATGATGAGAAACAACATCCACAGTAAAAATCCACATAGCTTTACCCTATGAACATAATCATTGAATCTTGAGTTCTTGCCTTGTCTGAAGCTGCACCTTTAGGAGTGACACTTTTGGCATCACCAATTAAAGGATAATCAGTCAAATACTTGCTAAGGTCACAAGTAGCAAATGATTTTAAATCCCCAATTTGAGACACACAAATATTCTGCAGAGAAAAATAAATTCTCACAGACAATAACCAATGTTGTTTCCTAGGTCATTCATAAGAAGTAAGCACATACCTAGTTCAAAACAACAGTCTCACAAAGCCAGACCCATAGTCACCTTGTCAGGGTAGAAGGGTACACCGGGCAGCACAATGTCAAGACATCTTGTCTGACATTACGACCTCACCGGTGGTCCAATAACACAAGCTTGTCTGAGAATCAACAAACTTTGTACAGGCTTGCAGCTACACATTAGACAAGTACACAACTCTCCCTGTCATACATAAACAACACCCCCTAAAAGAGAATACCCAAACACATGAATACTTACTTCAACATCTTCATATTCACACACTGGAAGCACATGCAACTCTACACCCCTTGTTTCACAAATCATGCTAGAACCAAACCTAATAGCAGAAGTAGTTGCAGTATAGGCATAACTATCTGCCAGATCACTCAGACTCAGCTTTGAAAGACTAGAGAAATCTCCAAGATGTCATGGTGAATTTCCTTCCTTATGCACAAGATCAAGGTTGATGGTGTCTTGATCTTCATCTTCACCAGTCTCAAACTATATTTGTAACATTTCCTTGATCGCCCTTTATTATTCCTACCTGACTGTCTTCTAACGGGTATTTCAATATGAGATACAGAGCGTGCAACGCTGTCTCTAGAGCATTGAATGATGGCATGCCAATAATAATGTTATATTGGGATGCAAAATTAACAATTAAATATCTTACATTGATACTTTTTGCATTATCTCCACTGCCAATTACGGGTAAATGCCCGAGCACCTGTGCATGTTCTCCGAAGAACCCAATCAAAGTACTTTTAAATGGTAGCAATTCGACGGTATCAAAATTCATCCCCTTAAATGTATCCCAATATAAAACATCTGCTGAAATTATGGGGTCTATTAAGACTTGTTTCACGCTTTAGTATCAGATCTGAACTTTGATCACCATTGGGTCATTTTCATGAGTGAATACCCTTCAGAGTTTTTCCTGGAGAAACTGACCACGACCAAGCTTTCCCTTCCATTTGATGGCAGCTTCTGTTCAATGTGCATCACTGATGATCATATCTTTCCTGGCCAAGCTGGTTTCTCCTCCTCCTGCGAATCCCCCCGCGATGGTATTTAATCACCTGACAGGTCATTTGGGCTTCACGTACTTCTTGTGTATTCTTTCCTTTCTCCTGCATAGGATTTTTTGAGTTAGGGTCCTCCCAATGAGGACTTCTCTTTCATGACTACCCTTCTACATCTTTAACATATGATAATAACCGACTTCTTTGAATCAATATCTCAATTTCCTTCTTTAACTAATGATAATTTTTGGTATGGTGTCTGCGAAGTCTATGATATGCACACCATGCATTCTCGTCTTTTCCCATCACAATGTATACTCCTTTTGGACGTCTCGGTATGGGAAGAAATTTGAGGTGATAAGCTTCTTTTAAGATATCTTCTCGTCTGGTATTTAATGGTGTGTATTCCTGTTCCCTCTTGAACAGACGTTGGGATGGTCTCGGCAATGGCCGATCCCTGAGTCTGTTATTAGAATATTCCTTCTTGTGCCCTAATCCTTCTTCCTTAGTTCGCGTTTTCTCTTTGGAATCCAGGGGTATTTTTTCCATGTTACTCTCATCCCATTTGATGTAGCATTCCGCCCGGGTAATAATATCATCCATATTGGACGCTGGCTTTTATGCTAAGAATTCATTAAACTATCCGACCTTTAGGTCATGTTGAAATGCTCCAACGAACATTTCCTGATTTGGATGAGATATCTTGATGGTTTCTTCTTTGAACCTTTCCAGATATTTTCGTAGAGATTCTGAGTGTCCTTGTCAGACATTAAACAAACTAGTAGTCGACAGTTTTCTGTGCTTACTAGCTAAAAAGTGTTGCATTATTTTCTTGGTTAAATCCTGATAGCTAGTGATTGAGAATCTAGGCAGACTCATACCACCGTAAAGCTCATTCTTTAAAGGTTCCGGACATGAGTTTACACTTAAGGGAGTCAGAAGCCCCTACAATTGACATCTGATTACTGATTGCAATGATATGTTCATGTGGGTCAGTTTTACCATTATAAGATGCTAGTGTCGGTGGTTTAAAGTTTTCTGGAACTTGTTCGTCCTAGATAGCTTATGACAAAGGTTGGGATTCCAAAGGCTCCTCCTCTACATGTCCTTCCTGTTGGCTTTGTGTTTGCAAAACCTGGATGCTGTCTTGCAAAGTTTCATTTTGATGACGGAGAGTCTCCACCACTACAAACAACTGGTTATATCTGGTGGGTGAGGTGGGTTACTTCGGCTAGGAGATGACCCGGACATCGTACAACTGGTTGCTAACGATATTGATGAATTTGGGTGGCCTAGGCAAGTTTTACCGAGGCCCCACAATGGACGCCAAATGTTCTTGCTAAAAACACTAAAAGGATGACTTCCTCGTTCTAACTCGAAGAGAGCCTTAAACAACTGGTTAAGGTGTCTGTGATGTATGTCTTTGCAGGTTCTTTCTTGCCTTTCATCTTTCAAACACATCCTATTTATAGGTCTCTCTTCATTGATACACCTTCCTGTAACGTCCTCTGCCTCCATAATTGTCCCCATAATATCCGCCTCTTCAATGATTGTAATCCCTAGTCATAATATTATCGTTTCGTAACCGTTTCTTGTGAGTCTTTCGGTGATATTTCGATGTTTTCGTCAGCTGCAATTTATATTAATGAAGTCGGCCCAAATTGATACAAACAAAGTTGGTTTCAATGTACTTATCTTAACTGAATCCGGCTTGTTCGAATAACTATAATCAACTAACTTGTTTTACTAACTTGGTCCCTCAAAATTTCTGACACACACGATAGATCGTCTTCGAAGCTTAACCCTCGTCCGGTCAAACTGATTTTCCGAAATTATCCCCAAAATATTGTGGAAACCTCAATCTTTCGGTTTTGAAAGAGTGAAAAGGACAAAGAACAAGAATGAATATAAACAACAAAGTGACTGAAAATAAGATAAGAGATCCACAAGACTGCATACTCGTCAATATTGGGATGCAACATCACCAAAGATTGCCCATTCATAACGCCAAACCAAGATGGTACTTAAGGTCTCCACGCAACAATTATGACAGACTTGTTCGCATGTCTTCATTCCCTAAAAGTAAGAGTTTTACTTTTAATCTAAAAATTTAACTATTACAAATATTTTAACTGAACAATATATGAAAATACTTTTTTTATTTATCAAAGAGATATTAAAGATGAAGAGAAGTCATCCAACTAAGATGACTCATGAAGTTATGCATATCACCAAGAACACCTCAACCACCGACATATCATGTAAATATGTTCTTATTCTTAATGTATTAACTATGACACATGCATGTCAAGTGAAAATAGATGTTTTATAAGTTAGAAACACAATAATGGTAAATTTTAATTCTAATATAGGTATATATTATCTATCAAATGCAAGATATTTTAAATAATAACAAAATTTGCAACATTTATTTCGCTGTTTTGAATACAATTTATAAATCTTATCATTTATTTTTTTTTTGAACTTTGACGGATAATATTATTAAAACTAAAATTTTTCTTTTCTTTTGTATTTTATTATTTTTTAAACATTTTTTTAAAGAATATATATATAAAAAATTTGCACAGAGATGATATTGGGGCAAAAGGAAGGGTTGATTGATTTATAAAAAAAATTATATATCTTATTATTTATTATTTTGAAGTTAAACAGATAATATTATTAACATTAATATTTAACTATTATTTATATTTTTGTTTTTTATTATTATTTATACACTTGTTTAAAATCTCATATATATATATATATATATATATATATATATATATATATATATATATATATATATATATATATATATATATATATATATATATATATATATATATATATATATATATATATATATATATATATATATATATATATATATATATATATATATATATATATATATATATATATATATATATATATATATATATATATATATATATATATATATATATATATATATATATATATATATATATATATATATTGTACAAAGATCATCTATATGCGGTGAAAGGATCGATATTAAGGTGGAAGGAGGGGTTCCACCCATACACAAGTTACTATAATATATAATTTATTGATTAGATAACTTTTACATATTTTTTATTATATGTTAATTACATATTATATATCATATATTATATAGTAAAATTTAATTTATGTCTTGTATTGAAATGTACCATTAATATAAAATAGTTTTATATAATTGTATAATTAGATTTTACTATATATTATATTTATTATCAAACTATTTTCTTAAGATTATGTAAATATATTTAAATACTAAAATTTAATTAAAGCTTTTAATTTTTTTTAACCTCTATTTCAAAACTTTTGATTTTTTTTTTAATTTAATAAATTCTAAAGATTGTTCTTTAGATTCTTGTATAAAGGTTAAGGAACCATTTGTGAACCATTTGTATTCAATATCATCTTATTCAATATTATTTTTTTTAATAAAAAAAATAGTAAATACAAATAATCAACATCACCATCTTAATTAAATACATATATAACAATTTCTTACAACTTAAAAAAATATTTTTATTTATTAAATTTTTTTTATATTTATCCTTTGTCATAAAGCACATATTCATAGCTTTAAAATAAATTCTAATTCAATAAAAAACTCAAAAGCCTCGTAGAAAAAATAATAATATAAATCTAAATCTTTCCACATCATCTTCAAATCTTGGTCGTTTAACTTTTTTTTAGCATTATAAATATTCATTCTTAATGGAATTGTTAAGTAATAACCCTTAACAAAAGGAGTGATAGCTAAATCCTTATCAGCAATGTACTTCATTTTTTTAGTATATTCATTCATCATATTACTGCATTCTTTTATTTTCTTAAAAACAAAAAAAATCCTAGATTCAAAGACGCTGAAAATGAAAATAAAGGTGATTGAAGTTGAGTTATTTAAATATGTCTTTTACTTGATATGAAAGATTTGAATAAAATTGTTAAAAATATGATATTGCAATTTTTTTAATTATTGATAAAGATCCAAGATATAATTTGAGAAGAAGATTAGCGTACATATTTTTTTTTTATATTAATATTATGGGTAAAAATTATTATTGTGTTTAACAAAAATGTGTAATATTGTACATGTATTGTATAAAGATAATGATTATATTTTTGTTTACTTATATAATTTGTTAATAATAATTTTTTAAAAGGAAACCTATTTTAAAAAATTAAAACTATTAAATGATACATTAATTAACTTAAAGATCAAATAGAATAAACACAAAATACTAAAATTTGAATAAAACAAAATATAAATAAATAATTTAATAGTACAATAATGATATGATCAATCAAATTTTATATTACTGGAATTAGACTCGTCAAATAAAAACATTTCAATATATAACAAATAAGTCTTATCCAAATCCACACCATACTTCACAAAATTTGTAAAGCGTTAGAATGTGATAATTAAGTTCATAATGTCACTGAATGAAATGACTATTCACCTGACTATTTACAGTAAACTCATTCTAATAAAATGATAGATATGTATATGATAAAAGTCTAAATTGGGGGAATAAAATAAAATTCGGCATATTATCGTAAACAACGTTATCACATGCATTGTAATTTCACTTTCTTTCCCGACATAATTTTTTCTTTATGTTCCGTACATTTTTTCAGAGATTTTTGTAGCATGTTATCCAAAGACAAAAATGTTTAAAATTTTTTTTAAGTAGGTTGGCCAAGTTATAAAAAAGCATAAGATAATCATATCACGTGGCACTAATGTGAAGTGTAAGTGACTTAGCTTTAACATTTGCTAAGGATATTATAATATATTTTTGAATTTTAATTTATATTTCATCATCTTTTTGGTTAGACCTATAATTTTTTTTTAAATAACACCTTTGTGAAAAATGCAGCACATACTAATTCAAAATTCTATGATAATAGGTATATGAATTCTCTTATTTATAAATGTTCAACTCACCAGATTCCTATTCAATATAAAACTATTATCTACGATACTCGCATTTATTAATACTTTAATAGTATGAAAGGGCAAAAGATCTTTTGAAAAAATAATTAGTTTTTCTGGAGTGATAGGACTCAATTACTTATCATACTCCAAAATTTTGAGTGTTTATGAATTACTTGAGTTTTTCTTATATATAATTGTGAACTGAAAGTGATGTTATGGTAGTGCAACCCAGAAAAACTAACAATGGTGTCATATACACTGAGATAATTCCAATTTCTTTGGTTGTGAACGGGGTATAATCAAAAGTTACCTAATTTTAATTTTTCTGGATTATGATTTTAAATATTGGTAATGATTTCTTGCAAGCCAAAGTAACCAAATTCGTTATTAAAGTTCTACTTTGTTGGTGCAAAGATAGAATAAATGATGAAATAGGAAATATTACTAATAAGAGAATGACGGCTACAAAACATGATGATTTGTTACAATGATTGTCACCCTATTTATAAGCTAAAACTAGGGTTACTAGAATAAGATAAATACTAAAATACCCTCTAACAAACTTATGGGCTAAGAAAATAGTACAACTAAATAAATATGAATTATCATTAATATTCTAATACCATCCCTTAATTCATATTCCATCAAAACTTGTAACACCAATTCCATCCCTTAATCTGAGAAATTGATCAGTCTTGATAGCTTTCGTCAGAACATCTGCCAACTGCTTCTGAGTGCTGCAGTGTACAACTTCTAACACTCCACTCTGAACTTGATGTCTCAGAAAATGATACTTGGTCTCAATATGCTTGCTTCTCCCATGCAACACTGGGTTTCTAGCAAGATTGATTGCAGACTTATTGTCAATCATCAACTTCAGAGGTTTGTCTACTTTAATCTTCAGATCCTGCAACAGATTCAGAATCCACACAGCTTGGCATGCAGTAACAGCACCTGCAATGTATTCAGCTTCACAGGTTGACAACGCCACAACAGGTTGCTTCTTGGAACACCAAGAAATGGGACCTCCCAGAAATTTGAACAAGTACCCAGATGTACTTCTTCTGTCAACTCTGTCTCCACACCAATCAGAGTCTGAATAACTTAGAAGTTCTGACTCATTATTTCCTCCAGAGGGAAATAACACTCCATACTTCAGAGTTCCTTTGATATACCTCAGAATCCTGACAGCAGCTTGGTAATGGGACCACTTAGGTTTACTCATGAACCTACTAACCATCCCAACTGAGTAGCAAATATCAGGTCTGGTATTGCACAGATACCTCAGAGAACCAACCAACTGTTTGAAGGTTGTAGCATCCACATCCTTTCCTTCAGAGTCTGAATCCAGTTTCTGATTTGTATCAGAAGGTGTGACAGCCATCTTACAATTCTTCAGTTCAAATCTCTTCAGAAGTTCTAATTCATACTTGAGCTGATGCAAAATGATACCTTTCTCAGAATATCTGAACTCCATCCCTAGAAAGTATGTCATTTTGCCTAGATCAGTCATTTCAAATTCATACATCAGAACTTTCTTGAACTTGGCTATCTCCTGTTCAGAACTTCCAGTCAATAGTATATCATCAACATATAAACATACCAGAGTCATATTGCCTTCAGAAGTATGCTGAACATAGACACCGTACTCCATCTCACATTTCTGAAAGCCTTGCTTCTTGAAAAATGAATCAATCTTCTGATTCCAAGCTCTGGGCGCTTGTTTCAGTCCATATAGAGCTTTGTATAATCTGTACACCATCCCTTCCTGATTCTTTTTCACAAATCCAGGAGGTTGTGACACGTAAACTTCTTCTTCTAATGGACTATTCAGAAATGCAGATTTTACATCTAAATGCATCAGAGGCCAATTCCTGTTAGCAGCTATTGCAATCACCATTCTGATTGTTTCATGTCTTGCTACAGGTGCAAACACTTCAGAATAATCCAGCCCAGGTTTCTGTAGAAATCCTCTGGCTACCAACCTTGCTTTATGTTTGCCAATTGAGCCATCTGGCTTTAACTTCTGCTTGAAAACCCATCTGACGCTGATGGCTTTCTTGTCTTTTGGAAGTTCTGTCAGCTTCCAAGTCTTGTTTCTCTCTATAGCATCAAGTTCTTCTTTCATGGCCTTCAGCCAGAGCTTCTGCTTAAGAGCCTCCTCTGTACTTATAGGTTCAGAGTCTACTAACATGGCACACTGAATAACTTCTCCTTCAGAGTCTACTTCAGTGTCTTGCAGCATGTCAAATTCTGCAAATCTTCTGGGAACGCTTCTGATTCTTTGTGGTCTCTGAACTTGTTCAGAGTCTTGAGCTTCAGAGTTTCTAGCTTCAGATGATTGACCTCCAGAGCTTTGACCATCTTCAGAGTCTGGCATATTTCCAGAGTCTGAATTGCTACCAAGATCTGGATTGCCATCAGAGTCTGAATCATCAGAGTCTGGGTCATCAGAGTCACCTTCATCTTCTGAGTCATCTTCAGAGTTTGAATCAGTATCAGAGTCAGAGTCAACGTCAGGGTTTACTTCAACTTCAGAAATTCTTAACTCTGACCTTTCTTCAGAGGTTCTAACATCAGAATCAGATTGAGACTTATCCCAATTCCAAACTTCTGATTCCTTCACAATCACATCTCTGCTGAATTCAATTTTATTGGTTTCTGGACAATAGAGCTTGTATGCACCTGTACTGTGGTACCCTATCAGAATCATCACTTTGCTTCTATCATCCAGCTTCTGTCTTCTGGCTTCTGGAACATGTTTATAGCAAACAGAACCAAACACCTTCAGATGACTAACACTTTGCTTGTCTCCAGTCCACTTCTGCATAGGAACTATTTCCTTCAACTTCTTCGTAGGACATCTGTTGAGTACATACGTTGCAGTGGCAACAGCTTCTCCCCAGAGCTTCTGAGGAAGCTTCTTCTCCTTTAGCATGCTTCTCACCATATCAAGCAAAGTACGGTTTCTTCTTTCAGCAAGACCATTGTGTTGAGGGGTATAAGGAGCAGTAACCTCATGCTCAATTCCATTCTCCTCACAGAACTTCTGGAACTCTTTGGAGTTATACTCACCTCCACCATCAGTTCTAAGAATCTTCAACTTCTGACCACTCTGATTCTCAGCCTTCATTCTGAACTTCTTGAATTCATCAAACACCTCGTGTTTGAACTTAATAAGGGATACCCATGTCATTCTTGTGAATTCATCAACAAACAACACAAAGTATTTGTTCCCTCCAATTGATGCTACTGGAAATGGACCACACACATCAGAGTGTACAACTCCCAAGGCATGTTTTGCTCTTGGAGCAACTTCTGATGCAAATGGCAATCTTGGTTGTTTTCCTTCCATGCAAACTTTGCATGACTTTTCAGGCTTCTTAATTGCAGGAATTCCATGTACCAATTTCTTTGAATTCAGATGTTGTAAGCTTCTGAAATTCAAATGACCAAATCTTCTGTGCCACAGCTCACTCTCCTTCTCAGTACTTGTTGCACTAAGACACTCTGAGTCTGCAGTTCTGACATTCACCTTGAATGTTCTATTCCTTCCCTGTTCTGACTCCATAATCAACTTCTGATTACAGTCATACAGCTTCAGAAGATTGTCCTTCATGGTAACTGAAAAACCTTTCTCAATTAATTGTCCCACACTCATCAGATTGCTTTTGATGCCAGGTACATACCACACATTCTGAATCAATGCTATTTTTCCATTGTTCAGAGTCACTCTGACATTTCCCATACCTTCTGCATTAAGATATTTGTCATCAGCACATCTGATCTTTGTTCTCTTTTCAGAGTCAAAGTCAACCAACCATTTCTTGTTTCCAGTAAGATGATTTGAACAACCAGTGTCCATATACCACCAGTCTGTCAGATCATCAGATTCAGAGGCCATCAATAGCACAGATTCGTCATCAGAACTTCTGGCTATATTTGCTTCTTCTGATTTCTTCTCCTTGTTTGACCAACAATCTCTAGCAAAGTGACCAAACTTCTTACAACAGTAACATTGGATCTTCTTCTTGTCATACTTCTCTTTTCCCTTCTGAGCATTCTTTTGTCTATCAGAGGTTGAGGTTTCTGACTTCTGACCACCATCAGATCTTCTCCTGGCTTCTGACTGCTTCTGATACCTCCTATCAGAAGTTGCTTTCAGAGCCTGCTGTTCTACTTCCTTTTCAGAGTTTCTCTCAGTCAGACGCAACTCTTGCGCTTCTAGACTGCTCTGCAGCTCTTCAATTCTCATTGTGCTCAGATCTTTGGAATGTTCTATTGCTACCACAATGTAATCAAATTGAGGAGTAAGGGATCTCAACACTTTCTCCATGATTGTTTCTTCAGAAAGAGTTTCTCCACATGCCTTCATCTCATTAGTGATCAGAATCACTCTGGAGATGTATTCAGAAACTTTCTCATTATTCTTCATGTTGAGATTCTCATATTGCTTTCTCAAGGACTGAAGCTTCACCTTCTTCACTGATGCGTCACCACCATAACATCTCACCAGAGTGTCCCATGCAGCCTTTGCTGTTGTAGAGTCTGCAATCTTCTCAAACACGTTTACATCCACACATTGATGAATGAAGAACAATGCTTTCTGATCCTTCTTCCTTACTTCCTTCTGCGCGTTTTTCTGTTCATCAGTTGCATCTGCTGCTACTGGAACATAACCATCAGTGACAAGATCCAGAACATCTTGAGCACCAAACAGTACACGCATTTGGATCATCCAACGATTCCAGTTTTTACCATCAAATACTGGAAGTTTGGTGTTCATGTTGCCGTTTCCGTTCATCTTCTACTTTGCACAATACACTCAGAGTTTTCTCACACAGTGTTTCCCAACCCACAGAATTAAAAAATTCTGATCAGATTTTGTTCAAGATTCAACAAGAATCTGAGAAACAAAATCAAACACACAAGACCTCACGTTCACTCGTGTTTCCCGTGTTTCCCAATGAATCTGAACCGGAGCTCTAGATACCAATTGTTGGTGCAAAGATAGAATAAATGATGAAATAGGAAATATTACTAATAAGAGAATGACGGCTACAAAACATGATGATTTGTTACAATGATTGTCACCCTATTTATAAGCTAAAACTAGGGTTACTAGAATAAGATAAATACTAAAATACCCTCTAACAAACTTATGGGCTAAGAAAATAGTACAACTAAATAAATATGAATTATCATTAATATTCTAATATACTTGTACTTTAACATTAATCTGTATAACCAAAAGCCTCCCATTAAACTATAGTCTTGTGATTTACAAACTACCTTATACACGTGCTTCGTTTAAAACAATTTCTGTTCACCATTGTACCCCAAAACTTGTACTCTTCATTTTGTAACTCTAGTCAAAGCTTCATCGGACAAGCATCTTTCATAATATCTGGTCTTCTAATATTACATCTACCAAAATCTCATGTCTAACTTATTTTCGGCTATCTTACTTTCTCTTAACAAACAACGTGAAATTTTCTCTCTTCATTACTATTTAGATCTGAGTTATTATTATCATTTTTATTTTTTGAAATTGGATCTCCAAATCAAAAATACTAACTTAGAGGATTCAGATTTGACATAGAAGATAATTTTGAGTTCAACAACATCAACATTAATCGGATGCATTAATCCGACGGGTAAAGTGTTATAGGTCTCAAATGGGTTTTGATGGTCGGTGTTTGAGATATGGTCTTGAGTTTAATGAAGAAGATATTAAAAATCTTGAAAAAATCTTTCAGTGACCGAGTTTTCCGTTGATAAATCGTTCATAAAAGTTGAATGTTACACGTCATTTGTCACATAAACAAAAAGTTAACGTCATTACTAACATTTGAATGGAAATGACTAACATAATATATTTAAAAAAATTGAGGGACCAAAATGATCCTTTTAAATTTATGGGACAAAAAGAACCCTGAATACAAAATACAAGATGAAAAAAGATATTAAATTTAAGTTAATCTACAAATTTATCATATTTTTTCTAATGAAAGTTGAGAGAAAATGAAATTTCATGATTTTTAAAATGTAACACCCCAATTAAATACATATCTAAAACGTATTAATTGAAGCGTTAGTTTGATATTGACTGCATACATAAGGGTCTGTTTGGTTGGGGATTTTGAAGGGGAGAGGTGGGGAGGGAATATTTTAAAATAGATGTGTTTGGTTCAATTTTTTTTATAAGGGAAGCGGAGGAGATTGGAGGTAATCAGAATCCCTCCTAGAGCAATTTTTCGTTCCCTCGAATTGGGGATTTTCGGAGGGGAGGGGAGGGAGAGGAGTTATGATAAAATGTATTTTTATTATATTGACAAAATTATCCTCACTTTTATTTAATAAATTGTTTAATTGTCTTTATTAATACTAGCATTCAGACGGGCACTCCCGTACCCGTCTGTCCGCTTTTTTAATGCGCACAACATAGGAAAATAAATGTGTGTATATTTAAAGGGTAATATTGAAGGAAAAAAATAGTTTAACAGTCTTTGCTTCTAAGCTATCTACCCAGTATCCAAAGAGAATTAAAATTAGTTTCTGTTTTCATAGGAGTTTTCAGTATTACCCTTATGAAAAGAAAGAATATATTATTAACGTTTATACGGACACTCCTGTGTCTGTTTATCTGCATTTTTAATGAACACACGTTAAAAGATAAATGAATATTTTTTTTTTATATTTAATTATGTTTTAAATTAAATTTTTTTAGGTACTCTCATGTTTGTAAGAATTTTTAAAATATCATTTTTTAATTAATTAAAAATTAAATTATTTTTCAAATTAAATTTTAAAGTAATATGACATTTATTTTGCATGTCTCTAACATAAAAAGTAAAAATTGTAAATAAAAAATTAACAATAAAATTCAACTAATTTAAGAAAGTGAATGGTTAGTGTTTCAAATTTTCAATAATTCACAATAAATTTTGTTGTTAATATTATTATTCTTTTTTTCCTCATGGTTAAAGATGTGTTTAATATGAAGGTCACACGTATAGAAATAAAAAATAAAATACTGAAATTATGTTATCCCTGTTTTTTATGTGTTTTATTTTGTATATATAAGTTGAATGAGTGGAAAGTTACTCAAGCAAATAGATACGGGAGTTATTTAATATTGTAATTGTCATTGTATATAATTGTGTATACCTATTCCATTGAAAAAAATCTTCCAATTTATAATACAGATCAACACTTTGAAAAATATAACAACAAAATATGTAAATTTAAATGACAACTAATTCAATTATAATCAAACATCAAAGAAGAAAGATTAGAAACAAAAAATATACCACGACCAAATATCACTAATTATAATCAAAATTAAAATAAATAAAAAATAAGTATATGCAATGGAAAACGATAACTTGAAAGAAAAAAAATGATGATTGAAAAAGAAATAAAAAGAGAGAAGAATTGGCCTGAGAGATCATAAGCTTGATCAAATATTGTTCCCACCAAGATAATGAATACAAATTATTTTAAAAATAGGGTAAAATAACATCAAAACAATGTTCTAAATAATTCATTTGAACACAAATTATTCTTAACTATATGAAATAAGTGATGAACAACAAAAACTGAAACTATACAAATCAAGCATGCATGAATTCTACAATAACAATATAATTGCAAATTTGAGATGAATTATTCCATAGTCAAACATAAAGAATCAAAAAAATTATATACAACAAAAAATATAAATAAAACAAAATTATATCAAAGTAGGATGTAAAATTTAACATTTTTGTGTAATATAATTTCTTCAAACATATATATGATTGAATTATCCCAACATTTAAATGATAAATAGTAACATAATTGGTTAAATGACAAATTTTAAGTATAAGATAGTGATATATTTTAGATTGAGATAGATCTCAATTTTCCTAGATAAGATGGATATTACCTTTTTTTCTTTCAAATTTGCTGCTTGAAATTCTATTGTACATGCAAGTCTTGTTGGTAAAGTCTTTTCCTCATCGGTTGCTGCCATATGAGAAGGAAAAGTGACGGATAAAAATGAAGCAACAAATTTCAAACGTGAGAAGTTATTCAATTATCTTATATTTTGTTTTTTTAAATATAAACAGTCACAAAATGGTTTTTTGATTTAAGAATGATGTAACCGTCTTTCACTTTTTATAATTTATCTTTGAAAATAATAATTTGAATACATAAAGGGTAAAATAGGAAAGAAAATAGGACTATGTGTAGTGTTTGGGGTTTGTTGTAGTTTTGAGGAAGTACCCTGGGTTGGTTCCTGATATGAATTTGATGTTTGATTGTATGGATAAACCTAGTATTAACAATGGAGATAGAAATAGAAGATGATTTTTAATAATGGAGATAAACCTAGTGTCAAAACAAAACAATTAATGGAAGTTATAAATGTGAAGTTTTTTGGCGAGAGAGGAAAGTTAGTTTTTTAATTGGTAACCAACAAAAGTTACCAATAATTAAAGTTATTTATAAAAATAATGAAGGGTAATTTTGGAACAAAAATAGGTCACACCAAAAACTTGTATCCCCTTTATATATAGTTATAAATTATACCTTAATTTTTGTCACCTTATTATAATTCCTTCATTTGTTTAATGGCAACTCCATTATTTTTATTATTATGATTCAACTTTTTTTTCCATGTAATTTATTCTATTTATTTTTATTTAATATTTTGCTTGTAATAACTTAATTATTTTATAATTTGTTGTATTATATTACATATTAATATATAATTGTAGTATGAGTTATATATTATGTAGAATTTAATCTTATAAATATGTTATAGGATTAAATGGATCATTGATCATCAAGATATTTTAGAGTATTTTAAATGTTAAATATTTTGTGTTTAATTATCTACGTTTTTTATGAATACTTTTTTAAAAAAAAATTTATTTAGCATGATTGTTATAATATTTTAAGGGTAAAAAGGTAAATTAGTTTTAAAACCCCTCCCCTCCCCCTGGGAACCAAACATATATTTGAATAAAACTTCTCCCTCCCCTCCCCTCCCCCTCTTATGAACCAAACATACGTTTAATTAAAATACATCCCCTCACCTCCCCTCCCCTCCCCTCCCCTCCCATTTATTAAAATCCCTCCCCTCCCCTCCCCTCTGTTGAACCAGACAGACCCTAAGTGTCTAGCTGATATCTCAATACACGTATAATACAGATAAACAAAACATAGTACATGAATTACAAAAGATGTTTATACAAAATACTACATAAGATCACGCATCGGAACAAAACATGAAACATCAGAATCTTTCGGTCTTTAGGTCATCTTGTCTTTACCTTATCATTCTTCGAGCTATCTGAAAATAATAACACGAATAGGGTGAGATGCTATATCTCAGTAGAGTTCTAAACTACATCATGAGTTCACTCAGATTTACAGGGTTCTCTATCCTTATTCTCGTTTTACTAGCACTACTCTCACGTGTCATTTTGTAAAACTAAGGAAAATCGAAGCTCATTTCAGATTCATACATCACGTAGGAGATGATATCATAATTATACAAGCCATGCAGAATAATAGAAGATCAGATTTTCACGCCAAAGACTTTGATGAACCTCTAACCCATTTAGTGTTTTAAACTTCCTTGACGAACGACTAATTCGCTGCCCATAATGGTAATATTTTTTGGGTTTACCCGCTCCCATTCTATTGGGATTATATCAACTAAGTCGAGGTCTTTCAGGTTTACTTCTCTTCCTTCTCTCGGGGTCTTACTATCCTGAGTTTAGAACTACATTTAAGGCAAGCCATAGAAATCAAAACTTCCACATATTTGATTCCCTTTTTCCCATAATCATCATATCAACATTTACCGAGGATTAAAGTGTCAATACATTTTCGAGAATTTTCTCACCGTAGAATTTTAACTTAATCCTAAGGTATCCTCACTTATCAAGTAATTTCCATTAGGCAAACACATAAATATAAATCTATAGGATTATTTCATTAATCTATCCTAATTGATTAACCTAAGAGGCATTTTTGTTTAATCCCAATATCAAGCAAACAACTGACTTTCACAAGTTTTCTTTCGTAATGGTTTCCATTACTTATCAAACAATTGACTTTTTAAAGATTTCTTAGATGAGGCTCTCACACCTTTAATCATAAAAATTTATACATTTCCAAAACTCAACTAGGGTTAGAAGAATCATACAATTGGAGGAGTTAAGAGTGCCAACACGACCTGCCCATGTCAATGGACACAACCCCGTGTTGGGGTCAGCACACCCTCCTATACTAAAACCAGAGGGGGACACGGTCGCCCCATGTTGGATAGCTAGGCCCGTGCTAGACCCAAGCCCACACCATAGTAAAAACCAAAGAGGGACACATGTCGTGTCCAACCCATATTTTTGGGCACTCTCTCTTTATGATTGGAACCTACAATGTGTCCAAAATTCAGCCCCAATTCAATCTAACATATTTCACACACAAATTTACAATCCCTTTCATTTTTCAAGGCATGCATTTCATCAATAAATATTCAATAAACAAGATTTATGTTCGCTCATTTCACTAACCTTTAACACATGCGATTTCCAAGTTTCCTTCAAGGTTTTCTTAAGAAGATCATGGTTTAATACATGTAATTGGGTGAACATGGTAATTCAGTTACGCAAATATGGTTCATCAAGCATTTCATGATAACACATGCATCAAATATCATTTGGCACAAAATCATGTAAATGAATCAATAGATCATATAACCAACTCCCTTCCTAACATGCATTATCTTATTTGGTGTTATTTTCGTAAGTCAAACTTAGTTAAAACCTCACCTCTGAGATAACACAAATTTGAGATTGAAGAGATGAATATGTTGAAGATCCAACTTGCTTTTTATCCTCCTTTTTCAAGAAATTCAGAAACTCTTCACACATGCAAGATGGAAATGGAGCTTGATCGTGAAATTCTTCCTTTCATATTCTAGAATTAACCTCTCTCTCTCTCTCTCTCTCTCACACACACACACACACACACACACACACACACACACACACACACACACACACACACACACACAAACACACACACACACATGCACACACACACACACACACACACACACACACACACACACACACACACACATCTATTCATCTTCAAAATCTGAGTTTAGTGACAGTGAGAGAGAGAAAAAAATGGAAAATAAAGAAAATTCTCTCTAAATTGGCTTATATAGTTACCATGAGTAATGTCTAAATTCCCTTGCCATTTAACCCTAATTGCTAACAATTTCCATCATTTTCTAATTAGGTGTTAGAGGTTTGATGGGTTTTGAAATCTTATCATAATATGCTAATCCATCATTAATTTGATGATGATGATAAGCATTAGAGAATTAGGGTATCAACTTCCTACCTAAGAATGGAAGATGCTTATGCACTCTATAATTTACCCTTTAATTGATTTTTACTTAAGACTAAACCATACCCTTTTTGGTAATTTACTAAATACAAAAAATTGACCAATAACATGGTCCAATTTTGCCAAGTGGCAGAAGTTTTTTGAAAACTCTTGTCTTTCCTCTTTCCCTCATCTTCTCCCTCTTTCCAATTTTCTTCCTCTCTCTTTCCTACTTTCTCTTTCTTTCTCTTTCCACAGTTCTTCCATTTTCTCTCTACCCCTTTCTCTTTTCCTATCAAACCCTAGTGGGTTCATCACTTTCATTGGTGCTGCACGACCATCTCGACCGCAAAAGGTATGTTTTTCCCCTCTTCTATTGTTATTTCTTTCATGTCTTTTTCTTCTTGTATTCATAATATATTTTGTTGAAAACAAATTTGTTGTTGTGTTCTTTGACTTTTGTAGTGTTTCAGTGAAATAAGTGGCTTGAGAGGAATGGTTACACGATGTTGGAATTTGTTAGATGGTGGTGAGTGTTTGAAGTGGTTTTCGACGGTTTGTGATTATGGACCGGGAAAGAAACAATGGAAGAATAGTTTTCTAAGTTTCTGGTTTATGGTTTTCTGTTTTAACTTTTAACATAGCTTTAGCTTTGTACATTTTTTTTTAATTTTCGATTTTAGGGTTTTGATTTTTCTGATATTTCTCTGTTCTGTCTTCAATAGAGAAATGTATAAATCAAAAAAGGATTTTGTTCAAACATGTTGCTATATTTTTGTGATTTAAAGGTTCTTTCTTATTTATTTTATTTTATTTGATTTAAATGGAATAATCTTGACTTTTGTATATTCGATTCACTGTTTAGATCTGTGTACTAGAGATTGATGAACATGTTCTACTTAATGCCTTTTACTTTTAGCAATATAAACACAATGCAATACATCAAAGTAGTTCTCAAAAATATCATGGAGTATCAGAGCTGTGAAGCAATCATGTTGTGTTATTTCTAACATATATTTTCTTTTAGTTATACATTCATCTATAATGTTATTGATGCAAACTCAAAATTAGTAAATTCCTCCAATAAAAATTATAGTATTTTCTAGAATTACAATCAAGTTGTTAGTTAGCTTTTCGTTTTAAAGTGTAATACATTTTTTTTCATTCTGCAGCTTATGAAAAATCCATCAGCCCCTCGACATTTTTGGCTGACGACCCTCATGTATAACTCAATGATTATTTTTTAGTATTTGCCTATATTTTCTTTTGTAATATTCAGTATAGTTATACAACCACATGTTAATGGAATCATCTTAATATCTCTTTCATAATTGTTTTTGTGTGTATCCTTGGATTGAACCCAATTAAAAATATGGATAGAGAAGACTTTCATAATAATAAGATCAAAATTCTTACGTAACTACAAAGAAATTGTTATGTCATTGGTATTTTGATATTAAGTGTTAGTTTCTAATGCATTGATTTTTTTTTGGCTTAATATAATACTATGATTATATTCATCATTTTTGTAAATAGTTTTGTACCTGGTAGTTTTTTTAATGGTAAGATGTGTGTTCTTCTTATAGCATAAGTTCTTCTGATCAGTATGGAATCAAATATTATTTATGGAACATGCTATTGCTTCTTAGTACATCTGTTGTTTACTTTATGTAGAATATGAATGTGTTGAAAATCACTAATGTTGATGAATCCTATAAGTAGCACAATCTCAATGCAAATCTCTAGAGTTATGTTGATTTTCAGGGTGATGGAGTTATGTTCTTGGTTTAGCGATTTGTTGCAGATGCATTACCGGTGCAAAACATTGACTCAGTTACCGGTGCAACACATTGACTCAGTATAGCTTATGAAGAATATTGCGGCAACTTTGATGTTAAATCTTGCAACTGGAAATGAAAACCATGTTGATGGTAGTATGCAGAGGAAAATGATAGTATATGCGGAGGTAAAGGAGAATCAAGTTGGAGTTATTTCGGAAATGGTGATTGGGTGAGAGTTATTGGGCTTTGAGTGAAAGCGGTAAGCAGACAAATAAGGAAGATGAAATCTTGTTAGCTCTAGTATTTTATTCTAGAATCTGGTATTTTTCTTCATTTTAAATGAGACTCTTCTATTTCTTTTCTTGGCATTAGTGAAACCTTCATAATGCATTAGTTAGTCCTTAGTGACAATGAAGAATTTTAATTATGAATATTTGATTCTTGAATTGATGAATGTATACATTGTGGTTTCATTCTAACTGCTAATACAATGGATTATGTTTTAGATTTTGATCAACAAGGTTTTACTATGAACTACATGTTTCAAGTGAAGAAGCTATAAAAACTACTAAGTTGCTTGCCTTGAAAGAATGTTTACTGATATGTCATCATAAGTTTCATAATGGATTATTGCTTATGGGACATATATTTTATGATATCTTGATCGATTTGAATTTGTGCATGTATTTTATGATTGCTTAATTTATTTGTTTACTTTTATTTTTTCTGAAGTTTTGGCTTTAAGGATGACTTGGGCCTTTATTTGATTTTACTTAGTGTTTTCTATCCAAATGTAGGAACTCAACAACAAGAACTTGCACCTGAATATATTCATAGATCAAGTACATGAGCTTATCACTGATATATCAACACATCAAAGTCCCTTTCCGACATGAAGTTTGTTGTGCTTCTATTTGATCGGCTCCCCCAAATGCTCTCAAATACAATATGTTTTTTCTCTCTTCTGATGAACATTGTCCTATCTTACATTTTATGTATTTTTGCAGGAAATAAATGATGGAACTGGTTAATAGAAGTGGTAAATTCAGCTGTGTAGTTTTTCACCTTCAGAATATTCACCTGCTCATACAAGCATAACTTTTATTTATGCGTTGTTGTTTTCCTTTTATAAACTCTATTATGTTTGTCCTTCTCTTAGTCACAAATTGGTAGATTGGTTAAAGATTTTCATCTAAGCAATGCATATTATTTGAATATTTTTAGTGATTGTTAAAGCGAGTAGTGGACCAAGGTATGTTGTGGGCTGTCGTAGTAAGGTGGACAAAGAGAAGATGGCTTCAAGAACTCAAACTCTAGATATGATTACATTAACCATTATGTGAATTCTTCCCCATGAAGTATATACCCCCATCATCTAATCTTTGACCTTTTTTTTGCCCATGATAACCGCTTTTACAGTCATGTCAGGTTTGTGTTTGAATCACAATTTGAAAGGTTGATCTAGTTGTATATAATATGCTACACGAAGATCATGGAAATGTTAGCTACTCTGCAGTTGAAGGGCTTTCAGATCAGATTCTAGAACTAAGGGAATCAATTGAACTTTCTCTAATGAAATCCTGAGTTTTTTCTTAGGAATGGAATCAAACCACCGAAAGTAAGGATAAATTGAAAACATTTGTATGACTAATGAATAACTATTTATTGAAGGAAAAGTAATTAAATTTACTTCTTACAAGGTGTTCTTCTCTATGGACATCCTGGAACTGGGAATACATTATTAGTGTCATACCTCAAATTTTACCCTCAAATCCGGTGATCTTTTTTTTTTTTACATATCATTTTAGGTCAGTCATCTTCATATTCGTAGTCATTGAAGTCCTTTTATTCATTATTCGCGTACGTAAGTTCCACATTTAATCTTTATTATTTTAAGTTTCAGAACTTTATGTTTAATTTAAATTTTATTTATTTATTACCTTCAAATCACTAGTTTAGTTTAAAATTTACTTCTCCTTTTTTTTGTTAATATTTATTATTATTATTATTATTATTATTATTATTATTATTATTATTATTATTATTATTATTATTATTATTATTATTATTATTATTATTATTATTATTTATTATTATTATTATTTATTATTTATATTTATCATCATTATTATTATTATACTTATTATCATCATTTTTATTTATTTATTTATTATTTACTATTTATTTTATTATTACCATTTATTTTATTTGCTATTAGTTATATATCTATTATTTTTGTTCTCTTTATTTATTATTTATTATTATTATTAAGTTACAAAATTCAAAAGAAAAAGTTAGTAAATGATGCCTTTGGTCAACATGCTCCATGTCTTCCCCTGCTGCAAATTATGCTACCCGCCTTGTTACAAATCCCATTCACTAACAACTCCAAACAAAACCTGTGATGTTCCTGCATTAAACCCCAAAATTTTCACAAAAATAAGCCTGTGCGCATACTGAAGGTGAGAAAATACTTAGAAGGGGGGGGGGGGGGGGTTGAATAAGTATGAAGATAAATTATGGAAATAAAAACTCAAGTATTTTTATCCTGGTTCGTTGAACTCAACTACTCCAGTCCACCCTTCCTAGAATGATTTGCCTTTCTCAATCAAGGACTTAATCCACTATTTAATCAACTGATTACAATAGTAAGCACTAAGAACAACTGTTCAAAGTCTTCTCAAGAACTACTGATCCTAACTGGATCTTCTTAAGGTTTCTTACAATCAAATGTAATTACAAATACAAGTGTTTAAATTGCTTCTAATAAAGCTTTATCACAACTATGATTTTTCACTTAATATTAAGAACAAAGAAATTAATTCTAGAAAGAATGTGAGTTTTATGAGAGCTTTGGATAATGATTTCTTTTCAGGTGAAACGTCAACTGAAGAAGATGGTTGGAGACTTGCTTTTATAGGCACATTGATCCAAGAGTATTTCACGTTGAGAAGAGTGTACCAAAAGGTCTGAGCCTTTTTGTCTTCACATCAAGTGACCTTTCCTAGAAGAAGAAAGCACAGAGAAACCCTTTTTGTCTGTGTTCTTGTGTCTAGCATAAATAAGGAAAGAATCGTTTGGATATTCCAACGGATATAATCTTTGAATTCTTCTTCATTAATTTTCAGCAAGAATCATCAGAGTCTAATTTGATCAGAGTCTTCTGATGTTGATCAGAGTTTTGCTGAATCAGAGTCTTTGCAGCAGGTGTGCTTTTAGCGTGTATAAGTTCAGAGCATATTTGAGTCAGATCCTCAGTACTGGCAGCTTAGTACTCTTAGAACCTTCTGTAGTAACTATGCTTGAAAACTCTTCATACATAATTCTTCTTTGGTTCAGATGCTTCTGACTTGCTTCAGATTCTTCTGGAGCTTCTGCTTCAAATCCTTCTGGAGGCTACGCTCAGGATCTTCTGATAGCAGCGTTCAGAATCTTCTAATGAGTGCATCTGACGTTTCAGAGTCTAGCATATTTCTTATGTTCAGATCTAATTTGCTTTTGGAGTGATATTTAATTTAATATCTACAGCAATCATTCTTGAGCAAATTTTAGAGTATATAATTCTTAATTAGAAAATTTCATAATAGTTATCATCAAAACATAGAGATATTATTAAGAACCAATCTGTGTTCTAACAATCTCCCCATTTTTGATGATGACAAAAACATCAGAAATTTTGTTTAATTGAAAATAGAATAATTATAGCTCCCCCTGAGATGATGAATCTCCCCCTGAATTAATTATAGATAAGGAATAGAAACTTCCCTTTTGTCTTGAGTATTTTTTAGAGTTAGAGCTTGATTGTTCTTTAACATTTGAGAGTCAGAGTGTCTTGCATATTTCAGAGTCAGAGTCTGATAATTTTCAAATGATCTGATAGTCTCAGAGTTTCTTTTACAGAGTATTCTTATCAAGAGTTCTGAAATACTCAGATTTTATGTTAGATAAAATTGATATGTCTGAAGTTTCATTCTGGTGAAGTTTAATTAAACAGTTCAGATCTATTTTCTCCCCCTTTTTGTCATAAGCAAAAAGTAATAAGTTTGAAAAGACAAAGAAAAGGAAACAATAAATGAGATAAAATCATGTGGAGAAAACTTTGAAACCTTCATTCATTCAGTTCAGAGCAAAAATTCATACATCAAAACATAATCAGATACATATGCAAACATTTGATGCAAACATCAGAAGAAGAAAAAAATGAATAAACTAAGAGTGTTTTGACAAAAGCATCTTCAACAGATCCGTGATTTCAGAGGAAGACTGTTCTTGTTTTGACATCCACTTAGCCATGGTTTCATTCTTCTGATCCTGTTTGGACATCCACTGAGCCATGTCTTTAGATTTCTGGTCTTGTTTAGCCATCCATGACTTGATTTCTGATTGACCAGCTTTCAGAACTGCAATCTTATCTTCAAGATCTGGATTCTCTTTCTTGATCTCAGATGAAAAAGGTGGAACAATTTCTGAAGCTTGAACAGAGTCAATTTCCATAGGAGTGTTTGAGTTAGGAGCAGTAGAGCCAGAAGGTTGTTCTATCAGAGTCATAGCCAGAGGGTTATCTTCAGATGCAGATTCAGGATTTTCTTCTGATGACGAAGGAGCATCTGTAAGAAGCAGTGGTCTAGATCTCTTAACAGTCCAGAACAGACTTCTAACTGTTTCAGCAAATCAGAGCTTCGCATCATCAGAACATACATTCTTCAGATTGGATGCTACAGTGTTGAATCTGTTGATGAATCCATTCCAAATGATATCTGATTCCTTTGCATCCATAGTTGATGAACATTTCTTCTGTACAGAACCTAAATACATATGTATTTCTTGTAAAAAACTTGTAAATAAATGATCAACATTTAGTCTAGGTCTAGGGTGTAACAGAGTTTCCAAGGTTATTGGCCTGGGTTGGGGAGTAGGTGGAAAGATGGATTTATGGATGGAGATCAGAGGAGGAGGGTAGTAGGGTATGAATGGAATTTCAGAGGATTTGTCAGGTTTTGATCTTTTTAGAGCATTCAGCAGACATGGTTTGGCAATTGAGGCATGGGAAACCACATCAAATGGTTTATCTGAGTAAGGTTTGAAGGCTAATTTAGCAGGTTTATCAGATTTAGCAGATAAATCAGATGTAGCAGGTTTAGCAGAAGTAGCAGCTTTTGCAGATTTAGCAGAGTATGGTTTTGTATCTAATGAACCTACTGCTGACATTGATTTAATATAAGTTTGAAGCACAAATGGTAGAATGATTGTAAGTTTGGGTTTGAAAGGAGTGATAGGGTCAGATGGTTCAAATCTGTCATAAAAATCTTTTAGTTTCAAACCATAAGGAAGTTTGTGAAGGTAAGATGAGAATAGTTTGCACGAGGCAGAGGTTACAGATGATCTTGGTGTAGATGTTGGGATAGGATTGGGAGTGAGGATTTCAGAAGTTGGGTTAGGTGTTGTGGTAGGATTGAGAATAAGAGTTCCAGAAGAAACAGGTGGTTCTGGTTGGTTTACCTCAGAATCTCTGTGAGAGGGAGATACCAGAAAATCTGGGTGGATATCAGATTCTGATGAGTTTGAGGATGTGGTTGGAGTGTAAGATGTTGAGGACACTTCAAAAACAGTTTTAAGAGGTGTTATATTTAGAACCTCTGTCTCAGGGATATGGGTTCCAGATGGGTTGGTTGATTCTGATGGATTCTCAGAAGGTTTGGATGGGGGTTCAGATGAAGGTGGTTCATATGTAACTTTTGTAGGTTCAGATGTGTGTGATGGTGGTTTTTGTGGTTGTGGTTGTTTCTCTGGTTGTTGTTATTGTGCAGATTGGTTGGATGGTTTTTCTGGTTGTTGGTGTTTGTCAGATTGTTTCTGTGGTTGTTGTTGTGGTTGTTGTTCAGATTGTTTTTGTTGTGGATTGTCAGATTGTTTTTCTGGTGGATGTTGTTGTTGTTCAGATTGTGCTGTAGGTTTTTCTGATTTTTGTTGTTGTGGTACAAATTGTTTTTCTGATTTTTCTGGTTGTGGAGTCAGATTTGATTTTGTTGTTGTTGGTTTTGGTATAGATGATTGTGTAGTAGAGGGTTTTACATTTGAGATGGAAACAGGTTTGGATGATTTTTGTGGGGATGGAACAGATATGTGAGGTGGAGCAGGAACAAATTGTTTTTGGATAGAAGGTGGTTTTGGAATAGACTTAAAAGTTGAATCATTTACAACAGTATTATTTACAGAAGATACAGAAGATTTGGTACCTTTAATCTTGATACGTTTTGCAGGAACAGAAGGAGAGTCATCAGATGCTTTCCTCTTGATCATCTTCTGAGGCTTGTCAGCAACTTTGGGTTTCTTCTGAATAGGCACAGCTTCTGCTTCTGATTGACTTCTTTTTCTAGTGATCTCATCTTCTCCAACAGGTAATGGTTCCCTTGCTCTTTTCAGAATATCTGTAGGAATGGGCGTTCCATATGCCTTACAAGCATCTATATAACTCACTATTATTTCTCTTGGTTCTTCAGCAAAGAACAGAGGGTAGTCTTCTACTGGGATTCTCTTCTGACTGAGTTCAGTGATATTCAGCTTCTTTGGTGCAGATGTAAGTTCTTCTACAATTTTAAGTCTCTGAAGACTCTTTGCATTCAGAGGTTTGCCAATAATGAATTCAAGCTCATCTGTGACCCCAGGAGCATATAGAGCAGTCACCAGTCCATTTTCTATTAGAAGATCTGAAATTAACCTTCCAAAAGGAATCCATGTTTTGATCTTCTGACCTTTTTCTTTCACAGATTCTCTGGACGCATTTATATGATTCCATAAATGCCTGAACAGAATGTAGGGAAGATCTACCTTGGTGCTCTGACTTAAGCAATACATAAAGTAGAGCTGTTCATTGTTTACGTAATCTGGAGAGTTTGTAGATTTTCTGTGATGAATGCATCCCATGAAAATCTTTGCCCAGATCTTGTAGTCAGGCTTCATATCTTTGAACTTATTAGAGGTCTGTCCAGCAGTCATAACTTCCTCATACACTTCTTCCATATCCACACGCCCAGCTGGCAGATGAGATACTCCATCAGTTTCCTCATATCCAATGAGTTTCCTGATCAGATCTTCTGTGCTAATTATCTCTTTTCCCAGAACAGAAGATAAAATAAACTTAGGGTATACAGCAGCATGGATCCAGAATTCTTTCACCAGATGGGGGTAAACTGGTCCAAACAGTCTGTCAAAATATTTTATCCATCCTTGAGCGTCAATTATGGAACGAAACTCAAATCCATTTTCAGCCAGTGAATCAAATTCCACCATTGATTCACAGAGAACTTCCAATTTGTCAACAGGTGTTAACGATGTTCTTTTTGGAGTCATATATGGAGTCACACCCATATTTGCAGAAGTAACTGCAGCCATGGTTGATTGAAATTATGCAGCAGTGGATGATGAAGTTTCCATTGAAGATGAGTTTGTCAATCGTTTAGGGTTTTTGTGAAGAGAGAAAAGAAGACAGAAATGCATAAATGTTTGAGATGTGAAAAGTGTGAAAGTGGTGAGAAATGAGATATTTATAGTAAACACTTAGGCATATAAACAGTCAGATAATGGCACGTTCACACATAGCAATTAATGAAAAAGAATAAAAATCATTTCAAGCATTAATTGATTCTGACAAATTGGGGGGAAAATCAAGATTTTCACTATTCAAACTTCACCTCAAACTTCTCTTCAGTAGTGTACACGCCACCTTAGCAGATTCAGAGTGATACGTGTTTGCTTGCATGTGCTTCTGAATTCTCTTGAGAAATGAATTGTTAACCAACGTTCAGATCCTCTGAGTATTGTTAGTTCAGAGTTTCACAAATAAAGTAATTTAAGGAAATAAATAAATGATCAGATGAAATACTTCAGAGCATTAAGCATTTTTGCATCTGTAAAATTTGCTTCTGACAAATATTATTCTGGACACAAATCCATACCAATATACTTCAGAATAAATTTGAATCTATCTTCAACAAGGGGTTTTGTGAAAATATATGCCCATTGATGATCTGTATCAACAAAGGCTAAATTTATAATTCCCTTCTGAACATAGTCTCTGATGAAATGATGCTTAATTTCTATATGTTTTGCCTTAGAGTGTAAAATGGGGTTTTTAGACAAACATATAGCAGAAGTATTATCACAGAATATAGAGATGTTACTTTCAAATATCTGATAGTCTTCTAGCTGACTTTTCATCCAGAGCATCTGCGTGCTACATCCAGCAGCAGCTATATATTCTGCCTCTGTAGTTGATAGTGCAATTGTGGGTTGCTTCTTGCTGTACCAAGAGATTAAATTTCTTCCTAGAAATTGACAACTTCCAGAAGTACTTTTTCTTTCCACTCTGTCTCCAGCGTAGTCAGCATCACAGAATCTAACTAATTTTAAATCATCAGATTTTCTGTAACACAAACCCACATTAGAAGTACCTTTCAGATACCTTAGAATCCTCTTGACAGCTGTCCAGTGTGATTCTCTAGGATTTGATTGGAATCTAGCACACAGGCATACACTGAACAATATGTCAGGTCTAGAAGCAGTTAAGTAAAGAAGAGATCCTATCATACCTCTGTAGAGTTTCTGATCTACTTTCTTACTTACCTCTTCCTTGCCTAGTGAATTTGTTGGATGCATGAGAGTCTTTGCCAACTTACTATCAGTCATGTTAAATTTCTTCAGAATTTCTTTAACATATTTGGTCTGATGTATGTAAGTGCACTCTGGAGTTTGGTTGACTTGAATTCCCAGAAAGAATCTCAATTCTCCCATCATGCTCATTTCAAATTCTGCCTGCATACATTTAGCAAACTCCTTTCCCAGCATAGTATTGGTAGATCCAAATATGATATCATCCACATATATTTGACAAATTAGAAGATCTTTCTTAAATGATTTACAAAAGAGTGTTGTGTCCACTTTGCCTCTGATGAAATTTTTCTTCAGAAGAAAATTGCTCAATCTCTCATACCAAGCTCTGGGAGCTTGTTTTAAGACATACATAGATTTCTTTAGTTTGAAAACATGATCTGGAAATTTTTCATTCTCAAAACCAGGAGGCTGGTGGACATAAACTTATTCTTCTATAATGCCATTTAGAAAGGCACTTTTAACATCCATCTGATATAGAGTGATGTTATATTGTGCAGCAAAAGAAATAAGAAGGCGTATAGATTCTAACCTTGCCACTGGAGCATAAGTTTCAGTGTAATCAATACCTTCTTATTGACTGTACCCTTGAGCAACAAGCCTTGCCTTATTTCTTTCAACTTCTCCTTTCTCATTAAGCTTATTTCTGAAGACCCATTTAGTTCCAATTATATTGAATCCTTTTGGTCTTTGAACTAAATCCCACACATCATTTCTGGTGAATTGATTTAACTCTTCTTGCATGGCAATAATCCAATCATTGTCTTGCAGAGCTTCATCTACAGAAGTTGGTTCAATTACTGACACCAGTCCAAATAATGATGCTTCAGATGATCTGAGAAAGGATCTTATTCTGATAGGGTCATCCTTCTTTCCAATGATAACATTCTCTGGATGCGAAGCTTTGATTCTGGAAGATGATCCTCTAACAGTTGATTCTTCAGAAATGTTTAAATTGTTCATCTGAGAAGTTAAAGGAATGACATCTGGCATTGCTTCTGGTTCCTTCACTTGAGCTTTGTCTGCCTCTGAGCCTTCAGAGTCTGTGAAGACTACTTCTCTATCTGCAGAGTTTTCAGACTGCTTTGGTTTTTTAATGCCAAGCTTATCATCAAATCTAACATGAATAGATTCTTCCACAATCTGTGTCTCAGTGTTGTATACTCTGTAGCCTTTAGAGCATTCAGAATATCCAAGCATGAAACACTTATGTGCTTTGGAATCAAACTTGTTTAGATTTTCTTTAGTATTTAACATATAGCAAATACATCCAAAAGGATGAAAATATGAAATGTTGGGCTTTCTGTTCTTCCACAGTTCATATGGAGTCTTCTCCAGAAGAGGTCTTACAGACACTCTGTTCTAAATGTAACAGGCTGTGTTGATTGCTTCTGCCCAAAAGTGTTTTGCCAGATTAGTCTCATTGATCATGGTTCTGGCCATTTCTTGCAGAGTTCTATTTTTCCTCTCTACAACTCCATTTTGTTGTGGAGTTCTAGGACAGGAAAAATCATGAGCAATACCATTTTCATTAAAATATTTTTCAAAATATTTATTTTCAAATTCACCACCATGATCACTTCTGACTTTTATAATTTTGAAATCTTTTTCATTCTGGACTTGTTTATAGAAGTCAAAGAACATAGAATGTGACTCATCCTTGTGTTTTAAGAACTTTACCCATGTCCATCTACTATAGTCATCAACAATGACTAATCCATACTTCTTGCCTCTGATGGATGCAGTTTTCACTGGTCCAAACAGATCAATATGAAGTAATTCTAGTGGTTTGGAAGTAGAAACAACATTTTTTAATTTAAAAGATGATTTTGAAAACTTCCCTTTTTGACATGCTTCACAAAGAGCATCTGAGGTAAACTTCAGATTAGGAAGTCCTCTGACAAGATTAAGTTTATTAATCTGAGATATACATCTCATATTAATATGCCCAAATCTTCTGTGCCAGACCCATTGCTCTTCATTAACAGACAAGAGGCATTTAACATTCTGAACCTTAAGTTCTGAAAGATTTATTTTATAAATGTTGTTTTTCCTCTTTCCACTAAATAGGATAGAACCATCTTTTTGACTAGTAGCTTTGCAACATTTTTGATTAAAGGTTATATCATAACCATTGTCACTTAATTGACTTATGGACAATAAGTAATGCTTTAACCCTTCTACAAGTAAAACATTAGTAATGGAGGGAAGTTTACCATTTCCAATAGTGCCAGATCCAATGATCCTGCCCTTCTGATTCCCTCCAAATTTCACATCACCTCCAGATCTAAGCTCCAGACTTTGGAACATAGACCTTTCTCCTGTCATGTGTCGTGAGCATCCAGAGTCCAGGTACCATGATTGGTGTCCCGACCTTGCTGCTAAGAACATCTGCAACAGGAATTATTTTACTTTTAGGTACCCAGATCTTCTTGGGTCCTTTTGGGTTAGTTGTTCTGAAGGTTTGTCTAACCTTTTGTTTTTCAACATAAGGTTTATTCTGACTAGCCTTAGATTTAAACACATGAATGTTCTTTTCAGAACGTGTTTGTTCAATATCATTCAAGTGACCAAATTTGAAGTGGGAATATAAAGGAGTTTTCTTGATGATAATTTTATCAACAGGTTTTGGAGTTAAATCCTTTTCAGAGGAAGATTTATATCCAATCCCTTTCCTGTTATTTCTACTAACTCCATAGATCATAAAAGCCATTTTGCTTCTGTCTATGCTTTTAGCAAGAAACTTCTGAAAGCTGTAATCATATTTTTCCAAAATGTTTTTGCATTCAGATTCAGTTTCAGAATCAGAGTTTTGTTGAGCTATTTCAGAATCATTTTTCAATTTTAAGTTCGTTTCATTTAGCTCAGCTACTTCTGATTTGAGAATATTATTTTCAGATACAAGATTGCTTTGACGCTTCTTGTATTTGAGCTTAAAATTATTATAGCTCTTCAGAACTTCTGATAACACTTTGATAAGTTCTTCTTTAGTGAGTTTAGCCATTACCTCTTCAGCGTCAGAGTCAGATTCAGAACCTGAAATTTTTTCCTCCTGATCTTCTATGTCTGCCATCAAAGCTACATTGGCACATTCCTCTTCTGACTCAGATTCAGATTCAGATGTATCTGAATCATCCCAGGTGGCCATTAGAACCTTTTTCTTCTTATCAGATTTTCTTTTAGGCTTGTCTTTTAGCACCTTTGGACATTCATTTTTGTAATGTCCAGGTTCTTTACATTCATAACAGACAACCTCCTTTTTGCCAGATCTTTTGTGTCCAGAAGATTCTTTTCTTTGGTCAGGCTTCCTGAAGTTTCTGAACTTCTTTCCTTTATGCTTCCAGAGTTTGTTTATTCTTCTAGACAGCATGGATAGTTCATCTTCATCTTTAGATGAGAATTCTTCAGAGCTTTCCTCTATTACCTGCAATGTTTTAGCAGATTTATTAGATTTTAAAGCAATTGATTTACCTTTCTTTTAAGCTTCATCTTCCTCAAGTTCAATTTCATGACTTCTTAGTAAACTGATTAGTTCCTCCAAGGAGATCTTGTTCAGATCTTTAGCCATTTTCAGCGCAGTCACCATAGGTATCCATCTGGTAGGTAAGCTTCTGATGATCTTTTTCACATGATCAACAGTAGAGTATCCTTTATCCAGAACCTTTAGTCCAGCTGTAAGTATTTGAAATCTGGAGAACATAGCTTCAACAGATTCAGAGTCTTCCATCTTGAAGGCTTCATACTTCTGGATTAGAGCCAGAGCCTTTGTTTCCTTGACTTGAGAGTTTCCCTCATGAGTCATTTTTAAGGACTCAAACATGTCAAATGTAGTTTCTCTATTTGTGATCTTTTCATACTCAGTGTGAGATATTGCATTTAACAAAATTGTTCTGGCCTTGTGGTGATTTTTAAATTCCTTCTTTTGGGCTTCTGTCATAGATTTTCTATCTACTTTCTTGCCACTCCCATCAATGGGATGAACATATCCATCTATGACCAAATCCTATAAATCAGCATCATATCCAAGGAAAAAACTTTTAATCCTGTCTTTCCAATAATCAAATTTCTCCCCATCAAACATAGGAGGTTTAGTGCTGATTCTGTCCCTTTCTTCATATTTGTTGTTAATGTTAGACATTGTATTATCAGCCATAGTAACAACCAAATATATATCAAAGTTTTTCTCACTGGATCTTTACTGTCACTGTGAAGTGGTAGCACACACAGAACCGAAGCTCTGATGCCAACTGAAGGTGAGAAAATACTTAGAAGGGGGGTTGAATAAGTATGAAGATAAATTATGGAAATAAAAACTCAAGTATTTTTATCCTGGTTCGTTGAACTCAACTACTCCAGTCCACCCTTCCTAGAGTGATTTGCCGTTCTCAATCAAGGACTTAATCCACTATTTAATCAACTGATTACAATAGTAAGCACTAAGAACAACTGTTCAAAGTCTTCTCAAGAACTACTGATCCTAACTGGATCTTTTTAAGGTTTCTTACAATCAAATGTAATTACAAATACAAGTGTTTAAATTGCTTCTAATAATGCTTTATCACAACTTTGATTTTTCACTTAATATTAAGAACAAAGAAATTAATTCTAGAAAGAATGTGAGTTTTATGAGAGCTTTGGATAATGATTTCTTTTCATGTAAAACGTCAACTGAAGAAGATGGTTGGAGACTTGCTTTTATAGGCACATTGATCCAAGAGTATTTCACGTTGAGAAGAGTGTACCAAAAGGTCTGAGCCTTTTTGTCTTCACATCAAGTGACCTTTCCTAGAAGAAGAAAGCACAGAGAAATCCTTTTTGTCTGTGTTCTTGTGTCTAGCATAAATAAGGAAAGAGTCGTTTGGGTATTCCAACAGATATAATCTTTGAATTCTTCTTCATTAATTTTCAGCAAGAATCATCAGAGTCTAATTTGATCAGAGTCTTCTGATGTTGATCAGAGTTTTGCTGAATCAGAGTCTTTGTAGTAGGTGTGCTTTTAGCGTGTATAAGTTCAGAGCATATTTGAGTCAGATCCTCAGTACTGGAAGCTTTAGTACTCTTAGAATCTTCTGTAGTAACTATGCTTGAAAACTCTTCATATAAAATTCTTCTTTGATTAAGATGCTTCTGACTTGCTTCAGATTCTTCTGGAGCTTCTGCTTCAGATCCTTCTGGAGGCTACGCTCAGGATCTTCTGATGGCAGCGTTCAGAATCTTCTAATGAGTGCATCTGACGCTTCAGAGTCTAGCATATTTCTTATGTTCAGATCTAATTTGCTTCTGGAGTGATATTTAATTTAATATCTGCAGCAATCATTCTTGAGCAAATTTTAGAGTATATAATTCTTAATTACAAAATTTCATAATAGTTATCATCAAAACATAGAGATATTATTAAGAACCAATCTGTGTTCTAACACATACATGTCAAGGTCTACTCCAAAGTCTCTGCAAGATACCACTCAAAGACAACACAAGAGTCAAAACCAATAGCTGCTATCACAAACCTCCAAAGCGTTTACACCAAATTTGCAAAATTCCAAATCCTGCACTTTCCTATGCATAACAAAACCCTCCCCAAAGGTTTCTGCCAAATACGACAAACCTACAACAATCTCACAAATATGTTAACTTGCATAACCAAGACCTACCATTTCATATACACCAAAAGACATCCTTCACACCATCCACGAAGTTCTGTTACTAACTACAGTCATCCCAAAACACCTTCATAAAAATTAAAAAAAAACAGAACTGCTATTCTCAACATTGGCTTCCAACCAAACACGCCTTTGAACCCTCAAACACCTCATTCCAAATCAAACTGATTTTAAATGAAAAAGAAGAAGGAGAAGTTCTGAATAAAAAACATATTACCTTGGCTTCCTCTATTTTTTTCAGTGAATACTTTTTTCACCATTTTACCATAAAAAAACCAGAAACATGCTTTAAACAAACCGGCAACTTTCCTCATCACCACCATCCTTGGCCTTTAACAACAACAACAAATCAATCATAGTCGCTAAATTCAGATTGAAACAGAAAAGGGGAGAAGAGAGAGTTTTAAACTGAGATCGAGAACGAACCTAAGAAGAACGCGATTCACTCGAGCGAAGGTGATAAGGATTTCATAGTTTTCGCTATATTTCATCTTCGTTTGGGTTCGGTTTGTTAGAGGCAAAGTTTGTTCATGTTCTTTCCTCTTTGCATTTTTAATGTGTGTAATTTTGAACGGCTGTGTGAGTTAGATTTCCATGCCCTCTTTCTTGATTCAGTCAAACTGGGTTTGGGTCAAAGGACCCAACCCACTCTTGCCATCAGCTCCTTGCATAGGCCTTGTTAAAAGTTCATTTTTCCTGGCTGGATTTTTTTATATTTATAATAGTTTAAAATTCTTTTTTTTTTCTTGTTATATATTTTCTTTTCGAATATTATTTTTATAAAATTTATTACTTTTTTAATATTCTTATTAATTTATTTATTAGTAATTATTGTTATTTTTTTAGTAGTTAGTTTTAATTAGGTTTAATTTAATTAGGAATTTAGTTTTATTTAGTTTTTAGAATTTAATTTATTAATTAATATTTTAATTATATTTAAATAGCGAGTTTTTTTTATTAGACTTTAGACTTAATTAATTAGTTTTTTTAATTAGGAGTTAGTTTAATTTAGTTATTTAAGTCTTAATTAGAAATTAGTTTATTAGTTTTGTTAGAATTTAGCTTAATTAGAAATTAGTTAATTAGTTTTGTTAGAATTTAGCTTAATTAATTTTTTAGGATTTAGCTAGTTAATTATTTAATTCGTCTTTAGTTTTAATTATATTTTAATTTAATTAGTTAGTTGTTTTAATTAGATTTTAGAATTTAGTTATTTAGTTTTTAACTAGATTTTAGATAGTTAATTAATTTTTAGTTAATTAGTTTTTGTTCTTGTTAATTAGAATTTATTTAGTCTTTTTACAACTTAGTTTTTTAGTTTAATTAGTGAATTAGTTAGTTAATTAGATTTTGGTTTAATTTTATTTTACTTTTTAAATTAATCATGACATTTCTATATTTTCATTAATTCTTGATATTTGTCTAATTTTTGTTGCTTTTGTTTATTGGTTAAATTCTGATTTCAATGTCCTATCTTTCGAGTTTTTGATTTGTCTGGGCATTTACTGTATATATTTCTACTCATCTTACACTTGATGCTAGAGGTTTTCTCTTTGTCCCTCAGTTGCTTTTACCTCATTCCAAAGGAAAGGATCCCCTACTGTTGACTACCATGTCATACTTAGCCTAACTTTAGGTCCTTACCTTTTATCTTAACCTTAGGATTAGAGTCACCGTACTCTATGTGAGTGTCCTGCCATGGACATTTCTTTTCCCGTTTAACCTAGCCTTAGGTTTAGAATCGCAACACTCTGTGTAGGTGTCTCATTGCAGTTATTTACTTTTCCCTTTGAAACCTTGACCACAGTCAAAAGTTCCTCACCACTATTGAGGGGAACTACACTTGCTCTGATTTCGTTCCCGTCAGGGTACGTAGGCACGAGATGCAATGTCTTGGCGAGTATACTTTTTATATACTTTAGATCTTTACCTTAGCACTTTTCCCTTAGCAAGCAACTTTTGTATAACACAAATAGTAACAAGAGGTTTCTGTAGAGTACTACAGATACTTAGGATGCTAACACCTTCCCTAGGTATAACCAACCCCCGAACCTTAGATCTCTTAGTTATGTTGTTATATGGCGCACTTAGGGTTTTCTTTGATCTTTACCCTTTCCTTTGGGTAAATCAAAGCTCGATGGTGAACTTCATGATTTGTGATTCAAATTAAATCCAATAGCTTGATATTTGATTCTCAACGCGACAAAAATGACGACTTCACTAGGGACCTCCTCTAAGAGGGTTAAACCCACCTTATTTATATTTGTGTTTGCTATATGTTTGCTTGCTTGTATATTTGTATATATTTATACATATATTTGTTTGTGCCTAGGTTTTTGCTGTGTGCAGGGTTGTGACCTTTGAGTCGTGAGATAAGTCCTAACCCGGACTTGAGCATACACCTATTATAGGATTGTAGTATAATCAATAGTTAGCTGTTGGGAGTAGTCCTAACATGTCTAGCATATGATAACCATGCTCAGTGGAGGCCCCTTTGGAATTACTGATGTTTGATACGAGTAGTCATATTGGCATTACTTTTTCAGACCTCGAAGTCTGTGACGCTGAGGACCTTTAGTTACCTTTTACCCCCACTCGACCTTTTAGGACGTAATGCGATAATTATGAGGGAGTAGTCCCAGAGTAGTTGATACACGATACTACACTCAGACGAGACTCTCTTGAGAATATTGTTGATTTCCAAGTAGTTGGTGTGTCGATAATATCCGAAAGATGGCTCGATGACTTTGGGAACTTTGCTAGAACCTGCTGTGCAGGTGTTTTACCCATAGTACACACCCCGTGGTTGGTTCTTCACCCAGACCCCATGTTGTGATCTTGAACCTTTGATCATGTTATGTGTGTGTTGCATCCCGTCGTGCATCGCATTGCATTGATTTGCATCTTTGCATGGTTCATTGCATTGATTTGCATCTTTGCATGGTTCATTGCATACCTCTGTTTGTCCAGTGACTCACGTCCAGTTGTTTCTATCTTCCAGTGTACCTGTGAGTCATTAAACTGATTCCTCAACACCAATATCAGACTAGAGCTAACTACAGACGCAGAGTGTCAGAGCAAGAGGTATATAATGCATAAATTTGAATGGATATCGATGACTTAAAACCAGGCATGACCAAGCTCACCGAGATGCTTCAAGTACTAATTGCTAGAGGAGAGCCACCTCAGAGAACTGTCATTCAGGAAGTTTCAAGTACAGATCCTCCTCCTGTTCAAATGCCACCATCTACTTGGCCAGAGTTTGGTTTACCTCCTAACTACTCTCCACCTCTTGCATCTACTACTATGATTGGTCAGACTGTCAGATGTTGGAACAGTGGTAAAGTGTCGGGTTTTTGTTATCATCTCCACAGGGAATCTGAGATATTGCCGCCGTTCGATAGTTGTCAAGTTCTTAACTTTAAAGTAACAAAATGGTTTGGTTTTTCGTCACGATATCTTGCATAAAAAGTAATAAATTGCGGTAAAAGATTGTTTTTACGATTTAATAAAGATTGTCAAAGTTATGGTTCGGTAATCACTTTGCTTGTATATGTTCGATCAACAATACGTATAAACTCCTTTAGATGATAAACACATTCACAACATCCTCCCAATGCAATTATTTCTAACTCACATTGTGATTTTTCCCATTTTGATCCATTGTTGATTTCTCACACAATCTATCAAAATGACAACATTTAGGTTTAACATTTTCATGAACAACCACATTCAAAACTATTTCTAGCTTAAGAAAATAAATGGGTGAAAACCTAGGTCAAGAGTTGGAAAATATCTTTCAATCATAAACCAACATAAAGAGTTATAAATAAAGCAAGGTTTTCACCATATATTCATCATCAAAGAGTTTACAAATGAAGATCATCCATATACATACAAAGCTTAATGATCACCTACATCTAACCTTGACAAAATGAAGAACTTAGCTACTAATTTTCATTGTAGCTTGCACAAGAAGTTTCGGAAGAAGGTTGATGAACATCCGAGTCGAAGAATCCAACTTGTATGAGAATCCACCTTCTTTTTTAGAATAATGTTAAGAGATGAAGAAATGAGAGATATTGGGTTTCTAGGGCACAAAAACCTGCTTTAGAACAGAACTAGTAAAAAGTATATATGGTCTCAAAAAGTACACATTGCTACTTATAGAAAAAGTTGTTGTCCTGTCACGCTCGCGACCATGCTCGCTTAGCGAGCTCACAGTGAACGTTCGCTACAGCTTCGCCTAGCGAACATGCTAGCGAGGACTGAGGATATGATTCTGGAATGCTTCGCTACTTGCTTGCTAGGTGTTCACCTAGCGAGTTCTTCGCCACCTTCCTCGCTGCCAGCAAATGATGCCAATTTGATTCTGCCCAAGTCTGGGAGTGTTCGCTAGCAGCTCGCCTAGCGAACAACTCGCTGCAACACTCGCCAGATGTTCGCCTAGTGAACATGCTTTTGCTCTTGTTCTTTCTTGATTCCTTTGTCATCTTTCTTGTGTATACAAATTCTACTCTTTCATTCTTAAATACTGCACAATAACACACAAATTAAAAGGACCAAGAGCATTTCACATAATGTTGCATATCAACAAAAGCAAGGCGGTTTTGAACACAAACTTAGACAAAAAGGAGCGAAAGATGCCCACATTTGATAGCTCAAATAAGCACAATTGGGCATCTAACAACTCTCCCCAACTAGAATCTTGCTTTCCCTCAAGCAAAGTATGCCTCTTGAAGAACAAGAGGATTTGCTTAAAGAAAAAGGTTTTTCCGAAATTGGATCAAATGGCTCAAACACAAGTGAATCAACTAGGCATGCGTTCCCAATGGTTAGAACAACACAATACACAAGAACTAAAATCTTATAGCAATGCAAAACATGTATCAATCAACAACAATGATATCCTGAATGAATCACCCTATCGCTCCTCTTCGAATAAGGATTGAAGAGATCACGCGTTTACAACTGCGGGTGTAATTTCACTCTCCAACAAACAATGCCAAACTCAATTCAATTCATACAATGTCTAACAATTATAAACGAAAATGCGGAAGCACAAAGATCACTAAGGTCTTTTTCGGTTGTAGCTTGGTCAGGTTTACAAACAAGGAATATATCTAAGGCCAGTGAAAACGAAGTTGCCGACGCAAAAGAGACATTCACTGTACAACTATTCACACATCTCAACTTCATTCAACTTGTTTCTCATTTGAAACCTTCACAACTCTTATTTCACAACTCAATTTTTTTCAATATTTTTCTTCCAAGCAAGCATTCATTTTCATTCTTTTCTTTTGATCACTTTTTTTTCCTTTTCACATCGTATTCACAAAACAAGTGTTTCTCTTTTTCTAATTTCTTTTCAATGCTTGCTTGGTTCTTCAAGAGTTGTGGCAAACTACCAACTTACAATTTCGTTCTCCCCAACTTATCTTCTACTTCCTTCATAAGTGAATGCTCTTTACTTTTTACGGCAAAAGAACAATAATAATTTTTTTTCCAGGTTTTCAAGAAAAAGATTTTTGAAGTCTCGCTTTGTTTCAAGCTGAGATTCAACTGTTTAAGCTCAAAGGGGTTAACAAATACTCTCTGCTCACGGGTAGTTTATATTTGGAACTGGTTGTGCTCGAAAGAAACAAGTGCCTTGATCATTTCTAATTGCTTCCACAAATTTACAATAATAAAAGACAAAGCATGAATTAAGAGAATCAACACAATTTATTAGAATCCAACATTTATTTGTACAATGAAGGTTTCCTCACAATTTGTGGTCTTAAGTCCTAAGTGAATCATTCATTCAATTATGTTGCAAAAAGAACAATATTCAATTACAACAAGAATAAAATTCTTCATGCATTCTAAAGTTCTAACCGAAGGTAACCATGTACCTTAGCCTTATTCGCTTGTTTATTTTATCATTTCCATCCAAGCTCGAATGCACCTTCATTGAATACTTCTTTCAGAGAGCAATCAATCTAGAAGGTTTTGACACCCAACAACCACAAAAATTATTAAACAGAATAATTTAAAACAAAACATTAAACATTAAAATAAAAATAATGTGCGTGGGGGACAAAACACCCCAAAAAGTACATAATCAAAATACCGAGATCAAAACAGAATATCTGAAAATAAAACAAAACGCTAAAACTGAAAAAAGATGAAAACTTAGTCCTCTTCAGACTCATACTCCTTGTCATCAGAACCATCATCATCAAAATCTTCCTCTCCCTCGACATCATTGTCACCATCGTCACCAGCATCATCACCAACAGGACCACTAGCACCCGACCCCTCTCCAAAAACAGGTCTGTCCTCAGGCCAGTTTGCGTGCTGCATAAACTGCTCACACATCATCATAGGACGCTCTACGGAGGGGTCACGGATCTGAAGCTGCAATACCTGCATAGAATCGTGAATATCCATCATAGCTCGCTGCGTTACCGCCATCCAATCCTAGTTGTAGTTACACACTGCCTGCTGAAAAGGGTCGAACCCTTGAGAAAAAGCGCCGGGACCATCAGTAGTCCCGGTACTAGCAGTTGCACCACCTCTGTAGTTCTTTGGCCTACAATACTTATCCACATATTTGTCATCAGTAGCGGTTGGGATCTTCACCAAACTACAGGATGGAAGCTTCATCCTTGACTGGGAGCATAAAGCCATAATGAGTTAAGGAAAAGCAAGGGGGCAATTAACTCGCGCCCCCGACTTTAGACCGCTCTCAACAATTGACTTCAGCTCATTAGCAATAATCCGAGGCACATCAATCTAGACATTTGTGAGTAAGCAATGGACAAGGTATGCCACTAGGATCGGCACAGTCGATGTGTAGGATTTTGGCACGATGTTTGTTAGAACCAGAAGTAAAATCAGCTGAGCTATAGGAATCATGTCCTCCCTATGATATCTCATAGGATGTCCAGATTGGTTTAGCTCAACCGATTTACCCTCTAGCAACAGGGCAGCAAAAATGTCATTTGTATCCCTGTGCAACCTCAGGTTTCTGGTGTATGTATCCAATTCATTTGCTCCCAGATGGAGCGGTTTGCTAAGCACTCGGTTAATGGAATCCCTGTCAAAAGTGACCTGACGGCCTAACACTCTTGTCGTCCATGTGAAAGGCTCGTCGTCGTTAGGCAGCGCGTTCGCGTAGAACTCGCGCACTATATCAATGTTGTAGCTCTCGAGTGGAGAAACCAGCCTGTCCCACCTTTTACTGTTAATCAGCCACGCAAAAGTTCTGTATTTGCTTGTGGGTCAATTATGAACCTCTTTTCAGGAAGTATCTTCCTTTTCTGTAGCGCCGCAAAGCGGACGACTTATTTTGCCCGACGAACTTTTCGATATCAAACTGAATCGGAACCTGACGGGAAGTGTTGACAACTTTTCGCTTCTTTCCATGACTACCTGAGGCCATCTGCACACAAACCACAAAAAACACCAACAAACAATAGCAAAAGATTATCAGTCATCATAATTAAAAAGCAAGTTCTGTCATGCTCGCTGGCTTGCTCGCCTAGCGAGCTCATAGTGAATACTCGCTACTGACTCGCGTAGCGAACAAGCTAGCGAGCGCTGCGGAAGTTCAAAAACTGCCCCTGTTTTGCACCCAGACATCAAGAATCCCAAGTTTGTCCAACACAATTCCAAAACTAATAAAAAACGTATTACCTTGGCTTCCTCTATTTTTTTCAGTGAAGACTTTTTTCACCATTTTACCATAAAAAAACTAGAAACATGCTTTGAACAAACCGTTAACTTTCCTCATCACCACCATCCTTGGCCTCAAACAACAACAACAAATCAATCATTGTCGCTAAATTCGGATCGAAACAGAAAAGGGGAGAAGGGAATGTTTCAAACTGAGATCGAGAACGAACCTAAGATGAATGCGATTCACTCAAGCGAAGATGATAAGGATTTCACAGTTTTTGCCATATTTCATCTTCGTTTGGGTTCGGTTTGTTGGAGGCAGAGTTTGTTCATGTTCTTTCCTCTTTGCATTTTCAATGTGTGTAATTTTGAACGGCTGTGTGAGTTAGATTTCCATGCCCTCTTTCTTGATTCAGTCAAACAGGGTTTGGGTCAAAGGACCCGACCCACTCTTGCCATCAGCTCCTTGCATAGGCCTTGTTAAAAGTTCATTTTTCCTGGCCCGAATTTTTTATATTTAGAATACATGACTATATGTTTTATTTAGAATAGTTTAAAATTCTTTTTTTTCTTGTTATATATTTTCTTTTCGAATATTATTTTTATAAAATTTATTACTTTGTTAATATTCTTGTTAATAAATTTATTAGTAATTATTGTTATTTTTTTAGTAGTTAGTTTTAATTAGGTTTAATTTAATTAGGAATTTAGTTTTATTTAGTTTTTAGAATTTAATTTATTAATTAATATTTTAATTAGATTTAATTAGCGAGTTTTTTATTAGACTTTAGACTTAATTAATTAGTTTATTTTAATTAGGAGCTAGTTTAATTTAGTTATTTAAGTCTTAATTAGAAATTAGTTAATTAGTTTTATTAGAATTTATCTTAATTAGTTTTTTTTAGGTTTTAGCTAGTTAATTATTTAACTAGTCTTTAGTTTTAATTAGATTTTAATTTAATAAATTAGTGCTTTTAATTAGATTTTAGAATTTAGTATTTAATTTTTAACTAGATTTTAGATAGTTAATTAGTTTTTGTTTTTGTTAATTAGAATTTATTTAGTCTTTTTACAACTTAGTTTTTTAGTTTAATTAGTGAATTAGTTAGTTAATTAGATTTTGGTTTAATTTTATTTTACTTTTTAAATTAATCATGACATTTCTATATTTTCATTAATTCTTGATGTTTGATCTAATATTTGTTGCTTTTCGTTATTAGTTAAATTCTGATTTCAATGTCCTATCTTTTGAGTTTTTGATTTGTCTGGGCATTTATTGTATATATTGCTACTCATCTTACACTTGATGCTAGAGGTTTTCTCTTTGTCCCTCAATTGCTTTTACCTCATTCTAAAGGAAAGGATCCCCTACTGTTGACTGCCATGTCATACATAACCTAACCTTAGGTCATTACCTTTTATCCTAACCTTAAGATTAGAGTCACCGTACTCTATGTGGGTGTCCTGCCATAGACATTTCTTTTCCCGTTTAACCTAGCCTTAGGTTTAGAGTCACCGCACTCTATGTAGGCGTCTCACCGCAGATATTTACTTTTCCCTTTGGAACCTTGACCACGGTCAAAAGTTCCTCACCCGTATTGAGGGGAACTACAGTTGCTCTGATTCCATTCCCGTTAAGATACGTAGGCACGATATGCGATGTCTTGGTGAGCATACTTTGTATATACTTTAGATCTTTACCTTAGCACTTTTCCCTTAGCAAGCAACTTTAGCATAACACAAATACTAACAAGAGGTTCTTGTAGAGTACTACAGATACTTAGGATGTTAACACCTTCCCTAGGTATAACCAACCCCCGAACCTTAGATATCTTAGTTGTATTGTTACATGGCACACTTAGGATTTTCTTTGATCTTTACCCTTTCCTTTGGATAAATGAAAGCTCGATGATGAACTTCATGATTTGTGATTCAAGTTAAATTCAATAGCTTGATATTCGATTCACCGCGATAATTAGCAATAGCAATTGCCAACAATATTAAAGCTAACTTCTTGAAAGGTTGTATTTTCTTCTTTGTGTTGTGCACCAAATGCTTGATGTGTCATTTTAATCAAAACTATACTTCATTTCAGATTGTATCCAGTGCTATAATTGATAAGTATATTGGTGAAAGTTCAAGACTGATTTGGGAAATGTTTGGATATGCTCGTGATCATCAGGTAGGAAGAACTTTTATTCTTTCAAACTGGTTTTCATTCTAAATATCTACTCAAAATTGATTTTTTAATGTTTCTAACATTTTGTTTCAAACTGCAAATATGATGATATTATGTATGCCTTTTGCAGATGGGAATTTCATCAGGTGTTGCTGTAGATTATTAGTTGTTAATGTAAATATGTTGAGTAATTTTGAGTTAATGTTGTGCAGGCGATTTCTCCAAGTTTTGGAGAGCGTTACTTGTCTTCACCACTTTTTGAATCTATCAAACATGAAGTTGAACAAATGACATTTGATTGAAGTTATCCAAATAGCTTCTTTTAATGAAAACTTTGTTGTTCTAACCATGTCTTAACTTGATTTAATGCCTTATGTTGTTTCTGTTACATAAAGAATGTTGAGGAAGCTATTCAGGGATTGAATGGGACAATGATTAAGAAGCAGACCATGCACCTTTTTTAGGTAGTATTCTGGGAAATAAGCATGTGAGTTATATTTTCTTCTTCTCCTAACTTAATTTATTCGTAATTTGGTCCAGTTTGATTGTTGTATACTAAAACTTATAGTCTAAAATTTTTCATTGTAAACATGAACAGGAGTCATCAATTTAATGTTTTTATATCATCATTATTTAATGTTTTGTAAGTATGTTAGTTAGTCATGATTTGACTATGTGAATGTTATAATTAGTGTGGTTTTTAAATATTTTGATTTCCAATGCCCCATCTTAAATAACAATGTATTAAAAAATGAATGATAAACTTGACCATCATTATTCAATAACCAACAATGGTTTTTGAATTACCCAAGCAGTAATGACAGCCCAACAAGAACTTTAAGATTTCCAATATAAACAAAAGACAAAGAATCAGAGAAACCATTATAAAAACATTATTTCTCTTCTTATCATCACACAAGCAGCATCTTTGAAGAGGAAAAATCAAAATGAGTTCCAATGATATTGTCCAGGTCCAACAAACTTCAGATGTTCAACAACTTGTGCAGGTCCAACAAATTCACCAGGTTCAAGAGGCTGTAGAGGTCCAACAAGTTCACCAGGTCCAAGAGGTTGTAGAGGTCCAACAAGTTCACCATGTCCAAGAGACTGTAGAGGTCCAACAAGTTGTCCAGGACGAAGAAGCTGTCCAGACCCAACAAGCAGTCACATTGCAAAGAAGACAAACCAGGAGGAGAATAAGAAGATCAAAAAGAAGGATAAGGAGGAAAAGTACGTTCAATTTAGATGACGATGATGTAGCACCTTATGGTTGGAGTAACTTTATGTCAGTTAGGGCCTTTAGATTTGATAATTAAAACTTCAAGGTGTCTTTGTTGTCTTCAGTAATCAGGAGTTTAAGTTGACTTAAATATGAAACTTTCACTTTGAATGATAAAGACTTTATATTTTTGAATGATAATTTCCTTGATTTATTTTTTTTCATTTATGTGTTAGATCTAATGGTAGTTCATTGTTTTTATAGTTCTATTGAATTCACTAGATTCTGCTATTTATTATTTGATTACCATGGACATCTCTCCTACTATTCGACCAAGTAGTGAAAGTGTGTTGATCTGAGATATGTCTTACATAAAACCTTAAAATTCTGCATAATTTCTTTTTGATTGGAAAGACCACAGTCTGTAGTGGCTCGTGCTCTCACTGGACTAAAGTTTATCAGCACAACCGATGTAAGTGCAGAATGGTCTAAAGTTGAGAAAGAGTTTGAGAAGCTTACTGCTACCACAGATGGATATCTTCCTCGTGTCGTCTTCGCTAAATGCATAGGTAAGCCATTTCTACAGTATTGATTCAAATGATATGATAAGAACTTTGAATGCTATAACCAATGTTTTTTGGACAACGATTATTTCAGCTGTATCAGTTGTATTTGACAGTAAATCTCTACAATATCAAAGATTGCAGCAATCAAGTGATTAAAAACTTTGATTATAATTGTAGAGTAATTTGTAAGTGTTTCTTTGGATTTAATTTTAGGATTGAATGCGGAGTCTAAAGCGTATGCAGAGAAGCTTTTTGATACTCTTGCTCGGCAGTGAGGTATTCAAGGGGTTTCAATTAACAAGAACTAGCTTAGGCACTTCTAGGACTGTATTTCTGACCAGAGCTTTGATACTAGGCTCAATACATTCTTTGACATGTAATTCTTTCTTTTGGTTAATGTAAACATTTTGTTGCTAATGATGTTGTCAATCTATAAAATTATTAATGTAAACATTCTGTGATGCACATTTACATAACAAGACCATGTAATTCCAAAACATGAAACACAAATCATCATGTTAATGCTAATGATGTTGTCAATCTATAAAACTATTATATGACTTATTATATTTTCTTTAACAAGGAAGTTTTATGTTGATGTCAAGATTATTGATGGACGTGTTTTGAAATTCCATCTGAGATCCATGCTAGTTTTTTTCCAATTAAAATCTCAGTCCTATAATAGTGGTTTGACTTTGCAAGTTACAACTTTCTAAAAGACCATGTAGTACACATAATTTATAAGTAATCAAGTTTTGTAATGAATTTTTTTATTTAATTATGTTTTTAGGTGTTCTAGACTGGGCCGACGCTTAGCTCGCCAACAAGCAAGCCCAAACCCAATGAGGTTGGGCCCAAAAATATCACGCTAACGGGCAGGATCCCCGTCGAGCACGACGTCCCCCCGTCGGGCATGGGCCGACAACTATCGGGCAGGACCCTCGCATTCGTCCAGCCAGCCTCCTTCTTCCCCGTCGTCGGGCAGGATCCTCACATCCGACCAGCCACCTCTACCTATCCGGGGAACTCCTCGGCCCTTCCCCCACGTTCTCCACGTGTCCCTCACGCAAGGACACATCATAAAGTAACTATCCCATGTCTTGGAGATTCGGTCTTCCTCCTCCTGGATAGTGTGAAACAGTTACCCTAGGGCGAAGACCACGTCCTGGTCTTCACGACGCCACGTCAGCCCTACCAGTTACTAACATTGGGCCTGGCAGCCCAGCCCAGTGCTAAGTAACCGTTGGCCCTGCGCTGGGGGCTCACTATAAATACCCTCTTCACTAGAGGGTCAGGTAACTTAACTTCTTACTCTCTCTCTGTACTTGCTTCTACTCTGTCCATCACTTACTTTAGCATCAGAGTGTGTTTCAGGTACACCCCCCTCCTCTTCCACATCTTCGGTGAGCAGCTAGCAGATCAACGACGCGTGGCAGTTCATAGCTCCCCTTCTGGTCAGGTACGATCATTAGGTAATCAATGTTTTTTCTAATTTTTTAAATAAAAACTATTTTTTTATAACAAGATTATTTTTGTTAAACGCATTCCATGCATGATTATGTATTTGTTATAGATTTAACACATTCTATAGAAAAAACTTTACTGTTGATTTAAATATTTCCATAAATTATATTAAAACAAAACTAATATTTATATACGGGACAAAATATATTGTTGATTATAATATTTTTATATAGGGGAGAAAATATTATTATTAAAAACAGAAACAATTTTACTATTGATTCAAATATTTTTATAAATAGTATCAAAATATAATTATTATTTATATACGGAAAAAGATACATTGTTGGTTAAAATATTTTTATATTGGAAAAAATATTATTATTATACTGGTAGTAGTATGGTGTGTTCTCATAGGTCATATCAATAATAACTCACTGTAAATGAAAAGAATAAAATATTTAATTGATAGGATATGTGTTTGTTACATCTCTCATAATCAACTTTGAAAACTATTTTTTTAAGATGAATTCATAAATTTGTATTCCTGAAATGTGACTTTTGTGAAATGTTGGGTGGTTAGTTAGAATTACTATTGTTATAAACAGGAATAACTTTAATTTTGATCAAAATATATTTATATTTTATAAAATATAACTGTTATAAACGGAGACACCTTTAATTTTGATTCAATTATTTATATACGAAAATAAATATAATTGGTATAAATGACAACAACTTTAAATTTGATTCAAACATTTTTATATAAGTTGGATCATTCGTATCTGAATTTCAATTAAAAATGTTGTGATCCTTCATTACATTTGTATTTGTTTTTCTTTTTGTTTTTCCATATTCACTTTTGGCACTATTTTAAAAATGAAACGACTAATTAACCAACACTAACACATCTATTTTTTTGTCACATCTCCATCAATATATTTAATACTATGTTTCATACTTTTTCTTATATGTCCGCACGAGTATTCTACTAGTTATATAAAATTTTATTCGACTGAATTGGTACAAGTATAAAGAAGTTGTTAAATATAGTTTCAATACCAACTAACTAACTAGCTTTTGTAACTTATCTTGAGATTTCACATCCTCCCCCTTTAATTTAGAATTCTCCCTTGAATTCAGAAATTTACATGAATAAATGAGGATACAAATCTCGCATCTTCGATTCCAGCTCCCACATGGCCGCTCCTGGATGAGATTCCTCCCAAAGGACTTTCGCGAAGGGTATCTCGTTCTTCTTGGTTGAGGTTGAAAAGAGAGATTAACTTTGACTTCAACCGTATCCGAGAGGATACGGTGAAGTAAATTTGGAAAAAATTTCCTGAGTTGAGATACATGGAATGTAACATGAAGTCCATATATTGAAGATGACAACGGTAACTAGTAAGCTAGTTCACCTACCCGACTTATTATCTGATACGTTTCAATGTACCTCAGACTCAATTTCCTTGTTTTGAACGGTCCCTTTAGCCTTAACAGCAGAGTGACCTTTAAGAATAGATAATCTCCTTCTTCAAACTCTAACAGCCTTCACTTTCGATCCACATAACTATTTCGGCGGTCTTAGGCTTTCTTCATTTTCTCTTGGGTCATCCTTATTTTCTCTAGGTCTCTTGGATTATATCATGTCCAAGAATCCCTTTATCACCGACTTTTACAGAACACAAAGGCATTATATATTTCCTTCCGTACAACGCGTCATAAGGCGCCATTCCGATGTTTGAATGGTGACTATTTTTGTAGGTGAATTCAATTAAGGATAAATGGTCCTTCCAATTTCTCCCACTTTTCAAGATACATGCAAGATGGAAATGGAGCTTGATCATGAACTTCTTCCTTTCCTATTCTGGAATTCGCCTCTCTCTCTCTCTCTCTCTCTCTCTCTATATATATATATATATATATATATATATATATATATATATATATATATATATATATATATATATATATATATATATATATATATATATATATATATATATATATATATATATATATATATATATATATATATATATATATATATATATATATATATATATATATATATATATATATATATATATATATATATATATATATATATATAAGTTTTTAAACTTACTCCACATCATAACCTTTAAATTGAATCTAATCTAGTGGTTATAGAGTCGGGATCAACTTATTCAAAGAGTAAGTTTTTTAGCTTACTCTAAATCATAGTCATCAAATTGAATCTAATCTAATAGTTAATTAAATAAAAATGCTAATTAACCATTAAATTAGATTCAATTGATGACTATGATTTAGAATACGCTAAAAAAACTTACTCTTCGAGTAAGTTAATCCTCACTCATATATATATATATATATATATATATATATATATATATATATATATATATATATATATATATATATATATATATATATATATATATATATATATATATATATATATATATATATATATATATATATATATATATATTTCAAAATTTGAGTTTAGTGAGAAAAAAATGAAAAATAATAAAAATCCTCTCTAAATTGGCTTATATAGCGACCATGAGTAAAGTCTAGAATGCCCTTTTTATTTAGCCCTAATTGTTAATGATTTCAATCATTTTCTAATTAGGGGTTAGAGGTTTGATGGGGTTTGAGATTTTCTCATAATATGCTAATGCATCATTAATTGGATGATGATAAGATTAGAGAATTAGGTTATTACATGAAATATTATTGACCTGAATTGGTACAAATATAAAGAAGTTGTTAAATATAGTTTCAATATACCAACTAACTAACTAGCTTCTGTAACTGATTTTCAACCTAAATAAAAGTAGTTACAATAACTAATTGAAACTTAAATTAACAATGTGCACTAGACTTTTTCATCCTCCTCTCAAGTTGAAAGATATATGTTAAATAATCCCAACTTGAAAACAAGATTGTTGAAATGTAATTTAGGAAGTGCCTTTGTAAAAGAGTAAACTAGATGATCTTGAGATATCATATGTATTAGCTTGATAAAACCAATTTGAACATGCTAGCTACCTTATAAAAAGATAGAGTGGTATGTTAAAAGCTTTGAATAGATTTTTAAGCCAAAGCAATTCAGAAGCTACATTATTAATGCTTTATATTCTGCTTCTATAGAGGATCCAATCATTGTGTTTTGTTTTTCAGATCTTCGTGCAATTAGAACATTTCCTAACTAAATAGAGAAACCAGATATGAATTTATGAGATACTTGACAAATCCCCCAATATGCATCAACATATGTAGTAATAGATATGCTAGGTATGCTATGAAATAAAATAACAGATCTTGGAGTACCCTTAAGGTACTTCAACAATTAATTTATAGTCTGCAAATGAGAAGTGCGGGGTGTAGCCATGAATTGGTTGAGCTTGTTCACAATAAATGTAATACATGGTCGCGATATTGCGAAATACAGGAATTGAATTTTCTCCAATGCTCTCTCTCATGTGTAATTATAAGTTATTGAATTAATCTAACCATTAAAAAACAAAAACAAATGATATTTAAAGAAAGGATAATGTTAACTTGTGCCCTTGGGGCACATGTTAAGAAAACCATTTATAGTAAATTTGCATTGGAAAAAATTATTTAAAAATTAATTTTATATTTTAATTAAAGTTTATACACAATTTCCAAGACAATGTTTCTTAATTTAGTTCTTAACATGTGCCTCAAGGGCATAAGTTAACATTACCCTAATTTAAAAGATAAGTCAGAGGAATTTAACATTTAATTGACCTGTATTTTTTATTCTTTAAAGGGGATGTTAATTCATTTTATGCTTTATGTCTTTGCTTTTTTTTTTTTTTCTTTTTTTAATTAATAATAAAATATTATATTTTAATAGATATCATTTATATAAATAGAGATGTGATTGAAAGAATTGTTTTTAAGATTAAAAAAATATAAGATGGGGGGTTTGAATTGGATTTTAGATATGATAGTGTAAAAATAGAGTGCACCTAAGAAGAGGATGAATTAGATACTTTGAAATTTTCTGAATTTTAAAGAAGTGTTTCTTTATTTTATTGATTTGACGTAAGGTTATGAAAGCAGTAAAGTGCGAAAAATAAAGAACGCATAAGATTTATACTAGTTCCACTCACAATTCGAGATTTATACTAGTTTTAACTAAACCAAAAAGGCAAATCAGCTTGTGATTTTACTATACAGAAAAAGAAAACAATCATTTATTTTTTCAACTCTCTTATTTTCAACAATCTTGAATAACAATGTACTGATACAACTATCTGAGTTTTGATAAATGAAAGTTTGAAACAATAGGGTAAAATAAATCATAACTTGTAGAATTTCTTCTCTTTCGATCAATATGATATATCACAATATATTTCTAAGCGCTCAAGAACTTTTCACATTATTTGGTTTATGAAAATAATGCACAAGTTCTTGATGCTTGAAAATTTATTGATCTAGTGAAATATAATGAGATGTTTTTCGGTGAGATTTTGAAAAAGGTAAATTGATCCGATAAAATAGATCTCATTTTATATTGCAATTCACGTCTTTTTTAATCAAGAAATAGCTCTTGATGATTCATGATAAGGTGTGAAATTATTATGAAAAGCTATAATGAAGGAGTCATGAAAAGATGTATTTAATGAAAGTATTTTTCTGAATTTTCATGGTGGCAATCGATTGTAGGGGATACATAATCGGTTGCACCCTTTTGCACGTTGAAAAAAAATTGAAATATAAAGCTATGTCCATCGATTTTAAGGACCATGCAATCGATTGAAGCAAATAAAAAAATTTCAAATACAAATGATGGCAATCGATTATCATGGTCATGCAATCGATTGCTTGGATTAAAATTTTAATTTTCTCAAAAGGAAAGTTATGCAAAATATTTTCTAAGTTAAAAAATGCAATGACATTATTTTTTAAGATATGAAATATACTAATTTTTAGATGTTTGAGCACTTAAGAGAATAGGAATCATGTGATACCATATTTTACCATCTTTGCTTGATCATCTATATCTTAGTCATTTGAGAAGTTTCTTCATTCTTCATTACTTGATCATGTCTTCACCATCTTAGTTGTCTTCATCAAAATATTTTCATTGAAAGCTTGAATTTATAGATGTCGTTTTGACAAACCAATCACAAACCAATGATAAGAAGAATAATGATAGAAATACATAAGATTTTTATATTGGTCCACTATTAACTAAGTTAGTTCAGCCCACTCGTCAGAGTGATTTTTCCTTCTCACAAGGTCTTAATCCAATAATCAATCAGATTACAAACTCAAAGACCATTAATGACTTCTTGAGGCTACAAACTAAATTTAGTCCCTAAAGAAAAACTCAAAGATCAATTGTCAATGACTTCTTGAGGCTATATATTATACATAGTCCCTTAAGAAATTTAACTAAAGTTATAATATAAAGATTGTGTATTTACAAGAATGTTTCTTAACAATTAGATACACAAAATGAATTTCAGAATTTACGCTTAAGAAAATATGCAAAATAAAAAGACTTAAGTGTAGTGAGTGTTGTAATTGTTGTTCTTCTTTTCGCATATCTATTTTTCACAATTCCTTGTCCTCTTTAAATAGATGATGAATAGTACCGTTGGAGAATAGAATTGGAAACTTCTTCAATTTCATAGCTGTAATAAAGGTATACGGCTGAGTTGTGAATCTTGGAGATCTATTGGTAGCACATTCCTTAATAATTCCAGCATATTTGTCCTTTTAAGGAAACATTTGATTTCGCCGCTTGAATATACGATTTCCAAGAATATCATTTCAATCATTATTCTTTCAATCATTGGCTTCATATTTAAGATGATTTTAAGTTTGACCAGAGTTAAGAGCCTTGAAGATTAGACTTTAGAGTCTAGTGAAAATGAGGCTTGGATTTATCAAAGTAGATTTGGATTGTCTATTCCATAAGCATTGACTTGGTTATCCAGATGGTTGACTATTAGTTAAGTACTTCTTCGTATTTCAACCTTGGTTTAGAATTTGATGATGTCCAGAGTCTGCTTTCGTCAAGAGTCCAAAGTCTGCTTTCGTTCATAGTCTGCTTAGTCTAGAGTCCAGAGTCTGCTTTCGTTATCTTTAAGATTCTAGACACTTAATGAAACTATTAGAGTAAGAAAATGTTATTTATACTTTTTCATCATAAGAATTCAAGGATTGTAGTATTAGAACTAAACTTGTTCCAACAACCTCCCCCTTTTTGATGAACAATTTTGAGTTAATAAATAATCAATAAAAATCAGAGTTAGGTTTGTAAGCTCCCCCTGAATTTTAGACCTTCAAAATTTTCTTAGCTTAAGTATACAGAGTGAGGTTTGCAAGCTCCTCTCTTGAGTTTAAGACTTGGAAATTTTTTATTTTCAATAAAAACAATAATCATATAATTTGTCCAACAAAAATGTTAAATGTTTGGGATTTATATCATAGGATAAAAATGAATAAAAATCACATTGTTTCTTCCCCTTTTTCATCAATAAAAAATATATAGATAAAACTTGAAGAAAAATAATATTGATTGAAAAGGAAAACAAATACTTCATTAATCAGTCAAAATTAGATAGTTTGTGTAATGCCCCATATTGCTTTTAGGATTACCGACTGACCCCACAAACCAACACAAGTCTTTTCAGCATGCTTTGTCCTCAATCACACGCTTTCCAGTAAACTTCTCAGAAGGTCACCCATCCCAGAATTGCTCCAAGTCAAGCACGCTTAATTGTGGAGTTCTTATGAACGGGCTAGCTCCAAGTCAAGCACGCTTAATTGTGGAGTTCTTATGAACGGGCTACCGAAAAGAAGATGCATCTTGTTGGTATAGGTAGTACCAATTAATCCTTATAAGCCTTCATTCAACCATGTTGTCCCATACCTGCATAGCCTCAGGATCCCTCTCATTCGGATGTGAATTCGTTTTTCCCCTAGAAGGGGCTAGGAGTGTCTCATTGTCATGCCTCATGACACCGACAACCACTCCCTCGCCCACGGGTGTTACATGTAACCATCGTCCTCTTTCACCTCAGGTGTTACATGCCCACCAGCTTCCGCTTGGTTCATCCCCGAACCACATCGTACTAGGAGAGGTATGGCTCTGATACCATTTGTAACGCCCCATATTGCTTTTAGGATTACCGAATGACCCTACAAACCAACACAAGTCTTTTCAGCATGCTTTGTCCTCAATCACACGCTTTCTAGTAAACTTCCCAGAAGGTCACCCATCCCAGAATTGCTCCAAGTCAAGCATGCTTAACTGTGGAGTTCTTATGAACGGGCTACCGAAAAGAAGATGCATCTTGTTGGTATAGGTAGTACCAATTAATCCTTATAAGCCTTCATTCAACCATGTTGTCCCATACCTGCATAGCCTCAGGATCCCTCTCATTCGGATGTGAATTCGGTTTTCCCCTAGAAGCTGCTAGGAGTGTCTCATTGTCATGCCTCATGACACCGACAACCACTCCCTCGCCCACGGGTGTTACATGTAACCATCGTCCTCTTTCACCTCAGGTGTTACAGTTCGGATGAGAGAATGATGGAGACAAGAAGGGAAAAGGACTAATGAGCAGAGGGTCAAACTCCAGAAGTAATCTTTCTAGACTTCTGCCTTTAACCATTAGTGCTTTCAGCTTCATTAAGCTTCAAGATCCAATGGGTTATAAGAGCATCAGTTACACCAAATTTTTGCACCTTTTTAACTACTCCTTCTTGAGAGAAAAGTTTTAAGAGAACTCGTCCATAAGAAATGAAAAAATATATTTCCTCGCAAGAGGCCATGATCTTTGACTTCGTGAAGTTGAAGATGGTGAGAGGTAGGATAAATTTAACCCTTGTTAGGAGAAAGTACATGAGATATTTGTCATCAAAAGTAAGCAAGTCTATATCCTTTCTCTTGGAAGGAAATTTGACACAAAAAATTGATGCCAAATTTTTTCCATTGGAGAGAGAGTAGAGGCACTTGCAGAATTTTCAAGGTTGGCATAAATACACTTTAAAATGTTGAAGAGGAAGGGGTTTTTGCTTCTAAACTGTTTAACGCAAATACCATTATCTTCACACTTTATTTCTTTAGAAATAAGTGGTCGAGTAATGACAATTGGGAATCCAAAGACATCATACTAGATTCCAAGAGCATTCTGGCTGATTTTCTTAATGGATGCTTTTACCCAAAATTCTTTGACAAGAACAAGGTAAATAGGTCCATAGAGCATGTGAAAGTAGTTTTCCCACTGTTGAGAAGAGACAGTTCCTTGAAGATCAAACCCTTGTTCATTTAGTTCTTCAAAAACAAAAATTTTTTCATTTATAGTGAACAAGAGGTTTTTGTCACCCATGAAAGTTACAGAAGCCATTTAGGGTTTAGGGTTAAGATGCAAGAGAAAATAAGATTTTTTAGATAAGGTTTTGAGAAGACAAGAGAGGTTATTATGAGGAGTGAATAGTAGAAAAGATGTATAAATAGAGTGGGAAATGAAGTGTAAAATACTTAAAACGAATCAAGGTTCAGAGTTAAGACGAAAGAGAACTCAACCGCCACCTCGAAAACCCTCAGTAATAGCTTCTATGATAAGGCACGTTAAATGGCAAGCTTGATAGAAGAAATCATTACTATTCTATAAAGAGGAAATAATTAATGACATAAGGGGCGTCAAAACTTGATTTTTATTTTACCAAAAAAAAAAAACTCATAAGGGTCAATCAAGCGTTTTTTACAGCTAAAAGATTTAGTTGGACATCTGTCACACCTCTTAGCCACAAACAAAAGCACTTGATTTTAACCATTAATATAACTCAGAGTCTAGAAGACAGAAAATCCTAGAGGGATTTTGACTTATGACCTTTTGACCCAGAGAACCTTTTAACTTCAGAGGGGTAGTTGGGTCAGAGTCATGTTTTCCCAATATCACATTTTAACCCTCCAGAGGCTACACATATTGATATTTATCATTTAATCTAGACAATTTTTCATTTTTAAATTTCTATAAATAAGAACAAATCTATCTTCAGCAAGAGGTTTTGCAAAAATATCAGCCCATTGATGGTTTGTATCAATAAATTTTAAGTGTAAAATTTCTTTCTGAATATACTCTCTAATAAAGTGATGTTTTATCTTATTGTGTTTAGTCTTAGAATGATAAATGGGATTCCTAGACAAGCAAATAGTAGAAGTATTATAATAGGACATATGAATGTTACTCTCTTTTAGTTGATAATCATCTAGTTGACTCTTCATCTAGAGAATTCGTATGCTATAACTAGTTGGTGCAATGTACTTATAGTGAAATGGTTGATTGTTTCTTGTTGGACCACATGATTAAATTGTCACTGAGTAATTGACAACTTCCACTGGTGTTTTTTCTTTCAAGTCTATCTCCAGCATAATCAGCATCCAAATATCCTCCTAACTTGTAATCTTCTGATTTATTATACACTAATGATTAAATTAAAAGGATGAATTAAATTAACTACACAATTAAAATTACTATAATAATAAATAAATTAGAGTTGAGTGGTGTGAAGTTAGTAGTCAAAGAGGAAAAACGTAAACAATAAAAGGCCATAGAAATAAAACTCTGTATAAATCATAAGTTAATAAATAATAATAATGATAAAAAATATATTAAACAAAAAAATTAAAAAAATAAATAAAAGGGGTGCCCCTTTCTTGTTCCATCTTAAAAGTGATGACAATGGAATATACATATTTTTTTATTTTTTATATTTATTTTATTTATTTTATAGTATTATTTGTTTTAATGTGAATATAAGATTTTTTATATACTTATTTTCTATAATTTGAATTTAAATAAGAAGAAAGGTTGTGATTTGTTTTGTTGTTAAAACAAGAAAACTCAATTATGTGAATCAAAACCTAAATGAAAATATATCAAACAAAAATAAGGAAACTTAAAGAATCAAAGGAACAAACTAACGGATCATGCATCACATCAACATAATTCACAAAAAAATAAATAAACTGATTTTCTATATAATTATCAGGTATTTAATAAAATATTAAACAAATCAATAGTTGAGACAATAAAGGAGGAACCAACCTACGAGTGTCGCTACTGCGAAAATCGGCGCCGGCTGACAGAAGAGTCGCCACCGTGCGTTATTTATCCCACGGGAGGGAAAGGAAACGCTCAGAGTAAACCTCGCACAACACGGGAAAGGTATGGTCGTCGCAACCAAAACCTGGGTTCGGGAGTCGGTTACGCAAGGGGAAGGTATTAGCACCCCTCACGTCCGTCGTACTCGACGGGATCCACGCTTGTTTTCGGGTATGGATTGTTATTCTATCTAAACTAAAGGTCAAGGGTTAAAAAGAAAGAGAATGAAAATAAAAATGACTCGGCAAAGTATCGCACTTTATGCCTACGTATTCCCGCCTGGAACGAGAAATCAGAGTCAACGTAGTTCGCCTACCTACGGGAAAGGAGGGGAAGGTTGCTCGCTAGGATATCGCATCCTATGCCTACGTACTTTCATACAGCATGAAAGATCAGAGCAAACGTAGTTCGGACCACGTTCGACACAAGTCTGTCTTGGTTGATTTTATTCCTTCTGAAAAAGGTTTTCTTGATTAGCAGTCCCGGCGGACAAAAATGACGTTTTGATGAGTTCACATTCTTTTACGGAAGAAGTGTCTTTTATTGGGTTTGAAATCTTTATGGTGTTTTTCTGTTTGTTTTGAGAAAGAAGAGACAGAACTCTAACCTATGGTTGCGAAGGGAAACAAACTAACCTAATGTTATCATGCATGGGTTAAGACCTAATGTCTATCATGCTCCTCTCTTGCACAGAGAGAAACAGGGATCCTAAGGGAGTAGACGGAAACAACAACAATATCAGATATAGACAGTAATACGGTAAAATGCATGAATGCAACAATACAAGCGAGGCAAGGGATTCTCACTCAACCTCGAACCTGGAAAACAATAGGCAAAAGTGAACAGGCTTCACCTTCAACCCAATAAGGTAAACAGCAAACGATACAGTCCAGAAAACCAATCAATACATCAAGAATGAAATACAGCAAAAATAAACAGCTACAACAGCTCTGCATCAATACCAGTCTTCAAGTCATCTCCAATCAACTACAAGCTTCAACAAACATCATTCTCCATCTCCACAGCTTTCCAGCAATGTCTTGATCCTTAGCCTTCCATCTGCAATGGCTTTTCTTCAGGTCTCAGTCTTCAGGAGAATCATCAGTCACCCAGATGAAGTGAATGAATGTTAGACAGTTAATTACCTACCAAGGGTGGTTCATGAACTATTAACATTAAACAGAAAATTTCTCTCAAAAGTTCTATCTTTCAAATACATTCACTGATCCTTCCAAAGGAAGGAGGTGGATATTTGAAAGAGAGTTTGAATCATAGAGAAAGGATGGATGCAGACAAAGCATTCCATGTTTGGGAAACAAGCTTTCTAATCTAGGGCTCTGCCTAGCTCCTAAACCCTAATCCTCACCAGCTGCTAGCAGGAATCCCCTCTCCAATCTCTGGAGGTTGATCTTTAGGCTCTGGATCTCTAATGGTCTTCATCTCCTCAAGTCTTCAGCTTCCCCAATCCCAGACAATCCCAATACCCACACAGACAAATCAATAATCCCCAGAGGGCACACCACACCAATCAATCAAATATAGCAGTAATATATCAGTAGCAGTAGGGGAATCCTAGTGATTTCTAAGGGGATCTATCCTATACCCATAGCCCCTATAGTCCCATAGCTAAACTATTTAATCCCTAAATCCTGAGGGAAATGAACTACTTCTCCTAAGTTGTCACTTAAAACCCTAATTTGTTCATGTTGTTTGCACCGAAACTAATCAACTAAAACTAACTCCTAAAAATATGAATTAAATTGCATCCACAAGTTGAATATCTAAACTAAACAACCTAAAAATAATGGACAAAAATATTAAAGCATTGGTTAGAACAAAAATCAACAAATTTATGCATGAAATGAAACTATTTAAAATGCTATTTATTTGGAAAATATGAGAAAAATATCAAATAAAAAATAAAATGCAATTTTTATTTTTTATAATTTTCTAGACCCTTTAAAGAAAAATATGCAAAAAGAACCATCAAAAAATAATGATTTTTCAATTTTATATGATTTTTATAAGATGCATAAAAAATGAAAGAAATTAAAAAGAATTAAAAAAAAGAAATAAATGGGGGGTGAGAATAGCAGGGCCAAACAGTTCAAGTTAGTGGGCTTCACACGCGTGGGGGTGTCAATAGCATCTGAGCCCATTTCCCTTCCACTAAATGAAACGGTGCGTTTCGTTATTTGAAATCTCCCTCCGTTTTCAGCTTTAATCGTGGCCGTTAGATGATTCCTCCAGTCAAAGGTCAAAGTGTAATCGTGTGGCCTAGGGGTTGTCTTCAACCTCCAGCAAACCCTAGGTCCTGAAACTTCCTCACCATGCGCGAATTTCCATCTCTCTGTTCTCCCTCCATGCACCACGAAATAACACGATTCCAAAAGCAATTTTGCTCTAATTTCTTCCCTCTACACAACCATAACAATGATTCTTTCTAGAACTCAACATACAATCGAACCCGATGAGGATAACAGTTTGATTCCACCATGATCACCTGATATCCATTGCTTCAATTCTTGCTCAAATCTATCCTAACATGCTCTATATCTCACACTGATCATTTCAAGCTATTAACCTATGATTATCGTGCCTTAATCCAAGAGTTACAAGCCTTAACAGAATTGATACATCATGCTCAAACTTCATGAAACTTCTCCAAAATCATCCCAATCAATCCTCTATCCTATCTTAACCATTCTACCCTATCAAAACCCTAAGATTCTAACTAATTCATGCAATACGAAGAGAAAACAAACCTGGTGCAATTGGTGAAAACAGGTATGCAACTCTTTGAATTTGGTGCTTGCAGTGATTGAAACTTGCTCAGTAACCTTGATGATGACTTCTGTATGCAGTGATTAGTGTGTAAACTTCATGAATCTTGTTCTTGAGAAGTTCTTGCAATTTGGATGGTTGTCTTGAATAGCACAATTCTTCCTCCAATTCTACCAATCTTGATGTGGATTATGGTGTTTGAATGATGATGATGAAGATTCAATCAAAAGATAAGAGGATTGATGGAGATTTGGGAGAGTTTGTGAAGCTTATGCAAAAATGAGAAAGTGTGTAAAACTTGGGGTTTTGAACAAATGAAATCACCAACCATGGCATGAACTATCCCTTATCAATATATAGGTGAGGTTAGAACCTCCTAGAAACTTGGAGAAGTTTCCCTTGCATTCTTTCTCTTGAATTTGGTTCATGTTTCTTCCATTGCAAGCAACCATGGATAACTCTTAAAACATGAACTAAGCTCAAAATTTCACTTTAGCCAATGTCTTTAAAATGATCTTTCCATTCAAAATGACCTATAAATTTGGTTCATTTGGCCAAGATATGAAAAATCTCATTTTTTAAGGCCATTTTTATTCATTAAATCCAACAATTTTGAAACCTTGTGCTATGAATCTTTCCAATCTCTCATAGTCACTTTTCTAGACTCAAAATGTCATTTGGAACAAGTTTGATGTTGTAAAGTTTTCCATTTGAAGCTTCCTTGTATGAGTTTTGGGCATAGGTTAAAATGACCTGTAATTCACAAATGACCAAAATACCCTTTGCTTGCCAAGACCATAAGTAGAGTTCCACACATCCTATGAAGGCATACCATACCATTCTAGAAAGCTAAGACAATGAGGAACAACTCTTATGTTGACCAGAAATTCATTTGAAATCTCCTTGAGGGGTAAAAATAGCTTGGAAGCCAAGTCACTTTCACAGACAAAATTTCAGACACCTCAGATGACCTGTAACTTGCAAAGACCATAACTTGAGTTCTATAAATCTCCTTGATGTCTAGATACTCCCCATGCTCTCCATTCACAACTCATAATTCCCTTGTTGATCCTCAGACACCCTCAGTTAGGAGATATACTCAATGCTTGATCCACTGAACTCCCTGCTTTCAAATTCTTTTCTGATGACTTGAATGAGATTGAATTAGGATAATAACCTCTTGATAGGCCTCTAGAGATGATAATAATGATTGGTCCCCTGTTGGATGACTTGCTATGCTTGTGCTATGCAGAGGGTTAGGCTATGTACATGACTCTATATGCAAATGCTAATGATATTGAAACATAAACCAAGTGAATAAGGTTGAGCAAATTTTAGGGTGCAACAGCTGCCCCTATTCAAGCGACTCGGACCCGATTGGGTGAAGAGCCCGGAGCCTTCAGACCTTCGCGGTACAAGACGGTTGAATACCAGTGAAACCAGAAATTTGCCAACTGCAGAAATAAACTGCGCCACTGCTTGGGGAACGACATTCATCCGCTGAATCTGACTGCTACAGTAACCCACTGATCTCGTGCTGGGGATTATTTTCATCAGCCTGAAAAAGATTTTATCATCGCAGAGATAGAATTTTGTCCATGCTAGGACTCCAACTGCCATCAACTCGAGAAACTTCAACAGGTTTGCTGGGGATGGCTCGTCTGCCTTCTCGTCAGAAATAAACCGTCCACGTTAGGAATAAACTCTTCCACGTTAGGAATACCACCTTTCCACGTTAGAAATCAAACTTGTCCCCATTAGGACTGCATCGTCCACGTTAGGAATGAACTTCTTCTTCGTCAAACTCTTCCACGTAAGGAATACGTCTTTTTTTAAATATGTCCACGTCAGGACTAAACTCCTTCCACGTCAGGAACACGCTCTTTCTTTCCACGTCAGGAATACAAGCCTCTTTCCACGTAAAGAATACCATCTTTCCATGTAAGGAATCACATTTCGATTTGAATTTGTCCACGTAATGACTCCAATTTTTCCACGTAAAGAATATCATTTTTCCACGTAAGGAAACCACACTCTTTCCACGTCAGGAATAACTTTTCTTTCCTCGTCAGGAATCACCATCTTTCCACGTTAGGAATCAAATTTGTCCCCGTTAGGACTGCATCGTCCATGTTAGGACCCACCGTTCCGCGTAGGGAATAACTGTTCCACGTGAGGAATCATGACTTTTCCCCGTAAGGAAACCACAATCTGATTTGTCCACGCAAGGACTCCCATCTTGATACGTCCACGTAAGGACTCAATCTTTCCACGTAAGGAAACATATTTTGATTCGTCCACGTAAGGGCTCACATCTTCATCTGATGGAATAATGGAACCTGTCCACGTCAGGACTCGCGCGTCTTCGACTTGCTGGGGAAATAAGACTTTGTCCACGCCAGGACTCATACTTTGCCAACAACACGAAGAAGGATAAATTTGTCCACGTCAGGACTCTCGTATCTTGTCATCACGAAGCAATATAAACTCGTCCACGTCAGGACGCACATTTCACCGTCACGAATAAAGCTATCTGCTGGAAATAAATTTTCCACGCCAGGACACCAACACAAAGAACAATCAACCTTCGCCCACGTCAGGACTCCACACCCAATCAATACCGAGAACTCGAGCCTGTCCACGTTAGGACTAACACGCATCGTCAACTTGAGGAAATGTCCACGTTAGGACTCCACATTCCAACAATCGTCTCTAGCACAAAGAAATCCCGTCAATAAAATTGTCCACGTTAGGACTCATCCTTCCATTGGCCCGCGAACTTCTTATCACTGACGTCACAGCAACCTTGAGGCTGACTCTACAGGGGACATTTGGAAACCAAACTTCCGGACGCCCGTTCTGATAACCGGCGGTAGCCTCTAAAATTCTGATTCATAAATCCTTTGATAACTAATAGCTCTGCTCGGGGGATAAGGGGAAACTTATCCTGCTGACTCTGTGGGGAATAGCGCCAAAGCTGCTTTTTGATTTGCTTGAGCAAGGGCTCTTTCTACCTGCAAGAAGAACAATACTTGAAACAAACGGTTAGCCAACCTAGTTTATGTTTCGAAAATGCATACGTCCGACAATGATGCAATGCTCCATTCGGCGTGGAAATGCTACGCTTTTATTTGGTGGATGCAAATGCAGACTCAAATTGCTGAGTACAGAAACTGCTTCAGCCAAATAAATACTGAAGATAATGCCAACTCCGCTGGGGATAGCCAGATGCTATAGAATTATTCCAGCAAAATAAATGCTGGAAGGGTGAAGTCGACTCAGCTGGGAAATTGGGGACTTGAACCAATCACCTCGTTGAAGCGATACCCTGCTGGGGAATGTAACTTTGCTGGAGAGTAGCAGATGCGCCGGGTATGATTGAACTTCTGCGGGAAAGTGAACGGGTATCACACGGTGTTTCGGCAAAATAAATGCCATAATCCACACCAACTCTGCTGGGGAGAGTCTTAATCTTCGAGTTCCACTGGAAGGAATACTTGCTGAGAAGAGAATTCCGCTGGGGATGGGATGATCCTCTTGGGAAAAAATCAATTGAATCCGCTGGGAAGAGTAAATGACCCTGCGGGAAAAGTAAACTGCCTGAATACAGCTCACCAATCTAAAATATTAATCTTCTGAGGCTAAACCCCTCTGCTCGAGACAAGGGGTCCCTCCGGGGGACACCATACTGCCTGAACACAGCCTATAATTTTGGAATTGCCAATTCTGCTGAGAATAAATGGCTTTGCTGGAGCATGTCCTCTTGGATAGGCTACGACTAGCTGGGGAATTTTATCCTTCTTCAGGAAGAACATGCATGACCTGCGTGGAGATCAAGTCTTTCGATCATCTCCCTCGTACGGTTGTGAAACCTGCAACAACACAAACAAGACAAAACAAGCCTATACAACCAAATCGATTCAGGTTAGTGACGTTATTTTCAGTTAATTCAAAGCTTTAGCAATTGTTGGCAAGGGCCAGTGACATTATACCCATGCTAGTTTCAATAAACTTAGGCGCTTTATCATGCACAAAACAGTAAAGAACTAACATCAAGTACTGAATAACATATTTTATTGATTGAGCCCCTGAATGGGCAGAGTTCGTACACGGAATGTAACTCCTGAAAAGAGGAAGCTACACAAAGCAAATATACACGTATGCACAAGAAACATAAATATATTGACAAACTAAATTTGTACACATGTCGGCAACGGGATGCAGATGAACACCACGAACTGATCCTCCTATGACTCATCCGACTCTAATGCTTTCCCGGTATTCACACTTCTGAAGAGGTTGTACCAGATAACCGATCCTTTAGGTATTCTCCCGCACTGATGCTCATTGCAATATCAAATTCGGACCGCAGTCATTTGCTTTTCAAATCCCTAACTTTTGCGTGAACCGCCCTTTACGGGTTTTCAGTTCACCGGGATACCCTTTTTTGCCGAAGCCGCCCAGTGTAGGTTTTCAACTTCGCGGGTGTACATTTTTCAATTTTATCCCTAACTTTTGCCCGAACCTTTCATTCTGTTTTTGGTTCGCCAGGATGCCCCATTTTTGCCTGGACTCTTTTTTTTTTTCCAGCGGGTCAATTTTAAGCAAAGTATTTTTTAACCGCGTCCGAATTTACAGGTGACGTGAAGTCTTCGCCGTCCATGGTGGACAACAACAACGCTCCTCCTGAGAAGACTTTCCTGACAACGTATGGCCCTTCGTAATTGGGGGTCCACTTGCCCCTGTGATCTGCTTGCGGCGGGAGAATCCTTTTCAGCACAAGGTCGCCCGTCTGAAAGCTTCGCGGATGTATCTTCTTGTCGTATGCTTTCTTCATTCGGCTTTGGTACAAACGACCATATGCTAGAGAAGCTAGCCTTTTCTCATCCATCAAACTCAATTGGTTCAACCTGTCTTTTACCCATTCTGCCTCGTCCAGCTGAACGTCTCGCAATACCCTCAGAGAAGGGATCTCAACTTCCAATGGTAATACCGCTTCCATTCTATACACTAATGAGAACGGGGGTTGCCCCGGTTGATGTGCGTACCGTCGTACGATAACCGTGCAAAGCGAAAGGCAGCATCTCGTGCCAATCCTTATAGGTCACCACCATTTTCTGAACAATCTTCTTGATATTCTTATTGGCCGCCTCAACAGCGCCATTCATCTTGGGTCGGTACGGGGAGGAGTTGTGGTGTTCGATCTTGAAATTCTGACAGAGCTCCTTCATCATTTTGTTGTTCAGGTTCGAACCGTTGTCCGTGATTATCCGCTCGGGGATCCCATATCGGCAAATGATATCTCTCTTGATGAATCTGGCCACCACTTGCTTCGTTACATTGGCGTAGGACGCCGCTTCCACCCACTTGGTGAAATAATCGATTGCTACTAGGATGAACCGGTGCCCGTTAGAAGCCGTCGACTCGATCTTTCCAATCATATCGATTCCCCACATCGAGAATGGCCACGGAGATGACATTACATTCAGGGGACTCGGAGGCACATGAATCTTATCAGCATAAATTTGGCACTTATGGCACTTCCTTGCGAATTTGAAACAATCCGTCTCCATAGTCAGCCAAAAATATCCTGCTCTCAGCAGCTTTCTCGTCATAGCATGCCCACCAGCATGCGTACCAAAGGTACCTTCGTGTATTTCCTCCATGAGCAGCTTTGCCTCTTTTTCGTCTACACAACGCAACAGCACTAAGTCGTGGTTTCTTCTGTATAAGACGCCATCTGGATTCAAATAGAAGTTACCCGCTAATCTCCTGAGAGTCTTCTGATCCTGACTGTATGCCCCAGCCGGGTACTCTTTATTTTTCAGGAAATTAAGGATGTCAAAATACCACGGTTTGTCGTCGGATGCTTCATCAATAGCAAACACATAGGCTGGCCTGTCAAGCCGAGAGATAATGATTCTGGGAGCCTCGTTCCAGAAATTGACTTTGTACATGGAAGACAAAGTGGCCAGGGCGTCAGCCATTTGATTCTCGGCTCGCGGTACGTGATGCAATTCCACCTTGTCGAAGAAAGGCAACAATCTCCTTGCATAATTCATGTAATGTATCAAGTTGGGCTGACGTGTCTCCCACTCCCCTTTGATCTGATTTACCACCAGAGCTGAGTCTCCGTACACGTCTAAATTCTTGATTCGCAAATCAATGGCTTCTTCAAGCCCCATTATACAAGCTTCGTATTCGGCCTCATTGTTGGTAACTGCAAAGGTCAATCGGGCAGTAAGCGGGATGTGCGACCCGTGTGGCGTAGTGATGATTGCCCCTATTCCGCTACCGTAAGCATTCACAACTCCGTCAAATATCATCTTCCATTTGGAACCCAACTCTGGTCCCTCGTCTGGCAACGGCTCTTCACAATCTTTCATCTTTAGGTACATGATATCCTCATCAGGAAAATCAAACCTCATCGATTGGTAATCTTCAATAGGCTGCTCTGCCAGATACTCGAACAACACACTCCCCTTTATAGCCTTTTGCGAGACGTATTGGATGTCATATTCAGTCAAGACCATCTGCCACCGGGCAATTCTTCCTGACAACGCCTGCTTTTCGAATACATATTTGATAGGATCCATCTTCGAGATGAGCATGGTTGTATGATTCAGCATGTATTGCCTCAAACGCTTGGCGGCCCAGGCTAGCGCGCAATAAGTTTTCTCGAGCATTGAGTATCGAGATTCACAATCTGTAAATTTCTTACTCAAATAGTAGATCGCATGCTCTTTTCTCCCTGTCTCGTCGTGTTGACCGAGAACACAACCCATGCTTCCCTCAAGAACTGTCAAATACATGATCAAGAATCTACCTGCCACTGGGGGTATCAAAATAGGAGGCTCCTGCAAATACTTCTTTATTTTATCGAACGCCTTTTGACAATTTTCGTTCCACGTTACAGCTTGATCTTTCTTCAACAGCTTGAATAATGGTTCACACGTGGCAGTTAGGTGAGATATGAACCGAGCGATGTAGTTCAACCTCCCTAAAAACCCGCGCACCTCTTTTTCTGTTTTAGGCGTCGGCATTTCTTGTATCGCTTTTATTTTAGCAGGATCGACCTCTATTCCTCTTTCGCTTACGATAAACCCCAACAGCTTACCCGATCTCACCCCGAAGGTGCATTTGTTAGGGTTCAGTCTCAGCCTGAACTTCCTAAGCCTTTTGAATAACTTCAGCAGATTCACCAGATGTTCTTCCTCTGTCTGGGATTTGGCAATCATATGGTCAACATAAACTTCGATCTCTTTATGCATCATGTCATGAAAAAGAGTCGTCATCGCACGCTGATATGTTGCCCCAGCATTTTTCAAACCAAAGGGCATCACTTTGTAGCAAAATGTTCCCCAAGGCGTTATGAAAGTGGTCTTCTCCATATCCTCTGGCGCCATTTTAATCTGATTATAGCCTGAAAAGCCATCCATGAAGGAGAATACGGAGTATTGAGCAGTGTTATCAACTAACACATCAATATGAGGAAGCGGAAAATCGTCTTTTGGGCTTGCTTTATTCAAATCTCTATAATCCACGCACATTCGAACCTTGCCATCTTTCTTTGGCACTGGTACGATGTTAGCAACCCATGAGGGGTATTTCGTCACAGCCAGGAAACCAGCGTCCCACTGTTTTTGAACTTCCTCTTTGATCTTCACTGCCATATCTGGTCGAGTTCTGCGAAGCTTTTGTTTGACTGGCGGGCATTCTTCTTTCAGTGGCAGGCGATGCACAACCATATCTGTATCGAGCCCTGGCATATCTTCATACGACCAAGCGAATACGTCACTATACTCTCGGAGCATTTCAACCAGTCTTCGCTTGATATCGCCCTGCAGCACGGCTCCGATACGAATATTCTTCTCAACCCCTTCCGACCCCAAGTTGATAATTTCGATGACCTCGTCGTGAGGCAGAATGGCTCTTTCCTCTTGCTTCACCAACCAAGACAGTTCTTCAGGAACGTCGCTATCTTCGACAACCTCTTCTTCGGCCTGAAATACCGGGTGCTCGAAGTCGGGGCGAGTCATAGGTGGTTCAAAGATGTCATATGAAAATGTTATCCTGCAAAAGGAATGGTTAAGTGCTTCAAAATGCGTATAAAGCGAATAACCACGTTTCCATTTTATTGAAAAATATAAAACAAGAAAGACAGGGATTACAGTATTTGCACATGAAAAAAACGCCATTTATTTAATGATCGACACGCAATGTTCATAACAACACAGCCCTAAGCAAATCACGATGCCCCGGGCAAGACATCAGATTATTCAATAATTAATAAAGCAAAGCATTACTGTTTAAGAGTCACAGGAACAAACTCCTGAATAGACCAGTTGCACAGTCCTTGTCCTGGCGTGCTTGGCTGAATCTAGGCATCCATATCGCAATCGCTGTCTCCTTCGTCAGACTCCGAAGCAGCATTGACGGTTTCATGACATACTCCACTGGCAGAGATGGTTATCGGCCTTCTGAAGTGGGGTGCCCCCACGGCAGGTGCTGACGATGACGGTTGGTATCCCAGCCCGAACCGGTCCATCTTCACAGGAATATCCAGCACTTTGCCCCAGCCCTTGGCTTCTCCTGCCTCCACTAGAGCTTGAGCTTCTTTATACGATGAGACGGCTATCTCTGGCACTTTGCTCGGCCCGGGACCTTTGTCCTTGATACGCAAACCTTCAAATGCCTGGCAGGGTGTCTCGTGGATCTCTCCGTCGACTTCCACATATTTAAAGGACGACAAATGGCTGACCAGGATGTCTTTTTCTCCGCAGACAGTGACTACGCTGTCTCCGACCATATATTTTAGCTTCTGATGCAGGGTGGACATGACTGCCCTAGCCCCATGAATCCAGGGTCGTCCGAGCAAGCAGCTGTACGCAGGCTGTATATCCATGATATAAAATTCAGTTGCAAACACCTCCGGCCCCACCTGTAGAGGCAATGTGATCGATCCAAAGACTGTTCTCCGTGTGCCATCAAACGCTCTGACTACCAAGTCACTGGGCGTGCACAAGATTCCTCTAACATCCAACTTCATCATCGCCTTCTTGGGCAGCACATTCAAAGATGATCCGGTGTCGACCAATACATGCGACATTACTGATCCTCTACACTCAACAGATATGTGCAACGCCATATTATGATCTCTCTCTTTCGGGGTCAAATCGAAGTCGGTAAAGCCCAAGCTGTGGCCTGCATTCACATGTGCCAACACTCCTTCCAGCTGATTTACAGAGACGTCTTGGGGTACAAAGGAAGCATCCAGGACTTTCAACAAAGCATTTCTGTGAGCTTCAGAACACAACAGCAATGACAGGATAGATATTTTGGACGGCGTCTGCTGCAGATGCTCCACAATCTTATAATCACTTTTTCGAATCAAGCGCATGAACTCTTCTACATCTTTCGATGTCGCTTCTTTTTCGCTTGCTTGCACCGGAACATTCTCAACCATCTTCCCTTTCCCTTTCGCTAGTCTTTCGGCCTCCACTTCGGGTGATATAAAGATCCTACCACTCCTTGTCATACCTCCTGAGCCAACAACGTTATCAATGGTCTCAGCTGGCTGCTAATTAACATCAATCTTTATCCCGTCGCAATACACCTCCAACCCATATGACCAGGGGACTGCTTTCGTGTTCTCGTACGGGATCGGCCCGGCCTTAGTTATGGTGATCGGTGGTCGTTGAGCTGGTGTTGCAATAGTGATTGTCTTTCGAGGAATCATTACCATGGCCACATAACTCTGATCATCTGCTATTGCCCCTGCGGGCTCTTCGATTGCTGCTCGGTCAAACTGCAATGTGCCTCCATTGATTAAAGCCTGAATGCCTTTCTTCAAATCATCACATCCCCCAGCTAGGGTCCAGTATTCTACACAGTACTCGTCACATCCTGGATACACACCCCCTTGCAACAATCTGCTTTTTATCTCACTCAGAGGCGTCTTCAACTCGTCGACATTCATAATCAGATTCAACCCTTCCTCAGTCAGAATGGCGTTTGCCCCATGGTTAGGCATGGGTTTCTGCACTATATTCGGACCTACCGTTCCGAAATTGATAGTCTTATTGTCCAAAAGATCCTGCGCAACATGCTTAAAAGCATGGCAACCCTTTATATCGTGACCCGAAGCCCCAGAATGAAACTCACAGTGCCTGCTTGCATCGTAACCAAACGGGGGAGCTCCCGTTATTGGTGCCAGAGTTCTCTTCTCTACCAGGTTCAATCCCAACAATGTCTGCAATAAATCAGCATATGTCGTGGGAGGCTTCTCAAACACTCTTCTTGGTTTACCACCCTGGAATCTTCGCTGAGCCTGCTGTGCCCCCTGCTGAGGCTGCTGCTGCTGCATTGGCTGCTGCTGAGACGGTTGTTGTTGCTGAAGTGGTTGTTGCTGGTGAAGTGTTTGTTGCTGGTACGGGATAGTAACACTCGCCACCTGCTGCGGCTGATGATATTGGTTTCGTCCCCTGCCTCGGCCTCGGCCTCCAAACACTGCGCTTGCCTCGCCCTGACGGCGCCCACCAAAAGCCTTCCTATTACTGCCAGATGCAGTTGATTCCTCAACCTGGAATTTTCCTTGCTTAATGTTACGCTCAATCTTTTCTCCCATCAGAATTAGGTCTGAAAATCTGGCCAGAGATGTGTGAAACAGCATGTCATGAAACAAGCCTGTGAATGTGCCGACGAACATGTCATTCATTTCCTTGTCTTCTACAGGAGGACGGACCCTGGCAGCCATATCGCGCCACCTTTGCGCGTACTCTTTAAAACTCTCTCCCTTCTTCTGCGACAGACCTGCCAATTGGACCCGATTGGGCGCCAAGTCGCTGTTATACTTGTAGTGAGCTACAAATGCCTCTGCTAATTGCTTCCATGTCTTGATATTAGTTGGCTCCAACCCCATGTACCACTCTAAGGAAGGGCCTGACAAACTATCTTGAAAAAAATGCATTAGCATTCTTTCATGAGTTGAGTACGCAGACATCTTTCTGTAATAAGCCCGTACGTGCACTTTCGGGCATGTGTCCCCTTTATACTTATCAAACGCAGGAGCTTTGAATTTGATTGGCACCCTCAAGCCAGGTACCAGACCCATTGTTGCCATGTCCAAGCCCACAGCACTTTGGTTCAGGACCCCCCTCATTTGCTCTTCTAGCATTCTGATCTTCTGGGAGTCATCCATCGGTCCTTCGAAACCTCCGCCGGAGAAAACGTCCTCCTGCTGATCTTCTTGCCACACACCATTCCCAGCTCCATACCCATCATATCCATTATTACGTCCAGCCCTGATTTGATTCATCCCCGGACCTCGGCCTCTGTTGCCGTATCCCTGAACACCTCCAGCAGGCCCAAAAGCCATTAACCCAGCGCCGTTTCCATTTCCGAAACCTCCGTAACCCTGATTGGCCACACCATAATCACCTTGCCCAAAGCCTTGAGCATTGAAACCATATTTCCCAGCGTTATCGAATCCCTGATCGTTGAACCCGAATCCAGCATTGCCAAAGCCGTTGCCTCCCATATTATCACCCATGTTGACGTCACCAAGCCCAACGTTATGGATAGCAGTCTCGTTCCCAACTCCGACGTTACCATTCACAGCAGCGGTAGCGTTGTTGACGTTAGCAGCAGGCATGTTGACTACAGGTGGAGCCACTGGCGTGGGAGTTCCATCTCCATGAACAGTATCGACTCGCACAGACTGATGATCCTCGTTACCGTGACCAGCATTTCGGGCCAACAGAGGTTGGACCATGGCTTGCAAATTCTCCTGGCCTTTTGCAATAGCCTCCATGGTCTGCATGAAGAGAGCGAGCTTCTCGCGCACATCTTGCATCTCGTTCTGCATTTGATCCATGATTCTTCGACAGTTGGTGCGGGTAGAATAGCGGTGCGGGTGCTGATCTGCAATCCTGAAAAGTACCTGGTACAGAGCAGGAAATAAGATATCCTCCAATGATTACCTGTAATGCAATATGAATATGGATGCAATGCAATGTGTGTCTGTGCATTAGGGAAGTTCATTCCCCGATTCTAGTGTGAAGGTGTCGGTGCAGTGACAGTGCTAATAATATAAGGATCGGAGCTGAATCACAGAAAGCCTCATATATTGCTGAGAAACCAATAAGCCAAGAATACAATATTACTGAGAGTACAAAGAGAAAGCATGACCCCAACCAACAATCCTGGTGATGGTCAGCACTGTGCGAATAAAGCATACAAGTTACTACATGAAATGATCAAATCCTCCCATAGGTCTGGTATTCTTCTAGCAACTTCTTGGTCTCCGGATGACTTGGTCGATCAAGCAGCCCTTCAACAAGTTGGTTCCTTTTCTTAAGAACACGACGCATGTCTTCAGCAGTTTCTTCCCATGCCCCTTCTCCGAAGCGATCTTCTAGTTTACGCTTCTGAGACACAGCTTCATCTCTGCCTTTGATGGCCTTGTTCAGTGCGTTCTGGAGACTGTACCGGGTCATCACTTCTTCTTCACACTTCTTGATGCTGGACTTCAACTGCTCTTCAAGGTCGGAGATTTGCTGTTTCAACTTATCCTCCCTCTTCTTGTTGTTAGTGAGCGTGGCATTCCAAGTCTTATTGCAAGAAGAGATCTCTCGGTGAGCGATGTCAAGCGCTTTCTTCTTGGATTCAAGCATGTCATGGGAACTTCTGAACTCTTGCCCCAGATGTTCGCGCTTCTTCCTCTCCTCAGCTAGCTCAGCGCCTAATCTGTTCATTAGCTCAATCTGCTGTTGGAAAGCATGGACGGCCTTGTTTTTCTCACTGCGTATTTGGGCTAGCTCCTGCTCTAACCCTTCGTTAATCTTCATCAAGGCTTCTTTTTCTTTCACAACTTGCTCGTAGGCTTCCCGAGAAACAGTAGTTGGCTCTGCTACCGGAATAGGATCAAGAACTGGTTCATCTGGAAATGGCATCCTCAACTGGCTAGCTCTCTCCCGGATCCAAACTCTATAAGGTGCATAGGCCTGACAGTCATTCTTTCCTAACAACGGCTTCCCTCTTCGGTTAATGCGCGTCCAGGCATGCTGTAACTTGGCCAATAACTCCCCCTTCACATCTCCGGTGAAGTACAGAGATTCCTGTACTTCTTCCTCTTTTGGCGGGTTCTTCAGGGCATATCCGAACTGACGGACGAACAGAGATGGGTTGTGGTTGATACACCCTTTTCTTCCAATCAATGGGACATTAGGGTACCCTAAACAACTGAAGATAAGTTCAGACCCCAGTAGGTCTTTGTCAAACCACTCAACGTCTTCGGAAGATAGCCTCATTAGGCGCTCTGACCAGCTAGCGGTGGTTGCACTCTCTACAAAAGATCCCTTCCTGGGAAGATGACTCTTGAACCACATATTTAACAAAGGAGCACAGCAGTAAACCACCTTTCCCCTTCTGTTTTCATTCTTGTAGTGCAATGAGTGGTAGAAGTCCCCGATCAACGTTGGCACTGGATTGCCGGCAGCGAATAGATGGAAAGCATCCAGGTCTACGAAGTTGGGTAAGTTAGGGAACAGCACAATCCCATAAATACAGAGAGCCAAAATAGCATTGAAAACCACCCAACATCCGCTCTTGGCATACTCCTGAGCTTTGCCAACCAAGAAATCAAGAGAGAAACCTGATACCCCAAGCCAAGAAGTCAATAACAATTCTGCAGCGTCCATATGTAAGGCTTTGGCTAAGTCCTCCAGCTTGGGCTCAGTAGCAGAGTGAATAAAGGGAACCTTGTTCTGCACCGGTAACTCAGTGAACTCCACATACTCCTCAATGGTAGGCCCTAGAATGAAGTCAGCAAACGTAAAACATCTCAATGCGGGATCATAGAACTGCATCAAGGTGTATAGCCCGTTCATCTCATCAGCAGTGGGCTTGCAGACTAATCTCAGTAATCTCCCGTGACTCATTCTGAAGCTTCTCCGAACCTCCTCATCAGCAAGAGATATCAGACCAAGCAAAGAAGTAATATCAGGTGAAGGCAGCTTATACGCAACTGTCTTCCTCAAACTAGCCATAGTCAATACTCAGAAGCCTGGGCGCTAGAATCGGAGGATATGCAAATGCACCTGCAGCATAGACACACGTTAATGGGATGCCATGATAACGAGTATGCAAACAATGCGATGCAAGTAACATGCAACAGGGACCAAATGCCGTAGCTGAATAGCCTGAACCATATCAAGAAGTCTCGGATGGACTCTATAGAAGTCCTCAAACCCTGGTCTCAGATAGACCTAAAACAAAGCTCCAACAATGGTCTCTGACAGACCTCACACCATAACTCCAACTGGTCTCTGGCAGACCTCAGATCATATCTCCAACTGGTCTTTGACAGACCTCAGAACTCTCCAACTGGTCTCTGACAGACCTCAAAACACATCTTGAGATGGTCTCTGACAGACCTCAGAACTCTCCATAAATACCCAGGATCTCTGATCAAGGAACAAACCGGTATCTGAAGGTCTAGTTACCTGCATAACCCCAAACCCTCTCACAGGTGGATGTCCTAGTAACTGACAAAGGTACGACATCCTATGCGGTCGCTGGCGTCACAGACTTTCAGGGTTGATGATACGATTCCCAGAAGGAGTGGCATCATCAAATCCTGAAGAGGCCTCACTTAGCCAACTTCCAAATTATCGGTTCCCGGAGTCGACAATTCAGCTGACCAACAACCCCTTCGACCCAAAGGGTAGAAAAAGAAGCCAACCAAAAGAACCTCGTCCGAGTGTAGATTTCATGAGACACTAATGCAAGCAAAGCCGGCACGCGCCCATTACTTTCTACTCTAATTCTAGGTGCACTCAAGCCCAGGTCCGGCTTCTCACTCAATATCAGAACACCCGTCACACCCCAATACAGCAATAATAAACAATATATAATGCTGAAAATAAAGGCCAGAAATATAAATCCATACAAAATCCTCGACGGGAAAAAAAAAGCGCTAGGATTGACTCTCTTAAGGGACGTTGGATCCCAAATGCATAAGGAACTATCGCAGTCCTTAGCAGCCAGGGGACGTTGGATCCCCAGCAGAGTCGCCAGCTGTCGCTACTGCGAAAATCGGCGCCGGCTGACAGAAGAGTCGCCACCGTGCGTTATTTATCCCATGGGAGGGAAAGGAAATGCTCAGAGTAAACCTCGCATAACACGGGAAAGGTATGGTCGTCGCAACCAAAACCTGGGTTCGGGAGTCGGTTACGCAAGGGGAAGGTATTAACACCCCTCACGTCCGTCGTACTCGACAGGATCCACGCTTGTTTTCGGGTATGGATTGTTATTCTATCTAAACTAAAGGTCAAGGGTTAAAAAGAAAGAGAATGAAAATAAAAATGACTCGGCAAAGTATCGCACTTTATGCCTACGTATTCCCGCCTGGAACGAGAAATCAGAGTCAACGTAGTTCGCCTACCTACGGGAAAGGAGGGGAAGGTTGCTCGCTAGGATATCGCATCCTATGCCTACGTACTTTCATACAACATGAAAGATCAGAGCAAACGTAGTTCGGGCCACGTTCGACACAAGTCTGTCTTGGTTGATTTTATTCCTTCTGAAAAAGGTTTTCTTGATTAGCAGTCCCGGCGGACAAAAATGACATTTTGATGAGTTCACATTCTTTTACGGAAGAAGTGTCTTTTATTGGGTTTGAAATCTTTATGGTGTTTTTCTGTTTGTTTTGAGAAAGAAGAGACAGAACTCTAACCTATCGTTGCGAAGGGAAACAAACTAACCTAATGTTATCATGCATGGGTTAAGACCTAGTGTCTATCATGCTCCTCTCTTGCACAGAGAGAAACAGGGATCCTAAGGGAGTAGACGGAAACAGCAACAATATCAGATATAGACAGTAATACGGTAAAATGCATGAATGCAACAATACAAGCGAGGCAAGGGATTCCCACTCAACCTCGAACCTGGAAAACAATAGGCAAAAGTGAACAGGCTTCACCTTCAACCCAATAAGGTAAACAGCAAACAATACAGTCCAGAAAACCAATCAATACATCAAGAATGAAATACAGCAAAAATAAACAGCTACAACAGCTCTGGATCAATACCAGTCTTCAAGTCATCTCCAATCAGCTACAAGCTTCAACAAACATCATTCTCCATCTCCACAGCTTTCCAGCAATGTCTTGATCCTCAGCCTTCCATCTGCAATGGCTTTTCTTCAGGTCTCAGTCTTCAGGAGAATCATCAGTCACCCAGATGAAGTGAATGAATGTTAGACAGTTAATTACCTACCAAGGGTGGTTCATCAACTATTAACATTAAACAGAAAATTTCTCTCAAAAGTTCTATCTTTCAAATACATTCACTGATCCTTCCAAAGGAAGGAGGTGGATATTTGAAAGAGACTTTGAATCATAGAGAAAGGATGGATGCAGACAAAGCATTCCATGTTTGGGAAACAAGCTTTCTAATCTAGGGCTCTGCCTAGCTCCTAAACCCTAATCCTCACCAGCTGCTAGCGGGAATCCCCTCTCCAATCTCTGGAGGTTGATCTTTAGGCTCTGGATCTCTAATGGTCTTCATCTCCTCAAGTCTTCAGCTTCCCCAATCCCAGACAATCCCAATACCCACACAGACAAATCAATAATCCCCAGAGGGCACACCACACCAATCAATCAAATATAGCAGTAATATATCAGTAGCAGTAGGGGAATCCTAGTGATTTCTAAGGGGATCTATCCTATACCCATAGCCCCTATAGTCCCATAGCTAAACTATTTAATCCCTAAATCCTGAGGGAAATGAACTACTTCTCCTAAGTTGTCACTTAAAACCCTAATTTGTTCATGTTGTTTGCACCTAAACTAATCAACTAAAACTAACTCCTAAAAATATGAATTAAATTGCATCCACAAGTTGAATATCTAAACTAAACAACCTAAAAATAATGGACAAAAATATTAAAGCATTGGTTAGAACAAAAATCAACAAATTTATGCATGAAATGAAACTATTTAAAATGCTATTTATTTGGAAAATATGAGAAAAATATCAAATAAAAAATAAAATGCAATTTTTATTTTTTATAATTTTCTAGACTCTTTAAAGAAAAATATGCAAAAAGAACCATCAAAAAATAATGAATTTTCAATTTTATATGATTTTTATAAGATGCATAAAAAATGAAAGAAATTAAAAAGAATTAAAAAAAATAAATAAATGGGGGGTGAGAATAGCAGGGCCAAACAGTTCAAGTTAGTGGGCTTCACACGCGTGGGGGTGTCAATAGCATCTGAGCCCATTTCCCTTCCACTAAATGAAACGGTGCGTTTCGTTATTTGAAATCTCCCTCCGTTTTCAGCTTTAATCGTGGCCGTTAGATGATTCCTCCAGTCAAAGGTCAAAGTGTAATCGTGTGGCCTAGGGGTTGTCTTCAACCTCCAGCAAACCCTAGGTCCTGAAACTTCCTCACCATGCGCGAATTTCCATCTCTCTGTTCTCCCTCCATGCACCACGAAATAACACGATTCCAAAAGCAATTTTGCTCTAATTTCTTCCCTCTACACAACCATAACAATGATTCTTTCTAGAACTCAACATACAATCGAACCCGATGAGGATAACAGTTTGATTCCACCATGATCACCTGATATCCATTGCTTCAATTCTTGCTCAAATCTATCCTAACATGCTCTATATCTCACACTTATCATTTCAAGCTATTAACCTATGATTATCGTGCCTTAATCCAAGAGTTACAAGCCTTAACAGAATTGATACATCATGCTCAAACTTCATGAAACTTCTCCAAAATCATCCCAATCAATCCTCTATCCTATCTTAACCATTCTACCCTATCAAAACCCTAAGATTCTAACTAATTCATGCAATACGAAGAGAAAACAAACCTGGTGCAATTGGTGAAAACAGGTATGCAACTCTTTGAATTTGGTGCTTGCAGTGATTGAAACTTGCTCAGTAACCTTGATGATGACTTCTGTATGCAGTGATTAGTGTGTAAACTTCATGAATCTTGTTCTTGAGAAGTTCTTGCAATTTGGATGGTTGTCTTGAATAGCACAATTCTTCCTCCAATTCTACCAATCTTGATGTGGATTATGGTGTTTGAATGATGATGATGAAGATTCAATCAAAAGATAAGAGGATTGATGGAGATTTGGGAGAGTTTGTGAAGCTTATGCAAAAATGAGAAAGTGTGTAAAACTTGGGGTTTTGAACAAATGAAATCACCAACCATGGCATGAACTATCCCTTATCAATATATAGGTGAGGTTAGAACCTCCTAGAAACTTGGAGAAGTTTCCCTTGCATTCTTTCTCTTGAATTTGGTTCATGTTTCTTCCATTGCAAGCAACCATGGATAACTCTTAAAACATGAACTAAGCTCAAAATTTCACTTTAGCCAATGTCTTTAAAATGATCTTTCCATTCAAAATGACCTATAAATTTGGTTCATTTGGCCAAGATATGAAAAATCTCATTTTTTAAGGCCATTTTTATTCATTAAATCCAACAATTTTGAAACCTTGTGCTATGAATCTTTCCAATCTCTCATAGTCACTTTTCTAGACTCAAAATGTCATTTGGAACAAGTTTGATGTTGTAAAGTTTTCCATTTGAAGCTTCCTTGTATGAGTTTTGGGCATAGGTTAAAATGACCTGTAATTCACAAATGACCAAAATACCCTTTGCTTGCCAAGACCATAAGTAGAGTTCCACACATCCTATGAAGGCATACCATACCATTCTAGAAAGCTAAGACAATGAGGAACAACTCTTATGTTGACCAGAAATTCATTTGAAATCTCCTTGAGGGGTAAAAATAGCTTGGAAGCCAAGTCACTTTCACAGACAAAATTTCAGACACCTCAGATGACCTGTAACTTGCAAAGACCATAACTTGAGTTCTATAAATCTCCTTGATGTCTAGATACTCCCCATGCTCTCCATTCACAACTCATAATTCCCTTGTTGATCCTCAGACACCCTCAGTTAGGAGATATACTCAATGCTTGATCCACTGAACTCCCTGCTTTCAAATTCTTTTCTGATGACTTGAATGAGATTGAATTAGGATAATAACCTCTTGATAGGCCTCTAGAGATGATAATGATGATTGGTCCCCTGTTGGATGACTTGCTATGCTTGTGCTATGCAGAGGGTTAGGCTATGTACATGACTCTATATGCAAATGCTAATGATATTGAAACATAAACCAAGTGAATAAGGTTGAGCAAATTTTAGGGTGCAACAGCTGCCCCTATTCAAGCGACTCGGACCCGATTGGGTGAAGAGCCCGGAGCCTTCAGACCTTCGCGGTACAAGACGGTTGAATACCAGTGAAACCAGAAATTTGCCAACTGCAGAAATAAACTGCGCCACTGCTTGGGGAACGACATTCATCCGCTGAATCTGACTGCTACAGTAACCCACTGATCTCGTGCTGGGGATTATTTTCATCAGCCTGAAAAAGATTTTATCATCGCAGAGATAGAATTTTGTCCATGCTAGGACTCCAACTGCCGTCAACTCGAGAAACTTCAACAGGTTTGCTGGGGATGGCTCGTCTGCCTTCTCGTCAGAAATAAACCGTCCACGTTAGGAATAAACTCTTCCACGTTAGGAATACCACCTTTCCACGTTAGAAATCAAACTTGTCCCCATTAGGACTGCATCGTCCACGTTAGGAATGAACTTCTTCTTCGTCAAACTCTTCCACGTAAGGAATACGTCTTTTTTTAAATCTGTCCACGTCAGGACTAAACTCCTTCCACGTCAGGAACACGCTCTTTCTTTCCACGTCAGGAATACAAGCCTCTTTCCACGTAAAGAATACCATCTTTCCATGTAAAGAATCACATTTCGATTTGAATTTGTCCACGTAATGACTCCAATTTTTCCACGTAAAGAATATCATTTTTCCACGTAAGGAAACCACACTCTTTCCACGTCAGGAATAACTTTTCTTTCCTCGTCAGGAATCACCATCTTTCCACGTTAGGAATCAAATTTGTCCCCGTTAGGACTGCATCGTCCATGTTAGGACCCACCATTCCGCGTAGGGAATAACTGTTCCACGTGAGGAATCATGACTTTTCCCCGTAAGGAAACCACAATCTGATTTGTCCATGCAAGGACTCCCATCTTGATACGTCCACGTAAGGACTCAATCTTTCCACGTAAGGAAACATATTTTGATTCGTCCACGTAAGGGCTCACATCTTCATCTGATGGAATAATGGAACCTGTCCACGTCAGGACTCGCGCGTCTTCGACTTGCTGGGGAAATAAGACTTTGTCCACGCCAGGACTCATACTTTGCCAACAACACGAAGAAGGATAAATTTGTCCACGTCAGGACTCTCGTATCTTGTCATCACGAAGCAATATAAACTCGTCCACGTCAGGACGCACATTTCACCGTCACGAATAAAGCTATCTGCTGGAAATAAATTTTCCACGCCAGGACACCAACACAAAGAACAATCAACCTTCGCCCACGTCAGGACTCCACACCCAATCAATACCGAGAACTCGAGCCTGTCCACGTTAGGACTAACACGCATCGTCAACTTGAGGAAATGTCCACGTTAGGACTCCACATTCCAACAATCGTCTCTAGCACAAAGAAATCCCGTCAATAAAATTGTCCACGTTAGGACTCATCCTTCCATTGGCCCGCGAACTTCTTATCACTGACGTCACAGCAACCTTGAGGCTGACTCTACAGGGGACATTTGGAAACCAAACTTCCGGACGCTCGTTCTGATAACCGGCGGTAGCCTCTAAAATTCTGATTCATAAATCCTTTGATAACCAATAGCTCTGCTCGGGGGATAAGGGGAAACTTATCCTGCTGACTCTGTGGGGAATAGCGCCAAAGCTGCTTTTTGATTTGCTTGAGCAAGGGCTCTTTCTACCTGCAAGAAGAACAATACTTGAAACAAACGGTTAGCCAACCTAGTTTATGTTTCGAAAATGCATACGTCCGACAATGATGCAATGCTCCATTCGGCGTGGAAATGCTACGCTTTTATTTGGTGGATGCAAATGCAGACTCAAATTGCTGAGTACAGAAACTGCTTCAGCCAAATAAATACTGAAGATAATGCCAACTCCGCTGGGGATAGCCAGATGCTATAGAATTATTCCAGCAAAATAAATGCTGGAAGGGTGAAGTCGACTCAGCTGGGAAATTGGGGACTTGAACCAATCACCTCGTTGAAGCGATACCCTGCTGGGGAATGTAACTTTGCTGGAGAGTAGCAGATGCGCCGGGTATGATTGAACTTCTGCGGGAAAGTGAACGGGTATCACACGGTGTTTCGGCAAAATAAATGCCATAATCCACACCAACTCTGCTGGGGAGAGTCTTAATCTTCGAGTTCCACTGGAAGGAATACTTGCTGAGAAGAGAATTCCGCTGGGGATGGGATGATTCTCTTGGGAAAAAATCAATTGAATCCGCTGGGAAGAGTAAATGACCCTGCGGGAAAAGTAAACTGCCTGAATACAGCTCACCAATCTGAAATATTAATCTTCTGAGGCTAAACCCCTCTGCTCGAGACAAGGGGTCCCTCCGGGGGACACCATACTGCCTGAACACAGCCTATAATTTTGGAATTGCCAATTCTGCTGAGAATAAATGGCTTTGCTGGAGCATGTCCTCTTGGATAGGCTACGACTAGCTGGGGAATTTTATCCTTCTTCAGGAAGAACATGCATGACCTGCGTGGAGATCAAGTCTTTCGATCATCTCCCTCGTACGGTTGTGAAACCTGCAACAACACAAACAAGACAAAACAAGCCTATACAACCAAATCGATTCAGGTTAGTGACGTTATTTTCAGTTAATTCAAAGCTTTAGCAATTGTTGGCAAGGGCCAGTGACATTATACCCATGCTAGTTTCAATAAACTTAGGCGCTTTATCATGCACAAAACAGTAAAGAACTAACATCAAGTACTGAATAACATATTTTATTGATTGAGCCCCTGAATGGGCAGAGTTCGTACACGGAATGTAACTCCTGAAAAGAGGAAGCTACACAAAGCAAATATACACGTATGCACAAGAAGCATAAATATATTGACAAACTAAATTTGTACACATGTCGGCAACGGGATGCAGATGAACACCACGAACTGATCCTCCTATGACTCATCCGACTCTAATGCTTTCCCGGTATTCACACTTCTGAAGAGGTTGTACCAGATAACCGATCCTTTAGGTATTCTCCCGCACTGATGCTCATTGCAATATCAAATTCGGACCGCAGTCATTTGCTTTTCAAATCCTTAACTTTTGCGTGAACCGCCCTTTACGGGTTTTCAGTTCACCGGGATACCCTTTTTTGCCGAAGCCGCCCAGTGTAGGTTTTCAACTTCGCGGGTGTACATTTTTCAATTTTATCCCTAACTTTTGCCCGAACCTTTCATTCTGTTTTTGGTTCGCCAGGATGCCCCATTTTTGCCTGGACTCTTTTTTTTTTTCCAGCGGGTCAATTTTAAGCAAAGTATTTTTTAACCGCGTCCGAATTTACAGGTGACGTGAAGTCTTCGCCGTCCATGGTGGACAACAACAACGCTCCTCCTGACAAGACTTTCCTGACAACGTATGGCCCTTCGTAATTGGGGGTCCACTTGCCCCTGTGATCTGCTTGCGGCGGGAGAATCCTTTTCAGCACAAGGTCGCCCGTCTGAAAGCTTCGCGGATGTATCTTCTTGTCGTATGCTTTCTTCATTCGGCTTTGGTACAAACGACCATATGCTAGAGAAGCTAGCCTTTTCTCATCCATCAAACTCAATTGGTTCAACCTGTCTTTTACCCATTCTGCCTCGTCCAGCTGAACGTCTCGCAATACCCTCAGAGAAGGGATCTCAACTTCCAATGGTAATACCGCTTCCATTCTATACACTAATGAGAACGGGGTTGCCCCGGTTGATGTGCGTACCGTCGTACGATAACCGTGCAAAGCGAAAGGCAGCATCTCGTGCCAATCCTTATAGGTCACCACCATTTTCTGAACAATCTTCTTGATATTCTTATTGGCCGCCTCAACAGCGCCATTCATCTTGGGTCGGTACGGGGAGGAGTTGTGGTGTTCGATCTTGAAATTCTGACAGAGCTCCTTCATCATTTTGTTGTTCAGGTTCGAACCGTTGTCCGTGATTATCCGCTCGGGGATCCCATATTGGCAAATGATATCTCTCTTGATGAATCTGGCCACCACTTGCTTCGTTACATTGGCGTAGGACGCCGCTTCCACCCACTTGGTGAAATAATCGATTGCTACTAGGATGAACCGGTGCCCGTTAGAAGCCGTCGGCTCGATCTTTCCAATCATATCGATTCCCCACATCGAGAATGGCCACGGAGATGACATTACATTCAGGGGACTCGGAGGCACATGAATCTTATCAGCATAAATTTGGCACTTGTGGCACTTCCTTGCGAATTTGAAACAATCCGTCTCCATAGTCAGCCAAAAATATCCTGCTCTCAGCAGCTTTCTCGTCATAGCATGCCCACCAGCATGCGTACCAAAGGTACCTTCGTGTATTTCCTCCATGAGCAGCTTTGCCTCTTTTTCGTCTACACAACGCAACAGCACCAAGTCGTGGTTTCTTCTGTATAAGACGCCATCTGGATTCAAATAGAAGTTACCCGCTAATCTCCTGAGAGTCTTCTGATCCTGACTGTATGCCCCAGCCGGGTACTCTTTATTTTTCAGGAAATTAAGGATGTCAAAATACCACGGTTTGTCGTCGGATGCTTCATCAATAGCAAACACATAGGCTGGCCTGTCAAGCCGAGAGATAATGATTCTGGGAGCCTCGTTCCAGAAATTGACTTTGTACATGGAAGACAAAGTGGCCAGGGCGTCAGCCATTTGATTCTCGGCTCGCGGTACGTGATGCAATTCCACCTTGTCGAAGAAAGGCAACAATCTCCTTGCATAATTCATGTAATGTATCAAGTTGGGCTGACGTGTCTCCCACTCCCCTTTGATCTGATTTACCACCAGAGCTGAGTCTCCGTACACGTCTAAATTCTTGATTCGCAAATCAATGGCTTCTTCAAGCCCCATTATACAAGCTTCGTATTCGGCCTCATTGTTGGTAACTGCAAAGGTCAATCGGGCAGTAAACGGGATGTGCGACCCGTGTGGCGTAGTGATGATTGCCCCTATTCCGCTACCGTAAGCATTCACAGCTCCGTCAAATATCATCTTCCATTTGGAACCCAACTCTGGTCCCTCGTCTGGCAACGGCTCTTCACAATCTTTCATCTTTAGGTACATGATATCCTCATCAGGAAAATCAAACCTCATCGATTGGTAATCTTCAATAGGCTGCTCTGCCAGATACTCGAACAACACACTCCCCTTTATAGCCTTTTGCGAGACGTATTGGATGTCATATTCAGTCAAGACCATCTGCCACCGGGCAATTCTTCCTTACAACGCCTGCTTTTCGAATACATATTTGATAGGATCCATCTTCGAGATGAGCATGGTTGTATGATTCAGCATGTATTGCCTCAAACGCTTGGCGGCCCAGGCTAGCGCGCAACAAGTTTTCTCGAGCATTGAGTATCGAGATTCACAATCTGTAAATTTCTTACTCAAATAGTAGATCGCATGCTCTTTTCTCCCTGTCTCGTCGTGTTGACCGAGAACACAACCCATGCTTCCCTCAAGAACTGTCAAATACATGATCAAGGGTCTACCTGCCACTGGGGGTATCAAAATAGGAGGCTCCTGCAAATACTTCTTTATTTTATCGAACGCCTTTTGACAATTTTCGTTCCACGTTACAGCTTGATCTTTCTTCAACAGCTTGAATAATGGTTCACACGTGGCAGTTAGGTGAGATATGAACCGAGCGATGTAGTTCAACCTCCCTAAAAACCCGCGCACCTCTTTTTCTGTTTTAGGCGTCGGCATTTCTTGTATGGCTTTTATTTTAGCAGGATCGACCTCTATTCCTCTTTCGCTTACGATAAACCCCAACAGCTTACCCGATCTCACCCCGAAGGTGCATTTGTTAGGGTTCAGTCTCAGCCTGAACTTCCTAAGCCTTTTGAATAACTTCAGCAGATTCACCAGATGTTCTTCCTCTGTCTGGGATTTGGCAATCATATGGTCAACATAAACTTCGATCTCTTTATGCATCATGTCATGAAAAAGAGTCGTCATCGCACGCTGATATGTTGCCCCAGCATTTTTCAAACCAAAGGGCATCACTTTGTAGCAAAATGTTCCCCAAGGCGTTATGAAAGTGGTCTTCTCCATATCCTCTGGCGCCATTTTAATCTGATTATAGCCTGAAAAGCCATCCATGAAGGAGAATACGGAGTATTGAGCAGTGTTATCAACTAACACATCAATATGAGGAAGCGGAAAATCGTCTTTTGGGCTTGCTTTATTCAAATCTCTATAATCCACGCACATTCGAACCTTGCCATCTTTCTTTGGCACTGGTACGATGTTAGCAACCCATGAGGGGTATTTCGTCACAGCCAGGAAACCAGTGTCCCACTGTTTTTGAACTTCCTCTTTGATCTTCACTGCCATATCTGGTCGAGTTCTGCGAAGCTTTTGTTTGACTGGCGGGCATTCTTCTTTCAGTGGCAGGCGATGCACAACCATATCTGTATCGAGCCCTGGCATATCTTCATACGACCAAGCGAATACGTCACTATACTCTTGGAGCATTTCAACCAGTCTTCGCTTGATATCGCCCTGCAGCACGGCTCCGATACGAATATTCTTCTCAACCCCTTCCGACCCCAAGTTGATAATTTCGATGACCTCGTCGTGAGGCAGAATGGCTCTTTCCTCTTGCTTCACCAACCAAGACAGTTCTTCAGGAACGTCGCTATCTTCGACAACCTCTTCTTCGGCCTGAAATACCGGGTGCTCGAAGTCGGGGCGAGTCATAGGTGGTTCAAAGATGTCATATGAAAATGTTATCCTGCAAAAGGAATGGTTAAGTGCTTCAAAATGCGTATAAAGCGAATAACCACGTTTCCATTTTATTGAAAAATATAAAACAAGAAAGACAGGGATTACAGTATTTGCACATGAAAAAAACGCCATTTATTTAATGATCGACACGCAATGTTCATAACAACACAGCCCTAAGCAAATCACGATGCCCCGGGCAAGACATCAAATTATTCAATAATTAATAAAGCAAAGCATTACTGTTTAAGAGTCACAGGAACAAACTCCTGAATAGACCAGTTGCACAGTCCTTGTCCTGGCGTGCTTGGCTGAATCCAGGCATCCATATCGCAATCGCTGTCTCCTTCGTCAGACTCCGAAGCAGCATTGACGGTTTCATGACATACTCCACTGGCAGAGATGGTTATCGGCCTTCTGAAGTGGGGTGCCCCCACGGCAGGTGCTGACGATGACGGTTGGTATCCCAGCCCGAACCGGTCCATCTTCACAGGAATATCCAGCACTTTGCCCCAGCACTTGGCTTCTCCTGCCTCCACTAGAGCTTGAGCTTCTTTATACGATGAGACGACTATCTCTGGCACTTTGCTCGGCCCGGGACCTTTGTCCTTGATACGCAAACCTTCAAATGCCTGGCAGGGTGTCTCGTGGATCTCTCCGTCGACTTCCACATATTTAAAGGACGACAAATGGCTGACCAGGATGTCTTCTTCTTCGCAGACAGTGACTACGCTGTCTCCGACCATATATTTTAGCTTCTGATGCAGGGTGGACGTGACTGCCCCAGCCCCATGAATCCAGGGTCGTCCGAGCAAGCAGCTGTACGCAGGCTGTATATCCATGATATAAAATTCAGTTGCAAACACCTCCGGCCCCACCTGTAGAGGCAATGTGATCGATCCAAAGACTGTTCTCCGTGTGCCATCAAACGCTCTGACTACCAAGTCACTGGGCGTGCACAAGATTCCTCTAACATCCAACTTCATCATCGCCTTCTTGGGCAGCACATTCAAAGATGATCCGGTGTCGACCAATACATGCGACATTACTGATCCTCTACACTCAACAGATATGTGCAACGCCATATTATGATCTCTCCCTTTCGGGGTCAAATCGAAGTCGGTAAAGCCCAAGCTGTGGCCTGCATTCACATGTGCCAACACTCCTTCCAGCTGATTTACAGAGACGTCTTGGGGTACAAAGGAAGCATCCAGGACTTTCAACAAAGCATTTCTGTGAGCTTCAGAACACAACAGCAATGACAGGATAGATATTTTGGACGGCGTCTGCTGCAGATGCTCCACAATCTTATAATCACTTTTTCGAATCAAGCGCATGAACTCTTCTACATCTTTCGATGTCGCTTCTTTTTCGCTTGCTTGCACCGGAACATTCTCAATCATCTTCCCTTTCCCTTTCGCTAGTCTTTCGGCCTCCACTTCGGGTGATATAAAGATCCTACCACTCCTTGTCATACCTCCTGAGCCAACAACGTTATCAACGGTCTCAGCTGGCTGCTTATTAACATCAATCTTTATCCCGTCGCAATACACCTCCAACCCATATGACCAGGGGACTGCTTTCGTGTTCTCGTACGGGATCGGCCCGGCCTTAGTTATGGTGATCGGTGGTCGTTGAGCTGGTGCTGCAATAGTGATTGTCTTTCGAGGAATCGTTACCATGGCCACATCACTCTGATCATCTGCTATTGCCCCTGCGGGCTCTTCGATTGCTGCTCGGTCAAACTGCAATGTGCCTCCATTGATTAAAGCCTGAATGCCTTTCTTCAAATCATCACATCCCCCAGCTAGGGTCTAGCATTCTACACAGTACTCGTCACATCCTGGATACACACCCCCTTGCAACAATCTGCTTTTTATCTCACTCAGAGGCGTCTTCAACTTGTCGACATTCATAATCAGATTCAACCCTTCCTCAGTCAGAATGGCGTTTGCCCCATGGTTAGGCATGGGTTTCTGCACTATATTCGGACCTACCGTTCCGAAATTGATAGTCTTATTGTCCAAAAGATCCTGCACAACATGCTTAAAAGCATGGCAACCCTTTATATCGTGACCCGAAGCCCCAGAATGAAACTCACAGTGCCTGCTTGCATCGTAACCAAACGGGGGAGCTCCCGTTATTGGTGCCAGAGTTCTCTTCTCTACCAGGTTCAATCCCAACAATGTCTGCAATAAATCAGCATATGTCGTGGGAGGCTTCTCAAACACTCTTCTTGGTTTACCACCCTGGAATCTTCGCTGAGCCTGCTGTGCCCCCTGCTGAGGCTGCTGCTGCTGCATTGGCTGCTGCTGAGACGGTTGTTGTTGCTGAAGTGGTTGTTGCTGGTGAAGTGTTTGTTGCTGGTACGGGATAGTAACACTCGCCACCTGCTGCGGCTGATGATATTGGTTTCGTCCCCTGCCTCGGCCTCGGCCTCGGCCTCCAAACACTGCGCTTGCCTCGCCCTGACGGCGCCCACCAAAAGCCTTCCTATTACTGCCAGATGCAGTTGATTCCTCAACCTGGAATTTTCCTTGCTTAATGTTACGCTCAATCTTTTCTCCCATCAGAATTAGGTCTGAAAATCTGGCCAGAGATGTGTGAAACAGCATGTCATGAAACAAGCCTGTGAATGTGCCGACGAACATGTCATTCATTTCCTTGTCTTCTACAGGAGGACGGACCCTGGCAGCCATATCGCGCCACCTTTGTGCGTACTCTTTAAAACTCTCTCCCTTCTTCTGCGACAGACCTGCCAATTGGACCCGATTGGGCGCCAAGTCGCTGTTATACTTGTAGTGAGCTACAAATGCCTCTGCTAATTGCTTCCATGTCTTGATATTAGTTGGCTCCAACCCCATGTACCACTCTAAGGAAGGGCCTGACAAACTATCTTGAAAAAAATGCATTAGCATTCTTTCATGAGTTGAGTACGCAGACATCTTTCTGTAATAAGCCCGTACGTGCACTTTCGGGCATGTGTCCCCTTTATACTTATCAAACGCAGGAGCTTTGAATTTGATTGGCACCCTCAAGCCAGGTACCAGACCCATTGTTGCCATGTCCAAGCCCACAACACTTTGGTTCAGGACCCCCCTCATCTGCTCTTCTAGCATTCTGATCTTCTGGGAGTCATCCATCGGTCCTTCGAAACCTCCGCCGGAGAAAACGTCCTCCTGCTGATCTTCTTGCCACACACCATTCCCAGCTCCATACCCATCATATCCATTATTACGTCCAGCCCTGATTTGATTCATCCCCGGACCTCGGCCTCTGTTGCCGTATCCCTGAACACCTCCAGCAGGCCCAAAAGCCATTAACCCAGCGCCGTTTCCATTTCCGAAACCTCCGTAACCCTGATTGGCCACACCATAATCACCTTGCCCAAAGCCTTGAGCATTGAAACCATATTTCCCAGCGTTATCGAATCCCTGATCGTTGAACCCGAATCTAGCATTGCCAAAGCCGTTGCCTCCCATATTATCACCCATGTTGACGTCACCAAGCCCAACGTTATGGATAGCAGTCTCGTTCCCAACTCCGACGTTACCATTCACAGCAGCGGTAGCGTTGTTGACGTTAGCAGCAGGCATGTTGACTACAGGTGGAGCCACTGGCGTGGGAGTTCCATCTCCATGAACAGTATCGACTCGCACAGACTGATGATCCTCGTTACCGTGACCAGCATTTCGGGCCAACAGAGGTTGGACCATGGCTTGCAAATTCTCCTGGCCTTTTGCAATAGCCTCCATGGTCTGCATGAAGAGAGCGAGCTTCTCGCGCACATCTTGCATCTCGTTCTGCATTTGATCCATGATTCTTCGACAGTTGGTGCGGGTAGAATAGCGGTGCGGGTGCTGATCTGCAATCCTGAAAAGTACCTGGTACAGAGCAGGAAATAAGATATCCTCCAATGATTACCTGTAATGCAATATGAATATGGATGCAATGCAATGTGTGTCTGTGCATTAGGGAAGTTCATTCCCCGATTCTAGTGTGAAGGTGTCGGTGCAGTGACAGTGCTAATAATATAAGGATCGGAGCTGAATCACAGAAAGCCTCATATATTGCTGAGAAACCAATAAGCCAAGAATACAATATTACTGAGAGTACAAAGAGAAAGCATGACCCCAACCAACAATCCTGGTGATGGTCAGCACTGTGCGAATAAAGCATACAAGTTACTACATGAAATGATCAAATCCTCCCATAGGTCTGGTATTCTTTTAGCAACTTCTTGGTCTCCGGATGACTTGGTCGATCAAGCAGCCCTTCAACAAGCTGGTTCCTTTTCTTAAGAACACGACGCATGTCTTCAGCAGTTTCTTCCCATGCCCCTTCTCCGAAGCGATCTTCTAGTTTACGCTTCTGAGACACAGCTTCATCTCTGCCTTTGATGGCCTTGTTCAGTGCGTTCTGGAGACTGTACCGGGTCATCACTTCTTCTTCACACTTCTTGATGCTGGACTTCAACTGCTCTTCAAGGTCGGAGATTTGTTGTTTCAACTTATCCTCCCTCTTCTTGTTGTTAGTGAGCGTGGCATTCCAAGTCTTATTGCAAGAAGAGATCTCTCGGTGAGCGATGTCAAGCGCTTTCTTCTTGGATTCAAGCATGTCATGGGAACTTCTGAACTCTTGCCCCAGATGTTCGCGTTTCTTCCTCTCCTCAGCTAGCTCAGCGCCTAATCTGTTCATTAGCTCAATCTGCTGTTGGAAAGCATGGACGGCCTTGTTTTTCTCACTGCGTATTTGGGCTAGCTCCTGCTCTAACCCTTCGTTAATCTTCATCAAGGCTTCTTTTTCTTTCACAACTTGCTCGTAGGCTTCCCGAGAAACAGTAGTTGGCTCTGCTACCGGAATAGGATCAAGAACTGGTTCATCTGGAAATGGCATCCTCAACTGGCTAGCTCTCTCCCGGATCCAAACTCTATAAGGTGCATAGGCCTGACAGTCATTCTTTCCTAACAACGGCTTCCCTCTTCGGTTAATGCGCGTCCAGGCATGCTGTAACTTGGCCAATAACTCCCCCTTCACATCTCCGGTGAAGTACAGAGATTCCTGTACTTCTTCCTCTTTTGGCGGGTTCTTCAGGGCATATCCGAACTGACGGACGAACAGAGATGGGTTGTGGTTGATACACCCTTTTCTTCCAATCAATGGGACATTAGGGTACCCTGAACAACTGAAGATAAGTTCAGACCCCAGTAGGTCTCTGTCAAACCACTCAACGTCTTCGGAAGATAGCCTCATTAGGCGCTCTGACCAGCTAGCGGTGGTTGCACTCTCTACAAAAGATCCCTTCCTGGGAAGATGACTCTTGAACCACATATTCAACAAAGGAGCACAGCAGTAAACCACCTTTCCCCTTCTGTTTTCATTCTTGTAGTGCAATGAGTGGTAGAAGTCCCCGATCAACGTTGGCACTGGATTGCCGGCAGCGAATAGATGGAAAGCATCCAGGTCTACGAAGTTGGGTAAGTTAGGGAACAGCACAATCCCATAAATACAGAGAGCCAAAATAGCATTGAAAACCACCCAACATCCGCTCTTGGCATACTCCTGAGCTTTGCCAACCAAGAAATCAAGAGAGAAACCTGATACCCCAAGCCAAGAAGTCAATAACAATTCTGCAGCGTCCATATGTAAGGCTTTGGCTAAGTCCTCCAGCTTGGGCTCAGTAGCAGAGTGAATAAAGGGAACCTTGTTCTGCACCGGTAACTCAGTGAACTCCACATACTCCTCAATGGTAGGCCCTAGAATGAAGTCAGCAAACGTAAAACATCTCAATGCGGGATCATAGAACTGCATCAAGGTGTATAGCCCGTTCATCTCATCAGCAGTGGGCTTGCAGACTAATCTCAGTAATCTCCCGTGACTCATTCTGAAGCTTCTCCGAACCTCCTCATCAGCAAGAGATATCAGACCAAGCAAAGAAGTAATATCAGGTGAAGGCAGCTTATACGCAACTGTCTTCCTCAAACTAGCCATAGTCAATACTCAGAAGCCTGGGCGCTAGAATCGGAGGATATGCAAATGCACCTGCAGCACAGACACACGTTAATGGGATGCAATGATAACGAGTATGCAAACAATGCGATGCAAGTAACATGCAACAGGGACCAAATGCCGTAGCTGAATAGCCTGAACCATATCAAGAAGTCTCGGATGGACTCTATAGAAGTCCTCAAACCTTGGTCTCAGATAGACCTAAAACAAAGCTCCAACAATGGTCTCTGACAGACCTCACACCATAACTCCAACTGGTCTCTGGCAGACCTCAGATCATATCTCCAACTGGTCTTTGACAGACCTCAGAACTCTCCAACTGGTCTCTGACAGACCTCAAAACACATCTTGAGATGGTCTCTGACAGACCTCAGAACTCTCCATAAATACCCAGGATCTCTGATCAAGGAACAAACCGGTATCTGAAGGTCTAGTTACCTGCATAACCCCAAACCCTCTCACAGGTGGATGTCCTAGTAACTGACAAAGGTACGACATCATATGCGGTCGCTGGCGTCACAGACTTTCAGGGTTGATGATACGATTCCCAGAAGGAGTGGCATCATCAAATCCTGAAGAGGCCTCACTTAGCCAACTTCCAAATTATCGGTTCCCGGAGTCGACAATTCAGCTGACCAACAACCCCTTCGACCCAAAGGGTAGAAAAAGAAGCCAACCAAAAGAACCTCGTCCGAGTGTAGATTTCATGAGACACTAATGCAAGCAAAGCCGGCACGCGCCCATTACTTTCTACTCTAATTCTAGGTGCACTCAAGCCCAGGTCCGGCTTCTCACTCAATATCAGAACACCCGTCACACCCCAATACAGCAATAATAAACAATATATAATGCTGAAAATAAAGGCCAGAAATATAAATCCATACAAAATCCTCGACGGGAAAAAAAAAGCGCTAGGATTGACTCTCTTAAGGGACGTTGGATCCCAAATGCATAAGGAACTATCGCAGTCCTTAGCAGCCAGGGGACGTTGGATCCCCAGCAGAGTCGCCAGCTGTCGCTACTGCGAAAATCGGCGCCGGCTGACAGAAGAGTCGCCACCGTGCGTTATTTATCCCACGGGAGGGAAAGGAAATGCTCAGAGTAAACCTCGCACAACACGGGAAAGGTATGGTCGTCGCAACCAAAACCTGGGTTCGGGAGTCGGTTACGCAAGGGGAAGGTATTAACACCCCTCACGTCCGTCGTACTCGACAGGATCCACGCTTGTTTTCGGGTATGGATTGTTATTCTATCTAAACTAAAGGTCAAGGGTTAAAAAGAAAGAGAATGAAAATAAAAATGACTCGGCAAAGTATCGCACTTTATGCCTACGTATTCCCGCCTGGAATGAGAAATCAGAGTCAACGTAGTTCGCCTACCTACGGGAAAGGAGGGGAAGGTTGCTCGCTAGGATATCGCATCCTATGCCTACGTACTTTCATACAGCATGAAAGATCAGAGCAAACGTAGTTCGGGCCACGTTCGACACAAGTCTGTCTTGGTTGATTTTATTCCTTCTGAAAAAGGTTTTCTTGATTAGCAGTCCCGGCGGACAAAAATGACATTTTGATGAGTTCACATTCTTTTACGGAAGAAGTGTCTTTTATTGGGTTTGAAATCTTTATGGTGTTTTTCTGTTTGTTTTGAGAAAGAAGAGACAGAACTCTAACCTATGGTTGCGAAGGGAAACAAACTAACCTAATGTTATCATGCATGGGTTAAGACCTAGTGTCTATCATGCTCCTCTCTTGCACAGAGAGAAATAGGGATCCTAAGGGAGTAGACAGAAACAGCAACAATATCAGATATAGACAGTAATACGGTAAAATGCATGAATGCAACAATACAAGCGAGGCAAGGGATTCCCACTCAACCTCGAACCTGGAAAACAATAGGCAAAAGTGAACAGGCTTCACCTTCAACCCAATAAGGTAAACAGCAAACAATACAGTCCAGAAAACCAATCAATACATCAAGAATGAAATACAGCAAAAATAAACAGCTACAACAGCTCTGGATCAATACCAGTCTTCAAGTCATCTCCAATCAGCTACAAGCTTCAACAAACATCATTCTCCATCTCCACAGCTTTCCAGCAATGTCTTGATCCTCAGCCTTCCATCTGCAATGGCTTTTCTTCAGGTCTCAGTCTTCAGGAGAATCATCAGTCACCCAGATGAAGTGAATGAATGTTAGACAGTTAATTACCTACCAAGGGTGGTTCATCAACTATTAACATTAAACAGAAAATTTCTCTCAAAAGTTCTATCTTTCAAATACATTCACTGATCCTTCCAAAGGAAGGAGGTGGATATTTGAAAGAGACTTTGAATCATAGAGAAAGGATGGATGCAGACAAAGCATTCCATGTTTGGGAAACAAGCTTTCTAATCTAGGGCTCTGCCTAGCTCCTAAACCCTAATCCTCACCAGCTGCTAGCAGGAATCCCCTCTCCAATCTCTGGAGGTTGATCTTTAGGCTCTGGATCTCTAATGGTCTTCATCTCCTCAAGTCTTCAGCTTCCCCAATCCCAGACAATCCCAATACCCACACAGACAAATCAATAATCCCTAGAGGGCACACCACACCAATCAATCAAATATAGCAGTAATATATCAGTAGCAGTAGGGAAATCCTAGTGATTTCTAAGGGGATCTATCCTATACCCATAGCCCCTATAGTCCCATAGCTAAACTATTTAATCCCTAAATCCTGAGGGAAATGAACTACTTCTCCTAAGTTGTCACTTAAAACCCTAATTTGTTCATGTTGTTTGCACCTAAACTAATCAACTAAAACTAACTCCTAAAAATATGAATTAAATTGCATCCACAAGTTGAATATCTAAACTAAACAACCTAAAAATAATGGACAAAAATATTAAAGCATTGGTTAGAACAAAAATCAACAAATTTATGCATGAAATGAAACTATTTAAAATGCTATTTATTTGGAAAATATGAGAAAAATATCAAATAAAAAATAAAATGCAATTTTTATTTTTTATAATTTTCTAGACTCTTTAAAGAAAAATATGCAAAAAGAACCATCAAAAAATAATGATTTTTCAATTTTATATGATTTTTATAAGATGCATAAAAAATGAAAGAAATTAAAAAGAATTAAAAAAAAGAAATAAATGGGGGGTGAGAATAGCAGGGCCAAACAGTTCAAGTTAGTGGGCTTCACACGCGTGGGGGTGTCAATAGCATCTGAGCCCATTTCCCTTCCACTAAATGAAACGGTGCGTTTCGTTATTTGAAATCTCCCTCCGTTTTCAGCTTTAATCGTGGCCGTTAGATGATTCCTCCAGTCAAAGGTCAAAGTGTAATCGTGTGGCCTAGGGGTTGTCTTCAACCTCCAGCAAACCCTAGGTCCTGAAACTTCCTCACCATGCACGAATTTCCATCTCTCTGTTCTCCCTCCATGCACCACGAAATAACACGATTCCAAAAGCAATTTTGCCCTAATTTCTTCCCTCTACACAACCATAACAATGATTCTTTCTAGAACTCAACATACAATCGAACCCGATGAGGATAACAGTTTGATTCCACCATGATCACCTGATATCCATTGCTTCAATTCTTGCTCAAATCTATCCTAACATGCTCTATATCTCACACTGATCATTTTAAGCTATTAACCTATGATTATCGTGCCTTAATCCAAGAGTTACAAGCCTTAACAGAATTGATACATCATGCTCAAACTTCATGAAACTTCTCCAAAATCATCCCAATCAATCCTCTATCCTATCTTAACCATTCTACCCTATCAAAACCCTAAGATTCTAACTAATTCATGCAATACGAAGAGAAAACAAACCTGGTGCAATTGGTGAAAACAGGTATGCAACTCTTTGAATTTGGTGCTTGCAGTGATTGAAACTTGCTCAGTAACCTTGATGATGACTTCTGTATGCAGTGATTAGTGTGTAAACTTCATGAATCTTGTTCTTGAGAAGTTATTGCAATTTGGATGGTTGTCTTGAATAGCACAATTCTTCCTCCAATTCTACCAATCTTGATGTGGATTATGGTGTTTGAATGATGATGATGAAGATTCCATCAAAAGATAAGAGGATTGATGGAGATTTGGGAGAGTTTGTGAAGCTTATGCAAAAATGAGAAAGTGTGTAAAACTTGGGGTTTTGAACAAATGAAATCACCAACCATGGCATGAACTATCCCTTATCAATATATAGGTGAGGTTAGAACCTCCTAGAAACTTGGAGAAGTTTCCCTTGCATTCTTTCTCTTGAATTTGGTTCATGTTTCTTCCATTGCAAGCAACCATGGATAACTCTTAAAACATGAACTAAGCTCAAAATTTCACTTTAGCCAATGTCTTTAAAATGATCTTTCCATTCAAAATGACCTATAATTTTGCTTCATTTGGCCAAGATATGAAAAATCTCATTTTTAAGGCCATTTTTATTCATTAAATCCAACAATTTTGAAACCTTGTGCTATGAATCTTTCCAATCTCTCATGGTCACTTTTCTAGACTCAAAATGTCATTTGGAACAAGTTTGATGTTGTAAAGTTTTCCATTTGAAGCTTCCTTGTATGAGTTTTGGGCATAGGTTAAAATGACCTGTAATTCACAAATGACCAAAATACCCTTTGCTTGCCAAGACCATAAGTAGAGTTCCACACATCCTATGAAGGCATACCATACCATTATAGAAAGCTAAGACAATGAGGAACAACTCTTATGTTAACCAGAAATTCATTTGAAATCTCCTTGAGGGGTAAAAATAGCTTGGAAGCCAAGTCACTTTCACAGACAAAATTTCAGACACCTCAGATGACCTGTAACTTGCAAAGACCATAACTTGAGTTCTATAAATCTCCTTGATGTCTAGATACTCCCCATGCTCTCCATTCACAACTCATAATTCCCTTGTTGATCCTCAGACTCCCTCAGTTAGGAGATATACTCAATGCTTGATCCACTGAACTCCCTGCTTTCAAATTCTTTTCTGATGACTTGAATGAGATTGAATTAGGATAATAACCTCTTGATAGGCCTCTAGAGATGATAATAATGATTGGTCCCCTGTTGGATGACTTGCTATGCTTGTGCTATGCAGAGGGTTAGGCTATGTACATGACTCTATATGCAAATGCTAATGATATTGAAACATAAACCAAGTGAATAAGGTTGAGCAAATTTTAGGGTGCAACAACGAGGGCGAGATTTTCCCTGATGAGCAAAGAGTGAAAGTCTTTATTTTTAACTCTTTCTTTTTCACGTTTTTTGCTTCGTAATTCTTCCCCCTTTGCATGTGCTTTGCTTACTCGTGTTTTTCTTGCAAAGATGGATGATGGAGTTTCTTTAGAGTTTTGTTGTTGTTGTTCTTCTTCAATGTGAAGAGCAACAACTTTTAAGGTAGTATTTGTAAATTGTGAATGGAAAAACTATTAGAACCTGTTATGTATTTATACTAAAAAACTGGTCAGCAAAAAAGATAATAATTAAATTAAAATTAGAAAACAAATCGGATACTATGCCATAATTAGGACCAGATTCATTCCTTCATAAACAAGATAAAAATCAAATTAAAAATATATATTTTTTGTTTTTTTAAAGTAAAAAAGCAAATAAAATTGTATTAATTAGAAACTAAATTAAAATGGAACTAAAAATAGAATTAACCTAATAAATTCTAAATAAAAATTCATTTAAAACAAGATTTTTTTAAACTTTTTTTTGGATATTTGTTTTACTAAAGAATGAGAAAGGTAAAAAATAATAAGTTTTTAAAAATGCAAAAATTAAAAATATAAAATTAATAAAAAAAATTTTAAAAATGCAATTTTTGATTATTTTGGTGTAAAAACGTAAAAACAAATGAAAATACACTAGAAAAATTTAAAAAAAAATTTGTGGAAAATCGAACCCAAAACCTTATGATTGCATTCAATACACATGTTTTACTTTACTATGTTAATTCATTTATTTGAAATAAAATGACACTAAAAAACATATGAAGGATGACTAGAAAATAGACTAAATAATACTAATTAACTTCTTAATAATAATTAAAAAATAAATTATTTTAAATACCTCATTAAAAATCTGACTATGAAAATAATCTCTAATTAAATTATTAATAATAACCCAAAAATAATAGTCATTTTAATACTATATAATAATATAAAATAAAATTCTAATACCTAAATTACTAATCATAACATTTATTTAAAACAATTTTTCTACTAATTTAATAATTAATAGTTAAATAGTAATAGATTTCTAATAACTATATTATTTTAATTAGTTAGTCAAAACTATTAAAATAAAATCTAAATAATATCCTTAAGAATTATAGTCTAGGCTAGGATCAAATTCTTAAAGGGAATAAAAAACCAAAATGGCCCCCCTTTGACCTTTTAGCTTCCTGGGGTAAACCAGATGACTTGTATGCGCTCTGAACATGTTAATGATCAAAGCTCTAAGTTAACTGAAATTGAAAAGAAGGATGGAAAAATTTGGGGTACAACACTAGGTATCTTCACAACCTACACACTTAAAAGATGAGCTTTGAGGCTCCTTAAATAGCAATGCAATTATGGGTTTTTCTTCTTTGAATTTCTATTAAATTTCGTATATAATAAGAGCAGATATTGTTGGAGTTGATTTGCTACATAAATATCTCCAATAAAAGATATATTTTGTTATTAATTCAAATTCAATTTTAAATCTCCATTTAAATTTATTTGATCTTTAACATATATCAAACAAATCACAAACGATTGCACTAATATAGTAATAAATCTAATTGAATTTTAGCCAAAATTTTGCTCAAAAATGCAACAACACTGGTCTGTTGAACCAGGGTCAGATGTTGCGCTTGTGTTGGAACATCATGTTCCACATGTGTCCCTTCTTCACAACAACTGCAATAACATTTTCCTATTGAAAGAGAAAAGATGTTTCAACACACTCTTTTTCACTTTAACTATAATAACATATGTCTGTTGACAGAGACCAAATGTTACAACACACCCTTCTTCACCACAACTGTAATAACATCTGTCACAAATCAGATGTTATAGTACACATGTTGGAACATCCTGTTTCATATGTTTCATTAGTACATCCAAAATAACTCTTCATACATAAGACTTTTTATATAGTTAATCTTGGACCAAATTTTCCTTCAAAGTACATTCAATCAAATCTTCTTTGACTGAATAAAATTAAAAAATTTCAAGTTGAATTTGGATTAACACTACATACTTCTTCACAAAAGTAAAACTCTGTATCTTCAAAAAGTCGGCACCTTAACTCTTCTGAAGGACATTTGAAGATAGTCAGAACCCAAACCTTAAGCCTATTACTTAACTAGTTATGTCAAACACTTTAGCTAAACAACTCTTGCTTAAGAGGTTTTGTTAATTGCTTTAGCTAAGCAGCTCTTTCTTAATTGGTTATATCAAGCACTTTAGCTGAACAACGTATCTTAACAACAAACTCAGATGCTTGAATACATCTTGAGACATCTGGTTCCATATGTTTCCTAATACTACATCTCGTACATATGTTGTTTTTCCTAATGCATCCAACCAAAAGGAACAACAATTTGCTTCTACACAAGGATTACCTTACTTGGAACCCCAAAGATGAGGAACAATGTCTCCTCGAAGGCACTTAAGGGACGGGGAACCTATCCCTCGTCCCGTGGAGTGTCCACCCTACCTTTATTAGAATAAAATCATTATATATATATATATATATATATATATATATATATATATATATATATATATATATATATATATATATATATATATATATATATATATATTTAAATTTATATGTTGTTTTTTTCCTTATCATATACCCCTCTGTTCCTTATTATAAGAAAAAAATTACTTTTAGATATATTGAATAATCAATGTATTTGGTTAGGAAATTTTACCTCATACCCGGTCACTTATACCCATACCCCCACATTTTTTTAAAAATACCTATTTTATCCTTATATATTTAATATTTTATTATTTTATTTATTTTGTATATTTTTAAGAGTTCTGATCCAACTGTCTATCGGAAGACTTCAAAAATGACATCTGGTAGGCTTTTTTTTCCAAACCGGAACACATGTATAAAGAGTTCCGGAATGCAAAAATAATATACCGGAAGACTTCAGAAAAGACTTCCGGTAGTGTAATTTGTGTGGTGCTCACCGGAAGTCTTCATCAAAGAGTTCCGGTAGTGTAATTTGTGTGGTGCATACCGGAACTCTTTGATGAAGTCTTCCGGTACGTGTTTCCAATTTTTTTTTTTTTAAACTTTTTTATTTTTTTATTTTAAATTTTTTTATTTTAATTTTATTTTAATTTTTTGTTTTTATTTTTTATTATTTTTTTTATTTTTAATTTTTTTTTATTTTTAATTTTTTTTAATTTTAATTTGTTTTTGTATTTTTTTTATGTAATTTTAGAAATTCTTTTACAAATATGTGATAAAGATCAGATATGCGTAGATACGTCTGATGTTTTTTCAACAACTCAAAGATTTGGTACACAAGAAGAGGTAATAAGATGGATTAAAGAGATCGGAATTCGAAATAAAGTTACGGTTATCATCACTCATTCAGATATTAAAACAGGCCAGAGAGGAAGAAGTAACAAATTAATATTTGGATGTGATAAAGGAGGAAAACACATAGATATTGATAGTGGAACCCAGAGTGCAACGAAAAAATGTGGATGTCCATTTAGAATCAGATCAATTCCAGCGACTGATGGATCTGGATGGAAGATTGATGTAAAATGTGGAGTTCATAACCATGGTTTACCTGATAGATTAGAAGGTCACACATTTGTCGGTAGGTTGACAGCGGATCAGAAGCAACATGTTGTTGATTTGACAAAGAGAAAGGTTCCACCTAGACATATATTGCTTTCATTGCAAGAGCAAGATCCAGATAATGTCACTCGGATCATGCAAATATACAAACAGAAGAGTATGATAGAAAAAAATATAAGAGGTCCTAGAAGTGAGATACAACATTTGTTTAAGCTCATTAAGGAAGCAGGTTATGTTTATTGGAGTAGAAAAAGAGATGACTCTGAAGTAATTAGAGATATCTTTTGGGCTCATCCAGATTTAGTTAAATTGTTGAATATTTTTCCTATTGTGCTAGTTATGGACAACACTTACAAGACAAACAAATATAGGCAACCTCTGTTTGAAATTGTTGGCATGACATCAACCGAGTTGACTTTTGCTATCGCATTTGCCTATATTGAGTCTGAGCAAACTGAGACTTTTTGTTGGGTGCTAGATAAGCTTAAACAATTGTTTGTGAAGAAAGAGTTGTGTCCTCAAGTGATTTTGACAGATAGAGATCTTGCTTTGATGAAAGCCATTGAAATTGTGTTTCCAAAGTCGATCAATATGCTATATGACCATCTCATCGCTCGAGGGAGACCCACATTATGAGCTGGTATCCAGTTCTCTCCTTTTTTTCCAAGTGTTGGAAAATACTCATGAATCCAGCACTGTCACAAAATTAATATGGTTATTAACATTAAAATAATTAATTATAACATAATAAAATTTATTAAAACAAAATATACTAAATTAAAATAAATACCTGTAAGAGAGTCGGATAACCACCAAGCTGCTTACAACTGAACATGGAAGCATCTCCGAGATATCTGTAAAGAGTAGCCAACGCAGCTGCTCCCCAACTGTATCCAGATAAGCCATCGAAGTCTATAAACAGTGAGAGGTATCGTGTCTCGACAAGCGTAAACGTCTTGTCCGCGAAAATAGTGGAACCCACCAACATCAGCAAATAAGCTCTAGTGGCATAATGCCATCTAGATACAGCTCTATGCTCAACGAACAGATCATATAACCACTCCAGCTTGTAGTAGGAACCCCTGCATTCACAGACTTGTTGTTGTGCTACTCTCTGTGACACTCCTAAATAATCAACAACCCACTCAACAGCAAGGGCTTCAGTGATATCTTCAGGGCTCCAGAAAACTCCCCTGATGGGCAAGTGAAGCAGGCAAGATACGTCATCTAGAGTAATCGTCATCTCACCAAACGACATGTGAAATGATGATGTCTCTAGATGCCACCTCTCTGTAAAAGCGGAAACTAGGTTTGTGTCTATCTTTGATAAACTGGTTCTCTGTAGTGAAGCTAAACCAGACCTAGATATCCATCTCTCCATCTCTCTAGGTAGCTGTAGTGGAACCCTCTGAGCCAACTTCAACCCATGTCCAGCCACCTTTAACTCTTTCTTCGACCCTCTCTCCTAAAATAAATTAAAAGTAAATATATTATAAAATTCAATATTAAAAATTCGAAATTCTAGTCAATATTAAATAATTTTCGTTTACTTACCTGACCGAACCATATACGGTATGCAACATGTTGTTCGTACTTAACTAACAGAGACGTATCATATGGTCCTCCTGGATATCCAACTGGTTCGGATGCTGATGCAGATGCATCAAAATGCTCTTCTTCAGCCATCCTGGAGGACTCGCCTCGTCCTAGTCCGCGAGGGATCCTACCATCTCTGCCTCGTGTGCGCACCACTAAAAAAAAATCAATATAATTAAAAAAAATAAAATAAAAATAAATATATATAATTAAAAAATAAAAATTAAAACCATAATAATAAATAAATATAATTAAAAATTAAAAAAAGTAAATTAATAAATAAATTAAAAATTAAAATAAATAAATAAAATTAAAATTAAAATAAATAAATAAATTTAAAAAAAAAACAAAAAAAAAAAACAATGAACCGGAAGACATGAAGAAAGTCTTCCGGTGAAGAAATTACGAAAATTGTGTTCCGAAAGACTTAGTCGAAGTCTTCCGGTGAAGAAATCCAAGAACTTGTGTATCGGAAGACATGCATTAAGTCTTCCGGTGAAGGAACCAAAAAAACAAACGAACCGGAAGACTTACTTGAAGAGTTCCAGTTTGGCTTGAGCGAAAAATGACTTCCGGAAGACTTTAAGGAAGAGTTCCGGTTTGAGAGATAAAATTGTGTGTTCCGGAAGTCTTTCAATACAAATGAAGTGAAAATGAGAATTTTTTTTAAAATTATACTATTTAAGGAAGGGCATTTTGGTCCAATATTTTTTAGTGTATGGGTGTGGGGATAGATGTAGGGGTATGGGGTAAAATTTTCATTTGGTTAATATATAGTTCAAATACATTTATTACTTAATGTATCTAAAAGGTGAAATTTTTTATTACAACAAGGGTCAGAGGGAGTAATTTCTTTTATTAGAAAATTAAAACATATATGTAATATGTGTGTGTGTGTATAAGAGAGAGAGAGAGATCTAAAAAAATTTGATGGTTAAAACTCTCATGAGCATGGATTAAGAATTGTCAAAAACAATAAATTTATTGTAGAAGATTAGCTTATGCATTTCTTTGGTTAGTTTTTTTTTAAAGTTTTTACAATTAATTTAATTAAAAATAAGAGATTAATTTTATATTTTATTATGTTTATGAAGATCTGCGGGAACAGTAGAGATCCACGTGGACGTAGATGGAGGAAAAAATCTCCCCGTGGCATTGGCGGGGGTTCGAGACAGGAATGAGGAATAAATTTGGGGGCGTGGACGAGAATACACCTCCCACCCAATATTTTAAAACCTGCACCGTTCTGGTCGGTTGAACCGGTTTCACCGTGAATCGAAAGGTAGAACGGTCCGGTAAGATCACCGAACCATAATTTCAATTGATCCGGTCGGTTCACTAGTTAGACCAATGAATCGATGGGTCTTTCTTGATCCGGCGTATTGATCTTTTTATGTTTATTTTTTAGCATAATTATAATTTTGATCCTCATATTTTCATTTTTTTAAAGTTTTGTTGACACTATTTTAAAATTTGATTTTATTATTATTTATTATTATGTTAATCATTTATAATAACTAAACCATTTTAAAATTACAATTATAAAATTTTGTCGAATTTTAAAAATCAGACATGTAACCTTTCAAAACTAATAGGATTGTAGTTTCAGCAATTGCACCATAAATTTCTATATACTATATAAGGTTTAAATGCACTTTTGCTACCTGTAAATTAGCGGGTTTTTGAGTTTAGTCCCTGTAAAAAAATTTTGTCTGAGTCCCTATATCTTACTTCTTACGTGCGTTTTAGTCTCTAAAGTCAAAATCCGCAGGAAAACTGCTGGTTTTTCTGCGGATTTTGACATTAGGGACTAAACCACACACAAAAAGTGAGATACAAAGATTTAAATAAAAATAAATAAATTACAGAGACCAAATTTAAAAACTCGCTAACTTACAGGGACCAAAAGATTATTTAAGCCATTATATAATTACATATTTCTCTCTAACTTATTATCATTGAATTTATTTATTATTAGTCATACAATATAGTAATATAATAAATTTAAAAAGTTAGAAATTAATTATACGATATAATAATACTTATTAACAAAAGTTTGAAAAAATCAGGTTACTAAATAAAATAAAATTATATTTTTATAATATTTTCAATATGAATCTCATTATTTAGAAAAAGAATAATGTTATTAAAGAAAGATGAATCAACATTACAACGATAAAATCAACATTCATAAAATAAAATCGGCGTTACATTGATGATTTCGACAGATATTTAAATACTACATTTCAATAGCCCGATGGATGTTTGCATATCTCTAAGATGTCATTGACCGTTCTTCGGACCGTCGCCTCCAACTCTAATGAAATTTTCTCTTTGAAACCAAAATAAGTTCGTCACATCGCCCTAACATCGTCTTGATTCTTGAGGTTAAACTTGTTATAAACAACGTTCCCTTCGTTGTCAACTGAAGGTGAACAATACTCAAACTTCACAATAATGGGGGGAGTGATCATGCAGGTTTCAAATATAGCAGAAACTTCTAGAGCTGTATCTACGGAACAATCTCGCGCTTAGACGTTTCAGAGGTGCATCTACTGAAGTTTCCCTGAACTGAATTATTTTGAAGTTCTTTTTTCCAGCGTTTACCAGTTTAAAATTATCCCGTAGATGTAGCTCCGGAAAAAAAACTAAATTTTGGCACAAAAAAAAAGGAGTGTCCGAATATGTATCTTCGGAAGCAGATGACATACAAGGAAATGCACTAGGTGCCTAAGAGTATCAAGGGGTGGATTAAGAAATTCACTAATTTTATATATTCTCATAGTTAAGTTGATAAAAGGGAGACCGCATTTCTTCTTAGTCTTGGTTTTAACTCTTTCAGGTTGGGATCTCTTTATTTCTCAAAAGAAATGAAGAGCGAGATTTATAGAATCTTTGGTGTATAATTTGTTGTTTGAATTGATGATATGTACTTGTATAATAAAATTATTAGTAATGAACCCCTCCATTTTTTAGAAAAATATAGAGTATCCTTACCCAAACTCTTGGCTCCCACTAACATTATTTAATTTTAGAGAATTTATTTTTCTACTCTATGGATTTCTACTACACCATATGAAATTTAAAAATACTCTCTGATTTCAGAGATATATCTTCAGATGTATCAAAATTTAAGTGAATGTTGAAATATTTCGGAGATGTATCTCCGAAACATTTTGGAAGTTAACATCGCGTCAAACTCTTCTCCTCCCACACTTTTCATTTTTCTTCAAACCCAACTTTAAACTCTTCTCATTCTCAATATTCTCCAACTTCACCAAATCAGATTTCATCAATAGGAGGTCAAAGAAAAAGCAAGCATCATCCATTTCATCATTCAACATCATCCAAATCATAAATTTTGGTTATGGTTTTCGAATTTTTAGTAAATATTCGAGTTATAATGTAAACGAGTAGGAATCAATTGTTAGGGGTAGAAATATGCAGAAACCATATGTAACATTGTTTAGAGTTAGTGTATGTCTTATTTGTTGATTCAAATGGATGATCAAATATTTATTTTTCACAATGCAAAGTAACAGAGGACGTCATTTCACAACCTCTGAGTTGCAGAATATTCTGGAGATACATCTCCGGAATTGTTCAGCGTTTCATATCCTCTGGGATATTCTGGAGATGCATATTTGGAAGTATTCAAAGTAAAAGGATTAAAGTTTTTTCTGAAGATGTATCTCCAGAATATCCTGCAGTCTGTTTTTTTATTTGCTTGTTTTTTTTTGTGTTGTCTACACTAATGATACGACATGATTTACCTTACAAGTATTATGGCTGACAGAGTCGACAGACGGAGACATAGCCAGGTTGCCTAGCATGCATCTGTTCGGCTGGAGCGAAGCCAGCAGGTTCTGGAGGCAGTGGGTACATCTGGTCAGACAGAGACGTCGACTTCAGGGGCGTAATCTACTCCTAGGGCTCGACCTTCACCTTAGGCCACTCCACCTTCATCTCAGGCCACTTCACCTTCTTCTTCTTCTTCTTTTTCTTCTCGTAGGATACGAGATTCACCATCTGACGTGTCACTTTCCCCATCCTCCCGTAGGTGTTAGGATGCACCAGTGCCACCTTCTGCTGATTCGGTGCCACATCCTACTGATGATCCTGCTGATCTAGTGCCACCTTCGGAGAGTGAGGTTGTTGAGGATGTTGCGCCTGAAGGATTTGGAGGAGGTCCATCTGATATGTTCCTACTTCCTCTCTATCCAGACCATACTGCCCGATATATCTGGGACGGAGAGGTAACATTAGTATGATTTTTGATTTATTTTTTACGTTAATTTAAATTGCTGACATTGATTATTATTGACATTGATTATTTATGGAAAATCTCAGGTGCGTGATCCTCAGAAGTTTCAAAACTATTGGAGGAAGATTGTTGGCTTGCCTCAGCCGGACGAGGAGTGGTTTCAGTCGGTTTTAACCTTATCTGGGTAGAGTGACCTATGCATGACCGATTACACTCTGGTCAACTACGGGATGCTTAATGCATTCGTGGAGAGATGACATTCTGATACGTCTTCTTTTTATCTCCCGCATGGTAAAATGTCTATCACACTAGACAATGTCTCGTGTTTGTTACATATTCCGATCAGGGGGAGATTCCTCGATCATGGTTGGATGACCAAAGACGAGGCAGTCGAGATGATGGTGGAGCATCTAGGGGCTGATCCAGGGAAGGCAATTGAGGCGGTGGATAGGACCATGGGTGCTCATGCTAGGTTTGATTTCCTGAAGGAGATATATGATGAGGATATCGTTACTACAGAGGTTGCCAATGGTGATCCTGAGTAGGTGGCGGTACACAGGGCCCGTGCTTTGAGGGCATATTTTCTTTTTTGTGTGTGTGCTGGGAGTTGAATTTTTGTGGACACGAGTGCCACCTATATTGAATTTGCATACCTCTGGTACTTTTTGGATCTCACTCGAATCCACGAGTACAACTGGGGGACGACTTGTCTGACCTATCTATATTTGAAGTTGAGAGATGGATGTCACTAAAGGACGAAGCAGGTCACAGGTAGCACGACACTACTCGTGGTAATAATTTTTTATCCTTGGATTTTTTTTATTTTTTATTTTTCATTTCATATTTGCAAAACCATTGCTGGTAATTCTTCCTCCCTGAATGCTTTTTATTTTTATTTTCATTTCAAGCTTGGATCCTCCAGTACTTCCTACACATCGTCAGCTGAGCGAGTGTGGATGACTACACTGAGGACATGCCTCGTGCCTGTGATTTTACCCCGCTGAGAGGGAACCAGGCAGTCAAGCCTTTTAGAGTATATCTTGACCGCTTGGTTTTCGAGGAAATTCACTTCAACAGCTACGTGGATCACCGTCAGACGCGGCCATTTGACGACATATCTCTATACTCTGGATGGCTGGCCTACGAATCACGTATCACTGCTCCTCATCTTCCCGAGTGTGTCATGCGACAATTTGGGTACACTCATACCATCCATAGACACCTCATTGTCTCTACTCTTAATGCCTTACCTCGTAAACAGATAATGGAGATGTTTGCTGATTATAAGAGTCACCTGGTACCGGGCAAGGTTCGGGATACCATATCGCAGAATGACTAGAGCTACATTGACAGATACATTAAGTGGTTCTTCAGGGTCTCACATCCGTACATAGTACAGACTGCTCTAGGAGATCCACTAAGACCAGCTCATCAGGATATTCTAGAGGAGCAGCAAGCTTAGCTTGATCATGCCGAGGATGTCTTGCCTCGTTGTTGTCGCTTAGTGGATATTGTGCAGACAGACATTGATGAGGGTATCTTCTTTGAGGGGTTTGCTGTCAAGTGAGTCCTGGTTGCCATTGTGGCAGAGGCATAATGGACACTATTGTACCATAGACATCGCCGGAGGACGGGGGGAGGGGGTTGATGGCCGAGGAGGCAGAGGAGGTAGAGGATAAGTTTTCATACATACTCAGTAGTTGTCTGTTATTATTTTGATGTTGTATTATAGTTTGTACTTTATTCCTGACATTGTTACTACATTTTGGATCTCGTGTTGTACAATATTTTACTATTTTATTTATATTATTTCTGAAACACGCAATATTAGTCTTTTATTAATCTATACTTCTGTTTTTTAAAATTGAAAACAAATACAGAACCCATCATTAAAAAAAAGTTTTGATATACTTCGGAGATGTATCTCCAGAATATTACCGAAGATGCATCTCGAAACAATTCAAATGTAAATGGGATATGGGTGACAAGTTCTAAATGCTTAACATTTAAAATTGTTCTGGAGATGTATCTCCAAAATATATCAATGTTTACTCAGAAATTGGGTGCGTCCGGAGATGTATCTCCAAAATCAAGGAATATATGTGAAAATTCACATGATACATAAGAAACATCTATGGTAGAAAAAGAAATTCTCTAAGATTTCAAATTTCAATTTAAAAAGTTATTTTAGACCTCTAAGTCGGCCCTGCCTAAATAAATGACGTGTCAATGTTATTTTTTTTCTATTATTACTCAGATGGTCTCTCTCTCAATTTATTATTAAATGCAAGAGTGAAATGAGATAAGATGAATAACTTAGAATTTATTGGAGTGGTATTGTAAGAGTGAAGGTGTTCTTATTTTATAAGGTAATAGAGTGCTGGAAGAGGATTGAAGTAAAATAAATTTGAGATTATTCATATGTCTTTCTATATAGATAAGTGAATTAAAATAGGTCTAATATTGTTCGCTTGTCTTTACGTAAAATAAAAGACTGGAGTTAAATGCATCTGATTTTTCTCTCGTACAAAAAAAAGAGGGGTAACATGTAAATGAAACTATTCACATGTCTTGTACTGGAGAAGAACAAGATTAAATAGATCTCATTTATGTTAAATATGTAATTAGTTGTTTTAGAAAGATTAAATTTGATTTAGAAAGATCAGATTTGATTTAGATAGATTAGATTAGATATTTTTGGGCTTTTATAGTTTGGGCTTTGGCTTGGGGTGCAAGTTAACCTAAATCTATTAATAGGGAGAAACCCTTATTCTGTAAACATCTCATCTCATCTCATCATATTTTGTAATTCAACGTTTGCAGTTGCAAGTGAAATAATAGAATTTCCACAGTTTGTGGGCAGAGAGTTCTCTGCAAAAAATTGTTCATCTTTTTCTTCTCCAACGTTTACTTTATTTCTTTCTTTCTAAACTTTTATTTCATTGTCATTACATGGGTTGAAACAATCTTGAGATCAAGATTGGTTGAGTCAAATTCTCCATAGGTTGGGGTTGAATTTCCAATATCTAGTATCTAGAGCTCCGGTTGCGATTCAAGGAAGGAAAATCATGATGGCGATGAATAATCTAAACAGCCACTTTTCGACAAACCTTCCAATTCTCAAGAAAGATAATTATGAGAATTGGTGCAAATAGATTAAGGTGGTTTTCTGTTATCAAAATTTTTAGGATCTTGTGAAGGGAGGAGTAGCACCGTTTGCAGAAAACGCGACGGATCAAGAAAAGGATGCATTCAATAAATTGAAGAAGAAAGATTATGAAGCTCTCTTTATAATCCATCAATGTGTAGATCCAGATAATTTTGAAAAGGTTAGTGATGTAGAATCAATGAAAGAAGCGTGGGAGATTCTTGAAAAGTTATTTGGAGGCATAGAAAAGGTGAAAGAGGTGAGGTTACAAACTCACAAGAGAACCTATAAATTTCTTCAGATGGAAGAAAGTGAAAGTATAACAACTTTCTTCACTAGAGTTAAAAAGCTGGTGAATCAAATCAAGGTATATGGAGAAGTGTTGACGTCAAGATCAGTTGTTGCAAAGATCTTGAGGTCATTGGCTCCAAAGTTCGACCACGTGGTAGTAGCCATAGAAGAATCGAAAGACTTGTGAACATTGACGAAGGAAGAGCTTCAAGGGACGCTTGAGTCTCAAGAACAAAAATGGATGAGAAAACTGCAGGAAAGTCGAAGAGTGATATGGCTTTGTGTTGCACCCCAAAATTTGCTCAACCTTTTCTTAACTTGGTTTATGTTTCATTTCATTTCATTTTGTTCTAGCATTTGCATTGCATAGCATTTTTCATGGAACAGGGGATCAAAAGGGATGTGCATAGCAAGAGAGGTCTTCTCGTGGCATTTGAGCCTAAGCAAGAGTGGTTACTCAAGTTTGATTGGTCATTAGAATGGTTATTATCTTGTGAAAGGACAGATGGATGTGTGTGGGATAACCCCTAACTGGGAGGCCAACTAAAGGGCATCAGAGGTTTGTGAAGCCATGATTATGGGTATGAGATGTTAAGAAAGCTCATTGGAGTCCTTGAGGGTCATTTTGGAGCTTATTCAAGTTGTTGTGTGAAGTGAAACGAGCCACGATTGAAAGTATTACAATTAGGGTTTTCATCTGGTAAATCCTCAGTCAACCGTGCAATTGAAGAAGATAGAAACTCAATTCAAAGTATCTATGGTCATGGAATGTTATGTTAAGACATATGAGACATCATTTCAAGTTTAATTCATCAAGGGTTAAGTGTGTGAGAAGTTACTAAATTAGGGTTCTCAGGATAAAATCCCCTATTTAGTGCCTGACTTTAAGACCACCTACATCAAGATAAAAGTCTCATCTCAATTTTGGCCAACATGGAACTTGTACAACATGTTCTTAGGTTTAATTTGAGTAATAGAAGTCCTCGATTGGATTTATAGAACTCAAGTTATGATCCAAACAAGTTACAGGTCATATGAGGGATGTGATTTTGGTCAACAAAAGTCAACCAACTTCCAAGATAGTTTTGACCTAGAAGGATGTTTCTCCTCAACTTTTGGCAAACATGAAAGTTGTAGGTATTGATCGTAGCTTTCCAAATTGTATTAGAAGTCTTTCATCTAATTTACGAAACTCAAGTTATGAGGTTTACAAGTCAGGGATATTTTGGGAAAGTAAGATTATGGGTCATAAAATTATAGGTCCATTTCACCAACTTGCACACTTCAAATGGAAATATTTTCAACATGAAACTTGCTTAAAATGGGGCTATTTGCATTACCAAATAATCTCTTGTCATGGTGGGGGATTGGATTGAGAATTTGGGGTTTGAATTTTTCATAAAGGAGGCTTAAATTGAGAATTTGAGAATTAATGGATTTTAAACTTTTTCAAGGCATGTTTGTGCATTTTTGGATTGCAAATAATAATTCAAAGACATTTCCATCCTCACATCGAAAATTTGAGGTCTCAAAATGGGCCATTTTCATGGTTTCTTTCTCTTGAAGTAACAAAATGGAAATCAACCATAGGATCAAAATTAAGCCTCCAATCTCATTCCTTTGATTAATACAATTGATTTATAGTGGATTTGGATTGAAAAACCAGCTGGTGTAGTGGTAAAAACGTGTATGGCAATTTGAAAAAGTGGTGAAATGTGAAATTTTGAAATGGGTTGTTTAGCTTGAATTAAAGCCCCATTTGATCATAAACCCATCATATAAGTATTCTAGATGAAAATTGGAGCAGAGCTAGGTCATTTTCGTGCATGAACAGCAATAACACATTTTGAAAAAGTGATAAAAAACTCAAAAACGAATTCTCAGATTCAACCACTTTCAGACCAAATCAAGCCTTCAAACACCTCAATTGAAGTTCATGGAGTGATTCTGGGCATTTTTCGTTAAGCTTCATCACAGTTTCAAGGCCCAGTGAAGGCTCTCCACTAGGTAAACTAATTTTCAACCTTACACTCTTAATATGCCATGGTTTTTCACCATTTTCGTTGCATTTGAATCCTTGTGTTGTATGGATCATTTCTGGATCATTTTTGTTTAAGTTTATGGTGTTTGATTTTAGGAGCTTAAAACTTTGTTGAATCGGTTTGAAGAATTTTCATGGTGTTTTGCTGTAATTTTCATGGATTCTTACTCCTTGCAACATGTAGATGAGGTTTAGACCATTTAATTTGAGTTTTGGTGAACTTCCATTTTTGCACGTTTTGCTTGTTGTTTGATTTCTGGAGTTGTTGTTGAGAATTAATGGAAATAGAGGTTGGATTCATGATCCTCGCGACGAGTAGATGAGTTTTCATCTAGGATTTGTCAAAAATAGTTGAAAATTGATAGAGCTATGGTAGGGGAAGCAGCCCGCGGCGGTCGGAGGCGAGGAAGAAGAAGACCGGAGTTCTTCAGGCGCCGACGAAGTCTCAAGGAAGAAGAAGCTGACGTGTCGCGTTCGCGTGCGTCCGATTGTGTTTTTCTTGATCGTGTGGTTCCAGTTAAGACCTACGTGTTCCCTTTTAGCATGTGCACACCATAATAAAAACCAAATTCATTAATTGAGGTGGCTCTTTGTGAGCCACCTTATTGGATTACTTTGATCTTGATCAAACGTTCCACAGCTGATTCCACCATACACACAGTCAACTCAATCACACACAGGCATTCAAATTTTTTTCTTGTTGGTTTTCTCTCACTGGGCCTACCACGCGTGGCTTTTCGCACCCCCAGCCTGGGCCCATTTTCGTTTTACACATTGAGTGTTTGCTGTTTGCACCACCCCCCTTTTCATTTATTTGTTTGTTTGTTTTATTTTCTGTTTTGTGCAATTTTCATTTTAATTCAAATAAAATAGCTCTAATAGTTTAAAATATCACCAAAAATAATTTTCATAAACTTTAAGATGTCTAGTTTTATTTGATTTAAATTGTGGTTTTGTTATTTCTTGATGTTATTTCCATGTTTAAACTTCTCATTTTCGCATGAATTTTTTTGAGCATTATGTTAACATGTTGATTGATCTTTGGATATTTTTTTCATGATTTTTAAGTTCTGTTTCCATGTGATTTGAATTGCCTTTTATTCCCTCTCCATTTTTGCCTTAGTTTGGGACACTCTTGGTGTTTGCCCTCTGTTGAGGCACTTTCCTTTTGATTTTCAATCTCCCCTTTTGATCCCTTGTTCCTAATACCTTGGGGGTCCTTTGAGATTTTATTTGACATTTTTAGATGCATTTTATTATTTTTCATGTATTTTGCAAGTTGCTTCATGTTTGTGCATCTCTACTTGTGTACTTGTTTTGTTTTGCTTTCAAAAGCTTGGCTGTGCATTGTTGATGAACCTTATCTTGATTTTTTCATGTCAGGGGCTTGTTATAGGCTTTGTGTGCCAATTCATAGGTCTTTACCTTATGCAGAAGTTGTTCATTTGATCTCATACTTTCATGTTTGCACATTGTGTTTCCATATGTGGTGTTTGCTTGCATTCTTTGATATTGTTGTTTGCATTTGCTTATGATGTTTTGTTTTAGATTTTTGAGATCTTTTATCCTCATCCCCATTCTGTCCTATGACCTTGGAAGACTACTTAAGGTTGCTTGGTTCCTCCTGAGGAGGAACCTGAAGCTTGCCTAAAGTAATGAATCCATGAGGATTTTTTCTCATTGCTTTTGTTACTTGTGTTTTATGCATCTTCTTCTCTTTTTCTCTTGCACTTATTCATACTATGGCTTGAGGTTGATATGAGCTTGTGGAGGTTCCATCCCCACACATATTTCCTCCCTCACTTGCATTGCATCTTTGTCTTCCTTGTTGCATTTGTGTTTGCATTCTACATTTGCATTGTTTCTTCTTATTGTTTCTTCTTTTTGTCTTCCTTCCCTTAAGATTTCTAACCTCTCTTGTTCAAGAGAGGTTATGATAGACATTAGGGTTCTAACCATGCATGATAACATTAGGTAGTCCCCTTTTAAACTCAACTTTAGGTGCACATTGCATGACAACTTTTAGGGTTTGGACTAGTCCCCCTTAGTTCGTTCTCTTTCTCTTCTCATCTTCAAACAACTTCAATCCATTTAATAAATGATGACAATTGTTGCATGCTACGAGCCTTAAGCCATTTGGGAAATGATGATTGGGTGGTTGCCTCTCAATTATCTAGAATGTTAGTGTATGTCCTTTGGACGATATACGAAGCATTCGCTCCTAGATCATAGTCTCTAGTGTAACATGAGTTACAAACCAAGTTCAAAACACTTCTTCCTTAAAAAACACAAAAAACAACTCAAACTTTTTTCACCCCTTGGGGTCTTAATCAGGAAAACTCTTTTCATAAACAAGAATGTTGTTAACTCTCAGTCCTATCGCAAACAGTAACGCCTAAGTCTCCAATGGTCGAGCTGCATACACCAACTGCTAGAACTGTCTATTAACCCTACTCGGGTAAAAATTTTGAACAACCTGTGTTCTCATAAGCTCGAACTACGTTTGCTCTGATCTTTCATACCAGATGAAAGTACGTAGGCACGAGACGCGATGTCTCGGCGAGCAACCTTCCCCCCTTCTTTAGCCGTAGTTAGGCGAACTACGTTGACCCTGACTTTCCAATTGCACGAGGGAGTACGTACGCACAGAGAGGCGATGCTCTACCGAGTCAGTTCTTTTTCTTTCTCTTTTGTCCATGAGCCTTTAGTGTAGATAGTTTACACACCCTTTTTGCTAGACAACACATGCGTGGATCCCGTCGAGTACGATGGACGTGAGGGGTGCTCATACCTTTCCCTTGCGTAACCGACTCCCGAACCTAGGACTTGGTTGCGATGACCTCGTCTTTTCCCGTTTTCGTCAGGTTTTTTCCGATCGTTTCCTTTCCCTCTCTTTGGGATAAATAACGATAGGTGGCGACTCTGTTAGTCATTTTCGGCCTCCCTTTTTCGCAGTAGCGACAGCTGGCGACTCTGCTGGGGACAGAAATATCCCCTATACGAGTCAATCCTAGCGCTTGTGTGTTTTCTTTTTGGGTGTGTGTATATATGTGTTTTATCTTTATTTACTTCCGCATTTTATTTTCCGTATCATATATCATTACTGCTGTGTTGTGGGGAGGGAAGTTCCATTGAGTGAGAAGCCAGACTTGGGCTTGAGTATAAACTTAGTATTAGAAGTGAAAAGTAGTGGTGAACCTGTATGTTAGGCATGCACCAGTTCCCACAAAATTTGCACTCAGACGAGATTCTCTTTGATGTCTTTCTTTCCAGCCTAGTGGGCCGTAGAGAGAATTGCAGATTTGAGGGTTGTCGACTCTGGGAACCGATCATTTGGGATTCAGCTAAGTGAGGCGTCTTCAAGAGATGATGATGCCACACCTTCTGGGTATTGTATCATCATTTCTTGAAAGTCTGTGACGCTGATGAACGCATTGGATGCCAAACCTTGTCAGTGGATAGGTTCATACCTGTGAGTGGGTGGGTTATGCAGGAAACCTTGACTTCCAGACTACCCAGTTCTTGACAGTGTAAACCTGTGTTCATGATACAAAGGGGTTCTTATGTCAGTGATTTTGTCGGTACTAAGGCGAAGCGCTGGTTCTTTTCAACCGACAGCACAGTAGTCCTGATCCCTTGTTTGCATTTGCATGTGCATTTTCATTTGAATTTCATTGACGTGTGTTTATGTTGCAGGTGTACATTTCCTCTTTGATTCTGGTGATTTTGTTCTCTCTTTGTTGACATGGAGCCCTTGAGGAGGACCCTGGCCTACAAGTTTCCTACGCCTGACATTAGAATTTTGCGAAGCTTGATTTCTCTAGCTGACAAGAAGGTTATGGAGGATTTTAGAGAATCTTATGGGAGACTTTTGAATATTGTTTGCAAACCTTCTCTGGATAAATTGAATGGCCTTCAGACATTGTTACAATTCTATGATCCTCAGTTGTAAGGCTTCACCTTCCGGAGTTTTGTTTTAGCACCGACATTGGAGGAGTTTTCTGATATATTAGGTATACCTATTCTGAACCAGATATCGTTCCATCATGTTGAGGGAGAGCCAGATTTGACTAATCTTGCTAAGGCTTTACATTTGGATGTCTCTGAGTTGAAAGGGAAGTTAGCCAGTAGGAACGGAATGTTTGGGTTTCCATTACCTTTTCTTGCAGACAAGGCTCGAGAGTTTGTTAAGAAAGGTTGTTGGGTGATATTCAATGCTATCTTGGCCTTGTGTTTTTATGGCATTATGTTATTCCCGAACATCCCAGATTTTGTAGATGTCGATGCATTCAGTATCTTTGCTTCAAAGAACCCTATACCCACTATGTTAGGCGATGTTTATCATTCCGTGCATTACAAGAACGAGAACAGGAGAGGGAAGAGTCTGTCTTGTTGTGCACCTTTGTTCTATACTTGGTTCAGGAGCCATCTTCCTAAGACTGGTCCGTCCTCTGCTACTGATGGCACTTTGGAATGGTCTGAGCGCTTGATGAGATTGTCTGCCGAAGACATTGTGTGGTTTGATAGAGATGTATTGGGCATTGAGATTATCTATAGTTGTGGAAGCTTTCCTAATGTCCCGCTGGTCGGAAGGAAAGGTTGCATAAACTATAATCTGGCTATTACTATCAGACAGTTCGGGTACGCACTTAGAGGGCCTCCAAAGGATGAAGAGATAGAGGAATCTCTGTATCTCACTGGTTTGCTGGAGGGAGATACTTTGGTTAGGGTTGAACATGCATGGAGAAATGTCCATAGGAGAGGAAAGGTTGCCTTGGGAAAGAGCAATAGTCAGGCATACGCTCCATATATGGCTTGGATTCAGAGTAGAGCCAAAGAATTGATGATGCCATATCCGTCTATTGAGCCTGTGTATCTGCCTGAGATTGTAGAGCCCACTACAGTAGATATCCAAAGGTATGAACAAGTATGTCGCGAGAAAGAAGAGTTGCAAAAGACAAACGAAGAGTTAGAGGAAGAGATGGCTCAACTCATAAGTGAAAGGAACAAAGCAAGGTATTCTTTGAAAAAGCAAACTGAATTGATGAATAAGTTGGGAACAGACTTAACTTAGGAGACTAAGGATAGAGAGCGCACAGGCCAAGATTTGAATTCTTCGTATCGTATTCTAGCCACGAAGAAGGAAGAGCTAAGTAAAGCCTATTTGCAGATTTCCAAGTTTGAGGCTCAGCGGAACGCTGCTATGTCTACTAGCAAGCAGCGTGAAGACAGGTTGAAAGCGCATATCATCAAACAGAAGGCCCAACTCCAAGCTAAAGATGAAGAGATCTCAAAGGAAGTCGCGCTCAAAAGACATAGTGATTGCAAATTGTATGAAGCGCTTGCAACCTTGGAGGAGTATAGAGAGGAAGCTAGTGCTAAGAGGCGTAGGCTCGAGGAGGCTGTTGGGAAGGAGGACTCGGTCGAGGATCTTCAGTCTACCATTAGTCAGCAGGAGTTGCTCATACATGGTTTGCTCACTAGGCCAGACCATCCAGATACACAGGCATTGTTGAAGGATTTTCAGTCTCGCCACCCAGTTTGATTTGTTTCTTTGTATTATGTAGCGTAGACTTTTGTATGGACCATCACCAGACCTGTTGGTTGAGGTCCCTTTCAATTTGTACTCATTTGCTGTTTATACTTTGCCTATGGACTTATGTTTATATATGAGGAGTTTCTATTATGTGCTTGCCTGCGGGGCTATCCATCGTCTTGGTTGTTACGAAACTAGAATCGAGGGGGAAATGTCCCTATTTGCATAAATACATGTCTGCATTTTAGCATATTTCTCGCATTTGCAGGTGCATCGGAACTGTTAACCTTATCTTGTTTCTTGTACCACTAGTGTTTCAGGATTGCAGATCAGACAACTCACCGCTACGGTACTAGAGGTAACCAGAGAAGGCTGATGGATCAAATGCAAGTGGAAATGCAAGAGATGAGGGATCGCATTGCACAACTGATGGATATGATGCAAGGAGTCGCTACTGGGCAGGCTCAGCTTCGGACTATGGTGCAACCCCTGTTGACACGAGTTGATGATGATGGGGTACTACATGGAGGGATTACTGCTAATCATACTCGGGTTGAAACCCCTCAAGTGGGCAATTCAATACCAACTTTAGTCATCCCTAATGCTGGAGGGGGTGGTCCCGAAGCTGGTGCTGAGAATGAGACAGGTTTTAATGTTGGCGGTAACGGTAATGGGAATGGCCATGGCTTCGGTTTTGATACTACAGGCGGCATTCATGGTAGTTTGGACCATACATGGAACGAGGATCGACAAGAGGATATATTCACTCCAAGGTTTGTAAATGCTGCAGGACCTTCTGAGGCTGATAGAAGGATTCAAATGATTGAAGAAAAGATGCAATCTCTGGAGTGCCAAAATTCCATGGGATTAGATATGGCCAACCTAGGGCTGATCCCAGGCTTGAGAGTGCCTCACAAGTTCAAAGTGCCCGACTTTGATAAGTACAAAGGCACTACTTGCCCGAGGGTCCACCTGCGCTTGTACTATAGAAAGATGTCTGCGTACTCGGACGCTGAAAAACTCCTGATGCACTTTTTCCAGGATAGCCTGTCCGGCCCCTCTTTGGAATGGTACATGGGGTTGGAGCCTGCTAACGTCCGCAGCTGGAAAGAACTAGCCGAGGCTTTCGTAAGGCACTATCAATATAATAGTGACCTCGCATCGAATAGAGTCCAGTTGCAAAATCTCTCTCAAAAGAATAACGAGTGCTTTAAAGAATACGCCCAGAGGTGGCGAGAGCTTGCTGCTAGAGTGCAGCCATCAATGGTAGAAAGGGAGCTGGTGAACATGTTTGTTGCTACTCTACCAGGGGTGTACTATGAAAAACTGATAAGCAGTATGTCCGGAAGTTTCTCAGATTTGATAATCACTGGTGAAAGGGTGGAGAACGGCATCAAGCTTGAAAAGATTCAGGTGGGAGAGGTACCCTCAGCTGGAGGAGGAGGAAAACAGATATTTGAAAACAAGAAGTGTGAAGGTGACGTCAGTTCAGTGGCAAGTTCTAGAGGAAGGGGAAGGGGTCAGCCACAGAACCAATATCGCCAACAGCAAGTAGCCAGTGTCATTATTCATGTGCCACAGCAACAGAGACCACAACAACAACAACAACAAAGACAGTATCAGCCACAATAGCAAAACCAGCAAGGTTATAGGAGGTATCCTGATAGGGCCAGGCCGAATAGAGTATTTGACACTCCACCAATGCCCTATTCTCAGGTGCTTCAGACTTTATTGCAGCTACAATTAATTTAGAAAAGGACCCTCGCTTCTTTGACAGGTGACCCCCCCCCCCCGGCTATGACGCAAATGCACGTTGTGAATTTCACTTTGGGGCGCCAGGTCACTCTATTGACGATTGCAAGGCTTTTAAACACAAGTTACAAGATCTTATTGACAGTAAAGCGATAAATTTTTCTCATGATGCACCTAACGTCGTGCAAAACCCTATGCCAAACCATGGGCAGGCTAGGGTTGGTGTTATTCTGGTGGAGGAGGATTTAGACTTGATAATGGATGTGAATGAATTGAAAACTCTATTGAAGTTTGTGAAGGACAAATTGCTGGGAGGAGGTGTATTCCCAGGATGTAATGAGGACTGTGTTAATTGCTTAAGTCATCCTGAGGGATGCGTTGATCTGAGAAGGTGTATCTAAGGAATGATAGACGGGGGGACGTTGCAGTTTGAGCGAACTGCAGAAAAGAAACCTATTGAGGAAATGAGCCACGAGAGGGATGAGGTCGCTACGATCTCGATCCCATATAAGATTATAACTATTTCAATGCCACCTAGGCCACCAACAATCACTATTACCAAAGCAGGATCTGTGCCTTATGAAATCACCAAAGCCATCCCGTGGAACTATGGGGCTGAGGTGTACTGTAATGGTTAGAAGATAGATTTGAAAAGTTTTCCTGTGGAGTCTGCAGAGAATATTGTGGGAGCAGGGGCAATTACCCGAAGCGGCAGGGTCTTTGCATCGCCCGAGGTGGTGGCTGAAAAAGCAGATAGAGGAAAGGGTAAAATGGTAATTGAAGAAACTTCCCATTCTGGTGAAAAAGGATCTTTGGAAAATGATGTGGAGGAGGTCATGAGGCTGATACGTGTTGCACCCCAAAATTTGCTCAACCTTTTCTTGCCTGATTTATGTTTCATTGCATTTCATTTGCATAGTTACATCATATACACAGTCTAATCATTTGCATATCATAGCACAACATGCCTCCAACAAGGGATCAAGGTGTCTATCAAAAGAAGAGCTTAGCAAGCTGTGTTATCCAAGAGGAGAAGTCTTCTAGGCCATCAAGAAGTGATTTGAAGTCTTGAGAAGTTTGAGTGCCCACAAGGAGTTTTCTCTCCTAACTTGAGGTGTATTGAAGATCATCCACAGGGAATGTGAATTTGAGGTGTGCATGGATCCAATGGGATGCCTAGAGGGCCCTATTGATGCTTAGACAAGTCATTGTATCAAGTTCAAGAGCCATGGTTGAGGTGTGTACAAGTAGGGTTTCATCTGGGTAACCCTAGGTCAAGAAGAGCAAAGAAAGGGCATCAAGACCTAGCTCTAGGTCATGGAGGTCATAGATTGATATGTTGAAGCATGTGTATGGATGAGCCAAGATCAAGTTCAAAAGAATCAAGAGTGGTTGGAGGTGTTTGAGACAGGGTTCCTAGGGTAAAATCCCCTGTATAGCACTGGACTTCCAAGCCACACAAGTCAAGATACAAGTTTCAAATGGATTCTTGGACAACATGAAACTTGTAGAGATTCTCAATAGCTTTAATTTTAGTACTAGAAGTCTTCAAGGAGATTTGTAGAACTCAAGTTATGGTTCTTGCAAGTTACAAGTCACTAGAGGACACTGAAATTTATCTGTGAAAGTCACTTGACTTCCAAGCAACTTTTGACCCTCAAGGAGTTTTCAAATGGATTCTTGGCCAACATAAGAGTTGTAGGGTTTGGTCTTAACTTTAATTTTAGTACTAGAAGTCCTCAATAAGATTTGTGGAACTCAAGTTATGATCTTGGCAATCCAGGGGTATTTTGGGAAAGTTGAATTATAGGTCCTTTTTCAACATAAGTCAAAATCTCTATCTTCCACTCCTCAAATGAAAGAATGTTCAACATGAAATGTGTTTGGAATGATTTTTTTAGGCTGGGTAAGAAGTCATGAGGATTTGAATGGGCTTGTATCACAAAGTTGCCAAAAATGGCTTAAAAAGGAAGAAATGAAAGTCATTTAAAGAGCCAAAAATGTGATTTTGTGTTTTGGGGGGTCAAAATGAGGCATGTGACATATCAAATTGATCAGAAATGATGTTTTAAAGATGATGGCAATGTTACTTTTGGAAATTGAGGCATATTTCAAAGGATTTCATTTGGTGGCTTATGGTTGAAGTAACATATGCAAAATCATTCACAAGATCAGCTACAAGGCTCTAACCCTCACCAATCAATTCAAAATGTCATTTGGAGAGAAATTGGATCAAAACCAAGCTTCTGAAGTAAGCCAAAACCAAATGTCATGTGCAAGCTTCTCATGGAATTTTCAAATGCAAGAGAAATTGAATTTCTCACATGGATCATTCCAGAACTTTCTGGATCATTCTAACACATTCTATGTAACCCTCATAACTAATTCAGTTAGTTTTTTGGCCAAGAACTTTGCATAATTGAGAGAGAGCAAAGTGAGTTTCTTCATTGCAAATCAAAATCGTGTTTGGTGATTGGGAAGGATTCAAGGCAATTCAGTGCATACAGAAGCTCCACAAGACTTCATTAATCGTGTCTGGAGAAGATTAAAGGGTGATTTGAAGATTTTCTTACTCTGTTCACTCAAATTTTACAGGTATGTAAATCTCATCTCATGGCATGATTTAGGTAGAATTGATAGGACTTAGATGTGTAAATAGGTTATAGACATGGCTAGGATCGTTTCTAGTAAGGAAAATTGGTGTTTAGAGACGAAATTAGGTTGGATCAGTTTTCTTGTGAGGGCCATATCTTGCTGTTCTTGGAGGTTTAGGCTTGTTTAGATGGCTAGGACTACTCACTGAAGCACGTAGATGAGATTAGGGCTTTTAATTTCAAGAATCGTTCCACTTGAGGTTAGACACCATGGATGAGCTTTGGATCGGATTCTACGTTAGAGGATGAATCAATAAAAATGGAGGGCATGGTTGGATTCAGGGAGAGAAAACGAGCAAGATGATGTACTCATGTTTAGAGTTTGGTGAGGTTTTGGGGAGTTTGCATTTGGGGACGACGGTGGCGCCACCTCCGGCCACCGTCTGGTTCACCTTCCCTCCAACATTTGAAATGGAGAGGATGATGGAAGAACCGTTAGATCTAGGAAGACCTTTGACTCAGATTACCCACCAACGGCCACGATTTGATTTTCATTTGTGAAGAGAGTCTGAACATGGACAAAATGCCCTGTTTCATTAAACTGGTGGCTTTGGGCTCAACGCATAGTTTTCTAACCACACCCTACCTAGAGGCCCAATGGAGATTAACATGTGAATGCATTGCTATTTGACACACGAATTTGTCAATTTCCTTTCTTTTTCTGATGTTATGTTTAGTTGGTTTGGGCTTAATGCCTCGCTTGCTACGCACACCCCACATCTGGGCCCAACCTGATTTATAACTTGGATCAATTGCTATTCATCACGCCTGTTTGTCAATTTCCTCTTGTTTTCTTTTATTTTTATGTTTTACATATGGTTAGAAATTAATTCATAATAAATTGAAAAATAATTCATTTTGAGTGAGACTTTTTTCCCTAGTTCCCTTAGGATCTCTAGAATTTAATGAAACCAAAAAATATTAATTTCATGCATTTCATATTTTATGGCATATTTTACAATTTTAATGCTTTTATTTTACATTTGTTTGATACTTCTTTTTTCTGAATTTAGTATTAGAGTTTGGTGAGGAATTTTTGATTTATTCTTGTGAGGTTGATTAGAATAGGGAAGCATGTACCCTTAGGAATTTTATCATAATTTTGTGAATAAATTTTAGGTTAGTTTGAGTGGTGAACATAAGGAGTGTTAGAATTAGGGTTTCAAAACAACTAATTGTAGTTTAGTACATAGTTTGGGGACTTAGGGTTTGATTTAGGCCTTGGGATTCATATGGGGTATTGGGTATAGGATTAGGTTACCTTAGAAATTTACTTAGGATTTTATGATAAGTTTTAGCATTTTATTTGAGTTTTGCAACTTGTGTGTTGATTGTGGGTTTTCCCCTTGGATGTTTGGTTTGGTTACTTTGTTTGGGCTATCTTAATTGGGCTTTGGGCTTGGGTTTTGCTTGATGGAGTTTCTAGAGGCATTGAGGATGCTTGGAGATAAAGCTTGGAGTTTGGTCATGAAGGTCTTTCCTTGTGAAGATTGCTTTTGAAGGCTTAGGGATTAGGATATGTAGGAAGAGCTTTAGTATAGACTTGTTTCTTCTTTTAAACATAGAGAGCTTATTGTGTCTCTATCCTATCCTATGATTCAAAGTCCTCTTAAGGAAGCCCATATCTCCTTTGGATGGATGATTGGCATTCCTTAAAGAGTAGAACTTTTGAGGATACCCTTCTTTGCAGATGATGGTTTCTAGTGATTTCCTTTGGCTTTCACTGGTTCTCATTCATTATAACTTGATCTTAATAATCAATATTTCTTGGTGGAGCTTGCTAGAGCTTGAATATGAAGGTCTAAGATGTTGAGGATGCCTTTCATGAGGATTGCTTGAAGAGGGAGTTGTGTTACTGTTAATTTTGCTGTCAGGAGCTTGCTGGAGGATTGAAGCTAGGGCTTACTGTTGCCTTTGAGCTGGGGTTTTCTGTAGCTGTGGAGCCTAACTGTTTAGATATTGAGGAGCCTTATTTGAAGTGTGCTTTCTCTTCCCTGGATATTGGAGATTGAAGCTTACTGAAGTTTGGAGATGAAGTTTGTTGCTGTCAGAGCTATTTGTTTGGTGTAGGAGCTTGATTGTTGCTGTCAGAGCTGGTGCTGGGGTTGTTTTATTTTTTCTGTATTGTTTGTTGGCTTGTATAGCTTGCCCCCTAGGTTTGAGGTGAATGTTGATTCACTTTGCCTGTTGCTTTCTTAGGTTCGAGGTTGAGTGGGACTCCCTTGCCTCGCTTGTATTGCTACATTGCATGCATTTTACTGTATTTGCTTGCTTTCTTTTCCGTTTATCCCCTAGGATCTCTGATTTCCTCTGTGTAGGAGGGAATTATGACAGACATTAGGATTCTTATCCATGCATGACAACATTAGGTTAGTTTTTATTCCCCTTTTCAACCCTAGGTTTTTTTAGAGCCTCTTCCTCTTCTATCTCAAAACGACTCAAAAATACGGTGATAAGGTTAATCGATGTCGTACGTTACGAGCCTTAAGCTATTTGAGAAAGGGTTGCTGGAGAGTTTCTTTCCAGTAGTCTGGCTGCTTAGTGTGGTACCCTTTGGGTGACACGCGACGTAGTCACTCTCAAATCATAGTCTCTAGTGCGTCAGAGGTTGCAAACAAACTAAAAAAACACTTCTTTCGTAAAAGGTTCAAAACAAACATCAAAATGTCATTTTTGTCCGCTTGGACTCTTAATCAAGAAAAACCCTTTTTGAAGGTAATAAAAACAGTCAGACAAGCTTGTGTCTTCCGTATCCCGAACTACGTTTTCTCTGATCCTTCATGTTGTATGAAAGTACGTAGGCATAGGATGTCGTATCCTAGCGAGCAACCTTCCCACCTTCATCCGTAGGTAGGCGAACTACGTTGACTCTGATTTCTCGTTCCAGACGGGAATACATAGGCATAAAGTGCGATACTTTTCCGAGTCATTTTCTTTTTCTTTTTAACCCTTGACCTGTAGAATAGATAAAATACAATCCGTACCAGAAAACAAGCGTGGATCTCGTCGAGTAAGGCGGACGTGAGGGGTGCTAATACCTTCCCCTTGCGTAATCGACTCCCGAATCCAGGAATTTGGTTGCGATGACCATTCCTTTCCCTCTTTGCGTTAGGTTTACTCTGAGCGTTTCCTTTCCCTCCTGTGGGATAAATAACGCATGGTGGCGACTCTTCTGTCATAGCCGGCGCCGATTTTCGCAGTAGCGACAATACGCAAAAGCGACTACAAGATAGTCGAGCACTTATAGCAGACACCTTCCAAAATTTCAATACTATCGCTGTTGTTAAGTTTCGAAGCTCATAGAAATGCATTGATGAAAGTGTTGAGTACCGCTTTTGTGCCTCGGGAAATATCAGTGAATCAGCTTGAAGGGGTTGTTGGGCATGTAAGCGCGGGAAATGGCCTTGGATTTACATATCTAGACTTAACGCCAAGGGGCAGAAACCACAATTATGCGCTGCACATTTCTGTTGAATGTAGAGGAGTGGTTATGTCTCATGTCCTTGTTGATACTGGGTCATCTTTGAATGTACTACCAAAGAAGGCACTTATGAAACTGGATACTAGGGGAATTACCTGTACACCAAGTGATTTGGTTGTACGTGCTTTCGATGGCACTCGAAGGTCTGTCTTCGGTGAGCTGACTTTGCCTATCCAAGTGGGCCCAGAAGTTTTTGACGCTGTATTTTATATCATGGACATTCATCCTGCTTATAGCTATTTGTTAGGCAGACCATGGATCCACTCAGCTGGGGCTGTCACATCGACTCTGCATCAGAAGTTGAAATATATGGTCGGTGGCAGTGTCGTGATAGTATGTGGAGAAGAAGACGTCATGGTTAGTCACTTGTCTTCTTTCAAGTATGTTGAGGTAGATGGGGAAATTCATGAGACCCTGTGTCAGGCATTTGAAACGGTTCAGTTGAAGGATAAGGCGCCGGTGGTGAGAAAAGAGCCTGAGGTGGCTATGTCTTGTTTCAAGGAAGCGCAGGCTGTGGTACAAGCTGGCTCAGCCCAAGGATGGGGGCAGGCGATTGATATCCCTCAAAAGCAAGACAAATTCGGTCTGGGGTACCGCCCATCCTCTTCACAGAGCATACCAAAGTTCAAGGGGCCGATCAGGTTTACCAGCGGATGTGTCTTCTTCGAGCAGCTCAATGCCATTTCTGAGGATGAAGCTGGAGACAGTGACTGCGACATGGATGCCTGGATCACGCCATGCCTTCCAGGATAGCGCTTATGCAACTGGTCCATCAAGGAATTTGTCCAAGTGACCAATGAACAGTAATGCTTGGTTTTTCAATTATTGTACGACCCTATGTTCTACCCGGAGCATAGCGGTTTGTTATTTCAGGGCTTGTCTTGTTTATGTTTGAATACTGTTTCATCTATTAATCAAAGGGCGTTTTTCCATTCAAATTTTGAGATCTCTGTTTTTCTTGTTTTATCTTTAACAATAAAATGGCAATGTGTTTGTTTGCATATCATTTGAAGCACTTAACCATTTTCATTGCAGGTCTCATATCATTACAGATGACACCGACCAAGAATCTTCTATGACTCGCTTCGACTTTGATAACCCGATATTTCAAGCTGAAGAAGAGATTGACGAGGATGAAGACTTGCCTGAGGAATTGGCTAGACTCTTAAGAAAAGAAGAAAAGTTCATTCTGCCTCATGAAGAAGAGATTGAGATTGTCAACTTAGGTTCTGAAGAGGTTGTTAGAAATGTCAGGATAGGGGCCGCATTGCAAGAAGACATCAAGCAAAGGTTGATAGAGATGCTTCGAGAGTACAGTGACATCTTTGCTTGGTCTTACGAAGATATGCCCGAGCTTGATACTGACATCGTGGTTCATCGATTGCCACTTCGGGAAGAATGTCCACCCGTCAAGCAGAAGCTTAGGAGGACGAGACCAGACATGGCAGTAAAAATCAAAGAAGAAGTTCAAAAGCAGTTGGACGCTGGATTTTTAGCCGTGACAACTTACCCTCCATGGGTCGCCAAAATTGTACCCGTACCTAAGAAGGACGGTAAGGTATGAATATGTGTTGATTATAGAGACTTGAATAGGGCGAGCCCAAAAGATGATTTCCCGCTCCCCCACATTGACGTATTGGTTGACAATACGGCTCAATTCTTGGTGTTTTCCTTCATGGATGGCTTCTCCAGTTATAATCAGATAAAAATGGCGCCAGAGGACATGGAGAAGACAACATTCATTACGTCGTGGGGAACATTTTTCTATAAGGTGATGCCGTTTGGGTTGAAAAACGCAGGGGCAACTTATCAGCGGGCAATGGTGACTTTCTTTCATGATATGATTCATCATGAGATTGACGTTTATGTTGATGACATGATCGCAAAGTCCCAAACAGAGGAAGAACATCTGGTCAACTTATTGAAGCTGTTTGAGAGGTTGAGGAAGTTCAAATTGAGGTTGAATCCAAATAAGTGCACTTTTGGAGTTCGGTCCGGAAAGCTGTTGGGGTTTATTGTCAGCAGAAAAGGAATCGAGGTAGATCCTGCGAAAATAAGAGCTATTCAAGAAATGCCAGCACCGAAGACTGAAAAAGAGGTCCGTGGTTTCTTAGGGAGGTTGAACTACATCACTCGGTTCATATCACATCTAACGGCCACGTGTGAACCAATGTTTAAGCTGTTAAAGAAAGATCAGGCGGTGGTCTGGAACGAAAATTGTCAAAGAGCATTCGACAAGATAAAACAGTATTTGCATGAGCCTCCGATACTGATACCCCCAGTGGCTGGAAGACCATTAATAATGTATTTAACGGTTCTGGAGAATAGTATGGGTTGTGTTCTCGGTTAACACGACGAGACAGGGAGGAAAGAGCATGCGATTTATGACTTGAGTAAAAAGTTCACAGATTGTGAGTCTCGTTACTCAATGCTTGAAAAAACGTGTAGTGCACTCGCTTGGGCGGCCAAACGTTTAAGACAATACATGATCAATCATACAACCATGCTAATTTCGAACATGGATCCGATTAAATATATCTTTGAAAAGCAGGAACTTTCTGGAAGGATGGCCAGATGGCAAATGATATTGACAGAATACGACATCTAGTACGTTTCCCAGAAAGCCATTAAAGGGAGTGTTCTGTCAGAATACCTTGCTGAACAACCAATTGATGATTACCAACCGATGAGATTTGAATTTCCGGATGAGGACATTATGTACTTGAAAGCAAAAGATTGTGATGAACCATTACCCACTGAAGGACCAGAGAGGGGATCTCAATGGCAGATGATATTCGATGGTGCAGTTAATTTGTATGGTAGCGGAATTGGGGCAATTATCACAACTCCCCGTGGAACTTATATCCCCTTCACTGTCAGATTAACTTTCCCTTATACCAACAATGAGGCTGAGTACGAAGCATGTATCATGGGTTTGGAAGAAGCTATTGATCTGAGGATAAAAAATTGTGATGTATATGGCGATTCAGCGCTAGTTGTTAATCAGATCGAAGGAGAATGGGAAACTCGACAGCCCAATCTGATCCCTTACAAGGATTATACAAGAAGACTGTTACCATTTTTCGACCGTATAGATTTCCACCATGTGCCAAGAGCGGAGAATCAAATGGAAAACGCTTTGGCTACACTATTTTCAATGTACAAGGTCAATTTTTGGAATGAAGCTCCAAGGATTGTTATCTCGCGCCTCGACAGGCCCGCTTTCATATTTGCTATTGAAGGAGCTTCCGATGGTAAACCATGGTTCCATGACATCCAGAATTTCCTTAATAACCAAGAGTATCCGCCAGGGGCATCGACTCAGGATAAGAAAATTCTTAGGAGATTGTCTGGAAACTTCTACCTCAACCCAGACAGTGTGCTATATAGGAGGAATCATGATCTGGTACTACTCAGGTGTGTGGACGAAAAAGAAGCAAGCTTGCTTATGGAAGAAGTCCACGAGGGTACTTTTGGCACGCATGCCGGTGGACATGCCATGACTCGAAAGATTCTACGAGCTGGTTATTTTTGGTTAACAATGGAGTCAGATTGTTTTAAATTCTCGAAGAGATGCCATAAATGCCAGATTTATGCTGATAAGATTCATGTGCCGCCGTGACCGTTGAATGTAATGTCATCCCCTTGGCCGTTCTCCATGTGAGGCATTGATATGATTGGAAAGATTGAGCCCACTGCTTCCAACGGACACCGTTTTATCCTGGTAGCCATCGATTACTTCACCAAGTGGGTGGAAGCAACTTCATATGCTAATGTGACCAAGCAAGTGGTGGCAAGATTCATAAAGAAGGACATCATCTGTAGATATGGAATCCCCGAGCGAATCATTACTGACAATGGTTCAAATCTGAACAATAAGATGATGAAGGAGCTATGCCAGAGCTTTAAGATTGAACATCATAACTCATCACCCTATCGGCCGAAGATGAATGACGTTGTTGAAGCGGCCAACAAGAACATTAAAAAGATAGTACAAAAGATGGTTGTTACATACAAAGATTGGCATGAAATGTTACCTTTTGCCTTGCACGGTTATCGTACGACGGTACACACATCAACCGGGGAAACTCCTTTCTCACTAGTGTACGGTATGGAAGTTGTTCTACCGTTAGAGGTTGAGATTCCTTCTTTAAGGGTTTTGGTTGACGTAAAACTTGATGAGGCAGAATGGATCAAGAACATATTGAATCAACTTAGTCTGATGGACGAAAAGAGGCTAGCATCAATTGCATAAGGTCATTTGTACTAGAGCCGGATGAAGAAAGCTTATGATAAGAAGGTGCGCCCTCGAAGCTTTTAGACGGGCGATCTTGTACTGAAAAAGATTCTCCCACCACAGTCAGATCACAGGGGCAAGTGGACTCCTAATTACGAAGGCCCATTTGTTGTACGAAAGGTTTTCTCTGGAGGAGCCTTAGTATTATCCACCATGGACGGTGAGGACTTTGCATCCCCTACGAACGCAGACGCAGTTAAAAAATACTTTGCTTAAAAGAGACCCGCTGGACACAAAAAGAGAAGTCTAGGCAAAAATGGGGCATCCCGGCGAACCATAAAAAAAAAGAAAAAGGTTCGGGCAAAAATTAAGGATAAAATTGAAAAAAGATGTAAAACCGCAAAGTTGAAAACCTGAAAAGGCGACTTTGGCAAAAATGGGTATCCCGGTGAATCGAAAACCCAAAAGGGCGGTTCAGGAAAAAGTTAGGGATTGAAAAGCAAATGACTGCGGTCTGCGTGCGAACTTCATTGCTTAGTGGATTGGGAGAACCTAAGGGCCGTTTATCCGAATCAATCTTTTCTAAAGACGAAGCGTCGGGAAAACGTCAGGGTCAAGCAAGTCATAGAGGAATCAGCTCATGGTGCTCGTCTGCGCCACATTGCCGACATTGCTGTACTTTTTGTTTAACATGTACACTTTTGTATTTGCTTTTATGCATACTTGTAGTTTTTGCGCAGCTTCCTCTTTTCAGGAGTTGCATCTGTTGTAAAAACTTTGCCTATTCACAGGCTGTTATCAATAAACATACTATTCAGTACTTTGTTTGTGTGCTTTGTTTTATGCTTTTACTGTTTTGTTTGTGAAACACTGATGCGTCCGCAAGTGCACGGAAATATCGAAGTAATATAAAAGATTGTCGAACCCACAGAGACCAATGTCAATCTACCGTTATCTATTGCTACGGCGTAAAGCTAAGGCTAATGGAATTTGGAAAGTTAAATGCGGATGAAATTTAATGCAAAGGAAATAAAGATTTTTGATTTAAAGAAATGCGGTAAAGGAATATCGGTATGTAACGCTTTAGCTATCGGGAATTCAGCAGGTTACCGGTGCCTTTTTGTCTATTGCAAACACTTTTCAGCAGAACTTACTCGTTTAAAGACCTTCGTCTCACGATGGTTGTTGACTCGGGTCATAATTCTAAGGGCCGAATGTACGCTTTCGCTGTCCCATTCGGGGTTAAAACTACTTTTTGTAAACGAATATATTCTAATTTCTTTTAAAGCGCTTTCGCTGTGTCTAAAATCAATGCCTAGTTTTTACTATCTGGACTAACCGCAGCTGTCGCTTGTTGGTTCGTACCTTAATATGGTTTCCCACTGTCGTGGCAAAACCACCGTAAATAGCTTCTCACTGTCGTGACAAAGGTTTATTTAGAATTTAGATTAAAAACTACGGCCAGAAAGGTTGTTTGTAGAAATGGGGAAGATGCCGGTTACTATCGAATCCTATCCTACTAATTCAGTTACATACCGATAAAACTAATTTAGCTAGACATGATAATTAACGTAAATGAAAATAAACATAAACAACAAAATAATGAAACATGCATACTGACAGAAATAAAATAATAATTCAATTAATAAAAACCTGTAAATCGTACTGATCTCGAATCCTTGAGTAGTCCTCCACAATGTCGGCAGGATTCTATTTTGGCGAGAATTAAAAGGTACAGGAACAAATAAAAATATACAAATGAAATAAAAGGAAAAGAAATGGAAAATAATGCAGGAAAGTAAAATTGGCTTCAATGGGAATTTTGGCAGTACTTCGATACATCCCAGGTTCCCCCTGAAAACTGTGAATCTAAGGCCTATTTATAGGAGATAATTCATTTCTCAACTTCCAGAGATCATGGGTGAGTTATGGAGGGAGTGGGAGTAACTTCCAGTAGTGGGCAGTGAGTGGAGAAAGTGTAGGAGAAAAAGGAGGAAAGTGCTCGTGGCCACTTCTCTCTTGAACGAACTTCTGTTATTTGATGTATAACGGTTGTGAGGGATCTGTGGCAAGCGTGAGAAGCATGACGGTCGTGACATGGCCGTGACGATCGTGAAGGCTGTGACGGTCGTGACATGGCCGTGACGACCGTGACAGTCACAAATTCTGTTTTCTGCTATTTTCTGTATTTTTCTTCTTTCTTTTCCTTCCATTTCGTCTTCTTTTCTTTCTTTAATCCAAATCCTCTAAAATCTGCAAAACAAAGTAAATTAACCGCATAATGCAACGTAAATCAAGATAAATTAGCAATAGTCACAAATAAATGCATGTAAATCAAGCCAAATAAACGATATGATTTCGCGTTATCAAACATCCCCACACTTAAACCATTGCTTGTCCTCAAGCAATCGACCAACACAGTAAAAAGAAATAAGCATAGTTCGAAACAAAGTCACGACGAAACTCTAATCATACGTGGCTGCTAGGCTAATGTTAGATAGGTACTAAATATTAATACCAAGGATATCATAACGACACAATTTCAAAAACTCCCTACTTATGCAAACCAATCGGAATCATGCCATTATAACTCAACCTATAACTCATGCTCTCTTTCGCCCCATTTCATTATAGTGCAATCACATTAAGCCCGTTATCCATACACATTCATGGCAAGTAGACCTGTTAGTGACTACGATCTCATTATTATTTCATTTTTTTTCTGCAAATATGCTTGAGCATCAATTGAACTTAAAGAGTTTGTACCGTTAGGCTAAGTGCTCGGGTGAGGAGCACCTAACTTAGAGGGAACATGTCTTTTTCTTCATAATTTTTTTCTTTTCTTTCTTAGTTTCTCATTTTAACCTAGAGATCATACACTTATTTGCATCGGTTTCTTACTTAGTGTGTTTAGGATGGTGCTGACTGCTTAAATAAACTACTTAGGGATTACTGCAAGAACCTGGAGTTTTAAGGTCTCGGCATAATGGGTACTCAAATTTATTTTGCATATTTAGGGGGTTAAGGTTGTCAGGACGATATCAATTTTATCAAAACTTTCCCACGTTTTTCTAACATAGCCTAAACAGCCTATATACTTTCAGAGTACCATGTCATGAATCAAAAAGTTTTTGTTGGAGGTTAAAATTTTGAAATTTTGAAATTTTGGGGAAGTTTGAATAACAGGCGAAAACCACTCATAAAGACTCGACAGCACATGCAAAGATTTTGACATAGCATTAAAAATAGATAAAAACAATAAATCAAACTAAAAGGCAATAAAATGAAAGCGATAGAGTTCCTCCCCCACACTTAAACCAAACATTGTCCTCAATGTTTCAGTAAAAGGTGGAAAAGGAAAGATAGAACATGTATGAACGCTATTGCTCTTGCTATCCTTGTCTTTGTTGATCACTTCTACTTCGGTGGCGGGCATTTTGAGATACTTTGTTTGTGTAATTCTCGAACCAGCTCATCATGTTGCGCGCGTCAAGAGGAAGTACTCATCATCAGTGTTCCCACCAGCAGCGACACTCGTAGGAATGTCCGTGGGCATAGCTCATCTTCTCAGATCGTCATCTAGAGAGTTTTCGCCTAGATATAGCTAAAGCGTAACAAGCGATACATTTCTTTTATTTTCTGCAAATTTAAACAAACAAATTAAAATAAAGACCTTGTGGGTTGCCTCCCACACAACGCTTTGTTTAACGTCGATAGCTCGACGGCTAAGGAGTGCAAGTACTCATGGTGGTTCTTTCGAGAATGGTTCCTCGATCGAACTTTGAATAGTCTTCGGTTTCCATGGCCACTTATCAAGCCATCTCTCATATCCCTCACCTTTTCGTTTCTTTCTTCTGTAGGGTGGTTTCTTGTTTTGAACGCGTGGTGGTGGTTCTGGATCTTGTCGCTTGCGCGAAAATAAGGTGCCGGCATGACAGAAGAGTCGCCACCTTTCGTTATTTATCCCTCAGAGCGGGAAAGGAAACGATCGGAAAAACCTGACGAATAAGGGTAAGACAAGGTCGTCGCAACCATTGTCTGGGTTCGGGAGTCGGTTACGCAAGGGGAAGGTATTAGCACCCCTCACGTCCGTCGTACTCGACGGGATCCTCGCTTGTTAGTTTACTTGGACGGGTTGGTTATAATCTATCTACCTATCAAGGCTGGCTGAAAAAGAAAAGAAAAATGACTCGGCAAAGCGTCGCGCTTTATGCCTACGTATTCTCATCAGAGAATGAGAAATCAGAGTCAACGTAGTTCGGCTAACTACGGGTTATGGGGGAAAGGTTGCTCGCTAGGATATCGCATCCTATGCCTACGTACTTTCATCTGGTATGAAAGATCAGAGCAAACGTAGTTCGGGAAACTACGGGGAAACATGGCTCAACTAGGAGGGAGACTATCAAGTCCTACTGTTATCATGCCATGGATTCATCCTATGGTTGAGGTTTGAACAGGGAACTCCTAGAAGTTGTCATGCATAGGTTTCAACCTAAAAGTCTATCATCAAATCCTCATCAAAGGAAATGAGAGTCCTAAGGGATCATATCAGTGATACACCAAAACAGACAAAAACATCAGCTTGAACAGTAAAATGCATGCAATGCAAGTGAGGGAGGAAATGTGTGTGGGGTTTCAGCCTCCACAAGCTCGTCTCAACCTCAAGCCAGTCATGAAATAACAGCAATCATACTGAAGATAAACAACATACTATCAAGCAAAGAACCAGATAAAGGAAATGAAGTGCCCTCAGGCAAACAAACACACATGCTTGAGAAAGAAAGAATCTACTCTCTAATCCTAACCCTAATCACAGAATCTGAATCAAATCTAAGCAAAGCCCTCAAGCAAAACCCTAAACAAGAGAAATCAATCCCAATCTTCAAGCTTCAGAACAAGCTTACCAAAGAAAGGGAGCTAAGCAAGCAGACTCATAGTGTCTTCCTCAGGGAAGCACTAGGAGGTGTATACTCAGGAGTCATATCCTACGTGGCTCAACCACTGTGATCAGTTTACATTCCTCCTCAGGAGAAATTAAACTCACAAGCAGGCTCCAACATCACTGGATATTTAGGAAATCCTATCTGAACTAGTGGAACTAAATGAATAGACTCATAGGACCTTCCTCAGGAAAGTACTAGGAGGCTTCCACTTAGGAGTTGTATCCTATGTGGCTCAACAACTGTGATCAGTTTACATTCCTCCTCAGGAGAAATTAAACTCACAAGTTGGCTCCAACATCATTGGATACTTGAGAAATCCTAGATAGACTAAGGGAACTAAGTGAATAGACCCATAGGACCTTCCTCAGGAAAGTACTAGGAGGCTTCCACTTGGGAGTTGCATCCCATGTGGCTCAACAACAGGTGATCAGTTTACATTCCTCCTCAGGAGAAATTAAACTCACAAGTTGGCTCCAACATCATTGGATACTTAAGAAAGAGGTGAGAAGGAAGAATGAAAGTCATTCATAGTGCCTTCCTCAGGAAAGTACCATGAACTTCCTTCAAACTTCAGGATCTCAAACCTCACAGACAGGGGACAAGCCAAGCTCTGGGTCTCTGAATCTTGATCTCCAATCTTCACTTCATGATGCTCCCCATCAAGGTCTTCAAGGCAACACAAGCCCCTCAACAAATTCCCCACAATGAACCCCAAAGATGAACAGATAACCACAGGGTACACAAAATCACTAGGCAACTTCAGAAAATACCTAAAAATACTAAACTAATGGGGAAAAATCTAACAATTATTCACAAGGGTCCTCAACACCTACTCATAACATCTACAAAGGCCTCTACTTAAAAATCAAGACAAAACTCAATCAAGGAAAGTGATTCATCACCTAAACACAATTTAAACCCTAATTAGGATACCCTAAATCTACCCTAATTAAACTAATCAAAATTTAATTCTAAAAATCTAGAAAAAATCCTATGGGGAACTATGATTCATCATCTAATTTCACAAAAAAGAATGGATTAAAAACCCTAAGGGAAGGTTCTAAAACAATTCCTACAAAATCAAATACCAAATTAAGACTATTAAAAAGCTATTTGATTGGAAAATCTATTAAAAATATTAAACCTAAAACTAAAATCCCATTTTTATTTTTATAATTTTCTACACATTTTCATCTAATCATAGAAAAAAGAAGAATTAAAAAAGAGTCATTTTCCATTTTTTAATGAATTTTCAAAGACAGAAAAATATTGAAAGAAAATTAAAACAATTAAATGAATTAAAGGGAGGGGGGTGGTGTATACAGTAGATGCTTAATGTGTTAAACGCGCTGGGCTTTTCAGCTGGGGGTGCGCGTAGCACCTGGGGTTAAGCCCAATAACCCCTCAGAATTTAATTAAAAACAAAAGAAAAAAAAAAAAAAAGGGACTACGCGGTGCAATTAGCAATATTCTCAACGCGCTCTGGATGGGCCTCGTTAAGTGGGGGTGTGGAAATGAAAATCACTTAAGCCCATGAGGGGCATTAAGTGAAACGCAGCACTTCATGTGCTTGAATTCCCTCCGCCTTTCAATTCAAACACAGCCACACGATTGAAGTCTTGGGTCAATGCTTCTGGCTAGATCCAACGGTCAACACGTGTCTTCTTCCTTGGCCATGTAGTTAGGGTTTGAAACCTCCATTAACATGCAGCTTCACGTGGTACCTTCAAGCTCGCGGTTCTCACTCTCTACTCAACCAAATCACACGCTATAAAAATGAAAATTGCTTAGAATCTCTCCCTCTACACATGTACGCCATTGGTTTACTTTGAAACTCACCCTATCATTAAAACCACGAGCAACAACATCTTGAAGCCATGGAAATGCTCTGAAACTTTTTCTCATAATTCTCACTAAAACCTATATGGATCTACTCTACATCTAATGGTGATAATTCTGAACCAAATACCTAAGCTTCTAACGCCCTAATCATGGAGTTCTATGCCAATCAAGATTCGAGCACCTGCACTAAGTTGTCTCTAAACAGCACCAAAGTTATCTAAACTAATCTCCTAACATCCTAGACCAAGATTATGCTAATGAATCTACACGAATCTACTTAAATTAAGCAAGTGGAAGCAAAATGCACCTTGAGCAAAATGTGATGGATGATGAGGAATCTCTTGGATCTTGATCTTGTGAGGCTTGGATCTTGCTCTCCTTTTGCTCTAGATGATTCTGTATGCACGAGTTTGGAAGGAGAATGCTTGTAGAGGATGAAAATCAAAGTTGCTTGAAATTGAAGAAAGCTCTTTAATGGCAATGTACCTCTCTCTTTCTCCTCTGACTTGACTCTCTATCACCAACCTTAGACTCTCCACAATGCACTCTTCTTATAGCACTCAATGGAAGTGGCTAGAAGTGTCTAGAACCATCTAGAAAAGTCATGAACTTCTCCTTAAATGAGACTTTGAAAATCTCATATCCCTTGCTTCAAGCCTTCAATTCTATGCCAAATTGTCCTTACATGAGTTATTGAGTGATAAGGAATGCAAATCAGCCTTTAGTTTCACTTGTGTAGGGTTTTTCAATGTTACCTTCTTTTGCAAGCAACAAATTTCCAAAGGAACCTCATTTTTTAAGCCTCAAATGAAAATTCTACTTAAACCAATGTTCTCAAAATGGTTTTTCCAATCAAAATGATATATTGGATGACCTATTTTGGATTTGTGGATCTCCCAAATCACTTTTCAATTTCAACTTTTCAAAGTTATAAGCCTTTTTAGTTCATTTTTGACCAATCATGTAATCTTGTGCTATGAGCTTTTTCAACAATTTGTGACCTTCTTTCTAGACTTAAAATCACATTTTGAGCAACTTTCATGTTTTAAGTTTTTCCATTTGAGGCTTGGAAATAGGAGTTTTAGGCATTGGCTAAAATGACCTATAACTGACAAATGACCAAAATACCCCTGCCTTGTTCAAACCATAAGTTGAGTTCCACAAATCCAATCAAGTACTTCTACCACTCAAATTAAAGCTAAGAAGATCCTCTTCAACATTCATGTTGACCAAGAAATCATAGGAATCATCCTACTAGGGCAAAAGTTGTCTGCAAGTTGGGTGACTTTCAAGGACCCAGATTCACACACCTCTGCTGACCTGTAATTTGTCAAAACCATAACTTGAGCTCTGTAACTCCTATCAAGGACTTCCACCACTCAAATTAAAGCTAAGAACAAGCTCTACAACATTCATGTTGTGGGGAAGATGAGATATCAATCACATCTAGGGCTAAAACTGCCTGGAAGATAGGGATCAAATTAGGGTTTTTTACTGACAATCCTCAGAAACCCTAGCTCAAAACTTCTCAAACTACTCAATCATGATGAGTTGGTCTAGGAATCATCTTTATAACATCTCTATGCATCATTCCATGATCTCATGGCCCTTGGATTAGGTCTCAACCTTCTCCAAATCTTCAGCTGATCTAGGGTTGACCCAGTCAAAATCCTAATTCTACCACTCATGGTTGAATCTTCAGAATTCTTGCATAATGACTTCTCTGGGCTTCATGATGGCTATCAAGACATCTCATAAGCTTTCTCAAAACATCTAGTCCCTTCTCCAAGTCTCAGAATCATCTGAGGAGCACCCACAACTTTCAAACTGTGAAGCACACAACCCTGGTTTCAATCCACTTCCTCTGAGGATCTCTTGAACTTTCTGATGAAGGTATCCATTTTCAAACACTCAATGAATAAATAATTGTTGGTCAAATTTTGGGGTGCAACAGATCTCTTCTGCATATCAACTTTTCAAATTTGGGCTTTGTTATTTCATCCACCACCTCAAAAGTTAATCGTACCCTTTTAACAGTAATAATGACCCTAGTTTCACGGTCCTCGAATTTTCTTTTTCTATGAAGGGCCTTAGACAAAGGTGCATTGGTGTGTATATTTTTCAATACCTCCACATATGTTTTGGATTGGGAGTCTACCTTAACTTCTGCAAACCTTTGTGGAAAAGAAATAGGTGGGGTATAGGGAGGAGGAGCAACGATACGTGCTTCCTTCTCTACCTCTTCGACAACCTCCCTTTCGGTTGGTGTCGATGGATTTTTCTCAATATGTATGCTTTTCTCACCAAAAATTTCCTCAGACTCATGATTACTCTCTCTAGGATTTTCTATTCGTTCTTCATTAACGGTTCTTACAACATTCACATGTCCTTCTAGGAAGAGTGCTAGAGGTGTTTGTCTAAGCAGGGAGGTTTGAGTCTCCAAAGTCTCGCTGTAAGTTGCGAGGGAATCGACAATAACGTTCATCTGCCTAAGGTCTTCATTAATTTGGAGATGTTGTCTTCTAAAATCTTCGTTTTGGAGAGTTTGTGTCTCCACAAAGCGCTCCATCATAGATTCTATCCTAGCGTGAGTAGACGTCTCATTGAATTCTTCTAGTAGTAGTTCGAGGTTGGATGTATCAAAATCTTGCGTTTCCTCAAAACATTGGGAGTCGTCATCATAGAGGGAATTTGGGTGAGAGTGCGTAGTATTGAAATCTTCTAATAATATTTCGAGGTCGGATTTAAGCGGAATTTGTGGTTCCTCGAAATATTGGGGGTGGTAGTTATAATATGGAGGGTGGTAATTATAAGGGAAATATGGGTTATACATAATGATTTAGATAAGAGTACCTTAGTCTATACTATGCAACAACGGAATCACAATATTGACTGTTGGTCCCCGGCAACGGCGCCAAAAACTTGATGCGTCCGCAAGTGCACGGAAATATCGAAGTAATATAAAAGATTGTCGAACCCACAGAGACCAATGTCAATCTACCGTTATCTATTGCTACGGCGTAAAGCTAAGGCTAATGGAATTTGGAAAGTTAAATGCGGATGAAATTTAATGCAAAGGAAATAAAGATTTTTGATTTAAAGAAATGCGGTAAAGGAATATCGGTATGTAACGCTTTAGCTATCGGGAATTCAGCAGGTTACCGGTGCCTTTTTGTCTATTGCAAACACTTTTCAGCAGAACTTACTCGTTTAAAGACCTTCGTCTCACGATGGTTGTTGACTCGGGTCATAATTCTAAGGGCCGAATGTACGCTTTCGCTGTCCCATTCGGGGTTAAAACTACTTTTTGTAAACGAATATATTCTAATTTCTTTTAAAGCGCTTTCGCTGTGTCTAAAATCAATGCCTAGTTTTTACTATCTGGACTAACCGCAGCTGTCGCTTGTTGGTTCGTACCTTAATATGGTTTCCCACTGTCGTGGCAAAACCACCGTAAATAGCTTCTCACTGTCGTGACAAAGGTTTATTTAGAATTTAGATTAAAAACTACGGCCAGAAAGGTTGTTTGTAGAAATGGGGAAGATGCCGGTTACTATCGAATCCTATCCTACTAATTCAGTTACATACCGATAAAACTAATTTAGCTAGACATGATAATTAACGTAAATGAAAATAAACATAAACAACAAAATAATGAAACATGCATACTGACAGAAATAAAATAATAATTCAATTAATAAAAACCTGTAAATCGTACTGATCTCGAATCCTTGAGTAGTCCTCCACAATGTCGGCAGGATTCTATTTTGGCGAGAATTAAAAGGTACAGGAACAAATAAAAATATACAAATGAAATAAAAGGAAAAGAAATGGAAAATAATGCAGGAAAGTAAAATTGGCTTCAATGGGAATTTTGGCAGTACTTCGATACATCCCAGGTTCCCCCTGAAAACTGTGAATCTAAGGCCTATTTATAGGAGATAATTCATTTCTCAACTTCCAGAGATCATGGGTGAGTTATGGAGGGAGTGGGAGTAACTTCCAGTAGTGGGCAGTGAGTGGAGAAAGTGTAGGAGAAAAAGGAGGAAAGTGCTCGTGGCCACTTCTCTCTTGAACGAACTTCTGTTATTTGATGTATAACGGTTGTGAGGGATCTGTGGCAAGCGTGAGAAGCATGACGGTCGTGACATGGCCGTGACGATCGTGAAGGCTGTGACGGTCGTGACATGGCCGTGACGACCGTGACAGTCACAAATTCTGTTTTCTGCTATTTTCTGTATTTTTCTTCTTTCTTTTCCTTCCATTTCGTCTTCTTTTCTTTCTTTAATCCAAATCCTCTAAAATCTGCAAAACAAAGTAAATTAACCGCATAATGCAACGTAAATCAAGATAAATTAGCAATAGTCACAAATAAATGCATGTAAATCAAGCCAAATAAACGATATGATTTCGCGTTATCAAACACGCCCGATGTTTTTGATGAACTTGCATACATAAACTTGCAGGCCTTGGCCAATAATTGCTAAAACTTTGATATTAATTGACCAATGTCATAGATGATGACTAAGATAGTCTTGTTGTATAGGTTGTCTTGTCTGTTTGTCATTTGCAGGGTTGTTACCCTTAGGGCAAGGTTTATGAATATGGATGGATTCATCTTTTCCCCCAGACAGTGTTGTTCTCCAGCAATCAAGGTTGCATCTCTATCCTAGTAGAGTTGCATGCAGTGTTTAGTTTGTCCCTGGAAGTTCGCCAGTGCGTTTTTTAATTCCCCGCAGAGTGAGTTTGTGTTCACTCCCCAGCGAATCCAGATTCGTGCATATCCCCACAAGTAGGCACCAGGTTTTCCCCAGCAATGGTCTGGTACTTCTCTCTCACTCAGTCTAATTGAAGGAACTTGACTTTCAGCAGTACAGACTGAGACATCTGATAGGCAGTTTTGCTCCCTATCAGGTAAGTTAGGCTGTTTAGCCTGTTTGTTTTAAGTACTCGGTGAGTTATCTGTTCTTCAAAAGGTTTTGTATTCTGGAGAGTCAGCCCAGACATTTATCTCAGCAAGTGTTGATCTGCATCCTCGGTTGATTTTGAATTTTCTGTTCTTGTATGCACTTTATCCCCGGTAGGTGAGCCTTTCGAGGCCTTATTGGTGTAAGTCCAATTGTTATTGGCATGAGTAAGCTTTTCCCTGCAGGGTTATTTGTCGTTCCTGATAAGATAGTTTCTATTTCTCTGGCATTTACTTTGCTGTTTCAGTTCCGATGCATCTGCATGTGTGCATAGCATCTACCCAAACACGTAGCATTTCCATTTTGTATGGAGCATTACGCCATTTTCAAACATTTGCATGTGAAACAAAGACCAGATTGTTATCTCTTTGTTTCAGGCGTTTCTTCGGAGGTTGGATTTTCCCTTGGTATCCAGACCATGTGATCTCTCTTAGCCCGCGTGGTATCCAGACCCTGGCACATGTTATTCCCCAGCAGTATCTTCCGATTTGAATGGGTCATGATAAGTATGGTGATGATCACCTCTCCCCGTTGAGTATCCAGACTCCGGTCCGTACCCAGTTGATGAAGTTTCCCTTTTTCCGCCGAGTATCCAGACTCCGGTAAAGGTGGTTGTGGTATCCAGACCACAGTGACCGATATTACTTTGCTTTTTCCGTTGAGTATCTAGACTCCGATATTTTCTCCAACAGGTATTTTCTTGATCCGTCGAGTATCCAGACTCCGGTCAAACTCTTTTGTGATATCCAGATCACAACAAGTGTGTTTGTGCCTTATGGTATCTAAACCATGGCTTATGCTCATTTTATTACACTTTCTCCGTCGAGTATCTAGACTCCGGTAAAGTCAGTTGGGTGTCCAGACCTTGATGAATCTTGTTTATACTTTCTCCGTTGAGTATCCAGACTTCGGTGATGGCAGTTATGATATCCATACCATGATAGTTTATTTGATGCTTCGTGATATCCAGGTCACATTAATTGTGGTTATCTCTTATCGTCGTGTGGTATCCAGACCTTGGCACGCAATGTTTTCTCAGCCTATGTGGTATCCAGATCACGACTAATTTTGTTTCCCAGCAACGTCGTTTGACTTGAACTCGTAGGATATCCAGATCCTGATAAATATATTTCTATTTGCATAGAGAATCCAGGCTCAGATTGCATCGAGCATCCAGGCTCCAGTTTTTGAGTATTCAGACTCAACTTTATTCATTGAGTATCCAGACTCATATTTATTAACCGAGTATCCAGACTCAGGTTATTTGCATTGAGCATCCAGGCTCAGGCTATTGAGTATCCAGACTCAGATGTGTTCTTTGAGCATCTAGGCTCCAATTTGTGATTTTGAGCATCCAGGCTCCGATTCATTCCGAGCATCCAGGCTCCAGATATTGAGTATCCAGACTCAGATTTATTACCGAGCATCCAGGCTCTAGTTTTGTGTTTATCGAGCATCCAGGCTCTAATCTTTGAGTATCCAGACTCAGAATTGTTTCTTTGAGTAGTCAGGCTCTGTTTATTGAGTATCCAGACTCAGAGTTATGTTTTGAGTATTCAGGCTTTAATTTCTGTGGAGTATCTAGACTCCGGTAACTTGGATCGTTACCTTTTTCCAGTATGGTATCCGGACCATGGTGCCGCTTTTGATGTTTGTTTTCTCTTTCCCCAACAGGGTGGCTTGGAGATCAATTCTGCTATATTCGGATTCTCTGTGGTTGGTAAATTTCCGGGTTCTTTGGTATTCAACCATCTTTTACCTTGATTGTGTGAAAGCCGTTCGCTTTTCACTCATTCAGGTCCAAGTCGTTTGAATAGGGGCAGCTGTTGCACCGCAAAATTTGCTCAACCTTTTCTTAACTTGGTTTATATTTCATTTCATTTCATTTTGTTCTAGCATTTGCATTGCATAGCATTTTTCATGGAACATGGGATCAAAAGGGATGTGCATAGCAAGAGAGGTCTTCTCAGGGCATTTGAGCCTAAGCAAGAGTGGTTACTCAAGTTTGATTGGTCATCAGAGTGGTTATTATCTTCTGAAAGGACAAATGGATGTGTGTGGGATAACCCCTAACTGGGAGGCCAACTAAAGGGCATCAGAGGTTTGTAAAGCCATGATTATGGGTATGATATGTTAAGAAAGCTCATTGTAGGCCTTGAGGGTCATTGTGGAGCTTATTCAAGTTGTTGTGTGAAGTGGAACGAGCCACGGTTGAAAGTATTGCAATTAGGGTTTTCATCTAGTAAATCCTCAGTCAACTGTGCAATTGAAGAAGATAGAAACTCAATTCAAAGTCTCTATGGTCATGGGATGTTGTGTTAAGACATATGAGACATCATTTCAAGTTTAATTCATCAAGGGTTAAGTGTGTGAGAAGTTACTAAATTAGGGTTCTCAGGGTAAAATCCTCTATTTAGTGCCTGACTTCAAGACCACCTACCTCAAGATACAAGTCTCATCTCAATTTTTTTCCAACATGGAACTTGTAGAGCATGTTCTTAGATTTAATTTGAGTACTAAAAGTCCTCGATTGGATTTATAGAACTCAAGTTATGATCCAGACAAGTTACAAGTCATCTGAGGGATGTGATTTTGGTCAACAAAAGTCAACCAACTTCCAAGACAGTTTTGACCTATAAGAATGTTTCTCCTCAACTTTTGGCCAACATGAAAGTTGTAGGTATTGATCGTAGCTTTCCAAATTGTATTAGAAGCCGTTCATCTGATTTGTGGAACTCAAGTTATGAGGTTTACAAGTCAGGGGTATTTTGGGAAAGTAAGATTACAGGTCATAACATTATAGGTCCATTTCACCAACTTTCACACTTCAAATGGAAATCTTTTCAACATGAAACTTGCTTCAAATGGGGCTATTTGCATTACCAAATCATCTCTTGTCATGGTGGGGGCTTGGATTGAGAATTTGGGGTTTGAATTTTTCATAAAGGAAGCTTAAATTGAGAATTTGAGAATTAATGGATTTTAAACTTTTTCAAGGCAAGTTTGTGCATTTTTTGATTGCAAATAATAATTCAAAGACATTGCCATCCTCACATTGGAAATTTGAGGTCTCAAAATGGGCCATTTTCATGGTTTCTTCCTCTTGAAGTAACAAAATGGAAATCAAACATAGGATCAAAATTAAGCCTCCAATCTCATTCCTTTGATTAATACAATTGATTTGTAGTGGATTTGGATTGAAAAACCAGCTGGTGTAGTGGTAAAAACGTGTATGGCAATTTGAAAAAGTGGTGAAATGTGAAATTTTGAAATGGGATGTTTAGCTTGAATTAAAGCCCCATTTGATCATAAACCCATCATATAAGTATTCTAGATGAAAATTGGAGCAGAGCTAGGTCATTTTCGTGCATGAACAGCCATAACACATTTTGAAAAAGTGGTAAAAAACTCAAAAACGAATTCTCAGATTCAACCACTTTCAGACCAAATCAAGCCTTCAAACACCTCAATTGAAGTTCATGGAGTGATTCTGCGCATTTTTTGTTAAGCTTCATCACAGTTTCAAGACCCAGTGGAGGCTCTCCACTAGGTAAACTAATTTTCAACCTTAAACTCTTAATATGTCATGGTTTTTCACCATTTTCGTTGCATTTGAATCCTTGAGTTGTATGGATCATTTCTAGATCATTTTTGTTTAAGTTTATGGTGTTTGATTTTAGGAGCTCAAAACTTTGTTGAATCGGTTTGAAGAATTTTCATGGTGTTTTGCTGTAATTTTCATGGAATCTTACTCCTTGCAACATGTAGATGAGGTTTAGACCATTTAATTTGAGTTTTAATGAACTTCCATTTTTGCACGTTTACTTGTTGTTTGATTTCTGGAGTTGTTGTTGAGAATTAATGGAAATAGAGGTTGGATTCATGATCCTCGCGACGAGTAGATGAGTTTGCATCTAGGATTTGTCAAAAACGGTTGAAAATTGATGGAGTTATGGTAGGGGAAGCAGCCCGTGGCGGCCGGAAGCGAGGAAGAAGAAGATCGGAGTTCTTCCGGTGCCAGCGAAGTGTCAAGGAAGAAGAAGCTGACGTGTCACGTTCGCGTGCGTCCGATTGTGTTTTTCTTGATCGCGTGGTTCCAGTTAAGACCTACGTGTTCCCTTTTAGCATGTGCACACCATAATAAAAACCAAATTCATTAATTGAGGCGGCTCTTTGTGAGCCACTTGATTGGATTACTTTGATCTTGATCAAACGTTCCACAGCTGATTCCACCATACACACGGTCAACTCAATCACACACAAGCATTCAAATTTTTTTCTTGTTGGTTTTCTCTCACTAGGCCTACCACGCGTGGCTTTTCGCACCCCCAGCCTGGGCCCATTTTCGTTTTACACATTGAGTGTTTGCTGTTTGCACCACCTCCCTTTTCATTTATTTGTTTGTTTCTTTTATTTTCTGTTTTGTGCAATTTTCATTTTAATTCAAATAAAATAGCTCTAATAGTTTAAAATATCACCAAAAATAATTTTCATAAACTTTAAGATGTCTAGTTATTTTTGGAAATTTTTATTTTATTTTTAATTAAAAAACGAATTAAATATTGGGGTTGTTTTATTTGATTTAAATTGTGGTTTTGTTCTTTCTTGATTTTATTTCCATGTTTAAACTTCTCATTTTCGCATGAATTTTTTTGAGCATTGTGTTAACATGTGGATTGATCTTTAGATATTTTTTTCATGATTTTTAAGTGTTGTTTCCATGTGATTTGAATTGCCTTTTATTCCCTTTCCATTTTTGCCTTAGTTTGGAACACTCTTGGTGTTTGCCCTCTGTTGAGGCACTTTATTTTTGATTTTCTATCTCCCCTTTTGACCCCTGGTTCCTAATACCTTGGGGGTCCTTTGAGATTTTATTTGGCATTTTTAGATACATTTTATTATTTTTCATGTATTTTGCAATTTGCTTCATGTTTGTGCATCTCTACTTGTGTACTTGTTTTGTTTTGCTTTCAAAAGCTTGGTTGTGCATTGTTGATGAATCTTATCTTGATTGTTTCATGTCAGGGGCTTGTTATAGGCTTTTTTTTTTCCCAATTCATAGGTCTTTACCTTATGCATAAGTTGTTCATTTGATCTCATACTTTCATGTTTGCACATTGTGTTTCCATAAGTGGTGTTTGCTTGCATTCTTTGATATTGTTGTTTGCATTTGCTTATGATTTTTTGTTTTAGCTTTTTGAGATCTTTTCTCCTCATCCCTATTCTGTCCTATGACCTTGGAATACTACTTAAGGTTGCTTGGTTCCTCCTCAGGAGGAACCTGAAGCTTGCCTAAACTAATGAATCCATGAGGACTTTTTCTCATTGTTTTTGTTACTTGTGTTTTATGCATCTTCTTCTCTTTTTCTTTTGCACTTATTCATACTATGGCTTGAGGTTGAGATGAGCTTGTGGAGGTTCCAGCCCCACACATATTTCCTCCCTCACTTGCATTGCATCTTTGTCTTCCTTGTTGCATTTGTGTTTGCATTCTACATTTGCATTGTTTCTTCTTTTTGTCTTCCTTCCCTTAGGATTTCTAGAGAGGTTATGATAGACATTAGGGTTCTAACCATGCATGATAACATTAGGTAGTCCCCTTTTAAACTCAACTTTAGGTGCACATTGCATGACAACTTTTAGGGTTTGGACTAGTCCCCCTTAGTTCGTCCTCTTTCTCTTCTCATCTTCAAACAACATCAAAAGGATGACAATTGTTGCACGCTACGAGCCTTAAGCCATTTGGGAAATGATGATTGGGTGGTTGCCTCTCAACTATCTAGAATTTTAGTGTATGTCCTTCAGACGATATACGAAGCATTCGCTCCTAGATCATAGCCTCTAGTGTAACATGAGTTACAAACCAAGTTCAAAACACTTCTTCCTTAAAAAACACAAAAAACAACTCAAACTTTTTTCACCCCTTGGGGTCTTAATCAGGAAAACTCTTTTCATAAACAAGAGTGTTGTTAACTCTCTGTCCTATCGCAAACGGTAACGCCTAAGTCTCCAATGGTCGAGCTGCATACACCAACTGCTAGAACTGTCTGTTAACCCTACTCAGGTAAAAATTTTGAACAACCTGTGTTCTCGTAAGCCCGAACTACGTTTGCTCTGATCTTTCGTACCAGACGAAAGTACATAGGCATGAAACGCGATGTCTCGGCGAGCAACCTTTCCCCTTCTTTAGCCGTAGTTAGGCTAACTACGTTGACTCTGACTTTCCCATTGCACGAGGGAGTACGTAGGCACAGAGCGGCGATGCTCTGCCGAGTCAGTTCTTTTTCCTTCTCTTTTGTCCATGAGCCTTTAGCGTAGATAGTTTACACACCCTTTTAGCTAGACAACACATGCGTAGATCCCGTCGAGTACGACGGACGTGAGGGGTGCTCATACCTTCCCCTTGCGTAACCGACTCTCGAACCTAGGACTTGGTTGCGATGACCTTGTCTTTTCCCGTTTTCGTCAGGTTTTTTCTGATCGTTTACTTTCCCTCTCTTTGGGATAAATAACGATAGGTGGTGACTCTGTTAGTCATTGCCGACCTCCCTTTTTCGTAGTAGCGACACTTTGCAAGTGTAGTCCAAATAGGAAAGTAAAGGAAAAGGAAGCTGGAATGGAAACAATGTTAGAGGAGGCTACAACAATTTGACTGGTCGAAATTAGCAGGAAGGAAACTGGTCGAATAAAAGAAAAGCTTGAAACCATGGCAATCAAAGAGGTGGAACTGCAGGTAGAGGAGGAGGTGATGGACAAAAGCTTTACAAAAGTCACATTTAGTGTTTCAATTGTCAGAAGTTTGGTCACTATTTTAGTGAATGTCGAGAAAAGAAGAAGAATCAAGAAACTGATACAAAGATGGCGAAGCATGAAGAAGAAGAGATGCTGCTAATGGTCACAACAAGAGACAAAGAGAGATTCCAGGACCAGTGGTACTTGGACTCAGGATTCTCATCACACATGACTTGTAGGAAATATTGGTTTATCATTATGGCAAGAGGTCAACAATTTCCAATGTGTTGTACATACCAGGCATGAAGAGTAATTTCTCAGTATAGGACAACTAGTCGAAAAGAACTACAAGGTATCGATCAAAGACAAGATGATGAGAGTTCTCAACGCAGGTGGTAGGTTGATCTTGATGGTTCTAATGTCTCAGAATAAGACCTTCAAGATTGAAATCAATATGATGAAGCACAAATGCCTAGCAACTGCTGTTGCACCCCAAAATTTTCCTAACATTTCTTTACCTAGCTTGTGTTTTATTGCATTCATTCTAGCATTATCATCTGCATTACATTGACATGTATGCAGGAGATCAAGAGGTATGACTACCAACAAAGGGCTACACAAGACTATAAAGCTAGATAAGGGGTTTATCCAAGTGTTCAAGGGTTGATATCCTCACCAGAGAAGCCAGAGATCCTCAGAGAGAGTGGTTGAAACCAAGTGTGTAGATCTCCTAACTTGAGGGTTGTGGGAAGCCATCAGATGATTGTGAAGCTGTGGAGTTGGACTTGAGATCTTAAGAGAGCTTATAAGAAGTATTGAAGTTCATTTTGTATCCTAGACAGGTCACCATGTGAAGGATAAGGAGTTATTACCAAGATTGGTACAACTAGGGTTTCATCTAGTCAACCCTGGGTTAACTGATGATTTGAAGAAGGTTGAGACCTGATTCCAAGGCCATGTGATCATGGATTTGTGTATTAAGATGCCTAAGGGATGATTCCAAGGTCAACTCATCATGAATCAAGAGTGTGAGGAGTTCCTAAGCAAGGGTTGCTATGCTTGACAGTGTAAAATCCCCTGGTTTAGTGCCTAACTTCAAGACCACATAACTCAAGATGTGATTTTCATCTCACCTTGACCCCAACATGATTGTTGTAGAGCATGATCATAGATTTACTTTGAGTACTAGAAGTCCTTGATAGGGTTTATAAAACTCAAGTTATGAGCCAGACAAGTTACAGGTCATTAGAGGAATGTGAATTTGGAGCTTGAAAGTCAACCAACTTGCATGACACTTTTGAGCTAGAAAGATGATTCTCATGAACTTTTGGCCAACATGAATGTTTTTCCTTATCTTCTTAGCTTTATAGAAAGTACTAGAAGTCAATGATTGGGTTTGTAGAACTCAAGTTATCAGCTTTGCAAGACAAGGGTATTTTGGGAATTTGGAATTATAGGTCCTTTTTGGTTATGGGTCAATTTCATCAACTTAGACACCTCAAATGGATTTTTGATCAACTTGAATGTTGTTCAAAATGGTGTTATTTGTCCAACCATGACTCGAAGATTCATTGACATGGATTAAATATGGAAGTGTATGAAGGAAATTTGGAAAAAAAGATAATTAAAAGGCATAAAGAGTGAAAATTCCATTTTAATTCATTTTGGTGCAAAACTTCACAAGTTTGTGCATTTTTTGACTGCCAAAGGCATTTGGAGAGGATTGGAAATTTCACATTTTTGGTTTGAGTCATAATTCATGGACATTTCAAAGGTTACTTGGAATTGAAGTAACACCACCAATCTACACCATAGGATCAAATCAAGCTTTCAATATGATCCATTCACATTCATGAGATGTTATGCAAGCCATTTGAGTGAAAATTGAGTTGAAACAGAGCCAGGTTACACGATTTCCATAGTTGCACATTGAAGAAAAATTGAAATTTGGATTGATCAAATTGGGCTTCCAATGGGCCTGATAATTATCCAAACACATCATATATAAGTTCAGGATCCATTTCAGATCGTTTTTTGGTTGGCATTTGATGAAGAAAACGGTTATTGCAGTTGGAGTTTGAAGCTTCCCAAGTGAAAATCATGTTTGCAATTCCAAAGCATTTCAAGAAGAATTGAGGATTTCCATAGCACCAGTAAGCTTCAGTGAAGGTTTCTGCACATTTTGGCATCAAGATTCGCACGCGAACACCTTCAATTTCAAGCTTATATTCAGGTTTTTATCCTTCGAAATTCCTCTTGATTTAGGTTTGTTTAGAACGAATTGAGCATGTGGTTAGGTTGTAGATATAGCCTAGATCGTTTTAGGATCAGAATTATGGAGTTTTGTGATGATTCTTGATTGGATGACATTTCTGTTTAGACTTGTATCTGGCTGTTCTTTGAGAGTTAGGGTGAATAAGATAGTGAATTGTGATCCTTGAGAGGTGAGGAAGATATCTGTATAATTAATTTGGAGTTTGATGACGATTGTTGAGTTGGCGTTTTTTCTGTTCATCATCGTGTTTGATCATTCATAAAGAAACAGTGAGAATGGAATGGATCTTGATGTTCAGTGCGGAGAGACGAGTAGATTCGTGTAATTTTCATTAATTTTAGTGGAGTTTGAATCCAGAGCATGATTGCTCTCGCCAGAGAAGACGATGGAGCTCTTCTCTGGCCACCGCGAATGGTTTCCCCTCCTTGTACCAGTTCAAATGAAGAAGGTTGGAAACCGTTGGATCTGTTTGAATTCATAGACTTGGTCTTAGCATCCAACGTGTAAGATTTAGTTTGACTAGGTCTTCGGGAGGTGGCACATCCTGGAGCCTCAGATCAGCATACTTTTCCATTCAACGCATGCGATTAGACCATACCGTATACCTCAGTCAACTGAACCACACAATGTCCCTGGTCAAAACGCGTCGTTTAAATAATTGAGGTGGCACGCGCGTAGCCCTTAGATGAGTGGACTGAGTCATAGATCCTAGGGCTGTGATATTTTCTGAATTCTTGTATTTTCTTTTAATCATTTTCCATTTCTTTTAATTGATTTCTTCATTTTTAATTCATATTAATTAGAATATTGATCAGAAAATTATGGAAAAACTATGTGAGTGGTCCTTGTTTAATTTCTGATTTTCCATGCTTTTGGATTTTATTTTGGTGCTGGTTTCAATTTAATGTCCATTTTTCTATTTTTAATAGTTGATTAAAAATGCATAAAATGACTAGTTTACTTGCTGATTTTATTACTAGCTCATGCTTTGGAATTTGATGATGAAATTTTGCATGCTAGTTATAGACTCCTTGATAGGTTTGGGTGATTTTTTTTTTGTTTTTTTAGATAATTCTAAGTAGGAGTTTGGGATAGATCTTTAGGAGCATTCCTTGATGGATCCCCTTTAGCACACCCTTTGAGTTTGGATTATATTAGAACCTTTAGAAGTAGGTTTGGCCCCTGATTTTTGTACCATAGATTCTTAATACATTTAGGATCATCTAGGATTTTCCTTAATATTTTTAGAGTTGATTTTCTATTATTCCCCCATTTTGCAAGTTGATTATGGTTTAGGTGACCCTAACTAGGATAACTTCATAGATTAGTCTTTTAAGTGACCATTAGATGATTCTAAGTTTCATATCCTTTCTTGATAGAATAGTACTTAGGTAGATACCTCATTAGAACATTGATTAGGCTTTGATAGAGCTTTTGAATCCCCCTAGTTTAGGTGATCTTTATAGCTAATCTTTAGGGTTTCTTAGAAGTTGTTGTGGTGCCTTCTTTCCCTTATGTGATTTCTTCCCTGGGCTTTGCCCTACCCTCTTTCTCCAAGTCTTGAAGAGGAGCCCTCCTGGGAGAGCCTAATCCTTTCTTTGATTGGATTCTGTGCATTCCTCAGGAGGTTGAGCCTTGAATTGACATTCATCAGTATAGTACATTCCTTTGGTCTGCACTATCTTTCTCCTTCAAGTCTTGATGAGGAGCCCTCCTGGGAGAGCCTAATACTTCCCTTGGTTGGATTCTATGCATTCCTCAGGAGGTTGAGCCTTGGATTGACATTCCTGGCATGGTATATTCCCTTGGTTTATATACTATCATCCATCTCAATGTCCTTTTCTTAGGACCTCTCTTGGGAGAGCCTAATCCTTCCCTTGGTTGGATTCTATGCATTCCTCAACAGGTTGAGCCTGAGATGGACATTCTATGTTGATACACTTTAAACCAGTTGCCTTAGATTGACATCTAGGACTAATACCCAGTTTTCTGTCCTATTGACATAGGATCTCTCTTGGGAGAGCCTAATCCTTCCTTTGGTTGGATTCTGTGCATTCCTCAAGAGGTTGAGCCCATGATGGACTCTGGTGTTGATACACCTCCAACCTGATGTAGCCTGGGGTGACTTCCCTGTTGCTCATTTTGGTTTCATTTCTGTTCCTTGTTTGACTTGCTTGATGCATTAGAATAAGTTCATATTTAGAATATTTTAGGCTAGGTGCATGAATGCTTAGAGGTTGAGCGGGTCTCCCTCTGCTTGTTTGCATTAAGGATTGAGGTGATCCTCCCCTTGCTTGTGTGTTGTTTTTCTTTTCATCTGTGTGTTTGATTTGAAAGGTTGAGCTGAGCTCCCTTTGCTTGTCTGTTTTGATTGTTTTATTTGCTTGATTGCTTAGAGGTTGAGTGAGTCTCCCTCTGCTTGTATTGCTGCATTGCATTGCATCTTTACTGTTTTCTTTTCTGTTTATCTGTTTTACTGATGTTTAGCTGATGCTTTGTCCTTTTCTGTTTCCCATTGACATGATCCCCTAGGACTCTCACTTCCTTTGATAAGGAAGTGATGATAGAACTTTAGGTTGAAACCTATGCATGATAACATATAGGAGTTCCCTGTTTCAAAACTCAACCATAGGATGAATCCTTGGCATGACAACATTAGGGCTTGATAGTTTACCCGTAGAGTTCGTTCTCTTCTCTCTAAAAACAATAGTAAAAAACATAATAAAGGCAAGTTAGTACAGGGAGTTACAAGCCTTAAGCTACTTGGGAAATGATAATTGAGCGGTCTCCTCTCAATCGTCTAGAGTGTTTAGTATACGTGCTTTGGACGATATGCAACGCATTCGTTCTCAGGTCATAGTCTCTAGAGCTCTACAGACTACAAACAACCATAAAAAAAACACTTCTTCCGTAAAAGACAGAAAACAAACCTTCAAACCTTTTTTTCCCCGTGGGCCCATAATCAAGGAAAGCTTTTCTGAAGAAAAGAGTGTCGTTAACTCTCAGTTCTACCGCAAACGGTAACGCACGAGTCTCTGACGAGCGAGCTGCATACACCAAACTGTTGGAACTATTTGTTAACCCTACTCGGAAAAACAGATGAATCTAATCCCGTAATCTGTATTATCCCGAACTACGTAAGCTCTGATCTCTCACATCGGTTGAGAGTATGTAGGCACAATACTGACGTATTGGCGGATCACCTTACCCATCAGTTACTCGTAGTTAGCCGAACTACATTGACTCTGATTTCTCGTTCTCTGATTAGAATACGTAGGCACGAAGCGCGATGCTTTGCCGAGTCATTTTTCTTTTCTTTTCAGACCAGCCTTGATAGGTAAATAGATAAACTAACCTGTCAGATAAACACAACAAGCGTGGATCCCATTGAGTACAACGGAAGTGAGGGGTGCTAATACCTTCCCCTTGCGTAACCGACTCTCGAATCTAGACTTGGTTGTGATGACCTTGTCTTATACCTTTTCGTCAGGTTTTTCCGATCGTTTCCTTTCCCTTTCTGTGGGATAAATAACGAAAGGTGGTGACTCTTCTGTTTTGCCGGCACCTTATTTTTGTAGTAGCGACAACTGGCGACTCTGCTGGGGACTTCAGCTGCTGGGGACTTTTCCCATCCCCTATGCTGGGACCGTTTCCCATCTCCTAAGCGAGTCAATCCTAGCGCTTGCGTGTGTATCTGTTGGGTTTGCATTTGTTTATCGCATTTTACTTTCCCGCATTTTATGTTCAGTATAATATGATTATTTATTGTGCTGTTGTGGGAGGGGGGCTCTAATGTGTGATAAGCCAGACCCAGGCTTGAGAGAAAATATAGCATTAGAGTGGATTAGTGGCGGACGTGCTTGCTTTTCTTGCATCAGTTCCCATGTAATCCACACTCAGACGAGGTTCTCTTTGATGACTTCCTATCAGTCCTTTGGACTCGAGGGGATGTTGGATATGAGGATTGTCGACTCTGGAGATCGATCATTCGTGACTCAACTAAGTGAGGCCTCTTCAGGGAGTGATGATGCCAAACCAGAAATGGTGAACGTATCATCATTTCGTGAAAGTCTGTGACACTAGGAAACGCATAGGATGCCGAACTTTGTCAGTGATTAGGTCCATACCTGTGAGGGGGGTCGGGTTATTGCAGGAAATTTTAACCTTCAGACAACCTAGTTTTCTTGACAATGAATCAGTATTGTTGGTATCAGTAGGCCCTTATTATCAGAGTTGTGTTGTATTCTTGCCGAAGCAGCAGCACAACACTTTTTATCTCCTGCTGCATTTTGCATTTGCATTTACATTCTCATGTTGCATTACATTTAACACGTATCTATGTTGCAGGTGCGCAGTTCCTTCTCGATTCTAGCAATCTTGTTCCCTCTTTGTCCAACATGGAACCCAACTTAAGAAGAACTTTGGCTTACAAGTTTCCTACTCCAGATATTACTACTTTGAGGGGTTTGATTTCTTTGGCTGGTAAGGAAGTGATGAAGGATTTCAGGGGAACCTATGGGAAGCTGCTAAGTGTTGTGTGCAAGCCATCTGTGTATGAACTGAATGGACTTCAGACTCTGCTTCAGTTTTATGATCCTCAGTTGCGTTGCTTCACGTTTCCGAGTTATGTGCTTGCCCCCACATTGGAAGAGTTTTCTGCCATATTGGAAGTACCCATTCTTGCTTAGGTACCCTTTTGTCCTATTGACCATGAGCCAGATCTGGCTAGTATTGCTACAGCTTTGCATTTGGAGGTTTCTGAGTTAAAAGGAAAAACAGCCAGGAGAAACGGAGCTTATGGATTCCCATTACCTTTTATGGTTGATAAAGCCCGACACTTCGCCAAGAAGGAATGCTGGGTGGCATTCAAAGCTATTTTGGCATTATGCATATATGGTATCATGCTATTCCCCAATATCCCAGACTTTGTGGATATGGATACTCTTCGTATTTTCATTTCAAGGAATCCCATCCCTACCTTGTTCGGAGACGTGTATCATTTGGTGCACTATAAGAACGAGAATAAAAGAGGTAAGAGTGTGTCCTGCTGTGCTTCACTGTTTTATAGATGGTTTGTCACCCATTTACCTAAGGCTGGTTCTTTTATAAAGACTGCAGAGACGAAAGAGTGGTCTGAGCGCCTGATGAGTTTGTCTGCCGAAGACATTGATTGGTTTGACAGAGACCACCTGAGAAGTGAAATCATTTACAGCTGTGGGAACTTTCCTAATGTCCCTCTGGTGGGTAGGAAAGGCTGTATCAATTACAATCCATCTATCGCTATCAGACAATTCGGGTATGCCTTAAGGGGCCCTCCCAAAGATGAGGAGGTACAAGAATCTTTGTACCTCACTGGCGCATTGGAAGGGGATGATTTGGCCAGATTTGAACATGCCTGGAATAACGTTCACCGAAAAGGAAAGACCTCATTGGGGAAGAGCAATAGTCAGGCTTATGCTCCTTATGTGGACTGGATTCATAGTAGAGCAGAAAAGGTGATGATGCCCTTTCCTCCTGTCAAGCAGGACTGTCATTCAGAGCCTACCATGATTGAAATCCAGAAGTATAATCAGCTTCAAGCTAATGAAGAGCTGATCAAAGCCAACGAGGAACTAGAAAAAGAGATCGCTCAACTCCGAAGAGAGAAGAACGAAGCCGTGCACACCTGCAAGAAGCAGACAGAATTGATCAACCACCTGGGCGCTAATTTGACCAAGGAGACTGATTCTAGAGAACGTCTTGGGTTGGACCTGAAGGTTTTGCATAGTGTCTTGACCACCAAGAAGCAGGACCTGGATAGAGCATACCTGAAGTTATCCAAGTACGAGAAATTGTGGAACAACACTTTGACTAGCCATAAAGAGCGGGAAGAAAAGCTGAAGCAACAGATAGCCCAGTTGGAAGCTCAGATGGAAGTCAAAGACCAAAAGATAGAGGCTGAAGCCTCACTCCGACGAGACGTCCAGTATAAATTGGTTGAGACCAAAGCAAACCTACAGGATTATCAACTCAGAGCTGATGCTAAGAGGAGTAGAGTGGAGGACCGCTCTGGAGAAGGTGTTTGTGGGGACATTGCCGAGGATCTCCAGGGTACCATCAAGCAGAGGGATTTGCTAATCTGGGGTCTGCTCACCCAGCCTGATCATCCCACTACAAAGAAGTTACATGAGGATTCCCGCGCTCGTAACCGCGCTTGATTTCTTTGTATTTCTATGTACCTTTTACGCATTGATATCCTGACCACCACCAGGCTTGTTGGTTGGGGTCACACTTGTTGCTTCAGTTGTATTCAGTTACTGTTGTACGCTACCCACACGGGTTTTCCAGATATGTATATGAGGTTTTCTTTCCATGATTGGATGGTAGACTTTATTTGTCTTGGAGCTAGAATCGAGGGGGAGTTCCTCCTAATGCATAGATACGTGTTTGCATTTGCATTAATCATTTGCATAACAGGTACCTCGAGCTGTTTTCCTAACCCTTTGTGCTTGCGGGTTCTTTTCAGGATTGAATGAAGACAGATTCACCGGTATTCTACCAGAGCAAATCAAGCCATAGTAATGGAACAGGTTCAGACTGACATTCAAGAGCTCAGGGAGAGGATGGATCGTTTTATGGATCTCATGCAAGTGGTCGCTAACGGCCAGGACCAGCTCAAAACTCTGGTGCAACCTCTAATTGCACACGTCGACAGCAACGACGTGCTACATGGTGGGAATGTGGTGAACCCTCCGCTTGTTGAGACCTCTCATGATGGCATCCCTATGACTGGAGGGAATGGAAGTGGCAATGGTAATGTTGTTACTAATATTGGAGCTAATGGGAATACGACTGGAGTCGGAAATGGCAACTTTGAGGCCAATGGTAACCCTGGTATAGGCAATGGCAATACTGAAGGAACTGGTAATGCTGGGAACACTGGTGCTAGTAATTTTTATGGTCTTGATGCTGCTGGGTTTGCTACTGGCAATGGCTATCAACCATGGAAAGAGGATCATCAAGAGGACTTATTCTCAACGAAGGGAGCTGAGGGAGAGCTGAATACTGAAGCCCGTTTAAGGTTCAAAGCACTCAAAGATCAGATGAAGAGTTTCAAGGACTTGAATACCATGGGTGTTGACATGACCAAGATGGGACTGATCTCAGACTTCAAGGTGCCTCCCAAGTTTAAGGTACCCGACTTCAAGAAGTATAAGGGCACCACTTGCCCCCGTGTCCATCTGAGGTCGTACTATCGAAAGATGTCCGCATATTCTGAAGATGAGAAGTTACTGATGCACTTCTTCTAGGACAACCTGTCAGGCCACTCGTTGGAGTGGTATATGTGTTTGGAACCCACCAGTGTACGTACGTGGAAAGACCTTGCTGAAGCATTCGTATGCCATTATCAGTATAACAATGATCTGGCTCCCAACCGGGTTCAGTTGCAAAATTTGTCTCAGAAGAACAACGAAGGATTTAAAGAGTACGCTTAGAGGTGGCGTGAACTGGCAGCAAGAGTTCAGCCACCGATGGTTGAGCGGGAAGTTGTCGAGATGTTCGTGGCTACTCTTCCAGGGGTTTATTATGAAAAGCTTGTCAGTGGTATGTCGGGAAGCTTCTCCAACCTCATCATCACTGGAGAACATGTAGAGAATGACATCAAACTCGGAAAGATTCAGGGTGTAGATGTATCCTCAGCTGGAGGGGGAAAGAAACCTTACAGTGGTAAGAGACGTGAAGGTGAAGCGAGCTCAGTGTCTAATGCTCGGGGAAAAGGAAAAGGCCAGCGCCAACAGGTCGCTAGCATTACTATTCCTGCTGTCCAGCAACCTCAGCAGCAGCAGCAGCAGAACCAGCAAGGGTACCGGAGGTACCAGAATAAAGCACCTTTGTCAAATCGTCATCTTGAAACCCCACCTATGTCGTATGCTCAGCTTTTTCAGACATTTCTTTAGTTACAGCTAGTTCAGAAGAGAACTTTGGCTCCCTTGATAGGGACACCTCCACCGGGCTACGACGCGAATGCAAGATGTGAGTTTCATTCGGGGGCACCTGGCCACTCGCTTGACAACTGTAAGGCATTCTAGCACAAAGTACAAGATATGGTTGACGCCAAGATAATCACCTTTTCTGATAATGTTCCGAATGTTACGAAAAACCCTATGCCTAACCATGGGGGAGATGGGGTTAGCGACATCATTGAAGAGGAAGATTCGAATTTATTGACTGATGTCAAAGACCTGAAAACACCACTTGGTTTCGTTAAAGCTAAGTTGATGAAGAAAGGTATTTTCCCAGGCTGTGGAAAGTTGTGTATGGATTGTGCGAATCATTCAGACGGCTGTGACCAGTTGGTAGCAGGGATTCAGAGTTTGATGAACGAAGGAATTCTGCAGTTTAGTCGGAGGGCTGAGAACAGATCAGGGGAAGTAATGCGGAAGCAAAAAGATGAGGTTGCCACTATCACCATCCCTCGTAAAACAATTACCATCTCTGCATCCAAGCCACCTATGATCACCATAACAAAGGCTGAACCTATAACATTTGAGAGCACTAATGATGTTCCATGGCACTATGGGACATATGTCTACTGTAATGGACAGAAGTTAGAGCTAGAGCCATCTGGGCAATCTGTTGACAACCTAGTTGGGACTGGGGGAATAACGCGTAGTGGAAGAGTGTTCGCTCCACCGGAGATTGTGGTGGACAAAATTGACAGAGGTAAGAGTAAGGTCGTTGAAGAAATCTCCCGTGGGGTAGAGAAAGACCTGCTTGTGAAGGACGCCGAAGAATTTCTGAGTCTGATCAAGAAAAGTGATTATAAGATCGTTGATCATCTTCATCAGACGCCGTCTAAGATCTCTATTCTGAATCTGTTGCTGTATTCCGAGGCACACCGCAACGCTCTGCTGAAGGTTATGAATGCAACATATGTACCGCAAGAGATCTCCGACAACCAGCTAGAGGGAGTGGTTGCTCATGTGAATGATGGTAACAGATTAGGGTTTACTGACCTCGAGCTGACGCCGAAGGGAAGAAACCATAATAGCGCCTTGCATATCTCGATAGAATGTCGAGGAACGATTATGTCCCATGTGTTTGTGGACACGGGATCATCTTTAAACGTTCTCCCTAAGAAAGCTCTGATGAGGTTGGATACGAGAGAGCTGATATGTACACCCAGTGACCTGGTGGTAAAAGCGTTTGATGGAACTAAGCGAACCGTCTTTGGAGAGGTAACTCTACCCATTCAAGTTGGGCCAGAAACATTTGACGCGGTTTTCTATATCATGGATATCATGCCAGCCTATAGCTGCCTGTTGGGCCGACCTTGGATCCATGCTGCGGGCGCAGTGACTTCCACATTGCACCAGAAATTGAAGTATGCTGTGGGGGGCAGCATCGTGACTGTCTGTGGTGAAGAGGACATAATGGTGAGCCATTTGTCATCTTTTAAATGTGTTGAGGTGGATGGAGAGATCCACGAAACCTTGTGCCAGGCGTTTGAAGCTGTTAAGGTCAAAGATACGATTCTGGTGATGATTGAAAAACCTGAGATGAATCTCTCTTCCTTCAAGGAAGCTCAAGCTGTTGTTCAAGCTGGTTCTGCCTCAGGCTGGAGGCAAGTTCTGGAAATCCCTAACAAGCAAGATAAGTTTGGGTTAGGGTATTCTCCTTCTGCTGATGCTTCCTTCTCTCGCAGTGCACCGTGCGTCAGAGGGTCGATTCAGTTCACAAAATGTGGGGTGATATTTGAGAATGTCAACGCTGTGTCTGAAGATGACAAAGATAGTGACTGCAACCTGGACTCCTGGATTCAGCCGTGCAAACCAGGCCAGAGCCTCAACAACTGGTCCGTCCAGAATATCAACCAAGTGACGCGCAAAGAGTAATGCTTTGTCATTTCCAATTATTGTACAACCCTATGCTCTACCCGGGGCATAACAGTTTTATTGTCAGGGCCTTGATTGCTTATGCATGTACATATTATCAATAAATCAAAGGGCGTTTTCTTTGCATTCAAATTTTGTGATCTCTATTATTCCTGTTTTACTTTTGTTTTGAAAAACAATAAAATGGCAATATGGTTTGTGCTAACCTGCATATCCTCTTCTTAAGCTTAACCCTTGTTATTGCAGGATTCACACTACAGATGACATCGACTTTGAACCTTCTATGATTCACTTCGACTTTGGTTGCTCGATATATCAAGCTGAAGAAGAGATTGATGAGGATGAAGACCTTCCAGAAGAGTTGGCCTGTTTGTTGAAACAAGAAGATAAGATCACTCTGCCTCACGAGGAAGAGATTGAGATTGTTAATCTAGGTTCTGAGGAACTTGTCAGAAATGTCCGAATAGGGGCTGCATTACAGAGCGATGTTAAGCGAAGATTGGTCGAGATGCTTCAAGAGTATAGTGACATCTTTGCTTGGTCGTATGAAGATATGCCCGGACTCGACACTGACATAGTGGTCCATCACCTACCACTGCGAGAAGATTGTCCTCCCGTTAAGCAGAAGCTTAGAAGGACACGACCAGACATGACCGTTAAAATCAAAGAAGAAGTGCAAAAGCAGTTGGATGCTGGCTTTTTAGCGGTCACTACTTACCCTCCGTGGGTCGCCAACATAATACCTGTACCGAAGAAGGATGGTAAGGTGCGGATGTGCGTTAATTATCGGGATTTGAATAAGGCGAGCCCTAAAGATGATTTCCCGCTCCCTCATATTGATGTGTTGGTCGACAATACAACTCAATTTTCCGTGTTTTTGTTCATGGATGGCTTCTCCGGCTATAATCAGATCAAGATGGCGCCGGAGGACATTGAGAAAAACACGTTCATTACACCTTGGGGGACGTTCTGCTACAAGGTAATGCCTTTCGGTCTGAAGAACGCAGGGGCCACTTACCAGCGGGCGATGGTCACATTGTTTCATGACATGATTCACCATGAGATTGAAGTCTATGTTGATGACATGATTGCGAAGTCCCAAACGGAGGAGGGACATCTGGTCAATTTGCTGAAGCTTTTTGAGAGGCTTAGGAAGTTCAGGTTGAGGCTGAATCCTAACAAGTGTACTTTCGGAGTACGGTCTGGAAAACTACTAGGGTTTATTGTGAGTGAAAAAGACATTGAGGTTGATCATGCGAAGATAAAAGCAATACAAGATATGCCAGCGCCAAAGACTGAAAAAGAAGTTCGTGGTTTCCTGGGCAGAATAAACTACATTGCAAGGTTTATATCTCAGCTCACGACCACGTGTGAACCGATGTTCAAACTATTGAAAAAAGATCAGGCGATTATCTGGAACGAGGATTTCCAGAAGGCATTTGACAAGATAAAACAGTATTTGCAGGAACTTCCCATTTTGATACCCCTAGTGGCCGGAAGACCCTTAATCATGTACTTGACAGTTCTTGAGAATAACATGGGTTGCGTTCTCAGTCAGCATGACGAGACTGGCAAAAAGGAGCATGCCATTTATTACTTGAGTAAAAAGTTCACAGATTATGAGTCTCGTTACTCAATGCTGGAAAAAACATGTTGCGTACTCGCGTGGGCTGCCTAACGTTTACGACAGTATATGCTCAATCACACGACCATGTTAATTTCGAAGATGGATCTGATCAAGTACGTCTTCGAGAAGCAAGCGCTTTCAGGCAAGATTGCCAGATGACAAATGGTGTTGACGGAGTATGATATTCAGTATGTTTCCTAGAAGGCCATCAAGGGAAGTGTATTGTCTGAATACCTTGCCGAACAGCCTATCGAAGATTATCAGCCGATGAAATTTGAATTCCCTGATGAGGATATCATGTTTCTCAAAGTGAAAGATTGTGATGAACCGTTGCCCGACGAGGGGCCAGATAGGAAGTCCCAGTGGAAATTGATATTCGACGGTGCGGTTAATTCCTACGGAAGTGGTATTGGGGCAATCATTACGACTCCCCAAGGATCCCACATCCCGTTTACTGCCAGATTGACTTTTCCGGTCACCAACAATGAAGCGAATATGAGGCATGCATCATGGGTTTAGAAGAAGTCATTGATTTGAGAATTAAGAACCTAGATGTATACGGTGACTTGGCACTCATTGTTAACCAAATTAAAGGGGAGTGGGAGACTCGTCAGTCGAATTTGGTCCTGTACATGAATTATGCCAGAAGGCTGCTTCCGTTCTTTGATCGAGTGGAACTCCATCATGTGCCCATAGCTGAAAATCAGATGGCAGATGCCTTGGCCATGTTGGCTTCGATGTACAAAGTCAATTTTTGGAATGAAGCTCCAAGAATTGTCATTTCCCGTCTTGACAGACCTGCATTCATGTTTACAATTGAGGAAGCCTCCGATGGCAAGCCATGGTTCCATGATATCTAGATTTTCCTTATGACTAAGGAGTATCCGACGGGAGTGTCAACCTAGGATAAGAAGACTCTGAAGAGGCTGTCTGGAAATTTCTATCTCAATCCTGGTCGAGTTCTATATAAGAGAAATCACGATCTCGTGCTACTCAGATATGTGGATGAAAAACAAGCGAGTTTGCTTATGGAAGAGGTCTATGAAGGCACATTTGGTACGCATGCCGGCGGACATGCTCTAACGAGAAAGATCCTACGAGCAGGATATTACTGGCTGATGATGGAGTCAGATTGTTTCAAATTTGCGAAGAGATGTCATAAATGCCATATTTATGCTAATAAAATTCATGTGCCGCCGTGCTCGTTGAATGTCATGTCATCCCCGTGGCCGTTCTCCATGTGGGGAATTGATATGATAAGCAAGATCGAGCCCACTGCATCTAATGATCATCGCTTCATTTTGGTAGCTATCGACTACTTCACCAAGTGGGTGGAGGCAGCCTCGTACGCTAACGTGACCAAGCAAGTGGTAGCCAGATTCATAAAGAAGGACATCATCTGTCGATACGGAGTTCCCGAGTGGATCATTACCGACAATGGTTCAAATCTGAATAATAAGATGATGAAGGAGTTATGCCAGAGCTTCAAGATTGAACATCACAACTCATCACCTTACCGACCGAAGATGAATGGTGCGGTTGAAGCGGCCAACAAAAACATTAAAAAGATAGTACAAAAGATGGTTGTGACCTACAAAGATTGGCATGAGATGTTGCCATTTGCATTGCACGGTTATCGTACGACGGTATGCACATCAACCGGGGCAACTCCTTTCTCACTAGTGTACGGTATAGAGGTTGTCCTACCGTTGGAAGTTGAGATTCCTTCTTTACAAGTTTTGGTCGACGTGAAACTCGATGAGGCAGAATGGATTAAGAACCGATTAAATCAACTCAGTCTGATGGATAAGAAGAGATTAGTATCGATTGTATACGGTCGTCTGTACCAGAGCCGAATGAAGAAAGCTTATGATAAGAAGGTGCGTCCTAGAAGCTTTCAGACAAGTGATCTCGTCCTGAAGAAGATTCTTCCACCATATTCCGATCACAGGGGCAAGTGGACTCCTAACTACGAAGGTCCTTACATCGTCAACAAGGTCTTCTCGGGAAGAGCCTTGTTGTTATCCACGATGGATGGCGAAGATTTTGCATCCCCTGTAAACGCGGACGCAGTTAAAAAATACTTTGCTTAAAAACGACTCGCTGGAAAGAAAAAAGAATATCCAGGAAAAAATGGGGAATCCCGGCGAACCATAAAAAAGGAAAAGGTTCGGGAAAAAATTAGGGATATAAATGAAAAGATGTAAACCCGCAAAGTCGAAAACCTGGAAGGGCGGCTTTGGCAAAAAAGGGTATCCTGGTGAATCGAAAACCCGAAAGGGAGATTCAGGAAAATATTAGGGATTAAGAAAAGCAAATGACTGCGTTTCACGTGTGAACTTTCATTGTTTAGTGGTTTGGGAAGACCTGAGGGCCGTCTATCTCTTCTGAAGCTGAAGCATCGGAGAAGTATCGAAGTCGAGTGGGTCATAGAGGGATCAAATCATGGTGTTTGTCTACACCATATTGCCGACATTTGTGTATACTGATGTATATTTATGATTATGCTTGCGCAGCTTCCTCATTTCAGGAGGTTACATCTGTTGTAAAACATTTTGCCTATTCAGGGGTTCGTTATGAATAAACATATACTATTCAGTATTTTTGTTTGTTTGTTTAGCTTTTATCTGTTTTGTTTGCGAAAAAGAACGCCCGATGTTTTTGATAAAATGCGCATACATAAACTTGCTGGCCTAGGCCGATAATAGTTGAAACATTGAATTACCTGAACATTGTCACAGGATGATAACCTTGATAGGTCCCTTTGTGAAGGTTATCTTGTCTGTTTGTTCATTTTGTTGCAGGGACGTCACCCCCAGGCAGTATGCCAGATGTTTTCTAAGCAGGATGATTCCTACTTCCCCAGCGAGTTCAGTAGTGTTTCCCCATGGAATCTGAACATGGGACTGTGAGCATTGATGTGTCTCCCTGAGCGGAGATAGATTCTCCCTAACCAGATGCATCCTAGGAAGGCTCATCATTTCCCTAGCTGAGTTATACGCAAAAGTGTATACTCGTCCCTAGCGATGGGTCAATAGGCAGTTTTCTCGTAGAAGGCTATTTGTAAGCGTTCAGCTTCCGATAATCCAGACTGAAGTCTCCAGCGAAATTGAAATTCCCCATAGAGTGGTGTTCTCCCCGGCAGGTAGGAGTGATTCCAGCGTCTGGTTGCCTATCCTCAGCCGAGTTTGCCGTTCCCCAAGAGAGTCGAGTCCTTGGAACCCGTTCAAGCCATCATTGGTGTTCCCCAAAAGAGTTTTGAATAGCTGTTGTTGTACTTCCCCATCGGAGTCCTTTTCTCCAGGAAGATTCTATCTGTGAAGGCCGTGCAGTTTATTCCTACGATTGACATCGTTTCCTCAGCAGTTTGGGGTTTGTATACTCAGTTGAGCAAGTACAGGTTCTCGTAGAACTTCGTCCCCTGCAGGAATTCGTCTGAAGTTCGTTTCCCCAGGCAAAGTCCAATTGAGATTGGTGTGATTTCTTCTCCTCGGCAGGATGATTCCTCCTCCCCACCAGAGTGGCTCTTTCTCCTTGACAGGAGGATTTTCCCTTCAGCATTTATTTTGCTGATGGGGTCATAACATTTTGCATGATTGCATAGCATTTACCCTAAACGCGTAGCATTTCCACCGTGTGGAGCATTACGCCATTGTCGAATATATGCATGTGAAACATGAGCTAGGTTGTTACTGTTCTTGTTTTGCAGGTGTTCCTCAGCAATGTTGTTTGCTTAAGATGATTCCTAAAATCCCTAGTGAAGTCGCCAGAGTTGTTTGCTCAAGATGATTCTTAGAGTCCCCGACGGAGTTGTTTGTTTATGATGATTCTTGAATTCCTCAGCAGAGTTTATTCATCCAGGATGATTTTGAAATCCCCGAAGCAGAGTTACTTGATAGTTCTCCAGAATCCCCAGCGGAGATGTGTCATCCCCAGCAGGGTTTATACAGAGAAGTTGAAATTTCCCTTGAAGACTTACTGATGAAGTCCGATTGTAACGTTGAGAAAGTCCTTCTAGCTAACGCGGAGTGCCTGACGACAAAAAATTGTATATCTTTATTGGTCCGTGATTGATTAAGGACCCCATTTCAAGACTTACTGATGAAGTCCGACTGCGATGTCGAAGCAGTTCTCCTAGCTGGCGAGGAGTGCCTGACGGCAGAAGTTTAGATATCCCTATTGGTTCATGATTGTTTGAGGATTCTATTTCCGACTTCCTGGTGAAGTACGGCTGACACCCGAGAGTATCTTTGAATGCCCGACGACACAGTTAACTTGATTGTCAAAAGTTTCTAACGACCCGATGAGTCCCGAGGAATTCTTTTGCTGCCGTGCTGCAGAATGCCTGACGACAATATCAGCTATGTGTCACCAGTTACCGTGTAACCAGTGATCCCTTGATGACTTGAGGAAGAAGCTGCAGTGAAATCTGACAATCATCCTGACGGAGATTTGGGCCAGTTGCCGTGCAACTTCCATTTCAGACTTCAAAGATTGTCCTACCAATCAGAGTATCGTTTACTTGTGCGGTTGGCAAATTTCTGGTTACCGTGTAACCGATTCCCTAACAAGTTGCCGTGTAACTGTCATTTCCAATTTCAAAGATGTTCCTACCAATCAGAGTATCGTTTACCTGTGCGGTTGGCAAATCACCAGTTACCGTATAACTAGTGATCCCTTTATGACTTGAGGACATAGATGATCATCCTGACAGAGATTTGAGATTAAGCATCCACCAGCAAGTTGCTGTGCAACTATCAATATCAACTATCCCTCACCAGTTACCGTGTAACTGGTGATCCCTTGATGATTTGAGGACGAAGTGCTACAGAGAAATTAGATTTTCAGATCAGTAATTCTCCAGCCAGTAGCCGTGCAACTGTTATTTCAGTTTCAGAATTTGTCCCCATCAGAGTATCATTTACTTGTGTGGTTGGCAAATTTCCGGGTTTATTGGTATTCAACTGTCTTTTAACTTGATTTTCTAAGAGCCGTTCGCTTCTCACCCAGTCAGGTCCAAGCCGTTTGAATAGGGGCAGCAGTTGCACCCCAAAATTTGCGTAACATTTCTTTAACTAGCTTGTGTTTCATTGCATTCATTCTAGCATTATCATCTGCATTGCATTGACATGTATGCAGGAGATAAAGAGGTATGACTACCAACCAAGGGCTAGACAAGACTATGAAGCTAGCTAAGGGGTTTATCCAAGTGTTCAAGGGTTGATATCCTCACCAGAGAAGCCAGAGATCCTCAGAGAGAGTGGTTGAAACCAAGTGTGTAGATATCCTAACTTGAGGATCGTGGAAGCCATCAGATGATTCTGAAGCTGTGGAGTTGGACTTGAGACCTTAAGAGATCTTATTAGAAGTATTGAAGTTCATTTTGTAGCCTAGACAGGTCACCATGTGAAGGATAATGAGTTATTACCAAGATTGGTACAACTAGGGTTTCATCTGGTCAACCCTGGGTTAACTGATGATTTGAAGAAGGTTGAGACCTAATTCCAAGGCCATGTGATCATGGATTGATGTATTAAGATGCCTAAGGGATGATTCCAAGGTCAACTCATCATAAATCAAGAGTGTGAGGAGTTCCTAAGCTAGGGTTGCTATGCTTGACAGTGTAAAATCCCCTGGATTAGTGCCTAACTTCAAGACCACATAACTTAAGATTTGATTTTCATCTCACCTTGACCCTAACATGATTGTTATAAAGCGTGATCATAGCTTTAATTTGAGTACTAGAAGTCCTTGATAGGGTTTATAGAACTCATGTTATGAGCCAGACAAGTTACAGGTCATCAGAGGAATGTGAATTTGGAGCTTGAAAATCAACCAACTTGCATGACACTTTTGACCTAGAAATATGATTCTCATGAATTTTGGCCAACATGAATGTTGTTCCTTATCTTCTTAGCTTTCTAGAAAATACTAGAAGTCCATGATTAGGTTTGTAGAACTCAAGTTATAAGCTTTGCAAGACAAGGGTATTTTGAGAATTTGGAATTATAGGTCATTTTTGGTTATGGGTCAATTTCATCAACTTAGACACCTCAAGTGGATTTTTGATCAACTTGAAAGTTGTTCAAAATGGTGTTATTTGTCCAACCATGACCTAAAGATTCATTAACATGGATTAAATATGGAAGTGTATGAAGGAAATCTGGAAAAAAGATAATTAAAAGGCAAAGAGTGAAAATTCCATTTTAATTCATTTTGGTGCAAAACTTCACAAGTTTGTGCATTTTTTGACTGCCAAAGGCATTTGGAGTGGATTGGCAATTTCACATTTTTGGTTTGAGTCATAATTCATGGACATTTCAAAGGTTACTTGGAATTGAAGTAACACCACCAATCTACACCATAGGATCAAATCAAGTTTTCAATCTGATCCATTCACATTCATGAGATGTTATGCAAGCCATTTGAGTGAAAATTGAGTTGAAACAGAGCCAGGTTACATGATTTCCATAGTTGCACATTGAAGAAAAATTGAAATTTGGATTGATCAAATTGGACTTCCAATGGGCCTGATAATTATCCAAACACATCATATATAAGTTCAGGATCCATTTCAGATCGTTTTTTGGTTGGAATTTGGTGAAGAAAACGGTTATTGCAGTTGGAGTTTGAAGCTTCCCAAGTGAAAATCGTGTTTGCAATTCCAGAGCATTTCAAGAAGAATTGAGGATTTCCATAGCACCAGCAAGCTTCAGTGAAGGTTTCTGCACATTTTGGCATCAAGATTCGCACGCGAACACCTTCAATTTCAAGCTTCTATTCAGGTTTTTATCCTTCGAAATTCCTCTTGATTTAGGTTTGTTTAGAACGAATTGAGCATGTGGTTAGGTTTTAGATATAACCTAGATCGTTTTAGGATCAGAATTATGGAGTTTTGTGATGATTCTTGATTGGATGACATTTCTGTTTAGACTTGTATCTGGCTGTTCTTTGAGAGTTAGGATGAATAAGATAGTGAATTGTGATCCTTGAGAGGTGAGGAAGATATCTGTGTAGTTAATTTAGAGTTTGATGACGATTGTTTAGTTGGCGTTTTTTCTGTTCATCATCGTGTTTGATCATTCATAAAGAATCAGTGAGAATGGAATGGATCTTGATGTTCAGTGCGGAGAGACGAGTAGATTCGTGTAATTTTCATTAAGTTTAGTGGAGTTTGAATCCAGAGCATGATTGCTCTCGCCAGAGAAGACGATGGAGCTCTTCTCTGGCCACCGCGAATGGTTTCCCCTCCTTGTACCAGTTCAAATGAAGAAGAAAGGTTAGAAACTGTTGGATCTGTTTGAATTCATGGACTTGGTCTTAGCATCCAACGTGTAAGATTTAGTTTGACTAGGTCTTCGGGAGGTGGCACATCCTGGAGCCTCAGATCAGCATACTTTTCCATTCAACGCATGCGATTAGACCATACCGTATACCTCAGTCAACTAAACCACACAATGTCCCTGGTCAAAACGCGTCGTTTAAATAATTGAGGTGGCACGCACGTAGCCCTTAGATGAGTGGACTGAGTCATAGATCCTAGGGCTGTGATATTTTCAGAATTCTTGTATTTTCTTTTAATCATTTTACATTTCTTTTAATTGATTTCTTCATTTTTAATTCATATTAATTAAAATATTGATCAGAAAATTATGGAAAAAATATGTGAGTGATCCTTGTTTAATTTCTGATTTTCCATGCTTTTGGATTTTATTTTGGTGCTGGTTTCAATTTAATGTCCATTTTTCTATTTTTAATAGTTGATTAAAAATGCATAAAATGACTAGTTTACTTGCTGATTTTATTACTAGCTCATGCTTTGGAATTTGATGATGAAATTTTGCATGCTGGTTATAGACTCCTTGATAGGTTTGGGTGATTTTTTTTGTTTTTTTAGATGATTCTAAGTAGGAGTTTGGGATAGATCTTTAGGAGCATTCCTTGATGGATCCCCTTTAGCACACCCTTTGAGTTTGGATTTTATTAGAACCTTTAGGAGTAGGTTTGGCCCCTGATTTTTGTACCATAGATTCTTAACACATTTAGGATCATCTAGGATTTTCCTTAATATTTTTAGAGTTGATTTTCTATTATTCCCCCATTTTGCAAGTTGATTATGGTTTAGGTGACCCTAACTAGGATAACTTCATAGATTAGTCTTTTAAGTGACCATTAGATGATTCTAAGTTTCATATCCTTTCTTGATAGAATAGTACTTAGGTAGATACCTCATTAGAACATTGATTAGGCCTTGATAGAGCTTTTGAATCCCCCTTGTTTAGGTGATCTTTGTAGCTAATCTTTAGGGTTTCTTAGAAGTTGTTGTGGTGCCTTCTTTCCCTTATGTGATTTCTTCCCTGGGCTTTGCCCTACCCTCTTTCTCCAAGTCTTGAAGAGGAGCCCTCCTGGGAGAGCCTAATCCTTCCTTTGATTGGATTCTGTGCATTCCTCAGGAGGTTGAGCCTTGAATTGACATTCATCAGTATAGTACATTCCTTTGGTCTGCACTATCTTTCTCCTTCAAGTCTTGATGAGGAGCCCTCCTGGGAGAGCCTAATCCTTCCCTTGGTTGGATTCTATGCATTCCTCAGGAGGTTGAGCCTTGGATTGACATTCCTGGCATGGTATATTCCCTTGGTTTATATACTATCATCCATCTCAATGTCCTTTTCTTAGGACCTCTCTTGGGAGAGCCTAATCCTTCCCTTGGTTGGATTCTATGCATTCCTCAACAGGTTGAGCCTGAGACGGACATTCTATGTTGATACACTTTAAACCAGTTGCCTTAGATTGACATCTAGGACTAATACCCAGTTTTCTGTCCTATTGACATAGGATCTCTCTTGGGAGAGCCTAATCCTTCCTTTGGTTGGATTCTGTGCATTCCTCAAGAGGTTGAGCCCATGATGGACTCTGGTGTTGATACACCTCCAACCTGATATAGCCTGGGGTGACTTCCCTGTTGCTCATTTTGGTTTCATTTCTGTTCCTTGTTTGACTTGCTTGATGCATTAGAATAAGTTCATATTTAGAATATTTTAGGCTAGGTGCATGAATGCTTAGAGGTTGAGCGGGTCTCCCTCTGCTTGTTTGCATTAAGGGTTGAGGTGATCCTCCCCTTGCTTGTGTGTTGTTTTTCTTTTCATCTGTGTGTTTGATTTGAAAGGTTGAGCTGAGCTCCCTTTGCTTGTCTGTTTTGATTGTTTTATTTGCTTGATTGCTTAGAGGTTGAGTGAGTCTCCCTCTGCTTGTATTGCTGCATTGCATTTGCATCTTTACTGTTTTCTTTTCTGTTTATCTGTTATACTGATGTTTAGCTAATGCTTTGTCCTTTTCTGTTTCCCATTGACATGATCCCCTAGGACTCTCACTTCCTTTGATAAGGAAGTGATGATAGAACTTTAGGTTGAAACCTATGCATGATAACATATAGGAGTTCCCTGTTTCAAAACTCAACCATAGGATGAATCCTTGGCATGACAACATTAGGGCTTGATAGTTTACCCGTAGAGTTTGTTCTCTTCTCTCTAAAAACAATAGTAAAAAACATAATAAAGGCAAGTTAGTACATGGAGTTACAAGCCTTAAGCTACTTGGGAAATGATAATTGAGCGGTCTCCTCTCAATCGTCTAGAGTGTTTAGTATACGTGCTTTGGACGATATGCAACGCATTTGTTCTCAGGTCATAGTCTCTAGAGCTCTACAGACTACAAACAACCATAAAAAAACACTTCTTCCGTAAAAGACAGAAAACAAACCTTCAAACCTTTTTTGCCCCGTGGGCCCATAATCAAGGAAAGATTTTCTGAAGAAAAGAGTGTCGTTAACTCTCAGTTCTACTGCAAACGGTAACGCGCGAGTCTCTGACGAGCGAGTTGCATACACCAAACTGTTGGAACTATTTGTTAACCCTACTCGGAAAAACAGATGAATCTAATCTCGTAATCTGTATTATCCCGAACTATGTAAGCTCTGATCTCTCACATCGGTTGAGAGTATGTAGGCACAATACTGACGTATTGGTGGATCACCTTACCCATCCGTTACCCGTAGTTAGCCGAACTACGTTGACTCTGATTTCTCGTTCTCTGATGAGAATACGTAGGCACGAAGCGCGATGCTTTTCCGAGTCATTTTTCTTTTCTTTTCAGACCAGCCTTGATAGGTAAATAGATAAACTAACCCGTCAGATAAACACAACAAGCGTGGATCCCGTTGAGTACAACGGACGTGAGGGGTGCTAATACCTTCCCCTTGCGTAACCGACTCTCGAATCTAGACTTGGTTGTGATGACCTTGTCTTATACCTTTTCGTCAGGTTTTTTCGATCGTTTCCTTTCCCTTTCTGTGGGATAAATAACGAAAGGTGGTGACTCTTCTGTTTTGCCGGCACCTTATTTTTGTAGTAGCGACAGCTGGCGACTCTGCTGGGGACTTCAGCTGCTGGGGACTTTTCCCATCCCCTATGCTGGGACCGTTTCCCATCTCCTAAGCGAGTCAATCCTAGCGCTTGCGTGTTTATCTGTTGGGTTTGCATTTGTTTATCGCATTTTACTTTCCCGCATTTTATGTTCAGTATAATATGATTATTTATTGTGCTGTTGTGGGAGGGGGCTCTGATGTGTGATAAGCCAGACCCAGGCTTGAGAGAAAATCTAGCATTAGAGTGGATTAGTGGCGGACGTGCTTGCTTTGCTTGCATCAGTTCCCATGTAATCCACACTCAGACGAGGTTCTCTTTGATGACTTCCTATCAGTCCTTTGGACTCGAGGGGATGTTGGATATGAGGATTGTCGACTCTGGAGACCGATCATTTGTGACTCAACTAAGCGAGGCCTCTTCAGGGAGTGATGATGCCAAACCAGAAATGGTGAACGTATCATCATTTCGTGAAAGTCTGTGACACTGGGAAACACATAGGATGCCGAACTTTGTCAGTGATTAGGTCCATACCTGTGAGGGGGTCGGGTTATTGCAGGAAACTTTAACCTTCAGACTACCTGGTTTTCTTGACAGTGAATCAGTATAGTTGGTATCAGTAGGCCCTTATTATCAGAGTTGTGTTGTATTCTTGCCGAAGCAGCAGCATAACACTTTTTATCTCCTGCTGCATTTTGCATTTGCATTTATATTCTCATGTTGCATTACATTTAACACGTATCTATGTTGCAGGTGCGCAGTTCCTTCTCGATTCTAGCAATCTTGTTCCCTCTTTGTCCAACATGGAACCCAACTTGAGAAGAACTTTGGCTTACAAGTTTCCTACTCCAGATATTACTACTTTGAGGGGTTTGATTTCTTTGGCTGGTAAGGAAGTGATGAAGGATTTCAGGGGAAGCTGCTAAGTGTTGTGTGCAAGCCATCTGTGTATGAATTGAATGGACTTCAGACTCTGCTTCAGTTTTATGATCCTCAGTTGCGTTGCTTCACGTTTCCGAGTTATGTGCTTGCCCCCACATTGGAAGAGTTTTCTGCCATATTGGAAGTACCCATTCTTGCTTAGGTACCCTTTTGTCCTATTGACCATGAGCCAGATCTGGCTAGTATTGCTACAACTTTGCATCTGAGTTAAAAGGAAAAACAGCCAGGAGAAACGGAGCTTATGGATTCCCATTACCTTTTCTGGCTAATAAAGCCCGACACTTCGCCAAGAAGGAATGCTGGGTGGCATTCAAAGCTATTTTGGCATTATGCATATATGGTATCATGCTATTCCCCAATATCCTAGACTTTGTGGATATGGATACTCTTCGTATTTTCATTTCAAGGAATCCCATCCCTACCTTGCTCGGTGACGTGTATCATTTGGTGCACTATAAGAACGAGAATAGAAGAGGTAAGAGTGTGTCCTGCTGTGCTTCACTGTTTTATAGATGGTTTGTCACCCATTTACCTAAGGCTGGTTCTTTTATAAAGACTGCAGAGACGAAAGAGTGGTCTGAGCGCCTGATGAGTTTGTCTGCCGAAGACATTGATTGGTTTGACAGAGACCGCCTGAGAAGTGAAATCATTTACAGCTGTGGGAACTTTCCTAATGTCCCTCTGGTGGGTAGGAAAGGCTGCATCAATTACAATCCATCTATCGCTATCAGACAATTCGGGTATGCCTTAAGGGGCCCTCCCAAAGATGAGGAGGTACAAGAATCTTTGTACCTCACTGGCGCATTGGAAGGGGATGATTTGGCCAGATTTGAACATGCCTGGAATAACGTTCACCGAAAAGGAAAGACCTCATTGGGGAAGAGCAATAGTCAGGCTTATGCTCCTTATGTGGACTGGATTCATAGTAGAGCAGAAAAGGTGATGATGCCCTTTCCTCCTGTCAAGCAGGACTGTCATTCAGAGCCTACCATGATTGAAATCCAGAAGTATAATCAGCTTCAAGCTAATGAAGAGCTGATCAAAGCCAACGAGGAACTAGAAAAAAGAGATCGCTCAACTCCGAAGAGAGAAGAACGAAGCCGTGCACACCTGCAAGAAGCAGACAAAATTGATCAACCACCTGGGCGCTAATTTGACCAAGGAGACTGATTCTAGAGAACGTCTTGGGTTGGACCTGAAGGTTTTGCATAGTGTCTTGACCACCAAGAAGCAGGACCTGGATAGAGCATACCTGAAGTTATCCAAGTACGAGAAATTGTGGAACAACACTTTGACTAGCCATAAAGAGCGGGAAGAAAAGCTGAAGTAACGGATAGCTCAGTTGGAAGCTCAGATGGAAGTCAAAGACCAAAAGATAGAGGCTGAAGCCTCACTCCGACGAGACGTCCAGTATAAATTGGTTGAGACCAAAGCAAACCTACAGGATTATCAACTCAGAGCTGATGCTAAGAGGAGTAAAGTGGAGGACCGCTCTGGAGAAGGTGTTTGTGGGGACATTGCCGAGGATCTCCAGGGTACCATCAAGCAGAGGGATTTGCTGATCTGGGGTCTGCTCACCCAGCCTGATCATCCCACTACAAAGAAGTTACTAGAGGATTCCCGCGCTCGTAACTGCGCTTGATTTCTTTGTATTTCTATGTACCTTTTACACATTGATATGCTGACCACCACCAGACTTGTTGGTTGGGGTCACACTTGTTGCTTCAGTTGTATTCAGTTACTGTTGTATGCTACCCACACGGGTTTTCCAGATATGTATATGAGATTTTGTTTCCATGATTGGATGGTAGACTTTATTTGTCTTGGAGCTAGAATCGAGGGGGAGTTCCTCCTAATGCATAGATACGTGTTTGCATTTGCATTAATCATTTGCAAAACAGGTACCTCGAGCTGTTTTCCTAACCTTTTGTGCTTGCGGGTTCTTTTCAGGATTGAATGAAGACAGATTCACCGGTATTCTACCAGAGCAAATCAAGCCATAGTAATGGAACAGGTTCAGACTGACATTCAAGAGCTCAGGGAGAGGATGGATCGTTTTATGGATCTCATGCAAGTGGTCGCTAACGGCCAGGACCAGCTCAAAACTCTGGTGCAACCTCTAATTGCACACGTCGACAGCAACGACGTTCTACATGGTGGGAATATGGTGAACCCTCTGCTTGTTGAGACCCCTCATGATGGCATCCCTATGACTGGAGGGAATGGAAGTGGCAATGGTAATGTTGTTACTAATATTGGAGCTAATGGGAATACGACTGGAGTCGGAAATGGCAACTTTGAGGCCAATGGTAACCCTGGTATAGGCAATGGCAATACTGAAGGAACTGGTAATGCTGGGAACACTTGTGCTAGTAATTTGTATGGTCTTGATGCTGCTGGGTTTGCTACTGGCAATGGCCATCAACCATGGAAAGAGGATTGTCAAGAGGACTTATTCTCAATGAAGGGAGCTGAGGGAGAGCTGAATACTGAAGCCCGTTTAAGGTTCAAAGCACTCGAAGATAAGATGAAGAGTTTCGAGGACTTGAATACCATGGGTGTTGACATGACCAAGATGGGACTGATCTCAGACTTCAAGGTGCCTCCCAAGTTTAAGGTACCCGACTTCGAGAAGTATAAGGGCACCACTTGCCCCCGTGTCCATCTGAGGTCGTACTATCGAAAGATGTCCGCACATTCTGAAGATGAGAAGTTACTGATGCACTTCTTCCAGGACAGCCTGCCAGGCCCCTCGTTGGAGTGGTATATGTGTTTGGAACCCACCAGTGTACGTACGTGGAAAGACCTTGCTGAAGCATTCGTATGCCATTATCAGTATAACAACGATCTGGATCCCAACCGGGTTCAGTTGCAAAATTTGTCTCAGAAGAACAACGAAGGATTTAAAGAGTACGCCTAGAGGTGGCGTGAACTGGCAGCAAGAGTTCAGCCACCGATGGTTGAGCGGGAAGTTGTCGAGATGTTCGTGGCTACTCTTCCAGGGGTTTATTATGAAAAGCTTGTCAGTGGTATGTCGGGAAGCTTCTCCGACCTCATCATCACTAGAGAACATGTAGAGAATGGCATCAAACTCGGAAAGATTCAGGGTGTAGATGTATCCTCAGCTGGAGGGGGAAAGAAACCTTACAGTGGTAAGAGACGTGAAGGTGAAGCGAGCTCAGTGTCTAATGCTCGGGGAAAAGGAAAAGGCCAGCGCCAGTAGGTCGCTAGCATTACTATTCCTGCTGTCCAGCAACCTCAGCAGCAGCAGCAGCAGCAGAACCAGCAAGGGTACCGGAGGTACCAGAATAAAGCACCTTTGTCAAATCGTCATCTTGAAACCCCACCTATGTCGTATGCTCAGCTTTTTCAGACATTGCTTCAGTTACAGCTAGTTCAGAAGAGAACTTTGGCTCCCTTGATAGGGACACCTCCACCGGGCTACGACGCGAATGCAAGATGTGAGTTTCATTCGGGGGCACCTGGCCACTCGATTGACAACTGTAAGGCATTCTAGCACAAAGTACAAGATATGGTTGACGCCAAGATAATCAACTTTTCTGATAATGTTCCGAATGTTACGAAAAACCCTATGCCTAACCATGGGGGAGATGGGGTTAGCGCCATCATTGAAGAGGAAGATTCGAATTTATTGACTGATGTCAAAGACCTGAAAACACCACTTGGTTTCGTTAAAGCTAATTTGATGAAGAAAGGTATTTTCCCAGGCTGTGGAAAGTTGTGTATGGATTGTGCGAATCATTCAGACGGCTGTGACCAGTTGGTAGCAGGGATTCAGAGTTTGATGAACGAAGGAATTCTGCAGTTTAGTCGGAGGGCTGAGAACAAATCAGGGGAAGTAATGCGGAAGCAAAAAGATGAGGTTGCCACTATCACCATCCCTCGTAAAACAATTACCATCTCTGCATCCAAGCCACCTATGATCACCATAACGAAGGCTGGACCTATAACATTTGAGAGCACTAATGATGTTCCATGGCACTATGGGACATATGTCTACTGCAATGGACAGAAGTTAGAGCTAGAGCCATCTGGGCAATCTGTTGAAAACCTAGTTGGGACTGGGGGAATAACGCGTAGTGGAAGAGTGTTCACTCCACCGGAGATTGTGGTGGACAAAATTGACAGAGGTAAGAGTAAGGTCGTTGAAGAAATCTCCCGCGGGGTAGAGAAAGACCGGCTTGTGAATGACGCCGAAGAATTTATGAGTCTGATCAAGAAAAGTGATTATAAGATCGTTGATCATCTTCATCAGACGCCGTCTAAGATCTCTATTCTGAATCTGTTGCTGTGTTCCGAGGCACACCGCAACGCTCTGCTGAAGGTTCTGAATGCAACATATGTACCGCAAGAGATCTCCGTCAACCAGCTAGAGGGAGTGGTTGCTCATGTGAATGATGGTAACAGATTAGGGTTTACTGACCTCGAGCTGACGCCGAAGGGAAGAAACCATAATAGCGCCTTGCATATCTCGATAGAATGTCGAGGAACGATTATGTCCCATGTGTTTGTGGACACGGGATCATCTTTAAACGTTATCCCTAAGAAAGCTCTGATGAGGTTGGATACGAGGGGGCTGATATGTACACCCAGTGACCTGGTGGTAAAAGCGTTTGATGGAACTAAGCGAACCGTCTTTGGAGAGGTAACTCTACCCATTCAAGTTGGGCCAGAAACATTTGACGCGGTTTTCTATATCATGGATATCATGCCAGCCTATAGCTGCCTGTTGGGCCGGCCTTGGATCCATGCTGCGGGCGCAGTGACTTCCACATTGCACCATAAATTGAAGTATGCTGTGGGGGGCAACATCGTGACTGTGTGTGGTGAAGAGGACATAATGGTGAGCCATTTGTCATCTTTTAAATGTGTTGAGGTGGATGGAGAGATCCACGAAACCTTGTGCCAGGCGTTTGAAGCTGTTAAGGTCAAAGATACGATTCTGGTGATGATTGAAAAACCTGAGATGAATCTCTCTTCCTTCAAGGAAGCTCAAGCTGTTGTTCAAGCTGGTTCTGCCTCAGGCTGGAGGCAAGTTCTGGAAATCCCTAACAAGCAAGATAAGTTTGGGTTAGGGTATTCTCTTTCTGCTGATGCTTCCTTCTCTCGCAGTGCACCGTGCGTCAGAGGGGCGATTCAGTTCACAAAATGTGGGGTGATATTTGAGAATGTCAACGCTGTGTCTGAAGATGAAAAAGATAGTGACTGCAACCTGGACTCCTGGATTCAGCCGTGCAAACCAGGCCAGAGCCTCAACAACTGGTCCGTCCAGAATATCAACCAAGTGACGCGCAAAGAGTAATGCTTTGTCTTTTCCAATTATTGTACAACCCTATGCTCTACCCGGGGCATAACGGTTTTATTGTCAGGGCCTTGATTGCTTATGCATGTACATATTATCAATAAATCAAAGGGTGTTTTCTTTGCATTCAAATTTTGTGATCTCTATTATTCCTGTTTTACTTTTGTTTTGAAAAACAATAAAATGGCAATACGGTTTGTGCTAACCTGCATATCCTCTTCTTAAGCTTAACCCTTGTTATTGCAGGATTCACACTACAGATGACATCGACTCTGAACCTTCTATGATTCACTTCGACTTTGGTTGCCCGATATATCAAGCTGAAGAAGAGATTGATGAGGATGAAGACCTTCCAGAAGATAAGATCACTCTGCCTCACGAGGAAGAGATTGAGATTGTTAATCTAGGTTCTGAGGAACTTGTCAGAAATGTCCGAATAGGGGCTGCATTACAGAGCAATGTTAAGCGAAGATTGGTCGAGATGCTTCGAGAGTATAGTGACATCTTTGCTTGGTCGTATGAAGATATGCTCGGACTCGACACTGACATAGTGGTCCATCACCTACCACTGCGAGAAGATTGTCCTCCCGTTAAGCAGAAGCTTAGAAGGACACGACCAGACATGACCGTTAAAATCAAAGAAGAAGTGCAAAAGCAGTTGGATGCTGGCTTTTTAGCGGTCACTACTTACCCTCCGTGGGTCGCCAACATAATACCTGTACCGAAGAAGGATGGTAAGGTGCGGATGTGCGTTAATTATCGGGATTTGAATAAGGCGAGCCCTAAAGATGATTTCCTGCTCCCTCATATTGATGTGTTGGTCGACAATACAACTCAATTTTCCGTGTTTTTGTTCATGGATGGCTTCTCCGGCTATAATCAGATCAAGATGGCGCCGGAGGACATGGAGAAAAACACGTTCATTACACCTTGGTGGACGTTCTGCTACAAGGTAATGCCTTTCGGTCTGAAGAACGCAGGGGCCACTTACCAGCGGGCGATGGTCACTTTGTTTCATGACATGATTCACCATGAGATTGAAGTCTATGTTGATGACATGATTGCGAAGTCCCAAACGGAGGAGGGACATCTGGTCAATTTGCTGAAGCTTTTTGAGAGGCTTAGGAAGTTCAGGTTGAGGCTGAATCCTAACAAGTGTACTTTCGGAGTACGGTCTGGAAAACTACTAGGGTTTATTGTGAGTGAAAAAGACATTGAGGTTGATCATGCGAAGATAAAAGCAATACAAGATATGCCAGCGCCAAAGACTGAAAAAGAAGTTCGTGGTTTCCTAGGCAGAATAAACTACATTGCAAGGTTTATATCTCAGCTCACGGCCACGTGTGAACCGATGTTCAAACTATTGAAAAAAGATCAGGCGATTATCTGGAACGAGGATTTCCAGAAGGCATTTGACAAGATAAAACAGTATTTGCAGGAACTTCCCATTTTGATACCCCTAGTGGCCGGAAGACCCTTAATCATGTACTTGACAGTTCTTGAGAATAACATGGGTTGCGTTCTCGGTCAGCATGACGAGACTGGCAAAAAGGAGCATGCCATTTATTACTTGAGTAAAAAGTTCACAGATTGTGAGTCCCGTTACTCAATGCTGGAAAAAACATGTTGCGTACTCGCGTGGGCTGCCTAACGTTTACGACAGTATATGCTCAATCACACGACCATGTTAATTTCGAAGATGGATCTGATCAAGTACGTCTTCGAGAAGCAAGCGCTTTCAGGCAAGATTGCCAGATGACAAATGGTGTTGACGGAGTATGATATTCAGTATGTTTCCTAGAAGGCCATCAAGGGAAGTGTATTGTCTGAATACCTTGCCGAACAGCCTATCGAAGATTATCAGCCGATGAAATTTGAATTCCCTGATGAGGATATCATGTTTCTCAAAGTGAAAGATTGTGATGAACCGTTGCCCGACGAGGGGCCAGATAGGAAGTCCCAGTGGAAATTGATATTCGACGGTGCGGTTAATTCCTACGGAAGTGGTATTGGGGCAATCATTACGACTCCCCAAGGATCCCACATCCCGTTTACTGCCAGATTGACTTTTCCGGTCACCAACAATGAAGCGAATATGAGGCATGCATCATGGGTTTAGAAGAAGTCATTGATTTGAGAATTAAGAACCTAGATGTATACGGTGACTTGGCACTCATTGTTAACCAAATTAAAGGGGAGTGGGAGACTCGTCAGTCGAATTTGGTCTTGTACATGAATTATGCCAGAAGGCTACTTCCGTTCTTTGATCGAGTGGAACTCCATCATGTGCCCATAGCTGAAAATTAGATGGCAGATGCCTTGGCCATGTTGGCTTCGATGTACAAAGTCAATTTTTGGAATGAAGCTCCAAGAATTGTCATTTCCCGTCTTGACAGACCTGCATTCGTGTTTGCAATTGAGGAAGCCTCCGATGGCAAGCCATGGTTCCATGATATCTAGATTTTCCTTATGACTAAGGAGTATCCGGCGGGAGCGTCAACCTAGGATAAGAAGACTCTGAAGAGGCTGTCTGGAAATTTCTATCTCAATCCTGATCGAGTTCTATATAAGAGAAATTACGATCTCGTGCTACTCAGATGCGTGGATGAAAAACAAGCGAGTTTGCTTATGGAAGAGGTCTATGAAGGCACATTTGGTACGCATGCCGGCGGACATGCTCTGACGAGAAAGATCCTACGAGCAGGATATTACTGGCTGATGATGGAGTCGGATTGTTTCAAATTTGCGAAGAGATGTCATAAATGCCATATTTATGCTAATAAAATTCATGTGCCGCCGTGCTCGTTGAATGTCATGTCATCCCCGTGGCCGTTCTCCATGTGGGGAATTGATATGATAAGCAAGATCGAGCCCACTGCATCTAACGATCATCGCTTTATTTTGGTAGCTATCGACTACTTCACCAAGTGGGTGGAGGCAGCCTCGTACGCTAACGTGACCAAGCAAGTGGTAGCCAGATTCATAAAGAAGGACATCATCTGTCGATACGGAGTTCCCGAGTGGATCATTACCGACAATGGTTCAAATCTGAATAATAAGATGATGAAGGAGTTATGCCAGAGCTTCAAGATTGAACATCACAACTCATCACCTTACCGACCGAAGATGAATGGTGCGGTTGAAGCGGCCAACAAAAACATTAAAAAGATAGTACAAAAGATGGTTGTGACCTACAAAGATTGGCATGAGATGTTGCCATTTGCATTGCACGGTTATCGTACGACGGTATGCACATCAACCGGGGCAACTCCTTTCTCACTAGTGTATGGTATAGAGGTTGTCCTACCGTTGGAAGTTGAGATTCCTTCTTTACGAGTTTTAGTCGACGTGAAACTCGATGAGGCAGAATGGATTAAGAACCGATTAAATCAACTCAGTCTGATGGATGAGAAGAGATTAGTATCGATTGTATACGGTCGTCTGTACTAGAGCCGAATGAAGAAAGCTTATGATAAGAAGGTGCGTCCTAGAAGCTTTCAGACAGGTGATCTCGTCCTGAAGAAGATTCTTCCACCATATTCCGATCACAGGGGCAAGTGGACTCCTAACTACGAAGGTCCGTACATCGTCAACAAGGTCTTCTCGGGAAGAGCCTTGTTGTTATCCACGATGGATGGCGAAGATTTTGCATCCCCTGTAAACTCGGACGCAGTTAAAAAATACTTTGCTTAAAAATGACCCGCTGGAAAGAAAAAAGAATATCCAGGCAAAAATGGGGAATCCCGGCGAACCATAAAAAAGGAAAAGGTTCGGGAAAAAATTAGGGATATAAATGAAAAGATGTAAACCCGCAAAGTCGAAAACCTGGAAGGGCGGCTTTGGCAAAAAAGGGTATCCTGGTGAATCGAAAAACCGAAAGGGAGATTCAGGCAAATATTAGGGATTAAGAAAAGCAAATGACTGCGTTTCACGTGTGAACTTTCATTGTTTAGTGGTTTGGGAAGACCTGAGGGCCGTTTATCCGAATCTATCTCTTCTGAAGCTGAAGCGTCGGAGAAGTATCGAAGTCGAGTGGGTCATAGAGGGATCAAATCATGGTGTTTGTCTATACCATATTGCCGACATTTGTGTATACTGATGTATATTTATGATTATGCTTGCGCAGCTTCCTCATTTCAGGTTACATCTGTTGTAAAACATTTTGCCTACTCAGGGGCTCGTTATCAATAAACATATACTATTCAGTATTTTTGTTTGTTTGTTTAGCTTTTATCTGTTTTGTTTGCGAAAAAGAACGCCCGATGTTTTTGATAAAATGCGCATACATAAACTTGCTGGCCTAGGCCGATAATAGTTGAAACATTGAATTACCTGAACATTGTCACAGGATGATAACCTTGATAGGTCCCTTTGTGAAGGTTATCTTGTCTGTTTGTTCATTTTGTTGCAGGGACGTCACCCCCAGGCAGTATGCTAGATGTTTTCTAAGCAGGATGATTCCTACTTCCCCAGCGAGTTCAGCAGTGTTTCCCCATGGAATCTGAACATGGGACTGTGAGCATTGATGTGTCTTCCTGAGCGGAGATAGATTCTCCCTAACCAGATGCATCCTAGGAAGGATCATTATTTCCCTAGCTGAGTTATACGCAAAAGTGTATACTCGTCCCTAGCGATGGGTCAATAGGCAGTTTTCTCGTAGAAGGCTATTTGTAAGCGTTCAGCTTCCGATAATCCAGACTGAAGTCTCCAGCGGAATTGAAATTCCCCATAGAGTGGTGTTCTCCCCAGCAGGTAGGAGTGATTTCAGCGTCTGGTTGCCTATCTTCAGCCGAGTTTTTCGTTCCCCAAGAGAGCCGAGTCCTTCGAACCCGTTCAAGCCATCATTGGTGTTCCCCAGTAGAGTGTTGAATAGCTGTTGTTGTACTTCCCCATCAGAGTCCGTTTCTCCAGGAAGATTCTATCTGTGAAGGCCGTGCAGTTTATTCCTACGATTGACATCGTTTCCTCAGCAGTTTGGGGTTTGTATACTCAGTTGAGCAAGTACAGGTTCTCGTAGAACTTCGTCCCCTGCAGGAATTCGTCTGAAGTTCGTTTCCCCAGGCAAAGTCCAATTGAGATTGGTGTGATTTCTTCTCCTCGGCAGGATGATTCCTCCTCCCCACCAGAGTGGCTCTTTCTTCTTGACAGGAGGATTTTCCCTTCATCATTTATTTTGCTGATGGGGTCATAACATTTTGCATGATTGCATAGCATTTACCCTAAACGCGTAGCATTTCCACCGTGTGGAGCATTACGCCATTGTCGAATATATGCATGTGAAACATGAGCTAGGTTGTTACTATTCTTGTTTTGCAGGTGTTCCTCAGGAAAGTTGTTTGCTTAAGATGATTCCTAAAATCCCTAGTGAAGTCGCCAGAGTTGTTTGCTCAAGATGATTCTTAGAGTCCCCGACGGAGTTGTTTGTTTATGATGATTCTTGAATTCCTCAGCAGAGTTTATTCATCCAGGATGATTCTGAAATCCCCGAAGCAGAGTTACTTGATAGTTCTCCAGAATCCCCAGCGGAGATGTGTCATCCCCAGCAGGGTTTATACAGAGAAGTTGAAATTTCCCTTGAAGACTTACTGATGAAGTCCGATTGTAACGTCGAGAAAGTCCTCCTAGATAACGCGGAGTGCCTGACGGCAAAAAATTGTATATCCTTATTGGTCCGTGATTGATTAAAGATCCCATTTCAAGACTTACTGATGAAGTCCGACTGTGATGTCGAAGCAGTTCTCCTAGCTGGCGAGGAGTGCCTGACGGCAGAAGTTTAGATATCCCTATTGGTTCATGATTGTTTGAGGATTCTATTTCCGACTTCCTGGTGAAGTCCGGCTGACACCCGAGAGTATCTTTGAATGCCCGACGACACAGTTAACTTGATTGTCAAAAGTTTCTAACGACCCGATGAGTCCCGAGGAATTCTTTTGCCGCCGTGCTGCAGAATGCCTGACGACAATATCAGCTATGTGTCACCAGTTACCGTGTAACCAGTGATCCCTTGATGACTTGAGGAAGAAGCTGCAGTGAAATCTGACAATCATCCTGACGGAGATTTGGGCCAGTTGCCGTGCAACTTCCATTTCAGACTTCAAAGATTGTCCTACCAATCAGAGTATCGTTTACTTGTGCGGTTGGCAAATTTCTGGTTACCGTGTAACCGATTCCCTAACAAGTTGCCGTGTAACTATCATTTCCAATTTCAAAGATGTTCCTACCAATCAGAGTATCGTTTACCTGTGCGGTTGGAAAGTCACCAATTACCGTATAACCAGTGATCCCTTTATGACTTGAGGACATAGATGATCATCCTGACAGAGATTTGAGATTAAGCATCCACCATCAAGTTGCCGTGCAACTATCAATATCAGCTATCCCTCACCAGTTACCGTGTAACTGGTGATCCCTTGATGATTTGAGGACGAAGTGCTACAGAGAAATTAGATTTTCAGATCAGTAATTCTCCAGCCAGTAGTCGTGCAACTGTTATTTCAGTTTCAGAATTTGTCCCCATCAGAGTATCATTTACTTGTGTGGTTGGCAAATTTCCGGGTTTATTGGTATTCAACTGTCTTTTAACTTGATTTTCTAAGAGCCGTTCGCTTCTCACCCAGTCAGGTCCAAGCCGTTTGAATAGGGGCAGCTGTTGCACCCCAAAATTTGCGTAACATTTCTTTACCTAGCTTGTGTTTCATTGCATTCATTCTAGCATTATCATCTGCATTGCATTGACATGTATGCAGGAGATCAAGAGGTATGACTACCAACCAAGGGCTACACAATACTATGAAGCTAGCTAAGGGGTTTATCCAAGTGTTCAAGGATTGATATCCTCACCAGAGAAGCCAGAGATCCTCAGAGAGAGTGGTTGAAACCAAGTGTGTAGATATCCTAACTTGAGAATTGTGGAAGCCATCAGATGATTCTGAAGCTGTGGAGTTTGACTTGAGACCTTAAGAGAGCTTATTAGAAGTATTAAAGTTCATTTTGTAGCCTAGACAGGTCACCATGTGAAGGATAAGGAGTTATTACCAAGATTGGTACAACTAGGGTTTCATCTGGTCAACCCTAGGTTAACTGATGATTTGAACAAGGTTGAGACCTAATTCCAAGGCCATGTGATCATGGATTGATGTATTAAGATGCCTAAGGGATGATTCCAAGGTCAACTCATCATAAATCAAGAGTGTGAGGAGTTCCTAAGCTAGGGTTGCTATGCTTGACAGTGTAAAATCCCCTAGTTTAGTGCCTAACTTCAAGACCACATAACTCAAGATTTGATTTTCATCTCACCTTGACCCTAACATGATTGTTGTAGAGCGTGATCATAGCTTTAATTTGAGTACTAGAAGTCCTTGATAGGGTTTATAGAACTCAAGTTATGAGCCAGACAAGTTACAGGTCATCAGAGGAATGTGAATTTGGAGCTTGAAAATCAACCAACTTGCATGACACTTTTGACCTAGAAATATGATTCTCATGAATTTTGGCCAACATGAATGTTGTTCCTTATCTTCTTAGCTTTCTAGAAAGTACTAGAAGTCCATGATTGGGTTTGTAGAACTCAAGTTATAAGCTTTGCAAGACAAGGGTATTTTGAGAATTTGGAATTATAGGTCATTTTTGGTTATGGGTCAATTTCATCAACTTAGACACCTCAAATGGATTTTTGATCAACTTGAAAGTTGTTCAAAATGGTGTTATTTGTCCAACCATGACCTAAATATTCATTAACATGGATTAAATATGGAAGTGTATGAAGGAAATTTGGAAAAAAGATAATTAAAAGGCAAAGAGTGAAAATTCCATTTTAATTCATTTTGGTGCAAAACTTCACAAGTTTGTGCATTTTTTGACTGCCAAAGGCATTTGGAGAGGATTGGAAATTTCACATTTTTGGTTTGAGTCATAATTCATGGACATTTCAAAGGTTACTTGGAATTGAAGTAACACCACCAATCTACACCATAGGATCAAATCAAGTTTTCAATCTGATCCATTCACATTCATGAGATGTTATGCAAGCCATTTGAGTGAAAATTGAGTTGAAACAGAGCCAGGTTACACGATTTCCATAGTTGCACATTGAAGAAAAATTGAAATTTGGATTGATCAAATTGGACTTCCAATGGGCCTGATAATTATCCAAACACATCATATATAAGTTCAGGATCCATTTCAGATCGTTTTTTGGTTGGAATTTGGTGAAGAAAACGGTTATTGCAGTTGGAGTTTGAAGCTTCCCAAGTGAAAATCGTGTTTGCAATTCCAGAACATTTCAAGAAGAATTGAGGATTTCCATAGCACCAGCAAGCTTCAGTGAAGGTTTCTGCACATTTTGGCATCAAGATTCGCACGCGAACACCTTCAATTTCAAGCTTCTATTCAGGTTTTTATCCTTCGAAATTCCTCTTGATTTAGGTTTGTTTAGAACGAATTGAGCATGTGGTTAGGTTGTAGATATAACCTAGATCGTTTTAGGATCAGAATTATGGAGTTTTGTGATGATTCTTGATTCGATGACATTTCTGTTTAGACTTGTATCTGGCTGTTCTTTGAGAGTTAGGATGAATAAGATAGTGAATTGTGATCCTTGAGAGGTGAGGAAGATATCTGTGTAGTTAATTTAGAGTTTGATGACGATTGTTTAGTTGGCGTTTTTTCTGTTCATCATCGTGTTTGATCATTCATAAAGAATCAGTGAGAATGGAATGGATCTTGATGTTCAGTGCGGAGAGATGAGTGGATTCGTGTAATTTTCATTAAGTTTAGTGGAGTTTGAATCCAGAGCATGATTGCTCTCGCCGGAGAAGACGGTGGAGCTCTTCTCTGGCCACCGCGAATGGTTTTCCCTCCTTGTACCAGTTCAAATGAAGAAGAAAGGTTAGAAACTGTTGGATCTGTTTGAATTCATGGACTTGGTCTTAGCATCCAACGTGTAAGATTTAGTTTGACTAGGTCTTCGGGAGGTGGCACATCCTGGAGCCTCAGATCAGCATACTTTTCCATTCAACGCATGCGATTAGACCATACCGTATACCTCAGTCAACTAAACCACACAATGTCCCTGGTCAAAATGCATCGTTTAGATAATTGAGGTGGCACGCACGTAGCCCTTAGATGAGTGGACTGAGTCATAGATCCTAGGGCTGTGATATTTTCAGAATTCTTGTATTTTCTTTTAATCATTTTACATTTCTTTTAATTGATTTCTTCATTTTTAATTCATATTAATTAGAATATTGATCAGAAAATTATGGAAAAAATATGTGAGTGATCCTTGTTTAATTTCTGATTTTCCATGCTTTTGGATTTTATTTTGGTGCTGGTTTCAATTTAATGTCCATTTTTCTATTTTTAATAGTTGATTAAAAATGCATAAAATGACTAGTTTACTTGCTGATTTTATTACTAGCTCATGCTTTGAAATTTGATGATGAAATTTTACATGCTGGTTATAGACTCTTTGATAGGTTTGGGTGATTTTTTTTGTTTTTTTAGATGATTCTAAGTAGGAGTTTGGGATAGATCTTTAGGAGCATTCCTTGATGGATCCCCTTTAGCACACTCTTTGAGTTTGGATTTTATTAGAACCTTTAGGAGTAGGTTTGGCCCCTGATTTTTGTACCATAGATTCTTAACACATTTAGGATCATCTAGGATTTTCCTTAATATTTTTAGAGTTGATTTTCTATTATTCCCCCATTTTGCAAGTTGATTATGGTTTAGGTGACCCTAACTAGGATAACTTCATAGATTAGTCTTTTAAGTGACCATTAGATGATTCTAAGTTTCATATCCTTTCTTGATAGAATAGTACTTAGGTAGATACCTCATTAGAACATTGATTAGGCCTTGATAGAGCTTTTGAATCCCCCTAGTTTAGGTGATCTTTGTAGCTAATCTTTAGGGTTTCTTAGAAGTTGTTGTGGTGCCTTCTTTCCCTTATGTGATTTCTTCCCTGGGCTTTGCCCTACCCTCTTTCTCCAAGTCTTGAAGAGGAGCCCTCCTGGGAGAGCCTAATCCTTCCTTTGATTGGATTCTGTGCATTCCTCAGGAGGTTGAGCTTTGAATTGACATTCATCAGTATAGTACATTCCTTTGGTCTGCACTATCTTTCTCCTTCAAGTCTTGATGAGGAGCCCTCCTGGGAGAGCCTAATCCTTCCCTTGGTTGGATTCTATGCATTCCTCAGGAGGTTGAGCCTTGGGTTGACATTCCTGGCATGGTATATTCCCTTGGTTTATATACTATCATCCATCTCAATGTCCTTTTCTTAGGACCCCTCTTGGGAGAGCCTAATCCTTCCCTTGGTTGGATTCTATGCATTCCTCAACAGGTTGAGCCTGAGATGGACATTCTATGTTGATACACTTTAAACCAGTTGCCTTAGATTGACATCTAGGACTAATACCCAGTTTTCTGTCCTATTGACATAGGATCTCTCTTGGGAGAGCCTAATCCTTCCTTTGGTTGGATTCTGTGCATTCCTCAAGAGGTTGAGCCCATGATGGACTCTGGTGTTGATACACCTCCAACCTGATGTAGCCTGGGATGACTTCCCTGTTGCTTATTTTGGTTTCATTTATCTTCCTTGTTTGACTTGCTTGATGCATTAGAATAAGTTCATATTTAGAATATTTTAGGCTAGGTGCATGACTGCTTAGAGGTTGAGCGGGTCTCCCTCTGCTTGTTTGCATTAAGGGTTGAGGTGATCCTCCCCTTGCTTGTGTGTTGTTTTTCTTTTCATCTGTGTGTTTGATTTGAAAGGTTGAGCTGAGCTCCCTTTGCTTGTCTGTTTTGATTGTTTTCTTTGCTTGATTGCTTAGAGGTTGAGTGAGTCTCCCTCTGCTTGTATTGCTGCGTTGCATTTGCATCTTTACTATTTTTTTTTCTACTTATATGTTTTACTTATGTTTATCTGATGCTTTGTCCTTTTCTATTTCCCATTGACATGGTCCCCTAGGACTCTCACTTCCTTTGATAAGGAAGTGATGATAGAACTTTAGGTTAAAACCTATGCATGATAACATATAGGAGTTCCCTATTTCAAAACTCAACCATAGGATGAATCCTTGGCATGACAACATTAGGGCTTGATAGTTTCCCCGTAGAGTTCGTTCTCTTGTCTCTAAAAACAACAGTAAAAAACATACTAAAAGCAAGTTAGTACAGGGCGTTACGAGCCTTAAGCTACTTGGGAAATGATAATTGCACGGTCTCCTCTCAATTGTCTAGAGTGTTTAGTATACGTCCTTTGGACGATATGCGACGCATTCGTTCCCAGATCATAGTCTCTAGAGATGTACAGACTACAAACAGCTATAGAAAAAACACTTCTTCCATAAAAGACAGAAAATAAACCTTCAAACCTTTTTTGGCCCGTGGGCCCATAATCAAGGAAAGCTTTTCTGAAGAAAAGAGTGTCGTTAACTCTCAGTTCTACCGCAAATGGTAACGCGCGAGTCTTTGACGAGCGAGCTGCATACACCAAACTGCTGGAACTGTTTGTTAACCCTACTCGGAAAAACAGATGAATCTAATCCCGTAATCCGTATTATCCCGAACTACGTAAGCTCTGATCTCTCACATCAGTTGAGAGTACATAGGCACAATACTGACGTATTGGCGAGCCACCTTCCCCATCCGTTACCCGTAGTTAGCCGAACTACATTGACTCTGATTTCTCGTTCTCTGACGAGAATACGTAGGCATGAAGCGCGATGCTTTGCCGAGTCATATTTATTTTCTTTTCAGAATAGCCTTGATAGGTAAATAGGTAAACCAACCCGTCAGATAAACACAACAAGCGTGGATCCCGTTGAGTACAATGGACGTGAGGGGTGATAATACCTTCCCCTTGCGTAACTGACTCCCGAATCCAGACTTGGTTGCGACGACCTTGTCTTATACCTTTTCGTCAGGTTTTTCCGATCGTTTCCTTTCCCTTTCTGTGGGATAAATAACAAAAGGTGGCGAATCTTCTGTTTTTCCGGAACCTTATTTTCGCAGTAGCGACAACTGCATCCAGCAGAGATGAATGGTTATGGCATTTTCGACTAGGCCATCTCAACTTCAATGACATCGGAGAGCTAAAAAGGAGAAGTATGGCTTCAGGATTACCTGAAATCGACATTCAAAGTGAATATTTTGAAGAGTATTGTTGCGGTGGAAATAGGATCACAAACTATTAACGAGTTTGAATCGCAATTCAATTCACAACCGCTCTTTGATTTATCCGAAGGAAAAGGTCAAAAGAGGGAAAACCTATTTTTGCATTGTAAACACAATGCGGGGAAAGATCTAGGGTTCGGGGGTTGGTTAAATTTAGGGAAGGTATTAGCACCCTAAACTTCTGTAGTACTCTACAGGAACCTTTTGTTCAAATGTTTACTAGTTGCTTTATTCATTTGCTTAAGGTATATGTACATAAGGATTAAAAGTGAGAAAGGAGACCTAAGGGGTTAATTCTAAGTTTACTCGGCAAGACATCGCATCTTGTGCCTACGTATCCTTACGGGAGTGGAATCAGAGTAATCGTAGTTCCCCTCAAAAGGGAGGTTAGAGACTTCTTAACTGTGGTCAAGGTCTCAAGGGGAATAAACGCATCTTAAGGACGCGCTTACGTGGAGGGTAGGAACTCCAAATCTCTACGTTGAATTGTTAAGTTGTAATTAGGGCTAAATTAGGTTAGGGATTCCGCGGCGAGAAACCCTAAAATGAGCGCGGCGGCTCTTTGACCTAATGCTAGGGGTAAAATTGTAATCTTGCCTGCGGCGAGGCATTTGTGAAAATTAGGGTTTGTAGTTTGTAGGGTTTGAAGTTGAGGACTATTGACACGGCGGTCAAACGGCTAGACCTAATTCCTTCGGAGTGGTGTAAGGTGACAGAAATATTGCAATACATCAGCAGAAATTTAAATCATACATCATGCAGAAATTTAAATGCGAAAAGTAAACGCGATTATTAGGTTCGCGAGGTTACAATTGAGAAACAGATACAGATATAAAGGTAACTTAAATGAAAACTCAACACAATAGTAATAAGTATGAACTGCAAAAGTGAACACCCGTTAGTAGGCAGAGAAGATGTAAATTGAGATTTTACTATTGCTTTATTTAAAAAAATTTAATGTTGGCTTACCAAAGAAATTTTTAAAAAAGGTTTTATTTTTATAAAAAAAAATAAAATTTTTCTATTTATCCTTAATATTTATATTTTTAAAAAAGATTTGTTTGTTTTTTTTTTATTTATAAAATTAAAATGTTATATTTTAAAAATGATTTTATAATATTAAAATGTTAAAAATGGTTTTTTAAAAAAACATAAAACAAAATAAAAACAAAACAGCATAAAAAAATAAATAAAAAAGGGAAGGGGTTGGGCCGGTCATCACACCCGGACCCAACCCGTTTGTTAGTCATGAGGTGGAGTGTCTTTTAGGGTTTCCAAACCCAGACTTGTCCTCGCGCCGTTTCCCTTTTCTTCTTCATCTCTCTCGCGTCTTTCTTCTTCCTCGCGCCGTGAGTCTCTCATTTCCTGAAATAAAACATCAAAACTCATAATGAAACGTCCCGTTGCTTACATTTAACGCGAAATCGGCCGATGATGGCGTGGGCTGAGGCACAAAAACGAGAGATTGCCCGTCGTCTGGTTAAACGGCGTTGGTGGTCTCTCGTTCGAATCTTTCGTGACCGATGATGGATGATACACGGTGCGTTTGAACGATGACAACGATGTTCTTCGTCTGAGTTCGCAGCTTTCGTTCACGGCGCCTAGGGTTTGTTCGTTTGCGATCTCCGTTCCTTCTTTAGGGTTTCGTTCGTGATCTCCCTTTTATAACTTAACTTCTGGGCCTTGGATTTGCGTTACTCTGAGATTCGATTTTGTGTTGATATTATTTGATTTTGTTGTGATTTTCTCAGATACTGATTGGATTACGATTGGATACTCTATTCTTCTTTCAGGATTCGATTGGTATTTCGGTGAGATTAAATTTCATTTTTCTGGTATGAATTTGATACTGATTCGTTGATTGATGAGTTCCAATATGATTTGGTTCCATCTGATCCTATTTCCCCTTTAGGATTTGATGGGTCTCTGATTTCCAGCTGATTCTTCTGACCCTGTTCGATTTAATAACCTGAACTGATTTTGTTTTGGTCTGCTTCAGGATTGACATCAAAATCTCTATTATTTTCTGATATGGTTTGCCTTCAGATTGGATTGATTGGCATCTGATATTAATTCACGGGATTTCTTGATGGTTTCATTTTGATTTGTTTCTATTTTTCCCAGATTCAATTTGATTTGATCATCTTTTGATTAGACTCTTGCAGATGTGAATTGGATTGCTTTTGGGGAATTTGGATACTGATTTGATTCCTGATGCGATTTTGTTTTGATTCAATCCTGACCATTGGCACTTACTTTTTCTTTTTCTTCTTTCAGGATGGACACTTTGCCTTGATCTTTGCCGCCGAGAAGGTTACGCGGTAATGATGACGCTGAGTCTGAACCATTTGGAACAGGATGCTATAATCCTAGTTTTTCGCTTATGTTGCTACTTCTGATTGAATTGGTGGTGATGACTGGCTATCATGTTGAGTTGAGCCGTGTATTTGTTTGTTTGTTCGTTTCATGAACTGAGTATGATTTTATAACTTGTTTTGGTGACTTATTTGCTGGGGCGATGATGTTCAGACTGAGCCCTTCATGCTTTGGATATTTGAGGGCATGAATTATCCTGGTGAACTGATATGCTTCTTATGGTATGGATTTATTCTCTTTCTGATGCCATTTGACTCTATCTTCTTTGACTCATTCTGTTGTGCTCTTTGCTTGTTTGAACTTGGTTCAGAGTTATGGTTTCTGCTATGGTTTATTCTTATGACTTACATCATGTTTTTTTTTGTGACCTGCAATTCGAACTGATTTGATTTCGTTGTTCCTGTGGTGGCTGAGCTTCGCCTGTTGGATTGAATTTGTCATAACTGATACAGCTTGACTTTGTTAAACATCCCTTCTTTTTTATGAACTGCTTATGCTTTGGTTTTCTTGTTGAACCGAGCTTGCGACTTATTTGTGCAATGTGCTTTGCACATCTGGGATCCCAACTGAACTAACACATCACCGTGATTATGGGAACTTATCTGCTTATTCTTACAACCTCACTTGCAGGTGTGATTTGATGACTCCATAGTCTTTCTGATATTTTGATTGTCGACTTTGGCCCATCACGATTTTATTCGAAACAACTTTCACTGTCTCGTTCTGTAATCCAGTTTTCTTTGTGCAGTTAGCTCATTTGTTTTATGAATGCGAGCTGAATTCGGTTCTTGCTGTTTCTTGAACTGAACTGTTTTAAACTCTGTTATGAAATTGGGGTTGCTGATGTTGATATGGACTTTGATTCTAATATTATCTGTTGGATTTTTGCAGACAAGTCCTCTCTCTGATCTGGGACATCCGTGTGGTTTGGATTTTCTACATTCAGTTGTGGATTATCCATGGATCTAATTAGCAATCTGTTGGCATCCGGATTTACTTGATAGATTCCAATTACGTACTGGTTTCGAAGCAATCCTTCGGCAAAATCCATTTCGACCCGAAACTTCTTTTTACTCTTCATCTCTCGACAGTCCCTTATGATAAGAACAATAACTACCTGATCTGACGCCGATGGCTCAGATTGGTAACGGGAGTAGGATGCGGCTTTAGTCGTGCCCTCCCGGCACTCGATGATGACACTGTTCTGAGAGTGTCAAAACCTCTAACATTTTCTATATTGCTTGTTTTGCTTTGATGTGCAGGTTAGTCGAGATTTGCGGCGAAGCTTAAAGACAGCATGAAGACACTTAGACGTTCTTAGGATTTAGGATAGATACTTTAATGTAATTCCTTAGAACTTTAGTGTAATTCCTTGTAACTTGTAACAAAAAAATATTATGAATAAATAACATTTTTTTTCCAAATCATTTCTTCTTTGTGATTCACTTTGCAAACTTGTAATAATGATAATAAAATATTATGAATAAAATTCACATATTCTATTAAAATCATTTCCCAATTGCTTCTCCATGCTTTAATTTGCAAACACCTCAACATCCGATTAAATCTCACTAGTCAAATATCCTGGAATTAATTCGATTCAACCATTGCATGAATAAGTTCCATTAATCAGTCGAAGTTTTCACCGTTTTCCCTCTGGAAGAAAGAAGAATGATTTCTTGTTAAACCCTGCTCCACAGATCAGACTTTGATATCAAACCCACGTAAATAAACGCCTCAAAAAACATCACTACGCCCAACATTACGAACTATGCTTCAAAAATGACCAAAACGCCCCTGGGGTATTTCTGGCAAAACAAACACCTTCAGGTCTTGTTAGTGGTTAGCAAATGCGCAGATGATATGATATGCGAAATGACCGACTAAATATGAGGGTAAAATTTGGGGTATTACAGTTGCCCCTATTTAAATAACTACACCAGATGATTTGAGTGGCGGAGACTCGAGGAATCATGGTGGAGAGATTTAAATATAGATAACCGAAAATTTTGCCCTTATATGCGACGATATGCAATGCTATGGACAAAACGGGAACGACTTAATGCAGATGGTGCTACGTATGCTGGAATGATGAATGCGAAAATGATGGCGAATACTACGACACCGGGACAGATGCCACGAGAAGAACTCACTGGGGAAAATGACGCGCTGAGACACAGTACAACACTGGGGACTTCTAAAAATGACAGTCATCTGGTGCGAATGACCAATTGTCACTTTTAGAAAAGGAACGAGATCCTCAAATGGAGATGGTACCTACGAGACGGCCTCCACTGGGGAATCTAAAGGATAAAAACTGGATCACGTACGATTGCAAGATTGCTTACAGAATGCTGGAGCATTGAGCAAAGAATAACATCCAAGCTTCTGTGAACTATCTCTCGTGACAGGATCAAACGAACTTCTCGGAAATCCGTATCAAATATACAGGGTAAAGACCGACTGTATGCTAAAATAAATGGACTTTAATGGGAAATGCCCTGATAAGCTTCTCGGGAGAACTGTCACTTATCGTTGGAAGGGACTTATGTGCAAAAATGGATAAGCACTCAAATAAAGAGGCTGCTGCTTATCTGATAAATAAATCTCCTCGCATTTTAAGGTCGGCGCCTGGAATACGATTCTGATTCTTCTCTTACCGAAGGATAAAACTTCTTCATGTTTCAAGATCGTGCTCTCCTGAACATGAAAAGGGTAAACTGAACTTCCTCATACTTCAGAATCGTGCTCTCCTGAATATGATTCGGCTCTTTCTTGTAAATGAAATTTTTCATAATTCAGAATCGTGCTCTCCTGAATATGAAAAGGGCTAATTGAACTTCCTCATAACTCAGAATCGTGCTCTCCTGAATATGAAACCGGATGACTGAATATACTCATACTTCAGAATCGTGCTCTCCTGAATATGAAACTGGATGACTGAATATACTCATACTTCAGAATCGTGCTCTCCTGAATATGATTTAGTTGTAAATGAATTTTTCCATACTTCAGAATCGTGCTCTCCTGAATATGAAACTGGATAATCGAACTTCCTCATAACTCAGAATCGTGCTCTCCTGAATATGATTCCGCTCCTTCTTTTACTAAAGGATAAATGAACTTCTTCATAACTCAGAATCGTGCTCTCCTGAATATGATTTCGCTCAAACCTTCCCGTAACTCAAGATCGTGCTCTCCTGAATACGAATTGGTTCGTACCTCAAGACGGCAGATAAATGGAAGCCCAACTGCTCCATGGAGATGGCCATTTGCTGCGAGTCGTAACGAGGATAGGATCGACTTCTTGGGTGAGAAATGTCGTATGTTGATGCTGTAAGATATAAAGTGTAAAGGGTTGTAACATGTAGGATTGCAAAGTGTTGTATTGATATATTTTCCAGGCGCGAACTGGCGTGTATCTGTAAAGGACTGTAGTTGATTTTCTTGAAAGGTAATGCAAAATAAATGCACGTCCGGGTACAGTGATAAACTTCTCGGGCGAGGACAGTCGAACATCTGTCATGGTATAGTGAAGTTCTTTAGATGGTGCAAAATAAATGCACGTCCGGTTGGGCTTGACCACCGACATGACTGAGATTCAATCTAGGATCGAGCTAGAAAGAAGACTGGCAATTAAGACTCCATCGAGGGAATGATCTCGATGGGTAAATATCTAATCCTGGCGAGGAAAGATAGCTGAAGTAACCGTCATCCACGAGGATCGAGCTCTGTGGGGAAACTGGAAACAAGTAAGTATTTTATGCTTATGGCTGACAATCTATTTGGAGAGAATGGACGAACCCAATTACTCGGCGATAACAACCAATGACGGTGAAACGCAATGAACCTGTGAATGCTAATGCATATGTTAACGTGAATGTATGTTAATGTCTATGTATGTTAATGTTTATGAAATGAGTATGTAATGAATATGTAATGAATACGTAATGAATATGTAATGAATATATAATGAAATAGGCATGTGATGCTTATGCCCTTGCGTATGCTGACGAAACAGACTAGAGACGGGACGAGAGATGAAATAAACATCTCGACGGAAATACCCTGCGTTCTCTGCAACCAATACGTCAATCATGGGTAAGAAAGATCAACGGTAGAACCGAACCTGGTTTCAAAGTTCTGAAATCTCTGGGGAGAAGATAATCTGCTTGGGTGTACAGTATCACGTCTTCACATGGGGAGAAGAAAACCCGAGGGACACTTTTGAGTTACCCAAGAAAAAGTTGTCAGCTTATAGTCTCTCTGGGGACTATCACTGGGCAATGGTTTGAAAGTGTTTCTGCAATAATGATATTTCCGGAGAATGAAGAGATCCTGTCGGAATTTCCACTAGTCAAAGTAATTTATTACATTTCAAATTTGTTTTGTTTTTTGAAAAACAGTTTTGAAAAATCTACAATGCACCTTTCATTTTCAAATTTTAGGAATAAACGCATTTTGCATAACAAATAGAAAATAAAGAGCAATGCACCAAGGAATGTAAGTAACGAGATGGTATCTTTTATTAAAGGGTGGCTGCTTGCTGAAGGCATAGCTCCACAGATGATTATGTTTTGAAATTGGCAACATGGGAAAAGGTTACATTGAATCCAATGACACCTACTGACACTAATAACTAAGACTAATCCAGAATCCTGCTTTGGGCAAGGAGGGAGGAACTGAAACATGGCTCTCATGTGGAAAGTGTGTTCGAGATGATCAGCGTCCTCTGATGCAATGAAGTGCCTTTGTCCCTAACTTTTGCCTGGACCGCCCTTTCGGGTTTTCAATCCACCGGGACGCTCTTTTTTGCCTAATCCGCCCTTTCGGGTTTTCAACTTAGCGAACTTTTTATTATTATTTCTTTTTTTCTTTTTCCAACCCTTACTTTTGCCTAAGTCGCCTTTTGCAGGTTTTCGACTTAGCGGGTCTTTAGGCATAATATTTTCGGACTGCATCAGAATTCACGGGGTGTGCTAGTTCTTCACCATCCATTGTCGTAAGTATCATAGACCCTCCGGAGAAAACGGTCTTTACAACAAACGGGCCTTCATAATTGGGCATCCACTTTCCACGCATATCTTTGTGTACTGGCAAGATCTTTTTGAGTACGAGCTCTCCTTGACGGAACTCACGGATACGGGTCTTCTTATCAAACGCTCTCTTCATCCGTTTCTGATATAATTGCCCATGGCATATGGCTGTCAAGCGCTTCTCGTCAATGAGATTCAACTGATCCAATCTGTCCTGAACCCACTCAGCTTCCTCAAGTTCAGCTTCCATTAACACTCTTAAAGAAGGTATCTCTACTTCGATGGGGAGCACGGCGTCCATTCCATACACCAATGAGAAAGGTGTTGCCCCTGTCGAAGTTCTTACTGAGGTTCTGTATCCATGCAAAGCAAACGGTAACATCTCATGCCAATCTTTGTAAGTCACAACCATCTTTTGCAGGATCTTCTTGATATTCTTATTCGCAGCTTCAACGGCCCCATTCATCTTAGGACGGTACGGAGAAGAGTTATGGTGAGTGATCTTGAAACTATCACACAGCTCTTTCATAGTCTTGTTGTTCAGATTGGTGCCATTGTCAGTTATTATCCGGCTTGGGATTCCATAACGGCAGATGATTTCTTTCCTGATGAAGCGGGCAACCACTTGCTTGGTCACGTTGGTGTAGGAGGCAGCCTCTACCCACTTGGTGAAATAATCTATAGCAACGAGGATAAAACGATGACCATTAGAAGCCTTCGGCTCGATTGCCCCAATCATGTCAATGCCCCACATAGAGAACGGCCATGGTGAAGACAAAACATTCAACAGTGACGGAGGTACATGCATTTTATCAGCATAAATTTGGCACTTATGGCATTTCCTAGCGTATTGGATGCAGTCGGCTTCCATGGTTAACCAGTAATACCCAGCCCTTAACATCTTCTTGGACATAGCATAACCATTGGCATGGGTTCCGAAGGTCCCCTCATGAATTTCCTGTAGCAACATGTCCGCTTCCCGTTTATCAACACATCTGAGCAGGACCATGTCGTGATTTCTCTTGTATAACACGCCATTACTGATAAAGAATTTGGACGCCAGTCTTCTCAGTGTTTTCTTGTCCAGACCAGTAGCACCATCGGGGTACTCTTGCTTGACGAGATAGTTCTTGATATCGTGAAACCAAGGCTTTTCATCCTCCTCAACTTCTTCGACCAACTGACAATAAGCGGGCTCAACTTTGCGCTCAATATGGATAAGAGGTGCTTCATTAACGAATTTAACTTTCCACATGGATGCTAACATGGCTAAAGCATCGGCTACGTGATTCTCGGATCTAGGAACATGCTCGAACTCTATCCCGTCGAAATACTTGATCAGCTCAATAATATAGTCCTTATAAGGGATTAACTTCTCATTCTTCGTTTCCCATTTGCCTTGTACCTGGTAGATAACCAGAGCTGAGTCACCACTTACTTTAAGAAGTTTGATTCGGAGGTGAATCGCCGCTTCGAGGCCGAGGATACACGCTTCATACTCTGCGACGTTATTAGTACACTCAAAGTCCAACCTTGCTGTAAATGGAGTGAATCCTCCTTTTGGGTTCATCAAAACGGCGCCTATACCATGCCCATTGAAATTTGAGGAACCATCAAACATCATCTTCCACCAAAGACCTGGTTCTGGACCTTCGCTCGGATCTGGCTCTTCACAATCTCTTTTAATCAACAAAATATCCTCATCAGGAAAATCGAGCTTAAGAGGTTCATAATCTTCAACTGGCTGGTCTGCGAGGTAATCAGATAAGATACTACCCTTAATCGCCTTCTGGGGTACATACTGGATGTCATATTCGGATAACAACATGTGCCAACGGGCTAGCCTCCCGGTTTGGGCAGGTTTTTCAAAAATGTACTTGATCGGATCCATTTTAGAAATCAATAACGTGGTATGACAGACCATATACTGCCGAAGGCGCTTAGCGGCCCATGCCAATGCACAACAAGTTTTCTCTAATGGTGAGTATCTGTTTTCGCAATCGGTAAACTTCTTGCTCAGGTAATAAATTGCATGTTCCTTTTTCCCAGTCTCATCATGTTGCCCAAGCACACAACCCATATACTTCTCGAGAACGGTAAGGTACATAAACAAAGGTCTTCCAGGTACGGGAGGAATCAGAATAGGGGGATCTTGCAAATAACCCTTAATCTTCTCAAACGCTTTCTGACAATCAGGGTTCCACTCAACTGTCTGCCCCTTGCAAAGTAACTTGAATATCGGCTCACAAGTAGCGGTCATATTAAAGATAAACCTGGAAATATAATTCAAGCGTCCCAGAAAACCCCTAACTTGCGTCTCGGTTCGCGGAGCCGGCATATCTTGAATGGCTCGGACTTTGTCAGGATCCACCTCAATCCCTCGCTGGCTAACAATGAAACCAAGCAGTTTTCCAGATCTGACACCGAAGGTACATTTTGCAGGATTCAATTTCAACTGATATTTCCTGAGTCGTTCAAACAGCTTCACCAAATGGTCTAAATGCTCCTCTTCACTCTGAGATTTGGCTATCATATCGTCCACATACACCTCAATCTCTTTGTGCATCATATCATGAAAGAGAGTGGTCATAGCGCGTTGGTAAGTTGCCCCTGCGTTCTTTAAACCAAAGGGCATGACTTTGTAGCAGAAGGTTCCCCAAGGAGTAATGAAAGTAGTCTTCTCTCGATCGTCGGGATCCATCTTGATCTGATTATAGCCAGAGAAACCATCCATAAATGAAAACAACGCAAAACTGGCTGTATTGTCTACAAGTGTATCAATATGTGGCAGTGGGAAGTCGTCTTTTGGACTTGCTTTGTTCAGATCCCTGTAGTCTACACACATCCTAACCTTACCGTCCTTCTTGGGCACTGGCACAATGTTGGCAACCCAATCTGGATATTTCGCGACTGCCAAGAAACCTGCATCCAACTGCTTTTTAACCTCATCTCGAATCTTCAAAGCCATGTCGGGTCTCGTTCTTCGAAGCTTTTGTTTGATAGGCGGACAATCTGGCTTAAGCGGCAACTTGTGAACAACAATATCCGTGTCTAGGCCCGGCATATCTTGATACGACCACGCAAACACATCAATATACTCTTTTAACAACTCAATCAACCTCGGCCTAACCTCTGTCCCAAGCATTGCACCAATCTTGACCTCTTTCTTGCTCTCATCTGTACCGAGATTAATTAAGTCCACCTGCTCTTTATACGGTTGAAGCTCTGTGTACTCGTACTCAATCAATCTTGTCAGTTCAGCGGGTACTTCAAAATCTTCTTCACCCTCGTCCTCAGCTTGATTGATGGGTGCATCCCAGTCAGGAGTGTCAGTAAGGTCATCGGATCCAACAAGGTTTATGATGTCTCTGCATGATGGAAGGCTTACTTAATTAAAATGCTCGAAGATATGTAAGAATGAAATGCTGTTTTTTTTTATTATTATTTTTTGGAAGAAAGGTTGCCAATTTCATTTTTAAAAGTGAAAACGAAAAACGCAAATGAACCAAAGTGGAATTGAACAAACTGCTTTTATTAATATCCTTTTAGAAATGAAAGGTGGCCCAATAAAAGCGACCCTATAGCCTTGGGCAGAGCTACGGATTTTTATTTGAAATGTAAATGAAACTTTTTTTTTTTTAAAAAAAAAAAATTACTTTGACAAAGGAAAAGTAACAGGGATCTCTACGGCCTCCCAGTTGTTCAAAACTGCATCACCCTTAAACACCAGGTTGCTCAGCTCTTCATTTTCTTCACAGTCGCTGATGGCATTGATTTGGAAACCTCCGCTGACAAATACTTCTTGGATAACCTTCGGACGCCCTTCGACAGTTGTGGCAGCTCCATTCTGAGTTGGTTTGTAACCCAACCCAGAGCGATCAGTCTTGGTCTTGACATCAATTACCTCTCCCCAACCTTCAGGAATGCCCCTGTCAATTGTTGCTTTGGTACTCTTCAGAGATGCAAAAGATGGATTACCCTGACCCACTGTCTCTTCGACTTCTAGCAGAACAACATTGGCGATCTCAAGTGCTTGAAAGGAGATTTCTAAAGCATTCTCATCGGCCTCGATGTAACGGAAAGAAAACAGGTTACTGACCATCAGATCTTCCTCACCGTGTATAATAACCAATTTTCCATCGATCACGAACTTCATCTTCTGATGTAAAGTTGAGGTTACTGCCCCAGCGGCATGAATCCACGGCCTTCCAAGTAAACAACTGTAATTGGGATTAATGTCCATGACTTGAAACGTGATATTAAAAACTTGCGGGCCAATCAGGATAGGAAGCTCAACCTCCCCCATTACCGATCGACGAGAGCCATCGAAAGCCTTGACAACCAAAGGAGTAGGTTTCAACACAGTCTCTTTACAAGCCAACTTATCAAGAACCCTCTTGGGTAGAACATTCAGAGAAGACCCGGTGTCTACTAACACTCTTGCTAAATTGTCCTCCTGACATTTCACTGATATATGTAAAGCACGATTATGGTTCGGACCCTCCTTCGGTAACTCTTCATTGCTGAAACTGAGAGTGTTACAGGCGGTCAAATTGGCAATCACACTATCAAACCGACTGGTGCTGATATCTTGATCCACATGTGCTTGAGTCAAAACCTTCTGCAAGGCCATCCTATGAGCGGGTGAACTCATCAACAGAGATAAAATCGAAATCTTGGAGGGAGTCTGATGAAGTTGGTCAATAACTTTATAGTCACTTTTCTTGATGATCCTCAAAAATTCGGCATCTTCATCATTCGTAACGGCTCCCTTACCTTTGTCTTTGGCAGGCACTGGGATACTAGCTGTTTCCTTAGGTGGGACCTCATTGGAATGGGGAGTATACACACGGCCACTGCGGGTCATCCTGCTTACCTCTGCGATATTGGTCACAGTATCCTTACCCTCTTCCTTTGGAATAACCTTCCCAGACTCCTTGTCAATCATCGTCACTTCGTATTTCCAAGGCACGGCTTTAGGATCACTGAAAGGAAACGGACCTGGTTTTCGAATAACTATAGGCTTAGGCTGATTCACCTCAGGGATAGACGACTTTGGTATATCGAACACGGGATTGGCAGAACCTGCCCCTGATAGATTAAACACTGGTACCTTACCCTTTGATTCGGGCTGACGGAAGACAGGCTCGACCGCAGCGACCTCATCTTTCTTGGCTTGGCTTGTCACTTGTAAAACACCCTCATTAATTAGCCTCTGAACATCATTCTGAACCAACACACAACCCTTGATACTGTCTTCACAACTTGCGCATGCAACGTGGGAAGTATCTACCAAACCGGCTTCAAACAGTTTCGAATGGAACATCTTAAGAGGAGTCTTAATCTGTTCAACATCAAGGGCATAGCCTTCCTCTGAATCTGCACTAATGGCATTGACACTCTCATGGTTAGGAAAAGGGTTCTTCTTAACATTTGGTTGAGGATCTTCGAATGACAAAATCTTCTTTTCCAATAAATCCCTGACAATATTTTTGAGAGCATAACAATTTTCCAGATCGTGACCAGGCGCACCCTCATGAAATAAACAATGAGCAGCGGCGTTGTAATTGGCGAGTAGAGGATTAGGAGGCGGACCCAAAGCCCGAGTAGTGATTAGACCTTGCTTGACCAAAGAGGGGTACAACTCGGTGAAAGTCATCGGAATTGGCGGACAAGGCTTATACGCTCTTCTATTCGGAACATTCCGGCGAGGAGCCGGACTCTCTGGCTGTTGAGGAGCAGGAGCGTTGGGCGCCTGTAGGTAGTTGATAGGAGGCGGATAAACAGGAGGTTGTTGCATAGGTTGATACATGGGAACCTGTTGATTGAAAGAAGGTGTAATAGCTGCCACATAGGGTTGTTGAGCATATTGGACTGGGTACCCTTGAGGTTGAGCATAACCTTGCGGATGCCGATAAAAGCGTTCCCTTGGTCTACCAGAGGATATAGCATTAGTCTCACTCTCCTTCTTTTTCTGGGAGCTATACGGAGGTTTCTTCGGCTGATCCTTATAAGCGCCATGATTATTTGTCATTTTACCACTCTTCATACCCAATTCAATCTTGACACCCACAGCAACAATGTCGGAGAAATTTGAAGTCACACTACCCACCATTCTCTCGTAAAATTCTGGACGAACCGTGTCGACAAACCAATCAGCTAACTCTTTCTCGGTCAAAGGAGGTTCTACCTGTGAAGCAGTCTCTCTCCACCTTTGGGCATATTCTTTGAATGACTCAGAATTCTTTTGTGACATACTCAGCAACTGTCTTCTGTCAGGAGCCAGATCCATGTTGTACTTGTAGTGTTTGATGAAAGCGTCAGATAAATCTTGAAAACTCTTAATGCGAGACTGGTCTAAAGTTAAATACCACTTGGAAGAAGCACCCTTCAAACTGTCTTGGAAGCAATGAATCATCAGTTTATCATTCTCAACATGGGCAGCCATTTTGCGATAATACATGATCAAATGACTCTTAGGACAGGTGGCACCTTCATAACGATCGAAGTTCGGAGTTTTGAACTTCGGGGGAATAACCAAACCTGAGACCAAACAAACATCCCTTGCAGCAGTCCCAAAAATTTGATCACCCTCTACCTTTTTCAATCTCTGGACGATAGTGTTTACTTCCTCACGAAGCTTATCATGTTTCTCATAACCCTTAACATTCTCATCAAGATTATCAAAAACTGTCTCATTGAAGTACGGTTGCGCACGAGTGTGTACAACAGGTGGTGCAAAGATAGGAGTCCCCCTAGAAACTTCAGAAAACAAGGGCACGGCTTGCTGAACAGGTTGATTAATCGGAACAGTGGCTTGAGGAGGTACAAAACCCGGAGCAAGACCATAAGGTGGGTCCCTTGCTACGGTCACACTTGGTGGAGGGTCCACAGTAACGCCGGTAATCTCAGAAACAACAGTGGGCTGGGTATCCATCTTAGCATTCATGACATGTAACAATTCCATCATACACCCCATACCCCCTCGAAGGTCTTCAAGTTCATTGCTAAGGCGATCAATCTCTTTTGCCTGATCCTCCATTCTTTTCCGAGTTTGAGCTCTGGTGTTGTATTGGTGCCGAGAACTCAGGGTGACGAAACTGGAAGGTGAGAGAACCGAGTGTGAGAAATCGGGAGACACATGCAATGCAAAAAAGTAAATGATGCTAAAATGTGGATGAAGATTTCATGAAGTTCAAAGGCAAGTACCCTCCCCTGAAGTTAGATGGTTCATCCTGTCCTACAAAAGTGACCAGGTTCTAAGGGATCTCAATATCATTGATCCTTCACAAGGGTGGTTGTTCAGAAGGCAACTTACTTGCCAACCAAAACCCTCCAAGTTTAAGATCTCAATGAGCGTAGTATCGAGTGTCAACCAACTTCAGTCTGCACCAAAGCCGGTTACCTCACTACTTTCTAAAGGCCAAGATGAGTTAACTAGGGTTCTAAAAGTCAGTTAGTGCATTGACAACATATGGCAGCCTCAATATTATCCTCAACTTGACTTAAGGAATATAAGCACCAACCAAGAAGTCGCACTAACTATGGCCACCAGATCAACCGTATCGATATACGTCGTACAGTTTCCTTGGTCTATTGCCATTTACCTAAGGTACACTAGATCCGGGTGTAGGACTCATCTCACAGCACAAGGAACAGTCCCACAATCAAAGCACAAATATATACATGCAAATGAATAATAACATAGATAGTAATAAATATGAACAAGTTAGGGATAACCCTCAAAAGTTAGGAGTCCCCAGTGAAGTCGCCATTTTCTGTTGCGGTGGAAATAGGATCACAAACTATTAACGAGTTTGAATCGCAATTCAATTCACAACCGCTCTTTGATTTATCCGAAGGAAAAGGTCAAAAGAGGGAAAACCTATTTTTGCATCGTAAACACAATGCGGGGAAAGATCTAGGGTTCGGGGGTTGGTTAAATTTAGGGAAGGTATTAGCACCCTAAACTTCTGTAGTACTCTACAGGAACCTTTTGTTCAAATGTTTACTAGTTGCTTTATTCATTTGCTTAAGGTATATGTACATAAGGATTAAAAGTGAGAAAGGAGACCTAAGGGGTTAATTCTAAGTTTACTCGGCAAGACATCGCATCTTGTGCCTACGTATCCTTACGGGAGTGGAATCAGAGTAATCGTAGTTCCCCTCAAAAGGGAGGTTAGAGACTTCTTAACTGTGGTCAAGGTCTCAAGGGGAATAAACGCATCTTAAGGACGCGCTTACGTGGAGGGTAGGAACTCCAAATCTCTACGTTGAATTGTTAAGTTGTAATTAGGGCTAAATTAGGTTAGGGATTCCGCGGCGAGAAACCCTAAAATGAGCGCGGCGGCTCTTTGACCTAATGCTAGGGGTAAAATTGTAATCTTGCCTGCGGCGAGGCATTTGTGAAAATTAGGGTTTGTAGTTTGTAGGGTTTGAAGTTGAGGACTATTGACACGGCGGTCAAACGGCTAGACCTAATTCCTTCGGAGTGGTGTAAGGTGACAGAAATATTGCAATACATCAGCAGAAATTTAAATCATACATCATGCAGAAATTTAAATGCGAAAAGTAAACGCGATTATTAGGTTCGCGAGGTTACAATTGAGAAACAGATACAGATATAAAGGTAACTTAAATGAAAACTCAACACAATAGTAATAAGTATGAACTGCAAAAGTGAACACCCGTTAGTAGGCAGAGAAGATGTAAATTGAGATTTTACTATTGCTTTATTTAAAAAAATTTAATGTTGGCTTACCAAAGAAATTTTTAAAAAAGGTTTTATTTTTATAAAAAAAAATAAAATTTTTCTATTTATCCTTAATATTTATATTTTTAAAAAAGATTTGTTTGTTTTTTTTTTATTTATAAAATTAAAATGTTATATTTTAAAAATGATTTTATAATATTAAAATGTTAAAAATGGTTTTTTAAAAAAACATAAAACAAAATAAAAACAAAACAGCATAAAAAAATAAATAAAAAAGGGAGGGGGGTTGGGCCGGTCATCACACCCGGACCCAACCCGTTTGTTAGTCATGAGGTGGAGTGTCTTTTAGGGTTTCCAAACCCAGACTTGTCCTCGCGCCGTTTCCCTTTTCTTTTTCATCTCTCTCGCGTCTTTCTTCTTCCTCGCGCCGTGAGTCTCTCATTTCCTGAAATAAAACATCAAAACTCATAATGAAACGTCCCGTTGCTTACATTTAACGCGAAATCGGCCGATGATGGCGTGGGCTGAGGCACAAAAACGAGAGATTGCCCGTCGTCTGGTTAAACGGCGTTGGTGGTCTCTCGTTCGAATCTTTCGTGACCGATGATGGATGATACACGGTGCGTTTGAACGATGACGACGATGTTCTTCGTCTGAGTTCGCAGCTTTCGTTCACGGCGCCTAGGGTTTGTTCGTTTGCGATCTCCGTTCCTTCTTTAGGGTTTCGTTCGTGATCTCCCTTTTATAACTTAACTTCTGGGCCTTGGATTTGCGTTACTCTGAGATTCGATTTTGTGTTGATATTATTTGATTTTGTTGTGATTTTCTCAGATACTGATTGGATTACGATTGGATACTCTATTCCTCTTTCAGGATTCGATTGGTATTTCGGTGAGATTAAATTTCATTTTTCTGGTATGAATTTGATACTGATTCGTTGATTGATGAGTTCCAATATGATTTGGTTCCATCTGATCCTATTTCCCCTTTAGGATTTGATGGGTCTCTGATTTCCAGCTGATTCTTCTGACCCTGTTCGATTTAATAACCTGAACTGATTTTGTTTTGGTCTGCTTCAGGATTGACATCAAAATCTCTATTATTTTCTGATATGGTTTGCCTTCAGATTGGATTGATTGGCATCTGATATTAATTCACGGGATTTCTTGATGGTTTCATTTTGATTTGTTTCTATTTTTCCCAGATTCAATTTGATTTGATCATCTTTTGATTAGACTCTTGCAGATGTGAATTGGATTGCTTTTGGGGAATTTGGATACTGATTTGATTCCTGATGCGATTTTGTTTTGATTCAATCCTGACCATTGGCACTTACTTTTTCTTTTTCTTCTTTCAGGATGGACACTTTGCCTTGATCTTTGCCGCCGAGAAGGTTACGCGGTAATGATGACGCTGAGTCTGAACCATTTGGAACAGGATGCTATAATCCTAGTTTTTCGCTTATGTTGCTACTTCTGATTGAATTGGTGGTGATGACTGGCTATCATGTTGAGTTGAGCCGTGTATTTGTTTGTTTGTTCGTTTCATGAACTGAGTATGATTTTATAACTTGTTTTGGTGACTTATTTGCTGGGGCGATGATGTTCAGACTGAGCCCTTCATGCTTTGGATATTTGAGGGCATGAATTATCCTGGTGAACTGATATGCTTCTTATGGTATGGATTTATTCTCTTTCTGATGCCATTTGACTCTATCTTCTTTGACTCATTCTGTTGTGCTCTTTGCTTGTTTGAACTTGGTTCAGAGTTATGGTTTCTGCTATGGTTTATTCTTATGACTTACATCATGTTTTTTTTTTGTGACCTGCAATTCGAACTGATTTGATTTCGTTGTTCCTGTGGTGGCTGAGCTTCGCCTGTTGGATTGAATTTGTCATAACTGATACAGCTTGACTTTGTTAAACATCCCTTCTTTTTTATGAACTGCTTATGCTTTGGTTTTCTTGTTGAACCGAGCTTGCGACTTATTTGTGCAATGTGCTTTGCACATCTGGGATCCCAACTGAACTAACACATCACCGTGATTATGGGAACTTATCTGCTTATTCTTACAACCTCACTTGCAGGTGTGATTTGATGACTCCATAGTCTTTCTGATATTTTGATTGTCGACTTTGGCCCATCACGATTTTATTCAAAACAACTTTCACTGTCTCGTTCTGTAATCCAGTTTTCTTTGTGCAGTTAGCTCATTTGTTTTATGAATGCGAGCTGAATTCGGTTCTTGCTGTTTCTTGAACTGAACTGTTTTAAACTCTGTTATGAAATTGGGGTTGCTGATGTTGATATGGACTTTGATTCTAATATTATCTGTTGGATTTTTGCAGACAAGTCCTCTCTCTGATCTGGGACATCCGTGTGGTTTGGATTTTCTACATTCAGTTGTGGATTATCCATGGATCTAATTAGCAATCTGTTGGCATCCGGATTTACTTGATAGATTCCAATTACGTACTGGTTTCGAAGCAATCCTTCGGCAAAATCCATTTCGACCCGAAACTTCTTTTTACTCTTCATCTCTCGACAGTCCCTTATGATAAGAACAATAACTACCTGATCTGACGCCAATGGCTCAGATTGGTAACGGGAGTAGGATGCGGCTTTAGTCGTGCCCTCCCGGCACTCGATGATGACACTGTTCTGAGAGTGTCAAAACCTCTAACATTTTCTATATTGCTTGTTTTGCTTTGATGTGCAGGTTAGTCGAGATTTGCGGCGAAGCTTAAAGACAGCATGAAGACACTTAGACATTCTTAGGATTTAGGATAGATACTTTAATGTAATTCCTTAGAACTTTAGTGTAATTCCTTGTAACTTGTAACAAAAAAATATTATGAATAAATAACATTTTTTTCCAAATCATTTCTTCTTTGTGATTCACTTTGCAAACTTGTAATAATGATAATAAAATATTATGAATAAAATTCACATATTCTATTAAAATCATTTCCCAATTGCTTCTCCATGCTTTAATTTGCAAACACCTCAACATCCGATTAAATCTCACTAGTCAAATATCCTGGAATTAATTCGTTTCAACCATTGCATGAATAAGTTCCATTAATCAGTCGAAGTTTTCACCGTTTTCCCTCTGGAAGAAAGAAGAATGATTTCTTGTTAAACCCTGCTCCACAGATCAGACTTTGATATCAAACCCACGTAAATAAACGCCTCAAAAAACATCACTACGCCCAACATTACGAACTATGCTTCAAAAATGACCAAAACGCCCCTGGGGTATTTCTGGCAAAACAAACACCTTCAGGTCTTGTTAGTGGTTAGCAAATGCGCAGATGATATGATATGCGAAATGACCGACTAAATATGAGGGTAAAATTTGGGGTATTACAAGTATGTTCAGTCGAAACAACACAAGAATAGCTTCGTCAAGGATGCAAGAAGGAAGTCGAAGGCAATTTTGGAAGTCATATACTCTGATGTATATGGTCCAATCTAGGTAGATTTGATTGCAGGCAACATATACTTTGTCACGTTCATAGATGATTACAATAGAAAGCTACGGACTTACCTCATCAAGAAGAAAAGTGATGTGATCGAGCTATTTTCCAGATTCAAATCTACGGTCAAAAGACAAAGTGGTCGCTAAAAATTCTGAGGACTGATGGTGGTGGAGAGTATGTGTCGAAAGAGTTCGATGCATTATGTGAAAAAAACGGATTGTGCATGAGGTGGTGCCACCCTACACTCCACAGCAAAATGGAATTGTAGAAGGAAAGAACAGAACCATCATGAACATGGTGAGAAGTATGTTGAATGAAAAGCATCTACCCAAAGAACTATGGGGAGAAGTGATTTTGATAACAACATACATATTAAACAGATGTCCAACAAAGAAGCTTGAAGGAATCACACCAGAAGAATGTTAGTCTGGTGTCAAGCCTAGCCTCAGTCATTTGAAGGTGTTTGGATCTATAGCACATAAACATGTGTCAAATCAATTGACAAGCAAGCTTAATGATAAGTTGAATCAGATGATCTTGATCGGATATCATTCGACTGAAGGTTACAAGTTATTCGACCCAGTGAATAAGAAGGTAGTGATTAGCAGGGACATGATCATAGATAAGCTTAAAGAATGAGATTGGACTCAGAATGTCAAGAAGGATTCATTAACAATCTCTTGTGAAGAACCAACCACTGAAGTTGAAAGTGAAGTTCGAAAAGAACAAGCCAGTGATGAAGCTGGCCCAAGCAGACCTCGACAAACAAGACACATGTCTACAAGGTTGCAAGAATGTGTGATTACATCAAATGATGTGGTCGATAAAAAAGGTGAGCTGGTACATTATGCTTTCTACGCAGATGTTGAACCAGTCAATGCAGTTGAGGCATTAAAAGATTCGAAGTGGGTGAAAGCAATGAATGAGTAGTTAGACTCCATCAAAGTCAACAACACCTGGTCACTTGTCGATTTTCCTCAAGGCAAGAAGGCAATTAATGTGAAGTTGGTTTACAAGGTGAAGGTGAATCCTAAAGAAGAAGTAACTCGACACAAGGCGAGACTTGTGGCAAAAGGATTTCTTTAAAAGGAAGGAATCGACTTAGACGAAGTTTTTGCACATGTTGCTAGGATCGAAACAATTAGATTGGTTGTTGGTTTAGCAAATATGAACAATTGGCACACATTTCAGATGGACATGAAGTGTGCATTCTTTAATGGCCCTTTAGACGAAGAATTCTATGTTGTACAACCAGCTAGGTTTGTGAAACAAGGTGAACAAAGAAAGGTGTACAGGCTGCATAAAGCCCTGTATGGACTTAAGCAAGCTCCAAGAGGTTGGAATAAGAAAATCGACAACTTCTTAAGGGAGAAAGAATTTGTGAAGTTTACGACTGAGCATGGAGTGTACGTAAGAAGAAGCAGTAGTGAAATACTTATACTATGCCCCTATGTCGATGACCTGTTGATAACAAGAAGTTACAAGAAGGAGATCGAAGACTTCAAACATAACTTGAGTGAGGAGTTTGAAATGTCAGACTTGGGAAATCTCTCATATTTCCTTGGCATCAAATTTTACAAGAGCAGTAGAGGTTTGATGATGAACCAAAGAAGACATGCAGGTGAAATACTCAAGATATTTGAGATGCAAGATTGCAACCCAACTTCGACTCCAGCTGAGACCAGATTGCAACTGTCGAAGGATTTAGGTGAAGATGATGTCGACCTAACCTAATATAGAAGACTTATTTGGTCACTTCAATACCTTTGTCACACAAGGCCTGACTTAGCATATAGTGTGGTTATGATAAGTAGATTCATGCAGAAGCCAAAGGTATCACACCTAGCAGCAGCGAAGAGGATACTGATGTATCTGAAAGGGACTCTCGGCTATGACATTTTGTTTCCTGCAACTAATGAAGGAAAAGAGTGCAAGTTAGTGGGATACACCGACTATAGTTGGTGTAGTGATGGCGAGGATAGAAAATCCCAGTTGTTTATGTATTTATGCTAGGTGGTGCACCAGTTGCTTGGAGTTCGAGAAAGGAGCCAGTAGTGGCATTGTCATTATGCAAAGCAGAATATATAATTACTTCTCTTTGTGCATGTCAAGCAACCTGGACGATGAACATGGTCGGAGAGATCACAACGAACAATCATGGAGCAATTACCATGAAGATCGACAACATGTTAGCTATCAACTGGGCGAAGAATCCAATAGAACATGGTTGAAACAAGCACATCGAAATGAGATTCCATTATGTTTGAGAGCAGGTAGCGTAAGGGAGGATGAACTTGGAACACTGCAGAACTGAAAATCAGATTGTAGACATCATGACGGAGGGAGTGCTAGTGTTAGATGCCCAATTTTGCTTATTTGAGCTATTAGATGTGGGCATCTTTCACTCCGTTTTATCTAGAAAGTTTTCAAAATCGCCCTTGATTTTGTTGAGTTGCAATATTCTGTGAAATGATCTTGGTACCTTTAATTTGTGTGTTAATGTGCAGAAATCAGGCATGAAAGAGTAGAATTGGAAGACACAAGAAAGATGACAAAGGAATCAAGAAAGAAGGCAAGCAAAAGCAAGCTCGCTAGGCGAAGCTCTGGCGAGAGAGGTAGCGAGTTGTTCGCTAGGAGAGCAAGTAGCGAGCTGCCAGCAAACACTTCCAGACTTGGACAGAATCAAATTGATCATATTTTGCTCTAGCGAGGGAAGGAGCGAGTTGTTCGCTAGGCGAGCACTCAGCGAACAGGTAGCGAGTGCTTCCAGAACCAAAAAACATTCTGCTCGCCTAGCAAGCAGGATAGGACAACACTTTTCTTTCTATAAGTAGCAAGGGGTGCTTTTTGTAAAATATACTTTTTTCATCTTTTCATTTTTCTTTCTTTTGTTTTTGCTCCAAGGAGATATTTGTGACCTAAAAACCCAATAACTCACTATTCTTCATCTCTTAACAAGATTTTCCACAAAGAAGGTGGATTCCCATCCAAACTTGATTCTTCGACTCGACTGTTGATAAACTTCTCCCGAAACTTCTTGTGCAAGCTACCATAAAAATGAGTAGCTAAGTCTTTCGTTTTGTCAAGGTTAGATGTAGATGATCATAAGCTTTGTGTGTAACTGGGTTGATTTTCATTTGTAAACTCTTTGATGATGAATATATGGTGAAAACCTTGTTTTATTGTTAACTCTTTGTGTTGGTTTAATATTGAAAGGTGTTTTCCAACTCTTTATCTAGGTTTTCATCCATCTATGTTCTTGAGCTAGAGATAGTCTTGAATGTGTTTGTTCACTAAAATGTCAAAACCTAAAAGTTGTCATTTTGATAGATCGTGTGAGAAATCAACAATGGATCAAAATGGGAAAAACCACAATGTGTGTTAGAAATAATATTGGGAGGATATTGTGAATGTGTTTATCATCTAACGGAGTTTATGAGTTTTGTTGATCGAACATATACATGCAAAGTGATCGTCGAACCCTAACTTTGACAATATTTCTCAAATCGTAAAACCAAAACTTTTACCATAATTTATTACTTCTTTTTATGCAAGCTACCGTAACGAAAAACCAAAACCCCTTTGTTACTATAAGTTACGAACTTAACAACTGTCGAACGGCGGCAATATCACAGATTCCCTGTGGAGATGATAACAAACCCCGATACTCGAAAAATGTTCTAACAAAATGACGCCGTTGCCGGGGAATTTGAATTGATATTGCGAGCATCACAATAGTTGTTGAATTTTTAACTTGTGAATTTTTGACCTGTTCTTGTTAATTTGTTTGGTTTAGTGTGCAGTTTTCGTTTTATGCGAGGGCAGATTCCTGAGGACCAAATTCTTTTTTATCCCAAGATCGAAAGAACCGCAAGGAAACTGAATAGCAGAACAAGACGGACGAGGCAACAAGCTAGACAACGACAAGAACAAGGAGAAGGTTCTTCTACAACAACACCACCACCTTTCACACCTATCATGGATCCACCACCACCACCGCCCATTTCCACACCATGTGTCAACAGTCCGAGAAACACTGCTCAGTTTGCCAACCACACAGGAAGGCAAGCCGAGATAAAGACAGAAACTCTTAATTTGCTATACGGAAGTCCATTTACCGGAATGGACCATGTAGAACCCTATGCTTTCCTTACTAAATTTTACGAGATAGCATTAGCGGCCGGAGTTGATCAAGCTCAAGAGCTACCATTGTTCAAAATACTTTTCCTCATGCTTTTCTCGGCAAAGCCAAAGATTGGTACTTGGATCAAACACCTGCAGTCATGACGAATTGGAACGTGTTGGAAGAGAAGTTCATTGAAAGATTTTTCTCCCACAACCGGTTCATGGAATCCAAAATGGCTATCTCCGTATTTTCGCAAGGAGCCAACGAATCATTGAACGAGGCATGGGAAAGATTTAAATCCATGCTTCGAAAGTGCAAAGGCCATGGTTTTCAGGAATTGACGCAAATCCACATTTTCAAAAATGGCCTTCAACCTAATTGTAAGACTTTATTGGATGCCACTGCGGGTGGTTCTTTGTTGTCTAAAAGCACCGATGAAGCTACTGATATCATTAACCGTATGGCTCTAAATGACCTCCAAAGTCAAAGTAGAGGCAACACTTTGAAGAAACCGGGAGTGCTTGAACTTGGGACAAACGATGATATTCTTGCCCAAAATAAACTCATTTCACAACAAGTTGAACTCTTAACTCAACAAATAAAAGAGTTGAAAGAGCCTTCAAAATCTAAACAAATAGCTTATTGTGAGATTTGCAAGGGTGAACATGATACCAGATTTTGTCCACCTCCCGGGTTCGAAGAGGTGAATTACATGGCGAACCAACGAGACTACCAGCCGAGGCAACAACAACAACAACCGTATCAACAACATCGTCAAAAACAACAACAACAACACTATCAAGGGAATCAAGGGTTCCAACCAAGGGGTAACTATCACCATAACCAAGGTTATGGGGGTGGTAATTCTAGCCATCAAAATCCTTATCAACCTCAACAACCGCCGATCGTGACTTCAAAGTTATAAGAGACATTGACACAATTCATGTAATTGTCGATGGCTAATCAAAAGAGCAATGATGCGACAATCAAAAATCTCGAAACTCAAGTCGGTCAACTTGCTAAACAACTAGCGGAACAACAACTCAGACCATCTTTTTCGCCGAACACGCAAACAAATTCGAAAGAGCATTGTAAAGCGATAACGACGAGAAGTTGAAGGGAGTTGACTAGTGAGAGTGAAAAAAGAGATAATGAGAAAAAAGATGAGGAGAAAAAAATAGATGATAGAATTGATGGTAAAGTTGGAGAGTGGAGTGAGGAAGAAGTTGAAAAGAATAAAAAAATGGTTGAAGTTGAAAAGAATGAAAAGAATGGTGAAGTAGAAAATAAAGAAAGTGTGGAAGCAGAAAAAAATAAGAGTGATGAAGCGAAGGTGGATGGAGTAAAAAAGAAAAAAGAAAGGAATTATAGAGCTTCTAAAGGAAAGGAGGTAGTGGGCGCTACTCCTATCCAAAACCTTCCGTATCCGCATGCTCCATCTAAGAGGGAGAATGAATGACATTACGCCCGGTTCATGGATATTTTTAAACAACTTCAAGTGAACATTCAGTTTGCCGAAGAATTAGAGCAAATGTCTAAGTATGCAAAATTCATGAAAGACATACTTACTAAAAAGCGGAGGTACATGGAACCGGAGACAATTATCCTAGATGCTAGTTGTAGTGCAATAATTCAACGGAAGCTTCCGAGAAAAGTGGTTGACCCGGGAAGAGTTACTTTGCCGGTTACAATTGGTGATGTCTATGTCGGACAAGGGCTAATTGATTTGGGGTCAAGCATTAATCTAATACCATTGTCCATTGTGAAGAGGCTTGGCAACATAGAAATGAAGTCCATCCCGATGACTTTGCAATTGGCTGATAAGTCAACTACCCATCCTCATGGGTTAGCCCAAAACATATTGGTCAAAGTTGACAAATTCTTCTTTCCGGTTGATTTTGTTGTTATTGATATGAAGAGGATGATGATGCTCCACTTATTCTTGGCCGAACGTTCATGAAAACCGCACGCATGATGATTGACGTTGACGATAGTTTGATGAAAGTGAGGGTACAAAATGAAGAAGTCACTTTTGATCTATTCAAAGCCATGAAGCATTCAAAGGATAGTCGTGATAGCTTTCGAATTGATGTGATCGAAGAGGCAACTTTATAAGTTTCTAAGCATATTCATGAGATATCTCCTATAGAGTTAGCTCTTGATGACTCCTTTGAAGTTTTCACAATTGAAGAAGAGCAAGCTCTTAAGGAATGTCTAAGGGAACTTGATAGTCTAAAAGAGTTACATCCATGGGAAGTTGAGGAGGACGTATTGAAGAAGGAGGTCAATGAAGAAAAATCACCGATTGAATTGAAAATGCTACCTTCTAATTTGAAGTATGCATTCCTCGACGAGACCGAAGCAAAGCCGGTTATCATAAGCAATCTTTTGTCAAAGAATGAAGAATCCCGTTTGATCGATGTTTTGAAAAAGAATCAAGAAGTCATTGGTTGTACTCTTTTCGATCTCAAAGGAATTAGTCCTTCCTATTGCATGCATAAGATCTTAAGGAAAGAGGACTTTAAGCCGGTAGCTCAACCTCAACGCCGCTTAAATCCTACTATGAAGGAAGTTGTTAGAAAAGAGGTTGTTAAATTGTTGGATGCGGGAATGATTTACCCGATTTCGGATAGCCCATGGGTGAGTCCCGTGCATGTGGTTCCGAAGATAGGTGGCATTATCGTGATTCGAAATGAAAAAAATGAGTTGATCCCTACAAAAGTGGCAACGGGGTGGCGAATGTGCATTGATTATAGGCGGTTGAATACCGCAACTCGAAAAGATCACTTTCCACTCCCGTTCATGGATCAAATGCTATAAAGAATTTCCGGGCAACAATACTATTATTTTTTAGATGGCTATTCCGGGTATAACCAAATTGCGGTTGACTCGGCCGATCATGAAAAGACGGCTTTTACATGTCCTTTTGGAATTTTCGCATACCGAAAAGTGCCCTTTGGGTTGTGCAATGCACCGACGACTTTCCAACGATGTGTGCAAGCTATTTTTGCCGATCTTATCGAGAAAACAATGGAAGTCTTCATAGACGATTTCTCCGTATTTGGAGGTTCTTTTGGTCTATGCTTGGACAACCTGGAAATGGTTCTTGAAAGATGCGTGAATACAAATCTCGTTCTTAATTGGGAGAAGTGCCACTTCATGGTTACCGAGGGGATAGTGCTTGGCCATAAAGTCTCTTCAAGAGGGCTTGAAGTTGATCGTGCTAAAGTTGAAGTGATTGCAAAGTTGCCTCCTCCGGTGAATGTGAAGGGAATCCGAAGCTTTCTTGGGCATGCCGGTTTCTATCGACGCTTTACCAAAGACTTCTCAAAGGTAGATAGGCCTTTGAGTAACTTGCTTGCTAAGGATCATATATTTCTCTTAACCGAAGATTGTTTACTAGCTTTTGAAATTTTGAAGGAAAAATTGATTACCGCTCCAATTATAGTCGCTCCAAATTGGAATTTAAATTTTGAGCTCATGTGTGATGCGAACGATTATGCAATTGGAGCGGTATTGGGACAAAGAAAGGAGAAAAATTTTCATGCGATACACTACGTGAGTAAAGTTCTTAATGAGGCTCAGGTTAATTATGCCACAACTGAAAAAGAATTACTCGCAATAGTGTATGCGCTTGAAAAGTTTAGGTCCTATCTTATTGGTTCCAAGGTCATAGTGTATACCAACCACTCAGCGATTAAGTATTTGCTCACCAAACCGGATTCGAAGCAAAGGCTCATCCGTTGGATCCTCTTGTTACAAGAATTTGATGTTGAAATTAAAGACAAGAAAGGATCGGAAAATTTGGTGGCGGATCATTTATCTCGCTTAGTTAATGTGGAGGTTACCGCTTCTGAGAAGGAAATCCGGGAGGAGTTTCCCAATGAAAAATTTTTTAAAGTTCAAGTTAGGTCGTGGTTTGTGGACTTTGCGAACCATAAGGCTGGTGGTTTGGTGCATCCCGACCTAACTCCGAACCAAAAAAGGAAATTTCTCTCGGATGCTAAATATTATGTGTGGGATGACCCGTACTTGTTTAAACTGGGTGGTGACAAACTTTTGAGAAGGTGTGTTACGAGCGATGAATCACAAAGCATTCTTTGGCATTGTCACAACTCACCTTACGGTAGACATTACAATTGGGCAAGAACGGCTGCTAAAGTCCTTCAGTCAGGATTTTATTGGCCTACTATTTTCAAAGACGCAAATGCCCATGCGCAAAGTTGTGATAGTTTCCAAAGAAATGGTGGGATTGATAAGAGAGATGAGATGCCTCTCCAAAACATCCAAGAGGTTGAATTATTCGATTGTTGGGGTATCGACTTTGTTGAAATATTCCCACCCTCTTATGGTAATGAATATTTGCTGGTTGCGGTTGATTATGTTTCTAAGTGGGTTGAGGCGATTGCCTCACCTCAGGCGGATGCTAAAACGGTAATAAAACTTTTGAAGAAAAACATCTTTTCCCGTTTTGGAACTCCCCGAGTGTTGATTAGTGATGGAGGGTCACACTTTTGTAATGCACCGTTAGAAAACGTTTTGAAACATTACGGTGTATCACATAGAGTGGTGACTCAGTATCACCCACAAGCAAATGGTCAAGCCGAAGTTTCTAATCGAGAGATAAAGAGAATTATTGAAAAAAGCGTGTCAAATTCGAGAAAAGAGTGGTCACAAAAAGTGGATGAGGCTTTGTGGGCATACCGTATCGCTTACAAAGCTCCTATTGGGCTAACTCCTTTTCAATTGGTATTTGGTAAGACTTGCCATTTGCCGGTTGAATTGGAGCATAAGGCCTTATGGGCCTTGAAATTGTTGAACTTTGATACGGATTTGGCCGGTGAAAAAAGAAAAGGGTAATTGCTTGAGTTGGAAGAAATGCGCAACACCGCATATCACTCAAGTTGGTTGTACAAAGAAAAGGTGAAAGAATATCATGACAAAAAGCTCAGAAAAAAAGGAATTTGTGCCCGGACAGTTAGTTCTTTTGTTCAATTCCAGGTTGAGGTTATTCCCCAAAAAATTGAAGTCTAAATGGTCCGGGCTATTTCGTGTCAAAGAATTCAAAACATATGAAGTTGTTGTCATTGAGGATTTGGAGAAAAAGGACAGTTGGACGGTGAACGGCCAACGTTTGAAGATCTATTTTGGCGGTCTAGTGGATCGCGAGAGTTGTGCTATCTGTCTGGATGCTTCTTTGTGAGCATCTCGAACCGTCGAGCTTATCCGACGTTAAACAAGCGCTTTTTGGGAGGCACCCCAACATTGTAAGTATTTTCTGCTATTTTTTGTTAAGTGTGTGGTATTGGTGTTCATTTTGGTGGAAGTGTTGAATTGTGCAAAGTTGTCTTGAAAAAAATTCATATCTGTCATGTTCGCTAGCAGCTCGCTAGGCGAGGGCAGTAGCGAGCCATTTGGTTCAGTGAGCCACCATTCTGGGCCCAAAAACTGTTTTAGTTGGTTTTTCTTTATTTTGTGCACTTAGGGTTCACGGCTCCCACTTCACTCTCACACTTTTCACTCTCACATCACACCATAGTTCTGAATTTGTTCTCTCTTGCAAGCCCTAACTCTTGAGTTTCAATCTCCATCACTTTCTGCAATCAGGTTTGCCCTTGTTTCTATCTCTCTGTACTTTTACTATGCCATTATCTTAAGAATAGAGATTTTAGGGTTGAAATTGAAATTTAGGGATTGGAAACATTTAGGGTTGCATGTGTATCTAGAGCAGTTCTTATCATGCTAATATTTTTGTTTTTGGAATTATAATTTTTAAGACCTTGAATTGTTGGAATTGGGATGCAAATCAGTGGCTGAATTGAAAACCCGCAACCTTCGCTAGCATGTTCTCTAGGCGAGTCTGTGGCAAGTATTCGCTCTGACTTTGCTAAGCGAGCATGGTAGCAAACATGACATCTTGTTTTTATTTATGTTAATGCTAATCTGTTGCTGCTGTTTGTTGTTTCTCTGCTGTGATGTTTCAGATGGCCTCTGGATCAAATACTGGAAAAAAGAGAAAGGTCGGGAACACATCACGTCCTGTTCCCATCCAATTCGACACTAATAAGTTTATTGGGCCAAAGTAAGCCGCACGCTATGTGGTGTTGGAGAAAACAAAAATTCTACCTGAAAAGAGGTTTGTGATCAACGCACAGGCCGATTATAGGACATTTGCGGGGTTAATATAGCAAGAGGTGGGACAAATTGATTTCTCCACCCGAAAGCTATAATATTGAGATAGTGCGCGAGTTCTACACGAACGCGCTGCCTAATGATGACGAGCCTTTCACTTGGACAACAAGAGTGTTAGGACATCAAATTGCTTTTGATCGGGATGCTATCAACTGAGTGCTTGGTGAACAGCTCCATCTAGGAGTTAATGAGTTGGATAATTACACCAGAGATCTGAGGCTCCAAAGGAACATAGACGATATTTCAGCAGCCCTGTTATTAGAAGGAAAGACTGTTGAGAGAAACCCGTCTGGGGTGGCTGTGAGGTATCATCGGGAGGACATGATTCCCTTAGCTCAACTGATTTTGATTCTGGTTCTGACAAACATTAAGCCCAAATCACATACGTCGACTGTGCCGATCCCAGTGGCACACTTGGTACACAACATTCTGACCAATGTTCAAATCGATGTGGCGCGAATTATTGCGAATGAGATGAAGGCCGTGGTTGAGAATGGCCTGAAGTCGGGGGCGCGAGTTAATTGCCCTCTTACTTTTCCTTGCCTCATCATGGCTTTGTGCTCACAGTCGAGGATGAAGCTTCCTTCCTGCAGTCTTGTGAAGATTCCGTCTCCAATCAATGATCGATATATGGACAAGTATTGTAGGCCTAAGAACTTCAGAGGTAGTACAGCTGCTAGTGATGTCAGGACTACTGATGGTCCTGGTGCTTTTTCTCAGGGGTTTGATCCTTTTCAGCAGGCAGGCTGTAATTACAATTGGGATTGGATGATGGCAACACAACGTGCTATGATTGATATTCATGACTCTATGTAGGTACTCCAGTTACAGGTCCGTGACCCCTCTATTGAGTGTCCTATGATGACGCGTGAGCAGTTTCTGCAGCACGCGAGCTGGTCTGAGGACATGCCTGTTTTCGGAGGAGGGGCAGATGCTGATGGTTCTGGTGGCGCTGATGATGATGATGATGATGAGGCTGATGACAGTGATGATGATGATGCTGATGGTGATGATGAAGAGGAGTATGAGTCCGAGGAGGACTAAGTTTTCTTTTATGTTATGTTTTATTGTTTAGTATTTTTAGATACTTTGTTATTTTGGTTGTACTCTTTGGGGTGTTTTGTCCCCCACGCACATTTTTATTTTTTTGGAAGTAATGTTTAATGTTTTGTTTTAAATTATTGTGTTTTGTTTAAGTTCTTTTGTTTAATAATTTTTTGGTTGATTGATGATCAAACCTTCTAGATTGATTGCTCTCTGAAAGTAGTATTCAATGAAGGTGCATCCGAGCTTGGATGGCAATGATAAAAATAACAAGCGAATAATGCTAAGGTACATGGTTACCTTCGGTTAGAACTTTAGAATGCATGAAGAATTTTACTCTTATTGTAATTGAATATTGTTCTTTTTGCAACATAATTGAATGAATGATTCACTTAGGACTTAAAACCACAAATTGTGAGGAAACCTCCATTGTACAAATAAATGCTGGATTCTAATAAACTGTGTTGATTCTTTTAATTCATGCTTTGTCTTTTATTATTGTGAATTTGTGTAAGCAATTAGAAATGATCAAGGCACTTGTTTTCTTTCAAGCACAACCAGTTCCAAATACAAACTACCCGTGAGCAGAGAGTATTCGTGAACCCCTTTGAGCTTAAACAGTTGAATCTCAGCTTGAAACAAAGCGAGACTTCAAAATATTTTTCTTGAAACCCTGAAATTTTTTGATAATTGTTCTTTTGCCGTAAAATGTCAAGAGCATTCACTTATGAGGTGAGTAAAAGATAAGTTGGGGAGAACGGAAATGAGAATCGGTAGGTTACCACAACTCTGGAATAACCAAGCAAGCATTGAAAAAAAGAAAAAAAAATAGAGAAAACACTTGTTTTGTGAATATTGTGTGAAAAAGAAGAGAATGGAAATGAATGCTTGTTTGGAAGAATAATAGTGGAAAATGAATTGAGTTGCTAGTAAGAGTTGTGAAGGTTTCAAATGAGAAACAAGTTGAATGAAGTTGAGATGTGTGAATAGTTGTACAGTGAATGTCTCTTTTGCATCGGCAACTTCGTTTTCAATGGCCTTAGATATGCCCCTTGTTTGTAAACCTGACCAAGCTACAACCAGAAAAGACCTTAGTGATCTTCGTACTTCCACATTTTCATTTATAATTGTTAGACATTGTATGAACTGAATTGAGTTTTGCATTGTTTGTTGGAGAGTGGAATTGTCCCGCGGTTGTAAACGCGTAATTTCTTAAATCCTTATTCGAAGAGGAGAGATAGGGTGATTCATTCAGGATATCATTGTTGTTGATTGATACATGTTTTGCATTGCTATAATGTTTTAGTTCTTGTGAATTGTGTTGTTCTAACCATTGGGAACTTGTATCTAGTTGATTCTCTTGTGTTTGAGCCATTTGATCCGACTTCGGAGAACCTTTTTCTTTAAGAAAATCCTCTTGTTCTTCAAGAGGCATACTTTTCTTGAGGGCAAGCAAGAATCTAGTTGGAGAGAGTTGTTAGATGCCAAATTTTGCTTATTTGAGCTATCAGATGTGGGCATCTTTCACTACGTTTTGTCCAGAAAGTTTTCAAAATCGCCCTTGCTTTTGTTGAGTTGCAATATTTTATGAAATGATCTTGGTACCTTTAATTTGTGTGTTAATATGCAGAAATCAGGCATGAAAGAGTAGAACTGGAAGACACAAGAAAGATGACAAAGGAATCAAGAAAGAAGGCAAGCAAAAGCAAGCTCGCTAGGCGAAGCTCTGGCGAGAGAGGTAGCGAGTTGTTCGCTAGGAGAGCAAGTAGCGAGCTGCCAGCGAACACTCCTAGACTTGGACATAATCAAATTGATCATATTTCGCTCTAGCGAGGGAAGGAGCGAGTTGTTCACTAGGCGAGCACTCATCGAACAGGTAGCGAGTGCTTCCAGAACCAAAAAGACCCTAACTTGCTGGAGCGAGTGAAGCAGCGAAGGGCTCGCTAGGCGAACCATTCTGCTCGCCTAGCGAGCAAGACAGGACAACACTTTTCTTTCTATAAGTAGCAAGGGCTACTTTTTGTAAAATATCTTTTTTTCATCTTTTCATTTTGCTTTCTTTTGTTTTTGCTCCAAGGAGATATTTGTGACCTAAAAACCCAATATCTTACTATTCTTCATCTCTTAACAAGATTTTCCACAAAGAAGGTGGATTTCCATTAAAACTCGATTCTTCGACTCGGATGTTGATCAACCTTCTCCCGAAACTTCTTGTGCAAACTACCATTAAAATGAGTAGCTAAGTCCTTCATTTTGTCAATGTTAGATGTAGATGATCATAAGCTTTGTGTGTAAATGGGTTGATCTTCATTTGTAAACTCTTTGATGATGAATATATGGTGAAAACCTTGTTTTATTGTTAACTCTTTGTGTTGGTTTAATATTGAAAGGTGTTTTCCAACTCTTTATCTAGGTTTTCATCCATCTATGTTCTTGAGCTAGAGATAGTCTTGAATGCGTTTGTTCACTAAAATGTCAAAACCTAAAAGTTGTCATTTTGATAGATTGTGTGAGAAATCAACAATGGATCAAAATGGGAAAAACCACAATGTGTGTTAGAAATAATCACATTGGGAGGATATTGTGAATGTGTTTATCATCTAACGGAGTTTATGAGTTTTGTTGATCGAACATATACATGCAAAGTGATCGTCGAACCCTAACTTTGACAATATTTCTCAAATCGTAAAACCAAAACTTTTACCACAATTTATTACTTCTTTTTATGCAAGCTACCGTAACGAAAAACCAAAACCCCTTTGTTACTCTAAGCTACGAACTTAACAACTGTCGAACGGCGGCAATATCACAGATTCCCTGTGGAGACGATAACAAACCCTGATACTCGAAAACTGTTCTAACAGCTAGTTGAAGTGTTCAAGAAGCTAAGATCTATCATGAATGTAGATAGTTTCGATACAATGAATTAGGTAGTCTTTTAAATATGTAATTCATTATTTTAGAAAGATTAGATTTGATTTAGAAAGATCATATTTGATTTAAAAAGATTAGATTAAATATTTTTGGACTTTTATAGTTTGGGCTTTGACTTGGGGTGCAAGCTAACCTAAATCTATAAATAAGGAGAAACCCTTATTTTGTAAACATCTCATCTCATCTCATCATTTTTTGTAATTCACTGTTTGCAGTTGCAAGTGAAATAACAAAATTTCCACAGTTTATGGACAGAGAGTTCTCTGCAGAAAATTGTTCATCTTCTTCTTCTCCAATGTTTACTTTATTTCTTTCTTTCTAAACTTTTCTTTCATTGTCATTAAGTGGGTTGAAACGATCTTGAGATCAAGATTGATTGAGTAAAATTCTCCAAAGGTTGTGGTTGAATTTCCAACAGTTTACTCGCCATTGCATCAGAAAAATGAGCGGAGTAAAATACATTTGATATTAGTTGCACGTCTTATATGGAAATAATACTAGAGTAAGATAGATATGGTATTGCTTAATTGTCCTTTGCAATTTAAAAAAGAAGTTTAGTGAAATGGATCGGGTGTTGTTCCTTTTTTTCATATGTCGAAAAAAATTGTGGAGTAAAATAAATCTAACATTGTTAACTTGTCCTTGTGTAAAAAGAATTCGTGAAGAAAAATAGCATATATTATTTGCGACAGAAGTGATTAATGGATTTTCTTTAAATTAAAAAAAAAAAGTAAAATAAATCAAATAACAATGTCCTAATTTAATTTAATCTCATCTTCATTAAGGCATAAAATTGTTTTACTGCTATTAGTTTTTTCTATTATTTTTTGTTTCTACTATTATAAATAAAGAATTTTATGGTGAAGTTTTTTCCTTGATCTATTAATAAATGAGGTGTATATCACTGCAGCACCATCATTTTTCTTTTAAATATATACAACCTATATTTTCGTATTTTCTAAACCGAGAGGATATAATTACGAGAGAGCGATTACCCATTACTGCATTTTATGTTTTTATTTTTATTTTTAATTGGATTAGGGCCACATGGCGCCTTTCCCTTTTCCCTTTTTTAATTTTAATTTTTTATTTGTATTACCCTCGGTTATATTCGCCAAATGAGGGTTAGTATCTTTTGCATCAACATTTTCAAATACCTTTTTTATTTTTTTGATAATATTTTTAATTATTAATTAATCTATTACCTCGGCTGCTTCTTAAAATCGACATTGTTGCACCCCAAAATTTGACCAACATTGCAAGAGGTATGAGTACCAATCAAGACTATGAAGCTAGCCAAGAAGGTTATTCAAGTGTTCAAAGATTGATATCTTTGTCAGAAAAGTTAAGAGATCCTCAGAAAGATTGGTTGAAACCAAGCTTGTGTGCCTCATAACTTGAGAGTTGTGGGAACCCCTCAGATGATTCTGAGGCTGTGAGGATGGACTTGAAGCTTTGAGAGAGCTTATGAGATGTCTTGAAAGCCATCATGAAGCCTAGATAGGTCATTGTACATGAATAAGAAGACTCAGCCATGAGTGGTGTAATTAGGGTTTGACTGGGTCAACCCTAGGTCAACTGATGATTTGGAGAGGGTTGAGACCTAATCCAAGATCCATGTGATCATGGATTGATGCATTGAGATGCTATAAGGATTATTCCTAGACCAACTCATCATGATTGAGGAGTTTGAGAAGTTTTAAGCTAGGGTTTCTAAGGCTTGACAGTGTAAAATCCCCTAGTTTGATCCCTATCTTCAAGGCAATTTAGCTCAAGCTGTGATTGTCATCTCATCTTACCTACAACATGAATGTTGTAGAGCTTGATCTTAGCTTTAATTTGAGTACTAGAAGTACTTTATAGGATTTGTAGAGCTCAAGTTATGACTTTCACAAGTTACAGGTCATCTGAGGTATGTGTATTTGGGGGTTTGAAAGTCACCCAACTTGCATCCAACCTTTGCCCAAGAAGGATGATTCCTATGGACTCTTGGTCAACATGAATGTTGTTCCTCATCTTCTTAGCTTTCTAGAGAGTACTATAAGTCCTTGATAGGATTTGTAGAACTCAACTTATGGCTTTGACAAGTCAAGGGCATTTTGGTCATTTGGACATTATAGGTCATTTCAAGCATAAGGCCATATCTCCTATTTCCAAGCTTCAAATGGAAAAATCTTCAACATCAAACTTGCTTAGAATGATGTTTTAAGGCTAGTATGGAGGTCATGAGGTGTTGAAAAGGCTTGTAGCAAAAAGTGATAAAAATGACCTAAAATGGAGGCATAAGTTAAATAAGTTGAAGTTGGAAATTGGAAATCCCAAGTTGCACATCCAAACCATGGCATATAATAGGTCATTTTGACTCTAAAAGACATTCTAAAAACAATGGTTCAGCCACAATTTTGATTTGAGGCCTAGATCATGGGGCTGCTTTGGAAATTGGTTGCTTGCATCTTAAGGTTCAAATGCAAAACTCAACAAAAGGCAATGCACAAGCTAGCTAAGCATCTTAACACATCCTATATCTCATATGAGGAGAATTTCAAGCCAAGGCAAGTTGCTGCAAGAGCTATGTCATGAGATGATATGTAAGAAGAAGTGAATCCATAAACTCATGACATGAGAATCCCAATTTCTCATGGGATGGTTCTAGATGGTTCTAGATGATTCTAAACCACTCTATATAATGTATAGAACTTGCTCAGATGAAAGGTTGGTGTAAGATTTGAGAGAAGAGAGAGTTGGCCATTTCACTTGCTTCCATTGCAAGTTGAAAGCAAAATCCACATTCTGATTCAATTACATCCATTCTTTCAATCTAAACACATTCCTCTGATCATAGTGAAGTTGTGCAGATCAATTTGAGGGCAAAACCATGGAGATTTGAGGAGATAGCATTTGGATTTTCAAGGTTGCAAGTCATAATCGGTTTTGGAGATTGAAGCTTTCTTGGTCCAATCTTTTGCAAACAGAAGCTCTATCATCATTCAAGGATTGATTCTGAAGAGTTTGAAGGCTTGCAATGAAGGTTTACACCATTTGTGAATCAAGGAATACCAGGTTTGCAAAATTCACCCTACACCATAATTTATGCATCATTAGCAAGAATGGTTAGGTTAGAACTGTTAGAGACCAATAGGAGATGGATTCTGAGAAGTTTGAGGGCAATTGGTGAAGTTTCAGTTGGTGTCACCATTTTTGTTTGGATCAAGAACTCGAGTTGTATTGAGCTATAGCATGAATTAGATGTCAAGAATCAATCAGTGTGAGTTGGTGATTAATCTAAGGTAGTTAATTGCAAGAATTGTTGAAGTTGATGTTTGAGCATATCTTTGATCTTGGATCAGGTTTGAAGATTTAGGAGGTTTCAATTGATTTTAAGATCATGGTTAGATTCAGCATGAAATTCTGGACAGGATAGGGTTTTAAATTTCAATTTTTCATGAAGAATTAATGAGGTTCGAGTTTGATGAAGTGAGCTTGAAGCTCTGAGTTTCCATGGCTGCTCCACAAGAACCCTAGCTGGAGGAAGAAGATGAAGCGTGGCCATCAAATCATGTTAGACCCATTGACTAAGACCAAGATCTGAGGGCTGGGATTCAATTTCATTTGAAGAGGGAAATTCTGAAGACGCCATGAAACGCATCGTTTCATTAAAAGGGATTTGGGCTGGATTGCTAGTCACACCCCACATTCATGGCCCATTGGTTTTTGAACTATATTTGGTTACTAAACGCACCGTTTCTTTTTCATTTTCTTTATATTTTTGATTTAATTTCTGATTGAATTTTGGGCCTAGCACGTATTGTTGTTTGCACCCCCATTTTGAGCCCATTCGTGAAATGAACTGAACATACTTGCTATTCACACCATAGCTTTCATATTTTAATTATAAAACCATAATATTTGCATTTCATGCATTTTTAATATTTTTGTGTATTTTCTATTTTAATAGCTTTTTAATTCTTTTATGTTGATGCATGGATTTGTAGATTTTTGTTTAGCTAGTTCCCTTGGCATTTTTGCCCCATTCTTTTTAAGATAGTTAGATATAAGCCTTAGCTTCCCCCTGGATTTATTCCATAATTTTGTGATGAATTTTAGGTTAGTTTTGATTAGATGACATTAGGTTGTGTAGAATTAGGTTAATCCTTAACATAGGTCCACAATAACACTAGAATTTTGGGTTTCTAGGTCAAGTTAGATATTGGGACATATAGGGTATTAAGAGTAGATATATAGGATCCCCTAGAAATTATATTAGGTTTTAATATAATAGTGTACTATTTTTAGATGATTTTTGTAGTTGATGATTGTTTGTGTTGCCCTTGTGGGCTTGTATTTTTGTTTGCTTTGCTTTGTGGGCTTGGAGAGCTTGGTATTGCTTTGAGGAGCATTGTGGAGCATAGTAGAAGACTTGGAGATTGATTGAGGAGCTTGAGAGCTTGAGAATCTTGTTTGTCTTGTTGTTGTTTTAGGGTTAGGGATTAGGAAGAGTTTAGACCTAGTTAAGTTCTTTCTTAAACATGGATGGTATCTTTCACCTCCATTCCTCCCTATGATTCAAAGTCCTTCCATGGTATTCACCTCTCTCCTTAGGAGGGATAAGTGATTGTGCCTAGGAAGTAGAACTTTTGAGGGAACCCTTCATTTGATGTTGAACCCTTATAGGTCACCTTTGGTGGTCAATAAGCAGTTCAATATCCCAGCTTATCCAGTTAAGTGATTTCTCCTGGTTTAAGTATCTTGAGAGATGTTGAGCTTGTAAGAAGATGAAGACTTCATTGAAGAGTATGGAAGAGGATGAATCCTTGAGCAATGCCATTTCAGCTGAAGCTTGAAGAGCAAGAGCAACAAGTTGATACTTGGAGACCCACTGAAGATGAAGTAAAGACTGAAGGATGAAGTTGATACTTCTAATTGATTGAAGATTACTCTGAGAAGCTGAAGCTTACAGGAAGAGAAGACCAAGTTGAGACTGGTAAAGCAAAGAGAGCTTGAGAGCTTAAAGACTAAGTTGATACTTAGGAAGAGGATTCAGTTGAGATTGATGCTGAAGAGCTGAAGCTTGAAGATCAAAGGAAGTTGATACTTACTTTGAAGCTTGGAGATCCTAAAGAAGATCAAGTTGATACTTGTGGTTAATAGTGAAGCCTGAAGGTGGAACTGATTGAGGAGCTGAAGCTTTAAGAAGAAGACTAAGTTGAAACTTATGTTGAAGGGTTGAAACCTGGAGAAGCAAATTGATATTTGTCAAGAGTGATTGAAGTCTGAAGACTGAGTTGCTGTTGTAAGAGCTGAAGCTTGGAGTTGAGAGAGGAGTTGATCTGCTTTCTTCTCTTTTTCTTTGTTGTATTGATGTGTTTTGTTTGACTTGCTTGATGCATTAGGATAAGTCCATATCTAGACTAAGCAGAATCTAGGAGCATGATTGCACTAGAGGTTGAGTTGCTCCCTCTGCTTGTATTGTTACTGTGTGGCTTTGCTTGAGGGTATTCGGTAGAGCCCTGCTCCCTTGCCCATGTGGTTTGTTTGCTTGATAGCATGCCTTTATTTCTTCTGTATGATTGCAGTTTACTGTTGGCTTAATAGCATGTTGTTTACTTTCAGTATGATTACTGTTACTCATTCTGGCTTGAGGTCGAGATGAGCTTGTGGAGGCTGAAGCCCCACACACATTTCCTCCCTCACTTGCATTGCATGCATTTTACTGTTAAGCTGATGCTTTGTCTGTTTTGGTGTATCATTGACATGATCCCTTAGGACTCTCATTTCCTTTGATAAGGAATTGTTGATAGAACTTTAGGTTGAAACCTATGCATGACAACTTCTAGGAGTTCCCTCTTCAAACCTCAACCATAGGATGAATCCTTGGCATGACAACAGTAGGACTTGATAGTCTCCCTCCTAGTTGGGCCTGTTCTCTTCTCATCTCAAAACAGTTTAAGACACAGTAATCATGAATGATTTCTGAGAAAGGATTGTGGGAGAGTTTCTTTTCCATAGTCCGGATGTTTAGTATGGTACCCTTTGGGTGACATGCGACGTATTCACTCTTAGGTCATAGTCTCTAGTGCGATTGAAATTGCAAACACAACAAAAAACACTTCTTTCGTAAAAGACAGGAAATAAAGCGTAGTTTCCCGAACTACGTAAGCTCTGATCTCTCATGCCTGTTGAGAGTACGTAGGCACAATACTGATGTATTGGCGAGCTACCTCCCCCCATAACCCGTCGTAGACCGAACTACGTTGACTCTGATTTCTCATTCTCTGATGAGAATACGTAGGCATAAAGTGCGACGCTTTGCCGAGTCATTTTCTTTTCTTTTAACCCTAGACCTCTAGAATAGATAGAATAACAATCCGTACCAAAAAACAAGCGTGGATCCCGTCGAGTACGACGGACGTGAGGGGTGCTAATACCTTCCTCTTGCGTAACCGACTCCCGAACCCAGACAATGGTTGCGATGACCTTGTCTTTGTTGCACCCTAAAATTTGCTCAACCTTATTCACTTGGTTTAGGTTTCAATATCATTAGCACTTGCATATAGAGTCATGTACCTAGTCTAATCATCTGCATGGCATAGCATAGCAAATCATCCAACAGGGGACCAAGCATTATTCTCATCTCTATGAGCCTATCAAGAGGTTATTATCCTAATTGAATCCCATTCAAGTCATTAGAAAGAATTTGAAGACAGGGAAGTCAATGGGTCAAGCAGTGCATCCATCTCCCATCTGAGGGTATCTGGGGATCATCAAAGAAGTTGTGAGCTGTGGGTTGAGCATGGAGAGTATGTGGGCATCATGGGAGACTTGGAAAGTCATTTGAAGAAGGAGACAAGTCATTGGTATGATCACAAGAGTTGCAGTTGAAGACAGTCAACTAGGGTTTCATCTGGGTCAACCCTGGGTCAACTCCAGGTCAATTGATTGATTGAAAGGCATTAAGGGCTATTGGAAAGATGTGGGGTTCATAATTTGACATGTAAAGAAGGATATGTTGTTGTTCTAAGAAGAAATCAAGAGAAATCAAGGAGAAGAGGAGTTTCTAAATTAGGGTTTTTGTGTAAAATCCCCTAATTTAGGTCAAATTTCCAAGCAAGATAAGTCAAAATGCAAGATTCAAATGGATCCTTGGTCAACATGAAACTTGTATAGGATATCAAGACCTTTAATTTGAGTGGTGGAAGACATCAAGGAGACTTATAGAACTCAAGTTATGGTCCTTGCAAGTTATAGGTCATCTGAGGTATCTGAAATTTTGTCTGTGAAAGTGACTTGAATTCCAAGCAATATTTACCCCTCAAGGCGATTTCAAATGAATTTCTGGTCAACATAAGAATTGTTCCTCATTGTCTTAGATTTCTAGAATGGTATAGTATGCCTTCATATGATTTGTGGAACTCTACTTATGGTCTTGGCAAGCAAAGGGTATTTTGGTCATCTGAGGATTACAGGTCATTCTTAGCCTATGCCTAAAACTCATACAAGGAAGCTTCAAATGAAAAACTTCACAACATCAAAGTTGCTCAAAATGCCATTTTAAGTCTAAAAAAGAAGTCATGGAAGTTTGGAAATGCATGGAATGAGACTTGACCAAAGTTGGTGGAAAATGACCTAAAAAAGGCATATAAGTTGAAAAGGTTGAAATGAAAAATTGGTTTGAAAGATCTACAAATCCAAAATGGGTCATCCAATATACCAAATTGATTCCAAACATCATTTTAGAGACATTGGTTCAGCCACGTTTTTGAGTTAGGAGTTAAAAATTGGACTTGCTTTGTATTTTTGTTGCTTGCATAATAAGGCAAGAAGAGAAAACTTGGCACAAGTGACTTTTCAAGGCAAGGAACTTGGTTTTTTCATACATACCATGACAATAACTCATAAGAGGAGATTTTGACACAAATATGAAAGGAAAGGCATGAGATATGAGATGGATCAAAGTATCATTAAGGGAGAACTTCCATAACTTTCCATCACTTTCTAGAATCATCTAAGATCATTATACAACCTTCTAGATAAGACCATCATCATCTATATAAACACAAGAGTGGCTCCAAAATGTGGTTGGTGATTCATTTGGCAAGGATACATAGTTTCCTCCCATCTTTCCAATTTTGCAAATTGTTCTCAAGCTCTCACTAAATCCCATCAATTCACAAAGTTCTTGATCCTAATCTACTCTACAATCATCCTAGAACTAAAATTCATCAAGATCTGGCTGAGTTGAGTTCATTTTCGTGTGCTGTGACTTTCACCATCAAAAGTGCAAAAGGAGTTCAAGTATCATATTCAGAGCATTGGATCAAAGGTTATTGCATACAGTAGCAAGGATCAAGAGTGTTGATCAAGATCAGAGCATTGGTGGCTGCTGATTCAAGAAGTCTATATCTGTTTTCAAGAATTTGCACCAGGTATGTTTTCCTTCGAATTGGCTAGCATAGTGATCATGGCATAGGATTGTTAGTATATTAGAGACCTAGGTAGTTAGAGGATGAATCCTGGAAAGTTTGGCATTGATTGGTGAAGATTTTCATGCATGCACAAAGAAGGTTTTGATCCGGAACTTGGTGAATATAGTGTGATAATTAGTGTGGATTAGTTTAGAGTGATCATGGAAGTATAGAGTTGGTTCGGTTAGCAAGAATTTGAAGTTTGGTGAGGGTGAATTTTGAGTGTCCATGGAGGTTGTATACCATCGGGTCTGGCATTTGATTAAGTTTCAGCAAAAACTAAGGGTGCAGTTGTCTTCTACGTGAACTTTGGGTTAATTTTGGTGTTTATATCGTGGCCTATCATGGAGAGACGAAGGAGATATGATGGCTGGAATATGGCTGTGTCGAGCACGTGTGCAGGGTTTATTCTGCAAACCCTAGAGTTGATTGAGGAAGACGATCCAATGGCCGTCCGATCATGCCAATTATTTGACTTTCTCATCTCATCCAATGGCTGGCGTTTGAAGTTGAAACGGAGGGAAAAGACCAAGTGGAACGCAGCGTTTCACTTGTTAAAACGCCTGGGCTCTGAATCCAAATTAATATCCCCACCCCCTTTTATATAGGCCCAATGGAATATACTAGGATTTGTTGCTTTTCGCACCGCGAGCTTATTTTTTTTCTTTCTATTTTTCAATTCGTTTTCTGATGCTTCCTGGGCCTAGCGCCAATTTCTAGGCGCACCTCCCATTTTATGGCCCAGCTGAGATTTGAACTAGGCGTGTATGCTATTCAGACCCCCTCCCCTTTTTATTTCATATTTTGTGTTTTTATTTACTTTTATATTTCTCTCATCTTTAAAAAATCATAAAAAAATAGGAAATTTGATATTTTTAATTCCTTCTTTTTGTGGTAGGTCAGTAATTCTGTCTAGAAAAATATGAAAAAATAAAAATGGCATTTTATTTTGTTTTAGTATTTTTCATGCATTTTTCTTGTAAATAGCATTTTATTAAGTTCAGTTTGATACTTAAATTTTGTTAATTTTAGTTTGAATAGATGCTTTACTATTTTTAATCCCTTCTTTTTAGGTTGACTAGTTTAGACATGTATCTTGTATATAAAATTTAGTTCATATTTTTAGAAATTAATTTTAGGAGATTTGAGTAGATGTGAATAGCATGAACAAAATTAGGGTTTAGGTGACAACATAGGTGAATAAGTTCATTTCCCTTAGGAGTTAGAGATTGAATTTTTGGGGTATGGGACTATAGGGGTTAGGGGTAGTTATTAGATCCCTTAGAAAATGTTAGGATTTCCCTACTGCTATTAGTACTATCTGTATTTGCTTGACTGGTGTGGTGTGCCCTCTCTGGGGATTATTACTTGTCTGTGTGGGTATTGGGTTTGCTTGGGGATTGGCAGAGCTGAAGACCTGAGATGATAAAGCCTATTTAAAGATCAGAGACTGAAGACCAACTTCCAGAGTTGATGAGGAGATTCTGTGCTGGCAGCTGTTGAAGTTTATAGGATCTAGGAGTTAGGCAGAGCCCTAGAGTAGTCAACTTGATTCTCAAACATGGAAGGTCTTGACTGCCTCCATTCTTCTCTGTGATGCAGAGTCTCTCTAAGACACTCAACCCCTTCCTTTGGAAGGCTTGGTGCTACTGTCTAGGGGATAGAACTCCTGAGAGAAAATATCCTATGTGTTGTTAGCAGTCTGTTTGCCACCCTTGGTGGTCAACTAATTGCTTAACACCCAATTCACTCTTGTGATTGATCCCTCATCCTGGAGGTTTGAGACTTGAAGAAAAGCCATTGTAGACTGAAGATTGATGACAAAGACCTTGTTTGAAGGCTGTGGAGATGGAGATTGATGCTTGCAGAAGCTTATAGCTGATTGGAGATGACTTGAAGATAGATGTTGATGCAGAGCTGCTGTGGCTGTTTATTTTTGCTATTCATTTCTGATGTATTGATTGGTTTTCTGGACTGTATTGTTTGCTGTTTACCATGTTGGGTTGAAAGTGAATCCTGTTCACTTTTACCTATTGTTTTCTAGGTTCGAGGTTGAGTGGGACTCCCTTGCCTCGCTTGTATTGTTGCATTCATGCATTTTACTGCTTTACTGTATATATCTGCTATTGTTTCTGTTTCCGTCTATTCCCTTAGGATCTCTGTTTCTCTCTGCGCAAGAGAGGAGCATGATAGACACTAGGTCTTAACCCATGCATGATAACACTAGGTTAGTTTAATTCCCTTCGCAACCGTAGGTTAGAGTTCTGTCTCTTCTTTCTCAAAACAAACAGAAAAACATAATAAAGATTTCAAACACAATAAAAGACACTTCTTTCGTAAAAGAATGTGAACTCATCAAAACGTCATTTTTGTCCGCTTGGACCGGTAATCAGAAAAACCTTTTTTTCAGAAGGAATAAAAACAATCAAGACAGACTTGTGTCGTGCGTAGCCCGAACTACGTTTGCTCTGATCTTTCATGCCGTATGAAAGTACGTAGGCATAGGATGCGATATCCTAGCGAGCAACCTTCCCCTCCTTTCCCGTAGGTAGGCGAACTACGTTGACTCTGATTTCTCGTTCCAGACGGGAATACGTAGGCATAAAGTGTGATACTTTGCCGAGTCATTTTCTTTTCTTTTTTTAACCCTGACCTTTAGAGTAGATAGAGATAAAAATCCATACCCGAAAACAAGCGTGGATCCCGTCGAGTACGACGGACGTGAGGGGTGCTAGTACCTTCCCCTTGCGTAACCGACTCCCGAATCCAGGTTTTGGTTGCGACGACCATACCTTTCCCGTGTTGTGCGAGGTTTACTCTGAGCGTTTCCTTTCCCTCCCGTGGGATCAATAACGCACGGTGGCGACTCTTCTGTTCAGCCGGCGCCGATTTTCACAGTAGCGACAGCTGACGACTCTGCTGGGGATCCAACGTCCCCTGGCTGCTAAGGACCGCGATAGTTCTTATGCATTTGGGATCCAACGTCCCTTAAGAGAGTCAATCCTAACGCTTGTTTTCCCGTCGAGGATTTTGTATGGATTTATATTTCTGACCTTTATTTTCAGCATTATATATATTGATCATTATTGCTGTATTGGTTTGTGACGGGTGTTCTGATATTGAGAGATAAGCCGGACCTGGGCTTGAGTGCACCTAGAATTAGAGTGGAAAGTAGTGGGCGCCCGCTTGCTTTGCTTGCCTTGGTGTCCCGCAAAATCCACACTCGGACGAGGTTCCTCTGGTTGGCCTCCTGCCCCTTCCTTTGGTTGGCATGGGTTGCTGGTTAGTTGAATTGTCGATTCTGGGGACCGATCATTTGGAAGTTGGCTAAGTGAGGCCTCTTCAGGATTTGATGATGCCACTCCTTCTGGGAATCGTATCATCAACCCTGAAAGTCTGTGACGCCGACGACCGCATAGGATGCCATACCTTTGTCAGTTACTAGGACATCCACCTGTGAGAGGGTTTGGGGTTATGCAGGTAACTAGACCTTCAGATACCGATTATTTCTTGATCAGAGATCTTGAGTATTTATGGAGATTTTTGAGGTCTGTCAGAGACCAGTTGGAGAGTTCTGAGGTCTGTCAGAGACCAGTTGGAGAGTTCTGAGGTCTGTCAGAGACCATTTGGAGAGTTCTGAGGTCTGTCAGAGACCAGTTGGAGATATGATTTGAGGTCTACCAGAGACCAGTTGGAGTTATGGTTTGCGGTCCGTCAGAGACCATTGTTGGAGCTTTGTTTTAGGTCTATCTGAGACCAGGGTTTGAGAACTTCTAAAGAGTCTACCTGGGACTTCTTGATATGGTTCAGGCTATTCAACTACGGCAGTTGGTCCCTGTTGCATGTTACTTGCATTGCATTGTTTGCATACTCATCATCATTGCATCCCACTAACGTGTGTCTGTGCTGCAGGTGCATTTGCATTTCCCTAGTTCCAGTGTCCGGATTTCTGAGTGATTGGTCATGGCCAGCTTAAGGAGGACAGTTGCTTACAAATTGCCTACTCCTGATGTTGTTCCCCTGCTTGGGCTGATCTCTCTGGCTGATGAGGATGTTCGTAGGAGCTTCGGAATGAGCTATGGAAGATTATTGAGATTGGTGCGCAAACCCACGGAGATGGAGCTAGATGGGCTGTATGCCTTGATGCAATTCTATGATCCCGTATTGAGATGTTTTACGTTTGCTGATTTTATTCTGGGGCCTACCATTGAAGAGTATGTGGAATTTACTGAGCTACCAGTGCAGAACAAGGTTCCATTCATTCATTCCGGCGCTAAGCCCAAGCCGGAGGACTTGGCAAAAGCTTTGCATATGGATGCTTCTGAACTGTTGACTACTGTTTCCCGTGGAGTTCCAGGCTTCTCGCTCCAGTTCTTGATTGGTAAAGCCCAGGAGTACGCTAAGAGCGGGTGCTGGATTGCCTTCAATGCTGTGTTGGCTCTGTGCATTTATGGCATAATTTTGTTTCCCAATGTACCAGATTTTGTGGACTTCGACGCCTTCTACTTGTTTGCCGCTGGTAATCCTGTACCTACCTTGCTCGGAGATTTTTACCACTCACTGCATTACAAGAATGAGAAGGGAAGAGGGAAGAATGTTCATTTCTGTGTACCATTGCTGGGTATGTGGTTTGAGAGCCACCTTCCTAAGAGAAGATCTGTCATAGAGACTGCAGTCCCAGTTGGCTGGCCGGAGCGCCTGATGAGACTATCTTCTGAAGACGTTGAATGGTTTGATAGAGATCTGCTGGGATCTGAGCTTATCTTCAGTTGTTCTGGGTACCCTAATGTTCCGTTGATAGGTAGAAAAGGGTGTATCAATTACAACCCATCTCTGTTTATCCGTCAGTTCGGATATACGCTGAAGAACCCACCAAAGGAGGAAGAAGTACAGGAATCTCTGTACTTCACCGGCGATTTGAAGGGAGAGTTATTAGCCAAGCTGCAGCATGCCTGGACGCGCATTAACCGAAGAGGGAAGCCGTTGTTAGGGAAAAATGACTGTCAGGCTTATGCACCATACAGAGTTTGGATCCAGGAGAGAGCAAGTCAATTGCGGATGCCATTTCCAGATGCACCAGTCCTTGTTCCTATTCCGGTAGCAGAGCCAACTACTGTTTCTAGGGAGGCCTACGAGCAAGTTGTGAAAGAAAAAGAAGCCTTGATGAAGATCAATGAAGGGCTAGAGCAAGAGCTAGCTCAGGTACGCAGTGAGAAAAACAAGGCCGTGCATGCTTTCCAACAGCAGATTGAGCTAGTAAACAGGCTAGGGGATGAGTTGACTGAGGAGAAGAAGAAGCGCGAACGTCTGGGGAAAGAGTTCAGAAGCTCCCATGACATGCTGGAATCCAAAAAGAAGGCGCTCGACGCAGCACACCGGGAGATCTCTTCTTGCAATAAGACTTGGAATGCTACGCTCACCAACAATAAGAAGAGGGAAGATAAGTTGAAGCAGCAAATTTCCAACCTCGAAGAGCAGCTGAAGGCTAGCATCAATAAGTGTGAAGAAGAAGTGATGACCCGGTATAGTCTCCAGAATGCACTAAACAAGGCCATCAAAGGCAGGGACGAAGCTGTGTCTCAGAAGCGGAAGTTAGAGGATCGCTTCGGAGAAGGGGCATGGGAGGAAACTGCCGGTGACGTGCGCCGTGTGCTCAAACGAAGAAACCAACTTGTTGAAGGGCTGCTTACCAGACCAGGTCATCCAGAGACCAAGAAGTTAATAGAAGAGTACCAGACTTATGGGAGTGCTTGATCATTTCATGTCTTAACTTGTATGCTTTATTTGCATAGTGCTGACCATCACCAGGATTTTTGGTTGGGGTCATGCCTTTCTTTGTACTCAGTGATATTGTATTCTTGGCTTATTCGTTTCTCCGCAATATATGAGGCTTTCTGTGATTCAACTCCGATCTTTGTATTGCTAGCACTGTCACTGCACCGGCACCTTCACACTAGAATCGGGGAATGAATTTCCCTAATGCACAGACACACACATTGCATTGCATTCATATTCATATTGCATTACAGGTAATCATCGGATGATATCTTATTTCCTGCTCTGTACCAGGTATTTTCAGGATTGCAGATCAGCACCCGCACCGCTATTCCACTCACACCAACTGTCGAAGAATCATGGATCAAATGCAGAACGAGATGCAAGATATGCGCGAGAAGCTAGCACTCTTTATGCAGGCCACAGCTTGGGCTTTACCGACTTCGATTTGACCCCGAAGGGGAGAGATCATAATATGGCGCTACACGTATCTGTTGAGTGTAGAGAATCAGTAATGTCGCATGTATTGGTCGATACCGGATCATCCTTAAACGTGTTTCCCAAGAAAGCGATGATGAAGCTAGATGTCAGAGGGATCCTGTGCACGCCTAGTGACTTGGTAGTCAGAGCGTTTGATGGCACGCGGAGAACAGTTTTCGGATCGATAACGTTGCCTCTACAGGTGGGGCCGGAGGTGTTTGCGACGGAGTTTTATATCATGGATATACAGCCTGCATATAGCTGCTTGCTCGGAATACCCTGGATTCATGGGGCTGAGGCAGTCACGTCTACCCTGCATCAAAAGTTGAAGTACATGGTGGGGGACAGTGTGGTCACCGTATGCGGACAAGAAGACATCCTGGTCAGCCATCTGTCGTCATTTAAATATGTGGAGGTCGATGGAGAGATCCACGAAACACCCTGCCAGGCATTTGAAGGGTTGCGTATCAAGGACAAAGGTCCCGGGCCGAGCAAAGCATCGGAGATAGCCGTCTCGTCGTATAAAGAAGCTCAAGCTCTGGTGGAGGCAGGAGAAGCAAAGGGCTGGGGCAAAGTGCTGGATATTCCTGTGAAGATGGACCGGTTCGGGCTAGGATACCAACCGTCGTCGTCAACACCTGCTGTGGGAGCACCCCGTTTCAGAGGGCCAATAACCATCTCTGCCAGTGGAGTATGTCATGGAACCATCAACGCTGCTTCAGAGTCTGATGAAGGAGACAACGACTGTGATATGGATGCCTGGATTCAGCCAAGCACGCCAGGACAGGGACTGTGCAACTGGTCTATTCAGGAGCTTGTCCCTGTGACTCTTAAACAATAATGCTTTGTTTTATTAATTGTTGAACAATCTGATGTCCTGCCCGGGGCATGATTTGCTTAGGGTTGTGCTGTTATGAACATTGCGTGTTTATCATTAAATAAAAGGCGTTTCTCATGTGCAAATATTGCGATCCCTGTTTTTCTTGTTTTATATTTTTCAATAAAATGGCAACGTGGTTATTCGCTTTATACGCATTTTGAAGCATTTAACCATTCTTTTGCAGGATAACATTTTCAGATGACATCCTTGAACCACCTATGACTCGTCCCGACTTTGAGCACCGGGTATTTCAGGCCGAAGAAGAGGTTGTCGAAGATAGTGACGTTCCTGAAGAACTGCATTGGTTGGTGAAGCAAGAGGAAAGAGTCATTCTGCCTCACGAAGAGGTCATCGAAATTATCAACTTAGGGTCGGAAGGGGTCGAGAAGAATATTCGTATCGGAGCCGCGCTGCAGAGCGATATCAAGCGGAGACTGGTTGAAATGCTCCGAGAGTATAACGATGTGTTCGCTTGGTCGTATGAAGATATGCCAGGGCTCGATACAGATATGGTTGTGCACCATCTGCCATTGAAAGAAGAATGCCCACCGGTCAAACAAAAGCTTCGCAGAACTGGACCAGATATGGCAGTGAAGATCAAAGAGGAAGTTCAAAAACAGTGGGATGCTGGTTTCCTGGCTGTGACAAAATATCCCTCATGGGTTGCTAACATCGTACCAGTGTCAAAGAAAGATGGCAAGGTTCGAATGTGCGTGGATTATAGGGATTTGAATAAAGCAAGCCCAAAGGATGATTTTCCACTTCCTCATATCGATGTGCTAGTTGATAATACTGCTCAATACTCCGTATTCTCCTTCATGGATAGCTTTTCAGGCTATAATCAGATTAAAATGGCGCCAGAGGACATGGAGAAGACTACTTTCATAACGCCTTGGGGAACATTTTGCTACAAGGTGATGCCCTTTGGCTTGAAGAATGCTGGGGCAACGTATCAGCGTGCGATGACGACTCTTTTTCATGATATGATGCATAAAGAGATCGAAGTTTATGTTGACGATATGATTGCCAAATCCCAGACGGAGGAAGAGCATCTGGTGAATCTGCTGAAGTTATTTAAAAGGCTTAGGAAGTTCAGGCTGAGACTGAACCCTAACAAATGCACCTTCGGGGTGAGATCGGGTAAACTGCTGGGGTTTATCGTAAGCGAAAAAGGAATAGAGGTCGATCCAGCTAAAATAAAAGCGATACAAGAAATGCCGACGCCTAAAACAGAGAAAGAGGTGCGCGGGTTTTTAGGGAGGTTGAACTACATTGCTAGGTTTATCTCTCACCTAACTGCCACGTATGAACCATTATTCAAGCTGTTGAAGAAAGATCAAGCTGTAGCGTGGAACGAAAATTGTCAAAAGGCGTTCGATAAAATAAAGCAGTATTTGCAGGAGCCTCCTATTTTGATACCCCCGGTGGCAGGGAGACCCTTGATCATGTATTTGACAGTTCTTGAGGGAAGCATGGGTTGTGTTCTCGGTCAACACGATGAGACAGGAAGAAAAGAGCATGCGATCTACTACTTGAGTAAGAAATTTACAGATTGTGAATCTCGATACTCGATGCTGGAGAAAACTTGTTGCGCGCTAGCCTGGGCCGCCAAGCGTTTGAGGCAATACATGCTGAATCATACAACCATGCTCATCTCGAAGATGGACCCTATCAAATATGTATTTGAAAAGCAGGCGCTATCAGGGAGAATTGCCCGTTGGCAGATGGTCTTGACTGAATATGACATCCAATATGTCTCGCAAAAGGCTATAAAGGGGAGTGTATTGTCTGAGTATCTGGCGGAGCAGCCTATTGAAGATTACCAATCGATGAGGTTTGATTTTCCTGACGAGGATATCATGTACCTAAAGATGAAAGATTGTGAAGAACCGTTGCCAGACGAAGGACCAGAGTTGGGTTCCAAGTGGAAGATGATTTTTGACGGAGCTGTGAACGCTTACGGTAGCGGAATAGGGGCAATCATCACTACTCCACACGGGTCGCACATCCCGTTTACTGCTCGATTGACCTTTGCAGTTACCAATAATGAGGCCGAATACGTAGCTTGTATCATGGGGCTTGAAGAAGCCATTGATTTGCGAGTCAAGCATCTAGACGTATACGGAGACTCAGCTCTAGTGGTGAATCAGATAAAAGGGGAATGGGAGACACGTCAGCCCAATTTGATACATTACATGAATTATGCAAGGAGATTGTTGCCTTTCTTCGACAAGGTTGAATTACATCATGTACCGCGAGCAGAGAATCAGATGGCTGACGCCCTAGCCACTTTGTCTTCCATGTACAAAGTTAACTTCTGGAACGAGGCTCCCAGAATCATTATCTCTCGGCTTGATAGGCCTGCCTTCGTATTTGCTATTGACGAGGCATCCGACGATAAACCGTGGTATTTCGATATCCTTAATTTCCTGAAGAATAAAGAGTATCCGGCTGGGGCATCCAGTCAAGATCAGAAGACTCTCAGGAGATTAGCGGGTAACTTCTATTTGAATCTGGATGGTGTCTTATACAGAAGAAACCACGATTTGGTGCTGTTGCGTTGTGTAGATGAAAGAGAGGCAAAGCTGCTCATGGAGGAAATACATGAAGGAAACTTTGGTACGCATGCTGGTGGGCATGCTATGACGAGAAAGCTGCTGTGGGCAGGTTACTTTTGGCTGACTATGGAAACTGATTGTTTTAAGTTTGCGAGAAAGTGCCACAAGTGCCAAATCTATGCTGATAAGATTCATGTGCCTCCGAGTCCTCTGAATGTGATGTCATCGCCATGGCCATTCTCGATGTGGGGAATCGATATGATTGGAAAGATCGAGCCGACGGCTTCTAATGGGCACCGGTTCATTCTAGTAGCAATCGATTATTTCACCAAGTGGGTAGAAGCGGTGTCTTACGCAAATGTAACTAAGCAAGTGGTGGCCAGATTCATCAAGAGAGATATCATTTGCCGATATGGGATCCCCGAACGGATAATCACTGACAACGGTTCAAACCTAAACAACAAAATGATGAAGGAGCTCTACCAGAATTTCAAGATCGAACATCACAATTCCTCCCCTTACCGACCCAAGATGAATGGCGCTGTCGAAGCGGCTAATAAGAATATCAATAAGATCGTTCAGAAGATGGTGGTGACCTATAAGGATTGACACGAGATGCTGCCTTTTGCTTTGCACGGTTATCGTACGACGGTACGCACATCAACCGGGGCAACCCCGTTCTCGTTAGTATACGGAATGGAAGCAGTACTACCACTGGAAGTGGAGATCCCTTCTCTGAGGGTATTGCGAGATGTTCAACTAGATGAGGCAGAATGGGTGAAAGACAGGTTGAACCAATTGAGTTTGATGGATGAGAAGAGGCTAGCTTCTCTAGCATACGGTCGTTTGTACCAGAGCCGAATGAAGAAAGCATATGATAAGAAGATACATCCGCGGAGCTTTCAGACGGGCGACCTTGTGCTAAAAAGGATTCTCCCGCCGCAGGCAGATCACAGGGGCAAGTGGACCCCCAACTACGAAGGGCCATACGTGGTTAAGAAAGTCTTTTCAGGAGGGGCGTTATTGTTGTCCACCATGGACGGTGAAGACTTTACGTCGCCTGTAAATTCGGACGCAGTTAAAAAATACTTTGCTTAAAATTGACCCGCTGGACAGAAAAAAGAGAGTCCAGGCAAAAATGGGGCATCCTGGCGAACCAAAAACAGAATGAAAGGTTCGGGCAAAAGTTAGGGATAAAATTGAAAAAATGTACACCCGGGAAGTTGAAAACCTACACTGGGCGGCTTCGGCAAAAAGGGGTATCCCGGTGAACTGAAAACCCGTAAAGGGCGGTTCACGCAAAAGTTAGGGATTTGAAAAGCAAATGACTGCGGTCCGAATTTGATACTGCATTGAGCATTGGTGCGGGAGAATATACCTGAGGGGTCGATTATCAGATACAATCTCTTCGGACGTGTGGATACCGGGAAAACATTAGAGTCGGACGAGTCATAGGAGGATCAGTTCGTGGTGTTCGTCTGCATCTCGTTGCCGACATGTGTACAAATTTAATTTGTCAAAATATTTACGCTTCTTGTGCATACTTGTATATTTTCTTTGTGTAGCTTCCTCTTTCCAGGAGTTACATCCCGTGTACAAAACTCCGTCCATTCAGGGGCCCAATCAATAAAATATTTTATTCAGTACTTGATGCTGGTTCTTTACTGTTTTGTGCATGACAAAGCGCCTAAGTTTACTGAAACTAGCATGTGTATAACATCGCTGGCCCTTGCCAACAATTGCTAAAACTTTGAATTAATTAAAAATGACGTCACTAACCTGAATCGATTTGGTTGCATAGGCTTGTCTTGTCTTGTTTGTGTTGTTGCAGGTTTCATAGCCGTACGAGGAAGACGATCAAAAGATTGCAGTAACGAAAGACTCGACCCCCACGCATGTCATGCATGTTCTTCCTGAAGAAGGATCGAATTCCCCAGCTAGTCGTAGCTTATTCAAAGGATATTCTCCAGCAAAGTCGTTTATCCTCAGCAGAGTTTGGCGATTCCAAGATTATAAGGCTGTATTCAGACAGTGTATCTCAAGCAGAGTGGGTTAATATTTGTGGGCTGTATTCCGACAAGTTCACCTTTCCCCACAGAGTCAGCTACTCTTCCCCAGCGGAGTTCTCTTTTCAGTCAGTATTTTCATTCCTCCTAGTGGAACTCGAAGATTAAGACTCTCCCCGGCAGAGTTGGCCGTGTGTCCTGGCATTTATTTCGTCGGAACACCGTGTGATATCCGTTCACTTTCCGGCAGAAGTATAATCATACTAGACGCATCCGCCACTCCCCAGCAGAGTTGTATTCCCCAGCAGGATGTTACTTCAATGAGGCGCTCGGTTCAAGTTCCCAATTTCCCAGCTGAGTCGACTTCACTCTTCCAACATTTATTTTGCTGGAATAATTTTGTAGCATCTGGCTATCCCCAGCGAAGTAGGCATTGTCTTCGGCATTTATTTTGCTGGATCAGTTCCTGTACCTCAGCAGTTCGGGTCTGCATTTGCATTGGCATACAGTGTCATACTTGCATCCACCAAAATAAAAGCGTAGCGTTTCCATGTCGAATGGAGCATTGCATCGTTGCCAAACATACGCATTTTTGAAACATAAACTAGGTTGGCTAACTGTTTGTTTCAAGTATTGTTTCTCTCGCAGGTAGAGAGAGCTCTTGCTCAAATGAAGTATCAAGCATTCGAGGTCTTGACGTGAGACATTCAATGAAGTGTCAGCTTTGGCATTATTCCCCACAGAGTTATCATGATGAAGTTTTCTTTGTGAATTTCTCGTGTTTTCCCCGCCAGAGTGAGTAGGTAAATTTCTCCTCATTCCCAAGCAGAGTTGTTTGTCATCAACGGGTTTCAGGGATCAGAATTTCAGAGGCCACCGCCGGTTATCAGAGCAGGCGTCCGGTAGTCTGGTTTCCAAATATCCCCAGTAGAGTCCGCCTCAAAGTTGCTGTAACGTCAGTGATAAGAAGTTTGTGGACCCATGGAAAGATGAGTCCTGGCGTGGACAATTTTCTTGACAGGTTTCTTTGTGCTAGAAAAGTGGGGGTCCTAACGGGGACAGATTGATTTCCTCAGTTGACGAAGGTGTTAGTCCTAGCATGGACGGGTTCGATTTTTCAGAATTGTTGGAATGTGGAGTCCTGACGTGGACATTTCTTCCAGGTGACGATATGTGTTAGTCCTGACGTGGACTGATTCCAGTTCTCGGTGTTGATTGAGGGTGAAGTCCTGACATGGACGAAGTTGGTTACTCTTCGTGATTGGTGTCCTGACGTGGATAAGTTTGCAGTTCTTTGTGATGACAAGACGCGAGAGTCCTGACATGGACAAATTTATCCTTCTTCGTGTTGTTGGCAAAGTATGAGTCCTGACGTGGATATTTCCCCAGCAAGTCGAGGACGCGCAAGTCCTGACGTGGACAGGTTCTATTACTTCAGCAGGTGGAGATGTGAGTCCTGACGTGGACAAGTTTTTATCCTCAGCAAGTCAAGAGGTGAGTCCTGACATGGACAAAGCAAGACGTTACGGTTTCCTTGCGTGGAAAGATTGGAGTCCTTACGTGGACAAAGCAAGGTGAAAGTTGAGTCCTTACATGGACAAATCTAAAGAGAAGGTATTCCTAACGTGGAAGAGTTTAGTCCTAACGTGGACAGATACAAAGATTTATTCCTTACGTGGAAAGATTGAGTCCTTACGCGGACATATCAGACTGGAGTCCTTACGTGGACAGATGAAGAAGTATTCCTTACGTGGAAAAATGGGAGTCCTTACGTGGACAAATCAAGAAGATTATTATTCCTAACGTGGAAAAGTGGGTCCTAACGTGGACGATGTAGTCCTGACGTGGACGATGTATTCCCGACGTGGACAAAGTTATTCCTTACGTGGAAAGAGAAGCTTCAGTTCCTTACGTGGAAAAGCAAGTTCAGTCCTGACGTGGACAGACTCAGAAAAGACGAGTTGGTTTCCTTACGTGGAAAGATTTATTCCTTACGTGGAAAGAGATTGATTCCTTACGTGGAAAAGAAGATGTATTCCTTACGTGGAAGAGTTTAGTCCTGACGTGGGCGTATCCAGACGAGGGTATAGTCCTAACATGGACGGTGTTATTCCTAATGTGGGAGAGTTTATTCCTAACGTGGACGATTTATTTCTGATGAGAGGCAGACGAGCCATCCCCCATGAAGCTGTCGAGATTTTTCCTAACGTGGACGAGTTTAGATTGAGGGTGCTTTGTGTTGACGACACAGGAGTCCTAACATGGACAAGCAAAGTTTTATTCTTGCAATAAGAGAAGCTTTTCAGGCTGATGAAAATAATCCCCAAGCAGTGGTGTAGTTCATGTCTGCGGTTGGCAAATTTCTGGGTTCTTAGTATTCAACCGTCTCGTACCGCGAATGTCTGAAGGCTCCGGGCTCTTCACCCAATCGGGTCCAAGTCGCTTGAATAGGGGCAGCTGTTGCACCCTAAAATTTGCTCAACCTTATTCACTTGGTTTAGGTTTCAATATCATTAGCACTTGCATATAGAGTCATGTACCTAGTCTAATCGTCTGCATGGCATAGCATAGCAAATCATCCAACAGGGGACCAAGCATTATTCTCATCTCTATGAGCCTATCAAGAGGTTATTATCCTAATTCAATCCCATTTAAGTCATCAGAAAGAATTTGAAGACTGGGAAGTCAATGGGTCAAGCAGTGCATCCATCTCCCATCTGAGGGTATCTGGGGATCATCAAAGAAGTTGTGAGCTGTGGGCTGAGCATGGAGAGTATGTGGGCATCATGGGAGACTTGGAAAGTCATTTTAAGAAGGAGACAAATCATTGGTATGATCACAAGAGTTGCAGTTGAAGACAGTCAACTTGGGTTTCATCTGGGTCAACCCTGGGTCAACTCCAGGTCAATTGATTGATTGAAAGGCATTAAGGGCTATTGGAAAGATGTGGGGTTCATCATTTTACATGTAAATAAGGATATGTTGTTGTGATAAGAAGAAATCAAGAGAAATCAAGGAGAAGCGGAGTTTCTAAATTAGGGTTTTTGTGTAAAATCCCCTAATTTAGGTCAAATTTCCAAGCAAGATAAGTCAAAATGAAAGATTCAAATGGATCCTTGGTCAACATGAAACTTGTAGAGGATATCAAGACCTTTAATTTGAGTGGTGGAAGACATCAAGGAGACTTATAGAACTCAAGTTATGGTCCTTGCAAGTTATAGGTCATCTGAGGTATCTGAAATTTTGTCTGTGAAAGTGACTTGACTTCCAAGCAATTTTTACCCCTCAAGGAAATTTCAAATGAATTTCTGGTCAACATAAGAATTGTTCCTAATTGTCTTAGATTTCTAGAATGGTATAGTATGCCTTCATATGATTTGTGGAACTCTACTTATGGTCTTGGCAAGCAAAGGGTATTTTGGTCATCTGAGGATTACAGGTCATTCTTAGCCTATGCCTAAAACTCATACAAGGAAGCTTCAAATGAAAAACTTCACAACATCAAAGTTGCTCAAAATTCCATTTTAAGTCTAGAAAAGAAGTCATGGAAGTTTGGAAATGCATGGAATGAGACTTGACCAAAGTTGGTGGAAAATGACCTAAAAAAGGCATATAAGTTGAAAAAGTTGAAATGAAAAATTGGTTTGAAAGATCTACAAATCCAAAATGGGTCATCCAATATACCAAATTGATTCCAAACATCATTTTAGAGACATTGGTTCAGCCACTTTTTTGAGTTAGGAGTTAAAAATTGGACTTGCTTTGTATTTTTGTTGCTTGCATAATAAGGCAAGAAGAGAAAACTTGGCACAAGTGACTTTTCAAGGCAAGGAACTTGGTTTTTTCATACATACCATGACAATAACTCATAAGAGGAGATTTTGACACAAATATGAAAGGAAAGGCATGAGATATGAGATGGATCAAAGTATCATTAAGGGAGAACTTCCATAACTTTCCATCACTTTCTAGAATCATCTAAGATCATTCTACAACCTTCTAGATCAGGCCATCATCATCTATATAAACACAAGAGTGGCTCCAAAATGTGGTTGGTGATTCATTTGGCAAGGATACATAGTTTCCTCCCATCTTTCCAATTTTGCAAATTGTTCTCAAGCTCTCACTAAATCCCATCAATTCACAAAGTTCTTGATCCTAATCTACTCTACAATCATCCTAGAACTAAAATTCATCAAGATCTGGCTGAGTTGAGTTCATTTTCGTGTGTTGTGACTTTCACCATCAAAAGTGCAAAAGGAGTTCAAGTATCATATTCAGAGCATTGGATCAAAGGTTATTGCATACAGTAGCAAGGATCAAGAGTGTTGATCAAGATCAGAGCATTGGTGGCTGCTGATTCAAGAAGTCTATATCTGTTTTCAAGAATTTGCACCAGGTATGTTTTCCTTCGAATTGGCTAGTGTAATGATCATGGCATAGGATTGTTAGTATATTAGAGACCTAGGTAGTTAGAGGATGAATCCTGGAAAGTTTGGCATTGATTGGTGAAGATTTTCATGCATGCACAAAGAAGGTTTTGATCCAGAACTTGGTGAATATAGTGTGATAATTAGTGTGGATTAGTTTAGAGTGATCATGGAAGTATAGAGTTGGTTCTGTTAGCAAGAATTTGAAGTTTGGTGAGGGTGAATTTTGAGTGTCCATGGAGGTTGTATACCATCGGGTCTGGCATTTGATTAAGTTTCAGCAAAAACTAAGGGTGCAGTTGTCTTCTACGTGAACTTTGGGTTAATTTTGGTGTTTATATCGTGGCCTATCATGGAGAGACGAAGGAGATATGATGGCTGGAATATGGCTGTGTCGAGCACGTGTGCAGGGTTTATTCTGCAAACCCTAGAGTTGATTGAGGAAGACGATCCAATGGCCGTCCGATCATGCCAATTATTTGACTTTCTCATCTCATCCAATGGCTGGCGTTTGAAGTTGAAACGGAGGGAAAAGACCAAGTGGAACGCAGCATTTCACTTGTTAAAACGTGTGGGCTCTGAATCCAAATTAATATCCCCACCCCCTTTTATATAGGCCCAATGGAATATACTAGGATTTGTTACTTTTCGCACCGCGAGCTTATTTTTTTTCTTTCTATTTTTCAATTCGTTTTTTGATGCTTCCTGGGCCTAGCGCCAATTGCTAGGCGCACCTCCCATTTTATGGCCCAGCTGAGATTTGAACTAGGCGTGTATGCTATTCAGACCCCCTCCCCTTTTTATTTCATATTTTGTGTTTTTATTTTCTTTTATATTTCTCTCATCTTTAAAAAATCATAAAAAATAGGAAATTTGATATTTTTAATTCCTTCTTTTTGTGGTAGGTCAGTAGTTCTGTCTAGAAAAGTATGAAAAAATAAAAATGGCATTTTATTTTGTTTTAGTATTTTTCATGCATTTTTCTTGTAAATAGCATTTTATTAAGTTCAGTTTGATACTTAAATTTTGTTAATTTTAGTTTGAATAGATGCTTTACTATTTTTAATCCCTTATTTTTAGGTTGACTAGTTTAGACATGTATCTTGTATATAAAATTTAGTTCATATTTTTAGAAATTAATTTTAGGAGATTTGAGTAGATGTGAATAGCATGAACAAAATTAGGGTTTAGGTGACAACATAGGTGAATAAGTTCATTTCCCTTAGGAGTTAGAGATTGAATTTTTGGGGTATGGGACTATAGGGGTTAGGGGTAGTTATTAGATCCCTTAGAAAATGTTAGGATTCCCCTACTGCTATTAGTACTATCTGTATTTGCTTGACTGGTGTGGTGTGCCCTCTCTGAGGATTATTACTTGTCTGTGTGGGTATTGGGTTTGCTTGGGGATTGGCAGAGCTGAAAACCTGAGATGATGAAGCCCATTTGAAAATCAGAGACTGAAGACCAACTTCCAGAGTTGATGAGGAGATTCTGTGCTGGTAGCTGTTGAAGTTTATAGGATCTAGGAGTTAGGCAGAGCCCTAGAGTAGTCAACTTGATTCTCAAACATGGAAGGTCTTGACTGCCTCCATTCTTCTCTGTGATGCAGAGTCTCTCTAAGACACTCAACCCCTTCCTTTGGAAGGCTTGGTGCTACTGTCTAGGGGATAGAACTCCTGAGAGAAAATATCCTATGTGTTGTTAGCAGTCTGTTTGCCACCCTTGGTGGTCAACTAATTGCTTAACACCCAATTCACTCTTGTGATTGATCCCTCATCCTGGAGGTTTGAGACTTGAAGAAAAGCCATTGTAGACTGAAGATTGATGACAAAGACCTTGTTTGAAGGCTGTGGAGATGGAGATTGATGCTTGCAGAAGCTTATAGCTGATTGGAGATGACTTGAAGATAGATGTTGATGCAGAGCTGTTGTGGCTGTTTATTTTTGCTATTCATTTATGATGTATTGATTGGTTTTCTGGACTGTATTGTTTGCTGTTTACCATGTTGGGTTGAAAGTGAATCCTGTTCACTTTTACCTATTGTTTTCTAGGTTCGAGGTTGAGTGGGACTCCCTTGCCTCGCTTGTATTGTTGCATTCATGCATTTTACTGCTTTACTGTATATATCTGCTATTGTTTCTATTTCCGTCTATTCCCTTAGGATCTCTGTTTCTCTCTGCGCAAGAGAGGAGCATGATAGACACTAGGTCTTAACCCATGCATGATAACACTAGGTTAGTTTAATTCCCTTCGCAACCGTAGGTTAGAGTTTTGTCTCTTATTTCTCAAAACAAACAGAAAAACACAATAAAGATTTCAAACACAATAAAAGACACTTCTTTCGTAAAAGAATGTGAACTCATCAAAACGTCATTTTTGTCCGCTTGGACCGGTAATCAGAAAAACCTTTTTTTCAGAAGGAATAAAAACAATCAAGACAGACTTGTTTCGTGCGTAGCCCGAACTACGTTTTCTCTGATCTTTCATGCCGTATGAAAGTACGTAGGCATAGGATGCGATATCCTAGCGAGCAACCTTCCCCTGCTTTCCCGTAGGTAGGCGAACTACGTTGACTCTGATTTCTCGTTCCAGACGGGAATACGTAGGCATAAAGTGCGATACTTTGTCGAGTCATTTTCTTTTCTTTTTTTAACCCTGACCTTTAGAGTAGATAGAGATAACAATCCATACCCGAAAACAAGCGTGGATCCCGTCGAGTACGACGGACGTGAGGGGTGCTAGTACCTTCCCCTTGCATAACCGACTCCCGAATCCAGGTTTTGGTTGCGACGACCATACCTTTCCCGTGTTGTGCGAGGTTTACTCTGAGCGTTTCCTTTCCCTCCCGTGGGATCAATAACGCACGGTGGCGACTCTTCTGTTCAGCCGGCGCCGATTTTCGCAGTAGCGACAGTCTTATACCCTTTTCGTCAGGTTTCTCCGATTGTTTCCTTTCCCACTCCGAGGGATAAATAACGTACGATGGCGACTCTTCTGTCATAGCCGGCGCCGATTTTCGCAGTAGCGACAGCTGGCGACTCTTCTGGGGAATCTCAGTTCTCTAAGCGAGTCTTGTCTTGGATTCTCTTCCTAGCTGTCTGGGTCATCCCCAGCAGCTGGCGACTCTGCTGGGGAATTGGACCCAGAATCTCTGGTTCTCCGGTTCTCCTATGCGAGTCAATCCTAGCGCTTGTATGATTACTTGTTGGGTTGCGTTTATTTATCGCATTTTACTTCTCGCCTTCTATTTCCTGCATTTTATTTTCAGTATGATATGATTATCTGTGCTGTTGGGGGAGGGGCATTCTGATGAGTGAGAGGCCAGACCCAGGCTTGAGTACACATATAGATTTAGAGAGAGAGTAGTGGTTAGCCTGCTTGCTTAGCTCGCACCAGCTAGCCGCGAAATCTCACTCGGACGAGATTCTCTTTGATGCTTCTTGCCTGGCCCTTAGGGCTCGACAAGTTGTCTGACCCGAGGATTGTCGACTCTGGGAACCTATCAATTGGGATTCAGCTAAGTGAGGCCTCTTCAAGGGATGATGATGCCACACCTTCTGGGTATCGTATCGTCACCTTTGAAAGTCTGTGACGCTGATACCGCATAGGATGCCGAACCTGATTCAGTTTAGGTCCATACCTGTGAGCAGGGTTGGGTTTATTGCAGGAAACTTTGACCTTCAGACCACCTGGTTTTCTTGATAGTGGATCAGTTTTGTTGGGATCTGAGGTTCTCATCTGCATATATGTTTGTTCTTGATAGAGCAGGTTTTGATCAGAGGATCATATCATCAGAGGTATAGCTGTTCTTGATAGAGCAGGTTTTGACCAGAGGATCTTATCATCAGATGTGTATTTGTTCTTGATAGAGCAGAGTTTTCGTCATCAGTTGTTGGTTCTTGATAGAGCAGATTTTTGATTGGGGTCTGAAGATCTCATCAGCAGATGTATGTTTGTTCTTGATAGAGCAGATTTTTGATTGGGGTCTGAAGATCTCATCAGCAGATGTATGTTTGTTCTTGACAGAGCAGATTTCTTGATCCTACATCAGAGGTCCTTATTATCAGACATTTGTTCTTGACAGAGCAGAGTTATGATCCTATGTATATGGCCCTATCAGATGGTTGTTCTTGACAGAGCAGATTTGTGGTCCGATACCAGGGTTTTCTTCTTATAAGATGCAGTGGTTGTTCTTGATAGAGCAAGATTATGGTTTTGTTGATACAGAATCTCCACAGCAGTTGCCTTGGTCTCCTATTGCATGATTGCATTTTGCATTAGTTTGCATATTCATTTGCATTTCATTAACGTGTGTCTGTGTTACAGGTACCGTTTTCCCCGATCCAGGATTTCTTGCCTCCTGTTGTATTGTTATGGGCTCTCTGAGGAAGACCGTGGCTTACAAGTTCCCTGCCCCTGATGTGGTTAAGCTGACTGGTTTGATAGCTTTAGCAGATGATTCTGTGAGAGATGAGTTCAGAAAATCTTACGGCAAGTTGCTCAGTTTGGTTCGTAAACCTTCTGTGTTCAAGTTGAATGGATTGCACGCTCTGCTACAGTGCTACGACCCTCCATTGAGATGTTTCACTTTCCAGGATTTTGTTCTCGCACCCATGCTGGAAGAGCCGCCGAAGGCCAGCTCAACAAAGCTCTCGCTAACCTGAAGGAGCGCAAGCTGACGGTTGGGTCCAAGAAGCAGGAGCTAGAGGATTGCTTCGGCGAAGGAGCATGGGAAGGTTCGGTCGAAGGACTTCAGTACACCATTGTGCAGAGGGAATTACCCGTCGAGGGGTTGCTCACTCTGCCGGATCATCCAGAAACGAAGGAGTTGTTGGAAGAGTATCGCGCTCGTGGCCGTACTTGACTATTTGTATTCCTTTTGCTTTGATCATTGTTGTATGCTGACCATCAACAGGCTTGTTGGATGAGGTCACGCTGTTGATTCATCTTGTACTCGCTGATGCTATGAACTGCCTTGATGGGCTTTCTTTTTATATGAGATTTTTGTTCCCATGATTGGACTCAGACTTCTTCTTATTATCAGCACTGGCACTCAGGCACTAGGATCGGGGGAGATCTACCCAACGCACAGACACACGTATGCATTTGCATGACGAGCATTTTGTTGTTTTTCCTAACCTTTCTGTGTTTACAGGTTGTCACAGGTTTTTTCAGGTTGACCCAGGTTGTTTCCGGTGGTTCCAGGATTGATCAGAGACCAATTCACCGCTATCCTACTAGAGCTAATCAGACCAGGATCATGGAGCAAGTGCAAACTGATGTTCAGGAACTCCGCGAAAGGATGGATCGCTTCATGGAGCTCATGCAAGTGGTCGCCAACGGCCAGGATCAGCTCAGAACTTTGGTTCAACCTTTGATTTCCAGGGTTGATAGCAACGGCGTGCTCCACGGTGGGACCGTGCCTACTCCTCCACCAGTTGAAACTCCACAGAATGGTGTTCCCGTGACCGGGGGCAATGGCAGTGCTAACGGCAATGTGATGACCAACCTAGGACTCAATACGACAGGCGTCGGTAATGGAAGTCTGGGAGCTAATGTCAATGTCGGGCCGGGCAACGGCAATGCAGGCGTCGGGAATCTGTTTGTGCCTCAGCCATGGCTAGAGGATCGTCAGGATGATGTGTTCTCTCAGAGAGGTGCTGAAGGGGAGCTGAATGCTGAAGCACGACTTAGATTCAAGGCACTGGAAGATAAAATGAGAGATATCGAGAATCAGAATACTTTGGGCGTTGATATGTCCAAGCTGGGATTAATTGCTGATTTCAAGGTGCCTCCCAAGTTCAAGGTACCTGACTTTGAAAAATATAAGGGCACCACTTGCCCTCGTGTCCACCTGAGATTGTATTACAGGAAGATGTCTGCTCATTCCGAAGACGAGAAGTTGCTGATGCACTTCTTCCAAGACAGTCTTTCCGGGCCATCCCTCGAGTGGTACATGGGTCTGGAGCCCACTAGTGTGCGCACATGGAAGGATCTTGCTGAAGCATTTGTGCACCACTACCAATACAATAACGACTTGGCCCCGAACCGAGTCCAGCTGCAGAACTTGTCGCAGAGGAATAATGAAGGATTTAAGGAATACGCCCAGCGGTGGCGTGAGTTGGCAGCCAGAGTTCAGCCGCCGATGGTTGAACGAGAGCTCGTGCAGATGTTTGTGGCCACCCTCCCAGGGGTTTACTATGAGAAGTTAGTCAGCGGTATGTCGGGGAAGTTCTCAGATCTCATTATCATGGGTGAGCACGTCGAGAATGGGATCAAGATCGGGAAAATTCAAGGTGAGTCATCCTCAGCTGGAGGAGGAGGAAAGAAACCTTATGCTGGCAAACGACGAGAAGGAGAAGCGAGCGTTGTGACCGACGCTCGAAGAAAAGGCAAAGGCCCTCAGCAGCAGGTAGCCAGTATAAATATCCCGGCAGCTCCGCAGCAGCAGCAACCGAATCAACAGGGATACAGGAAGTATCAGAATCGGGCATCTTTGGCAAACCGTCACTTCGAGGCACCGCCCATGTCGTACGCGCAACTCTTGCAGACTTTGCTTCAGCTACAGTTGGTCCAGAAGAGGACGATGGCTCCCTTGACAGGGGCACCTCCGCCAGGGTACGACGCGAATGCCACTTGTGAGTTCCACTCAGGGGCACCAGGCCACACAATCGAGAACTGCAAAGCCTTCAAGCACAAGGTGCAGGACTTGGTGGATGCCAAGATCATTGACTTCTCCGATAATGTGCCAAATGTCACGAAGAATCCTATGCCGAATCATAGGGGAGGCGGAGTGAACGCCATTATCGAAGATGAGAGTGCGGATTTGTTGGCTGATGTCAGAGATCTAAAGACGCCGCTTAGCTTTGTTAAAGCTAAGTTGCTGAAAAAAGGGTTCTTTCCAGGTTGCGGAGAGTTATGCATGGACTGTGCCACACGTTATGATGGATGTGAGCAGTTGGTAGAAGGAGTTCAAAGTATGATGACTGAAGGGATTCTGCAGTTTAGCCGGAGGGCTGAAGATGGATCAGGAGAGGTAGTGCTGAAGCAGGCCGATGAAGTCGCCACCATCACCATCCCTCGTCGGCCGATAACCATTTCTGCGCCCAGACCGGCCACAATTACCATTACCAAAGCTGGGCCGATACCCTTCGAGAGCACTAACGCCGTTCCGTGGCATTATGGGGTTGAAGTCTACTGCAACGGACAGAGGTTGCAGCTAGAACCGTATGGGTCGACTGTGGAGAACCTTGCGGGAATCAGTGGTATTACTCGCAGCGGAAGAGTGTTTGCACCACCAGAGGTCGTGGCGGACAGAGCGGTCAGAGCTGACGCAACCGATAAGGGTAAAGGTAAAGTCGTCGAAGAGGTCCCGCGTGGGACAGAACCAGACTTGCTTGTTAAAGATGCCGAGGAGTTCATGCGGTTGATTAAAAAGAGTGACTACAAGATTGTAGACCATCTCCATCAGACGCCCTCAAAGATTTCCATTCTGAACTTGTTGCTGTGTTCTGAAGCACACCGCAACGCGCTGCTGAAGGTGTTGAACGCCGCCTATGTACCACAAGAAATATCGGTGAATCAGATAGAAGAGGTTGTAGCCCACGTTAATGCTGGAAATGGGCTAGGGTTCACTGACCTAGAGCTGACGCCGAAAGGGAGGAATCACAATAGCGCTCTGCACATCTCGATAGAGTGTAGGGGCACAATCATGTCGCACGTGTTGGTGGACATGGGTTCGTCACTTAATGTTCTTCCAAAGAAGGCATTAATGAAGTTGGATACTCGTGGAGTGATTTGCACACCCAGTGATCTGGTTGTGAAGGCGTTCGACGGAACTAAACGCCACGTTTTCGGGGAGGTGACCCTGCCAATCCAAGTTAGTCCGGAAACGTTCGACGCGGTCTTTTATATCATGGACATCATGCCTTCCTATAGTTGCCTATTGGGCCGGCCATGGATCCATGCTGCTGGTGCCGTGACCTCCACGTTGCACCAAAAGCTCAAGTATGCTGTCGGGGGAAGCATCGTAACCGTGTGTGGCGAGGAAGACATAATGGTGAGCCATTTGTCGTCTTTTAAGTATGTGGAAATGGATGGCGAAATCCATGAAACTCTATGCCAAGCGTTCGAAGCTGTCAAGGTGAAGGACGTAGCTCCTGTAGTCACTGAGAAGCCAGAGATGACTCTCTCTTCATTCAAGGAAGCTCGGGCTGTTGTCCAAGCCGGAGCTACCCCAGGCTGGGGGCGAATTTTGGAGATACCTAACAAGCAAGATAAGTTTGGGTTGGGATATTCTCCTGGAGCTGAAGCTTCTTCTTCTTCTAGCAGTGCGTCTCGAGGTAAAGGGCCGATCCAGTTTACCAGTGGCGGAGTGATCTTCAAAAACATCAACGCAGCGTCTGAAGACAACGGGGATAACGATTGTGACCTCGACTCTTGGATCCGGCCAAGCAAGCCAGGCGAGAGCCTCAACAATTGGTCCGTCAAGGATATCATCCAGATGACAAGTGAAGAGTAATGATTTACTTTTTCCAATCATTGTACAACCCTATGTCCTACCCGGGGCATAGTGGTTTTATTGTCAGGGCCTTGTTGGATTATGTACATGCATTTTGTTAATAAATCAAAGGCGTTTTCTTCGCATTCAAATATTGTGATTTCTGTTATTCCTGTTTTATATTTGTTTTGAAAAACAATAAAATGGCAATGAGGTTTGTGCTAACCTGCATATTCTTGTTTTAAGCTTAACCCTTGTTATTGCAGGATCCACATAACAGATGACATCGACTCTGGACCTTCTACGACTCACTTCGACTTTGATTTCCCGATCTATCAAGCCGAAGAAGAGATTGGTGAAGACGAAGACCTTCCTGAAGAGTTGGCCCGCTTGTTGAAACAAGAGGAGAAAGTTATTCTGCCTCATGAGGAGGAGATTGAGATTGTGAATCTGGGTTCTGAAGAACTCGTCAGAAACGTCAGGATAGGGGCCGCATTGCAAAGTGATGTCAAGCAGAGATTGGTCGAGATGCTTCGAGAGTATAGTGACATCTTTGCTTGGTCATACGAAGATATGCCCGGACTTGACACAGACATCGTGGTCCACCACTTGCCGTTGCGAGAAGATTGTCCTCCCGTTAAGCAGAAGCTTAGAAGGACACGACCAGATATGGCCATCAAAATCAAAGAAGAAGTGCAAAAGTAGCTTGATGCTGGCTTTTTAGCGGTCACTACTTACCCTCCGTGGGTCGCCAACATAGTGCCTGTACCGAAGAAGGACGGTAAGGTATGCATGTGCGTCGATTATCGGGATTTGAATAGGGCGAGCCCTAAAGATGATTTCCCGCTGCCTCATATTGATGTGTTGGTCGACAATACAGCCCAGTTCTCTGTGTTTTCGTTCATGGATGGCTTCTCCGGTTACAACCAGATCAAGATGGCGCCGGAGGACATGGAGAAAATGACGTTTATCACTCCCTAGGGAACATTTTGCTACAAGGTAATGCCTTTCGGTCTGAAGAACGCAGAGGCCACTTACCAACGAGCAATGGTAACTTTGTTTCATGACATGATTCATCATGAGATTGAAGTCTATGTTAATGACATGATTGCGAATCCCAAACGGAGGAGGGACATCTGGTCAATTTGCTGAAGCTTTTTGAGAGGCTTAGGAAGTTCAGGTTGAGGCGGAATCCTAACAAGTGTAGTTTCGGAGTACGTTCCGGAAAGTTACTGGGGTTTATCGTGAGCGAAAGAGGCATCGGGGTTGATCCTGCGAAAATAAAAGCCATACACAAAATGCCAGCGCCGAAAACAGAAAAAGAAGTTCATGGTTTCTTGGGCAGAATAAACTACATCGCAAGGTTTATTTCTCAGCTCACGGCCACGTGTGAATTGATGTTCAAACTACTGAAAAAAGATCAAGCGATTACCTGGAATGAGGATTGCCAGAAGGCATTCGACAAAATAAAGCAGTATCTTCAGGAACCTCCAATCTTGATACCCCCAGTGGCTGGACGGCCATTAATCATGTACTTGACAATTCTTGAGAACAGTATGGGGTGTGTTCTCGGTCAGCACGACGAGACGGGCAGAAAGGAGCATGCCATTTACTACTTGAGTAAGAAGTTCACTAACTGTGAATCTCGCTACTCGATGCTGGAGAAAACATGTTGTGCACTAGCCTGGGTTGCCAAACGTTTACGACAGTACATGCTCAATCACACCACCATGCTAATTTCGAAGATGGATCCGATCAAGTACGTCTTCGAGAAGCAGGCTCTTTCAGGCAGGATTTCCAGATGGAAAATGGTGTTGACGGAATATGACATTCAGTACGTTTCCCAGAAGGCCATTAAGGGAAGCGTATTGTCTGAATACCTCGCCGAGCAGCCGATCGAAGATTACCAGCCGATGAAATTTGAATTCCCTGACGAGGATATCATGTTTCTCAAAGCGAAGGATTGCGAAGAGTCGTTGCCCGACGAGGGGCCAGATAGGAAATCCCAGTGGAAATTGATATTCGACGGGGCGGTTAATTCCTACGGAAGTGGCATTGGGGCGATCATCACGACTCCCCACGGATCCCATATCCCGTTCACTGCGAGACTGACGTTTCCAGTCACCAATAACGAAGCGGAGTACGAAGCATGCATTATGGGTCTAGAAGAGGCAATTGATTTGAGAATCAAGAACCTAGACGTATATGGTGACTCGGCGCTCGTGATCAACCAGATTAAAGGAGAGTGGGAGACTCGTCAATCGAATTTGGTGCCGTACATGAATTACGCTAGAAGGCTACTTCCGTTCTTTGATCGAGTGGAACTCCATCATGTGCCCAGAGCAGGGAATCAAATGGATGATGCCTTAGCCACGTTGGCTTCGATGTATAAATCAGTTTTTGGAATGAAGCTCCGAGTATTGTCATTTCCGGTCTTGATAGACCGGCATTCGTCTTTGCAATCGAGGAAGCCTCCGACGGCAAGCCATGGTTCCATGACATCCAGACTTTCCTTATGACTAAGGAGTATCCTGCGGGTGCGTCAACCCAGGATAAGAAGACTCTGAGGAGCCTGTCTGGAAATTTTTATCTCAATCCTGATGGAGTGTTGTATAAAAGAAACCACGATCTCGTGCTACTCAGATGTGTAGATGAGAAAGAAGCAAGTATGCTCATGGAAGAAGTCCATGAAGGCACATTTGGTACGCACGCCGGCGGGCATGCTATGACGAGAAAGATCCTAAGAGCAGGATACTACTGGCTGACAATGGAATTGGATTGCTTTAAATTCGCGAAGAGATGTCATAAATGCCAGATTTATGCTGATAAGATTCACGTGTCGCCGTGCCCGTTAAATGTCATGTCCTCCCCATGGCCGTTCTCCATGTGGGGCATCGACATGATAGGCAAGATCGAGCCCACTGCATCTAACGGTCATCGCTTCATTCTAGTAGCTATCGACTACTTCACCAAGTGGGTGGAGGCAGCCTCATACGCTAATGTGACCAAGCAGGTGGTGGCTAGATTCATAAAGAGGGACATCATCTGTCGTTACGGAATTCCTGAGCGGATCATTACTGATAATGGTTCAAACCTGAATAACAAGATGATGAAGGAGCTGTGCCAGAGTTTCAAGATTGAACACCACAACTCATCACCTTACCGGCCGAAGTGAATGGCACCGTTGAAGCGGCTAATAAGAAAATAAAGAAGATTGTTCAGAAGATGGTTGTGACCTACAAAGATTGGCACGAGATGCTGCCATTTGCATTGCACGGTTATCGTACAACGGTACGTACGTCAACCGGGGCAACTCCTTTCTCCTTGGTGTACGGTGTTGCACCCCAAAATTTGCCCTCTTTCAAGGATTGACTCATTTCTTCAAATTCAATGACATAAGGGAAACCCATCATTCCAAATTCAAGATTCATGAATTCAAGGCTAGATTTAAGAATATTACAAAGAGAAATTTCATGACATTTGCAAGAATGTCACATTTGTTACAAAATCCAAACTCTTGGTAATGCTTAGGGAATTAAGCTATTTCTAGTCTTAATTCAAGTTTCTAAAAATAACTTCATGTCATGGTATCCCCCATGCTCCATCAAGTCCACGTGACCCTCTTTGTGCTTACAAACATGCAAGGAAAATATTTAAGAGCTAATTCAATTTTGGAATATTTCAAGATCAATACCATGCATGTTCAACCATGAGCAATATGAATGCAATCCAAAATAGCCCCATGCAAGAAGTGGCAATGTGTATCATATTACAAAATCATTTTATGTCACAAAACCAAGGCTATAAGTTTATGTTGATACATCTACACATCAAAAATCAGAATTTGAAAATGATGTCCAAAAGGTAGTGTATTGACTACATGAGTATGTCCAAACAAATCAACCAACCAATGGGTACAAGGATGAATAGAAAGGTGGAGTGCTGCAGAAAAAATGCAGCAAAAGCAGCATACTAGAAGTGGAAAAAGTGGGGCTGCACCAAGAAAGTGGCCATAATTGTTGCCAAGAATAGAAATTCTGAAAATTGAAGCTTGTGCAAGAGCCATTGGTTTGGTACAGCAGAAAAAGCAGCAGAAAAAGTGAGATGAGAGGGGAAAGGGGCTGTCAACAAAAGGAAGGAGCTGCAAACAAATCATATTCATTCACTATCATTCACATACACAACATTTTTTGGAGATAGAGAGATTTGGGAGAAAAAATAGAGAGAACAAAAAACCAGCAAAAGAGGAGAAAGAAAAAGAGAACCACTAAAGAGCAAGAGCCTTCACAACATAGAGTGAGGAGTAGAGCACATTCATCCAGAACCAAGGAGGACTTGCAAGAAGAAGAAACTCTTGGGTATCCATTTTCTCAAACTTTTCTCTCTTTATTTCTTTGCTCTTATATTCATTTTGTTTACTCTTTTATGTGTTGTTGAACTGTATATATCATGTAAGGTCCCATAAGGGACCAAGAAACCATTGTCAAGAAACTACGAAAACGAAAGAAAACATAGAAAAAGTTAGGATTTTGGCTGTTTTAACAGGCTAACGGTCGACCATAGCAGGTCTATTCGTCGACGCATAGCCTGCATTTTTAGACAAATTGAAAAAAAACTTACAGTATGCGTCGACGCATGAGTCGGCGGGCGCTTACCCGTCAGTCTATCAAAATAGCATGCGCCGAGTGTATGGTCGACGCATGGTGTTTATGCGCCGAGCCGTGGGAAAAGGCTGAAAGTCATGCGCTGACCCTATGGTCGACTCATGGCTTCAAAACTTGCAAAAAATGAGAAATTTCTGGCTTTGTGCAGTTTGTTATGACTTCAAAAAAAAAAACCTCAAAAAAAATTTTCTCAAAGAGTTCGCCGTTTTTATTGGCATGTCCCGATTTTTTTTTTTTAGCCGACTAATCCCGTATGTTGTATGATTTTAGTAGGAATGTTGATATTGTCCTTGGTGACTTTTGATTCCAAAAACCATTTTCAAAAGCAAACTCTCGATTTTATCGAGCCGTTTTTAACCCTTGTAAGTCGGCCGCCTTGTGCGTCCGCCATCGACCTTGCTCGCTTCACCTCAAACCTTTTTAAACAATTAAATCCTTGACCCAACGTCAAAAGAATTTTCTCAAACGATTGTTAAGCCAATTCACCATATTTAATAAAAGGGTAAAGTTCTCTTTGTATTGAACTAAAGAGAAGGGATTGAGTGTAGACTTCTTCCTTTCCGAGTGTCGATATGCTCACTGTAGTGTGGGTGGTTTTGATACTTGTCTTTCAATACGAAGACGTTCTCATCCACACCTTTTTTTCTCCTAAAAAAAACCTCGGCCCCGTACCAAGTGCATTTTCAAAACACATACAAAATAACTCGATTCTCTTGATATTGAACTAAAGAGAGAGATTGAGTGTAGACTTCTTCCTCTCCGAGTGTTGGGATATTCACTGTAGTGTGGGTGGTCTCGATACTCGTCTTTCAATACAAAGACGTGACTTTATCCGCCACCTATCTCCCTCTACAATTTCCTTTCGCAACCTTTCACACCTAAAACCTCGGTCCCGCACCGAGTGCATTTTCAAACTCTTTTCATAACAAAAATTTGAATGGTCGTGGAGAGGTTAGGCGTAGGCCTTCTCCTATCCCGAGTGCTGACGTTTACCGTAGGGTTCTCTGTCGCAAAAGCACTTACCATTCAAAACCAAAAAGCACTTTAATAAGAGAATGAAGTTCTCTTTGTATTGAACTAAAGAGAAAGGATTAAGTGTAGACTTCTTCCTCTCCGAGTGTCGAGACGCTCACTGTAGTGTGTATGGTTTTGATACTCGTCTTTCAATACGAAGACGCTATGTTCGCCACACCCTTTCATAACAAAAAACTTTGAGATAAAGAATTGGGCACTACCCGTAGGGGTTACCATCCGAGGACCTATCTCGCCCCCCTAAAAAATAATTCAACAAATCAAATGTGACATCTTGCCTCGCATGGCGAAAACTTATCTTTCGAAAAGGATATGATACGTCCGTTCTACCGCAAACACGTAATGCCTAAATCTCCAACGTGCGAGCAGCAATACACCTAACTGCTAGAATGCATACGATAGCATCATCCATAAAAAAACATCAACAAATCATAGGCCGAACTACGGCTGCTCTGATTCTTTACTTTTTCAAGTAAAGATACGTAGGCACGAGGGCCACAATCCTTGTCGAGCACATTCCCCCTTATATCTGTAGTTCCCCGAACTACGTCGACTCTGATTTTCTCATGTCTATCGAGAATACGTAGGCCTAGGACCGCGAAGTCCTACCGAGTCCGTCCTTTCTCTCTTATTCCCTGTTACGTCCTTTCCCCGTTTCTAAACCCTTTTTCACTGTCCCGTGGAACACTTTTATAACATAATATTTAAGCAAATAAATTTACACATTCGACAAACAAATGGTTCCCATCGAGTACGATGGATGCGAGGGGTGCTAATACCTTCCCCTCGCATAACCGGCTTCCGAACCTGTTCTTGGTCGTGAGACCATCTTATCCGTTCTTCTCTTGAGGTTTTCTCGATATTTTCCTTTCCCCTCATGGGATAAATAAAATTCGGTGGCGAATCTTCTATCCTTTCCCTTTTCGCCTTCCCCGTCGTCGCGCGTATTTTTCGAGTAGCGACAGCTGGCGACTCTGCTGGGGATGTCCTAGCAAGCCAAACCTAGTTTGTTTGTTGCATTTGTGCTTTATTTGCTTTTATGTTTTATTTTATTTTATTATTGTGTTTCTTTCTAACCTGTTGGGTTTATTGGGATGGTTTGTGAGGATAAAGCTTTCTACCCGAGCTTTCGAGTATACACTAAGATTAGGAGGTGGTTTCTTTCTGATTTGCGAGACGTATGACTCGTTGAGTTGGATCGAATTCCACCACTCAGATGAGACCCCGTTGGAAAGATTATGTCCTACGTGTAGTCGTAACGGCGTTTTATTTTCGACGTGGGATTCCGTGATTCTGAGGACCTCTTGTAGAACCTTATTCCAAAAGGTTACTAAAACATAACTCTGTGTTCATCCTTTTGAAGGGATTACCGTCTTACGAGTAGTCGTTTTGATGGAAAACTTTTGAGGGTTAGTGCATGGGACTTTGTTTAAAAGCCTTTTGGGATGCCCTCTTATAAACCAATAGATTGCCCACCCACGGTGAGAGATATTTTGTTACAATACCCTGCAGGATCTGTGGCTCTGATCCATGTGTTTCCATTCTCATATGCATCCATAAAGCATTGCATTTCATAGCATTGTTGCATATCAAGGGACTTAAGAGACTGTGATTATCATAGGTATTGAAGAACAAGATGAATGATCAAAGGAAGAGAAGTACAAATTCCTTAAAGTTCAGAGAACCGAAGTTGGGACCAATCCAAGATCTTTTGATTGATGTGCCAAAAGCTATCAAAATCAACTTTCAAGGGAAATATGGGAAATTGCTTGACCTTCTCCATTCTGGGGTCGATACATGGGCTTTGTTCGCTATGGTTCAATTTTATGATGCGCCTCTCAGATGCTTCACTTTTCAAGACTATCAGTTGGCTCCTACTCTTGAAGAATATTCACACCTTTTGAATATCAAGATCAAGGATCAACCTGTTTACACCGGCCTAGAAGAAGAGCCAAAGTCTTCTGTCATTGCTCTCGCTCTCCGTATGACCGAGGAAGAGGTTAAAGATGGTCTAACCAATAAGGGAGGTACTCAAGGCTTTCCTTTGAGGTTTTTGCTAGATAAAGCCGATCATTACAAGACCAATGGGGATTGGGAAGGTTTTGGTATTGTCGTTGCTCTAATGATTTATGGGATTGTCCTCTTTCCAAATGTGGACAATTTCATAGACATCACTGCTATCATTCTCTTCATGCAAAAGAATCCAATCCCTACCCTCCTTGCTGATGTTTACCACTCCATTCATTGGAGAAGTGAAAAGAAGACAGGAATGGTCCAATGCTGTTCTCATCTACTGTTCAAATGGTACGCTTCCCACCTGCCGAAGAAAGGGCCGTTTGTGGAAAACAAGAAGAAACTGAAATGATCTCAACGCATTATGTCTCTAGAGGCCAGTGATATTGCTTGGTACTCTCATGAGTATTACGATGTGGATATCATCTTTAGTTGTGGAAATTTCGGTAAAGTACCTCTAATCAGTAGGGCTGGTTGTATTAACTACAACCCTGTCATGGCGTTGCGTCAGTTGGGCTATGCCATGGAAGATGAGCCCGAAGCAGAGAAGGTTCAAAGTTTCTTTTTGCTAGCCACAACAGACGATCCTGCGTTTGTCAGGAATATTGTTAAAGCGTGGGCCAAGGTTCATACAAAGGGGAGGAAAGAGTTAAAGGCGAAGAACTGTGTGGCTAAGGAGCCCTACAACCGATGGTTGCAAGCTAGAGTGGCCGAAAGATTGCTTCCATTTCCCTCCGAACCATCCATGAGAGAAGAACTTCCTGCTCCTACTCATGTGTCCATGGAGGAGTATGAGAAGCTAAAGCTAGTGATAGAAAGGTTGACAAAGGAAAATCAAGACCTTCAGGCTGAGGTCCACCAAGCAGGAGTGGAGAATGGCCAATATAAGAGGAAAGTGGAGTTCGAACAAGACAAAGCGGCTGAAAGTAGCAAGAAGCTAAAACTAGAAGCAGATCTAAGGGTCAGGTATCAAGAAGGTTTTGAAGGAGCTGATGCATCGGTAAAATCCCTCCGGCAACGCCTAAAGGAAACCAAGGCCTCTTGTGATAAAGCGTGGAGATTCTTCGAGTTAGCCTCTGCTGAAAAAAAGAAGACAAGGGAGGAACTTGAGGCCGATATTGATGTCCTTGAAAAGGAGTTGAGGGGTGCCTTAATTCTAGCCGAAAGCGAGCGACAACTCAAAGAAGAAGCATTGAGAGCTTCATATGTCACCTCTGATGTATGGCACAACAAATGCTCAGAATTGAAGACCGCTCAGGAAACAACCACCTTGTGGAAAGACCGTTTCGAGGCCCTGCAAAGGAATAGTTCACTATGGTTGAAGAAGGAAGCTCAACTCAACGAACTTTTGGATACGTATGAGGATTCTCTTCGTTATTACCAGCCGACCCTAGACATGTGTCGCGCTAGGTATAACAATCTAGTGGAGCATTGCAACCTTATGATCCGTGACATCCCATAGAGGTTGGAAAACGCAATTCAAGACTTGGAAGGAAATGATATTCCTCCTTCCATCCATCACTTTATCCGGCTCTGCGACCAAATGGTTAGAAGATTCATGTTCGAGACAAAAAAGCTTGAAGAACGTCTCCGAAAGAAAGAGTTTTAGTTCATTCAGTATTTTTCTTGTAGCATGAGTTTTTATTTTGCAGCTTATTGAACAATCAGTTGTATTGAATCTTCCCTCAAATTTAATGAAAGTTTGCTTTTTGGCTTAAATTGTGCATTCTTTACTATTCACTTATAGTTCCATAATACCATTGATAATCATAAATCTTGAAAGTCCCTTGAACATCATTCGAGCATTGCATATACTCACGCATCATTTTTGCATTCCCTGAAACCCGACCTCATACCGCTTGCCGTTTCAGAAGGAAAGAAAGAGAAAGAGCAAGCTGACTTCTCAACATTCCTACAACACAAGAGGAAACCAACGAAGAGTCATGGATCAAGTGCAACAAGATCTGCAGGAGTTTAGGGAAAAGATGGCGCAATTCATGGAAACAATGCAAGGGGTAGCCAATGGGCAGGAACAATTGAGAACGCTGGTTCAACCACTAATAGCTCGGGTGGATGGAAGTGGAGTTCTGCATGGAGGAACTACCGATGTTCCTCCTCCGGTTAATGGTAGCACTTCGCAAGCCAATGGTGGTCCAACCGTAGTCAATCTTCCGGGTGGAGAGAACCAAGATGGAATTCCCATTGCGGCGGGCGCCGTGCCTGTTAACAATGGTCCTCAGTGGAACCAAGATGAGCAAGATGACGTCTTCTCCATGGGAGACCTTGGGGCAGGATTACGATCTGACGCTAATAGAAGGTTCGATGAAATCGAAGAAAAGATGAGGAGCATTCTTGAAGGCCAGAATACTATGGGTCTTGACATGTCCAATCTGGGATTGATTCCGGGACTTAGGATTCCTCTAAAGTTCAAAGTGCCAGATTTCGATAAATACAAAGGAACAACATGTCCAAGGGTGCATCTTCGATCCTATTTCCGAAGGATGTCTGCATACTCCGATGATGAGAAGTTGCTGATGCACTTCTTCCAAGATAGCTTGTCAGGACCATCTTTAGAATGGTATATGGGATTGGAACCGGTCCACATCAGAAGTTGGAAGGATTTGGCAGAGGCTTTTGTCAAACACTACCAGTATAACAGTGACCTAGCACCGAATCGTGTACAGTTACAGAACCTATCACAAAGGAACAACGAAGGATTCAAGGAGTACGCCCAGAGGTGGCGCGAGTTGGCTGCGAGGGTTCAACCTCCAATGGTGGAGAGAGAACTCATCGACTTGTTTGTAGCTACACTACCTGGTGTGTATTATGAGAAATTGATAAGCAACATGTCTGGAAGTTTCTCAGACCTGATCATTACAGGCGAGAGAGTAGAAAATGGGATTAAATTGGGTAAAATACAAGCAGGAGAAGGGACCTCATCTGGAGGTGGAAGAAAGAACTTCGGTATTAAAAGAAAGGAGAATGAGACAAACGCAATATCAGGTTTTAAGAATCAAAATTGAAACCAGAATCAGAATCAGTATCGCCCACGACCGTACTATCAACAACAACCACAAGTAGCTAGTATTGTCATCCCGGCAGTACAGCCTCAGCAACAACCACGTCAGCAGCAACGACAACAACAAAATTACGCGCCAAGACCGTATCAAGACCGAAGAAGGATGGTAGATAGGCACTTTGACGCACCACCAATGCCTTACTCTCAGCTACTACAACAGTTATTGCAACTGTAGTTGGTCTAGAAAAGGACGATGGCCCCTCTAAATGGCTCACCACCACCCGGGTATGACGCCAATGCTAGGTGTGACTTCCACTCTGGCGCTCCCGGCCATCATATTGATAATTGCAAAGCCTTCAAGAACAAGGTACAAGACCTTGTTGATAGTAGGGCCATTAATTTCAACCATGATGCGCCGAATGTTGATCAGAACCCTATGCCAAATCATGGAGCAGGTAGAGTAAATGCTATTGTTGAAGGGGAAGATTTAGATCTGGTATATGATGTTGAAGAATTGAAGACTCCTTTAAGTTTTGTAAAATGCAAGTTGTTAGAAGGTGAGGTGTTTCCCGGGTGTGACAAGGATTGGGAAAATTGTGTCGCCCATCCTGAAGGGTGTGAGAGTCTGAAGGGTTATATATAGTGTATGATAAACGAAGGGGTTCTGCAGTTTGACAAGATCTGTGAGAAAAAGAATGAGAAGATAATTAGTAAGAAAGAGGATGAGGTGGCCACCATCTCTATCCCTTATAAAACAATCACTATTTCTGCGCCGCCAGCGCGACCTACCATCATCTTTACGAAGGCAGGACCTATACCTTATGAAAGCTCCAAGGCGATTCCTTGGAACTATGGAGCGGAAGTTTACTGCAATGGACAGAAGCAGGAATTAAAAAGCTTGCCATTGGACTCAGTTGACAACTTGGTGGGAACCGGGGGAATGACTCGGAGTGGGAGGATATTTGCACCTCCCGAAGTAAGTGCAGAAAGAGCTGATAAAGGTAAAGGGAAGGTAGTAGCAGAGGAAAGCTCTCAGGCTGGAGAAAAAGAGGTCGTGCCGAAAGACGCAGAAGAGTTCATGCGCCTAATAAGAAAGAGCGACTATAAGATCGTGGATCATCTACAACAGACGCCTTCAAAAATTTCTATCTTGTCGTTGTTGTTGTGTTCTGAGGCTCATAGGAACGCCTTGCTCAGAGTCTTGGATAATGCTTATGTGCCATAAGAAATATCCGTCAATCAGTTAGAAGGAGTAGTGGCCCATGTTAATGCAGGGAATGGTTTGGGATTCACTGACCGTGATTTGACACCGAAAGGAAGGAATCATAACTTGGCTTTGCATATCTCTATGGAATGTAGAGGTGTCGTTTTGTCCCATGTATTGGTAGACACTGGGTCGTCATTAAATGTGCTACCCAAGAAAGCCCTCATGAAGCTGGACACTCGAGGGATAATATGTACGCCGAGTGATATGGTGGTCAGAGCTTTTGATGGGACAAGGAGGTCCGTGTTTGGAGAGCTAACCTTGCCAATTCAAGTCGGTCCTGAGGTTTTTGATGCGGTTTTCTATATAATGGATATCCAGTCGGCATATAGCTGTCTCTTGGGTCGGCCTTGGATACACTCAGCAGGAGCGGTGACGTCAACTCTGCACCAGAAGTTGAAGTATATGGTGGGTGATAACATTGTGACTGTTTGTGGAGAGGAAGACATCATGGTAAGCCATCTGTCCTCATTCAAGTATGTGGAGGTCGATGGTGAAATTCACGAAACCCTGTGCCAAGCTTTTGAGACCGTCCAAATCAAAGAGAAAGCAACAGTTGAAGCCAAGGTGCCAGAAGTTGCTATGTCATCCTACAAGGAAGCCCAGGCTGTGGTGAAGTCTGGATCAGCGAAAGGATGGGGGGAGGTGATAAGTGTCCCCAACAAACAAGACAAGTTCGGGCTAGGGTATAGCCCATACGCATCTTCTTCAAGCGCTCCTCGCTACAAAGGACCTGTCCAATTTACCAGTGCTGGGGTGGTGTTCGAAGAGATCAACGCCGTATCTGACGAAGAAGGAGATAGCGACTGTGACATGGATGCATGGATCCAGCCATGCGTCCCCGGCCAAGGCTTGAAGAATTGGACCGTGGAAAAAGTTATCACTGCGACTTATGAAGAGTAATTGTTGTGTTTTGATTAATGTATTGCCATATGCTCTGCCCGGGGTATAATGGTCTTTATTTGTTGGGCCTTATCTTTTATGTGTGTGAACAACCCTTTTATCATTATCAATCAAAAAGCGTCTTTTCATTCAAAACTTTGTGATCCTTGTTTTTCTTATTTTTATTTACAACAATAAAATGGCAATGTGGTTTGTGTTTATTTGTTTGCATATCATTTAAGCATAAAATCATCATCATTACAGGTTGCACATTTCAGATACCACCGATTCAGACTCGTCTATGACTCGTTGTGACTTTGACAATCCGATCTTTCAAGCGGAAGGAGAGATTGATGAAAATGAAGACCTGCCTGAAGAGCTTGCTAGATTGTTGAAACAAGAGGAGAAGGTCATCCTGCCTCATCAGGAGGAAGTTCAAGTCATCAACCTGGGAACAGAAGAGGATAAAAAGGAGGTCAGAGTAGGGGTTGCGCTGCAGAATGATATCAAGCAAAGATTGATTGAGTTACTCCAAGAGTATAAGGATGTCTTTGCTTGGTCATACGAAGATATGCCCGGACTCGACACAGATATTGTAGTCCATCGCCTGCCTTTGCGTGAAGAGTGTCCTCCTGTCAAACAGAAACTGAGAAGAACCAGTCCATATATGGCAGTGAAGATCAAGGAAGAGGTCCAAAAGCAACTAGATGCTGGATTTCTTGCTGTGGCCAACTACCCTCCTTGGGTCGCTAACATCGTGCCCGTGCCTAAGAAGGACGGCAAAGTCAGGATGTGTGTCGACTATAGGGACCTGAATAGAGCGAGCCCAAAAGATGATTTCCCGCTCCCCCATATTGACGTTCTCGTTGATAACACCACACAATACTCAGTGTTTTCCTTCATGGATGGTTTCTCCGGATATAACCAGATCAAGATGGCACCGGAGGACATGGAGAAGACGACTTTTATCACACCTTAGGGGACGTTTTGTTATAAAGTAATGCCTTTTGGGTTGAAGAACGCAGGGGCAACTTATCAGCGAGCAATGGTCACTCTTTTTCACGATATGATTCATCATGAGATTGAGGTCTATGTCGATGATATGATTGCGAAATCCCAAACGGAGGAGGAGCACCTGGTGAATCTTCTAAAGTTGTTTGAGAGGTTGAGAAAGTTCAAATTAAGGTTGAACTCGAATAAGTGCACTTTCGGCGTACGGTCAGGAAAGCTGTTGGGGTTCGTTGTCAGTGAGAAAGGTATTGAGGTCGATCCTGTGAAGATCAAGGCGATTCAAGAAATGCCAGCGCCAAAGACCGAAAAGGAGGTTCGTGGTTTCTTAGGTAGATTGAACTACATCACAAGGTTCATATCTCACCTCACAGCCACTTGTGAGCCATTGTTTAAGCTATTGAAAAAGGATCAGGCGATTATCTGGAATGAGAATTTCCAGAGAGCGTTTGAGAAGATAAAAGAGTATCTACAAGAACCTCCAATACTGATGCCTCCGGTGGCTGGAAGACCATTGATAATGTACTTAACAGTTCTTGAGAATTCCATGGGTTGTGTTCTCGGTCAGCACGACGAGACTGGAAGAAAAGAGCATGCAATTTACTACTTGAGTAAGAAGTTCACAGACTGTGAATCCATATACTCAATGTTGGAGAAAACTTGTTGCGCACTCGCTTGGGCCGCCAAACGCCTAAGACAGTATATGCTAAACCACACAACCATGTTAATTTCAAAGATGGATCCTATTAAGTATGTATTCGAAAAGCAAGCATTATCAGGAAGGATTGCTAGATGGCAGATGGTTCTGACAGAATACGACATCCAGTACGTGCCTCAGAAAGCTATTAAAGGTAGTGTCCTGTCAGAATATCTCGCAGAATAACCAGTCGATGACTACCAGCCAATGAAGTTTGATTTTCCTGATGAGGACATTATGTATTTAAAGATGAAGGATTATGATGATTCGTTGCCAGACGAAGGTCCATAGTTGGGTTCCCAGTGGAAATTAATCTTTGACGGTGCTGTTAACTCCTACAGTAGCGGGATTGGGGCAATCATTACAACTCCCCATGGCTCCCATATACCATTCACTGCAAGACTAACGTTCCCATGCACCAACAATGAGGCTGAATATGAAGCGTGTATCATGGGTATCGAAGAAGCAATCGACTTAAGGATCAAGAACCTTGATATCTATGGAGATTCAGCTTTGGTGGTAAACCAGATCAAGGGAGAGTGGGAGACCCGCCAGCCTAATCTGATCCCTTACTTGAATTACGCCAGAAGGTTGCTACCTTTCTTTGACCGAGTAGAGTTTCACCATGTACCGAGGGCAGAAAATCAGATGGCTGATGCTTTGGCTACGTTGTCCTCGATGTACAAAGTAAACTTCTGGAATGATGCACCGAGAATTGTCATCTCACGCCTTGACAGGCCGGCTTTTGTTTTTGCAATAGAAGAAGCTTCTGATGGTAAACCGTGGTTTTATGACATCCAGAACTTTCTCAAGAACCAAGAATATCCGCCTGGGGCATCGGCCCGGGATAAGAAGACTTTGAGAAGATTATCTGGTAACTTCTATCTGAATCCAGACGGTGTACTCTATCGGAGAAACTCTGACTTGGTGCTGCTAAGATGTGTGGACGAAAAAGAAGCAGGTTTGCTTATGGAAGAAGTCCACGAAGGTGCCTTTGGAACACATGCAGGTGGGCATGCCATGTCTCGAAAATTATTAAGGGCGGGCTATTATTGGTTAACTATGGAGTCGGATTGCTTTAAATACGCCAAAAAGTGCCATAAATGCCAGATTTATGCCGACAAGATTCATGTGCCACCTTGTCCTTTGAATGTCATGTCATCCCCATGGCCTTTCTCCATGTGGGGCATCGATATAATTGGCAAGATCGAGCCAACTGCATCTAATGGACATCGCTTCATCTTAGTAGCCATCGACTATTTCACCAAATGGGTCGAAACAGCTTCTTACGCCAATGTCACGAAGCAAGTCGTAGCTCGGTTTATCAAAAGGGACATCATCTGTCGATATGGAATACCCGAGAGGATCATTACTGATAATGGTTCTAACCTGAATAACAAGATGATGGAGGAACTGTGCCAGAATTTCAAAATCGAGCATCACAATTCTTCTCCCTATCGTCCGAAAATGAATGGCGATGTAGAAGCGGCTAACAAGAACATTAAGAAGATAGTACAGAAGATAGTTGTGACTTATAAGGATTGACACGAGATGTTTCCTTTTGCTTTGCATGGATATCGCACTTCGGTGCGTACGTCGACTGGGGCAACTCCTTTCTTGTTGGTATGTGGCATGGAGGTTGTTCTACCATTGGAGGTCGAGATCCCATCTTTGAGAGTTTTGGCTGATGTCAAGTTGGATGAAGCAGAATGGGTGAAGAACAGGTTGAATCAACTCAGTTTGATGGATGAGAAGAGGTTGGCGTCTCTTGCGTACGGTCGTCTGTATCAGAGTAGGATGAAGAAAGCCTACGATAAGAAGATGCGTCCTCGAAGCTTTCAGACAGGCGATCTGGTGTTGAAGCGGATTCTCCCACCATAGAACGATCATAGGGGCAAATGGACTCCCAATTATGAAGGTCCGTATGTTGTAAGGAAGGTCTTCTCTGGAGGAGCCTTGCTACTTTCAACCATGGATGGTGAAGATTTTACGTCCCCTGTGAACACGGACGCAGTTAAAAGATACTTTGCTTAAAATAGACCCGCTGGAAAGAAAAAGAAAATCCAGGCAAGAATGGGGCATCTCGGCGAACCATAAAAGGATAGGTTCGGGCAAAAATTAGAGATAAAAAAAAAATTTTAACCCGCAAAGTTGAAAACCTGAAAGGGCGACTTTGGCAAAAATGGGTATCCCGGTGAATCGAAAACCCGCAAGGGCGATTCAGGCAAAAGTTAGGGATTTGAAAAGCAAATGACTGCAGCCTGCGCATTGATCTTTAAAGCATAATAGATTATGGGAGAATTCGAGAAGCAGTCGTTCAAATCAATTTCTTCAGAAGACGAAGCATCGGAAATACGTCGAAGTCATGCGAATCATAGTTGAGTCGTTCTATGGTGGTTGTCTGTACCACATTGCCGACATTTTGATATTCTTCTGCATTTCTGTATATTTCTTGCGCAGCTTTCTCATTTCAGGAGTTGTGTCCCTTGTAAATTTGCCTATTTACAGGCCATTTATCAATAAAACATACTATCCAGAAAACCTTTTGTTTTTGTTTTTACCGTTTTGTTTGCAAAAGACGCCTGATGTTTTTGATAAAACTTTGCATACATAAATTTGTGGGCTTTGCTATCTATAATTGAAACATTGTATTTGCTTAAATAACGTCTTAAGTGATAATTGAGATGGTACCTGCTGCATAAAACATACTTGTTTATTTGTTAGTGGCAAGAAAAACTTTCCTCAAGGCTTCTCCAGAAGTTCCTCATCTAAAGGAAGTGTGCAGTTTAAGTGGGTTCCCACCCCCAGCAGTTTGAAAACTTGACAATCAAAGGATGTCCTCAGCAGGTCAAGATTGACATCTCCAGCAGAGCAGGATCATTTCCAGTAAGCGGGTGCGGGTTTATCCCTCAGCAGTGGAACGAATTCAGAAATTTGTTTTTCCCCATAGAGTTTGAACAACTGGCTCCTTTTCCCCTCAGAGTCTAGGTCATTGACTCATTCCTCAAGCAGAAGTTGTGTTTGTTGAGTTTATTGCTCATTTCCCCAAGCAAAGGTTGATATTGGTTCCCTCATTGTCTAATCCCCAGCAGGGTGGGTTTGCTCTTAGCGGAACAATTTTACCCGGAAGTTTGCTCAGAAAATCATCCAGGGTTTGTTTTCCCCAACGTTTGTACTAGACGTGTCTAGTCTTTTCCTCGGCAGAATTATTCCTTCCTCTTTGGCATTTATTTTGCTAAAGTGTTTCCTTTGCATTTGCATCATACATAACATCCTCCCAAACGCGTAGCATTTCCATTTCGTATGGAGCATTACGCCATATTCAAACATATGCATGTAAAACATAAACCGGGTTGCCACCCCTTTGTTTTCAAGCGTATCTCCAGCAGTTATCAGTATATTTCTCAATCCTACGTGGTATCCAGACCTCCAGCCAGGTCATTAACAAGTGTGTCCATCTTATCGGTCTCCCTAGCGGAGTCTACTTATTCAAGTTCATGTTTCCCCAACGGATTTCTTCACCCAGATGGTGAATCGACGAATGTTTTTCTGAACTTAGGGTTGAGCCGACCTTTGGGTCCGATGATCGTTTTTAGCAAAATGAAGTGACGGTGAAGTCAAATGATATTGATAGTTGACGACGAGGTCAGATTATTAAAAATTGACAACGAGGTCAGATTATTAAAAAAATTGACGACGAAGTCAAATTATGAAGAGAATTGACGACGAAGTCAAGCCATTTTGGGAATCAACGACAAAGTCAGATTATGAAAAATTGACGACAAAGTCAAACTATGAGAGCAGTTGACGACGAAGTCAGATTGTGGAGGGGTGACAGCGAGGTCAGGTGTCCTACCAATTTGATGTTAAAGACTGACAGCGAAGTCAGGTGTTTTGCCAAACTTTATGTGGAGAATTGATGGTGAAGTCAGATCATGTAGAGGGTTGACGGTGACGTCAAAAATGGTTTGAGAAATAACGGCGAAGTCAGATGATTTTAATTGACGACGAAGTCAGATTATGTTGTAAGTTGATGGCGAAGTCAGAGGATATGGAGGACTTACGGCGAGATCAGATGTTCTACCAATCAAATGTTTTATAGATTATGTTGAATATTGACGGTGAGGTCAGATCTCACAAATTTGATGTTGAGTTCCGACGGCGAAGTTAGAATGCTATTAAGAGCTGACGGCAAGGTCAGGTGTTTGTATTTGATCAACGACTGATGGCAAAGTCAGATGTTCTACCTGTTATAGGTGCCTGACGGCGATGTCAGAGGTTTCATTCTACGGTTGACAAATTTTTGGGTTCTTTTGTATTCAATCACCTTTTACCTCGAATGTTTGAAAGCGTTTGCTTTTCATCCCTTCAGGTCCAAGTCGTTTGAATAGGGGCAGCTGTTGCACCCCAAAATTTTCCCTCTTTCAAGGATTGACTCATTTCTTCAAATTCAATGACATAAGGGAAGCCCATCATTCCAAATTCAAGATTCATGAATTCAAGTCTAGATTCAAGAATATTACAAAGAGAAATTTCATGACATTTGCAAGAATGTCACATTTGTTACAAAATCCAAACTCTTGGTAATGCTTAGGGAATTAAGTTATTTCTAGTCTTAATTCAAGTTTCTAAAAATAACTTCATGTCATGGTATCCCCCATGCTCCATCAAGTCCACGTGACCCTCTTTGTGCTTACAAACATGCAAGGAAAATATTTAAGAGCTAATTCAATGTTAGAATATTTCAAGATCAATACCATGCATGTTCAACCATGAGCAATATGAATGCAATCCAAAACATCCCCATGCAAGAAGTGGCAATGTGTATCATATTACAAAATCATTTTATGTCACAAAACCAAGGCTATAAGTTTATGTTGATACATCTACACATCAAAAATCAGAATTTGAAAATGATGTCCAAAAGGTAATGTATTGACTACATGAGTATGTCCAAACAAATCAACCAACCAATGGGTACAAGGATGAATAGAAAGGTGGAGTGCTGCAGAAAAAATGCAGCAAAAGCAGCATACTAGAAGTGGAAAAAGTGGGGCTGCACCAAGAAAGTGGCCATAATTGTTGCCAAGAATGGAAATTCTGAAAATTGAAGCTTGTGCAAGAGCCATTGGTTTGGTACAGCAGAAAAAGTAGCAGAAAAAGTGAGATGAGAGGGGAAAGGGGCTGTCAACAAAAGGAAGGAGCTGCAAACAAATCATATTCATTCACTATCATTCACATACACAACATTTTTTGGAGATAGAGAGATTTGGGAGAAAAAATAGAGAGAACAAAAAACCAGCAAAAGAGGAGAAAGAAAAAGAGAACCACTAAAGAGCAAGAGCCTTCACAACATAGAGTGAGGAGTGGAGCACATTCATCCAGAACCAATGAGGACTTGCAAGAAGAAGAAACTCTTGGGTATCCATTTTCTCAAACTTTTCTCTCTTTATTTCTTTGCTCTTATATTCATTTTGTTTACTCTTTTATGTGTTGTTGAACTGTATATATCATGTAAGGTCCCATAAGGGACCAAAAAACCATTGTCAAGAAACTACGAAAACGAAAGAAAACATTGAAAAAGTTAGGATTTTGGTTGTTTTATCAGGCTAACGGTCGACCATAGCAGGTCTATGCGTCGACGCATAGCCTGCATTTTTAGACAAATTGAAAAAAAACTTACAGTATGCGTCGACGCATGATTCGGCGGGCGCTTACCCGTCAGTCTATCAAAATAGCATGCGCCGAGTGTATGGTCGACGCATGGTGTTTATGCGCCGAGCCGTGGGAAAAGGCTGAAAGTCATGCGCTGACCCTATGGTCGACTCATGGCTTCAAAACTTGCAAAAAATGAGAAATTTCTGGCTTTGTGCAGTTTGTTATGACTTCAAAAAAAAAACCTCAAAAAAAATTTTCTCAAAGAGTTCGCCGTTTTTATTGGCATGTCCCGATTTTTTTTTTAGCCGACTAATCCCGTATGTTGTATGATTTTAGTAGGAATGTTGCTATTGTCCTTGGTGACTTTTGATTCCAAGCCGATTTTATCGAGCCGTTTTTAACCCTTGTAAGTCGGCCGCCTTGTGCGTCCGCCATCGACCTTGCTCGCTTCACCTCAAACCTTTTTAAACAATTAAATCCTTGACCCAACGTCAAGCGAATTTTCTCAAACGATTGTTAAGCCAATTCACCATATTTAATAAAAGGGTAAAGTTCTCTTTGTATTGAACTAAAGAGAAGGGATTGAGTGTAGACTTCTTCCTTTCCGAGTGTCGAGATGCTCACTATAGTGTGGGTGGTTTTGATACTTGTCTTTCAATACGAAGACGTTCTCATCCACACCTTTTTTTCTCCTAAAAAAAACCTCGGCCCCGTACCAAGTGCATTTTCAAAACACTTACAAAATAACTCGATTCTCTTGGTATTGAACTAAAGAGAGAGATTGAGTGTAGACTTCTTCCTCTCTGAGTGTTGGGATATTCACTGTAGTGTGGGTGGTCTCGATACTCGTCTTTCAATACAAAGACGTGACTTTATTCTCCACCTATCTCCCTCTACAATTTCCTTTCGCAACCTTTCACACCTAAAACCTCGGTCCCGCACCGAGTGCATTTTCAAACTCTTTTCATAACAAAAATTTGAATGGTCGTGGAGCGGTTAGGCGTAGGCCTTCTCCTATCCCGAGTGCTGACGTTTACCGTAGGGTTCTCTGTTGCAAAAGCACTTACCATTCAAAACCAAAAAACACTTTAATAAGAGAATGAAGTTCTCTTTGTATTGAGACGCTCACTGTAGTGTGTGTGGTTTTGATACTCGTCTTTCAATACGAAGACGCTATGTTCGCCACACCCTTTCATAACAAAACACTTTGAGATAAATAATTGGGCACTACCCGTAGGGGTTACCATCCGAGGACCTATCTCGCCCCCCTAAAAAATAATTCAACAAATCAAATGTGACATCTTGCCTCGCATGGCGAAAACTTATCTTTCGAAAAGGATATGATACGTCCGTTCTACCGCAAACAGGTAATGCCTAAGTCTCCAACATGCGAGCAGCAATACACCTAACTGCTAGAATGCGTACGATAGCATCATCCATAAAAAAACATCAACAAATCGTAGGCCAAACTACGGCTGCTCTGATTCTTTACTTTTTCAAGTAAAGATACGTAGGCACGAGGGCCACAATCCTTGTCGAGCACATTCCCCCTTATATCTGTAGTTCCCCGAACTACGTCGACTCTGATTTTCTCATGTCTATCGAGAATACGTAGGCCTAGGACCGCGAAGTCCTACCGAGTCCGTCCTTTCTCTCTTCTTTCCTGTTACGTCCTTTCCCCGTTTCTAAACCCTTTTTCACTTTCCCGTGGAACACTTTTATAACATAATATTTAAGCAAATAAATTTACACATTCGACAAACAAATGGTTCCCATCGAGTACGATGGGTGCGAGGGGTGCTAATACCTTCCCCTCACATAACCGGTTTCCGAACCCGTTCTTGGTCGCGAGACCATCTTATCCGTTCTTCTCTTGAGGTTTTCTCGATATTTTCCTTTCCCCTCATGGGATAAATAAAATTCGGTGGCGACTCTTCTGTCCTTTCCCTTTTCGCCTTCCCCGTCGTCGCGCGTATTTTTCGAGTAGCGACATACGGTATGGAAGCTGTTCTACCGTTGGAAGTGGAGATCCCTTCTTTACGAGTTTTGGTTGATGTGAAACTCGATGAGGCAGAATGGATTACGAACCGACTGAACCAACTCAGCCTGATGGACGAGAAGAGGTTAGCATCGATTGCGTTTGGTCGCCTGTACGAAAGCCGAATGAAGAAAACTTATGATAAGAAGGTGTGACCTAGAAGCTTTCGGACGTGTGATCTCATCCTGAAGAAGATTCTTCCTCCACACTCCGATCACCGGGGCAAGTGGACTCCCAATTACGAAGGTCCGTATGTCGTCAGCAAGGTCTTCTCGGGAGGAGCTTTATTGTTATCCACGATGGATGGTGAAGATTTTGCATCCCCGATGAACGCGGACGCAGTTAAAAAATACTTTGCTTGAAAGCGACCCGCTGGACAGTAAAAAGAGAGTCCAGGCAAAAATGGGGCATCCCGGCGAACCATAAAAAAGGAAAAAGGTTCGGGCAAAAATTAGGGGTATAAAAGAAAAATGTACGCCCGCAAAGTCGAAAACCCGGATGGGCGACTTTGGCAAAAAAGGGTATCCCGGTGAGCTGAAAACCCGCAAAGGGCGGTTCACGCAAAAGTTAGGGATTTGAAAAAGCAAATGACTGCGTTCCGCGTGTGGACTTTCTTTGTTTAGTGGTTTGGAAGACCTGAGGGCCGTTCATCTGAATCAATCTCTTCTGAAGCTGAAGCGTCGGAGAAGTATCGAAGTCGAGTGGGTCATAGAGGGATCAACTCATGGTGTTCGTCTACGCCTCGTTGCCGACATTTGTATATACTGATGTATATTTATGTTTATGCTTTGCGCAGCTTCCTCATTCTAGGAGCTTGCCTCTGTTGTAAAACATTTTTGAAGGATGATTCCTGAAATCTCCAGCATAGTTATTGGTTCAAGATGATTCTTGAAGGTCCCCGGCGGAGTTATTTGTCCAAGATGATTCTTGAAGTCCTCAGCAGAGTTGATTCATCCAGAATGATTTCTAGATCCCCGAAGCGGAGTTACTTGATAGTTCTCCAGAATCCCCAGCGGAGATGCGTCATCCCCAGCAGGTTTCTGAACGGAGAAGTTGAAATGTCTTGAGAGTTGTGGGAACCCCTCAGATGATTCTGAGGCTGTGAGGATGGACTTGAAGCTTTGAGAGAGCTTATGAGATGTCTTGAAAGCCATCATGAAGCCTAGATAGGTCATTGTACAAGATAAGAAGACTCAGCCATGAGTGGTGTAATTAGGGTTTGACTGGGTCAACCCTAGGTCAACTGATGATTTGGAGAGGGTTGAGACCTAATCCAAGAGCCATGTGATAATGGATTGATTCATTGAGATTCTATAAGGATGATTCCTAGACCAACTCATCATGATTGAGGAGTTTGAGAAGTTTTAAGCTAGGGTTTCTAAGGCTTGACAGTGTAAAATCCCCTAGTTTGATCCCTATCTTCAAGGCAGTTTAGCTCAAGATGTGATTGTCATCTCATCTTACCTAGAACATGAATGTTGTAGAGCTTGCTCTTAGATTTAATTTGAGTACTAGAAGTCCTTGATAGGATTTGTAGAGCTCAAGTTATGACTTTGACAAGTTACAGGTCATCTGAGGTATGTGAATTTGGGGGTTTGAAAGTCACCCAACTTGCATCCAACTTTTGCCCAAGAAGGCTGATTCCTATGTACTCTTGGTCAACATGAATGTTGTTCCTCATCTTCTTAGCTTTCTAGAGAGTACTATAAGTCCTTGATAGGATTTGTAGAACTCAACTTATGGCTTTGACAAGTCAAGGGCATTTTGGTCATTTGGACATTATAGGTCATTTCAAGCATAAGGCCATATCTCCTATTTCCAAGCTTCAAATGGAAATATCTTCAACATCAAACTTGCTTAGAGTGATGTTTTAAGGCTAGTAGGGAGGTCATGAGGTGTTGAAAAGGCTTGTAGCAAAAAGTGATAAAAATGACCTAAAATGGAGGCATAAGTTAAATAAGTTGAAGTTGGAAATTGGAAATCCCAAGTTGCACATCCAAACCATGGCATATAATAGGTCATTTTGACTCTAAAAGACATTCTAAAAACAATGGTTCAGCCACAATTTTGATTTGAGGCCTAGATCATGGGGCTGCTTTGGAAATTGGTTGCTTGCATCTTAAGGTTCAAATGCAAAACTCAACAAAAGGCAATGCACAAGCTAGCTAAGCATCTTAACACATCCTATATCTCATATGAGGATAATTTCAAGCCAAGGCAAGTTGCTGCAAGAGCTATGTCATGAGATGATATGTGAGAAGAAGTGAATCCATAAACTCATGACATGAGAATCCCAATTTCTCATGGGATGGTTCTAGATGGTTCTAGATGATTCTAAACCACTCTATATAATGTATAGAACTTGCTCAGATGCAAGGTTGGTGTAAGATTTGAGAGAAGAGAGAGTTGTCCATTTCACTTGCTTCCATTGCAAGTTGAAAGCAAAATCCACATTCTGATTCAATTCCATCCATTCTTTCAATCTAAACACATTCCTCTGATCATAGTGAAGCTGTGCAGATCAATTTGAGGGCAAAACCATGGAGATTTGAGGAGATAGCATTTGGATTTTCAAGGTTGCAAGTCATAATCGGTTTTGGAGATTGAAGCTTTCTTGGTCCAATCTTTTGCAAACAGAAGCTCTATCATCATTCAAGGATTGATTCTGAAGAGTTTGAAGGCTTGCAGTGAAGGTTTACACCATCTGTGAATCAAGAAATACCAGGTTTGCAAAATTCACCCTACACCATAATTTATGCATCATTAGCAAGAATGGTTAGGTCAGAACTGTTAGAGACCAATAGGAGATGGATTCTGAGAAGTTTGAGGGCAATTGGTGAAGTTTCAGTTGGTGTCACCATTTTTGTTTGGATCAAGAACTCGAGTTGTATTGAGCTATAGCATGAATTAGATGTCAAGAATCAATCAGTGTGAGTTGGTGATTAATCTGAGGTAGTTAATTGCAAGAATTGTTGAATTTGATGTTTGAGCATATCTTTGATCTTGGACCGGGTTTGAAGATTTAGGAGGTTTCAATTGATTTTAAGATCATGGTTAGATTCAGCATGAAATTCTGGACAGGATAGGGTTTTAAATTTCAATTTTTCATGAAGAATTGATGAGGTTCGAGTTTGATGAAGTGAGCTTGAAGCTCTGAGTTTCCATGGCTGCTCCACAAGAACCCTAGTTGGAGGAAGAAGATGAAGCGTGGCCATCAGATCATGTTAGACCCATTGACTAAGACCAAGATCTGAGGGCTGGGATTCAATTTCATTTGAAGAGGGAAATTCTGAAGACGCCATGAAACGCATCGTTTCATTAAAAGGGATTTGGGCTGGATTGCTAATCACACCCCACATTCATGGCCCATTGGTTTTTGAACTATATTTGGTTACTAAACGCACTGTTTCTTTTTCATTTTCTTTATATTTTTGATTTAATTTCTGATTGAATTTTGGGCCTAGCACGTATTGTTGTTTGCACCCCCATTTTGAGCCCATTCGTGAAATAAACTGAACATACTTGCTATTCACACCATAGCTTTCATATTTTAATTTCTTTTTTCTCCATTTTTCATTAAACTTTGAAAAATCATAATAAATAGGAAATTAATGATTTTTGCATGGGGATTTTTTCTCCCATTTCATGTTCATGTCTAGAAAATTATAAAACCATAATATTTGCATTTCATGCATTTTTAATATTTTTTGTGTATTTTCTATTTTAATAGCTTTTTAATTCTTTTATGTTGATGCATGGATTTGTAGATTTTTGTTTAGCTAGTTCCCTTGGCATTTTTGCCCCATTCATTTTAAGATAGTTAGATATAAGCCTTAGCTTCCCCCTGGATTTATTCCATAATTTTGTGATGAATTTTAGGTTAGTTTTGATTAGATGACATTAGGTTGTGTAGAATTAGGTTAATCCTTAACATAGGTCCACAATAACACTAGAATTTTGGGTTTCTAGGTCAAGTTAGATATTGGGACATATAGGGTATTAAGGGTAGATATATAGGATCCCCTAGAAATTATATTAGGTTTTAATATAATAGTGTACTATTTTTAGATGATTTTTGTAGTTTATGATTGTTTGTGTTGCCCTTGTGGGCTTGTATTTTTGTTTGCTTTGCTTTGTGGGCTAGGAGAGCTTGGTATTGCTTTGAGGAGCATTGTGGAGCATAGTAGAAGACTTGGAGATTGATTGAGGAGCTTGAGAGCTTGAGAATCTTGTTTGTCTTGTTGTTGTTTTAGGGTTAGGGATTAGGAAGAGTTTATACCTAGTTAAGTTCTTTCTTAAACATGGATAGTATCTTTCACCTCCATTCCTCCCTATGATTCAAAGTCCTTCCATGGTATTCACCTCTCTCATTAGGAGGGATAAGTGATTGTGCCTAGGAAGTAGAACTTTTGAGGGAACCCTTCATTTGATGTTGAACCCTTATAGGTCACCTTTGGTGGTCAATAAGCAGTTCAATATCCCAGCTTATCCAGTTAAGTGATTTCTCATGGTTTGAGTATCTTGAGAGATGTTGAGCTTGTAAGAAGATGAAGACTTCATTGAAGAGTATGTAAGAGGATGAATCCTTGAGCAATGCCATTTCAGCTGAAGCTTGAAGAGCAAGAGCAACAAGTTGATACTTGGAGACCCACTGAAGATGAAGTAAAGACTGAAGGATGAAGTTGATACTTGTAATTGATTGAAGATTACTCTGAGAAGCTGAAGCTTGCAGGAAGAGAATACCAAGTTGAGACTGGTAAAGCAAAGAGAGCTTGAGAGCTTAAAGACTAAGTTGATACTTAGGAAGAGGATTCAGTTGAGATTGATGCTGAAGAGCTGAAGCTTGAAGATCAAAGGAAGTTGATACTTACTTTGAAGCTTGGAGATCCTGAAGGAGATCAAGTTGATACTTGTGGTTAATAGTGAAGCCTGAAGGTGGAACTGATTGAGGAGCTGAAGCTTGAAGAAGAAGACTAAGTTGAAACTTATGTTGAAGGGTTGAAACCTGGAGAAGCAAATTGATATTTGTCAAGAGTGATTGAAGTCTGAAGACTGAGTTGCTGTTGGAAGAGCTGAAGCTTGGAGTTGAGAGAGGAGTTGATCTGCTTTCTTCTCTTTTTCTTTGTTGTATTGATGTGTTTTGTTTGACTTGCTTGATGCATTAGAATAAGTCCATATCTAGACTAAGCAGAATCTAGGAGCATGATTGCACTAGAGGTTGAGTTGCTCCATCTGTTTGTATTGTTACTGTGTGGCTTTGCTTGCTGGTATTCGATAGAGCCCTGCTCCCTTGCCCATGTGGTTTGTTTGCTTGATAGCATGCCTTTATTTCTTCTGTATGATTGCAGTTTACTGTTGGCTTAATAGCATGTTGTTTACTTTCAGTATGATTACTGTTACTCATTCTGGCTTGAGGTCGAGATGAGCTTGTGGAGGCTGAAGCCCCACACACATTTCCTCCCTCACTTGCATTGCATGCATTTTACTGTTAAGCTGATGCTTTGTCTGTTTTGGTGTATCATTGACATGATCCCTTAGGACTCTCATTTCCTTTGATAAGGAATTGTTGATATAACTTTAGGTTGAAACCTATGCATGACAACTTCTAGGAGTTCCCTGTTCAAACCTCAACCATAGGATGAATCCTTGGCATGACAACAGTAGGACTTGATAGTCTCCCTCCTAGTTGGGCCTGTTCTCTTCTCATCTCAAAACAGTTTAAGACACAGTAATCATGAATGATTTCTTTCGTACGTTACGAGCCTTAAGCTATCTGAGAAAGGATTGTGGGAGAGTTTCTTTTCCACAGTCCGGATGTTTAGTATGGTACCCTTTGGGTGACATGCGACGCATTCACTCTTAGGTCATAGTCTCTAGTGCGATTGAAATTGCAAACACAACAAAAAACACTTCTTTCGTAAAAGACAGGAAATAAAGCGTAGTTTCCCAAACTACGTAAGCTCTGATCTCTCATGCCTGTTGAGAGTACGTAGGCACAATACTGATGTATTGGCGAGCTACCTCCCCCCATAACCCGTCGTAGGCCGAACTACGTTGACTCTGATTTCTCATTCTCTGATGAGAATACGTAGGCATAAAGTGCGATGCTTTGCCGAGTCATTTTCTTTTCTTTTAACCCTAGACCTGTAGAATAGATAGAATAACAATCCGTACCAGAAAACAAGCGTGGATCCCATCGAGTACGATGGACGTGCGGGGTGCTAATACCTTCCCCTTGCGTAACCGACTCCCGAACCCAGACAATGGTTGCGATGACCTTGTCTTATACCCTTTTCGTCAGGTTTCTCCGATCGTTTCCTTTCCCGCTCCGAGGGATAAATAACGTACGGTGGCGACTCTTCTGTCATAGCAGGCGCTGATTTTTGCAGTAGCGACAGACATGATAGTTAATTTAAATGAATTATCAGAATATGACGCTATATGGGGATTTTATATATATTTTAATTTTTAATTGATATATATCCTCGTTTTTTCCTAAAAATCGACGTTTTTGATCTTTTGCATAGATACGTTAGAGAACTAGACTCTAACTTTTTATTTACCTATCAATAAACCCTCTAACTTCATCGTCATTCTCTTCAAAAACCCTAGGGGATTTTCATCAAGACTCGAACATTATTCATTTTCAACGTTAACAATTCCAACATCAACATGAACATCATCTCTTTTCAAAACTCGTTAAAGCTTTATCATCATGCTTGAGGTACATAACTTAGCACCGAAATATTCATCTCATAAAAATGTTCATCTCTCACCACTGAAATGTTTTTTGTACTGTTGTTAGAAATGTACTTACTACTAAATGTTGTTTGAAATGTAGTACCACTAAAATATTCATAGAACTCAAAAGGTTATCATATATGTATCAACATAACTTGTATTCCGATTGTGGTTTAGTTGCTATATTTCTTCTCTATGAGTCTGTGTATAACTTGAAATGTTGTTTTATTACATTTATGTTTCATCATAACTTGTTGTGTATTTTGATTCTGATTTAGTTGTTGTAGTCTGAACTAAGAAAAGCATCACATATGATAACATCACTTTACTAAGAAAACCAATGTAAATATTAGTAAAAATAAGTGTTCTATAGACAAAGTTTATAAAGTTTTGTTTGCCAAATTGTCATTAAAATATCTATTGTTGTTGTTTCTATGTTCTAGTTAAATACAAAAGACAAATATGAAATATTTAATTTGGTTGTTGTTTCAAAATGTTAATTACCTTAATATTTCAAAATCCATCTATGGTTGTTGTTTCTATGTTCTAGTTAAACACAAAAGACCAATATATTGTAGTTGATATATAAAGGTTACTATTTTTCTTAATTTACACAGACATGTGTGATGTGACAAGTACCTCTCATACAACTTCTGTTGTAACCTCTGCTAATATAAAAATTAAAAGAAAATCTAGAGGTGCCTTGATGTGTACCAAGGTTTAAAAAGCCCATAAAAATGGTGTTCGTTCTCTGATTAATTTTTATATGAGAATTGAAAAGGCTTTTGGGTAAAATGTTGATTATTTTAAAGGTTACGTGGCATTACAAAGTATACTAGAATTGAAAAGGCTTTTGAAAGATAGCATACGCACCGATATTACGGTATTTATTATAAACTTTTTTATTTGTTTTACAAGTATACTTGACCATTTATTTTTTGGTTTAATACTAATATCAATTTATTAATTATGTAAACATAGAAAGTGTTTATTGTTCCAGAGGAAAGTATATTGAAAAGAAATATATTACATATGTTGGTGAGTGTTGGAGGCGCTTTAATACACAACTCACATATGAATATATTAAAAAACCAAAAGATAATGTAGACCCTCCATACATGAAGTATTCATTTATTAATAAGAAAGTTTAAGTGTATTTGTAAAGTCTCACACCACTCTTGAATTCTTGGCTAGGAGGCAAAAACAAAAGGAGAATATAACTAGAAATATCTATCCATATAGATTGTCTCATGGTGGATATGATAAACTTGAATAGAGGATGATTAATAAAAAAAGAAAACAAAGGGAACTAGAGTTGAGAAATACTTCTAAAAGCATTGATCGTAGTCTATCTCCACCATCACGACATTAGAAATGGAAGAGGAAACGTCAACGACTCGATGTGTCGTTCACATTAGGGGCTACACGCAAAGTGGATGAAAAGATTGTAAGGAGATACTTTTTTAAACATTAATTATTTTAGTTAATTCAATTTTAGTTACTAATTCAATATGTTGTAGTATGTATTGGTTGAACAAGCCAAAGTTTGTAGCTTCGTTCCACAAACCTATCATGACGTCTTTGTAGAAGTGATTATAAGTGAGGAAAATGTTGTGCGTGTCCGTGGTCTTGGAAGAGGCGTCAGTTTGAAGCTACATTTTAAACCATCGCAACCAATTAATGAAGTAAATTATAGGAGATAAATTGAAGAGATAATTTCTGAAAAGATACGGGAGCTACTAGTACAGGAGAAGAGAAGTGGAATTGGGAGGAGCTGGAGGAGCGAGATAGGATGTTGCAAGACGAGCGGGAGAGAATTTTGCAGGAGGTGCGAGAGAAGAGAGAGAAGTTGGCTCCAGTTGAACGAGAGAAGTGTATCCATGATGTGATTGAGGTATATGTATAATTTAAAATATTTGTGTTGTATGTTGCTGTTATTGTTTGTGTATTTTAATGTTTGTATTATATTTGTGAGATGTTGGATCAAACTCTAGTATGGTCGAAGGGTAGCTTTTGGTTCGACAGGAATTAAGCATGAGGTCGAAGTATGTTCGTATGCTGCTGTCGAAGATAATGTGTGTTGTAGTCGAAGTTTGTTCTAACATGCATTAGTCAATATTGCTAGGTTGTTAGCATATTAGATCAGGCCTTGCTTGTAAGCCCAAGTGTTTAAGTTAGCTTGTAATGGATAATTGTTAAAAAGCCCATTAGGTTAGTGTGATATTTTTCTTATAAATAGGATCCTAGTTTCTCAATCTTGGCATAAGGAAAATTAGGAAGATAAAATCATAATTTCAAGAGAGAGAGGTTATTTTGTTATTCTTCTATACTTGTAATCTTGTTCTAAGAGAAAGGAAAGAATAACAGTTTATAACCAATCCTTGTTGTTCCTTGTTGTTTTACCTTGGTTTCTTTATTAAACCTAACCCTTGTGTGTTTCTTGATCATAAAGAAACCGTTTATATTTTTTTTTGAAGACATCCGATTCATAACAAATTGGTGCAGTGAGCATGGAAAAGATATCTTCGACAAAGTATGAGATTGAAAAGTTCACTGGAGTGAACGACTTTGGTCTGTGGCGCTTGAAAATGAAAGCCCTACTGGTTCTGCAGGGTTCTTTGGAAGCGTTGAAGGGAGAGACAGCCATGGACGTTGCATTAACGGCAAAAGAAAATATAGGTATGATTGAGAAAGCCCACATTATAATATTGTTGAGCCTTGGTGATAAGTTTCTTCGACAGGTATCAAAGGAGACTACAACATCGGGATTATGGGTGAAACTTGAAAGTTTGTACATGACCAAATCTCTGGTGAATTGACTCTACTTGAAGTAAGCTTTGTATTCATTCAAGATGAGTGAAGACAAAGTGTTGGCTAAGAAGTTGGATATGTTCAACGAGCTGATTCTTGATCTTGAAAATATTGATGTGAAGGTCGATGATGAAGATCAAGCACTGTTGCTGCTGTGTGCTTTACCCAAAACACATGCTCACTTTAAAGAAACTCTATTGTATGGAAGGGAGTCCCTGACCTTTGAAAAAGTTCAATCAGCCTTGTATTCTAAGGACTTGAACGAACAAAAGGAGTATAAACCTTCGACGGTGGGCGATGGTTTGGCCGTTAAGGGAAAATTCTCGCGAAAGGATGGTAAGTTCGACAAAAAGAAAGGTAAAAGTCAACAAAAGTCTTATAGTGGCGAAACATCTAGTATTCGATGTTATCACTATAAGGAGGGTCACACAAGAATGGTGTGCCCTGAACGCCTGAAAGATCATGGAGGTAATGGCAACGCAGCCATTGTTCAAGATGACTTCGACTCATCTGATGTTCTTGTGGTTTCGAGTGGCGACTTGAGAAAAGAGTGGATTATGGATTCAGGTTGCACTTAACACATGACTCCAAACAGAGAATTGTTCGAGGAGCTATGTGATCAAGATGGTGGATCTGTGCTACTGGGAAAAAACAAATCTTACAAAATTACAAGTATTGAATCTGTGAGATTCAAGCTCCATGATAAGTCAATAAGGTTATTGATTGAAGTCAGGTAAATACCCGACTTGAAGAGAAATTTGATTTCTCTTGGTGAATTCGACAGAAAGGGATACATTTTTCAAGGAGAGAAAAGTATCCTAAGAGTCATGAAGGGGTCGAAGGAAGTCTTGAGAGGCGTGGAGAAACAAGGCTTGTATACCCTTGAGGCTGAGGTTGTAAGTGGTTCGAAAAATGTTGCATTCACGAAACCTGTGTCGAAAACAGAATTATGGCACATGAGGTTGGGCCATGTCAGCGAAAGAGGCCTAGTCGAATTGGGGAAGCAGAACTTACTAGGAGGTGACAAAGTCGAAAAGTTGGAGTTTTGTGAACCTTGTGTATTTGGTAAATCCTGTAGGGAAGATTTTAACAAAGGCAAGCAAAGAACACATGAATCCTTGGATTACATTTATGCTGATATTTGGAGGCCTGCAAGGAATCCTTCATACTCAGGTGCAAGGTATTTTCTATTCATCGTTGATGACTATTCCAGAAAGCTATGGGTATTCATTCAGAAGACGAAGGATGAAACTTTTGAGAATTTCAAAAGTTGGAAGATTCTGGTCGAAACTCAAACTGGCAAAAAGGTTAAGAGGTTGAGAATTGACAATGGCCTTGAATTCTGCAACGAAGCGTTCGACAGTTACTGTGTTGAGTCTGGGATTGCAAGGCATAAGACTGTAGCAAGTACTCCTCAACAAAATGGCTTAGTTGAGAGATTCAATCGAACAATCCTTGAAAGGGTTAGATGTATGTTGGTTAGTGCTGGATTGAAGAAGGTGTTTTGGGCGGAAGCTGTTTCGACAGTAGCTTACTTGATAAATAGATGTCCCTCGACTGGCTTGGGAATGAAGACATCTGAAGAAGTTTGGTCAGGATATCCACCTAGTCTCGACAGACTGAGAGTATTTTGGTTGTGTGACCTATGCTCATATTAGGCAAGACAAGGTCAAACCTAGAGCTCTGAAATGCATGTTCATGGGATACCCTGGAGGATTCAAAGCTTATAGGTTATGGTGCTTAGATCCAAGTCACAGTAGATGTATCACCAATCGAGATGTAGTTTTCAATGAAGCAGATATGGATTTCAAGAAAAATGATGATGATGACGAAGAGCTGGAACAGGGAGAGATTCCTGTTGAGGTGGAACATGTTGATGCTGAATTGCGCACCCCAGATGAAGTCAAAGAAGATGCAGAAGATGTTTTTGAAGATGAGGAGACTGATAATGACTACCTGTTAGCAAGAGAAAGGTCAAGGAGAGTTATGAAGCCGCCTTAGAGATTTGGGTATGCAGATCTTATAGCTTATGCTTTAATCTCTACAAGTGAGGTTCTAGACGAAGAACCTAGAGACTATAAGGAAGTTATGAGGAGTCGAAAGAAGAATGAATGGATGAAGGCCATGGATGATGAGATAAAATCTCTTCATGAAAACAACACCTGAGAACTGATCAAGAAACCTGCTGGAGCCAGGTTAGTCAGCTGTAAATGGATTTTCAAAGTTAAGGAAGGAATCTAAGGAGTGGCGTCGAAAAGATACAAGGAAAGATTGGTTGCTTGGGGGTTCACTCATAAAGAAGGTGTCGACTTCAATGATGTGTTCTGTCCTATTGTGAAGCACATATCCATTCAAATGTTGCTTGGCACAGTGGCACAGTTCGACCTTGAACTAGAACAGATGGATGTGAAGACTGCGTTCTTGTATGGTAACTTAGATGAAACAATCCTGATGAGGCAACTTGAAGGGTATGTCAAAAAAGGAAAGGAAGATTATGTGTGAAAGCTGAATAGATCCTTATATGGACTGAAACAATCTTCTCGACAGTGGAATAGGAGATTTGACAAGTTCATGGCATGCATAAGTTTCATCAAAAGTCAGTTCGACCACTGTGCTTACTTCAGATTTCGACCGGGTAATTCATTTGTTATTTTGTTGCTCTATGTGGATGATATTCTAATAGCAAGCAACAACGTCGAAGATGTAATAAGGGTGAAAGCTGAACTCAATAAGGAGTTCGACATGAAGGATCTGGGAGCTGCGTCCAAGATTCTTGGGATTGACATCCGAAGAGATAGAAAGCAGTCGAAATTATGCTTATCTCAAGAGGCCTACCTACGGAAGGTTCTCGAAAAGTTTGGTATGTCGAACTCAAAGTCTGTTGTGACTTCGACAAACCCTCAATTCAAGCTGAGTATATATCAGTGTCCCAGCACTGATGTTGAAAGAACTTATATGAATAACATTCCATATGCTAACATAGTAGGTTCTTTAATGTATGTTATGGTCTGTACTAGACCCGACATAGCATATGCAGTAAGTCTTGTAAGTAGGTACATGACGAATCCTGGAAAGGCTCTCTGGTAAGCATTGAAGTGGATTCTAAAGTAGATAAATGGGTCTCTGAATAGATTCTTAATTTATGGTGGAGCCTTGGGTGAAGATAGTAAAGTAGAAATCGAAGGATATGTTGACTCTGATTATGTAGGTTGTATGAATTCTAGAAAATCTATTTCTGGATATGTGTTCACTATGTTTGGAATAACAATCAGTTGGAAAGCAACACTTCAGAAGGTCGTTGCCTTATCAACCATTGAAGCAGAGTATATTTCCCTAACTAAAGTTGTGAAGGAAGCATTTTGGCTTGCAGGTTTTGTAAAGGAGCTGAAACTTCAAGGTTGAGGTATCACTGCTAAATGTGATAGTCAAAGTGAAATAAACCTGTCAAAGAATTCAACCTACCATGAGCAAACCAAGCACATTGATGTGAGACTGCATTTCATCAGAAGGGTAATCGAGCGTGGAAAAGTCCAATTGCTGAAGGTTTCGGTAGATCATAATGTTGTTGATATGATCACTAAGACATTGCCCAGTTGCAAGTTTTTCTACTGTATGCAGTTGATAAAGCTGCATGAAGAAGCTAGTTTCCTTGATATTATAGAGTTTGTTCCAAGGTGGAGATTTGTGAGATGTTGGATCAAACTCTAGTATGGTCGAAGGGTAGCTTTTGATTCGACAGGTTTTAAGCATGAGGTCGAAGTATGTTCGCATGCTGTTGTCGAAGATAATGCGTGTTGTAGTCGAAGTTTGTTCTGACATGCATTAGTCAATATTGCTAGGTTGTTAGCATATTGGATTGGGCCTTGCTTGTAAGCCCAAATGTTTAAGTTAGCTTGTACCCTAAGTTAGCTTGTAATGGGTAATTGTTAAAAAGCCCATTAGGTTAGTGTGTTATTTTTCTTATAAATAGGATGCTAGTTTCTCAATCTTGGCATAAGGAAAAATTGAAAGATAAAATCCTAATTTCAAGAGAGAGGGAGAGAGGTTATTTTGTTATTCTTGTAATCTTATTCTAAGAGTAAAGAAAGAATAGCAGTTTATAACAAATCCTTGTTATTTTACCTTAGTTTCTTTGTTAACCCTAACCCTTGTGTGTTTCTTGATCATAAAGAAACCGTTTATATTTTGTTTGAAGACATCTGATTAACAACAGTATTCAAATTTTTTTATGATGCAGGAATTGAAATCAATGGGTGTACTCAACCACCCATATCCATATCAACTAGAGATGCCTAAGAAAGTAGTTAAGAAAGTTATTATGGGTGGTGCAAGCACGAAAGATAGTTGTTCTGCCTCGATTCACAATTTTGAGACCACACCACCTCAACTAGATAACACTCAAAGACTATCTAGTATGATATACGATATTCAAGACCAATGTGTGTTTAATTTAAAATATGAACCAACACAAGAATATATCCTTCATAAGATTCGTTTTCTGGAATTTTCGAAGGGAGATGCTTGACTAGACATACTCGTAATACAGTTATGGTGCTAGTAAGTATAATTCTTACAATGATTCCAATTTATATTCATTACAATCATACTTTAAGATAAACTTTAGACATTTGCATTGATTTTTAATTAGGGTCCTGCATTAGATGTGTGTTGAAAGGAAATTGAAAAAAGTATTGTTTCATAAATCCACTGAACATTTGATTTCAAGATAATTCATCAAACACTATCATGATGCACTTACAAAATAAGATGCTTAAGGAGACTACAGATTGTTACATGACACTGTTAATCCATAAGTAAGTATATGCTTTAACTTGTGTTTTCATTTATAAATCAATTTCATACACATTATTAACTATTTAGAGTGTTTATGTAGGGAACATTGACAACTAATTAATTTATGTTCGAAGGAAAACATTGTAGTTATGTTATGCTCGTCAGACTATCATATTTATGAAGAAATGAAAAATATTTTGAGCGGGCAAGTGATATTATTTGTAGGCCTCAAATTTTACCTTTATTTTTGAATAATTTTTATTCATTTGAATAATTTTTATTTGTGTTTAATTTTTACCGACATGTAGAGCTATTGAGGAATACACTTTTTTGAAGTGTAATCTACAAAGGTAAAAAGCCAAAGTATGTAAGTATTACTTGTGTTTTTTTTGACATTCTTTTATTTTCACTAATGTATTACTTGTGCTTTGTATGTATTAGTTAGTTACTATATGAAAATTATTTGTAGTCGCATAGACAACCCAGTGGCTATGAATGTGGATAATATGTGATGAGACATATGTTTAATATTGTATCTAGAGGCATTATCAATTCATGGAATAAGGTTTTAACTATCTATATACATGTAATTTATGTATATTTGTTAAGTTAATATTTTTGTTGTTAGCTTATCATACTTAAAAATTTGTTTAAATTATAGGGGTTTAGCGACGAAACACCATTCTTACGAGACGATATAGATGACATGTGATCACGTTGGTCCGGTACCTTCCTATCTTATTATCATGAATCTTATTAACACTATTTTTCTTTTTTGATTTACATCTATACACTAGAATTGTACAAAGATTTTGTCATTATATGTGCAAATATGTATAGGTCCAAATATATATAGGTTCTCTTGGTAGAAGTTTTGTGTATCTCGAATGTCATTATAAGTATTGTAAGCATTGCACATTTGGTTTTATAAACAATGTAAATGTGGTATTATATGTTATGTTCTGTACAAAATACAAATGATTCGATTCTGTCACATTATTATGTAGGTTCTGCGTAAAAAATGATCCAGGTTCAGTGAAAATGGGATTTAAAACAAAAAATAATGGTTATACCCCTCAGTTATTTTCAAAATCCGACGTAAATAGATGAATATTTCCCTCGGTTGTTAAAAAAAATCGAGAGGTATGTGGCACACGCTAGATTTTTTTGAAAATAAAAAAATGTTGTTGTTGCAGATTAAACCAATGACCTTTTAACCTACCCCTTGGTTATTGAGAGCTGAAGGCTAAGGTGTAGGTTTTCATGACGCCATTTGTTACCCCGTTTCTATAAATGAGGTAAACTCCCATTTGCATCCGAGGTAAAATGGATATATTTGTATTAGTGTTCTTTCCTTCTCTCTTTTGTTGTGTTTTTCATTATAAAGTAACATTTAAGCATATATTTAATCATCGTGAAATTTTCCTTAAAGATTAAGATTATTATTTTTTTAAACAAAAGAATATATATATATATATATATATATATATATATATATATATATATATATATATATATATATATATATATATATATATATATATATATATATATATATATATATATATATATATATATATATATAGATTTAGAAAAAAACAATGAATATACAACGATGACTCGGATCCAGCCCACTATACAGATAAAGAGACTCAAAAAGAACAACCTAAGCTACATCATCAAATTCACTATGTGACCTCTTAGCTTAGGCGTCATCCAACCTCTATAAACAATATTATCTATAATTTTTCTAACTATACTTGTGTTATCTATAGTTCTATCAAAACAAATGGCATTTCTATATTGCCATATCCTATGTATTGTCTCTTCTTTGGCAATATTCATGATGGTTGCTTATTTACTTTTACTTTAACTTGCTATCCACTTGATTTCCTCCATCCAAATATTTGGATTGTGGTTCACCTCCATCCAATGAAGAATGTCAACCCAAATCACCCTAGTAATCCTACACTCAAACAGAAGATGGTTTATGGTTTTATCAACATCCCTACAAAGACTATAGTTATTATTTTGCACCATCCTAAATCTCAACAATGAGTCTTTAGTTGCAAGTCTTCTGTGGCAGGCCAACAAAGGAAAATAATTTCTCTAGGACGCGCATGATTATGCCTCAAAATGTGACATCATCCCACTCTAGTGTTATTTTCTATCAGCTCTGCATAAACTTTCTTCATGGAGAATTTTTGTTTACTTGTCATATCATCCCACAGCTGCTGCATTTTGACTATACAACTCCGCTTCTTCATGATGTGCTTCATAACCCAAGAGCTATCGCTATTGATTTCTGCAGACATCACATCCTTGCCTTTGAAGTAGTAAACATGAATCCATTTGACCCAGATATTGTCAGCTTTCCTGCATAAGTTCCAGAGGCATTTTAAAAGAGTCACAATATTCCACACTTTCAAATTAATCACATTGAAACCACCATGTTTGATAGGACTGCATGTCTTCTTCCAAGCCACTAGACACTTCCTACTAATCTCAGAGTTGCCTGTCTAGATGAAGGATCCGCAAATAAAATCTATCTTCTGAATAACCACCTTAAGTAATGGGAAGCACTGCATCTAATACTGAGCTATGGCCAGGGATATGCTCTTGATAAGCTTAATTCTTCCTGCTATACTTAATAGCTTTGTGGTCCAGTGATTAAATCTCCCCACAATCCTATCCACTAGTAGAAGATAATGAGTTGTACTGAGCTTCTTGCAGGACAAAGGAACTTCAAGGTATTTGACATGTAGTTGCCCTTCATCAAACCCTATCAAGTTTATCAGGTCATCCTTAGTAACATCATTAACCCTACCACAATATATCTTACACTTGCTGGGGTTAACAATAAGGCCAGTGGGATAAGTGAAACTTTTGAAAGCATCTAGCATAATTTCCACTGATTTCTTGTCTCCTCTACTGAACAACAAGACATCATCAGCAAATGTAAGGTTAGTGATGGCCATTTTCTCACATTTGGCATGGTGATTGAAGTTATGGTCCTTCTGCATCTTGGTTATAACTCTATTCATGTATTCCATCATTATGACAAACAACAAGGGGGATATGGGGTCCCCTTGTCTAATTCCCCTTCTAGCCTGCAAAACATCACACAAAATACCATTTATGTTAAATCTGCATGAGACAGTTGAAGTAGCTATCATAATCCAATCTATGAACTGCTTAGGCATGCCAATTTCTTGTAACACACACTTAAGGGCTTGCCAATCCACCATGTCATAAGCCTTTTGCAAATCAAGTTGCATCATACACCTAAGGGTTCCTCCCTTCCTACTGTACCCTTTCATCAATTCAAAAGCCAACAGGATGTGGTTGTGGATGACCTGACCAACCATAAAAGCTGCTTGACTATGATGAATTACTCCTTGAAGCACCACTCCAAATCTATTAGTCAAAATTTTAGAAATAATTTTTTAGAATATAGTACAGCCACAATAGGCCTATAATCTTATATGGACTTGGCATTGTCATTCTTAGGAATTAAGGTAACCACAGTGTTGTTAAAGGCCTTGTATGTTCCACCATTCTAAAAAAAACTCCATAATGGCAACAATTACATCATCCTTTATGATGTGCCAACTAGCCTTGAAGAACTTTGCTCCATAACCATCAATTCCTGGAGCCTTCAAATCACCAATGCCCTGAAGAGCTTTAATAATTTCCTCCTCGGTAACTTTACTCATTAAGGACTCTCTCTGCTCCATATTAATCTGCCTACCATTTCTCATAGACTCTATATCCACATGCTTCAAGTTATTTGCAACCTTTCCCATAAGATTATCATAGAAATCCATTACTTCTTGTTCAATATCATTCTAGTCAGTGAGGAGAACACAATTAGTTTTGTACAAGACTCTCGTACTCTTAGCATTTTGTTTTGTTTTTAAGGTTGCATAGTAGAAGTGGTTATTCCTATCCCCTAACCTAAGCCACTCAATTTTAGATCTTTGCATCAACATCTTTTCCTCCGATTCATTCCACTTGATAACATCCTCTGTGCACTTCTTGTCAAGTTCAATTTGTTGTAATGTGATAATTATTAGTATTTCATCAAGCTAAAGAGGTTTGCAAAGATAATATTGCTCAATTTTTGGGAGGATCCCTTTTATGTTGTGAGTCCATAAATGATTCAGACGTTAGAAATAGAAGAAATGAAATCCTATCATTACGAACTAACGAGGGTATAATGGAGGGAGTGGAAGAAATTAAGAGTGAAGTGACATGGTTTTTTTTGAAGTGAAATGTGTGGAAACTTGTATGTCTAGACCAGTTCTTGATGCTGTGGAGTTTAAACAGCTTATTGAGGCCTAAAGCCTTAGCCTTGAAGAAATTTTTTCCAAGGAAGAGATCAAAAGTTCTGTTTGGGAGAGTGAAGATGATATGAGCCACAGACTCGATGGATTTAATTTTGCTTTTTCAAATAAATGTTGTCGTATTTTATAAGAAGATATGGCGTGTTTTATTAAGGAATTTCACAAAAGTTCCAAACTCCCAAAAACAATGACAACCTCTTTTATTGCTTATATCCCCCAAAACTTAAGCCCTAAGAGTTTAAAGGAGTACATACCAATATGTCTTATTGGCTGTATGTACAAGATAATTTAAAAAATCCTAGCCTTAAAACTGAGGAGAGTCATTGATAATGGTAATGTCCTTCGCCCAATCAACTTTCATACCTTGTAGATAAATTCTGGATGAGGTCCTTGTAATTAATGAGTTTATTGATATAGCTAAAAAGGAAAAAAAGGGAGTGCCTATTGCTTAAGGTAGATTTTACAAAGGCATGTGATTGTGTAAGGTAGGAATTTTTTTTAGATATATGATGAGGAGACTTGGTTTTGGCCCTAAATGGTTAAATTGGATGGAGGCAGGGGTGTTTAATAGCAGCATGTAGGGCTGGTAATAAACTGAACCAACTCGAAAATAGTTCAAAATTCGATTCGACAATTAAATTGGTGAACTAGGTTCGTGAACTAAATGAGATGAATATGAGCAAAAAACTATGTTTGTTAACTAAATGAGCTGAACTTGAATTATACATAACTCGACTCGTTAGATTCATGAGTCAACTTGATTATATATGAGAATGATTATATCATCTTTAAGAGTAGTTTTATAGATTTACACCAAATGTTAACCCTACATTGTCTCTTATGTACTAGTTATATCAATAAAGCTGACAATTGCATTTAGAGTCATCCTTGTTGGAGATATTATGACATTTACTAAAATAACATGTGTAATGAAAGTTGCAAGCGGTGTAATTATTCTATGATGAAAATGTATCAATTTCTAGTAATTTTTGTGTGTACTATTTCATTAAATTTGTAAGTTTCCTAATTATTTTATGAAGTTATGGATTTTTGAGATAATTTTAAACTTCAATTGAGTGTTTTTTGAATTAGACTTTCAAACGTGTCTCTTGAAAGTTGTGTAGTTTCTAAATTAGTAGATTTTTGAAACAATGTTAAATTTCATACCCATAATTTTTATTTTATTTCAATGTTTTCTTTTTAAAAAAAATATTTATTAAAAATGTCAAATATATAAAAATAAAATAGACTTTAAAAATGACTTTTAAGCTCGTGAATCAAGTGAGTTGAACCTAATGAGATAAACCGAATAGTTCGTGAACTTTTAACGAGTCGAGTTTGAGCTTAAAAAAAGTTTGTGTCAAACTTGAAGCGAGATTTGAGTTGAACCAATTTTTAACGAGTCGACTTGATTTAAGGCGAGTTCGACTTGACTCGACTCATTTCCAGCCCTAGCCTCATGTCAATATTGGTAAATGAAAGCCCTTCCAAAGATTTCAAGGTGTATAAAGGTCTTAGACAACGAAATCCAATTTGCCTTTTTCTATTCTCAATAGTTATTAAAGGTTTGTTGATCTAGTTGTTCGAATTGCAGTAAAGCGGCAAGGAGCAAAAACTTAATTTTGAAGGAACTCCTTCCGAAATTTATATCGTCTCCACAGGGATCGGTGCGAGGGAAAATAACGTCGTTCAACGGTCTCTACATTTCTAAGCTTCTTGTGAAAATTTGATTAAAAGATTCATGTTACCATAAATAAATGCATAAAATATAAAGACGAAAAATATAAAATAAATACTGAATTATAAACGGAGCCTTGTTGGGATTGGATCTCATCGATTGATAACACATGCATTCTTCTAATCATGTTAAACACAACTCAATCATTCGTCTAATATCCTCACGTATCACCCACAACAGAGGTTATATCTAACGCAATGTCGAGAGAACAAACGTATTGTCTCATTGGTGATGTCTCACGCAACAAAACCAACACAGAGCATTAAGAACTGATACTCACACAAATGCTAAGCCTAAATCTATGTCTAGAGTTTAGAACCTAATAGGTAATCATCCTAGATCCAAATCTGAAGAGTATATGTCTATAGCAGTTCAAATCAAAGATAAACAGATAAACAAAGATGACACCCATATCAGATAAATGACAGCTTCATATTAAACGCAATGATCAGAATACATACATACGCTTAACCCTTTTTACATGCATTCAAATAATCTTTCAAATGGGTGTGAACATAGTTATTCATCACTATTATCACGCATCCTTGCAATACCGTTTTTCAAGTGTTATCGTGATCTTTACTGTATTGATCCTACGCATGCTACTTAATAAACACAATAAAATAGAAATGATGCAAATGAATATCAACTTACATAACCATGTCAAAAATTTGCTCATTGATAAATGAAAATCTAATATCAAAGATTTGAAATGAGTTTTATCAAGACCCACAAATAAGCAATCAAAGACAATCAACAATAGAGAATCAAAACTAGTTCACAAACATATATTAGATGAAATACATAAGGTATCAAAAGATTACATTCAAACTCCAACAAGAGATCAAAGATCTTACCTTCTCCCTCTTAGGGTTTGTATTTATCTCTCTAAATAAGATTGAAATGAAGAGAAAAAAGTTATGATCTCCAAAATATATCAGATGTTTCTAAAAAGCAAGAAAATTACTTATATAGTATTTACAAAATCTGTCATGTCCGCACTGCGAACCCTTTCTTCGCCCATCGGACACACTTTTAAGCACCTGAAGTGTCTCTGAATAGTTAAACCACACTTGAGAAATATCTGAAGTTTGTTGTGAGAGCAATTCTTCACACTGCGAACTACCTCACTACAAGTTCACACAATGAACTTAGGGTCCTTTAGCTACTGACTTCAGTCTGGGATGGTTTGCTGGTCCTTCGCTACATGTTCGCACAACAAACATTCATTTCTTGTTCGCATAGTGAACTTCTTGGTTCTTCTTTATTTTTTTGTCTTCCTTGTCCAATTCACTTGTGTCTTAATCATTGATGTTTTGTGCCTAATTTCTACACAATAACACACACATCAAAGAATCCAAAGGTATTTACAATATAATTGAAGAATCACACGAGAACACAAATTAAATCTATAAAAACATGAGAAATGAGTTGAAAAGTGTCAAGAAAGATAATTTATTTTAAGTCAAAATTTGCACTTAACACTAGTCAAGTCTACAATCAGACAATACACTGTTGTTGGGTGAAGCCTCATGACGGAATATTTGATTTATGAAAGCAATATTGAGAGACTTTGAGGTGGTTTTTGGATTGAGCATCAATATGAGCAAAAGTAAACTGTATGGATCAAGGGTATGGGATCAATTTATGTAAGTTGCTTCAATGTTCTTGAGATGCAGCATGGATAAAATCCCTTTCAAGTTTCTAGGGATGAATGTTGGATGTGATCCAAGAAGTTGTTAATCCTAGAAGCTTGTGGTGGAAATGATGAGCAGGAGACTTAATTCATGGGAAATCAGACACTTATGAATTGGAGGTAAAATGAGACTTATTAATGTTGTATTGTGAAACTTTCCTATTTACCAACTTTATTTCTACAAATCACCCTTAAGGTCTTAAGAGCTAATAAAGATTCAAAGGAACTTTTTTAAGAATCGGAATGAAGACAAAACGGGAGTTTGTTGTATCAGTTCGAAGGACATTTGTCGAGATAAGAAAGAAAGGGGATTGGGTGTCAATGATGTACATATTTTCAACATTTCTCTTCTTTTTAAATGGAAGTGGAGGCTTCTGAATGAACAAAATGTTATTTAGGTATTGGCTAGTGGAGAGATGGTGTTTAGCAGTGGAATATCCCCTTAAAAATGTTGCTGATTTAATGAGGTATGTATCATTGAAATAATGGTATTTCATTAGTTCTTAAGAGTTTGTTTCATTTTTTAAAATTTAATTTATAGTGTTATATATTTTTGTTAAAGAATTTTAAATTTAAAAAAATTAAGATGAAAAATTAGTTTAAATAGTTTTTTTAAAATATTATTTTAAATAATTCTTCTATTCTAAATTATCCTTCACATATTACAATTATTAAAAAAAATAAGTAAAGTTAATTCAAAATATAATTGTGCATAATAGTTTTCTCTAATTGCTAGAACTCTGTCAATTTGAATTAACAAAAACTGCTCCACTTTTCTACTTTCTAAACACCCTACCCATTACATAGTTATTACATTTTTCTTTAAAAGATTTGCAGGACCCATGTTTAGCTAACTACAGATAAATGGGATATGAGAATTTGAAGTGACTTATTTTCTTTTCTAAATTACCTTTCACAAATTACAATTATTCCCAAAATATGAAGTAAAATTAATTCAAAATATGATTGCACCTAATGGTTTCTTTAACTTCTATAACTATGTTAGTTTGCATTAACAAAAACTGCTTCACATTTCTATTTTCTAAACATCCCACAAATTACACAATTATTACGTTTTCCTTTCTAAAATTTACAGGGTCAATGGTTATCTTAATCATAAATAATGGAGATAAGAGAATTGAGCTGACCAATTTTATTTCCAAAATTACCTTTCACATATTATAATTATTTCACTTTTTTATTTTCTAAACATTTCATCAATTACATAGTTATTATGTTTTACTTTTTAAAAGCTTATGATTATCTTCAATCTATACCTATATATAAAGAGGATAGAAAAAAAATAAACCAGTCTATTTTTTTTAAAAAAATTACCCTTAACTATTTATATATTCACTTAAAAAATCACATTAATAATAACTATCAATAGAGGTTATAAATTAATTATTATTAACTCCCTATTCTTAAGTGCAGTTATTAACTCCCCTCTAACTTTATTTTTCAGTGCATCAATTAGATATCCACCATTTTTTTCTTTAATTTTCATACTTATTTAAAAATGGTACTTTATTTTCAAAGACGCATTGAAAATTAATGCAATTTATTCATTAATTTTTTTTAAATAAAAAAGTTACCGAAAGTAATTTATAGATGAGCAGTTGAGTGGTTACTACATTAAACAGATAATATAAGAAGTCTGCACTCAATCCTCTCTCTTTAGTTCAATACAAAGAGAACTTCATTCTTTTATTAAAAGATGTTTTGATCCCGAATGGTAAGTGCTTTGCGATAGTGAACCCTAAAGGTAATGTCAAGCACTCGGGATAGGAGAAGGCCTACGCCTACCCACTCCACAACCATTCAAGTTTTATTGAGAAAAAAAGAGTTTGAAAATGCGCTTGGTACGAGACCAAGGTTTTAGGAGAAAAGTTATAAAAGAGACAGGTGGTGAATTGGTTTGACAATTGGTTGAGAAAATTCGCTTGACGTTGGATCATGGGTTTGACCTATACTTGCGTGCAAAACTTGGTGGAATGAAAGTGGGTTTGAAATATACCTCGACGATGAGTCGAGGGTTTTGATTGAAAACGGAACCGGCTTGACGACGAGTCAAGGGTTAAGGCGTGAGAAACGATACTAGTCCCTGGGGGTGCTCCTAATATTGAGTCTACAATGAAGTACAACAATGTGTGCGATAGGTTGATGGCGAATGCGGATGAACACTCGACTTACAGAGGGATGTTTGAAAATGGCTCGATGACGAATCGAGGATTAGTTTGAAAACGGTTATACTAGTCGCTACGGGTGCTCCTAGAAGATAAACCCCAGTTAAAGAAATGCAAAATACGTACATAGAAAATGGGAGAGGGGTACATGCGAATTACACGGGATTACACGAAATAAAAAGTCTCATTGTCAGGTAGCCCAAGAGAAAGCCGCATGTATGCATTGTGTCCTATACTACGCCTTGAGCGAAAGTAGGGCATAACTCCATGCTAGGGTTCTTGAAAATGTCCAAAGATCCGTCACTCGGACAAAACAACTAACAGTCCACCAATTTAGGGTTTTATGGTTTCGATAGTTTATTAGGTGTTTTGAAAGAATGTACAAGTGAATATGAATATATACAAGATACGAATAATATACAAAATATATGACAATCTGTACAAGAATATTCATAATAATGTATCAAAATAAATATCAATGAGTTTATGAACAAGATAATATCGACTGAAAAATAAAGCAGTATATATTTGGCAGAAAATAAAGTTAGTCGTCAGTTTGTTAGTGGATTGAATCGGGACAAAATGTGACGCTAAACCGTCGTAGCTCGACCTATGATGAAAAGTCAAACTATAAGAGATCGCGTGAATTAATATTCGTGCTATGGACAAGATGGAGAAATGACATTGAGGATCATTCTCCGATTTAATCGTGTCGCAAGGACAAAAGAAGGGTGGGATCTCGTCTTAATCACAAACTCGTGTTAATTAATCGAGGGAAACCTCTCACAATCCCAAAGTATAGAAAAATGATCCAAATGATCTTTTTCTATAGATTTGAAATAATGAAGGTTATAATCCTCGAAAACCAACGTTCACGAATCGAAAGACCTCATAGATCGAAAAAATTGAATAAAATCGAAAACGAAGAAGAAATGAAAGAGAAAAGAAGGTGGTCTCGGACAAACCGTTATCTATCAATAATTTGACCGATAATGATTTTAGAGGTCTCGTCATCGACCCGAAAATGAAACTAAAGTAAATCCAAAACTAGATCATGATGAGGTGAAGAAAATGGCATCAAAGAAAATGAGGAATGATTTTATGAACCAAAAACCAAAATATTTGGCAAACATTTTTTTTACTATTGCAAAAAAAATTGGTGAGGTTTTGGATCTCTAGTTCTGGCCTTCTCACCGGAGAAGATGACTAGAACAGGGAGATCCACCGTCTGGTTCAATCGCCAGTTGGATGACTTGGCTGGACACGCATGCGTTTGACTCTTTGACTTAGCTTTGACTTGCCAACGTGTTGAGCTGACTGCCACGTTTTAAATGAAACGCATCGTTTCATTGTGGCTCAACCTTTGTTTGGACTTTGGGCCTAAAACACTAACTACACCCCCAATCTTCCAAGGCCCAATGAATTTAACTAAAAAGCTGTTATTTGCACCACACGTTTTTTCTTTTATTTTTCTTTGTTTGTTTTTATTTCAATTAATTTCTGTTGCAACTTTAATTCAATAAAAATAGTTCCAAGCCTTATAAAATTCCCAAAAAATGTTTTTAGGATACTTTGAGATGTTAAATAATTTTTGGAATTTTTTATTTTTATTTTCCTTTTATTTTTCAATTAAAAATAGAATAAATGCTTGGAAGTGTTTTTACTTGATCTAAATTGCTTCTTTATTGTTCTTGATTTCATTTCTTGATCAATATTTCTTTCCAATGGTTGAAATTTATTCCTCATATCCATGGTGAGTTGAAGAATTTTATAGGACCATTTTGCCCCTGGTTTGAGTCATTTTTGTTTGACTTTTATGGTACTTTTGTTGACCCTCGATTCTTCCATTCCAAAGTGGTACACCTTAGAGATTTATTTCTTTTGGTGGTGCTTTGATGGAGCATTGCCCTTGGGCTTTTGGCCTCTGGTTGCCAATTTATTAATGTACTTCTTGCATTTTATTTGGTTATTTTTGAGCCATTTTCCTATTTTTTAGGTGAATTACAAGTTAGGTTACTTCTAAGGGAAGCTCACACAAGTGTTTGACCTAGTTTGATTTAGAAATGACTTTTATGGATCCATTGAGCTCTCAACTCTTCTTGATTCATGTTGTAAACATGTTGAGATTGTTGTATACTCATTTATAGGTCATAAATTTTTTCATTTCTGGTTGAAGTTTGCATTCTCTTTAGGCTTTCCATTTGAGCTTCAAATGTTGAATGTGTTGAATGACTTAGGTCTTCTTCCATGCCTTTGCTTGTATTCTCTTTTGATGTATGTGCTTTTTGTTTTGAGCATCTTCTCTTCTCGCCCCCACTTCTGCCTAATGACTTTGTAATCCCATTTGAGATGGCTTAGTCCCTCCTTAGGAGGTACTTGAAGCATGCCTTGAATGATGGTTCTTTGAGGGCTTCTTGTGGTGTGTTTGCATATTTTGGTGATTGCTTGTGGTTGAGTTGCCCATGTGAGTTCCTTGTTGTACTCACATTGCCTCCCATTCTCTTATTTTCTCTTGGTTCCATTTCTTTTCATTTGGTTTTCCTTTGGGCATTGTGGTTGATGTGTGAATGGTTGTAGGATTCATTATCCCATTTTCATCCCATTTTTGTGTGCAATTGTGTGCTTTCTTCTTTGCTTTTGACTTTCTTTTGGAATTAATAAAGGTTAAGATGTGCTTGTGGAGGTGTTTACCCCACACTTTTTCCTCCTTTTTCTTGTGTGTTGCATTGCATATGCATACTTGCATCTTTCTATTTTATGCTTCCTTCTTCTTCTTCCTTCTTTGCCATGTTCCCTTAGGATCTCTAATCTCTTTTGTTTAAGAGAGGTTATGATAGACCTTAGGTTTGAACCCATGCATGACAACATTAGGTAGCATTCCCTTTTACCTCAACTATAGGTACACTTTGCATGAGAACATTAGGTTGAGTCTTAGTCTCCCTTAGAGTGTCTTTCTCTTCTCATCTTTAAACATCTTCAAAACACTTAATAAAGGTTAAGGATTGTTGTACGTTACGAGCCTTAAGTACTTGGGAAGTGGTGATTGGGGGGCTTCCTTTCAATTGCTTAGAGTTTTTAGTATACGTCCTGAGGACGATATGCGACGCATTCGCTCATAGGTCATAGTCTTTAGTGCACCATGAATTACAAACAATAATCAATGCATTTATTCTCTAAAAAACACAAACAAACTTTAAATCATTTTATCCTTCGGGATATTAATGTGGAAAACCTTTTTCATAAGGAGAGTGTTGTTAACTTTTGGTTCTACCGTAAACAGATAACGCATAAGTCTCCAATGGTCGAGCTGCATACAACTAACTGCTAGAACTAAGGTTTAACCGTACTCGGGCCTAAAACATTTTTAACCAACTGGTGTTCGTAGTTAGTGATAACGCGAAATCGTATATATATAATGACATGTGTTTTAACTAATATTTGACTGGTTTCACTCCGAATTCGGGGCATTCCATGTTATTTGTCTAAGTATTTTGCAGGTATTCAAAGAACATGCCCAAGCAAAGCAATATGAAGAAAAGGAGTAAAAATAGGTGAAAACCAGATGAAAAACCAAGAGAAAAACAGCAGATACGAGTTTTACTGATGTGACGACCGTCACATAACCGTTACGCTCGTCATGCGTGTGACGACCGTCACACATCCATGACGACCGTCATGCACCCAGAACGTGCAGAATGATGTCACGTGCTATAATTTCCCCTCAAAGACCAAAAGAGTGACCACTAACTCCTACCTTTCTGCCTCAAACCCACTTCCTGAAGAGATAACCGTTAGATACTCTCTCTCTATAAAAGGAAGAGGCTGGGACCTGAAAAAGGGAGTCGCATTCAAGACAACGAAGTGCTGCCAATTTATCTTCAGAGCAACTTTACCTTTCTGATATTCTTATTTGTTTCTCTTTTCCTTCTCTGTATTCTTTGGTATTTTTGTACTTTCCTTTTTCTCGTACGATCAATTGGCATAAAGACCAGAATCCTGCCAACATTGTGGAGGATCTGCCCAAAAGCCAATTGGGATATTCCCAGGTTTTTATTTTAATCGTAATTGCAATTTTCATTATGATGTATGTTCTCAATTACTGCTTTTATTTATGCATTATCAATTCTTCTTCCATGTCTAGCTAAATTACTGTAATCGATATGTAATAATAATTCGGACGGGATTTGATAATAATTGGCATAATCTTTCTCTTTTCAAAACTCATTTATGGTTCTAGTTTTTAATTAAAATTTCTAAGTAAATGTTCGTCGCGACAACGAGAACTTATTTAAAAATAGTTTTGCCACGACAGTGGAAAATTAACTAAGGTACGAACCAACAAGCGACAGCTGCGGCTAAGACCAGATAGTAAAAACTAGGCATTCGATTTAAAAATAGCGAAAGCGCTTTAAAAAGGATTAGAACTTAGAGATTTTCAAAAAGTAACTTTAACCCCGAACGGGATAGCGACAGCATACGTTCCGCCTTAGAGTTGCGACAAGCGTCAACAACCATCATGAGACAAAAGTCTTTAGATCATTATCTTCTTCTTAAACTAAGTTTGAAAACATTTAATACGCCAGTAATTTGTCGAATCCCCGAAGAACAAAATTATTGCATATCGGTTCATAAATTCATACCTTAATCAACGTTTTAGTTTACCCCTTTTTAATACACGCTCCTTCTGCTATTATTCCCTTTAAACATTACCAACCTAGCTAAACACCGTAACACCCGATAATACTAGTTTGATTACGAGTCCCTGTGGGATCAATATCTATTATTACTACGTGATAGACTGTGCACTTGCAGTTAGATTTGTTAGACATAGAAAGTCGCGATCAAGTTTTTGGCGCCGTTGTCGGGGACCCGTTTAGTCAATAGTGTAATCTTTTGTTACACAATATAGACTAGGTTAACTATTCTCTCTCCCTCTACTCGTTCTTCGATTGTATGCCAAGTACTCGCTCATAAGGCGACATCTTACAACCTACAATCGCTGAACTAGAGCGCTTCTTACATCTAAGAAGGCGCATCATTGAATATCAACGAAGACACAACATTCCTGATCTTCTAGCTCATCCTCCTGTTGAAGAAGCAAAGATGGTTGAAGGACCTCAGAACAAACCGCTGAAGGCCTACGCTACACCCTCTCAGATGGAGCCTCGAAGTAGCATAGCTGCCCCAGCTATCAATCGAACCGATTTCGAACTAAAACCGTCATTGCTATCAGCTGTACAACAAAATCAATTCTTAGGAAATGCAACTGAGGATCCAAACAAACACTTAACGAAGTTTGTGCAATACGCAGACACGGTGAAGGCAAATGGAGTAACTCCAGACGCAATAAGACTTCGTCTTTTTCCTTTCTCTCTTAGAGATAGAGCTTGGACATGGTTACAATCGATACCATCCAACTCCGTTACAACGTGGGAACAGTTGAAGAACGTTTTCTTAGCGAGATACTTTCCGCCAAGCAAAACTGCTATGCTTAGAGCCCAAATCAACGGATTTTGACAAAAAGATACTGAATCTCTCTACGAAGCGTGGGAAAGGTTCAAAGATATGATGAGAGCATGTACTCACCACGGTTTAGAAGACTGGGTGACGATCCATACTTTCTACAATGGGCTTCTGTATAACACCAGATTAACGGTAGACGCCGCCGCGGGCGGTGCACTTATGGATAAGCCATACGATGAAGCCTATCAACTAATCGAAAACATGTCTCAGAACCACTGCCAATAGGGAGGTGAACGAATTCCAGCAGATAAACCCGCAGCGAAAGGTGGGATGTACGAGATCAGCAGCCTTGAAAAGTTCAACGCTAAAGTAGATGCTCTAGCACAGAAAATCGACAGTCTGACCGTTAACCCAACTGCAACCGTCGCTGTTGTAACTCCAAATTGCGAGTTATGCGGAATCGCCACTCATAATGCGCCCGAGTGCCTATTGCTGGCCGGAATCCCACCATACCAAGTAAATTACGCTCAAGGAAATCCTTACGCAAATACTTATAACCCAGGATGGAGGAACCACCCAAACTTTTCCTACAAGAACGATAATGCCTTGCAAGCACCAGCTGCTCCGCCAGGATATCAGAAACTAGCCGCTGCTGGCCAGACTGCCCCTAGGAAATCAAACCTCGAGTTGATGATGGAAAAATTCATAGCTACTCAAGTTCAAACAAACAAAGAATTCCTAAATCAAAACATACACACTAGCGAGCAAATTAAACAGCTGACCGAAAAAGTAGACGCTTTAGCCACCCACAACAAAATGCTCGAAACGCAGATATCACAAGTGGCCCAACAACAAGCCTCTGCAGCTACCCCAGCTGGAACATTTCCAGGCCAGCCCGAGCCTAATCCGAAAGGTCACGCAAACACTGTTATATTGAGAAATGGAAAAGAATTGGAAGGCCCAACAGATCCTAGGAACGAAGATTTAGTAATGCAACTGAAATCCGATAAACCAACCGAAAAGGAGTCTGAAACAGAAAAGAAGGAATGTGACGAGCGAAAGGCCGCCAAAGATGAAAACTCATATGTGCCTCCAGCACCATATAAACCACCGATCCCTTATCCTCAAAGATTACTAAACTCCAAAACTTCAGGACAATTTAAGAAATTTGTCGAACTTCTGAAACAACTAAACATCACTATCCCGTTCACAGAAGCGATAACTCAAATGCCGTCATACGCTAAGTTTCTTAAAGAAATCTTGTCTAATAAAAGGAAAATAGAGGATAACGAGACAGTGACACTTACTGCCGAATGTAGCGCAATCATACAAAACCACATGCCTCCTAAACTAAAAGACCCAAGTAGTTTCTCCATACCCTGCGTCATAGGAAAGTTCGTTATAGACAAAGCTCTATGCGATCTGGGAGCCAGTATAAGCGTCATGCCTTTATCTATATGCAAAAAGCTGAATATGGGAGAACTAAAACCAACTAAAATGTCCGTACAATTGGCTGACTGATCAGTTAAATGCCCCGTCGGTATACTGGAAAACGTTCCAGTACGCATAGGTCAATTCTATATCCCAACCGACTTCATAATCATGGACATCAAAGAGGACTCTGTTACCCCAATTATCCTAGGAAGACCGTTCCTAGCTACAGTCGAAGCTATTATAGACGTAAAGAAAGGACGGCTAACATTCGAAGTAGGAGAAGAAAAGATAGAGTTCATCCTTACTAAATTCTTGAAGGCACCAGCCATCGATGACATATGCTATATAGTAGATGTCATTGACGAATGCATACGAGAATTAGAAAAGGAGGAAACTACATATTCTGAAATCATGAAAATCCAGATCCATGCTATTCATGAAGACGACAACTGGCGTGCACCATACAAAGATGATAGTCTGAGCGAGATCTTAGCACTCACTCCAAATCACATGCCAGGTCCGAAAAACCCAGCTTTAGAACTTAAAGAGCTACCCAAAACCCTCAGGTACGAATTCCTAGATACAAAATTCAAAAGGCCAGTAATAGTAAACGCTAATTTAGGACAATCAGAAACTGAGCGATTATTAGAAGTCCTAAGGATATACCCAACTGCGTTAGGCTATAATATAAGCGATCTAAAAGGCATAAGTCCCTCCATCTGTATGCACCGTATCATGCTGGAGGAAGACTGCAAAACTTCAAGAGAACATCAGAGAAGGATAAACCCGATCCTAAGCACTGTAGTCAAAGACGAGGTGAAAAAGCTACTAGACGCATGAATCATATACCCAATCTCCGACAGCCAATGGGTCAGCCCAGTACACGTAGTGCCAAAGAAAGGAGGCGTTACTGTAGTGAAGAATGCGAAAGGTGAATCGATAACCCAAAGAGTTGTGACCGGAAACAGGATGTGTATCGATTACAGAAAACTGAACAAGGCGACTCGGAAAGATCACTTCCCTTTACCTTTCATAGACCAAATGTTGGAAAGACTAGCGAAACATTCGTACTTCTGCTATCTAGATGGTTATTCGGGATTCTTCCAAATCCCTATTCACCCCGATGACCAGGAAAAGACAACATTCACCTGTCCCTATGGTACTTTTGCTTATCGCCGAATGCCGTTCGGACTGTGCAATGCTCCAGCAACCTTCCAAAGATGCATGATGGCAATCTTTGCAGATTTCATAGATGACATCATGGAAGTGTTCATGGATGACTTCTCTGTATGCGGACAAAGCTTTGAAAGTTTCCTGTCAAATTTAGAAACGGTACTCAAAAGATGCGCTAAAGTGAACCTTGTCCTTAATTGGGAAAAAGGCCATTTCATGGTCCGACAAGGCATCGTTTTAGGACACGTCATCTCTGAAAAGGGAATCGAAGTTGACAAAGCTAAAATAGAGATCATAAAAGATCTCCAACCTCTGAAAACCGTGCGAGAAATACGAAGCTTCTTAGGACACGCTGGATTCTACCGAAGATTCATAAAGGATTTCTCGAAAATCACAAAACCCCTTACAGGTTTGTTAATGAAAGATGCCGAGTTCATCTTCGACAAAGAATGCTTGGTGACATTCGAAACTCTAAAGTCAGCACTTATCACCGCACCAATCATGCAACCCCCAGATTGGCGACTACCATTCGAAATCATGTGCGATGCGAGTGATTACGTCGTAGGCGCAGTTCTAGGAAAAAGGAAGGGCAAGAAGCTTCACGCTATCTACTACGCCAGTAGAACATTAGACCCTGCCCAAATGAACTACGCCACAACAGAAAAGGAACTCTTAGTAGTCGTTTTCGCTCTTGACAAATTCCGTTCCTACTTGGTAGGAGCCAAAATAATCATATACACAGATCACGCTGTCATTAGGTACCTAATAAGCAAAAAGGACGCCAAACCCAGATTATTGAGATGAATCCTATTATTACAAGAGTTCGACTTAGAAATTAAAGATAAGAAGGGGACCGAGAACGTAGTTGCAGATCACGTATCCCGTATAGAGGGCATAAAACAAGAACCAATGCCTATCAATGACGACTTTCCCTACGAACGTCTGATAGCCAAATTGGAAAGCGATATGTCTAACTCTACTTCGGAAGAACCGGAACTGGAAAAAGCCGTGGAAGCTGTCTATGCCCAAATCCCTTTGTCGTGGTTTGCCGACATCGTTAATTACCTGGCCGCAGGCGTGCTTCCACCGGACCTGACTTATCAACAAAAGAAGAAATTCTTCCACGACTTAAAGCATTACTACTGGGACGAACCTCTACTCTTCAAACGAGGCGCCGACAACTTATACCGTCGTTGTGTCCCAGAGGAAGAAATAGAAGACATCATCACCCAATGCCATTCAGCACCATATGGTGGTCATGCTAGCACCTCAAAGATGTGCGCTAAAATTCTACAATCTGGCCTATTTTGGCCCAGTCTCTGGAAGGACGTCCATGTCGCTGTACTAAAATGCGACCGGTGCCAACGCACTGGCAACATCTCACGACACGATGAAATGCCTCAGAGAGGAATTTTGGAAGTAGAAATCTTTGACGTCTGGGGAATCGACTTCATGGGACCTTTCCCATCCTCTTTTGGAAATAAATATATACTCGTCGCTGTCGACTATGTATTGAAATGGATAGAGGCCGTTGCCGCTCCAACAAATGACACGCGAGTAGTCGTTAAACTCTTTAAAAACGTAATCTTTCCAAGATTCGGTGTGCCCAGACTCGTCATTAGTGACGGTGGTTCGCACTTCATATCGCGAATCTTTGACAAACTCCTCTCCAAATACAGAGTAAAACACCGCGTAGCCACACCGTATCATCCACAAACTAGTGGACAAGTGGAGGTTTCGAACAGAGAAATAAAGCAAATTTTAGAAAAGACTGTCGCAACCTCCAGGAAAGATTGGTCCTCAAAGCTGACCGAAGCTTTATGGGCTTATAGGACCGCCTTTAAGACACCGATAGGTACCACACCATTTAAACTAGTCTACGGAAAATCATGTCACCTGCCGGTAGAGTTAGAGCATAAAGCCTTCTGGGCTATTAAGACGCTAAACTTCAACTACACTGCGGCAGGCGAAAAGCGAATCTTGAACCTTCATGAATTGGAAGAGCTAAGATTAGACGCGTACGAGAATGCACGCATCTACAAAGAAAGGACCAAGAAATGGCATGATAAACGTTCGATCCGGAAGCAATTCAGAGTGGGAGACATCGTGCTCCTATTCAATTCCAGATTGAAACTATTCCCTGGAAAATTAAAATCTAGATGGTCTGGACCTTTTGAGGTCACCAAAGTCCTCAAGAGTGGAGCTGTTGAAATCAAGAATCAAATCAACGCACCGTTTATAGTAAACGGACGGCGTTTGAAACATTATAATCAAAGTGAACACATCGACAACGTGAGCAATATGAAATTGCTCGAGCTTCCCGAATAGCTTGTATCCAAGCTATCGTCAGGCTTTTGACGTTAAAGACAGCGCTGATTGGGAGGCAACCCAAATTCTTCCTCTATTTCTCCTTCTAAATTTATTAAAACTATTCTTTTTGTTAACTTATGGTTTCTATAAATTTCTATTATCTTATTTTCCAATATTTATATTTATTTTATATTTTTCTCTTTTATCACTCTTTACTTCTAAAAATATGATCTGAGTGAATGTGATTTTTTCCAGGATTTTAAAAGTCGTTCTACTTTTCTCCCGTTTTATCCGACTAACGAGTATGGCCGACGTCGACGTTACAACGGTTATGTTTAGAGGACGAGCCCATCAAGCCAGGTTCGAGGCACTAACTCAAAGAAGCTTTGCTTCGACTCTGTACTACGATACACCCACCATGGACAAGCTAGGAATCCAGGATAGCCTTCAGTACTTATTTTACCAATTAGGCTGGGAGCAAACTGCTCTAAAGACCCGATTTGCTACCTTCCGCGAACTGACATTCGAACTCCTTAGCTCCCTAAGTTACCTACCTGAACATGGCTATGGATCTACTAAAGAACTAATAACCTTTAGAATGTTTGGAATGGACCAAACACACAACCGTACCACGTTAGCTAACATCCTAGGCTTCCCTAGCGGACCTTTTGTGTTTACCACCACTGAAGAGGATTTTGATCTCGAATTAGACCAATTCTGGGGTTCCATCATCGGGAACTATCACCCAGAACCGAACGACATGCACAACAACGAGACAAACAATCCAGACTTCCGCTATTTCCATAGGATACTAGCCCATACCCTCTTTGGGAAGGAGGAAAACATTACAACAGTCTCAAAGGACGAGCTGTTCATCCTTTTCTGTGCTTCACAAGGCCGCCCTGTAAATGCTGTCCCTTTTATGATGAGGGCATTTACACGCCTCAATCAGGAATCACACTCACCCATTTTAATAGGAAGCCTAGTCCCCATGATCGCCCACGAAATTGGCTTGAGGTATTACCTGAACAAAGCCGTTCGTTTCGGCAACCTCAGATCAATGGACATCCAGTTCTGCTTCAACAGACGTATCTTAGGTACCTTAGGACCAGGAGCCTACGAATACCTCATAGCTGATCAACCTGTCCACCTTTTCACATTGCCCAACCATGAGCTAACCAGTATCCATAACAAAGACAATTGGCTTTATGATTTGGACGAGCCTATGGGACCTCCATCACCTCACTCCACACCCCAGGCTTACATGTACGACAGTGATCAAATCTCCGAAGCACATGACTATTTGTACTACCAAGATTATGAATCCGAAGTGGAGATCGATCCTGAGACCCCTCCTAACTACCATAACTTTCCTGACCCCACGCCTGAACAAAACACAGACAAGCTAGACACTGTTCTAAGAGCTGTAGACGACCTCAAGCTAGAAGTAACCACTATCAAAGATGAATTACATGGACTTCACATGGATTTTGTTACTTACATGGACTTGGTTAGCGACCAACTTAATGACGTTATTCAGCAGGTCAACAACTTGAAGAAACCGAAGGAGTGATATTTTAGTTTTCTCTTTAATTTAAGTTTACTGCATTTCACATTGTTTTACATTATTTCATTTTGCAATTGTTTCCTTTTTTTTGGATATTGTATTACCTTAAACTCATTTTTCGATTTAATGATATTTTCATTTCAGTATCTCCCTAAATTATGTTTCCTGTTATTTCTTATTTCGTCATTAGACCATCATAAGTAAAAGTATCATATTTCCCACTGTTAAAACGCCCCACAAGCAAAATTCTGCAGTTCTGCAGACTTTGCTGTTGTGACGGTCGTCACAATACCCTGACGGTCGTCATGCGTGTTACGACCGTCACACATCCCTGACGGTCGTCACGCAGAAAAAATCCCAATTCTGTCTAAAACTGGGTTGCGCACCTCTCCACTTCCTCTCCCCTAATTTCCCACTATCCCAACATTAAAACCCACTAAAAACCCTCTGAATCCCCCATTAAACCTCAACCATTTTCGACCTCCAATTCACCCTTATATATTACCCTCTGCATTCCCTTACCTCACCATTCTCTGAAACCCCCTATTCTCAAACCTCTGCACTTCTCCCACCAAAATGGCCAGACAAACCAGTGCAAACCCCGATTTGAGCAACATCACTTTCCGGGAAGGAGAGGCCGGCGAACGACAGCAGACCAACTTCCTAACATTCCATCAACGGTCGCTTCAGCCGACCCGGTATGCTCACCTGGATTCTCTGACGGAACTCGGGATTCTCGATGGCGTAACTTGGATGTTGCAGAGAGCCGGCATCTGGCATCTCTGCACCAATCCCCAACCCACCTACGAGCAACTCACTCTGGAGTTTCTCAGCTCTTTCGCATATGCAACACCATCCGGCGATATCAACCAACTTACCGGAGCCGCCTGCTTTCGTATGTTCGACACTGAATATCAGGTCCCCCAGGACCGCATCACCGTTATTCTACAGTTATCTCACAGTGACGATGCTCACCGTCGCGTCTCCGATCAGTTCTACCAAGAGGCCTTCCCTCTCAGGAACCGACTGACCGGAACCACTCCAGACAGTTGGGACACTCTGAACGCCACTCATATCCACAATCCAACTATCCTCTACTTCCACCGCATGTTAAGCAACACAATATTCGCTCGTGACAGCAACCATAAGGTCAACTCGAAGGAGCTGTTTTTCTTCCGTTGCGTGTTCGCTTCGGAACCTGTTAACGCCGCCCCGTTTCTCTTGGCTCACATTCAAGCGAATTGTAACCGCGACTCTAAACCTTTCTATTTTAGTGGCATCATCACATCCATTGCCATAGGCCTCGGTCTTGGCGACCGCCTCCAGACACTCAACCAGATGCCCCCTGTCTTTCTGGACACCGACCACTGCCGCGCCTCCCACCTCATCAAGGCCCGCCGTGATGGGAGATATCATCCGGTAGTGCGAGGCTGCACTATCCAGAGCATCATCATGTCTTCCCGCACCCGAATGCATCTAGAGGATAGATCTAACTGGCTCTTCGATACCACTGCCCCTGCTGCCCCAACACAGGATAATATCCAAGAGCCCAGGGATGAAGTTCAAGAGGAGCTTGACCGAGCCGACCAGCCTGAGCCATCACAAGCAGCTGCTGCCACATGTCCTTCCACGCGCCGCCGCCCCCGTCCTGCTACTGATGACACATCCGCGGTCCTCCTCTGCTTCATCGAGCAACAGAACTAGATGATTATGATGGAGCAGCAGAACCGACGGGCTGAAGAATTTGAAGCATGGCAGAGAGAACAAACCAGTCAAATTCAGCAATCTTTGCAGATGATGCACGATATCCATTCCGGTATGGCCGATGAGATGGCACACCTCACTTTGCGAGTTGACGGCCTCCGTGATTACATATTCCACACCGGAGCTCTGAACCTCGCCGCACGAGACCCCCCAGCCAGAGGTCGAGGAAGAGATCGAGGACGAGGACGAGAATAGTAGTATTTTTCATTTTTGTCATTTTTGTTTTCTTTCTTTGTTTCCTTTGTATTCCTCCCTTCCGCATCCTTTCAAATCAGTGAGGACACTGATTGAGATAGTGTGGGAGCGGACCGTTGTTTCCCTTTTCATTTCCCATTTTCATGTTATTTCCCATTTCCCGTTGTACTTTTTCTTTCGAATTCTCAATTTAAAGTAATTTTAATTTTCGGCAAATAAGCTCTTATATATATATATATATATATATATATATATATATATATATATATATATATATATATATATATATATATATATATATATATATATATATATATATATATATATATATATATATATATATATATATATATATATATATATATATATATATATATATATATATATATATATATATATATATATATATATATATATATATATATATATATATATATATATATATATATATATATATATATATATATATATATATATATATATATATATATATATATATATATATATATATATATATATATATATATCTGTTATGTGAACTCCCCGCGCTTCATATGACATATAGAAAGAAACTTTTAAACCCCTTGCCACAAAGCATCACGAGGACACGCCAAAGTTTAATCAAGTATGGAAATCTCGAGAAGAAAATTCTAACAATTCCATTACCGTCTTGACACCTTAGACCTCCAGTTTATGCGAGTCCGTTTCACTACCTACACGTACCGAAGCTTCAAGCTCCTACTCAAACGTAGCCCCCAGTAGTTTATACAAGCAGTCAGCACCATCCTAAATGCCTCTAAGCAATGAAACCGATGCAAATAAGTGTGTGATCTCTAGTTCAAAATGAAAAAAAAAATCATGAAGAAGAAAAGCCATATAGCCTGAATATAGAGACATGTTCCTTCTAAGTTAGGAGCTCCTCACCCGAGCATTTAGCCCAACGGTACAGAAAGTCTTTGGAAATCAATAGCGTAAGCTTATGTGCAAAGAAGAATCAAAATAGAAAAGAGATCATAGCCACTAACAGGTTGACTTGCCATGAAAGTATATGGATAACGGGCTTAATGTGATTGCGCCAGAACAAACCGGATAAAACTTGTAGCAAGGAACTTGACGCCGAGCTGCAGTAGCATGACTGGGACTGGCTTGCATAAAAGGGAGGCCTTCGAAGACTTACAATTCAGTGTCACCACCGTATGTGTTTTGTTTCAATTTAAGGCCCGACCTTCCTAACTTATTATTTGAAAAAAACCTTTCGGAAAGAAGAAGCGTGCCGCGTGTTTACCACATTTTTTACTTTTTCCAACTTTTACTTGAGGACAAGTAAAGATTCAAGTTTAGGGGAGTTTGATAACGCGAAATCGTATATATATAATGACATGTGTTTTAACTAATATTTGACTGGTTTCACTCCGAATTCGGGGCATTCCATGTTATTTGTCTAAGTATTTTGCAGGTATTCAAAGAACATGCCCAAGCAAAGCAATATGAAGAAAAGGAGCAAAAACAGGTGAAAACCAGATGAAAAACCAAGAGAAAAACAGCAGATACAAGTTCTACTGATGTGACGACCGTCACATAACCGTTACGCTCGTCATGCGTGTGACGACCGTCACACATCCATGACGACCGTCATGCACCCAGAACGTGCAGAATGATGTCACGTGCTATAATTTCCCCTCAAAGACCAAAAGAGTGACCACTAACTCCTACCTTTCTGCCTCAAACCCACTTCCTGAAGAGATAACCGTTAGATACTCTCTCTCTATAAAAGGAAGAGGATGGGACCTGAAAAAGGGAGCCGCATTTAAGACAACGAAGTGCTGCCAATTTATCTTCAGAGCAACTTTACCTTTCTGACATTCTTATTTGTTTCTCTTTTCCTTCTCTGTATTCTTTGGTATTTTTGTACTTTCCTTTTTCTCGTACGATCAATTGGCACAAAGACCAGAATCCTGCCAACATTATGGAGGATCTGCCCAAAAGCCAATTGGGATATTCCCAGGTTTTTATTTTAATCGTAATTGCAATTTTCATTATGATGTATGTTCTCAATTACTGCTTTTATTTATGCATTATCAATTCTTCTTCCATGTCTAGCTAAATTACTGTAATCGATATGTAATAATAATTCGGACGGGATTTGATAATAATTGGCGTAATCTTTCTCTTTTCAAAACTCATTTATGGTTTTAGTTTTTAATTAAAATTTCTAAGTAAATGTTCGTCGCGACAGCGAGAACTTATTTAAAAATAGTTTTGCCACGACAGTGGGAAATTAACTAAGGTACGAACCAACAAGCGACAGCTGCGGCTAAGACCAGATAGTAAAAACTAGGCATTCAATTTAAAAACAGCGAAAGCGCTTTTAAAAAGGATTAGAACCTAGAGATTTTCAAAAAGAAACTTTAACCCCGAACGGGATAGCGACAGCATACGTTCTGCCTTAGAGTTGCGACTAGCGTCAACAACCATCGTGAGACAAAAGTCTTTTGATCATTATCTTCTTCTTAAACTAAGTTTGAAAACATTTAATACGCCAGTAATTTGTCGAATCCCCGAAGAACAAAATTATTGCATATCGGTTCATAAATTCATACCTTAATCAACGTTTTAATTTACCCCTTTTTTATACACGCTCCTTCTGCTATTATTCCCTTTAAACATTACCAACCTAGCTAAACACCGTAACACCCGATAATACTAGTTTGATTACGAGTCCCTGTGGGATCGATATCTATTATTACTACGCGATAGACTGTGCACTTGCAGTTAGATTTGTTAGACATAGAAAGTCGCGATCAGTTAGTCGAACTACGTTGACTCTGACTTTCCCATTGCACGAGGGAATACATAGGCACAAAGCGGTGATGCTCTGCCGAGTCTCTTTTCTTTTCTTTTTTCCCTGAGACCTTTAGCTAGATAGTAAACACCCTCTTAGATAGACAACAAAGCATGGATCCCGTCGAGTACGACGGGCGTGAGGGGTGCTAATACCTTCCCCTTACGTAACCGACTCCCGAACCCGAGATATGGTTGCGATGACCTGTCTTCTCCCATTTTCGTTAGGTTTTCCCTGATCATTTCCTTTCCCTCTATTGGGATAAATAACGAATGGTGGCGGCTCTTCTATAATTTCCGACACCCCTTCACAGCAATGCGACAGCTGGCGACTCTGCTGAGGAGCGGCACATCCCCTATGCGAGTCAATCCTAGCGCTTGTTTGTTTATCTTTTGGGTGTGCACATGTGTATTGTACTGTATTATCGTTCTGCATTTACTTTCAACATTATATATATCATTATTGTTGTGCTGTGGAAAGGGAATGTTTCATTGAGAGATAAGTCAGACCCGGGCTTGAGTACAAACCTAGCATTAGTAGTGGAGAGTAGTGGTGGACCTGTATGCTTAGCAAGTTTCCTTGAAATTCACACTCAGACGAGATTCTCTTTGATGAGTTCCTTTCCGGTCCTTAGGACTTGAGGGGATCTTGGATTTGAGAATTGTCGACTTTGGGGACCGATCATTTGTGATTCATCCAAGTGAGGCCTCTTCGTGAGATTATGATGCCAAACCAGAAATGGTGAACGTATCATCGTTTCTCGAAAGTTTGTGATGCTGATGAACACATAGGATGTCGAACCTTATCAGTAGATAGGTCCATACCTGTGAGAGGGATTGGGTTATGCAGGAAACTTTGACTTCCAGACTACCTGGTTATCTTTACAGTGTGAATCTGTGTTCTTGATAAAAGGGGTTGCTATCTGTGACAGTGCTATGTTTTTATTAAAGCATAGCGCTGGTCCTTCTCAATCAACAGCACAACAATCTTGATCCACTGTTTGCATTTGCATATGCATTTTCATCTGCATTTTCATTAACATGTATCTATGTTGCAGGTGCATATTTCCTCCTCGATTCTAGTGATCTTGTTCCCTTACTTATGATATGGAACCTCTAAAGAAGACAGTGGCATACAGGTTTCCAACTCCGGATATTGGTTCTTTACTGAGTTTGATTGCCATTGCTGACAAGAGGGTGATGGAGGACTTCAAGAAATCTTATGGGAAATTGTTGAGATGTGTTTGCAAGCCTTCAGTGTTTGAGATAGGTAGTCTTTATACTCTCCTGCAGTTCTATGATGCCCCACTGAGGTGTTTTGTTTTTCCGGATTATGCCCTATTCTTGATCAGATGACATTCTATCACACCGAAGCTGAGCCTGATCTATCTAAGCTTTCTGCTGCTCTGCATTTGGATGTTTCAGAGTTGGAGGGGAAGTTGATCAAGAGGGCTGGGATGCCTGGTTTTCCTTTACCTTTTCTAATCGATAAGGCTCAACAGTTTGCCAAAGATGGTTATTGGATTGTGTTTAGCGCCACCTTATCTCTTTGTGTCTATGGTATCATATTGTTTCTTAACCTTCCGGATTTTGTAGACATAGATGCTTTCTACATTTTTGCTTCAGGGAATCCGGTACCTACACTTTTGGGAGACGTCTATCATGTTGCACTCCACAGGAATGAGAACCAGAGGGGGAAGAATGTATTTTGCTGTGTTCCTTTGTTGTACAGGTGGTTTACTAGTCATCTTCCCAAGACAGGTCCATTTGTTGCTAATGCTGGTACTTCAGAATGGTCAGAAAGGTTGCTGGGATTGTCTGCTGAGAACATTATTTGGTTTAACAGAGACTTGCTTGGTGCAGAGATTGTTTAGAGTTATGGTGGATTTCCTAACGTCCCGTTGGTCGGAAGGAAAGGGTGCATCAACTATAACCCATCTTTGTTGGTCAGGCAGTTTGGATACGCGCTGAGAGATCCTCCTAAGGAAGAAGAGATACAGAAATCTTTGTATCTTACTGGATTGCTGGAGGGTGATACTTTGGCTAGAGTGGAGAGAGCTTGGAGTAGTGTTCACAGGAAAGGGAAAGCTTTTATGGGGAAGAGTAACAGTCAAGCCTACGACCCTTATCTGACTTAGATCCAGGATAGAGCTAAGAGGTTTCTGATGCCTTTCCAGTCTATAGAGCCTTTTTATCCTCTCATGATTGAGGAACCTACCACTGTGGATATCCAGAAGTACAACCGGTTGTGGTCTGAGAGAGAGGAGCTTCGGAAGGCTAATGAAGAGTTAGAAAAAGAGATCATTCAACTTCAGAGTGAGAAGATTGAAGCCGTGCATTCTTTCAGGAGGCAGACTGAGCTTGTGAACAGATTGGGTATAGATTTGACCAAGCAAACTAGTGCTCGGGAACATTTGGGTTTAGATATGAAAGCCGTCAGTGATGTTCTCGCTTCTAAGAAGAAGGACTTGGATAGGGCTTATCTGGAGATTTCCAAGTTCAATGATCAGTGGAATGCTACTCTTTCCAACAACAAGGCACGCGAGGATGGTTTGAAGCTACAGATCAACAAGTTGAAGACTCAGCTCAGAGTAAGAGATGAGAAGATTTCAGCTGAGGCCTCATTCAGGCATGCCAGTGATTGCAGATTGAACGAAGCTTTGGCAACCTTGGAGGATTACAAGTTGATGGCTGATTCGAAGAGGTGCAAGCTAGAGGAAGTCTTTGAAGAGGGAGCCTGAGAAGACTATGCTAAGGATTTATAGACCACTATCAGACAGAGAGAGGCGCTCATTTAGGGGTTACTCGTCAGACCAGACCATCCCGAGACACAGGAGCTATTGGAGGAGTTTCGTGCTCGTTGCCGCACTTGATGTCTTTCATTTTCTTTGTAGCTTGTTGCTCATATTTGCATCGAACATCACCAGACATGTTGGCTGAGGTCTTCCTATTGATTCTTGTACTCAGTTGTATGACTGTAGATTGCCTGTTGGCCTTTCTGGTATGTATGAGAAGTTTGGCTCTATGCTTGTCTATGGATTCTCCATTGTCATGCTGTTATTCTCGGAACTAGAATCGGGAAGAAATTTCCCTGTTGCATACATACATGTCTGCATTTTGCATAGCATTCATGCATAGAAGGTACAATGGAACCGTTTATCTTACCCATGTTTGCTCAGTTAGATTGTTTCAGGATAGACAACCGGACTATTCACCGCTACGCTAAAAGGGGGAATCAACTCAGAGCAATGGAGCAAATTCAGGCTGAGATGCAAGAGTTCCGTGAAAGGATGAGCCAGTTTATGGACCTTTTGCAGGGAATGGCTAACGGACAGGAACAACTTCGTACTTTGGTGCAGCCCTTGATTGCACGAGTTGACAGTAACGGTGTTCTTCATGGAGGACAAACTGTTAATCCTCCTCCCAATGAAATTGGGACTCCTCATGCTCACTCTATGCCTACTTTGGTTATCCCTACTACTGAAGGGAATGGTAATGGCAATGTTTATGGTTTTGGTAATGCTGCTGGTTTTGATAATAATGGTTTTGGGAATGCTGGAAATGGGAATGCTGGAAATGGTAATGTTGCTAATGGGAATGTTCATGGTCCTGATGTCACCTGTGCTGCACATGGTAATATGGATAGGTTATGGAATGAAGACCGACAGGATGATGTGTTCTCGCTAAGGGCTTTTGTTGCTGAGCTACCCTCTGAAGCTGATAGGACGTTCAAGCTGTTAGAGGACAAGATGAAGAGCTATGAGAACCAAAATTCCATGGGCCTTGACATGGCTAATCTGGGACTTTGACAAGTATAAGGGTACTACCTGCCCAAAAGTTCATTTGAGATCCTACTACCGTAAAATGTCTGCTTACTCGGATGACGAGAAATTGCTTATGCATTTCTTTCAGGACAGTTTGTCCGGTCCTTCGTTGGAGTGGTACATGAGTCTGGAACCTCTGAATATCCATAGTTGGAGGGACCTAGCTAAGGCCTTTGTGAAAAATTATCAGTATAACAATGACCTTGCTCCTAACAGGGCCCAACTCCAGAATTTGTCTCAAAAGCCTGACGAGTGTTTCAAGGAATACGCCCAGAGGTGGCAGGAGCTTGCAGCCAGGGTGCAGCCGCCCATGGTTGAGCGTGAGATGATTGATATGTTTGTCTCCACTCTGCCAAGTGTTTATTACGAGAAGCTTATCAGTAACATGTCCGGAAGCTTCTCTGATTTGATCATCACCGGAGAGAGGGTAGAAAACGACATCAAGTTGGGAAAGATCCAATCTGGTGAGAGTTCCTCAGTAGGAGGAGGAGGTAAGAAGGTATTTGGTAATAAGAAGCGGGAAAGAGATACCAATTCAGTGTCCAGTTCCCGAGGGAATAGACGATCAGGGAGAAATCGTCAGCAGCAGCAGGTTGCTAGTGTTACAATTCCTGCAGTTCCTCAACAATAACAACAACAGAATCAGAACTATGGTCAAAGAAAATTTCAGGATCGAGGCCAAAATGTAAATAGACAATTTGATGCACCTCCGATGCCGTACGCTCAATTGCTTCAACATTTGTTACAACTACAGTTAGTTCAGAAGAGGACTATGGCTCCCCTGACAGGACCACCTCCACCCGGTTATGATGCAAACGCGTGATGCGAGTTTCACTCTGGGGCACTGGGGCACAACATTGATAACTGCAAAGCCTTCAAACATAAAGTGCAGCATCTAGTGGATAGAAAAGCCATAAATGTTTCTCACGACGCTCCAAACATCGTACAGAACCCCATGCCCAACCATGGGGTTGCTGGAGTCAGTGCAATCATTGAAGATGAGGGTTTAGATCGGATAACTGATGTCAATGATTTGAAGACGCCATTGGGATTTATGAAGGCTAAATTGTTGAAGGGATGGATATTCCCGGGCTGCAATGAATCATGTGCTGAATGTTTAAGTCATCCGGAGGGATGTACAGAGCTGAAGAGTTGTGTTTAGGGTATGATGAATGAGGGGATGTTGCAATTTGACCGGGTTACAGAGAAAGAGTCTAAAGAGGTAATGGTTGAGGAAAGGAATGAGGTTCCAACGATCTCGATTCCGTTCAAAACTATAACTATTTCAGCGCCTCCTAGGCCGCCAACCATAACCATTACAAAAGATGGTGTTGTGCCGTATGAGAGTACAATAGCCATTCCGTGGAACTACGGAGCAGAAGTGTATTGCAACGGGCAGAAACAGGAATTGAAGAGCTTGTCGGTTGACTCGGTGGATAGTATGGTTGGAGCAGGTGGTATTACTCGAAGCGGTAGATTATTTTTGTCGCCTGAAGTGGCTGCTGACCGAGCTGATAAAGGCAAGAAAGCTGTAGTGGAAGAAACTTCTCAGGCTGGAGAGAAGGAGTCTTTGGTAATGGACGCGGAGGAGTTTATGAGGCTGATTAGAAAAAGTGATTACAAGATAGTTGACCATTTATAGCAAACTCCTTCCAAAATATCAATCCTGTCATTGTTACCATGTTCAGAAGCGCATCGGAATGCACTGTTGAGAATATTGAATACTGCTTACGTGCCACAACAAATATCGGTTAACCAACTCGAAGGGGTTGTAACACACGTAAACGTAGGAAATGGGCTAGGTTTCACGGACCTGGATTTGACGCCAAAGGGAAGAAACCATAATTGTGCGTTGCACATATCAATAGAATACCGAGGGGCTATTATGTCTCACGTACTCGTTGATACATGATCGTCTTTGAATGTACTTCCAAAGAAGGCCCTGATGAAGCTGGATATGCAGGGGCTGATTTGCACGCCAAATGATTTGGTGGTGTGTGCTTTTGACGGCACCAGAAGATCTGTGTTCGGAGAGGTGATGTTGCCAATCCAAGTTGGCCCCGAAGTATTTGATGCAGTATTCTATATCATGGACATTCAGTCTGCCTATAGCTGTTTGTTAGGCCGTCCATGGATTCACTCAGCAGGAGCTGTTACATCCATGCTACATCAGAAGCTCAAGTATATGGTTGGTGGCAGCATTGTCTGAGTATGCGGGGAAGTGGATATAATGATCAGTCACTTATCGTCTTTCAAGTACGTCGAGGTGGATGGAGAAATCCATGAGACTTTATGTCAAGCCTTTGAGACAGTTCAGGTCAAAGACAAAGTGTCTACTGTGAGCAAAGCACCCGAAGTGGCCATATCCTCCTTTAAGGAAGCCCAGGTAGTGGTACATGCTGGGACAACGCCAGGTTGGGGACAAGTGCTGGACATCCCCTACAAACAGGATAAGTTTGGTTTGGGATACCGCCCATATGCTTTTGGCATTCTCGCAGAGCGCACCGCGCTATAAGGGGCCTGTCCGGTTTACCCCAGGGGGTGTTATCTTCAAGCAGATCAATGCCATTTCAGATGATGAAGAGGGTGATAGCGACTGTGATATGGACGGTTAGATCAATCCGTGCATTCCAAGACAGAGCCTCAACAATTGGTCTATCGAGGAATTCATTCAAGTGACAACGGAAGAGTAATACTTTGTTTTTCTGATTATTGTACAACCCTATGTTCTACCCAAAGCATAGCGGTTCATATCTTCTAGGCCTTGCTTGTTTATGCTTGAACATCTTTTAACAATAAATCAAAGGGCGTTTTTCTACATTCAAATATTGTGATCCTTGTTTTTCATGTTTTATGTTTAACAATAAAATGGCAATGTGGCTTTGTGCTCGTTTTTCATATTATTTTAAGCATTTAACCATTATCATTGCATGATTCACGTTGCAGATGACACCGCACCAGAGACATCTATGACTCGCTTCGACTTTGATAATCCGATATTTCAAGCCGAAGAAGAGATCTATGAAGATGAAGATTTACCAGAAGAGCTAGCCAGACTCTTGAAACATGAAGAAAATGTTATTCTTCCTCATCATGAGGAAATCGAGGTTATTAACTTGGGTTCTGAGGAAGTTGTGAGGAATGTTCGGATAAGGGCTGCATTGCAGAGTGACATCAAGCAAAGATTGGTTGAAATGCTCTGTGAGTATAGTGATATCTTTGCTTGGTCGTACGAGGACATGACCGGGCTTGACACAGACATTGTGGTTCATCGCTTGCTATTGTGTGAAGAGTGTCCGCCAGTCAAACAGAAGCTCTGGCGTACAAGACCAGATATGGCTGTAAAAATCAAGGAAGAAGTCCAGAGGCAGTTGGACGCAAGATTTTTAGCCGTTACAACTTACCCTCCGTGGGTCGCCAACTTAGTGCCTGTGCCTAAGAAAGATGGCAAGGTACGAATGTGTGTTGATTACAGAGATATGAATAAGGCGAGCCCGAAGGACGATTTCCCGCTCCCCCACATTGAAGTATTAGTTGATAATACTTCTCAATATTCCGTATTTTCCTTCATGGACGGTTTTTCCGGTTACAACCAGATCAAAATGGCACCGGAGGATATGGAGAAAACAACGTTTATTACACCGTGGGGGACGTTCTGATACAAGGTAATGCCTTTTGGGTTGAAAAATGCAGGGTCAACCTATCAGCGGGCTATGGTAACTTTGTTTCATGATATGATTCATCATGAGATTGAAGTCTATGTTGATGACATGATAGCAAAGTCGCAGACGGAGGAGGAAAATCTGGTCAACTTGTTGAAGCTGTAGAAGCACACTTTAATCTCAAGGTTTTGATGATGTCAACAAAGACTTAAGGTCATTCCATAATGGCAAAAAGTTAAGCTTTCAAAACTGATCAAGAATCAAGACTATGGAATATTGTCAAGCAAATCAAGCATCATGTGCAAATGTTCATACAAGTTTCAAGATTTGGAATCAAAGCTTTGGTATATCAATATTCACTCCTTTAATTGATATACAAGTGTTCAAATTATTTTATCATATTAACATTTTGCATTTGCATGTTTTTAAAATCATTTGGAATTGGTATAACACTTTTAACTCAAGTATTTTTCTGAGTTTTAACAGTGTTAACCGATTAACCATATGGGTTAATCGGTTAACGGCCTCAAATTTTAAATTCTCAGGGCTAACGTTCAAGTGTTAACCGATTAACATTGAACGAATTTTGAAAAATTGTTTCTTTTAAAATTCAAATCTTGTTTGAATGTTATACCTTTTCATTATTTGATTCATACTCAATTATACCTTTTTGAAATGGTGTTTCGCTCATATAAATTCTGAAAATTTCAAATTGAAAAACACCTCCAATAATTTTCAAAATAATCATTCAATCAAATTCACTATTTTTCAAATATTTTCAAAAAGTGTTCATACTGTTCATATCATTTCATATCCAGAATTTGTGAACATTTGTATTGATATTGAAAAGTGAATTTTGATCAAAAGGAGAAGATCAATCTTTGTATTGATATTATTATTGTATCACTCTCAAATTACAAATTTACCAGAATTATTTCTTTGTGACTTGTGATTCAGGATTGTTGAACACAAGGGTTAGTGCATGCAAGAGGATTGTTGCATACTAAGTTGTTAAAATAGTTGTTAGATAGTAGGCCTCACCGGTTGATGGTGTGATAGGTTGTACATTCTAAAACTATAGTGGAAACTCTCTTTCATGTGGAAAGGGGAGTGGAGTACCTTCGGATTGTGAAGGGAACCACTATAAATCTCTGTGTTCATTTTTCATTCTGCTTTTACTGCTTTCATTATCAAGATCATAAACAAGTAAAACTCAAGAATATCGAAAAACCGGAAAAAGTTTTTAAAGCCTAATTCACCCCCCTCTTAGGCATACTCTAAACTTACAATTGGCATCAGAGCAGGTTAAGGTAACCTGTTCCTAACGATTCAGTATGGCTTCCGCTAGCACCAACCCGGTTTTTAAAGACGGTGGAAGTAGTAATAAACGACCACTGTTCTCTGGAGAATATTCCGATTTCTAGGAAATCAGAATGAAGGCACATCTTGAAGCCCAAGGAGAAGGTATATGGGAAGCAATCGAAGAAGGACCACACAATCCAGTAAATATGGTCAATGGCGTTGGAACCGCAAAGTTGAAAAGCACGTACGATGAAGACGATAAGAAAAAGATCCTTAATGAAAAGAAAGAAATCAACATACTCCAAAACGCTCTTAGTATGGACGAGTTCTTCTGTGTATCACAGTGTAGATCAGCAAAGGAGATATGGGACACCTTGGTGGAAACGCATGAAGGAACCGGAGAAGTAAAAAGATCAAGACTCAACACGTTAAGTCAAGAATATGAGATGTTCCGTATGCAGCCCGGTGAATCTATTGTTGCCTTACAAAAGAGATTCGTTCATATAACAAATCACTTGATTGCTCTCGGGAAGACCTTCACCAATGATGATCTCAACCTGAAAGTCCTAAGATCCTTAACAAGAGAATGACAACCGAAAGTGATTGCTATTTCAGAAAAGAAGATTCTCTCAACGATGACATCTGCATCCTTATTTGGCAAACTTCAAGAGCACAAATTGGAACTTGGAAGACTCGAGAAGCAAGAAAGTCAAGAAAAGAAGTCCAAAGGAATTGCCTTGAAGATTGACACAAAGGATGGTAAAGACAACGAGACTTCCGAAGATGAAAATTTCATGCTTCTTGTAAAGAAGCTTGGTAAGTTTTTTAATAATAATAAAAATTCCTCTTTTCCTAAAAAGAATAGACATTTCAAGAAAAATGATGCATCTACATCGAATCAAGAAGTCACATGTTACGAATGTGGAAAGCAAGGTCACATAAAGCCAGATTGCCCGAAACTTGCAAAGAAAGGAGGATTCAAAGGCAAGAAGGATTTCAAAAATAAAAAGGTTTATGTTGCTTGGGACGATAACGAGATAAGTTCATCATCAGAATCGAAAAGCGATGAATGTGCAAATATGGCTCTTATGGCGTCACATCATTTTGATGAAGAAATTAATGAGGTTAGTAACGATTTTTCTATTTATGACAATGATGCACAAGAAGTCATAGATGAACTTCTACAAGAATGCAAGACTTTGTATAAAAGCATCTCATCCCAAAAGAAAAGAATTTCATTTTTACAAGAACACAATATTTCTTTTATAAAAAATATTGAAAATGAAAAACAAAAATTGGTGGATGAAAAACAAAGTCTTGTATGCAAAAATTGTGAATCCTTATATTTTCAAATTGTTCAACTTAAAAGAGTTTTAGAAAGATACGAAAAAGGTCAAATTGGCTTGGAGGAAGTTCTTAGGCACCAAAGATATCCTAATGATAAAAGTGGACTAGGATATTCTAAGTTTTCCAAACCAAGTACAAATGAAACCATTTTTGTGAAAGCAAGTGAACAAGTTGTTAAAGAAAAGGCAAACAATTCTAAAACTATGCATCAAAGTCATAAAAAGAAAATAATTGTGAAGAAAAAGAATTACGTTCCTAGATATAGAAGTCATTTTCAACCTATTTGTTTTTATTGTGGAATCAAAGGCCATACACATAATGCTTGCTATGTACGCAACATTGGTGTTGCTAATGGGAATTATATGTGGGTTGAAAAGGGTACTAACTACCAAGGACCCAAAGCAATTTGGATACCTAAAAATACTTGATTTTGTGTTGTAGGTATGCTTGAAGATAACTTATAATCAATGGTATCTTGATAGCGGTTGTTCGAAGCATATGTCAGGAGATATAAACAAATTTTCAAGTCTATCATTAAAGGCCAAAGGATACATTACTTACGGTGATGATAATAAAGGAAAAATTCTTGGAATTGGAACCATTGGTGCACCTCCATGTACAATCATCGAAGACATTCTTTATGTGGAAGGCCTTAAACACAACCTACTTAGCATAAGTCAATTGTGTGACAAAAGGTTCTGAATCAACTTCACAAAAGATGAATGTTTGATAGAACATGAAGTCACCCATGACATCTTGCTAAAAGGTAAAAGATTTAATAATATTTTTATGATCTCTTTTGATGACTCTTCCTTGAAGGTAAAATGTCTAACGGCGAACAACAACGAGGCATGGCTTTGGCATAAAAGATTTGCTCATATTCACATGGAGCATTTAAACAAGTTGATAAAGCATGATCTAGTTGTTGGTGTTCCGAAGATAAAATTCATCAAGGATAAGTTATACGATGCATGTCAAAAGGGGAAACAGACCAAGACAACTTTCAAATCCAAGCAAGTGGTTTATACATCAAGACCACTTCAATTGTTGCATATGGATCTTTCCGGTCCATCGAGAATGAAAAGCTTCGGAGGTAACATTTATGCTTTAATTATTGTTGATGATTTCTCTCGATACACATGGAAATTGTTTTTAGTGCAGAAAAATGATGCTTTCATCGCATTCAAGAAGTATGCGAAGCAAATTCAAAACGAGAAGTCACTCACCATAGCCTCCATAAGAAGTGACCATGGTGGAGAATTCCAAAATTCATATTTTGAAGATTTTTGCAAAGAGCATGGAATTTCTCATAATTTGTCCGCACCAAGGACTCCTCAACAAAACAGTGTCGTAGAACGGAAGAATAGGTCATTGGTGGAGCTTGCTAGAACAATTCTTAGCGACTCGAATCTTCCTAAATAATTCTGGGCAGAGGCGGTTAGCACGGCGTGTTTCGTAAGCAACCGTGTCAATATTCGACCAATTCTCAAGAAGACTCCGTATGAGCTGTTCAAGGGTAGGAAACCGAACATAGCATTTTTCCACATATTCGGATGCAAATGTTTTGTTCTCAACAACAATAAGGACAATCTCAGTAAGTTTGATGAGAAGTCCGACTAAGGCATATTTCTTGGTTACTCTCTTTCTAGAAGAGCTTTTAGAATTTTTAATAAAAGAACTCTTACTATTGAAGAATCCATTCATGTTTCTTTTGATGAGACTAACCCCTCGAAAGAGGATAATATTATTATGGACGATGATGATGATATAGTAGGTTCTTCACAACAACAAGAAGAGACTTCAAAGGATCAAGCAATACCACAAGAAGATGTCACTCAAATCATTGAAGAACATCAAGATCTTTTGAAGGAATGGAAAACGCATAGAGATCACCTGATAGATAAAGTTATTGGTGATATTAGCCAAGGCGTTGCAACTCGACTAAATCTTAAGGATGCTTGTCTCAACATGGCTTTTGTATCTCAAATTGAACCAACCAAGATTGATGAAGCCTTAAGTGATGACCAATGGATTGTAGCGATGCAAGAAGAACTCAATCATTTCGAAAGGAATCAAGTTTGGAGTCTTGTACCAAGACCAGACCATAAGCACATCATAGGAACGAGATGGGTGTTCAAGAACAAACTTGACGAGAATGGGATCATAGTTCGTAACAAAGCAAGATTGGTCGCACAAGGCTACAACCAGGAGGAAGGAATTGATTTTGATGAAACGTTCGCTCCGGTAGCAAGGTTAGAAGCAATTAGATTATTACTTGCTTATGCTTGTTCTATGAATTTTCAGTTGTTCCAGATGGATGTCAAAAGCGCTTTCCTGAATGGATACATCAACGAAGAAGTCTACGTCAAACAACCTCCGGGTTTTGAAGACTTCAAGAATCCCTCGCATGTCTACAAGTTGAAAAAAGCACTCTACGGATTGAAACAAGCACCAAGAGCATGGTATGACCGCCTTAGCAATTTCTTATGTGAAAAGGGATTTACAAAAGGAAAGGTTGACAAGACGCTGTTGTAACACGGTGGGAGAACTGACTTTAAACAATGTTGCGGATAGCAAGAGTCGCCACCGACTTTTATTTTATCCATAAGGAAAGGTTATAAAAGAACAGGAAAGACCTTAGAGAATATTTTGGGTCCGGGGGGTAGGTTATGAAAAGGGAAGGTGTTAGCACCCTTTTCATCCATGGTTATCCATGGGCTCTTAGGTACTTAAGATCACTTGAAGTCTTGGAAGTCCATTTAGCCTGATTAAGGTCAAAACCCTAGTTTTGGATGCACTGCTTAGGAGGTGCATTGTCTGAGGGAATTGTCAACTCTTCTGACCAATTGTGAATTTTGTGAACCTTGTGAACCTTCTTGGAACACAAAGTCTTGTATTGTGAGGGCAAATTTTGGGGTGCAACAGCTGCCCCTGTTCAATTTTCTGAAACCTGAGGGGTTAGATTGGTATATTTGCCAGTCGTAACCTGGAAGGTTGAAGGGGATTGAACACAAAAGCCCAAAATTTGCACTCACCAGTGCATGGAGTGATATTGATGGTTGGTTGAACATGATTGAGTGGGCTTAAAGATGCCACTAGGGGAAAGTTCTTCAGTAGTATAATGAGAACTGTCAGGAGTCTGGAGTAATACTGATGTAACAGCATGTCTTCATGAGGATAGAGCAATCAATAATGATAACCCTAAAGCAGTCTTGAAGTGATAAATCTGACCTCAGGAGGATAGAGCAATCAATAGCTCTAAAGCAGTCTTGAAGTAATAATGGCTTCAGGAGGATAGAGCAATCAATAGCTCTAAAGCAGTCTTGAAGTAATAGAATGGCTTCAGTAGGATAGAGCAATCAACAGCTCTAAAGCAGTCTTGAAATAATAATGTGATATGTCTTCAGGAGGATAGAGCAATCAATAGCTCTAAAGCAGTCTTGAAGTAATGATTTCAGGAGGATAGAGCAATGGATAGCTCTAAAGCAGTCTTGAAATAATAATGTAATTTCAGGAGGATAGAGCAATGGATAACTCTAAAGCAGTCTTGAAATAATTAGATGGCTTCAGGAGGATAGAGCAATGAATAGCTCTAAAGCAGTCTTGAAGTAGTAATATGACCTCATGAGGATAGAGCAATGAATAGCTCTAAAGCAGTCTTGAAGTAATAGGATGATTTCAGGAGGATAGAGCAATCAGTAGCTCTAAAGCAGTCTTGAAGTCATGAGAGGCTATCAGGAGGATAAAATAACCCTGAGGTTACAATAAAGCAGTCCCAAAGTAATAAGAAGCTCATCAGGAGGATAAAGTAACCCTGAGGTTACAATAAAGCAGTCCCAAAGATCATAAGATTGTTTGTTGGATAATTAACCTGAAAACAAGGTAGCATTCTGTATAACAACATTAGTTTATGCTTTATGTATGCATGTATGACATGATGCACTTAGGTAATGTACTATAGACATATATGTTATGGTATGATGTAAATGATGTATGTATGCTATGACACTGCTGGAAGTGTCTGGATATCCTTGTATAACAACTGCTGGCCAAGGAAAATAAATCCCGATTCGTTGTTGAAGAATATATAACCCTCCGTCTGCTGGGGATAACAAGGTATAGATAACCTCCCGTTGTTGGGGATAACAAGGTATAGATAACCTCCCGTTGTTGGGGATAGTAGGGTATAGATAACCTTCGTTTTCGTTTGATAGTAGGATAAGTATAACATCCCGTCTTCGTTCATTGTGCCCTTATTGGAAAGTAATTTCCCGTATATCCGTATGAGGATAAAAGAGATGGATATAAATTCCAGGGGAGATTAGACTTTGTGAAAATGGATTAGTCCTACTGATGGTTTGTAACTGTCTTGTAAAGATGAACCGGCGAAGCTTCGTTGAAATCCTTCCCTCGTTCGTCCTTAGTAAATACTATTACTGCATTTTCATGCATTTCTGGTAAACATCAATCATATTAAAAGCATACATGCATTTCTGGTAAACATCAATCATATTCAAAGGCATACATACATTCAAACACAACCAATGGACGTTTCGCTTATGTAAATAGGGTAAAAGTAAATCTGGATTCAAAAGATGGAATTTATTTATATCAAAAGTGACCCATGCACGGGTAAGTTTGTACAAGGAGACATAAACCCTAGTAAGAGAATTTTGTCATGAAGTTTTACAAAAAGAATCAGCTATGTGGGAAATAATCCTATTGAGTTTCAATTCTACTATTGCCACTCAAGTATCTCATCTTCTTGCTGTTGAGACGGAAACGATTGGATTGAGCTTTATCTGTTTGAGCTTGAGTAAGTAGCACAACTGGTTGCAGTTTCATGAGTGATCCAAACGAGACATAGTCATACGCTTTAATCCCTAACTTTTGCCTGGATTGCCCTTTCAGGTTTTCAATCCACCGGGATACCCTTTTTTGCCCAAGCCGCCTTTTCAGGTTTTCGACTTGCCGGGTGTACATCTTTTTATATATATATCCCTAATTTTTGCCCAAACCCTTTTGGTTTGCCGGGATGCCCTTATTTTTGCCTAGGCCTGTCAACCTAGCGGGTCTCTTTTTATGCGTAGTATTTTTTAACTATGTCTGCGTTTACAGGTTGTGGGAAGTCTTCACCATCCATTGTAGTCAGTATTATGGCACCTCCTGAGAACACTGTCTTGACTACAAATGGTCCCTCATATGTTGGAGTCCACTTGCCCCTAGGATCACCCTGTGGTAATATGATACGCTTGATTACCAAGTCACCAGCCTGATATACCTTCGGCTTAACCTTCTTGTCAAAAGCTTTGATCATCCGTTTCTGGTACATCTGGCCATGACAAACTGCTGCTAACCTTTTCTCATCAATCAAATTTATCTGGTCAAGTCGAGTCTGAATCCACTCATCTTCATCCAAGCCTGCATCCTTCATAATTCTCAAGGAACTGAATCTTCATATCAATAGCAACTTGCATACCCATGATACATGCCTCATACTCAGCCATGTTATTGGTACAATAGAAACAAAGTCTGGCAGTAATCGGGGTATGACAACCTTCAGGGGAACTAATCACAACACCAACACCATTACCATGTGCATTGGAGGCACCATCAAAAACCATAGTCCATCGGGATCCTTGTTCAGGTCCGTCATATTGTCCAGGTTCTTTGGTAACAGACATAATGTCTTCATCAGGGAACTCAAAATTCATTGACTGGTAATCATCTACTGCTTGATGAGCCAAATGATCAGCAACAACACTCCCCTTAATGGCCTTCTGAGTAGTATACTGTATATCATATTCCGTCAAGATCATTTGCCATCTTGCAATTCTTCCGGAGAGAGCAGGTTTCTTAAATATGTACTTGATTGGATCCATCTTCGAAATCAACAAGGTAGTATGGGTCAACATATACTGTCTTAGTCGGCGAGCAGCCCATGCCAAAGCGCAGCAAGTTTTCTCGAGCAGTGAGTATCTTGTTTCACAGTCGGTAAACTTTTTGCTAAGGTAGTATATTGCCTGCTCTTTTCGACCAGACTCGTCATGTTGCCCCAATACACACCCCATTGAGTTGTCTAATACTGTTAAATACATAATCAAGGGTCTTCCATCAACTGGTGGCATTAAAATTGGAGGTTCTAGCAAATATCTCTTGATTTCATCAAAGGCAGTCTGGCACTCATCATTCCATTCCATCACCTGATCTTTCTTCAACAACTTGAAGATTGGCTCACAGATGGTAGTTAATTGGGAAATAAATCTTGCAATGTAGTTCAATCGTCCCAAGAAACCTCTAACCTCCTTCTCAATACGGGGAGCTGGCATCTCTCGTATAGCTTTCACTTTTGCAGGATCCACTTCAATACCTTTTCCACTGACAATGAAACCCAGGAGCTTTCCAGATCTAACTCCAAAAGTACACTTGTTTGGATTTAATCTCAACCTGTATTTCTTCAACCTCTCAAACAACTTGTGCAGATGATCAAGATGTTGTTCTTCATTCTGAGACCTGGCTATCATATCATCCACATATGCCTCTATCTCATGATGAATCATATCATGAAACAAAGCCACCATAGCACGCTGATATGTTGCCCCTGCATTCTTCAAACCAAATGGCATTACCTTATAGCAAAAGGTGCCCCACTGTGTCACAAATGTAGTCTTCTCCATATCTTCAGGTGCCATCTTGATTTGATTGTAACCAAAGAAACCATCCATAAAACAGAATACCTTATGCTGAGCAGTGTTGTCTACCAGAATATCAATATGAGGAAGTGGAAAGTCATCTTTAGGGCTAGCCTTGTTCAGATCTCTGTAGTCTACATACATACGTACCTTACCATCTTTCTTAGGAACTGGTACCACATTTGCGACCCACTGAGGATAAGAAGTTACGGCCAAGAACCCTGCATTGAACTGTTTCATTACCTCTGCTTTGATCTTTTCTGACATTTCAGGACGCATACGACGAACCTTCTGCTTCTTTGGACGACAATCTTCTTTCACTGGCAAACGGTGAACTACAATGTCTGTATCCAACCCTGGCATATCTTCATAAGACCAAGCAAAGATCTCCACATAGTCACGTAGCATCTGAATCAACCTGCTCTTGACACTGTCCTCTAAATCAGCCCCTATCTTGACCTCTTTTCTGTTTTCTTCAGTTCCCAGATTCACAACTTCGACTGGCTCTTCATGTGGCTGTATAGCTTTCTCTTCTTGTTGTAACAACCTAGCAAGCTCTACAGGTATTTCACAATCGTCCTCGTTTCCGTCTTCAGTTTGATAGATCGGATTCTCGAAATTGTAATTGGCAATAGTAGAACTGTTATCAACTGGATCCAGAGTGGATGAGGGTCTGCATTTTAGTGACGTGGGTGTGTGTAAGAACACATAGCTGATAAAGCAAAAATAAAAGAAAAAGAAAGACAAGGAACACAATATTTACGAAAACGAAACGTCCACTGATTTTATTGAATGAAGTATGCAAATGAAATGACAACCCGTAACAAGCACACCATTGTGCCCCGGGTAAGGCACATGGCTTGAAAGTTTTAATTGTTCCAGAAATTATAAATTTAAAAACATAACACAGTAATAGTATTTACTCCTGACTAAAGGAGATAGGGATAACATCTTCACCTGTCCAATTATTGAGTCCAGCACCCACAGTAGGAAAAATCCATGCCTCCAAGTTGTAGTCTTCATCTTGATCTCCCACAGCATTGATAACCCCTTGATTGGTGATACGAACAGCACGGGCACGACGGACAGCCTTCTGGGACTCTGCAGTGAAACCCAAACCAAACTTGTCAGACTTGTATGGAATATCAGGAAGCTGACCCCAAATAGTACAACCACCTTCTTCCACCACAGCTTTTGCATCATTGAGGGAGGCCATTGCCATTGTTGGAGGGTTTCTGATGACCACAGGAACCTTCTTCACAGCAGGAGGAGTCACACAATCCTTAACAGCCCAGGGAACCACTTCGAATGACTGACATGGAGTTTCAATGTATTCACCTTCTACTTCCAGATACTTGAAAGTGTTGACATGGCTGACAAAGTATTCTTCCTCTCCAAAGACAGTAACAACTTTTCCATTCACCGGATATCTCAACTTTTGATGTAATGTGGAGGTCACAGCACCTGCCCCATGGATCCAGGGACGACCAAGCAGACATGAGTACGAAGGACGAATATCCATCACATAGAATGTAGCAGTAAACACCTGAGAGCCAACCCTGATTGGAAGATCAATTTCCCCATGCACTACTCTTCTAGAACCATCAAAAGCCTTTACCACAATATTACTGGGCTTCAATACCGTATCTTCAGGACTCAGCTTGTTCAGGACTTCCTTAGGCAACACATTCAGAGAGGAACCATTGTCTATCAGCACATGAGACAGGGTAGTGCCCCTGCATTCAATTGAAATATGCAAGGCCCTGTTATGATCCCTCTTGGCAGGGGTCAAGTCAGCATCAGAAAATCCTAACCCGTTGTCATAGGTCAGGTGAGCAACACAATTCTCAAACTGGTCCACAGAAATTGCACTGGGTACATGAGCCATCTTTAGAAACTTGATCAATGACTTGGCATGAGCCTCAGAACATAATAACAGGGAGAGCATAGAAATCTTTGAGGGAGTATGCCCCAGCTGATCAACAATATCATAATCACTCTTGCGAATGATTTTCAATACTTCTTCCATCTGCTTAGAGAGGTCATCAGCAGCTGGCACATCGGTAGATACAGGCTTAATAACAGGACCCTTGCCCCGAGCATCAGTGGTGGAAGTAACAGCAGGAGTAACCGCACTCTTAGAAGCAACTGGAGGAGAGAAGACTCTTCCACTACGAGTGATCTTGCTAGATCCGGCAATATTATCAATGTCAACAGGCATATCAGGTAAAGGCTCCTGTTTGACACCATGGATGTAAACATCAGACCCATAGTGCCAAGGCACAGCTTTGTCAGATGTATAAGGAATAGGACCAGGAGTGGTAATGATCAGAGGAGCTACTCTGGCTTCAGTGACAACTTTCACAGGACCTTCAGCAGTAATCTTGATTGGGCCCTGATGAGTGATTTTAATGGGACCCTTTGAAGTGATTCTTAGTGGTACTTTGTCAACCATATCAACCTCTTCAATCTTCTTACCCTGAGTCAGATGATCTACCATACTTTCTACAGATGCTAGTCTTCTTTCAAACACTATAGTATACTTATCCATGAGACGTTGAATCCCATCTCTCAAAATGAAGCAACTATCCGGCTTATAGGTACAATACAAACAATCTTCACGACAACCTGGAAAGATCCCAGCTTGTACTAACCTCTTTTTGATAACAGACAATGGTGTGCTCAACTCCATAACTGAATAGACATGCAGATCTTCATCAATATCTTCATCAATGGCGTTGACAGTCTTCTCGTGATTTGGCATTGGGGCTGTAATCATATTTGGAGTACCTGGTGGATCACACTCAATTTCTCTAGCATCAATCATATCCTGAATTTTGTTCTTCAAGACCCAGCAGTTATTAGTATCATGTCCTGGACAGTTTGAATGATATGCACATCGTGCATTGGGATTGTACTTGGGAGAGGTAACATTGGGATTCTGAGGGGCCTCCCTCAGGGTAATAAGTTCAGCTTTCAACAAGTGTTGCAATGCCTGAGCCATTGACATGTTGATCTTCGTGAACTGTCTTCTAGCCCTCTGTTGGTTGCCTTGAGGCTGCTCTGTTGTTGCAGGAGTTGGATTTGAAATATGAACTGCACTAACAGACTGATGCCTTCTGTTACGATCAGGCTGACCATACACAGCATTAGATTCTTTCTTCCCAGTGGGAGGCTTCTTTGCAGCACCTGATGAAGAAGTGCCCACTTGGATCTTACCACTCTTGATACCATTCTCTACTCGCTCTCCTGTCATGATCAACTCAGTGAAGCCAGATGATGAGCTTCCAATGAGATGACTGTAAAACGGACCATTCAGCGTACACATGAACATATCAACCAACTCCCTATCAGTCAAAGGGGGTTGAACTCTTCCGGCTAAGTCTCTCCACTTCTGAGCATACTCCTTAAAGCTTTCTTTGGCACCCATAGACATGCTTTGAAGCTGCATGCGAGTGGGGGCTAAGTCAGCATTGTATTGATACTGCTTGTAGAAAGCTTCAGCAAGGTCATTCCAATCTCTGATGTTGACACTCTCCAACTGATAATACCACTCTAGCTGAGCTCCAGATAAACTCTCTTGAAAGAAATGGATCCACAACTTTTTATCAGCAGTGTGGGGTTGAATTCTTCTGACATAAGACCTCAGATGCAATTTGGGACAAGAGACCCCATCATAGACAACAAATGTAGGAACTTTGAACCCAATGGGTATGACCACCCCAGATATCAAGCTCAAATCCTCAAAATCCAGCCCAGATGATTTCTGTAATTCCATAGCATCCATTCTATCCACCAGCATCTTGAATTTGTCTTCGTTAGGCTCATGGTAGTAGTTAGCCTCAGAATCAGAGTCCCCCATAGTGTTGTGGAGACTGCCTCTCTCCTGCTCAGATTCTTCAGATTCATAGTCTTCAACATGTTCCTTGGTCTTGACAGGACCTTTGAACCTTCTTCCCATGTTGAGCAACCCAGCAGACCTTCTAGCCTTCTTAGTCTTCTTGGCCAGCAGTGTCTTCAATTCATCCTGCCCTTTGGATAGGTTCAGGATCAGCTCTTGGAACTGTGCATTCTGTGCCTGGAGATCCTTAACTGATTGTTCAAGAGCCATTGCTGAAATAAACAGCGAGAAGATGAGAAACCTGTGCACAATTATAAACCTGTGATGCAATGATATGGGAATGCATATGCAATGTTTTCAAGGACCGCAGGATTTAAATTTGCTTAAACAAACAAGAAAGTAACTTTTTATTAGTAATAACTTGTTTTGCCTTTTAGGCTTACAGAAAATGAAAACGAAATAAGTACAAAAGATGGGGTTTTAAGTCTCCCATGGACGTTTCCTCTTTGTGTTGAGGTATGAGTTGAGGTTTCGTTCCTCATGAAGTAGCTTTGTTAGCTCTAGGATCCTTGCTTGGCTTGCTTTGTAATGAGCCTCGAAAGTATCCCTTTGCTCTTTCAGTTGGATCCATGATCTCTGCAAGTCTTCCATATCAGTAGGCATGTCTGGGTGAAGGATGGTATAAGCTGTGTCTCCTTCAGCAACAGGTTCCATGGTAACTGGTAGGACGGCAGGATATGGCATCATGAGTGTCTGAGCACGAGATCGTACCCATCTGAGATAAGCCTCCATAGGAATAGTGTACTTAGGCTCCAGTGTCTTGCTGTCAATCCTGTTTACCTTTCCCCAAGCTCGGATGAATCTCTGACGGTAACCCTGAAGATCGTTGTCGTAATCAAACACAATGCCCTGAATCAACATGTCATGTGGACCATCGCTCCGGGCGTAACCAAACTGTCGTAAAGCTAGAGATGGGTTGTAGGTGATGCCTCCTCTTATGCCTAGAAGTGGCACATTAGGAAACTCCCCACAACGGTCAATGATGGTGACATTCTCCATAGATCTGGAGCACCAATGGATGTCTGAGTGAGAAAGTGACATGATCCTCTTGGACCATCTGAACCCTTGCTCATTCTTCATTACTGAGCGAGGAAGGTGAGAAATAAACCACCTAGAAAGTAAAGGTATGCAGCACATCAAAGTTCCTCTTGCCCTTGTAGTACGGGTGTGAAGAGAATGTAGGATGTCTCCAAGTAAGGTAGGCACTGGATTGTGACTCAGGAATATGTTGATGGCATGAACGTCTATGAACTGATCAGGATTGGGGAACAACACTAAGCCATAAATCAATAAGGCTAAGATCTCCTCAAAAGCATCGTAGCTCATAGCCTTCAAGAACATTTGAGCTTTATCCACTAATACCTTGGCAAGAATACCTTTAACTCCACTTCTCGTCTCTAGAACAATGTCAGACTTCTTCAGATGTAGAGCTGCAGCAATAACTTCTGGTTTAAGCTCCTTCTCTAAGCCTGTGAATGGCTTCTGATCAAGAACAGGTATACCCAGAAGTTTAGAGAACTCCTCCATGGTTGGAACCAGCTGATAATCAGGAAATGTAAAGCAATGGTGCTTAGGGTCAAAGAACTGAAACATCACACTCATCATGTCTTCACTGAACCCTGAAGTAACTAGATCCAATAAGTGACCATGTCTCTTGTTGAACTGGGAATGATCAGGCACTAGGGAAACCAACTCCTTGAGCTTAGCAGGTATCCCTACAAAGTTGATCCTGATGGTGTTTCTACGAGCAAAAGCCATGACCTGCAACAAAGAACAAAGATAAATCCTTTGGTCCTTGAAATGGTTAGGGAAAATGATATGCTTATGATGCATGATGATGTCATGATGTCATGCTCAATCACAAACATGTGGCACACACAAACAAGTCACACCATAGCCCTAGGTTTAAAGGCTTGCATGAGGTTCAAAGGCAAGTACCCTCCCCTGAAGTTAGATGGTTCATCCTGTCCTACAAAAGTAACCAGGTTCTAAGGGATCTCAATATCATTGATCCTTCACAAGGGTGGTTGTTCAGAAGGCAACTTACTTGCCAACCAAAACCCTCCAAGTTTAGGATCTCAACGAGCGTAGTATCGAGTGTCAACCAACTTCAGTCTGCACCAAAGCCGGTTACCTCACTACTTTCTAAAGGCCAAGATGAGTTAACTAGGGTTCTAAAAGTCAGTTAGTGCATTGACAACATATGGCAGCCTCAATATTATCCTCAACTTGACTTAAGGAATATAAGCACCAACCAAGAAGTCGCACTAACTATGGCCACCAGATCAACCGTATCGATATACGTCGTACAGTTTCCTTGGTCTATTGCCATTTCCCTAAGGTACACTAGATCCGGGTTAGGACCTTTCACACATAAGAGCACCCCAACAATATAATAATAAAGCAAACAAGGCAAACAATTTAAAGTGATCTTAATTCCTAAGGGTACCCCTCTTAAATAGATCCCCAGCAGAGTCGCCAGTTCTGTAACACGGTGGGAGAACTGACTTTAAACAATGTTGCGGATAGCAAGAGTCGCCACCGACTTTTATTTTATCCATAAGGAAAGGTTATAAAAGAACAGGAAAGACCTTAGAGAATATTTTGGGTCCGGGGGGTAGGTTATGAAAAGGGAAGGTGTTAGCACCCTTTTCATCCATGGTTATCCATGGGCTCTTAGGTACTTAAGCTCACTTGAAGTCTTGGAAGTCCATTTAGCCTGATTAAGGTCAAAACCCTAGTTTTGGATGCACTGCTTAGGAGGTGCATTGTCTGAGGGAATTGTCAACTCTTCTGACCAATTGTGAATTTTGTGAACCTTGTGAACCTTCTTGGAACACAAAGTCTTGTATTGTGAGGGCAAATTTTGGGGTGCAACAGCTGTTCATAAAGAAAATCAAGGGTAACACCATATTGGTTCAAGTCTATGTCGACGACATCATCTTCGGATCAACAAACAAAGAGCTTTGCGAAGAATTTTCACTTATGATGCAAGGAGAATTCGAGATGTCCATGATGGGAAAATTGAATTATTTCAATTTTCTGAAACCTGAGGGGTTAGATTGGTATATTTGCCAGTCGTAACCTGGAAGGTTGAAGGGGATTGAACACAAAAGCCCAAAAATTTGCACTCACCAGTGCACTAGAGTGATACAGATGGCTAGTTGAATATGATTGAGTGGGCTTAAAGATGCCACTAGGGGGGGAGCAGTTCAAAATATGGGTGTATGATGAAAGCTGTCAGGAGTCTGGAATAATAATGATGTAGCAGCATGTCTTCATGAGGATAGAGCAATCAATAATGATAACCCTAAAGCAGTCTTGAAGCAATGATATGATTTCAGGAGGATAGAACAATGAATGGCTCTAAAGCAGTCTTGAAATAATAATGTGATATGTCTTCAGGAGGATAGAGCAATCAATAGCTCTAAAGTAGTTTTGAAGTAATGATTTCAGGAGGATAGAGCAATGGATAGCTCTAAAGCAGTCTTGAAATAATAATGTAATTTCAGGAGGATAGAGCAATCAATAGCTCTAAAGTAGTTTTGAAGTAATGATTTCAGGAGGATAGAGCAATGGATAGCTCTAAAGCAGTCTTGAAATAATAATGTAATTTCAGGAGGATAGAGCAATGAATGGCTCTAAAGCAGTCTTGAAATAATAATGTGATATGTCTTCAGGAGGATAGAGCAATCAATAGCTCTAAAGCAGTCTTGAAGTAATGATTTCAGGAGGATAGAGCAATGGATAGCTCTAAAGCAGTCTTGAAATAATAATGTAATTTCAGGAGGATAGAGCAATGGATAACTCTAAAGCAGTCTTGAAATAATTAGATGGCTTCAGGAGGATAGAGCAATCAATAGCTCTAAAGCAGTCTTGAAGTAGTAATATGACCTCATGAGGATAGAGCAATGAATAGCTCTAAAGCAGTCTTGAAGTGATAAATCTGACCTCAGGAGGATAGAGCAATCAATAGCTCTAAAGCAGTCTTGAAGTAATGATTTCAGGAGGATAGAGCAATGAATAGCTCTAAAGCAGTCTTGAAATAATAATGATGGTTTCAGGAGGATAGAGCAATGAATAGCTCTAAAGCAGTCTTGAAGTAGTAATATGACCTCATGAGGATAGAGCAATGAATAGCTATAAAGCAGTCTTGAAGTAATAGGATGATTTCAGGAGGATAGAGCAATCAGTAACTCTAAAGCAGTCTTGAAGTCATGAGAGGCTATCAGGAGGATAAAATAACCCTGAGGTTACAATAAAGCAGTCCCAAAGTAATAAGAAGCTCATCAGGAGGATAAAGTAACCCTGAGGTTACAATAAAGCAGTCCCAAAGATCATAAGCTTGTTTGTTGGATAATTAACCTGAAAACAAGGTAGCATTCTGTATAACAACATTAGTTTATGCTTTATGTATGCATGTATGACATGATGCACTTAGGTAATGTACTATAGACATATATGTTATGGTATGATGTAAATGATGTATGTATGTTATGACACTGCTGGCAGTGTCTGGATATCCTTGTATAACAACTGCTGGCCAAGGAAAATAAATCCCGATTCGTTGTTGAAGAATACATAACCCTCCGTCTGCTGGGGATAACAAGGTATAGATAACCTCCCGTTGTTGGGGATAACAAGGTATAGATAACCTCCCGTTGTTGGGGATAGTAGGGTATAGATAACCTTCGTTTTCATTTGATAGTAGGATAAGTATAATATCCCGTCTTCGTTCATCGTGCCCTTATTGGAAAGTAATTTCCCGTATATCCGTATGAGGATAAAAGAGATGGATATAAATTCCAGGGGAGATTAGACTTTGTGAAAATGGATTGGTCCTACTGATGGTTTGTAACTGTCTTGTAAAGATGAACCGGCGAAGCTTCGTTGAAATCCTTCCCTCGTTCGTCCTTAGTAAATACTATTACTGCATTTTCATGCATTTCTGGTAAACATCAATCATATTAAAAGCATACATGCATTTCTGGTAAACATCAATCATATTCAAAGGCATACATACATTCAAACACAACCAATGGACGTTTCGTTTATGTAAATAGGGTAAAAGTAAATCTGGATTCAAAAGATGGAATTTATTTATATCAAAAGTGACCCATACACGGGTAAGTTTGTACAAGGAGACATAAACCCTAGTAAGAGAATTTTGTCATGAAGTTTTACAAAAAGAATCAGCTATGTGGGAAATAATCCTATTGAGTTTCAATTCTACTATTGCCACTCAAGTATCTCATCTTCTTGCTGTTGAGACGGAAACGATTGGATTGAGCTTTATCTGTTTGAGCTTGAGTAAGTAGTACAACTGGTTGCAGTTTCATGAGTGATCCAAACGAGACATAATCATACGCTTTAATCCCTAACTTTTGCCTGGATTGCCCTTTCAGGTTTTCGATCCACCGGGATACCCTTTTTTGCCCAAGCCGCCTTTTCAGGTTTTCGACTTGCCGGGTGTACATCTTTTTATATATATATCCCTAATTTTTGCCCAAACCCTTTTGGTTTGCCGGGATGCCCTTATTTTTGCCTAGGCCTGTCAACCTAGCGGGTCTCTTTTTATGCGTAGTATTTTTTAACTATGTCTGCGTTTACAGGTTGTGGGAAGTCTTCACCATCCCAGCTGATCTCACACATAGATGCCATGGTGGCCAATGCGTCTGCCAACTGATTCTCTCTTCGTGGAATATGTCCAAAAGTAATCTCTTTGAAATGTGGGATCAAAGACAACACATGTTCTCTGTAAGGAATGAGATTATCATGCTTTGTATCCCAATCTCCTTTAATCTGACTTACTACTAGAGCTGAATCTCCATACACCTCAAGGAACTGAATCTTCATATCAATAGCAACTTGCATACCCATGATACATGCCTCATACTCAGCCATGTTATTGGTACAATAGAAACAAAGTCTGGCAGTAATCGGGGTATGACAACCTTCAGGGGAACAAATCACAACACCAACACCATTACCATGTGCATTGGAGGCACCATCAAAAACCATAGTCCATCGGGATCCTTGTTCAGGTCCGTCATATTGTCCGGGTTCTTTGGTAACAGACATAATGTCTTCATCAGGGAACTCAAAATTCATTGACTGGTAATCATCTACTGCTTGATGAGCCAAATGATCAGCAACAACACTCCCCTTAATGGCCTTCTGAGTAGTATACTGTATATCATATTCCGTCAAGATCATTTGCCATCTTGCAATTCTTCCGGAGAGAGAAGGTTTCTCAACTATGTACTTGATTGGATCCATCTTCGAAATCAACAAGGTAGTATGGGTCAACATATACTGTCTTAGTCGGCGAGCAGCCCATGCCAAAGCGCAGCAAGTTTTCTCGAGCAGTGAGTATCTTGTTTCACAGTCGGTAAACTTTTTGCTAAGGTAGTATATTGCCTGCTCTTTTCGACCAGACTCGTCATGTTGCCCCAATACACACCCCATTGAGTTGTCTAATACTGTTAAATACATAATCAGGGGTCTTCCATCAACTGGTGGCATTAAAATTGGAGGTTCTAGCAAATATCTCTTGATTTCATCAAAGGCAGTCTGGCACTCATCATTCCATTCCATCACCTGATCTTTCTTCAACAACTTGAAGATTGGCTCACAGATGGTAGTTAATTGGGAAATAAATCTTGCAATGTAATTCAATCGTCCCAAGAAACCTCTAACCTTCTTCTCAGTACGGGGAGCTGGCATCTCTCGTATAGCTTTCACTTTTGCAGGATCCACTTCAATACCTTTTCCACTGACAATGAAACCCAGGAGCTTTCCAGATCTAACTCCAAAAGTACACTTGTTTGGATTTAATCTCAACCTGTATTTCTTCAACCTCTCAAACAACTTGTGCAGATGATCAAGATGTTGTTCTTCATTCTGAGACCTGGCTATCATATCATCCACATATACCTCTATCTCATGATGAATCATATCATGAAACAAAGCCACCATAGCACGCTGATATGTTGCCCCTGCATTCTTCAAACCAAATGGCATTACCTTATAGCAAAAGGTGCCCCACTGTGTCACAAATGTAGTCTTCTCCATATCTTCAGGTGCCATCTTGATTTGATTGTAACCAGAGAAACCGTCCATAAAAGAGAATACCTTATGCTGAGCAGTGTTGTCTACCAGAATATCAATATGAGGAAGTGGAAAGTCATCTTTAGGGCTAGCCTTGTTCAGATCTCTGTAGTCTACACACATACGTACCTTACCATCTTTCTTAGGAACTGGTACCACATTTGCAACCCACTGAGGATAAGAAGTTACGGCCAAGAACCCTGCATCGAACTGTTTCATTACCTCTGCTTTGATCTTTTCTGACATTTCAGGACGCATACGACGAACCTTCTGCTTCTTTGGACGACATTCTTCTTTCACTGGCAAACGGTGAACCACGATGTCTGTATCCAACCCTGGCATATCTTCATAAGACCAAGCAAAGATCTCCACATAGTCACGTAGCATCTGAATCAACCTGCTCTTGACACTGTCCTCTAAATCAGCCCCTATCTGGACCTCTTTTCTGTTTTCTTCAGTTCCCAGATTCACAACTTCGACTGGCTCTTCATGCGGCTGTATAGCTTTCTCTTCTTGTTGTAACAACCTAGCAAGCCCTACAGGTATTTCACAATCGTCCTCGTTTCCGTCTTCAGTTTGATAGATCGGATTCTCGAAATTGTAATTGGCAATAGTAGAACTGTTATCAACTGGATCCAGAGTGGATGAGGGTCTGCATTTTAGTGACGTGGGTGTGTGTAAGAACGCATAGCTGATAAAGCAAAGATAAAGAAAAAGAAAGACAAGGAACACAATATTTACGAAAACGAAACGTCCACTGATTTTATTGAATGAAGTATGCAAATGAAATGACAACCCGTAACAAGCACACCATTGTGCCCCGGGTAAGGCACATGGCTTGAAAGTACAAATTTAAAAACATAACACAGCAATAGTATTTACTCCCGACTAAAGGAGATAGGGATAACATCTTCAGCTTTCCAATTATTGAGTCCAGCACCCACAGTAGGAAAAATCCATGCCTCCAAGTTGTAGTCTTCATCTTGATCTCCCACAGCATTGATAACCCCTTGATTGGTGATACGAACAGCACGAGCACGACGAACAGCCTTCTGGGACTCTTCTTCCACCATAGCTTTTGCATCATTGAGGGAGGCCATTGCCATTGTTGGAGGGTTTCTGATGACCACAGGAACCTTCTTCACAGCAGGAGGAGTCACACAATCCTTAACAGCCCAGGGAACCACTTCAAATGACTGACATGGAGTTTCAATGTATTCACCTTCTACTTCCAGATACTTGAAAGTGTTTACATGGCTGACAAAGTATTCTTCCTCTCCAAAGACAGTAACAACTTTTCCATTCACCGGATATCTCAACTTTTGATGTAATGTGGAGGTCACAGCACCTGCCCCATGGATCCAGGGACGACCAAGCAGACATGAGTACGAAGGACGAATATCCATCACATAGAATGTAGCAGTGAACACCTGAGAGCCAACCTTGATTGGAAGATCAATTTCCCCATGCACTACTCTTGTAGAACCATCAAAAGCCTTTACCACAATATTACTGGGCTTCAATACCGTATCTTCAGGACTCAACTTGTTCAGGACTTCCTTAGGCAACACATTCAGAGAGGAACCATTGTCTATCAGCACATGAGACAGGGTAGTGCCCCTGCATTCAATTGAAATATGCAAGGCCCTGTTATGATCCCTCTTGGCAGAGGTCAAGTCAGCATCAGAAAATCCTAACCCGTTGTCATAGGTCAGGTGAGCAACACAATTCTCAAACTGGTCCACAGAAATTGCACTGGGTACATGAGCCATCTTTAGAAACTTGATCAATGACTTGGCATGAGCCTCAGAACATAATAACAGGGAGAGCATAGAAATCTTTGAGGGAGTATGCCCCAGCTGATCAACAATATCATAATCACTCTTGCGAATGATTTTCAATACTTCTTCCATCTGCTTAGAGAGGTCATCAGCAGCTGGCACATCAGTGGATACAGGCTCAATAACAGGACCCTTGCCCCGAGCATCAGTGGTGGAAGTAACAGCAGGAGTAACTGCACTCTTAGAAGCAACTGGAGGAGAGAAGACTCTTCCACTACGAGTGATCTTGCTAGATCCAGCAATATTATCAATGTCAACAGGCATATCAGGTAAAGGCTCCTGCTTGACACCATGGATGTAAACATCAGACCCGTAGTGCCAAGGCACAGCTTTGTCAGACGTATAAGGAATAGGACCAGGAGTGGTAATGATCAGAGGAGCTACTCTGGCTTCAGCAACAACTTTCACAGGACCTTCAGCAGTAATCTTGATTGGGCCCTGATGAGTGATTTTAATGGGACCCTTTGAAGTGATTCTTAGTGGTACTTTGTCAACCATGTCAACCTCTTCAATCTTCTTACCCTGAGTCAGATGATCCACCATACTTTCTACAGATGCTGGTCTTCTTTCAAACACTATAGTATATTTATCCATGAGATGTTGAATCCCATCTCTCAAAATGAAGCAACTATCCGGCTTATATGTACAATATAGACAATCTTCATGACAACCTGGAAAGATCCCAGCTTGTACTAACCTCTTTTTGATAACAGACAATGGTGTGTTCAACTCCATAACTGAATAGACATGCAGATCTTCATCAATATCTTCATCAATGGCGTTGACAGTCTTCTCGTGATTTGGCATTGGAGCTGTAATCACATTTGGAGCACCTGGTGGATCAAACTCAATTTCTCCAGCATCAATCATATCCTGAATTTTGTTCTTCAAGACCCAGCAGTTATTAGTATCATGTCCTGGACAGTTTGAATGATATGCACATCGTGCATTGGGATTGTACTTGGGAGAGGTAACATTGGGATTCTGAGGGGCCTCCCTCAGGGTAATAAGTTCAGCTTTCAACAAGTGTTGCAATGCCTGAGCCATTGACATGTTGATCTTCGTGAACTGTCTTCTAGCCCTCTGTTGGTTGCCTTGAGGCTGCTCTGTTGTTGCAGGAGTTGGATTTGAAATATGAACTGCACTAACAGACTGATGCCTTCTGTTACGATCAGGCTGACCATACACAGCATTAGATTCTCTCTTCCCAGTAGGAGGCTTTTTTGCAACACCTGATGAAGAAGTGCCCACTTGGATCTTACCACTCTTGATACCATTCTCTACTCGCTCTCCTGTCATGATCAACTCAGTGAAGCCAGATGATGAGCTTCCAATGAGATGACTGTAAAACGGACCATTCAGCGTACACATGAACATATCAACCAACTCCCTATCAGTCAAAGGGGGTTGAACTCTTCCAGCTAAGTCTCTCCACTTCTGAGCATACTCCTTAAAGCTTTCTTTGGCACATATAGACATGCTTTGAAGCTGCATGCGAGTGGGGGCTAAGTCAGCATTGTATTGATACTGCTTGTAGAAAGCTTCAGCAAGGTCATTCCAATCTCTGATGTTGACACTCTCCAACTGATAATACCACTCTAGCTGAGCTCCAGATAAACTCTCTTGAAAGAAATGGATCCACAACTTCTTATCAGCAGTGTGGGGTTGAATTCTTCTGTCATAAGACCTCAGATGCAATTTGGGACAAGAGACCCCATCATAGACAACAAATGTAGGAACTTTGAACCCAATGGGTATGACCACCCCAGATATCAAGCTCAAATCCTCAAAATCCAGCCCAGATGATTTCTGTAATTCCATAGCATCCATTCTATCCACCAGCATCTTGAATTTGTCTTCGTTAGGCTCATGGTAGTAGTTAGCCTCAGAATCAGAGTCCCCCATAGTGTTGTGGAGACTGCCTCTCTCCTGCTCAGATTCTTCAGATTCATAGTCTTCAACATGTTCCTTGGTCTTGACAGGACCTTTGAACCTTCTTCCCATGTTGAGCAACCCAGCAGACCTTCTAGCCTTCTTAGTCTTCTTGGCCAGCAGTGTCTTCAATTCATCCTGCCCTTTGGATAGGTTCAGGATCAGCTCTTGGAACTGTGCATTCTGTGCCTGGAGATCCTTAACTGATTGTTCAAGAGCCATTGCTGAAATAAACAGCGAGAAGATGAGAAACCTGTGCACAATTATAAACCTGTGATGCAATGATATGGGAATGCATATGCAATGTTTTCAAGGACCGCAGGATTTAAATTTGCTTAAACAAACAAGAAAGTAACTTTTTATTAGTAATAACTTGTTTTGCCTTTTAGGCTTACAGAAAATGAAAACGAAATAAGTACAAAAGATGGGGTTTTAAGTCTCCCATGGACGTTTCCTCTTTGTGTTGAGGTATGAGTTGAGGTTTCGTTCCTCATGAAGTAGCTTTGTTAGCTCTAGGATCCTTGCTTGGCTTGCTTTGTAATGAGCCTCGAAAGTATCCCTTTGCTCTTTCAGTTGGATCCATGATCTCTGCAAGTCTTCCATATCAGTAGGCATGTCTGGGTGAAGGATGGTATAAGCTGTGTCTCCTTCAGCAACAGGTTCCATGGTAACTGGTAGGACGGCAGGATATGGCATCATGAGTGTCTGAGCACGAGATCGTACCCATCTGAGATAAGCCTCCATAGGAATAGTGTACTTAGGCTCCAGTGTCTTGCTGTCAATCCTGTTTACCTTTCCCCAAGCTCGGATGAATCTCTGACGGTAACCCTGAAGATCGTTGTCGTAATCAAACACAATGCCCTGAATCAACATGTCATGTGGACCATCGCTCCGGGCGTAACCAAACTGTCGTAAAGCTAGAGATGGGTTGTAGGTGATGCCTCCTCTTATGCCTAGAAGTGGCACATTAGGAAACTCCCCACAACGGTCAATGATGGTGACATTCTCCATAGATCTGGAGCACCAATGGATGTCTGAGTGAGAAAGTGACATGATCCTCTTGGACCATCTGAACCCTTGCTCATTCTTCATTACTGAGCGAGGAAGGTGAGAAATAAACCACCTAGAAAGTAAAGGTATGCAGCACATCAAAGTTCCTCTTGCCCTTGTAGTACGGGTGTGAAGAGAATGTAGGATGTCTCCAAGTAAGGTAGGCACTGGATTGTGACTCAGGAATATGTTGATGGCATGAACGTCTATGAACTGATCAGGATTGGGGAACAACACTAAGCCATAAATCAATAAGGCTAAGATCTCCTCAAAAGCATCGTAGCTCATAGCCTTCAAGAACATTTGAGCTTTATCCACTAATACCTTGGCAAGAATACCTTTAACTCCACTTCTCGTCTCTAGAACAATGTCAGACTTCTTCAGATGTAGAGCTGCAGCAATAACTTCTGGTTTAAGCTCCTTCTCTAAGCCTGTGAATGGCTTCTGATCAAGAACAGGTATACCCAGAAGTTTAGAGAACTCCTCCATGGTTGGAACCAGCTGATAATCAGGAAATGTAAAGCAATGGTGCTTAGGGTCAAAGAACTGAAACAGCACACTCATCATGTCTTCACTGAACCCTGAAGTAACTAGATCCAATAAGTGACCATGTCTCTTGTTGAACTGGGAATGATCAGGCACTAGGGAAACCAACTCCTTGAGCTTAGCAGGTATCCCTACAAAGTTGATCCTGATGGTGTTTCTACGAGCAAAAGCCATGACCTGCAACAAAGAACAAAGATAAATCCTTTGGTCCTTGAAATGGTTAGGGAAAATGATATGCTTATGATGCATGATGATGTCATGATGTCATGCTCAATCACAAACATGTGGCACACACAAACAAGTCACACCATAGCCCTAGGTTTAAAGGCTTGCATGAGGTTCAAAGGCAAGTACCCTCCCCTGAAGTTAGATGGTTCATCCTGTCCTACAAAAGTAACCAGGTTCTAAGGGATCTCAATATCATTGATCCTTCACAAGGGTGGTTGTTCAGAAGGCAACTTACTTGCCAACCAAAACCCTCCAAGTTTAGGATCTCAACGAGCGTAGTATCGAGTGTCAACCAACTTCAGTCTGCACCAAAGCCGGTTACCTCACTACTTTCTAAAGGCCAAGATGAGTTAACTAGGGTTCTAAAAGTCAGTTAGTGCATTGACAACATATGGCAGCCTCAATATTATCCTCAACTTGACTTAAGGAATATAAGCACCAACCAAGAAGTCGCACTAACTATGGCCACCAGATCAACCGTATCGATATACGTCGTACAGTTTCCTTGGTCTATTGCCATTTCCCTAAGGTACACTAGATCCGGGTTAGGACCTTTCACACATAAGAGCACCCCAACAATATAATAATAAAGCAAACAAGGCAAACAATTTAAAGTGATCTTAATTCCTAAGGGTACCCCTCTTAAATAGATCCCCAGCAGAGTCGCCAGTTCTGTAACACGGTGGGAGAACTGACTTTAAACAATGTTGCGGATAGCAAGAGTCGCCACCGACTTTTATTTTATCCATAAGGAAAGGTTATAAAAGAACAGGAAAGACCTTAGAGAATATTTTGGGTCCGGGGGGTAGGTTATGAAAAGGGAAGGTGTTAGCACCCTTTTCATCCATGGTTATCCATGGGCTCTTAGGTACTTAAGCTCACTTGAAGTCTTGGAAGTCCATTTAGCCTGATTAAGGTCAAAACCCTAGTTTTGGATGCACTGCTTAGGAGGTGCATTGTCTGAGGGAATTGTCAACTCTTCTGACCAATTGTGAATTTTGTGAACCTTGTGAACCTTCTTGGAACACAAAGTCTTGTATTGTGAGGGCAAATTTTGGGGTGCAACAGCTGTTCATAAAGAAAATCAAGGGTAACACCATATTGGTTCAAGTCTATGTCGACGACATCATCTTCGGATCAACAAACAAAGAGCTTTGCGAAGAATTTTCACTTATGATGCAAGGAGAATTCGAGATGTCCATGATGGGAAAATTGAATTATTTCAATTTTCTGAAACCTGAGGGGTTAGATTGGTATATTTGCCAGTCGTAACCTGGAAGGTTGAAGGGGATTGAACACAAAAGCCCAAAAATTTGCACTCACCAGTGCACTAGAGTGATACAGATGGCTAGTTGAATATGATTGAGTGGGCTTAAAGATGCCACTAGGGGGGAGCAGTTCAAAATATGGGTGTATGATGAAAGCTGTCAGGAGTCTGGAATAATAATGATGTAGCAGCATGTCTTCATGAGGATAGAGCAATCAATAGTGATAACCCTAAAGCAGTCTTGAAGCAATGATATGATTTCAGGAGGATAGAACAATGAATGGCTCTAAAGCAGTCTTGAAATAATAATGTGATATGTCTTCAGGAGGATAGAGCAATCAATAGCTCTAAAGTAGTTTTGAAGTAATGATTTCAGGAGGATAGAGCAATGGATAGCTCTAAAGCAGTCTTGAAATAATAATGTAATTTCAGGAGGATAGAGCAATCAATAGCTCTAAAGTAGTTTTGAAGTAATGATTTCAGGAGGATAGAGCAATGGATAGCTCTAAAGCAGTCTTGAAATAATAATGTAATTTCAGGAGGATAGAGCAATGAATGGCTCTAAAGCAGTCTTGAAATAATAATGTGATATGTCTTCAGGAGGATAGAGCAATCAATAGCTCTAAAGCAGTCTTGAAGTAATGATTTCAGGAGGATAGAGCAATGGATAGCTCTAAAGCAGTCTTGAAATAATAATGTAATTTCAGGAGGATAGAGCAATGGATAACTCTAAAGCAGTCTTGAAATAATTAGATGGCTTCAGGAGGATAGAGCAATCAATAGCTCTAAAGCAGTCTTGAAGTAGTAATATGACCTCATGAGGATAGAGCAATGAATAGCTCTAAAGCAGTCTTGAAGTGATAAATCTGACCTCAGGAGGATAGAGCAATCAATAGCTCTAAAGCAGTCTTGAAGTAATGATTTCAGGAGGATAGAGCAATGAATAGCTCTAAAGCAGTCTTGAAATAATAATGATGGTTTCAGGAGGATAGAGCAATGAATAGCTCTAAAGCAGTCTTGAAGTAGTAATATGACCTCATGAGGATAGAGCAATGAATAGCTATAAAGCAGTCTTGAAGTAATAGGATGATTTCAGGAGGATAGAGCAATCAGTAACTCTAAAGCAGTCTTGAAGTCATGAGAGGCTATCAGGAGGATAAAATAACCCTGAGGTTACAATAAAGCAGTCCCAAAGTAATAAGAAGCTCATCAGGAGGATAAAGTAACCCTGAGGTTACAATAAAGCAGTCCCAAAGATCATAAGCTTGTTTGTTGGATAATTAACCTGAAAACAAGGTAGCATTCTGTATAACAACATTAGTTTATGCTTTATGTATGCATGTATGACATGATGCACTTAGGTAATGTACTATAGACATATATGTTATGGTATGATGTAAATGATGTATGTATGTTATGACACTGCTGGCAGTGTCTGGATATCCTTGTATAACAACTGCTGGCCAAGGAAAACAAATCCCGATTCGTTGTTGAAGAATACATAACCCTCCGTCTGCTGGGGATAACAAGGTATAGATAACCTCCCGTTGTTGGGGATAACAAGGTATAGATAACCTCCCGTTGTTGGGGATAGTAGGGTATAGATAACCTTCGTTTTCGTTTGATAGTAGGATAAGTATAACATCCCGTCTTCGTTCATCGTGCCCTTATTGGAAAGTAATTTCCCGTATATCCGTATGAGGATAAAAGAGATGGATATAAATTCCAGGGGAGATTAGACTTTGTGAAAATGGATTGGTCCTACTGATGGTTTGTAACTGTCTTGTAAAGATGAACCGGCGAAGCTTCGTTGAAATCCTTCCCTCGTTCGTCCTTAGTAAATACTATTACTGCATTTTCATGCATTTCTGGTAAACATCAATCATATTAAAAGCATACATGCATTTCTGGTAAACATCAATCATATTCAAAGGCATACATACATTCAAACACAACCAATGGACGTTTCGTTTATGTAAATAGGGTAAAAGTAAATCTGGATTCAAAAGATGGAATTTATTTATATCAAAAGTGACCCATACACGGGTAAGTTTGTACAAGGAGACATAAACCCTAGTAAGAGAATTTTGTCATGAAGTTTTACAAAAAGAATCAGCTATGTGGGAAATAATCCTATTGAGTTTCAATTCTACTATTGCCACTCAAGTATCTCATCTTCTTGCTGTTGAGACGGAAACGATTGGATTGAGCTTTATCTGTTTGAGCTTGAGTAAGTAGTACAACTGGTTGCAGTTTCATGAGTGATCCGAACGAGACATAGTCATACGCTTTAATCCCTAACTTTTGCCTGGATTGCCCTTTCAGGTTTTCGATCCACCGGGATACCCTTTTTTGCCCAAGCCGCCTTTTCAGGTTTTCGACTTGCCGGGTGTACATCTTTTTATATATATATCCCTAATTTTTGCCCAAACCCTTTTGGTTTGCCGGGATGCCCTTATTTTTGCCTAGGCCTGTCAACCTAGCGGGTCTCTTTTTATGCGTAGTATTTTTTAACTATGTCTGCGTTTACAGGTTGTGGGAAGTCTTCACCATCCCAGCTGATCTCACACATAGATGCCATGGTGGCCAATGCGTCTGCCAACTGATTCTCTCTTCGTGGAATATGTCCAAAAGTAATCTCTTTGAAATGTGGGATCAAAGACAACACATGTTCTCTGTAAGGAATGAGATTATCATGCTTTGTATCCCAATCTCCTTTAATCTGACTTACTACTAGAGCTGAATCTCCATACACCTCAAGGAACTGAATCTTCATATCAATAGCAACTTGCATACCCATGATACATGCCTCATACCCAGCCATGTTATTGGTACAATAGAAACAAAGTCTGGCAGTAATCGGGGTATGACAACCTTCAGGGGAACAAATCACAACACCAACACCATTACCATGTGCATTGGAGGCACCATCAAAAACCATAGTCCATCGGGATCCTTGTTCAGGTCCGTCATATTGTCCAGGTTCTTTGGTAACAGACATAATGTCTTCATCAGGGAACTCAAAATTCATTGACTGGTAATCATCTACTGCTTGATGAGCCAAATGATCAGCAACAACACTCCCCTTAATGGCCTTCTGAGTAGTATACTGTATATCATATTCCGTCAAGATCATTTGCCATCTTGCAATTCTTCCGGAGAGAGCAGGTTTCTCAACTATGTACTTGATTGGATCCATCTTCGAAATCAACAAGGTAGTATGGGTCAACATATACTGTCTTAGTCGGTGAGCAGCCCATGCCAAAGCGCAGCAAGTTTTCTCGAGCAGTGAGTATCTTGTTTCACAGTCGGTAAACTTTTTGCTAAGGTAGTATATTGCCTGCTCTTTTCGACCAGACTCGTCATGTTGCCCCAATACACACCCCATTGAGTTGTCTAATACTGTTAAATACATAATCAGGGGTCTTCCATCAACTGGTGGCATTAAAATTGGAGGTTCTAGCAAATATCTCTTGATTTCATCAAAGGCAGTCTGGCACTCATCATTCCATTCCATCACCTGATCTTTCTTCAACAACTTGAAGATTGGCTCACAGATGGTAGTTAATTGGGAAATAAATCTTGCAATGTAATTCAATCGTCCCAAGAAACCTCTAACCTTCTTCTCAGTACGGGGAGCTGGCATCTCTCGTATAGCTTTCACTTTTGCAGGATCCACTTCAATACCTTTTCCACTGACAATGAAACCCAGGAGCTTTCCAGATCTAACTCCAAAAGTACACTTGTTTGGATTTAATCTCAACCTGTATTTCTTCAACCTCTCAAACAACTTGTGCAGATGATCAAGATGTTGTTCTTCATTCTGAGACCTGGCTATCATATCATCCACATATACCTCTATCTCATGATGAATCATATCATGAAACAAAGCCACCATAGCACGCTGATATGTTGCCCCTGCATTCTTCAAACCAAATGGCATTACCTTATAGCAAAAGGTGCCCCACTGTGTCACAAATGTAGTCTTCTCCATATCTTCAGGTGCCATCTTGATTTGATTGTAACCAGAGAAACCGTCCATAAAAGAGAATACCTTATGCTGAGCAGTGTTGTCTACCAGAATATCAATATGAGGAAGTGGAAAGTCATCTTTAGGGCTAGCCTTGTTCAGATCTCTGTAGTCTACACACATACGTACCTTACCATCTTTCTTAGGAACTGGTACCACATTTGCAACCCACTGAGGATAAGAAGTTACGGCCAAGAACCCTGCATCGAACTGTTTCATTACCTCTGCTTTGATCTTTTCTGACATTTCAGGACGCATACGACGAACCTTCTGCTTCTTTGGACGACATTCTTCTTTCACTGGCAAACGGTGAACCACGATGTCTGTATCCAACCCTGGCATATCTTCATAAGACCAAGCAAAGATCTCCACATAGTCACGTAGCATCTGAATCAACCTGCTCTTGACACTGTCCTCTAAATCAGCCCCTATCTGGACCTCTTTTCTGTTTTCTTCAGTTCCCAGATTCACAACTTCGACTGGCTCTTCATGCGGCTGTATAGCTTTCTCTTCTTGTTGTAACAACCTAGCAAGCCCTACAGGTATTTCACAATCGTCCTCGTTTCCGTCTTCAGTTTGATAGATCGGATTCTCGAAATTGTAATTGGCAATAGTAGAACTGTTATCAACTGGATCCAGAGTGGATGAGGGTCTGCATTTTAGTGACGTGGGTGTGTGTAAGAACGCATAGCTGATAAAGCAAAGATAAAGAAAAAGAAAGACAAGGAACACAATATTTACGAAAACGAAACGTCCACTGATTTTATTGAATGAAGTATGCAAATGAAATGACAACCCGTAACAAGCACACCATTGTGCCCCGGGTAAGGCACATGGCTTGAAAGTACAAATTTAAAAACATAACACAGCAATAGTATTTACTCCCGACTAAAGGAGATAGGGATAACATCTTCAGCTTTCCAATTATTGAGTCCAGCACCCACAGTAGGAAAAATCCATGCCTCCAAGTTGTAGTCTTCATCTTGATCTCCCACAGCATTGATAACCCCTTGATTGGTGATACGAACAGCACGAGCACGACGAACAGCCTTCTGGGACTCTTCTTCCACCATAGCTTTTGCATCATTGAGGGAGGCCATTGCCATTGTTGGAGGGTTTCTGATGACCACAGGAACCTTCTTCACAGCAGGAGGAGTCACACAATCCTTAACAGCCCAGGGAACCACTTCAAATGACTGACATGGAGTTTCAATGTATTCACCTTCTACTTCCAGATACTTGAAAGTGTTTACATGGCTGACAAAGTATTCTTCCTCTCCAAAGACAGTAACAACTTTTCCATTCACCGGATATCTCAACTTTTGATGTAATGTGGAGGTCACAGCACCTGCCCCATGGATCCAGGGACGACCAAGCAGACATGAGTACGAAGGACGAATATCCATCACATAGAATGTAGCAGTGAACACCTGAGAGCCAACCTTGATTGGAAGATCAATTTCCCCATGCACTACTCTTCTAGAACCATCAAAAGCCTTTACCACAATATTACTGGGCTTCAATACCGTATCTTCAGGACTCAACTTGTTCAGGACTTCCTTAGGCAACACATTCAGAGAGGAACCATTGTCTATCAGCACATGAGACAAGGTAGTGCCCCTGCATTCAATTGAAATATGCAAGGCCCTGTTATGATCCCTCTTGGCAGAGGTCAAGTCAGCATCAGAAAATCCTAACCCGTTGTCATAGGTCAGGTGAGCAACACAATTCTCAAACTGGTCCACAGAAATTGCACTGGGTACATGAGCCATCTTTAGAAACTTGATCAATGACTTGGCATGAGCCTCAGAACATAATAACAGGGAGAGCATAGAAATCTTTGAGGGAGTATGCCCCAGCTGATCAACAATATCATAATCACTCTTGCGAATGATTTTCAATACTTCTTCCATCTGCTTAGAGAGGTCATCAGCAGCTGGCACATCAGTGGATACAGGCTCAATAACAGGACCCTTGCCCCGAGCATCAGTGGTGGAAGTAACAGCAGGAGTAACTGCACTCTTAGAAGCAACTGGAGGAGAGAAGACTCTTCCACTACGAGTGATCTTGCTAGATCCAGCAATATTATCAATGTCAACAGGCATATCAGGTAAAGGCTCCTGCTTGACACCATGGATGTAAACATCAGACCCGTAGTGCCAAGGCACAGCTTTGTCAGACGTATAAGGAATAGGACCAGGAGTGGTAATGATCAGAGGAGCTACTCTGGCTTCAGCAACAACTTTCACAGGACCTTCAGCAGTAATCTTGATTGGGCCCTGATGAGTGATTTTAATGGGACCCTTTGAAGTGATTCTTAGTGGTACTTTGTCAACCATGTCAACCTCTTCAATCTTCTTACCCTGAGTCAGATGATCCACCATACTTTCTACAGATGTTGGTCTTCTTTCAAACACTATAGTATATTTATCCATGAGATGTTGAATCCCATCTCTCAAAATGAAGCAACTATCCGGCTTATATGTACAATATAGACAATCTTCATGACAACCTGGAAAGATCCCAGCTTGTACTAACCTCTTTTTGATAACAGACAATGGTGTGTTCAACTCCATAACTGAATAGACATGCAGATCTTCATCAATATCTTCATCAATGGCGTTGACAGTCTTCTCGTGATTTGGCATTGGAGCTGTAATCACATTTGGAGCACCTGGTGGATCAAACTCAATTTCTCCAGCATCAATCATATCCTGAATTTTGTTCTTCAAGACCCAGCAGTTATTAGTATCATGTCCTGGACAGTTTGAATGATATGCACATCGTGCATTGGGATTGTACTTGGGAGAGGTAACATTGGGATTCTGAGGGGCCTCCCTCAGGGTAATAAGTTCAGCTTTCAACAAGTGTTGCAATGCCTGAGCCATTGACATGTTGATCTTCGTGAACTGTCTTCTAGCCCTCTGTTGGTTGCCTTGAGGCTGCTCTGTTGTTGCAGGAGTTGGATTTGAAATATGAACTGCACTAACAGACTGATGCCTTCTGTTACGATCAGGCTGACCATACACAGCATTAGATTCTCTCTTCCCAGTAGGAGGCTTTTTTGCAACACCTGATGAAGAAGTGCCCACTTGGATCTTACCACTCTTGATACCATTCTCTACTCGCTCTCCTGTCATGATCAACTCAGTGAAGCCAGATGATGAGCTTCCAATGAGATGACTGTAAAACGGACCATTCAGCGTACACATGAACATATCAACCAACTCCCTATCAGTCAAAGGGGGTTGAACTCTTCCAGCTAAGTCTCTCCACTTCTGAGCATACTCCTTAAAGCTTTCTTTGGCACATATAGACATGCTTTGAAGCTGCATGCGAGTGGGGGCTAAGTCAGCATTGTATTGATACTGCTTGTAGAAAGCTTTAGCAAGGTCATTCCAATCTCTGATGTTGACACTCTCCAACTGATAATACCACTCTAGCTGAGCTCCAGATAAACTCTCTTGAAAGAAATGGATCCACAACTTCTTATCAGCAGTGTGGGGTTGAATTCTTCTGTCATAAGACCTCAGATGCAATTTGGGACAAGAGACCCCATCATAGACAACAAATGTAGGAACTTTGAACCCAATGGGTATGACCACCCCAGATATCAAGCTCAAATCCTCAAAATCCAGCCCAGATGATTTCTGTAATTCCATAGCATCCATTCTATCCACCAGCATCTTGAATTTGTCTTCGTTAGGCTCATGGTAGTAGTTAGCCTCAGAATCAGAGTCCCCCATAGTGTTGTGGAGACTGCCTCTCTCCTGCTCAGATTCTTCAGATTCATAGTCTTCAACATGTTCCTTGGTCTTGACAGGACCTTTGAACCTTCTTCCCATGTTGAGCAACCCAGCAGACCTTCTAGCCTTCTTAGTCTTCTTGGCCAGCAGTGTCTTCAATTCATCCTGCCCTTTGGATAGGTTCAGGATCAGCTCTTGGAACTGTGCATTCTGTGCCTGGAGATCCTTAACTGATTGTTCAAGAGCCATTGCTGAAATAAACAGCGAGAAGATGAGAAACCTGTGCACAATTATAAACCTGTGATGCAATGATATGGGAATGCATATGCAATGTTTTCAAGGACCGCAGGATTTAAATTTGCTTAAACAAACAAGAAAGTAACTTTTTATTAGTAATAACTTGTTTTGCCTTTTAGGCTTACAGAAAATGAAAACGAAATAAGTACAAAAGATGGGGTTTTAAGTCTCCCATGGACGTTTCCTCTTTGTGTTGAGGTATGAGTTGAGGTTTCGTTCCTCATGAAGTAGCTTTGTTAGCTCTAGGATCCTTGCTTGGCTTGCTTTGTAATGAGCCTCGAAAGTATCCCTTTGCTCTTTCAGTTGGATCCATGATCTCTGCAAGTCTTCCATATCAGTAGGCATGTCTGGGTGAAGGATGGTATAAGCTGTGTCTCCTTCAGCAACAGGTTCCATGGTAACTGGTAGGACGGCAGGATATGGCATCATGAGTGTCTGAGCACGAGATCGTACCCATCTGAGATAAGCCTCCATAGGAATAGTGTACTTAGGCTCCAGTGTCTTGCTGTCAATCCTGTTTACCTTTCCCCAAGCTCGGATGAATCTCTGACGGTAACCCTGAAGATCGTTGTCGTAATCAAACACAATGCCCTGAATCAACATGTCATGTGGACCGTCACTTCGGGCGTAACCAAACTGTCGTAAAGCTAGAGAGGGGTTGTAGGTGATGCCTCCTCTTATGCCTAGAAGTGGCACATTAGGAAACTCCCCACAACGGTCAATGATGGTGACATTCTCCATAGATCTGGAGCACCAATGGATGTCTGAGTGAGAAAGTGACATGATCCTCTTGGACCATCTGAACCCTTGCTCATTCTTCATTACTGAGCGAGGAAGGTGAGAAATAAACCACCTAGAAAGTAAAGGTATGCAGCACATCAAAGTTCCTCTTGCCCTTGTAGTACGGGTGTGAAGAGAATGTAGGATGTCTCCAAGTAAGGTAGGCACTGGATTGTGACTCAGGAATATGTTGATGGCATGAACGTCTATGAACTGATCAGGATTGGGGAACAACACTAAGCCATAAATCAATAAGGCTAAGATCTCCTCAAAAGCATCGTAGCTCATAGCCTTCAAGAACATTTGAGCTTTATCCATTAATACCTTGGCAAGAATACCTTTAACTCCACTTCTCGTCTCTAGAACAATGTCAGACTTCTTCAGATGTAGAGCTGCAGCAATAACTTCTGGTTTAAGCTCCTTCTCTAAGCCTGTGAATGGCTTCTGATCAAGAACAGGTATACCCAGAAGTTTAGAGAACTCCTCCATGGTTGGAACCAGCTGATAATCAGGAAATGTAAAGCAATGGTGCTTAGGGTCAAAGAACTGAAACAACACACTCATCATGTCTTCACTGAACCCTGAAGTAACTAGATCCAATAAGTGACCATGTCTCTTGTTGAACTGGGAATGATCAGGCACTAGGGAAACCAACTCCTTGAGCTTAGCAGGTATCCCTACAAAGTTGATCCTGATGGTGTTTCTACGAGCAGAAGCCATGACCTGCAACAAAGAACAAAGATAAATCCTTTGGTCCTTGAAATGGTTAGGGAAAATGATATGCTTATGATGCATGATGATGTCATGATGTCATGCTCAATCACAAACATGTGGCACACACAAACAAGTCACACCATAGCCCTAGGTTTAAAGGCTTGCATGAGGTTCAAAGGCAAGTACCCTCCCCTGAAGTTAGATGGTTCATCCTGTCCTACAAAAGTAACCAGGTTCTAAGGGATCTCAATATCATTGATCCTTCACAAGGGTGGTTGTTCAGAAGGCAACTTACTTGCCAACCAAAACCCTCCAAGTTTAAGATCTCAATGAGCGTAGTATCGAGTGTCAACCAACTTCAGTCTGCACCAAAGTCGGTTACCTCACTACTTTCTAAAGGCCAAGATGAGTTAACTAGGGTTCTAAAAGTCAGTTAGTGCATTGACAACATATGGCAGCCTCAATATTATCCTCAACTTGACTTAAGGAATATAAGCACCAACCAAGAAGTCGCACTAACTATGGCCACCAGATCAACCGTATCGATATACGTCGCACAGTTTCCTTGGTCTATTGCCATCTACCTAAGGTACACTAGATCCGGGTTAGGACCTTTCACACATAAGAGCACCCCAACAATATAATAATAAAGCAAACAAGGCAAACAATTTAAAGTGATCTTAATTCCTAAGGGTACCCCTCTTAAATAAATCCCCAGCAGAGTCGCCAGTTCTGTAACATGGTGGGAGAACTGACTTTAAACAATGTTGCGGATAGCAAGAGTCGCCACCGACTTTTATTTTATCCATAAGGAAAGGTTATAAAAGAACAGGAAAGACCTTAGAGAATATTTTGGGTCCGGGGGGTAGGTTATGAAAAGGGAAGGTGTTAGCACCCTTTTCATCCATAGTTATCCATGGGCTCTTAGGTACTTAAGCTCACTTTTGAATTGTTTTGAAAGTGTAGTGTGTGAATAGAAAATTTTCAGAATAGTTAATAAATAATCCATGTAAGGATGTGTTAAGAACTTGTTTGAAAACTTGTTGAAAATTTGTTTAAGTGTGAAACAGTTTTGAAGTGAGCAAGTATCTAGGAGTAGCCTACCCTAATGTTTTAAGGTCTTTCTTATTCTTTATTCTTTCCTTTAGTAAGACTATCCCTACTATAATGGAGTAGGTAGTCCTTACTTTGGATGTTAAGGGACATGTGAGGGACAATTGGATTTTTGAAGGCCATTGTGGGGTGTAATAAGCAAACTGGAGGGACTATCATCATTTTTCGAAAGGGACTCGATTCGTAAAGGCAACCATAAGGGACTTTGATGATTTTCTTTTTGAGGGACTTGCTTTATACACCCTACTTAACCAATATTCATAGGCAACTTGAGGGATATCCTTAGGAAGTGAGACGGCGATTAAAATCGACTTACGTGTGTGAAATGTTTAATTTAATTATCTTATATTAAAATGATCTAATTTATTTTTTTAAATATCATACATATTAGCACTCCCTAATTACTAACCATAATAATAATTAAATAATTAAACAACTTTACATCCAAGAAACAATTACAAAATAATAAGCAAAATAATTAAATAGCAAAGATAAATAAAATATAAATAAGCAATAATAAATAATAAAGGGGGTTAATTCTAAGTTTACTCGGCAAGACATCGCATCTTGTGCCTACGTATCCTTACGGGAGTGGAATCAGAGTAATCGTAGTTCCCCTCAAAAGGGAGGTTAGAAACTTCTTGACTGTGGTCAAAGTCTCAAGGGGAATAAACGCATCTTAAGGACACGCTTACGTGGAGTGTAGAAACTCCAAATCTCTACGTTGAAATGTTAAGTTGTAATTAGGGTTAAATTAGGGATTCCACAGCGGGAAACCCTAAAATGAGCGCGGCGGCTCTTTGACCTAATGCTAAGGGTAAAATTGTAATTTTGCCTGCGGCGAGGCATTTGTGAAAATTAGGGTTTGTAGTTTGTAGTTTTGAGGGTTTGAAATTGAATGTGTGAAGTTTTACGGACTATTGGCGCGGCGGCCAAACAGTTAGACCTAACCTTCAGATGTGTGCAATGTGACAGAAATAATAGTGATGAAAGTGTGAGGAATTTAAATCATGCAAACGGGAATAAAATGCGGAAAGTAAGCGCGATTGTTGGTTCGCGAGGTTACAAATGAGGAACAGATACAATAATAATAAAAATTGAATTGAAAAATAAAATAAAACAGTAAACATAAAAGGCTGCAAAACGAACACACATGTTAGTAGGCAGAGTCAGGCGTCAATCAAAATGAATTACGAGACAGTCAAGAAAAAGGTGCAACATTTAGGATTTTTTGTGTAAAGAAAGGGGTCTTGATTTAGGTTAAAAAAAGATTTAATATTATTAAAAAAAATTTAATTTAATTTTCGAAACGGTTTTGAATTCATTATCTAAAAAAAAGAGTTTTATTAAAAAATTTAGGTTTACTATAGCTTGTTTATTAAAAAAAGTTAGTTAATATTTTTTTAAAAAAAGGTTTAGGTTAATAAAAGAGGTTTTAAGTTAATAAAGAAAAGTTTTAACAAAATCTTAAAAAGATAATAACAATAATTATAATCAAAAGAATAATAAGAAAAGAAAAGGGTTGGGCCAGTATTCTTGTTGTTGTTAGCTCGCTGTGAAATAAACATTGGAATGAAGGGAGCTTCCCATTAGGGTTTCCTCTTTTCGTCATCGTGCGGCGCCGTTTCTCCTCTTCTCATTCTTCTCCTCTCTGTCCATTTATCTTTTCTATTCTCATGCCCTGAAACAAATATGAACAAACTCCAAAATCGTGAGAAAACGATGTGGCTTACAGTGTAGATGACGGCGGTTTTAGAGGGTAACGAGTGACAGGCCGATGATGAGAGTTCTCTGAGGCTGAAGGTCCGATTGCCCGCCGTTCTTCACAGACGGTGAAGGTGGTCTGCTCGGTCGGGGTCGCGGCTGGTTTCGTGTGGCAACGGAAATTCGTCGTCTGTGTTCTGGTGAGAACGTTCTATTTTTGTGATTGTTGTTCTGGATTGTGATTTTGTGATTACTGTTGCCTCTTTTCTTCTGATTTTTCGGCCGCTATGTTTGATTACCGTTAGGGTTTTATTCATAATTTTTCGGCCTCCTCTCTTGGTGAGAATATTCTGATTTTATATGCTCTCTGATTTGTCTTCGAATGGGCTTGGACCATCACTTACGTTATTTTCTGATTGATTTTTTTTGATGGATTCGATTTGATTTTGTTGGGGTTTTTAGCACCGGATACGATTTTACTTCTGATATGATTTTTTTTGATCTGATTCGAAGCTTTCCATTTTTGGGTTCGATTGAGATACGAATTTTATTTGATTGTTTTGGATATCCATTTTGAACTGATTTGGATTGCTTACTCCTCTGCAGATGTGGATACTTGGTTCTTTCCTATTCAGGGATTTCGAACTGTTTTTTCCTGATGTCCTTTTGGTTGAGACATCTGGTTTAACTGCAATTCAGATTCGGTTTCTGATCTAGTTTGGATTATTTGCTGAGGAGCTGGTTTCTGTTTTGATCGTGCACTAACTTTTCTTCTTCTTCTTTCAGAGAGAACTGGTAGTTCGGATATTACCGGATTGATGCCACCGAGAAAGGTCATACGGTGATGATGACGCCTTGTCTGAACCTTTGAGAGAGATACTACTGTCCCTGGCCTTTAATTATGTTGCCTTCGATCTCAGTGATGATGACCTTTGGGTCTGAACTGCTATTTTGTATGTGGCTGCCCCTATGTGGTTGGCGGTCTCTCGAGATGATGAGAATTGGTCCGAAATTACTATTTTATTATCCTCGACGCTCGGTAAGGAGTTGGTAACGAGCTTCGGCCGTGGCTCTCCCGGCCGCTCGAGTTTCACGCCCAATGATGAATTAAAACTGAGGGCTGAATTTCTTTCAATTCCATTCATTTTGTTATTTACTTTGGCTCGCGTCTGAAATTGCGTTCTAACTGCTGGCCGAAATTGCATTCTAATTTCTGGCCGAAATTGCATTCTAATTGCTGGCTGCTCTTTTATTTTGATAGGTAGGAATGCGGTTGAGATACCAAGTATTCAGGCTGATCTTTTCTGTTGTATTGCAGGGAACCAACTTGTAGTCGGTGGCTGAAAGTCGTGGAAAGCTGGTGAAGTGCTTTAAGGCGTGAAGGTTCGTAGCGATGAGATGGTCCGACTACAATCAACGTTGGCTGAAGCTTCGGCCATTGCGAGACCTCTCCAATAGTTTCAAATATGGGCACCGGTATTTGCTGGGACGGATTTGGTGTTTGTTCCATTAGCTTGTAACAACTTGTAAGAAGTTAGGAACTGGGATTTGTAATAGTCAAAATATGGCTTCGAACCTTGTATTATTTGAACCTTGTATCACGCTTCATGTTGGCTATTACTATTGGTGAAATTGTTTACTCAAAATCTTAGGATAGCACTTTCACCATCTTAGCATGTAAACAGAATTTTGGAAATTAGTTAATTTCGCTGTTTGTTCTCACATTGTACCATTTGGGATTATGGCTGAGTTTTGCATATTTGAAATGTACCATCCCTTATATTAAATAAATAAAATTAGTACTTTGTGCATATTTGAAATGTACCGCCCTTGCGTTGAATGAATGGATCCAGTTCTTTGTATGTCACACATGAGTGCTTTCAGGTACTTGAGACTTTGAATGTCCAACAGAGGTCTTAACCTCTCATTCAAAAGTAAGAATATTCTTTATAATACAAAGTGAGAACTTGTCCCATGAATTGGACTCAAGTAACTTCCTAAACCATATACTCTTTGATACAAACAGGAGCCAAACATGGACTTGAACCTCAACTAGTAACATCTTTCCATCCTTAATATTATTCCCTCACTTTTCTGGGCCAACCGCGGACATGCATCAAAAATCAAGAAAAATTCATTCTCAAATGATAACTTGACTGTGTTTAGAACAACCTGGCTTTAACATCAACTATTCAATTAATTTCCACTGACCAAATAGTTCCTCACAAGATCCATGAACGAGAGTCTAGCAATCGCTCGCATCGAATTTTGGCGCTTCAGTACAACCAAATATTCTAAATTAAATCGCCCATTATTAGTAGAAACATAATTGTTTGGGAGCGACTTAAAATAGACCATAAGCAATAAACAGCTCAAATCCAATTGTATTTCTGACAGTTTTGTTCGATGCCAATCAACCCAGCTCGATGCTTTGATATAAACAACCCATGTGGCAAATAAATGCCTCTGAAATAATGTTTCCAATGCCTCAAAACCTAGCGACAGCTCATCCTCGGAAAACGGCATAATCAACGTAAAATGACCAAAATACCCCTGGGACCAAATCTCTCTTTGATGTTGGCAAAAAATCATGAAGTTTGACTTTGGTTTGACCACAGTTGACCTCAGTTTGACTTATCTGATCATCTGACTGAGCAAACTTTTGAGAAAAGTCTTGAAACTTGACATGGGGGTTCTTATACACATATAAGATGTTATGAAGCTCACTTGAAGTCTTGGAAGTCCATTTAGCCTGATTAAAGTCAAAACCCTAGTTTTGGATGCACTGCTTAGGAGGTGCATTGTCTGAGGGAATTGTCAACTCTTCTGACCAATTGTGAACTTTGTGAACCTTGTGAATCTTCATAAGATATCTTGTGATACTCATGGGAGGTATTGTGAAGCTTGTGAACCTTCAAGAAGCAACCTATGGACTTCATGAACCTCATGAAAGGTATTGAAAGCACTGTGGGACTTGTGGACCTTGTGAACCTTCATAAAGTAGCTTGTGGACTTTATGAACTTCATGAAAGGTTATGCAAGTTGTTGGAGAACTTGTGAACCTTGTGAACCTTCTTAGAACACAAAGTCTTGTATTGTGAGGGCAAATTTTGGGGTGCAACACAGATGGATGTCAAAAGCGCTTTCCTGAATGGATACATCAACGAAGAAGTCTACGTCAAACAACCTCCGGGTTTTGAAGACTTCAAGAATCCCTCGCATGTCTACAATTTGAAAAAAGCACTCTACGGATTGAAACAAGCACCAAGAGCATGGTATGACCGCCTTAGCAATTTCTTATGTGAAAAGGGATTTACAAAAGGAAAGGTTGACAAGACGCTGTTCATAAAGAAAATCAAGGGTAACACCATATTGGTTCAAGTCTATGTCGACGACATCATCTTCGGATCAACAAACAAAGAGCTTTGCGAAGAATTTTCACTTATGATGCAAGGAGAATTCGAGATGTCCATGATGGGAAAATTGAATTATTTTCTTGGACTACAAATCAAGCAAACAAAGGATGGCATCTTCCTCAACCAATCCAAGTATTGCAAGGAATTGTTGAAGAAATTCGATATGGATAGTTGCAAGGTGATGTCCACTCCTATGGGATCCAGAACGTACGTTGATCAAGATGAATCCGGTACTCTAATTGATATTACAAAATATCGAGGTATGATCGGTTCATTATTATATTTGACGGCAAGCCGTCCTGACATTATGTTTAGCGTTTGTTTGTGTGCATGCTTTCAAGCAAGTTTGAAGGAATCACATCTCACTGCCGTGAAAAGGATTATAAAGTATCTCAAAGGCATAACGAACGTCGGATTATGGTATCCCAAAGGTAGTACTTGTTCTTTAATTAGTTATTCTGACGCTGATTATGCAGGATGTAAGACCGATAGAAAAAAGCACGCGTGGTACGTGTCACATTCTCGGGAATGCACTAGTGTCATGGGTCTGCAAGAAGCAAGCGTGTGTGGCACTCAGTACAGCCGAAGCGGAATATATTGCAGCAGGAAGTTGCTGTGCACAAATTTTGTGGCTCAAGCAACAACTCCTCGATTACGGTATAGATCTCGGTTGCATTCCTCTTCGATGTGATAATACAAGTGCCATCAATATTATAAAGAACCCGATCATGCATTCAAGGAAAAAGCATATAGATATCCGACATCACTTCCTTCGAGATCACGTACTAAATCCTTTCTTCAAAATTCGACGAGAACTTGGGATTCTCGATGAAGGTGATATCTGATCTTTTCTCTGGTTTATGTGTGCATGATATATGTATTTCATCTGTGCACATTCTATTTTAAGCATTTTTTCCAAAATTCGCGTGTGTTAATCGATTAACCTATAGGGTTAACCGATTAACACTGTTGATTTTTCAATTCTGACTTAATTTTTTAATGTGTTAACCGATTAACATTGATACTTTTTATTTTGGAAATTAAATTTTTAACATGTTAACCGATTAACACTGTTAAAATTTTCAAAAAATAAGAAACGAAAAATTAATTCAAAATTTGGAAAATGTGTGTGTTAAACATGTTGTTATGTGCTGTTGTTTTCATTGTTAAGTTTTTAAGTTGTTAATTTCTTTTGTAACCGTATAATATTTGCTGCATTTTCTATGTGCTGCATTTTTATTTCGATCTATTTTGCTGTGCTTGATTATATGTTGTCATGTATGCCGATATTGCTTTGTTTGGTTTGAAAGCTCCTTCGTTTTTGTTAATGACAAAGGGGGAGAAGAGCTTGGCTGTATAATATCCCTTTGTGCAGAATTTTTGCCTCTGTTTAGATAGGGGGAGTTGCTGGACATAGGGGGAGAAGCAAGCCAAGAACGGAACCAAACATCGTCAAGGATATCACACAGACTCAGTTGTTTGTCATTATCAAAAAGGGGGAGAATGTAGAAGCACACTTGAATCTCAAGGTTTTGATGATGTCAACAAAGGCTTAAGCTCATTCCATAATGGCAAAAAGTGAAGCTTTCAAAACTGATCAAGAATCAAGACTATGGAATGTTGTCAAGCAAATCAAGCATCATGTGCAAATGTTCATACAAGTTTCAAGATTTGGACTCAAAGCTTCGGTATATCTGTAATACCCTAATTTTTACCCCTAAGATCCCACATTTCATTGGCATATCATTCCACAAACAAGGTCATATTTTTAGCTTTCGCACCCTTATGGGTTTCTTACTTTCTTTTTGTTTGTTTCTGTTTACTAACATCTAATCAAAATACCAAAAATATTTTTTTGTTTCTTCTTCTCTGTGTGTTTAGGGTTTTGCAGGGAGATTGATGGCAAAGACATTCATTCAAGTTTAAATCAGATGGACGTTTGACCTCATCTTGGTCAAACTATCAAGAGATTTCTTTAAGTGTAAATTGGTTGTGGCAGTGGGCTATTTTCTCAGGCAATGTGTTTGTTCAAGGTCAAGTTGTCCTGTATCACAATTCATCAAGCTTTCAAGCAGTGTTCTATGAGAAGTTTGGCCCAGTTTTAATCAAAGATTCAAAATTTTGTCTGTACAAGTCAGGTTTGATGGATGAAGTAAGGCCATGGCTTAGGGGATTGGATTCCAATTCATATGAGAAATTTCACAAGGCCTTAGCATATCACTTGGGTAAATGTGCTTTAAATTTCCTCGAGAAGGCATCTTTCTCTGATAAAGAGTTGGTGATCACTTTGTGCCGAACAGCATTGATAGAGTATGCAAAATCTTCATTTAAAGATCAATTGTTCAAGATTGCCCAAAAGATGTGCTCCATACTTTTCATGCTGGGTGAGAATAAATTGTTGTATATCATGGATATACTGGATTGTTTTTCTTGTGAAAACAAGGTTGACGAGGAAAATGTCGGAATCGAGTTTATTGAACTTGTATACTATTGTGTCCTTAAATGCCAGATTGCAAATGCAAGTTTTTGTCACACGTTTGCAACATATTTGAACAAAACAGCAGAACATTATAAACAGTTTATGAAACCCCTTAATTCAATACTGAGGCTGTATGCTGCTGGGTTGCTCCTTGTTAGTTGTAAGTTGAAGTCTAAGTTGAAGTCTGGAGCTGAAGGTCTTGTATCTTCCGGCACCCCAAAATTTGAATGTTTTCTGGGAACTTTACTTGAAAATAAGAAAATACTACAAAGTTCACCACCTTTGCTCGGTTCCTTTCATATTTGCAGCAGAAGTAGTTGTATGTCATCTAGTGTTGAAGTCCTCGTCGCCGTTACGCCCCCGTGAAAGTGATCTACCTACCAGTCTTCTCGTTCGTAACCTTCGCCATGATTGTAGGCCTGAAGATCTTCGAAGACCCTTTGGTCAATTTGGTCCTCTCAAAGACATTTATCTTCCCAAAGATTATTACACTGGACAACCCCGTGGGTTTGGTTTTATCCAATTTGTGGATCCGGCTGATGTTGCCGATGCTAAATATCATATGGATGGTCAAGTTCTTCTTGGTAGGGAGCTGACTGTTGTTTTTGCTGAGGAGAATCGGAAGAAGCCTACTGAGATGAGGGTCAGAGAGAGAAGTGGTCGGTATTCTGATCGAAGGAGGACTCCCCCACGTTATTCTCGTTCACCCCGCTATTCCCGGTCTCCACCTCGTCATAGAACTCACTCTCGCAGTCGTGACTATGATTCCCCGCCTCCTAAACGAAGGGAATATTCAAGATCTCTATCACCTGAGGATAGAAGGCACAGTAGAGAAAGATCACATCACAGCAGGGAGAGGTCATACACACGCTCTCCACCCAATAACGGGGATGCAAGAAGTCGATGCCACAGCCCTAGTTCCTGTTGGACAAGATGCCAATTCTGTGCAGCCAATTGGAAATATTGCTGAAAGATTTCAGGCTTTGTGCGTGAAGGATAGTGATGTTCTATATGAGGATCCTTATGTTCAGATTGGTATTAAAGCAGAATGGAGAGCTCATCAAGGTCATCTTGTTCTTTTCTTGGGGAACAAGAATACTTCTCCTCTTATAGCTGTGCAAGCTTTAATATTGCCTCCCATCCATTTGAAGATGGAGTTCTCTCTAGTACCAGATACTATACCTCCCCGAGCACAAGTACAATGCCCACTTGAGATCATTAATCTCCACCCAAGCAGGGATGTTGCCGTTATTGACTTCTCATACAAGTTTGGTAACGATATGGTCAATGTCAAGCTTCGACTACCAGTTGTCCTAAATAAATTTCTTCAGCCTATAACTATATCTCCAGAAGAATTTTTCCCGCAGTGGAGATCGCTTCCTGGACCACCTTTGAAGCTTCAAGAAGTTGTTAGAGGCGTTAGACCACTTCCACTGCTTGAAATGGCAAACTTATTCAATAGTTTCCACTTGATAGTTTGCCCAGGGCTTGATCCCAATCCAAACAATATTGTTGCAAGTACAACATTTTATTCAGAAAGTACAAGGGCAATGCTCTGTTTGGTAAGAGTTGAAACAGACCCAGCAGATAGAACCCAGTTACAAATGACAATGATAAATGTGGCCCTACTAGATAGCCGTGCTAAGGAAGCAACCCGTCGGCGAGATGAAGCTGCACATGAGCTCTTGCTAATTCAAACATCAATATCAACCTTGTGGCAAGAAAGGCAGCAGATCAGGAGACAGAAAATGGAAGTCCTCCGCTGGTTGGAACGGTGGAAAATTCGTGGGCAAATCAGAGCAGCACAATGGAGTCATTGTTCTTGAAACATCATCTTTTCCAAAGGCCATTGATAACTATTCTTCATATCTTCATTATATCGGCAATCTCACTTCTGTTGCACAGCAACATGATAAAAGCATAATTCAGGATGTCAATGGGCTATCAGTGATTATTCATAGGTCACTCCGAGACTTATTGTGTCAGTTTCCAAGTGTGGAAGTCATAATCAAGATTGAAGAGTTGAAAGCGGCATTAACAAATAAAGAGTATGAGATTATTACAGAGTGTTCTATATCAAACTTTTCAGAAGTTCCACATATTCCTTCATTGCCGAATTAATATTCCTCTATGGTATTAAATGATGCAACTGGAGATATTGTACCCGAGGTTGCAAATGGTGATGCTTCAGGGACCACAGTTGTTGAGTCCTCTACTCTTCTGAAAATTTGTGTGTCAATAAATCTGGTTGAGTTGAGGTGCATCTCTGGCCACCGTACAAGTCAGCAGTGCATGGCTACTCTACAAATCCAGTACAGCAAGTATTATTGTTAGTACAATAAAAGATGTTGGAGCTAATGTTATCATGATATCTCAGGCTAGTAGTGAGCATTCTGTATGATTTGCTGTTCCCTAGACGAAAGTAAAAGCTGTTGCACTTCGCAAGCATCTTGAACTTGAGAAAGACAGGAAATCTTCTGCTGGTGGAAGGAATCATTCAGAGGCGGCTTGTAAAGGCTATGGAAGACATCATGGTTAAATATGATGGGACAGTTAGGAATTCTTTGGGAGATGTCATACAGTTTCTCTATGGCGAAGATGGTATGGATGCTGTTTGGATAGAAACGCAGAAGCTGGATTCACTGAAAATGAAAAAAAAACAGATTTTGACAGGGCTTTTAGGTATGAATTTGATGATGAAAACTGGAAGCCTACTTACATGCTTGAAGAGCCTGTAGAAGACTTGAAGACAATTAGAGAGTTTCGTAATGTGTTTGAGGCGGAAGTTCAAAAGCTTGATGCCGATAGGTTTCAACTTGCAACTGAGATTGCGACTACTGGTGACAGTTCTCTGCCACTACCTGTCAATCTTAAGAGGCTTATCTGGAATGCTCAGAAGACATTTAAGGTTGACTTTCGAAGACCTTCTGATATGCATCCAATGGAAATAGTGGAAGCTATTGATAAGCTCCAGGAGCGACTTAGAGTAGTTCCTGGGGATGACCTTTTAAGTCAAGAAGCTCAGAAAAATACCACTCTCCTGTTCAATATTCTGCTTCGTAGCACTTTTGCCAGTAAAAGGGTCCTGGAGGAGTACAGGCTTTCTCGTGAGGCATTTGAATGGGTAGTAGGGGAAATAGAATCAAGGTTCCTGCAATCACTTGTGGCCTCTGGGGAAATGATTGGTTGTGTGGCAGCCCAATCAATCGGTGAACCTGCTACTTAGATGACTCTCAACACTTTCCATTATGATGGTGTCAGTGCTAAGAATGTTACTCTTGGTGTTCCTAGGTTAAGGGAAATTATTAACGTTGCCAAGAGAATTAAGACACCTTCTCTGTCTGTGTATTTGAAACCTGAGGTTTGTAAGACTAAAGAGAGAGCCAAGAATGTGCAGTGTGCTTTAGAATATACCACTCTACGGAGTGTGACTCAAGCCACAGAGGTGTGGTATGATCCATACCCCATGGGTACAATCATAGAAGAGGATGTTGATTTTGTAAGGTCTTACTACGAAATGCCCGATGAAGAAGTTGCTCTTGATAAAATATCACCTTGGTTACTTCGTATAGAACTGAATCGTGAAATGATGGTGGATAAGAAGTTGAGTATGGATGATATTGCTGAGAAGATCAATCGTGAATTTGAAGATGATTTAACATGCATATTTAATGATGAACACTGAAAGTTAGTTATTTTTCTACTTATGGTGTGGTGAATTTTCACGTTTCCTCAAAAGCTACCTTTTGTAGTTTCTCTAAATCACGGCAGGAAGATTCTGGTATGAACGGTTTTGCCGTATTACCGAACTCGATCCCTGTATAATTCAGAACCAGCAACAACCGCAAAACTCCAATCCTGCACCAGAGGAACTGAGTCCATATGAATCAATGTGAGCCATTAACCAAGCCATATTCACAAGCTGAAACAAAAAATAAATAGCATATGAGCCAGTTAAAAAATAATCCACGTCACCCAAGTGAGCTGAAAAAGTGAAAAGAAAGAATAACACGTGATGAGCTACAAATGTGAAAGCAAAAACGACATGAAAAAATATCACAACAGGTCACACATAACTTGCATCCCAAAACGCAGAAAAAAAAAATCTCACAAACGGCAAATCATTTTCACTCATTCTCATCTATAAATAGAACACCTTATTCACTCTTTTCTTCAAGCTTTTGAAGCCAAAAAATCTCTGCTGATTTTCTTCCTCAATTCCTCAATACAAAACCTTTTGCTCACATTCTCTTCTCATACTTTCTTCCACCAAATTAACTTCAATCAACCTCAAACACAGATCAATTCAACCAGAGATTCGTTCAGAAGAAGAAGAGAAGCAAGAAGAAGTTTGGATTGATTTCTTACCTGAGTTTGAAGGTAGATTGAGCTTCACCGTCATTTTCGATTCGTTACCTTTTGTTGTGATTCTTTGAATTGTTGGTACCATTGTGAAGAGCTCTTGATTTCGATTGCAACCGCGTATTTTTCGCGTCCCGCCGTTGTGATTTAAGCAAGCATCCATGGCAGTGAATGTTTTCGCGTGTGAGAGCTAGAAGAAGAAGATGATTCTATTTCGTTTTCTCTTTCTACTTTTCAATTGAATTTTTCTTTTTTTTTTTATTTTTCTTTTTATTTCTTTCAGAATTTAACCGTGTGGACTTTTCCAATTTTTCTTTTATTATTAAATTTGTATTTTAATTTCATTTTTGAAAAAGCTCTTAAAAAAAATTATTTGAAAATATTTTGATTAAGTGTTGATTGTTTTGGATCTTGAATTTGATAAGATTTCATCAATATCAATGGACTTTGGGTGTTGATTTTATCCACCAAGAGAGGTGATTGATATTGACGATAATTTAATCGATTCGAGATTCAAATTGTGATTTCATTTTCTTTCTTCTTCTTTTTATTTTTGATCGATGAAATCTATGGATCATAGATTGTTGATTATCAAGGTTGATTACTCTTCATTATTTCAAAACTATGGACGAATAATCATTGAGATAATTCTCCTTACTTTGGAATAGTGATAGATTACCTTTGATTAATTGATGAAAAATCTTGATTATGATGAGATCACCACCTCTTTTCTTTTTGTGTGGCATGTTTTAGGAGAGTGATTTATATATCATTTCTCTAACATGTATTAACACTAACATTTTATTGACCGGCCTCAGATAGTCGTGGTTTCTACATAAACCCGATTACGATTGCTTAACATAGCGCTAAAGTGTCCCTTAATCGGAAAATGATCATTCGTGGCTCAAACTTACGTTTAAAAGTCCAAGTATGTTTAGTTGCTTGTCTTAAGTCCAATACCTAAGAAAATCATTGTTAGGAGGCTTTGATTCTATCAATCCTCTAATGAGTTTTCATTAACCTTGGTCTAAAGTGCAAGAATTAATCATCATTGATCATATGTTCTAACCACTAACCACTAATTCACTAACATTATCCTTGTTTAATTTTGTTTATATTCTCTTCTTACTCCTTATTTCTTACTTTTATGCTTCCATATTATCATTTCATATCATATCTTTGTTTATGTTTATGACATTTCTCTTTTGTCCACTTGGACCATATCTTGTTCAAAACACTAATAAAGGATAAAAAATCTCTAAAAAACTTGGTGCTATTAACTTTGTGGTTATACTTTTGGACTATTCTTAGACCTTGGACTTCATGAACATTTTGGACTTAGGATTAGGACTTTCTTCCCTATGCTTGGAGTATCGTGGATCTTAGCCTTTATTTGGCTCGCTCATTAGCTTATGTTTTAAATCGGATGGAATTCTTTTTTTGCTTGCTATGGAGTGTGCTACAAGTCGGTTAGATCTTTCTTATCTCTAGCTCTTATTTTGGTTTCTAGGATAGTCACTTCATCTCCTCCTCTTCTTAAATTTTCAAAACTTTCTCCCTCTTTCAAAACCTTCTTGGTTTCAAACTTCAAAACCGCTTTCGTAATAAAACCTTGACTTTCGTCAAGTGATTTTTAAACTTTGTTTTTTTCTTAATAAAAGTCAATCAATGTTAATCATGTTTTGACCAATTTCAAAAGACATAAAAAATAGAAAAACTCATCAACTCTTTTTGTGCCTTTATGCACTTTTTCACTTTAAAACTTTTCATAAAGTTTAGACATGATTCATTTCTATAGTTGAGATGTAAATCTCCTATTCCCCATATTATTAAGACTTTGACATTTTCCACGTTGATGTTGAGTGATAGTCTTGTTGATAATCCAAGCAAATCCTCCATCTTTATGTGACGCAAATATTGTCTTAATACTCGTGGGTGGATAGTCGCAGTTTTCTCCTTGAAATGACGACCTGTCTTTACATCTAAAATCAATCAAAACCAACAAATTTTTGTCATTTGTACCACGAACTACGGGGTTTTGATTCCATATTGCACTTTATGGGTACGTAGGCATGAGACGATAAGTCTCTCCAAACACAAAAATCTAAAAAATAATTCTCTTCTCATCTCCCCAATCTCTTTCCAAACAAATCATTTTCAAACCAAAAAGCGTAAATATTTCAAAGGGATCCTATAGAGTACTATAGACGTTTTGGGTGCTAACACCTTCCCATTGCGTAACCAACCCCCTTACCCCGATCTCTGTCTCGTGTTCTTATTTTAGAACTCTTTGGTTTTGTTCGCTCTTTTTCCTTTCCTTTATTTGGATAAAATAAAAGTGCGGTGGCGACTCTTGTTTTTTTTGAGTTAAGTTAATTAATAACTTACGCTCACGATTTTTACCGCTACAATATCAATATTCACTCCTTAATTGATATAAAAGTGTTCAAATTATTTTATCATATTAACATTTTGCATTTGCATGTTTTTAAAATCATTTGGAATTGGTATAACACTTTTAACTCAAGTATTTTTCTGAGTTTTAACAGTGTTAACCGATTAACCATATGGGTTAATCGGTTAACGACCTCAAATTTTAAATTCTCAGGGCTAACGCTCAAGTGTTAACCGATTAACCTATATGGTTAACCAATTAACACTGAACGAATTTTGAAAAATTGTTTCTTTTAAAATTCAAATCTTGTTTGAATGTTATACCTTTTCATTATTTGATTCATACTCAATTATACCTTTTTGAAATGGTGTTTTGCTCATATAAATTCTGAAAATTTCAAATTGAAAAACACCTCCAATAATTTTCAAAATAATCATTCAATCAAATTCACTACTTTTCAAATATTTTCAAATATCTTCAAAAAGTGTTCATACTGTTCATATCATTTCATATCCAGAATTTGTGAACACTTGTATTGATATTGAAAAGTGAATTTTGATCAAAAGGAGAAGATCAATCTTTGTATTGATATTATTATTGTATCACTCTCAAATTACAAAATTACCAGAATTATTTCTTTGTGACTTGTGATTCAGGATTGTTGAACACAAGGGTTAGTGCATGTAAGAGGATTATTCTTGCACGCTAAGTTGTTAAAATAGTTGTTAGATAGTAGGCCTCACCGGTGGATGGTGTGATAGGTTGTACATTCTAAAACTATAGTGAAAACTCTCTTTCATGTGGAAAGGGGAGTGGAGTACCTTCGGATTGTGAAGGGAACCACTATAAATCTCTGTGTTCATTTTTCATTCTGCTTTTACTACTTTCATCATCAAGATCATAACCAAGTAAAACTCAAGAATATCGAAAAAATTGGAAAAAGTTTTTAAAGCCTAATTCACCCCCCCCCCTCTTAGGCATACTTTGAACTTACAGAAGCTGTATGAAAGGCTCAGGAAGTTCAAGTTGAGGTTGAACCCTAACAAGTGCACCTTTGGGGTGAGTTCAGGAAAGCTGTTGGGTTTCATTGTCAATGAAACAGGAATCAAGGCCGATCCTGCAAAAATAAAAGCTATTCAAAATATGCCAGCACCGAAAATGTAAAAAGTGGTTTGTGGTTTCTTGGAGAGATTGAACCACATTGCTCGGTTCATATCTCATCTCAAGCCACGTGTGAACCTATGTTCAAATTGCTAAAGAAAGATCAGGCGGTCGTCTGGAATGAAAATTGCCAAAGGGCATTTGACAAGATAAAAGAATATCTGCAGGAACCTTCGATATTGATACCCCCAATCGCTAGAAGACCTTTGATCATGTACTTAACAGTTCTTGAGAACAGTATGGGTTGTGTTCTCAGTCAACAGGACGAGACTGGAAGAAAAAAGCATGCGATATACTATCTGAGTAAAAAGTTCATAGACTGTGAATCTAGGTACTCGATGTTGGAGAAAACGTGTTGCGCACTCGCGTGGGCTACCAAACGTTTGAGACAACATATGCTTAATCATACAACCATGCTGATTTCAAAGATGGATCCGATTAAATATGTCTTTGAAAAAAAACCCGTTTCCGGGAGGATTGCCAGGTGGCAGATGGTACTGACAAAATACGACATCCAATATGTTTCCCAGAAGGCTATCAAGGGAAGTGTTCTTCAGAGTACCTTGCTGAACAACCTATCGAAGAATATCAACCTATGAAATTTGATTTTCCTGACGAAAACATCATGTTCCTAAAGATGAAGTACTGCGAAGAGCCATTACCCAACGAAGGTCCGGAGAAGGGTTCTCAATGGCAGATGATATTTGACGGCGCTGTTAACTCCTATGGTAGTGGAATTGGGGCAATTATCACGACCCCTCATGGTACTCACATCCCCTTCACTGCCAGGTTAACATTCCCTTGCATCAATAATGAAGCCGAGTACGAAGCGTGCATCATGGGGCTGGAAGAAGCCATTGATTTGAGGATCAAGAACTTGGATGTATATGGCGATTCAGCGCTGGTTGCTAATCAAATCATAGGAGAATGGGAAACCCGACAGCCTAATCTGATTCCTTACAAGGACTATGCAAGGAGGTTGTTGCCTTTCTTTGATCGGGTAGAGTTCCACCACGTGTCGAGAGCGGAGAACCAGATGGAAGACGCTCTGGTGACGTTATCCTCCATGTATAAGGAGAACTATTGGAATGATGCTCCTAGAATAGCCATCTCTTGCCTTGATAGGCCAGCATTCATATTCTCTATTGAAGAAGCTTCTGATGGCAAGCCGTGGTTTTACGACATCCAGAACTTTCTCAAGAACCAAGAGTATCCACTAGGGGCGTCAACCTAGGATAAGAAGAATCTGAGGAGGTTGTCTGACAACTTTTATTTGAACCAAGATGGTGTGCTCTACAGGAGAAACTATGACTTGATGCTATTGAGATGCATGGACGAAAAAGAAGCAAAGCTGCTTATGGAAGAAGTCCACGAGGGTGCCTTTGGTACACATGCCGGCGGGCACGCCATGTCTCGGAAGTTGTTACGAGCAGGGTATTATTGGCTGACAATGGAATATGATTGTTTCAAATTTGCGAAGAAGTGCCATAAATGCCAGATTTATGCAGACAAGATTCATGTGCCGCTGTGTCCTATAAACGTCATGGCATCTCCTTGGCCCTTTTCCATGTGGGGCATTGACATGATTGGAAATATTGAGCCAACCGCATCCAATGGACATCGTTTCATCCTGGTAGCCATCGATTACTTTACCAAGTGGGTGGAAACAGCTTTGTATGCCAATGTCATGAAGCAAGTGGTATCCCGGTTCATAAAGAGGGACATCATCTATAGATACAGAGTGCCCTAACGAATCATTACTAACAATGGTTTGAACTTGAACAATAAGATGATGAAGGAATTGTGCCAGAATTTCAAAATCGAGCATCACAACTCATCACCCTATCGTCCGAAGATGAACGGTGTTGTTGAAGCGACCAATAAGAATATTAAGAAGATAGTGCAGAAGATGGTTGTGACCTATAAAGATTGGCATGAGATGTTGCCCTTCGCTTTGCACGGATATCGTACTACGGTACATACCTCAAATGGGGTAACTCCTTTCTCACTGGTGTATGGTATGGAAGTTGTCCTACCATTAGAAGTCGAGATTCCTTCTCTGAGAGTTCTGTTCGACGTCAAGCTCGATGAGGCAGAATGGATAAGAAACAGATTAAGTCATCTCAGCCTGATGGATGAGATCAGGCTAGTGTCTATTGCATACGGTCGGTTGTATCAGAGCCGGATGAAGAAAGCTTTCGACAAGAAGGTGCATCCTCGAAGCTTTCAGACGAGCGATCTTATGCTGAAGAAGATCGTCCCTCCACAAACAGATCACAGAGGCAAATGGACTCCCAACTATGAAGGTATATACATCATGCGAAAGGTCTTCTCTGGAGGAGCCTTGCTGTTATCCACCATGGATGGTGAGGACTTTACATCCCCTGTGAATGCAGACGTAGTTAAAAAATATTTTGCTTAAAAAGACCTGTTGGAAAGAAAAAAGAATATCCAAGCAAAAATGGGGCATCCCGACGAACCATAAAAAGAATGGGTTCAGGCAAAAGTTAGGGATATAAAGGAAAGATGTAAACCTACAAAGTCTAAAACCTGAAAAGGCGACTTTGGAAAGAATGGGTATCCCGGTGAATTGAAAACCCGAAAGGGCGATTCAGGCAAAAGTTAGGGATTTAAGAAGCAAATGACTGCGGTCTATGTGTGATCTTCAGAGCTTAGTGGATTGAGGGAGGACCTAAGGGCCGTTTATCTGAATCAATATCTTCTGAGGACGAAGCGTCGGTGAGGCATCAGAGTCATGCGAGTCATAGATGGATCAACTTATGGTGTTCTTCTGTGCCATATTGCCGACATTCTGTATATTTCTGTATATTTTTGCGTAGCTTCCTCTTTTCAAGGGTTGCATCTATTGTAAAAACTTGCCTATTTACAGGCCCATCTGCCAATAAAACATATACTATTCAGTAATTGTTTGTTTTACTTTAGCCTTAGTGTTTTGTTTGCAAAAAAAAATGCCCGGTGTTTTTGATAAATTGTGCATACATAAACTTGCAGGCTTTGCCAATAATCGTTAAAACTTTGAGTTATTTAAACAACGTCACGGATGATGACTCCGACAGTTCCGTTGTTAGGGTATCTTGCCTGTTTGTTCATTTTTGCAGGGTCGTTACCCTCGGGGCAATGTGTCAGAAGTGTACCTCCGGTATGATCACTATTTTCCCCGGCTATTGAAGTTTGAACATCTCTATCCCCGGTAGAGTTGTATAAAGGTGGAGCAAACAGGTAGGTGTGTACGCCTCTCCCCAGTAGTTGGTTGGTACTCATCTAGCGCTTCGCAGTTCGAGACCGAGGTCTCCAGCAGAGTAAGGCTATCCCCCCAGAGGGTCAAGATTGATATTCCCGGCAGATTAAGTGCGTACGCTTATTCCCCACAGTTGGTAGTACACATTTAATCCCCGCAGGTTGTAGGTAGGCAGTTACTCCTCAGTGAGTCAGGTGTTTCCACCAGGCAGGTGTGGAACCTTTCCCATCAGAGAGGCAATATCAGGCGTTGTCTCCCCACAGAGTTTGAACGTATAACTTTGTATCCCCTCAGAGTTCGAGTTGTCAACTCTTCCCTAAGCAGAGGACGATGTTGTTTCCCTCGTTGGGAGATCCCTAGTAGAGTTGGCTTTTCTCCCTTGCAGGATCGTAGAGTCGTCTCTATTCTTAGCAAACTATTTCCCCGGCAAGTCGTCACTTTTAGGTGAGTATTGGTGGGCCATTCAAGGCTGTTTTCTTCAGTAGGACATGTCGTGAATCTCGGTGGTTGATTCCGGATTCCCCGCAGAGTTGTTGATTCCCAGTAGGGTGAATTTTTTTTCAATGTCTGGTTGTCTATCCGACAGAGCCGTCTTTTCCCCAGAAGAGTTGTATTCTAGAAGGTCATTCAGGGCATTTTCCTCAGCAGGTTTTTGATGTGAATCCCCATCTGAGTCTGAACTTCTTGTTATTGTAAGAACTTTGTTCCCCAGCCGTCCAGGGCTCGTTCCCTAGAATAAGTACAATTACGATTGGCGCGTGATGACCTTTTCCCCAGCAGGGTAGACTCTGGTTTTCTCTTCAGCATTTATTTTGCTAGTTTGGTTCTGTTGCATTTTGCATTTTGTGCATAGCATCCTCCAAACGTGTAGTATTACCATTTCGTATGGAGCATTATGCCATATTCAAATATACGCATGTGAAACATAAGCCAGGTGGTTATCTCTTTATTTGCAGGCGTATCTCCAACAGATGACTGATATCTTTGCCCGAATGATATCCCGACCCTGGCAGTTTCCGTTAGCCCGTGTGGTATTCGGACACTGGCTTACGTTTTTTTCAGCAGCGTTATCAGACTTTAGCGGTTGTTCTAAACTCATATGGTGTCCAGAACATGGTACAATATTTGAGGGATGTGTTCATCTTATCAAGTGTTTCCTAACAAAGTTACTTGGTTAAGTCCTCTTCTTTCCCCAGTGAGATCGCCAACAGAGTTACTTGATTAAGTTTCTCTTTGTTCCTCGGCAGAGTTACTTGGCTAAGTTTCTTCGCGCTCCCAAAGCAGATTTATTTGGTTAAATTTCTCTCTTCCTCCCTGGCAGAGTTGTTTGGTTAAGTTTCTCTCTTCCCCAGCGGAGTATTCTCAAGATGGGTTCATTAGCTTCGGTTGATCTAGCCTTAGGATTCAAGGCTCGATTTTATTTAGCGAATGTCTGGTGGCGATGTCAGAAGTCCTTATCTTTGGGTTTGATTCTCGCTTTTATTTAGCGAAGGTCTGGCGGTGATGTCAGATGTTATTACCTTTGGGTTCGTTCCTCACTCTTATTTAGCGAAGGTTTGGCGGCGATGTCAGAAGTGCATATCTTCAGATTGGGTATTTGTATTTTATCAAGCAAGATACCTGATGGCAATGTCAGATATGTGTGGATACCTAACGACGAGGTGTAACACGGTGGGAGAACTGACTTTAAACAATGTTGCGGATAGCAAGAGTCGCCACCGACTTTTATTTTATCCATAAGGAAAGGTTATAAAAGAACAGGAAAGACCTTAGAGAATATTTTGGGTCCGGGGGGTAGGTTATGAAAAGGGAAGGTGTTAGCACCCTTTTCATCCATGGTTATCCATGGGCTCTTAGGTACTTAAGCTCACTTTTGAATTGTTTTGAAAGTGTAGTGTGTGAATAGCAAAAAATTTCAGAATAGTTTAATAATAATCCGTGTATGGATGTGAAAAAAAACTTGTTTGAAAATTTTGTTGGAAATTTGTTTAAGTGTGAAAAAGTTTTGAAGTGAGCAAGTATCTAGGAGTAGCCTACCCTAATGTTTTAAGGTCTTTCTTATTCTTTATCCTTTCCTTAGTAAGACTATCCCTACTATAATGGAGTAGGTAGTCCTTACTTTGGATGTTAAGGGACATGTGAGGGACAATTGGATTTTGAAGGCCATTGTGGGGTGTAATAAGTAAACTGGAGGGACTATCATCATTTTTCGAAAGGGTCTCGATTCGTAAAGGCAACCATAAGGGACTTTGATGATTTTCTTTTTGAGGGACTTGCTTTATACACCCCACTTAACCATTATTCGTAGGCAACTTGAGGGATATCCTTAGGAAGTGAGACGGCGATTAAAATCGACTTACGTGTGTGACGTGTTTATTTTAATTATCTTTATTTAAAAGTGATCTAAATTTATTTTAATATTACATACATGTTGTTACACTCCCTAATTACTAACCATAATAATAATTAAATAATTAAACAACTTTACATCCAAGAAACAATTACAAAATAATAAGCAAAATAATTAAATAGCAAAGATAAATAAAATATAAATAAGCAATAATAAATAATAAAGGGGGTTAATTCTAAGTTTACTCGGCAAGACATCGCATCTTGTGCCTACGTATCCTTACGGGAGTGGAATCAGAGTAATCGTAGTTCCCCTCAATAGGGAGGTTAGAAACTTCTTGACTGTGGTCAAGGTCTCAAGGGGAATAAACGCATCTTAAGGACACGCTTACGTGGAGTGTAGAAACTCCAAATCTCTACGTTGAAATGTTAAGTTGTAATTAGGGTTAAATTAGGGATTCCACGGCGGGAAACCCTAAAATGAGCGCGGCGGCTCTTTGACCTAATGCTAAGGGTAAAATTGTAATTTTGCCTGCGGCGAGGCATTTGTGAAAATTAGGGTTTGTAGTTTGTAGTTTTGAGGATTTGAAATTGAATGTGTGAAGTTTTACGGACTATTGGCGCGGCGGCCAAACAGTTAGACCTAACCTTCGGATGTGTGCAATGTGACAGGAATAATAGTAAACGCGTGAGATAATTGAATCATGCAAACAGAGAGATAATGTCATAATTTAAACCATGCAAGCAGAAATTTAAAGGCAGAATTTAAAGAGCGATTGTTAAGTTCGCGAGGTTACATGAGAGGAGCAGATACAATATGATAATGAAATTTGAATTGAACAATAATAAAATAAAATAAATAACGGTTCTAGTTATTATTTTAAAAAAAAGATTTTAGTTATTATTTTAAATTTATCTAAAAAAAAGTTTTTCTTAAAAATAATAGGTTTTCATATTAATTTGGAAAAGATGTTAATGTTATTTATTTTAAAAAACAGATTTTTATATTATAACAAATTTTAATAAATTAATGATAACAATAATAATAATAATGGTAATAATAATGATAATAATGATAATAATAATAAATAATGATAATAATAATAATAATAATAATAATAATAATAATAATAATAATAATAATAATAATAATAATAATAAAGCAATAATGAATTTTAAATGTGCCAAATAACCCAACAATGTTGCTAACGCAGAAATGCGCTCATCGCAACCAGATCTAAATCGGACGAAACAAAATTTATCGCAAAGAAAAAGAAATTAAGCAAAAAATAGTATTATTGCTCACACAAAAATGCGATCATCGCAACCAGATCGAACTAACACAAATGTCACGCGTCATGCACACAAATGTGCAAACATCGTATCGACATAATTCGATCAAAAATCTTATATATATAAACTCTAACAATTTAAAAATTATATATATATAAACGTAACAGTAATAGATAAAGAAAAAGAAATAACGGTAATAGATGAAGAAAAAGAAATAACGGTAAAAGATGAAGAAAAAGAAACAACAGTAATAGATGAAGGAAAAGAAATAACGGTAAACGATGAAGAAAAAGAAACAATAGTAATGGATGAAGAAGAAAACTAAATAACGGCAAACGGCACTCACTCCTCTTAGGTTTTTTTCCTTCTCTCCTTTTTTCCAACAAGGCAACACATGTATATATAGGGAACAAATTAGGGTTAACACCAAATTGTCAATAATGTCCCTAAAGCCCATTTTAAAGCCCAAACTAAATAATTAGTTAAGAAAAAATAAAATTTAAATAATTTAAAATAATTAAAATAAACTTAAAATAAAAACTAATAATCCTATTGATTCCTAAAATAAAAAATATTATAAAAAGAACAAAATTTTTTTCAATATTTTTTATTTTATGATTTTTTGGATATTTTTATGAATAATTTAGAAAAAAGTGAAAAAAATAATATTTTAAAAAATGATTTAATTAAAATACGAAAATAATAATTAAATAATAATAAAAAACTATTTTTGTTATTTTTTTAATGAAAGATAGAAAAATTTAGAGTAAAAATAATAAAAAACAAAAAAAATGACAAAGGTGAGATTCGAACTCTCAACCTCTCACACTCATAACTCCTTACACATGTCCTCCTGCCAATTGTGCCATTTTTACTTTTTAGAAAAAAAATGCATGCCATATGATATTTACCTGCAAAAAGTCAAACGACTACACAAATTTGTTAGTAATTGATTAAATGCAATGAAATGCGACGACAAATCTTAGGGCAAAATTTGGGGTATTACAGTTATTATGATAATATTTCTCACCCAACCTCTCTTTGATGTTGGCAAAAAAAAATCATGAAGTTTGACTTTGGTTTGACCACAGTTGACCTCAGTTTGACCTTTTAACTGCATTGACTGCTTTTGACTTATCTGATCATCTGATTGAGCAAACTTTTGAGAAAAGTCTTGAAACTTGACATGGGGGTTCTTATACACATATAAGATGTTATGAAGCTCACTTGAAGTCTTGGAAGTCCATTTAGCCTGATTAAAGTCAAAACCCTAGTTTTGGATGCACTGCTTAGGAGGTGCATTGTCTGAGGGAATTGTCAACTCTTCTGACCAATTATGAATTTTGTGAACCTTGTGAACCTTCTTGGAACACAAAGTCTTGTATTGTGAGGGCAAATTTTGGGGTGCAACAGCTGCCCCTGTTCAATTTTCTGAAACCTGAGGGGTTAGATTGGTATATTTGCCAGTCGTAACCTGGAAGGTTGAAGGGGATTGAACACAAAAGCCCAAAAATTTGCACTCACCAGTGCATGGAGTGATATTGATGGTTGGTTGAACATGATTGAGTGGGCTTAAAGATGCCACTAGGGGAAAGTTCTTCAGTAGTATAATGAGAACTGTCAGGAGTCTGAAGTAATACTGATGTAACAGCGTGTCTTCATGAGGATAGAGCAATCAATAATGAAAACCCTAAAGCAGTCTTGAAGTGATAAATCTGACCTCAGGAGGATAGAGCAATCAATAGCTCTAAAGCAGTCTTGAAGTAATAATGGCTTCAGGAGGATAGAGCAATCAATAGCTCTAAAGCAGTCTTGAAGTAATAGAATGGCTTCAGTAGGATAGAGCAATCAACAGCTCTAAAGCAGTCTTGAAATAATAATGTGATATGTCTTCAGGAGGATAGAGCAATCAATAGCTCTAAAGCAGTCTTGAAGTAATGATTTCAGGAGGATAGAGTAATGGATAGCTCTAAAGCAGTCTTGAAATAATAATGTAATTTCAGGAGGATAGAGCAATGGATAACTCTAAAGCAGTCTTGAAATAATTAGATGGCTTCAGGAGGATAGAGCAATGAATAGCTCTAAAGCAGTCTTGAAGTAGTAATATGACCTCATGAGGATAGAGCAATGAATAGCTCTAAAGCAGTCTTGAAGTAATAGGATGATTTCAGGAGGATAGAGCAATCAGTAGCTCTAAAGCAGTCTTGAAGTCATGAGAGGCTATCAGGAGGATAAAATAACCCTGAGGTTACAATAAAGCAGTCCCAAAGTAATAAGAAGCTCATCAGGAGGATAAAGTAACCCTGAGGTTACAATAAAGCAGTCCCAAAGATCATAAGATTGTTTGTTGGATAATTAACCTGAAAACAAGGTAGCATTCTGTATAACAACATTAGTTTATGCTTTATGTATGCATGTATGACATGATGCACTTAGGTAATGTACTATAGACATATATGTTATGGTATGATGTAAATGATGTATGTATGCTATGACACTGCTGGAAGTGTCTGGATATCCTTGTATAACAACCGCTGGCCAAGGAAAATAAATCCCGATTCGTTGTTGAAGAATATATAACCCTCCGTCTGCTGGGGATAACAAGGTATAGATAACCTCCCGTTGTTGGGGATAACAAGGTATAGATAACCTCCCGTTGTTGGGGATAGTAGGGTATAGATAACCTTCGTTTTCGTTTGATAGTAGGATAAGTATAACATCCCGTCTTCGTTCATCGTGCCCTTATTGGAAAGTAATTTCCTGTATATCCGTATGAGGATAAAAGAGATGGATATAAATTCCAGGGGAGATTAGACTTTGTGAAAATGGATTAGTCCTACTGATGGTTTGTAACTGTCTTGTAACGATGAACCGGCGAAGCTTCGTTGAAATCCTTCCCTCGTTCGTCCTTAGTAAATACTATTACTGCATTTTCATGCATTTCTGGTAAACATCAATCATATTAAAAGCATACATGCATTTCTGGTAAACATCAATCATATTCAAAGGCATACATACATTCAAACACAACCAATGGACGTTTTGCTTATGTAAATAGGGTAAAAGTAAATCTGGATTCAAAAGATGGAATTTATTTATATCAAAAGTGACCCATACACGGGTAAGTTTGTACAAGGAGACATAAACCCTAGTAAGAGAATTTTGTCATGAAGTTTTACAAAAAGAATCAGCTATGTGGGAAATAATCCTATTGAGTTTCAATTCTACTATTGCCACTCAAGTATCTCATCTTCTTGTTGTTGAGACGGAAACGATTGGATTGAGCTTTATCTGTTTGAGCTTGAGTAAGTAGTACAACTGGTTGTAGTTTCATGAGTGATCCAAACGAGACATAGTCATACGCTTTAATCCCTAACTTTTGCCTGGATTGCCCTTTCAGGTTTTCAATCCACCGGGATACCCTTTTTTGCCCAAGCCGCCTTTTCAGGTTTTCGACTTGCCGGGTGTACATCTTTTTATATATATATCCCTAATTTTTGCCCAAACCCTTTTGGTTTGCCGGGATGCCCTTATTTTTTCCTAGGCCTGTCAACCTAGCGGGTCTCTTTTTATGCGTAGTATTTTTTAACTATGTCTGCGTTTACAGGTTGTGGGAAGTCTTCACCATCCCAGCTGATCTCAAACATAGATGCCATGGTGGCCAATGCATCTGCCAACTGATTCTCTCTTCGTGGAATATGTCCAAAAGTAATCTCTTTGAAATGTGGGATCAAAGACAACACATGTTCTCTGTAAGGAATGAGATTATCATGCTTTGTATCCCAATCTCCTTTAATCTGACTTACTACCAGAGCTGAATCTCCATACACCTCAAGGAACTGAATCTTCATATCAATAGCAACTTGCATACCCATGATACATGCCTCATACTCAGCCATGTTATTGGTACAATAGAAACAAAGCCTGGCAGTAATCGGGGTATGACAACTTTCAGGGGAACTAATCACAACACCAACACCATTACCATGTGCATTGGAGGCACCATCAAAAACCATAGTCCATCGGGATCCTTGTTCAGGTCCGTCATATTGTCCAGGTTCTTTGGTAACAGACATAATGTCTTCATCAGGGAACTCAAAATTCATTGACTGGTAATCACCTACTGCTTGATGAGCCAAATGATCAGCAACAACACTCCCCTTAATGGCCTTCTGAGTAGTATACTGTATATCATATTCCGTCAAGATCATTTTCCATCTTGCAATTCTTCCGGAGAGAGCAGGTTTCTCAAATATGTACTTGATTGGATCCATCTTCGAAATCAACAAGGTAGTATGGGTCAACATATACTGTCTTAGTCGGCGAGCAGCCCATGCCAAAGCGCAGCAAGTTTTCTCGAGCAGTGAGTATCTTGTTTCACAGTCGGTAAACTTTTTGCTAAGGTAGTATATTGCCTGCTCTTTTCGACCAGACTCGTCATGTTGCCCCAATACACACCCTATTGAGTTGTCTAATACTGTTAAATACATAATCAAGGGTCTTCCATCAACTGGTGGCATTAAAATTGGAGGTTCTAGCAAATATCTCTTGATTTCATCAAAGGCAGTCTGGCACTCATCATTCCATTCCATCACCTGATCTTTCTTCAACAACTTGAAGATTGGCTCACAGATGGTAGTTAATTGGGAAATAAATCTTGCAATGTAGTTCAATCGTCCCAAGAAACCTCTAACCTCCTTCTCAGTACGGGGAGCTGGCATCTCTCGTATAGCTTTCACTTTTGCAGGATCCACTTCAATACCTTTTCCACTGACAATGAAACCCAGGAGCTTTCCAGATCTAACTCCAAAAGTACACTTGTTTGGATTTAATCTCAACCTGTATTTCTTCAACCTCTCAAACAACTTGTGCAGATGATCAAGATGTTGTTCTTCATTCTGAGACCTGGCTATCATATCATCCACATATACCTCTATCTCATGATGAATCATATCATAAAACAAAGCCACCATAGCACGCTGATATGTTGCCCCTGCATTCTTCAAACCAAATGGCATTACCTTATAGCAAAAGGTGCCCCACTGTGTCACAAATGTAGTCTTCTCCATATCTTCAGGTGCCATCTTGATTTGATTGTAACCAGAGAAACCATCCATAAAAGAGAATACCTTATGCTGAGCAGTGTTGTCTACCAGAATATCAATATGAGGAAGTGGAAAGTCATCTTTAGGGCTAGCCTTGTTCAGATCTCTGTAGTCTACACACATACGTACCTTACCATCTTTCTTAGGAACTGGTACCACATTCGCAACCCACTGAGGATAAGAAGTTACGGCCAAGAACCCTGCATTGAACTGTTTCATTACCTCTGCTTTGATCTTTTCTGACATTTCAGGACGCATACGACGAACCTTCTGCTTCTTTGGACGACAATCTTCTTTCACTGGCAAACGGTGAACCACAATGTCTGTATCCAACCCTGGCATATCTTCATAAGACCAAGCAAAGATCTCCACATAGTCACGTAGCATCTGAATCAACCTGTTCTTGACACTGTCCTCTAAATCAGCCCCTATCTTGACCTCTTTTCTATTTTCTTCAGTTCCCAGATTCACAACTTCGACTGGCTCTTCATGTGGCTGTATAGCTTTCTCTTCTTGTTGTAATAACCTAGCAAGCTCTACAGGTATTTCACAATCGTCCTCGTTACCGTCTTCAGTTTGATAGATCGGATTCTCGAAATTGTAATTGGCAATAGTAGAACTGTTATCAACTGGATCCAGAGTGGATGAGGATCTGCATTTTAGTGACGTGGGTGTGTGTAAGAACACATAGCTGATAAAGCAAAAATAAAAGAAAAATAAAGACAAGGAACGCAATATTTACGAAAACGAAACGTCCACTGATTTTATTGAATGAAGTATGCAAATGAAATGACAACCCGCAACAAGCACACCATTGTGCCCCGGGTAAGGCACATGGCTTAAAAGTTTTAATTGTTCCAGAAATCATAAATTTAAAAACATAACACAGTAATAGTATTTACTCCTGACTAAAGGAGATAGGGATAACATCTTCAGCTGTCCAATTATCGAGTCCAGCACCCACAGTAGGAAAAATCCATGCCTCCAAGTTGTAGTCTTCATCTTGATCTCCCACAGCATTGATAACCCCTTGATTGGTGATACGAACAGCACGGGCACGACGGACAGCCTTCTGGGACTCTGCAGTGAAACCCAAACCAAACTTGTCAGACTTGTATGGAATATCAGGAAGCTGACCCCAAATAGTACAACCACCTTCTTCCACCACAGCTTTTGCATCATTGAGGGAGGCCATTGCCATTGTTGGAGGGTTTCTGATGACCACAGGAACCTTCTTCACAGCAGGAGGAGTCACACAATCCTTAACAGCCCAGGGAACCACTTCAAATGACTGACATGGAGTTTCAATGTATTCACCTTCTACTTCCAGATACTTGAAAGTGTTTACATGGCTGACAAAGTATTCTTCCTCTCCAAAGACAGTAACAACTTTTCCATTCACCGGATATCTCAACTTTTGATGTAATGTGGAGGTCACAGCACCTGCCCCATGGATCCAGGGACGACCAAGCAGACATGAGTACGAAGGACGAATATCCATCACATAGAATGTAGCAGTAAACACCTGAGAGCCAACCTTGATTGGAAGATCAATTTCCCCATGCACTACTCTTCTAGAACCATCAAAAGCCTTTACCACAATATTACTGGGCTTCAATACCGTATCTTCAGGACTCAGCTTGCTCAGGACTTCCTTAGGCAACACATTCAGAGAGGAACCATTGTCTATCAGCACATGAGACAGGGTAGTGCCCCTGCATTCAATTGAAATATGCAAGGCCCTGTTATGATCCCTCTTGGCAGGGGTCAAGTCAGCATCAGAAAATCCTAACCCGTTGTCATAGGTTAGGTGAGCAACACAATTCTCAAACTGGTCCACAGAAATTGCACTGGGTACATGAGCCATCTTTAGAAACTTGATCAATGACTTGGCATGAGCCTCAGAACATAATAACAGGGAGAGCATAGGAATCTTTGAGGGAGTATGCCCCAGCTGATCAACAATATCATAATCACTCTTGCGAATGATTTTCAATACTTCTTCAATCTGCTTAGAGAGGTCATCAGCAGCTGGCACATCAGTAGATACAGGCTCAATAACAGGACCCTTGCCCCGAGCATCAGTGGTGGAAGTAACAGCAGGAGTAACTGCACTCTTAGAAGCAACTGGAGGAGAGAAGACTCTTCCAATACGAGTGATCTTGCTAGATCCAGCAATATTATCAATGTCAACAGGCATATCAGGTAAAGGCTCCTGCTTGACACCATGGATGTAAACATCAGACCCATAGTGCCAAGGCACAGCTTTGTCAGATGTATAAGAAATAGGACCAGGAGTGGTAATGATCAGAGGAGCTACTCTGGCTTCAGCGACAACTTTCACAGGACCTTCAACAGTAATCTTGATTGGGCCCTGATGAGTGATTTTAATGGGACCCTTTGAAGTGATTCTTAGTGGTACTTTGTCAACCATGTCGACCTCTTCAATCTTCTTACCCTGAGTCAGATGATCCACCATACTTTCTACAGATGCTGGTCTTCTTTCAAACACTATAGTATATTTATCCATGAGACGTTGAATCCCATCTCTCAAAATCAAGCAACTATCCGGCTTATAGGTACAATATAGACAATCTTCATGACAACCTGGAAAGATCCCAGCTTGTACTAGCCTCTTTTTGATAACAGACAATGGTGTGCTCAACTCCATAACTGAATAGACATGCAGATCTTCATCAATATCTTCATCAATGGCGTTGAGAGTCTTCTCGTGATTTGGCATTGGAGCTGTAATCACATTTGGAGTACCTGGTGGATCAAACTCAATTTCTCCAGCATCAATCATATCCTGAATTTTGTTCTTCAAGACCCAGCAGTTATTAGTATCATGTCCTGGACAGTTTGAATGATATGCACATCGTGCATTGGGATTGTACTTGGGAGAGGTAACATTGGGATTCTGAGGAGCCTCCCTCAGGGTAATAAGTTCAGCCTTCAACAAGTGTTGCAACGCCTGAGCCATTGACATGTTGATCTTCGTGAACTGTCTTCTAGCCCTCTGTTGGTTGCCTTGAGGCTGCTCTGTTGTTGCAGGAGTTGGATTTGAAATATGAACTGCACTAACAGACTGATGCCTTCTGTTACGATCAGGCTGACCATACACAGCATTAGATTCTTTCTTCCAAGTGGGAGGCTTCTTTGCAGCACCTGATGAAAAAGTGCCCACTTGGATCTTACCACTCTTGATACCATTCTCTACTCGCTCTCCTGTCATGATCAACTCAGTGAAGCCAGATGATGAGCTTCCAATGAGATGACTGTAAAACGGACCATTCAGCGTACACATGAACATATCAACCAACTCCCTATCAGTCAAAGGGGGTTGAACTCTTCCAGCTAAGTCTCTCCACTTCTGAGCATACTCCTTAAAGCTTTCTTTGGCACCCATAGACATGCTTTGAAGCTGCATGCGAGTGGGGGCTAAGTCAGCATTGTATTGATACTGCTTGTAGAAAGCTTCAGCAAGGTCATTCCAATCTCTGATGTTGACACTCTCCAACTGATAATACCACTCTAGCTGAGCTCCAGCTAAACTCTCTTGAAAGAAATGGATCCACAACTTTTTATCAGCAGTGTGGGGTTGCATTCTTCTGACATAAGACCTCAGATGCAATTTGGGACAAGAGACCCCATCATAGACAACAAATGTAGGAACTTTGAACCCAATGGGTATGACCACCCCAGATATCAAGCTCAAATCCTCAAAATCCAGCCCAGATGATTTCTGTAATTCCATAGCATCCATTCTATCCACCAGCATCTTGAATTTGTCTTCGTTAGGCTCATGGTAGTAGTTAGCCTCAGAATCAGAGTCCTCCATAGTGTTGTGGAGACTGCCTCTCTCCTGCTCAGATTCTTCAGATTCATAGTCTTCAACATGTTCCTTGGTCTTGACAGGACCTTTGAACCTTCTTCCCATGTTGAGCAACCCAGCAGACCTTCTAGCCTTCTTAGTCTTTTTGGCCAGCAGTGTCTTCAATTCATCCTGCCCCTTGGATAGGTTCAGGATCAGCTCTTGGAACTGTGCATTCTGTGCCTGGAGATCCTTAACTGATTGTTCAAGAGCCATTGCTGAAATAAACAGCGAGAAGATGAGAAACCTGTGCACAATTATAACCTGTGATGCAATGATATGGGGATGCATATGCAATGTTTTCAAGGACCGCAGGATTTAAATTTGCTTAAACAAACAAGAAAGTAACTTTTTATTAGTAATAACTTGTTTTGCCTTTTAGGCTTACAAAAAATGAAAACGAAATAAGTACAAAAGATGGGGTTTTAAGTCTCCCATGGACGTTTCCTCTTTGTGTTGAGGTATGAGTTGAGGTTTCGTTCCTCATGAAGTAGCTTTGTTAGCTCTAGGATCCTTGCTTGGCTTGCTTTGTAATGAGCCTCGAAAGTATCCCTTTGCTCTTTCAGTTGGATCCATGATCTCTGCAAGTCTTCCATATCAGTAGGCATGTCTGGGTGAAGGATGGTATAAGTTGTGTCTCCTTCAGCAACAGGTTCCATGGTAACTGGTAGGACGGCAGGATATGGCATCATGAGTGTCTGAGCACGAGATCGTACCCATCTGAGATAAGCCTCCATTGGAATAGTGTACTTAGGCTCCAGTGTCTTGCTGTCAATCCTGTTTACCTTTCCCCAAGCTCGGATGAATCTCTGACGGTAACCCTGAAGATCGTTGTCGTAATCAAACACAATGCCCTGAATCAACATGTCATGTGGACCATCGCTCCGGGCGTAACCAAACTGTCGTAAAGCTAGAGATGGGTTGTAGGTGATGCCTCCTCTTATGCCTAGAAGTGGCACATTAGGAAACTCCCCACAACGGTCAATGATGGTGACATTCTCCATAGATCTGGAGCACCAATGGATGTCTGAGTGAGAAAGTGACATGATCCTCTTGGACCATCTGAACCCTTGCTCATTCTTCATTACTGAGCGAGGAAGGTGAGAAATAAACCACCTAGAAAGTAAAGGTATGCAGCACATCAAAGTTCCTCTTACCCTTGTAGTACGGGTGTGAAGAGAATGTAGGATGTCTCCGAGTAAGGTAGGCACTGGATTGTGACTCAGGAATATGTTGATGGCATGAACGTCTATGAACTGATCAGGATTGGGGAACAACACTAAGCCATAAATCAATAAGGCTAAGATCTCCTCAAAAGCATCGTAGCTCATAGCCTTCAAGAACATTTGAGCTTTATCCACTAATACCTTGGCAAGAATACCTTTAACTCCACTTCTCGTCTCTAGAACAATGTCAGACTTCTTCAGATGTAGAGCTGCAGCAATAACTTCTGGTTTAAGCTCCTTCTCTAAGCCTGTGAATGGCTTCTGATCAAGAACAGGTATACCCAGAAGTTTAGAGAACTCCTCCATGGTTGGAACCAGCTGATAATCAGGAAATGTAAAGCAATGGTGCTTAGGGTCAAAGAACTGAAACAGCACACTCATCATGTCTTCACTGAACCCTGAAGTAACTAGATCCAATAAGTGACCATGTCTCTTGTTGAACTGGGAATGATCAGGCACTAGGGAAACCAACTCCTTGAGCTTAGCAGGTATCCCTACAAAGTTGATCCTGATGGTGTTTCTACGAGCAGAAGCCATGACCTGCAACAAAGAACAAAGATAAATCCTTTGGTCCTTGAAATGGTTAGGGAAAATGATATGCTTATGATGCATGATGATGTCATGATGTCATGCTCAATCACAAACATGTGGCACACACAAACAAGTCACACCATAGCCCTAGGTTTAAAGGCTTGCATGAGGTTCAAAGGCAAGTACCCTCCCCTGAAGTTAGATGGTTCATCCTGTCCTACAAAAGTAACCAGGTTCTAAGGGATATCAATATCATTGATCCTTCACAAGGGTGGTTGTTCAGAAGGCAACTTACTTGCCAACCAAAACCCTCCAAGTTTAAGATCTCAATGAGCGTAGTATCGAGTGTCAACCAACTTCAGTCTGCACCAAAGCCGGTTACCTCACTACTTTCTAAAGGCCAAGATGAGTTAACTAGGGTTCTAAAAGTCAGTTAGTGCATTGACAACATATGGCAGCCTCAATATTATCCTCAACTTGACTTAAGGAATATAAGCACCAACCAAGAAGTCGCACTAACTATGGCCACCAGATCAACCGTATCGATATACGTCGTACAGTTTCCTTGGTCTATTGCCATTTACCTAAGGTACACTAGATCCGGGTTAGGATCTTTCACACATAAGAGCACCCCAACAACATAATAATAAAGCAAACAAGGCCAACAATTTAAAGTGATCTTAATTCCTAAGGGTACCCCTCTTAAATAGATCCCCAGCAGAGTCGCCAGTTCTGTAACACGGTGGGAGAACTGACTTTAAACAATGTTGCGGATAGCAAGAGTCGCCACCGACTTTTATTTTATCCATAAGGAAAGGTTATAAAAGAACAGGAAAGACCTTAGAGAATATTTTGGGTCCGGGGGGTAGGTTATGAAAAGGGAAGGTGTTAGCACCCTTTTCATCCATGGTTATCCATGGGCTCTTAGGTACTTAAGCTCACTTTTGAATTGTTTTGAAAGTGTAGTGTGTGAATAGCAAAAAATTTCAGAATAGTTTAATAATAATCTGTGTATGGATGTGAAAAAAAACTTGTTTGAAAATTTTGTTGGAAATTTGTTTAAGTGTGAAAAAGTTTTGAAGTGAGCAAGTATCTAGGAGTAGCCTACCCTAATGTTTTAAGGTCTTTCTTATTCTTTATCCTTTCCTTAGTAAGACTATCCCTACTATAATGGAGTAGGTAGTCCTTACTTTGGATGTTAAGGGACATGTGAGGGACAATTGGATTTTGAAGGCCATTGTGGGGTGTAATAAGTAAACTGGAGGGACTATCATCATTTTTCGAAAGGGTCTCGATTCGTAAAGGCAACCATAAGGGACTTTGATGATTTTCTTTTTGAGGGACTTGCTTTATACACCCCACTTAACCATTATTCGTAGGCAACTTGAGGGATATCCTTAGGAAGTGAGACGGCGATTAAAATCGACTTACGCGTGTGACGTGTTTATTTTAATTATCTTTATTTAAAAGTGATCTAAATTTATTTTAATATTACATACATGTTGTTACACTCCCTAATTACTAACCATAATAATAATTAAATAATTAAACAACTTTACATCCAAGAAACAATTACAAAATAATAAGCAAAATAATTAAATAGCAAAGATAAATAAAATATAAATAAGCAATAATAAATAATAAAGGGGGTTAATTCTAAGTTTACTCGGCAAGACATCGCATCTTGTGCCTACGTATCCTTACGGGAGTGGAATCAGAGTAATCGTAGTTCCCCTTAATAGGGAGGTTAGAAACTTCTTGACTGTGGTCAAGGTCTCAAGGGGAATAAACGCATCTTAAGGACACGCTTACGTGGAGTGTAGAAACTCCAAATCTCTACGTTGAAATGTTAAGTTGTAATTAGGGTTAAATTAGGGATTCCACGGCGGGAAACCCTAAAATGAGCGCGGCGGCTCTTTGACCTAATGCTAAGGGTAAAATTGTAATTTTGCCTGCGGCGAGGCATTTGTGAAAATTAGGGTTTGTAGTTTGTAGTTTTGAGGATTTGAAATTGAATGTGTGAAGTTTTACGGACTATTGGCGCGGCGGCCAAACAGTTAGACCTAACCTTCGGATGTGTGCAATGTGACAGGAATAATAGTAAACGCGTGAGATAATTGAATCATGCAAACAGAGAGATAATGTCATAATTTAAACCATGCAAGCAGAAATTTAAAGGCAGAATTTAAAGAGCGATTGTTAAGTTCGCGAGGTTACATGAGAGGAGCAGATACAATATGATAATGAAATTTGAATTGAACAATAATAAAATAAAATAAATAACGGTTCTAGTTATTATTTTAAAAAAAAGATTTTAGTTATTATTTTAAATTTATCTAAAAAAAAGTTTTTCTTAAAAATAATAGGTTTTCATATTAATTTGGAAAAGATGTTAATGTTATTTATTTTAAAAAACAGATTTTTATATTATAACAAATTTTAATAAATTAATGATAACAATAATAATAATAATGGTAATAATAATGATAATAATGATAATAATAATAAATAATGATAATAATAATAATAATAATAATAATAATAATAATAATAATAATAATAATAATAATAATAATAATAATAATAATAATAATAATAATAATAATAATAAAGCAATAATGAATTTTAAATGTGCCAAATAACCCAACAATGTTGCTAACGCAGAAATGCGCTCATCGCAACCAGATCTAAATCGGACGAAACAAAATTTATCGCAAAGAAAAAGAAATTAAGCAAAAAATAGTATTATTGCTCACACAAAAATGCGATCATCGCAACCAGATCGAACTAACACAAATGTCACGCGTCATGCACACAAATGTGCAAACATCGTATCGACATAATTCGATCAAAAATCTTATATATATAAACTCTAACAATTTAAAAATTATATATATATAAACGTAACAGTAATAGATAAAGAAAAAGAAATAACGGTAATAGATGAAGAAAAAGAAATAACGGTAAAAGATGAAGAAAAAGAAACAACAGTAATAGATGAAGGAAAAGAAATAACGGTAAACGATGAAGAAAAAGAAACAATAGTAATGGATGAAGAAGAAAACTAAATAACGGCAAACGACACTCACTCCTCTTAGGTTTTTTTCCTTCTCTCCTTTTTTCCAACAAGGCAACACATGTATATATAGGGAACAAATTAGGGTTAACACCAAATTGTCAATAATGTCCCTAAAGCCCATTTTAAAGCCCAAACTAAATAATTAGTTAAGAAAAAAATAAAATTTAAATAATTTAAAATAATTAAAATAAACTTAAAATAAAAACTAATAATCCTATTGATTCCTAAAATAAAAAATATTATAAAAAGAACAAAATTTTTTTCAATATTTTTTATTTTATGATTTTTTGGATATTTTTATGAATAATTTAGAAAAAAGTGAAAAAAATAATATTTTAAAAAATGATTTAATTAAAATACGAAAATAATAATTAAATAATAATAAAAAACTATTTTTGTTATTTTTTTAATGAAAGATAGAAAAATTTAGAGTAAAAATAATAAAAAACAAAAAAAATGACAAAGGTGAGATTCGAACTCTCAACCTCTCACACTCATAACTCCTTACACATGTCCTCCTGCCAATTGTGCCATTTTTACTTTTTAGAAAAAAAAAGCATGCCATATGATATTTACCTGCAAAAAGTCAAACGACTACACAAATTTGTTAGTAATTGATTAAATGCAATGAAATGCGACGACAAATCTTAGGGCAAAATTTGGGGTATTACAGTTATTATGATAATATTTCTCACCCAACCTCTCTTTGATGTTGGCAAAAAAAATCATGAAGTTTGACTTTGGTTTGACCACAGTTGACCTCAGTTTGACCTTTTAACTGCATTGACTGCTTTTGACTTATCTGATCATCTAATTGAGCAAACTTTTGAGAAAAGTCTTGAAACTTGACATGGGGGTTCTTATACACATATAAGATGTTATGAAGCTCACTTGAAGTCTTGGAAGTCCATTTAGCCTGATTAAAGTCAAAACCCTAGTTTTGGATGCACTGCTTAGGAGGTGCATTGTCTGAGGGAATTGTCAACTCTTCTGACCAATTATGAATTTTGTGAACCTTGTGAACCTTCTTGGAACACAAAGTCTTGTATTGTGAGGGCAAATTTTGGGGTGCAACACGAGGTCAGATGTGTTCTCCGACATGATGCAGATTCCTGACGGCGATGTCAGATGTGTATCAACTTTGTGGTTTTCTAGCGGCGATGTCAGATGTTCATCAACTTTGTGGTTGCTGGCAGCGATGTCAGATGTGTGTGGATATCTGGCGGCGATGTCATAAATTTTTATTTCCTACAGATGCATGACAACGATGTTAGTTGTTTATCAGTTTCTTGTTAATCCGGTCTTAGTGTTCAATGCTCTCTTTTATTTAGTGAAGGTCTGGCGGAGATGTCAGAGGCTTTACCGATTGGATATTGATTGCTGGCAGCGATGTCAGATATTTCTCAACTGCATGAATGCCTGACAGCGAGGTCAGGTTGTTTTATCCCTTGCAGACTCCTGGTGGCGATGTCAGATGGGTGTGGATTCCTGACAATGATGTCATATGTTTCTCAACTGCGTGGATACTTGACGACGAGGTCAGATGTTTATCTCCTGCATATGTGTATCAGCTTCGTGAATTCCTGACAGCGATGTCAGATGTCTTCATCGACTCAATAGATGCTTGGCGGCGACGTCAGATGCTCTGTGTTGATCTAATTTTTAGATTTGTTACTCGCTTTTATTTAGTGAAAGCCTGGCGACGATGTCAGAAGTCCTTATCTCAGGATCCGACACCTGTTTTGATCTAACGAATGTCTAGCGGTGATGTCAGATGTTTCTTCTCAGTTGTGTGTTGAGTCAATTGGATTATTACTTATTGGGTTCAATGGTTCTGACGGTGATGTCAGATGTGTTTTCCGACTTGATGTCGAGGCCTGATGGCGATTTCAGATGTTTCTTCCAAATTGATACCTGATGGCAATGTCAGATGTATTTTTTGACTTGGTGTCGAGGCCTGACGGCGATGTCAGATGTTTTACAGGCCTAGTGCCTATGCATGACGGCGAAGTCAGAGATATCTTCTTCCAGAATCGATGTTATTACCCGACGGCAAGGTCAGAAATTTTCCTAAATTGATGCAGAGGCCCGACGGTGAAGTCAGAAGTTTATGATAGCAGATGTTTTCCCGACTTAGTGTCGATACCTGACGGCGATGTCAGGTGATTCTTCCAACTGCGGGTCAATGTTGCAACCATTATGCAGTTATCTCCGGAGATTTTCATCCCCAATCAGTTTGTAGTTTATTTCTGCGGTTGGCAAATTTTCGAGTTCGTTGGTATTCAACCGTATTTTACCTTGACTATTTATAAGCCGACCGCCTTTCACTCATTCAGGTCCAAGTCTCTTGAATAGGGGCAGCTGTTGTACCCCAAAATTTGCCCAACCTTTTCTTCACTTGGCTTATGTTTCATTGCATAGTTCTAGCATGTGCATTTACATATCATTGGTCACTTGAAGGGGATCAAGAGAAGTATGCATAACAAGAGAAGGTTACCAAGGGTTCTAAGCCTAAGCAAGAGGTTTTATTCAAGTGGTCAAGTGCTTATTATCATCAGGAGAAGGTCAAAGCTCTTTGAGGGAGTGGATGGATAGTTGTGGTTTATCTTCTATCTTGGAAGCCAATTGAAGATTATCAGAGGATGGTGAGTCCATGTTTATGGATGGAGAATGTTGTGGGAGCCCATGGAGTGCTTTGAGAGCCATTGTGGAGCTTATCCAAGTTGTTACATCATGTGCAAGAGGTTGCAGTCAGAGGATTGCACACCTAGGGTTTCATCTGCCTAGTATAAGATCAACTATGAATTTGAAGGAGATTAAGACTTTGTTTTAAGCCATTGTGATCTTAGAAATTTGTGTTAATGCATCTAATATGTTATTTCAAGATCAATACAAGAAGAATCAAGAGTGTGAGAAGTTGCTAAATCAGTGTAAAATCCCCTGTTTAGTGCTTAACTTCAAGACCACATATCTCAAGGTACAAGTTTCATCTCACTTTGATGTAAACATGAGACTTGTAGAGCATTTTTTGAGATTTCTTTTGAGTACTAGAACTCATCCATTGGATTTCTAGAACTCAAGTTATGGGTCCTCAGATGAATGTGTTTTCAGTCAACAAAAGTCAACCAACTTCCAAGGCATTTTTGACCTAGAATCATGTTTCACCTCAACTTTTGATGAACATGAAAGTTGTTCCTTATGATCTTAGCTTCCCAAAAAGTCCTATAAGTCCTTCATCTGATGTGTAGAACTCAAGTTATGAGGCTTGCAAGGTAGGGGTATTTTGGGAAAGTAGGATTACAGGTCATTTTCATTATAGGTCCATTTCATGATTTTGTGCACTTCAAATGAAACTTTTCCCAACATGAAACTTGCTTCAAATGAACTCAATTCCATCATTGAACACTCATTTGTCATGAATTTTGCTTGGTTGTGAAGGTTGGTGAAGGAATTTCATCGAAATTTGAACTTAAAGTCATGAATTGAAATGATTTTAATTCCTTTTTATACCATATTTGTGCATATTTTGATTCACTTCATCAAACTAAACACAATGTACCAAGGATTTTTTAGTTATGGAAGCTAGAATTCATGGAATTTCAAGTTACTTCTTGGTGAAGCTTCACATTAAATTCCAACCATTGGATCAATTCAAGGATCAATTCTCATCCACAAGATCAAAGTACAATCCCAGCAATTGATTTGAATCAGAAACAAGGCAATTGGAGCCAATTTTGCGCATGAACATGAAGCTTGAACTTCAAACTTTGGATTTTTCCAATTCATCATAACAAGCCAAATTGGGCCCCCAAATCATCATGGATCCAACATACATAAGCTCCAGATGAAGAATTCACTCTTATTCATGCAATTACATGCCCAGAGAGTATGAATACAGTTGGAGTTTTCAAGAGCAACGTGAAATCGTGATTTTGGAATTCAAGCCAATTCAAGCCAAATCAAGATCAACATTCTATTCCTTGATCTTCATTGAACGTTTCTGCATCTTTTTGCGCAAGCTCAAGCAAGTTAGAAGCCCTAGCGGAGAGGCTCCGTTAGGTAATTTACTTTTAAAAATTGCTCTCTCAATATGCATCTATTGCACGCCATTTTTGTTGCACATTGAAGTCCTATGTATGTAGGCAAATGCTGGATAGTTTTAGGATGTGTTTGATGCAATTCAGTTATGGTGCTCATTTCTTTAATGCTTCGATTCTCATAATTCTTGAGTGATAAATAAAGCTAGAACCTAGATTCTTGATCTACATAACATGGCGAGCATTTTGGTATTAAATTTTACGTGATTTGGTGAGGTTTTGGATCTCTAGTTCTGGCCTTCTCACCATAGAAGATGACCGGAACAGGGAGATCGACCATCTGGTTCAATCGCCGGTTGGATGATTTGGCTGGACACGCGCGCGTTTGACTCTTTGACTTAGGCGTGATGAACAATTAGGATTAGCTTTGACTTGCCAACATGTTGAGCTGACTGCCACGTTTGAAATGAAACACATCGTTTCATTGTGGCTCAACCTTTGTTTGGACTTTGGGCCTAAAACGCTAACTACACCCCCACTCTTCCAAGGCCCAATGAATTGAACTAAAAAGCTGTTATTTGCACCACACGTTTTTTCTTTTATTTTTCTTTCTTTGTTTTTATTTCAATTAATTTCTGTTGCAATTTTAATTCAAAAAAAATAGTTCCAGGCCTTATAAAATTCCCAAAAAATGTTTTTAGGATACTATGAGATGTTAAATAATTTTTTGAATTTTTTATTTTTATTTTCCTTTAATATTTCAATTAAAAATGGAATAAATGCTTGGAAGTGTTTTTACTTGATCTAAATTGCTTCTTTATTGTTCTTGATTTCATTTCTTGATCAATATTTCTTTTCAATGATTGAAATTTCTTCCTCATATCCATGATGATTTGAAGAATTTTATAGGACCATTTTGCCCATGGTTTAAGTCATTTTAGTTTGAATTTTATGGTATTTTTGTTGACCCTCGGTTCTTCCATTCAAAAGTGGTACACCTTAGGGATTTATTTCTTTTGGTATTGCTTTGAAGGAACATTGCCCTTGGACTTTTGGCCTCTGGTTGCCAATATATTAATGTACTTCTTGCATTTTATTTGGTTATTTTTTAGCCATTTTCGTATTTTTGAGGTGACTTACAAGTTAGGTTACTTCTAAGGGAAGCTCACACAAGTCTTTGACCTAGTTTGATTTGAAAATGACTTTTATGGATCCATTGAGCTCTCAGCTCTTCTTGATTCATGTTGTAGACATGTTGAGCTTGATGTATACTCATTTATAGGTCATAAATTTGTTCATTGCTTGTTGAAGTTTGCATTCTCTTTAGGCTTTCCATTTGAGCTTCAAATGTTGAATGTGTTGAATGAATTAGGTCTTCTTCCATACCTTTGCTTGCATTCTGTTTTGATTTATGTGCTTTTTGTTTTGTGCATCTTCTCTTCTTGCCCCCACTTCTGCCCAATGACTTTGGAATCCCATTTGAGATGGCTTAGTCCCTCCTTAGGAGGTACTTGAAGCATGCCTTAAACGATGGTTCTTTGAGGGCTTCTTGTGGTGTGCTTTGCATATTTTGGTGAGTGCTTGTGGTTGAGTTGCCCATGTGAGTTCCTTGTTGTACTCACATTTCCTCCCATTCTCTCATTTGCTCTTGGTTCCATTTCTTTTCATTTGGTCTGCCTTTGGGCATTGTGGTTGATGTGCGAATGGTTGTAGGATTCATTCTACCATTTTCATCCCATTTTTGTGTGCAATTGTGTGCTTTCTTTTGGATTGCTTTCTTCTTTGCTTTTGCATTTCTTCTGGAATTAATAAAGGTTGAGATGTGCTTGTGGAGGTGTTCACCCCACACTTTTTCCTCCCTTTTCTTGTGTGTTGCATTGCATATGCATACTTGCATCTTTCTATTTTATGCTTCCTTCTTCTTCTTCTTCCTTCTTTGCCATGTTCCCTTAGAATCTCTAATCTCTTTTGTTTAAGAATGATTATGATAGACCTTATGTTTGAACCCATGCATGACAACATTAGGTAGCATTCCCTTTTACCTCAACTATAGGTACACTTTTCATGAGAACATTAGGTTGAGTCTTAGTCTCCCGTAGAGTGTCTTTCTCTTCTCATCTTCACACATCTTCAAAATACTTAATAAAGGTTAAGGATTGTTGTACGTTACGAGCCTTAAGTACTTGGGAAGTGGTGATTGGGGGGCTTCCTCTCAATTGCTTAGAGTGTTAAGTATACGTCCTTAGGACGATATGCGACGCATTCGCTCCTAGGTCATAGTCTTTAGTGCAACATGAATTACAAACAATAATCAATGCATTTCTTTTCTAAAAAACACAAATAAACTTCAAATCATTTTATCATTCGGGATCTTAATGTGGAAAACCTTTTTCATAAGGAAAGTTTTGTTAACTCTTGGTTCTATCGTAAATAGGTAACGCCTAAGTCTCCAATGGTCGAGCTGCATAAACCTAACTGCTAGAACTAAGGTTTAACCCTACTCGGGCCTAAAACATTTTAAACCAACCGGTGTTCGTAGTTAGTCAAACTACGTTGACTCTGACTTTCCCATTGCACGAGGGAATACGTAGGCACAAAGCGGCGATGCTCTATCGAGTCTCTTTTCTTCTCTTTTGTCCCTGAGACCTTTAGCTAGATAGTAAACACCCTCTTAGATAGACAACAAAGCATGGATCCCGTCGTGTATGACGGACGTGAGGGGTGCTAATACCTTTCCCTCGCGTAACCGACTCTCGAACCCGAGATATGGTTGCGATGACCTGTCTTCTCCGGTTTTCGTTAGGTTTCCCCTGATTGTTTACTTTCCCTCTCATGGGATAAATAACAAACAGTGGTGACTCTTCTGTCATTGCCGGCACCTCTTCGCAGCGATGCGACCCATAGGAATTGGAAGCAAAAAAAAAAGAAAATTACTGTTCGACAAAGGTGACTTCCGGTATCTCCACGACAGTCCAATTGTTAAATTATTGGTTCGGTGCTCTTGGTTACACCATGCAAACTTCATTCAATGCATCATCTTCAGCCTCCACAAAGGTTACCTGACCATCTACCATATGTCCACCACTAATGAAGGCAAGTGGAGGAATGAACCCTTTGCCCCTGTCAACATTTATCTTTTTCTGAACTATGTAATCGCCTGGGTAACCCAAACCAGCTCTGTTCTTGTTGATAGGTAACTCCAACACTCTTCCCCAACCCTCATGGTGACCGGCTTCAATTACAGTCTTTGCGTCCTTTCAAGTAACCATAGGGGATCTAGACCTTTCTAACTTCTTCTCCTCCTTCTTATCAGGAATCATTTCCATATTTATCCCATCAAATGCTTGATAAGGGGTCTCATGGACTTCACCTCCCACTTTGATATTGCGAAATGAGGACATATGACTTACTAGTATATCCTATTCTCCCTCAATGACAACAAGCTGATTATTAATCACGAACTTAATCTTTGATGAAAGGTGGGTGTTACAACACTGACTGCATGAATCCAAGGACGACCTAGCAAACAATTGTAAGCGGGATAGATATCCATGACATAGAATGTGATAATGAAAATGTGAGGTCCTATTTTGATGGGGAGATCAACTTCCCCTATCACAGTCCTTCTTGCTCCATCAAAAGCTTTCACTATCAATGAACTGGGCTTCATCATCAATCTTTGATGGTCAGCTTGGCCAAAGAATTCTTTGATAAGACGTTTAATGATGATCCAATATCTATCAACACCCTTCACAAAACAACATCAACACATACGATGGAAATGTGCAAAGCTTTATTATGATTCTTCCCCTCGGGGGGAAACTCTCCATCATTGAAGCTTAGAATATGTGCGGAGGAAATATTTGACACAACTCCTTTGAACTGCATAACAGATATTTCCTGAGGAACATGAGCAACTTTTAAAAACTTTATCAATGACTCTTGATGGGCAGGGGAGCACATTAGTAGCAATAACATGAAAATATTAGAAGGTGTTTGGTTGAGCTGGTCAACCACCTTATAATCACTTTTTCGGATGATTCATAGAAATTCTTCAACATCTTTACCAAATTTTCCTTTTTGAGTAGAGGTTTGCCACTGCTCAATCGTTGTCTGCTTCTCATTTGTATTGTTTGGTGGTGGTATGGGTGCAAAAATTCTTCTGCTTCTAGGTATTCCACCTGTTCTAGCGATGTTCTCTACAGAGCTGTTAGCTTTTACAACATCCTCCTCCACCTTTTGCCCATTAATGAAAACAGTTGGCTCATACTTCCAAGGGACAACCTTGGTGCTCTCAAAAGGGAAAGGAGCAGGCGTAGATATCACTAACGGAGCGAGTGAAGGCGGAGACAGTGGGATCTCTACTTGATCATACGGTATCTGCAGAGGTTCACGAGCTTGATTATATGGGGTCTGAACAGGATGCCAATCATAACCACAAGGGATTTCCGCAGGCGCACGAGGCTGATCACATGGAATTGCTAGTGGTACAACATCATACTAGATCTACAACGGAACTTGGATAGGATACTAATCTTCATCACATGGAATTGTCAGAGGCACGCGAGGCTGCTCATACGGAATTTTCACTGGTACATAGCCTTGACCAGATGGATTGTTCAACAGTTATTTATCATAAGGAAATTCCATCGGATCATAGGGGAATATTAATCGGGTCATATGAAATGTACAGAGTTGCCACTTCTTTAGCATTTGATATCTGTGTTAGAACACAGATTGGTTCTTAATAATATCTCTATGTTTTGATGATAAGTATTATGAAAATTTGTAATTAAGAATTATATACTCTAAAATTTGCTTAAGAATGTTTGCTGCAGATATTAAATTAAATATCACTCCAGAAGCAAATCAGATCTGAACATAAGAAATATGCAAAGCTCTGAAGCGTCAGATGCACTCATTAGAAGATTCTGAACGCTACCATCAGAAGATCCTGAGCGTAACCTCCAAAAGGATCTGAAGCAGAATCTCCAGAAGAATCTGAAGCAAGTCAGAAGCATCTGAACCAAAGAAGAATTCTGTATGAAGAGTTTTCAAGCATAGTTACTACAGAAGATTCTGAGAGTACTAAAGCTGCCAGTACTGAGGATCTGATTCAAAAATATGCTCTGAACTTATACACGCTAAAAGCACACTTGCTGCAAAGACTCTGAATCAGCAAAACTCTGATCAATATCAGAAGGCCCTGATCAAATTAGACTCTGATGATTCTTGCTGAAAATTGATGAAGAAGAATTCAAAGATTATGTCCGTTGGAATATTCAAACGACTCTTTCCTTATTTATGCTAGACACAAGAACACAGACAAAAAGGATTTCTCTGTGCTTTCTTCTTCTAGGAAAGGTCACTTGATGTGAAGACAAAAAGGCTCATACCTTTTGGTACACTCTTCTCAACGTGAAAAGCTCTTGGACCACTGTGCCTATAAAAGCAAGTCTCCAACCATCTTCTTCAGTTGACGTTTGACAAGAAAAGAATTCATTATTCAAAGCTCTCATACAACTCATATCCTTTCTAGAATTAATTTCTTTGTTCTTAATATTAAGTGAAAAATCACAGTTGTGATAAAGCTTTATTAGAAGCAATTTAAACACTTGTAATTGTTATTACATTTGATTGTAAGAAAACCTTAAGAAGATCCAGTTAGGATCAGTAGTTCTTGAGAAGACTTTGAACAGTTGTTCTTAGTGCTTACTATTGTAATCAGTTAATTAAATAGTGGATTAAGTCCTTGTTTGAGAAAGGCAAATCACTCTAGGAAGGGTGGACTGGAGTGGTTGAGTTCAACGAACCAGGATAAAAATACTTGAGTTTTATTTCTAAGTTTTTATCTTCATACTTATTCAACCTCCCTTCTAAGTATTTTCTCACCTTCAGTTGGTATCAGAGCTTCGGTTCTGTATGTGCTACCACTTCACAGTGACCGTAAGGATCCAGTGAGAAAAACTTTGATATATATTTGGTTGTTACTATGGCTGATAATACAATGTCTAACATTAACAACAAATATGAAGAAAGGGACAAAATCAGCACTAAACCCCCTATGTTTGATGGGGAGAAATTTGATTATTGGAAAGACAGGATTGAAAGTTTTTTCCTTGGATATGATGCTGATTTATGGGATTTGGTCATAGATGGATATGTTCATCCCATTGATGGGAATGGCAAGAAAGTAGATAGAAAATCTATGACAGAAGCCCAAAAGAAGGAATTTAGAAATCACCACAAAGCCAGAACAATATTGTTAAATGCAATATCTCATACTGAGTATGAAAAGAACACAAATAGAGAAACTGCATTTGACATGTTTGAGTCCTTAAAGATGACTCATGAGGGAAACTCTCAAGTCAAGGAAACAAAGGATCTGGCTCTAATCCAGAAGTATGAAGCCTTCAAGATGGAAGACTCTGAATCTGTTGAAGCTATGTTCTCCAGATTTCAAATACTTACAGCTGGACTAAAGGTTCTGGATAAAGGATACTCTACTGCTGATCATGTGAAAAAGATCATCAGAAGCTTACCTACCAGATGGAGACCTATGGTGAATGCACTGAAAATGGCTAAAGATCTGAACAAGATTTCATTGGAGGAACTAATCAGTTCACTAAGGAGTCATAAAATTGAACTTGAGGAAGATGAACCTCAAAAGAAAGGTAAACCAATTGCTTTAAAATCTAATAAATCTGCTAAAGCATTGCAGGTGATAGAGGAAAGCTCTGAAGAATCCTCATCTGAAGATGAAGATGAACTATCCATGATGTCCAGAAGAATAAACAAACTCTGGAAGCATAAAGGAAAGAAGTTCAGAATCTTCAGGAAGCCTGACCAAAGAAAAGAATCTTCTGGACACAGAAGATCTGGCAAAAAGGAGGTTGTCTGTTATGAATGTAAAGAACCTGGACATTACAAAAATGAATGTCCAAAGGTGTTGAAAGAAAAGCCTAAAAGAAAATCTGATAAGAAGAAGAAGGTTCTAATGGCCACCTGGGATGATTCAGATACATCTGAATCTGAATCTGAGTCACAAGAGGAATGTGCCAATGTAGCATTGATGGCAGACATAGAAGATCAGGAGGAAGGAACTTCAGGATCTGAATCTGACTTTGAATCTGACTCTGACGCTGAAGAGGTAATGGCTAAACTCACTAAAGAAGAACTTATCAAAGTGTTATCAGAAGTTCTGAAGAGCTATAACAATATTAAGCTCAAATACAAGAAGCGTCAAAGCAATCTTATATCTGAGAATAATATTCTCAAATCAGAAGTAGATGAGCTAAATGAAAAGAACTTAAAATTGAAAAATGATTATGAATTAGCTCAACAAAACTCTGATTCTGAAACTAAATCTGAATGCAAAAATATTTTGGAAAAATATGATTACAACTTTCAGAAGTTTCTTGCTAAAAGCATAGACATAAGCAAAATGGCTTCTATGATCTATGGAGTTAGCATAAATAACAGGAAAGAGATTGGATATAAATCTTCCTCTGGAAAGGATTTAAATCCAAAACCTGTTGATAAAATTATCATCAAGAAAACTCCTTTATATTCCCACTTTAAATTTGGTCACTTGAATGATATTGAACAAACACGTTCTGAAAAGAACATTCATGTGTTTAAATCTAAGGTTATTCAGAATAAACCTTATGTTGAAAAACAGAAGCTTAGACAAACCTTCAGAACAACTAACCCAAAAGGACCCAAGAAGATCTGGGTACCTAAAAGTAAAATAATTCCTGTTGCAGATGTTCTTAGCAGCAAGGTCAGGAAACCAATCATGGTACCTGGACTCATGACACATGACAGGAGAAAGGTCTATGTTCCAAAGTCTGGAGCTTAGATCTGGAGGTGATGTGAAATTTGGAGGGAATCAGAAGGGCAAGATCATTGGATCTGGCACTATTGGAAATGGTAAACTTCCCTCTATTACAAATGTCTTACTTGTAGAAGGATTAAAGCATAACTTATTGTCCATAAGTCAATTAAGTGACAATGGTTATGATATAACCTTTAATCAAAAATGTTGTAAAGCTATTAGTCAAAAAGATGGCTCTATCCTATTTAGTGGAAAGAGGAAAAACAACATTTATAAAATAAATCTTTCAGAACTTAAGGTTCAGAATGTTAAATGCCTCTTGTCTGTTAATGAAGAGCAATGGGTCTGGCACAGAAGATTGGGGCATATTAATATGAGACGTATATCTCAGATTAATAAACTTAATCTTGTCAGAGGACTTCCTAATCTAAAGTTCACCTCAGATGCTCTTTGTGAAGCATGCCAAAAAGGGAAGTTTTCAAAATCATCTTTTAAATCAAAAAATGTTGTTTCTACTTCCAGACCACTAGAATTACTTCATATTGATCTGTTTGGACCAGTGAAAACTGCATCTATCAGAGGCAAGAAGTATGGATTAGTCATTGTTGATGACTATAGTAGATGGACATGAGTAAAGTTCTTAAAACACAAGGATGAGTCACATTCTGTGTTCTTTGACTTCTGTAAACAAGTCCAGAATGAAAAAGCTTTCAAAATTATAAAAGTCAGAAGTGATTATGGTGGTGAATTTGAAAATAAACATTTTGAAAAATATTTTAATGAAAATGGCATTGCTCATGATTTTTCCTGTCCTAGAACTCCACAACAAAATGAAGTTGTAGAGAGGAAAAATAGAACTCTGCAAGAAATGGCCAGAACCATGATCAATGAGACTAATCTGGCAAAGCATTTTTGGGCAGAAGCAATCAACACAACCTGTTACATTCAGAACAGATTGTCTGTAAGACCTCTTCTGGAGAAGACTCCCTATGAACTGTGGAAGAACAGAAAGCCCAACATTTCATATTTTCATCCTTTTGGATGTATTTGCTATATGTTAAATACTAAAGAAAATCTTAACAAGTTTGATTCCAAAGCACAGAAGTGTTTCATAGTTGGATATTCTGAACGCTCCTATCAGAAATAAGCTTAATGGGAAAGGAGAATTTGAAATAAATAAGGCAAGGCTTGTTGCTCAAGGGTACAATCAACAAGAGGGTATTGATTACATTGAAACTTATGCTCCAGTGGTAAGGTTAGAATATATACGCCTTCTTATTTCATTTGCTGCACAAAATAACATCACTCTATATCAGATGGATGTTAAAAGTGCCTTTCTAAATGGTATTATAGAAGAAGAAGTTTATGTCCACCAGCCTCCTGGTTTTGAGAGTGAAAAATTTCCAGATCATATTTTCAAACTAAAGAAATCTTTGTATGGTTTAAAACAAGCTCCCAGAGCTTGGTATGAGAGATTGAGCATATTTCTTCTGGAGAAAAATTTCATTAGAGGCAAAGTGGACACAACACCCTTTTGTAAAACATTTAAGAAAGATCTTCTAATTTGTCAAATATATGTGGATGATATCATATTTGGATCTACCAATACTATGTTGGGAAAGGAGTTTGCTAAATGTATGCAGGCAGAATTTAAAATGAGCATGCTGGGAGAATTGAGGTTCTTTCTGGGAATTCAAGTCAACCAAACTTCAGAGTGCACTTACATACATCAGACCAAATATGTTAATGAACTTCTGAAGAAATTTAACATGACTGACAGTAAGCTGGCAAAGACTCCCATGCATCCAACTAGTTCACTAGGCAAGGAAGAGGTAAGTAAGAAAGTAGATCAGAAACTCTACAGAGGTATGATGGGATCTCTTCTTTACTTAACTGCTTCTAGACCTGACATATTGTTCAGTGTATGCTTGTGTGCTAGATTCCAATCAGATCCTAGAGAATCACACTTGACAGCTATCAAGAGGATTCTAAGGTATCTGAAAGGTACTTCTAATATGGGTTTGTGTTACAGAAAATCTGATGATTCCAAATTAGTTGGATTCTGTGATGCTGACTACGCTGGAGACAGAGTGGAAAGAAAAAGTACTTCTGGAAGTTGTCAATTTCTAGGAAGAAATCTAATCTCTTGGTACAGCAAGAAGCAACCCACAATTGCACTATCAACTACAGAGGCAGAATATATAGCTGCAGCTGGATGTAGCACGTAGATGCTCTGGATGAAAATTCAGCTAGAAGACTATCAGATATTTGAAAGTAACATTTCTATATTATGTGATAATACTTCTGCTATATGTTTGTCTAAAAATCCCATTTTACACTCTAAGGCAAAACATATAGAAATTAAGCATCATTTCATCAGAGACTATGTTCAGAAGGGAATTATAAATTTAGCCTTTGTTGATACAGATCATCAATGGACAGATATTTTCACAAAACCCCTTGTTGTAGATAGGTTCAAATTTATTCTGAAAAATATTGGTATGGATTTATGTCCAGAATAATATTTGTCAGAAGCAAATTTTACAGATGCAAAAATGTTTAATGCTCTGAAGTATTTCTTCTGATTATCTATTCATTTCATTAAATTACTTTATTTGTGAAAATCTGGGCTAACAATACTCAGAGGATCTGAACGTTGGTTAACGTTTCATTTCTCAAGAGAATTCAGAAGCACATGCAAGCAAACATGTGTCACTCTGAATCTGCTAAGGTGGCGTGTACACTACTGAAGAGACGTTTGAGGTGAAGTTTGAATAGTGAAAATCTTGATTCCCCCCCCCCCCCCCCCAATTTGTCAGAATCAATTAATGCTTGAAATGATTTTTATTCTTTTTCATTAATTGCTATGTGTGAACGTGCCATTATCTGACTGTTTGTATGCCTAAGTGTTTACTATAAATATCTCATTTCTCACCACTTTCACACTTTTCACATCTCAAAACGTTTATGCATTTCTGTCTTCTTTTCTCTCTTCACAAAAACCCTAAACGTTTGACAAACTCATCTTCAATGGCAACTTCATCATCCACTACTGCACAGTTTCAATCAACCATGGCTGCAGTTACCTCTGCAAATATGGGTGTGACTCCATATACGACACCAAAAATAACTTTGTTAACACCTGTTGACAAACTGGAAGTTCTTTGTGAATCAATGGTGGAATTTGATTCACTGGATGAAAATGGATTTGAGTTTCGTTCCATAATTGATGCTCAAGGATGGGTAAAATACTTTGACAGACTTTTTGGACCAGTTTACCCCCATCTGGTGAAAGAGTTCTGGATCCATGCTGCTGTATACCCTAAGTTTATCTTGTCTTCTATTCTGGGTAAAGAGATAATCATCACAGAAGATCTAATCAGGAAACTCATTGGATATAAGGAGACTGATGGAGTATCTCATCTGCCAACTGGGCGTGTAGATATGGAAGAAGTGTATGAGGAAGTTATGACTGCTGGACAGGCCTTTAATAAGTTCAAAGATCTGAAGCCTGACTATAAGATCTGGGCAAAGATTTTCATGGGATGCATTCATCACAGAAAATCTACAAACTTTCCAGATTACATGAACAATGAACAACTCTACTTTATGTACTGCTTAAGTCATAGCACTAAGGTAGATCTTCCCTACATTCTGTTCATGCACTTATGGAATCATATAAATGCCTCCAGAGAATCTGTGAAAGAAAAAGGTCAGAAGATCAGAACATGGATTCCTTTTGGAAGGTTAATTTCAGATTTTCTGACAGAAAATGGACTAGTGACTGCTCTATATGCTGCTGGAGTCACAGATGAACTTGAATTCATTCTTGGAAAACCTCTGAATGCAAAGAGTCTTCAGAGACTAAAAATTGTAGAAGAACTCACATCAGCACCCAAGAAGCTGAATATCACTGAACTCAGTCAGAAGAGAATCCCAGTAGAAGACTACCCTCTGTTCTTTGCTGAAGAACCAAGGGAAATAATAGTGAGTTATATTGATGCTTGCAAGGCAGATGGAATGCCCATTCTTGCAGATATTCTGAAAAAGAGCAAGGGAACCATTGCCTGATGGAGGAGATGAGATCACTAGAAAAAGAAGTCAATCAGAAGCAGAAGCTGTGCCTATTCAGAAGAAGCCCAAAGTTGCTGACAAGCCTCAGAAGCTGATCAAGAGGAAAGCATCTGGAGACGCTCCTTCTGTTCCTGCAAAATGTATCAAGATTAAAGGTACCAAATCTTCTGTATCTTCTGTAAATAATACTGTTGTAAATGATTCAACATTTAAGTCTATTCCAAAACCACCTTCTACCCAAAAACAATTTGTTCCTGCTCCACCTCATATATCTGTTCCATCCCCATAAAAATCATCTAATCCTGTTTCCATGTCACCTGTAAAACCTTCTACTACATAATCATCTGTACCAAAACCAACAACAACAAAACCAAATCAGACTCCACAACCAGAAAAATCAACAAAACAATCTGTACCACAACAACAACAATCAGAAAAACAACCTCAAACAGAAAAACCTACAGAACAATCTGAACAGCAACCACAACAACCAGAAAAACAATCTGAACCACAACGAGAAAAAGAATCTGAACACCAACAACAAAAACAATCTGAACCACAACCACAACAACAAGAAAAACAACCACAACCAGAAAAACCACCATCAACCACATCTGAACCTATTGGATCTGCAAAAGTTACATCTGATCCTATTACATCAGAACCACCTACATCTGAACCACCATCAAAACCTTCTAAAAATCCATCAGAATCAACTAACCCATTTGAAACCTATATTCCTGAGACAGAGGTTCTAAACATTACACCTCTCAAAACTGTTTTTGAACTGTCCTCTACCTCTTACACTCCAACCTCATCATCCAATTCATCAGAATCTGATATACACCCAGATTTTCTGGTATCCCCCTCTCACATAAATTCTGAAGTAAACCAACCAGAACCATCTGTTTCTTCTGAAGTTATTATTCCAGATCCTATTCCAACACCTAAACCATCTTCTGAAATTACCATTCCAAATCCTAACCCTGCATCCAAACCAAAAACATCTGAGCATGTACCTTCTGCTTCGTGCAAACTATTTTCTTCTAACAAACTTCCTTCTGGTTTCACTTTGAAAAATTTCTACACCAGAATTGAACCCTCTGACACTATCACTCCTCTCAAACCCAAACTTACCATCATTCTACCATATGTGCTTCAAACATATATTAAAACAATGTCAGCAGTAAGCTCACCAGATGCAAAACAATACTCTGCTAAATCTGTAAAATCTGCTACATCTGCTAAACCTGCTACATCTGATATATCTGCTAAATCTGATAAACCTGCTAAATCTGATTTCAAACCTTACTCTGATAAACCATTTGATGTTGTTTCCCATGCCTCAACTGCCAAACCATGTCTGCTGAATGCTCTAAACAGATCAAAACCTGACAAATCCTCTGAAATTCCATTCATACCATACTACCCTCCTCCTCTGATCACCATTCACAAATCCATCTTTCCACCTTCTCCCCAACCCAGGCCAATCACATTGGAAACTATGTTACACCCAAGACCTAGACTGAATGTTAATCATTTATTTACAAGTTTTTTGTAAGAAATACAGATGTATTTAGGTTCTGTACAGAGGAAATGTTCATCAACAATGGATGCAAAAGAATCTGATGCCATTTGGAATGGCTTCATAAACAGATTCAACACTGTAGCATCAAATCTGAAGAATGTATGTTCTGATGATGCGAAGCTCAGATTTGCTGAAACAACTAGAAGTTTGTTCTGGACTGTTAAGAGATCTGGACCACTGCTTCTTACAGATGCTCCTTCGTCATCAGAAGAGAATCCTGAATCTTCATCTGAAGATAACCCTCTGGCTATGACTCTGATAGAACATCCTTCTGGCTCTACTGCTCCTAACTCCAAAACCCCTATGGAAATTGACTCTGTTCAAGCTTCAGAAATTGTTCCACCTTCTTCATATGAGATCAAGAAAGAGTATCCAGATCTTGAAGACAAGATTGCAGTTCTGGAAGCTGGTCAATCAGAGATTAAGTCTTGGATGGCTAAGCAAGACAAGAAGTTTGAAGACATGGCTCAGTGGATGTCCAAACAGGATCAGAAGAATGAAACCATGGCTAAGTGGATGTCTAAACAAGAACAGTCTTCTTCTGAGATCACAGATCTGTTGAAGATGCTCTTGTCAAAACAATCTTAGTTGATTTATTTTTTCTTCTGATGTTTGCATCTAATGTTTGCATATGTACTTGAATATCTTCTGATGTGTGTACTTGTGTTCTGAATGAATGAATGAATATTTCAAAGTTTTCTCCACATGATTTATCTCATTTATTGTTTCATTTTCTTTGTCTTTTCAAAGTTATTACTTTTTGCTTATGACAAAAAAAGGGGAGAAAATAGATCTGAACTGTTTAATTAAACTTCACCAGAATGAAACTTCAGACATATCAATTTTATCTAACATAAAATCTGAGTATTTCAGAACATTTGATAAGTATACTCTATAAAAGAAACTCTGAGACTCTCAGATCATTTGACAATTATCAGACTTAGACTCTGAAATATGCAAGACACTCTGACTCTTAAATGTTAAAGAACAGTCAAGCTCTAACTCTGAAAAATACTCAAGACAAAAAGGGAAGTTTCTATTCCTTATTTATATTTAATTCAGGGGGAGATTCATCATCTCAGAGGGAGTTATAATTATTTTATTTTCAATTAAACAAAATTTCTGATGTTTTTGTCATCGTCAAAAAGGGGGAGATTGTTAGAACACAGATTGGTTCTTAATAATATCTCTATGTTTTGATGATAACTATTATGAAATTTTGTAATTAAGAATTATATACTCTAAAATTTGCTTAAGAATGTTTGCTGCAGGTGTTAAATTAAATATCACTCCAGAAGCAAATCAGATCTGAACATAAGAAATATGCAAAGCTCTGAAGCGTCAGATGCACTCATTAGAAGATTCTGAACGCTGCCATCAGAAGATTCTGAGCGTAACCTCCAGAAGGATCTGAAGCAGAATCTCTAGAAGAATCTGAAGCAAGTCAGAAGCATCTGAGCCAAAGAAGAATTCTGTATGAAGAGTTTTCAAGCATAGTTACTACAGAAGATTCTGAGAGTACTAAAGCTGCCAGTACTGAAGATCTGATTCAAAAATATGCTCTGAACTTATACACGCTAAAAGCACACTTGCTGCAAAGACTCTGATTCAGCAAAACTCTGATCAATATCAGAAGGCTCTGATCAAATTAGACTCTGATGATTCTTGCTGAAAATTGATGAAGAAGAATTCAAAGATTATGTCCGTTGGAATATTCAAACGACTCTTTCCTTATTTATGCTAGACACAAGAATACAGACAAAAAGGATTTCTCTGTGCTTTCTTCTTCTAGGAAAGGTCACTTGATGTGAAGACAAAAAGGCTCAGACCTTTTGGTACACTCTTCTCAACGTGAAAAGCTCTTGGACCACTGTGCCTATAAAAGCAAGTCTCCAACCATCTTCTTCAGTTGACGTTTGACAAGAAAATAATTCATTATTCAAAGCTCTCATACAACTAATATTCTTTCTAGAATTAATTTCTTTGTTCTTAATATTAAGTGAAAAATCACAGTTGTGATAAAGTTTTATTAGAAGCAATTTAAACACTTGTAATTGTTATTACATTTGATTGTATGAAAACCTTAAGAAGATCCATTTAGGATCAGTAGTTCTTGAGAAGACTTTGAACAGTTGTTCTTAGTGTTTACTATTGTAATCAGTTGATTAAATAGTGGATTAAGTCCTTATTTGAGAAAGGCAAATCACTCTAGGAAGGGTGGACTAGAATAGTTGAGTTCAACGAACCAGGATAAAAATACTTGAGTTTTATTTCTAAGTTTTTATCTTCATACTTATTCAACCCCCTTCTAAGTATTTTCTCACCTTCAATCTGTTTTACCAATATGACGCATTGATCTAACAACTTCTAGATGTCTATCTTCAATTCATGACAGCTTTGGGGATCTTCCAAACAGTGTTGACGATCCTTGGTACATCCTGGGATAATATTCTTCATTAACAATTTTTCTTTAACAACTGCAAAGAGGGTCTTCATCTTATCAACTTCTGACACCAGTTTCTTCCCTATTGACTCTTCAATCATGTTTGTAGCATGGTTTGGCATTGGATTATTAGTCACATTGGAAGTGTTTTTGGTGAAATTGATAACTTTCGAGTCGATAAGATCTTATACCACGTACTTTAAAGCTTTTCAGTTTTCAATATTATATCCGGAAGCTCAAGAATGAAATTCGCAACGGGCATTTGCATCATAGCCAAGAGGTAGGACAACTGAGGGAGCCTTCATTTCTCTCAACTGTAATAAAGATCCTTTAAGTAAAAATGGAAGCAACCTAGCATAAGTTGTTAGAATATGATCAAAAATTTTCTCAGGTCTCCTTTGCCTTGGCTGACCATGATAATAGCTTTGACGTTGAGGTGCTTGTTGTTGGTAGGGGACTTGAACAACCGGTTGGCTTGCAGGTATGGATAGAGGTTGATTTGGAGTAACAGCGGCCACATGATGATAAGAATCTTGATACGCTCTGGCTTTCCCCTTATCCATCAAGGCAGCACTCGTTTCCCCTTCTCTCTTCCTTGCAAAACCTTGGTAAGTCTTCTTAGATCCGCCAGAAACTACATCAGCATCCTGAATCTTCCAAATCTTTATCATGTTCTCGATTCTCTTACCAGGCATAACTAAATCTGAGAATACAGAGGATGTACATCCAGCCAAGCTTCTAGAGAAGGACCTTGAAGAGTTCCCATAAACATATCTATCAATTCTCTTTCAAGAAGAGGAGGCTGGAATCTAGTAGCTAAGTCCCTCCATCTTTGTGCATAGTCTTTGAATGCTTCACCAGATTTCTGGGTCAAGCCTTGGGGTTGTGTGCAATTAGGCGCCATGTCAGAATTATATTGGTAGTGCTTTAGAAATGCCTCAGCTAACTCTTTCCATGTCTTGATATACGTACCTTCCAACTGCATGTACCATTCAAGGGATGCCCCACTGAGGCTATCTTAAAAGAAATGCATTAGTAGATTTTCATCGTCAGAATAGGCAGCCATCTTCCTACAATATGATCGGATGTGGGTTCGGGGACAGCTGGTCCCTTTGTATTTTTCAAAGTCAGGGACTTTGAACTTGAGTGGAATCTTAACACCGGGCACTAAACACATATCCGTGACATCTAACCCAAAAGTGCTTAGGCCTTGTAGTCCTTTGATTGTCTCTTGTAAGGCAAGTACTTTCTTTTCCAAATCAGTAGTCGGTGCTCCGGAAGCGTCAACGGCCAAGTCATCGTGAGGGTTATAAAAAACTTCGTGATCATCAAAGTGGATTGGAGGGGGAACTGCACCATCACTAGGAGTAGGGATTGCGCCACCAGGAGTAGGGATTGTGCCACCAAGAGCGGGGATTGCACTTGCAGAAGTAGGAATGGCACCACCAAGTGTGGGGACTGAGCCTGCAGTAGTAGGAATTGGAGTGTTGGTAGCGTTTCTCTCCACAACTTGTCTCATCTCTTCTTGTCCTCTAGCCATAACCTGGATGACTTCCATTAGCTGGCCCATATGAGTTTTCATATGGGTCATCTCTTCCCTAAAAGCGGCTTGATTCTACTCAATCTAATCCATTAGTAATCTTGATTGCCATGGGTGTAGTAGGGATGTCGGGAAGTCAGCTTGTTTACTGCGAATGGAGGTCAAGTCTTTGTAAGTTTTGGTTTTGTTTTATGAAATGCGGAATGATGTATGAATGCGTATGGAATATGTTATGCGCAAAGCTCTTAGTAACCTTGTTAGTTATTGTTAAGAATATAAACATTTTCCATTACAATTAATCAGAAGAGATATAATAGAACAAAAAATTTCGTTTCATTAAGGCCTGAAGCCGAATTCAAATACAAACAAAATATCAGAGATACACTTCTTAAACAAATTACAAGTCAACCCTAAAAGTGATTCCTTGGGCTCTGCGAACTGCCTCTTAATCAGTAACAAGCTCCTCCATTCTTTTCTTGTAAAACTTCACGAAGTTGAACACAGGGACATGGGTGTTTTCAGGAGTCATCACTTGATCAACCACCTTCAACTTTTCAGGGATTTGTTGAAGCACAAAACTGGAGAATCCCGCTAGGTTCACAAATTTGTTCTTCCATTCAGCATAGGGAATTTGGAGATTGTTGATGATGTCATCTCTTTGAAGTACCGTAGCTTCCTCTTTACAACAACTTGCTTCCCAATAGTGGCAACTATCCTACAGCTTTAGGTATAGCTCATCATAGATTCCATCTTTCAGTCTCTTGATTTCCTCAATAGCCCTACTCAATTGGTACTCTGCTTGTATGAAATCTCGTTGCGCATTCTCCTTTTCCAATAGTTCACGAGCTAACTGATCTTTGTAGCCTTTGATAATGCTTTTTAACTTGTGAATTTGGGTTTCAAAGTTTTCCCTTTCATCTTTCTTCATCTGGGTGACTATTCTTACATCATTTTGTAAGTCTCTGACCTTTCACCACACTTGGTCCAATTTATCATTTTGGTGATCCAAGTCTACATTGGCACTTTTAAGCGCTCCACCAACCCATTCTTTCTTTCCTTTCTCTTCCCTAGCCCTTTTCTTGCTATCCTCAACATTTTCTTTCAACTCTTTGCTTTTGTCTTCCTAAGCTTCGCTTTTCTGCTTAGTCTCATTGAGTTGAATTCGGAGTTAAGTGTTTTCATCCTCAAGTTCTTGGACTTTAGACTTAAGTTTCTCCATGTCTTCGGGTAAGATTGGTTCAGGTTCAGGATTCGGTCGGAAAGCAGATGCATCAAAGACAAAAGGTAATCTGACTTCTTTCTCTCTCTCTCTCTCTTTCACCCATTGAACATAGGGTTCACGAGCAATGATATTCTTCCTCCCATTGTCTGGATTGCTTCTTATGATTTTCGTCCATTGTTAGATGCCCAATTGTGCTTATTTGAGCTATCAAATGTGGGCATCTTCCGCTCCTTTTTATTTCATTTCGGTTCAAAATCGCCTTGTTTTTGTTGATATGCGATATGTTGTGAAATGCTCTTGTTCCTTTTAATTTGTGTGTTATTGTGCAGTATTTGAGCATGAATGAGCAAAAATTGAAGACACAAGAAAGTTGACAAAGGAATCAAGAAAGATCAAGAGCAAAAGCATGTTCGCTAGGCGAACATCTGGCGAGTATTGCAGCGAGTTGTTCGCTAGGCAAGCATTTAGCGAGCTGCTAGCGAACACTCCTAGACTTGGGCAGAACCAAAATGGCATTATTCGCTGGCAGTAAGGCAGGTGGCGAAGAACTCGCTAGGCGAACACCTAGCGAGCAAGTAGCTAAGCATTCCAGAATTTTTTCCTCAGCCCTCGCTAGCATGTTCGCTAAGCGAAGCTGTAGTGAACGTTCGCTGTTAGCTCGCTAGGCGAATGAAGTTGCGAGCGTGACAGGACATCAACTTTTCTATATATAGCCTTTGTACTTTTTGAACAAGATATCATATTTTTACTTTGTTTTGCTGCATAAGAGATTTTGTGACCTAGAAACACTCTATCTCTTATTTTCTTCATTTCCAAACATTAATCCACAAAAAGAAGGTGGATTCTCATCCAAGTTGGATTCTTTGACTCGGATGTTCATCAACCTTCTTCAGAATCTTCTTTTGCAAGCTACCATGAAAATGAGTAGCTAAGTTCTTCATTTTGTCAAGGTTAGATGTAGGTGATCATTAAGCTTTGTAAGTATATGGATGATCTTCATTTGTAAACTCTTGGATGATGAATATATGGTGAAAACCTTGCTTTATCTTTAACTCTTTGTGTTGGTTTATGATCAAAAGATATTTTCCAACTCTTGACCTAGGTTTTCATCCTCCTACTTTCTTAAGCTAGAGATAGTTTCGAATGTGGTTGTTCACAAAAAATGTTAAACCTAAATGTTGTCATTTTGATAGATTGTGTGAGAAATCAACAATGGATAAAAATGGGAAAAATCACAATGTGAGTTAGAGATAATCACATTGGGAGGATGTTGTGAATGTGTTGATCATCTGAAGAAGTTTATGCTTATTGTTGATCGGACATATACAAGCAAAGTGATTACCAAACTCTAACTTTGGCAATCTTTATTAAATCGTAAAATCAATCTTTTACCGCGATTCAGTACTTTTTATGCAAAGATATCATTACTAAGAACCAAACCCCTTTTGTTACTAAAAAGTTAAGAACTCGATAACTGTCAAACTGCGGCAATATCTCATATTCCCTGTGGAGACGATAACAAAAACCCGACACTTAACCACTATAACTAATAAAATGATGTCGTTGTCGGGGAATATAAATTGATATTGCGAGCATCGCAATAGTTGCTGAATTTTTGGCTTTTGAATACTTGACTTGTACTTGTTAATTTGTTTGGTTTAGTGTGCAACTTTCGTTTTATGCGAGGGCAGATTCCTGAGGACCAAATTCTTTTTAATCCCGAGATTGAAAGAACCGCAAGGAGACTGAATAGTAGAACAAGACGAAGGAGGCAACAAGCTAGACAAAGACAAGAGCAAGGTGAAAGTTCCTCTACAACACCACCATCACCACATTTCACACCAATTATGGCAGCACCTCCACCACCACCTCCAGTTTCCACTCCATGCACGAACAATCCAAGACATACAACTCAGTTCACACGAAATCTTCAAAACGGAAGACAAGCTGAGATGAAAATGGGAATCCTAGATCTAGTCTATCAAAATCCTTTCACGGGACTAGACCATGAGGATCCGTTCAACCATCTTACAAAATTCTATGAGATTGCGGGCGCAACGGGAGCAACAGAAGCTGACGAAGAGTCATTGTTTAGGAGACTATTTCCTCATTCCTTGATTGGGAAAGCGAAGGAGCGGTATCTTGATCAATCGACAACAATCATGACGGATTGGAATCTTCTAGAAGAGAAGTTTATTGAATGTTTCTTTCAACATAACCGATTCACGGAGACTAAAACTGCGATTGCGGTATTTTCTAAAGGAGCTAGTGAATCACTAAACGAAGCTTGGGAGCGATACAAATCTATGTTAAGAAAGTGCAAGGGACACAGTTTCGACGAGCTCACTCAAGTTCATATTTTCCGTAATGGACTCCTTTCAGTTCACAAGACCTTATTGGATGCTACGGCGGAAGGTTCTTTGATGTCAAAAAGTGCAGATGATGCAATTGCAATTATTGATAAGATGGAACTTAATGATCATCAAGGGAATCATAACCGTGGAGTGACTCAAAGAAAACCGGGTGTGCTCGAGTTAGGGACAAATGATGATATTCTCGCCCAAAACAAACTCATTTCGCAACAAGTGGAACTCTTAACTCAACAAATAAAAGAGTTGAAAGAGCCTTCAAAAGCTAAACAAATAGCTTTTTGTGAACTTTGCAAAGTTGAACATGATACCGGATTTTGTCCACCTCTTGGGTTTGAAGATGTGAATTACATGGCAAATCAAAGAGATTACCAACCAAGGCAACAACAACCACCGTATCAACAACAATCTCACAATCAACAACAACAAAACTATCAAGGAAATCAAGGGTACCAACCAAGAGGTAACTATCAACATAACCAAGGTTATGGAGGTGGTTCTTCTAACCGTCAAAATCCTTATCAACCTCAACAACCGCCGGTCGTAACTTCAAAGTTGGAAGACACATTGACGCAATTTATGCAAATATCAGTGGCTAATCAAAAAAGCAACGGCGCAACAATCAAAAATCTTGAGACTCAAGTTGGTCAACCAGCTAAGCAATTAGCGGAACAACAATCCAGACCATCTTTCTCGGCAAACACGCAAACAAATCTTAAGGAGTATTGTAAGGCAATAAAGACGAGAAGTGGGAAAAAGTTGGTTGGCGAGAGTGAAAAAAGAGAGGTAGAGAAAAAGGATGAGAAGAAAAAAATTGATGATGAACTTGATAGTAGAGTTGAGAAAGAAATATTGAGTGAGGATGAAGTTGAAAAGAATGAGAAAAATGGTGAAGTTGAAAAGAATGAGAAAAATGGTGAAGTTGAAAATAAAACAAGTGTAGAAGTTGAAAATAATACAAGTGAAAAAGTCATGGTGGAAGAAGTGAAGAAGAAAAAAGAGAGGAATTATAGAGCTTCTAGAGGAAAGGAGGTAGTGAGCACTACTCCAGTCCAAAACTTACCGTATCCGCATGCTCCATCTCGGAGGGAAAATGAACGGTATTACGCCCGGTTCATGGATATTTTTAAACAACTACAAATAAAAACTCCGTTTGCCGAAGCTTTGGAACAAATGCCAAAGTATGCCAAGTTCATGAAAGACATACTAACTAAAAATTGGAGGTATACGGAGCCGGAAACAATTGTTCTTGATGCTAGTTATAATGCCATCATCCAAAGGACTCTTCCGAGAAAAGAAGTGGATCCGGGAAGAGTTACTTTACCGGTTACTATCGGTGATGAATATGTCAGGAAAGGGCTAATTGATTTGGGGTCAAGCATTAATTTAATACCTTTGTCTATTGTGAAAAGGCTTGGCAACATTGAAATGAAAGCCATACGGATGACGTTGCAATTGGCCGATAAGTCGACTACCCATCCTCATGGGTTAGCTCAAGATGTATTGGTTAAAGTCGACAAATTCTTCTTTTCGGTTGATTTCATTGTGATTGACATAGAAGAGGATGATGATGCTCCGCTAATCTTAGGCCGACCTTTCATGAAAACCGCTCGAATGATGATTGATGTTGATGACGATTTGATGAAAGTACGAGTACAAAATGAAGAAGTCACTTTTGATCTTTTTGAAGCTATGAAGCATTCAAAAGATAATTGTGATAGTTTCCGAATTGATGTGGTTGAAGAAGCAACATTGGAAGTATCTAAGCATATTCATATGACCTCACCTGTGAAATTAGCCCTTGATGACTCTTTTGACGTTTTCACCATTGAAGAAGAGCAAGCTCTTGAGGAATGTTTACGAGAACTTGATAATTTTAAAGAGTTGCAACCATGGGAAGTCGAAGAGGAAGTGTTGAAAAAGGAGGTCCATGAAGAAAAACCACCCATTGAATTGAAAATGCTACCTTCGAACTTGAAGTATGCATTCCTTGAAGAAACCGAAGAGAAGCTGGTTATCATAAGCAACCTTTTGTCTGAAAACGAAGAATCCCGTTTAATTGATGTGTTGAAAAAGAATAAAGAAGCGATGGGATGGACTCTTTCCGATCTCAAAGGAATTAGTCCTTCTTATTGTATGCACAAGATTTTAATGGAAGAGGATTTTAAGCCGGTAGCTCAACCTCAACGCCGCTTGAATCCTATGATGAAGGAGGTTGTTCGGAAAGAAGTTGTTAAGCTTTTGGATGCGGGAATGATCTACCCAATTTCAAATAGCCCTTGGGTGAGTCTCGTGCATGTGGTTCCGAAAAAGGGTGGAATGATCGTCATTTGAAATGAAAAAGATGAATTGATTCCGACGAAGGTGGCAACGGGGTGAAGAATGTGTATTGATTATAGGCGGTTGAATACCGCAACTCAAAAAGACCATTTTCCACTTCCGTTCATAGACCAAATGTTGGAAAGACTTTCGGGCCAAGAATACTATTGTTTCCTTGATGGCTATTCCAGGTACAACCAAATTGCGGTTGACCCGACCGATCACGAAAAGACGGCTTTCACATGTGCGTTTGGAATATTAGCATATAGAAAAATGCCCTTTGGGTTATGCAACACACCAGCGACTTTCCAAAGATGTGTGCAAGCCATTTTTGCCAACTTGATCGAGAAAACAATGGAAGTGTTCATGGACGACTTCTCCGTGTTTGGAAGTTCTTTTGGTTTATGCTTGGAAAATTTGGAAACGGTGTGTGAAAACAAATCTCGTGCTTAATTGGGAGAAATGCCACTTTATGGTAACTGAGGGGATAGTGCTCGAACACAAAGTTTCTTCAAAAGAGCTTGAAGTGGATCGAGCAAAAGTTGACGTGATTGCAAAGTTGCCTCCTCCGGTTAATCTGAAGGGAATTCGAAGCTTCCTTGGGCATGCCGGTTTTTACCAGTGTTTTATCAAAGACTTCTCAAAGGTATCTAGGCCTTTGAGTAATTTGCTCGCCAAGGACCACGTATTTCACTTAACTAAAGATTGTTTACATGCTTTTAAAATTTTGAAGGAAAAACTTGTTACCGCTCCAATTATAGTCGCTCCGAATTGGAATTTGAATTTTGAACTGATGTGTGATGCGAGCGACTATGCTATTGGAGCGGTATTGGGACAAAGGAAAGAAATTTTTTTTCATGATATACACTACGCAAGTAAGGTTTTAAATGAGGCGCAAATTAATTATGCTACCACCGAAAAAGAGCTACTTGCGATAGTGTATGCGCTAGAAAAATTTCGGTCTTATCTTATTGGTTCTAAAGTGATTGTGTATACCAACCATGCGGCGATTAAATATCTTCTCACCAAACCGGATTCGAAGCAAAGGCTCATCCGTTGGATCCTCTTGTTACAAGAATTTGATATTGAAATTAAGGACAAGAAAGGATCGGAAAATTTTGTGGCGGATCATTTATCTCGCCTTGTGAATGTGGAGGTTACATCTTTTGAAAAGGAAATCCGAGAAGAATTTCCCGATAAAAAACTTTTTAAAGTTCAAGTTAGGCCGTGGTTTGCAGACTTTGCACACCACAAGGAGAGTGGTTTTGTGCTGCCCGACCTAACTCCGAACCAAAAAAGGGAATTCATCTCAGATTGTAAGTATTATGCGTGGGATGACCCATACTTATTTAATTTGGGTGGTGATAACATTTTGAGAAGGTGTGTTACCACCGATGAAGCGTAAAGTATTCTATGGCATTGTCACAACTCACCTTATGGCGGACATTTCAATGGGGCAAGAACGACAAATAAATTCCTTCAATCAGGATTTTATTGGCCTTAAAGACGCAAATGCCCATGCGCAAAGTTGTGACAGTTGCCAACGAAGTGGTGGAATAGGTAAGAGAGATGAGATGCCTCTCCAAAACATCCAAGAGGTTGAATTATTTGATTGTTGGGGTATCGATTTTGTCGGACCATTCCCACCCTCTTTTGGAAATGAATACTTGCTGGTTGTAGTTGAATACGTGTCAAAGTGGGTTGAGGCTATTGCCTCACCTCGGGCGGATTCTAAAACAGTCATAATTTTTTTAAAGAAAAACATCTTTTCTCGTTTCGGAACCCCCCGTGTGTTGATCAGTGACAGAGGGTCACACTTTTGTAATGCACCGTTAGAAAACGTTTTGCAACATTACGGTGTAGTACATAGAGTGGCAACTCCGTATCACCCACAGGCCAATGGTCAAGCTGAGGTATCTAATCGGGAGATTAAGAAAATACTTGAAAAATCCGTGTCTAACTCGAGAAAGGATTGGTCGTAAAAATTGGATGAAGCTTTATGGCCATACCGCACTGCTTATAAAGCTCCAATTGGGCTAACTCCGTTTCAACTGGTTTTTGGTAAAACTTGCCATTTGCCGGTAGAAATGGAGCACAAAGCCTTATGGGCTTTAAAATTTTTGAACTTTGATAATGAGTTGGCCGGTGAAAAAAGAAAGGTGCAATTGCTTGAGTTGGAAGAGATGCGCAATGCCGCATATCACTCAAGTTGGTTGTACAAAGAAAAAGTTTAAAAATATCATGACAAAAAGCTTCAAAAAAAAGAATTTGTGCCAGGGCAGTTGGTGTTGTTGTTTAATTCCAGGTTGAGACTTTTTCCTGGAAAATTGAAGTCAAAATGTTCCGGGCCATTTCGTGTAAAAGAGGTGAAAATTTTTGGGGCTGTTGTGATTGAAGACTTGGAAAGAAAGGAAAGTTGGACAGTAAATGGCCAATGTTTAAAGGTGTATCTTGGCGGCCTAATTGATCGAGACAGTTGTGCCTTTCTTCTGGATGTTCCAGTGTGAGCATCCTGGACCGTCGAGCTTATCCGACGTTAAACAAGCGCTTGTTGAGAGGCACCTCAACATTGTAAGTATTTGTTGTTTATTGGTTGTGATTTGTGGGAGTCTACTTGTGGAAGCATGCTGAAATTGAACTTTGGCTGCTGTCCTGATTTTTTTTTTGAAAATTCTGTCATGCTCGCTAGCACGTTCGCTAGGCGAGCATGCAGCGAGCCTTCGCTACCTGTTCGCTAGGCGAATGGACGCGTATCTGGCACTTTTAGTTATTAGTGGGTCACTCTTGTAGGCCCAAAATCAGTTTTTCTTTTGAAACTTAGTCTTTCCCACTCACTCTCACTTTCACACTTCCATTGCAAAACACAGAGCACCAGAGCTCTCCTCTCTATTCTCTTGCAAGCCCTAATTCGTGTCACCAATCTCTCTGCTACAGTAAGGTTTGATCAATCTCCTCTCTTTTTATTCTTCATTGTTGTTTTAGTAAAAGCATTAGGGTTTAGGTTAGATTTTGCTAGTTAGAGATTTGTGAAACTTTAGGTTTGCATGTTTACCAAGAACGATTCCATTCATGTTTGATCATGTAGTTCTTGAATCGTAGTCAACGAATTTGGGATTTTGGATGTTGGATACTTTTGGGGTCCAACACAATGGTTGTTTTTAGCATTTTTGCAGCACTCGCTAGCTCGTTTGCTAGGCGAGTCAGTAGCGAGCATTCGCTATGGACTCGCTAGGCGAGCAAGCTAGCGAGCGTGACAGAACTTTGTTTTTATTTTTGATTACTGATAATCGTGTGCTGCTGTTTGTTGGTGTCTTCTGTGTTTGTTTTGCAGATGGCCTTAGGTAGTCATAGCAAGAAAAGAAAGGTTGCCAGTACCTCCCGTACGGTACCGATTCAATTCGATACAGAAAGGTTCATAGGGGCAAAGCAAGCTGTCCGCTTTGGGACGCTGCAGAAAAGGAAGATCCTCCCTTAGAAGAGGTTCATCATAGACCCTCAAGGTGAGTACAACACTTTTCCTAGGCTGATCAACAGTAAGCGGTGGGCCAGATTGGTTTCCCTTCTCGAAAACTACAACATAGACATGGTGCGCGAGTTCTACGCGAACGCGCTGCCAAATGATGACGAACCCTTCACATGGTCTACAAGAGTGATGGGCCGTCAGGTGACCTTCGACAGGGATTCCATCAACAGAGTGCTAGGTGAACCGCTCCATCTGGGAGCCAATGAATTGGACAGATATACACGAGACCTGAGGTTGCATAGAGACACCGATACCATATCCGCTGCCCTGTTGATACAGGGGAAATCGGTTGAGCTAAACCAAGCTATACACCCTTTGAGATATCATAGGGAGGACATGATTCCTTTAGCTCAACTGATTTTACTTCTAGTCCTAACAAACATCATGCCAAAATCTCACACATCTACCGTGCCGATCCCAGTGGCACACCTTGTCCATAGAATTCTCACCAACGTCCAAATTAATGTGGCCAGGATTATTTCCAATGAGATGAAGTCCATTGTTGAGATTGGTCTTAAGTCGGGGTCGCGGGTTAACTGTCCCCTTGCTTTCCCCTGCCTCATTATGGCCTTATGCACTCAGTCGCAGATGAAGATTCCTTCCCGCAGTTTGGTGAAGATCCCGGCCCCCATTGATGATAAGTATGTGGACAAGTACTGTAGGTCTAGGAACTACAGGGGTGGTGCAGCTGCTGGTGCCAGAACTACTGATGGTTCCGGTGTTTCTTCTCAAGGGTTCGACCCTTTTCAGCAAGTAGTGTGCAACTATAATTGGGATTGGATGGAGGCATCACAGCGGGCTATGATGGATATCCATGATTCTATGCAGGTCTTGCAGCTTCAGATCCGAGACCCCTCCATTGAGTGTCCTATGATGACGCGTGAGCAGTTCTTGCAGCACGCGAACTGGCCTGTGGACAGGCCTGTTTTTGGAGAGGGGGCGGGTGCTGGTGGTCCTGTTATTGATGATGATGCTGACGATGATGATGAGACTGATGATGTTGAGGGAGAGGAGGATTATAATGATGACGGTTATGAGGAGGAGTCTGAGTCCGAGGAGGACTGGGTTGTTTTCTTTTCAGTTTTAGTATTGTATTTTGTTTTATTGTCGGATATTTTTGTTTGATTTAATTATTGTGGTTGTACTTTTGGGGTGTTAAGTCCCCCGCGCACACTATTTTTAGTTTATTGGTTAATGCTTTGTTTAAATTATTGTGTTTATTTTAAATTATTCAGTTTAATAATTTTTGTGGTTGCTGGGTGTCAAAACCTTCTAGATTGGTTGCTCTCTGAAAGAAGTATCAAATGAAGGTGCATCCGAGCTTGGATGGGAATGATAAAAATAAACAAGCGAATACGGCTAAGGTACATGGTTACCTTCGGTTAGAACTTTAGAATGCATGAAGAACTTTATTCTTGTTGTAATTGAATATTGTTCTTTTTGCAACATGATTGAATGAATGGTTCACTTAGTACTTAAGACCACAAATTGTGAGGAAACCTCCATTGTTCAAATAAATGTTGGATTCTAATGAACTGTGTTGGTTCGTTTTGTTCATGCTTTGTCTTTTATTATTGTGAACTTGTGGAAGCAATTAGAAATGATCAAGGCACTTGTTTCTTTAGAGCACAACCAGTTCCATACACAAGCTACCCGTGAGCAGAGAGTATTTGTTAACCCCCTTAAGCCTAAACTGTTGAATCTCAGCTTGAAACAAAGCGAGATTTCAAAAATCTTTTTCTTGAAAACCTAAAATTTTTTTATTATTGTTCTTTTGCCATCAAAAGTAAAGAGCATTCACTTAAGAAGGAAGTAGAAGATAAGTTGGGGAGAACGAAATTGTAAGTTGGTAGTTTATCACAACTCTCGAAAAACCAAGCAAGCATTGAAAAGAAATTTAAAAAAAGAAAAGAGAAACACTTATTTTGTAAATACGGTGTGAAGAAAAAAAATATAATCAAAAGAAAAGAATGAAAATGAATGCTTGCTTGGAAGAAAAATATTGAAAAAATATTGAATTGTGGAATAAGACTTGTGAAGGTTTTAAATGATAAATAAGTAAGATGAAGTTGAGATGTGTGAATAATTGTACAGTGAACGTCTCTTTTGCATCGGCAACTTCGTTTTCAATGGCTTTAGATATGTCCCTTGTTTGTTGACCTGACCAAGCTACAATCGGAAAAGACCTTAGTGATCTTTGTGCTTCCGCATTTTCATTTGTAATTGTTAGACATTGTATGAATTGACTTGAGTTTGGCATTTTTTGTTGGAGAGTGAGATTGCACCCGCGGTTGTAAACGCGTGATCTCTTCAATCCTTATTCGAAGAGGAGTGATAGAGTGATTCATTAAGGATATCGTTGTTGTTGATTGATACATGTTTTGCATTGCTTTAAGATTTTAGTTTTTGTGTATTGTGTTGTTCTAACCATTGGAGACTTGTATCTAGTTGAGTTGTTTGTGTTTGAGCCATTTGATCCAATTTCGGAAAAACCATTTTCTTTAAGCGAATCCTCTTGTTCTGCGAGAGGCATACTTTGCTTGAGGGTAAGCAAGATTCTAGTTAGGGAGAATTGTTAGATGCCCAATTGTGCTTATTTGAGCTATCAAATGTGGGCATCTTCCGCTCCTTTTTGTTCAATGTCGGTTCAAAACCGCCTTGTTTTTGTTGATATGCGATATGTTGTGAAATGCTCTTGTTCCTTTTAATTTGTGTGTTATTGTGCAGTATTTGAGCATGAATGAGCAAAAATTGAAGACACAAGAAAGTTGACAAAGGAATCAAGAAAGATCAAGAGCAAAAGCATGTTCGCTAGGCAAACATCTGACGAGTGTTGCAGCGAGTTGTTCGCTAGGCGAGCATCCAGCGAGCTGCTAGCGAACACTCCCAGACTTAGGCAGAACCAAAATGGCCTTATTCGCTGGAGCGAGGCAGGTGGCGAAGAACTCGCTAGGCGAACACATAACGAGCAAGTAGCGAAGCATTCCAGAATCGTTTGCTCAGCCCTTGCTAGCATGTTCGCTAAGCCAAGTTGTAGCAAACGTTCGCTGTTAGTTCGCTAGGCGAATGAAGTCACGAGCATGACAGGACAACAACTTTTTCTATATATAGCCTTTGTACTTTTTGAACAAGATATCATATTTTTACTTTGTTTTGCTGCATAAGAGATTTTGTGACCTAGAAACACTCTATCTCTTATTTTCTTCATTTCCAAACATTAATCCATAAAAAGAAGGTGGATTCTCATCCAAGTTGGATTCTTTGACTCGGATGTTCATCAACCTTCTTCAAAATCTTCTTTTGCAAGCTACCATGAAAATGAGTAGCTAAGTTCTTCATTTTGTCAAGGTTAGATGTAGGTGATCATTAAGCTTTGTAAGTATATGGATGATCTTCATTTGTAAACTCTTGGATGATGAATATATGGTGAAAACCTTGCTTTATCTTTATCTTTTTGTGTTGGTTTATGATCGAAAGATATTTTTCAACTCTTGACCTAGGTTTTCATCCTTCTATTTTCTTAAGCTAGAGATAGTTTCGAATGTGGTTGTTCACGAAAAATGTTAAACCTAGATGTTGTCATTTTGATAGATTGTGTGAGAAATAAAAAATGGATCAAAATGGGAAAAATCACAATGTGAGTTAGAGATAATCACATTGGGAGGATGTTGTGAATGTGTTTATCATCTGAAAAAGTTTATGCTTATTGTTGATCGGACATATACAAGCAAAGTGATTACCGAACCCTAACTTTGGCAATCTTTATTAAATCATAAAATCAATCTTTTACCGCGATTCAATACTTTTTATGCAAAGATACCATTACTAAGAACCAAACCCCTTTTGTTACTAAAAAGTTAAGAACTCGATAACTGTCGAACTGCGGCAATATCTCATATTCCCTGTGGATACGATAACAAACACCCGACACTTAACCACTGTAACTAACATCCATGCCCTTCTTGCCTTTCTTACAATCGGATCATTTGGATCAACCGTATTGACAAGGAACGACACCAAATCTTCCTCTCTAGGAGGACCGTCTATGGAGTGTCCAAACTGTTTTTTGAGTAACAATGGGTTGTAATTGATGCAACCTCGTGTTCCCAAGAGAGGCACATTAGGAAATTCTCCGCAAGAAAATATGATATCTCTGGTTTCCCACTCCCTCTTACACCACGTGATGGAACTAGCAATGAGTGAAGCGAATCTTAGAGGCCATGAGAATTTCTTGGAAGCGAAAAGACCTTTTTTAGGCATTTGGGTCCTTAGCCACTTATGCAATAGTGGGGCGTAACATAGGAACATTCCACCTCTTTTTGTATGTCTTGTATGAAGTGTGTGGTAGAAGTCACCTAGGAGAAAAGGCACGGGGTTCCCCGTCAAGAAAATTTCCATAGCCACTTGGTCCACAAAATTTTCCCTATTTGGAAACATCACAATTCCATAGACCAAGAGTACCAAAAATGAACCACATATTTCCCATTTCTCTTCTTTGGCATACTTTCATGCTTGTTCTTCTAAGAACTTCCTCGAGAATCCCCTAACTCCTTTGGGTGCCCAATTGGCTATCACATCTCCTGTGGGAATCCCTAAGGCAGAAGCCACTTTCTTCAAAGTAAATTCTTCTTCAAGCTTTGGAAAAGGATTGCGATCTTTGATGGAGAGGTTCAAAATCTTCTCGAACTCTTCCAAAGTGGGAGCTATTTGAAACTCAGCAAAGGTGAAACAACAGAGAGAAGTGTCATAGTATTGAGCCAAGGCTGTAAGGGCTTCATATTCTATCTTCTCTGTCTACAAATCTAAAATTCTCCCATAAGAAGTGTGAAATTTATTGTGCTTGGTGGGGGTGATCTTGGCACTTAGAGCTTTCAGACTGTCAATTGAAGGATCTCTGTATTTGAAAGTGAAAGTACTTTTTCTGTCGGTCTTCTTGTTTAGTTTCATCGTCCCTAGATTCACATTCATCATGATTGCTTTTGAAAAATGCTTATATCTGCAACAAGAACAAGACACTAAGAGCTTTGTTTTTATGAATAATGTATGTATGAGCGGATGCATGAACGAAATCCAAGCATGTGGGTTCATAAGTCTGAGGTATAGATATGGCCAATACTGACTGCTTTATAAATAGGTTCTCACAAGGCGTGATCTATGGTTTAATAGGGATCCCAAATTCATGGATTCATATGAATGTTCATCATATATGACATGAATATGTCGGATGATGACTCTATCATATGAACCTCTTTTGGGTGAGATCTTCGTATCGAACATCATGAGAATAACTTCTCGGGGACCCATACTACGAGACCATCGACATTGGGTTCTAGATAACGATTTTCAGAGTCATAGGCTTTCTTGACTGTTTGTTACGTATGTTAGTCATATCCAGGCAACAACTCCATCAAGAAAGCCTCTTCTGAACAAGATCTTCATATCGACCCACACGAGAAGAACTTCTCAGGGACCCATACTACATGACCATCAATCTTAGTTGGCCAATGATTTAGGGTTCTAAAAAGGTCCTTAGAGTAATGGATTCCCAAGAAAACATTGATCAAACACGCCAAGAGCTTGACGTTTGTCATCATTCTCAAAGGAATCTACTCTAAGCGAGGTTCTCGTATCGACTATCACAAGATGAGCATCTCGGAAGCCCATACTACTCTACCTGTCCTATCTCAATTTTTAACACTCTAGACTCGGGTGTAGAGTCTTTCCCTCAAGTTTGACACCAAAGTATCCAATTCATACCACAACAATAAGATCCATATACGATGAGGTACAATTAAATAAATAAGGGAAAACGACAAAGCAAGCAAAGAATAAAGAGAAAACTCTCACACATGCGAAAGAACCTAGATTAGGCTTGACTCGCTTAGGTATGCCCAGCAGAGTCGTCAGCTGTCGCTACGTGAAAAATGACACAGAGTCGCCACCGAATTTTATCCCAAGGAGGGAAAGGGAAATAACGATAAAACCTTTAGGAAAAGAGCATGGTCATCGCAACCAAGTTTTAGAGTTCTGGAGTCGGTTATATGGGGGGAAGATATTAACACCCCTCACATCCATCGTATTCGACGGGAACCTTCTAAGTTATTTAGCTTGAATGTGTGTTTTTAATCTAAAAGTTTGCTTGCTTAAAAGAAAAGAGGGGTTGGGTTTTTTTTATTAGAGTGCTCGCCAAGGATTGTGGCCCTTGTGCCTACGTATCCTCACTTAAAAGAAGCAAAGAATTAGAGCTCCATAGTTCGGAGGTTTGTGAAATGGTTGTATGTCGGTTGATTTTATACCTCGAAAAAGGGTTTTCGGATTGATGTCGTAAGGCGAAAAGAAGTTTGATGAGTTGATGTTATTTTTAGGTTTTTGAGAAGAAATTGTTCTTGATTAGGATCACACTAAAGACTTTGGATAGAGATGAATGTTTCGAATAATCAAGTCAAGCGCCTTGTATTCAAAACATTTGGAACGAGTGTAGAAGGGGTTCCATTCTCATTCCTTCTCCACCATTTTAAAGCTCATGGCGTATAACCTAAATCGTACCTTTGTTGTCTTTTTTGTTGCTTTTTTATGAGAAAAATACCACTCGATGTTGGATCAAGGTTTTTATTGCTTGTAAAAATGTTTGAAGTGATGCGAACAAGGTCGATAGCGACACATAAGGCAATCGACTTACAAGGTTGAAAATGGCTCTATAAAATCAAGAGTTTATTTTTGAAAATAATTTTTGGAACCAAAAGTCAAAAATGATTATAATAATAGCCACATACAAAGGTCGTACAACCACATCGGTTTAATCAGCTTGAAAATACGAATAAAAACAAGACATGAAAATTTTTTTTCTGAAAACTATGAAAAGTTTGTTGTGCGAACTTCTTAAGGATTTTCCCAGATCAGTACACTATTCACAAACAGGGCCGAAAGGTACTGAAGTTCGCTGTGCGAACTTGCCAGCGAACCTGCCCAGAAAAAACATCAAGAATATCGTTGTGCGAACTTCATGCTGAATTCGCCCAGAATATGCATTTTTCACAGAAACAGAGGCGAAATATACCAAAGTTTGCTGTGCGAACTTGCCAGCGAACATGACAACATTTTTGAGTTTTTTTCGACTATTCTGCCATAAATCTCACTCTTGTTTCTCTCTTTTCTTTTGGTTTTTTTTACAACATAGGTCACTCTTGAGACCTCATTACAATATATACATCAACAAATGTTATCCTAACTAACAATGATAAAAAGCAACAAATAAAACAAGCATGCAAAAATATGAAAATGTAAAAGAGAAAGGTTTAGAGAGATGGATACCCCATAACTTCTACTCTCCTCCTAGCCAACAAGGTCTTTTGTTGGATGTGTCTTCCTCAGGTTTTCCTCTCTGTTTCTACCTTCTTTTTTAATCTTTTTTTCTCTCTAAGCTCTCTTGTTCTCAATGTCACTTTTTTCTCTCTTATTTTTTTGGTTTTCTCAATATCTCTTGTTCTCAATGTGGCCTCCTCTTTCTCTCCAATTGGGATCTCTTTTTCCTACTGTTGTTGCTTCTCTTTTATAGCCAAAGCATTAGGGTTTTCACATGTTTTCAAACTTCAGAATTTCTACACTTAGAAATGTCCAATGCCACTTTCTTGGTTCACCGTTTTCCTCTCCATTACTAGAAATCCTACTTTTTCTGCTGCAGTTTTGCTGTTGTACCAAAGTATTAGAGTTTGCACATGCTTCAAGTTTCAAAAATTCTATATTTGGAAATGCTTATGGCCACTTCCTTGGTGCAACCCCATTTCTTTCCATTTCTAGCATGCTGCTTTTTCTGCTACACTTTTCCTAGGCCTGTTTTTCTGCTGTCTTTTTGCATTGCACTCCTTTATTCACTTGTTCTTGGGCTGTCCTTGTGGTCCATGCCTCTCTACCCTTGATAGAATTTTGAAATTCTAAATTTTGTCATGTAAGTGAACCAACATGATCTAGTTCCTCAAGGTTTGTGACATGGTTTGTTTGGTTGGGAATTAGTTGGTCATGGGGCTGTTTTGGATCAATTTAAAAATGCCTTGAAATTAACCATGAATAAGCATAAATGGTTTTGCTTTTGAAATGCTCCAATGTTGAATTAAACCTTAATTATTTTCCTTGGATATTTGTGGGTTTAATTGGTTATGAATTATATGTAGCACATGGAGATTTGATGAGGCATGAAGGGTACCATAACATAAAATTAGTTAGAAACTTGAATTAAGATTAGAAATAGCTTAATCTTCTAAGCAATGCTTAGAGTTGGAAACTTTGCAACAAATGTGGCATTCTTGCAAATGTCATGAAATTTTCCTTTGTAACATTCTTGAATCTAATCTTGAATTCACGAATCTTGAATTTTGAATGATGGATTTTCCTTATACCATTATATTTGAAATGAATGAAGTCTTGAATTATGAACTTGTGATCTTGACTCATGTCTTGCAAATTTGAACTCCACTTGATCAAGACTTTGAAACAAAAAAAAATCTTGAATTTGGCCTTGCATTTCATGCTCATTAGGGACATTGACCTTGAATACCTCAATATTTTCCAATTAAGTTCTCCTTGAAGAAATCTACATGAGTAAACTTTTCAACTTGAACCATTGGAGACTTGTATCTAGTTGAGTTGTTTGTGTTTGAGCCATTTGATCCAATTTCGGAAAAACCATTTTCTTTAAGCGAATCCTCTTGTTCTGCGAGAGGCATACTTTGCTTGAGGGTAAGCAAGATTCTAGTTAGGGAGAATTGTTAGATGCCCAATTGTGCTTATTTGAGCTATCAAATGTGGGCATCTTCCGCTCCTTTTTGTTCAATGTCGGTTCAAAACCGCCTTGTTTTTGTTGATATGCGATATGTTGTGAAATGCTCTTGTTCCTTTTAATTTGTGTGTTATTGTGCAGTATTTGAGCATGAATGAGCAAAAATTGAAGACACAAGAAAGTTGACAAAGGAATCAAGAAAGATCAAGAGCAAAAGCATGTTCGCTAGGCAAACATCTGACGAGTGTTGCAGCGAGTTGTTCGCTAGGCGAGCATCCAGCGAGCTGCTAGCGAACACTCCCAGACTTAGGCAGAACCAAAATGGCCTTATTCGCTGGAGCGAGGCAGGTGGCGAAGAACTCGCTAGGCGAACACATAACGAGCAAGTAGCGAAGCATTCCAGAATCGTTTGCTCAGCCCTTGCTAGCATGTTCGCTAAGCCAAGCTGTAGCAAACGTTCGCTGTTAGTTCGCTAGGCGAATGAAGTCACGAGCATGACAGGACAACAACTTTTTCTATATATAGCCTTTGTACTTTTTGAACAAGATATCATATTTTTACTTTGTTTTGCTGCATAAGAGATTTTGTGACCTAGAAACACTCTATCTCTTATTTTCTTCATTTCCAAACATTAATCCATAAAAAGAAGGTGGATTCTCATCCAAGTTGGATTCTTTGACTCGGATGTTCATCAACCTTCTTCAAAATCTTCTTTTGCAAGCTACCATGAAAATGAGTAGCTAAGTTCTTCATTTTGTCAAGGTTAGATGTAGGTGATCATTAAGCTTTGTAAGTATATGGATGATCTTCATTTGTAAACTCTTGGATGATGAATATATGGTGAAAACCTTGCTTTATCTTTATCTTTTTGTGTTGGTTTATGATCGAAAGATATTTTTCAACTCTTGACCTAGGTTTTCATCCTTCTATTTTCTTAAGCTAGAGATAGTTTCGAATGTGGTTGTTCACGAAAAATGTTAAACCTAGATGTTGTCATTTTGATAGATTGTGTGAGAAATAAAAAATGGATCAAAATGGGAAAAATCACAATGTGAGTTAGAGATAATCACATTGGGAGGATGTTGTGAATGTGTTTATCATCTGAAAAAGTTTATGCTTATTGTTGATCGGACATATACAAGCAAAGTGATTACCGAACCCTAACTTTGGCAATCTTTATTAAATCATAAAATCAATCTTTTACCGCGATTCAATACTTTTTATGCAAAGATACCATTACTAAGAACCAAACCCCTTTTGTTACTAAAAAGTTAAGAACTCGATAACTGTCGAACTGCGGCAATATCTCATATTCCCTGTGGATACGATAACAAAAACCCGACACTTAACCACTGTAACTAACATCCATGCCCTTCTTGCCTTTCTTACAATCGGATCATTTGGATTAACCGTATTGACAAGGAACGACACCAAATCTTCCTCTCTAGGAGGACCGTCTATGGAGTGTCCAAACTGTTTTTTGAGTAACAATGGGTTGTAATTGATGCAACCTCGTGTTCCCAAGAGAGGCACATTAGGAAATTCTCCGCAAGAAAATATGATATCTCTGGTTTCCCACTCCCTCTTACACCACGTGATGGAACTAGCAATGAGTGAAGCGAATCTTAGAGGCCATGAGAATTTCTTGGAAGCGAAAAGACCTTTTTTAGGCATTTGGGTCCTTAGCCACTTATGCAATAGTGGGGCGTAACATAGGAACATTCCACCTCTTTTTGTATGTCTTGTATGAAGTGTGTGGTAGAAGTCACCTAGGAGAAAAGGCACGGGGTTCCCCGTCAAGAAAATTTCCACAGCCACTTGGTCCACAAAATTTTCCCTATTTGGAAACATCACAATTCCATAGACCAAGAGTACCAAAAATGAACCACATATTTCCCATTTCTCTTCTTTGGCATACTTTCATGCTTGTTCTTCTAAGAACTTCCTCGAGAATCCCCTAACTCCTTTGGGTGCCCAATTGGCTATCACATCTCCTGTGGGAATCCCTAAGGCAGAAGCCACTTTCTTCAAAGTAAATTCTTCTTCAAGCTTTGGAAAAGGATTGCGATCTTTGATGGAGAGGTTCAAAATCTTCTCGAACTCTTCCAAAGTGGGAGCTATTTGAAACTCAGCAAAGGTGAAACAACAGAGAGAAGTGTCATAGTATTGAGCCAAGGCTGTAAGGGCTTCATATTCTATCTTCTCTGTCTACAAATCTAAAATTCTCCCATAAGAAGTGTGAAATTTATTGTGCTTGGTGGGGGTGATCTTGGCACTTAGAGCTTTCAGACTGTCAATTGAAGGATCTCTGTATTTGAAAGTGAAAGTACTTTTTCTGTCGGTCTTCTTGTTTAGTTTCATCGTCCCTAGATTCACATTCATCATGATTGCTTTTGAAAAATGCTTATATCTGCAACAAGAACAAGACACTAAGAGCTTTGTTTTTATGAATAATGTATGTATGAGCGGATGCATGAACGAAATCCAAGCATGTGGGTTCATAAGTCTGAGGTATAGATATGGCCAATACTGACTGCTTTATAAATAGGTTCTCACAAGGCGTGATCTATGGTTTAATAGGGATCCCAAATTCATGGATTCATATGAATGTTCATCATATATGACATGAATATGTCGGATGATGACTCTATCATATGAACCTCTTTTGGGTGAGATCTTCGTATCGAACATCATGAGAATAACTTCTCGGGGACCCATACTACGAGACCATCGACATTGGGTTCTAGATAACGATTTTCAGAGTCATAGGCTTTCTTGACTGTTTGTTACGTATGTTAGTCATATCCAGGCAACAACTCCATCAAGAAAGCCTCTTCTGAACAAGATCTTCATATCGACCCACACGAGAAGAACTTCTCAGGGACCCATACTACATGACCATCAATCTTAGTTGGCCAATGATTTAGGGTTCTAAAAAGGTCCTTAGAGTAATGGATTCCCAAGAAAACATTGATCAAACACGCCAAGAGCTTGACGTTTGTCATCATTCTCAAAGGAATCTACTCTAAGCGAGGTTCTCGTATCGATTATCACAAGATGAGCATCTCGGAAGCCCATACTACTCTACCTGTCCTATCTCAATTTTTAACACTCTAGACTCGGGTGTAGAGTCTTTCCCTCAAGTTTGACACCAAAGTATCCAATTCATACCACAACAATAAGATCCATATACGATGAGGTACAATTAAATAAATAAGGGAAAACGACAAAGCAAGCAAAGAATAAAGAGAAAACTCTCACACATGCGAAAGAACCTAGATTAGGCTTGACTCGCTTAGGTATCCCCAGCAGAGTCGTCAGCTGTCGCTACGTGAAAAATGACACAGAGTCGCCACCGAATTTTATCCCAAGGAGGGAAAGGGAAATAACGATAAAACCTTTAGGAAAAGAGCATGGTCATCGCAACCAAGTTTTAGAGTTCTGGAGTCGGTTATATGGGGGGAAGATATTAACACCCCTCACATCCATCGTATTCGACGGGAACCTTCTAAGTTATTTAGCTTGAATGTGTGTTTTTAATCTAAAAGTTTGCTTGCTTAAAAGAAAAGAGGGGTTGGGTTTTTTTTATTAGAGTGCTCGCCAAGGATTGTGGCCCTTGTGCCTACGTATCCTCACTTAAAAGAAGCAAAGAATTAGAGCTCCATAGTTCGGAGGTTTGTGAAATGGTTGTATGTCGGTTGATTTTATACCTCGAAAAAGGGTTTTCGGATTGATGTCGTAAGGCGAAAAGAAGTTTGATGAGTTGATGTTATTTTTAGGTTTTTGAGAAGAAATTGTTCTTGATTAGGATCACACTAAAGACTTTGGATAGAGATGAATGTTTCGAATAATCAAGTCGAGCGCCTTGTATTCAAAACATTTGGAACGAGTGTAGGAGGGGTTCCATTCTCATTCCTTCTCCACCATTTTAAAGCTCATGGCGTATAACCTAAATCGTACCTTTGTTGTCTTTTTTGTTGCTTTTTTATGAGAAAAATACCACTCGATGTTGGATCAAGGTTTTTATTGCTTGTAAAAATGTTTGAAGTGATGCGAACAAGGTCGATAGCGACACATAAGGCAATCGACTTACAAGGTTGAAAATGGCTCGATAAAATCAAGAGTTTATTTTTGAAAATAATTTTTGGAACCAAAAGTCAAAAATGATTATAATAATAGCCACATACAAAGGTCGTACAACCACATCGGTTTAATCAGCTTGAAAATACGAATAAAAACAAGACATGAAAATTTTTTTTCTGAAAACTATGAAAAGTTTGTTGTGCGAACTTCTTAAGGATTTTCCCAGATCAGTACACTATTCACAAACAGGGCCGAAAGGTACTGAAGTTCGCTGTGCGAACTTGCCAGCGAACCTGCCCAGAAAAAACATCAAGAATATCGTTGTGCGAACTTCATGCTGAATTCGCCCAGAATATGCATTTTTCACAGAAACAGAGGCGAAATATACCAAAGTTTGCTGTGCGAACTTGCCAGCGAACATGACAACATTTTTGAGTTTTTTTCGACTATTCTGCCATAAATCTCACTCTTGTTTCTCTCTTTTCTTTTGGTTTTTTTTACAACATAGGTCACTCTTGAGACCTCATTACAATATATACATCAACAAATGTTATCCTAACTAACAATGATAAAAAGCAACAAATAAAACAAGCATGCAAAAATATGAAAATGTAAAAGAGAAAGGTTTAGAGAGATGGATACCCCATAACTTCTACTCTCCTCCTAGCCAACAAGGTCTTTTGTTGGATGTGTCTTCCTCAGGTTTTCCTCTCTGTTTCTACCTTCTTTTTTAATCTTTTTTTCTCTCTAAGCTCTCTTGTTCTCAATGTCACTTTTTTCTCTCTTATTTTTTTGGTTTTCTCAATATCTCTTGTTCTCAATGTGGCCTCCTCTTTCTCTCCAATTGGGATCTCTTTTTCCTACTGTTGTTGCTTCTCTTTTATAGCCAAAGCATTAGGGTTTTCACATGTTTTCAAACTTCAGAATTTCTACACTTAGAAATGTCCAATGCCACTTTCTTGGTTCACCGTTTTCCTCTCCATTACTAGAAATCCTACTTTTTCTGCTGCAGTTTTGCTGTTGTACCAAAGTATTAGAGTTTGCACATGCTTCAAGTTTCAAAAATTCTATATTTGGAAATGCTTATGGCCACTTCCTTGGTGCAACCCCATTTCTTTCCATTTCTAGCATGCTGCTTTTTCTGCTACACTTTTCCTAGGCCTGTTTTTCTGCTGTCTTTTTGCATTGCACTCCTTTATTCACTTGTTCTTGGGCTGTCCTTGTGGTCCATGCCTCTCTACCCTTGATAGAATTTTGAAATTCTAAATTTTGTCATGTAAGTGAACCAACATGATCTAGTTCCTCAAGGTTTGTGACATGGTTTGTTTGGTTGGGAATTAGTTGGTCATGGGGCTGTTTTGGATCAATTTAAAAATGCCTTGAAATTAACCATGAATAAGCATAAATGGTTTTGCTTTTGAAATGCTCCAATGTTGAATTAAACCTTAATTATTTTCCTTGGATATTTGTGGGTTTAATTGGTTATGAATTATATGTAGCACATGGAGATTTGATGAGGCATGAAGGGTACCATAACATAAAATTAGTTAGAAACTTGAATTAAGATTAGAAATAGCTTAATCTTCTAAGCAATGCTTAGAGTTGGAAACTTTGCAACAAATGTGGCATTCTTGCAAATGTCATGAAATTTTCCTTTGTAACATTCTTGAATCTAATCTTGAATTCACGAATCTTGAATTTTGAATGATGGATTTTCCTTATACCATTATATTTGAAATGAATGAAGTCTTGAATTATGAACTTGTGATCTTGACTCATGTCTTGCAAATTTGAACTCCACTTGATCAAGACTTTGAAACAAAAAAAAATCTTGAATTTGGCCTTGCATTTCATGCTCATTAGGGACATTGACCTTGAATACCTCAATATTTTCCAATTAAGTTCTCCTTGAAGAAATCTACATGAGTAAACTTTTCAACTTGAACCAAAACTTAGATGATGAACCTTTCTTCAATGTAACCCATGATAGGCAACTTCTCTTATTTGAAACGAACGACAATAAACCGACTCAATCCTTACCTTGTAAACCCACATGTTCGATATGTAATAGAATAATGTATGATATGACGAGTGTAGGATATGAAAGGCTATGGTGAAAATGAGGTTGTGACAGGCGTCTTTTTTGGAATTGTTTGGATACCATCGATCAGGTTTCTAAGCGAGGTTTGCAGTTGCCGTTAAATCAGAAGGTCTACCCACTGTTTCACATCGTAGTAGAAGATGCATATTATCTGGTCTTCAATTGTCAGGTCTCGAATTCTGTTTGGAGACAGATTGGAGAATGGATAGGATTTAAGGTAATAACATTTGTCCCTGCTTGGAAGTTTTACTTGGGATGGAACAACTTCTATAAGAAATTTTCTAATAAAAGGAACATAGATAGAATTTGGCTGGCGGTAGTTTGGGGATTTTAGAAAGCAAGAAACGATGTCATTTTCAACAAAGCAAACTGCGTTTTGAATAATATTGTTTGGTATATTAAGTTTTTGGTATGGAGATGGTCAACTATAAGAGATATTCAGTATTCCAACGTTAATTATCTAGATATTTGTACATATCTTCTTCGTTGTTTGTCTCTGTAATTTTCATTGGTGGAGAATTTCTCTTTGCTTCCATTTTTTTTGTAATGGGTTAGAGTATCCCTAATGTCCTTTCTTATAAAATTGTTGTTTCAGAAAAAGTTATGCAAGTTATAAACAACTTTTCATTCTCTCGATTTTGTAGCTAGAACCAAAAATACCATGTGAACTCTGTTCAGTAAAAGCACAAGTTATGTGATGTGACCAAAACAAAATGAACCTAAAACGTACATAAATTGAGAAAATAAGCCATGAGATATTCATGTTAAACAAAATTTCATTCTGATGCTTTTCTTGTGCAATCCTACCTCATTGAGATGATATCTAGTTCCTCTATAAGGTGCTAAAGCCAGGGCCAGCAAAAATAAGATTACTGCAATCATTCAAAAAAAATAAAGAATACAATCACGAAGCATTAAAAAATATATCAAATTACAGCCTAAGTATTCAAGTTTGAGGCTGATTTTCCAATGATTTATGAAAAACAATTGCTGCAATCTTGCATAATTTATATAAGATTGTAGCACAATTTTTAAAAGAAAATATAGGGCCGATGGTACAAGCAAAGCCAAAGAAACTAAGAACAAATTAAAATTATAAACTCCCAAATTAAAATTATAAACTCATACAACAACATAATTAAGATGAAATCAACAATTTGTAAGCAGAAAAATTCACAGATCAATTATATAAAATTATAATATCAACACTTGTTGAAGACATGATTTGAGAATAAGGATTGTCGTTTTTGTCACCTTAATTTGAAATTCTGAAAGAATGTGTAATCAGATCTTCAATGTATCTCTCTGTTCTTTCATTGGAATAAGTTGTGGAGCCGTTGGTTATATTTTTGATTTTGTAATTATAGAGAACACATAACCATTTAACATATATAACTCTAATTCCTAGCCATTATGGATCAAGGATTTAACTCCTTACTTTTATCCACACCAATCAAATTTTAGATACTCTTCTTTTAATTAAAATGATCACTTAATTATTTAAGAGCCTTATTTATGCAACTAATCAAAATCATGATAACCCATTTTCACAAATTAAATTAACAATTGATTGCACACCAAAAATCTATATCCTACAGAAAGAAAAATTAAAATCAAGAAGAAATCTCTCCATGAAAAGAAAACTGAAATAGGCATGGATGAAACATCTGAAGTTCATATTTCAAAGCTTCTAAAGAATAAAATCACACATCACTACAGCAGGAATGAATTGCACTGAAAATGAAAAAAAAGTACATTCTCATCGGCAATTTCTTCTGCAAAACTTAGTCTTACATCCGCTTTGATTCATACACTTCTGTAAAATGCATCAAGAGAGAAGAACAATAGAGAATAACATGGAGCGATAAAATTTAGTGACAAGGAATTGTACATCATTGTCTTTGACAAAGAGGCATAAATGCGGGAAACTATGAAATTATCTCTTAAAAGATGCTATTTGAAAATCTTCAATTTTGTAAAAACAAAATACTCGGTATGTAAGATCAACTACATGAATCAATCGACCTCATGAAGTCATATAAAGCACCTATCCAAAACATAAGTCATTTATTTCGAAATCACTCTTACAACAAAAAAAATCATTTATTTCCAAATTAATTATCAAAGAAGAGAAAATCCTATAGCACATACAAACCAACGAGAAAGAATTAATAGATATATGAACATAGGGGTGTAGATGGATGGTCTAAACCCATAAAATTAAGTCAAATCCATTTAAACTCATCCAAAAACGTAGATTTGAACACATAAATAGGTCGTTTTCGAAAATAAAAAATCCTTCAAAATATATGGATTTCGGGTATATCCACCGAATCTATAAAACTCACTCAACTCACTCAATTCTAAAATTTTACCAACTAATATTTATATATTTATCATTGGAATTTGTTTGAAAATATTAGTGTTAAAGTGGAGATCTCTTTTTTGAATTTTTGAATTATAGACGATATTGGAACAATGTTCTTGACTTTTATTTTTGTACTTTGATGTATTTATACTTGATTTCTACATTTGGTTATTTTGATGTAAATACGAGTAATTTCTGAGTAATTTCTGAGTAATTTATATAATTCTAATTAGATAATACCACAATACAAATTTGATTTTTGCAAAAAAAAATAATTTATAAAGTTTATTAAATTGTTTAGACATTTAATATTAAAAGAATAACGCTAATATATGTAAGTTTTTTTTCATAAAAAAATAGTTGAGATATTTTTTAAAAAACAACATGACAAATCATTTATAATTATATAACAAAAAAAGGAAACTAAAATTGGGTGATCTATTGTCCAACGTTAGGGTAGGACAAACAAGCCCGAACCGTCCAATACTTGTCCAACCTGATGCAAAGAATGATTTACATACCATATTAGAGTTTGACCTAACACTATCCTACAAAATCGGTTTCTTAGATCACACTCCAGCCTCCCACTAGAGGAGTCTTGTAGAGGAGAATCAGAAGAATAATTAGTTATTTTCTCCTTAGCATTTTCATTTCTCTACTCAATTTGTATTTTTTTTAAGAAGAAATAGATGTATAATTCAACACAAATCAACTTAACATAAAAACTTTATACAAGATGAATCCAAATTGAACTAAATTGTGGAAGTGTTAGAATACATAGACAACTTCTTATAATTGAAAGTGAGTCGGATTGCGAGTGAAACGGATATACATGTATGAGTTTATGAGTTTGTTTGAATTTAAATGGGTGAAATCGAATTTGATCTTCTGACCCATTAAAATCCAAATCCGAACGAGCCCAACAACCCTTGTCTTTATCTTTTATATCTTTTTATAATCGAAAGTGGGTTAATATTGATATTTTGCTGATCCAATTCAATTTTACTTCAGACACGTACCATAACCCTAATAGAAGAAAGTAAAAAAACACAATTGATAAAAAGGTGAGAGAAAGTTTGCTTAGAAGAAAAAAAAAAGAAACACTAAGAATACTCCACCCATCTCATAAAAAAAACTCATTCTTGTTAATTTAACTAATATAATTAGTATACTTTTATTAAAATACATTATTTATTATGATTAGTAGAATAATTAAGGAATGAATAAAAAATGTCATAGTACTTTAAAGTAACAGTAATATTAAACTATAAAGAAAAAAGTATAAATAAAATATTTTATATGAAAATGATATAGGTTGAGATCTATCAATTTCCCTAAAAATAATTAAAATGTTTATTACTATGATTTTAGACTGAATCAGTTGATAAAAATACATATATTTTTAGAAATAGTGATATCAATTAGATATTTATACACAAAAATTATAGAAATGGAAATTCATTTTTTTCTAAAAAAATTAAGAGGATCTCTGCCCCGTATTTATTAGGAATAGTTTCCCGCGAATTTAACTATTTTTCTGCTTCTTTACAATGACCTAACAACTAAGTGATAGGAGTTTGAATGAATCAAACATGTTATTCAGGTGGGTGATGCCATTCCTTAAACATGAATATCTATAACAAATTTTTTTACCTTAACATGGCTATTAGATTGAGCATTGATATAAACAAAACAAAATAAGCAAAATGTAATAAACAAAACAAGCAAAACGTAATACTTCTAGAAATACTTTACTTACCTGCAGATTTATTTACCTAGGGATTTCTGATGTTTTTCCTGTAATACTTCTAAAATCTTAATATTTTGCGCAGAAAATCTGCATGTAAGTTCAGAGATAATTTAAAGGAAATAATCACAAATACATAACAAGTATATCTATGGTCAATACTGAATCCACAAGTTGTTTCGATCTCGAATTAACTTATTTTTTAGTTTTAATAAATTTTTAACTATTAAATTTATATTATGGCTACTTTAATAATAAAGTTAATTTAAATTTAAATAAGACAAATTCAAATTCATAAAAACGGCTATAAAGTTTGCAAATAGTTATATAGTCCAAATTAGTAATAATTATTTGTCCAATCAAATTTAAAAGTTAAAACAATCAAAATTACATCATCCAAATTCAAATTTATAGAACGAAAAATTACTAAAAAATTAGTAACAAGTACTTAAACAAACACAGTTACATTATTAAAAAAAGACTCTTACAATCAAACTATTAGCAATTATTTGTCTAACCAAATTAAAAAGATAAAACAATTTAAATTACAACTAAGTCAACAAGAAATAAATACAAATCAAATTTCACTATTAAAGTTTTTATTTAATTCATCAACCCCGCTTACATTTGTGTGATCAGTTTTTGGCCGCATAGTTTGCAAGAATTTAAAGTAATGCAAAACCTAATAAGTTTGAGTGCAAAATCAAAATAACTTTCATTAATAGGAGTAGCAACAAATCTAGTATATCCAGTCATAACAATTTTCAAATTTGACCATCTCAAATCTTGTTTATGTACTTCTCCTCAATAGTTTTATACTTTTTAGTTACTCTGGAAATGAATGTAACATGACACTTATTATTTCGAGTTAAGAGGAAATAGAAATACATACTGCATGTGCATTTACAAAAAGTAGTGCATAGCTTGCCATTCCTTTTACATTAAACCTTTCAACTTAATCACTTATTTAAAGGAAAACTTACTCGTTAGTAAATCACCTATTAGCTTTTTCTCAATTGCATTATCTAATGCATGGCTTTCAGCAAAAACAAGGGTATTCTCCAATGAAAGATTGTAAATTTTAAAAGGTTCCCAAGCTCTGTAGCAAAATATTAGAAAATAATTCTCTGTCTCTTTCATTCCATTGAAGACGATTATATATCAGTACAATATAACTTGAGTTATTACAGTATCAAGCTAATTATTACAATATCATGCTAATTATGGACAATACCAAGCTAATTATTACAATGAATGTGGACATATATACATATAGTCTAATACACCCCCTCAGTCGAAGCGGGAGGAGGATGGATGCTGAGGCTGGAACGAAAATCATCGAACAATGATTTTGGAAGGCCTTTAGTAAAGATCTCTGCATATTGGTATCGTGTAGGCACGTGCAGAACATGAACTTGACCAAGTGCAACTTTTTCTCGAACAAAGTGAATATCCATCTCGATGTGTTTGGTACGTTGATGATTCACGGGGTTTCCCGAGAGTTATATGGCACTCACATTGTCACAATAGACCGCAGTTGCTTTTGAAATGGGACAGTGAAGTTTGAGTAGCAGGTTTCGAAGCCAGCAGGACTCAGCGATGACATTGACAACACCGCGATACTCGGCCTCTGCGCTAGAGCGGGATAATGTTGCCTGTCGTTTGGCGGACCAGGAGATGAAATTATCACCCAAGTATACACAGTAGCCCGAAGTAGATCGACGGGTATCAGGACATCCGCCCCAATCGGCGTCACTATAAGCACTCAGGTTGGTGACAGTCAAAGGTGAGAGATGTAGGCCGAATTCTTTTGTCCCTTGAATGTATCGTATAATGCGTTTAAGGGAAGTATAATGCGATGTTCGTGGATCATGCGTATAGAGACAAATCTGTTGAACCGCGTAGGAGATGTCCGGCCTTATAAATGTAAGATATTGGAGAGCACCGGCAAGTGAACGGTAGAGTGTTGGATCATCAAATTTTTCACTAGAAGTTGCACTTAACTTGGATTTGGTATCCACCGGTGTGAGTGCTGGTTTACAATTGACCATTTTAGCACGAGAGATTATGTCTGCGGCATACTTGGATTGATGCAAGAATAACCCACCAGAATGACGTGTAGCCGACACACCTAGGAAGTAATTTAAGGGGCCCAGGTCCGTCATGGAGAATTCAGACCGAAGAGCAGTAATAATGGTGTCACGATGAGAGTGTGGGAATGTAGTGAGAATAATATCATCAACATAGAGAAGAATATATGATGTGTTGTCACCATGAGTATAGATAAACAGAGAGTGGTCGGACTTGCTATTAACAAAGCCGATGGTGGAGAGAAAAGATGCAAACTGTTGGTACCATGCTTTTGGGGCTTGTTTAAGGTCATATAGAGATTTCTTTAGAAGACAGACATGATCCGGATTATTTTGATCGCGAAATCCAGGAGGCTGATGCATGTAGACGGTTTCAGAAAGGTGCCCATGGAGAAAGGCATTCTTTACATCAAGTGGATGGATGGTCCAATTCTTTGACACGACAATGCTTAGTACCACACGAATGGTAGCTGGTTTCACCACTGGACTGAAAGTTTCGTCATAATCGATACCCACCTGTTGAGACCTGCCCTTGACAACAAAACGAGCCTTATACCGCTCCAAATCACCGTTAGATTTATATTTGTGTTTAAAGAGCCAAATACACCGAGTAATATTAACATCAGGAGGACGGGGAACCAAGACCCAAGTCTTATTTTTAATAAGAGCATAAAATTCATCGGTCATGGCCTATTTCCAATTCTTATCATGGAGTGCGGATATTGGGCTTTTGGGAATTGGTGAGACTGAGGTGGTGATGGAGAGGTCAAAAATAGTTTTGGGTTTGTGAATGCCATGTTGTGCTCGTGTTCTCATTGGGGGAGAGGGGACAGGTGATGTGGCCACAGTTTGATGTGTGGGTTCAGGTGTGGTTACCTGTTGAGCCATTGGAGAAGTAGTGGGTGATATAGTAGGTGAAGTAGGAGTTGGTATTGTTTGGTCGTTATATGCAAGCGGAGAGTTGATAATGTGTGTTATATACGGGGATGGGTCGCTGTCTAAAAAGAAGTAAGAAGAGGCTGGTGTTGGGGGTTCATGTGATAAGGGAAAGATTGATTCATTGAAGGTTACATGACGGGCCGTGATAATCTTACATGAGGATATGTCGAGACAGAGGAAGCCACGATGATGTGACAGATAGCCGAGGAAGACACAGGGAGTGGAGTGTGCATCGAGTTTGTGAGTTGTCGATAACAGAAGGTGAGGATAGCATAGACAACCAAAGATTTTTAGTGAATTGTAATCCGGGTACCGGAGGTAGAGGGAAGAAGTGGGAGACACAAATTTGTTTGACTTACTGGGAAGGATATTGTGTAAATAGGTTACCATAGAGAGGGCGTAGTGCCATTTTGAGGGGGGGATGTTGGCGTGAAGCAAGAGGGTTCTTATCATGTTGTTGAGTGTTCTAATTTTACGTTTGGCTTTTCCATTTTGTGGGGAGGTGTGAGGACAGGAAAATCTAAACGTCATGCCGTGTTTTTTGAAAAATTCGTGAAATGGTGAATTATCGTACTCACGACCGTTGTCACATTGAAGATTTTTAATAGGGCAATTAAATTGGGTTGTAATAAACGTGTGAAATTTAGTGAAAATATTAAAAACTTCTGACTTGTGTTTGATGGGAAAAGTCCAAAGAAAGTTAGTAAAATCGTCAAGAAATAACACATAAAAACGATGACCCATAGTACTAACAACAGGTGAGGTCCATAAATCATTGTGGACGATATCAAAAGGATAACATGTAGAAGAAGTAGATAAAGAAAATGGTAGTTTTGTATGTTTACCCAACTGACATGAATGACAAAAATGTTTAGAAACCGAACGACATGAAATAAAGTTATTATTACGAAGGACACTAAAAATGGCTGGACCCGGGTGGCCCAAGCGGTTGTGCCAAGTAGAAGCGGAAATGGTCGTGAGAGCTTGAGGTGCTGAACTCTCGGTTTGGTGCGTGGGTAGGAGAGGATAAAGCTCGCCCAAACTATTGTGCCTCATAAGTGGCTTCCCTGTCTGCATATATATCCTTCACAGTAAAACCAAAACGGTCAAATTCAACAGATACGTTATTATCAGAAGTGAATTTTCTAACTGAAACAAGGTTTTTAATAATATGTGGGGCATGGAGAACATTTTTTAACAGTAAGGGTGGCAAGGGAGGTTGAAGTTGTTTCACTCCACAACCAAGAATTGGAGTTTCAGTGCCATTTCCAACGATAATTTTATTATTGGTGATCAAATTAAAATAAGAAGAGAGAGTACCTGTATTCGACGTCATATGGGAGGATGCCCCTGTATCCATATACCAATTTTCGTTGGGCTGCTGAAGAGACATGGTCTGCATAGCGGCTGCGATGTCAGTGGGTACAAGTGCCCCTTGCGGTGCACCAAAAGTCTGATTCTGGGCAAGAAAAGCGTCTGGTCTTGGTCTCAAAACACCGGCACCACGACCAGTAGCAGAAGGAACCCCGTCTGTGGTAGGGTATGGACATGGTGGTGGGTTCCATGATGGCTGTTGTGGCCAAGAGGGAGGCGTAAAAGGAACCCATGTCCAAGAACCAGGCTAATTTTCTTGTCTGTTATTTGTGCCAGAGTTAATTTTGTTATTGTCAAAGGAATTTTTGTAAGAGTTACCTTTGTTATTATTATTGCCCTTACCACGATATTGCTTTCCACGACCTCCGGTGTTGCGGTTGTTGCGGCGAGAAGGTGCAGCATCAGGAGACCGATTTAGAGCAGCAGAAGAAATATCAGATTGTGTGTGGATGAGGGCAGACTCGACACCAGTGTTCTTATTGCGACGGGTTTCCTCAAATGTGAGCATAGATGTCGCTTTGTAAAATGATGGCAGCGGATCTAATTGTTGAATGATTGTGGCGAGACTGTCGTACCCACTCGAGAGGCCTGTCACAAGGCGGAGGACCAGGCGATCCTCGCTGACCGGAGCCCCAACATTGCCGAGTTGTTCGGCTATCAGTTTCAATGCTTGGCAATAAGACGACGCATTTGGATAATTATCCATGTGGATTTGGGAGAATTGTTGTTCTAGATATACGGCTCTAGAGTTTTTATTGTCGTGAAAGATGTCCTTTAAGCGATTCCATGCTTCTTGAGCGGTGGCACCGGGTTTTAGAATCGTATGTAGGAGATCAACGGATATCGTGCTATAAATCCATTGTTTCACGATTGCATTGAGTCGGGACCATTGTGCATCTTTCTTAACAGTCGTATCCTTGGGTGGAATAATGTGATCGGCGACATCAAAGGCATTGGCCGCATTGAGAAACAATTCTGCCCATGAATCGTAGTGAACATTCTCCATTTCTAGGGTGATTTGAATGTGGTTTTTAATGTTTGAGACAGAAAAAGCGGGATGGAAAGTAGATTTTGATGTGGAGTTGTTGTCAGCCATTTGAAGAGGGGAGGAACGGGCTCGGCGGAGAAGAGAAAAGAACAGATTATGTGATGGAGAAGAATGATTGTGGGGGATCGTTATATTTCTGATACCATATTAGAAAATAATTCTCTTCCTCTTTCATTCCATTGAAGGTGATTATATATCAGTACAATATAACTTGAGTTATTACAGTATCAAGCTAATTATTACAATATCATGCTAATTATGGACAATATCAAGTTAATTATTACAATGAATGTTGACATATATACATATAGTCTAATACAAAATACATTACTTTTCAGTAGGGACTTGATTGAATCACCTTAATCTCCTTTTTAGTAGCAATGTCATGAGACAGTAACAGCTTTATAACTCTCTCAATTGGATCACGCTCCTACAATTAATTTACCCAAGAGAGAAAAAACTAAGTTAAATCAAACTCCTCAAAATATTTAAAAACTAATACGGCATTTACATGCTGCAAAACATGTCAAACCTGTCTCACACTAGAAATTCCATCACGTGTTCGGTATGTGCTTCCAGGATCAGACATGCAGTGACCATGATATCTGTAATTGTCCATTGCAAGAATCTGGACAGAATAAATATTAAGATACAGAAATCGATCAAAATATGAGAGATTATACTTTCATGAATTAATCAACACTACAATGATAGTTACACTAATGTAATGAGTTGGATCAACTTTACTCGATCACTAGTAGAAGAATGGTCAACTTATAACATTCAACTGCTAGTAATTAACATAAAGATTTTCATAACAAGAAACAATACTCACAAGGGGCCCATTCTTCAAAATGTTCCTTTGCAAAGATTTTCATAACAAGAAACCCTGCTTTTCATGAAAAATTCAATCTCACTAATTTGATTATTGGACTTACAATATAAGTTATATCAAATACACCTGAAATCTAGGCTCTTAATGCAATTATAGTTTTTTTACTTTGTTTAGGTGACTTTGTTTCTACTTGGATAAACAACTTGGATATTTATAGCATAAGAGCTTATGTATAATCTCATTCTGTAATAAAGATAAAGTTAAACTATTTTGACATAGAGGATTGCTATTTTTACACCCAAAATTTAACACAGTATGATCACATCGTATCAAATAAAGCATGGCCATGTATTTGTTTCTCTTAGAACAAGGAAAAAAAATTATTAAACATTTAAAAAAACCAAAACCGTATAATAATACGGTGTAGGTGTTATTTGAGTGTAAAAATAACATTCCTTTTTGACATAACTATTAGCTGAGCTATACTAGAGTGCTTAAGGAACTAAGCTGAAAACAGCTTATGAAAATGTTATAAAGTTTTTCCATAACGTCTCTCAACCGCTGTCACAAATTTTTATGCTATAAAACATGAGCTCAAATAATTCAATCAAAATAGGCTCTTATTTATTTACGCAAGGTTGTTTGTTCTTACCTTCACCATACCGAATCTTGAAATAGGCTTTGCAAAAACACCTTGGCTCGAATGACACACTGAACAATCAGTCTTTTCTGTTGTGAATATGCAGTGAATCAGTTAGAGCAGCAAAAAACCGGGCAAAGAATGCGAAATAAAAGACATCGCTCAAATCTTACCTAGATAAGGTTCTTTCACATTACAATTCCCACATCTTTTACAATCTTCTTCCACGCATAACTTCTTTTGCCTGCATTTATGTTTTGCATTATTGTATACACACAATCAGAAAGAATACTATACTATTTTAACACACTCTTTATAATTGGTCTGTTTTTTTATAACATTGTTACCATAGAAAAATAGTAACCATCTCTTGTTGTCAAACAAATTAGTAAAAGGGCAAGAGAATCTGAACCTGCAGAAGTGGTAGCATATCCCCAAGACTGAATTTGTTAAAATTGATGCACATTTCTAAAACATTCTAAAAACATTTTAGTAAAAATAAATGACAGTTTAGAGAAAACTAAAATAGTCTGAAGACTGTACATGTTTTTAGATTGTTCCAATAATTCTTAGACTAACTTATAGCCTAGAAAGTTCTCTGTCAATATAATATAGAAAAGACAAACAAAAGGCTAGATAGTTCTATTATAAAAATATCCTCAAACACCTATAAATAGACAAGCCTATGTGTAATAGTATTCAAGCCTTTAAGGTCCAATGTTAATAACATTGGAGGCTTCATCATACTATTATTCTCCTCCTACAATAAGTTGATTACTTATGTGTTGCCTCTTGTTCCGTGTTACTAAACTACCTCTCACACTACTTGATATTATCTTTTAACTATCTACCAGAGCTTTTTGCACTATCCAACTACATTCTAAACTATTATTATTCCCTCAAATACTAACAGTGGTATCAATGCTATGTTCAGTCATTCACTGGGCATATCAAACTATTTCTTGTCACCAACTATTTTATTAAAACTAAAAAATAAGATCTCTTACTCAAACACAAAGGAGTACCGGTAGGCACACCGTCTGGCTCTGTTTGAGTTCAAACTCAAAATTAAAAATGAAAGAGAGGAGTCCAGGTAGCCTAATAGTACAACCCTCTTAACTTTAAGTTCAACTAATATAGTAAACTATGGAAAATAAGGCTCAAGTTCTGATAGAGCACAAGTGCATGCGATAAAACAATTGAGACCCGCGACCTCTGAAGCTCAACTTGAACACAAGCCTAGGAAGACAAATGCAACTGCTAGAGCAAGAATGATTCGTTGTCAAAATTCTTCTACAAGAATGACAAGGAGACTCATAAGCAACTCAGAAGCAAGAGAGATCCTTGTCAGAATTATTCAATAAGTCCGACAAGGACATTCACATGCAACTAGACAACAAACGTTATCCTTGTTAAAAATCTTTAATAAGACAAACAAGGAAGATTACAAGCACAACTAAAGAGCGAGAATGACTATCGTCAAAAGCCTTCAACAATAATGAGAAATAGTTTAATAACAATCATTGTGACAAGTGATGGACAAAATTGAATCATGGTGGAGATAATACTTTTCAAAATAAAATACATTACATAAAAGTATCAATGCATGAGAAGAAAATTTCACAAATTCACATTTGAGCAACTATGAACTAGACTTGGAGTTACTGAAATATGCATCAAGGAGGAGTGTTGAAATTGATGCACATTTCTAGAACATTCTAATAAGAATAAATGACAAAGTTTAGGGAAAACTAAAATAGTCTGAAGTTTCTACATGTTTCTAGATTGTTCCAATAATTCTTAGATTAACTTATAGCCTAGAAAGTTCTATGTCAATGTAATATAGAAAAGACAAACAAAATGCTAGATAGTTCTATTCTAGAAACATCCTCAAACACCTATAAATAGACAATCATATGTGTAATTGTATTCAAGTCATTAAGGTCCAATGTCAATAACATTGGAGGCTTCATTATACTATTATTCTCCTCCTACAATAAGTTTATTACTTATGTGTTGCCTCTTGTTCCATGTTACTAAACTAACTCTCACACTACTTGATACTATCTTTCAAGTATCTACCAGAACTTTTTACACTATCCAACTACATTCTAAAATATCATTATTCCTTCAAATACTAACAGAATTGTAGACCATGTCTCTACCCTTGCTATCACAGCGCCGTGCAAAACTCTCTTTTGAAAGAAATTGCTTTACATCCTCCGAATTCTGTTCAATAAAAGGTGCATTAGCATGCCTCTTCTCCTCTTCACCTAAATCTGTGGTTACAACGCATCATTATACTTCACGGAATCAAAGTTTAAAATAATTATACAATGCATCATTATACAATCTTATCTAGTCTTCTTCCCATTTTTCTGTAATTGGCTTCTATGTATAAGAACAGTTGACAGGTACATTATACTTCACTTTCACATACATCAGAGTAGTGTTTGAAGAAATGTAGAAAATATTATCATTATTAACCATGAAGCATGGATACCGAAAACACAACATCAACAAGGATTTAAACATAGAAAATGACAAGTACTGATCCATGAAGCCTAGAGCAGATAGGGTTGAATCCTCAAGATCTGGTGAGTGATATAGATGGTTGTTATCATCAAAGCTCTCAACATTAATTGAAGCTCTTTCTTCACCTTCAAGCACATTATAATTTTATCTCCATTTCTATAGCAAAATGCAACAGAGTGAGCTTACTGTAATCAAAGTGGCACTGCACATTATCACTTATCAAAACAATACAAGTCATATTATCACTTATCGAAACATCAACATAATAGCAATTCTGAAAGTCAGACCTGTTATGCAAGAGGAAAAAATAAACAAAGTTAGAAATAAATATGTGAGATATTGGATCGAACTCTAGTATGGTCGAAGTTCATTCGCTAGTAATACATGTTGTAGTTGAAGTTTGTTCTAACATGCATTAGTCAATATTGATAGGTTTGTTAGCATATTGAATTAGGCCTTGCTTGTAAACTCAATTATTTAAGTTAGCTTGTAACCTAAGTTAGCTTGTAATTGGTAATTTTTAAAAAGGCCATTAGGTTAGTATGCTAATTTTATTACAAATATCATGCTAGTCTCTCATCTTGATATAAGGAAAAATAGGAAGATAAAATCCTAATTTCAAGATAGAGAGGTTATTTTATTATTCTTGTATACTTGTAATCTTGTTTCTAAGAGAAAGAAAAGAATATTAGTTTATAACCAATCCTTGTCGTTCCTTGTTGTTTTCCCTTGTTTTCTTTATTAACCCAAACCCTTGTGTGTTTCTTGGTAAAAAAAATTGTTTATATTTTGTTTTAAGACATTCGATTCAAAATAAATTGGTGCAGTGAGTATGGAAAAGATGACTTCAACAAAGTATGAGATTGAAAAGTTCACCGGAGTGAACGACTTTGGTCTGTGGCACTTGAAGATGAAAGCCCTATTGGTTCAACAATATTGTTTGGAAGCGTTGAAGGGAAAGGCAGCCATGGACGTTGTGTTAATGGAAAAAGAAAAGACGGACATGATTGAGAAAACCCACAACACAATATTGTTGAGCCTTGGTGATAAGGTTCTTCGACATGTATCAAAGGAGACTATAACATCGAGATTATGGGTGAAACTTGAAATTTTGTACATGACCAAATCTCTGGTGAATCAACCCTACCTGAAGCAAGCTTTGTATTCATTCAAGATGAGTGAAGACAAAGTGTTGGCTAAGCAGTTGGATATGTTCAACAAGCTGATTCTTGATCTTGAAAATATTGATGTGAAGATCGATGATGAAGATCAAGTATTGTTTCTGTTGTGTGCTTTTCCCATAACACATGCTCACTTCAAAGAAACTCTCTTGTATGGAAGGGAGTCCCTGAGCTTTGAATAAGTTCAATCAGCCTTGTATTCTAAAGACTTGAATGAACGAAAGGAGTATAAACCTTCGACCGTGGGCGAAGGTTTGGCCGTTAAGGGAAAATTCATGAGAAAGGATGGTAAGTTCGACAAGAAGAAAGGTAAAAGTTAACAGAAGTCTAATAGTGGCGAAATATCTGATATTCGATGTTATCATTGTAAGAAGAAGGGTCACATAAGAAAGGTGTGCCTTGAACGTCTGAAAAATCATGGAAGTAATGGCAACGTAACCATTATTCAAGATCACTTCGACTCATATGATATTCTTGTGGTTTCAAGTGGAGACTCAAGAAAAGAGTGGATTATGGATTCAGGTTGCACTTGACACATGAATCCAAACAGAGAATTGTTCGAGGAGCTATGTGATCAAGATGGTGGATTGGTGCTGCTGGGAAACAACAAATCTTACAAAATCGTAGGTATTGGATCTGTGAGATTCAAGCTCCATGATGAGTCAATAAGGTTATTGAATGAAGTCAGGTATGTACCTGACTTGAAGAGAAATTTGATTTCAATTGGTGAATTCGACAAAAAGGGACACATTTTCAAGGAGAGAAAATTATCTTAAGAGTCATGAAGGGGTTGAAGGAAGTATTGAGAGGCGTGAAGAAATAAGGCTTGTATACCCTTGAGGCTGAGGTAGTAAGTGTCACTACTGCGAAAATCGAGGCCGGCAATGACAGAAGAGTCGCCACCGTGCGTTATTTATCCCAAGAGAGGGAAAGGAAACGCTCATAGAAAACCTAACGAAAAGAGGGATAAGATCGGTCGTTGCAACCAAATCTCGGATTCGGGAGTCGGTTATGCAAGGGAAAGGTGTTAGCACCCCTCACGTCCGTCGTACTCGACGGGATCCACGCTTGTTGTCTATCTAAAAGGGTGGTTAAAACTATCTAGCTAAAGGCTTAAGGACAAAAGAAAGAAAAAGTGACTCGGCAAAGCAATCGCGCTTTGTGCCTACGTATCTCATCTGAAATGAGAAGTCAGAGTCAACGTAGTTCGTCTAAATACGGGTGAAAGGTGGGGAAGGTTGCTCGCCAAGACATCGCGTCTTGTGCCTACGTATCCTTGTCTAGTACGAGAAATCAGAGCAAACATAGTTCGGGCTAACTACGGGTAAATAGGGTGTTCTCAATCACACAAGGGTGAGAGAAGAGATTGGCGATACTAGCGTACGCATTCTAGCAGTTAGGTGTATTGCTGCTCGACCATTGGAGACATAGGCGTTACCTGTTTGCGGTAAAACGAACGTAGCACGTCGTTGGTTTAAAGATATGGGAATCTACGGGAACTAGAACTACGGCCTGGTCTCAATTGCGCTAGGGCAAGAGAAAGGGAATTAGTCGTCAGCGGGAAAGTCTCGATCGCACGGAAGCGAGAGAAAGGAGAAGTTAGTTGTTAGTGTGCTCTCCAAGACATCGCGTCTTGTGCCTACATATTCTCGTCTGGTATGAGAAATCAGAGCAGTTGTAGTTCAGCCAACTACGAAAAACGGTCTCGATTGTATGGGGCAAGAGAATGGAGGTCTCGATTGCATTGGGGCAAGAGAAGGGATCTCAATCGCCAGGATGCGAGAGAAAGGAGTCTCGATCGCCAAGATGAGAGAGAAAAGAGCTTCGATCGCACAGGGGCGAGAGAAAAAAGGAACTAGGCCTAACACGCCTAAACGGGAAGGAACTCGGGACACACACGCTAGAACCTAAGGCGTAGGAGCGAATGTGTCGCATATCACCCAAAGGGTGCTACACTAAACACTCTAAGCGATTGAAGGGAAACCCCCAATCACCATTTCCCACGTATCTATTGCTAAGAACTCACAACGCTCGGCAGTTGATTAAAAGACTTGAATTAGAAAAATGTTACCGAACGGAATGGTTCTGTTGACTTTTGACATTGTGTTCAAGCTCCATTCCAATCTTTTCCTCTTTGATGATGACGCTTCGAATCGGGACCAATGTGACGCTAAATCATCGTAGTTTGACTTATAAGGGAAATTGAACTATAGGAGGTCGCGTATTGATTTATGTGTCAAAGACAAGATAGAGAAATGATATTGAGAATCATTCTCCAATTGAATCATGTCACACGGACCAAAACAGAACGGGATCTCGTCTTATGGATACAAGACCTCATCGATCATAGAAAGCCAAAATAAAATCGAAAGATGAAAAGAAATGAGGAGAGAAAGAAGGTGGTCTCGGATCCTACGTTATCCATCGATAAGTCGATTAATAACGAATTATGGAGGTCTCATCATCGACCAAAACATTGAAAAATAAACAAAGATGAATAAATGTTGAAAATAGAAAGGAGAGAAAAAGTTGGTCTCGGATCCTTTGTTTCACGTCAATAATTTGACGGCTAAACGGTGGTGATCTTGTCATCGACCAAAACGAGAAATAAATGAGACAAAACGTCCAGTAACAAAAGAGAAATGAAATTCAACTCTAAAAATAAAGTATAAGTATAAGAAATTCTAAATAGAAAATATAATGATAAGTCTAGAATATGTAACTCAAAACCCTAAAAGAAAACTAACATATTAACTATTATGAAAATAATATATACACAATAAAAATAGTTTATAAATTTCTAAAAGAAAATTTAATAAAACTAATAAGAAAATATAATAAAAACGTAATATATATAATTTATTAACAAGATAAAAAAGAAAACATGAAATAAGAAATTGAAAAAAAAGGAAAACAGAGGGGGGGGGGGGGGGTGTGGTTCATGAGAAACGGACCTTTCAGCCCAAAGAGACCCACACCGAAATTAAAATAAAATATAAAAAAAATAAAAGGAAAATAGTCTTCTTCATCGTTACCACTTTCCCCTTCTCACTGTATCTCACTCTCATTTTCACTATGTCTCTCACTCTCGATTCACGTCTCCCTCTCGCTCTCATTCTCGTTTCTTTTCTTCTCATTCTCACACGACTGGTGATGATGCTCTCTCAGTTCTCGTTTTCTTTGTTTTCGATCCAGAACTCCAAATTACCGAGTTATGTTGGGTTGACGAGTTAGGGTTGATTTGGGGATATTTGGGATTTTGAGGTTGTGGTTGAAGAGCGGTTTATGGGTTTTTTTTTTGTAAAGAACAGAGGATGAAAGTGATGGAAATGGCGGCGTAGTTCCGATGGAGCTTCGAGCTGGGTTTTCGGGTTTGATGTTGAAGCTTAAGGGTGGCGATTTGTGTTCGAAAATGGGTGTATGAAGTGTTTTGCTGTTGAAGCTCTCGAAGGTTGAAAAGGGGATAAGAGTGAGGGGGTTTTTTCCGATGGAGATTGGGGATTCGCAGAAGGAGGTTTGGTTTGGTGTTCTTCTGGTTCGAGATTTATGATGAATGTTGCTGAGTGTTTCAGAAGTTTATTGAGGAGATGAAGGTTTCAATTGAAAGAGGTTTTGAAGAGGATTTCTGGGAAACTTGCGGAGCATGCTTCTGGGTTTGAAGCTTGAAGGTTTAATGGATTTTTCTGGTGTTTGTTTTGTTGTTTCAGTGACAGGGTAGTGGCGAGTGTTTATCACAGAAACATGGTGGCATCACCTTGTTTGTGTTTAAAAAGATAAAATAGGGGATGTTATGTTACGGTGTATGTTTGGTAGTGGGAAAATGGTGAAGGTGGAGGTATCTTCAGTTAGATTTCTAGGTTCTCAATGATGCGAAGTTTGAAAGAACAAGGGTGTTGGAGATGGAAGTTTGAAAGGTTTTTTGATGTTTGGTTCTGTTGAGTATGGTGGTTGTTTAGTGTTGTGTTGTGCTTAGTGAAAATGAAGGAAGAAAGATTCGATGGTGTAGTGGTTCACGGTTGTTTGGGTGGTAGTGTGAAGGATGAAAGCTGATGGAGGAAAGAGGGAGGTCAACAATAAAACTCTCTCATTTCTTGATATTTGGAAGAAAATATTGTAGGTGAGCTTTTTTCAATGAATTCCTACTGGTTCTTTTGTTTCTGCATATTCCTCCCACTTTATCTCTCTTTACCTCTTCTTTGTCTGTTTCCCATTGTATTGTTCTTTTCATGGCATCATATGGTTTTGGAACATGCCTTACTTTGATGTTTTCAAACGGCTAGGTATCGCAGGTTTTTGTAGAAAGATGGTTTTGCAGCGCCTTGTAGCTGTTGTGACTTGTTTGCAGGTTGCTTTGTCGATTATGGATGGATGGTATTGTCACTTTCATGTGCTGAAAGCTTGTAGTAGTGGGAAAAACTTATGGGAAATTGAACCTTCGTGGCCAGAACCTTGACATTGTTATATGTCTGACCCTGAAGGGGTTAAATATTAGATAGTGAGTAATTTTAATGTCGTAGAGTGTAATTGAAGGAAAAATTGTAATATGTTGTCCCTATAGGAATAGGAATATTCAAATGTGAGTAACTCCGAAGTACTCAGAGCAATTGCAGGAAATAGTGTTTTATGTGTTGCATATGTTGCCAGATGAACCTAATAAACCATAGAAGTTGTGCAGCTATCGCCGTATAACCTTAGAAATGTTTCAGTGATGTTTTGGGTGCTTTGAGTAAGTGATTCGCAAGAATAATTGAGTGAAAACCAGTTCCGGAGCGTAACAGCGTCTTTCTGTCCGTCACGACTATTCATGTTTTCGGTCGAAATTGTTTTGGACGTAACTTTGGATCCGTAAGTCCGTTTTGACCCCCGTTCGAAGCGTTAGAAAGCTAATGAACAGAGCTATAACTTAGGATAGATAATGGAATTTTTTCCCAATATTTTTATATCTAATTATGTTTGAGAAGTCAATTGTGTATATGTTTTAGTAACGAATCAAGTTCTGGTTCAATGATGTCTTGGTGTTTTGATGGATGTGGGCCAAGATAGTCGAATTTGGACAATCTTGTGCGATTGTGGTAATTCCCGAGAGGATTACGGTGAGCGGATGGCTCGTGTGGATCAAGATTGATCGTGAATTATGCATGATGTATTACATTGCATAATTGTGTTGACATGCATTTCATATCATGTGTCTTGTGGAAATGGCTAGGTGAGAATCCATGATGGGTGCCTAGTTTCATTCGGACTTCATTGTGGAAGTCGTTGTGGAGATAAGTTGTAGTTCAGAGGAACGTATATACGACTTATCCGAATTCCGACGGGAATCGGGTTCTAGTGTGAACCGTATGAGATTGTGTTGGTACCACATGCATTGTGTCGAGTCAGTGAGTCACATTGCATTATTGTAATTGAATGTGGGCTATGAATGCCAAGTGATTGAGGTGGCACGTGTATGTGCGTTATTTGTACTTATTTTATGTGTGGTGTGTAACTACTCCTTAACATGTGTATTTCACCGTTTATTTATTGAATGTAGTTCTCACCCCTTTTTGTTGTTGTGTTTGTGCTCTCTTGGGAGTACAGGTGACCAGGTACCTGAGTAGTGCTTGGAGTGTGTTGCTATTTGATCGAGTCTTAGGAGTCGCTCTGATACGTAACATGGGATGACGGGGTTACGTTGTTATTTGACTACTTTATTTGTTTATTGTTACGTATCTTTATTTGTCGGACTTATGTTGTATGACCTCATGTTGAGGAGAGTTATATTGGAGAATTGATTTGTATTCCGCTGCTTAATTGAAAACTAAATAATATTGATTATTTTAATGAAATGAAGTGACTTAGTGTGATATCCCACTGTGTTGGAGAACTCTAATGAATTTCATGAATTATTCCTATACATAGGGCGAAGCTTAACAAAGGCAAGCAAAGAACACATGGATCCCTAAATTACATTCATTCTAATATTTGGGGGCCTACAAGGAATCTTTCACACTCAGGTGCAAGGTATTTTCTATCCATTGTTGTTGACTATTCCAGAAAGCTATGTGTATTCCTCTAGAAGACGAAGGATGAAACTTTTGAGATTTTCAAAAGTTGGAAGGTTCTGATCGAAACTCAAACTGACAAAAAGGTTGAGAACCGACAATGGCCTTGAGTTCTACAATGAAGCATTCGACAGTTACTGTGTTGAGTCTGAGATTGTAAGGCATAAGATTGTAGTAGGTACCCCTAAACAAAATGGCTTAGCTGAGAGATTCAATATAACAATCCTTGAAAGGGTTAGATGCATGTTGTTTAGTGCTGGATTGAAGAAGGTGTTTTGGGCAGAGGCTATTTCGACAACAGCCTATCTGATAAATAGATGTTCATCGAATGCCTTGGGAATGAAAGAAGTTTGGTTAGGACATCTACCTAGTCTCGACAGACTATGAGTATTTATTTGTGTGGCCTATGTTCATATTAGGCAAGACAAGGTCGAACCTAGAGCTCTGAAGCATGTTCATGGGATACCTTGAAGGAGTCAAAGCTTATAGGATATGGTTCCTAGAGCCAAGTCACAGGGGATGTATCACCAGTCGAGATATAGTTTTCAATGATGCAGAGATGACTTTCAAGAAAAATGATGATGCTGACGAAGAGCTGGAAAAGGGAGAGATTCTTGTTGAGGTGGAGCATGCTGATGCTGAATTCTGTATCCCAGATGAAGTCGAAGAAGACACAAAAGATGTTGTCGAAGATGAGGAGACTGATAATGACTACCTCCTAGCAAGAGACAGGTCGAGGAGAGTCATCAAGCCACCTCAAAGACTTGGGTATGCAGATCTTATAACTTATGCCTTAATCTCTGCAAGCGAGGCTCTAGACGATAAACCTAGAGACTGTAAGGAAGTTATGAGGAGTCGAAAGAAGACTGAATGGCTAAAGGCCATGGATGATAAGATGAAATATCTTCATGATAACAACACCTGGGAATTGATCAAGAAACCTATTGGATCCAGGTTAGTTAGGTGTAAATGGATTTTCAAAGTTAAGAAAGGAATCTAATGAGTGGCGTCAAAGAGATACAAGGCAAGATTGGTCGCTAGGGGGTTCACTCAAAAAGAAGGTTTTGACTTCAATGATGTGTTCTCACCTGTTGTGAAGCACATATCCATTCGAATGTTGCTTGCCACAATGGCTCAATTCGACCTTGAACTGGAACAAATGGATGTGAAGAATGCATTCTTGTATGGTGATCTAGATGAAACAATCCTTATGAGGAAACCTAAAGGGTATGTCGAAAAAGCGAAGGAAGATTATATGTGCAAATTGAATAAATATTTATATGGACTTAAACAATCTCCTCGACAGTGGAATAGGAGATTCGACAAGCTCATGGAACACAAAAATTTCATTAGAAGTCAGTTCAACCACTATGTTTACTTCAGATTTTGACCTGCTAATTAATTTGTTATTTTGTTGCTTTATGTTGATGATATTCTAATAGCAAGCAACAATGTCGAAGATGTAATGAGGGTGAAGGCTGAACTCAATAAGGAGTTCGACATGAAGGATCTGAGAGTTGCGTCCAGGATTCTTGGGATTGACATTCGAAGAGATAGAAAGCAATCGAAATTATGCTTATCTCAAGAGGAATACCTACGGAAGATTCTCAAAAAGTTTGGTATGTCAAATTCAAAGTCTATTGTGACTCCGACAAACCCTCAATTCAAGCAAAGTATAGATTAATGATCGCGACTTTCTATGTCTAATACAACTTAACTGCAAGTACACAGTCTATCGCTTAGTAATAAAAGATATCGATCCCATAAGGACTCGTAATCAAACTAATGTTCTCGGGAGTTACTATGTTTAGCTAGGTAGATAATGTTTAAGGGAATAATTTCTATCACTAAAGGGAACTAAAAACGTTACTTGAATTATAATTACGCGAATCGATATGCAATAATTATGTTCTTCGGGGATTTGACAAGTTACCGGTATATAAAATATTTTTCAGAATTTATTTAAGAAGAAAATAGTGATCTAAAGACTTTCGTCTCACGATGGTTGTTGACGCTAGTCGCAACTCTAAGGCGGAACGTTTGTTGTCGCTATCCCGTTCGGGGTTAAAATCGCTTTTTGGAAATCTCTAAGTTCTAATCTATTTTAAAGTGTTTTCGCTGTTATTAAAACAAATGTCTAGTGTTTACTATCTGGTCTTAGCCGCAGCTGTCGCTTGTTGGTTCGTACCTTAATTAATTTCCCACTGTCGTGGCAAAACTACTTTTAAATAAGTTCTCGCTGTCGCGACGAACGTTTATTCAGGAAATAAGTTTAAACACTCAGGCCATAAATAACTTTTGAAAAAGAAAGTTTTTAACTGGTTATTATCAAATCCCGTCTGAATTGTTATTACATATCGATTACTCTGGTTTAGCTAGACATGGATTTGGAATAAGTAAAACATAAATAAAAGCAGAAATTTAGAACATTCATATTAATGGGAATTAAAGTTACAATTAACAAAATAATAAAAACCTATAACGTATCCAATTGGCTTTTGGCCAAATCCCAACGATGTCGGCAGGATTGTGTCTTCAAACCAATAGAGCGCACAAATGAATATTGTAGAAATGGAATACAGGAATAAGGAAAGGAAACAAAAACAACAAGAATGAAACTAAATTTGCTCTGGAAAATAATTTGGGCAGCACTTCGTTATCTGAATGCGGCTCCCTTTCTCAACTCCCCTCCTTCCCCTTTTATAGAGGTAAAATGCTAATGGTTGTAATTTGAAGAAGGTGGACTTGGAGTCAGAAAAATTAGGGAGTAGTGGTCCATTATTTGGGACTTGGAACTGGTATTTGCACGTTTAATTGAATCTTTGCGTTTTTGCCTGCATGACGGTCGTCATGGTGTGTGACAGTCGTCACCCGTGTGACGGTCGTCATGGAGGTGTGACGGTCGTCACAGCAGCAAAATGCGTATTCTATGTTTTTCATGTTGTTTTCATCTGGTTTTCGTCCATATTTCATCTGTAATTGCTTCTTTTCTTCATATTGCTTTGTTTGGACATGATCTTCGAATACCTGCAAAATATCAGACAAATAACATGGAAAAAACCCGAAATCGGATTGAAACCAGTCAAACATTAGTTTGAATTATGCGTCAATATATATACGATTTTGCGTTATCAAACTCCCCTAAGCTTGAATCTTTGCTTGTCCTCAAGTAAAACAGAAAGAATAAAAGTCGGCAAGCACGAGGCAGCTTCCTCATTCAGAAAGTTGGGAAAACCTGGGATTCTAAATAGGAACAAAACGAGTACGGTGACGACACTGGACTATAAGTCTTCGGAGGTCTCCTTTTTATGCAAATCGGTCCCAATCACGCTACTGCAGCTCGGTATCAAGGTTCTCGCGTCAAGTTTACCCTGTTTGTTCTAGCGCAATCACATTAAGCCCGTTGTCCATACACTTTCATGGCAAGTCAACCTGTTAGTGAATATGATCTCATTGCTGTTTTGATCTTTTCATTGCTCATACGCTTATACTATTGATTTTTTAATGAGTTTTTGTACCATTGGGCTAAATGCTCGGGTGAGGAGCACCTAACTTAGAGGGAACATGTCTCTATACTTGGGCTATATGGCTTTCTTTTCATGATTTTTCATCTTTTTGGAGATCATACACTTATTTGTATTGGTCGCTCGCTTAGAAGTGTTTAGGATGGTGCTGACTGCTTGTATAAACTACTTGGGGCTGAGTTTGCGTAGAAATTTGAAACTTTGGTACACGTAGGTAGTGAAACCGACTCGCATAAACCGGAGGTCTAAGGTGTCAAAAGGGTACTAGTTTTGTTAGGATTTTCGCCTCGGAGTTTCAAAACTTGGTTTGGACTTTGGCGCATTCTCGTGATGCTTTTGCTTTTGAGGAACGACTGACTGAAAAATTTTGTTTATGTCGAATAAAGTGGGGATATTTGCGTAACGGAAGAAGATATATAAAAGAGCTTTTATTTGCTAAAATGGGAAAATGTTTGAATTGAAATTATTGAATTAAAAGTACAAGGGAACAGGAAATAAACGCTCCGCTCCCACACTATCTCAATCAGTGTCCCCACTGATTTGAAAGAATGTGAGAGGGAAATACAAGGGAAATGAAAATACAGGAAACGGAAAATATAGTAAACAAATAAGGAAAGAAAGAACTAATTACGGCCTCTGCCTCGGTCACGTCCTCTGTCTCGTCCTCTACATCTGGCTTAGTCGACTCGGGCCACAAAGTTCAGTGCTCCGGTGTGATAGACATAATCTCGGAGTCCTTCGAACTGCAAGGTAAGATTCGCCGAGTTCTCAGTGATGGTTTCCTGGCCAGTTTGGAGCTGTTGCATCGTGGTCCAATGCCCAACTTCAAACTGCTCTGCTCGCTGATTATGTTGCTGCATCATAGCGAGTATATGTGCTTGCTGGTCGAGGGATCGGCAGAGGTCTTCTTCAGAGTAGTCGGGCTCTGGACGGTGGCAGCGGCGACGGTAGGATGTGCCTTCAGAAGGAAGTGGTTGCGATGCCTCAGGTTGCTCAGTTCTGTCCAACTCATCTTGCATTTCGTCACCAGAACCTTGGGTGTTGGTTTGAGTTGGGGCAGCGGTAGCAGCAGGGGCATTGAGGTCAAAAAGCCAGTTGGCACGATCCTGTGGGTGCATCCGGGTACGTGACGGCATGATGATACTTCTGACGGTTTTGCCACGCACGACCGGGTGGTACTTTCCATCGGCCCTGGAGCGGATGAGGTGAGAAGCTCTGCAATGGTCGGTGTTGAGAAATACCGAAGGAATTGTATGGAGATGCTGGAGTTGGTCACCGAGGTTCAGCCCTAGTGCAATGGAGGTAACAATCCCGCCAAAGTAAAATGGCTTAGAGCCACGGTTGCAGTTGGCCTGAATGTGGGCCAGGAGGAATGGAGCGGCGTTGATGGGCTCGGAAATGAACACGCAGCGGAGAAAGAAAAGTTCTTTGGAGTTCACCTTATGGTTGCTATCCCTTGCGAAGATGGTATTGCTCAGTGCTCGGTGGAAATACCGGATGGTCGGGTTGTGGATGTGTGTTGCATGCAGAGAATCCCAGCCGTCGGCATTGTTTCCGGTCAATTGGTACCAAAGCGCAAAGGCTTCATGCTGGAACTGTTCGGTAATGCGGTGGTGAGCATCGTCGCCGCGAGGGAAATGTAGGATGTCGGCAATCTGATTTTGGTTCAGTTGGTAGTTCGTGCCGAACATACGGAAGCAGGCGGCGCCGGAATGTTGGCTGAGGTCGTCGCTGGAAGTGAAGTAACTGAACGAACTGAGGAACTCAAGGGTGAGTTGTTCATAAGTCGGCTGCGGATTTGTGCACAGATGCCAAATGCCGGCTCTCTGGAGCATCCAAGTGACGCCGTCAAGGAGGCCGAGCTCCATGAGGGATGGTATGTGCGGATAGTGTGTTGGCTGTAGCGACCGTTGATGGAAAGCGATATAGTTTGCTCTCTGTTTCTCGCCGGAGTCGCCGTCGCTGAACACGATATTGCTAAGGTCTGGGGTTTCGTTGTTTCTCTCCATGGTTGGAGGATGCTGAGGAAATGGGGCTTAAGTTGTTTCTGTGGAATGAAATATGTCACAGAAGTGGATTAGAAAGATGAAATGGGAGTTGGGATAATATGTAGCAAGGAGGGAAAACGAAAGTTGGAAGTGGGGTTTGAGTGTGTGATGATTGGAAGTTGAATAGATGGGAGTGGGGGAGAAAACGTAACCTCTGCTATAGCAGATAACAGGTTTTGGACTTGTGACGGTCGTCACGCATCTGTGACGGTCGTCAGGCTTCTGTGACGGTCGTCACATCAGCAAATTCTGCAGAACGCAGAATTTTGCCATAGGGGTGCTCTTGTCAAGGTTTTAAGGCTTATAATTGATATGGCAATGTATTAAATCAGCCAAGAAACATATGATAACGTAAAAACAGAATAAAGGAATAAAGAGTAAAATTGAAACAACATTTAATTAAAATGATTGTTTTAAATGTAATACATAAGTGAAATGAAACAATGCGAAAATCAAAATAATTGAAAACGGACGGAAAACATAAAGAAATAAAGTAAACTAAAGCTAAATCTCAGTCCTTTTGTGCCTTCAATTCGTCAAACTTCCGGGCGTAGTAGTCGACCTGGTCGCAAACTAAGTCCATGAAAACTGCGAGTTCGCTGTGTATGCTTGTGATGTCTTCTCTTACGGTGGTCAGGGCTGCGTCGACGTTGTCTAATCGGTTCAGAACAGTATCCATTTTGTCTGTGGTTTCCTCAGGAATGGGCTCAGGATAGGTGTTGTAATGCGGAGGGGTCGCAGGGTCTACCTCAGTTTCTGATACAGCATCCTCATAGTACATATAATCATGTGCTTTAGAGATGTGATCACTGACGTACATGTAATTCTGTGGTGTTGATTGAGGTGAAGGAGGTCCCATAGGCTCATCCAATTCATAAACCCAATTGTCCTTGTCATGGATACTTGTCATCTGATGATTTGGCAATGTGAATAGCTGGACAGGTTTGTCATTGATGAGGTACTCGTAAGGTCCAGGTCCCATGGTTCTTAAAATGCGCCTGTTAAAGCAAAACTGGATATTCATGGGTCGGATGGTGCCAAAATTAGTGCTTGCATTTAGGTGGAATCTAAGGCCAAGCTCGTGGGCAATCATTGTCACTAGGCCTCCGATTAGAATAGGTGATTGTGGTTCCTGAGTGAGGCGTAGGAAGGATCTCATCATAAAAGGTACGGCATTCACTGTACGGCCCTGAGAAGCACAGAACATGATAAATAACTCTTCTTTAGATACTGTAGTAATGTTTTCTTCTTTTCCGAAAAGGGTGTGAGCTAGGATCTTATGAAAGTATCTGAAAGCTGGGTTATGAATCTCACCATTGTACATGCCATTTGGGTCAGGGTAATAGTCGCCTGTGATTCTACCCCAGAACTAGTGGAGTTCAAAATCAAGATCGTCATCTTCGGCACTGATGAACACATGTGGTCCGCTAGGAAATCCTAGGAGGTTAGCTAATGACATACGACTATGGGTTTGGTCCAATCCAAACATCCTGAAGGTGATCAGCTCTGTGTTTGATCCAAAACTATAGTTGGGTAAGTACCTGAAGGAACTAAGGAATTCGTAGGTGAGGTCCTTATAGGTAGCAAAACGGGTTTTCAAGGAGGTGTTCTCCCAGCCTAATTGATTAAACAGGAATTGGATGCTATCAGTAATTCCTAGTTTCTCCATGGTAGACTTATCATAATACAGTGTTAAGGCTATGTCTCTCTTAGTTAATGCTTCAAATCTTGCCTTTTGAGCTAATCCTCGAAAATGAACCTTTGTGAAGTCGTGTGCGGCCATACTCGCAGGTTAGTCGGAGAAAAACAGGAGGAAGGTTTGAAGGCTTTTAAAATCCTAAAAAGTTTAAAACAGAAATTTTAAGTCAGAATTTTGAAACAAAAGGTTGTAAAAAAAAACAAAGTTTATATAAAAGAGAAAAATAAAATAAAATAAAATAAAGTAAAAATAGTAGCAATTTTAAGTTTAGAATTTTTGTTAAAATTTCAAAGTAAGATTTCAAATAAAAACGAGAATGAAATACAGTAAAGAGGGAAATACGGGAAAATTGGGTTGCCTCCCATTAAGCGTTGTTTTTAACGTCTAAATCCTGACGATAGCTTGGTGACAAGATATTCGGGTGTTTGAGCAGGAAGCTCGAGCAATGTTATACTGCTGACTTGAGGGCTGTTTTCGTTCTTATTATAATGTTTTAGACGTTGCCCGTTTACGATAAACGGTGCATTCATCTTATCGGTAATTTCAACAGCTCCACTTTGAAGTACTTTAGTCACTTCAAAAGGTCCAGACCACCTAGATTTTAGTTTACCTGGGAAGAGTTTTAATCTTGAATTAAATAGAAGTACGATGTCTCCCACACTGAAATGTTTCTTGACTGAACGTTTATCATGCCATCTCTTAGTTCGTTCTTTGTAGATACGGGCATTTTCGTAAGCGTCCAATCTAAGTTCTTCTAATTCGTGTAAGTTCAAGATTCGTTTCTCTCCTGCCTCAGTGTAGTTGAAATTAAGTGTCTTAATTGTCCAGAAGGCTTTATGCTCTAATTCTACAGGGAGATGACAGGATTTACCGTAAACTAATTTGTAGGGTGTAGTACCTATTGGTGTCTTAAAAGCTGTCCTATAAGCCCATAAAGCTTCATTTAGCTTTGATGACTAATCTTTCCTTGAGGTAGCGACAGTCTTTTCCAATATTTGTTTTATTTCCCTGTTCGAGACCTCTACTTGTCCGCTAGTTTGCGGATGATAAGGTGTAGCTACTCGGTGTCGGACTCCATATTTAGAAAGCAGTTTGTCAAAGATTCGCGATATGAAGTATGATCCGTCGTCACTAATGACGAGTCTAGGCACACCGAATCTAGGAAAGATTGTGTTTTTGAAGAGTTTGATTACTACTCGTGCGTCATTTGTTGGAGCGGCAATAGCTTCTATCCATTTAGACACATAGTCTACAGCGACGAGTATGTAGTTATTACCAAAAGAAGATGGGAAGGGTCCCATGAAATCTATTCCCCATACGTCAAAGATTTCTACCTCTAAGATTCCTTTCTGAGGCATTTCATCGTGTCGTGAGATGTTGCCCGTTCGTTGGCATCGATCACATTTTAGCACAGTGATGTGAACGTCTTTCCAGAGGTTAGGCCAGAATAGGCCGGCTTGGAGAATCTTAGCGCACGTCTTGGATGTACTGGCATGACCACCATATGGCGCTGAATGGCATTGGGAAATGATATTTTCTATTTCTTCCTCTGGGACACAGCGAAGGTATATGTTGTCGGCCCCTCTCTTGAAGAGTAGAGGTTCGTCCCAATAATAGTGTTTCAGATCGTGGAAGAATTTCTTCTTTTGCTGATAAGTGAGATCCGGTGGAAGCACGCCTGCAGCTAGGTAATTAACGATGTCAGCATACCAAGGTAGAGTGACTTGGGCATAGACGGCTTCTACAGCTTTTTCGAGTTCTGGATCTTCCGAGATTAAGTTAGGCATGTCACTTTCTAATTTGGCTATCAGATGTTCGTATGGAAAATCGTCATATATCGGTACTGGTTCATGTTTGATGCCTTCTATTCGGGATAAGTGATCTGCAACAACATTCTCGGTTCCTTTCTTATCTTTGATTTCTAAGTCAAACTCTTTTAATAATAGGATCCATCTCAATAATCTTGGTTTGGCATCCTTTTTGCTTATTAGGTACCTAATGGCAGTGTGGTCTGTGTATATGATAATTTTTGCTCCTACTAAGTAAGAACAGAATTTGTCAAGCGCAAATGTAACTGCTAGAAGTTCCTTTTCTGTTGTAGCGTAGTTCATTTGGGCAGGATCTAAGGTTCTACTGGCATAATAGATGGCATGAAGCTTCTTGTCCTTCCTTTGTCCTATAACTGCGCCTATAGCATAATCACTCGCATCACACATGATTTCGAACGGTAGTCGCCAATCGGGTGGTTGCATAATTGGTGCGGTGATAAGGGCTGATTTTAATGTTTCGAATGCTTTTAGATAGTCGTCGTCAAAGACGAACTCAGCATCTTTCATCAACAGGCCGGTTAAAGGTTTGTGATTTTTGAAAAATCTTTTATAAATCTGCGGTAGAAACCGGCATGTCCTAGAAAACTCGGTATTTCTCGTATGAATTTTGGAGGTTCGAGGTCTTTTATAATTTCTATTTTAGCTTTGTCGACCTCAATTCCTTTATTTGATATGACATGTCCTAGAACTATTCCTTGTCGGACCATAAAATGGCATTTTTCCCAATTTAGGACGAGGTTCACTTTTACACAACGTTCTAATACCATTTCTAAGTTTTGTAGGCATCCTTCGAAACTTTGTCCACATACTGAGAAATCATCCATAAATACTTCCATGATGTCGTCTATGAAATCTGCGAAGATTGCCATCATGCATCTTTGGAAGGTTGCTGGAGCATTACAAAAGTACCATAAGGACATGTGAATGTAGTCTTTTCTTGGTCATCAGGATGAATGGGAATTTGGAAAAATCCTGAATAGCCATCTAGATAGCAGAAATATGAATGTTTGGCTAATCTTTCCAACATTTGGTCTATGAAGGGTAAGGGGAAGTGATCTTTTCCTGTGGCTTTGTTAAACTTTCTATAATCAATGCACATTCTGCTTCCAGTCACGACTCTTTTTGTTATTGATTCGCCTTTTTCGTTCTTAACTACTGTGACTCCTCCTTTCTTAGGTACGACATGAACTGGGCTAACCCATTCACTATCGGAGATTAGATAGATAATTCCTGCATCTAGCAATTTCTTTACTTCATCTCTGACTACAGTGCTTAGGATGGGGTTCAGTCTCCTCTGATGCTCTCTAGAGGTTTTACAGTCTTCCTCTATTGCAATTCGATGCATACAGATCGAAGGGCTTATACCTTTTAGATCGCTTATGTTATAGCCTAACGCGGTGGGGTACTTCTTTAGGACTTCTAATAGCTTTGCGGTTTCTAGTTGTCCTAAGTCGGCGTTGACTATCACTGGTCTTTTTAGTTCATCGTCTAGGAATTCATATCTAAGGTTTTTGGGTAGTGTTTTAAGTTCTAAAGATGAGTTCTTCGGACCTGGCATATGGTTTGGGGTTAGTGCTAAGCTTTCGCTTAGGCTGTCGTCTTTATACAGTTTACGCCAATCATCGTCTTCAGAAATATCGGGTATTTGAATCTTTATTATTTCTGAATACGTGGTCTCTTCATTTTCAAGTTCTCTTATGCATTCGTCAATTACATCTACTAAATAGCAGGTATCGTCTATGGCTGGTGCTTGTAAGAACTTGGTGAGAATGAACTCTATCTTTTCTTCTCCTATTTTGAATGTTAGCCTTCCTTTCTTCACGTCTATAATAGCTCCGGCCGTAGCTAGGAACGGTCTTCCTAGGATAATTGGGGTAACAGAGTCCTCTTTGATGTCCATGATTATGAAGTCGGTTGGGATGTAGAATTGTCCTATGCGTACTGGAACGTTTTCCAGTATTCCGACGGGGTATTTTACTGATCGGTCAGCCAATTGTACGGACATTTTGGTTGGTCTTAGGTCTCCCATATTCAGCTTTTTGCATATAGATAAAGGCATAACACTGATATTGGCTCCTAAATCGCATAGAGCTTTGTCTATTACGAACTTTCCTATGACGCAGGGTATGGAGAAACTACCTGGGTCTTTTAATTTAGGAGGCATGCGGTTTTGAATAATAGCGCTACACTCTGCAGTAAGTGTAATTGTTTCGTTATCCTCGATCTTTCTCTTATTTGACAGGATTTCTTTGAGAAATTTAGCGTATGACGACATTTGAGTTATCGCTTCTGTAAAAGGAATAGTGATATTCAACTGCTTAAGGAGCTCTACAAATTTCTTAAATTGTCCTGAAGTTTTGGAGTTTATTAATCTTTGAGGATAAGGGATAGGTGGTTTATATGGCGCTGGAGGTGCTTGCGTTTTTTCACTTGCGGTATCCTCCTTCTCGTTGTCTTCCTTCTTCTCTAACTCGGATTCCTTTTCTGCTTGTTCAGTTGGTTTTTGTTGCATGACTGAGTTTTTGGTTCTCGGATCGATCGGTTCGTCCAATTCTTTTCCGCTTCTTAATATGACAGCATTTGCTTGTCCTTTCGGGTTTTGTTCGGGTTGTCCAGGAAATGTGCCAGCGGGTGCGGCAGCAGAGGCTTGTTGTTGAGCCACTTGTGATATCTGTGTTTCTAACATTTTGTTGTGGGTGGCTAAAGCGTCTACTTTTCCGGTCAGCTGTTTAATTTGCTCGCTAGTGTGTATGTTTTGATTCAGGAATTCTTTGTTTGTTTGAGCTTGAGTAGCTATGAATTTTTCCATCATCAACTCGAGGTTTGATTTCCTAGGTGCATTCTGAGCAGCAGTTGGTTTCTGATATCCTGGCGGAGCAGCAGGCATCTGCAATGCATTATCGCTTTTGTAAGAAAAGTTTGGATGATTTCGCCAACCTGGGTTGTAGGTATTTGCGTAAGGATTTCCTTGAGGATAATTTACTTGGTCTGGTGGGATTCCGGCCAGCAATGGGCATTCGGGCGCATTATGAGTGGCGATTTCGCATAACTCGCAGTTTGGAGTTACGGCAGCGACGGTTGCAGTGGAGTTAACGGTCAGATTGTCAATTTTCTGTGCTAGAGCATCTACTTTAGCGTTGAACTTTTCAAGGCTGCTGATCTCGTACATCCCACCTTTCGCTGCGGGTTTCTCTGCTGGAATGCGTTCACCTCCCCATTGGCAGTGGTTCTGAGACATGTTTTCGATTAGTTGATAGGCTTCGTCGTATGGCTTATCCATAAATGCACCGCCCGCGGCGGCGTCTACCGTTAATCTAGTGTTGTATAAAAGCCCATTATAGAAAGTATGGATCGTCACCTAGTCTTCTAGACCGTGGTGAGGACATGTTCTCATCATATATTTGAATCGTTCCCATGCTTCGTAAAGAGATTCAGTATCTTTTTGTCGAAATCCATTGATTTGAGCTCTAAGCATAACAGTTTTGCTTGGCGGAAAATATCTTGCTAAGAAGACGTTCTTCAATTGTTCCCACGTCGTAACAGAGTTGGATGGTAAGGATTGCAACCATGTCCACGCTCTATCTCTAAGAGAGAAAGGGAAAAGACGAAGTCTTATTGCGTCTGGAGTTACTCCATTTGCTTTCACTGTGTCTGCGTATTGTACAAACTTCGTTAAATGTTCGTTTGGATCCTCAGTTGCATTTCCTGAGAATTGGTTTTGTTGTATAGCTGACAGCAATGACGGTTTCAGCTCAAAATCGTTTCGAGTAATAGCTGGGGCAGCAATGCTACTTCTAGGCTCCATCTGAGAGGGTGTAGCGTATGCCTTCAGCGGTTTGTTTTGAGGTCCTTCTTCCATCTTTGGTTCTTCTTCAGATTTGGGAATGTGAGTGAGAGGATCGGGAATGTTATGTTTTTGTTGGTACTCAATGATGCGACTTCTTAAATGTAACAAGCGCTCTAGTTCTGCGACTGAAGGTTTTAAGATATCGCCTTGTGGGCGATTACTTGGCATACAATCGACAGAACCAGTAAAGGGAAAATAAAAATATTTAACCTAGTCTATACGGTGTAACAGAAGTTTACACTATTGACTAAACGGGTCCCCGGCAACGGCGCCAAAAACTTGATCGCGACTTTCTATGTCTAATACAACTTAACTGCAAGTGCACAGTCTATCGCGTAGTAATAAAAGATATCGATCCCACAAGGACTCGTAATCAAACTAGTGTTCTCGGGAGTTACTATGTTTAGCTAGGTAGATAATGTTTAAGGGAATAATTTCTATCACTAAAGGGAACTAAAAACGTTACTTGAATTATAATTACGCGAATCGATATGCAATAATTATGTTCTTCGGGGATTTGACAAGTTACCGGTATATAAAATATTTTTCAGAATTTATTTAAGAAGAAAATAGTGATCTAAAGACTTTCGTCTCACGATGGTTGTTGACGCTAGTCGCAACTCTAAGGCGGAACGTATGCTGTCGCTATCCCGTTCGGGGTTAAAATCGCTTTTTGGAAATCTCTAAGTTCTAATCTATTTTAAAGTGCTTTCGCTGTTATTAAAAAAAATGCCTAGTGTTTACTATCTGGTCTTAGCCGCAGCTGTCGCTTGTTGGTTCGTACCTTAATTAATTTCCCACTGTCATGGCAAAACTACTTTTAAATAAGTTCTCGCTGTCGCGGCGAACGTTTATTCAGGAAATAAGTTTAAACACTCAGGCCATAAATAACTTTTGAAAAAGAAAGTTTTTAACCGGTTATTATCAAATCCCGTCTGAATTGTTATTACATATTGATTACTCTGGTTTAGCTAGACATGGATTTGGAATAAGTAAAACATAAATAAAAGCAGAAATTTAGAACATTCATATTACTGGGAATTAAAGTTACAATTAACAAAATAATAAAAACCTGTAACGTATCCAATTGGCTTTTGGCCAAATCCCAACGATGTCGGCAGGATTGTGTCTTCAAACCAATAGAGTGCACAAATGAATATTGTAGAAATGGAATACAAGAATAAGGAAAGGAAACAAAAACAACAAGAATGAAACTAAATTTGCTCTGGAAAATAATTTGGGCAGCACTTCGTTATCTGAATGCGGCTCCCTTTCTCAACTCCCCTCCATCCCCTTTTATAGAGGTAAAATGCTAACGGTTGTAATTTGAAGAAGGTGGACTTGGAGTCAGAAAAATTAGGGAGTAGCGGTCCATTATTTGGGACTTGGAACTGGTATTTGCACGTTTAATTGAAGCTTTGCGTTTTTGCCTGCATGACGGTCGTCATGGTGTGTGACGGTCGTCACCCGTGTGACGGTCGTCATGGAGGTGTGACGGTCGTCACAACAGCAAAATGCGCATTCTATATTTTTCATGTTGTTTTCATCTGGTTTTCGTCCATATTTCATCTGTAATTGCTTCTTTTCTTCATATTGCTTTGTTTGGACATGATCTTCAAATACCTGCAAAATATCAGACAAATAACATGGAAAAAACCCGAAATCGGATTGAAACCAGTCAAACATTAGTTTGAATTATGCGTCAATATATATATATATATATATATATATATATATATATATATATATATATATATATATATATATATATATATATATATATATATATATATATATATATATATATATATATATATATATATATATATATATATATATATATATATATATATATATATATATATATATATATATATATATATATATATATATATATATATATATACACGATTCGCGTTATCAATCAATGTCCTAACACTGATGTCGAAAGAGCTTATATGAATAGAATTCCATATGCTAATATAGTGGGTTCTTTGATGTATGTTAAGGTTTGTACTAGACCCGACATAACATATGCAGTAAGTCTTGTAAGAAGGTACACGGCGAGTCTTGGAAAGGCTCACTAGCAAGCATTGAAGTGGATTCTAAGGTACATAAATGAGTCTCTGAATAGAGTCTTAATTTATGGTGGAGCCTTGGGTGAAGATAGTAAAGCAAAAATCGAAGGATATGTCGACTTTGATTATGCAGGTTGTATGGATTTTAGAAAATTTATTTCTGGATATGTGTTCACTATGTTTGGGACATCAATTAGTTAGAAAGCTACACTTTAGAAGTCCGTTGCCTTATCAACCACTAAAGCATAATATATCTCCTTAACTGAAGCTATGAAGGAAGCATTGTGGCTTGAAAATTTTGCAAAGGAGCTGAAACTTCAAGGTCAAGTTATCACTATTAAATGTGATAGTCGAAGTACAATACACATGTCAAAGAATTCAGCCTATCATGAGCGAACTAAGGACATTGATGTGAGGTTGTATTTTCTCAAAGGGGTAATCGAGCATGGAGAAGTCCAATTGCTGATGGTTTGACAGATCATAATGTTACTGATATGATCACCAAGATGTTGCCCAATTGCAAGTTTTTCCACTGTATGCAGTTGATAAAGTTGTATGAAGAAAGCTAGTTTCTTGATGTTATAAAGTTAGATCCAAGGTGGAGATTTATGAGATATTAGATCAAACTCTAATATGGTCAAAGTCTGTTCGCTAGTAATGCGTGTTGTAGTCGAAGTTTGTTCTAACATGCATTACTCAATATTTCTAGGTTTGTTAGCATATTGAATTGGGCCTTGCTTGTAAGTTCAATTATTTAAGTTAGCTTGTACCCTAAGTTAGCTTGTAATGAGTAATTGTTAAAAAGCCCAATAGGTTAGTGTGCTAATTTTCTTATAAATAGCATGCTAGTCTCTCATCTTGGTATAAGGAAAAATAGAAAGATAAAATCCTAATTTCAAGAGAGAGAGAGAGATTATTTTGTTATTCTTGTATACTTGTAATCTTGTTTCTAAATAAAGGAAAGAATAAAAGTTTATAACCAATCCTTATTGTTCCTTATTGTTTTCCCTTGTTTTCTTTGTTAATCCTAACCCTTGTGTGTTTCTTGATAAAAAGGAAACCGTTTATATTTTGTTTCAAGACATGCGATTCACAACAAAATATGAAGCAAATTTGCTAACATCATGCCAAAAAAAGAGGAGCACATTATGCAACGGAAAAATATCAAATAAAGAAGAAAAAAAGAAACGACTTGATCGGTATATGATATTGAAAGGGAAAAAAATAATCAAAATGAAAAGCTGCAAATGAACAATAAATGATATTTAAAGCTTCTATCAGCTAAATACAACTCAAGCTGCAAATTTATCAAGAAACATAGAACTTCAATCACACAACAGTTTAATTGACATCCCTGACATAAAAAACATATTTTACAAAAAAATGGCCGTGTTTTTTTTGTTGCCAGTATCATGTGCTTGACATAGAAATAAACAACTTGTCAACCAAAATACTCAATTATAAAGTATAATAAATTGGCTATTTTAAGAGTAGTTAAGTCAGAATGCAATATCGGCTTTTGGGGTCCACTTGCGATGCAATATTAAAATTATAGATGTATATCAGCATCACGTTTCTGCTCTAAGTAGGGCTGGAAATGAGTCGATTCGAGTCGAACTCACCTCAGCTCGGCTCGACTTGTTAAGAATTGGTTCAGCTTAAAACTCGATTCGAGTTCGACACAAACTTTTTTTTAAGCTCAAACTCGACTCGTTATAAGTTCACGGACAGTTCGGTTCAACACGTTAGGTTCATCTCATTAGGTTCAACTCACATGGTTCACGAAATTAAAACTTATTTTTTAAAATCTATTTTTTTTAGTATATTTGACATTTTAAAATAATATCTTTTTTAAAAATAAAATAAAAGTTATCATATTGAAATTAAATTTATCTTCGAAATTTACTAATTCAAAACCTACAAAACTTTCAAGAGATACATTTGAGAGTCTAATTCAAAAACTACTAAATTGAAGATTAAATTTGTCTAAGGTTTAGAGTAAATATTTAAACCTAATCCTAAAGACAGTATAATTCTTTTCATATGTAATAAAGTTGAATCATGAACCTAACAAGTTGAACTATGTATAGTTCAAGTTCAGCTTATTTAGTTAACAAACTTAATTTTTCACTCATATTCAACTCATTTGGTTCATGAACCTAGTTCAACGATTTAATTGTCGAACCAAATTCCAAACTATTTTCAAGTTGGTTCGGTTCATTGCCAGCCCTAGCTCCAAGTATTATATTTTCACATATGTTTCTGAAACAGTAAGAAAGGTAAATAACAAAATACACTATCACGAGAAATAAGTAACTCCTTTTTCTCTTGTTCAAAACACTTTTTAGTTATAAAAAATAAAAACAAGTCATTGTCTAGATGCTTCATCGCTATATCTAAAATTTGAATAAAGAATTCCTTTCTTGACATTTCCAGCTTCAAGTTAGATTCAACAAATTCAATTTTAAACTCTGTTGGAAATTAACATTCTCTAGCATAAGAAACTAGCAGAACGACCATAATCATCAGAATATGACACGGGGTCCACAATGTTGAGTTTTAATCCATAACTATCATGTGTACAAGTTAGTTAGTAGTTTGTTATAAATTGGTTTTTAGTTAGTTACCTTGTGTATGGATGAATTTCTTAGCAAGCTATTGTGTAACACATAAAAATAATACCTTGTGTATGGATGAATTCTTTTGCTTCTGAATCACCTAAAAGAGCTAGTGTAGCACTGCAGGTGGTTCACTATGATATATGTGGTCCTTTTGAAGTATCTTCATTAGGGGGAAGAAAGTACTTCATCACATTTGTTGATGAATATACAAGAATGATATGGCTGTATACAATCAAGCTTAAGAGTGAGGCTTTAGATGTATTCAAAAAATTCAAAATCTTAATAGAAAAAGAGAGTGATAAATCTATTAAAATCTTGAGAACTGATGGTGGAGTAGAATACACCTCAAAAGAATTTGAAGCCTTTTGTGTCAATCAAGGCATTATGCATGAGGTAACATCTCCCCAGAGACCTCAGCATAATATACTTGGTGAGAGAAGGAAAAGAACTCTATTGAATATGGCAAGAAGCATGATGAAGCAGAAAAACATACCACACAAGTTTTGGGGTGAATAAGTCACTACAGCTGCTCATTCTGAATAAATGTCCTACAGAGAAGCTAAATTTTAAGGTACTAGAGAAATCTTGGCGTAGAAGAAATCCTAGTGTGAAGCATTTAAGGGTTTTTGGCTCTTTGTGCTACAAACATGTATCGGATGTTAGAAGAAGCAAGCTTGAAGATAAGAGTGAGATTATGATACTTATAGGATATCATCCAACAGGTGCCAATAAGTTATATAATCCTCTAACTCAAAAGGTACATGTCAGTAGAGATGTGATTGTGAATGAGGCTGAGAAGTGGAAATGGGAAGAAAAGCCAGTATACAGTATAGAGAATCAACAAAGTTGCATTTATCTTAATTCAAGTGATAAATCAGATAATAAAGAAGTGAACAATAATTATGCAGATGAACTAGAAGAAGAGGAAGCATTTGTGAGACCTTAAAGAATCAAGCAAGCTCCAAAAAGGTTGAATGATTGTGAAGTAATTCCTAATAATGTAGGAAATGGTTAAGGTGATATCATTCACTTTGCATTATTGGCATATGTTGAACCTCTCAATTACAAAGAAGAACATGAGATAGACGTATAAAGGAAAGCTGTGATGGAAGAGCTCCATTCAATTGAGAAGAATCAAACCTTAGAGCTAGTTAACTTGCCAAATGAGAAAAACAAAATAGATGTGAAGTGGGTGTTCAATCTGAAATTAAATCCTGATGGGAAAATTTTAAAATATAAGGCAACGTTGGTGGCTAGAGACTTCTTACAAAAACATGGTGTTCATTACAATGAGGTGTTTTCTCCAGTTGTAACGCTTGAAAGTGTAAGGTTAGTTATGGCTCTAGCTTGCAAGAGAAGGTGGTCACTTTATCATTTAGATGTGAGATCAGCCTTTTTAAATGATCCACTTGAAGAGGTAGTGTTTGTTTCACAGTGATCCGCTATTGCACACAGATCAAAAATGAGTAGTTTAAAAAATGGTAGTTTAGCGACAATGACTCGAGTCGTATCGCAAGGATTCTTGTAGTGATTGACCAATAAAGTAACAGTTTATGGGGGGTTTGAATTTTGGTTAAGAGAAAAGTGATTAAAAATATAAGTGATTATAAGATAAGTTAATCTGCTATTCGTTCTCCCACTTATCATTGATCATACAATTCTCAAGCCCTAACCGAATTTCATTCTCATTCGATTACAATAACAATTAACAAGCGTGATTGCAACTAATATATGATTTATGTTCCTAAATCTGAATTAAGCAAACAGATAACGCAAATACGAATTAAGCAAACGCGGTTACGATTAACAGAACATATATCAATCGAAATTATCCAATCCCATTCTATAAAATATGCAATTGAATTAAGCAAATAATGATAAATGAATAAAGCATTCAGAATTATAGATAGAATTGAAAAGGGAATCAAAATTACTTGAAAATGTATTAACCTCAAAGTTAACGGAGATACGGTTAGAGCAGATCAACCCAAAGAAGTTAGTTCTCCATGAGTTTTACAAGCGTACAATTTTTCTCATGAATAGTGATGATGGACAGTAAAAACGAGGTAGGTGAACAATGTTATGCGGCTGCTGGTAAAAAGAAAAACAAGGGATCCGGTTCATAACCCAACTGGGTCGAAAACATAACCCAGGTCCAAAACATGACCCCAAACTAAAATAAAATTCTAATGTTGTAGCTCTTTCTCTCATCTTTTGGCTTCAACATGAAAGTTGTAGCTCTTTCTCTCAGCTTTCCAACGCATGGTAGAACGCCTCGATCTGATTCCTGTAACTCCAGTTATGAATTTTTTTATTAAAGGCTGCTAATGCTGAAAATAACAAAAGAAAATTAAATAAAGCTGAAAATAAATTGAATTGTAAAAACATCATAAAATAGGAAATTAAACAAACTAAACTATAGAAATGCTTAGGTCTAAACATAGAGGAATGTTCATCAAAATACACTGATCAAATTCCCTCACACTTGAACCTTTGCACCCTGAGCAAAGTATTATCAAAACTTATGAAACACAAAAACATTTAGATACTCATTCTAGGCTGTGAACTCTTCTTCGGTCAAGATTTCATTGATAGGTACTAATTTTTCACACTAAGGATATTGTAAGAGCAAGAATCTGCAATTGTGCGGTCATAAGGCTCCCTCCTATACAAACCAATCCAAATCATGTCATTATGCCTAAGTCTAACTTACTCATCCTCCTTTTTGCTTTCTTTCATTCTAGTGCAATCACATTAAGCCCTTTATCCACTCACACCCATGGTAAATAAGCTTGTTAGCGACTATGATCCATATATTTTCAACAATTCAAAATTAGACACTTTTTGTCTTTTTTTCTTTTTCTCTTTTTTTTAAGGTTTCACAACCGTTAGCCTAAGTGACCGGGTGAGGGTCACCTAACTTAAAAGGCGGATTCCCATTTTTACTTCTTATTAAGCACGGGATCATCCACTTATTTGCATCAGCTTAATTACTTAGCTTGTGATTTCTAGATGATGCTGACTACTGAATAAACTACTTAAGAGCTATTAAAGGACGAGAACTCAAGACTATGCCATAACAAGTATTTAAATCGATTTTCATATTCGAGAGACTTAAAGTGTTAAAATGATACTGATCTTGTGAATTGTTCCCAAGTCCCCACAATCTAACCTCAAATTGGTCTATAGTCTAAAAATTTCAAAAAATGCATTGTGTTTTCTAAGTAAACAATTTTTTTTAAAGAAAACATAACAAAATAAAGAAAATTGAAAGAAATAAAACAAAGTAAATGGTTCCCTCCCCCAAACTTAAAGCATACATTGTCCTTAATGAAAGAACATAAATATAAAATAAGAGTGAGAGAAAGGAAGGAACACACCCGAGGAGTCAAGGTGGATAAGTGATCACATAGGCATCCTTTCTCAAAGAGAGATTTCCTGCAGTCTCCTCTTCCAAAGTGGGGATCTCATATAGTAGCTTTGGGTAGCATTCATTAAACTTAAAATTATTATTAGTGCATTTGCCTTTTATTCCAGGATCAAAGAAGAATCTTCGATAAGCAAAAGTGTTGCATTGACACGTGAGTATGATCTCTTTTTCCATAACATCAAGAATTAAAGGATTAAGCCTCCTTTGGGGCTGCCTCACTACCTTAGCTCCTTCTTCAAGCAGAATCTGATGCATGCACCTGGAAGGGCTAATACCGGGAATGTCCGCCAAGGTCCATCCTATTGTCTTTTTGCGCCTCTTTAAAACCTGCAAAAGCCTGCTTTCTTGATCGAAATCAAGGTTAGCTGAAATAATAACAGGAAGCTTATCATTTATGTCTAAGTAGGCATATTTGAGATTTTCTGAGAGAGTTTGAGTTTTAAAGAAGGGGGCTGCTCAATGGATGGGATGGTCGGGGCAGCAGGGGCGTCTAGAGCCTCAACCGCACAAACCACTTCATCGATAACCTTATCCACCTGCAAAATATCAGTCTGCATTGCAGCATTTATCTCGGCACAAGTAGAGCAAACATTAGTGTTAGTGCACACATCACAAGAGAAAGTATCATCATAGTCTAGTAAAGATAGAAAATCAGATAAAAACTCGAGAAGTGTATCGTCTATTAAGTCAGAAAGTAACTCAATCTGAAATACTGAATGCTCTTCCATGGGATGTCTCATTGCATCAAAATCAAAGAAGGAAGATGGTTAAAATAAAATTTAAAAAATCTAAAAACACAAAATTTAACTTAATTAGGTCAAATGAGAATTTTGGAAATTTTTTTGGATTTTTTCGAGACTATGAAAAGAGTAAAAAATTAATTAAAAATAGAAAAAAGAGGAATTTGGCGATTCAAGGGGTCAACTCCCTTAACTCTTTTAGAGTAAGAGACTTTTGATCGCACAATATTTTTGCTTCAAGTGCATGAAACAGATCTCAAAAAGGGGGCGATTTGCCCAAAACCAGGTTTTTTTAATACTAGGTCCGACAAGAAACGGGCGAAACAGGACGGTCGGACACGAAAACGAAAAAAATACACAAAAATGTAGAAAATTAAAACAAACAAAACCTAAAACTAGACTATTGGCCAAATCGACAAGAATCCCCGGCAACGGCGCCAATTTGATCCGCTGTCGCGCACAGATAAAAAACGAGTAGTTTGAAAAACGGTAGTTTAGCGACAATGACTCGAGTCGTCTCACAAGGATTCTTGTAGTGATTGACCAATAAAGTAACAGTTTATGGGGGGTTTGGATTTTGGTTAAGAGAAAAGTGATTAAAAATATAAGTGATTATAAGATAAGTTAATATGTTGTTCGTTCTCCCACTTATCATTGATCATACAATTCTCAAGCCCTAAATGGATTTCATTCTCATTCGATTACAGTAACAATTAACAAGCGTGATTGCAACTAATTTATGATTTATGTTCCTAAATCTGAATTAAGCAAACAGATAACGCAAACACGAATTAAGCAAACGCGGTTACGATTAACAAAACATATATGAATCGAATTAATCCAATCCCATTCTATAAAATATGCAATTGAATTAAGAAAACAATGACAAATAAATAAAGCATTCAGAATTATGGATAAAATTGAAAAGGGAATCAAAATTACTTGAAAATTGTATTAGCCTCAAAGTTAACGGAGATACGGTTACAACAGATCAACCCGAAGAAGTTAGTTCTCCATGAGTTTTACAAGCGTACAATTTTTCTCGTGAATAGTGATGATGAACAGTAAAAATGAGGTAGGTGAACAATATTATGCGACTTCTGGTAAAAATAAAAACAATGAATTCGGTTCATAACCCAACTGGGTCGAAAACATAACCCAGACCCAAAACATGACCCAAACTAAAATAAATTTCTAATGCTGTAACTTCAACGAATTATTCAACTATGCTACAGTCCGAATCAGCTTCTGGCTTCAACATGAAAGTTGTAGCTCTTTCTCTCAGCTTTCCAACGCATGGTAGAACGCCTCGATCCAATTCCTGTAACTCTAGTTATGAATTTTTTTATTAAAAGCTGCTAATGCTGAAAATAACGAACGAAAATTAAATAAAGCTGAAAATAAATTGAATTGTAAAAACATCATAAAATAGGAAATTAAACAAACTAAACTATACAAATGCCTAGGTCTAAACATAGAGGAAAGTGCATCAAAATGCACTGATCACACAACCTCCTGGTTTTAAACTGCAAGGTAAGGAGAACATGGTGTATAGACTCCATAAGCCTTTGTATGGGTTGAAGCAAGCCCCTAGAGTCTGGAACAAGAAGATTGATCCGTTTCTGACACAAATAGGTTTCAAAAAGTGCTTGGCAGAGTTTGGTGTGTATGTGTAAAGTTCAAGTGGAGAAGAGACCATGATAATCTTCCTATATGTGTATGATTTTCTCATTACAGGAAGCATGACAACAGAGATTGAAAAGTGAAAAACAAGTTGAGATCTGAATTTAAAATGACTGATCTAGGGGAAATCTCATTCTTCTTAGGAATGGTGTTTCTGACGGTGAAGAATGAAACAGTTATGCACTAGCAGAAGTATGTAGGTGAACTTCTTGAGAAATTTGAAATGAATAGTTGCAATTCAATTTCAAATCCATCAGAGACAAACTCAAAAGTGGATGAGTGCAGTGAGGAAGAAATATTTGATCCAACTTTGTTTAGACAAATGGTTGGTTCATTGAGATACCTGTACAACTGCATGCCTAACATTTGCTACTCAGTCAGTGTGATTGGAAAATTCATGCATGATCTAATCAAGACTCACTTGATAACTTCTAAAAGGATACTTAGGTATATAAAAGTCACAAAGGAGTTTGGTATGCTATTCCCAAATGGAAGCAGAGGTGAAAGAAGTGAAATCATTGGATACTTAGATAGTGATTGGTGTGGAGATATCACATGTAGAAGAAGTATATCTGGCTATGTTTTCAAGTTCAATGAAGCAGCTATATCATGGTGTAAAAAGAAGCAACCAGTGATTACACTTTTATCTTGTGAGGCAGAATATATTGCATGAACATTTGCAACATGTCAAGCAATGTGGTTGGACTCAATGATGAAGGAACTGTGGAGTGAAGTGATGAAGCATTTGATACTCATAATTGATAACAAGACATCTATTAGCCTGGCTAAAAATCCAATCTCACATGGCAGAAGTAAACACATCAATACAAGGTTTCATTTCATTTGAGAGCAAGTGAACAATGGAATGATTGAAGTGCAATATTGTCCAACTGAAATGCAGTTGACATATGGTTTTACAAAGGCTCTAAAGCTTGAGAGATTTGAGTTTTTGAGAAAGAAACTTGGTGTTATGAGTGTTCAACAGTTATGAATTAAGGGGGAGTGTTGAGTTTTAATCCATAACAGTCATGTGTACAAGTTAGTCAGTAGTTTGATACAAATTGGTTGTTAGTTAGTTACCTTGTCTATGGATGACTTGCTTAGCAAGCTACTGTGTAACACATATAAATAACATTTTGTAATGTGAAATAGTAATCAATGAGAATCATTTTTATTATCTATCTTCTTCTCCTCCAAGATGTCAAAACATTAGAGCGTTTGTGTGTGATATTTCTTTCATCTTGCAATTATAGTCTTGTTGCGCATTAATTGTATGTTCTAACACACAAAACTAGAATTGATTCCATTTATCACCTTGTTATGTACATCAAGTTCCCTTAATGTCGGAGCATAAGAAATTCCCTCACAACATAACGTAAACCCTCTTGAAAACCTTTCCTCACTGACATCTTGAAGAGGAACTCCCTCACCACCATCTTGGAAACAGGAAAGACCCCTTTGTTATTCTCCATATGCATTAAAACCAGAATCTGAGGAATCAACGCAGAATTACTGACCCTAGGAGAGATAACATGCACCAAAATATTGCTACTAACCTTACTAGCTAACAGACCACAAGCCGAACTCCTATCGGATCTGAGGAGGGATCAAAATTACAGGTAAAATCCTTTAATGCCAAAGGATTGTCCATAACCTCATTCCTATGATCCAAATGATTCAAGGGGTTTGAATCCTAAAAAACCACTACAGCTTTGTTAACATCACTCATCTCGCTCTCCTCCCACTCAGAAATAAAAAATGAACCAATGCCTTTTAGTTCCTTCACAAGAACCCCATCATCATCCATGCCCCAATCCTCAGAACTAGAATCCACAGCTTTATCGTCTTCTAAAGGATTAGAATCCTCCTTAAGCTTCATAACTATCCTTATAGGTCCTTGATAATCCTCAACCAACTTGATGCTAAACATCTGATATTTTATCTTAACACTAAGAAATTCATTAATAAACATCAAACATCTAGTTCTTATCATAAACCTCGCTACGTCCATACACTTCTTTTTACAAGTAGAGTCGTCTGAACAAACATACTTACCCATAATGGAAGATAAGCATTTGAAGAACTCTGTCACCCACGCCTGACACGAAACTCCATAACCTCTCACCCAAATAAGTCTTTTAGTATCCACATTAGATTCATTCCACTTTCGTATTTCAAAAAACTATTGACCCCACCAGTCACGAGTTCCAGTGATCAAACCAGCAATATCACTGTTATTGCTACCTTTTGGTGACTTTAAACCATTTAATAGATTAATAAGAAATTAAAATGTAATATTTGTTTAAATAAAAGAATTGTCTTAGAAAGAGATAGACAGAAAGGTATCAAAAAAATCAAAATTCAAAGTTCTAATTTAGCAAATCCTTTCTCGCAATGGAGACTGTGTCATATTGACTTCCTAAAGGTATGCGATTCCATTCTCAAGTTGTTTTCAAGCCACCTACTATATACTTCTCAATCTCCATATATATAAGTTATAAGTTCCAACAAAATAAACCAACGTATTTGTTTGCAGGATTTATTTGGTAGTCTGACAGCACACTTATAACATCTAAAAATATATTGATGATAAGAAGTAAAACATTTTGAAATTGTTAGAAAAGTTAAAAAAAAATATAAAAGTAGTGATAATGTTAATGGAAGAAGCTAGAGCCTCAGGGACGATCCGACATATGGTGGCCAGTGGTGGCTGTATAGAGGCCAGAAGTTAGTAGGCGTCAGAGGCCGACAATGTTGGGATCCGCAGTGGTGGCAGTCAGAAGGTCATTGGAGGTGGTGTTATACTAGAGATGACATGGGTATGAAACGTAGTTCAGATCATTTAGCATCAGGTTTGGTCAGTCAGTTCAAGTGTATCGAACTTGGTTGTTTTGGTTCATAAATTTGTTTGTTAATGGATTGTGATTTTGGTCCATGAAGAATATGTTGGATTTAAGTAGTTATAAATATGCATCACTATCATTCTTTTCTTGAAAATCTTCAAAACATCAGAGCTGAAAACAGAAAGAAAGGTTTGAAATAATATTGGAAAACTTAGAGATACAATATTAGAAATTCCTTGGAGTTTTTAAAAACTGGGAAATCCTCTCGCATGTGTTGTACACAACGGGATTCACGCTTGTTGTCTAATTAATGGGTGAGTTATCTAAAGCCTACTACTAAAAGAAAACAGGTAAGGAAAAAGAAAAAGGAGACTCGATAGGACATCGCCGCCCTATCCCTACGTATCCCTCTTGAAATGGGAAAGTCAGAGTCAATGTAGTTTGGAAGAATACAGGTAATGGAGGGAAGGTTACTTGTCAAGACATCACCATCTTGTGCCTATGTATCCTCATCTAGTATGAGAAATTAGAGCAGCCGTAGTTCGGCTAACGAATTGTTAAGTGTATTTTATGAGTGACATTAAGTTTGCATTCCAATAGTTAGGGTCGATGCCTGTTTGCGATAGAACGGAAAATAGCGTACTCTTTTTTGAAAATGAATTTGAAAAACAATCCCGAAGAATAAAAAATGTTTGCAGTTTGTTTGTGAGTTATAGAGAAGTGAATTGACTGGATTTGAGATTCACATTGCACTAAAGTCTATGATATAGGAGTGAATGCGTCACATATCGCCCCCAGACGAGACATGTTGCGGTGAGAATAAGATATCAAACTATTGATTAACTTGAACCACAAATCTTTAAATATTCACCATCGAGCTATGATTTATCCAAAGGAAAGGGTAAAGATCTAAGAAAACCCTAAGTGTGCTACATAACAACGAAGCTAAGAGATTGTGGGGTTCATGGGTTGGTTATACTAAGGGAACATATTAGCACACTAAGTATCTGTAGTACTCTACAGGAGCCTCTTGTTTGGTATTTGTGTTTTTGCTAATGTTTGTTTGCTAATGGTTATGTGCTAAGGTAAAGGTGCTAAAGTTAAAGACCTATGGGTATGTACACTAAGTATGCTCGCCAAGACGTTGCATCTTGTACCTATGTATCCTAGCAAGGATGGAATCAGAACAACCGTAGTTCTCTTAACTAGGGTGAAAGAACTCTTGACTATGGTCAAGGTTCCAAGAGGAATAAGTATTCATAACAATGATACTTATAATACCCCAAATTTTACCCTCAGATTAGTCGATGCATGTCAGATGTCATCTCATTTTTACATCAGCTAACTATTAACAAGTTACGTAGTTTGTTTCGTTTTGCAGGAACCACGTCTGGTGCACTTTAGCTGTTAAAGGGCAAAATGGTCATTTTCACATTGGTTATTGACAGTCCTTGAAGTTGAGTCATCCTCAGGGATTTATTGAATAATTAGAGCCTCTGCTTCTGAATATTTTATTTTCTATGGAAACAAACAAAAATTCACGGTATTCGAGATACGGTAATTAATTCGATGGGTCGAGTCTCTGTCACCAGTAGATTTCTGAGACATTTATTTTGTCATATGGGTTGATTGGGTTGAAATTTCCATTTGGTTTGGTTCAAGGCGATGTAAGAATCCATCTCTGCCGAATTTGGTTTCAACAGGAATTTATTTTTCCGTTTCATCTGCCACCCGTCGTTTAAATTTCTCAAAAGAAAAGTAGGGCGGGATTGATTATATCTGTTTAAGTGCAATTTTTTTTGGCTGAGTTGGTTCAGGGCATGGGAGTTATTCATCAGGAATACAAATGGAGTTTTGGCGCGGAATATGCATCTGTTTCTCCGTAAAAGGGATTTCTCTGTTCTTTTCTCTATTTCAGTTCATTCAAGCCCGTTTCTGACTCTAACCATCATGCGCGACTTAATATGGGAAATTTGACTGGATTTGAGTGGTATGACAGTGTTAAGTAGGATGGCATGTTCAGAATGATGAACTGATTCGGATAATTATTTTTGGGGAAGTTAGTACATTGGTGAAGGTTTAATGGATCAACTTTTAATCGGAGGCGCTCATTCATTTAATTGAATTATGTTTAAAAAGTTCACTTAAGAATAATCGGAAAGTAATTTGGATATAAAAATGTATTGAATTTATTCATAATATTTTTATTTAAAAGTTGCAAAGAGGGGTTGAATTTGAAGGAAAAATATTTATTGAATTATTTCATGAATATTTTCTATTACACAGTACAAAGAGAAAAAACTAAATACATTTTCATCCTAAAAAGTCCTAACTTTTTTGTCCTAAGTTCTTCATGCCAACCGACTTTATCCCCGATTTTTCTTCATACCTGCACGAGATAGACACAAAACAGAATATCAAAGTTAGAAAAAGTGATTTTTTGATTGGTTGACACCCTCAGAACAATGTCATCATCGGGTGTCAGGAGGGCACGAAAAATGCCGCAACCTACTCCCACTTTAATCCTCGACCTCGGCTACCAACCGGTAGTAGCCATTCTTTTCGGGACAGCTTAGAAGAAGAGGAAAAGAAGTTCGGGGCCAAAAATGATTTTTGCCGAAAAAGTGTTTTGAAGCCAAACGAATTACCAACATGAATCCAAAATTCATATCCATCTATCAAGTAAATAAAACGGATATCCGAATCCACATCAGAAGGATCCAAATCGCCACCTAAAAAATCAAATCGAATCCATATCAGAAAATATCCGTGGATATCCAGCCAGGCAAATCAGTCTGGATTCAGACCAGAAAATCCGAAAACCAGTTCTGACCAGAAAAATTAGGAAAAACAGTTCAAATCCGTTCAACACTTCAACCGTAAACCACAACGGTAACAAGCCAATAGACAATCAATGGACCAGCCAAGAACAAATCGAAAGCCCAGTCAAACTCCTTAAACAAAATCGCAAATGAAGCTCCTACAAAATCGAAAATCAAAACTGTAACAGTATAACAATCCAAGCCCACAATCAAATCACAAAAACCATATAAATTCATCATAAACGTTCAGAAGGAAAAAAAACCTAACGGCGGAAGGAAAGGATATAGAACGAACTTACCAAATCCGTGAGTTTTTCATCACTATCAGCCGTAAACCACACTCACCAGGCGAGCGAAACAACAACGTCGTGAACCTCAAACGGACCTGGTTCATCAAGAACCATCAATCAAAACCGTCAACCACCGTGACTGCTTTCATCATTCATCACAGGTGGCGGGTAATCAACGGCTTAAGCCTCAGTTTCCATCATCGATCGGACAACGTGAAAGAATCATCCAACGGACCAAGATCCTCACGAAGCCGCTTCGAACTCCAACAGGGTGAGCAACCTTTAAACATGATGTTTCATTTTTTTTTTGTAGATATTATGAGTAGATGAAGAAGTCATGCAATTAAGAAGAAGAGGTAAGCGAAATGTCTCAGCAACCCATGGATGGAGAAGGAGCATGCACGATGGAGAGGCGAAGAAGACTAAACTTCTTCAGAACATGAAAATGAAGTCGCCACGGAGAATGTGAATAGGGTTATAAAAAACCCTAAAATTTATCTTACTTTTTCTTTTATACTGGACCGTGTGGGTCGGGTCGGGAAGTGGTGACTTGCCCGACCCATTTTCTTTTTACTGCTTTTATCTTTTGTTTTTTTATTTAGCTGTTTGATTTTCTTGTTTTAAAAAAATATAACTCTAAACATTTTATAATAAGACCAAAATATTTTTAATTTTTAAATTAATTTGTTTTAAATAATGAAAACTAAAACCTTCTCTTTTTTAAATATTAAAATTAACATTTTTTTTCTTTTTATGTTAAAGTTAAGTTTTAAAGATTAAAAATTAAAACATTTTAAAAAGGGTTAAAACTAAAGTTTTAGAATATTAAAATTCTTTTAAAGTAAAACTAACGAACTTTTTTAAATATAAACTTCTTCTTTTAAAAAAATTTAAGATTAGAGCTTTTTTTTATTTAAAACTTTCTCTTTTAAAAATTAAAATTAAAACTTTTCTTTTTTAAATTAAGATTATAACTTTCTAAAGATAAAAAGTTAAAACTAAAGTTTTATTTATTTAAAGGGTAAATCCTTTGAAAATTAAGACTAAAGTTTTAACAAAAACAAAATAAAAAAATAACAAAACCATAATAAAAATTCTAAATTGCATTTTTGTCTTTCTTTCAATATTAACTGTTTTATTATTTGTCATGAATTTCTGTCTAACTTTTCACTAATGTTCTTTGTTTTTCTCCTCAGATTATACTTAAATTTCGATTAACATTTATTCAATTTATTTTGTTCTATGGATTTAATTTACGCGAGGCCATGGTCGCGGTTTATTTTATTTTTCTTTTTTTGGGGATTTGTAATTTACGCGAGTGATAGTCGCGACGCTTTCTTTAGTTTCTGCATTTTAATTTCTGCCATATAGTATTTTGCCATGTTTTCATGTTTTACCGTTATTTTCCTTCCAAAGGAATTAGGTCTAGCCGTTTGACCGCCGAGTCAATAACCCTAATTTTTGACCGTTTCAAACCCTAATTAGCTTAGGCGTCCCGCTGTGTACGAAAACGCTCTTTACCCTAGCATTAGGTCAAAGAGTCGCCGTACTCTGTTTTAGGGTTTTCCGTCGTGGAACGTCTAGTCAACCTTAATTTAACCCTAATTTTCATTCAACACTTCAACGTAGAAATAAGATTTTTAAAACTCCACGTAAGCGTGTCCTTAAGATATGTTTACTCCCCTTGAAACCTTGGTCATAGTCAAGAAGTTTCTAACCTCCCTTTCAAGGGGAACTACAATTACTCTGATTCCATTCCCGTCAGGATATGTAGGCACAAGATGCGACGTCTTGTCGAGTAAACTTAGGACTAACCCTTAAGTCTTTTTAGGTCACTCTATCCCTTAGCTCAGTATATATATTTCAAACAGATAATAAAATAAAAAGCATGCAATAAACAGAAGGTTCCTGTAGAGTACTATTGAAGTTTAGGGTGCTAGTACCTTCCTTAGACTTAACCAACCCCTTACCTAGGTCTCTCCCCGTATTGTGTTTACGATGCAAAAATAAGTTTGCCCTCTTTTGACCTTTTCCTTCGGATAAATCAAATAGCGGTTGTGAATTGAATTGTGATTCAAACTAATTAATAGTTTGATATCCTATTTCCACCGCAACAATACTTATATAGAGTTAACGAACTCTCTAAGTCTAAATTAAAAGACTTAACTAGGGATTGACTTTTCACAACAAGTCTAAAAGGTGAGTACCCATAACAATGATACACACATAGAGTTAAAAACTCTAGACCTAAGCTCTAAGTTATAGGACTCCTAACAAGGTATGTTAGGGTTTTTGAATTAACAATGTCAAAAGGATATATATTCTAACCTAAGACTAAATTGAAATTCCTAATGACTCTAACAAGGTTAAGGGGAGGCTAAAAGAGTAATGAGTTATCTATGACATTGAGTCAACATATAGACTTTCCTTTGGACTTAGGAACACAAGGCAACTCATTAGGATGAGATTTAACAAGCCACATCACTTGGGGAAATTTAACAAACTTCAAGCACACACATACGCATATATATATATATATATATATATATATATATATATATATATATATATATATATATATATATATATATATATATATATATATATATATATATATATATATATATATATATATATATATATATATATATATATATATATATATATATATATATATATATATATATATATATATATATATATATAATGAGATTTAACAAGCCACATCACTTGGGGAAATTTAACAAACTTCAAGCACACACATACGCAGATATATATATATATATATATATATATATATATATATATATATATATATATATATATATATATATATATATATATATATATATATATATATATATATATATATATATATATATATATATATATATATATATATATATATATATATATATATATATATATATATATATATATATATATTCATTCAAACATGATGAAGACAAAAAATCATGGTAACAACCAAGAAGAGAAGGGCAAGCATGTGAAAAATCAATCAAATCTTGGATAAAGTCAATAGATAATAAGGTTACAACCAAGCATCCATCCTTAGTATTTAGAATCAAAACCAATGGTTGCAACCAAAAGGTAAACATAGATGTTAGAGCATCTAAAATATCATGAAATAAGGTTCCCACAAGGCCAAATATCATGGATGACAATTTTAAGTACAACCATACATAAGTCAAAACATTACTTATCATGGTGGAGATCAAAACTCAAAATCAAAATGCATAAATCATGAAGATATTTTAAAGCATGGATATTTAACAAAAGTATGTCAAAGGTAACAACCAAAATATCTTCGAATAAGAGTGAGACATGTGTGACAACAACATGTGGGTTGAAGTTAAAACATTCAAAGGATAAGTTGTAGGCATCAAGATCACATCATATGAGTAAAAAAAAATTCTTAGGAACATTATGGATATGAGATGAACATGTTAAACAATTAGGTAACAACCAACATGTAAAAGAGTTCAATCATGGTCTTTGAGTAAGATGAGAAACAATCATAAGAATTGATTCATATAAACATGCATACTAAACATCTTTCAAAGAAAAACAAAAAGTATCTAAGGAAACCTAAGGCATGGTATGAGAGACATATAGTACATGTTCATTCAAATCAATTGATCATAGATGAGAATCACATGTTAAGGGCAAGGTAACAACCAAGGTCTTAAGAGATTCAAACATGTATTCATATAAGGACATTAAATTGAAAAAAGTAATAATAACCATGTAACAACAAGGGTATATAAGTTCATCACATCAAATGAGTTTCATACAAGATTCATATGGTTCATACAACTTAAGAAGTTCAAGGAGAATCAAAGGATCAAAAGGAAACCTAAGAAACCATACATAAGTCATATACTTAGATCATGGATAATCACAACATGAAATAATATTTTTGGAAATTTGTCAATATAAATGAAAAATAGACATAAGCATGAACATTTTACAAAACGAATGGACAAAAAATCATTTAAGATGAAGAAGTTATGACAAGTTGAAGTTGTGAAGAAAATAAATAAAACAAGTGGCAAAAATAAGGGAAATGGCCCTCATGGGTGTTGAACCCACGCTACTAAGGTTACAACCTAACACACTAGCCAAACCAACCAATGCATTCCTTGTGAATAATGTTGGAAGCATGCAATAAAATATCAAATTTATCAAATAAAACAGAAAAAAGGCAAAAGGGTTGATGAGCAGGATCGAACCCAGGTCAGGCATGTCAAAGGCAAAGACAAGGCAAGGCTTCTACCACTGGGGTGGTTGTTACATCCAAATATTATACGCTTGCATATCATTATATTTTAAGAACCCAATGAAATGGCCAGATCAGCGTCATGTCATGTCAGCTCACCTCTACCTCAGCTTTTATCTTCTTCCTCACTTCTCTCTTTCGTGCCCTAAACAAAACTTCATGACCATAATTTCTTTTCCTCAGAACTCCTTCATCTCTCAACCATTTTCAATGATGTAAAGATCAAAGTCACATCATTTTTTACAAGGATCAAGAATATAACAATATTTCGTCCTAAAAATAACATAGTAATTCACAAACCACTCAACAGCAGTGTGGCATCATGAAACTTCAACATGTTACAACATGGAATATTCAAACAAAATAACACAAACAATCATTTAAAATCACATAACAACCCACATACTACATCTTCGATGTTTAAAAGATAACAAAATAATGCATGAATATGATAGTGGAAGGTCAAAATTCTTTACCTCTTGGAGAAAGACCAAGGATTCTTCTCAGAAATTATAGTTGCAAGATAATAACCGCCACAGCTTTGTTAAGCCTTTTAGAGTATGCTCGAAGGATTAAACAAGTTAGAACTGGCTTCAAGAATATAATACAATTCTTCTTGCAAAAATGGAGGTTGAAGATGGTGCAGGGTATTTGAGATGTTACAGCAAGGTTTTAATGGTTTGAATGAGGTTTATGGAGTGTATGTGGAAGGTCTTTTTGGAGAATGCATAAATGGAAAATGTTTTTGAAGAGTTCTTGCAAGTTTGGAGGTATGTTGCAAATTCTCTTGATTTTGAGGATGCAGAAGTGTTTGAGGCTAGTTTTGTAGTGTTTTTTTTCTTTTCTTGCAGTGAGGATTGATGTTCTATTTGTAGAAAGAGTGGAGTTGTTGAGTTGTGGTTAGAATCTGATTCTTGCTAACTAAGTCACTTGGAAATCAACTTGTTTGTCATCATCACTTTTTTTGTTTCAAGTGTCAAGTACAAGAGTAGCTTTGATTAGGGCATACCTCTGAAGATGTCTTATACTATGGAGTGTAAAGAGGAGCAAGGGGAATGGATCAATGATGGTTTTAGGGAAAAACCATGCTTATGAAAATGGTATTCTTCACTTTATACCAAAAATGGAAATAACAAGTGGTTTGAGCTTTAATTCAAGGGATCAAGCTTCCAGTTTTTGTATAATGATCTGATTAAGTGAGATTTGCAATCAATCAAATTCTGCAAAGCAATATTGTGTGGTAACCAAATATTTTTCATCAAGTTTTCCATGTTGGAACACTTGGAGATCATGTTTAGAACCCTAACTTCATCTCTTTGAAACTCATAGCTAAAGAATGGGATTGAGGAGTTCTTGTACTTTTTATAAAGCCCCAAACATTGTCTACAATTTCCATGTTTAATGAAATTATTTAATCCAAAGGGATCATGATGAAAAATGGCCTTGAAGTTGTCTGAAAATTGAAGGAGCAAAGTTGTCTTGAAAATATTCTAATTGTTTTGAAATTCTTCCCAACTTTGAAGCTTCATAACTCAAAATCTAAGCATCATTTGCTCATAGGTCATTAGGACACTTTCATAGTACATGAGGAGATCTACAAATGGATCTTTGGAACTCAAAAAATGGACGTGTTGATTTAAAGTTATGATCTCTCAAAGTTGATACCAAAATTAAGGTTTTTTCGACACTTAGAAAAAAATTCAAGTTATCCAAGTTTTCTTCTTTTGAAAGAAACCTCTCAAATCTTGGTTTCTTCATGATAAAACTCATTGATTAAGCATATATTGATAAAATTTGGCTTGGATGCTTCAATTTGGATTAAAAAGCCTAAAAGTCAAAAAGTTGACTTTGTCTGATGAGATTTGTACCAGATGAATTCAACTGTGTGATCTTCAACGAATTTGCATCTTTGGACTTATCAAATATCATAGATAGGCTCAAAGGATGAATGTTAATATGTTGAATCATGTCCCAAGGCTTGGGATCGTATTTGGATCAAAAGTCAGAGGCACAATTGTCTTTTCCTAATAAAAACCCTAATTTGGGGCCGGATGAAATTTAGCTTCAATGATCTTGCAATAAGGTCAATTAGAACTTGATTCTTGTTGAATATAAGCTTCTTGAATGTATGGAACCTTGATTTTATGATGACCAATCCAAAATATTGACTGATTAAGCAATAATCCTTTTGATTCCAAAGATGCAAAACCATAATTCAGATGGGCCTCAACAACAATAAACTTGAAACAAGGTTAAGGTTAGGAAACAATGCTTGATGCTCCTATAATGGCAATGAAACCTAGGGGTCAAAATTTGGGGTATGATAGGACATACACTTAACACTCTAGACAAGAAAGGAGAGACCCTTCACTCATTATTTCCCATATACTTAAGGCTCGTGGCGCACAATGTTCATCGTCTTTATTAACTGTTTTAGTGATTTGTTTTGAGATGAGAAGAAAGAGGACTCAAAGGTTGAAAAGAAAAAAACTAAGGGAAACTAACTCCTAATTTTGTCATGCACAATGGTCCTAAATTTGGGGTGGGAATGAAACTCTACCTAATGTTAGCATGCAAAGAGATAAACCTAAGGTTAAGGTTTGGAAGGGACTATCCTAATTGTTATCATGCAAAGAATTGAAAGCCTAATGTCTTTCCTACCTCCAACTTAATCAAAAACTAAGTGGAACTAGGAATCCTAAGGGATCATGTGAGAAAACACAAGTAAAAATTATACTAATCGATCACAAACAAAAGCAAACTCAAAACTTAACTAAGTCTCAAGAAAAGAAAGAAGAATAGGAGATGAAAAAGAAGATGCAACACCAAGTAACTAGACAAAGAGGTTCAAACAAATAGACACAAGCATCAAACAAATGCAAGCATTAGATTAAATCACACAAGGAAAAAATCAACATCATGTTAAGGTAACCCAATTTTACTCACATGTCAAACCATAACCAAATATTAGAAGTCAAAGCAATTAGGCAAAACAACGCACTAATGCATACACAAATGACTTAAGATCAATCAAGAAGCAAAATCAATCAACAAGCAAACTGAAATGAATTCAAATGATATGAGAAACAAGATGGGGAAGTAGATAAGTCATATTTCATTCAACTCATGTTAATGATCAAATAATGAGCAAAAATATTCAAGTCATGTATCATATCCAAACTCAATCAATTGTCACACAAACAATCATTTAAAGATACACCTCAAAGAAGTAAACATGTAAAATCAAGGTATGAATCCAAATGGGGCAGCAACATGATCATGTATGTCATTTCAAATATCAACTCAAGAATCTTAAGAAGAATCAACAAGGATCAACCTCAAAACATGCATCAAAATTAGACAAGTCCATATCATGATCATCTTCAAATGAAAACATGTATTCAAGTAAGATACAAAGTGAAAATGATCAAGTAAGGCATACAATAACATCAAGGTTAGGATTGAACACAAGTAATTCAATCCTATTCAATTCCAAGGTATCACACAAGTTCAACAAGTATCATGCTAAAAAAGCTAGGCAAACACCATTCAAATCACCCATAAAAGGAACAAAATGATCATGTGAAGAGAAAGGTGAGAAGTGATCACCCGATGAACATTAAAACATGAAAATAAAATTCTCACACATGTCATTTTAAGCATACAATAATCTATAGGCATCCATTAGTGCACACAAATAAGCATCTCAAGGAACTAGGTCAAGAACACCAAAGGAATAATCTCAAAACATCATCAACTAAGGAATTTAATCAAAAATAGGAAAATAAACAAATTGTAATTAACCCAAAGCCATGATAAATTTAAAATAGCATGTAATCACATCAACTAATCATCTCAAGGTTCACTCCAACACGAGTTGACAAAATGATTTGAAATTAGGTCAAATATCATGCATATTCAATTCAAACCCAGGTCATAATTAGGCATCAACCAAAAATAGAAAAATGACCTAATCAATTCCAAAAAAAGGTTCTACCTCCTGCTATATCAATCTAGAACACATGTGCAAAAGTTCACAAAAATAATTGCATGGTTGCACCATCAAGTCAAACCAAAGATTGAAAGAAAACCATTATTCAAGCATACATCGAGGACCATTAAAAACCAATAAATATCCATTAACAAATTCATGTCTAAGTATCAAATCAACCCTTAAAAAATCCTTAATTAAGTGTCAAAACATGATAAAAAGATTAGGTCAAAATTGTAACCAAATTGCATCCAAAGCACAAACCCTAATTCAAGGGTAGAAAAGTAGAAGCACCTCACAAATTAATTCAAATAAAATATAACACAAATTGGAAAAATAAAATAAAAATCATGAAAATATTCTCAATACATTAATTAATTATAAATATATTTTTACCAATTTTTAAAAAGATTTAAGCAACTAAAACAAAAATCAAAATGAAAATACCAAGAAAAATAAAAAATGAAGAAATAAAGGAAGGGGGTGCCTCAGCAAAAATAGAATGAACTGGGAAATAGTTAAACGTGCTATGGGCTTAAAGAGTAGGGGTTCAGATATCATAAAAACAAAAAACCCAGTCTAGTTCACATTAACAAACTCAGGAAATAAAAAGAACAAACATGTGTGGCATCTAATTAAATACATCAGCGTCTCATAAGTGCCACACAAGCAATCAGCCTGATAAACATAGAAACACGGTCAGACGCTGGAGCTAGGGCTCCGATCGTCTTCTCTGGTCACCCTCGCCAGAGACGACTGTAAAAGTCATCAAAACTAACAAAACTTAACAACATCTCACACGTTTTCCCATGTTGATCTCAAATCCGCCATTTGTCTTTAAAAACTCTCACTTTAAGGCCATGAGAACAAGGCACGAAAAAAAGATGCACAAACTGAACCATGTTCTAATTAACACAACAATATCATGAACAATGCCTACAATGATGTAGGACTTCAGAACCAACAATCACAAGCTTGAAACATGCTTAACATGGATGGAATAGTTTGAGAAAGTTTACCTAATTGAGTGGCTCTGTTGGCTCTTGACCTAGCTTGCAAACTTCAAATAGATGCCTTGAATAGCTTCCTGATACTTTAGTGATAATGAATCAATCCAAAAACTTCAGGAAAAATGGAGGAAATGGGAGCTTCAAAGAGAGAGAGATTTTGGAAAAGTGAGAGTTTTAGGGTTCTGAGCTTGTCAAAATGAAGGTGGTTGCGCTCTCTCTAAGGTTTTGTTATGTTTATGTAAGAGTTTGGCACTTGAGAAGAGAGTGGAGAGTTTATTTTTGCAAATTTGGAAAAATGAGAGAGTGAGAATGTGGCACGAGTTCGGCAATGGGGTGAGTTATTCTGTTGGTGACTTGTTGAGTAAAAATGATCATGAGGGATTTGTGAAAAAGATAGTACATCTAGCAAGTTTTTGTGATGAATTCTCACATTTACAACTTTGGCATGAAAATAAGAATATGGTGCATGGTGTGTACATGTCATGTTCGGTCATATTTGGAAATGTTTTGGCAAGAAGAAGAGTGAGGTATGCGTGTAGTTTTATATGTATACAAGGAGGCGGCAAGACAAGCTCGAAATATGCCAAAGAATATAGCATGTAATGCGTTGAAATCAAGTTCATATAAATCTCTTTCCTTGATCATATCTTGGTGACTTTTAATGTAAATCACGAGTTCTTGTGCTTGAATGAAACTAGGAAGAATGATGAACAAATTTGGTGTTGATGGAAGCATGAATTAAAGCTTGTAACATTATGGAAATTGGCTTGGAAATCATAACATCCAAACTGTCCAAACATGTCAAGAATTTCTAAGTACAAAGGCCAATTTTAGCAACTTGAGACACCCACTTTGGAACTTTATATCTTGAGCTCTAAGCATTCAAATTATGAGTTCTTGATATGCTTGGAAAGGTTGGAAAAAAAAATCTACAACTTCCATGTTTGAAATAAGTTGAGTTAAAGCTATGATCTAGATGGAAAATTCCTTGGAATATTGGTCCAAACTCTGTCTAAAAACTTGCTATGTTTGGCATAATGAAAACCCTATCTTGGTGACTTCATAACTTGAGTTCTATACACCTAATGGAGAAGTTCAAGTACTAAAAAGAAAGCTTGGAGAATGCTCTACAACATTCATGTTGGAGGAAATTTTATTTGAAGCTTATATCACAATGAAACACAGGCTTGAAAATATGCTCCTCAAGCTAAATTTCCATACTTATAAAAAATTCTAAGTGTTGAAACCTCAATTTCTCCTTTTCCTCAACTTTAACTCTCGATAACTCTTAATATATGAATCTTTTGGAATTGCTTTCTTCTACAAAATTGTATTTCATAATGTCCTCTTTAATTTCATAACAATTTTGCCCAATTTGGATCAAGAATGAAAAAGGCATGGATGCCGCAAGATGGCTAGAAATTAGGGTTTTCCACACTTCAAAAAATTCCACTAAAACCCTAATTCAAACAACCTCCTGATTTCATGAATCTCTTTGATTCTTCTTGCTTCAAACACATGAAAAAACCTGAGAAGACATAGCATGCTCTTAGTTGACCTTGAAATCCAAGACTTTAACCTTATGGAGCCATAGTTGACTTTTCTTGACCAGATGAAACCTAGCCCTCCTTCCACTAACTGAAGCTCATTCCATGACTTGTGATGACATCTAATACATGTAGGTAACCCTCAAGATGTATGTTGATCCATAAAATAATGTCTTGCCCAAGAAGCTAGCCACATATGCCCTTTGACCAAAACCATAATTCAGATGTTCCAAAGATAGTAGGATATGCCCAATGCTTATAATCTTGATTCAGATGATTGTGTGATATAATTGAAAATGTGAAAGGACCTTGGGGCTTGAGAATACCATAAGATTGAGAAAAACCCTTTGCTTGAGCCTCTGAGAAACATACCCTCTTCTAGAGAATCAGACAAGATACCTTGATCTCATGCTAAGAACCAATGTTATGCACAAATGATGATGTAAATGATATGAAACATAAGCCTAAAGGTTAAGAAACGATTAGACAATGTTTGGGGTGCTACACTATTCAACCATGTTTATGGATTCGTTTGATTACTCAAGTAGCAAAATTTGGTTGGAAGCAAGTAGCAAGATCAAAGTTCAAGTATGGCTAGAATTTGATCAAAGTTGTTGAATGATGATTAAAATCAAGAGAGCAACAATGTGGTTGATGGATAAATTATCATCACCACTGTTTAAAGTCAAGGACAATAAATGTTTTGGTGTAAGGATGGATAGGGGAAACATGCACATGTGAATTTGAGTAGATTTTCTGGACTTGTGGAAATTGGGACTAAGAGATTTACTATAGGAAAACCATCAATGTTGCTTCAAGCAAAGTTGTCAAACATGAAAAAACATGTTTTAAAAATCAATATGTGTATTTGTATCATTTGCATACACTTTTTACTATCTAACACTAGAAGCAAGGAATTTTATACAAAGAGTTTAGATGATCATGCACAATTAGTCTTCTAGATCTATGATTGTAAATTTTTATTGAAGCTCTTTTCCCTCTTGCTTTCACTCATGTGTATCTTTTTCTTCTGTTATATGTTAGATTTAATTATTTTAGTTCTCTTTCAAGTAGGTTTCTTTAATAATATGAATATATAATCTATCATCAACTTAATATAAGTTTACAATGTGGTCTTGTCAAACATGATATTAAATGTGTTTTGATTATATTTATACATTTTAAATTCTTTTATAGATAAGAAAAAATAGTGAATTTTTTTAAAGTAAACCATGTATTTCAAATTTAATACCTACTAAACAACAATTTCAGAAAATTTACCAAACCAGCTAGGTGTCAACGGAACAGCCGCCATTTCATCTGGCGAATTAGGCAAATTGGCATTGGGCAAAGTCGCCATTTCATTTGGCGAATGAGGAAAAAAAGCAAGGAATTCGCCCTTCCAATTGGCGAATGTGGCCTTGTCATTAGGGTTCCAATTTTTCCGTTTTTTTAATCTTGATTAATGTTTTAAGGTTTTAATAAATATTATTTAAGTTTATTCTTTTTAAATAAATATTAATAAACATTATGTTTATTATTAAATTTGTAAAGAATTTTAAAAATATTTTAATTACCTATCAAATACATTAAGTTTATTATTAAATTTATAAATATTTTAATGATCTATTAATAAATATTTGTCAATAAATTATTTTGGTTTTTTTAACATGAATTGAAATTTAAATAACCTTATAATAAAATAGAATTGTTAAAAAAATTAAAGTATATAAAATTACAATACAATAAAAATTACAACAACAAAAAAAAACTAATGGCCGGCTCTATCCAAGTGACCACCGGTGCCACACTGTGGAGGATGCATGTTGCGGCGAGGTCTACGACGAGGTTGTTATGGTGTGCCGGGTCGTTGTGTGTTGAGTTGTGGAGGAGGATGTTGTTGGGACGGCCCCGACGTATCAGATAGATTTTTCATCATTTGACCCCAATAGCCGGGAGGTCCACTGTCAAAGGCGCTGCCGTAGTCAAGCCCAATGCCCATGTTTTCGAAGGATTGTCGGAGAGGTTGGGTGGAGTATGGACGGTATGGTTATCCAAATGTGTACATGGAATTGGGTTGGTCTAGGTGTGTTGGTTGTTGTGGTGTGTGGAAGTCAAATAGTGGATAGTTGAAAGTGTAGTTGGAAGGGTAGTTGGATGGGTAGTTGGAGGGGGTAGGAACATATGAGTTGTCTGGGCTATAGGTGGAGGGGTGGGCTCAAAAGACGTATCAGGGTTGTAATGATATGGTGGTTGAGGCTGAGATTGGGTGGGTGGCATGTAAGGTTCTCTTTGTTGCTGTGTGTTGGACGAAGAATCGCGTTCCCTTGGGTCGGCCAAATAGGTTGGCTGGGACAGAAAAGACTGAGATGTCGTGACAGACCTAAACCAAGTCATGTATTGAAGACTTGGCCTGGCGCCGTGCACAATACGGTCGATTAAGATGTATTGCCTTCTTCTTTTCCAATGTATACGCCACTCCTTCACAAACTGCTTCCAGTCACTCACACTCCATTGTGCGTCCACCCACTTTTGATGCCACTGCCCCAAGTCTACCGGAGCATCTGGAATATCCTAATGCATCCCAAATTGAAGTTTCACACGGTCAATTTGGTGCATCTCCATCGTAGTGAACCTAATTAAGGGCGTCCTTGATGTCCACACAGCGGCATCATCGGAGTTGGGCAGGTGGTCGAGACCCTCGTACGACATCCATACGAACTACAATAAAGTTGGACAAATAAGTTAGACAGAGTTTAAGAGGTATATGCATATACATAAAAAATATTAATGGTAAATAACTTACATCATCTGGCCCTAGGTGGTCGATGAGATTGCGGTATTGAATTATAGAGTGTCTGGGACATCTCTGATAATTCATCCCTGGAACAGACCATCTAAAAAAATAAACACATATAAATTAGCTTCTAAAAAACATCTCGAAAATTATTAACTTAAAAAGGAAAAGTAGTTGCTAATAATCTTGAAAAGATACTTACTTGTTGGCGTACGGGAATGTAAAAGAATTCTGATTTATTGGAGCAAGCATTGGCATCCTAGACCAACCCCACGCTTGCAGAAGATAAGCACAACCATAAAAAGTACAGGAATTTTTTTTTGAAGTTTTACAAAGTGCGCTATACAGATGGGCGAGGACAGCTGATCCCCAACTATATTCGCACACTTTGTTAATATTCCCCAATAATGGTAAATACATAGTATGGACGGTATTTCCAGTGCCCTCTGGAAACAAAAAGTGCCCGAATAAAATCATAATATAGCACCGAGTTTTTTGTATTTTCTCATACTCGGTGCTATCATTAGTTAAGACAATACGGTTGTATTGTTCTCTAAGGTATTTTAAATTAATCCCCTGACCCCTCGGGCGGCCCTCGCTTTCCACCTGAGGTGCGTCCGTACAAAGAGGGTCACCTAATAAATCTTCGCAAAGTCGGTCAGGGACACCAACTTTGCCGTTGACGGTCTTACCATCGATGTGTAGGCCGAGCAACATGTAGACGTCCTAAAAAGTCACAGTACACTCACCAAAAGGTAGGTGAAATATATGTGTCTCCGGTCTCCAGCGTTCTAACAACGCTAGAATAAATTTCATGTCGAGGGAGTAAGATTTGATTTCGATCACAACACCAAACCCACAATGAGTAAGGTAGTCATTAATGAGCGGATCGTGTGGTATGTAATCATGTACACGACATCGAAACCTCGATACATCCTGCAAAATAATTAATGTTACGTTAGAGAAGAAGTAAAATGACTAACGCTTTGTTAGACAAATTTGTAAACATAGACAACAACAAAAGACTTACAAACTCGACGATGTTTTCAGCCGTCCCTCTGTGAGAGTCACCCATGGTGAGTAAAGACATTTTCATTTGGGATGTTGAGATTTAGAGATGCTGAGTTTGAGGGTTGAGAGTTTGAGACTTGGGAGTTTGAGAGTTCAGAGTTTGAGAGTGGAGAGTTTGATAGTTAAGAGTTTGAGAGTTTGAGAACAGAGAGTTGATGGTTTGAGAGTAGGAGAGTAGGAGAGTTTAAGTGTGAGTAGAATTTGTTTGGTAAAGACTCTATATTTATATTCCTTCTCATGGATGTGTTGTAGATGCATGTTGGACAAGTGTCCTGATGCATATGTTGTGTAAATGCATGTTGGACTAGTGTTCTGATGCACGTGTGTTGTAAATGCATGCGGGACAAGTGTCTTGCTGCATGTGTTGTGTAAAATGCATGTTGGACTAGTATTCTGATGCATGTGTGTTGTAAATGCATGCGGGACATGTGTTCTGATTGCATGTATATTGTAAACGCATGCGGGACAAGTGTTTAAATTTCCAAATGTTATATCATAATAAATGTTATATATATATATATATATATATATATATATATATATATATATATATATATATATATATATATATATATATATATATATATATATATATGTATGTATATATATATATATATATATATATATATATATATATATATATATATATATATATATATATATATATATATATATATATATGTATGTATATATATGTATATACCAATATATATAAAGGCAGGGTCACATGTGAGAGGCGGGGATTCCTGCATTGTCCTGTCTCATCAAGCATGCTGGATGCAGGGTCACATGTGAATGGCAGAGATTCCTGCATTGTCCCGTCATTTCAAGTCCTGATGCATGCAGAAAGAGAGTCTCGTAGGCCTGCATGGTCAATGTAGGCATGCAGGGTCACTTGTGAAAGGCAGAACTTTGCATTGTCCCGTCTCATCAAGTATAATGCATGTGTTTTATTTATGCAGCATGTTGTGTCACTTGTAGCTTTGGCAGATTCTTGCAGTGTCCCGTCTCATCAAGCATTATGTATGTAGGGTCACATGTGAATGGCAGATTGTTGCATTGTCCAGTCTCATCAAGCATGATGTATGTCACACAGTCAAACTATCAAACAGTCAAACACTCATAAACTCGAACTATCAAATACTTGAACTATCAAATAGTCAAACACTCAAACACTCAAACACTCAAACTCTCAAACACTCAAACACATTTTTGATATGTCTCAAACACCACAATATATGATTTCGGCACATCTTAACGGTGAAGTTTTCAAATGTGAAACAACTGGTTACAATTTCAGAAACACTGAAGTTACAAGATTTTTAATTGACAGAAGGTCTAATTTTTTACACCTGAAGTCAAGAATAGAAAAAAAACTGCAATGTGGTCCAGTTGGGCAAATAATATACAAAAACCCAGTTTTTTTTGGCGGCCATGTGGAATGTAAATTTTTTCCGTTAAAGGTGCGAGACGATGAAGATGTGCGTAACATGTTCCGGAGTCACGATTACTCGGGTTTCTCAGATATCGTATTATATGTGTTACAACAATAATAACTATCTCAGCAACTTGATGCTTCTCAAGTTTTTTGCGAGTCTAACGATGAACACGTGGAAGTCAATGTTGTTGACGAAGAAGAAGAAGCAGGCGAAGTCACTGTTGACGATATGGTGAACATCCAGGACGCCGAGGTTCCACCCGACAATGTTTATTGTCCACCTCAACACATGACAAATCTCGACTTGGGTGACGATGAACCCTCGACAGATGTTTTCTACAATCCCAACTACGCAACAGGGGGCCAACTAAAGGAGGGTGACGAGTTTCGTACAAAAGAAGATTGTGTCTGGGCAATCAAACAGTTTCACATGGGGTTGTCAGCAGATTATAAAGTCGATCGAACAAATCCGATGCGGTATACGATCTATTGTCTTAAAGAGGAGTGTCCCTTCCGATTAACAGCGTCTTTCAGGAAGAGAAGCGATTTCTGGAAGATCGGGTCTATGGGTCCGCCCCACACTTGTATAATCTCAAATCCAATGCAAGATCATCGCAAACTCAGCTCTTAATTGATTTACGATGAGATTCTGCCAGTCGTTAGCGACAACCCGTCTTTGAAAGTGAGTACCATAATTGCACATATGGTGCAACGGTACAATTACACTCCTTCGTACCGAAAAGCCTGGATTGTCAGAACTAAGGCCGTTGAAAGGGTGTTAGGGAATTGGGAGAAGTCGTACAAGGAACTTCCAAAATTCCTGGTGGCTCTTAAACACTACTCTCCAGGAACTGTGGCGATATTGGAGACAATGGCCGCGTGGACACCAGACGGGACTTCCGTTGCTGGAAATGGAATTTTTCACCGAGTCTTTTGGGCGTTTGAACCATGCATCAAAGGGTTTGCATATTGTAAGCCTATAATTCAAATTGACGGAACATGGTTATACGGGAAATATAAGGGCACACTTCTCATGGTTGTGGCACAGGATGGAAACAACAACACTTTCCCAATAGCATTCGCTATAGTGGAAGGCGAGACTGCTGGGGGTTGGAGTTTTTTCATAAAAAACCTCCGCTGTTACGTTTCTCCGCAACCTAACTTATGTTTGATCTCCGATCGACACCCATCAATTGAGATTGCATACAACAACGTTGACAACGGTTGGCAGGATCCTCCCTCGCCCCACGTATATTGCATAAGGCATATCGCCCAAAATTTCATGCGGGAAATTAAGGACAGGACGCTACGGAAGGAAGTTGTGAACGCGGGATATGCACTAACTGAACCTTAATAGGGATCCCAAATTCATGGATTCATATGAATGTTCATCATATATGACATGAATATGTCGGATGATGACTCTATCATATGAACCTCTTTTGGGTGAGATCTTCGTATCGAACATCATGAGAATAACTTCTCGGGGACCCATACTACGAGACCATCGACATTGGGTTCTAGATAACGATTTTCAGAGTCATAGGCTTTCTTGACTGTTTGTTACGTATGTTAGTCATATCCAGGCAACAACTCCATCAAGAAAGCCTCTTCTGAACAAGATCTTCATATCGACCCACACGAGAAGAACTTCTCAGGGACCCATACTACATGACCATCAATCTTAGTTGGCCAATGATTTAGGGTTCTAAAAAGGTCCTTAGAGTAATGGATTCCCAAGAAAACATTGATCAAACACGCCAAGAGCTTGACGTTTGTCATCATTCTCAAAGGAATCTACTCTAAGCGAGGTTCTCGTATCGACTATCACAAGATGAGCATCTCGGAAGCCCATACTACTCTACCTGTCCTATCTCAATTTTTAACACTCTAGACTCGGGTGTAGAGTCTTTCCCTCAAGTTTGACACCAAAGTATCCAATTCATACCACAACAATAAGATCCATATACGATGAGGTACAATTAAATAAATAAGGGAAAACGACAAAGCAAGCAAAGAATAAAGAGAAAACTCTCACACATGCGAAAGAACCTAGATTAGGCTTGACTCGCTTAGGTATGCCCAGCAGAGTCGTCAGCTGTCGCTACGTGAAAAATGACACAGAGTCGCCACCGAATTTTATCCCAAGGAGGGAAAGGGAAATAACGATAAAACCTTTAGGAAAAGAGCATGGTCATCGCAACCAAGTTTTAGAGTTCTGGAGTCGGTTATATGGGGGGAAGATATTAACACCCCTCACATCCATCGTATTCGACGGGAACCTTCTAAGTTATTTAGCTTGAATGTGTGTTTTTAATCTAAAAGTTTGCTTGCTTAAAAGAAAAGAGGGGTTGGGTTTTTTTTATTAGAGTGCTCGCCAAGGATTGTGGCCCTTGTGCCTACGTATCCTCACTTAAAAGAAGCAAAGAATTAGAGCTCCATAGTTCGGAGGTTTGTGAAATGGTTGTATGTCGGTTGATTTTATACCTCGAAAAAGGGTTTTCGGATTGATGTCGTAAGGCGAAAAGAAGTTTGATGAGTTGATGTTATTTTTAGGTTTTTGAGAAGAAATTGTTCTTGATTAGGATCACACTAAAGACTTTGGATAGAGATGAATGTTTCGAATAATCAAGTCGAGCGCCTTGTATTCAAAACATTTGGAACGAGTGTAGAAGGGGTTCCATTCTCATTCCTTCTCCACCATTTTAAAGCTCATGGCGTATAACCTAAATCGTACCTTTGTTGTCTTTTTTGTTGCTTTTTTATGAGAAAAATACCACTCGATGTTGGATCAAGGTTTTTATTGCTTGTAAAAATGTTTGAAGTGATGCGAACAAGGTCGATAGCGACACATAAGGCAATCGACTTACAAGGTTGAAAATGGCTCGATAAAATCAAGAGTTTATTTTTGAAAATAATTTTTGGAACCAAAAGTCAAAAATGATTATAATAATAGCCACATACAAAGGTCGTACAACCACATCGGTTTAATCAGCTTGAAAATACGAATAAAAACAAGACATGAAAATTTTTTTTCTGAAAACTATGAAAAGTTTGTTGTGCGAACTTCTTAAGGATTTTCCTAGATCAGTACACTATTCACAAACAGGGCCGAAAGGTACTGAAGTTCGCTGTGCGAACTTGCCAGCGAACCTGCCCAGAAAAAACATCAAGAATATCGTTGTGCGAACTTCATGCTGAATTCGCCCAGAATATGCATTTTTCACAGAAACAGAGGCGAAATATACCAAAGTTTGCTGTGCGAACTTGCCAGCGAACATGACAACATTTTTGAGTTTTTTTCGACTATTCTGCCATAAATCTCACTCTTGTTTCTCTCTTTTCTTTTGGTTTTTTTTACAACATAGGTCACTCTTGAGACCTCATTACAATATATACATCAACAAATGTTATCCTAACTAACAATGATAAAAAGCAACAAATAAAACAAGCATGCAAAAATATGAAAATGTAAAAGAGAAAGGTTTAGAGAGATGGATACCCCATAACTTCTACTCTCCTCCTAGCCAACAAGGTCTTTTGTTGGATGTGTCTTCCTCAGGTTTTCCTCTCTGTTTCTACCTTCTTTTTTAATCTTTTTTTCTCTCTAAGCTCTCTTGTTCTCAATGTCACTTTTTTCTCTCTTATTTTTTTGGTTTTCTCAATATCTCTTGTTCTCAATGTGGCCTCCTCTTTCTCTCCAATTGGGATCTCTTTTTCCTACTGTTGTTGCTTCTCTTTTATAGCCAAAGCATTAGGGTTTTCACATGTTTTCAAACTTCAGAATTTCTACACTTAGAAATGTCCAATGCCACTTTCTTGGTTCACCGTTTTCCTCTCCATTACTAGAAATCCTACTTTTTCTGCTGCAGTTTTGCTGTTGTACCAAAGTATTAGAGTTTGCACATGCTTCAAGTTTCAAAAATTCTATATTTGGAAATGCTTATGGCCACTTCCTTGGTGCAACCCCATTTCTTTCCATTTCTAGCATGCTGCTTTTTCTGCTACACTTTTCCTAGGCCTGTTTTTCTGCTGTCTTTTTGCATTGCACTCCTTTATTCACTTGTTCTTGGGCTGTCCTTGTGGTCCATGCCTCTCTACCCTTGATAGAATTTTGAAATTCTAAATTTTGTCATGTAAGTGAACCAACATGATCTAGTTCCTCAAGGTTTGTGACATGGTTTGTTTGGTTGGGAATTAGTTGGTCATGGGGCTGTTTTGGATCAATTTAAAAATGCCTTGAAATTAACCATGAATAAGCATAAATGGTTTTGCTTTTGAAATGCTCCAATGTTGAATTAAACCTTAATTATTTTCCTTGGATATTTGTGGGTTTAATTGGTTATGAATTATATGTAGCACATGGAGATTTGATGAGGCATGAAGGGTACCATAACATAAAATTAGTTAGAAACTTGAATTAAGATTAGAAATAGCTTAATCTTCTAAGCAATGCTTAGAGTTGGAAACTTTGCAACAAATGTGGCATTCTTGCAAATGTCATGAAATTTTCCTTTGTAACATTCTTGAATCTAATCTTGAATTCACGAATCTTGAATTTTGAATGATGGATTTTCCTTATACCATTATATTTGAAATGAATGAAGTCTTGAATTATGAACTTGTGATCTTGACTCATGTCTTGCAAATTTGAACTCCACTTGATCAAGACTTTGAAACAAAAAAAAATCTTGAATTTGGCCTTGCATTTCATGCTCATTAGGGACATTGACCTTGAATACCTCAATATTTTCCAATTAAGTTCTCCTTGAAGAAATCTACATGAGTAAACTTTTCAACTTGAACCAAAACTTAGATGATGAACCTTTCTTCAATGTAACCCATGATAGGCAACTTCTCTTATTTGAAACGAACGACAATAAACCGACTCAATCCTTACCTTGTAAACCCACATGTTCGATATGTAATAGAATAATGTATGATATGACGAGTGTAGGATATGAAAGGCTATGGTGAAAATGAGGTTGTGACAGGCGTCTTTTTTGGAATTGTTTGGATACCATCGATCAGGTTTCTAAGCGAGGTTTGCAGTTGCCGTTAAATCAGAAGGTCTACCCACTGTTTCACATCGTAGTAGAAGATGCATATTATCTGGTCTTCAATTGTCAGGTCTCGAATTCTGTTTGGAGACAGATTGGAGAATGGATAGGATTTAAGGTAATAACATTTGTCCCTGCTTGGAAGTTTTACTTGGGATGGAACAACTTCTATAAGAAATTTTCTAATAAAAGGAACATAGATAGAATTTGGCTGGCGGTAGTTTGGGGATTTTAGAAAGCAAGAAACGATGTCATTTTCAACAAAGCAAACTGCGTTTTGAATAATATTGTTTGGTATATTAAGTTTTTGGTATGGAGATGGTCAACTATAAGAGATATTCAGTATTCCAACGTTAATTATCTAGATATTTGTACATATCTTCTTCGTTGTTTGTCTCTGTAATTTTCATTGGTGGAGAATTTCTCTTTGCTTCCATTTTTTTTGTAATGGGTTAGAGTATCCCTAATGTCCTTTCTTATAAAATTGTTGTTTCAGAAAAAGTTATGCAAGTTATAAACAACTTTTCATTCTCTCGATTTTGTAGCTAGAACCAAAAATACCATGTGAACTCTGTTCAGTAAAAGCACAAGTTATGTGATGTGACCAAAACAAAATGAACCTAAAACGTACATAAATTGAGAAAATAAGCCATGAGATATTCATGTTAAACAAAATTTCATTCTGATGCTTTTCTTGTGCAATCCTACCTCATTGAGATGATATCTAGTTCCTCTATAAGGTGCTAAAGCCAGGGCCAGCAAAAATAAGATTACTGCAATCATTCAAAAAAAATAAAGAATACAATCACGAAGCATTAAAAAATATATCAAATTACAGCCTAAGTATTCAAGTTTGAGGCTGATTTTCCAATGATTTATGAAAAACAATTGCTGCAATCTTGCATAATTTATATAAGATTGTAGCACAATTTTTAAAAGAAAATATAGGGCCGATGGTACAAGCAAAGCCAAAGAAACTAAGAACAAATTAAAATTATAAACTCCCAAATTAAAATTATAAACTCATACAACAACATAATTAAGATGAAATCAACAATTTGTAAGCAGAAAAATTCACAGATCAATTATATAAAATTATAATATCAACACTTGTTGAAGACATGATTTGAGAATAAGGATTGTCGTTTTTGTCACCTTAATTTGAAATTCTGAAAGAATGTGTAATCAGATCTTCAATGTATCTCTCTGTTCTTTCATTGGAATAAGTTGTGGAGCCGTTGGTTATATTTTTGATTTTGTAATTATAGAGAACACATAACCATTTAACATATATAACTCTAATTCCTAGCCATTATGGATCAAGGATTTAACTCCTTACTTTTATCCACACCAATCAAATTTTAGATACTCTTCTTTTAATTAAAATGATCACTTAATTATTTAAGAGCCTTATTTATGCAACTAATCAAAATCATGATAACCCATTTTCACAAATTAAATTAACAATTGATTGCACACCAAAAATCTATATCCTACAGAAAGAAAAATTAAAATCAAGAAGAAATCTCTCCATGAAAAGAAAACTGAAATAGGCATGGATGAAACATCTGAAGTTCATATTTCAAAGCTTCTAAAGAATAAAATCACACATCACTACAGCAGGAATGAATTGCACTGAAAATGAAAAAAAAGTACATTCTCATCGGCAATTTCTTCTGCAAAACTTAGTCTTACATCCGCTTTGATTCATACACTTCTGTAAAATGCATCAAGAGAGAAGAACAATAGAGAATAACATGGAGCGATAAAATTTAGTGACAAGGAATTGTACATCATTGTCTTTGACAAAGAGGCATAAATGCGGGAAACTATGAAATTATCTCTTAAAAGATGCTATTTGAAAATCTTCAATTTTGTAAAAACAAAATACTCGGTATGTAAGATCAACTACATGAATCAATCGACCTCATGAAGTCATATAAAGCACCTATCCAAAACATAAGTCATTTATTTCGAAATCACTCTTACAACAAAAAAAATCATTTATTTCCAAATTAATTATCAAAGAAGAGAAAATCCTATAGCACATACAAACCAACGAGAAAGAATTAATAGATATATGAACATAGGGGTGTAGATGGATGGTCTAAACCCATAAAATTAAGTCAAATCCATTTAAACTCATCCAAAAACGTAGATTTGAACACATAAATAGGTCGTTTTCGAAAATAAAAAATCCTTCAAAATATATGGATTTCGGGTATATCCACCGAATCTATAAAACTCACTCAACTCACTCAATTCTAAAATTTTACCAACTAATATTTATATATTTATCATTGGAATTTGTTTGAAAATATTAGTGTTAAAGTGGAGATCTCTTTTTTGAATTTTTGAATTATAGACGATATTGGAACAATGTTCTTGACTTTTATTTTTGTACTTTGATGTATTTATACTTGATTTCTACATTTGGTTATTTTGATGTAAATACGAGTAATTTCTGAGTAATTTCTGAGTAATTTATATAATTCTAATTAGATAATACCACAATACAAATTTGATTTTTGCAAAAAAAAATAATTTATAAAGTTTATTAAATTGTTTAGACATTTAATATTAAAAGAATAACGCTAATATATGTAAGTTTTTTTTCATAAAAAAATAGTTGAGATATTTTTTAAAAAACAACATGACAAATCATTTATAATTATATAACAAAAAAAGGAAACTAAAATTGGGTGATCTATTGTCCAACGTTAGGGTAGGACAAACAAGCCCGAACCGTCCAATACTTGTCCAACCTGATGCAAAGAATGATTTACATACCATATTAGAGTTTGACCTAACACTATCCTACAAAATCGGTTTCTTAGATCACACTCCAGCCTCCCACTAGAGGAGTCTTGTAGAGGAGAATCAGAAGAATAATTAGTTATTTTCTCCTTAGCATTTTCATTTCTCTACTCAATTTGTATTTTTTTTAAGAAGAAATAGATGTATAATTCAACACAAATCAACTTAACATAAAAACTTTATACAAGATGAATCCAAATTGAACTAAATTGTGGAAGTGTTAGAATACATAGACAACTTCTTATAATTGAAAGTGAGTCGGATTGCGAGTGAAACGGATATACATGTATGAGTTTATGAGTTTGTTTGAATTTAAATGGGTGAAATCGAATTTGATCTTCTGACCCATTAAAATCCAAATCCGAACGAGCCCAACAACCCTTGTCTTTATCTTTTATATCTTTTTATAATCGAAAGTGGGTTAATATTGATATTTTGCTGATCCAATTCAATTTTACTTCAGACACGTACCATAACCCTAATAGAAGAAAGTAAAAAAACACAATTGATAAAAAGGTGAGAGAAAGTTTGCTTAGAAGAAAAAAAAAAGAAACACTAAGAATACTCCACCCATCTCATAAAAAAAACTCATTCTTGTTAATTTAACTAATATAATTAGTATACTTTTATTAAAATACATTATTTATTATGATTAGTAGAATAATTAAGGAATGAATAAAAAATGTCATAGTACTTTAAAGTAACAGTAATATTAAACTATAAAGAAAAAAGTATAAATAAAATATTTTATATGAAAATGATATAGGTTGAGATCTATCAATTTCCCTAAAAATAATTAAAATGTTTATTACTATGATTTTAGACTGAATCAGTTGATAAAAATACATATATTTTTAGAAATAGTGATATCAATTAGATATTTATACACAAAAATTATAGAAATGGAAATTCATTTTTTTCTAAAAAAATTAAGAGGATCTCTGCCCCGTATTTATTAGGAATAGTTTCCCGCGAATTTAACTATTTTTCTGCTTCTTTACAATGACCTAACAACTAAGTGATAGGAGTTTGAATGAATCAAACATGTTATTCAGGTGGGTGATGCCATTCCTTAAACATGAATATCTATAACAAATTTTTTTACCTTAACATGGCTATTAGATTGAGCATTGATATAAACAAAACAAAATAAGCAAAATGTAATAAACAAAACAAGCAAAACGTAATACTTCTAGAAATACTTTACTTACCTGCAGATTTATTTACCTAGGGATTTCTGATGTTTTTCCTGTAATACTTCTAAAATCTTAATATTTTGCGCAGAAAATCTGCATGTAAGTTCAGAGATAATTTAAAGGAAATAATCACAAATACATAACAAGTATATCTATGGTCAATACTGAATCCACAAGTTGTTTCGATCTCGAATTAACTTATTTTTTAGTTTTAATAAATTTTTAACTATTAAATTTATATTATGGCTACTTTAATAATAAAGTTAATTTAAATTTAAATAAGACAAATTCAAATTCATAAAAACGGCTATAAAGTTTGCAAATAGTTATATAGTCCAAATTAGTAATAATTATTTGTCCAATCAAATTTAAAAGTTAAAACAATCAAAATTACATCATCCAAATTCAAATTTATAGAACGAAAAATTACTAAAAAATTAGTAACAAGTACTTAAACAAACACAGTTACATTATTAAAAAAAGACTCTTACAATCAAACTATTAGCAATTATTTGTCTAACCAAATTAAAAAGATAAAACAATTTAAATTACAACTAAGTCAACAAGAAATAAATACAAATCAAATTTCACTATTAAAGTTTTTATTTAATTCATCAACCCCGCTTACATTTGTGTGATCAGTTTTTGGCCGCATAGTTTGCAAGAATTTAAAGTAATGCAAAACCTAATAAGTTTGAGTGCAAAATCAAAATAACTTTCATTAATAGGAGTAGCAACAAATCTAGTATATCCAGTCATAACAATTTTCAAATTTGACCATCTCAAATCTTGTTTATGTACTTCTCCTCAATAGTTTTATACTTTTTAGTTACTCTGGAAATGAATGTAACATGACACTTATTATTTCGAGTTAAGAGGAAATAGAAATACATACTGCATGTGCATTTACAAAAAGTAGTGCATAGCTTGCCATTCCTTTTACATTAAACCTTTCAACTTAATCACTTATTTAAAGGAAAACTTACTCGTTAGTAAATCACCTATTAGCTTTTTCTCAATTGCATTATCTAATGCATGGCTTTCAGCAAAAACAAGGGTATTCTCCAATGAAAGATTGTAAATTTTAAAAGGTTCCCAAGCTCTGTAGCAAAATATTAGAAAATAATTCTCTGTCTCTTTCATTCCATTGAAGACGATTATATATCAGTACAATATAACTTGAGTTATTACAGTATCAAGCTAATTATTACAATATCATGCTAATTATGGACAATACCAAGCTAATTATTACAATGAATGTGGACATATATACATATAGTCTAATACACCCCCTCAGTCGAAGCGGGAGGAGGATGGATGCTGAGGCTGGAACGAAAATCATCGAACAATGATTTTGGAAGGCCTTTAGTAAAGATCTCTGCATATTGGTATCGTGTAGGCACGTGCAGAACATGAACTTGACCAAGTGCAACTTTTTCTCGAACAAAGTGAATATCCATCTCGATGTGTTTGGTACGTTGATGATTCACGGGGTTTCCCGAGAGTTATATGGCACTCACATTGTCACAATAGACCGCAGTTGCTTTTGAAATGGGACAGTGAAGTTTGAGTAGCAGGTTTCGAAGCCAGCAGGACTCAGCGATGACATTGACAACACCGCGATACTCGGCCTCTGCGCTAGAGCGGGATAATGTTGCCTGTCGTTTGGCGGACCAGGAGATGAAATTATCACCCAAGTATACACAGTAGCCCGAAGTAGATCGACGGGTATCAGGACATCCGCCCCAATCGGCGTCACTATAAGCACTCAGGTTGGTGACAGTCAAAGGTGAGAGATGTAGGCCGAATTCTTTTGTCCCTTGAATGTATCGTATAATGCGTTTAAGGGAAGTATAATGCGATGTTCGTGGATCATGCGTATAGAGACAAATCTGTTGAACCGCGTAGGAGATGTCCGGCCTTATAAATGTAAGATATTGGAGAGCACCGGCAAGTGAACGGTAGAGTGTTGGATCATCAAATTTTTCACTAGAAGTTGCACTTAACTTGGATTTGGTATCCACCGGTGTGAGTGCTGGTTTACAATTGACCATTTTAGCACGAGAGATTATGTCTGCGGCATACTTGGATTGATGCAAGAATAACCCACCAGAATGACGTGTAGCCGACACACCTAGGAAGTAATTTAAGGGGCCCAGGTCCGTCATGGAGAATTCAGACCGAAGAGCAGTAATAATGGTGTCACGATGAGAGTGTGGGAATGTAGTGAGAATAATATCATCAACATAGAGAAGAATATATGATGTGTTGTCACCATGAGTATAGATAAACAGAGAGTGGTCGGACTTGCTATTAACAAAGCCGATGGTGGAGAGAAAAGATGCAAACTGTTGGTACCATGCTTTTGGGGCTTGTTTAAGGTCATATAGAGATTTCTTTAGAAGACAGACATGATCCGGATTATTTTGATCGCGAAATCCAGGAGGCTGATGCATGTAGACGGTTTCAGAAAGGTGCCCATGGAGAAAGGCATTCTTTACATCAAGTGGATGGATGGTCCAATTCTTTGACACGACAATGCTTAGTACCACACGAATGGTAGCTGGTTTCACCACTGGACTGAAAGTTTCGTCATAATCGATACCCACCTGTTGAGACCTGCCCTTGACAACAAAACGAGCCTTATACCGCTCCAAATCACCGTTAGATTTATATTTGTGTTTAAAGAGCCAAATACACCGAGTAATATTAACATCAGGAGGACGGGGAACCAAGACCCAAGTCTTATTTTTAATAAGAGCATAAAATTCATCGGTCATGGCCTATTTCCAATTCTTATCATGGAGTGCGGATATTGGGCTTTTGGGAATTGGTGAGACTGAGGTGGTGATGGAGAGGTCAAAAATAGTTTTGGGTTTGTGAATGCCATGTTGTGCTCGTGTTCTCATTGGGGGAGAGGGGACAGGTGATGTGGCCACAGTTTGATGTGTGGGTTCAGGTGTGGTTACCTGTTGAGCCATTGGAGAAGTAGTGGGTGATATAGTAGGTGAAGTAGGAGTTGGTATTGTTTGGTCGTTATATGCAAGCGGAGAGTTGATAATGTGTGTTATATACGGGGATGGGTCGCTGTCTAAAAAGAAGTAAGAAGAGGCTGGTGTTGGGGGTTCATGTGATAAGGGAAAGATTGATTCATTGAAGGTTACATGACGGGCCGTGATAATCTTACATGAGGATATGTCGAGACAGAGGAAGCCACGATGATGTGACAGATAGCCGAGGAAGACACAGGGAGTGGAGTGTGCATCGAGTTTGTGAGTTGTCGATAACAGAAGGTGAGGATAGCATAGACAACCAAAGATTTTTAGTGAATTGTAATCCGGGTACCGGAGGTAGAGGGAAGAAGTGGGAGACACAAATTTGTTTGACTTACTGGGAAGGATATTGTGTAAATAGGTTACCATAGAGAGGGCGTAGTGCCATTTTGAGGGGGGATGTTGGCGTGAAGCAAGAGGGTTCTTATCATGTTGTTGAGTGTTCTAATTTTACGTTTGGCTTTTCCATTTTGTGGGGAGGTGTGAGGACAGGAAAATCTAAACGCCATGCCGTGTTTTTTGAAAAATTCGTGAAATGGTGAATTATCGTACTCACGACCGTTGTCACATTGAAGATTTTTAATAGGGCAATTAAATTGGGTTGTAATAAACGTGTGAAATTTAGTGAAAATATTAAAAACTTTTGACTTGTGTTTGATGGGAAAAGTCCAAAGAAAGTTAGTAAAATCGTCAAGAAATAACACATAAAAACGATGACCCATAGTGCTAACAACAGGTGAGGTCCATAAATCATTGTGGACGATATCAAAAGGATAACATGTAGAAGAAGTAGATAAAGAAAATGGTAGTTTTGTATGTTTACCCAACTGACATGAATGACAAAAATGTTTAGAAACCAAACGACATGAAATAAAGTTATTATTACGAAGGACACTAAAAATGGCTGGACCCGGGTGGCCCAAGCGGTTGTGCCAAGTAGAAGCGGAAATGGTCGTGAGAGATTGAGGTGCTGAACTCTCGGTTTGGTGCGTGGGTAGGAGAGGATAAAGCTCGCCCAAACTATTGTGCCTCATAAGTGGCTTCCCTGTCTGCATATATATCCTTCACAGTAAAACCAAAACGGTCAAATTCAACAGATACGTTATTATCAGAAGTGAATTTTCTAACTGAAACAAGGTTTTTAATAATATGTGGGGCATGGAGAACATTTTTTAACAGTAAGGGTGGCAAGGGAGGTTGAAGTTGTTTCACTCCACAACCAAGAATTGGAATTTCAGTGCCATTTCCAACGATAATTTTATTATTGGTGATCAAATTAAAATAAGAAGAGAAGGTACCTGTATTCGACGTCATATGGGAAGATGCCCCTGTATCCATATACCAATTTTCGTTGGGCTGCTGAAGAGACATGGTCTGCATAGTGGCTGCGATGTCAGTGGGTACAAGTGCCCCTTGCGGTGCACCAAAAGTCTGATTCTGGGCAAGAAAAGCGTCTGGTCTTGGTCTCAAAACACCGGCACCACGACCAGTAGCAGAAGGAACCCCGTCTGTGGTAGGGTATGGACATGGTGGTGGGTTCCATGATGGTTGTTGTGGCCAAGAGGGAGGCGTAAAAGGAACCCATGTCCAAGAACCAGGCTGATTTTCTTGTCTGTTATTTGTGCCAGAGTTAATTTTGTTATTGTCAAAGGAATTTTTGTAAGAGTTACCTTTGTTATTATTATTGCCCTTACCACGATATTGCTTTCCACGACCTCCGGTGTTGCGGTTGTTGCGGCGAGAAGGTGCAGCATCAGGAGACCGATTTAGAGCAGCAGAAGAAATATCAGATTGTGTGTGGATGAGGGAAGACTCGGCACTAGTGTTCTTATTGCGACGGGTTTCCTCAAATGTGAGCATAGATGTCGCTTTGTAAAATGATGGCAGCGGATCTAATTGTTGAATGATTGTGGCGAGACTGTCGTACCCACTCGAGAGGCCTGTCACAAGGCGGAGGACCAGGCGATCCTCGCTGACCGGAGCCCCAACATTGCCGAGTTGTTCGGCTATCAGTTTCAATGCTTGGCAATAAGACGACGCATTTGGATAATTATCCATGTGGATTTGGGAGAATTGTTGTTCTAGATATACGGCTCTAGAGTTTTTATTGTCGTGAAAGATGTCCTTTAAGCGATTCCATGCTTCTTGAGCGGTGGCACCGGGTTTTAGAATCGTATGTAGGAGATCAACGGATATCGTGCTATAAATCCATTGTTTCACGATTGCATTGAGTCGGGACCATTGTGCATCTTTCTTAACAGTCGTATCCTTGGGTGGAATAATGTGATCGGCGACATCAAAGGCATTGGCCGCATTGAGAAACAATTCTGCCCATGAATCGTAGTGAACATTCTCCATTTCTAGGGTGATTTGAATGTGGTTTTTAATGTTTGAGACAGAAAAAACGGGATGGAAAGTAGATTTTGATGTGGAGTTGTTGTCAGCCATTTGAAGAGGGGAGGAACGGGCTCGGCGGAGAAGAGAAAAGAACAGATTATGTGATGGAGAAGAATGATTGTGGGGGATCGTTATATTTCTGATACCATATTAGAAAATAATTCTCTTCCTCTTTCATTCCATTGAAGGTGATTATATATCAGTACAATATAACTTGAGTTATTACAATATCAAGCTAATTATTACAATATCATGCTAATTATGGACAATATCAAGTTAATTATTACAATGAATGTTGACATATATACATATAGTCTAATACAAAATACATTACTTTTCAGTAGGGACTTGATTGAATCACCTTAATCTCCTTTTTAGTAGCAATGTCATGAGACAGTAACAGCTTTATAACTCTCTCAATTGGATCACGCTCCTACAATTAATTTACCCAAGAGAGAAAAAACTAAGTTAAATCAAACTCCTCAAAATATTTAAAAACTAATACGGCATTTACATGCTGCAAAACATGTCAAACCTGTCTCACACTAGAAATTCAATCACGTGTTCGGTATGTGCTTCCAGGATCAGACATGGAGTGACCATGATATCTGTAAGTGTGCATTGCAAGAATCTGGACAGAATAAATATTAAGATACAGAAATCGATCAAAATATGAGAGATTATACTTTGATGAATTAATTAACACTACAATCATAATTACATTAATGTAATGAGTTGGATCAACTGTACTCGATCACTAGTAGAAGAATGGTCAACTTATAACATTCAACTGCTAGTAATTAACATAAAGATTTTCATAACAAGAAACAATACTCACAAGGGGCCCATTCTTCAAAATGTTCCTTTGCAAAGATTTTCATAACAAGAAACCCTGCTTTTCATGAAAAATTCAATCTCACTAATTTGATTATTGGACTTACAATATAAGTTATATCGAATACACCTGACATCTAGGCTCTTAATGCAATTATAATGTTTTTACTTTGTATAGGTGACTTTGTTTCTACTTGGATAAACAACTTGATTATTTATAGCATAAGAGCTTGTGTATAATCTCATTCTGTAATAAAGATAAAGTTAAACTATTTTGGCATAGAGGATTGCTATGTTTACACCCAAAATTTAACACAGTATGATCACATCGTATCAAATAAAGCATGGCCATGTATTTGTTTCTCTTAGAACAAGGAAAAAAAATTATTAAACATTTAAAAAAACCAAAACCGTATAATAATACGGTGTAGGTGTTATTTGAGTGTAAAAATAACATTCCTCTTTGACATAACTATTAGCTGAGCTATACTAGAGTGCTTAAGGAACTAAGCTGAAAACACAGCTTATGAAAATGCTATAAAGTTTTTCCATAACGTCTCTCAATCTCTGTCACAAATTTTTATGCTATAAAACATGAGCTCAAATAATTCAATCAAAATAGGCTCTTATTTATTTACGCAAGGCTGTTTCTTCTTACCTTCACCATACCGATGTTAGATAATTCTTCTATGTCGAATGGATCCAGACTGAATCGTGAACGAAATCACTTTCCTTAAAAGTATTTCAAGCACACTCTCAGATTGTCTTAGAGTTGGAACGGCCTGAATACCCAGGATAAGTCAGCCTTTTTCTCGAAACTGCACAAGACTGATGAAGTTTCGAATGCAAGGAAAATGTTGGAATTATATGGAAGAGGATTTCAGAATTTGGAGTGAATGATTTCGAATTATGAAGCATATATTTATAGCCATGCATGTGTCTTTTCAGAAGGTTGCAATTCTTCATAAACACACTCTCTAATGAGCATTTGCAATGGTTCACATAAAATATCATGCACCACTTCGTCAAGTGTCATGCATTTCAAATTCAAATTCAAAATCAAACTCTAGGCAGCGAATAAGTCTGAGCGATAATTAAAAATTAAATTCGCAGTATACCGGCCGAAGGCCGGTCCGCCCGCCGGAGGCGGCCGGAGCGCCACCGGCGCCGCCTCATTAACGCCGCGATTGCTCCGATTGCTCCGATGCGTCGTGCCTAAGTGCTCAAGTGCCGTCTACAAGCCGCCACTAGCGCCTCTACGCCCACGCCCCCGGTTCCGGTTCCGGTTCCGGAGCCGGAGCCGGAGCCGGAGCCGGTGTCGCCGGTGGCGACACCGGCGAGGGGTGTTTTGTATGAGACAAGTGACATAAGTTTTGGCACCACCACATGTGACTATGTGGCACTTTATCCTTTTTGGCTCTTTTGGAAATTACATTGTTCCAAGTGCCTTATAAATGCTATTTAATTTTACTCCTCTTCCAATGTGGGACTAAGCATTTATTATAACACCCACTTTGTCATTTTGGAACAACTTTAATGGAAATAAATTATTATTTCCAACAATCCCCCACTTGTTCTAATAATGACAAAATAATAATTCCAGAAATGGGACATAAGAAGTATTAATACAGTTAAGTATCTTTCGATTTTAAACTTAACCTTAGTAAGAATAACACAAGGTTTAATCGGAATATTAGGTAGCAATGCTTTTAAACCATGAATCCATTTGAATAGACCGGTGTTACCTTACACACACTCCTTAAAGATTCTTCCTCTGCATAACTCGCTTAGCACTTATTTATGGCCATGTGCTATCCTGTTTCATGAATTTTTCATGAGAGAAACTCCAACTCTCACTTTGAGACGGCACCATCTCATAATTCACATAGGTGAAGTTCATATAGTATCTGTTTCCAATGGATACGTACCCTCGGTATTGAACTTCATTAAGAGTTTAAGATAAAACTCAACCCTCTTTTCTAATGTCAACATAATTATGAAATGTTAGACAATTATCCAAATCAACGACTTGTTGTTACCCATTGAAAATCTTAACGTTAATGTTCTGTTAACTTAAGATTGGGTTGCCGCCATTGTCGGAACTCTTACTCAAGGAGTTTCAACCCCATACCTCTCGAGGTTGTTCTTACTAAGTCTCTGGCCAGCGGCTTAGTAAACGGATCAGCCAAATTATAGCTTGTTCGTATATACGTAAGTGAAATGATTCCATCCTTAATCAGTTTTCTTACGAACGAATGTCTAAGTCCTATATGCCTGGACTTTCCATTATACACTTCGCTAAATGCTCTTGCCAAAGTGGCCTGACTATCGCAGTGTATCATTACCTTTGAAACATTGTCTTTAGCCAATGGAACTTCCAAAAGAAGATCCCTCAACCACTCTGCCTCTTGACTAGCGGAAGCGAGAGCCACGAATTCTGATTCCATGGTCGAAAGAGTAATGCATGTTTGTTTCTTGCTCTTCCAGGAAATTGCTCCTCCAGCTAGTGTAAATATCCACCCAGTTGTAGATTTGTGATTTCCCACGTCAGAGATCCAACTGGCATCGGTATATCCTTCTAGTATAGCAGGAAACCTACCATAATGAAGACCAAGATCTTTGGTTTTCAACAAATAACCAAATATCCTCGTGATTGCCTTCCAATGTTCATTACTTGGATTACTAGTAAATCTACTCATTTTACTAACTGCAAATGATATATCGGGTCTAGTACATTGCATTAAGTACATAAGACATCCGATCGCACTTGCATATTCTAATTGAGCCACTGCTCTTCCATCATTCTTTTCAAGTTTGATTACATGATCAAATGGAGTAGTTACTTCCTTGAATTTCAGGTGTTTGAACTTATCAAGCATTTTCTCAATATAATGTGTTTGATTAAGTTCATAACCCCCACTATTTTGCTTAACTTTTATTCCTAAAATTGTGTCAACAAGCCCAAGATCTTTCATCTTGAAAGTGGAAGTTAGAAACCTTTTTGTTTCTAGAATTCCATTAAGTCTATTGCTAATTATTAGCATGTCATCAACATAAAGACACAAAAATATTACAGTGTTATTATACACTTTTGTATATAAACACTTGTCACAAGAATTAGGAATAAATCCATTTGACATTATCGTAGAGTCAAACTTTTGATGCCATTGTTTTGGTGCTTGTTTTAAGCCATATAGAGATTTGACAAGTTTGCACACCTTCTGTTCATTTCCAGGAAGGACGTGTCCTTCTGGTTGTTCCATGTAGATTTCCTCATCGAGGTCTCCGTTTAGGAATGCTGTTTTAACATCCATTTGATGAACAATCAGATCATTTAAAGATGCTAAAGCAAACAACAACCTTATAGTGGTTGTTCTCGCTACAGGTGCATAAGTGTCAAAATAATCTATACCTTCCTTTTGTCTAAATCCTTTTGCCACTAATCTTGCTTTATAAGTGTTTAATGTACCATCACTATGATATTTCTTTTTAAACACCCACTTGCATCCAATGGGTCTTGATCCCTTTGGTAAATCAACAAGTTCCCAAGTGTGGTTGGACATAATCGAATCCATTTCATCTCGGATAGCATCTTTCCAAAAAGAGGAGTCTCTTGAAGCTATTGCTTCCTTATAAGTTTTAGGATCTTCCCCTACTTGAAGAATTACCGGAATGCTTTTAATAAAATTTGTATTATTTCCTTCAACCAGATAAAATGAAATGGATTGAGAATCAATTTCGTCTGGTCCTAGGTTCTTTATTTTCCGGACTCTTTTGCTTATCCTAGGTTCGGGTCGTGGTTCATTTATTCGAGATGTGTCTTCAGGTTGTATTTCTACAATCCGAGAAGAGTCCTTTTCACAAGATTCTTTGTTTATGGCCGACTCTGATTCTTTATCCTTAGTTATAAGGTTTTCAAAGAATTCTACATCCCGGGATTCAACAATAATATTAGACTCTAAATTTAACAGTCTATATGCTTTGCTATTTTGTGCATATCCTACAAATGCACATCTTATCCCTCGAGGACCCAACTTGGTTCTCTTAGGATCCATGTTTTTGTAATATGCCACACACCCCCACACCTTAAAGTAGCCAATATTTGGTGTCATGCCCTTCCATACCTCATATGGAGAAATTCCACTTTTCTTTAAGGGAATTCTATTTATTATGTGACAAGCGGATAATAAAGCTTCGCCCCACAAATTGAAAGGTAGTTCGGAATGCAATAACATGGCATTCATCATTTCTTGATATGTTCGATTCTTTCTTTCTGCTATGCCATTTTGTTGTGGTGTTCTAGGTGCCGAACATTCATGTATTATACCATGTTCTTCACAAAATGCATCAAATTCAGTGGAGAAGTATTCACCGCCCCTATCACTCCTAAGGACTTTTATACTTCTACTTAATTGATTTTCCACTTCTGCTTTGTAACTCTTAAAGGCATTAAAAGCCTCATCTTTATGCTTTAAGATATATACATAAGTGTATCTAGAGCAATCATCAATAAATGTAATGAAATATCTATTTCCCCCACGGGTCAACATGCCATTAAATTCGCACAAATCTGAATGTACAAGATCAAGCAGATTTGTATTTCTTTCAACACTTTTGAAAGGTTTCTTAATCATTTTTGATTTAACACATAATTCACATTTATTGAAATCTTTGATATTACATGATATCAAGCCAAGTTTAATTAGTCTCTTCATTGAACTAATACCAATATGTGCTAATCTATTGTGCCATAAAGTAACTGAATCAAGCATGTAAGCAGAATTAGAAATTTCATTAATCATGTTATCAGTAATACATAGTTTGATCATTCCTTCAGCGGAATATCCTTTTCCAACAAACACACCATTACGGGTCAAGATAAGTTTGCCCGATTCATACACAGATTTAATACCCGGTTTTCCCAATAAATCCCCACTAACAAGATTCCTATTCATGTCTGGGACATGAAGCACATTAACAAGAGTAACTTTCTTTCCAGAAGTGAAGTTGAGTTCGACCGTTCCGGTTCCAACAACTTTGGATCGCACTTCATTTCCCATTTGTACTTCTTGTCCATCATTTGCCTCAGAATATGTTTTGAATGCAGCCCTGTCATATGAGACATGAACCGTGGCACATGTATCATACCACCAACCTTGGACCTTGCCTTTGATTGCCATAATTTCGCTCACAGTAGCAATTATATCATCATTAGCATTCACTGCATTGATCTCCTTTTTTGATTTATTATGCCTGCAATCTCGAGCATAATGTCCAGGTTTTCCACATACAAAGCATCCATTTTTCGGACCCTTCGGACCACCGAAGTTCTTGAACTTGGTATGTTCCTTTTTTGGTGCGATGTGACTTTTCTTGACATCATGTTTTTTCTTTTCCTTTCTGGTCACAGCATTGGCTTTGGAAAGACCCGCAGATTCTGATTTTTCCCTCTCCTTCGATTCCTCCTCGATTCGAAGATGCTTCTGGATTTTCTCCAAGGAAAAGTCATCAGAACTGTGCAACAGTTTCTTTTTATAGCCTTTCCACGAACTTGGTAATTTCGCAATGATTGCACCAACTTGAAAGGTTTCAGGAATGTCTATTTTCACCGCTTTGATTTTGTTCACCAGGACTTGCAATTCATGCACTTGAGGAAGTATGGGCTTGGAATCTATAAATTTAAAATCAAAGTATTTAGAAATTAAGAACTTTTTCGTACCTTCTTCTTCGGCTTTGAATTTAAACTCCAGGGAATTCCATATGTCTCTAGCGGACGGATTGTCTGTGTATAAGTCGTATAGGCGGTCAGATAGCGTATTCAGAATATGCCCACGGCATAGTAATTCGTCCTCCCTTCGCAGCATGCGCTTCTTCTTGAGTTCGTCAGAATCATCTGCAGTTGGTTCTGGAATTGGTGTCAGATTGGGATCCAAGACGTAGTGAACCTTGAGTGCAGTAAGCAGGAACGTCATCTTGTCTTGCCATCTGGTAAAGTTGTTTCCATCGAAACGATCCAATTTGACAAGGTCCTGATTCATAACTTTGATACTTGAAACAGCAGCGTCGGAATCCATGATAGAAATACTTTTAAGATTGTTAGATAATTCTTCTATGTCGAATGGATCCAGACTGAATCGTGAACGAAATCACTTTCCTTAAAAGTATTTCAAGCACACTCTCAGATTGTCTTAGAGTTGGAACGGCCTGAATACCCAGGATAAGTCAGCCTTTTTCTCGAAACTGCACAAGACTGATGAAGTTTCGAATGCAAGGAAAATGTTGGAATTATATGGAAGAGGATTTCAGAATTTGGAGTGAATGATTTCGAATTATGAAGCATATATTTATAGCCATGCATGTGTCTTTTCAGAAGGTTGCAATTCTTCATAAACACACTCTCTAATGAGCATTTGCAATGGTTCACATAAAATATCATGCACCACTTCGTCAAGTGTCATGCATTTCAAATTCAAATTCAAAATCAAACTCTAGGCAGCGAATAAGTCTGAGCGATAATTAAAAATTAAATTCGCAGTATACCGGCCGAAGGCCGGTCCGCCCGCCGGAGGCGGCCGGAGCGCCACCGGCGCCGCCTCATTAACGCCGCGAATAGCCCGATTGCTCCGATGCGTCGTGCCTAAGTGCCTAAGTGCTCAAGTGCCGTCTACAAGCCGCCACTAGCGCCTCTACGCCCACGCCCCCGGTTCCGGTTCCGGTTCCGGAGCCGGAGCCGGAGCCGGAGCCGGTGTCGCCGGTGGCGACACCGGCGAGGGGTGTTTTGTATGAGACAAGTGACATAAGTTTTGGCACCACCACATGTGACTATGTGGCACTTTATCCTTTTTGGCTCTTTTGGAAATTACATTGTTCCAAGTGCCTTATAAATGCTATTTAATTTTACTCCTCTTCCAATGTGGGACTAAGCATTTATTATAACACCCACTTTGTCATTTTGGAACAACTTTAATGGAAATAAATTATTATTTCCAACAACCGAACCTTGAAATAGGCTCTGCAAAAACACCTTGGCTCGAATGACACACTGAATAATGAGTCTTTTCTGTTGTGAATATGCAGTGAATCAGTTAGAGCAGCAAAAAACCGGGCAAAGAATGCAAAATAAAAGACATCACTCAAATCTTACCTAGATAAGGTTCTTTCACATCACAATTCCCACATCTTTTACAATCTTCTTCCACGCATAACTTCTTTTGCCTGCATTTATGTTTTGCATTATTGTATACACACAATCAGAAAGAATACTATACTATTTTAACACACTCTTTATAATTGGTCTGTTTTTTATAACATTGTGACCATAGAAAAATAGTAACCATCTCTTGTTGTCAAACAAATTAGTAAAAGGGCAAGAGAATCTGAACCTGCAGAAGTGGTAGCATATCCCCAAGACTGAATTTGTTAAAATTGATGCACATTTCTAAAACATTCTAAAAACATTTTAGTAAAAATAAATGACAGTTTAGAGAAACCTAAAATAGTCTGAAGACTGTACATGTTTTTAGATTGTTCCAATAATTCTTAGACTAACTTATAGCCTAGAAAGTTCTCTGTCAATATAATATAGAAAAGACAAACAAAAGGCTAGATAGTTCTATTATAAAAATATACTCAAACACCTATAAATAGACAAATATATGTGTAATAGTATTCAAGTCTTTAAGGTCGAATGTCAATAATATTGGAGGCTTCATCATACTATTATTCTCCACCTACAATAAGTTGATTACTTATGTGTTGCCTCTTGTTCCGTGTTACTAAACTACCTCTCACACTACTTGATATTATCTTTTAACTATCTACCAGAGCTTTTTGCACTATCCAACTACATTCTAAACTATTATTATTCCCTCAAATACTAACAGTGGCATCAGTGCTATGTTCAGTCATTCACTGGGCGTAACAAACTATTTCTTGTCGCCAACTATTTTATTAAAACTAAAAAATAAGATCTCTTACTCAAACACAAAGGAGTACCGGTAGGCACACCGTCTGGCTCTGTTTGAGTTCAAACTCAAAATTAAAAATGAGAGAGAGGAGTCCATGTAGCCTAATAATACAACCCTCTTAACTTTAAGTTCAACTAATATAGTAAACTATGGAAAATAAGGCTCAAGTTCTGATAGAGCACAAGTGCATGCGATAAAAAAATTGAGACCCGCGGCCTCTGAAGCTCAACTTGAACACAAGCCTAGGAAGACAAATGCAACTGCTAGAGCAAGAATGATTCGTTGTCAAAATTCTTCTACAAGAATGACAAGGAGACTCATAAGCAACTCAGAAGCAAGAGAGATCCTTGTCAGAATTATTCAATAAGTTCGACAAGGACATTCACATGCAACTAGACAACAAACGTTATCCTTGTTAAAAATCTTTAATAAGACAAACAAGGAAGATTACAAGCACAACTAAAGAGCGAGAATGACTATCGTCAAAAGCCTTCAACAATGATGAGAAACAGTTTAATAACAATCATTGTGACAAGTGGTGGACAAAATTGAATAATGGTGGAGATAATACTTTTCAAAATAAAATACATTACATAAAAGTATCAATGCATGAGAAGAAAATTTCACAAATTCACATTTGAGCAACTATGAACTAGACTTGGAGTTACTGAAATATGCATCAAGGAGGAGTGTTGAAATTGATGCACATTTCTAGAACATTCTAGTAAAAATAAATGACAAAGTTTAGGGAAAACTAAAATAGTCTGAAGTTTCTACATGTTTCTAGATTGTTCCAATAATTCTTAGATTAACTTATAACCTAGAAAGTTCTATGTCAATGTAATATAGAAAAGACAAACAAAATGCTAGATAGTTCTATTCTAGAAACATCCTCAAGCACCTATAAATAGACAATCCTATGTGTAATTGTATTCAAGCCATTAAGATCCAATGTCAATAACATTGGAGGCTTCATTATACTATTATTCTCCTCCTACAATAAGTTTATTACTTATGTGTTGCCTCTTGTTCCATGTTACTAAACTAACTCTCACACTACTTAATACTATCTTTCAAGTATCTACCAGAGCTTTTTACACTATCCAACTACATTCTAAACTATCATTATTCCTTCAAATACTAACAGAATTGTAGACCATGTCTCTACCCTTGCTATCACAGCGCCGTGCAAAACTCTCTTTTGAAATAAATTGATTTACATCCTCCGGATTCAGTTCAATAAAAGGTGCATTAGCATGCCTCTTCTCCTCTTCACCTAAATCTGTGGTTACAATGCATCATTATACTTCACGGAACCAAAGTTTAAAATAATTATACAATGCATCATTATACAATCTTATCTAGTCTTCTTCCCATTTTTCTATAATTGGCTTCTATGTATAAGAACAATTGACAGGTACATTATACTTCACTTTCACATACATCAGAGTAGTGTTTGAAGAAATGTAGAAAATATTATCATTATTAACCATGAAGCATGGATACCGAAAACACAACATCAACAAGGATTTAAACATAGAAAATGACAAGTACTGATCCATGAAGCCTAGAGCAGATAGGGTTGAATCCTCAAGATCTGGTGAGTGATATAGATGGTTGTTGTCATCAAAGCTGTCAACATTAATTGAAGCTCTTTCTTCACCTTCAAGCACATTATAATTTTATCTCCATTTCTATAGCAAAATGCAACAGAGTGAGCTTACTGTAATCAAAGTGGCAGTGTACATTATCACTTATCAAAACAATACAAGTCATATTATCACTTATCGAAACATCAACATAATAGCAATTCTGAAAGTCAGACCTGTTCTGCAAGAGGAAAAAATAAACAAAGTTAGAAATAAATATGTGAGATATTGGATCGAACTCTAGTATGGTCGAAGTTCGTTCGCTAGTAATGCATGTTGTAGTAGAAGTTTGTTCTAACATGCATTAGTCAATATTGATAGGTTTGTTAGCATATTGAATTAGGCCTTGCTTGTAAACCCAATTATTTAAGTTAGCTTGTAACCTAAGTTAGCTTGTAACCTAAGTTAGCTTGTAACTGGTAATTTTTAAAAAGGTCATTAGGTTAGTATGCTAATTTTATTACAAATATCATGCTAGTCTCTCATCTTGATATAAGGAAAAATAGGAAGATAAAATCCTAATTTCAAGAGAGAGAGGTTATTTTATTATTCTTGTATACTTGTAATCTTGTTTCTAAGAGAAAGAAAAGAATATTAGTTTATAACCAATCCTTGTCGTTCCTTGTCGTTTTCCCTTGTTTTCTTTATTAACCCAAACTCTTGTGTATTTCTTGATTAAAAAAATCGTTTATATTTTGTTTTAAGACATTCGATTCAAAATAAATTGGTGCAGTGAGCATGGAAAAGATGACTTCAACAAAGTATGAGATTGAAAAGTTCACCGGAGTGAACGACTTTGGTCTGTGGCACTTGAAGATGAAAGCCCTATTGGTTCAACAATATTGTTTGGAAGCGTTGAAGGGAAAGCCAGTCATGGACATTGTGTTAACGGAAAAAGAAAAGATGGACATGATTGAGAAAACCCACAACACAATATTGTTGAGCCTTGGTGATAAGGTTTTTCGACATGTATCAAAGGAGACTACAACATCGAGATTATGGGTGAAACTTGAAATTTTGTACATGACCAAATCTCTGGTGAATCGACCCTACCTGAAGCAAGCTTTGTATTCATTCAAGATGAGTGAAGACAAAGTGTTGGCTAAGCAGTTGGATATGTTCAACAAGCTGATTCTTGATCTTGAAAATATTGATGTGAAGATCGATGATGAAGATCAAGCATTGTTTCTGTTGTGTGCTTTTCCCATAACACATGCTCACTTCAAAGAAACTCTTTTGTATGGAAGGGAGTCCCTGAGCTTTGAATAAGTTCAATCAGCCTTGTATTCTAAAGACTTGAACGAACGAAAGGAGCATAAACCTTCGACCGTGGGCGAAGGTTTGACCGTTAAGGAAAAATTCATGAGAAAGGATGGTAAGTTCGACAAGAAGAAAGGTAAAAGTTAACAGAAGTCTAATAGTGGCGAAACATCTGATATTCGATGTTATCATTGTAAGAAGAAGGGTCACATAAGAAAGGTGTGCCCTGAACGTCTGAAAAATCATGGAAGTAATGGCAACGTAACCATTATTCAAGATCACTTCGACTCATATGATATTCTTGTGGTTTCAAGTGGAGACTCAAAAAAAGAGTGGATTATGGATTCAGGTTACACTTGGCACATGAATCCAAACAGAGAATTGTTCGAGGAGATATGTGATCAAGATGGTGGATTGGTGCTGCTGGGAAACAACAAATCTTACAAAATCGCAGGTATTGGATCTGTGAGATTCAAGCTCCATGATGAGTCAATAAGGTTATTGAATGAAGTCAGGTATGTACCTGACTTGAAGAGAAATTTGATTTCAATTGGTGAATTCGACAAAAAGGGACACATTTTCAAGGAGAGAAAATTATCTTAAGAGTCATGAAGGGGTTGAAGGAAGTATTGAGAGGCGTGAAGAAATAAGGCTTGTATACCCTTGAGGCTGAGGTAGTAAGTGTCACTACTGCGAAAATCGAGGCCGGCAATGACAGAAGAGTCGCCATCGTGCGTTATTTATCCCAAGAGAGGGAAAGGAAACACTCAGAGAAAACCTAACGAAAAGAGGGATAAGATCGGTCGTTGCAACCAAATCTCGGATTCGGGAGTCGGTTATGCAAGGGGAAGGTGTTAGCACCCCTCATGTCCGTCGTACTCGACGGGATCCATGCTTGTTGTCTATCTAAAAGGGTGATTAAAACTATCTAGCTAAAGGCTTAAGGACAAAAGAAAGAAAAAGTGACTCGGCAAAGCAATGGCGCTTTGTGCCTACGTATCTCATCTGAAATGAGAAGTCAGAGTCAACGTAGTTCGGCTAAATACGGGTGAAAGGTGGGGAAGGTTGCTCGCCAAGACATCACATCTTGTGCCTACGTATCCTTGTCTGGTACGAGAAATCAGAGCAAACATAGTTCGGGCTAACTACGGGTAAACAGGGTGTTCTCAATCACACAAGGGTGAGAGAAGAGATTGACGATACTAGCGTACACATTCTAGCAGTTAGGTGTATTGCTGCTCGACCATTGAAGACATAGGCGTTACCTGTTTGCGGTAAAACAGACGTAGCACATCGTTGGTTTAAAGGTATGGGAATCTACGGGAACTAGAACTACGGCCTGGTCTCAATTGCGATAGGGCAAGAGAAAGGGAATTAGTCGTCAGCGGGAAAGTCTCGATCGCACGGAAGCGAGAGAAAGGAGAAGTTAGTTGTTAGTATGCTCACCAAGACATCGCGTCTTGTGCCTACATATTCTCGTCTGGTATGAGAAATCAGAGCAGCTGTAGTTCAGCCAACTACGAAAAACGGTCTCGATTGCACGGGCCAAGAGAAGGGAGGTCTCGATTGCATTGGTGCAAGAGAAGGGATCTCAATCTCCAGGATGCGAGAGAAAGGAGTCTCGATCGCTAAGATGAGAGATAAAAGAGCTTCGATTGCACAGGGGCGAGAGAAAAAAGGAACTAGGCCTAACACGCCTAAACGGGAAGGAACTCGGGACACACACGCTAGAACCTAAGGCGTATGAGCGAATGTGTCGCATATCACCCAAAGGGTGCTACACTAAACACTCTAAGCGATTGAAGGGAAACCCCCAATCACCATTTCCCACGTATCTATTGCTAAGAACTCACAACGCTCGACAGTTGATTAAAAGACTTGAATTAGAAAAATGTTACCGAACGGAGTGGTTCCGTTGACTTTTGACATTGTGTTCAAGCTCCATTCCAATCTTTTCCTCTTTGATGATGACGCTTCGAATCGGGACCAATGTGACGCTAAATCATCGTAGTTTGACTTATAAGGGAAATTGAACTATAAGAGGTCGCGTATTGATTTCCGTGTCAAAGACAAGATAGAGAAATGATATTGAAAATCATTCTCCAATTGAATCATGTCACACGGACCAAAATAGAACGGGATCTCGTCTTACGGATACAAGACTTCATCGATCATAGAAAGCCAAAATAAAATCAAAAGATGAAAAGAAATGAGGAGAGAAAGAAGGTGGTCTCGGATTCTACATTATCCATCGACAAGTCGATTAATAACGAATTATGGAGGTCTCATCATCGACCAAAACAGTGAAAAATAAACAAAGATGAATAAATGTCGAAAATAGAAAGGAGAGAAAAAGTTGGTCTAGGGTCCTTTGTTTCACGTCAATAATTTGACGGCTAAACGGTGGTGATCTTGTCATCGACCAAAACGAGAAAGAAATGAGACAAAACGTCCAGTAACAAAAAAGAAATGAAATTCAACTCTAAAAATAAAGTATAAGTATAAGAAATTCTAAATAGAAAATATAATGATAAGTCTAGAATATGTAACTCAAAACCCTAAAAGAAAACTAACATATTAACTATTATGAAAATAATATATACACAATAAAAATAGTTTATAAATTTCTAAAAGAAGATTTAATAAAACTAATAAGAAAATATAATAAAAACGTAATATATATAATTTATTAACAAAATAAAAAAGAAAACATGAAATAAGAAATTGAAAAAAAAGGAAACCAGAGGGGGGTTAGAAGTGAAAACGGGGGGGGGGGGGGGGGGGGGGGGGGGAGGGGGTCATGAGAAACGGACCTCTCAGCCCAAAGAGACCCACACCGAAATTAAAATAAAATATAAAAAAAATAAAAGGAAAATAGTCTTCTTCATCGTTACCACTTTCCCCTTCTCACTCTCATTTTCACTATGTCTCTCACTCTCGATTCACGTCTCCCTCTCGCTCTCATTCTCGTTTCTTTTCTTCTCATTCTCACACGACTGGTGATGATGCTCTCTTAGTTCTCGTTTTCTTTGTTTTCAATCCAGAACTCCAAATTACCGAGTTATGTTGGGTTGACGAGTTAGGGTTGATTTGGGGATATTTGGGATTTTGAGGTTGTGGTTGAAGAGCGGTTTATGAGTTTTTTTTGTGAAGAACAGAGGATGAAAGTGACGGAAATGGCGGCGTAGTTCCGATGGAGCTTCGAGTTGGGTTTTCGGGTTTGATGTTGAAGCTTAAGGGTGGCGATTTGTGTTCGAAAATGGGTGTATGAAGTGTTTTGCTGTTGAAGCTCTCGAAGGTTGAAAAGGGGATAAGAGTGAGGGGTTTTTTTTCCGATGGAGATTGGGGATTTGCGGAAGGAGCTCTGGTTTGGTGTTCTTCTGGTTTGAGATTTATGATGAATGTTGCTGAGTGTTTTAGAAGTTTATTGAGGAGATGAAGGTTTCAATTGAAAGAGGTTTTGAAGAGGATTTCTGGGAAACTTGCGGAGCATGCTTCTGGGTTTGAAGCTTGAAGGTTTAATGGATTTTTCTGGTGTTTGTTTTGTTGTTTCAGTGACAGGGAAGTGACGAGTGTTTATCACAGAAACATGGTGGCATCACCTTGTTTGTGTTTAAAAAGATAAAATAGGGGATGTTATGTTACGATGTATGTTTGGTAGTGGGAAAATGGTGAAGGTGGATGTATCTTCGGTTAGATTTCTAGGTTCTCAATGACGCGAAGTTTGAAAGAACAAGGGTGTTGGAGATGGAAGTTTGAAAGGTTTTTTGATGTTTGGTTCTGTTGAGTATGGTGGTTGTTTAGTGTTGTGTTGTGCTTAGTGAAAATGAAGGAAGAAAGATTCGATGGTGTAGTGGTTCACGGTTGTTTGGGTGGTAGTGTGAAGGTTGTTGATGTTTGTTCAATGGAGGTTTGTCAATGGAAGTGAAGATGATGATGTTGGTTCAAAGAGGATGAAAGCTGATGGAGGAAAGAGGGAGGTCAACAATAAAACTCTCTCATTTCTTGATATTTGGAAGAAAATATTGTAGGTGAGCTTTTTTCAATGAATTCCTACTAGTTCTTTTGTTTCTGCATAATCCTCCCACTTTATCTCTCTTTACCTCTTCTTTGTCTGTTTCCCATTGTATTGTTCTTTTCATGGCATCATATGGTTTTGGAACATGCCTTACTTTGATGTTTTCAAACGGCTAGGTATCACAGGTTTTTGCAGAAAGATGGTTTTGCAGCGCCTTGTAGCTGTTGTGACTTGTTTGCAGGTTGCTTTGTCTATTATGGATGGATGGTATTGTCACTTTCATGTGCTGAAAGCTTGTAGTAGTACGGTTGCTGTAGGGAAGAGTCTTGTAGTATTAAGCAAGTAGGCTGTAACACATAATGGAGCTATGCATTTCCTTTGGAGCTTCGTTTTGTACCGCAACATATGCTGTCATGGAGCTAAAGTTTTGGCATGTAGTACACGCTGGCATGGGAAAACAAATGTTAGACTAATAAACAAATTAATCTAAATAATCTATACAACTAATTAACTCTAAATTAAAACACTTAATTAATTTGAACTAAACAAAAATCTGAATAATAAAACAAATTAATCCTAATTTAATAATACTAATGATCTAACAAACTATTCTTCTAATTAAAAGAAACTCTCAATAAAATTCAAAATAAAACTATATTCTAAAATTAATAAAAACTAACAAATAAAATTTATAATATCTATCCACTTAAAAAACAAATTATATTAAAAAATCTATTTAAAACTATTTACTACATAATCAAAAATATAAAACAAAAACTATTCTACATAATTAAATAAGACAAAAATAGCAATAAAAATGCAAAAATGCCATGGAAAACAGGTGGGCACCCAAATGCCCTGATAATATCAACACGGACTGAATTATCAGAAAAAGAGCGACTTTCGCTCGATTTTTGACAGTGAACTTATTGTTTGAATTGATTTGAATCGCCTGAAACGCAAGCAAAGCGGCTAAAATCCTGATAAGTTCAATCCGGCTGATAACACGGGAAAAAATGCGAAAAATGATATGTAGATGAAAAACAAAGCAAAAGCCAGTCAAAGTCGGAAAACCAGTGGGCAAATTTTAGGGTGCAACAGTAGGTGGTTCAAAAAATGTTTTATCCATGAAACCTATGTCGAAGACATAATTTTGGCACATGAGGTTGGGCCATGTCAGCGAAAGAGGCCTGTCCGAATTGGGGAAGCAGAACATGCTAGGAGGTGACAAAGTTGAAAAGTTGGAGCTTTATGAATCTTGTGTATTTGGTAAATCCTGTAGGGTGTAACACCCCATTTAAATTATTCAGTCACTTCGTTTTTTTTCCTGTGATGTGTAGTTGTGTGGTGTCCTTAATTAAAGGTATGAGGTTAAGAGTAAGGGAGAGAGGTGACCTTAGTTGGGGTACTGTGGACCTAGATAAAGAAGTAAGTTAATTATGATATCGAGAGTATTATATTGATTAATATTATTCCAATTATTATTAATAATAATGTTAATGAGATTATTATTATTATTATCATTATTATTATTATTAGAATTATTATTATTATTATAAGTATTATTATTATTACTAGTAATAATTTAAATTAACTGAATTAAAATTTAATTAAGGGGTTAATAGAGAGTGAGTGAAGGGTTAACCAGTTAGTACGTGAAAAAGGAGAAACTGACGAACAAGGAGAGCTAGGGCAGAGGAACCAAATTCTCCATTGTTGATCAAAGAAAAGCTCAATTCTAAGATAAGGGGGGAGAATGGATTTCAATATGGGTGAATTAACATGAGAGGATAGTGAGAGGTTCTTTCTCTCATAGAAATTATGTGTTCTTGAGGATTCTTGATCTAATTTTCGTAGCATGATAAATTCCATAAAATTGTTGTTGTTCTTGAATGATTATGGTATGGGGAGTACTGCTTTTCATAGTTTTCTAAGTATACCTTTCGGTATGTTGTGGTGATGTAAGGTTTAGGGATTTGGGCAAATATGTAGAAATGAATGTGTTATATCGTTATTAGTACGATGCTCTAAGGTTTCCCTAAGGTTTAGGGATTTGGGTTAATTGTGGGAAATAGGGAAGTAATCGTAAGAATCTGAGGTTATAGCCAAATGGCAAATGATATGTATCGTTGAATATTAATATGTCCTTGTGGGAAAAACTTATGGGAAATTGAACCTTCGTGGCCAGAACCTTTACATTGTTATATGTCTGACCCTGAAGGGGTTAAATATTAGATAGTGAGTAATTTTAATGTCGTAGAGTGTAATTGAAGGAAAAATTGTAATATGTTGTCCCTATAGGAATAGGAATATTCAAATGTGAGTAACTCTGAAGTACTCAGAGCAATTGCAGGAAATAGTGTTTTATGTGTTGCAAATGTTGCCAGATGAACCTAATAAACCATAGAAGTTATGCAGTTATCGTTGTATAACCTTAGGAATCTTTTAGTGATGTTTTGGGTGCTTTGAGTAAGTGATTCGCAAGAATAATTGAGTGAAAACCAGTTCCGGAGCGTAACACCGTCTTTCTGTCCGTCACGACTGTTCATGTTTTCGGTCGAAATTATTTTGGACGTAACTTTGGATCCGTAAGTCCGTTTTGACCTCCGTTCGAAGCGTTGGAAAACTAATGAACAGAGCTATAACTTAGGATAGATAATGGAATTGTTTTCCCAATATTTTAATATCTAATTATGTTTGAGAAGTCAATTGTGTATATGTTTTAGTAACGAATCATGTTCTGGTTCAATGATGTCTTGGTGTTTTGATGGATGTGGGCCAAGATAGTCGAATTTGGACAATCTTGTGCGATTGTGGTAATTCTCGAGAGGATTACGGTGAGCGGATGGCTCGTGTGGATCAAGATTGATCGTGAATTATGCATGATGTATTACATTGCATAATTGTGTTGACATCCATTTCATATCATGTGTCTTGTGGAGATGGCTAGGTGGGAATCCATGATGGGTGCCTAGTTTCATCCGGACTTCATTGTGGAAGTCGTTGTGGAGATAAGTTGTAGTTCAGAGGAACTTATATACGACTTATCCGGATTTCTACGGGAATCGGGTTCTAGTGTGAACCGTATGAGATTGTGTTGGTACCACATGCATTGTGTCGAGTTAGCGAGTCACATTGCATTATTGTAATTGAATGTGGGCTATGAATGCCAAGTGATTGAGGTGGCACGTGTATGTGCGTTATTTGTGCTTATTTTATGTGTGGTGTGTAACTACTCCTTAGCATGTGTATTTCACTGTTTATTTATTAAATGTAGTTCTCACCCCTTTTTGTTGTTGTGTCTGTGCTCTCTTGGGAGTACAGGTGACCAGGTACCTGAGTAGTGCTTGGAGTGTGTTGCTATTTGATCGAGTCTTAGGAGTCGCTCTGATACGTAACATGGGATGACGGGGTTACGTTGTTATTTGACTACTTTATTTGTTTATTGTTACGTATCTTTATTTGTTGGACTTATGTTGTATGACCTCATGTTGAGGAGAATTATATTGGAGAATTGATTTGTATTCCGCTGCTTAGTTGAAAACTAAATAATATTGATTATTTTAATGAAATGAAGTGACTTAGTGTGATATCCCACTGTGTTGGAGAACTCTGATGAATTTCATGAATTATTCCTGTATATTTATTATATTCCACGTACGGGGTAAAGTGGGGTGTTACAATTGGTATCAGAGCCTGGTTGGTCCGTCTGGCCAGTGTTGTAGTAGAGTCTGACTATAGAATGTTTATAGTCATTTGTGTGTTTCTAACTTGTGTTTCCGTGGTTGTTAAGAAGTATGGCTGGTAGGAATGATGCTGTGATGGCTGCTGCGTTACAAGCTGTTGCGCAGGCAGTGACAGACATTGGTCAGAACGTCAACCGAAATGCTGACGACGGAGAGTTCTGTAATTTGGGAAAGTTTCAGAGTAATAAGCCGCCTAAGTTCGAAGGAGGACATGATTCAGATGTAGCATAGAAATGGCTGAAGGATATTGAGAAAATCTTCAGAGTCATGGGCTGCTCAGAGGATTAGAAGGTACAGTTTGGTACTCATATGCTGGAAGGTGAAGCTGAGGACTGGTGGGACAACACCCGTCAAAGGTTGGAAGCTGGTGAAGGTCCCATTAGTTGGACAGTGTTCAGGGCGGAGTTTCTAGAACGGTATTTTCTAGAAGATGTTCGCGGGAAAAAGGAAATTGAATTTATTAAGTTGAAACAGGGGACCATGACAGTGGCTGAGTATGCAGTTAAGTTCGAAGAGCTGGTGAAGTATTATCCTCATTACAATACTGATGCAGCTATGAGTTCGAAGTGCATCAAGTTTGAGAATGGGCTGCGTCCTGAGATCAAGTTGGGTATTGGTTATCAGAAGATCAGATACTTTCTTGAGCTGGTGAACAGGTGTAGGATCTATGATGAAGATAACAGAGCTAGAATCGCTCACTACAAGAATCTGAGTGATAGAAGAGGTAAACGGAAGCATGAAGATACATCTCATCCTGCTCTAACTGATAAAGGAAAGCAAAAAGATGTTGCTGGGAAGAAACCAAGTGGGGGAGGATATCCGTTCAATCCCCTCAAGTGTTACAAATGTGGTGGCGCAGGTCACCGTGCGAATGAATGCCAGAATGAGGCGAAGAAGTGTTTTAAGTGTGGGAAGCCAGGTCATGTGGTTGCGGATTGTAGGAGCAACGTGCCAACCTGTTACAACTGTGGTGAGCAGGGTCATATCCGCACCCACTGTTAGAAACCGAAGAAGTCCCAGGCAAGTGGGAAGGTGTTTGCATTGGCAGGAGCTCAGTCTACCAGTGAGGATCGTTTGGTCAGAGGTACGTGTTACATCCATGACACTCCTTTGATTGCTATTATTGATACGGGTGCAACCCACTCGTTTATTTCTGTGGATTGTGTGACGAGAATGGGGCTTGTGCCGTCTACTTTGACTAGAGGCATGGTGATTGATACTCCATCTATTGGGTCAGTCACTACATCTCTAGTGTGTTTGAATTGTCTAGTGTCGATTTTTGGTAAGGATTTTGGAGTAGACTTGATTTGCTTACCACTCAGCAAGTTGGATGTTATTCTAGGAATGAATTGGCTTGAGAGCAAGATGCGAGAGTCGTATCCGGAACTGTTCTCATCAGGCACATTTTCGAGGACGGAAATATTTTAAGTGGGGGAGAGTTGTAACACCCTATTTAAAGTATTCAGTCGCTTCGTTTTTTTTCCTGTGATGTGTAGTTGTGTGGTGTCCTTAATTAAGGGTATGAGGTTAGGAGTAAGGGAGGAGGTGACCTTAGTTGGGGTACTGTAGAACTAGATAAAGAAGTAAGTTAATTATGATATCGAGAGTATTATAGTGATTAATATTATTCCAATTATTATTAATAATAATGTTAATGAGATTATTATTATTATCATTATTATTATTATTAGAATTATTATTATTATTAGTATTATTATTATTACTAGTAATAATTTAAATTAACTGAATTAAAATTTAATTAAGGGGTTAATAGAGAGTGAGTGAAGGATTAACCAGTTAGTACGTGAAAAAGGAGAAACTGACGAACAAGGAGAGCTAGGGCAGAGGAACCAAATTCTCCATTGTTGATCAAGGAAAAGCTCAATTCTAAGGTAAGGGGGGAGAATGGATTTCAATATGGGTGAATTAACATGAGAGGGTAGTGAGAGGTCCTTTCTCTCATAGAAATTATGTGTTCTTGAGGATTCTTGATCTAATTTTCGTAGCATGATAAATTCCATAAAAATGTTGCTGTTCTTGAATGATTATGGTATGGGGAGTACTGCTTTTCATAGTTTTCTAAGTATACCTTTCGGTATGTTGTGGTGATGTAAGGTTTAGGTATTTGGGCAAATATGTAGAAATGAATGTGTTATATCGTTATTAGTACGATACTCTAAGGTTTCCCTAAGGTTTAGGGATTTGGGTTAATTGTTGGAAATAGGGAAGTAATCGTAAGAATCTGAGGTTATAGCCAAATGGCCAAATGATATGTATCGTTGAATATTAATATGTCCTTGTGGGAAAAACTTATGGGAAATTGAACCTTCGTGGCCAGAACCTTGACATTGTTATATGTCTGACCCTGTAGGGGTTAAATATTAGATAGTGAGTAATTTTAATGTCGTAGAGTGAAATTGAAGGAAAAATTGTAATATGTTGTCCCTATAGGAATAGGAATATTCAAATGTGAGTAACTCTGAAGTACTCAGAGCAATTGCAGGAAATAGTGTTTTATGTGTTGCAAATGTTGCCAGATGAACCTAATAAACCATAGAAGTTGTGCAGTTATCGCTGTATAACCTTAGGAATGTTTTAATGATGTTTTGGGTGCTTTGAGTAAGTGATTCGCAAGAATAATTGAGTGAAAACCAGTTCCGGAGCGTAACAACGTCTTTCTGTCCGTCACGACTGTTCATGTTTTCGGTCAAAATTGTTTTGGACGTAACTTTGGATCCGTAAGTCCGTTTTGACCCCCGTTCGAAGTGTTGGAAAGCTAATGAACAGAGCTATAACTTAGGATAGATAATGGAATTGTTTTTGCAATATTTTTATATCTAATTATGTTTGAGAAGTCAATTGTGTATATGTTTTAGTAACGAATCATGTTCTGGTTCAATGATGTCTTGGTGTTTTGATGGATGTGGGCCAAGATAGTCGAATTTGGACAATCTTGTGCAATTTTGGTGATTCCCGAGAGGATTACGGTAAGCGGATGGCTCGTGTGGATCAAGATTGATCTTGAATTATGCATGATGTATTACATTGCATAATTGTGTTGACATGCATTTCATATCATGTGTCTTGTGGAGATGGCTAGGTGGGAATCCATGATGGGTGCCTAGTTTCATCCAGACTTCATTGTGGAAGTCGTTGTGGAGATAAGTTGTAATTCAGAGGAACGTATATACGACTTATCCGGATTCCGACGGGAATCGGGTTCTAGTATGAACCGTATGAGATTGTGTTGGTACCACATGCATTGTGTCGAGTCAGTGAGTCACATTGCATTATTGTAATTGAATGCGGGCTTTGAATGCCAAGTGATTGAGGTGGCACGTGTATGTGCGTTATTTGTGCTTATTTTATGTGTGGTGTGTAACTACTCCTTAGCATGTGTATTTCACTGTTTATTTATTAAATGTAGTTCTCACCCCTTTTGTTGTTGTGTCTGTGCTCTCTTGGGAGTATAGGTGACCAGGTACCTGAGTAGTGCTTGGAGTGTGTTGCTATTTGATCGAGTCTTAGGAGTCGCTCTAATACGTAACATGGGATGACGGGGTTACGTTGTTATTTTACTACTTTATTTGTTTATTGTTACGTATCTTTATTTGTTGGACTTATGTTGTATGACCTCATGTTTAGGAGAATTATATTGGAGAATTGATTTGTATTTCGCTGCTTAATTGAAAACTAAATAATATTGATTATTTTAATGAAGTGAAGTGACTTAGTGTGATATCCCACTATGTTGGAGAACTCTGATGAATTTCATGAATTATTCCGGTATATTTATTATATTCCGCGTACGAGGTAAAGTGGGGTGTTACATAGGGCAAAGCTTAAGAAAGGCAAGCAAAGAACACATGGATCCCTAAATTACATTCATTCTTATATTTGGGGGCCTACAAGGAATCTTTCACACTCAGGTGCAAGGTATTTTCTATCCATCGTTGATGACTATTCTAGAAAGCTATGTGTATTCCTCTAGAAGACGAAGGATGAAACTTTTGAGATTTTCAAAAGTTGGAAGGTTCTGATCGAAACTCAAACTGACAAAAAGGTTGAGAACCGACAATGGCCTTGAGTTCTGCAATGAAGCATTCGACAGTTACTGTGTTGAGTTTGAGATTGTAAGGCATAAGACTGTAGTAGGTACCCCTAAACAAAATGGCTTAGCTGATAAATAGATGTTCATCGAATGCCTTGGGAATGAAAGAAGTTTGGTTAGGACATCTACCTAGTCTCGACAGACTATGAGTATTTATTTGTGTGGCCTATGTTCATATTAGGCAAGACAAGGTCGAACCTAGAGCTCTGAAGCATGTTCATGGGATACCTTGAAGGAGTCAAAGCTTATAGGATATGGTTCCTAGAGCCAAGTCATAGGGGATGTATCACCAGTCGAGATATAGTTTTCACTGATGCAGAGATGACTTTCAAGAAAAATGATGATGCTGACGAAGAGCTGGAAAAGGGAGAGATTCTTGTTGAGGTGGAGCATGCTGATGCTGAATTCTGTATCTCAGATGAAGTCGTAGAAGACACAAAAGATGTTGTCGAAGATGAGGAGACTGATAATGCCTACCTCCTAGCAAGAGACAGGTCGAGGAGAGTCATCAAGCCACCTCAGAGACTTGGGTATGCAGATCTTATAACTTATGCCTTAATCTCTACAAGCGAGGCTCTAGACGATAAACCTAGAGACTGTAAGGAAGTTATGAGGAGTCGAAAGAAGACTGAATGGCTAAAGGCCATGGATGATAAGATGAAATATCTTCATGATAAAAACACCTGGGAATTGATCAAGAAACCTATTGGAGCCAGGTTAGTTAGGTGTAAATGGATTTTCAAAGTTAAGAAAGGAATCTAATGAGTGGCGTCAAAGAGATACAAGGCAAGATTGGTCGCTAGGGGGTTCACTCAGAAAGAAGGTTTTGACTTCAATGATGTGTTCTCACCTGTTGTGAAGCACATATCCATTCGAATGTTGCTTGCCACAGTGGCTCAATTCGACCTTGAACTAGAACAGATGGATGTGAAGAATGCATTCTTGTATGGTGATCTAGATGAAACAATCCTTATGAGGAAACCTGAAGGGTATGTCGAAAAAGCGAAGGAAGATTATATGTGAAAATTGAATAAATCTTTATATGGACTTAAACAATCTCCTCGACAGTGGAATAGGAGATTCGACAAGCTCATGGAACACAAAAATTTCATTAGAAGTCAGTTCAACCATTGTGTTTACTTCAGATTTCGACCTGCTAATTCATTTGTTATTTTGTTGCTTTATGTTGATGATATTCTAATAGCAAACAATAATGTCGAAGATGTAATGAGGGTGAAGGCTGAACTCAATAAGGAGCTCGACATGAAGGATCTGAGAGCTGCGTCCAGGATTCTTGGGATTGACATTCGAAGAGATAGAAAGCAATCGAAATTATGCTTATCTCAAGAGGAATACCTACGGAAGATTCTCAAAAAGTTTGGTATGTCGAATTCAAAGCCTATTGTGACTCCGACAAACCCTCAATTCAAGCTGAGTATAGATCAGTGTCCTAACACTGATGTCGAAAGAGCTTATATGAATAGCATTCCATATGCTAATATAGTGGGTTCTTTGATGTATGTTAAGGTTTGTACTAGACCCGACATAACATATGCAGTAAGTCTTGTAAGAAGGTACACGACGAGTCCTGGAAAGGCTCACTGGCAAGCATTGAAGTGGATTCTAAGGTACATAAATGAGTCTCTGAATAGAGTCTTAATTTATGGTGGAGCCTTAGGTGAAGATAGTAAAGCAAAAATCGAAGGATATGTCGACTTTGATTATGCAGGTTGTATGGATTTTAGAAAATTTATTTCTGGATATGTGTTCACTATATTTTGGACATCAATTAGTTAGAAAGTTACACTTTAGAAGTTCGTTGCCTTATCAACCACTAAAGAATAATATATCTCCTTAACTGAAGCTATAAAGGAAGCATTGTGGCTTGAAAATTTTGCAAAGGAGCTGAAACTTCAAGGTCAAGTTATCACTGTTAAATGTGATAGTCAAAGTACAATACACATGTCAAAGAATTCAGCCTATCATGAGCGAACTAAGGACATTGATGTGAGGTTGCATTTTGTCAAAGGGGTAATCGAGCATGGAGAAGTCCAAGTGCTGATGGTTTGACAGATCATAATGTTACTGATATGATCACCAAGATGTTGCCCAGTTGCAAGTTTTTCCACTGTATGCAGTTGATAAAGTTGCATGAAGAAAGCTAGTTTCTTGATGTTATAAAGTTAGATCCAAGGTGGAGATTTATGAGATATTATATCAAACTCTAATATGGTCAAAGTCTGTTCCCTAGTAATGCGTGTTGTAGTCGAAGTTTGTTCTAACATGCATTACTCAATATTTCTAGGTTTGTTAGCATATTGAATTGGGCCTTCCTTGTAAGTTCAATTATTTAAGTTAGCTTGTACCCTAAGTTAGCTTGTAATGAGTAATTGTTAAAAAGCCCAATAGGTTAGTGTGCTAATTTTCTTATAAATAGCATGCTAGTCTCTCATCTTGGTATAAGGAAAAATAGAAAGCTAAAATCCTAATTTCAAGAGAGAGAGAGATTATTTTGTTATTCTTGTATACTTGTAATCTTGTTTCTAAATAAAGGAAAGAATAAAAGTTTATAACCAATCCTTATTGTTCCTTGTTGTTTTCACTTGTTTTCTTTGTTAATCCTAACCCTTGTGTGTTTCTTGATAAAAAAGAAACCGTTTATATTTTGTTTCAAGACATGCGATTCACAACAAAATATGAAGCAAATTTGCTAACATCATGCCAAAAAAAGAGGAGCACATTATGCAGCGGAAAAATATCAAATAAAGAAGACAAAAAGAAACGACTTGATCGGAATATGATATTGAAAGGGAAAAAAATAATCAAAATGAAAAGCTGCAAATGAACAATAAATGATATTTAAAGCTTCTATCAGCTAAATACAACTCAAGCTGCAAATTTATCAAGAAACATAGAACTTCAATCACACAACAGTTTAATTGACATCCCTGACATAAAAAACATATTTTACAAAAAAACGGCCGTGTTTTTTTTGTTGCCAGTATCATGTGCTTGACATAGAAAAAACAACTTGTCAACCAAAATACTCAATTATAAAGTATAATAAATTGGCTATTTTAAGAGTAGTGAAGTCAGAATGCAATATCGGCTTTTGGGGTCCACTTGTGATGCAATATTAAAATTATAGATGTATATAAGCATCACGTTTCTGCTCTAAGTAGGGCTGGAAATGAGTCGAGTCGAGTCGAACTCACCTCAGCTCGGCTCGACTTGTTAAGAATTGGTTCAGCATAAAACTCGATTCGAGTTCGACACAAACTTTTTTTTAAGCTCAAACTCGACTCGTTATAAGTTCACGGACAGTTCGGTTCAACATGTTAGGTTCATCTCATTAGGTTCAACTCACATGGTTCACGAAATTAAAACTTATTTTTTAAAATCTATTTTTTTTAGTATATTTGACATTTTAAAATAATATCTTTTTTAAAAATAAAATAAAAGTTATCATATTGAAATTCAACTTTATCTTTGAAATTTACTAATTCAAAACCTACAAAACTTTCAAGGGATACATTTGAGAGTCTAATTCAAAAACTACTAAATTGAAGATTAAATTTGTCTAAGGTTTAGAGTAAATATTTAAACCTAATCCTAAAGACAATATAATTCTTTTCATATGTAATAAAGTTGAATCATGAACCTAACAAGTTGAACTATGTATAGTTCAAGTTCAGCTTATTTAGTTAACAAACTTAATTTTTCGCTCATATTCAACTCATTTGGTTCATGAACCTAGTTCAACGATTTAATTGTCGAACCAAATTCCAAACTATTTTCAAGTTGGTTTGGTTCATTGCCAGCCCTAGCTCCAAGTATTATATTTTCACATATGTTTCTGAAACAGTAAGAAAGGTAAATAACAAAATACACTATCACGAGAAATAAGTAACTCCTTTTTCCCTTGTTCAAAACACTTTATAGTTATAAAAAATAAAAACAAGTCATTGTCTAGATGCTTCATCGCTATATCTAAAATTTGAATAAAGAATTCCTTTCTTGACATTTCCAGCTTCAAGTTAGATTCAACAAATTCAATTTTAAACTCTGTTGGAAATTAACATTCTCTAGCATAAGAAACTAGCAGAACGACCATAATCATCAGAATATGACACGGGGTCCACAATGTTGAGTTTTAATCCATAACAGTCATTTGTACAAGTTAGTTAGTAGTTTGTTATAAATTGATTTTTAGTTATTTACCTTATGTATGGATGAATTTCTTAGCAAGCTATTGTGTAACACATAAAAATAATACCTTGTGTATGGATGAATTCTTTTGCTTCTGAAGCACCTAAAAGAGCTAGTGTAGCACTGCAGGTGGTTCACTATGATATATGTGGTCCTTTTGAAGTATCTTCATTAGGGGGAAGCAAATACTTCATCACATTTGTTGATGAATATACAAGAATGATATGGCTGTATACAATCAAGCTGAAGAGTGAGGCTTTAGATGTATTCAAAAAATTCAAAATCTTAATAGAAGAAGAGAGTGATAAATCTATTAAAATCTTGAGAACTGATGGTGGAGTAGAATACACCTCAAAAGAATTTGAAGCCTTTTGTGTCAATCAAGGCATTATGCATGAGGTAACATCTCCCCAGAGACCTCAGCATAATATACTTGGTGAGAGAAGGAAAAGAACTCTATTGAATATGGCAAGAAGCATGATGAAGCAGAAAAACATACCACACAAGTTTTGTGGTGAATCAGTCACTACAACTGCTCATTCTGAATAAATGTCCTATAAAGAAGCTAAATTTGAAGGTACTAGAGAAATCTTGGCGTAGAAGAAATCCTAGTGTGAAGCATTTCAAGGTTTTTGGCTCTTTGTGCTACAAACATGTATCAGATGTTAGAAGAAGCAAGCTTGAAGGTAAGAGTGAGATTATGATACTTATAGGCTATCATCCAACAGGTGCCAATAAGTTATATAATCCTCTAACTCAAAAGGTACATGTCAGTAGAGATGTGATTATGAATGAGGCTGAGAAGTGGAAATGGGAAGAAGAGCCAGTATACAGTATAGCGAATCAACAAAGTTGCATTTATCTTAATTCAAGTGATAAATCAGATAATAAAGAAGTGAACAATAATTATGCAGATGAACTAGAAGAAGAGGAAGCATTTGTGAGACCTTAAAGAATCAAGCAAGCTCCAAAAAGGTTGAATGATTGTGAAGTAATTCCTGATAATGCAGGAAATGGTTAAGGTAATATCATTCAATTTGCATTATTGGCATATGTTGAACCTCTCAATTACAAAGAAGCACATGAGATAGACGTATAAAGGAAAGCTGTGATGGAAGAGATCCATTCAATTGAGAAGAATCAAACCTCAGAGCTAGTTAACTTGCCAAATGAGAAAAACAAAATAGATGTGAAATGGGTGTTCAATCTGAAATTAAATCCTGATGGGAAAATTTTAAAATATAAGGCAATGTTGGTGGCTAGAGACTTCTTATAAAAACATGGTGTTCATTACAATGAGGTGTTTTCTCCAGTTGCAAGGCTTGAAAGTGTAAGGTTAGTTATGGCTCTAGCTTGCAAGAGAAGGTGGTCACTTTATCATTTAGATGTGAGATCATCCTTTTTAAATGATCCACTTGAAGAGGTAGTGTTTGTTTCACAGTGATCCGCTATTGCGCACGGATCAAAAACGAGTAGTTTAAAAAATGGTAGTTTAGCGACAATGACTCGAGTCGTATCGCAAGGATTCTTGTAGTGATTGACCAATAAAGTAACAGTTTATAGGGGGTTTGAATTTTGGTTAAGAGAAAAGTGATTAAAAATATAAGTGATTATAAGATAAGTAAATCTGCTATTCATTCTCCCACTTATCATTGATCATACAATTCTCAAGCCCTAACCGAATTTCATTCTCATTCGATTACAATAACAATTAACAAGCGTGATTGCAACTAATATATGATTTATGTTCCTAAATCTGAATTAAGCAAACAGATAACGCAAATACGAATTAAGAAAACGCGGTTACGATTAACAGAACATATATCAATCGAAATAATCCAATCCCATTCTATAAAATATGCAATTGAATTAAGCAAATAATGATAAATTAATAAAGCATTCAGAATTATAGATAGAATTAAAAAGGGAATCAAAATTACTTGAAAATTGTATTAACCTCAAAGTTAACGGAGATACGGTTAGAGCAGATAACCCAAAGAAGTTAGTTCTCCATGAGTTTTACAAGCGTACAATTTTTCTCGTGAATAGTGATGATGAATAGTAAAAACGAGGTAGGTGAACAATGTTATGCGACTGCTAGTAAAAAGAAAAAAAGGGATCCGGTTCATAACCCAACTGGGTCGAAAACATAACCCAGGTCCAAAACATGACCCAAAACTAAAATAAAATTCTAATGCTGTAACTTCAACGAATTATTCAACTATGCAACAGTCCGAATCAGCTTTTGGCTTCAACATGAAAGTTGTAGCTCTTTCTCTCAGCTTTCTAACGCATGGTAGAACGCCTCGATCTGATTCCTGTAACTCCAATTATGAATTTTTTTATTAAAGGCTGCTAATGCTGAAAATAACAAACGAAAATTAAATAAAGCTGAAAATAAATTGAATTGTAAAAACATCATAAAATATGAAATTAAACAAACTAAACTATAGAAATGCCTAGGTCTAAACATAGAGGAAAGTTCATCAAAATACACTGATCAAATTCCCCCACACTTGAACCTTTGCACTCTGAGCAAAGTATTATCAAAACTTATGAAACACAAAAACATTTAGATACTCATTCTAGGCTGTGAACTCTTCTTCGGTCAAGATTTCATCGATAGGTACTAATTTTGCACACTAAGGATATTGTAAGAGCACGAATCCGCAATTGTGCGGTCATAAGGCTCCCTCCTATACAAACCAATCCAAATCATGTCATTATACCTAAGTCTAACTTACTCATCCTCCTTTTTGCTTTCTTTCATTCTAGTGCAATCACATTAAGCCTTTTATCCACTCACACCCATGGTAAATAAGCTTGTTAGCGACTATGATCCATATATTTTCAACAATTCAAAATTAGACACTTTTTGTCTTTTTTTATTTTTCTTTTTTTTTAAGGTTTCACAACCGTTAGCCTAAGTGACCGGGTGAGGGTCACCTAACTTAAAAGGTGGATTCCCATTTTTACTTCTTATTAAGCACGGGATTCACTTATTTGCATCGGCTTAATTACTTAGCGTGTGATTTCTAGATGATGCTGACTACTGAATAAACTACTTAAGAGCTATTAAAGGACGAGAACTCAAGACTATGCCGTAACAAGTATTTAAATCGATTTCCATATTCGAGAGACTTAAAGTGTTAAAATGATACCGATCTTGTGAATTGTTCCCAAGTCCCCACAATCTAACCTCAATTTGGTCTATAGTCTAAAAATTTCAAAAAATGCATTGTGTTTTCTAAGTAAACAATTTTTTTTTTTAAGAAAACATAACAAAATAAAGAAAATTGAAAGAAATAAAACAAAGTAAATGGTTCCCTCCCCCAAACTTAAAGCATACATTGTCCTTAATGAAAGAACATAAATATAAAATAAGAGTGAGAGAAAGGAAGGAACACACCCGAGGAGTCAAGGTGGATAAGTGATCACATAGGCATCCTTTCTCAAAGAGAGATTTCCTGCAGTCTCCTCTTCCAAAGTGGGGATCTCATACAGTAGCTTTGGGTAGCATTCATTAAACTTAAAATTATTATTAGTGCATTTTCCTTTTATTCCAGGATCAAAGAAGAATCTTCGATAAGCAAAAGTGTTGCATTGACACGTGAGTATGATCTCTTTTTCCATAACATCAAGAATTAAAGGATTAAGCCTCCTTTGGGGCTGCCTCACTACCTTAGCTCCTTCTTCAAGCAGAATCTGATGCATGCACCTGGAAGGGCTAATACCGGGAATGTCCGCCAAGGTCCACCCTATTTCCTTTTTGCGCCTCTTTAAAACCTGCAAAAGCCTGCTTTCTTGATCAAAATCAAGGTTAGCTGGAATAATAACAGGAAGCTTATCATTTATGTCTAAGTAGGTATATTTGAGATTTTCTGAGGGAGGTTTGAGTTCTAAAGAAGGGGGCTGCTCAATGGATGGGATGGTCGGGGCAGCAGGGGCGTCTAGAGCTTCAACCGCACAAACCACTTCATCGATAACCTTATCCACCTGCAAAATATCAGTCTGCATTGCAACATTTATCTCAGTACAAGTAGAGCAAACATTAGTGTTAGTGCACACATCACAAGAGAAAGTATCATCATAGTCTAGTAAAGACAGAAAATCAGATAAAAACTCGAGAAATGTATCGTCTACTAAGTCAGAAAGTAACTCAATCTGAAATACTGAATACTCTTCCATGGGATGTCTCATTGCATCAAAATCAAAGAAGGAAGATGGTTAAAATAAAATTTAAAAAATCTAAAAACACAAAATTTAACTTAATTAGGTCAAATGAGAATTTTGGAAATTTTTTTGGATTTTTTCGAGACTATGAAAAGAGTAAAAAAATTAATTAAAAATAGAAAAAAGAGGAATTTGGCGATTCGAGGGGTCAACTCCCTTAACTCTTTTAGAGTAAGAGACTTTTGATCGCACAATTTTTTTGCTTCAAGTGCATGAAACAGATCTCAAAAAGGGGGCGATTTGCCCAAAACCAGGTTTTTTAATACTAGGTCCGACAAGAAACGGGCGAAACAGGACGGTCGGACGCGAAAACGAAAAAAATACACAAAAATGTAGAAAATTAAAACAAACAAAACCTAGAACTAGATTATTGGCCAAATCGACAAGAATCCCTGGCAACGGCGCCAATTTGATTCGTTGTCGCGCACAGATAAAAAACGAGTAATTTGAAAAACGGTAGTTTAGCGACAATGACTCGAGTCGTCTCACAAGGATTCTTGTAGTGATTGACCAATAAAGTAACAGTTTATGGGGGGTTTGGATTTTGGTTAAGAGAAAAGTGATTAAAAATATAAGTGATTATAAGATAAGTTAATATGTTGTTCGTTCTCCCACTTATCATTGATCATACAATTCTCAAGCCCTAAACGGATTTCAGTCTCATTCGATTACAGTAACAATTGACAAGCGTGATTGCAATTAATTTATGATTTATGTTCCTAAATTTGAATTAAGCAAACGGATAACGCAAACACGAATTAAGCAAACGCGGTTACGATTAACAGAACATATATGAATCGAATTAATCCAATCCCATTCTATAAAATATGCAATTGAATTAAGAAAACAATGACAAATAAATAAAGCATTCAGAATTATATATAAAATTGAAAAGGGAATCAAAATTACATGAAAATTGTATCAACCTCAAAGTTAACGGAGATACGGTTACAACAGATCAACCCGAAGAAGTTAGTTCTCCATGAGTTTTACAAGCGTACAATTTTTCTCGTGAATAGTGATGATGAACAGTAAAAATGAGGTAGGTGAACAATATTATGCGGCTTCTGGTAAAAAGAAAAACAATGAATTCGGTTCATAACCCAACTGGGTCGAAAACATAACCCAGGCCCAAAACATGACCCAAACTAAAATAAATTTCTAATGCTGTAACTTCAACGAATTATTCAACTATGCTACAGTCCGAATCAGCTTCTGGCTTCAACATGAAAGTTGTAGCTCTTTCTCTCAGCTTTCCAATGCATGGTAGAACGCCTCGATCCAATTCCTGTAACTCTAGTTATGAATTTTTTTTATTAAAAGCTGCTAATGCTGAAAATAACGAACGAAAATTAAATAAAGCTGAAAATAAATTGAATTGTAAAAACATCATAAAATAGGAAATTAAACAAACTAAACTATAGAAATGCCTTGGTCTAAACATAAAGGAAAGTGCATCAAAATGCACTGATCACGCAACCTCCTGGTTTTAAAGTGCAAGGTAAGGAGAACATGGTGTATAGACTCCATAAGCCTTTGTATGGGTTGAAGCAAGCCCCTAGAGTCTGGAACAAGAAGATTGATCAGTTTCTGACACAAATAGATTTCAAAAAGTGCTTGGCAGAGTTTGGTGTGTATGTGTAAAGTTCAAGTGGAGAAGAAACCATGATAATCTTCCTATATGTGTATGATTTTCTCATTACAAGAAGCATGACAATAGAGATTGGAAAAGTGAAAAACAAGTTGAGATCTGAATTTAAAATGACTGATCTAGGGGAAATCTCATTCTTCTTAGGAATGGTGTTTCTGAAGGTGAAGAATGAAACAGTTATACACAAGCAGAAGTATGTAGGTGAACTTCTTGAGAAATTTGAAATGAATAGTTGCAATTCAATTTCAAATCCATCAGAGACAAACTCAAAAGTGGATGAGTGCAGTGAGGAAGAAATATTTGATCCAACTTTGTTTAGACAAATGGTTGGTTCATTGAGATACCTGTACAACTGCATGCCTAACATTTGCTACTCAGTCAGTGTGATTAGAAAATTCATGCATGATCTAATCAAGACTCACTTGATAACTTCTAAAAGGATACTTAGGTATATAAAAGGCACAAAGGAGTTTGGTCTGCTATTCCCAAATGGAAGCAGTGGTGAAAGAAGTGAAATCATTGGATACTTAGATAGTGATTTGTGTGGAGACATCACATGTAGAAGAAGTACATCTGGCTATGTTTTCAAGTTCAATGAAGCAGCTATATCATGGTGTAAAAAGAAGCAACCAGTGATTACACCTTTATCTTGTGAGGCAGAATATATTGCATGAACATTTGCAACATGTCAAGCAATGTGGTTGGACTCAATGATGAAGGAACTGTGGAGTGATGTGATGAAGCATTTGGTACTCATAATTGATAACAAGACTAAAAATCCAATCTCACATGGCAGAGGTAAACACATCAATACAAGGTTTCATTTCATTTGAGAGCAAGTAAACAATGGAATGATTGAAGTGCAATATTGTCCAACTGAAATGCAGCTGACAGATGGTTTTACAAAGGCTCTAAAGCTTGAGAGATTTGAGTTTTTGAGAAAGAAACTTGGTGTTATGAGTGTTCAACAGTTATGAATTAAGGGGGAGTGTTGAGTTTTAATCCATAACAGTCATGTGTACAAGTTAGTCAGTAGTTTGTTACAAATTGGTTGTTAGTTAGTTACCTTGTCTATGGATGACTTGCTTAGCAAGCTACTATGTAACACATATAAATAACATTTTGTAATGTGAAATAGTAATCAATGAGAATCATTTTTATTATCTCTCTTCTTCTCCTCCAAGATGTCAAAACATTAGAGCGTTTGTGTGTGATATTTCTTTCATCTTGCAATTATAGTCTTGTTGCGCATTAATTGTATGTTCTAACACACAAAACTAGAATTGATTCCATTTATCACCTTGTTATGTACATCAAGTTCCCTTAATGTCGGAGCATAAGAAATTCCCTCACAACATAACGTAAACCCTCTTGAAAACCTTTCCTCACTGACATCTTGAAGAGGAACTCCCTCACCACCATCTTGGAAACAGGAAAGACCCCTTTGTTATTCTCCATATGCATTAAAACCAGAATCTGAGGAATCAACGCAGAATTACTGACCCTAGGAGAGATAACATGCACCAAAATATTGCTACTAACCTTACTAGCTAACAGACCACAAGCCGAACTCCTATCGGATCTGAGGAGGGATCAAAATTACAGGTAAAATCCTTTAATGCCAAAGGATTGTCCATAACCTCATTCCTATGATCCAAATGATTCAAGGGGTTTGAATCCTAAAAAACCACTACAGCTTTGTTAACATCACTCATCTCGCTCTCCTCCCACTCAGAAATAAAAAATGAACCAATGCCTTTTAGTTCCTTCACAAGAACCCCATCATCATCCATGCCCCAATCCTCAGAACTAGAATCCACAGCTTTATCGTCTTCTAAAGGATTAGAATCCTCCTTAAGCTTCATAACTATCCTTATAGGTCCTTGATAATCCTCAACCAACTTGATGCTAAACATCTGATATTTTATCTTAACACTAAGAAATTCATTAATAAACATCAAACATCTAGTTCTTATCATAAACCTCGCTACGTCCATACACTTCTTTTTACAAGTAGAGTCGTCTGAACAAACATACTTACCCATAATGGAAGATAAGCATTTGAAGAACTCTGTCACCCACGCCTGACACGAAACTCCATAACCTCTCACCCAAATAAGTCTTTTAGTATCCACATTAGATTCATTCCACTTTCGTATTTCAAAAAACTATTGACCCCACCAGTCACGAGTTCCAGTGATCAAACCAGCAATATCACTGTTATTGCTACCTTTTGGTGACTTTAAACCATTTAATAGATTAATAAGAAATTAAAATGTAATATTTGTTTAAATAAAAGAATTGTCTTAGAAAGAGATAGACAGAAAGGTATCAAAAAAATCAAAATTCAAAGTTCTAATTTAGCAAATCCTTTCTCGCAATGGAGACTGTGTCATATTGACTTCCTAAAGGTATGCGATTCCATTCTCAAGTTGTTTTCAAGCCACCTACTATATACTTCTCAATCTCCATATATATAAGTTATAAGTTCCAACAAAATAAACCAACGTATTTGTTTGCAGGATTTATTTGGTAGTCTGACAGCACACTTATAACATCTAAAAATATATTGATGATAAGAAGTAAAACATTTTGAAATTGTTAGAAAAGTTAAAAAAAAATATAAAAGTAGTGATAATGTTAATGGAAGAAGCTAGAGCCTCAGGGACGATCCGACATATGGTGGCCAGTGGTGGCTGTATAGAGGCCAGAAGTTAGTAGGCGTCAGAGGCCGACAATGTTGGGATCCGCAGTGGTGGCAGTCAGAAGGTCATTGGAGGTGGTGTTATACTAGAGATGACATGGGTATGAAACGTAGTTCAGATCATTTAGCATCAGGTTTGGTCAGTCAGTTCAAGTGTATCGAACTTGGTTGTTTTGGTTCATAAATTTGTTTGTTAATGGATTGTGATTTTGGTCCATGAAGAATATGTTGGATTTAAGTAGTTATAAATATGCATCACTATCATTCTTTTCTTGAAAATCTTCAAAACATCAGAGCTGAAAACAGAAAGAAAGGTTTGAAATAATATTGGAAAACTTAGAGATACAATATTAGAAATTCCTTGGAGTTTTTAAAAACTGGGAAATCCTCTCGCATGTGTTGTACACAACGGGATTCACGCTTGTTGTCTAATTAATGGGTGAGTTATCTAAAGCCTACTACTAAAAGAAAACAGGTAAGGAAAAAGAAAAAGGAGACTCGATAGGACATCGCCGCCCTATCCCTACGTATCCCTCTTGAAATGGGAAAGTCAGAGTCAATGTAGTTTGGAAGAATACAGGTAATGGAGGGAAGGTTACTTGTCAAGACATCACCATCTTGTGCCTATGTATCCTCATCTAGTATGAGAAATTAGAGCAGCCGTAGTTCGGCTAACGAATTGTTAAGTGTATTTTATGAGTGACATTAAGTTTGCATTCCAATAGTTAGGGTCGATGCCTGTTTGCGATAGAACGGAAAATAGCGTACTCTTTTTTGAAAATGAATTTGAAAAACAATCCCGAAGAATAAAAAATGTTTGCAGTTTGTTTGTGAGTTATAGAGAAGTGAATTGACTGGATTTGAGATTCACATTGCACTAAAGTCTATGATATAGGAGTGAATGCGTCACATATCGCCCCCAGACGAGACATGTTGCGGTGAGAATAAGATATCAAACTATTGATTAACTTGAACCACAAATCTTTAAATATTCACCATCGAGCTATGATTTATCCAAAGGAAAGGGTAAAGATCTAAGAAAACCCTAAGTGTGCTACATAACAACGAAGCTAAGAGATTGTGGGGTTCATGGGTTGGTTATACTAAGGGAACATATTAGTACACTAAGTATCTGTAGTACTCTACAGGAGCCTCTTGTTTGGTATTTGTGTTTTTGCTAATGTTTGTTTGCTAATGGTTATGTGCTAAGGTAAAGGTGCTAAAGTTAAAGACCTATGGGTATGTACACTAAGTATGCTCGCCAAGACGTTGCATCTTGTACCTATGTATCCTAGCAAGGATGGAATCAGAACAACCGTAGTTCTCTTAACTAGGGTGAAAGAACTCTTGACTATGGTCAAGGTTCCAAGAGGAATAAGTATTCATAACAATGATACTTATAATACCCCAAATTTTACCCTCAGATTAGTCGATGCATGTCAGATGTCATCTCATTTTTACATCAGCTAACTATTAACAAGTTACGTAGTTTGTTTCGTTTTGCAGGAACCACGTCTGGTGCACTTTAGCTGTTAAAGGGCAAAATGGTCATTTTCACATTGGTTATTGACAGTCCTTGAAGTTGAGTCATCCTCAGGGATTTATTGAATAATTAGAGCCTCTGCTTCTGAATATTTTATTTTCTATGGAAACAAACAAAAATTCACGGTATTCGAGATACGGTAATTAATTCGATGGGTCGAGTCTCTGTCACCAGTAGATTTCTGAGACATTTATTTTGTCATATGGGTTGATTGGGTTGAAATTTCCATTTGGTTTGGTTCAAGGCGATGTAAGAATCCATCTCTGCCGAATTTGGTTTCAACAGGAATTTATTTTTCCGTTTCATCTGCCACCCGTCGTTTAAATTTCTCAAAAGAAAAGTAGGGCGGGATTGATTATATCTGTTTAAGTGCAATTTTTTTTGGCCGAGTTGGTTCAGGGCATGGGAGTTATTCATCAGGAATACAAATGGAGTTTTGGCGCGGAATATGCATCTGTTTCTCCGTAAAAGGGATTTCTCTGTTCTTTTCTCTATTTCAGTTCATTCAAGCCCGTTTCTGACTCTAACCATCATGCGCGACTTAATATGGGAAATTTGACTGGATTTGAGTGGTATGACAGTGTTAAGTAGGATGGCATGTTCAGAATGATGAACTGATTCGGATAATTATTTTTGGGGAAGTTAGTACATTGGTGAAGGTTTAATGGATCAACTTTTAATCGGAGGCGCTCATTCATTTAATTGAATTATGTTTAAAAAGTTCACTTAAGAATAATCGGAAAGTAATTTGGATATAAAAATGTATTGAATTTATTCATAATATTTTTATTTAAAAGTTGCAAAGAGGGGTTGAATTTGAAGGAAAAATATTTATTGAATTATTTCATGAATATTTTCTATTACACAGTACAAAGAGAAAAAACTAAATACATTTTCATCCTAAAAAGTCCTAACTTTTTTGTCCTAAGTTCTTCATGCCAACCGACTTTATCCCCGATTTTTCTTCATACCTGCACGAGATAGACACAAAACAGAATATCAAAGTTAGAAAAAGTGATTTTTTGATTGGTTGACACCCTCAGAACAATGTCATCATCGGGTGTCAGGAGGGCACGAAAAATGCCGCAACCTACTCCCACTTTAATCCTCGACCTCGGCTACCAACCGGTAGTAGCCATTCTTTTCGGGACAGCTTAGAAGAAGAGGAAAAGAAGTTCGGGGCCAAAAATGATTTTTGCCGAAAAAGTGTTTTGAAGCCAAACGAATTACCAACATGAATCCAAAATTCATATCCATCTATCAAGTAAATAAAACGGATATCCGAATCCACATCAGAAGGATCCAAATCGCCACCTAAAAAATCAAATCGAATCCATATCAGAAAATATCCGTGGATATCCAGCCAGGCAAATCAGTCTGGATTCAGACCAGAAAATCCGAAAACCAGTTCTGACCAGAAAAATTAGGAAAAACAGTTCAAATCCGTTCAACACTTCAACCGTAAACCACAACGGTAACAAGCCAATAGACAATCAATGGACCAGCCAAGAACAAATCGAAAGCCCAGTCAAACTCCTTAAACAAAATCGCAAATGAAGCTCCTACAAAATCGAAAATCAAAACTGTAACAGTATAACAATCCAAGCCCACAATCAAATCACAAAAACCATATAAATTCATCATAAACGTTCAGAAGGAAAAAAAACCTAACGGCGGAAGGAAAGGATATAGAACGAACTTACCAAATCCGTGAGTTTTTCATCACTATCAGCCGTAAACCACACTCACCAGGCGAGCGAAACAACAACGTCGTGAACCTCAAACGGACCTGGTTCATCAAGAACCATCAATCAAAACCGTCAACCACCGTGACTGCTTTCATCATTCATCACAGGTGGCGGGTAATCAACGGCTTAAGCCTCAGTTTCCATCATCGATCGGACAACGTGAAAGAATCATCCAACGGACCAAGATCCTCACGAAGCCGCTTCGAACTCCAACAGGGTGAGCAACCTTTAAACATGATGTTTCATTTTTTTTTGTAGATATTATGAGTAGATGAAGAAGTCATGCAATTAAGAAGAAGAGGTAAGCGAAATGTCTCAGCAACCCATGGATGGAGAAGGAGCATGCACGATGGAGAGGCGAAGAAGACTAAACTTCTTCAGAACATGAAAATGAAGTCGCCACGGAGAATGTGAATAGGGTTATAAAAAACCCTAAAATTTATCTTACTTTTTCTTTTATACTGGACCGTGTGGGTCGGGTCGGGAAGTGGTGACTTGCCCGACCCATTTTCTTTTTACTGCTTTTATCTTTTGTTTTTTTATTTAGCTGTTTGATTTTCTTGTTTTAAAAAAATATAACTCTAAACATTTTATAATAAGACCAAAATATTTTTAATTTTTAAATTAATTTGTTTTAAATAATGAAAACTAAAACCTTCTCTTTTTTAAATATTAAAATTAACATTTTTTTTCTTTTTATGTTAAAGTTAAGTTTTAAAGATTAAAAATTAAAACATTTTAAAAAGGGTTAAAACTAAAGTTTTAGAATATTAAAATTCTTTTAAAGTAAAACTAACGAACTTTTTTAAATATAAACTTCTTCTTTTAAAAAAATTTAAGATTAGAGCTTTTTTTTATTTAAAACTTTCTCTTTTAAAAATTAAAATTAAAACTTTTCTTTTTTAAATTAAGATTATAACTTTCTAAAGATAAAAAGTTAAAACTAAAGTTTTATTTATTTAAAGGGTAAATCCTTTGAAAATTAAGACTAAAGTTTTAACAAAAACAAAATAAAAAAATAACAAAACCATAATAAAAATTCTAAATTGCATTTTTGTCTTTCTTTCAATATTAACTGTTTTATTATTTGTCATGAATTTCTGTCTAACTTTTCACTAATGTTCTTTGTTTTTCTCCTCAGATTATACTTAAATTTCGATTAACATTTATTCAATTTATTTTGTTCTATGGATTTAATTTACGCGAGGCCATGGTCGCGGTTTATTTTATTTTTCTTTTTTTGGGGATTTGTAATTTACGCGAGTGATAGTCGCGACGCTTTCTTTAGTTTCTGCATTTTAATTTCTGCCATATAGTATTTTGCCATGTTTTCATGTTTTACCGTTATTTTCCTTCCAAAGGAATTAGGTCTAGCCGTTTGACCGCCGAGTCAATAACCCTAATTTTTGACCGTTTCAAACCCTAATTAGCTTAGGCGTCCCGCTGTGTACGAAAACGCTCTTTACCCTAGCATTAGGTCAAAGAGTCGCCGTACTCTGTTTTAGGGTTTTCCGTCGTGGAACGTCTAGTCAACCTTAATTTAACCCTAATTTTCATTCAACACTTCAACGTAGAAATAAGATTTTTAAAACTCCACGTAAGCGTGTCCTTAAGATATGTTTACTCCCCTTGAAACCTTGGTCATAGTCAAGAAGTTTCTAACCTCCCTTTCAAGGGGAACTACAATTACTCTGATTCCATTCCCGTCAGGATATGTAGGCACAAGATGCGACGTCTTGCCGAGTAAACTTAGGACTAACCCTTAAGTCTTTTTAGGTCACTCTATCCCTTAGCTCAGTATATATATTTCAAACAGATAATAAAATAAAAAGCATGCAATAAACAGAAGGTTCCTGTAGAGTACTATTGAAGTTTAGGGTGCTAGTACCTTCCTTAGACTTAACCAACCCCTTACCTAGGTCTCTCCCCGTATTGTGTTTACGATGCAAAAATAAGTTTGCCCTCTTTTGACCTTTTCCTTCGGATAAATCAAATAGCGGTTGTGAATTGAATTGTGATTCAAACTAATTAATAGTTTGATATCCTATTTCCACCGCAACAATACTTATATAGAGTTAACGAACTCTCTAAGTCTAAATTAAAAGACTTAACTAGGGATTGACTTTTCACAACAAGTCTAAAAGGTGAGTACCCATAACAATGATACACACATAGAGTTAAAAACTCTAGACCTAAGCTCTAAGTTATAGGACTCCTAACAAGGTATGTTAGGGTTTTTGAATTAACAATGTCAAAAGGATATATATTCTAACCTAAGACTAAATTGAAATTCCTAATGACTCTAACAAGGTTAAGGGGAGGCTAAAAGAGTAATGAGTTATCTATGACATTGAGTCAACATATAGACTTTCCTTTGGACTTAGGAACACAAGGCAACTCATTAGGATGAGATTTAACAAGCCACATCACTTGGGGAAATTTAACAAACTTCAAGCACACACATACGCATATATATATATATATATATATATATATATATATATATATATATATATATATATATATATATATATATATATATATATATATATATATATATATATATATATATATATATATATATATATATATATATAATGAGATTTAACAAGCCACATCACTTGGGGAAATTTAACAAACTTCAAGCACACACATACGCAGATATATATATATATATATATATATATATATATATATATATATATATATATATATATATATATATATATATATATATATATATATATATATATATATATATATATATATATATATATATATATATATATATATATATATTCATTCAAACATGATGAAGACAAAAAATCATGGTAACAACCAAGAAGAGAAGGGCAAGCATGTGAAAAATCAATCAAATCTTGGATAAAGTCAATAGATAATAAGGTTACAACCAAGCATCCATCCTTAGTATTTAGAATCAAAACCAATGGTTGCAACCAAAAGGTAAACATAGATGTTAGAGCATCTAAAATATCATGAAATAAGGTTCCCACAAGGCCAAATATCATGGATGACAATTTTAAGTACAACCATACATAAGTCAAAACATTACTTATCATGGTGGAGATCAAAACTCAAAATCAAAATGCATAAATCATGAAGATATTTTAAAGCATGGATATTTAACAAAAGTATGTCAAAGGTAACAACCAAAATATCTTCGAATAAGAGTGAGACATGTGTGACAACAACATGTGGGTTGAAGTTAAAACATTCAAAGGATAAGTTGTAGGCATCAAGATCACATCATATGAGTAAAAAAAAATTCTTAGGAACATTATGGATATGAGATGAACATGTTAAACAATTAGGTAACAACCAACATGTAAAAGAGTTCAATCATGGTCTTTGAGTAAGATGAGAAACAATCATAAGAATTGATTCATATAAACATGCATACTAAACATCTTTCAAAGAAAAACAAAAAGTATCTAAGGAAACCTAAGGCATGGTATGAGAGACATATAGTACATGTTCATTCAAATCAATTGATCATAGATGAGAATCACATGTTAAGGGCAAGGTAACAACCAAGGTCTTAAGAGATTCAAACATGTATTCATATAAGGACATTAAATTGAAAAAAGTAATAATAACCATGTAACAACAAGGGTATATAAGTTCATCACATCAAATGAGTTTCATACAAGATTCATATGGTTCATACAACTTAAGAAGTTCAAGGAGAATCAAAGGATCAAAAGGAAACCTAAGAAACCATACATAAGTCATATACTTAGATCATGGATAATCACAACATGAAATAATATTTTTGGAAATTTGTCAATATAAATGAAAAATAGACATAAGCATGAACATTTTACAAAACGAATGGACAAAAAATCATTTAAGATGAAGAAGTTATGACAAGTTGAAGTTGTGAAGAAAATAAATAAAACAAGTGGCAAAAATAAGGGAAATGGCCCTCATGGGTGTTGAACCCACGCTACTAAGGTTACAACCTAACACACTAGCCAAACCAACCAATGCATTCCTTGTGAATAATGTTGGAAGCATGCAATAAAATATCAAATTTATCAAATAAAACAGAAAAAAGGCAAAAGGGTTGATGAGCAGGATCGAACCCAGGTCAGGCATGTCAAAGGCAAAGACAAGGCAAGGCTTCTACCACTGGGGTGGTTGTTACATCCAAATATTATACGCTTGCATATCATTATATTTTAAGAACCCAATGAAATGGCCAGATCAGCGTCATGTCATGTCAGCTCACCTCTACCTCAGCTTTTATCTTCTTCCTCACTTCTCTCTTTCGTGCCCTAAACAAAACTTCATGACCATAATTTCTTTTCCTCAGAACTCCTTCATCTCTCAACCATTTTCAATGATGTAAAGATCAAAGTCACATCATTTTTTACAAGGATCAAGAATATAACAATATTTCGTCCTAAAAATAACATAGTAATTCACAAACCACTCAACAGCAGTGTGGCATCATGAAACTTCAACATGTTACAACATGGAATATTCAAACAAAATAACACAAACAATCATTTAAAATCACATAACAACCCACATACTACATCTTCGATGTTTAAAAGATAACAAAATAATGCATGAATATGATAGTGGAAGGTCAAAATTCTTTACCTCTTGGAGAAAGACCAAGGATTCTTCTCAGAAATTATAGTTGCAAGATAATAACCGCCACAGCTTTGTTAAGCCTTTTAGAGTATGCTCGAAGGATTAAACAAGTTAGAACTGGCTTCAAGAATATAATACAATTCTTCTTGCAAAAATGGAGGTTGAAGATGGTGCAGGGTATTTGAGATGTTACAGCAAGGTTTTAATGGTTTGAATGAGGTTTATGGAGTGTATGTGGAAGGTCTTTTTGGAGAATGCATAAATGGAAAATGTTTTTGAAGAGTTCTTGCAAGTTTGGAGGTATGTTGCAAATTCTCTTGATTTTGAGGATGCAGAAGTGTTTGAGGCTAGTTTTGTAGTGTTTTTTTTCTTTTCTTGCAGTGAGGATTGATGTTCTATTTGTAGAAAGAGTGGAGTTGTTGAGTTGTGGTTAGAATCTGATTCTTGCTAACTAAGTCACTTGGAAATCAACTTGTTTGTCATCATCACTTTTTTTGTTTCAAGTGTCAAGTACAAGAGTAGCTTTGATTAGGGCATACCTCTGAAGATGTCTTATACTATGGAGTGTAAAGAGGAGCAAGGGGAATGGATCAATGATGGTTTTAGGGAAAAACCATGCTTATGAAAATGGTATTCTTCCCTTTATACCAAAAATGGAAATAACAAGTGGTTTGAGCTTTAATTCAAGGGATCAAGCTTCCAGTTTTTGTATAATGATCTGATTAAGTGAGATTTGCAATCAATCAAATTCTGCAAAGCAATATTGTGTGGTAACCAAATATTTTTCATCAAGTTTTCCATGTTGGAACACTTGGAGATCATGTTTAGAACCCTAACTTCATCTCTTTGAAACTCATAGCTAAAGAATGGGATTGAGGAGTTCTTGTACTTTTTATAAAGCCCCAAACATTGTCTACAATTTCCATGTTTAATGAAATTATTTAATCCAAAGGGATCATGATGAAAAATGGCCTTGAAGTTGTCTGAAAATTGAAGGAGCAAAGTTGTCTTGAAAATATTCTAATTGTTTTGAAATTCTTCCCAACTTTGAAGCTTCATAACTCAAAATCTAAGCATCATTTGCTCATAGGTCATTAGGACACTTTCATAGTACATGAGGAGATCTACAAATGGATCTTTGGAACTCAAAAAATGGACGTGTTGATTTAAAGTTATGATCTCTCAAAGTTGATACCAAAATTAAGGTTTTTTCGACACTTAGAAAAAAATTCAAGTTATCCAAGTTTTCTTCTTTTGAAAGAAACCTCTCAAATCTTGGTTTCTTCATGATAAAACTCATTGATTAAGCATATATTGATAAAATTTGGCTTGGATGCTTCAATTTGGATTAAAAAGCCTAAAAGTCAAAAAGTTGACTTTGTCTGATGAGATTTGTACCAGATGAATTCAACTGTGTGATCTTCAACGAATTTGCATCTTTGGACTTATCAAATATCATAGATAGGCTCAAAGGATGAATGTTAATATGTTGAATCATGTCCCAAGGCTTGGGATCGTATTTGGATCAAAAGTCAGAGGCACAATTGTCTTTTCCTAATAAAAACCCTAATTTGGGGCCGGATGAAATTTAGCTTCAATGATCTTGCAATAAGGTCAATTAGAACTTGATTCTTGTTGAATATAAGCTTCTTGAATGTATGGAACCTTGATTTTATGATGACCAATCCAAAATATTGACTGATTAAGCAATAATCCTTTTGATTCCAAAGATGCAAAACCATAATTCAGATGGGCCTCAACAACAATAAACTTGAAACAAGGTTAAGGTTAGGAAACAATGCTTGATGCTCCTATAATGGCAATGAAACCTAGGGGTCAAAATTTGGGGTATGATAGGACATACACTTAACACTCTAGACAAGAAAGGAGAGACCCTTCACTCATTATTTCCCATATACTTAAGGCTCGTGGCGCACAATGTTCATCGTCTTTATTAATTGTTTTAGTGATTTGTTTTGAGATGAGAAGAAAGAGGACTCAAAGGTTGAAAAGAAAAAAACTAAGGGAAACTAACTCCTAATTTTGTCATGCACAATGGTCCTAAATTTGGGGTGGGAATGAAACTCTACCTAATGTTAGCATGCAAAGAGATAAACCTAAGGTTAAGGTTTGGAAGGGACTATCCTAATTGTTATCATGCAAAGAATTGAAAGCCTAATGTCTTTCCTACCTCCAACTTAATCAAAAACTAAGTGGAACTAGGAATCCTAAGGGATCATGTGAGAAAACACAAGTAAAAATTATACTAATCGATCACAAACAAAAGCAAACTCAAAACTTAACTAAGTCTCAAGAAAAGAAAGAAGAATAGGAGATGAAAAAGAAGATGCAACACCAAGTAACTAGACAAAGAGGTTCAAACAAATAGACACAAGCATCAAACAAATGCAAGCATTAGATTAAATCACACAAGGAAAAAATCAACATCATGTTAAGGTAACCCAATTTTACTCACATGTCAAACCATAACCAAATATTAGAAGTCAAAGCAATTAGGCAAAACAACGCACTAATGCATACACAAATGACTTAAGATCAATCAAGAAGCAAAATCAATCAACAAGCAAACTGAAATGAATTCAAATGATATGAGAAACAAGATGGGGAAGTAGATAAGTCATATTTCATTCAACTCATGTTAATGATCAAATAATGAGCAAAAATATTCAAGTCATGTATCATATCCAAACTCAATCAATTGTCACACAAACAATCATTTAAAGATACACCTCAAAGAAGTAAACATGTAAAATCAAGGTATGAATCCAAATGGGGCAGCAACATGATCATGTATGTCATTTCAAATATCAACTCAAGAATCTTAAGAAGAATCAACAAGGATCAACCTCAAAACATGCATCAAAATTAGACAAGTCCATATCATGATCATCTTCAAATGAAAACATGTATTCAAGTAAGATACAAAGTGAAAATGATCAAGTAAGGCATACAATAACATCAAGGTTAGGATTGAACACAAGTAATTCAATCCTATTCAATTCCAAGGTATCACACAAGTTCAACAAGTATCATGCTAAAAAAGCTAGGCAAACACCATTCAAATCACCCATAAAAGGAACAAAATGATCATGTGAAGAGAAAGGTGAGAAGTGATCACCCGATGAACATTAAAACATGAAAATAAAATTCTCACACATGTCATTTTAAGCATACAATAATCTATAGGCATCCATTAGTGCACACAAATAAGCATCTCAAGGAACTAGGTCAAGAACACCAAAGGAATAATCTCAAAACATCATCAACTAAGGAATTTAATCAAAAATAGGAAAATAAACAAATTGTAATTAACCCAAAGCCATGATAAATTTAAAATAGCATGTAATCACATCAACTAATCATCTCAAGGTTCACTCCAACACGAGTTGACAAAATGATTTGAAATTAGGTCAAATATCATGCATATTCAATTCAAACCCAGGTCATAATTAGGCATCAACCAAAAATAGAAAAATGACCTAATCAATTCCAAAAAAAGGTTCTACCTCCTGCTATATCAATCTAGAACACATGTGCAAAAGTTCACAAAAATAATTGCATGGTTGCACCATCAAGTCAAACCAAAGATTGAAAGAAAACCATTATTCAAGCATACATCGAGGACCATTAAAAACCAATAAATATCCATTAACAAATTCATGTCTAAGTATCAAATCAACCCTTAAAAAATCCTTAATTAAGTGTCAAAACATGATAAAAAGATTAGGTCAAAATTGTAACCAAATTGCATCCAAAGCACAAACCCTAATTCAAGGGTAGAAAAGTAGAAGCACCTCACAAATTAATTCAAATAAAATATAAAACAAATTGGAAAAATAAAATAAAAATCATGAAAATATTCTCAATACATTAATTAATTATAAATATATTTTTACCAATTTTTAAAAATATTTAAGCAACTAAAACAAAAATCAAAATGAAAATACCAAGAAAAATAAAAAATGAAGAAATAAAGGAAGGGGGTGCCTCAGCAAAAATAGAATGAACTGGGAAATAGTTAAACGTGCTATGGGCTTAAAGAGTAGGGGTTCAGATATCATAAAAACAAAAAACCCAGTCTAGTTCACATTAACAAACTCAGGAAATAAAAAGAACAAACATGTGTGGCATCTAATTAAATACATCAGCGTCTCATAAGTGCCACACAAGCAATCAGCCTGATAAACATAGAAACACGGTCAGACGCTGGAGCTAGGGCTCCGATCGTCTTCTCTGGTCGCCCTCGCCAGAGACGACTGTAAAAGTCATCAAAACTAACAAAACTTAACAACATCTCACACGTTTTCCCATGTTGATCTCAAATCCGCCATTTGTCTTTAAAAACTCTCACTTTAAGGCCATGAGAACAAGGCACGAAAAAAAGATGCACAAACTGAACCATGTTCTAATTAACACAACAATATCATGAACAATGCCTACAATGATGTAGGACTTCAGAACCAACAATCACAAGCTTGAAACATGCTTAACATGGATGGAATAGTTTGAGAAAGTTTACCTAATTGAGTGGCTCTGTTGGCTCTTGACCTAGCTTGCAAACTTCAAATAGATGCCTTGAATAGCTTCCTGATACTTTAGTGATAATGAATCAATCCAAAAACTTCAGGAAAAATGGAGGAAATGGGAGCTTCAAAGAGAGAGAGATTTTGGAAAAGTGAGAGTTTTAGGGTTCTGAGCTTGTCAAAATGAAGGTGGTTGCGCTCTCTCTAAGGTTTTGTTATGTTTATGTAAGAGTTTGGCACTTGAGAAGAGAGTGGAGAGTTTATTTTTGCAAATTTGGAAAAATGAGAGAGTGAGAATGTGGCACGAGTTCGGCAATGGGGTGAGTTATTCTGTTGGTGACTTGTTGAGTAAAAATGATCATGAGGGATTTGTGAAAAAGATAGTACATCTAGCAAGTTTTTGTGATGAATTCTCACATTTACAACTTTGGCATGAAAATAAGAATATGGTGCATGGTGTGTACATGTCATGTTCGGTCATATTTGGAAATGTTTTGGCAAGAAGAAGAGTGAGGTATGCGTGTAGTTTTATATGTATACAAGGAGGCGGCAAGACAAGCTCGAAATATGCCAAAGAATATAGCATGTAATGCGTTGAAATCAAGTTCATATAAATCTCTTTCCTTGATCATATCTTGGTGACTTTTAATGTAAATCACGAGTTCTTGTGCTTGAATGAAACTAGGAAGAATGATGAACAAATTTGGTGTTGATGGAAGCATGAATTAAAGCTTGTAACATTATGGAAATTGGCTTGGAAATCATAACATCCAAACTGTCCAAACATGTCAAGAATTTCTAAGTACAAAGGCCAATTTTAGCAACTTGAGACACCCACTTTGGAACTTTATATCTTGAGCTCTAAGCATTCAAATTATGAGTTCTTGATATGCTTGGAAAGGTTGGAAAAAAAAATCTACAACTTCCATGTTTGAAATAAGTTGAGTTAAAGCTATGATCTAGATGGAAAATTCCTTGGAATATTGGTCCAAACTCTGTCTAAAAACTTGCTATGTTTGGCATAATGAAAACCCTATCTTGGTGACTTCATAACTTGAGTTCTATACACCTAATGGAGAAGTTCAAGTACTAAAAAGAAAGCTTGGAGAATGCTCTACAACATTCATGTTGGAGGAAATTTTATTTGAAGCTTATATCACAATGAAACACAGGCTTGAAAATATGCTCCTCAAGCTAAATTTCCATACTTATAAAAAATTCTAAGTGTTGAAACCTCAATTTCTCCTTTTCCTCAACTTTAACTCTCGATAACTCTTAATATATGAATCTTTTGGAATTGCTTTCTTCTACAAAATTGTATTTCATAATGTCCTCTTTAATTTCATAACAATTTTGCCCAATTTGGATCAAGAATGAAAAAGGCATGGATGCCGCAAGATGGCTAGAAATTAGGGTTTTCCACACTTCAAAAAATTCCACTAAAACCCTAATTCAAACAACCTCCTGATTTCATGAATCTCTTTGATTCTTCTTGCTTCAAACACATGAAAAAACCTGAGAAGACATAGCATGCTCTTAGTTGACCTTGAAATCCAAGACTTTAACCTTATGGAGCCATAGTTGACTTTTCTTGACCAGATGAAACCTAGCCCTCCTTCCACTAACTGAAGCTCATTCCATGACTTGTGATGACATCTAATACATGTAGGTAACCCTCAAGATGTATGTTGATCCATAAAATAATGTCTTGCCCAAGAAGCTAGCCACATATGCCCTTTGACCAAAACCATAATTCAGATGTTCCAAAGATAGTAGGATATGCCCAATGCTTATAATCTTGATTCAGATGATTGTGTGATATAATTGAAAATGTGAAAGGACCTTGGGGCTTGAGAATACCATAAGATTGAGAAAAACCCTTTGCTTGAGCCTCTGAGAAACATACCCTCTTCTAGAGAATCAGACAAGATACCTTGATCTCATGCTAAGAACCAATGTTATGCACAAATGATGATGTAAATGATATGAAACATAAGCCTAAAGGTTAAGAAACGATTAGACAATGTTTGGGGTGCTACACTATTCAACCATGTTTATGGATTCGTTTGATTACTCAAGTAGCAAAATTTGGTTGGAAGCAAGTAGCAAGATCAAAGTTCAAGTATGGCTAGAATTTGATCAAAGTTGTTGAATGATGATTAAAATCAAGAGAGCAACAATGTGGTTGATGGATAAATTATCATCACCACTGTTTAAAGTCAAGGACAATAAATGTTTTGGTGTAAGGATGGATAGGGGAAACATGCACATGTGAATTTGAGTAGATTTTCTGGACTTGTGGAAATTGGGACTAAGAGATTTACTATAGGAAAACCATCAATGTTGCTTCAAGCAAAGTTGTCAAACATGAAAAAACATGTTTTAAAAATCAATATGTGTATTTGTATCATTTGCATACACTTTTTACTATCTAACACTAGAAGCAAGGAATTTTATACAAAGAGTTTAGATGATCATGCACAATTAGTCTTCTAGATCTATGATTGTAAATTTTTATTGAAGCTCTTTTCCCTCTTGCTTTCACTCATGTGTATCTTTTTCTTCTGTTATATGTTAGATTTAATTATTTTAGTTCTCTTTCAAGTAGGTTTCTTTAATAATATGAATATATAATCTATCATCAACTTAATATAAGTTTACAATGTGGTCTTGTCAAACATGATATTAAATGTGTTTTGATTATATTTATACATTTTAAATTCTTTTATAGATAAGAAAAAATAGTGAATTTTTTTAAAGTAAACCATGTATTTCAAATTTAATACCTACTAAACAACAATTTCAGAAAATTTACCAAACCAGCTAGGTGTCAACGGAACAGCCGCCATTTCATCTGGCGAATTAGGCAAATTGGCATTGGGCAAAGTCGCCATTTCATTTGGCGAATGAGGAAAAAAAGCAAGGAATTCGCCCTTCCAATTGGCGAATGTGGCCTTGTCATTAGGGTTCCAATTTTTCCGTTTTTTTAATCTTGATTAATGTTTTAAGGTTTTAATAAATATTATTTAAGTTTATTCTTTTTAAATAAATATTAATAAACATTATGTTTATTATTAAATTTGTAAAGAATTTTAAAAATATTTTAATTACCTATCAAATACATTAAGTTTATTATTAAATTTATAAATATTTTAATGATCTATTAATAAATATTTGTCAATAAATTATTTTGGTTTTTTTAACATGAATTGAAATTTAAATAACCTTATAATAAAATAGAATTGTTAAAAAAATTAAAGTATATAAAATTACAATACAATAAAAATTACAACAACAAAAAAAAACTAATGGCCGGCTCTATCCAAGTGACCACCGGTGCCACACTGTGGAGGATGCATGTTGCGGCGAGGTCTACGACGAGGTTGTTATGGTGTGCCGGGTCGTTGTGTGTTGAGTTGTGGAGGAGGATGTTGTTGGGACGGCCCCGACGTATCAGATAGATTTTTCATCATTTGACCCCAATAGCCGGGAGGTCCACTGTCAAAGGCGCTGCCGTAGTCAAGCCCAATGCCCATGTTTTCGAAGGATTGTCGGGGAGGTTGGGTGGAGTATGGACGGTATGGTTATCCAAATGTGTACATGGAATTGGGTTGGTCTAGGTGTGTTGGTTGTTGTGGTGTGTGGAAGTCAAATAGTGGATAGTTGAAAGTGTAGTTGGAAGGGTAGTTGGATGGGTAGTTGGAGGGGGTAGGAACATATGAGTTGTCTGGGCTATAGGTGGAGGGGTGGGCTCAAAAGACGTATCAGGGTTGAAATGATATGGTGGTTGAGGCTGAGATTGGGTGGGTGGCATGTAAGGTTCTCTTTGTTGCTGTGTGTTGGACGAAGAATCGCATTCCCTTGGGTCGGCCAAATAGGTTGGCTGGGACAGAAAAGACTGAGATGTCGTGACAGACCTAAACCAAGTCATGTATTGAAGACTTGGCCTGGCGCCGTGCACAATACGGTCGATTAAGATGTATTGCCTTCTTCTTTTCCAATGTATACGCCACTCCTTCACAAACTGCTTCCAGTCACTCACACTCCATTGTGCGTCCACCCACTTTTGATGCCACTGCCCCAAGTCTACCGGAGCATCTGGAATATCCTGATGCATCCCAAATTGAAGTTTCACACGGTCAATTTGGTGCATCTCCATCGTAGTGAACCTAATTAAGGGCGTCCTTGATGTCCACACAGCGGCATCATCGGAGTTGGGCAGGTGGTCGAGACCCTCGTACGACATCCATACGAACTACAATAAAGTTGGACAAATAAGTTAGACAGAGTTTAAGAGGTATATGCATATACATAAAAAATATTAATGGTAAATAACTTACATCATCTGGCCCTAGGTGGTCGATGAGATTGCGGTATTGAATTATAGAGTGTCTGGGACATCTCTGATAATTCATCCCTGGAACAGACCATCTAAAAAAATAAACACATATAAATTAGCTTCTAAAAAACATCTCGAAAATTATTAACTTAAAAAGGAAAAGTAGTTGCTAATAATCTTGAAAAGATACTTACTTGTTGGCGTACGGGAATGTAAAAGAATTCTGATTTATTGGAGCAAGCATTGGCATCCTAGACCAACCCCACGCTTGCAGAAGATAAGCACAACCATAAAAAGTACAGGAATTTTTTTTTGAAGTTTTACAAAGTGCGCTATACAGATGGGCGAGGACAGCTGATCCCCAACTATATTCGCACACTTTGTTAATATTCCCCAATAATGGTAAATACATAGTATGGACGGTATTTCCAGTGCCCTCTGGAAACAAAAAGTGCCCGAATAAAATCATAATATAGCACCGAGTTTTTTGTATTTTCTCATACTCGGTGCTATCATTAGTTAAGACAATACGGTTGTATTGTTCTCTAAGGTATTTTAAATTAATCCCCTGACCCCTCGGGCGGCCCTCGCTTTCCACCTGAGGTGCGTCCGTACAAAGAGGGTCACCTAATAAATCTTCGCAAAGTCGGTCAGGGACACCAACTTTGCCGTTGACGGTCTTACCATCGATGTGTAGGCCGAGCAACATGTAGACGTCCTAAAAAGTCACAGTACACTCACCAAAAGGTAGGTGAAATATATGTGTCTCCGGTCTCCAGCGTTCTAACAACGCTAGAATAAATTTCATGTCGAGGGAGTAAGATTTGATTTCGATCACAACACCAAACCCACAATGAGTAAGGTAGTCATTAATGAGCGGATCGTGTGGTATGTAATCATGTACACGACATCGAAACCTCGATACATCCTGCAAAATAATTAATGTTACGTTAGAGAAGAAGTAAAATGACTAACGCTTTGTTAGACAAATTTGTAAACATAGACAACAACAAAAGACTTACAAACTCGACGATGTTTTCAGCCGTCCCTCTGTGAGAGTCACCCATGGTGAGTAAAGACATTTTCATTTGGGATGTTGAGATTTAGAGATGCTGAGTTTGAGGGTTGAGAGTTTGAGACTTGGGAGTTTGAGAGTTCAGAGTTTGAGAGTGGAGAGTTTGATAGTTAAGAGTTTGAGAGTTTGAGAACAGAGAGTTGATGGTTTGAGAGTAGGAGAGTAGGAGAGTTTAAGTGTGAGTAGAATTTGTTTGGTAAAGACTCTATATTTATATTCCTTCTCATGGATGTGTTGTAGATGCATGTTGGACAAGTGTCCTGATGCATATGTTCTGTAAATGCATGTTGGACTAGTGTTCTGATGCACGTGTGTTGTAAATGCATGCGGGACAAGTGTCTTGCTGCATGTGTTGTGTAAAATGCATGTTGGACTAGTATTCTGATGCATGTGTGTTGTAAATGCATGCGGGACATGTGTTCTGATTGCATGTATATTGTAAACGCATGCGGGACAAGTGTTTAAATTTCCAAATGTTATATCATAATAAATGTTATATATATATATATATATATATATATATATATATATATATATATATATATATATATATATATATATATATATATATATATATATATATATATATATATATATATATATATATATATGTATGTATGTATATATATATATATATATATATATATATATATATATATATATATATGTATGTATATATATGTATATACCAATATATATAAAGGCAGGGTCACATGTGAGAGGCGGGGATTCCTGCATTGTCCTGTCTCATCAAGCATGCTGGATGCAGGGTCACATGTGAATGGCAGAGATTCCTGCATTGTCCCGTCATTTCAAGTCCTGATGCATGCAGAAAGAGAGTCTCGTAGGCCTGCATGGTCAATGTAGGCATGCAGGGTCACTTGTGAAAGGCAGAACTTTGCATTGTCCCGTCTCATCAAGTATAATGCATGTGTTTTATTTATGCAGCATGTTGTGTCACTTGTAGCTTTGGCAGATTCTTGCAGTGTCCCGTCTCATCAAGCATTATGTATGTAGGGTCACATGTGAATGGCAGATTGTTGCATTGTCCAGTCTCATCAAGCATGATGTATGTCACACAGTCAAACTATCAAACAGTCAAACACTCATAAACTCGAACTATCAAATACTTGAACTATCAAATAGTCAAACACTCAAACACTCAAACACTCAAACTCTCAAACACTCAAACACATTTTTGATATGTCTCAAACACCACAATATATGATTTCGGCACATCTTAACGGTGAAGTTTTCAAATGTGAAACAACTGGTTACAATTTCAGAAACACTGAAGTTACAAGATTTTTAATTGACAGAAGGTCTAATTTTTTACACCTGAAGTCAAGAATAGAAAAAAAACTGCAATGTGGTCCAGTTGGGCAAATAATATACAAAAACCCAGTTTTTTTTGGCGGCCATGTGGAATGTAAATTTTTTCCGTTAAAGGTGCGAGACGATGAAGATGTGCGTAACATGTTCCGGAGTCACGATTACTCGGGTTTCTCAGATATCGTATTATATGTGTTACAACAATAATAACTATCTCAGCAACTTGATGCTTCTCAAGTTTTTTGCGAGTCTAACGATGAACACGTGGAAGTCAATGTTGTTGACGAAGAAGAAGAAGCAGGCGAAGTCACTGTTGACGATATGGTGAACATCCAGGACGCCGAGGTTCCACCCGACAATGTTTATTGTCCACCTCAACACATGACAAATCTCGACTTGGGTGACGATGAACCCTCGACAGATGTTTTCTACAATCCCAACTACGCAACAGGGGGCCAACTAAAGGAGGGTGACGAGTTTCGTACAAAAGAAGATTGTGTCTGGGCAATCAAACAGTTTCACATGGGGTTGTCAGCAGATTATAAAGTCGATCGAACAAATCCGATGCGGTATACGATCTATTGTCTTAAAGAGGAGTGTCCCTTCCGATTAACAGCGTCTTTCAGGAAGAGAAGCGATTTCTGGAAGATCGGGTCTATGGGTCCGCCCCACACTTGTATAATCTCAAATCCAATGCAAGATCATCGCAAACTCAGCTCTTAATTGATTTACGATGAGATTCTGCCAGTCGTTAGCGACAACCCGTCTTTGAAAGTGAGTACCATAATTGCACATATGGTGCAACGGTACAATTACACTCCTTCGTACCGAAAAGCCTGGATTGTCAGAACTAAGGCCGTTGAAAGGGTGTTAGGGAATTGGGAGAAGTCGTACAAGGAACTTCCAAAATTCCTGGTGGCTCTTAAACACTACTCTCCAGGAACTGTGGCGATATTGGAGACAATGGCCGCGTGGACACCAGACGGGACTTCCGTTGCTGGAAATGGAATTTTTCACCGAGTCTTTTGGGCGTTTGAACCATGCATCAAAGGGTTTGCATATTGTAAGCCTATAATTCAAATTGACGGAACATGGTTATACGGGAAATATAAGGGCACACTTCTCATGGTTGTGGCACAGGATGGAAACAACAACACTTTCCCAATAGCATTCGCTATAGTGGAAGGCGAGACTGCTGGGGGTTGGAGTTTTTTCATAAAAAACCTCCGCTGTTACGTTTCTCCGCAACCTAACTTATGTTTGATCTCCGATCGACACCCATCAATTGAGATTGCATACAACAACGTTGACAACGGTTGGCAGGATCCTCCCTCGCCCCACGTATATTGCATAAGGCATATCGCCCAAAATTTCATGCGGGAAATTAAGGACAGGACGCTACGGAAGGAAGTTGTGAACGCGGGATATGCACTAACTGAACCAACTTTCAGATACTATCGCGACGAAATCAGACTGACAAACGCAGATGCTGGAAGATGGATTGACAACATTGATAGGGAGAAATAGACGCGGGCATATGATAATGGGGTGCGATGGGGCCACATGACAACTAACCTCGTCGAATCAATAAATTCTGTTTTCAAGGGAATCCGAAACCTCCCAATAACTGCCTTGGTAAAGGCAACCTATTTTAGACTAGGATCACTCTTTGATAGCAGACGTACGAAGTGGGGTTCTGTATTACAATCGGGTCAGCTGTACATCGATACTTCAATGAAATTCATGAAAGAGGAAGCTGCCAAGGCCAACACACACGTGGTGACAATCTTTGACCGTACAACTGGTCGGTTCAGTGTTGTCGAGGCTATGGATCACAACGAAGGAAGGCCGAGGGGATGTTACCGTGTTGAATTGGATAAGAGTTGGTGTGATTGTGAAAAGTTTCAAGCATTTCGTATGCCTTGCTCTCATGTAATAGCAGCATGTTCGAAGTTGCGCCAGGACCTAGCAAACCTTCTTTCTGCAGTTCACCAAGTCATTAGTCTATGCAATGTCTATGCATGAGCTTTCAAGTGGTGGCAAAGGACGACTATTGGCCTCAATACGAAGGCAAAGTTGTTTGGCATAATGACTTGATGCGCAGACAAAAAAAGGGTCGGCCTAACAACACACGCATTCGAACTGAGATGGATACTGCAGACAAACTGGTGAGATTGTGTAGTTCGTGTCGGCAACCAGGACACAATCGAATAAAATGTCCTAACATAGGATCAAGCAGTAGATCATAGTTTCAAATGTAATCTTGTCCCGTTAAATCAATATCAAATTTAATTTGATTAATAACAACTTTCATTCCAATTAATAGAAAATTTCATTAAAATAATACCAAGTTTTAATCAATTAAAAGCATTGTTGACTGACACAACAACAACAGGAAGACAAAACACTGCGCGAAAGCAACATAAATTAAACAAACATAACAACAACGTAAAGACTTAAAACATAACACTGCACCAAGGCGTCTACAATATCACGACCATCAACTTTATCTTCTTCGGTGTCAACATCATCACAAGGACACCGACATCATTTTTCACTTTTATCCATTCACGAGTCACTCCGTTTCTCCTAGTCTCCTCGACCAACCTCTCGATTTTCCTAATCTTTTCTCCTGGACCAATATCTCCTTCTAGCCAACGATTCAGTTCCCTATGCAAATGCTCCAACGTCTGTGTATTCCACAAGAGCACCTTCATTGGACGCTTTGTTGCTGAAAACACAACTACGACGTTTCTTTTCATTAGATCGAACTCTAGAAACGGTTCCTCCGATGCTGATGACGACGACGATGAACGTTGATTTAGAAATGCAGACATTCTAGACTTCACTCCACTCAAAACGTTATGAAAACATATGTGTTTGCAGTCGTATTTATAGAAAAATAAAATACTGCGTCCCACATATGAAATGTCTTAAATACCCTTACAAAATTTATACAATTTAATAATAATTACAAAAATATTAAAAAATTATATGAAAAAATTAAATATATTATGAAAATATTAAAAAATTATATAATAACATTAATAATAATTATGTTTTATTTAGACCTAATTATTTTAAGTTTATTAATAATAATTATGTTTAAAAACAAAATAATTTTCAAAAGTTCCATAAAATTAATGATATTACATACATTAAAACATTAATTGAAATTAAAAAAATAATCAAAATTAAATTAAGAAAAAAAATAATCAAAATTAAATACAATAAAAAAATAAAGTAAAAGTGGAAACCCTAATACCAATTCGCCAAATGAGATGGCGAGTTTCTTGATTTTGGCCACTTTCACCAAATGAAATGGCGAATTTGTTCAATGCCATTTTCCACCTTTTGCCTGTTTCGCCAATTGAAATGGCGACTACTTACTTGCTGGAAACATAGTTGGATTTGTAAATTTTTTGAAATTGACATTTATATGGTAATTTGTTTTTAATACATAGCTACTTAAAAAAAATTCACAAATAGTCTAACTAGATTATTTGAATACTAAACACTATATTTGAATCAATAATTATAAATAATAAAAATGTATAACAACTTAATAAAATACAAATAAAGAGAAACAAGTAAATGTTTATTTGACAAGAACTAAATAGGAGGCAGATTTGAATCAATAATTATTAATATCTCACCCATTTCAGTAAATGTATATTTGATAACGTAATATTTGGTGGGAGGGTTGTTGGTCCTAGGTTGTTTGGTAGAGCTGTTTGTACAGTTGGTTGGGAAGCAGCCATACCGAATTATCTGGAGGAGGGATTTCACTGGTTATTCTTTAAAGTATTGTTATAACGTAATATTGGATTGTTTTGATGATATCCTTTCTTTTGCAATGCTATTTAGGAGGCCTTAACGAGATTGTGGAAGAAGAAGATTATTTATTTATTTCTTTTCATTTATTTCCTCCTATTGATCGGCTCCTTGCACTTGAGGTGGCGATTAAAATGAAATTGAAAGAGGATTTGGTGTGATTATTTACCTTAACTATTTGTTGAATAATTTAGACTTGTAGGAAATCTATTAGTTTTAAAGGATGTTTATGAATAAGTTTAATGGATTCACTGTGATTAAATGTGGTGGTAGAATTGACTTTTAGTTTATAAAACCTCAATTATTTGTTATTTTGGTCTGAGTGGTGTGTCACCCTGACTTTGAGGTTTGATGCTAGTTGCTTTTTTTTCTTTTGATTATTCCTGTTTGTCATCGGCTTGATTTGTTGTTTGCATTTTTTTGGTATAAAAAACTATGCATAAGGATAAACATAGCAGCTTTCTATAATTTATAAATTCATTATAGTGGGAATCTTTAAGCTATACTCTATTTGTCTCATAAAAATGATTAATTTAACTAATATAATTAGTATAATTAATTAAAAATATATTATTGATTACACTATTAGAAAAACTCTATTTTTTTTTTTTTCGGATTTTGACAAAGTTTTTGCAGAAAATGTATTACCTGCGATTCTTCCTGCTATTTTCCGTTCCCAGCTAAAACATTCGTGGGTAATTAATTTAGCAAGTAAGGTCGCAAAAAGTAATCGCAGAAAATAGTCGCAGGAAAACGTCGCAGATAAAATAGATAAATTCGCAGAAAACGCCGCAGGTAATTGAAAGTTTCGCAGGAAAACGTCGCAGATAAAATAGATAAATTCGCAGAAAACGCCGCAGGTAATTAATCGCTGCAAATTGTAAATTCGCAGGTAAATTCACAAATAATTTCTATCTCAGGTTTTTGATTTTTATTATTAATTGTGCTTAATTCATATTTAAAATATTATAGTTATTGTTAAATATCAAAGTAACAATAATATAAAATAAAAATCTAATTTGAATAAGACAATGCAGCACTAATCATATTCAAATTTTTAAAATAACCAAACATTATTATAAAGTCAATAACAAGTATTTTTAAAGTTACATTACTAAAAATGACACAATCAAGTTACTAAAGTACAAAACAAAAGGGCCAACAAAACCAGAACCAGACTCCTTAAAATCTAAGATCTCATCGTGTTTATGTTTTATCTGATTAGCCACAGCACCACCCCAAATAGCACTTCCAATAACAGCAACAACACGAATTCCCACAATCCCTCTCTTCTTTCTACTCTTAAAACTGAAATCGATAGTGTATCCAATCCCAATTGAACCCATCATCTGTGCTCCCCAATAAAACACATTGTTCAATCCTCTTGTTCTCAAATTAAACTCGGTTTTATTAACATGATTAAACTGATATATATAGAAAAAATTACTAGACCAAGATGCAGGAATCATGAGAAGCATCTTCCAATTGTAGAACAGTTTCAAGATCTCCACACACTCAGTTGTAACATTTGAGTATAACATATTTGTATACTTTGTTCCATCATCACGAACAACTTTACTAGCTGGCAAAATAGTCAAAGACAAAATTGTTCCTAACGACATAAAAGCCATAAAACCTATGTAAGTTCCATCGTTAACAGCAAGAGCTTTATCACTGCTATTATAATCTATAACAATATATAAAGGCAATATATTGTTTTGGTGTAGTTTTTTTTCTTTCAATTTTGTCCAATAATTCACACTATTATTCCTTTAACACCCTTCACAAAAATCAACTACATAAACGGTTAAAAATATTACAATTTATTTAATTAAAAAATAAAATACTAATAAAAAGTTACAGTTTTTAAAAATGCATAACTACTGAAGTTGGTTTTTACAATCACAACCCTTTCAAAATCTAACTTCCATTCTAATAATATCTTCTACTTCATCACCAATTGCATATGCGTGTCTTTATAACCTCTCCTTCTTTTTTGCAAAAATAACTCTCTCTCTAATGATGAAATTAATGTTGACGAATTGCATACAAAACTCTCTTAAATGAAAAAGGAAGGGCTGCACACAAAACGAACACCCTCCCAAAATCATCTATCTTTATGGTAACCTTTGTCAACATAACTATAAATGCTTGGATTATTGTTTCGCCGTGATAAAATTGTGGAGCACTTTGAATGCATGGAGTGTATCTTTGTTTATTTAAAATTGTTCTTTTTGTCTAAAGGTTCATTTGTGTTTGTATCATTACGTATTTTTTTCATGGTATCTTCATCTCATATCCTTGCAAAAGAAACTCATTTCAATTGTTGATTTTATAAAAAATTAGGGTGATTGCATTCTTCTTTCCATCTCATTATTCAAAGGTTGTATTTTAGAAATTAATGATAGTTTTTAGTTAAAAGTAATATAGAACAGAAAAATTGTAAAGGTTGGTTTAAGCAAAAATACCAAAGTTGGGTTTTCTAAAATGAAAATAGAACTATAACAATTGTTATAGTTTTTTTTATAAAAATAATTTAGTATTTTATTAATAAGCTCTAGCCATAGTCTTAAAAATTAATAGCAATATTTTAGTTTGTAGATCACTTGCGTCCAAATGAGAGAGAAAAAATAGTACTTTGCATTTAAAAAATCAAAAAATAGTTGAATGATACGTTGATAAGAAACATATTTGGTGAGTTTTTTTTTCACCATGCGCTTTCATTTCAATATGTCTCTCTATCTTAATTCAAATTATGTACTACAATTTTTCATTTGTCATTAAATACACATAATAAATTCAACTTCAAAAAAATTTGTAGGTCGTGGTGTAACATTCAATGTTATGCATTCAATATATAAGAGTCATGTTTATTCTCTCTCATAATCTCTTTTGATCTTCCTCAATCATTCACTTATTAAACTCTCTCTCAATTGTTTGATGACAGGAAAATCTGAAGTAAAAAAACTTGAAGATTTGAAAATCAGTTACTTTATTATCTTCATATGAATATGAATTAATTTTTTCTTCTAACCATTGATTCCCGCGTACACATGAGTTGTTATCTATTTATTCTTTAGAAAAATTGAGTGTTGTAAGGTTAAAGGTATAATTATTTAATAGAAAAATTCAACCCAACTAATCAAATTTTGGATCTAGATTAGACAAGAAAAATTTGTATTAATTTTTTTTTGATAATTTAGAGCAATTTGATGTGCTCAACATCTCTGAGGTATTATGGGAGATAATTTGATATATATAGAAGATGTTATGGATGGCCTATTTTACTACCAATAATATCCCCTAAAAAATAGTTAAGTGTAGTTTCATAAAATTCAAAATTAAAGAAAAAACTGTCACACATGTGTCGTGGATATTCAATGCAAATGAAGCAGTTATTATAATTAATTTTGTTTTTAAAATAATAATGTTATATGAAGGTTATAATAAGAATCAACTCCTGTTTGGCCTTGCTATTTTATACGAACATGGTCTAATTGCACACCAAAGTTTTATAGAGAAATCAATATGAGTTTTATTTCCATTGTTACTACAAGGGTTCCATTGACAATTACATTGTTGAAAGTACAACCTTTTTTTCAATGATCTTTTGAAGTTCTCTTATATTTCTCACACTTTTTGGCATTAAAATAAAATGGTCATCTCCTATTTCTATTTACCTAATTTTCACATCAATTTATTTACTTATTCCCCCACTAATATATGTGCTAATTTACTAATCTATATACATATATAAAAGAGTATACTGATTTTAAGATTGACTCTTTTTAATTATTCGATACTACCTCTTAAATTGTGTTTTGCATGAGAGTAACATAGTTACACTTTTATAAAAAAAAGTTTAGGTGTTTCATTGTGGTATAAAAAAAGTTTAGGTGTTTTATTGTGTTTTATTGTCATTAACCTTGCATATTGTTTTCCAAATTATAAAACTATAGTCTACTCTACTAGATTTTGACTTATCTGGTACCAATTTCATAAAAATTTAGTATGCTTGAACGGAAGAATGTGATAGTTTCTCATAAAATTACATCATGTAGGAAGCTATTCTCTGTTTCTGGTACAGGTGTGCCTAGGATAGTCTTGACACTAATATTGATCATATCCCATGCTATAACTTTATGACTAGAGCTAGCCTAATCTTCTTTAATAATGTGGATGTTAGACTATATATGATATTTGGATATTATGTAGTATATTATAGTTTACCGAGCAGGATTATTTATTTATTTATTTATTTTTCAAAATCTCTATCTTAAATTATCTTGCAAGATTAGCTTCACTGTTTTGTACGTATTATATTATTAATGTCAGTATAACTATAATATGTCATTTCAGTTTTATTATTAAGCTTAATTTCCATTGTTTTGGGTGCAGACAACTTACTTGACATCGCAAGAGAGTGTGATATTCACAAAGGTACATTTTATATTTTAGTTGTTGTTTTAAGTTGGAAATTTTTTTATTTATAGGACAAATATATGACAATATCATGAAGGAAAATGCTTATTCTCACGAAAGATTATTTCACGACAAACTTGCGATTGACAATATAAACAAGTGTATAGGGCATGCTTTTTTTAGTTGAATTCTACATATTACAACTTTATGATATTTATAATATTTATAAAAAATTAGGATGAATTATTTCTTTGGAATTTTGTATTTAGAGAGAGGATGAAGTAGATGAAATCACGTGAATTCAAGTTTTGGTGGGTCAAAATGATGATGTCGTGTTTTTAGACAACACAAGTGGGTGGTAATATATATAAAAAGAGCCGTATAATAATAATTGATTTGGAATTTATGGGAGAAATTTTTTTAAGAAGTAGAAGAATGATTAGATGGAGAGTGAATTAATAATTAAACATTGTCGGGTAATTGTGAATTGCATTATGTCATATCGTATCTATAGTACAAATATATGACAATATCATGAAGGGAAATGCTTATTCTCACGAAAGATTATTTCACAACAAACTTGCGATTGACAATATAAACAAGTGTATAGGGCATGCTTTTTTTAGTTGAATTCTACATATTACAACTTTATGATATTCATAATATTTATAAAAAATTAGGAAGAATTATTTCTTTGGAATTTTGTATTTAGAGAGAGGATGAAGTAGATGAAATCACGTGAATTCAAGTTTTGGTGGGTCAAAATGATGATGTCGTGTTTTTAGACAACACAAGTGGGTGGTAATATATATAAAAAGAGCCGTAAAATAATAATTGATTTGGAATTTATGGGAGAAATTTTTTTAAGAAGTAGAAGAATGATTAGATGGAGAGTGAATTAATAATTAAACATTGTTGGGTAATTGTGAATTGCATTATGTCATATCGTATCTATAGTACACGACACATTCATTTTTGTACACGACACATTCATTTTTGTATTATAAAAATTTTAAATATTACATTTAATTTTACAGATAAAATAATATAATGGAAAATATCCGTAGTCAAGATTTAAGAGAGCGTCAAAGGGAAATACGAGCACAAAATGCAAGAGATCGAAGACAACAGATGAGTGTTGAGCAAAGACAACAAGAATTAGCTAGAAGGCGTTCGAATTACAGACAAAATAAAGACAAAGAAAAACAATTTCAAACATTTAATACTTCTAATATGAGAACCATAATGCCATTTCAAGACTTGACGAATGTCAATCTTGCTTCTCGATTGTTTCCGATGGCACATGACAGTGAAGCTGGACCGAGTAATGCACATGTCAGTCGCATTTCATTCCTGGGTTAGAAACTTTAATTTTTGTTATACATTATACTTTAAAACATTAAATTTAAAATGTATTAATTAATTATGCAAAAATGATTGTCTGGTCTATTAATTCAAAACTAATTTACAGATCAAAATTTTCCATGCCCAATTTTTCAACAAACTGATAACAACGAAGCAAGACCATCTATAAGAAATATTGATGACAATGATTGTCGTAAGTATAATTCTGTCAATAATAATCACATTAATAGTAATACATATTTAGATTTATACATTATTGTTATTTTAAAACTATAACTCTATATTGAAGTTAATATTTTATTTTGTAGAATCACCTTCGCAAAATATGAATCCAGCGGTTGAAACTTACGAAACACAGTCAATCTTTGATCAAGGTACGATTATGTATTTCTATTCTATAATATATATTGTATGTTTTTATTTAATTTATACTAGCGTCCAGACGGGCACTCGCGTGCCTGTGTGCTTGCTTTTTAAATGCACACGTAAAAGTTTAAATGACATTTTTTTAATATTAATTATAAATTTCATGTTAGTAAGCATGTATATAATAAGTATACTTTTTTTAATTGATGTTTTAAATGTAATAAAACACAGAATCACAATATGTTTTTCAAGCAAGACATAACATTGCTAGAAATTTTCGAAATACTGTTATGACAATCAAATCCCTACTGCCTCCTTCAAGTGATTGTAGACAATGCACTGCAAAATTGTTTCATAAAGAATCTCAAGATATGTGTTGCAAGGGTGGAAAGGTGACAATTACACAGGTGCCTGCTCCTGACGAGTTGTTACAGTTATTTTCAGACACTTCTACTGAAGGACGGCATTTTAGACAGCATATTAGAAGTTACAACCATGTAATGTCGTTTACTTCACTTGGTGTCCACGTCGACGAAAGTTTGGTTACAACTGGTCGTGGTATTTACACATTTCGTGCTCAAGGCACAATTTATCACAAAATAGGAGGTTTTCATCCGAATCAAGGTTCAAGGCCGCGCTACTTGCAGCTATACATTTATGATACTGATCACGAGCTTCAAAATAGGATGAGGGAAAACCCAATATTTAACCAAGCCATAGTGTATAAATTGCAAAAAATACTCCATCAATGTAACTCGTTTGTCATCATGTTTAGGCAGCTTGCACTAGAGCAAAATGTTGAAGAATGTAGGTTACTCATTAAAGAACGTCCGTCAAATCAGCCACAATATAGTCTCCCTTCAGCTTCTCAAGTTGCAGCAATTGTTATTGGTGGTGGTGATGAAGATACAATAGAACGTGGAAGAGATATAAATGTCATCAGCTGTGATGGAAATCTAACAAAGGTTCAAGAAACAATTGGGTATTATGATCCTTTACAATATCCTATATTGTTTCCGTTCGGAACATACGGTTGGGACATAGAAACAAAAAATAATGTTGGAAAAAAATGTTACATGCCGAGAGTACTACAGTTATGTGCTTCAGGTACATGCTAAACTTTTTTTTTAAAGAAATTTACTTCTAAAAGTGTAAAAAAAATAGGTCATGATTGATTATTTTTTTCAATGTAGATTCGACATAATGATCAATTTGCATTGTTAAAATCAGGCCGACTTTTACAACAGTATGTTGTAGACAATTATGTAAAGATTGAAACAGGAAGGTTGAGATGGATTCGAAGAAATCAAAATAATATTCGGTCTGAGGTATATCAGGGGTTACAAGATGCATTGCACGATGGGGAGAATAACGCAGGTATTTAATATAACATGTTAGATTTATACATGAAGAGCATCCACTTTATGTTTACCACTATCATTTTTTTAAAATTTTCATATATTTCTATAGATAATGTTGGACAAAGGACAATATTACCATCATCATTTATTGGAAGTAAGCGAGACATGACATAAAGATATCAAGATGGTATGGCTATTGTTATTAATGATGGTAAACCGAATATATTCCTTACAATGACATGCAATCCTTCCTGGATTAAGATAACTTCCGAATTAGGCACCCATCAAACTCCACAAGATCGACCTGATTTGCTAACAAGAATTTTTTGATCAAAATTTGAGAAGTTGAAGGATGATGTCATTAATAAAGGAGTCTTAGGGAGAGTTAGAAGTTATATGTATGTAACGGAATTTCAGAAATGTGGACTACCACATGTGCATATGCTACTCATCTTGGATACTGATAACAAGTTACGGGAACCTGAAGAGTATGATAGTGTGGTGAAAGCAGAAATACCACGACATGAGTCTGAGCTAGAATTGTATGAAGCGGTGTTAAAACACATGATCCATGGTCCATGTGGAGTATTGAATCAAAAATCTCCATGTATGAAGAATGGTCATTGTAAAAAAAGATACCCAAAAGGATTTTGTGAAGAAACGCGCCAGGGAAATGACTCATACCCGGAATACAGAAGAAGGTTTAGTGATTCCATTTTTCTAAATAGAAATAAGTCTATTGATAATAGATGTGTGGTTCCTTATAACCCATGTTTGTTTTTGAAGTATGTTTGTCACATTAATGTCGAGATTTACAGCAGTATCAAAAGCATTAAATATTGTATAAATATGTTTACAAAGGTCCTGATCGAGTTGCAATGGAAGTTCACAGAGGTACAGGTTTGGATGAGATTCAACAATATGTTGATGCAAGATGGATTTGTGCTCCAGAGGCATTGTGGAAAATATTTAAATTTACACTTTACAAGTTATATCCCTCTGTTGAAAGACTACAAATCCACTTGCCAAATCATCATCAAGTGCGGTTTTATAAGCATCAAAGAATCACAGATGTGCTAAATGATAACCAAAATGCAGTAACCATGCTCACTGAATTCTTTGCACTAAACCAAATGGATCCACATGCTAGGAATTATTTGTACAGAGAGATTCCAGAGCATTATTGTTGGCTAAAAGGGGTCAAAAAATGGCAGCGAAGACAGAGAAAACGAAAAGTTATTGGTTGAATCTATACAGTATCCCCTTTAGAAGGTGAGAAATTTTACTTATGTGTTTTGTTGTCTCATTTAAGAGGTCCAACAAGCTGGGAATACCTTCTTACACATAATGGTGCATCTTTTTTCACATTTAAAAAATCAGCTGAGGTTTGGGGGTTATTATGGAGTGATAATAATATTCGTGAATGTTTGCTTGAAGCATCAAATATGCGTATGCCATATGCTTTATGAAGGTTTATTGTGACTATATTAATTTTTTGTGAACCAACTGATGTTAGAGGCCTATTTACTGAGTTTTATCCCTACATGGTGGAGGATTATCAAATGACAAATGTTGTTGTGGGGGATAATTTTGAAAATATGTTATTGAAGGAATTGAGGGATCTTTTGCTACTGCATGGAAAACTAATAAAAAACTACGATCTTCCAATATTGACAACGGAAACAAATGAAGTTGAGGGAGTGCCAACAATTATTCAGGAAGAGTTATCGGTCCAAATTCCAAACGAAGACGTTCAATCTGTTGTGAAGTTAAATAATGACCAGATGAGTGCTTACAATATAATTATGAACGCCATCCACCAAAAACAATGTCAATTTTTTTTTTGATGGTGGTCCTAGAGGGACAGGTAAAACTTTCCTTTATCGAACTATAATGGAAAATTTGAGGCATAATAATGAAATTGTCTTAGCAACAGCTTCCTCTGGTATAGCTGCTACATTATTACCTGGTGGTAGAACTACACACTCTCGATTTGGGATCCCCATTGATATAGACCCCCATTCTATTTGCAAAATAGGAAAGAATTCTGACCTTGCAAAACTCATTAGAATAACCAATGCAATCATTTGGGATGAAGCACCCATGATAAATAAATATTGTGTAGAAGCATTGGATCGATCACTTCAAGACATCATGAATAACAATGCTCCATTTGGTGGAAAAATAATGATCATGGGCGGAGATTTTCGTCAGGTGCTACAGGTTATTGAAAAAGGAAATAGAGGACAAATGATTTCAGCATGTATTGTTAGGTCTCGATTATGGGTCACCATAAAGGTCCTACATTTGCGCCAAAACATGCGATCCATTCATGACCAGGACTTTGTGCAGTTTCTAATGAGGATTGGAGATGGTAATGAACCTACTAAAGAGGATGACATGGTCATAATGCCTGCTGAAATTGTAATACCTTGGGAAGGAGAAATCTCCATACAAAAGCTTATACAACATACATTCCCCCAATTAGAAAACCATGGATGGAATGCTTTATATATGGTGGAGAGAGCGATGCTTACTCCAAAAAATTATGATGTGCATATGTTGAATGATATGATTATTGATAAATTCCCTAGAGATGAACATATTTTGTTATCTTTTGATGAGGTTGAGGGTGATACTCATAATCTATATCAACAAGAATACTTGCACACGATTGCTCCTGGTGCTTTACCGCCACATATTTTAAAGATAAAAATAGGGGCTCCACTGATGTTGTTGCGAAACATAGACCCTAAATTTGGGTTGTGTAATGGGACAATGTTGTTATGTCGTGGTTTTTTTTATGAATTTGCTTGATGTTGAAATATTTACAGGCCACAATGCTGGAAAAAGAGCTTTCTTGCCAAGAATTAAGCTCAAAACCACTGAAGGTGCGAGACTTCCTTTTATGCTTATTAGAAAATAATTTCCTGTCAAACTAAGCTTTGCACTCACTATAAATAAATCCCAAGGACAAACAATTCCAAATGTCAGAATTTATCTTCCACGACATGTTTCCAGTCACGGACAATTGTATGTTGCTTTATCAAGAGGTGTTTCGCGGGTTGCAATAAGAGTGCTAATTAAAGACGGAAGAATAAGTGGGGAAGAATGGGAGTTTACAAAAAATATAGTTTTTAAAGAAATTTTGTTGTCACAAACTCAGGTATTTATCTATTATGTTTAATCATTCAACTATACTTTTGCAATCTCACATTAGGCGTGTACTTACTAGATTACACTATACCGTTGACTACTAAAATTTACTTCATTTGTTTTGCAGTGAAATGAGACATTTTTCTGATTTTGATTCCATGTTTGACCTTCCTATTAAGCAATAATGTAACTTAATATTCGTGTTAATGTTTATGTTTAGTTGCTTAATAAATTGTGAGAAAGATTTTTGTTCTTCTTTTATCTAAATCTTATTATGCTTTTGACTAATCTATAGCAATATATAAATACAAAACTTAATGTTTTATCATATAAATAGTTTATATTAAAATCAATATAATATAAATAGTTTATATTAAAATCAATATAAATAGTTTATGGTAAAATTAAATTTATAAAAAAATACGCTGTTAATATTTTTGCGCGTTAGCGCAATATAAAAAGCGGACAAACGGGCACGGACATACCCGTTTGGACGCTAGTTAAAAATAAAAGGGATTAAACCACCGATAACACCACCCATGTTGAAGATACTCCAGAAAATTGAAATGTAAGTTCCTTTCCGATTCATTAGTGGGTAAGATGTCATAATATCACCTTGTGCAGCCCATAGTAGACCGACACCGATTCCAAGAACAGCACCGGCGACTATAGCAAAAGCTTGGTGTTGTTTATGATTGTAGTAGAGAAAAGAACCGGTGTAGAGGACATAGGTGGAACAACCTGCGAAAAGAATTAAATGGGGTCCGAGGATGTTGTAGATTCCACCACCTAGGATTCTGAAAATGGAGAAGGTTTTATAGAGTGCGGTGAGGGCGTTGTTGGAAGCTGTAGCGTTGACCTGACCACCACCACCCATTTCAGAGAGAGCGTTGAACATTCCTGGACAACAAAAACAAATTAACCCAATGAGAATGATTTGTGCAAGAGGTAAATTGTATCTAAAAAGAGGTGAAGACTCCATTCAACACTCAAGGCACCATGAGTAACCAAACTAACATTGAATTCAGAATGTAAAACCGTTCCATCCAAAGTTGGAACCCTGTAACACAATTAAAGCAAAAATGTCAGCAAAAGAAGCAGAAGCAACTATTTATTTCAACTCCCACTTCATCTTCATCTTCCACCATGTTATCTCCTTTAACATCTCCTTAATCTTGATACGCTTTCTGCAATAAGACAACATGAAAGTTTGACCTTAGCCGATGGGGTTCTATGAAAAGTATGATACAAAAGGTTTAAATATTTGATGAGTGTCTGAAACATTATGAAGGAAAACACTTGAGAAAAAAAACAATATGAAACAAAACATCAAGAACTTACAGAACACTAACTCCAATAACAGAGTGATGTCGTGGATAGTCCTCATGTTTTTTTTTTCCTTTGTGTCACTTTCATTAAACAATAATTGAGCAGGAATTTTAGAACTTGGTTTTTGTTCAGAAGTTGTACCATCGTTGCCAATTCTTAGAATTTCTTGAGTTAATATTGGAAGCTTGTCCTCAACCTGACATGAAAATTAACAAACATGTTTGTTGCATGACTTATTTTTCATATCACAAGATAAAAATAAGAGAGTGTGCCAAGGTGGTGCTGGGTTCTAGATGTAGATACAGAATCTCCATTCGCCTGGTTAAAACGTATTACTCTCACTAGCTTCACAGTGATGGGAATTTCATATGCACTGAGCCTCCCTTTACAAGATAATAGGAAATTAAAGATACACTCAAACTCACATAGAGGTAACTAGAAGGAAACTACATACCTCTGGAAGGTCAATGTTATTCAAAATAATAATATATGGTCGTTCAAGGTACTTAGGATTATACATGCGCAACTCCTGTAAAACATAATAGAATGGAAAGAGAATAAGCAAGATTAAAGACACCAAAACATGAGGGAGAGATACATAATCCAAGAAGAAAAGTTGGACTAGCGAAACATTACTTTATGCACGTTAAACTGACTAGACTTATTTGCATGAGGAAAGAATAAACAATAAACATTAGAGTTGTGATTATTAAAATGCAATGTACATAGTTCTCTGACAGTTCTGTAGTCATTTACAGGGTTTTTAGTAGATGCATCAACAACATGGACCAATAGACGAGTTCTTCTTAGGTGACCCTGAAAGATAAAAACGATTTCATTTAACTACTTAGCAGCTCAATGGTTTAAAGGAGGGATATTTGATGACATTAATGAATTTATTGATACCTTTCCCAAATGAGCACCTTCAATAAGACTAGGGTTTCAATGATAAAGAGAGAATATTAAAAACTATCTAAAGAAAAGTAAAATAAAAGATAGTTTTTTTTCATTTGATACCCTAAAGTGTGTCAAATACAATACATATATAGTGTTCTTAATGGATAATGAGTTAAGAACTCAATTACAACAATGTTAGACTATGGCACGGATCTAGAAGGGGGTTGAATAGATCCCCAATTAAAATTTGAGTCGGCGCTACCAATTTAAAAATTGGTTTTAAAAAATGTTTTAAATGCGGAAGCGGCCGAGGAAAATATGGTCTAAAACGAACGGTTATTGGAAAATCGGATATGCGTAAGCCTTTGGATTAATGACAATTTGGAAAAAGAATCACAACACTAATCACACTTATCAATTATTTGCTTCAGTTGTAAGGATTCCTAGTTCCAATGATTCAAAGAGCAAACCAAAAGTAGATACACAAGTAAGATAATTTTGGTTCAAGCAATATGTCAAACACTTGGTGTGCAAAAACACTCTAAGTGATATTTATGTTGAGTAAGTGATTCCAACTAGCCTAGTACAATGTCTTGTTGTACTTTGGAGTCAAAAACAGAGTTTTAACCTCTTACTCAATTGATATCACAATTTTGACAATAGAGCTTATTCAAAAATCACTTATTTTGAGCTATAACGTAAATGCTGAAAAATAGAGAAGACAAGTATTTGGTGAGGCAGCTCCCCTATCGTCCTCGCTTCGGGGTACGTCTGCCCTCAATTCTAAAACTAGAATTGAGATATATTTTATAGATATCACCTGTTGAATGTAACAGTTTATACAAGGATTGAGCAGCAAATATACAACAGAAATCTCAATGTGTTGAAAGTTGCTTTCACTCCTTGCCCCTTGATTCAAGATGAATCAAGTCCTCCGATTTGTGTTGATGGACCTCCGACTCCAGCCACCTTATTGAAGAACACGTTGTTGTTCAAACCTTCGGCTCCGGCTGATCTCAACAGCAACAAATCGACCCCGAGATCTTCCCTTCAAAATCACTGAATCCTCTACTAGACTTGTGAAGAACACCTCTTCACAATCACCTTCGCTCGGTTGACCCTTGATGAAGAATCTCGTCCAAAAACGCCCAAAATTCAAACCAATCTTGGAGGGTAAAACCCCAACGGTTTTATTCAAGAAAGAACCTGTCACAAGCTTCAACCCGAACTTGATTCTCCAATCTAAGCTTCGAACCTTATCACCTTGAATCTCTCACAAATGCATTTCAAAAATGATTGTGTGTAATTGAAATGTTATGAGATGTTGAAGATGAAGATGATGAATCTTGGACACGTATTTCACTCTTTCTTGTTTTTGAACACATGAATCAAAAGATTATCAAATGTTAAAATGACACAAGTGGTTAAACAAGTATATATAGTGCCAACCCAATTTTAGACATAACAGTATTTCAAATATAAGAGGGAAACATTTAAAAACAGAATTTCCGCGCGAACGGTCGACCGCAGCAGGTCTGTGCGTCGACGCATGGCCTGTGTTGTTTGGAAATCTGTTAAATTCATCAGTATGCGTCGACCATACAGTCGACGTGCGCTGACCCGTTGAAAACTATTTCCCTTATGCGCCGACCCTATGGTCGACTCATGCCTTTACGTGTAACGCCCCGATTCTGAATTCCCATTAATTGTTGAGTCTTTTAATTTATTTAATTGATGTTTATTTTAAATTGAGAAATTATATATTGCTACGTGGTGTTTTGCTTATTTTATCTATTTTTACCGATTCGGAGAGTTTTCGGGGAATTAGAGTAAAAAGGGCATTTTAGACATTTAGCACTTTAGTGTGAGAATTGATTGGTAAGTGTTGGAAAGAATTTGAGAGGAAAGAAATAGAGATAGAAATAGAATAAGAGAGGAAAAGGAAGAAAGATAGTAACATAAGAAGAAAAACAAGAGAAAGAAAAGAGGAGAAGAGAAAGAGAAGAGAAAGTGGAGAGGAAAACCTAGAATCATCAAGGAATCATCACCAAAGCTTGCAATCGATCGGTAAGGGTGTGAAACTCCATCATCTCTTTAATGTGTATGATTGTATATGTATCTGATGTGGATATGTTGTAAAGTATGAATTAACTAATGGTTGTATATACTTTTCTGAATGAGATCGATTCAATATTTGGATGTTTCCGCTTTATTCTAAATATTGAGATGTGGGTTACCCATTGTTGCATATCTATTTTTGAGCAGGTATCGTATGTGTTTAATTTCATGATAATGTGATGCGCCTCTTTTATACCATGTTTTAATTAAACTCTGATGAAATAAATTTTCTAAGTGCCTAATTGATTTATCTATTTTATTTGGGGTATAGAAAGGGGGTGTTACATTAAGTGGTATCAGAGCCAGTGTTGAGTCCGTCGTGTCTGTCTTGTTGTTGTGTTGGTTGAACGGTTGTTTAACCTTGTTGATTTTTGGGAATCCTCAGAATATGGCAGGTCGTAATGACAATGCTATGGCAGCGGCGTTAGAGGCTATGGCCAGAGCTGTGCAGGGTGCACCTAACGTGAATGCGAATGATGAGTTCAGGAAGAACCAACCACCGGTGTTTAAAGGGAGATTTGATCCGGATGGTGCTCAGATATGGTTAAAGGAAATTGAGAGAATTTTTAGGGTGATGGATTGTGCTGAAGGGAATAAGGTGAGACTAGGGACTCACATGCTGAGAGAAGAGGCCGATGACTGGTGGGTCAGCATGAGGCAAGTTCTTGAGGTCGACGACGAGGAGATTACGTGGGATTTATTTCGTGCTGAGTTTCTAAGGAAGTATTATCCCGAAAGTGTTAAAGGGAAGAGAGAAATGGAATTTCTGGAGTTGAAACAAGGTAATATGTCGGTGGTGGACTACACCGCTAAGTTTACTGAGTTAGTGAAGTTTCACCCTCACTATGATGCGGTTACGGCGGAATTTTCCAAATGTATCAAGTATGAGAATGGCTTGCGTCCAGAGATAAAGCAAGCGGTAGGTTATCAAAGGATAAGAAGATTTTAGGATTTGACTGAGTGTTGTAGAATTTATGAAGAAGACAGTAGAGCTCGTTCTACTCATTATAAGGGTTTGAGCGAGAGGAGAGGGAAGCAGCAAGTACGAAGCGGACCTTATGTGACGCCTGCTGATAAGGGCAAACATAGGGGAAACTTTGATAGGAGACCCGGAGGAGGTTCCGGTGCGATCAAATGTTTTAAGTGTGGCGTGACGGGCCACAAGTCTTATGATTGTGGGAAGTTCAAGGCGAAGTGTTCCAACTGTGGACTCTTTGGTCATGATGCGGCAGAGTGTAGAAAGAATGCTGTGAAGTGTTTTAATTGTGGCGAGGTGGGTCACATTAGCCCGAATTGTACCAAACCGAAGCAAGCTCAGGCGGGCGGAAAAGTATTCGCATTAGCAGGTTCAGACGCTACTAGTGCGGCAGATCGTTTGATTAAAGGTACATGCTTTATTAATGATATGCCTTTAGTTGCTATTATTGATACTGGAGCGACTCACTCGTTCATTTCTCTTGCGTGTGCTAAGCGGTTGGACTTGTGTATGGTTTCTTTGAGTAGTGGTATGGTTATTGGGACTCCCGCTTCGGGGTCGGTAACTACTTCTTTGGTGTGTGCAAGTTGCCCTTTGACCATGTATGGTAAGGACTTCGTTATGGATTTAGTGTGTTTGCCGTTGGAAGGTTTGGACGTAATCTTGGGTATGAATTGGTTGCAATTTAATAGAGTTCATTTGGATTGCTATCACAAGTTAGTAAGGTTTCCTTCTTTGGAAGATGGTGAAAACGAGAGTTTTCTTTCCACTAAAGAGTTGAGGAAACTTTTAGCGGACGAAGCTCAGTTGTTTGGTTTGTTTGCATCGTTGTCGGTGGAGAGCAAAGTTGAGCTCGACGTGTTTCCTGTGGTTTGTGAATTTCCTGAAGTGTTTCCGGAAGATGTTGCGGATGTGCCGCCAAAGAGAGAGGTTGAATTTTCTATTGATCTAGTTCCGGGTACTAGACCGATTTCGATGACCCCGTATCGGATGTCGGCATCGGAGTTGGTGGAATTGAAGAAGCAGTTGAATGATTTGTTGGATAAGAGATTTGTAAGACCAAGTGTTTCTCCTTGGGGTGCGCCGGTATTGTTGGTAAAGAAGAAGGATGGTAGTATGCGATTGTGTATTGATTATCGGCAGTTGAATAAGGTGACAATTAAGAACAAGTATCCACTTCCGAGAATTGATGATCTGATGGATCAATTGGTTGGAGCCCGTGTTTTTAGTAAGATTGATTTAAGATCCGGTTATCACCAGATTCGGGTTAAGGAAGAAGATATTTCGAAGACGGCTTTTAGAACGCGATATGGTCACTACGAGTATACGGTGATGCCATTCGGAGTTTCTAATGCGCCGGGTGTTTTCATGGAATATATGAACCGTATCTTCCACGAGCAGTTGGATCGTTTTGTGGTGGTGTTTATCGATGACATTTTGATTTATTCTAAGTCTCGAGAGGAACACGAAGAACATTTAAGGATTGTGTTGCGGATTTTGAAAGAGAAGAAGTTGTACGCAAAGTTGTCTAAGTGTGAGTTTTGGTTGTCGGAGGTGAGTTTTCTTGGGCATATTATTTCCGGCAATGGTATTAGTGTGGATCCATCCAAGATCGATGCGGTAATGCAATGGGAGACTCCAAGATCGGTTACGGAAATTCGAAGCTTTTTGGGCTTGGCCGGTTACTACCGGAGGTTTATCGAAGGATTTTCAAAGTTAGCACTTCCGTTAACGCAGTTGACTTGTAAAGGAAAGGCTTTTATTTGGGATGTTAATTGTGAAGAGAGTTTCATGGAATTAAAGAGAAGGTTAACGTCAGCGCCAGTTTTGATTTTGCCGAATCCTACGGAACCTTTTGTGGTTTATTGTGATGCTTCTTTGTCAGGATTGGGTGGTGTATTGATGCAAGATGGGAAGGTCGTGGCGTATGCTTCTAGGCAGTTGAGAGTGCATGAAAAGAATTATCCTACTCATGATTTGGAGTTAGCGGTCGTGGTGTTCGTTTTGAAAATTTGGAGGCACTATCTTTATGGTGCAAGATTTGAAGTTTTTAGCGATCACAAGAGTTTGAAGTATTTGTTTGATCAAAAGGAATTGAATATGAGGCAAAGGAGATGGCTAGAACTTTTGAAGGACTATGATTTTGGTTTAAATTATCATCCGGGTAAGGCGAATGTGGTAGCCGATGCCTTAAGTCGGAAGTCGTTGCACGTGTCTACTTTGATGGTTAGAGAGTGGGAACTCTTGGAGAACTTTAGAGATTTGAGTTTGGTTTGTGAGTTAACACCGAGTAGTGTGAAACTTGGTATGTTGCATGTCACGAATGATTTTCTTGCTACAGTGTGCGAAAAGCAAAAGTTGGATTTGAAATTTGTGGATTTGATGACGAATGGAAATGAAGATTTCAACGTTGATGAATTAGGAGTTTTGAGGTTTCGAGGTCGTATTTGTATTCCTGATGACGCGGATTTGAAAAAGATGATATTGGAAGAGGGACATCGGAGTAACTTAAGTATTCATCCGGGAGCGAATAAGATGTATCAGGATTTGAAGAAGATCTTTTGGTGGTCTGGATTGAAAAGCGATGTTGCTCGTTTTGTGTACTCGTGTTTGACTTGTCAGAAGTCTAAGGTGGAGCATCAGAAGCCTAGTGGATTGATGCAACCGTTGGATATTCCGGAATGGAAATGGGATAGTATATCGATGGATTTCGTTACGGGATTGCCGAATACGCAAAGAGGATATAATGCTATTTGGGTGATTGTTGATAGGCTTACTAAATCGGCTCACTTTATTCCGATTGATATTACTTATTCTTTGGAAAGGTTAGCCGAGATTTATGTTGGCGCTATTGTGAAGCTTCATGGAGTTCCTAAGAGTATTGTGTCGGATAGAGATCCTAGATTTACTTCAAGATTTTGGGAGAGTTTGCAAGGTGCCTTGGGTTCTAAGTTGAGATTGAGTTCGGCATATCATCCGCAAACAGATGGTCAAACCGAGAGGACGATTCAATCGTTAGAAGATCTGTTGCGTGCTTGTGTGCTTGAACAAGGTGGTGCGTGGGACGGTTATTTAGCGTTGATTGAGTTCACCTATAATAACAGTTTCCATTCGAGTATCGGTATGGCGCCATTTGAGGCTTTATATGGACGGAGATGTCGAACACCTCTGTGTTGGCATGAGACGGGTGAAAGGTCGGTAGTTGGTCCTGAAATGGTACAGCAAACGACGGAAAAGGTGAAATTTATTCGGGAAAAGATGAAAGCTTCTCAGAATAGACAGAAAAGTTATCATGATAAAAGGAGAAAGGATCTCGAGTTTCAAGAGGGCGACCATGTGTTTTTGAGAGTTACACCGGTTGCGGGTGTGGGTCGTGCTTTGAAGTCGAGAAAGTTGACTTCTCGTTTTATTGGTCCGTATCAGATTGTCGCACGAGTTGGTGCTGTGGCTTATCGTGTGGCGTTGCCTCCGAATCTTTCGAATTTGCATGATGTATTCCATGTCTCGCAACTTCGGAAGTATGTTCCGGATCCGTCACATGTTATTCCAATGGATGAAGTGGAAGTAAGAGATAACCTTACAGTTGAAGTCTTACCGGTTAGTATTTTGGACCGTGAAGTTAAGAAACTAAGAGGCAAGGATATTGCGCTTGTGAAAGTATCCTGGGGAGGTGCCGCGGAAGGCAACATGACTTGGGAATTGGAGAGCAAGATGCGAGAATCGCATCCAGAGTTGTTTGAATCAGGTGATATTTTCGAGGACGAAAATTTCTAAAGTGGGGGAGAGTTGTAACGCCCCGATTCTGAATTCCCATTAATTGTTGAGTCTTTTAATTTATTTAATTGATGTTTATTTTAAATTGAGAAATTATATATTGCTACGTGGTGTTTTGCTTATTTTATCTATTTTTACCGATTCGGAGAGTTTTCGGGGAATTAGAGTAAAAAGGGCATTTTAGACATTTAGCACTTTAGTGTGAGAATTGATTGGTAAGTGTTGGAAAGAATTTGAGAGGAAAGAAATAGAGATAGAAATAGAATAAGAGAGGAAAAGGAAGAAAGATAGTAACATAAGAAGAAAAACAAGAGAAAGAAAAGAGGAGAAGAGAAAGAGAAGAGAAAGTGGAGAGGAAAACCTAGAATCATCAAGGAATCATCACCAAAGCTTGCAATCGATCGGTAAGGGTGTGAAACTCCATCATCTCTTTAATGTGTATGATTGTATATGTATCTGATGTGGATATGTTGTAAAGTATGAATTAACTAATGGTTGTATATACTTTTCTGAATGAGATCGATTCAATATTTGGATGTTTCCGCTTTATTCTAAATATTGAGATGTGGGTTACCCATTGTTGCATATCTATTTTTGAGCAGGTATCGTATGTGTTTAATTTCATGATAATGTGATGCGCCTCTTTTATACCATGTTTTAATTAAACTCTGATGAAATAAATTTTCTAAGTGCCTAATTGATTTATCTATTTTATTTGGGGTATAGAAAGGGGGTGTTACATTACGCGCTGACCCGTTGGAAAGTTTTTCCTTCATGCGCCGACCCTATGGTCGACTCATTGCCTTGTGCGCTGACTAGTGGAGAATTGTTTTGATGCATGCGCCGGCCCTATGGTCGACTCATGCCCTGCAAACCTGCAAAAATTCATCAGTTTGTGGTCTTTCATGCCTTTGGTCATCATTGTATTTTATCTACACATAGTATATTCATTTCAGCAGTTTTAAGACAAGTATAAAAGGATATTGGTGGGTGATACGTTGCATCTGTTTTAGTAGATCTGGAGTTCATAATTTCCAATCTATCCAGGAAATTTGTCATCATCGAAACCTGCATTAACCAATGTCTTGCAGACTTGTCTGATGTGTGGCGATTTGCCTCTACAATCTCCCCCTTTTTTATGATGACAACCTGTATACACTAAAACACCAAATATGCAATGTATACACACATGTATACACAAGCTCCCCCTTTCTTTTGTAATATAGGGTTGTAGAACAGACAACCATCAACTGTTGTTAATATCCTGACTTGGCTTTGGTGTTGGCTAGCTTGCTACATGTTCTTCTCCCCCTTTGACACCATCAAAAAGAGAAGGAGAACGCATCAATTAACAGGGAACAGACAATAGGTGATAGTTAATTACCAAACTTCACACATAAGCATGATAATGAACAAAAGTAACTTGAATTAATAGATAATTACGAGAACATGCAAAGTAGGTGAAAATTCAGGCACACATAATACGGAAAAATGAAAAGTACATAGACTAAACACATATGTAATTATGAAATATGCAACTATAAAACTAATATCCCCGACCCCGACCTCGGCCCCTCCCCCGGTATGTAGCATCGGGATTGCGGTAAGGATCCGAGAAGTCCAGAAAGGCTTCTACGGACATGTTGAGGTGATGAAGAGAGTCGGTGATTTCCAAATCTTGCCTTTCATGTGATTCAACCAGAGCTTCAATACGGGCGTCCATCCGAGTCAAAAATGAATTTAACCTTTCATTTTGGGTATGAAGCTCAGCTCTAATCTGCTCCATTTGAGTGTCTTGACTCCTCATGAAATTTTGTTGATCTAACTGCATGGACTGCAGCATATTAATGACTTCAGAGTTGTCCGAAGGTGGAGGAGGTGATGAGTGTTGGGAAGGTTGATAGTCTTGAGGGTAGCCGTGATATGTGTCGTAGAATCTACCCAGGGTAGTCCAGCCTGTGTATTGCCATTCACCCCATCCCTGATTTGTATAATCGGTTTCGTGTGCTTCTAATGGAACTGAATACTGGACCCAATCGGTATTTGGAGGCGTATCTTGAACTGGAGATTGATGATAGTCTTGAGACTCACAGACAGGTTCTTGTACCTCTGCAGCTGTATCTTCTTCACCATTGTCTTCTTCACCTTGTTCTTCACTGTCTTCTTCAGAGCTGTCATCGGAACTGTCACGAGGCACCAGAGGAATATTGGCGCGACGGACAAATCTGTATGATCATCGTTCAGCACACCAAAAATACCCCATCATTGCAAGGGTTTTGGTGCTAAATGTTTTTTCAAAGGGGACTGAAACACAAGGAAATATTGGGTATACAGCATTTTCTACGGCAAGAATTTCCGAAATAAACGACCCATAGGCTAAAGAAGTGCCTCTACTTGAGTCTCTCGGAGCAAAAATCCTGCTTGCAATATAGTATGGCCAGTTTATTTTTATCTTATGTTTCAATATGTAGATGAGATGTACCTCAGCTTGTTCGACACGGGACAGTCCACCCTTTTTCAGTCGTAGTATGCGAGCGACAATCCACTGAAGGATGCGCTCCCCTGCACTGAGTTTCTCGGCTGTGACCGTTCTAGGAAAAGCATCACTGTTGAGAATGGCATCTGGATAGGGTCTTTTGAGCATGTCATTCAGAGCGCTCTTAAATTCATACCCTGACACCGTACGAGTGTCCGTTACCTCATGTAGAGGTGGTGCATCAGCATCGACAGTCAAATCAAAATACTTGTTCCATACTTCAGAATTTATGTTTACCAGTTTATTGCAGACAGAAGTGTGGAAATGTTGATCTTGAAAGTTACCCCGCAGATTTGTGTAGAACACCCGGACCAAATCCTCACTGTACTTTGTGTTGCACTCCAAAAAATTGAAGAACCCCTGAACTTCCAACAGAGACAAAATTTGGGTGAGATGCAAGCGCTCACCTGTTGCCTGGTAGAAAGCATGTTGTGGAACTATGGCTCTTTTGCTGAGACTCTTGTTGAAGTTTTCAACAGCAGGTGGATGAACTAGTGAAACAGCGGTAACGGGGACTGAAGCAGATGAAGATGAGGCCCTTGATCTCTTACCTGTATTTTTGCGGAGAAAAGAAGCCATTGATGATGATTTTTGGAGAAGTTGTAGAGATGAACTTTGAAGAGAGTGGTTGAGGATAATTTTGGAGAAGATGAAGACTATTCCCTTTAATAGAAAGAGGTTTTAGGGTTTTTGGGAAGAGGGAGGAGACAAGAGGACATAATAGATGCCTAGATGCAATTTACAAGACAAATGCCATATCAAATCATAACAAAAGTTGACTACACATTAAATGTAGAGGAAAGGAAACTTGGAACGGTTTTCAAAAGAAAAAAATTTTGGGTTTTTACGCATAGCCCCTGCATGCGTCGACACATACTGTACATTTTTTGATAATTTTGAAAGTTTACAGCATGCGTCGGCCGTTGTCCTGTTTAGGTCGACTCATAACCTTCAAAAACCCAATTTTTCAGTTTCATATTATGCAGAATGCCATACTTGCCTATTTATCATGCATATTCACCTTTTCACAATATGATTTGCATTCAACATACATAGTATCAGGCAGCAAAAGTCATATACATATATAAGTACCATGATTGTCGAACGATATAGTTAGTTTCAAGTCATGAATGTTTTAGAGAGAGAGAGATAAAAAGAGAGAGAAAGGAGCAATATCACCTCTATACCGACCACACTTGTTAATCACAGATTTGTACTTGCAACAAACTCTAAACTTGTTAGTGGTACAAAAGCATAGTTGTAAATAGATTAATTATGAACGTAGTAATTGATAAACCCGATCAGAAATGTCGAGAATACCAAGTTCTCGACGGATATAAAAGAAGGTCTCATTGGCTAGCGGCTTTGTGAAAATGTCCGCTAGTTGGTTTTTAGTATCAACGTGTTCAAAGACAACATCACCCTTCTCTACATGGTCCCTCAGAAAATGGTGTCGAATTTCTATGTGTTTGATACGCGAATGTAACACCGGATTTTTGGTAAGATTTATAGCACTGGTGTTGTCACAAAATATTGGAACACGTTCTAGCTTCAAATTGAAGTCCAATAGTTGTTGTTTAAGCCATAGGACTTGTGCACAACAACTACCGGCGGCTACGTATTCCGCTTCGGCGGTTGACAGAGCAACAGACACTTGTTTCTTGCTGTGCCAACTGACCAAGGAATTTGAAAATAAATGACACGTACCACTGGTGCTTTTCCTATCCGATTTGCAACCGGCAAAGTCGGAATCGGAGAAGCCTACCAATGAACAATCATTACCTTTGGAATACCACAATCCATATTTCGGAGTACCAGATAGGTATCGAAGTATGCGTTTGACAGATTTTAGGTGGGATTCCTTAGGACATGATTGGTATCTGGCGCACATACACACGCTAAACATAATGTCGGGACGCGAAGCAGTAAGATAGAGAAGCGAGCCAATCATACCTCTGTACCTTTTTACCTCAACATTTTTACCACTTTCATCTTTACTCATATTTGCACATGTTGGCATAGGGGTGTCTATGGCCTTTGAATTTGCCATTTCAAATCTCTTGAGAAGATCCAAACAATATTTTTTTTGGCTCACGAATGTTCCTTCCTTCAGTTGCTTGATTTGCAAACCAAGAAAGTATGTGAGTTCACCCATCATACTCATCTCGAATTCACCCTGCATAAGCTTAGCAAACTCTCTTAGGAGATTCATGTTAGTGGATCCAAATATGATATCGTCAACATAAATTTGTACGAGGATTAAGTGTTTTCCTTGACGTTTAATGAAGAGAGTAGTATCAACCTTTCCTCTTGAGTAGCCTTGATCAAGTAAGAATTTGCTTAGTCTCTCATACCAAGCTCTAGGAGGTTGTTTGAGACCGTACAAAGCTCTTTTCAATTTATAGACATGATCAGGATACTCATGAGACTCAAAACCAGGTGGTTGAGAAACATAGACTTCTTCATTTATGAACCCGTTAAGGAACGCACTTTTGACGTCCATTTGAAATAACTTAAAATCTTTCGCACAAGCGAAAGCGAGTAAAAGGCGTATAGCCTCGAGTCAGGCAACCGGTGCATAAGTTTCCTCATAGTCGATGCCTTCCTCTTGGCTATACCCTTGCGCGACTAAACGCGCTTTGTTGCGAGTTATTACTCTGTTCTCGTCCAGTTTATTTCTAAACACCCATCGGATGCCGATTACTCGATGACCTCGCGGAGGAGGGACAAGGTCCCAAACCTCATTTCTAGTGAACTGATTCAGTTCCTCCTGCATAGACAAATACCAATGTTCATCGAGTAGGGCTTCCTTAGGGTTTTTAGGTTCCATCTATGACACGAAAGCGAAGTGATAACAGAAATTACTTAGCTTCGATCGAGTTGTTACACCCTTTGTGATGTCTCCAAGAATGTTTTCAATTGGATGGTCTTTAGATGAGTTCCACGCTTGAGGGAGATCATCGTTTGAAGGCGGATGAACTTCCTCTGTTACATCACGGTGTACATCTTTATCCTCCTCAATTTTGGCTTTGTCAGGTTGATCAATCCCCGTCTCGCCACTTTTGAGTATGTCTTCAGTGGATGTACCTGCACCATGAACAACACTATCCTTTCCGACATTTCTCAGGTAGGACTCATCAAAAGTAACATGCACAGACTCTTCTACAGCAAGTAATCGTTTATTATATATTCTATATGCTTTACTCGATTGAGAGTATCCGAGAAAGATACCTTCATCGGCTTTGGAATCAAATTTGCCCAAGTTTTCCTTTCCATTGTTTAATACAAAACATTTGCATCCAAACACGTGCAAGTGAGAAACATTTGGCTTTCGCCCTTTTAAAAGTTCGTACGGTGTTTTATTTAGAATGGGGCGAATAAGCACCCTATTCAAAACATAACACGCCGTACTAATGGCGTCGGCCCAAAAATATTTAGGTAAACCACTTTCGTTAATCATTGTTCTTCCCAATTCTTCTAAAATACGGTTTTTGCGCTCCACAACCCCGTTTTGTTGAGGAGTGTGTGGAGCGGAGAAGTTATGATCTATACCATGGTTACCACAATATTCTTCAAATAAGTGATTTTCAAACTCACCTCCATGGTCGCTCCTAATTGACACTATGTTTGTATTTAACTTATTTTGGGAAAGCTTAGCAAACTTTTCAAAAGCGGCAAATGTATCACTTTTACTTACTAAGAAGATGGTCCAACAAAACCTAAAAAAGTCGTCCACTATTACGAACCCGTAATAGTTTCCTCCTAGAATTTTGATCCTAGACGGCCCAAACAAGTCCATGTGTAGAAGTTCAAGAGGTCTCGTTGTTGAAATTATCTTTTTGGATTTAAATGAGATCCTCGTTTGCTTCCCTTTTTGACAAGCGTCACAAAGGTGATCCTTGGTGAACTTTATTTTGGGAAGTCCTAAGACTAGGTCTTTTGAGACTACCTTATTGTGTAAGTCAAAATTAACATGCGCTAAACGCCTATGCCATAGCCATGAGTCTTCACTCATAGTTATGAGGCATTTGTCGCTTGTTAATGATACTTCATTTAAGTCAAGCATATATACGTTGTTTACTCTAAAACCATTAAACATATTCTTCTTATCATTTTCATGCACAATTTTGCAACAATCTTTTAAAAAAGATACATTGTATCCTTTGTCACATAATTGGCTAATGCTAGGTTATGTTTAAGGTTTTCGACAAGCAACACGTCGGAAATCATAGTAGATGCGGGATTACCTACACTACCTTTACCTAGTATTGCTCCGCGGTTGTTATCACCATAAGTTACATATCCTTTCTTCTTAGCCACAAAGTCTATGAATAAGGATATGTCTCCAGACATGTGCCTTGAGCACCCACTGTCGAGAACCCATCTTCTCTCGGTGGTCTCGACACATTTCACCTATTTTTTCTTATTTTTCTGATGAGCGAAGAGGCATAGATTCACGGACTCTTCTTCATCACTAGAGCTTTCATCAGAGGAGGAAGAGTCGTTGTCGCTTTCCCACGCTATGTACGCTCTCCTAGGCTTTGATGATTTCTTGTGTGACTTTGATTATTCCTTGTCCTTTCCCTTTTTGTTCATCGGACAGTCCGGTTTGTAGTGACCGGGATTTCCACACTTGTAGCACGTCCCTCTAGTCTTTTTACCTTTTGAGTCATCATCCTTGGAGTATCTCGATTGTTTTTGGAAGTTTACCAAGTTCTTCTCGGAATGTTGGATGCAGTTCTTTCTCACGTAACGGTTATACCGTTTGACAAACAACCACATATCTTCGCTCTTATCCTCTTCTTCTTCGTCGCTTGAGGAATAATCACTTTGCTCTTTTGCTTGAGACTTCGAGGGGAAGTCTTGAGAGCTATTGATTTCTTTCCACTCACCTTCGTTTTGTCTTTCTTTTCCATCTATTCGCGTTGGTCTAGGCTCAAGAGTACCTGTTCATGCTCCTGTAGTTTGCCAAACAATGTTGTCAAGTCTAATAAGGTAAGATCATGTGCTTCTTTGATTGAGATCACTTTAGGCTGCCATTCCCTGTTAAGACATCTTAAGATCTTATTGTTGCACCCCAAAATTTGACCAACATTTCTTTACCTAGCTTGTGGTCCATCTCATTCACATTAGCATTATCACTTGCATTTCATTGACATGTATGCAAGAGATCAAGAGGTATGAGTACCAATTAAGACCTTGAAGATAGCCAAGGAGGTTATTCAAGTGTTCAAGTGTTGATATCTTTGTCAGAGAAGTTAAGAGATCCTCGGAGAGATTGGTTGAAACCAAGGTTGTGTGCCTCCTAACTTGAGAGTTGTGGGGAGCTCCTCAAATGATTCTGAAGCTATGAGGATGGAGTTGAAGCTTTGAGAGAGCTTATGAGATGTCTTGAAAGCCATCATGAAGCCTAGAGAGGTCATTGTGCATGATTAAGAAGCCTCAGCCATGAGTGGTGTAATTAGGGTTTGACTGGGTCAACCCTAGGTCAACTGATGATTTGGAGAGGGTTGAGACCCAATTCAAGAGCCATGTGGTCATGGATGGATGCATTGAGATTCTACAAGGATGATTCCAAGGTCAACTCATCATGATTGAGGAGTTTGAGAAGTTTCAAGCTAGGGTTTCTAAGGCTTGACAGTGTAAAATCCCCTAGTTTGACCCCTATCTTCAAGGCAGTTTAGCTCATGATGTGATTGTCATATTGTTGCGGTGAAATTTGGATGTCAAGCTATTGATTAACTTGAATCTTAATTCATTTACAACCGGTCTTTGATTTATCCGAAGGAAAGGTTAAAGAAAGGAAAAACCTAAAGGGGAGAGATCTAAGGTTCGGGGGTTGATTAAGATTAGGGAAGGTATTAGCACCCTAAACTTCCGTAGTACTCTACGGGAACCTTTTGTTTATTTTTTATTTGTTTCATTTTTTGCTTTAAGGGTATATACAAAGGATTGAAAATTAAAAAAGACCTAGGGGTTAATTCTAAGTTTACTCGGCAAGACATCGCATCTTGTGCCTATATATCCTTACGGGAATGGAATCAGAGTAACTGTAGTTCCCCTCAAAAGGGAGGTTAGAAACGTCTTGACTGTGGCCAAGGTTTGTTCAGAGACTCCAATCTCTATGTTAAAAAATGTTAATTAAAATTAAAATAGGGTTAAATTAGGGATTCCACGGCGGAAAACCTTAAAATAGAGTACATCGACTCTTTTGGCCTAATACTAGGATAAAAGCAATTTTGCCCACGGCGGGACACCTAGGCTAAACAGGGTTTGATCCATTAAAGGGGTAAGGCTATTGACTCGGCGGCCAAAAGGCTGGACCTAATCCTTCGGAAGGATAAAACTGTAAAAAAAATGTGAAAATATGACAAATCATTAAATGGAGGAATAATTAAGGTACAGAAATAAGAAAAGTAATAAAGGCAGAGGGTATAAAGAAACAAAGAAACATTTCTGAAAACATGAAGAATATGAAAATATGTAATGACACTTAGAATGAAGTGAGGGAGGAAAATAGTGTGGGGCTGTGGCCACCACAAACACATCTCAACCTCGAGCATGCATATGAAATGCCTAAAGAAAGAAAAGTAATAAAAGGTACATAAAATGACACGACAAACATCAAACATCAGGAGTTCCTTACGAAAAGGTTTTAATTTTTTAATATTTTAATTATAAAAAAAAGGTTTTAATTTTTTAATAAAAAATATTTAAGTTAAAATTATAAAAAAATTAAGTTTAAATTATAAAAAAAAGTTTTTTTGGAGGAAAAGTCTTTTCAGTTTTTTTTTAGAACAAAAAAGGTTTTTCATCCCAAAAAAAGGCTTTTCAGTTTTTTGGGAAAAGGCTTTTCAGTTTTTTTTGGGAAAAGGTTTTTTGGGAACAAAAAGGTTTTTTTTTTCTTCGGAACAAAAAGGCTTTTCAGTTTTTAAAAAAGGTCTTACTAAAAAAAGGTTTTAATAATAAATAAAAAAAGGGTTTTGATTTTAAAAAAAGGTTTTGATAAAAAAGGGTTTTGATATTAAAATCTACGGACCTAAATACACATGGAGATTAACATGGCAAAATATGCACATAAATATGAAAAAGCAAAAGGTTAGTAATTTAACGGACCTAAACACATTAACATGGCAAAATATGCACATAAACATGAAAAGGCAAAAGGTTTAGTAATTTAACCTACGAAGCGGAGGTTTGCTTCGGTAAATGTGAAAAAGGTTTGAATAAGGGAACACTGGAGAGCTCCAATCCTTCTGACGAGTTGTGAGAACGACCGCCTTTTTTCTCTGGGGATCTCCTTTGTTTCTCCCTTTCTCTCTCCTCTTTTCTGAAGAAAGCCTTCTGACCTCTCTCAACCTCTCACACTCACAACTCCTTACACATGTCCTCCTGCCAATTGTGCCATTTTTACTTTTTAGAAAAAAAATGCATGCCATATGATATTTACCTGCAAAAAGTCAAACGACTACACAAATTTGTTAGTAATTGATTAAATGCAATAAAAATGCAATGAAATGCGACGACAAATCTTAGGGCAAAATTTGGGGTATTACAGTTGCCCCTATTTAAATAACTTCACCGGGTGATTTGAGCAACGGAGACTCGAGAAATCATGGTGGAGGGATTTAAATACAGATAACCGAAAATTTTGCCTTTAGACGCAGTGCTATGCAATGATATGGACAAAACAAAACGAACTATAATGCTAAATATGATATGAATCTGATATGATGCGTATGATGAAAATGACAAATGCACGGATACAGACGAAACAACGTCACAGGGGACGACCCATCGAGGAATTGCACTAGGGAAGAAGACATGTCATATCTGGAAGAACGTCGGGTAGACACGACACAGAATTGTTGATAGGTGCCAAGTAAATTAGAAATTGTCCGCAAGGTAAGACGCGGGTAAAACACGAGCTCAGGAGAAAAACGCAAATGGGGATAAAACACCCATGATACCAAGTAAATAAATTTTGCCCACAAGGTAAGACACGAGTAAAACACGACCTCAGGGAGTAAAAAAAAGCAAATGGGGGTAAAACACCATGATGTTAGGTAAACCCAGGAATATCTGGTAAACGGGGAATAAAACACCCGGGATAAAGGTACATGGGGGATAAAACACCCAAGGATAGAAGGTAAGTGGGGAGTAAAGCACCCAAGATAGACATGTAAGTGGGGAGTAAAGCACCCAGGATAGAAATGTAAATGGGGAGTAAAGCACCCAAGATAAAAATGTAAATGGGGAGTAAAGCACCCAAGATAAAAATGTAAATGGGGAGTAAAGCACCCAAGATAGAGATGTAAATGGGGAGTAAAGCACCCAAGCTATAAATGTAAATGAGGAGTAAAGCACCCAAGATAAAAATGTAAATGGGGAGTAAAGCACCCAAGATAGAAATGTAAATGGCGAATAAAGCACCCAAGATATGCACATGTATAGGAATTATGCTATGAGATATGATCAAATGCAAATGCAGACATCGACGACAAGGCTCGACTCTTTCGGTGAGATGACAAAACTGGAGGACTGATTCCTCAACACGGAGATCACTGTCATTCTGTTAAACTGTATCAAGTTGATAGTCACTGTAGGAATGATGAATAACTGCTTAGGGATTATGCAAGTAAACTGCCCCAGGTCAAATTAACTGATAACTGCTTCAGTTGTCTAATTCGTGGAATCGACTGTTTTGCTGTATCCTTGTAGGGCTTGCCCTAGTCTGAGTCTTGAACAATTCTCTGGATAAACCAAATCTGAGAAGATATTGCCTTGAACAAATCTTGAACTAATTCTTTGACAGGATGCAAAAGGAACTTGCCCCTGATAAGATCACTTGACCAAGTTTCTCATTGTTTGAAAATTCCTTAGAGGAAAGCCAGTTTGCAAACAAAAATATTCATACAAACATGGTAATGCAAAGTTCATGCGATTTTTGAAAAATTATTTTTGAAAGATGGAAAATACATGAGTCGTTAGTCGGAACAAGGCGGTTCAAGACACTCAAAGTTTAAAATAAAAGTGTATTGCCAAAATAAATGATTCGCAAGGATCTTTTGGAGTCAGGTTACGCAACCTTGCTGTAGTATACTTTCAAAATAACCTTGCTTCAATTAGGTCTTTTGAGGGTTGTAATGTGGCCTGGTTCACGGTTTATGAAACAAAAGATAAAGGCTCAAAATTTATTTGTACCCACCCAATCTACGTAATGATCTTCAGTCCTATGCTCAGTTAACTCATATTATGCATTCAGGTTCCCATAAGTTAGGGATTTCATTGATCGTAGCAATGATGACTCAGAAGTCAAAGGGACCTATGAAAAGGCAGCCACTACTCCCCTATAACATTTGATTGTTTTGACATTGAGGATTTTCAAGATAAGGATTTAAAAATCTCTTTGTATTATCCCTAAATTTTGCCTGAACTGTTTATTTTAGAGTTTACAGTCAGCGGGATGCCCCAGTTTTGCCTAAGTCTCCTTCATAGGTTTTGACTTAGCGGGCTTCTTTTGATTTTTTTATATTATTTTTTTGTGTGAAGGAAAGTGACTGTTTGATTTTAATGATTACGGTGAACCATCATCGACCTTTTGATTAGAAAACATCTTCGACACTTGTTTGACGTGTGCAAAGGAAAATTTGTTAATGAAAGGTGTATCGTATGAACACACAACCAAGTTAACTGAGAACTACTCATCCCAAGGTTAAAATTGTGGTTTTTTTTGTAACGAAAGAAACTCCAACTTCTAGGCTCGAAGGGGGTAACGAGGGATTAACCTCCTTATTTCTCCAGTGTTTGGGAATTGAAACAATGCCTTACATCGTCAACAAGGTTTGATTGAAAGCATACTGACAGCAATTATGGGTATAACGTTTTCGTCATCCTCCCTCCAATCTTAGCATATCAAAATTTTGGACAAGAAGTAAACATTTGAAAAATAAAGCATAAAGATGCAAATAAATGGACGGAAATAAATTGAATCAAAAGTCGCAATGCTTATTTCATTAATGAGAGTGCAAACATAATTAAAAGCAAACAACTTAAACAAAATAAGGAAAGTGCAAACAACAAGAAACAAAAGGCCTAGTGACAAAACTTCATTTCTGATGTACTGGCAAGGGATTTTTCTGAACATCCGGATGACTGTCTGTAAAATCAAGTATTCCAGTTCTAACCAATTCACATACTCTAGCCTTCAATGCAAAACAATGCTCCAAGTCATGGCCTGGGGCACCCTCATGGGAAGCACAATGGAGATCAGCCCTAAATCCAGCCGGAGGATTAAGAAGAGGTGGTAAAGCCTTTGTAGTAATCAGTCCTTGCCGGACTAAGTCAGGATATAGCTTTGTGTAAGTCATGAGAATAGGATCAAAGTGACTCCTGTTCCGTTTCTGGTCTGATATCTGTGTCGAGGAATCAACTTGACGACTCAAAGGTACACTAGAAGACGATAGGACCAAGAAGGAGAAACTGGGGGGACAAATGTAATGCAAAAATGTGATGCTGATGCCATGTAATGGTTCCAAGAATTTCGACGGTCGATTGCAAATATTCCCTTTTAGGAAAGTTAAAAAGAACTTTTTTTTTACTCTAAAATGTAGGACCTTTTTGAATTTGCAAAGGACCGTTGAATTCCTTGAAACTAGAAATGATATGATGCTTTATGGATGCAAAGCACAAATACACACACAAAGGTCCTAGATTAGAGGACCGCGAATGGAGTTAAGGTCTACCCTTCCCAAAAGGTAAGTACTATAGGTTAATTGTACCTGCAGAACCAGGGTTCTAAATCAGTGCCCAAAGTCATCAGTCCATCTTTCGGATATTATCGACTTCTCGACTGACTCAAGGGTCGATAATATTCTCAAGAGAACCTCGTTCGAGTGTAGTATCGCGTAGCAACCATTGTAGGACTACTCCCACATAGTTCCTGCACTACGTCCTAAATAAGGCCAAGATGGTGTAAGGGTACTACGGTTCCCAGTATCACAGACTCCAATCGATAATGGTAAAAGTTTTCAAGACTACACTCGATCAACCGAACCATTTTCGAAAGGGTCTCAACTGAGCTGTGATTCTCGATTTAGCTTAGTCGGGACTCACTCCCTATAAGCCTCATCGAATATATCGCCATCCTATAATAATGTCACTCAAGTCCGGGTGTAGGACTTATCTCACAACACAGTAATTCCCAAGCAAGGTACCCCTGAACAATATATATACAAATGAGCAAAAATATTAATGAAACAAATATATAATGAAAAATAAACAAGATAGGGATAACCCTCAAAAATTAAGACTCCCCAGTGAAGTCGCCATTTTCTGTTGCGGTGAAATTTGGATGTCAAGCTATTGATTAACTTGAATCTTAATTCATTTACAACCGGTCTTTGATTTATCCGAAGGAAAGGTTAAAGAAAGGAAAAACCTAAAGGGGAGAGATCTAAGGTTCGGGGGTTGATTAAGATTAGGGAAGGTATTAGCACCCTAAACTTCCGTAGTACTCTACGGGAACCTTTTGTTTATTTTTTATTTGTTTCATTTTTTGCTTTAAGGGTATATACAAAGGATTGAAAATTAAAAAAGACCTAGGGGTTAATTCTAAGTTTACTCGGCAAGACATCGCATCTTGTGCCTACATATCCTTACGGGAATGGAATCAGAGTAACTGTAGTTCCCCTCAAAAGGGAGGTTAGAAACGTCTTGACTGTGGCCAAGGTTTGTTCAGAGACTCCAATCTCTATGTTAAAAAATGTTAATTAAAATTAAAATAGGGTTAAATTAGGGATTCCACGACGGAAAACCTTAAAATAGAGTACGGCGACTCTTTTGGCCTAACACTAGGATAAAAGCAATTTTGCCCACGGCGGGACACCTAGGCTAAACAGGGTTTGATCCATTAAAGGGGTAAGGCTATTGACTCGGCGGCCAAAAGGCTGGACCTAATCCTTCGGAAGGATAAAACTGTAAAAAAAATGTGAAAATATGACAAATCATTATATGGAGGAATAATTAAGGTACAGAAATAAGAAAAGTAATAAAGGCAGAGGGTATAAAGAAACAAAGAAACATTTCTGAAAACATGAAGAATATGAAAATATGTAATGACACTTAGAATGAAGTGAGGGAGGAAAATAGTGTGGGACTGTGGCCACCACAAGCACATCTCAACCTCGAGCATGCATATGAAATGCCCAAAGAAAGAAAAGTAATAAAATGTACATAAAATGACACGACAAACATCAAACATCAGGAGTTCCTTACGAAAAGGTTTTAATTTTTTAATATTTTAATTATAAAAAAAAGGTTTTAATTTTTTAATAAAAAATATTTAAGTTAAAATTATAAAAAAAAATTAAGTTTAAATTATAAAAAAAAGTTTTTTTGGAGGAAAAGTCTTTTCAGTTTTTTTTAGAACAAAAAAGGCTTTTCATCCCAAAAAAAGGCTTTTCAGTTTTTTGGGAAAAGGCTTTTCAGTTTTTTTTGGGAAAAGTTTTTTTGGGAACAAAAAGGTTTTTTTTTTCTTCGGAACAAAAAGGCTTTTCAGTTTTTAAAAAAGGTCTTACTAAAAAAAGGTTTTAATAATAAATAAAAAAAAGGGTTTTGATTTTAAAAAAAGGTTTTGATAAAAAAGGGTTTTGATATTAAAATCTACGGACCTAAATACACATGGAGATTAACATGGCAAAATATGCACATAAATATGAAAAAGCAAAAGGTTAGTAATTTAACGGACCTAAACACATTAACATGGCAAAATATGCACATAAACATGAAAAGGCAAAAGGTTTAGTAATTTAACCTACGAAGCGGAGGTTTGCTTCGGTAAATGTGAAAAAGGTTTGAATAAGGGAACACTGGAGAGCTCCAATCCTTCTGACGAGTTGTGAGAACGACCGCCTTTTTTCTCTGGGGATCTCCTTTGTTTCTCCCTTTCTCTCTCCTCTTTTCTGAAGAAAGCCTTCTGACCTCTCTCAACCTCTCACACTCACAACTCCTTACACATGTCCTCCTGCCAATTGTGCCATTTTTACTTTTTAGAAAAAAAAATGCATGCCATATGATATTTACCTGCAAAAAGTCAAACGACTACACAAATTTGTTAGTAATTGATTAAATGCAATGAAATGCAACGACAAATCTTAGGGCAAAATTTGGGGTATTACACATATCATCTTACCCCCAACATGAATGTTGTAGAGCTTGTTCTTAGCTTTAATTTTAGTACTAGAAGTCCTTGATAGGATTTGTAGAGCTCAAGTTATGACTTTGACAAGTTACAGGTCATCTGAGGTATGTGAATCTGGGGCCTTGAAAGTCACCCAACTTGCATCAAACTTTTGCCCAAGAAGGATGATTACTATGAACTTTTGGTCAAAATTAATGTTGTTCCTCATCTTCTTAGCTTTCTAGAGAGTATTAGAAGTCCTTGATAGGATTTGTAGAACTCAAGTTATGGCTTTGACAAGTCAAGGGCATTTTGGTCATTTGGAGATTATAGGTCATTTCAAGCATAAGGCCATAACTCCTATTTCCAAGCTTCAAATGGAAAAATATTCAACATCAAACTTGCTTAAAATGATGTTTTAAGGCTAGTAAGGAAGTCATGAGATGTTGAAAAGGCTTGTGGCTCAAACTGATAAAAATGACCTAAAATGGAGGCATAAGTTAAATAAGTCAAAGTTGGAAATTGAAATTTCCAAGCTACACATCCAAACCATGGCATATAATAGGTCATTTTGACTCTAAAAAGCATTTTAGAAACAATGGTTCAGCCACATTTTTGAATTGAGGCCTAGATCATGGACTTGCTTTGAAAAATGGTTGCTTGCATATTAAGGCACAAATGCAAAACACAAGGAAACTCAATGCACAAGCTAGCAAGGTATCCTAACATGTCATGTATCTCATCTAAGGAGATTTTCAAGTCAGAACAAGTTGCTGCAAGAGGCATAGCATGAGATGGTACATGAGATGGATGGAAATCAAAAACTCATGACATGAGAATTCCAAATTCTCATTGGATGATTCCAGAAGGTTCTGGATGGGTCTGAACCATCCTATATAGGGATTAGAACTTGCTCAGATGCAAGGTGGGTGAGAGATTAGAGAGGAGAGTGAGATAGTCATTTCAATTGCTTCCATTGCAAGTTGAAATCAAGTTCCACATTCCACACCATTTCCATTGCTTCTTTCAATCCTAACACCTTCCATTGATCATACTGAATGTGTGCATACCAAATTGAGGGCAAGATCATGAAGAATTGAAGAGTTAGCTTTTGGATTTTGGGAGCTGCAAGTCACAATCGGATTTGGAGATTCAGGCTTTCTTGATCAAATCTTTTGCAAACAGAAGCTTTATCATCAATCAAGGAAGGTTTCTAAAGAGTTTGAGAGGTTGAAGTGGAGGTTTGACCTATCTGATATTCAAGATTTAACAGGTTTGTAACTTTTCTTCTACACCATAATTTAAGCATAATTAGTTAGAATTGTTAGGTTAGAATGGTTAGAGACAAATAGGAGATGGATTCTAGGAAGTTTGAGATCATTTGGTGAAGTTTGAGTTAGTCACACCATTTTTGTTTTGATCAAGAACACGATGTATAGTGAGATATAGCATGAGTTTAATAGCAAGATTTAACCAATGTGAAGTGGTGATCATTCTGAGCCAATTAATTTCAAGAATAGTCAAATTTGAAGTTTGAGCATAGTTTTGATCTTGGATCGGGTTCAGAGATTTAGGGCATTTCAATGGATTCTAATACCATGGTTGTGATCAGCATGGAATTTAGAGCAGATTAGGGTTTTGAACCATGGATTTTGGTTGAGTTTGGAGGGAGTCCGACCTAGGGATTTGAAGCTCTGTTCATGGAGCTTTCCCTCCATTTTTGATGGCTGGAGGAAGAAGATAACGTTTTGGCCATTGGATCATGCGTGGACTCATTGACTGGACCTAGATCGTGTGGATGAGATTTGATTTCATGTTTAAAGGGAAGTCTGAAGACACACCAAAACGAGGCGTTTCATTAAACGTGAGGTCTTGGGCTTAGTGGATTATTTGATATCCCCACCCCCTTTCATGGCCCATTTGCATTTTGAACTGCATTTCTTTACTTATTGCACCGTATGTTTTTCTTTTTCTTTATATTTTTTTGAATTGATTTTCTGATTAAATCTTGGGCCTGGCGCGCATTGCTTTATGTACCCCCATTTCCAGCCCAGTCATGAATTGAACTGCACTTTATTGCTATCTGCACCAATGTTTTACCATTTTATTTTCTTTTTCTCCATTTTATTTTAATCTTTGAAAAATCATATTAAATAGAAAAATGATGATTTTTACATGGAGATTTTTTTCTCCTACTTCATGTTAATGTCTAAAAAATTATGAAATCAAAATATTTGCGTTTCATGCATTTTTAATATTTTTTTTGTGTATTTTCTCTTTTAATAGCTTTTAATTCCTTTTATGTTGATGCATAGATTTGTAGAATTTTGTTTAGCTAGTTCCCTTTGAGTTTTTAGGCCATTCTTTTTAGGATAGTTAGATTAGGACTTTAGCTCCCCTCTGGATTTATTCCATAATTTTGTGATTAATGTTTGATTAGTTTTGATTAGATGACTTTAGGTTGTGTAGATTTAGGTCAATCCTTAACATAGGTCCACAATAACACTAGAATTTTGGGTTTCTAGGTCAAGATAGATATTGGGACATATAGGGTATTAAGGGTAGGTATATAGGATCCCCTAGAAATTATATTGGATTTTAATATAATAGTATACTATTTTTAAATGATTTTTGCAGTTGATTGTTGTTTGTGTTGCCCTTGTGGGCTTGTATTTTGTTTTGCCTTGCTTTGTGGGTTTTTCCTTGGCTTGGTGGGCTTGGTCTTGCTTTGAGGAGCATAGTAGAAGACTTGAAGATTGAAGAAGGAGCTTGAAAGCTTGAAGCCTTGTTTGTTTTGTTGTTGTTTTAGGGTTAGAAATTAGGTAGAGCTTAGACTTAGTTAATTTCTTTCTTAAACATGGATGGTATCTTTCACCTCCATTCTTCCCCATGATTCAAGGTCCTTCCATGGTATTCACCTCCCTCCTTTGGAGGGATAAGTGATTGTACCTAGGAAGTAGAACCTTTGAGGGAACCATTCTGTTGATGTTAAACCCTTATAGGTCACCTTGGGTGGTCAATAAGCAGTTTAATATCCTAGCTTATCCAGTTAAGTGATTTCTTCAGGTTTGAGTATCTTGAGAGATGTTGGGCTTGAGTGTGAAGATGAAGACTTCATTGAAGAGTCGGGAAGAGGATGATTCCCCTGAGCATTGCCATTTCATCTGAAGCTTGAAGAGCAAGGAGAGCAAGTTGATACTTGAAGACCTAATGAAGATCCAGTAAAGATTGAATGGAGAGCTGAGGCTTAAAGATTGAAGGATGAAGTTGACACTTCCATGTGATTGAAGGTTACTCTGAGAAGCTGAAGCTTGCAGGAAGAGAAGGCCAAGTTGAGACTGGTGAAGCAAAGAGAGCTGAAGCTTGAAGACTAAGTTGATACTTATGAAGAGAATTTAATTGAGATTGAGAGTAGAGCTGAAGCTTGAAGAACAAAGGATAAGTTGATACTTGCTTTGGAGCTTGGAGATCCTGAAGGAATCAAGTTGATACTTGTGGTTAAGAGTGAAGCCTGAAGGTGGAACTGATTAAGGAGTTGAAGCTTGAAGAAGAAGATAAGTTGAAGCTTATGTTGAAGGGTTGAAACCTGGAGAAGCAAGTTGATATTTGTCAAGGGTGATTGAGGTCTGAAGACTGAGTTGCTGATAGGAGAGCTGAGGCTTGGATTGGAAGAGAGTTGTTGATCTGCTTTCTTGTCTATTTCTTCTCTGTATTGCTGATGTGCCTTGTTTGGTTTGCTTGATGCATTAGAATAAGTCCATATCTAGACTAGATTTAAGCTAGGAGCATGATTGCACTAGAGGTTGAGTTGCTCCCTCTGCTTGTATTGTTACTGTATGGCTTTGCTTGCGGGTATTCGGTAGAGCCCAGCTCCCTTGCCCATGTGGTTTGTTTTGCTTGATAGCATGTTGTTATTTGTTCTGTATGATTGCAGTTATTATTCTATCTTGCTTGATAGCATGTTTTATTTCAGTATGATTACTGTTATTTATTCTGGCTTGAGGTTGAGATGAGCTTGTGGAGGCTGCTGCCCCACACACATTTCCTCCCTCACTTGCATTGCATGCATTTCACTGTATATCTGTTTACTGTTTAAGCTGATGCTTTATCTGTTTTTGTGTATCATTGACATGATCCCTTAGGACTCTCATTTCCTTTGATAAGGAAGTGGTGATAGAACTTTAGGTTGAAACCTATGCATGATAACTTCTAGGAGTTCCCTGTTCAAACCTCAACTATAGGATGAATCCTTGGCATGACAACAGTAGGACTTGATAGTCTCCCCGTAGTTGAGCCTCTCTCTTCTCATCTCAAAACAGCTTAAGATACAGTAATCATGAATGATTTCTTTCGTACGTTACGAGCCTTAAGCTATCTGGGAAAGGATTGTTGGAGAGTTTCTTTTCAATAGTCTGGATGTTTAGTATGGCACCCTTTGGGTGACATGCGACGCATTCACTCTCAGGTCATAGTCTTTAGTGCGATTGAAATTGCAAACACAATAAAAAAAGCACTTCTTTCGTAAAAGACAGAAAACAAACTTCAAACCTTTTTTCCCCGTGGGCCCATAATTGCAAAGGAAGTTTTTCTGAAGAAAAGAGTGTCGTTAAACTTCAGCGCCACCGCAAACAGGCTTTGTCCCTAACTGCTGGAACTGTTGTTTAACCCTACTCGATAAAACAGATGAATCTGAATCCCCATAAGGCGTAGTATCCTGAACTACGTAAGCTCTGATCTCTCAAGCCTGTTGAGAGTACGTAGGCACAATACTGACGTATTGGCGAGCCACCTTCCCCGTAACTCGTAGTTAGGTCGAACTACGTTGACTCTGATTTCTCATTCTCTGATGAGAATACGTAGGCATAAAGTGTGACGCTTTGCCGAGTCATTTTCTTTTTTTAAGCCAAGCCTTGATAGGTAGATAAATAAACCAACTCGTCTAGTAAACACAACAAGCATGGATCCCATCGAGTACGATGGACGTGAGGGGTGCTAATACCTTCCCCTTGCGTAACCGACTCCCGAACCCAGACAATGGTTGCGACGACCTTGTCTTACCCTTTTTCGTCAGGTTTTTCCGATCGTTTCCTTTCCCGCTCCGAGGGATAAATAACGAAAGGTGGCGACTCTTCTGTTTTGCCGGCACCTTATTTTCGCGGAAGCGACAGCTGGCGACTCTGCTGGGGACTTGATAGTTTCCTGGGACCCAACGTCCCGTATGCGAGTCAGTTTGGGGATCTGGCGTCTCCTGCGAGAGTCAGTCCTAGCGCTTGTATGATTACTTGTTGGGTTGTGTTTATTTATCGCATTTTATTTCCCGCATTTTATTTTTAGTATGATATAATTATCTGTGCTGTTGTGGGAGGGGCATTCTGATGAGTGAGAAGCCAGACCCAGGCTTGAGTGAACATAGCATTAGTTGTGGAAATTAGTGGGCGCGTGCTTGCTTTGCAGGCACTAGTGTCTCATGAAATCCACGCTCAGACGAGGTTCTCCCGGTTGGCTTCTCTTTCAACCCTTTGGGTTGAGACGGTTGCTGGTTTGGAGGATTGTCGACTCTGGGGACCGATCATTTGTGATTCAGCCGAGTGAGGCCGCTTCATGAGCTGGTGATGCCACACCTTCTGGGTATCGTATCACCCCTCTTGAATGTCTGTAACGCTGATGAACGCATAGGATGCCGAACTTGAGTCAGTTTAGGTCCATACCTGTGAGCAGGGTTGGGTTTATTGCAAGAAACTTTGACCTTCAGACTACCTGGTTTTCTTGATAGTGGATCAGTTTTATTGGGATCTGAGGTTCTCATCTGCAGGTATATGATTGTTCTTGACAGAGCAGGTTTTGATTGGGATCAGAGGATCTTATCATCAGATGTGTATTTGTTCTTGATAGAGCAGGTTTTGATCAGAGGATCTTGTCATCAGATGTGTATTTGTTCTTGATAGAGCAGATTGGGATCAGAGGATCTTATCATCAGATGTGTATTTGTTCTTGACAGAGCAGGTTTATGACTGGGGTCTGAGGATCTCATTATCAGATGTTTGTTCTTGATAGAGCAAACTTTTGGTTATCAGTTGTTTGTTCTTGACAGAGCATATTTTTGGTCCTGTATCAGAGGTCCTTATTATCAGATGTTTGTTCTTGACAGAGCAGAATTATGGTCCTACGTATATGGCCCTATCAGATGGTTGTTCTTGACAGAGCATATTTGTGGTCCGATACCAGGGTTTTCTTCTTATCAGATATGGTGGTTGTTCTTAATAGAGCAGCATCATGGTTTTATTGATACAGAATCTCCACAGCACAGTTGCCTTGATCTCTTGCTGCATGATTGCATTTTACATTGTTTTGCATACGCATTTGCATTTCATTAACGTGTGTCTGTGTTGCAGGTACCATTTTCCCCGATCCAGGATTTCTTGCCTCCTATCGTATTGTTATGGGTTCTCTGAGGAAGACCGTGGCTTACAAGTTCCCTACCCCTGATGTGGTTTGGCTGACCGGTTTGATAGCTTTAGCAGATGATTCTGTGAGGGATGAGTTCAGAAAATCTTACGACAAGTTGCTCAGTTTGGTTCATAAACCTTCTGCGTTCGAGTTGAATGGGTTGCACGCTCTGCTGCAGTTCTATGACCCTCCGTTGAGATGTTTCACTTTCCAGGATTTTGTTCTCGCGCCCACGCTAGAGGAATATGCTGATTTGTTAGGTGTGCCTATCAAGAGGCAGACGCCTTTTGTTCATATGGATGTTGAGCCTGATCTGGCTGGTTTAACTCCTTAACTTCATATGGACGCCTCCGAGTTGGTATTGTCTAGTTGGAACAAGGTTCCCGGTTTCTCCTTGCAGTTTCTAGTGGGAAAGGGACAGCAGTGCGCCAAAGACGGATGTTGGGTCGCGTTCAACGTCATCCTCGCTCTGTGCATATATGGAATCATTATGTTCCCTAATATGCCCGATTTTGTAGACTTCGATGCATTTCACATCTTTGCTTCAAGGAATCCAGTCCCTACCTTGATAGGAGATGTCTACCATTCTGTCTACTACATAAACGAGAACAGGAGGGGCAAGAATGTCTCATGCTGTGTGCCATTGCTTTATAAATGGCTTGATAGTCATCTACCCAAGAGGGGTCCCTTTGCTTCGTCTGCAGCCACAGCTGAGTGGTCCGAGCGTCTGATGAGCTTATCTGCAGAGGATATTGATTGGTTTGACAGAGATAGGTTGGGTACCGAGATTATCTTCAGCTGCAGCGGGTTTCCAAACGTGCCTTTGATAGGCAGGAAGGGCTGTATCAACTTCAATTCGTCTTTGCTGGTCCGACAGTTCGCGTATGCTTTGAGAGCTCCGCCGAAGGATGAGGAGGTACAGGAATCTCTGTACCTCACTGGTCTTCTAGAGGGGGATATGTTGTCCAAGCTTCAGCGCGCTTGGAATGGTATCAGTAAGAGGGGAAAACCATTGCTGGGAAGAAGCAATAATCAAGCCTACCCTCTGTATGTGACTTGGATCAGAGCCAGAGCAGATGCTATAGGGATGCCGTTTCCTCATGCCAAGCCGGAAAGTCCTCCAATGATTGAAGAGCCTACTACTGTGCCCATTCAGCAGCATAATCAGGTGTTAGCTGAGCGAGATGAATTGAAGCGGGCTAACGAAGAACTGGAGAAAGAATTGGCTCAGCTCCGAAGCGAGAGGAACGAAGCCGTTCATTCCTTCAAAAGGCAGACAGAGCTGGTGAACCGGCTGGGGACAGACCTGACTAAGCAGATAGCCGAGCGTGAACGCATGGGTCAAGACTTCAAAGCTGTCAACGACGTACTGGCTACAAAGAAGCAGCACTTGGACGAAGCGTATCGGAGGATATCCAAGTTCAACCAGCACTGGAAGGCTTCCCTGGCCACCAGGAAAGAGCGTGAGGATAAGCTGATGCTACAGATCTCCAAGCTGGAAGCCCAGGTGAAGGATAGTGAGAAGAGGTTTGATGAAGAAACCGCTCGCAGATACGCCGCCGAAGGCCAGCTCAACAGGGCTCTCGCTAACCTGAAGGAGCGCAAACTGACGTTTGAGTCCAACAAACAGAAATTAGAAGATTGTTTCGGCGAAGGAGCATGGGAAGGTTCGGTCTAAGGTCTTCAGTATACCATTATGCAAAGGGAATTACTCGTCGAAGGGTTACTCACGTTGCCTGATCATCCAGAAACGAAGGAGTTGTTAGAAGAGTATCGCGCCCGTGGCTGTACCTGACTATTTGTATTCCTTTTGTTTTGATCATTGTTGTATGCTGACCATCACCAGACTTGTTGGCTGAGGTCACGCTGTTGATTCATCTTGTACTCACTGACGTTCTGTACTGCCTTGATGGGCTTTCTTTATATATGAGATTGTTATTTCCATGATTGGACTCGGACTTCTTCTTATTATCAGCACTGGCACTCAGGCACTAGGATCGGTGGAGATCTCCCTAACGCACAGACACACGTTTGCATTTGCATGAAGCATTTTCATAACGAGCATTTTGTTGTTTTTCCTTACCCTTTTGTGTTTTACAGGTTGTTTCAGGTTGTTTCAGGGGGTTCCAGGATTGATCAGAGACCTATTCACCGCTATCCGACTAGAGCTAATCAGACCAGGATCATGGAGCAAGTGCAAACTGATGTTCAGGAACTCCGCGAAAGAATGGATCGCTTCATGGAGCTCATGCAAGCGGTCGCCAATGGCCAGGATCAGCTCAGAACCTTGGTTCAGCCTCTGATTTCGAGGGTTGATAGCAATGGCGTACTCCATGGTGGGACTGTGCCTACTCCTCCACCAGTTGAAACTCCGCAGAATGGTGTTCCCGTGACCGGGGGAAACGGCAGTGCCAACGACAATGTGATGGCCAACATCGGACTCAATACGACGGGCGTCGGTAATGGAAGTCTAGGAGCTAATGTCAATGTCGGGCTGGGCAACGGTAATGCAGGTGTCGGGAATCTGTTTGGGTCTCAGCCATGGCTAGAGGATCGTCAGGACGATGTGTTCTCTCAGAGAGGTGCTGAAGGGGAGCTAAATGCTGAAGCACGGCTTAGATTCAAGGCACTTGAAGATAAGATGAGAGATATCGAGAATCAGAATACTTTGGGCGTTGATATGTCCAAGTTGGGGCTAATTGTTGATTTTAAGGTGCCTCCCAAGTTCAAGGTACCTGACTTTGAAAAATATAAGGGCACCACTTGCCCTCGTGTCCACCTGAGATCGTACTACAGAAAAATGTCAGCTCATTCTGAGGACGAGAAGTTGCTGATGCACTTCTTTCAAGACAGTCTTTTCGGGCCATCCCTCGAATGGTACATGAGTTTGGAGCCTACTAGTGTGCGCACATGGAAGGATCTTGCTGAAGCATTTGTGCACCACTACCAATACAATAGCGACTTGGCTCCGAACCGAGTCCAGCTGCAGAATCTGTCACAGAGGAACAATGAAGGGTTTAAGGAATACGCCCAGCGGTGGCGTGAGTTGGCAGCCAGGGTTCAGCCGCCGATGGTTGAACGTGAGCTCGTGCAGATGTTTGTAGCCACCCTCCCAGGGGTTTACTATGAGAAGTTGGTCAGCGGTATGTCGGGGACGTTCTCAGATCTCATTATCACGGGTGAGAACGTCGAGAATGGGATCAAGATCGGGAAAATTCAAGGTGAGTCATCCTCAGCTGGGGGAGGTGGAAAGAAACCTTATAGTGGCAAAAGACGAGAAGGAGAAGCGAGCGCTGTGACCAACGCTCGAAGGAAGGGTAAAGGTCCTCGCCAGCAGGTGGCCAGTATAACTATCCCGGCAGTTCAACAGCAGCAGCAGCAGCAGCAACCGAATCAACAGGGATATAGAAAGTACTAGAATCGGGCACCTTTGGCGAACCGTCACCTCGAGACACCGCCCATGTCGTACGCGCAACTCTTGCAGACTTTGCTTCAGCTACAGTTGATCCAGAAGAGAACGCTGGCTCCCTTGACAGGGGCACCTCCGCCAGGGTACGACGCGAATGCCACTTGTGAGTTTCACTCAGGGGCACCAGGCCACACAGTAGAGAACTGCAAAGCCTTCAAGCATAAGGTGCAGGACATGGTGGATGCCAAGATCATCAACTTCTCCGATAATGTGCCAAATGTCACAAAGAATCCTATGCCGAATCATAGGGGAGGCGGAGTGAACGCCATTATCGAAGACGAGAGTTCATATTTGTTGACTGACGTCAGAGATCTAAAGACACCGCTTAGCTTCGTTAAAGCTAAGTTGATGAAAAGAGGGTTGTTTCCACGTTGCGGAGAGCTATGTATGGACTGTGCCACACGTTCTGATGGATGTGAGCAGTTGGTAGAAGGAATTCAAAGTCTGATGACTGAAGGGATTTTACAGTTTAGCCGGAGGGGTAGTGTTGAAGCAAGCCGATGAGGTCGCCACCATCACCATCCCTCGCCAGACGATAACTATTTCTGCGCCCAGACCGCCCACAATTACCATCACTCAAGCTGGGCCAATACCATTCGAAAGCACTAATGTTGTCCCGTGGCATTATGGGGCTGAAGTCTACTGCAACGGACAGAAGTTGGAGCTAGAACCGTTTGGGTCGACTGTGGAGAACCTTGCGGGAATCAGTGGTATTACTCGCAGCGGAAGAGTGTTTGCACCACCAGAAGTCGTGGCGGATAAAGCGGTCAGAGCTGATGCGGCCGATAAAGGGAAAAGTAAAGTCGTTGAAGAGATCCCGCGTGGGGCAGAAAAAGACTTGCTTGTTAAAGATGCTGAGGAGTTTATACGGATGATTAAAAAGAGTGACTACAAGATTGTGGATCATCTCCACCAGACGCCCTCAAAGATTTCCATTCTAAACTTGTTGTTGTGTTCTGAAGCACACCGCAATGCGCTGCTGAAGGTGTTGAACGCCGCATATGTACCGCAGGAAATATCGGTGAATCAGCTAGAAGAGGTCGTAGCCCACGTAAATGCTGGAAATGGGCTAGGGTTCACAGACCTAGAGCTGACGCCAAAAGGGAGGAATCACAATAGCGCCCTGCACATCTCGATAGAGTGTAGGGGCACGATTATGTCGCACGTGTTGGTGGACACGGGTTCGTCACTTAATGTTCTTCCGAAGAAGGCATTAATGAAGTTGGATACTCGTGTTGGCGGTCTTTTATATTATGGACATCATGCCTGCCTACAGTTGTCTCTTGGGCCGGCCGTGGATCCATGTTGCTGGTGCCGTGACCTCCACGTTGCACCAAAAGCTCAAATATGCTGTCGGAGGTAGCATCGTGACCGTTTGTGGCGACGAAGACATAATGGTGAGCCATTTGTCGTCCTTCAAGTATGTGGAGATGGATGGCGAAATCCATGAGACTCTATGCCAAGCGTTCGAAGCTGTCAAAGTGAAGGACGTAGCTCCTGTGGTCACGGAAAAGCCAGAGATGACTCTCTCCTCGTTCAAGGAAGCTCGGGCCGTTGCTCAAGCCGGATCTACCCCAGGCTGGGGGCGAATTCTGGAGATACCTAACAAGCAAGATAAGTTTGGGTTGGGATATTCTCCTAGAGCTGAAGCTTCTTCTTCTAGCAGTGCGTCTCGAGGTAAAGGGCCGATCCAGTTTACCAGTGGCGGAGTGATTTTCGAAAGCATCAACACGGTGTCTGAGGACAGCGGAGATAGCGATTGTGACCTCGACTCTTGGATCCAGCCAAGCAAGCCAGACGAGGGCCTCAACAATTGGTCCGTCAAGGATATCATCCAGATGACAAGCGAAGAGTAATGATTTACTTTTTCCAATCATTGTACAACCCTATGTCTTACCCGAGGCATAGTGGTTTTATTGTCAAGGCCTTGTTGGATTATGTACATGCATTTTGTTAATAAATCAAAGGAGTTTTCTTCGTATTCAAATATTGTGATCTCTGTTATTCCTGTTTTATATTTGTTTTGAAAAACAATACAATGGCAATGGGGTTTGTGCTAACCTGCATATCCTTGTTTTAAGCTTAACCCTTGTTATTGCAGGATCCACATAACAGATGACATCGACTCTGGACCTTCTACGGCTCACTTCGACTTCGATTGCCCGATCTATCAAGCCGAAGAAGAGATTGATGAAGACAAAGACCTTCTTGAAGAGTTGGCCCGCTTGTTGAAACAAGAGGAGAAAGCTATTCTGCCTCATGAAGAGGAGATCGAGATCGTGAATCTGGGTTCTGAAGAACCCGCAGAAACGTCAGGATAGGGGCTGCATTGCAGAGTGATGTCAAGCAGAGATTGGTCGAGATGCTGAGAGAGTACAGTGACGTCTTTGCTTGGATACGGACATCGTGGTCCACCACTTGCCGCTGCGAGAAGATTGTCCTCCCGTCAAGCAGAAGCTTAGGAGGACGAGACCAGATATGGCCGTTAAGATCAAAGAAGAAGTGCAGAAGCAGCTTGACGCTGGCTTCTTAGCGGTCACTACTTACCCTCCGTGGGTCGCCAACATAGTGCCTGTACCGAAGAAGAAAGGTAAGGTACGCATGTGCGTCGATTATCGGGATTTGAATAGGGCGAGCCCTAAAGATGATTTCCCGCTGCCTCATATCGATGTGTTGGTCGATAACACAGCCTAGTTCTCCGTGTTTTCGTTCATGGATGGCTTCTCCGGTTACAATCAGATCAAGATGGCGCCGGAGGACATGGAGAAAACGACGTTTATCACTCCTTGGGGAACATTTTGCTACAAGGTAATGCCTTTCGGTTTGAAGAGCGCAGGGGCCACTTACCAACGAGCAACGGTAACTTTGTTTCATGACATGATTCATCATGAGATTGAAGTCTATGTTGATGACATGATTGCGAAGTCCCAAACGGAGGAGGGACATCTGGTCAATTTGCTGAAGCTTTTTGAGAGGCTTAGGAAGTTCAGGTTGAGGCTGAATCCTAACAAATGTACTTTCGGAGTATGGTCCGGAAAGTTACTGGGGTTTATCGTGAGCGAAAGAGGCATCGAGGTTGATCCTGCGAAAATTAAAGCCATACAAGAAATGCCAGTGCCAAAAACAGAAAAAGAAGTTTGTGGTTTCCTGGGCCGAATAAACTACATTGCGAGGTTTATCTCTCAGCTCACGGCCACGTGTGAACCGATGTTCAAGCTTTTAAAGAAAGATCAGGCGATTACCTGGAATGAGGATTGCCAGAAGGCATTCGATAAGATAAAGCAGTATCTCTAGGAACCTCCAATCTTGATACCCTCAGTGGATGGACGACCATTAATCATGTACTTGACAGTTCTTGAGAATAGTATGGGGTGTGTTCTCAGTCAGCACAACGAGACGGGCAGAAAGGAGCATGCCATTTACTATTTGAGTAAGAAGTTCACAGACTGTGAATCTCGTTACTCGATGCTGGAGAAAACGTGTTGTGCACTAGCCTGGGCTGCCAAACGTTTACGACAGTACATGCTCAATCACACAACCATGCTAATTTCGAAGATGGATCCGATCAAGTACGCCTTCAAGAAGCAAGCGCTTTCGGCCAGGATTTCCAGATGGCAAATGGTGTTGACGAAATATGACATTCAGTACGTGTCCCAGAAGGCCATCAAGGGCAGCGTACTGTCTGAATACCTGGCCGAACAGCCGATCGAAGATTACCAGCCGATGAAATTGGAATTCCCTGATGAGGATATCATGTTTCTCAAAGCGAAAGATTGCGATGAATCGTTGCCCGACGAGGGTCCAGATAGGAAATCCCAGTGGAAATTGATATTTGACGGGGCGGTTAATTCTTACGAAAGTGGCATAGGGGCGGTCATCACGACTCCCCACGGATCCCACATCCCGTTCACTACGAGACTGACGTTTCCAGTCACCAATAATGAAGCGGAGTACGAAGCATGCATCATGGGTCTAGAAGAGGCAATTGATTTGAGAATCAAGAACCTAGACGTATATGGTGACTCGGCGCTTGTGATCAACCAGATTAAAGGGGAGTGGGAGACTCGTCAATCGAATTTGGTGCCGTACATGAATTATGCCAGAAGGCTGCTTCCGTTCTTTGATCGAGTGGAACTCCATCATGTGCCCAGAGCGGAAAATCAGATGGCTGATGCCTTAGCCACGTTGGCTTCGATGTATAAAGTCAATTTTTAGAATGAGGCTCCAAGAATTGTCCTTTCTCGTCTTGATAGACCTGTATTTGTCTTTGCGATCGAGGAAGCCGCCGACGGCAAGCCATGGTTCCATGACATCCAGACTTTCCTTATGACTAAGGAGTATCCTGAGGGAGCGTCAACCCAGGATAAGAAGACTCTGAGGAGGCTATCTGGAAATTTTTATCTCAATCCTGATGGAGTTTTATATAAGAGAAACCACGATCTCGTGCTACTCAGATGTGTAGATGAGAAAGAGGCGAGTATGCTCATGGAAGAAGTCCATGAAGGCACATTTGGTACGCACGCCGGCGGGCATGCTATGACAAGAAAGATCCTGAGAGCAGGATACTACTGGCTGACGATGGAATCAGATTGCTTTAAATTCGCGAAGAGATGTCATAAATGCCAAATTTATGCTGATAAAGTTCATGTGCCGCCGTGCCCGTTAAATGTCATGTCCTCCCCGTGGCCGTTTTCCATGTGGGGCATCAATATGATAGGCAAGATCGAGCCCACTGCATCTAACAGTCATCGCTTCATTCTAGTAGCTATCGACTACTTCACCAAGTGGGTGGAGGCAGCCTCATATGCTAATGTGACCAAGCAGGTGGTGGCTAAATTCATAAAGAGGGACATCATCTGTCGTTACGGAATTCCCGAGTGGATCATTACTGATAATGGTTCGAATCTGAATAACAAGATGATGAGGGAGTTGTGCCAGAGTTTCAAGATTGAACACCACAACTCATCTCCTTACCAGCCGAAGATGAATGGCGCCGTTGAAGCGGCCAATAAGAACATAAAGAAGATTGTTCAGAAGATGGTTGTGACCTACAAAGATTGGCACGAGATGCTGCCATTTGCATTACACGGTTATCGTACGACGGTACGTACGTCAACTGAGGCAACTAATTTCTCCTTGGTGTATGTTATGGAAGCAGTCCTACCGTTAGAAGTGGAGATCCTTTCTTTGCGAGTTTTGGTTGATGTGAAACTCGACGAGGCAGAATGGATTACGAACCGACCGAACCAACTCAGCCTGATGGACGAGAAGAGGTTAGCATCGATTGCGCATGGTCGTCTGTACCAAAGCCTAATGAAGAAAGCTTATGATAAGAAGGTGCGTCCTAGAAGCTTTCAGACGGGTGATCTCGTCCTGAAGAAGATTCTTCCTCCACACTCCGATCACCGGGGCAAGTGGACTCCCAATTACGAAGGTCCGTACGTCGTCAACAAGGTCTTCTCGGGAGGAGCTTTGTTGTTATCCACGATGAATGGTGAAGATTTTGCATCCCAGGTGAACGCGGACGCAGTTAAAAAATATTTTGCTTGAAAGCGACCCGCTGGACAGTAAGAAGAGAGTCCAGGCAAAAATGGGGCATCCCGGCGAACCATAAAAAAGGAAAAAGGTTCGGGCAAAAATTAGGGATATAAATTGAAAAAATATACACCCGCGAAGTCGAAAACCCGAATGGGCGACTTTGGCAAAAAAGGGTATCCCGGTGAACTGAAAACCCGCAAAGGGCGGTTCACGCAAAAGTTAGGGATTTGAAAAAGCAAATGACTGCGTTCCGCGTGTGGACTTTCCTTGTTTAGTGGTTTGGAAGACCTGAAGGCCGTTTATCTGAATCAATCTCTCCTGAAGCTGAAGCGTTGGAGAAGTATCAAAGTCGAGTGGGTCATAGAGGGATCAACTCATGGTGTTCGTCTACGCCTCGTTGCCAACATTTGTGATCTATATTTATGTTTTATTTTTGCGCGGCTTCCTCATCCCAGGAGCTTGCATCCGTTGTAAAACATTTTTTACCCATTCAGGGGTTCGTTATCAATAAAATGTATACTATTCAGCAATTCAGTTTGCCTGTTTAGCATTTATCTGTTTTGTTTGCGAAAAAGAACGCCGATGTTTTTGATAAAATGCGCATACATAAACTTACTGGCCTAGGCCACTGATTGTTGAAACAATGAATTACTTGAACATTTTCACAAGATGATAACCTTGATAGGTCACTTTGAGAAGGGTATCTTGTCTGTTTGTTTGTGTTGTTATAGGTGTAGCATATTCCAGACAGTGCGTCGTGCGCATCCCCAAGCAGCATGATTCCTCCTCCTCCAGCAAGGTTCAGCAGCCTCTCCCTGCAGAGTCTGAACACGAGATCGTGAGCATTGAAATGTCTCCCCAGGCAGAGAAGATTCTCTCCCCAATCAGATGCATCCTGAAGGAACGTCACCTCCTCAGCTGAGTCATTCACTGAAGTGTGCAGCAACTGATGGTTCAAGACTGAAGTCTCCAGCGGAATTGAGATTCCCCATAGAGTCGCACTCTCCCCAGCAAGCAGAATGATTTCTTCTTCCTCAGTCGAGTTTGCAGATCCCCAAGAGAGCCGAGTCCTTGGAAGCCGTTCGGGGCCATGATTGGTTTTCCCCAGTGGAGTGTTGAATAGCTGATGCCATATTTCCCCGCCAGAGTCGTTATCTCCGGGGAAGTAGCCGTGAAGGCCGTGCAGTTTATTCCCGTGATTGACATCGCTTTCCCTCAGCAGGTCCAGGTTCTCGTAGAGCTTCGTTCCCCTGCAGCAGTCAACTGAAGTTCACTTCCCCACAGCACCCGATTGAGATTGGCGTGACCTTGTTCTCCTCAGCAGGATGATTCCTCCCCCTGTCTAAGTGGTCCTTTCTCCTTGACAGGAGGATTCTCCCTTCAACATTTATTTTGCTGACGGGATCACATCATTTTGCATGACTACATAGCATTTATCATAAACGCGTAGCATTTCCACCGTGTGGAGCATTGCGCCATTGCCGAAGCATATGCATAATAAGCATGATCTAGGTTGTTACCGTTCTTGTTTTGCAGGTGTTCCGCCGCAGAATTGATTGCTCAAGATGATTCTTGAATTCTCCTCAACGGAGTCGCTTGCTCAAGATGGTTCTTGAAGTCCTCAGCGAAGTCTTCGGCTCAAGATGATTCTTGAATTCCCTAGCGAGGTCGCTTGCTTAAAGACGATTCTTAAAATCCCCAGTGCAGTCACCAGAATTGGTTGCTCAAGTTGATGCTTGGAATCCCCGACAGAGTGTTCGCTCAGGATGATTCCTGAAATCTCCAGCATAGTTATCGGTTCAGGATGATTCTTGAAGTCCCCGGCGGAGTTATGTGTCCAAGATGATTCTTGAAGTCCTGAGCAGAGTTGATTCATCCAGAATGATTCCTGGATCCCCGAAGCAGAGTACTTGATAGTTCTCCAGAATCCCCAGCGGAGGTGCGTCATCCCCAGCAGGTTTCTGAACAGCGAAGTTGAAACTTCCCCTGAAGACTTGATGATGAAGTCCGACCGTGTTAACAAAGCAGTTCTCTCAGTTGATGCGGAGTGCCTGATGGCAGAAGTTTGGATATCCCCAATTGGTTCATGATTGACCAAGAATTCTATTCCCGACTTAATGATGAAGTCCGACTGATGCCCGGAAATTTCTTTGAATGCCTGACGGCATGATTAACTTGATGGTTGACCTGATGAGTGATCGCGACTTTCTATGTCTAATACAACCTAACTGCAAGTGCACAGTCTATCGCGTAGTAATAATAGATATCGATCCCACAGGGACTCGTAATCAAACTAGTGTTCTCGGGAGTTACTATGTTTAGCTAGGTAGAATATGTTTAAGGGAATAAGATTGTCACTAAAAGGGAAACTAAGACGGTTACTTAGATTATAATTGATTGAATCGATATGCAGTAATTGTGTTCTTCAGGGATTTGACAAGTTACCGGTGTATGAAATAATTTTCAAAGTTTATTTAAGCAGAAAATGGTGATTTGAAGACTCTCGCCTCACGATAGTTATTGACGCTAATCATAATTCTAAGGGCCAAACATACACTTTCATATCCCATTCGGGGTTAAAATTATTTTTTGGAAATCTCTAAGTTCTAATTCATTTTAAAGTGCTTTCGCTGTTATTAAAATGAATGACTCGTGTTTACTATCTGATCTTACCGCAACTTTCGCTTGTTGGTTCGTATCTTAATTAATTTCTCACTTTCGTGGCAAAACTACTTTTAAATAAGTTCTCGCTTTCGCGATGAAGTTTATTCAGTAAATTAATTTTAAACACTCAGACCATAAATTACTTTTGAAAAGACAATTTTCCACCAGTTGTTATCAAATCCCATTCGAATTATTACCACATATCGATTACTTAAATTTAGCTAGACATGGATTTGGGAAAGATGAAACATAAATAAAAACAATAGATAATAATATGCATTATAATAAAACTGGAATTACGATTGAAATGAGAAACCTGTAAATATTCCAATTGGCCTTTGGGCAGATCCTCCACAGATGTTGGCAGGATTCTGGTCTTTATGCCAATTTGATCGTACAATAGAAGTAGAAATTACAGAAGAATGAAAGGAATGCAGAAAAAGTAAAGAGAAATAAATAAGAATATTAAACTGGAAAGGTTGCTCTGGAAATAAATTTGGTAGCACTTTGTTGTATGAATGCGGCTCCCTTTCTGAGGTCCCCTTCTTCCCCTTTTATAGAAATAGAATTCTAACGGTTATAATTGGAGAGGGTGGACTGAGGCAGAAAAATCAGGGAGTAGTGGTCCACTATTTGGGACTTGGAACTGCTTCTTTAACGTGCAATTGAAGTGGGGCGTTTTTTCCTGCATGACGGTCGTGACAAGGTGTGACGGTCGTCACCCGTGTGACGGTCGTCACCCGTGTGACGGTCGTCATGGAGCTGTGACGGTCGTCACAGCAGCAAAAACAGCCTTCTGCGCTTTTCATGATGTTTTCACTCTTTTTTCATCCATATTTCATCTGAGATTGCTTCTTTTCTTCATAATGCCTTGTTTAGACGTGATCATCAAATACCTGCAAAAGATCAGACAAATAACACGGAAATAACCCGAAATCGGATTGAAAACAGTTAAACTTTAGTTGAATTATGCATCAAAATATATATACGATTTTGTGTTATCAAACTCCCCTAAGCTTGAATCTTTGCTTGTCCTCAAGTAAAACATGAAAAGGTCGGCAAGCACGAGGCAGCTTCTTCGTTCGTAAAGTTGGGAAAAACCGGGATTCTTGGTAAGAACAAAACGAGCACCATGACGACACTGGACTACAAGTCTTCAGAGGTCTTCTTTTTATGCAAACCGGTCCCAGTCATGCTACTGTAACTTGGTGTCAAGGTTCTCGCGGCAAGTTCACCCTGTTTGTTCTAGCGCAATCACATTAAGCCCGTTGTCCATACACTTTCATGGCAAGTCGACCTGTTAGTGAATATGATCTCATTTCTGTTTTTGCTCTTCTTCATTGATCATAAGCTTATGTCATTGATTTTTTAATGAGTTTTCGTGCCGTTGGGCTAAATGCTCGGGTGAGGAGCACCTAACTTAGAAGGAAACATGTCTTATGTTTTTGGGCTATCTAGCTTTCTTTTCATGATTTTTCATCTTTTTGGAGATCATACACTTATTTGCATCGGTCGCTCGCTTAGAAGTGCTTTAGGATGGTGTTGACTGCTAGTATAAACTACTTGGGGCTGAGTTTTCGTAGACACTTGAGACTTTGGTACACGTAGGTAGTGAAACCGACTCGCATAAACCGGAGATCTAAGGTGTCAGGACGGTACTGGTTTTGTTAGAACTGTCGTTTCCTCGGAGTTTCAAAACTTGGTTTGAACTCGGGTGCATTCTCGTGGTGCTTTTGCTTTTGAGGAACGAACGAAAAATTGTTGTTTACATTGAATAACGTGGGGATGTTTGCGTAACGGAAAAAGGATATATAAACGAGCTTTATTTGCTAAAAATAGAAAATGTTTATATAAAAATTACGAAATTCAAAGTACAGTGGAATGGAAATAAAGGCTCCGCTCCCACACTATCTCAATCAGTGTCCCCACTAATTTTGAAGCATGCGAGAGGGAGATACAACTGAAATGAAAGTACAAATAAACTGGAAATATAGTAAACAAATAAGGAAAGATGGATGACTAATCACGTGCGCTGCCTCGGTCACGTCCATGCTGGCGTCCTCTGGCTCTGGCAAGGGCTACTCGGTCCTCATAACTCATAGCTCCTGTGTGGTAGACGGTGTCCCGGAGTCCTTCGACCTGCAAAGTCAGATTCGCCAGGTTCTCAGTAATGGTAGCTTGGCCGGTTTGAAGTTCTTGCATTTGGGTCCGGTGCCAAGCTTCGAACTGGTCTGCTCGCTGATTCTGCTGCTGCAGCATAGCGAGTATTTGGGCCTGCTGGTCGAGAGAGCGGCGGAGGTCCTCTTCTGTGTAGTCGGGCACTGGATGATGGCAGCGGCGGCGAGAGGATGTACCTTCAGAAGGAGGAGGCTGCGATGCCCCCGGTTGCTCGGACCTGTCCAAGTCAGCTTGGATTTCATCGTCAGAACCTTGGGTGTGGTCCTGAGTAGGAACAGCGGCAGCAGGAGGGGCAGTGAGGTCAAATAACCAGTTGGTACGATCCTCTGGGTGTGTGCGGGTGCGTGATGGAAGGATATTGCTTCGGACGGTTTTTCCACACACTACCGGATGGTACTTTCCGTCAGCTCTGGAGCGGATAAGGTGAGAGGCTCTGCAGTGGTCGGTGTCAAGGAACACCGAGGGGATGGAATGGAGGAGCTGGAGGCGGTCGCCAAGGTTCAGCCCAAGTGCAATGGCAGTGATAATCCCGCCAAAGTAAAATGGCTTCGAGCCACGGTTGCAGTTGGCCTGAATGTGAGCCAGCAGGAATGGAGCGGCGTTGACAGGCTCGTTGTTGAAGACGCAATGGAGGAATAAGAGCTCTTTCGAGTTCACCTTATGGTTGTTGTCCCTGGAGAAGATTGTGTTGCTCAATGTTCTGTGAAAGTACTGGATGGTTGGGTTATGGATATGCGTGGCGTGCAGAGAGTCCCAACCATCGGCATTGATGTCGGTCAACTGGTACCACATCGCGAAAGCTTCGTGCTGGAACTGATTGGTAAGGCGGCGGTGAGCATTGTCGCCTCGAGGTAGCTGTAAGATGGCGGCAATCTGGTTTTGGTTCACCTGATAGTTTGTGCCGAACATCCGGAAGCATGCGGCACCGAAGTGTTGGTTGAGGTCGCCGCTGGATGTGACATAGGTAAATAAACTCAAGAACTCGAGAGTGAGTTGTTCGTATGTTGGCAGTGGATTGGTGCAGAGATTCCAGATGCCTGCTCTTTGAAGCATCCAAGTGACGCCTTCAAGGAGTCTGAGCTCCGTAAGCGACGGAATGTGTGGATAATGAGTCGGATGGAGCGACCTTTGATGGAATGCGATGTAGTTTGCCCGCTGTCTTTCGCCTAAGTCACCTTCGCTGAAGGCAATGTTACTAATGTCCAGGGTTTCGGTATTTCTCGCCATTGTTGGAAGATTGAGAGGGTTCTGAAGATTGGGGTTGTTCTGCAAAGTGGGAAAAATTGACAAAAGTGTGGTTGGAAGTTGAGATTGGAGTTGAAATATATGGTGCAATGTGGGGAAAACGAAAGATTGGAGTGGGGAGGAAGTTCTGATGATTGGAAGTTGAAAAGAGGGTAGTGGGAGAGAAAACGCAACTCCTGTTATATCAGATAGCAGTTTTGGGTTCGTGACGTCGTCACGTATGTGTGACGGTCGTCACCCGCGTGACGCTCGTCAGGGTCCTGTGACGGTCGTCACAGCAGCAAAATCTGCAGAACGCAGAATTTTGCTCTGAGGGCGTTCTTGCAGTGACTTTTAGGCCTAGTATTGATATGGCAATGTGTTATAGTAGCCAACAAACAAAGAATAACGTAAAAACAAAATAATTGAATATAGACTATAATTGAAATAACATGAAATTGAAATGATTGTATGTAGTACATAAAAAAAACTAACAATGCGAAAAATCAAAATGATTAAACGAAACTAAACTAAACCAAACTAAACTGAATCTACTGCTAAAACTAGTATCTAGTCTTTTCGTGCCTTCAACTCATCGAGTTTCCGCGTGTAGTAGTCGAGCTGGTCACAGACTAAGTCCAGGAAGACTACCAGTTCGCTGTGTATGCCTGCGATGTCATCTTTTACAGTAGTCAGAGCTGCATCAACGTTGTCCAATCGGAGTAGAACGATATCCATTTTGTCGGTGGTCTCCTCAGGGATAGGCTCGGGATAGGTGTTGTAGTGCGGAGGAGTCATAGGGTCTACTTCAGCTTCGGATACAGCATCCTCATAGTACATATAGTCGTGTGCCTCAGAGATGTGGTCACTGTCATACATATAGTTCTGTGTTGTTGACTGTGGTGAAGGAGGTCCCATAGGCTCGTCCAGTTCATAAATCCAGTTGTCCTTGTTGTGGATACTTGTCATCTGATGATCAGGCAGTGTGAATAGCCGTACTGGTTTTTCGTTAATGAGGTACTCATACGGCCCAGGTCCCATAGTTCTTAAAATGCGCCTGTTAAAGCAGAATTGTATATTCATGGGTCGGATGGTGCCAAAACGAGTGCTTGCATTTAAGTGGAATCTAAGGCCAAGCTCGTGGGCAATCATTGTCACGAGGCCTCCTATAAGAATAGGTGTTTGTGGTTCCTGCGTGAGGCGTTTGAAAGATCTCATCATGAAAGGCACTGCATTTACTGTACGTCCCTGAGAAGCACAGAACATGATGAATAACTCCTCTTTAGATACTGTAGTAATATTTTCTTCTTTCCCAAACAGGGTGTGAGCTAGTATCTTATGGAAGTATCTGAAAGTTGGGTTATGAATATCATCATTATACATTCTGTCTGGTTCAGGGTGATAGTCGCCTGTGATTCTACCCCAGAATTGGTCGAGTTCAAAATCAAGATCGTCATCGTCTGCACTGATGAACACATGCGGTCCATTAGGAAATCCTAGGAGGTTAGCTAGTGAGATTCGGCTATGGGTTTGGTCCATTCCAAACATTCGAAAGGTAATCAGCTCTGTGTTGGATCCAAAACCATAGTTGGGTATGTATATGAAAGAACTAAGGAATTCATAAGTAAGATCCTTATAGGTAGCAAAACGTGTTTTCAAAGCAGTGTTCTCCCAACCCAGTTGATTGAACAGGTATTGAATGCTATCCGTGATTCCTAGTTTATCCATGATAGACTTATCATAATACAGCGTTAAGGCGATTTCTCTTTCAGTTAGTGCTGCAAATCTTGCCTTTTGAGCTAGTCCTCGAAAATGAACCTTTGTGAAGTCGTACTCGGCCATACTCGCAGGTAATTCGGAGAAAACAGAAGGAATGTTTTGAAGACTTTAAAAAAATCCTGAAAAGTTTAAAACAGGAGTTTGAAGTCAGGATTTTTAAAAACAAAAAGCAGTAGAAACAAAAGACAAAAGAGAAAAATAAAATAAAAAATAAAAATATGAAAACAAACGAAAGTAGAAAGTAGTAGTAATTATAAGTTTAGAATTTTTGTTAAGTTTTCAAAGTAAAATTTTAAATAAAGAATGAAATACAGTAACGAGGAAAAATGCGGGAAAAGTTGGGTTGCCTCCCAGTAAGCGCTGTTTTTAACGTCTAAAGCCTGACGATAGCTTGGTGATAAGCTATTCGGGTGTTTGAGCTGGAAGCTCAAGCAATGTTATACTGCAGACTTGAGGGTTGGTTTCATTCTTATTATAATGTTTTAGACGTTGCCCGTTTACGATAAACGGTGCATTCGTCTTATCGGTAATTTCAACAGCTCCACTCTAAAGTACTTTAGTCGCTTCATAAGGTCCAGACCACCTAGATTTTAGTTTACCTGGGAAGAGTTTTAATCTTGAATTAAATAGAAATACGATGTCTCCCACACTGAATTGTTTCTTGACTGAACGTTTATCATGCCACTTTTTAGTTCGTTCTTTGTAGATACGGGCATTTTCGTAAGCGTCTAATCGAAGTTCTTCCAATTCGTGTAAGTTCAAGATTCGCTTTTCTCCTGCCTCGGTGTAGTTGAAATTGAGTGTTTTAATGGCCCAGAAGGCCTTATGCTCTAATTCTACAGGGAGATGGCAGGATTTACCGTAAACTAATTTGTAGGGTGTAGTACCTATTGGTGTCTTAAAAGCGGTCCTATAAGCCCATACAGCTTCTTGTAGCTTTGATGACCAATCTTTCCTTGAGGTAGCGACAGTCTTTTCCAATATCTGTTTTATTTCTCTGTTCGAGACCTCTACTTGTCCGCTAGTTTGCGGGTGATAAGGTGTAGCTACCCGGTGTCGGACTCCATATTTAGAGAGAAGTTTATCGAATATTCGCGATATGAAGTGAGATCCGCCGTCACTAATGACGAGTCTGGGTACACCGAATCTAGGAAAGATTGTGTTTTTGAAGAGTTTGATTACTACTCGTGCGTCGTTTGTTGGAGCAGCAATGGCTTCTATCCATTTAGACACGTAGTCTATAGCGACGAGTATGTAGTTATTACCAAAAGAAGGTGGGAATGGTCCCATGAAATCTATTCCCCATACGTCAAAGATTTCTACCTCTAAGATTCCTTTCTGAGGCATTTCATCGTGTCGTGAGATGTTGCCGGTTCGTTGGCATCGATCACATTTTAGCACAGCGATGTGAACGTCTTTCCAGAGGTTAGGCCAGAATAAGCCGGCTTGGAGAATCTTATCGCACGTTTTGGATGTACTAGCATGACCACCATATGGTGCTGAATGGCATTGGGAAATGATATTTTCTATTTCTTCCTCTGGGACACAACGACGGTATATGTTGTCGGCCCCTCTCTTGAAGAGTAGAGGTTCGTCCCAATAATAGTGTTTCAGATCGTGGAAGAATTTCTTCTTTTGCTGATAAATGAGATCCGGTGGAAGCACGCCTGCAGCGAGGTAATTAACGATGTCAGCATACCAAGGTAATGTGACTTGGGCATAGACGGCTTCTACGGCTTTTTCGAATTCCAGATCTTCCGAGATTGAGTTGGGTATGTCACTTTCTAATTTGGCTATCAGACGTTCGTACGGGAAATCGTCGTTTATCGGTACTGGTTCGTGTCTGATGCCTTCTATTCGGGATAAGTGATCTGCAACAACGTTCTCGGTTCCTTTTGTATCTTTGATTTCTAAGTCAAACTCTTGTAATAACAGGATCCATCTCAATAGTCTTGGTTTGGCATCTTTTTTGCTTATTAGGTACCTTATGGCAGCGTGGTATGTGTATATGATAATTTTTGCTCCTACTAAGTAAGAACGGAATTTGTCAAGCGCAAATATAACTGCTAGAAGTTCCTTTTCTATGGTAGCGTAGTTCATTTGGGCAGGATCTAAGGTTCTACTGGCATAGTAGATGGCATGGAGTTTCTTGTCCTTCCTTTGTCCTAGAACTGCGCCTACGGCATAATCACTCGCATCGCACATGATTTCGAACGGTAGTCACCAATCGGGTGGTTGCATGATTGGTGCGGTGATAAGGGCTGATTTTAATGTTTCGAATGCTTTTAGACAGTCGTCGTCGAAGACGAACTCAGCATCTTTCATCAACAGGCCGGTTAGAGGTTTTTTGATTTTTGAAAAATCTTTTATAAATCTTCTGTAGAAACAGGCATGTCCCAGAAAACTCCGTATTTCTCGTACGGATTTTGGAGGTTGTAGATCTTTTATAATCTCTATTTTACCTTTGTCGACCTCAATTCCTTTATCTGATATGACATGTCCTAGAACTATTCCTTGTCGGACCATAAAATGGCATTTTTCCCAATTTAGGACGAGGTTCACTTTTACGCAACGTTCTAATACCATTTCTAAGTTTTGTAGGCATCCTTCGAAACTTTGTCCACATACCGAGAAATCGTCCATAAATACTTCCATGATGTTGTCTATGAAATCTGCAAAGATTGCCATCATGCATCTTTGGAAGGTTGCTGGAGCATTACAGAGTCCGAACGGCATTCGGCGGTAAGCAAAAGTACCATAAGGACAGGTGAATGTAGTCTTTTCTTGGTCATCAGGATGAATGGGAATTTGGAATAATCGTGAATAACCATCTAGATAGCAGAAATATGAATGTTTGGCTAATCTTTCCAACATTTGGTCTATGAAGGGTAACGGGAAATGATCTTTGCGTGTGGCTTTGTTAAGCTTCCTATAATCAATACACATCCTGCTGCCAGTCACGACTCTTTTTGTTATTGATTCGCCTTTTTCGTTTTTAACTACTGTGACTCCTCCTTTCTTCGGTACGACATGAACTGGGCTAACCCACTCACTATCGGAGATTGGATAGATGATTCCTGCATCTAGCAATTTTTTTACTTCATCTCTGACTACAGTGCTTAGGATGGGGTTCAGTCTTCTCTGATGCTCTCTAGAGGTTTTAGAGTCTTCCTCTATTGTAATTCGATGCATACAGATTGAAGGGCTTATACCTTTTAGATCGCTTATGTTATAGCCTAACGCGGTGGGGTACTTCTTTAGGACTTCTAATAGCTTTTCGGTTTCTGGTTGTCCTAAGTCGGCGTTGACTATCACTGGTATTTTTAGTTCATCGTCTAGAAATTCATATCTAAGGTTTTTGGGTAGTGTTTTAAGTTCTAAAGATGGGTTCTTCGGACCTGGCATGTGGTTTGGGGTCAATGCTAAGCTTTCGCTTAGGTTGTCGTCTTTATACGGTTTACGCCAATCGTCGTCTTCAGAAATATCAGGTATTTGAATCTTTATTATTTCTGAATACGTGGTCTCTTCATTTTCAAGTTCTCTTATGCATTCGTCAATTTCATCTACTAAATAGCAAGTATCGTCTATGGCTGGTGCTTGTAAGAACTTGGTGAGAATGAACTCTATCTTTTCTTCTCCTACTTCGAATGTTAGCCTTCCTTTCTTCACGTCTATAATTGCTCCGGCTGTAGCTAGGAATGGTCTTCCTAGAATAATTGGGGTGACAGTGTCCTCCTTGATGTCCATGATTATGAAGTCGGTTGGAATGTAGAATTGTCCTATGCGTACTGGAACGTTTTCCAGTATTCCGACGGGGTATTTTACTGATCGGTCAGCTAATTGAACGGACATTTTGGTTGGTCTGAGGTCTCCCATATTCAGCTTTTTGCATATAGATAAAGGCATAACACTGATACTGGCTCCTAAATTGCATAGAGCTTTGTCTATTACGAACTTTCCTATGACACAGGGTATGGAGAAACTACCCGGGTCTTTTAATTTAGGAGGCATTCGATTTTGAATAATGGCGCTACACTCTGCAGTAAGTGTAACTGTTTCGTTATCCTCGATCTTTCTCTTATTCGACAGGATTTCTTTGAGAAATTTAGCGTATGACGGCATTTGAGTTATCGCTTTTGTAAAAGGAATGGTAATATTTAGCTGTTTAAGGAGCTCTACAAATTTCTTAAACTGTCCTGAAGTTTTGGAGTTTATTAATCTTTGCGGATAAGGAATAGGTGGTTTATATGGCGCTGGAGGTGCTTGAGTTTTTTCACTTGCGGTACCCTCCTTCTCGTTGTCTTCCTTCTTCTCTAACTCAGATTCCTTTTCTACCTGTTCAGTTGGTTTTTGTTGCATGGATGAGTTTTCGGTCCTCGGATCGATCGGTTCGTCCAATTCTTTTTCGCTTCTTAGTATTACAGCATTTGCTTGGCCCTTTGGATTCTGTTCGGGTTGTCCAGGAAATGTGCCAGCAGGTGCGACAGCAGAGGCTTGTTGTTGAGCCACTTGTGATATCTGTGTTTCTAGCATTTTGTTGTGGGTGGCTAAAGCGTCTACTTTTCCTGTCAACTGTTTAATTTGCTCGCTAGTGTGTATGTTTTGATTCAGGAATTCTTTGTTTGTTTGAGCTTGAGTAGCTATGAATTTTTCCATCATCAACTCGAGGTTTGATTTCCTAGGTGCAGTCTGAGCAGCAGCTGGTTTCTGATATCCTGGTGGAGCATTAGGCATTTGCAATGCATTTTCGCTTTTGTAAGAAAAGTTTGGATGATTTCGCCAACCTGGGTTATAGGTATTTGCGTACGGATTTCCTTGAGCATAATTTACCTGGTCTGGTGGGATTCTGGCTAGCAATGGGCATTCGGGTGCATTATGAGTGGTGCTTCCGCATAACTCGCAATTTGGAGTTACGGCAGCGACGGTTGCAGTGGGGTTAACAGTCAGACTATCAATCTTCTGTGCTAGAGCATCTACTTTAGCGTTGAACTTTTCAAGACTGCTGATCTCGTACATCCCACCTTTCGCTGTGGTTTTCTCTGTTGGAGTGCATTCACCTCCCCATTGGCAATGGTTTTGAGACATGTTTTCGATTAGTTGATAGGCTTCGTCGTGTGGCTTATCCATAAGTGCACCGCCCGCGGCAGCGTCTATTGTCAATCTAGTATTGTATAGAAGCCCATTATAGAAAGTATGGATTGTCACCCAGTCTTCTAGACCGTGGTGAGGACATGTTCTCATCATATCTTTGAATCTTTCCCATGCTTCGTAAAGAGATTCAATATCTTTTTGTCGAAATCCGTTGATTTGAGCTCTAAGCATAGCAGTTTTGCTTGGCGGAAAATATCTCGCTAAGAAGACGTTCTTCAATTGTTCCCACGTCGTAACGGAGTTGGATGGTAACGATTGTAACCATGTCCACGCTCTGTCTCTAAGAGAGAATGGGAAAAGACGAAGTCTTATCGCGTCTGGAGTTACTCCATTTGCTTTCATTGTGTCTGCGTATTGTACAAACTTCGTTAAATGTTCGTTCGGATCCTCAGTTGCGTTTCCTGAGAATTGGTTTTGTTGTACAGCTGACAGCAATGACGGTTTCAGCTCAAAATCATTTCGGGTAATAGCTGGGGCAGCAATGCTACTTCTAGGCTCCATCTGAGAGGGTGTAGCGTATGCCTTCAGCGGTTTGTTTGGAGGTCCTTCAGCCATGTTTGATTCTTCTTCGGATTTGGGAATGGGAGTGAGAGGATCAGGAATGTTATGTTTGAGTTGGTACTCAATGATTTGGCTTCTTAGATGTAAGAAGCGTTCTAGTTTTGCGACTGAAGATTTCAAGATATCGCCTTGTGAGCGATTACTTGGCATACAATCGACAGCACTAGTAAAGGAAAAATGAAAATTGTTGACCTAGTCTATACGGCGTAACAGAAGGTTACACTATTGACTAAACGGGTCCCCGGCAACGGCGCCAAAAACTTGATCGCGACTTTCTATGTCTAATACAACCTAACTGCAAGTGCACAGTCTATCGCGTAGTAATAATAGATATCGATCCCACAGGGACTCGTAATCAAACTAGTGTTCTCGGGAGTTACTATGTTTAGCTAGGTAGAATATGTTTAAGGGAATAAGATTGTCACTAAAAGGGAAACTAAGACGGTTACTTAGATTATAATTGATTGAATCGATATGCAGTAATTGTGTTCTTCAGGGATTTGACAAGTTACCGGTGTATGAAATAATTTTCAAAGTTTATTTAAGCAGAAAATGGTGATTTGAAGACTCTCGCCTCACGATGGTTATTGACGCTAATCATAATTCTAAGGGCCAAACGTACACTTTCGTATCCCATTCGGGGTTAAAATTATTTTTTGGAAATCTCTAAGTTCTAATTCATTTTAAAGTGCTTTTGCTGTTATTAAAATGAATGACTCGTGTTTACTATCTGATCTTACCGCAGCTTTCGCTTGTTGGTTCGTATCTTAATTAATTTCCCACTTTCGTGGCAAAACTACTTTTAAATAAGTTCTCGCTTTCGCGACGAAGTTTATTCAGTAAATTAATTTTAAACACTCAGACCATAAATTACTTTTGAAAAGACAATTTTCCACCAGTTGTTATCAAATCCCATTCGAATTATTACCACATATCGATTACTTAAATTTAGCTAGACATGGATTTGGGAAAGATGAAACATAAATAAACAATAGATAATAATATGCATTATAATAAAACTGGAATTACGATTGAAATGAGAAACCTGTAAATATTCCAATTGGCCTTTGGGCAGATCCTCCACAGATGTTGGCAGGATTCTGCTCTTTATGCCAACTTGATCGTACAATAGAGGTAGAAATTACAGAAGAATGAAAGGAATGCAGAAAAAGTAAAGAGAAATAAATAAGAATATTAAACTGGAAAGGTTGCTCTGGAAATAAATTTGGCAGCACTTCGTTGTATGAATGCGGCTCCCTTTCTGAGGTCCCCTTCTTCCCCTTTTATAGAAATGGAATTCTAACGGTTATAATTGGAGAGGGTGGACTTTGAGGCAGAAAAATCAGGGAGTAGTGGTTCACTATTTGGGACTTGGAACTGCTTCTTTAACGTACAATTGAAGTGGGGCGTTTTTGCCTGCATGACGGTCGTCACAAGGTGTGACGGTCGCCACCCGTGTGACGGTCGTCATGGAGCTGTGACGGTCGTCACAACAGCAAAAACAGCCTTCTGCACTTTTCATGATGTTTTCACTCTTTTTTCGTCCATATTTCATCTGAGATTGCTTCTTTTCTTCATAATGCCTTGTTTAGACGTGATCATCAAATACCTGCAAAACATTAGACAAATAACACGGAAATAACCCGAAATCGGATCGAAAACAGTTAAACTTTAGTTGAATTATGCATCAAAATATATATACGATTTCGTGTTATCAATGAGTCCCGAGGAATCTTGATGCCTGACGGCATGATCGACCATGTATCACCGGTTACCGTGTGACCAATTCCCCAGCTAGTTGCCGTGCAGCTAATATTTCAGTGTTCGAAGATTTGTTCCCATCAGAGTACCGTGTACTCGTGCAGTTGGCAAATTTCTGGGTTTGTCGGTATTCAACCATCTCTCACCTTGATTGTTTGAGAGCCGTTCGCTTCTCACCCAGTCAGGTTCAAGCCGTTTGAATAGGGGCAGCTGTTGCACCCCAAAATTTGACCAACATTTCTTTACCTAGCTTGTGGTCCATCTCATTCACATTAGCATTATCACTTGCATTTCATTGACATGTATGCAAGAGATCAAGAGGTATGAGTACCAATTAAGACTTTGAAGATAGCCAAGGAGGTTATTCAAGTGTTCAAGGGTTGATATCTTTGTCAGAGAAGTTAAGAGATCCTCAGAGAGATTGGTTGAAACCAAGGTTGTGTGCCTCCTAACTTGAGAGTTGTGGGGAGCTTCTCAGATGATTCTGAAGCTATGAGGATGGACTTGAAGCTTTGAGAGAGCTTATGAGATGTCTTTAAAGCCATCATGAAGCCTAGAGAGGTCATTGTGCATGATTAAGAAGCCTCAGCCATGAGTGGTGTAATTAGGGTTTGACTGGGTCAACCCTAGGTCAACTGATGATTTGGAGAGGGTTGAGACCCAATTCAAGACCCATGTGATCATGGATGGATGCATTGAGATGCTATAAGGATGATTCAAAGGTCAACTCATCATGATTGAGGAGTTTGAGAAGTTTCAAGCTAGGGTTTCTAAGGCTTGACAGTGTAAAATCCCCTAGTTTGACCGCTATCTTCAAGGCAGTTTAGCTCAAGATGTGATTGTCATCTCATCTTACCCCAAACATGAATGTTGTAGAGCTTGTTATTAGATTTAATTTGAGTACTAGAAGTCCTTGATAGGATTTGTAGAGCTCAAGTTATGACTTTGACAAGTTACAGGTCATCTGAGGTATGTGAATCTGGGGCCTTGAAAGTCACCCAACTTGCATCAAACTTTTGCCCAAGAAGGATGATTCCTATGAACTTTTGGTCAACATGAATGTTGTTCCTCATCTTCTTAGCTTCCTAGAGAGTACTAGAAGTCCTTGATAGGATTTGTAGAACTCAAGTTATGGCTTTGACAAGTCAAGGGCATTTTGGTCATTTGGAGATTATAGGTCATTTCAAGCATAAGGCCATAACTCCTATTTTCAAGCTTCAAATGGAAAAATTTTCAACATCAAACTTGCTTAAAATGATGTTTTAAGGCTAGTAAGGAAGTCATGAGATGTTGAAAAGGCTTGTGGCTCAAAGTGATAAAAATGACCTAAAATGGAGGCATAAGTTAGATAAGTCAAAGTTGGAAATTGAAATTTCCAAGCTACACATCTAAACCATGGCATATAGTAGGTCATTTTGACTCTAAAAAGCATTTTAGAAACAATGGTTCAGCCACATTTTTGAATTGAGGCCTAGATCATGGACTTGCTTTGGAAAATGGTTGATTGCATATTAAGGCACAAATGCAAAACACAAGGAAACTCAATGCACAAGCTAGCAAGGTATCCTAACATGTCATGTATCTCATCTAAGGAGATTTTCAAGTCAGAACAAGTTGCTGCAAGAGGCATAGCATGAGATGGTACATGAGATGGATGGAAATCAAAAACTCATGACATGAGAATTCCAAATTCTCATTGGATGATTCCAGAAGGTTCTGGATGGGTATGAACCATCCTATATAGGGATTAGAACTTGCTCAGATGCAAGGTGGGTGAGAGATTAGAGAGGAGAGTGAGATAGCCATTTCAATTGCTTCCATTGCAAGTTGAAATCAAGTTCCACATTCCACACCATTTCCATTGCTTCTTTCAATCCTAACACCTTCCATTGATCATACTGAATATGTGCATACCAAATTGAGGGCAAGATCATGAAGAATTGAAGAGTTAGCTTTTGGATTTTGGGAGCTGCAAGTCACAATCGGATTTGGAGATTCAGGCTTTCTTGATCAAATCTTTTGCAAACAAAAGCTTTATCATCAATCAAGGAAGGTTTCTGAAGAGTTTGAGAGGTTGAAGTGGAGGTTTGACCTATCTGATATTCAAGATTTAACAGGTTTGTAACTTTTCTTCTACACCATAATTTAAGCATAATTAGTTAGAATTGTTAGGTTAGAATGGTTAGAGACAAATAGGAGATGGATTCTGGGAAGTTTGAGATCATTTGGTGAAGTTTGAGTTAGTGACACCATTTTTGTTTTGATCAAGAACACAATGTATAGTGAGATATAGCATGAGTTTAATAGCAAGATTTAACCAATGTGAAGTGGTGATCATTTTGAGCCAATTAATTTCAAGAATAGTCAAAGTTGAAGTTTGAGCATAGTTTTGATCTTGGATCGGGTTCAGAGATTTAGGGCATTTTAATGGATTATAATACCATGGTTTTGATCAGCATGGAATTTAGAGCAGATTAGGGTTTTGAACCATGGATTTTGGTTGAGTTTGGAGGGAGTCCGAGCTAGGGATTTGAATCTCTGTTCATGGAGCTTTCCCTCCATTTTTGATGGCTGGAGGAAGAAGATAACGTTTTGGCCATTGGATCATGCGTGGACTCATTGACTGGACCTAGATCGTTGTCACTTTCGCGAAAATAAGGTGCCGGCAGAACAGAAGAGTCGCCACCTTTCGTTATTTATCCCTCGGAGCGGGAAAGGAAACGATCGGAAAAACCTGACGAAAAAAGGGTAAGACAAGGTTGTCACAACCGTTCTCTGGGTTTGGGAGTCGGTTACGCAAGGGGAAGGTATTAGCACCCCTCACGTCTGTCGTACTCGACGGGATCCACGCTTGTTGTGTTTATTGGATGAGTTGGTTTATCTATCTACCTATCAAGGCTAGCTTAAACAGAAAAGAAAAATGACTCGGTAAAGCGTCGCACTTTATGCCTACGTATTCTCATCAGAGAGTGAGAAATCAGAGTCAACGTAGTTCGACCTACTACGGGATACGAGGAAGGTAGCTCGCCAACACATCAGTATTGTGCCTACGTACTCTCAACAGGTATGAGAGATCAGAGCTTACGTAGTTCGGGATACTACGGGTTACGGGAATTCAGATTCATCTGTTTTATCGAGTAGGGCTAAACAGCAGTTCCAGCAGTTAGGGACAAAGCCTGTTTGCGTTGGCGCTGAAGTTTAACGACACTCTTTTCATCAGAAAATCTTCCTTTGAATTATGGGCCCACGGGGCAAAAAGGTTTGAAGTTTGTTTTCTGTCTTTTACGAAAGAAGTGTTTTTTATTGTGTTTGCAATTTCAATCGCACTAAAGACTATGACCTGAGAGTGAATGCGTCGCATGTCACCCAAAGGGTGCCATACTAAACATCCAGACTGTTGAAAAGAAACTCTCCAACAATCCTTTCTCAGATAGCTTAAGGCTCGTAACGTATGAAAGAAATCATTCATGATTACTGTATCTTAAACTGTTTTGAGATGAGAAGAGAACGGGCTCAACTACGGGGAGACTATCAAGTCCTACTGTTGTCATGCCAAGGATTCATCCTATAGTTGAGGTTTGAACAGGGAACTCCTAGAAGTTATCATGCATAGGTTTCAACCTAAAGTTCTATCATCAATTCCTTATCAAAGGAAATGAGATTCCTAAGGGATCATGTCAATGATACAGAAACAAATAAAGCATCAGCTTAAACAGTAAACAGTAATACAGTAAACGACTGTAAAATGCATGCAATGCAAGTGAGGGAGGAAATGTGTGTGGGACATCAGCCTCCACAAGCTCATCTCAACCTCAAGCCAGAATGAATAACAATAATCATACTGAAATAAAACAACATGCTATCAAGCAAAACAGAATAAACTGCGATCATACAGAAGAAATAAAATGCTATCAAGCAAAACAAATCACATGGGCAAGGGAGCTGGGCTCTACCGAATACCCGCAAGCAAAGCCATACAGTAACAATACAAGCAGAGGGAGCAACTCAACCTCTAGTGCAATCATGCTCCTAGATTAAAGCTAGTCTATATATGGACTTATTCTAATGCATCAAGCAAGTCAAACAAGGCACATCAATACAGAAAAGAAAATAGACAAGAAAGCAGATCAACTCCTCTCTCAACTCCAAGCTTCAGCTCTTCTGACAGCAACCCAGTCTTCAGACCCCCATCACTCTTGACAAATATCAATTTGCTTCTCCAGGTTTTAACCCTTCAACATAAGTTTCAACTTATCTTCTCTGAGCTTCAGCTCCTTAATCAGTTCCACCTTCAGGCTTCACTCTTAACCACAAGTATCAACTTGATTCCTTCAGGATCTCTAAGCTTCAAAGTAAGTATCAACTTATCCTTTGTCCTTCAAGCCTCAGCTCTTCAGTCAATCTCAATTGAATCCTCTTCATAAGTATCAACTCAGTCTTTAAGCTCTCAAGCTCTCTGTGCTATACCAGTCTCAACTTGGTCTTCTCTTCCTGCAAGCTTCAGCTTCTCAGAGTAGTCATCAATCACCTGGAAATGTCAACTTCATCCTTCAATCTTTAAGCCTCAGCTCTTCATTCAGTCTCCTCTGGATCTTCATTGGGTCTTCAAGTATCAACTTGTTCTTCTTGCTCTCCAAGCTTCAGCTGCAATGGCACTGCTCAAGGAATCATCCTCTTCCATACTCTTCAATAAAGTCCTCATCTTCACACTCAAGCCCAACATCTCTCAAGATACTCAAACCTGAAGAAATCATTTAACTGGATAAGCTGGGATATTAAACTGCTTATTGACCACCAAAGGTGACCTATAAGGGTTCAACATCAAAAGAATGGTTCCCTCAAAAGTTCTACTTCCTAGGTACCATCACTTATCCCTCCAAAGGAGGGAGGTGAATACCATGGAAGGACCTTGAATCATGGGGAGGAATGGAGGTGAAAGATACCATCAATGTTTAAGAAAGAAATTAGCTAGGTCTAAGCTCTACTTAATTCCTAACCCTAAAACAACAACAAAACAAACAAGACTTCAAGCTTCTCAAGCTCTTTCTCCAACCTTCAAGTCTTCTACTATGCTCCTCCATGCTCCTCAAAGCAAGACCAAGCCCACCAAGCCAAGAAAAAACCCACAAAGCAAGGCAAAACAAAATACAAGCCCATAAGGGCAACACAACCAACAATCAACTACAAAAATCAATTAAAAATAGTATACTATTATATTAAAATCTAATATAATTCCTAGGAGATCCTATATACCTACCCTTAATACCCTATATGTCCCAATATCTAACTTGACCTAGAAACCCAAAATTCTAGTGTTATTGTGGACCTATGTTAAGGATTGACCTAATTCTATACAACCTAAAGTCATCTAATCAAAACTAATAAAAAATTAATCACAAAATTATGGAATAAATCCAGAGGGGATCTAAAGTCCTAATCTAACTATCCTAAAAAGAATGGCCTAAAAATTCAAAGGGAACTAGCTAAACAAAATTCTACAAATCTATGCATCAACATAAAATGAATTAAAATGCTAGTAAAAGAGAAAATACACAAAAAGTATTAAAATTGCATGAAATGCAAATATTTTGATTTCAGAATTTTCTAGACATTAACATGAAGTGGGAGAAAAAATCCCCATGTAAAAATCATCATTTTTCTATTTAATATAATTTTTCAAAGATTAAAATAAAATGGAGAAAAAGAAAATAAAATGGGAAAACATTGGTGTGAATAGCAATGCCAGACAGTTCAATATGCAGATGGGCTTAAAACGGGGGTGTTATTAGTAAAGCGCTAGGCCCAGTCTTTAATCAGAAAATCAATTCAGAAAATATAAAGAAAAAGAAAAGGACACGGTGCAAAGAGTAAAGAAATTCAGTTCAAAACATCAATGGGCCATGGAAGGGGGTGTGGATATCAATCAGCCCAATATCCCATTTAATGAAACGCCGCGTTTTGGTGTATCTTCAGATTTCCCTCTTCAAATGAAATTAAATCACAGCCTTTGGATCTCCACTCAGTCAATGAGTCTTGCCTCATCCAACGGCCACGTCTTTATCTTCTTCCTCCAGCTAGGGTTTGAATGAAGAAGCCATGGAAACAGAGCTTCAAGCTCAAGCTTCACCACAATCGTATCACCTCAAATCTCAACCAAAATTCATGGTTCAAAATCCTAATCCATTCTAAATTCCATGCTGATCACAACCATGGCCTTAAGATCAATTGAATCATCCCCAATCTCTAAACCCGATCCAAGATCAAAAATATGCTCATATCTCAATTTTAACAATTCTTGAAATTAATTGGCTCAGAATGATCACCACCTCACACTGGTTAAATCATGATATAAAACTCATGTTATATCTAATCATACATCGTGTTCTTGATCCAAACAAAAATGGTGTCACTAACTCAAACTTCACCAATTGATCTCAAACTTCCCAGAATCCATCTCCTACTTGTCTCTAACCATTCTAACCTAACAATTCTACCTAATTATGCTTAAATTATGGTGTAGAAGAAAAGTTACAAACCTGTCAAATCTTGATTATCAGATAGGGCAAAGCTTCACTTCAACCTCTCAAACTCTTCAGAATCACTCCTTGATTGATGTTAAAGCTTCTGTTTGCAAAAGATTTGACCAAGAAAGCCTGAATCTCCAAATCCGATTGTGACTTGCAACCTTCAAAACCCAAAAGCTATCTCTTCAATTATTCATGATCTTGCCCTCAATTTGGTATGCACACATTCAGTATCATCAATGGAAAGTGTTGGGATTGAAAGAAGCAATGGAAATGGTGTGGAATGTGGAATTTGATTTCAACTTGCAATGGAAGAAATTGAAATGGCTATCTCACTCTCCTCTCTAATCTCTCACCAACCTTGCATCTGAGCAAGTTCTAATTGATATATAGGATGGTTCAGACTCATCTAGAACCTTCTGGAATCATCCAATGAGAATTTGGGATTCTCATGCCATGAGTTTATGATTTCATCCCATCTCAAATACCATCTCATGCTATGCCTCTTGCAGCAACTTGGTGTGACTTGAAAATCTCCTTAGATGAGATATATGATGTGTTAGGATACCTTGCCAGCTTGTACATTGAGTTTCCTTGTGTTTTGCATTTGTGCCTTAATATGCAAGAAACCATTTTCCAAAGCAAGTCCATGATTTGAGCCTCAAATCAAAAAAGTGGCTGAACCATTGTTTTTAAAATGCTTTTTAGAGTCAAAATGACCTATTATATGCCATGGTTTGGATGTGTAGCTTGGAAATTTCAATTTCCAACTTTGACTTATTTAACTTATGCCTCCATTTTAGGTCATTTTTATCACTTTGAGCTACAAGCCTTTTCAACATCTCGTGACCTCCTTACTAGCCTTAAAACATCATTTTAGGCAAGTTTGATGTTGAAGATTTTTCCATTTGAAGCTTGGAAATATGAGTTATGGCTTTATGCTTGAAATGACCTATAATTTCCAAATAACCAAAATGCCCTTGACTTGTCAAAGCCATAACTTGAGTTCTACAAATCCTATAAAGGACTTCTAGTACTCTCTAGAAAGCTAAGAAGATGAGGAACAACATTCATGTTGACCAAAAGTTCATAGGAATCCTCCTTCCTGGGCAAACGTTGGATGCAAGTTGGGTGACTTTCAAGGCCCCAGATTCACATACCTCAGATGACCTATAACTTGTCAAAGTCATAACTTGAGCTCTACAAATCCTATCAAGGACTTCTAGTACTCAAATTAAAGCTAAAAGCAAGCTCTACAACATTCATGTTGGGGGTAAGATGAGATGACAATCACATCTTGAGCTAAACTGCCTTGAAGATGGGGGTCAAACTAGGGGATTTTACACTGTCAAGCCTTAGAAACCCTAGCTTGAAACTTCTCAAACTCTTCAATCATGATGAGTTGATCTTGGAATCATCCTTATAGCATCTCAATGCATAAATCTATGATCACATGGCTCTTGGATTAGGTCTCAACCCTCTCCAAATCATCAGTTGACCTAGGGTTGACCCAGTCAAACCCTAATTATACCACTCATGGCTGGGGCTTCTTATTCTTGTACAATGACCTCTCTAGGCTTCATGATGGCTTTCAATACATATCATAAGCTCTCTCAAAGCTTCAAGTCCATCCTCATAGCTTCAGAATCATCTGAGGAGCTCCCACAACTCTCAAGTTAGGAGACCTACACAACCCTGGTTTCAACCAATCTCTCTGAGGATCTCTTAACTTCTCTGACAAAGATATCAACCCTTGAACACTTGAATAGCCTTCTTGGCTAGCTTCAAAGTCTTAATTGGTACTCATACCTCTTGATCTCTTGCATACATGTCAATGAAATGCAAGTGATAATGCTAATGTGAATGAGATGAACCACAAGCTAGGTAAAGAAATGTTGGTCAAATTTTGGGGTGCAACAATCGTGTGGATGAGATTTGATTTCATGTTTGAAGGGAAGTCTGAAGACACACCAAAACGAGGCGTTTCATTAAATGTGAGGTCTTGGGCTTAGTGGATTAATTGATATCCCCACCCCCTTTCATGGCTCATTTGCATTTTGAACTGCATTTCTTTACTTATTGCACCGTATGTTTTTCTTTTTCTTTATATTTTTTTGAATTGATTTTCTGATTAAATCTTGGGCCTGGCGCGCATTGCTTTATGTACCCCCATTTCCAGCCCAGTCATGAATTGAACCGCACTTTATTGCTATCTGCACCAATGTTTTACCATTTTATTTTCTTTTTCTCCATTTTATTTTAATCTTTGAAAAATCATATTAAATAGAAAAATGATGATTTTTACATGGGGATTTTTTCTCCTACTTCATGTTAATGTATAGAAAATTATGAAATAAAAATATTTGCATTTCATGCATTTTTAATATTTTTTGTGTATTTTCTCTTTTAATAGCTTTTAATTCCTTTTATGTTGATGCATAGATTTGTAGAATTTTGTTTAGCTAGTTCCCTTTGAGTTTTTAGGCCATTCTTTTTAGGATAGTTAGATTAGGACTTTAGATCCCCTCTGGATTTATTCCATAATTTTTTTATTAATTTTTGATTAGTTTTGATTAGATGACTTTAGGTTGTGTAGATTTAGGTCAATCCTTAACATAGGTCCACAATAACACTAGAATTTTGGGTTTCTAGGTCAAGATAGATATTGGGAAATATAGGGTATTAAGGGTAGGTATATAGGATCCCCTAGAAATTATATTGGATATTAATATAATAGTATACTATTTTTAAATGATTTTTGCAGTTGATTGTTGTTTGTGTTGCCCTTGTGGGCTTGTATTTTGTTTTGCCTTGCTTTGTCGGTTTTTCCTTGGCTTGGTGGGCTTGGTCTTGATTTTAGGAGCATGGAGGAGCATAGTAGAAGACTTGAAGATTGAAGAAGGAGCTTGAAAGCTTGAAGCCTTGTTTGTTTTGTTGTTGTTTTAGGGTTAGGAATTAGGTAGAGCTTAGACTTAGTTAATTTCTTTCTTAAACATGGATGGTATCTTTCACCTCCATTCTTCCCCATGATTCAAGGTCCTTCCATGGTATTCACCTCCCTCCTTTGGAGGGATAAGTGATTGTACCTAGGAAGTAGAACCTTTGAGGGAACCATTATGTTGATGTTAAACCCTTACAGGTCACCTTGGGTGGTCAATAAGCAGTTTAATATCCTAGCTTATCCAGTTAAGTGATTTCTTCAGGTTTGAGTATCTTGAGAGATGTTGGGCTTGAGTGTGAAGATGAAGACTTCATTGAAGAGTCGGGAAGAGGATGATTCCCTGAGCATTGCCATTTCAGCTGAAGCTTGAAGAGCAAGGAGAGCAAGTTGATACTTGAAGACCTAATGAAGATCCAGTAAAGATTGAATGGAGATATGAGGCTTAAAGATTGAAGGATGAAGTTGACACTTCCATGTGATTGAAGGTTACTCTGAGAAGCTGAAGCTTGCAGGAAGAGAAGGCCAAGTTGAGACTGATGAAGCAAAGAGAGCTGAAGCTTGAAGACTGAGTTGATACTTATGAAGAGAATTCAATTGAGATTGAGAGTAGAGCTGAAGCTTGAAGAACAAAGGATAAGTTGATACTTACTTTGGAGCTTGGAGATCCTGAAGGAATCAAGTTGATACTTGTGGTTAAGAGTGAAGCCTGAAGGTGGAACTGATTAAGGAGCTGAAGCTTGAAGAAGAAGATAAGTTGAAGCTTATGTTGAAGGGTTGAAACCTGGAGAAGCAAATTGATATTTGTCAAGGGTGATTGAGGTCTGAAGACTGAGTTGCTGATAGGAGAGCTGAGGCTTGGATTGGAAGAGAGTTGTTGATCTGCTTTCTTGTCTGTTTCTTCTCTGTATTGCTGATGTGCCTTGTTTGGTTTGCTTGATGCATTAGAATAAATCCATATCTAGACTAGATTTAAGCTAGGAGCATGATTGCACTAGAGGTTGAGTTGCTCCCTCTGCTTGTATTGTTACTGTATGGCTTTGTTTGCGGGTATTCGGTAGAGCCTAGCTCCCTTGCCCATGTGGTTTGTTTTGCTTGATAGCATGTTGTTGTTTCTTCTGTATGATTGCAGTTATTATTCTATCTTGCTTGATAGCATGTTTTATTTGAGTATGATTACTGTTATTCATTCTGGCTTGAGGTTGAGATGAGCTTGTGGAGGCTGCTTCCCCACACACATTTCCTCCCTCACTTGCATTGCATGCATTTCACTGTATATCTGTTTACTGTTTAAGTTGATGCTTTATCTGTTTCTGTGTATTATTGACATGATCCCTTAGGACTCTCATTTCCTTTGATAAGGAAGTGATGATAGAACTTTAGGTTGAAACCTATGCATGATAACTTCTAGGAGTTCCCTATTCAAACCTCAACTATAGGATGAATCCTTGGCATGACAACAATAGGACTTGATAGTCTCCCCGTAGTTGAGCCTCTCTCTTCTCATCTCAAAACAACTTAAGATACAGTAATCATGAATGATTTCTTTCGTACGTTACGAGCCTTAAGCTATCTGGGAAAGGATTGTTGGAGAGTTTCTTTTCAACAGTCTGGATGTTTAGTATGGCACCCTTTGGGTGACATGCGACACATTCACTCTCAGGTCATAGTCTTTAGTGCGATTGAAATTGCAAACACAATAAAAAACACTTCTTTCGTAAAAGACAGAAAACAAACTTCAAACCTTTTTGCCCCGTGGGCCCATAATTCCAACGGAAGCTTTTTTGAAGAAAAGAGTGTCGTTAAACTTCAGCGCCACCGCAAACAGGCTTTGTCCCTAACTGCTGGAACTGTTGTTTAACCCTACTCGATAAAACAGATGAATCTGAATCCCCATAAGGCGTAGTATCCCGAACTACGTAAGCTCTGATCTCTCAAGCCTGTTGAGAGTACGTAGGTACAATACTGACGTATTGGCGAGTCACCTTCCCCATAACCCGTAGTTAGGTCGAACTACGTTGACTCTGATTTCTCATTCTCTGATGAGAATACGTAGGCATAAAGTGCGACGCTTTGCCGAGTCATTTTCTTTTTTTAAGCCAAGCCTTGATAAGTAGATAGATAAACCAACTCGTCCAGTAAACACAACAAGCATGGATCCCATCGAGTACGATGGACGTGAGGGGTGCTAATACCTTCCCCTTGCGTAACCGACTCCCAAACCCAGACAATGGTTGCGACGACCTTGTCTTACCCTTTTTCGTCAGGTTTTTCCGATCGTTTCCTTTCCCGCTCCGAGGGATAAATAACGAAAGGTGGCGACTCTTCTGTTTTGCCGGCACCTTATTTTCGCGGAAGCGACACTTATTAGTAGCAATATCATTGGAAACAGGCCTACCTAATGAATGTAAACGATTGATGAGATGAGTAAATCTCTTTTGCATGTCAGCAATGGTTTCCCCTTGCTCCATGAAAAAGAGATCACACTCTTGTGTTAATGTGTTGATTGTATCCAACTTAACATCGTTTGTCCCCTCATGGGCTATTTGTAGTGAATCCCACATGGCCTTAGCAGTAGGACAATGGGATACACGATAGTATTCATCTACACCTAATGAGGAGATTAAAATGCTTTTAGCTTTCCAATCATAATTGTATTTTTTCTCATCGTCATCGGTCCATTGTGCTTCGGTCTTTGGCACAACTACGTTATCCGCATTGGTCATAGTAATTTCTATTGGACCATTGAGGATAACGTTCCATACTTTTCTGTCTATGGAGTTTATATGCACCCGCATACACTCTTTCCAATACTATAATTTTCACCGTTGAAAACGGGAGCTCTATTGTACGCCCATTTTGGTTCGTTAGCCATTTTCTATCTATGTTGTATTTGAAGCACCGAATAACCAGGCTCTAATACCACTTGTTAGACTATGGCACGGATCTAGAAGGGGGGTTGAATAGATCCCCAATTAAAATTTGAGTCGGCGCTACCAATCTAAAATTTGGTTTTAAAAAATGTTTTAAGTGCTGAAGCGGCCGAGGAAAATATAGTCTAAAACGAACGGTTATTGGAAAACCGGATATGTGTAAGCCTTTGGATTAATGACAATTTGGAAAAAGAATCACAACACTAATCACACTTATCAATTATTTACTTCAGTTGTAAGGATTCCTAGTTCCAATGATTCAAAGAGCAAGCCAAAACTAGATACACAAGTAAGATAATTTTGGTTCAAGCAATATGTCAAACACTTGGTGTGCAAAAACACTCCAAGTGGTATTTATGTTGAGTAAGTGATTCCAACTAGCCTAGTACAATGTCTTGTTGTACTTTGGAGTCAAAAACAGAGTTTTAACCTCTTACTCAATTGATATCACAATTTTGACAATAGAGCTTATTCAAAAATCACTTATCTTGAGCTATAACGTAAATGCTGAAAAATAGAGAAGACAAGTATTTCGTGAGGCAGTTCCCCTATCGTCCTCGCTTCGGGGTACGTCTGCCCTCAATTCTAAAACTAGAATTGAGATAGATTTTATAGATATCACCTGTTGAATGTAACAGTTTATACAAGGATTGAGCAGCAAATATACAACAGAAATCTCAATGTGTTGAAAGTTGCTTTCACTCCTTGCCCCTTGATTCAAGATGAATCAAGTCCTCCGATTTGTGTTGATGGACCTCCGAATCCAGCCACCTTATTGAAGTACACGTTGTTGTTCAAACCTTCGGCTCCGGCTGATCTCAATAGCAACAAATCGACCCCGAGATCTTCCCTTCAAAATCACCGAATCCGCTACTAGACTTGTGAAGAACACCTCTTCACAATCACCTTCGCTCGGTTGACCCTTGATGAAGAATCTCGTCCAAAACCCCCCCCAAAATTCAAACCAATCTTGGAGGGTAAAACCCCAACGGTTTTATTCAAGAAAGAACTTGTCACAAGCTTCAACCCAAACTTGATTCTCCAATCTAAGCTTCGAACCTTATCACCTTGAATCTCTCACAAATGCATTTCAAAAGTGATTGTGTGTAATTGAAATGTTGTGAGATGTTGAAGATGAAGATGATGAATCTTGGACACCTATTTCACTCTTTCTTGTTTTTGAACACATGAATCAAAAGATTATCAAATGTTAAAATGACACAAGTGGTTAAACAAGTATATATGGTGCCAACCCAATTTTAGACATAACAGTATTTCAAATATAAGAGGGAAACATTTAAAAACAGAATTTCTGCGCGAAGGTTCGACCGCAGCAGGTCTGTCCGTCGACGCATGGCCTGTGTTGTTTGGAAATCTGTTAAATTCATCAGTATGCGTCGACCATACAGTCGGCGTGCGCTGACCCGTTAAAAACTATTTCTCTTATGCGCCGACCCTATGGTCGACTCATGCCTTTACGCGCTGACCCGTTGGAAAGTTTTTCCTTCATGCGCCGACCCTATGGTCGACTCATTGCCTTGTGCGCTGACTAGTGGAGAATTATTCTGATGCATGCGCCGACCCTATGGTCGACTCATGCCCTGCAAACCTGCAAAAGTTTATCAGTTTGTGGTCTTTCATGCCTTTGGTCATGATTGCATTTTATCTACACATAGTATATTCATTTCAGCAGTTTTAAGACAAGTATAAAAGGATATTGGTGGGTGATACGTTGCATCTGTTTTAGTAGATCTGGAGTTCATAATTTCCAATATATACAGGGAATTTGTCATCATCGAAACCTGCATTAACCAATGTCTTACAGACTTGTGTGATGTGTGGCGATTTGCCTCCACAAACAATAGCCCAATAACAATGCTAATAACTAATAATGTAAATTCTAAATTATATTTTACCCTTCTATCATTGCCGCCGGGTTCACTTTAACCTTGTCCTAGGACAAGGTTCTAATAATATTTATATAATTGAAATGAAAAAATTGGTTGGCAAGAAGTGGTTGTCCATCACTTTTTATACTTTTCAATGATCAACTTCCTCCTCTGCAATACCGAAGCTGCTATTGCTTAAAGCAACAGATCATCGGTCGGTGGTGCATGCTTTCTAACTTTGTTACATGTATAAATCCCAATACCTGCCCTGACTGCAGCTTGATCTGCCCACATTACTTCCCAAAGGCAAATAGTCTGTTCAAATGTCAATTCCCTTCGAAACAGTTCCACCACCATCTTATACACAAAGAAGCAATCTTCAGCCTGAAGCTTCTCAAAATGCTTAAATAGACGGGCATCTTTATACTTGATTATTTTGGCAACTATCTCTAGTTGCCTCCTTATACCCACCTCATCCAGCCTAAAATTTTGCCGAGCCTTCTTCATGAATCCAACGAAACACCAGAAAACCTCGTGATCCTCTAATATAATACTAACTATAGGAGATAGCAGGTCACTCATACCTTGACATTAGCCCCTTCTTCATCTTCGACTTTCAAATCCAACTTCTCATGAAGCTCTACAGCAAGTGAACCATCATCTAGGTAAAGAAATGTTGGTCAAATTTTGGGGTGCAACAGCTGCCCCTATTCAAACGGCTTGGACCTGACTGGGTGAGGAGCGAACGGCTCTCAAACAATCTAGGTACGAGACGGTTGAATACTAACAAACCCAAAAATTTTCCAACTGCACAAGTACACGGTACTCAGATGGGAACAAATCTTCGAAAACTGAAATATTAGCTGCACGACAACTAGCTGGAGAATGGGTCACACGGTAACCGGTGATACATGGTCGATCATGCCGTCAGGCATCGAGATTCCTCGGGACTCATCAGGTCAATCATCAAGTTAATCATGCCGTCGGGCATTCAAAGAAAACTTTCGGGCATCCGCCGAACTCCATCAGTAAGTCGGGAATAGAATTCTCGGTCAATCATGAACTAATTGGGAATATCCAAACTTCTGCCATCAGGCACTCCGCATCACCTTAGAGAACTGCTTCGTTAACACAATCGGACTTCAATCATCAAGTCTTCAGGGGAAGTTTCAACTTCGCTGTTCAGAAACCTGCTGGGGATGACGCACCTCCGCTGGGGATTCTGGAGAACTATCAAGTAACTCTGCTTCGGGGATCCTGGAATCATTCTGGATGAATCAACTCTGCTGAGGACTTCAAGAATCATCTTGGACAAATAACTCCGCCGGGGACTTCAAGAATCATCCTGAACCGATAACTATGCTGAAGATTTCAGGAATCATCCTGAGCAAACACTCTGCCGGGGATTTCAAGCATCAACTTGAGCTATCGATTCTGGCGACTGCACTGGGGATTTTAAGAATCATCTTAAGCAAGCGACCTTGCTGGGGAATTCAAGAATCATCTTGAGCAAGCGACTCCGTTGGAGAGAATTCAAGAATCATCTTGAGCAAGCAATTCTGCGGCGGAACACCTGCAAAACAAGAACGGTAACAACCTAGATCATGCTTATTATGCATATGTTTCGGCAATGGCGCAATGCTCTACACGGTGGAAATGCTACGCGTTTATGATAAATGCTATGCAGTCATGCAAAATGATGCGATCCCGTCAGCAAAATAAATGCTGAAGGGAGAATCCTCCCGTCAAGGAGAAAGACCCTCTCAGATAAGGGGAGGAATCATCCTGCTGAGGAGAATAAGGTCACGCCAATATCAATCGGGCGCTGTGGGGAAGTGAACTTCAGTTGACTGCTGCAGGGGAGCGAAGCTCTACGAGAACCTGGACCTGCTGAGGGAAAGCAATGTCAATCGCGGGAATAAACTGCACGGCCTTCACGGCTACTTCCCCGGAGATAACGACTCTGGCGGGGAAATATGGCATCAGCTATTCAACATTCCACTTGGGAAAACCAATCATGGCCTGAGCGACTTCCAAGGATTCGACTCTCTTGGGGATCTGCAAACTCAGCTGGAGAAGAAGAAATCATTCTGCTTGCTGGGGAGAGTACGACTTTGTGGGGAGTCTCGATTCTCCTGGAGACTTCAGTCTTGAACCATCAGTCGCTGCACACTTCGGTATGACTCAGCTGAGGAGATGACCTTCCTTCAGGATGCGTCTGATTGGGGAAAGAATCTTCTCTGCCTAGGGAGACATGTCAATGCTCACGATCTCGTATTCAGACCCTGCAGGGAGAGGCTGCTGAACTTTGCTGGAGAGGGAGGAATCATCCTGCTTGGGGATGCGCATGGCGAACTGCCTGGTACATGCTACTCCTGTAACAACACAAACAAACAGACAAGATACCCTTCTCAAAGGGACCTATCAAGGTTATCATCTCGTGACAATGTTCAAGTAATTCATTGTTTCACCAATCAGTGGCCTAGGCCAGTAAGTTTATGTATGCGCATTTTATCAAAAACATCGGCGTTCTTTTTCGCAAACAAAACAGATAAATGCTAAACAGGCAAACAGAATTGCTGAATAGTATACATTTTATTGATAACGAACCCCTGAATAGGTAAAAATGTTTTACAACGGATGCAAGCTCCTGGGATGAGGAAGCCGCGCAAAAATAAAACATAAATATACATCAGTATATACAAATGTCGGCAACGAGGCGTAGACGAACACCATGAGTTGATCCCTCTATGACCCACTCGACTTCGATACTTCTCCGAGGCTTCAGCTTCAGAAGAGATTGATTCAGATAAACGGCCCTCAGGTCTTCCAAACCACTAAACAAAGAAAGTCCATACGCGGAACGCAGTCATTTGCTTTTTCAAATCCCTAACTTTTGCGTGAACCGCCCTTTGCGGGTTTTCAGTTCACCGGGATACCCTTTTTTGCCAAAGTCGCCCATCCGGGTTTTCGACTTTGCGGGTGTACATTTTTTCAATTTATATCCCTAATTTTTGCCCGAACCTTTTTCCTTTTTTATGGTTCGCCGAGATGCCCCATTTTTGCCTGGACTCTCCTTTTACTGTCCAGCGGGTCACTTTCAAGCAAAGTATTTTTTAATTGCGTCCGCGTTCAACGGGGATGCAAAATCTTCACCATCCATCATGGATAACAACAAAGCTCCTCCCGAGAAGACCTTACTGACGACGTACGGACCTTCGTAATTCGGAGTCCACTTGCCCCGGTGATCGGAGTGTGGAGGAAGAATCTTCTTCAGGACGAGATCACCCGTCTGAAAGCTTCTAGGCCGCACCTTCTTATCATAAGCTTTCTTCATTCGGCTTTGGTATAAACGACCATGCGCAATCGATGCTAACCTCTTCTCGTCCATCAGGCTGAGTTGGTTCAGTCGGTTCGTAATCCATTCTGCCTCGTCGAGTTTCACATCAACCAAAACTCGCAAAGAAGGGATCTCCACTTCTAACGGTAGGACAACTTCCATACCGTACACCAAGGAGAAAGGAGTTGCCCCGGTCGACGTACGTACCGTCGTTTGATAACCGTGTAGTGCGAATGGCAGTATCTCGTGCCAATCTTTGTAGGTCACAACCATCTTCTGAACGATCTTCTTTATGTTCTTGTTGGCCGCTTCAACGACGCCATTCATCTTTGGCCGGTAAGGAGATGAGTTGTGGTGTTCAATCTTGAAACTCTGGCACAACTCCTTCATCATCTTGTTATTCAGATTCGAACCATTATCAGTAATGATCCGCTCGTGAATTCCGTAACGACAGATGATGTCCCTCTTTATGAATTTAGCCACTACCTGCTTGGTCACATTAGCGTATGAGGCTGCTTCCACCCACTTGGTGAAGTAGTCGATAGCTACTAGAATGAAGCGATGACCGTTAGACGCAGTGGGCTCGATCTTGCCTATCATGTTGATGCCCCACATGGAGAACGGCCACGAGGAGGACATGACATTTAACGGGCACGGCGACACATGAACTTTATCGGCATAAATCTGGCATTTATGACACCTCTTCGCGAATTTGAAGCAATCCGACTCCATCGTCAGCCAGTAGTATCCTGCTCTCAGGATCTTTCTTGTTATAGCATGCCCGCCGGCGTGCGTACCAAATGTGCCTTCATGGACTTCTTCCATGAGCATACTCGCCTCTTTCTCATCTACACATCAGAGTAGCACGAGATCGTGGTTTCTTTTATACAACACTCCATCAGGATTGAGATAAAAATTTCCAGACAGCCTCCTCAGAGTCTTCTTATCCTGGGTTGACGCGCCCGCAGGATACTCCTTAGTCATAAGGAAAGTCTGGATATCATGGAACCATGGCTTGCCGTCGGCGGCTTCCTCGATTGCAAAGATGAATGCAGGTCTATCAAGACGATAAAGGACAATCCTTGGAGCCTCATTCCAAAAATTGACTTTATACATTGAAGCCAACGTGGCTAACGCATCAGCCATCTGATTTTCCGCCCTGGGCACATGATGGAGTTCCACTCGAACAAAGAACGGAAGTAGCCTTCTGGCATAGTTCATGTACGGCACCAAATTCGATTGACGAGTCTCCCGCTCCCCTTTAATCTGGTTGATCACAAGCGCCGAGTCACCATACACGTCTAGGTTCTTGATTCTCAAATCAATTGCCTCTTCTAGACCCATGATGCATGCTTCGTACTCCGCCTCGTTATTGGTGACTGGAAACGTCAGTCTCGCAGTGAACGGGATGTGGGATCCGTGGGGAGTCGTGATGATCGCCCCAATGCCACTTCCATAGGAATTAACTGCCCCGTCAAATATCAACTTCCACTGGGATTTCCTGTCTGGCCCCTCGTCGGGCAACGGCTCATCGCAATCCTTCGCTTTGAGAAACATGATATCCTCATCAGGGAATTCAAATTTCATCGGCTGGTAATCCTCAATCGGCTGTTCGGCGAGGTAATCAGACAATACGCTTCCCTTGATGGCCTTCTGGGAAACGTACTGAATATCATATTCCGTCAACACCATTTTCCATCTGGCAATCCTGCCCGAAAGCGCTTGCTTCTCGAAGACGTACTTGATCGGATCCATCTTCGAAATTAGCATGGTGGTGTGATTGAGCATGTACTGTCGTAAACGTTTGGCAGCCCAGGCTAGTCCACAACACGTCTTCTCCAGCATCGAGTAACGAGATTCACAATCGGTGAACTTTTTACTCAAGTAGTAAATGGCATGCTCCTTTCTGCCCGTCGCGTCGTGCTGACCAAGAACACACCCCATACTATTCTCAAGAACTGTCAAGTACATGATTAGTGGCCGTCCAGCGACTGGGGGTATCAAGATTGGAGGTTCCTGAAGATACTGCTTTATCTTGTCGAATGCCTTCTGGCAATCCTCATTCTAGGTAATTGCCTGATCTTTCTTTAAAAGCTTGAACATCGGTTCACACGTGGCCGTGAGCTGAGAGATAAACCTCGCAATGTAGTTTATTCTGCCCAAGAAACCACGAACTTCTTTTTTTGTTTTCGGCATTGGCATTTCTTGTATGGCTTTTATTTTCGCAGGATCAACCTCGATGCCTCTTTCACTCACGATAAACCCCAGCAACTTTCCGGGCCGTACTCCGAAAGTACATTTGTTAGGATTCAGCCTCAACCTGAACTTCCTAAGCCTCTCGAAAAGCTTCAGCAAATTGACCAGATGTCCCTCCTCCGTTTGGGACTTCGCAATCATGTCATCAACATAGACTTCAATCTCATGATGAATCATGTCATGAAACAAAGTAACCATTGCTCGTTGGTAAGTGGCCCCTGCGTTCTTCAGACCGAAAGGCATTACCTTATAGCAGAATGTTCCCCAGGGAGTGATAAACGTCGTTTTCTCCATGTCCTCCGGCGCCATCTTGATCTGATTATAACCGGAGAAGCCATCCATGAACGAAAACACGGAGAACTGGGTTGTGTTGTCGACCAACACATCGATATGAGGCAGCGGGAAATCATCTTTAGGGCTCGCCCTATTCAAATCCCGATAATCGATGCGCATTCGTACCTTACCGTCCTTCTTCGGTACAGGCACTATGTTGGCGACCCACGGAGGGTAAGTAGTGACAGCTAAGAAGCCAGCATCAAGCTGTTTCTGCACTTCTTCTTTGATCTTAACGGTCATATCTGGTCTCGTCCTCCTAAGCTTCTGCTTAACGGGAGGGCAATCTTCTCGCAGCGGCAAGTGGTGGACCACGATGTCCGTATCCAGTCCGGGCATATCCTCGTATGACCAAGCAAAGACGTCACTATACTCTCTCAGCATCTCGACCAATCTCTGCTTGACATCACTCTGCAGTGCAGCCCCTATCCTGACGTTTCTGACGAGTTCTTCAGAACCCAGATTCACGATCTCGATTTCCTCTTCATGAGGCAGAATAACTTTCTCCTCTTGTTTCAACAAGCGGGCCAACTCTTCAGGAAGGTCTTCGTCTTTATCAATCTCTTCTTCGGCTTGATATATCGGGCAATCGAAGTTGAAGTGAGCCGTAGAAGGTCCAGAGTCGATGTCATCTGTTATGTGGATCCTGCAATAACAAGGGTTTAAGTTTAAAACAAGGATGTGCAGGTTAGCACAAACCCCATTGCCATTTTATTGTTTTTCAAAACAAATATAAAACAGGAATAACAGAGATCACAATATTTGAATACGAAGAAAACGCCTTTGATTTATTAACAAAATGCATGTACATAATCCAACAAGGCCCTGACAATAAAACCACTATGCCCCGGGTAGGACATAGGGTTGTACAATGATTGGAAAAAGTAAATCATTACTCTTCGCTTGTCATCTGGATGATATCCTTGACGGACCAGTTGGTAAGGCCCTCGCCTGGCTTGCTTGGCTGGATCCAAGAGTCGAGGTCACAGTCGCTATCTCCGCTGTCTTCAGACACCATGTTGATGCTTTCGAAAATCATTCCGCCACTGGTAAACTGGATCGGCCCTTTACCTCGCGACGTATTACTAGAAGAAGAAGCTTCAGCTCTAGGAGAATAACCCAACCCAAACTTATCTTGCTTGTTAGGTATCTCCAAAATTCGCCCCCAGCCTGGGGTAGATCCGGCTTGGACAACGGCCCGAGCTTCCTTGAATGAGGAGAGAGTCATCTCTGGCTTTTCAGTGACTACAGGAGCTACGTCCTTCACCTTGACAGCTTTGAACACTTGGCATAGAGTCTCATGGATTTCGCCATCCATCTCCACGTACTTGAAGGACGACAAATGGCTCACCATTATGTCTTCCTCGCCACACACAGTTACGATGCTACCTCCGACAGCATATTTGAGCTTTTGGTACAACGTGGAGGTCACGGCACCAGCAGCATGGATCCACGGCCGGCCCAAGAGACAGCTGTAGGCAGGCATGATGTCCATAATATAAAAGACCGCGTCGAACGTTTCCGGCCCGACTTGGATTGGCAGGGTCACCTCCCCGAAAACATGTCGTTTAGTTCCGTCGAACGCCTTCACAACCAGATCACTGGGCGTGCAAATCACTCCACGAGTATCCAACTTCATTAATGCCTTCTTCGGAAGCACATTGAGTGACGAACCCGTGTCCACCAACACGTGCGACATAATCGTGCCTCTACACTCTATCGAGATGTGCAGGGCGCTATTGTGATTCCTCCCTTTTGGCGTCAGCTCTAGGTCTGTGAAACCTAGCCCATTTCCAGCATTCACATGGGCTACCACCTCTTCTAGCTGATTCACCGATATTTCCTGCGGTACATATGCGGCGTTCAACACCTTCAGCAGCGCGTTGCGGTGTGCTTCGGAACACAGCAACAAGTTCAGAATGGAAATCTTCGAGGCCGTCTGATGGAGATGGTCCACAATCTTGTAGTCACTCTTTTTAATCAACCGCATAAACTCCTCGGCGTCTTTAACAAGTAAATCTTTTTCTACCCCACACGGGACCTCTTCAACGACTTTACTTTTACCTTTATCAGCCGCACCAGCTCTGGCAGCTTTATCCGCCACGACCTCAGGTGGTGCAAACACTCTTCCGCTGCGAGTAATACCACTGATTCCCGCAAGGTTCTCCACAGTCGACCCAAACGGTTCTAGCTCCAACCTCTGTCCGTTACAGTAGACTTCAGCCCCATAATGCCACGGGACGGCGTTAGTGCTCTCGAAGGGTATCGGCCCAGCTCTGGTGATAGTAATTGTGGACGGTCTGGACGCAGAAATAGTTATCATCCGGCGAGGGATGGTGATGGTGGCGACCTCATCGGCTTGCTTCAGTACTACCTCTCCTGATCCACATTCAGCCCTCCGGCTAAACTGCAGAATCCCTTCAGTCATCAGACTTTGAATTCCTTCTATCAACTACTCACATCCATCAGAACGTGTGGCACAGTCCATGCATAGCTCTCCGCAACCTGGAAAGAACCCTCTTTTCATCAACTTAGCTTTAACGAAGCTAAGCGGCGTCTTCAGATCTCTGACGTCAGTCAACAAATCCGAATTCTCTTCTTCGATAATGGCGTTCACTCCGCCTCCCCTATGATTCGGCATAGGATTCTTCGTGACATTTGGCACATTATCGGAAAAGTTGATGATCTTGGCATCTACCATGTCCTGCACCTTATGCTTGAAGGCTTTGCAGTTCTCTATTGTGTGGCCTGGTGCCCCTGAGTGGAACTCACAAGTGGCATTAGCGTCGTAACCTGGAGGAGGTGCCCCTGTCAAGGGAGCCAGCGTTCTCTTCTGGATTAACTATAGCTGAAGCAAAGTCTGCAAGAGTTGCGCGTACGACATGGGCGGTGTCTCGAGGTGACGGTTCGCCAAAGGTGCCCGATTCTGGTACTTTCTGTATCCCTGTTGATTCGGTTGCTGCTGCTGCTGTGGCTGTTGAACTGTCGGGATAGTTATACTGGCCACCTGCTGGTGAGGACCTTTACCCTTCCTTCGAGTGTTGGACACAGTGCTCGTTTCTCCTTCCCGTCTTTTACCACCATAGGGTTTCTTCCCGCCTCCTCCAGCTGAGGATAACTCACCTTGAATTTTCCCGATCTTGATCCCATTTTCGACGTGCTCACCCGTGATAATGAGATCCGAGAACGTCCCAGACATACCGCTGACCAACTTCTCATAGTAAACCCCTGGGAGGGTGGCTACAAACATCTGCACGAGCTCACGTTCAACCATCGGCGGCTGAACCCTAGCTGCCAACTCACGCCACCGCTGGGCGTACTCCTTAAACCCTTCATTGTTCCTCTGCGACAGATTCTGCAGCTAGACTCGGTTCGGGGCCAAGTCGCTATTGTATTGGTAGTGGTGCACAAATGCTTCAGCAAGGTCCTTCCACGTGTGCACACTAGCGGGCTCCAGACTCATGTACCACTCAAGGGACAGCCCGGAAAGACTGTCTTGAAAGAAGTGCATCAACAACTTCTCGTCCTCAGAATAAGCAGACATTTTTATGTAGTACGATCTCAGGTGGACACGAGGGCTAGTGGTGCCCTTATACTTTTCAAAGTCAGGTACCTTGAACTTAGGAGGCACCTTGAAGTCAGCAATCAATCCCAACTTGGACATATCAACGCCTAAAGTATTCTGATTCTCGATATCTCTCATCTTATCTTCAAGTGCCTTGAACCTAAGTCGTGCTTCAGCACTCAGCTCCCCTTCAGCACCTCTCTGAGAGAACACATCGTCCTGGCGATCCTCTTGCCATGGTTGTGGCCCAAACAGATTCCCGACGCCTGCATTGCCGTTGCCCAGCCCGACATTGGCATTAGCTCCCAGACTCCCATTACCGACGCCCGTCGTATTGAGTCTGATGTTGGCCATCACATTGCCGTTGGCACTGCCGTTACCCCCGGTCACGGGAACACCATTCTGTGGAGTTTCAACTGGTGGATGTTTCACCCTAAAATTTGCTCAACCTTATTCACTTGGTTTATGTTTCAATTACATTAGCATTTGCATATAGAGTCATGTACATAGTCTAATCATCTGCATAGCATAGCATAGCAAATCATCCAACAGGGACCAAGCATTATTCTCATCTCTATGAGCCTATCAAGGGGTTATTATTCTAATTCAATCTCATTCAAGTCATCAGAAAGAATTTGAAAGCTTAAAGAAGTCATGGGGTCAAGCAGTGAATCTAGCTCTTATCTGAGGGTATCTGAGGGTCATCAAAGAAATTGTGAGTTGTGGGCTGAGCATGGAGAGTATGTAGACATCATGGAAGGCTTAGAAAGTCATTTGGAGAAGGAGGCAAGTCATTGATATGATCACAAGAATTGCAGTTGAAGACAGTCAACTAGGGTTTCATCTGGGTCAACTCTAGGTCAATTGATTGATTGGAAGGCATTGAGGTCTATTGGAGAGATGTGGGGTTCATCATTTGACATATAGAGAAGGATATGGTAATGTGCCAAGGAGAAATTAAGAGAAATCAAGGAGAAGAGGAGTTTCTAAATTAGGGTTTCTGTGTAAAATCCCCTAGTTTAGGTCAAATTTCCAAGCAAGATAAGTCAAAATTCAAGCTTCAAATGGATCCTTGGTCAACATGAAACTTGTAGAGGATCTCAAGACATTTAATTTGAGTGGTGGAAGACATAAAGGAGATTTATAGAACTCAAGTTATGGTCCTTGCAAGTTACAGGTCATCTGGGGTATCTGAAAATTTGTCTGTGAAAGTTACTTGTCTTCCAAGCAAATTTTACCCCTCAAGGAGATTTAAAATGGATTTCTGGTAAACATAAGAGTTGTTCCTTATTGTATTAGCTTTCTAGAATGGTATGGTATGCCTTCATATGATTTGTGGAACTCTACTTATTGTCTTGGCAAGCAAAGGGTATTTTGGTCATCTGAGAATTACAGGTCATTTCAAGCCTATGCCCAAAACTCATACAAGGAAGCTTCAAATGAAAAACTTCACAACATCAAACTTGCTCCAAATGACATTTTGAGTCTAGGAAAGTGATCATAAAATATTGTAAAGACTCATAGCACAAGGTTTCAAAATTGGTGGATTTAATGAATAAAAAATGACCTAAATTTGAGATTTTTCATGGTTTGGCCAAATGAGGTGAAATTATAGGTCATTTTGATTGGAAAAGACGTTTTAAGAACATTGGAAAAAGTAGAATTTTGAGTTTGGTTCAAGAATTGAAAGTTATGCATGGTTACTTACAAGTGAAGTTACATAATCCAAATCCAAGGGAAAGTGTGCATGGGAAGTTTCTCCAAGGTTCTAGGACTTTCCAAGGTCATGTATATATTGAATTGAAGGACTCCATGCCATGGTTGGTGAATCACTTTGCTCATAACACCAAGTTTCACACAATTCTTCCATTTTGTAAAATCAATTCAAACTCTCTCAAATCTCTACCAATTTCCATTTTCTTGATTTGATCATCATCAATATCACTCATAGATCAGAATTCACACAAGAATTGGGTAGAATTGGAAAGGGATCGTGCTGTTCAAGTTAACCATCCAAGAAGCAAGAACTTTTCAATCACAAGATCCAAGAGGCTTAGACAAGATTCATTGCATACAGAACTCAAGAGCAAGTTCACTGATCAGTTTCCCATCATTGCAAGCATTGGATCAAGAGGATTCCATAGCTGTCTTCATCATCACACCAGGTTGGTATCTTCATTCGAATTGCATGATTTAGTTAGAATCATAGGGAATTGTTAGTATAGATCTGTTAAGATAAGTTAGAGGATGAATTCCACAAAGTTTGGATAAGTTTCATGGAGGTTGCCATTGGTGTGTCAAAACTGTTAGGACTTGTAACTCATAGTTCATGGCATGATAATCTTGGATCTATGGCTTAAAATGATCAGTGTGAGGTATAGATTAGGTTAGGATAAGATTTGGAAGAATTGGAAGTGGTTGATGACAGGTGATCATGGTGGAACCAAACTGTTGCACCTATCGGGTTTGGAGTTTGGCTGAGTTTTAGAAGGAATTATTGATATGGTTGTGTAGAGGGAAGAAAATAGACCAAGTTTGCTTTTCATAGCATGTGATTTCATGGATAATTGATGGAGAACAGAGAACTGGAAGTTCGTGCATGGTGATGAAGTTTCAGAAACCCTAGGGTTTCTAAGGTTGAAGACAACCCCAGAGCCACACGATTGCTTGTTGGACTTTGACTGAACCCAGGATCCAATGGCCACGATTAAAAGAAAAAACGGAGGGAGATTTAAAAGCCAATACGCACCGTTTCACTTATCATTTCAGACTGGGCTCATTAATTCATTGCTATGCACACCCTCCCAATCAGGCCCAATGTGATTTGAACTAAGAAATTCGCTATCTGCACCGTTTTGCTTTTTTTAAGTTTTGTTATCATTTTCTGTTTGATTGGGCCCAGACGCGCTTGCTATGCGCGCCCCCCAGTCTGGGCCCAGTTTGTTGTTTTAACTGGTTTTCAATGCTTTCTGCACCCCTAACCCATTAATTCTCATTTTATTTCTTTCAAAAATTTTAATTCTTTGGAAAATCATAAAAAATAGAAAAGTGCATGATTTTAATTGGTTCTTTTTGCATATTATTCATAATTTTGTTAAGAAAAATATCACATAAAAAAATTAATATTTCATTTTATTTTCATATTTTTGGCATATTTTTCTTTTTAATAGGTGTAAATATTGTTTTGTTTGATGCATGAATTTGTTAATTTTAGTTTGAATAGATGCTTTAACATTTTTTATCCATTCTTTTTAGGTTGGTTAGTTTAGATTGTTAGCTTGTATATAAAATTTAGTTCATTTTTTTAGGACTTAATTTTAGGTGATTTTTTTAGGTGTGAATAACATGATCAAAACTAGGGTTTAGGAGATAACATAGGTGAATTAGTTCATTTCCCTTAGGAGTTGTAGATTGAATCTTTGGGGTATGGGACTATAGGGACTATGGGTAGCTAATAGATCCCTTAGAAAATATTAGGATTCCCCTACTGCTATTAGTGCTGTCTGTATTTGTTTGACTGGTGTGGTGTGCCCTCTCTGGGGATTATCTTTTGTCTGTTTGGGGTATTGGGATTGCTTGAGGATTGGGAGAGCTGAAGACTTGTGATGATGAAGCCATTGGAGATCAAAAGGATGAAGACCAACTTCCAGAGTTGATGAGGAGAGTCCTTTGCTGGCAGCTGTTGAGGAGTGTAGGGTTTAGGAGCTAGTCAGAGCCCTAGAGTAGGAAGCTTGATTCACAAACATGGAAGGCCTTGTCTGCCTCCATTCTTTCTCTATGATTCAAAGTCTCTTTCAAATATCCACCTCCTTCCTTTGGAAGGATCAGTGAATGTATTTGAAAGATAGAACTTTTGAGAGAAAATTGTCTGTATAATGTTAACAGTTAATGAGCCACCCTTGGTAAGCACTTGACTGTTTAACATTCATCTCATCTTGTTGACTGATATTCCTCTTGGAGATGGAGACTTGAAGAAAAGCCAGTGCAGATTGAAGACTGATGACAAAGACCTTGCTTGAAGGCTGTGGAGATGGAGATTGATGCTTGCTAAAGCTTGTAGCTGGTTGATGATGACTTGAAGTCAGATGTTGATGCAGAGCTGCTGTGGCTGTTTATTTTTAGCTGTTATTCATTTCGGATGTATTGTTTGGTTTTCCCTGACTGTATTGTTTGCTGTTTAACCTGTTGGGTTGAAAGTGAATCCTGTTCACTTTTGCCTATTGTTTTCTAGGTTCGAGGTTGAGTGGGACTCCCTTGCCTCGCTTGTATTGCTGCATCCATGCATTTTACCGCTTTATTGTATATATGCTATTGTTTCTGTTTCCGTCTATTCCCTTAGGATCTCTGTTTCTCTCTGCGCAAGAGAGGAGCATGATAGACATTAGGTCTTAACCCATGCATGATAACATTAGGTTAGTTTGATTCCCTTCGCAACCGTAGGTTAGAGTTCTGTCTCTTCTTCCTCAAAACAAACAGAAAAACACAATAAATATTTCAAACACAATAAAAGACACTTCTTTCGTAAAAGAATGTGAACTCATCAAGACGTCAATTTTTTCCGCTTGGACTGCTAATGAGAAAGACCTTTTTCAGAAGGAATAAAATCAATCAAGACAAGCTTGTGTCGTACGTGGCCCGAACTACGTTTGCTCTGATCTTTCATGCTGTATGAAAGTACGTAGGCATAAAGTGAAATACTTTGCCGAGTCATTTTCTTTTCTTTTAACCCCTGACCTGTAGAGTAGATAGAATAACAATCCATACCCGAAAACAAGCGTGGATCCCGTCGAGTACGACGGACGTGAGGGGTGCTAATACCTTCCCCTTGCGTAACCGACTCCCGAATCCAGGTTTTGGTTGCGATGACCATACCTTTCCCGTGTTTTTGCGAGGTTTACTTCGAGCGTTTCCTTTCCCTCCTTTGGGATAAATAACGCACGGTGGCGACTCTCCTGTCATGCCGGCGCCAATTTTCGCAGTAGCGACAGCTGGCGACTCTGCTGGGGATCCAACGTCCCCTGGCTGCTAAGGACTGCGATAGTTCCTTATGCATTTGGGATCCAACGTCCCTTAAGAGAGTCAATCCTAACGTTTGTTTTCCCGTCGAGGATTTTGTATGGATGTATATTTCTGACCTTTGTTTTCAGCATTATATTATTGATTATTATTGCTGTATTGGGGTGTGACGGGTGTTCCATGACTGAGAGATAAGCCGGACCTGGGCTTGAGTGCACCTAGAATTAGAGTAGAAAGTAGTGGGCGCGTGCCGGCTTTGCTTGCATTAGTGTCTCACGAAATCTACACTCGGACGAGGTTCTTCTGGTTGGCTTCTTTTTCTACCCTTTGGGTCGAAGGGGTTGTTGGTCAGCTGAATTGTCGACTCCGAGAACCGATCATTTGGAAGTTGGCTAAGTGAGGCCTCTTCAAGATTTGATGATGCCACTCCTTCTGGGAATCGTATCATCAACCCTGAAAGTTTGTGACGCCGACGACCGCATAGGATGCCATACCTTTGTCAGTTACTAGGACACCTACCTGTGAGAGGGTTTGGGGTTATGCAGGTAACTAGACCTTCAGATACCGGTTATTTCTTAATCTGAGATCCGGGGTATTTATGGAGAGTTATTAAGGTCTGTCAGAGACCAGTTGGAGTGTTGATACGAGGTCTGTCAGAGACCAGTTGGAGAGTTCTGAGGTCTGTCAGAGACCAGTGGGAGATATGATATGAGGTCTGCCAGAGACCAATCAGAGTATCTTGTGGGTCTATCAGAGACCAGTGTTGGAGCTTTTGTATTGGGTCTGTCAGAGACCAGGGTGAGGAATTTTGGAGAGTCTATCTGAGACTTTTGATAGGGTTCAGGCTTCTCAGCTATGGCACTTGGTCCCTGTTGCATGTTGCTTGCATTGCATTATTTGCATAATCATTATCATTGCATCCCATTAACGTGTGTCTGTGCTGCAGGTGCATTTGCATATCCCCGGTTCTAGTGTCTGGACTTCTGAGTATTGATCATGACTAGTTTGAGGAAGACAGTTGCGTACAAGCTGCCTGCACCTAATATTACTCCTTTACTTGGTCTGATGTCTCTTGCTGATGAGGAGGTTAGGAGGAGTTTCAGAATGAGTCATGGTAGATTGCTGAGATTAGTCTGCAAGCCAACTGCTGATGAGATGAATGGGCTTTACACCTTGATGCAGTTCTACGACCCTGCATTGAGATGTTTCACGTTTGCTGACTTTATTCTAGGGCCTACCATTGAAGAGTATGTGGAGTTCACTGAGCTGCCAGTACAGAACAAGGTTCCCTTTATTCACTCTGCTGCTGAGCCCAAGTTGAAGGACTTAGCTAAAGCCTTGCACATGAATGCTGCTGAATTGTTAGTGACTTCTTGGCTTGGGGTTCCAGGTTTCTCCCTTGATTTTCTGGTTGGCAAAGCTCAAGAGTATGCCAGGAACGGGTGCTGGATAGTCTTTAATGCTATTTTGGCTCTATGCATCTACGGGATAGTGTTGTTCCCCAACTTGCCCAACTTCGTGGACTTGGACGCTTTCTATCTGTTTGCTGCTGGCAACCCAGTGCCAACTTTGATCGGAGACTTCTATCATTCATTGCACTACCAGAATGAGAACAGAAGGGGAAAGACTGTTTACTGCTGTGCGCCGCTGTTGAACATGTGGTTCAAGAGTGATCTTCCCATGAAGGGACCATTTATGGACAGTGCAACTTCAGCTAGCTGGTCAGAGCGCCTGATGAGGCTATCTTCCGAAGACATTGAGTGGTTTGATCGAGACTTGCTGGGGTCTGAGCTTATCTTCAGTTGTTCTGGGTATCCCAATGTTCCGCTGATAGGAAGAAAAGGGTGTATCAATTACAACCCTTCTCTGTTCATCCGCCAGTTTGGATATGCGCTGAAGAACCCACCAAAGGAGGAAGAAGTACAGGAATCTTTGTACTTCACTGGTGATTTGAAGGGAGAGTTATTAGCCAAGCTGCAGCACGCATGGACACGTATTAACCGAAGAGGGAAGCCACTGTTAGGGAAGAATGACTGTCAGGCTTATGCACCATACAAAGTTTGGATCCAAGAGAGAGCAAGTCAGTTGCGGATGCCATTTCCAGATGCGCCAGTCCTTGTTCATACTCCGGTGGAAGAGCCAACTACTGTTACTAGGGAGGCCTACGAGCAAGTTGTGAAAGAAAAAGAAGCCTTAATGAAGATCAATGAAGGGTTAGAGCAAGAGCTAGCTCAGATACGCAGTGAGAAAAACAAGGCCGTGCATGCTTTCCAACAACAGATCGAGCTAGTAAACAGACTAGGGGCTGAGTTGACTGAGGAGAAGAAGAAGCGCGAACGTCTGGGGCAAGAGTTCAGAAGTTCCCATGACATGCTGGAATCCAAAAAGAAAGCACTTGATGTCGCTCACCGAGAAATCTCTTCTTGTAACAAGACTTGGAATGCTACGCTCACCAACAATAAAAAGAGGGAAGATAAATTGAAGCAGCAAATTTCTGACCTCGAGGAGCAGTTGAAAGCTAGCGTTAAGAAGTATGAAGAAGAAGTGATGACCCGGTATAGTCTCCAGAATGCATTGAACAAGGCCATCGAAGGCAGGAATGAAGCTGTGTCTCAGAAGCGGAAGCTAGAGGATCGCTTCGGAGAAGGGGCATGGGAGGAAACCGCTGGAGACGTGCGACGTGTGCTCAAGAGAAGAAACCAGCTTGTCGAGGGTCTGCTTACCCGAACAAGTCATCCAGAGACCAAGAAGTTAATAGAAGAGTACCGGGCTTATGGGAGTACTTGATTATTTCATGTATTAACTTGTATGCTTTATTTGCATAGTGCTGACCATCACCAGGATTGTTGGTTGAGGTCATGCCTTCTTATTGTACTCAGTGACATTGTATTCTTGGATTTCTCTGCAATATACGAGGCTTTCTATGATTCAGCTCCGATCTTCATATTGCTAGCACTGTCACTGCACTGGCACCTTCACACTAGAATCGGGGAATACTTTTCCCTAATGCACAGACACACACATTGCATTGCATTCATATTCATATTGCATTACAGGTAATCATTGGATGATATCTTATTCCCTGCTCTGTACCAGGTATTTTCAGGATTGAAGATCAGCGCCCACACCGCTACTCCACTCGCACTAACTGTCGAAGAATCATGGATCAAATGCAGAACGAGATGCAAGATATGCGCGAGAAGCTAGCACTCTTCATGCAGACCATGGAGACTATTGCAAAAGGTCAGGAGAATTTGCAAGCTATGGTGCAGCCTCTGTTGGCAAGGAATTCTGGGCATGGGAATGAGGATCATCAGTCTGTGCGAGTCGACACTGTTCAGGGGGATGGTACTCCCACGCCAGTGGCTCCACCTGTAGTCAATATACCTGCTGTTAATGTCAACAACGCTACTGCTGCTGGGAACGGTAACGTTGGAGTTGGGAACGAGACTGTTGTCCATAACGTTGGGCTTGGTGATATCAACTTGGGTGATAATATGGGAGGCAACGGCTTCGGTAATGCTGGATTCGGTTTCAATGACCAGGGATTCGATAATGCTGGGAAATATGGTTTCAATGCTCAAGGCTTTGGGCAAGACGGATATGGTTTGACTAATCAGGGTTACGGAGGTTTCGGAAATGGAAACGGCGCTGGGTTAATGACTTTTGGACCTGCTGGAGTTGCTCCGGGGTACGACAACAGAGGGCGAGGCCCGGTGATGAATCAGATCAGAGCTGGCCGTAACAATGGATACGATGGGTATGGAGCTGGGAATGGTAACTGGCAAGAGGATCAGCAGGAGGACGCCTTCTCCGGTGGAGGTTTCGAAGGGCCGATGGATGACTCCTAGAGGATCAGAATGCTGGAAGAGCAGATGAGGGGGGTCGTAAATCAAAGTGTTGTGGGCTTAGACATGTCAACAATGGGCCTGGTACCTGGCTTGAGGGTGCCAATCAAATTCAAAGCTCCTACATTTGATAAGTATAAAGGGGACACCTGCCCGAAAGTGCACGTGCGGTCTTATTACCGAAGAATGTTTGCGTATTCAACTGATGAGAGAATGCTAATGCATTTCTTTCAAGATAGTTTGTCTGGTCCGTCCCTAGAGTGGTATATGGGGTTGGAGACAACTAATATAAAGACATGGAAGCAGCTGGCAGAGGCATTTGTGGCTCACTACAAGTATAACAGCGACTTGGCGCCCAACCGGGTCCAATTGCAAGGGCTGTCTCAGAAGAAGGGTGAGAGCTTTAAAGAGTATGCGCAAAGATGGCGCGACATGGCTGCTAGGGTCCGTCCTCCTTTAGAAGACAAGGAAATGAATGACATGTTCATTGGAACATTCACAGGCATGTTTTATGACAAGTTGTTTCACACATCTTTGGCCAGTTTCTCAGACTTAATTCTGATGGGAGAAAAGATTGAAAGTAACATTAAACAGGGAAGATACCAAGCTGAGGAATCTACTGCATCTAGCAGTAACAGGAAGGCTTTTGGTGGGCACCGTCAGGGCGATGCAAGTGCAGTGTTTGGAGGCCGAGGCAGAGGCCGGGGCAGAGGTCGAAGCCAGTATAATCAGCCGCAGCAGGTGGCGAGTGTTACTATACCATTTCAACAACAACAGCCAATGCAACAACAGCAACAGCAGCCGCAGCAGGGGGCACAGCCTGCTCAACGAAGATTCCAGGGAGGTAAGCCAAGGAGAGTGTTTGAGAAGCCTCCGTCAACGTACGCAGATTTGTTACAGACGTTGTTAGGGTTGAATTTAGTAGAGAAGAGAACTCTGGCGCCTATTACGGGAACTCCTCCGTATGGTTATGATGCAAGCAGGCACTGTGAATTCCATTCCGGGGCTCCGGGCCACGATGTAGAGGGTTGCCATGCTTTTAAGCATGTTGTGCAGGATTTATTGGATAGCAAGGCTATCAATTTCGGAACGGCAGGTCCGAATATAGTGCAGAAACCCATGCCTAATCATGGGGCGAACGCCATTTTAACTAAGGAAGGGTTGAATTTGATTATGAATATCGAGGATTTAAAGACACCGCTGAGCGAGATAAAGAGCAGGTTGTTGCAAGGTGGGGTCTATCCAGGATGTGACGAGTACTGCTTAGAATGCTGGACCCTAGCTGGGGGGTGTGATGACTTAAAGAAAGGTATTCAGGCTTTAATAAATGGCGGCACATTGCAATTTGACCGAGCAGCAACTGAAGAACCTGCAGGGGTAGTAGCAGATAATCAGAGTGATGTGGCCACTGTAACAATTCCTCGAAAGACAATCACTATCACGGCACCGGCTCAGCGACCACCGGTCACTATTACTAAGGCCGGACCAGTCCCGTACGAGAGCACAAAAGCAGTCCCATGGTCATATGGGTTGGAAGTGTATTGTGACGGAATAAAGATTGATGTTACCAAGCAGCCAGCCGAGACCGTGGACAATGTTGTTGGTACCGGAGGTATGACAAGGAGTGGAAGAATCTTCATCTCGCCTGAGGTAGAAGCCGAAAGACTGGCGAAAGGAAAGGGAAAGATGGTTAAGAATATCCCAGTGCAGGCAAGCGAAAAAGCAGCGGCATCGAAGGATGTGGAAGAGTTCATGCGCTTGATTCGAAAAAGTGATTATAAGATTGTGGAGCATCTGCAGCAGACGCCCTCAAAGATATCTATCCTGTCGTTGCTACTGTGTTCTGAAGCTCACAGAAATGCGTTGCTGAAAGTCTTGGATACTTCCTTCGTACCCCAAGATGTTTCCGTAAACCAGCTGGAGGGAGTGTTGGCACATGTGAATGCGGGCCATAGCTTGGGCTTTACAGACTTCGATTTGACCCCGAAGGGAAGAGATCATAATATGGCGCTACACGTCTCTGTGGAGTGTAGAGGATCAGTCATGTCGCACGTGTTAGTCGACACCGGATCGTCTTTAAATGTGCTGCCCAAGAAAGCGATGATGAAGCTAGATGTCAGAGGAATACTGTGTACGCTCAGTGACTTGGTAGTCAGGGCATTCGATGGGACGCGAAGAACAGTTTTTGGATCGATAACATTGCCTCTACAGGTGGGGCCGGAGGTGTTCGCAACTGAATTTTATATCATGGACATCCAACCGGCATATAGTTGTCTGCTCGAAAGACCTTGGATCCACGGGGCTGGGGCAGTCACGTCTACCCTGCATCAAAAGTTGAAATATATGGTCGGAGACAGCGTGGTCACTGTATGCGGAGAAGAGGACATCCTGGTCAGCCATCTGTCATCATTTAAATATGTGGAGGTCGATGGAGAGATTCACGAAACACCCTGCCAGGCATTTGAAGGGTTGCGCATCAAAGATAAAGGTCCCGGGTCGAGCAAAGCGTCGGAGATAGCCGTGTCGTCGTATAAAGAAGCTCAAGCACTAGTAGAGACTGGTGAAACAAAGGGCTGGGGCAAAGTGCTGGATATTCCTGTGAAGATGGACCGATTCGGGTTGGGATATCAACCGTCGTCATCAACACCGGTTGTGGGGGTACCCCGTTTCAGAGGGCCAATAACCATCTCTACCAGTGGAGTATGTCATGAGACCGTCAACGCTGCTTCAGAGTCTGACGAAGGAGACAGCGATTGCGATATGGATGCCTGGATTCAGCCAAGCACGCCAGGACAGGGATTGTGCAACTGGTCTATTTAGGAGCTTGTTCCTGTGACTCTTAAACAGTAATGCGTTGTTATTTTAATTGTTAAACAATTTGGTTTCTTGCCTGGGGCATCATGATTTGCTTAGGGCTGTGCTGTTATGAACATTGCGTGTTTATCATTAAATAAAAGGCATTTTTTTTCATGTGCAAATATTGCGATCTCTGTTTTTCTTGTTTTGTATTTTACAATAAGATGGCAACGTGGTTATTCGCTTTATACGCATTTTGAAGCATTTAACCATTCCTTTTGCAGGATCACATTTTCAGATGACATCCTTGAACCACCTATGACTCGTCCCGACTTTGAACACCCGGTATTTCAGGCCGAAGAAGAGATTGTTGAAGATGGTGACGTTCCTGAAGAATTGTCTTGGTTGGTGAAGCAAGAGGAAAGAGTCATTCTGCCTCACGAAGAGGTCATCGAGATTATCGACCTGGGGTCGGAAGGGGTTGAAAAGAACATTCGTATAGGAGCCGCGCTGCAGAGCGACATCAAGCAAAGACTGGTTGAAATGCTCAGAGAGTATAGTGATGTGTTCGCTTGGTCGTATGAAGACATGCCAGGGCTCGATACAGATATGGTTGTGCACCGTCTGCCGTTGAAAGAAGAATGCCCGCCGGTCAAGCAAAAGCTTCGCAGAACTAGACCAGATATGGCAGTGAAGATCAAAGAAGAGGTTCAAAAGCAGTGGGATGCTGGTTTCCTGGCTGTGACAAAATATCCCTCATGGGTCGCTAACATTGTACCAGTGCCCAAGAAAGACGGTAAGGTGAGAATGTGTGTAGACTACCGTGACTTAAATAAAGCGAGCCCGAAAGACGATTTTCCGCTTCCTCATATCGATGTGCTAGTTGACAACACTGCTCAGTACTCCGTATTCTCCTTCATGGATGGCTTCTCAGGCTATAATCAGATTAAAATGGCGCCAGAGGATATGGAGAAGACTACTTTCATAACGCCTTGGGGAACATTTTGCTACAAAGTGATGACCTTCGGATTGAAAAATGCTGGGGAAACGTATCAGCGTGCAATGACGACTCTTTTTCATGATATGATGCATAAAGAGATCGAAGTTTATGTTGACGATATGATTGCCAAATCCCAGACGGAGGAAGAGCATCTGGTGAATCTGCTGAAGTTATTTAAAAGGCTTAGGAAGTTCAGGCTGAGACTGAACCCTAACAAGTGCACCTTCGGGGTGAGATCGGGTAAACTGCTGGGGTTTATCGTAAGTGAAAAGGGGATAGAGGTTGATCCTGCTAAAATAAAAGCAATTCAAGAGATGCCGACGCCTAAAACAGAAAAAGAGGTGTGCGGGTTTTTAGGGAGGTTGAACTACATCGCTCGGTTCATATCTCACCTAACTGCTACGTGTGAACCATTATTCAAGCTATTGAAGAAAGATCAAGCTGTGACGTGGAACGAAAATTGTCAAAAGGCGTTCGATAAAATAAAGCAGTATTTGCAGGAGCCTCCTATTTTGATACCTCCAGTGGCAGGGAGACCCTTAATTATGTATTTGACAGTTCTTAAGGGAAGCATGGGTTGTGTTCTCCGTCAACACAACGAGACAGGAAGAAAAGAGCATGCGATCTATTACTTGAGCAAGAAATTTACAGACTGTGAATCTCGATATTCAATGCTTGAGAAAACTTGTTGCGCGCTAGCCTGGGCCGCCAAGCGTTTGAGGCAATACATGCTGAATCATACAACCATGCTCATCTCGAAGATGGACCCTATCAAATACGTATTCGAAAAGCAGGCGTTATCAGGGAGAATTGCCCGATGGCAGATGGTCTTGACTGAATATGACATCCAATACGTCTCGCAAAAGGCTATAAAGGGGAGTGTGCTGTCTGAGTATCTGGCGGAGCAGCCTATTGAAGATTACCAATCGATGAGGTTTGATTTTCCTGACGAGGATATCATGTACCTAAAGATGAAGGATTGTGAAGAGCCGTTGCCAGACGAGGGACCAGAATTGGGTTCCAAGTGGAAGATGATATTTGATGGAGCTGTGAATGCTTACGGTAGCGGAATAGGGGCAATCATTACTACTCCACACGGGTCGCACATCCCGTTTACTACTCGATTGACCTTTGCAGTTGCCAACAATGAAGCCGAATACGAAGCTTGTATAATGGGGCTTGAAGAAGCCATTGATTTGCGAATCAAGAATCTGGACGTATACGGAGACTCAGCTCTGGTAGTGAATCAGATAAAAGGAGAATGGGAGACACGGCAGCCCAATTTAATACATTACATGAATTATGCAAGGAGATTGTTGCCTTTCTTTGACAAGGTTGAATTGCATCATGTGCCGCGAGCGGAGAATCAGATGGCTGACGCCCTGGCCACTTTGTCTTCCATGTACAAAGTCAACTTCTGGAACGAAGCTCCCAGAATTATTATCTTTCGACTTGACAGATCAGCCTTCGTATTTGCTATTGACGAAGCATCTGACGACAAACCATGGTATTTTGATATCCTTAATTTCCTGAAGAACAAAGAGTATTCGGCTGGGGCATCCAGTCAAGATCAGAAAACTCTCAGGAGATTAGCGGGTAACTTCTATTTGAATCCGGATGGTGTCTTATACAGAAGAAATCACGATTTGGTGCTGCTGCGTTGTGTAGATGAGAAAGAGGCAAAGTTGCTCATGGAGGAAATACATGAAGGTACCTTTGGTACGCATGCTGGTGGGCATGCTATGACGAGAAAGCTGCTGCGGGCAGGTTATTTTTGGCTGACTATGGAAACTGATTGTTTCAAATTTGCGAGGAAGTGCCACAAGTGCCAAATTTATGCTGATAAGATCCATGTGCCTCCGAGTCCTCTGAATGTGATGTCATCACCATGGCCATTCTCGATGTGGGGAATCAATATGATTGGAAAGATCGAGCCGACAGCTTCTAACGGGCACCGATTCATTCTGGTAGCAATCGATTATTTCACCAAGTGGGTAGAAGTGGCGTCTTATGCAAATGTGACTAAGCAGGTGGTGGCCAGGTTCATCAAGAGAGATATCATTTGCAGATATGGGATCCCCGAGCGGATAATCACGGACAACGGTTCAAACCTGAATAACAAAATGATGAAGGAGCTCTGTCAGAATTTTAAGATCGAACATCACAACTCCTCCCCTTACCGACCCAAGATGAATGGCGCTGTTGAAGCGGCCAATAAGAATATCAAGAAGATCGTTCAAAAGATGGTGGTGACCTATAAGGATTGGCATGAGATGCTACCCTTCGCTTTGCACGGTTATCGTACAACGGTACGCACATCAACCGGGGCAACCCCGTTCTCGTTAGTATATGGAATGGAAGCAGTACTACCATTAGAAGTTGAGATTCCTTCTCTGAGGGTATTGCGAGATGTTCAGCTAGATGAGGCAGAATGGGTGAAAGACAGGTTGAACCAACTGAGTTTAATGGATGAGAAGAGGCTAGCTTCTTTAGCATACGGTCGTTTGTACCAGAGCCGAATGAAGAAAGCGTATGATAAGAAGATACATCCGCGGAGCTTTCAGACGGGCGACCTTGTGCTGAAAAGGATTCTCCCGCCGCAGGCAGATCACAGGGGCAAGTGGACCCCCAATTACGAAGGGCCATACATTGTTAGAAAAATATTTTCAGGAGGAGCTTTATTGTTGTCCACCATGGACGGTGAAGACTTTACGTCGCCTGTGAATTCGGACGCAGTTAAAAAATACTTTGCTTAAAATTGACCCGCTGGACAGAAAAAAGAGAGTCCAGGCAAAAATGGGGCATCCTGGCGAACCAGAAACAGAATGAAAGGTTCGGGCAAAAGTTAGGGATAAAATTGAAAAAATGTACACCCGTGAAGTTGAAAACCTACACTGGGCGGCTTCGGCAAAAAGGGGTATCCCGGTGAACTGAAAACCCGTAAAGGGCGGTTCACGCAAAAGTTAGGGATTTGAAAAGCAAATGACTGTGGTCCGAATTTGATGCTGCATTGAGCTTTGGTGCGGGAGAATATACTCGAATGGTCGATTATCAGATACAATCTCTTCGGAAGTATGGATATCGAGAAAAGCATTAGAGTCGGGCGAGTCATAGGAGGATCAGTTCGTGATGTTCGTCTGCATCCCGTTGCCGACATGTGTACAAATTTAATTTGTCAATATATTTATGCTTCTTGTGCGTACTTGTATATTTGTTGTGCGTAGCTTCCTCTTTTCAGGAGTTACATCCCGTGTACAAAACTCCGCCCATTCAGGGGCCCAATCAATAAAATATGTCATTCAGTATTTGATGCTGTCTCTTTACTGTTTTGTGCATGATAAACGCCTAAAGTTTGATGAAACTAGCGTGTGCATAACGTCACTGACCCTTGCCAACAATTGCTAAAACTTTGAATTAACTGAAAACAATGTCACTAACGCTAACCTGAACAGATTTGGTTGCATAGGCTTGTCTTGTCTTGTTTGCGTTGTTGCAGGGTTCATAGCCGCATGAAGAGGACGATCAAAAGATTGCAGAAGCTCGTAACGAAAGACTTGATCCCCATGCAGATCGCGTTCCCAAGATAGCGATGTTCCTCACTGAAGAAGGATCAAATCCCCCAGCTAGTCGTAGCTTATTCAAAAGGATATTCTCCAGTCAGATCGTTTAGCCTCAGCAAAGTTTGGCGATTCCTAGATTGCAGGCTGTATTCAGATAGTGCATCTCAAGCAGAGTGGTCTAGCCTCAGAAGATTAACATTTCCAATTGGTGAGCTGTGTTCAGGCAGTTCCCCTTTCCCCGCAGGGTCATTTACTCTTCCCTAGCAGAGTCAGTTGATTTTCCCCAAGAGAATCACTCCGGCCCCAGCGGAGTTCTCTTTTCAGCAAAGGATTTCCTCCCATTGGAACTCGAAGACTAAGACTCTCCCCGGTAGAGTTGGTTGTGTGTCCTGGCATTTATTTTGTCGGAATACCGTGTGACATCCGGTCACTCTCCGGCAGGAGTCCAATCATACTAGGCGCATCTGCTATTCTCCAGCAGAGTTGTATTCCCCAGCAGGGCGTTACTTCAATGAGGTGCTTGGTTTAAGTTCCCCAATTTCCCAACTGAGTCGACTTCACTCCCCCAGCATTTATTTTGCTGGAATAATTCTGTAGCACCTGGCTATCCCCAGCGGAGTCGGCATCATCCTCAGCATTTATTTCGCTGAAGCGGTTTCCTTTATCCCAGCAGTTCGAGTCTGCATTTGCATTGGCATATAGTGTCATATTTGCATCTACCAAATAAGAACGCGTAGCATTTCCATGTCGAATGGAGCATTGCGTCAGTGTCAAACATATGCATTTTGAAACATAAACCAGGTTGGCTAACCGTTTGTGTTCAAGTATTGTTTTTCATGCAGGTGGAAGAAGCTCTTGCTCAAATGAATTATCGAACATTCGAAGTCCCGACGTGAGACATTCATTGAAGTGTCAGCTTTGGCATTATTCCCCACAGAGTTATCATGATGAAGTTCTCTTTGTCTCCGAGCAGAGTTATTTGTGTAAGTTTCTCTTGTTCTCCCCGCCAGAGTTATTAGGCAAAATATCTCCTCGTTCCCAAGCAGAGTTATTTGTCATCAAAGGGTTTCATGAATATCCCCAGTAGAGTCCGCTTCGAAGCCGCTGTCACGTCAGTGCTAAGAAGTTTGTGGTTTGGGATCAATGGAGAAATGAGTCCTAACGTGGACAAATTTATATCTCTCCGTGTTAGTCCTGACGTGGACAAGTCAAGTTTCATTTCCCCAGCGGGTCGAAGGTGCATGAGTCCTGACGTGGACAAGTTTTATTTCTTCAGCAGGTTGAGATGTGAGTCCTGACGTGGACAAGTTTCATTTCCCCAGCGGGTCGAAGGTGCATGAGTCCTGACGTGGACAAGTTTTATTTCCTCAGCAAGTCGAGATTGGAGTCCTGACGTGGACAAATCAAGGCGAAATGTGAGTCCTGACGTGGGCAAGTTTATTCCTTACGTGGAAAAGAGGTGTTCCTTACGTGGAAAGATTGGAGTCCTTACGTGGACGAATCAAAGCATGGCACTCCTAACGTGGAAAGAGATGGATTCCTTACGTGGAAAAGCAAGTTGAGTCCTTACGTGGACAAATCAAGATTGATTCCTTACGTGGAAAGATTGGAGTCCTTACGTGGACAGATTAAGATGGTTATTCCTTACGTGGAAAGTTTGTGATTCCTTACGTGGAAAGATTGGGAGTCCTGACGTGGACAAATCTAGTGGTGTTCCTTACGTGGAAAGAAGATTGTTTCCTTACGTGGAAAGATAGACTGTTTCCTTACGTGGAAAGATGGCATTCCTTACGTGGAAAGATTGATTCCTTACGTGGAAAGTTTGTGATTCATTACGTGGAAAGATAGATTGTTTCCTTACGTGGAAAGATGGCATTCCTTACGTGGAAAGAAATTGTGTTCCTTACGTGGACAGAGATGCATTCCTTACGTGGAAAAAATTTTATTCCTGACGTGGAAGAGGTTAGTCCTGACGTGGACAGATCCAGAAGAGATGATTCCTTACGGGGAAAGGTGGGTCCTTACGTGGACGAGGTATTCCTTACGTGGAGAAGTGGGTCCTAACGTGGACGATGTATTACTGGCATGAAAAAGTTTAGTCCTAACGTGGACAGATTAGTCCTAACATGGACGGTGTTATTCCTAACGTGGAAGAGTTTATTCCTAACGTGGACGATTTATTTCTGATGAAATGCAGGCGAATTATCCCCAACGAAGTTGCCGAGATTTTTCCGGGTTAACAGCAGGTGGAGTCCTAACGTGGACAGAGTTAGTTGAAATTTCTTCATGTTGACGGCAGATAGAGTCCTAACGTGGACAAGCAAAGTTCTATCTCTGTGATGATAAAATCTTTTTCAGGCTGATGAAAATAATCCCCGGCACGAGATCAGTGGGTTGCTGTAAAACAGTTAGATTCAGTTGATGAATGTCGTTCCCCAAGCAGTGGTGCAGTTTATTTCTGCGGTTGGCAAATTTCCGGGTTCTTAGTATTCAACTGTCTCGTACCTCGAATGTTTGAAAGTCGTTCGCTCTTCACCCAATCGGGTCCAAGTCGCTTGAATAGGGGCAGCTGTTGCACCCTAAAATTTGCTCAACCTTATTCACTTGGTTTATGTTTCAATTACATTAGCATTTGCATATAGAGTCATGTACATAGTCTAATCATATGCATAGCATAGCATAGCAAATCATCCAACAGGACCAAGCATTATTCTCATCTCTATGAGCCTATCAAGGGGTTATTATTCTAATTCAATCTCATTCAAGTCATCAGAAAGAATTTGAAAGCTTAAAGAAGTCATGGGGTCAAGCAGTGAATCTAGCTCTTATCTGAGGGTATCTGAGGGTCATCAAAGAAATTGTGAGCTGTGGGCTGAGCATGGAGAGTATGTAGACATCATGGAAGGCTTAGAAAGTCATTTGGAGAAGGAGGAAAGTCATTGATATGATCACAAGAATTGCAGTTGAAGACAGTCAACTAGGGTTTCATCTGGGTCAACCCTGGGTCAACTCTAGGTCAATTGATTGATTGGAAGGCATTGAGGTCTATTGGAGAGATGTAGGGTTCATCATTTGACATATAGAGAAGGATATGGTAATGTGCCAAGGAGAAATCAAGAGAAATCAAGGAGAAGAGGAGTTTCTAAATTAGGGTTTCTGTGTAAAATCCCCTAGTTTAGGTCAAATTTCCAAGCAAGATAAGTCAAAATGCAAGCTTCAAATGGATCCTTAGTCAACATGAAACTTGTATAGGATCTCAAGACCTTTAATTTGAGTGGTGGAAGACATCAAGGAGATTTATAGAACTCAAGTTATGGTCCTTGCAAGTTACAGGTCATCTGGGGTATCTGAAAATTTGTCTGTGAAAGTTACTTGTCTTCCAAGCAAATTTTACCCCTCAAGGAGATTTAAAATGGATTTCTGGTAAACATAAGAGTTGTTCCTTATTGTCTTAGCTTTCTAGAATGGTATGGTATGCCTTCATATGATTTGTGGAACTCTACTTATGGTCTTGGCAAGCAAAGGGTATTTTGGTCATCTGAGAATTACAGGTCATTTCAAGCCTATGCCCAAAACTCATACAAGGAAGCTTCAAATGAAAAACTTCACAACATCAAACTTGCTACAAATGACATTTTGAGTCTATGAAAGTGATCATGAAAGATTGGAAAGACTCATAGCACAAGGTTTCAAAATTGGTGGATTTAATGAATAAAAAATGACCTAAATTTGAGATTTTTCATGGTTTGGCCAAATGAGGTGAAATTATAGGTCATTTTGATTGGAAAAAACGTTTTAAGAACATTGGCAAAAGTAGAATTTTGAGTTTGGTTCAAGAATTGAAAGTTATGCATGGTTACTTACAAGTGAAGTTACATAATCCAAATCCAAGGGAAAGTGTGCATGGGAAGTTTCTCCAAGGTTCTAGGACTTTCCAAGGTCATGTATATATTGAATTGAAGGACTCCATGCCATGGTTGGTGAATCACTTTGCTCATAACACCAAGTTTCACACAATTCTTCCATTTTGCAAAATCAATTCAAACTCTCTCAAATCTCTACCAATTTCCATTTTCTTGATTTGATCATCATCAATATCACTCATAGATCAGAATTCACACAAGAATTGGGTAGAATTGGAGAGGGATCGTGATGTTTAAGTTAACCATCCAAGAAGCAAGAACTTTTCAATCACAAGATCCAAGAGGCTTAGACAAGATTCATTGCATACAGAACTCAAGAGCAAGTTCACTGATCAGTTTCCCATCATTGCAAGCATTGGATCAAGAGGATTCCATAGCTGTCTTCATCATCACACCAGGTTGGTATCTTCATTCGAATTGCATGATTTAGTTAGAATCATAGGGAATTGTTAGTATAGACCTGTTAAGATAAGTTAGAGGATGAATTCCACAAAGTTTGGATAAGTTTCATGGAGGTTGCCATTGGTGTGTCAAAACTGTTAGGACTTGTAAATCATAGTTCATGGCATGATAATCTTGGATCTATGGCTTAAAATGATCAGTGTGAGGTATAGATTAGGTTAGGATAAGATTTGGAAGAATTGGAAGTGGTTGATGACAGGTGATCATGGTGGAACCAAACTGTTGCACCTATCGGGTTTGGAGTTTGGCTGAGTTTTAGAAGAAAATAGACCAAGTTTGCTTTTCATAGCATGTGATTTCATGGACAATTGATGGAGAACAGAGAACTGGAAGTTCGTGCATGGTGATGAAGTTTCAGAAACCCTAGGGTTTCTAAGGTTGAAGACAACCCCAGAGCCACACGATTGCTTGTTGGACTTTGACTGAACCCAGGATCCAATGGCCACGATTAAAAGAAAAAACGGAGGGAGATTTAAAAGCCAATACGCACCGTTTCACTTATCATTTCAGACTGGGCTCATTAATTCATTGCTATGCACACCCTCCCAATCAGGCCCAATGTGATTTGAACTAAGAAATTCGCTATCTGCACCGTTTTGCTTTTTTAAATTTTTTTTATCATTTTCTGTTTGATTGGGCCCAGACGCGCTTGCTATGTGCGCCCCCCAGTCTGGGCCCAGTTTGTTGTTTTAACTGGTTTTCAATGCTTTCTGCACCCCTAACCCATTAATTCTCATTTTATTTCTTTCAAAAATTTTAATTCTTTGGAAAATCATAAAAAATAGAAAAGTGTATGATTTTAATTGGTTCTTTTTGCATATTATTCATAATTTTGTTAAGAAAAATATCACATAAAAAAATTAATATTTCATTTTATTTTCATATTTTTGGCATATTTTTCTTTTTAATAGGTGTAAATATTGTTTAGTTTGATGCATGAATTTGTTAATTTTAGTTTGAATAGATGCTTTAACATTTTTTATCCATTCTTTTTAGGTTGGTTAGTTTAGATTGTTAGCTTGTATATAAAATTTAGTTCATTTTTTTAGGACTTAATTTTAGGTGATTTGTTTAGGTGTGAATAACATGATCAAAACTAGGGTTTAGGAGATAACATAGGTGAATTAGTTCATTTCCCTTAGGAGTTGTAGATTGAATCTTTGGGGTATGGGACTATAGGGACTATGGGTAGCTAATAGATCCCTTAGAAAATATTAGGATTCCCCTACTGCTATTAGTGCTGTCTGTATTTGTTTGACTGGTGTGGTGTGCCCTCTCTGGGGATTATCTTTTGTCTGTTTGGGGTATTGGGATTGCTTGAGGATTGGGAGAGCTGAAGACTTGTGATAATGAAGCCATTGGAGATCAAAAGGATGAAGACCAACTTCCAGAGTTGATGAGGAGAGTCCTTTGCTGGCAGCTGTTGAGGAGTGTAGGGTTTAGGAGCTAGTCAGAGCCCTAGAGTAGGAAGCTTGATTCACAAACATGGAAGGCCTTGTCTGCCTCCATTCTTTCTCTATGATTCAAAGTCTCTTTCAAATATCCACCTCCTTCCTTTGGAAGTATCAGTGAATGTATTTTAAAGATAGAACTTTTGAGAGAAAATTGTCTGTATAATGTTAACAGTTAATAAGCCACCCTTGGTAAGCACTTGACTGTTTAACATTCATCTCATCTTGTTGACTGATATTCCTCTTGGAGATGGAGACTTGAAGAAAAGCCAGTGCAGATTGAAGACTGATGACAAAGACCTTGCTTGAAGGCTGTGGAGATGGAGATTGATGCTTGCTAAAGCTTGTAGCTGGTTGATGATGACTTGAAGTCAGATGTTGATGCAGAGCTGCTGTGGCTGTTTATTTTTAGCTGTTATTCATTTCTGATGTATTGTTTGGTTTTCCCTGACTGTATTGTTTGATGTTTAACCTGTTGGGTTGAAAGTGAATCCTGTTCACTTTTGCCTATTGTTTTCTAGGTTCGAGGTTGAGTGGGACTCCCTTGCCTCGCTTGTATTGCTGCATCCATGCATTTTACCGCTTTATTGTATATATGCTATTGTTTCTGTTTCCGTTTATTCCCTTAGGATCTCTGTTTCTCTCTGTGCAAGAGAGGAGCATGATAGACATTAGGTCTTAACCCATGCATGATAACATTAGGTTAGTTTGATTCCCTTCGCAACCGTAGGTTAGAGTTCTGTCTCTTCTTCCTCAAAACAAACAGAAAAACACAATAAATATTTCAAACACAATAAAAGACACTTCTTTCGTAAAAGAATGTGAACTCATCAAGACGTCAATTTTGTCCGCTTGGACTGCTAATCAGAAAGACCTTTTTCAGAAGGAATAAAATCAATCAAGACAAGCTTGTGTCGTACGTGGCCCGAACTACGTTTGCTCTGATCTTTCATGCTGTATGAAAGTACGTAGGCATAAAGTGCGATACTTTGCCGAGTCATTTTCTTTTCTTTTAACCCCTGACCTGTAGAGTAGATAGAATAACAATCCATACCCGAAAACAAGCGTGGATCCCGTCGAGTACGACGGACGTGAGGGGTGCTAATACCTTCCCCTTGCGTAACCGACTCCCGCATCCAGGTTTTGGTTGCGATGACCATACCTTTCCCGTGTTTTTGCGAGGTTTACTTCGAGCGTTTCCTTTCCCTCCTTTGGGATAAATAACGCACGGTGGCGACTCTCCTGTCATGCCGGCGCCGATTTTCGCAGTAGCGACAGTGGAGGAGTAGGCACAGTCCCACCATGGAGTACGCCGTTGCTATCAACCCTCGAAATCAAAGGCTGAACCAAGGTTCTGAGCTGATCCTGGCCATTGGCGACCACTTGCATGAGCTCCATGAAGCGATCCATTCTTTCGCGGAGTTCCTGAACATCAGTTTGCACTTGCTCCATGATCCTGGTTTGATTAGCTCTAGTCGGATAGCGGTGAATAGGTCTCTGATCAATCCTGGAACCACCTGAAACAACCTGAAACAACCTGAAAAAACCTGTAAACACAAAAGGGTTAGGAAAAACAACAAAGTGCTCGTTATGCAGATGCTTCATGCAAATGCAAACGTGTGTCTGTGCATTAGGGAGATCTCCCCCGATCCTAGTGCCTGAGTGCCAGTGCTGATAATAAGAAGAAGTCCGAGTCCAATCATGGAAATAATAATCTCATATATAAGGAAAGCCCATCAAGGCAGTACACAACATCAGCGAGTACAAGATGAATCAACAGCGTGACCTCAGCCAACAAGCCTGGTGATGGTCAGCATACAACAATGATCAAAACAAAAGGAATACAAATAGTCAAGTACGGCTACGGGCGCGATACTCTTCTAACAACTCCTTCGTTTCTGGGTGATCAGGCAGAGTGAGTAACCCTTCGACGAGTAATTCCCTCTGCACAATGGTGTACTGAAGTCCTTCGACCGAACCTTCCCATGCTCCTTCGCCGAAACAATCTTCTAACTTCCGCTTCATGGACTCAAACGTCAGTTTGCGCTCCTTCAATTTAGCAAGAGCCCTGTTGAGCTGGCCTTCAGCGGCGTATCTGCGAGCGGTTTCTTCATCAAACCTCTTCTCACTATCCTTCACCTGGGCTTCCAGCTTGGAGATCTGTAACATCAGCTTATCCTCCCACTCTTTCCTGGTGGCCAGGGAAGCCTTCCAGTGCTGGTTGAACTTGGATATCCTCCGATACGCTTCGTCCAAGTGCTGCTTCTTCGTAGCCAGTACGTCATTGACAGCTTTGAAGTCTTGACCCATGCGCTCACGCTCGGCTATCTGCTTAGTCAGGTCTGTCCCCAGCCGGTTTACCAGCTCTGTCTGCCTTTTGAAGGAATGAACGGCTTCGTTCTTCTCGCTTCAGAGCTGAGCCAATTCTCTCTCCAGTTCCTCATTTGCCCGCTTCAATTCATCTCGCTCGACTAACACCTGATTATGCTGCTGAATGGGCACAGTAATAGGCTCTTAAATCATTGGAGGGATTTTCGGCTTGGCATGAGGAAATGGCATCCCTATAGCATCTGCTCTGGCTCTGATCCAAGTCACATACGGAGGGTAGGTGTCACTACTGCGAAAATCGGCGCCGGCTGAACAGAAGAGTCGCCATCGTGCGTTATTTATCCCAACGGAGGGAAAGGAAACGCTCGAAGTAAACCTACCACAAAGACGGGAAAGGAATGGTCATCGCAACCAAATCCTTGATTCGGGAGTCGGTTACATAAGGGGAAGGTATTAGCACCCCTCACGTCCGTCGTACTTGACGGGATCCACGCTTGTTTTCTAGTACGGACTGTTATTCTATCTATTCTACAGGTCTGGGGTTAACGGAAAATAAAATGACTCGGCAAAGTATCGCACTTTATGCCTACGTATTCCCGTCTGGAACAAGAAATCAGAGTCAACGTAGTTCGCCTACCTACGGGAAAGGAGGGGACGGTTGCTCGCTAGGATATCGCATCCTATGCCTACGTACTTTCATACAGCATGAAAGATCAGAGCAAACGTAGTTCGGGCCATGTACGACACAAGTCTGTCTTGATTGTTTTTATCCTTCTGAAAAAGGTTTTCTCTTGATTATGGGTCCAAGCAGACAAAAATGACGTTTTTTGATTGGTTGACAGTCTTTTACGCAAGAACTGTCTTTTATGGTGTTTGAAATGTTTATTGTGTTTTTTGATTGTTTTGAGATGAGAAGAGAAAGAAGCTCTAAATCCTAGGGTTAAAAAGGGAATCAAAATCTACCCTAATGTTGGCATGCATGGATGAGAGCCTAATGTCTGTCATATTTCTCTCTTGCGCAGAGAGAAACAGAGATCCTAAGGGAATAAACGGAAAAGAAACAGCATATATACAGTAAAGCGGTAAAATGCATGAATGCAACAGTACAAGCGAGGCAAGGGAGTCCCACTCGACCTCGAACCTAGAAAACAATGGGCAAAGTGAAACAACTTCACTTCAACCTTATGGGAAAATTAACAAACAATACAGTAAAGAAAATAAAACCCCAAAACCAGCCCTGACAGCACTCCAGCTCCAGTTGAACTTCCAAAATTAAACTCCAATGGTACCCAAGACACAACAAGTTTCTATCTCCAAGAAATCCCCAAGCTCAAGCAAGCACAAAATCTCAACTAGTTGATAGCATCAAACAACAGATAGCTCCAGACAGCAGTAAATCCTAGCTTTAACAGTTGCACAGCTTTGACATGAACAATCTTCATCTTTGTCAATCTTTGATCTTCATCCCCATCTTCAATGGCTTCTTTCTTCAAGGCAAGCTCTCCTAGATGAATTGATTTTATCAGAAGAAATTGAATGTCAAACAATTCATTGACGACCAAAGGAAGTCTATGGATAGTTGACATTGTAAAAGAGTGGTTCTCTCAAAGTTCTACCTCTAAGGTAAGGCCACTTATCCCTCCAAAGGAGGGAGGTGAATACCATAGAGGGACTTTATGTCATAGAGAGGAATGGAAGCACAGGAAGCTATCCATGTTTGTGAAAAAATTTTGGTCTATTCTAAGGCTCTGCCTATTTGCTCCTATTTCTCCTAAGTCTTCAATCAGCATCTTCAATCCAAGCAATCTTCAAGCTTCAACATTGATCTTTGTCTTCAATCTTCTCCATTGATTCTTCATGCTTCCACAAGCCCAAGCCAAACCCCATACCCCAAATAAAAGCCCAAAAGCCCAAGAAGACAAACAAAAACCCCAAATGGGAACACCAAACAATCACACAATTTGCAAAATATACTAAAAATAGTAAAATAGTATTTAAAATTCTAGGATTTATTCTAAGGGGACCTATTTATTTACCCTATAGCCCATATATTCCCCTATAACCTAAACCAAATGCTACATGCCCCAACTACATTATACACTACAACTAAGTGTTTTTGGATTAAATTCTATCCTACAATTTTATGTACAAACTAGTGTTAAATCCTAAAAATATACTAAGCTTACCCTAAAATATTCTAAGTTTTTTTATTACACCATATCTATTTCAACATTTTTTTACTACCATTTTTATTCTAAAGTTTTATCACATTATCCTAAGGGAAACCCTAAAGTATATTAATATCTATATTATCAAGATCGAAGATCAAACCCTATATCAACTTCTAAGGGGTCTAAACAATTCCTAACATGCAAGGGGTCAAGGTTAACCATCAATTGGGAATGTCCTAATCAACAACCCTAAAACAGAATCAAATTACATCTAAAAAATCTACAAAAATTCCTAAGGGAACATGCGATTGTTAGCTACAATCTACCAAAAGATCTAAGCAAGAATCATCACCAATTAAGAGAACAAAATTCTACAAAACAGCGGTATCAAATATGCAAAGCAAACATCAATTAAATCATGTAAAATACTCATCAGAATGTAAAATGCAAAAGAAATGGGAAAACAATCCACAAAAATCTAAGAAACATTCTACAATCTCCTGAAGATGTTAGCAACCTATGGTAAAAAAATTAAAACCAAATTCTAAAGTTAAGGTCACTTTCTAAAGGAAAACCTATAAAGTGTCCAAGGAACATTCAGATGGGGATGGCTCTAAAAAGCGGATTCAAAACTAAACTTAGAATCGTCTAAAAATTCCAATAAAATTTCTGGGGAAACCTATGCATATCATCTAAAACATATCCAAAAATAAGATCAAAATCATGAAGCATCAAAGAGAACAAAATTAAACAAAACAGATGAACAGTTATGTACACCAATGGATATTAGCACGAAAGAAAAATCATAACTAAATAAAAAAAAATCCAAAAAATGCAAACTCAACGCATAAAATTTCTTAAGACAATCAAGATCTGCAGAAAAAAACTTCATAATTTCTTGATCATTTTTACTATATTTAACGCAATAAAAGCAAACAGGCCTCAAAACAGAAAAATAAAAAGAAAAAGGGAATGAAGAAAATCTCCGAATTAACAATCCTAAAATCATCCATAGGTGTTCACGATCCTAACCGCATAAGAATTTCTAATCATCTCATCCTAAATCCATGGTAAAGCGAAGGTTTAAATACCTTGATAGGAGCTTCAAAGCGGAGTATCTTCGGCTCTTTTCGTGCTTCCGAAAGCTTCAAATTCGTTCAACAATATGCGAGGAAGCTACTACAATCTTCGAATCGAACCGAAAACGCCTTGAATGAAGAATCAAATCTTGATTTGCTCTCTTGAAAATTGATATGCTTTCTTCCAATCCAACTCCAATCAATCACCAACCTTGCTTCAAATGAGTTTCTAAACATTTATAGAGATGTTTAGAAGATTCTAGAAATGAAGCCCAAGCCCAAAATAATAAAATTCATTTCTCTTGGAAGTTTCTAGATTATTCATGTATCCTCCCTTGGAAGTTTCTAACCAAAATAGCCTTCCAAATGCCTTGTTAAGTGGTTTGGATTAGTGACTTACATTTCAAGTAACCACTTTTACAAACCAAGTCATGAAATTATTGCTCAGTTCAAAAATGTGCCAATGCCATTGTCTTTAGAATGCAATTTCTACTCAAAATGAGTATTCACTTGACATGTTTGTGACCTCTAACCCAAAAATTTGATTTTTTCCACCACTTTATTTGACTTATTCCCCTTTTTTAGGCCATTTTAAGTGACTTTTTGAAATAAGCCGATCAATCTACCATGATGACTTATTTGACCTAAAAACATCATTTTAAGCACATTCTGTGCTGAACTATTTTTCATCTGAAGAGTGGAACATGGAGATTTTGACCTATGCTAAAAAAGGACCTATAATCTCACTTTCCCAAAATACCCCTGGCTTGTACAACTCATAACTTGAGCTCCACAAATCCAAATGAGGACTTCTATAACTTTTTGGAAAGCTAAGAAGATAAGGAACATCTCTCATGTTTGCCAAGAATCCATTTGACAACTCCTTTTGGCTCAAAAGTTGCTTGGAAGTCAAGTGACTTTCACAGTTAAATTTCAGATGCCTCTGAGGACCCCTAACTTGTCTGGGCTATAACTTGAGTTCTATAAATCCCCTTGAGGACTTCTAGTACTCAAATTAAAGTTATGAACCTCCTATACAACATTCATATGGAGATCCAAGTCACTTGAAGCTCACATCTTGACTTAGAAGGCTTGGAAGTTCAGTGAAAAACAGGGGATTACTCAGAACGATCCTTCTTGATTCTTTTCATTTTCTCTTGGCACAACACCACATATGCTTCAACATATCATTTCATGGCTAGAATGATCTATAGCTAGGCTTTGATGCCTCTCAAACACTCTCCTTGAGCTAGGATTACTCAGACAAAACCCTAATTGCACGCACTTCAATCAAAACTCTTGAACTTGATTCTATGGCTTGTTTAAGCTCCTTCTTGGCTCTCTAGGGACTCAATAAGCTCTATTCACATCTCATACCCTTGATCAAGGCTTCATAGACCCCTGAGACTCTTTACAAAACCCCTCACACTTGGAGATAGGCCTTGTACAACCAATGCAACTCTTTAAGCACCCAAATCTTTGATTGATGGCCTTGGTGGCTTCTCTAGCTTGTATGATCTTCTGATTAGGCTCTCCTCTTTTATATCTCACTCTTGATACCATGTTAAATGTTAATGCTATGATATGCAGATGCTAGAACTATGTTAGAACTATGACATGCTATGCAATGGAACATAAACTCAAGGTTGAGCAAATTTTGGGGTGCTACAGCTGCCCCTATTCAAACGGCTTGGACCTGAAGGGTTGAAGAGCGAACGACCTTCAAACATTCAAAGGTAGAAGACGGTTGAATACAAAATAAACCCGAAAATTTTCCAACCGCAGAAATAAACTGCACCCTCGCTTGGGGAACACCATCCAGAGAACTGAATCCAATTATTATGGCAACAAACTGATCGATCCTCTGATAAAGAGATTTGACTTTAACACCAGTTACCTGTGTGACACCACAAATAACAAACCCGAAGGTTGGATCAACATGCACTTGATCACCTCCCATCGTCTACTGATAGACGGAGACACCATCCCGCAGGAAAACAATAACCATACTTACATCGTCTACAGATAGACAGAAAAACCCCTTCCTGAAGGAAAAACAATATCCATATTCACATCGTCTACAGATAGACAGAAAGACTCCATCCCGAAGGAAAACCATTATCCGTATTTACATCGTCCACCGAAGGAAAACCATACCCATATTCACATCGTCTACAGATAGACAGAAAACCCCATCCCGAAGGAAAACCAATATCCAATACTCACATTGTCTAAGGATAGACAGAAAGGCACCGTCCCGAAGGAAAACCAATATCCATTACTCACATTGTCTAAGGATAGACAGAAAGGCACCATCCCTGAAGGAAAATCAATATCCATATTTACATGGTCTAAGGATAGACAGCAAGACACCATCCCGAAGGAACACCATATTCATTACTCACATTGTCTAAGGATAGACAGCAAGACACCATCCCGAAGGAACACCATATCCATTACTCACATTGTCTAAGGATAGACAGTAAGGCACCATCCCTGAAGGAAAATCAATATCCATTACTCACATTGTCTAAGGATAGACAGTAAGGCACCATCCCGAAGGAAAACCAATATCCATATTTACACCGTCCACCGAAGGACAAGAAGACCCCTTCCTGAAGGAACACCATATCCATTACTCACATTGTCTAAGGATAGACAGAAAGGCACCATCCCGAAGGAACAATAATATACATACTCTCCTCGTCTAATGATAGACGGAGACACCATCCCGAAGGAACACCACGTCAGCGGAAAGAGAACTATATTCGTCACCACCCATCAAATTTCAGAATCCTTTCGTCTACAGGAATTGATGGAAAGAACAATACCTTCAAAGGGGCCACATCCTCAATAAGGATTGACAGAAAGAAAACCCATCTCCAAAGAGCCATACCGTTGATAAGGATCAACAACTAGGAAAACCAAACATTCTTCGAAGAGCCTCGACGTCAATAAGAATCAACGGTCAGAAAAACCTTCTTGAAATGCCATCTCGTCCAATAAACAGAAAGAACGCCAATATCTGAAAGATTGCCTTGAAACCCCTCCACGTCTAAGGATAGACGGAGAAAACCATACCCAAACTCCCGATGTCTAATGATAGACTGATGAGTAAAGCATAACTGTTGCATGATCTGAGAATCGAACACCAAAGAGCTGTCTGAATAAAGCTGCTGGATAAATGCCCCTGAACTGATTACAGAGTACTTCATGTTGCCACTGAAGGCTGATAGAAAAACTGGCTTATGCTTCGTATGCATATGCGTAGGTTTGAATTTTTCTATGGCGTAATGCTCCATATAGGATGGAAATGCTACGCATTTGAGGATGAAATGCAAGTATGATGCAAATATGATGCTACATGCAAATGAAAATGCAGGCTCGGGTCGCCGGATACAGAAAACCGCGCCAGCAAAATAAATGCTGAAGACAACGCTAACTCCGCTGGGGATAACCAAGCATCATAGAATTATTCCAGCAAAATAAATGCTGGAAAAGTGAAGCCAACTTCGCTGAGGAATAACTGAATGCGCCAAGCATGATTGGACTTCTGTCAGGGACAGCTTACCCGTGCTAATGAAAATTGGACTTTTGCTGGGGAAAACAGACGGAGTCTTCCTGCATACCAATGAAGAGTGGATTTTTGAAATGATGTGCCCACACAGATTAGGCCTCACAGTGATTGCCAATATGGATTAGGCTTCTTGAAAATTGCCAATAAGGATTGGACTTTAGGCCATTTGTGATGGGTCATGTATGATTGACACTGGAGAACGTCTTGTCTGAGTTCACAATTTCTGATTGAAGGGTCAATAGATGGTAACACAATTTCCCGACATTCGACTCACACTTGGAGATTAGCTGGATCTGCTTGAATATCTCTGAGTAGCTCTGAGTAACTCTGATGACACGGAGAAGAACAATTCCTTCGCTTCTGATATGCCCCGGCTTGTGGGACCTCTGTGGGGATAGTCCTCAAAAGGAAATCTAAAAATCTGTACCCTGACGGTCTGATATGAAATGCCCCAGCATTCTGAACCTCGACAAAACTTCAAATCACATGCCTCTCGAATAAAGAATAACTTTCGTGCTCTTAGGTTGGTCTGCCCCTGTCTGCAATGACTTTGCCCCTGATTGGCTGATTCAGTATAGTGACTTTAGCTACGAGAGATTTACCGTATCTCGACCTGATTGCCCCAGAATAACTGCTTTGGATGGATGACCTCACTGGGGACCACTTGATAATAGCTTGCCCCTGCTCTCGGAACATTCGGGTATCCTGCGTTCTATCCTGATCAGACTTTCCACTGTAGGAAACTTTCCTGCTGTCAAGTGCTTACTCGTAAGTAAAACCAGTTGTTCTGCATAAAAGGTACATTAATGCAATGCATATGACAGGTTTAACATCCAATCTGTTCACTGGAAAAAAGGAAAATCAGTTTATGGCCTACAAAGCACAAATCATTTATCAAAATATCAATATCAGCGCCAACATGGTAAGAAGAACCCTTTTAGGAGTCAGCTTCGACGCGATCTTAACCGATATATGCCTTCGAAACCCACCTGCTTCAATTAGGACTTTTGAAGGTTGTAACGTGGTCAGGTTCACGGTTTTGAAAGAAAGGTTAAAGGCTCAAAGTCTACTTTTTAACCCGCCCATTCTTCTCCTTGATGTTCTCCGATCCTACGTTCAGCTAATTCGACCTTAGCGCTCACCTCTGGGAGGTTGAAATATAGGAGTGATAGTTCGAGAAACTATGCGCTTTTGGAGTGACAGCCACTCATTCTTCGTCTTTGACAATTGGGGTCACACGACTCGTAGCTCATTTGAGGGCTTTTCTTTTGTGATCCTTTTCATTTTTTCTTTTCTTTCCCCGATTTTTGCCTGGACTGACTCTTGTGAGTTTCTTTTGATTTTCAAGTCCAGCGGAATGCCCTTATTCTTGCCTAAGTCGTTTGTTTTTCAAATTTTGACTTAGCGGGCTTTTGATTCTTTTCGCTTTTCGTTTTTTTCGAACAAGTCGTGTGACACTGGTTGTCTGACTCTTTGGGGAATAATGTGAATGGGTCACTCCTGACGCTTAACCACTGCGGCTTTTTAGGCACGACCTATGAAGGTGTGATTGATCCTCGAACGGACACTCCTTTTGCAATTTTGGACGCTCGGTCAAATTAGCTAACACCTACCCTGCCCCAGGTTGACATTGAGGGTTTTTCGTTTTCAGAAAGAAACTCCTACAACTAGGCTCAAAGGGGTTGACAAGGGATTATCTTCCTTATATCTCCGGTGTTTAGGGGTTTGAAACAATGCCTGTACATCATCAGCAGGTTTTATTTCAAAGGCATACAATATCGGAAGCTTGCATGTTGTTCATTTTCGTCATCCTCCCTGGATTCCGCTTAACCAAGCGTTGGATATCTGTAAAAATCAATTAGTGAACACGAATGGATTTAATCAAAACATGCATACTCATTTCATTATCATCAATTGAATGAAAAAAACAAGTTTTACAAACAAAATTACAATTTAACAAGAAAGCAACTACAAACATAAAGAAATGACAAGATGAAACACAAAAAAACGTCAGCTTCCGAGAACCGGGCTTTCACATCTGACTTGCTGCTGAACCAGCCATCTTCAAAGTTGCTTAAAATGGAGGCCGGGTGAATTGCCTTTCTGACTTCATTGGGCTCTGTCTAGCACGCAGGTTTGACCGATAACGATAAGGCTGCTGACTCTGGAAAGGAGTTGACGTCTATTGCGAAGACTGGACAGATTGTTGACTTTGATCATTCGAACCACTTGGAGGTCGAGTTTGAACTATCAGGGACTCCTTTTGTTCAAGCGCTTTCATCCTCAGACTTGGTCTAGGCAGCAACTGAGGACAGGGAGATTCTGACACCAATGATTGCAGAATATACTTCTGATCTACGGCAGCTTCGGGAACATCCATCATCTTAGCACCAACTGGGGTACGACCATTAGGTACAATTACGCCGCCCGGCGTGAGTTTAATAACCTTTGCGTCAATCAAGTCCTGAACGTTGTGCTTGAAAGCATGACAACTCTCGATATCATGTCCGGATGCCCCGGAATGAAACTCGCACTGCTTGCTAGTGTCATACCCATAAGGAAGCGTCGTTCCTGTGAGTGGCTCCAATGTTCTTTTCTCAACCAGCTTCAAACTCAATAAAGTCTGCAAGAGCTTAGCATACGTTGAAGGCGGCGCCTCGAATACCCTCCTTGGCCTTTGCCGAATCGGATGTGTCTTTTGTTGTTGTTGTTGGTGTCGATCAACACGTCTTTTAAACTCAGGTTCCACAGGCACGGGTTCCACAGGCACAGGCGGAACAAACTCCTTCATTGCGGCTTCAGATAGCTGATCATCCTCTTTCTTAATCACGTTCTTGACTACTTCCATAATCAAGCTCATTTGGGTCTTCAGCTGATTATTTTCCTCTCTGAGCACTTCTGATTCAGACGCAACTCTTGTATGTCTTTCATCATCTGCCCTAGCTGGCTTCGGACTTCAATCAATTCAGCCTGATTCTGTTCCATGTCTCTGAGGAATTCCTGCAACAAACTGGACGGAAAATAAGACCCACGGTTCTGATGTACCTGTTATGTGAGAATGCAATGCAGAAATCAAACACATATTCACGACAAGACAAATAAACCCCCAGCTATAAGCACAGAGATAAACACCTCACACCACTATGCAAAGCCAACAAGGGCAGTAAACAAGCACACCCAAGTACAAAATACAATGACCCCAGCCAACAAGCCTGGTGGTGGTCAGCAAACAACAATGCACGAAAGCTAAACAATCAGCAGAGAAAACAGATGCGACACCCGACACAGAAACCTCTAGTAACTTCCTCCATATTCAACTGAGCTCTCAGTTGGACATTCTTCCAAACATACACTCTCAGTAGAGTATTCCCCGACATGGACTGACGAACCCATACAACTGGATGAAGGATAATCAATAATCCGAACAAAACCCTCAGGTGTGATGAAGATCTTGTTAGAGTCTAGCAGATTCTGAACTTGGCTTCTAAGCACCTTACAATCATCTGTCGAATGCCCCTGTACCCCGCCATGGTACTCACAGCGGGCGCTGGCATCAGAACCTGAAGGATAAGGCGGGACCGTTGGACTAGTCTCTTTCGGCACTATTAATCCACTTTCGACCAAATCTGGCAACAATTGACTGTACGACACCGGTAGCTGAGTAAACTGCCTTCCAGGCTTCCTTGGTCTTTGTCGGGCGTGACGACGTGGCTGACGATAATATGACTGCTGGTTTGAAGTGTCTGAAAACTAAGCCTGAGACGCTAGAGGTTCTGAGACAACATCGCTTCCTTCTTCCCATTCCTCTTGAGAAGTGAGAACTGGTTTATTCTTATCAACTGGGATACAAGGAGCATCTTGAAGCTTTCCATTCTTGAGTCTTCTCTCAACAAGCTCCCCCATTCTCATCAGGCCTTCAAAGCTTGTACAAGTGAACATCATGTCATAATAACGGCCCTTCAGAGTATCCACAAAGAGGCTAACCATTTCTCTCTCCGGGATCGGTGGTTGAACACGAACAACCAATTCTCTCCATCTCTGCACATACCCCCTAAAGGATTCATTCTCCACACGAGATAATTCTTGCAACTGTACGCGAAAAGGAGCCATTTCCAGGTTGTAGTCGTACTGCTTCACGAAGCATTAACTAAGTCCGACCATGATTTAATACTATCACTCTTCAAGTGCATGTACCAGTCCAAAGACGCTCCGATCAAACTATCTTGGAAACAGTGAATCATGAGCTTGTCATTGGTGATATACAGAGTCAATCTTCTGCAGAAGATAACCAAATGTAGCTTCGGACAGCTATCCCCTTTGTATTTCTCGAAATTGGGCATTTTGAACTTCGGAGGCAACACAAGACCTGGCACCAAACACATGCCCGCAGCATTCAAATCAAGAGTATTCTTATTCACCAGGGCAGCAATCTGATCTTCCAACGTCTGAAGTCTTCTCATATACTCAGTATTCAGTGAGCCCTGAATATTAACCTGCGGAACAACTCTTGGACAGGGAACAATCCTTGGAGAATCTGGCATAGAGAAAGTGGAATTGTGATACTCTGCGTCATTGAAAGAATATGGACCTCTGACAGGGGTTTGCACTGGTTGAGCAACATTGTTCATCTGCGCTCTTTGACCATTGTTTCCTCCTCCATTTATAGTTGTTATGGCTTCCATGATCTGACTCACCTGGTACTTCAACAATTCAAACTCCGCCCGAGTAACAACCAAGTTCTGCTCTCCTGAAGCCATGATCTTTCCAGATGCTAACTCAAGTCTAATGCGAATGTCGGGAAATCAACTGATGAAGCGGACAAAAACGGGTAAGCTCCCTGTTCCGGATGAGGATGAATATGCAAAATGAAATGTAAATGCAAACAGTCATGCAAAAATGCAGAATGCACACACAAGGGACCAAGTGCCCCTGGCTGAGAAGAATCCACCATACTGGCCTTAATCAGACCCATAACACTGCTCGAACCCGGTCTCAACAAGCCAAAACAGTACTCGAACCTGGTCTCCAACAGACCTCAGAATGCTGTCCTCAAAATATCACTGAATCTCAATCAAGAAAACCGGTAATCTGGAAGTCAAGTTACCTGCATGCCCCAACCCCTCTCACAGGTAGGTGTCCTAATAACTGACACAAGGTATGGCATCCTATGCGGTCGTTGGCGTCACAGACTTTCAAGATGGATGATACGATACCCAGAAGGTGTGGCATCATCATGTCCTGAAGAGGCCTCACTTAGCCAACTTCCAAATGATCGGTCCCCGGAGTCGACAATCCAACTAACCAACAACCCCCTCAACCCAAAGGGTTGAAAAAGAAGTCAACCAGAAGAACCTCGTCCGAGCGTGGATTTCATGAGACACTAGTACACGCAAAGCATGCACGCGCCCACTAATTTCCACTCTAATTCTAGGTGCACTCAAGCCCAGGTCCGGCTTATCTCTCAATCATAGAATCCCCTCATACCCACAGCAATAATAACAGAAATATAATGCTGAATGTAAAATACAGAAAAAGTAAATCCATACAAAATCCTCGACGGGAAAACAAGCGCTATGATTAACTCGCGTAGGGAACCGTTGGAGTCCCCAGCAGAGTCGCCAGCTGTCGCTACTGCGAAAATCGGCGCCGACTGAACAAAAGAGTCGCCATCATGCGTTATTTATCCCAACGGAGGGAAAGGAAACGCTCGAAGTAAACCTACCGCAAAGACGGGAAAGGAATGGTCATCGCAACCAAATCCTGGATTCGGGAGTCGGTTACATAAGGGGAAGGTATTAGCACCCCTCACGTCCGTCTTACTCGACGGGATCCACGCTTGTTTTCTAGTACAGACTGTTATTCTATCTATTCTACAGGTCTGGGGTTAACAGAAAATAAAATGACTCGGCAAAGTATCGCACTTTATGCCTACGTATTCCCGTCTGGAACGAGAAATCAGAGTCAACGTAGTTCGCCTACCTACGGGAAAGGAGGGGACGGTTGCTCGCTAGGATATCGCATCCTATGCCTACGTACTTTCATACAGCATGAAAGATCAGAGCAAACGTAGTTCGGGCCACGTACGACACAAGTCTGTCTTGATTGTTTTTATCCTTCTGAAAAAGGTTTTCTCCTGATTATGGGTCCAAGCAGACAAAAATGACGTTTTTTGATTGGTTGACAGTCTTTTACGCAAGAACTGTCTTTTATGGTGTTTGAAATGTTTATTGTGTTGTTTGATTGTTTTGAGATGAGAAGAGAAAGAAGCTCTAAAATCTAGGGTTAAAAAGGGAATCAAAATCTACCCTAATGTCGGCATGCATGGATGAGAGCCTAATGTCTGTCATATTTCTCTCTTGCGCAGAGAGAAGCAGAGATCCTAAGGGAATAAACGGAAAAGAAACAGCATATATACAGTAAAGCGGTAAAATGCATGAATGCAACAGTACAAGCGAGGCAAGGGAGTCCCACTCGACCTCGAACCTAGAAAACAATGGGCAAAGCGAAACAACTTCACTTCAACCTTATGGGAAAATTAACAAACAATACAGTAAAGAAAATAAAACCCCAAAACCAGCCCTGACAGCACTCCAGCTCCAGTTGAACTTCCAAAATTAAACTCCAATGGTACCCAAGCCACAACAAGCTTCTATCTCCAAGAAATCCCCAAGCTCAAGCAAGCACAGAATCTCAACTAGTTGATAGCATCAAACAACAGATAGCTCCAGACAGCAGTAAATCCTAGCTTTAACAATTGCACAGCTTTGACATGAACAATCTTCATCTTTGTCAATCTTTGATCTTCATCCCCATCTTCAATGGCTTCTTTCTTCAAGGCAAGCTCTCCTAGATGAATTGATTTTATCAGAAGAAATTGAATGTCAAACAATTCATTGACGACCAAAGGAAGTCTATGGATAGTTGACATTGTAACAGAGTGGTTCTCTCAAAGTTCTACCTCTAAGGTAAGGCCACTTATCCCTCCAAAGGAGGGAGGTGAATACCATAGAGGGACTTTATGTCATAGAGAGGAATGGAAGCACAGGAAGCTATCCATGTTTGTGAAAAAATTTTGGTCTATTCTAAGGCTCTGCCTATTTGCTCCTATTTCTCCTAAGTCTTCAATCAGCATCTTCAATCCAAGCAATCTTCAAGCTTCAACATTGATCTTTGTCTTCAATCTTCTCCATTGATTCTTCATGCTTCCACAAGCCCAAGCTAAGCCCCATACCCCAAATAAAAGCCCAAAAGCCCAAGCAGACAAACAAAAACCCCAATTGGGAACACCAAACAATCACACAATTTGCAAAATATACTAAAAATAGTAAAATAGTATTTAAAATTCTAGGATTTATTCTAAGGGGACCTATTTATTTACCCTATAGCCCATATATTCCCCTATAACCTAAACCAAATGCTACATGCCCCAACTACATTATACACTACAACTAAGTGTTTTTGGATTAAATTCTATCCTACAATTTTATGTACAAACTAGTGTTAAATCCTAAAAATATACTAAGCTTACCCTAAAATATTCTAAGTTTTTTTATTACACCATATCTATTTCAACATTTTTTTACTACCATTTTTATTCTAAAGTTTTATCACATTATCCTAAGGGAAACCCTAAAGTATATTAATATCTATATTATCAAGATCGAAGATCAAACCCTATATCAACTTCTAAGGGGTCTAAACAATTCCTAACATGCAAGGGGTCAAGGTTAACCATCAATTGGGAAGGTCCTAATCAACAACCCTAAAACAGAACCAAATTACATCTAAAAAATCTACAAAAATTCCTAAGGGAACATGCGAGTGTTAGCTACAATCTACCAAAAGATCTAAGCAAGAATCATCACCAATTGAGAGAACAAAATTCTACAAAACAACGGTATCAAATATGCAAAGCAAACATCAATTAAATCATGCAAAATACTCATCAGAATGTAAAATGCAAAAGAAATGGGAAAACAATCCACAAAAATCTAAGAAAAATTCTACAATCTCCTGAATATGTTAGCAACCTATGGTAAAAAAATTAAAACCAAATTCTAAAGTTAAGGTCACTTTCTAAAGGAAAACCTATAAAGTGTCCAGAGAACATTCAGATGGGGATGGCTCTAAAAAGCAGATTCAAAACTAAACTTAGAATCGTCTAAAGATTCCAATAAAATTTCTGGGGAATCCTATGCATATCATCTAAAACATATCCAAAAATCAGATCAAAATCATGAAGCATCAAAGAGAACAAAATTAAACAAAACAGATGAACAGTTATGTACACCAATGGATATTAGCACGAAAGAAAAATCATAACTAAATTAAAAAAAATCCAAAAAATGCAAACTCAACGCCTAAAATTTCTTAATACAATCAAGATCTGCAGAAAAACATTTCATAATTTCTTGATCATTTTTACTATTTTTAACGCAATAAAAGAAAACAGGCCTCAAAACAGAAAAATAAAAAGAAAAAGGGAATGAAGAAAATCTCCGAATTAACAATCCTAAAATCATCCATAGGTGTTCATGATCCTAACCGCATAAGAATTTCTAATTATCTCATCCTAAATCCATGGTAAAGCGAAGGTTTAAATAGTTTGATAGGAGCTTCAAAATGGAGTATCTTCGGCTCTTTTCGTGCTTCCGAAAGCTTCAAATTCGTTCAACAATATGCGAGGAAGCTACTACAATCTTCGAATCGAACCGAAAACGCCTTGAATGAAGAATCAAATCTTGATTTGCTCTCTTGAAAATTGATATGCTTTCTTCAAATCCAACTCCAATCAATCACCAACCTTGCTTCAAATGAGTTTCTAAACATTTATAGAGATGTTTGGAAGATTCTAGAAATGAAGCTCAAGCCCAAAATAATAAAATCCATTTCCCTTGGAAGTTTCTAGATTATTCATGTATCCTCCCTTGGAAGTTTCTAACCAAAATAGCCTTCCAAATGCCTTGTTAAGTGGTTTGGATTAGTGACTTACATTTCAAGTAACCACTTTTACAAAGCAAGTCATGAAATTATTGCTCAATTCAAAAATGTGCCAATGCCATTGTCTTTAGAATGCAATTTCTACTCAAAATGAGTATTCACTTGACATGTTTGTGACCTCTAACCCAAAAATTTGATTTTTTTCCACCACTTTATTTGACTTATTCCCCTTTTTTAGGCCATTTTAAGTGACTTTTTGAAATAAGCCGATCAATCTACCATGATGACTTATTTGACCTAAAAACATCATTTTAAGCACATTCTGTGTTGAACGCTTTTTCATCTGAAGAGTGGAACATGGAGATTTTGACCTATGCTCAAAAAGGACCTATAATCTCACTTTCCCAAAATACCCCTGGCTTGTACAACTCATAACTTGAGCTCCACAAATCCAAATGAGGACTTCTATAACTTTTTGGAAAGCTAAGAAGATAAGGAACATCTCTCATGTTTGCCAAGAATCCATTTGACAAATCCTTCTAGCTCAAAAGTTGCTTGGAAGTCAAGTGACTTTCACAGTTAAATTTCAGATGCCTCTGAGGACCCCTAACTTGTCTGGGCTATAACTTGAGTTCTATAAATCCCCTTGAGGACTTCTAGTACTCAAATTAAAGTTATTAACCTCCTATACAACATTCATGTGGAGATCTAAGTCACTTGAAGCTCACATCTTGACTTAGAAGGCTTGGAAGTTCAGTGAAAAACAGGGGATTTTACCCTAGGAACCCTGTCTTGTCACCCTCGATCCTTCTTGATTCTTTTGATTTTCTCTTGGCACAACACCACATATGCTTCAACATATAATTTCATGGCTAGAATGATCTATAGCTAGGCTTTGATGCCTCTCAAACACTCTCCTTGAGCTAGGATTACTCAGACAAAACCCTAATTGCACGCACTTCAATCAGAACTCTTGAACTTGATTCTATGGCTTGCTTAAGCTCCTTCTTGGCTCTCTAGGGACTCAATAAGCTCTATTCACATCTCATACCCTTGATCAAGGCTTCATAGACCCCTGAGACTCTTCACAAAACCCCTCACACTTGCAGATAGACCTTGTACAACCAATGCAACTCTTTAAGCACCCAAATCTTTGACTGATGGCCTTGGTGGCTTCTCTAGCTTGTATGATCTTCTGATTAGGCTCTCCTCTTTTATATCTCACTCTTGATACCCTGTTAAATGTTAATGCTATGATATTAAGATGCTAGAACTATGTTATAACTATGACATGCTATGCAATGGAACATAAACTCAAGGTTGAGCAAATTTTGGGGTGCAACAGTAGGCTTGGTTGTTGCTTCTCCCCAGTAGTGGCTTTCCTCGCTTACTGATACCATTCCAAGCGCGCTGAAGCTTAGACAGCAGATCCCCCTCTAGAAGACCAGTGAGGTACAGAGATTCCTGCACCTCTTCCTCCTTCGGCAGAGCTCTCAAAGCGTAAGCGAATTGGCGGACCAGCAAAGACGAATTGTAGTTTATACAGCCTTTCCTGCCTATCAAAGGCACGTTTGGAAACCCGCTGCAGCTGAAGATAATCTCGGTACCCAGCCTATCTCTGTCAAACCAGTCAACATCCTCTGCAGATAAACTCATCAGACGCTAGGACCACTTAGCTGTGGCTGCAGACGAAACAAAAGGACCCCTCTTGGGCAGATGACTCTCAAGCCATTTATAAAGCAAGGGTACACAGCATGAGACATTCTTGCCCCTCCTGTTCTCGTTTTTGTAGTGGATAGAATGGTAGACGTCTCCTATCAAGGTAAGGACTGGATTCACGGAAGCAAAGATATGAAATGCATCAAAGTCTACAAAATCGGGCATATTAGGGAACAAAATGATGCCATATATGCACAGCGCAAGAATGGCGTTGAACGCGACCCAACATCCGTCTTTGGCGCACTGCTGAGCCTTTCCCACTAAGAACTGCAAGGAGAAGCCGGGAACCTTGTTCCAACTAAACAGTACCAACTCGGAGGCATCCAGATGAAGTGACAGAGCTAGACTAGCCAGATCAGGCTCAGCATCCATGTGAACGAAAGGCATCTGCCTCTTGATAGGCACACCTAGCAAATCAGCATATTCCTCTAGCGTGGGTGCGAGAACAAAATCCTGGAAAGTGAAACATCTCAACGGAGGGTCGTAGAACTGTAGCAGAGCGTGCAACCCATTCAACTCGAACGCAGAAGGTTTACGAACCAAACTGAGCAATTTGCCGTAAGATTTTCTGAACTCATCCCTCACAGAATCATCTGCTAAAGCTATCAAACCGGTCAGCCAAACCACATCAGGGGCAGGGAACTTGTAAGCCGCGGTCTTCCTCGGAGAACCCATAACAATACAATAGGAGGCAAGAAATCCTGGATCAGGGAAAACGGTACCTGCAACACAGACACACGTTAATGAAATGCAAATGAGTATGCAAAATAATGTAAAATGCAATCATGCAGCAGGAGATCAAGGCAACTGTGTTGTGGAGATTTTGTATCAACAAAACCATGACGCTGCTCTGTCAAGAACAACCACTATATCTGATAATAAGAAAACCCTGGTATCGGACCACAAATCTGCTCTGTCAAGAACAACCATCTGATAGGGCCATATACACAAGACCATAATTCTGCTCTGTCAAGAACAAACGTCTGATAATAAGGACCTCAAAACTCTGCTCTATCAAGAACACACAACTGATGACCAAAACTCTGCTCTATCAAGAACAAACATCTGATAATGAGATCCTCAGACCCCAGTCATAACCCTGCTCTGTCAAGAACAAATACACATCTGATGATAAGATCCTCTAATCCCAATCTGCGCTATCAAGAACAAACATCTGATAATGAGATCCTCAGACCCCAGTCATAAACCTGCTCTGTCAAGAACAAATACACATCTGATGATAAGATCCTCTGATCCCAATCTGCTCTATCAAGAACAATCATATATCTGCAGATGAGATCCTCAGATCCCAACAAAACTGATTCACTGTCAAGAAAACCAGGTAGTCTGAAGGTCAAAGTTTCCTGCAATAAACCCAACCCTGCTCACAGGTATGGACCTAAACTGACTCAAGTTCGGCATCCTATGCGTTCATCAGCATCACAAACATTCAAGAGGGGTGATACGATACCTAGAAGGTGTGGCATCACCAGCTCATGAAGCGGCCTCACTTGGCTGAATCACAAATGATCGGTCCCCAGAGTCGACAATCCTCCAAACCAGCAACCGTCTCAACCCAAAGGGTTGAAAGAGAAGCCAACCGGGAGAACCTCGTCTGAGCGTGGATTTCATGAGACACTAGTGCCTGCAAAGCAAGCACGCGCCCACTAATTTCCACAACTAATGCTATGTTCACTCAAGCCTGGGTCTGGCTTCTCACTCATCAGAATGCCCCTCCCACAACAGCACAGATAATCATATCATACTGAAAATAAAGTGCGGGAAATAAAATGCGATAAATAAACACAACCCAACAAGTAATCATACAAGCGCTAGGATTGACTCTCGCAGGGGGCGTCGGATCCCAAAACTGACTCGCATTCGGGACGTTGGATCCCAGGAAACTATCAAGTCCCCAGCAGAGTCGCCAGCTGTCGCTTCCACGAAAATAAGGTGCCGGCAGAACAGAAGAGTCGCCACCTTTCGTTATTTATCCCTCAGAGCGGGAAAGGAAACGATCGGAAAAACCTGACGAAAAAAGGGTAAGACAAGGTCGTCGCAACCGTTGTCTGGGTTCGGGATTCGGTTACGCAAGGGGAAGGTATTAGCACCCCTCACGTCCGTCGTACTCGACGGGATCCACGCTTGTTGTGTTTACTGGACGAGTTGGTTTATCTATCTACCTATCAAGGCTGGCTTAAACAGAAAAGAAAAATGACTCGGCAAAGCGTCGCACTTTATGCCTACGTATTCTCATCAGAGAATGAGAAATCAGAGTCAACGTAGTTCGACCTACTACGGGATACGGGGAAGGTAGCTCGCCAACACATCAGTATTGTGCCTACGTACTCTCAATAGGTATGAGAGATCAGAGCTTACGTAGTTTGGGATACTACGGGTTACGGGAATTCAGATTCATCTATTTTATCGAGTAGGGCTAAACAGCAGTTCCAGCAGTTAGGGACAAAGCCTGTTTGCGTTGGCGCTGAAGTTTAACGACACTCTTTTCTTCAGAAAAGCTTCCTTTGAATTATGGGCCCACGGGGCAAAAAGGTTTGAAGTTTGTTTTTTGTCTTTTACGAAAGAAGTGTTTTTTATTGTGTTTGCAATTTCAATCGCACTAAAGACTATGACCTGAGAGTGAATGTGTCGCATGTCACCCAAAGGGTGCCATACTAAACATCCAGACTATTGAAAAGAAACTCTCCAACAATCCTTTCTCAGGATAGCTTAAGGCTCGTAACGTACGAAAGAAATCATTCATGATTACTGTATCTTAAACTGTTTTAAGATGAGAAGAGAACGGGCTCAACTACGGGGAGACTATCAAGTCCTACTGTTGTCATGCCAAGGATTCATCCTATAGTTGAGGTTTGAACAGGGAACTCCTAGAAGTTATCATGCATAGGTTTCAACCTAAAGTTCTATCATCAATTCCTTATCAAAGGAAATGAGATTCCTAAGGGATCATGTCAATGATACAGAAACAGATAAAGCATCAGCTTAAACAGTAAACAGTAATACAGTAAACGACTGTAAAATGCATGCAATGCAAGTGAGGGAGGAAATGTGTGTGGGACATCAGCCTCCACAAGCTCATCTCAACCTCAAGCCAGAATGAATAACAGTAATCATACTGAAATAAAACAACATGCTATCAAGCAAAACAGAATAAACTGCGATCATACAGAAGAAATAAAATGCTATCAAGCAAAACAAATCACATGGGCAAGGGAGCTGGGCTCTACCGAATACCCGCAAGCAAAGCCATACAGTAACAATACAAGCAGAGGGAGCAACTCAACCTCTAGTGCAATCATGCTCCTAGATTAAAGCTAGTCTATATATGGACTTATTCTAATGCATCAAGCAAGTCAAACAAGGCACATCAATACAGAAAAGAAAATAGACAAGAAAGCAGATCAACTCCTCTCTCAACTCCAAGCTTCAGCTCTTCTGACAGCAACCCAGTCTTCAGACCCCCATCACTCTTGACAAATATCAATTTGCTTCTCCAGGTTTCAACCCTTCAACATAAGTTTCAACTTATCTTCTCTGAGCTTCAGCTCCTTAATCAGTTCCACCTTCAGGCTTCACTCTTAACCACAAGTATCAGCTTGATTCCTTCAGGATCTCTAAGCTTCAAAGTAAGTATCAACTTATCCTTTGTCCTTCAAGCCTCAGCTCTTCAGTCAATCTCAATTGAATCCTCTTCATAAGTATCAACTCAGTCTTTAAGCTCTCAAGCTCTCTGTGCTATACCAGTCTCAACTTGGTCTTCTCTTCCTGCAAGCTTCAGCTTCTCAGAGTAGTCATCAATCACCTGGAAATGTCAACTTCATCCTTCAATCTTTAAGCCTCAGCTCTTCATTCAGTCTCCTCTGGATCTTCATTGGGTCTTCAAGTATCAACTTGCTCTTCTTGCTCTCCAAGCTTCAGCTGCAATGGCACTGCTCAAGGAATCATCCTCTTCCATACTCTTCAATGAAGTCTTCATCTTCACACTCAAGCCCAACATCTCTCAAGATACTCAAACCTGAAGAAATCATTTAACTGGATAAGCTGGGATATTAAACTGCTTATTGACCACCAAAGGTGACCTATAAGGGTTCAACATCAAAAGAATGGTTCCCTCAAAAGTTCTACTTCCTAGGTACCATCACTTATCCCTCCAAAGGAGGGAGGTGAATACCATGGAAGGACCTTGAATCATGGGGAGGAATGGAGGTGAAAGATACCATCCATGTTTAAGAAAGAAATTAGCTAGGTCTAAGCTCTACTTAATTCCTAACCCTAAAACAACAACAAAACAAACAAGACTTCAAGCTTCTCAAGCTCTTTCTCCAACCTTCAAGTCTTCTACTATGCTCCTCCATGCTCCTCAAAGCAAGACCAAGCCCACCAAGCCAAGAAAAAACCCACAAAGCAAGGCAAAACAAAATACAAGCCCATAAGGGCAACACAACCAACAATCAACTACAAAAATCAATTAAAAATAGTATACTATTATATTAAAATCTAATATAATTCCTAGGGGATCCTATATACCTACCCTTAATACCCTATATGTCCCAATATCTAACTTGACCTAGAAACCCAAAATTCTAGTGTTATTGTGGACCTATGTTAAGGATTGACCTAATTCTATACAACCTAAAGTCATCTAATCAAAACTAATCAAAAATTAATCACAAAATTATGAAATAAATCCAGAGGGGAGCTAAAGTCCTAATCTAACTATCCTAAAAAGAATGGCCTAAAAATTCAAAGGGAACTAGCTAAACAAAATTCTACAAATCTATGCATCAACATAAAATGAATTAAAATGCTAGTAAAAGATAAAATACACAAAAAATATTAAAAATGCATGAAATGCAAATATTTTGATTTCATAATTTTTTAGACATTAACATGAAGTGGGAGAAAAAATCCCCATGTAAAAATCATCATTTTTCTATTTAATATGATTTTTCAAAGATTAAAATAAAATGGAGAAAAAGAAAATAAAATGGGAAAACATTGGTGTGAATAGCAATGCCAGACAGTTCAATATGCAAATGGGCTTAAAACGGGGGTGTTATTAGTAAAGCGTTAGGCCCAGTCTTTAATCAGAAAATCAATTCAGAAAATATAAAGAAAAAGAAAAGGACACGGTGCAAAGAGTAAAGAAATTCAGTTCAAAACATCAATGGGCCATGGAAGGGGGTGTGGATATCAATCAGCCCAATATCCCATTTAATGAAACACCGCATTTTGGTGTATCTTCAGATTTCCCTCTTCAAATGAAATTAAATCACAGCCTTTGGATCTCCACTCAGTCAATGAGTCTTGCCTCATCCAACGGCCACGTCTTTATCTTCTTCCTCCAGCTAGGGTTTGAATGAAGATGCCATGGAAACAGAGCTTCAAGCTCAAGCTTCACCACAATCGTATCACCTCAAATCTCAACCAAATTCATGGTTCAAAATCCTAATCCATTCTAAATTCCATGCTGATCACAACCATGGCCTTAAAATCAATTGAATCATCCCCAATCTCTAAACCCGATCCAAGATCAAAAATATGCTCATATCTCAATTTTAACAATTCTTGAAATTAATTGGCTCAGAATGATCACCACCTCACACTGGTTAAATCATGATATAAAACTCATGTTATATCTAATCATACATCGTGTTCTTGATCCAAACAAAAATGGTGTCACTAACTCAAACTTCACCAATTGATCTCAAACTTCCCAGAATCCATCTCCTACTTGTCTCTAACCATTCTAACCTAACAATTCTACCTAATTATGCTTAAATTATGGTGTAGAAGAAAAGTTACAAACCTGTCAAATCTTGATTATCAGATAGGGCAAAGCTTCACTTCAACCTCTCAAGCTCTTCAGAATCACTCCTTGATTGATGTTAAAGCTTCTGTTTGCAAAAGATTTGACCAAGAAAGCCTGAATCTCCAAATCCGATTGTGACTTGCAACCTTCAAAATCCAAAAGCTATCTCTTCAATTATTCATGATCTTGCCCTCAATTTGGTATGCACACATTCAGTATCATCAATGGAAAGTGTTGGGATTGAAAGAAACAATGGAAATGGTGTGGAATGTGGAATTTGATTTCAACTTGCAATGGAAGAAATTGAAATGGCTATCTCACTCTCCTCTCTAATCTCTCACCAACCTTGCATCTGAGCAAGTTCTAATTGATATATAGGATGGTTCAGACTCATCTAGAACCTTCTGGAATCATCCAATGAGAATTTGGGATTCTCATGCCATGAGTTTATGATTTCATCTCATCTCATGCTATGCCTCTTGCAGCAACTTGGTGTGACTTGAAAATCTCCTTAGATGAGATATATGATGTGTTAGGATACCTTGCCAGCTTGTACATTGAGTTTCCTTGTGTTTTGCATTTGTGCCTTAATATGCAAGCAACCATTTTCCAAAGCAAGTCCATGATTTGAGCCTCAAATCAAAAAAGTGGCTGAACCATTGTTTTTAAAATGCTTTTTAGAGTCAAAATGACCTATTATATGCCATGGTTTGGATGTGTAGCTTGGAAATTTAAATTTCCAACTTTGACTTATTTAACTTATGCCTCCATTTTAGGTCATTTTTATCACTTTGAGCTACAAGCCTTTTCAACATCTCATGACCTCCTTACTAGCCTTAAAACATCATTTTAGGCAAGTTTTATGTTGAATATTTTTCCATTTGAAGCTTGGAAATAGGAGTTATGGCCTTATGCTTGAAATGACCTATAATCTCCAAATGACCAAAATGCCCTTGACTTGTCAAAGCCATAACTTGAGTTCTACAAATCCTATCAAGGACTTCTAGTACTCTATAGAAAGCTAAGAAGATGAGGAACAACATTCATGTTGACCAAAAGTTCATAGGAATCATCCTTCCTGGGCAAAAGTTGGATGCAAGTTGGGTGACTTTCAAGGCCCTAGATTCACATACCTCAGATGACCTGTAACTTGTCAAAGTCATAACTTGAGCTCTACAAATCCTATCAAGGACTTCTAGTACTCAAATTAAAGCTAAGAGCAATCTCTACAACATTCATGTTGGGGGTAAGATGAGATGACAATAACATCTTGAGCTAAACTGCCTTGAAGATGGGGGTCAAACTAGGGGATTTTACACTGTCAAGCCTTAGAAACCCTAGCTTGAAACTTCTCAAACTCTTCAATCATGATGAGTTGATCTTGGAATCATACTTATAGAATCTCAATGCATCAATCCATGATCACATGGCTCTTGGATTAGGTCTCAACCCTCTCCAAATCATCAGTTGACCTAGGGTTGACCCAGTCAAACCCTAATTATACCACTCATGGCTGGGGCTTCTTATTCTTGTACAATGACCTCTCTATGCTTCATGATGGCTTTCAAGACATATCATAAGCTCTCTCAAAGCTTCAAGTCCATCCTTATAGCTTCATAATCATCTAAGGAGCTCCCACAACTCTCAAGTTAGGAGACCTACACAACCCTGGTTTCAACCAATCTCTCTGAGGATCTCTTAACTTCTCTGACAAAGATATCAACCCTTGAACACTTGAATAGCCTTCTTGGCTAGCTTCAAAGTCTTAATTGGTACTCATACCTCTTGATCTCTTGAATTTTTAGGCCATTATTTTTAGGATAGTTATATTAGGACTTTAGCTCCCCTCTGGATTTATTCCATAATTTTGTGATTAATTTTTGATTAGTTTTGATTAGATGACTTTAGGTTGTGTAGATTTAGGTCAATCCTTAACATAGGTCCACAATAACACTAGAATTTTGGGTTTCTAGGTCAAGATAGATATTGGGACGTATAGGGTATTAAGGGTAGGTATATAGGATCCCCTAGAAATTATATTGGATTTTAATATAATAGTATACTATTTTTAAATGATTTTTGTAGTTGATTGTTGTTTGTGTTGCCCTTGTGGGCTTGTATTTTGTTTTGCCTTGCTTTGTGGGTTTTTCCTTGGCTTGGTGGGCTTGGTATTGCTTTGAGGAGCATGGAGGAGCATAGTAGAAGACTTGAAGATTGAAGAAGGAGCTTGAAAGCTTGAAGCCTTGTTTGTTTTGTTGTTGTTTTAGGGTTAGGAATTAGGTAGAGCTTAGACTTAGTTAATTTATTTCTTAAACATGGATGGTATCTTTCACCTCCATTCTTCCCCATGATTCAAGGTCCTTCCATGGTATCCACATCCCTCCTTTGGAGGGATAAGTGATTATACATAGGAAGTAGAACCTTTGAGGGAACCATTCTGTTGATGTTAAACCCTTACAGGTCACCTTGGGTGGTCAATAAGCAGTTTAATATCCTAGCTTATCCAGTTAAGTGATTTCTTCAGGTTTGAGTATCTTGAGAGATGTTGGGCTTGAGTGTGAAGATGAAGACTTCATTGAAGAGTCGGGAAGAGGATGATTCCCTGAGCATTGCCATTTCAGCTGAAGCTTGAAGAGCAAGGAGAGCAAGTTGATACTTGAAGACCTAATGAAGATCCAGTAAAGATTGAATGGAGAGCTGAGGCTTAAAGATTGAAGGATGAAGTTGACACTTCCATGTGATTGAAGGTTACTCTGAGAAGCTGAAGCTTGCAGGAAGAGAAGGCCAAGTTGAGACTGGTGAAGCAAAGAGAGCTGAAGCTTGAAGACTGAGTTGATACTTATGAAGAGAATTCAATTGAGATTGAGAGTAGAGTTGAAGCTTGAAGAACAAAGGATAAGTTGATACTTACTTTGGAGCTTGGAGATCCTGAAGGAATCAAGTTGATACTTGTGGTTAAGAGTGAAGCCTGAAGGTGGAACTGATTAAGGAGCTGAAGCTTGAAGAAGAAGATAAGTTGAAGCTTATGTTGAAGGGTTGAAACCTGGAGAAGCAAATTGATATTTGTCAAGGGTGATTGAGGTCTGAAGACTGAGTTGCTGATAGGAGAGCTGAGGCTTGGATTGGAAGAGAGTTGTTGATCTGCTTTCTTGTCTGTTTCTTCTCTGTATTGCTGATGTGCCTTGTTTGGTTTGCTTGATGCATTAGAATAAGTCCATATCTAGACTAGATTTAAGCTAGGAGCATGATTGCACTAGAGGTTGAGTTGCTCCCTCTGCTTGTATTGTTACTGTATGGCTTTGCTTGCGGGTATTCGGTAGAGCCCAACTCCCTTGCTCATGTGGTTTGTTTTGCTTGATAGCATGTTGTTATTTCTTCTGTATGATTGCAGTTATTATTCTATCTTGCTTGATAGCATGTTTTATTTCAGTATGATTACTGTTATTCATTCTGGCTTGAGGTTGAGATGAGCTTGTGGAGGCTGCTGCCCCACACACATTTCCTCCCTCACTTGCATTGCATGCATTTCACTGTATATCTGTTTACTGTTTAAGCTAGTGCTTTATCTTTTTCTGTGTATCATTGACATGATCCCTTAGGACTCTCATTTCCTTTGATAAGGAAGTGATGATAGAACTTTAGGTTGAAACCTATGCATGATAACTTCTAGGAGTTCCCTGTTCAAACCTCAACTATAGGATGAATCCTTGGCATGACAACAGTAGGACTTGATAGTCTCCCCGTAGTTGAGCCTCTCTCTTCTCATCTCAAAACAGCTTAAGATACAGTAATCATGAATGATTTCTTTCGTACGTTACGAGCCTTAAGCTATCTGGGAAAGGATTGTTGGAGAGTTTCTTTTCAACAGTCTGGATGTTTAGTATGGCACCCTTTGGGTGACATGCGACGCATTCACTCTCAGGTCATAGTCTTTAGTGCGATTGAAATTGCAAACACAATAAAAAACACTTCTTTCGTAAAAGACAGAAAACAAACTTCAAACCTTTTTGCCCCGTGGGCCCATAATTCCAAAGGAAGCTTTTCTGAAGAAAAGAGTGTCGTTAAACTTCAGCGCCACTGCAAACAGGCTTTGTCCCTAACTGCTAGAACTGTTGTTTAACCCTACTCGATAAAACAGATGAATCTGAATCCCCATAAGGCGTAGTATCCCGAACTACGTAAGCTCTGATCTCTCAAGCCTGTTGAGAGTACGTAGGCACAATACTGACGTATTGGCGAGCCACCTTTCCTGTAACCCGTAGTTAGGTCGAACTACGTTGATTCTGATTTCTCATTCTCTGATGAGAATACGTAGGCATAAAGTGCGACGCTTTGCCGAGTCATTTTCTTTTTTTAAGCCAAGCCTTGATAGGTAGATAGATAAACCAACTCGTCCAGTAAACACAACAAACGTGGATCCTATCGAGTACGATGGACGTGAGTGGTGCTAATACCTTCCCCTTGTGTAACCGACTCCCGAACCCAGACAATGGTTGCGACGACCTTGTCTTACCCTTTTTCGTCAGGTTTTTCCGATCGTTTCCTTTCCCGCTCCGAGGGATAAATAACGAAAGGTGGCGACTCTTCTGTTTTGCCGGCACCTTATTTTCGCGGAAGCGACACTTATTAGTAGCAATATCATTGGAAACAAGCCTACCTAATGAATGTAAACGATTGATGAGATGAGTAAATCTCTTTTGCATGTCAGCAATGGTTTCCCCTTGCTCCATGAAAAAAAGATCAAACTCTTGTGTTAATGTGTTGATTCTATCCAACTTAACATTGTTTGCCCCCTCATGGGCTATTTGTAGTGAATCCCACATGGCCTTAGCAGTAGGACAATGGGATACACGATAGTATTCATCTACACCTAATGAGGAGATTAAGATGTTTTTAGCTTTCCAATCATAATTGTATTTTTTCTCATCGTCATCGGTCCATTGTGCTTCGGTCTTTGGCACAACTACGTTATCCGCATTGGTCATAGTAATTTCTATTGGACCATTGAGGATAACGTTCCATACTTTTCTGTCTATGGAGTTTATATGCACCCGCATACACTCTTTCCAATAACTATAATTTTCACCGTTGAAAACGGGAGCTCTATTGTACGCCCCTTTTGGTTCGTTAGCCATTTTCTATCTATGTTGTATTTGAAGCACCGAATAACCAGGCTCTAATACCACTTGTTAGACTATGGCACGGATCTAGAAGGGGGGGTTGAATAGATCCCCAATTAAAATTTGAGTCGGCGCTACCAATTTAAAAATTGGTTTTAAAAAATGTTTTAAGTGTGGAAGCGGCCGAGGAAAATATAGTCTAAAACGAACGGTTATTGGAAAACCGGATATGCGTAAGCCTTTGGATTAATGACAATTTGGAAAAAGAATCACAACACTAATCACACTTATCAATTATTTACTTCAGTTGTAAGGATTCCTAGTTCCAATGATTCAAAGAGCAAGCCAAAACTAGATACACAAGTAAGATAATTTTGGTTCAAGCAATATGTCAAACACTTGGTGTGTAAAAACACTCCAAGTGGTATTTATGTTGAGTAAGTGATTCCAACTAGCCTAGTAAAATGTCTTGTTGTACTTTGGAGTCAAAAACAGAGTTTTAACCTCTTACTCAATTGATATCACAATTTTGACAATAGAGCTTATTCAAAAATCACTTATCTTGAGCTATAACGTAAATGCTGAAAAATAGAGAAGACAAGTATTTCGTGAGGCAGTTCCCCCGTCGTCCTCGCTTCGGGGTACGTCTGCCCTTAATTCTAAAACTAGAATTGAGATAGATTTTATAGATATCACCTGTTGAATGTAACAGTTTATACAAGGATTGAGCAGCAAATATACAACAGAAATCTCAATGTGTTGAAAGTTGCTTTCACTCCTTGCCCCTTGATTCAAGATGAATCAAGTCCTCCGATTTGTGTTGATGGACCTCCAACTCCAGCCACCTTATTGAAGAACACGTTGTTGTTAAACCTTCAGCTCCGGCTGATCTCAACAGCAACAAATCGACCCCGAGATCTTCCCTTCAAAATCACCGAATCCGCTACTAGACTTGTGAAGAACACCTCTTCACAATCACCTTCGCTCGGTTGACCCTTGATGAAGAATCTCGTCCAAAAACCCCCCAAAATTCAAACCAATCTTGGAGGGTAAAACCCCAACGATTTTATTCAAGAAAGAACTTGTCACAAGCTTCAACCCGAACTTGATTCTCCAATCTAAGCTTCGAACCTTATCACCTTGAATCTCTCACAAATGCATTTCAAAAATGATTGTGTGTAATTGAAATGTTGTGAGATGTTGAAGATGAAGATGATGAATCTTGGACACCTATTTCACTCTTTCTTGTTTTTGAACACATGAATCAAAAGATTATCAAATGTTAAAATGACACAAGTGGTTAAACAAGTATATATAGTGCCAACCCAATTTTAGACATAACAGTATTTCAAATATAAGAGGGAAACATTTAAAAACAGAATTTCCGCGCGAACGGTCGACCGCAGCAGGTCTGTGCGTCGACGCATGGCCTGTGTTGTTTGGAAATCTGTTAAATTCATCAGTATGCGTCGACCATACAGTCGGCATGCGCTGACCCGTTAAAAACTATTTCCCTTATGCGCCGACCCTATGGTCGACTCATGCCTTTACGCGCTGACCCGTTGGAAAGTTTTTCCTTCATGCGCCGACCCTATGGTCGACTCATTGCCTTGTGCGCTGACTAGTGGAGAATTGTTCTGATGCATGCGCCGACCCTATGGCGACTCATGCTCTCCAAACCTGCAAAAGTTCATCAGTTTGTGGTCTTTCATGCCTTTGGTCATGATTGCATTTTATCTACACATAGTATATTCATTTCAGCAGTTTTAAGACAAGTATAAAAGGATATTGGTGGGTGATACGTTGCATCTGTTTTAGTAGATCTGGAGTTCATAATTTCCAATCTATCCAGGGAATTTGTCATCATCGAAACCTGCATTAACCAATGTCTTGCAGACTTGTGTGATGTGTGGCGATTTGCCTCCACAAACAATAGCCCAATAACAATACTAATAACTAATAATATAAATTCTAAATTATATTTTACCCTTCTATCATTGCCGCCGGGTTCACTTTAACCTTGTCCTAGGACAAGGTTCTAATAATATTTATATAATTGAAATGAAAAAAATGGTTGGCAAGAAATGGTTGTCCATCACTTTCGATACTTTTCAATGATCAACTTCCTCCTCTGCAATACCGAAGCTGCTATTGCTTAAAGCAACAGATCATCGGTCGGTGGTGCATGCTTTCTAACTTTGTTACATGTAGAAATCCCAATACCTGCCCTGACTGCAGCTTGATCTGCCCACATTACTTCCCAAAGGCAAATAGTCTGTTCAAATGTCAATTCCCTTCGAAACAGTACCACCACCATCTTATACACAAAGAAGCAATCTTCAGCCTGAAGCTTCTCAAAATGCTTAAATAGACGGGCATCTTTATACTTGATTATTTTGGCAACTAACTCTAGTTGCCTCCTTATACCCACCTCATCCAGCCTAAAATTTTGCCGAGCCTTCTTCATGAATCCAACGAAACACCAGAAAACCTCGTGATCCTCTGATATAATACTAACTATAGGAGATAGCAGGTCACTCATACCTTGACAGTAGCCCCTTCTTCATCTTCGACTTTGAAATCCAACTTCTCATTAAGCTCTACATCAAGTGAACCATCATCTACATCAACCGTATGATTGAGATTTGAAGGTGGAGAATGATCCTCAGAACCGTTTCGTGGTTCTTCGGCGTTGGAAGCAGCATCAGCAGCAAAATCGATTTCAAAGTGTTCCATTCTCGCTCTACATTTCAAACCCAGATCTGACTCCTCCATCAACAATGGGGGTTAGAGCTCATACATGTTTGGTTGTGGAACTTCTTCTTCCTCCTCTACAATTCTATTTCCTCATCTAATTCTAAGGAAGAGTATCTCCATTTGGGTTTAAAATGCCAAAAAAATATTTCAACTAAAATATTCCAAGACATAGATGAATGAGGTTGAATCCTCCATAGCCACCATTTCAGAGCGCAACCTTTCATTCTCTTTGCAGCTTCCTTCATCTTCTCCAATCCACAATACGATTCTAGTCCATCACAAATTCAATACGAACCCCATTTAGCAAGAATGAGATCGAAATGAAAGCACAAAGAGAATATTAAAAACTATTTAAAAAAAGTAAAATAAAAGATAACTTTTTTCATTTGATACCCTAAAGTGTGTCAAAGACGATACATATATAGTGTTCCTAATGGATAATGAGTTAGAGCCCAATTACAATAATAGCCCAATAACAATACTAATAACTAATAATAAAAATTCTAAATTATATTTTACCCTTCTATCATTTCACCATCAAGACGCACTAGATTTAATATTAATGTTGTAAAAGGATAATCAGCGATATCCGGAAGTTCCTACAATAAGATTAACTTGGTCTTGAGCAGTTGAACCAACCTATTTTAAGGAGTAAAATCTTCGCTTACACTACAGCCAAGAAATTTACCTGAACTAACAGTAATAGGCCACTTTGTTCACTGTATTAAAGCAAGGGTAAAACCAATATTTTTGTTTCTCATAAATCTAAAAGTATCATCTTTGATAAAGAGTTAAGACACAAAATCCATCCATCAACATCTCACACAAAGTTATTATGAAGATAAAGAGTAAGAAAACTGATAAAGAATTGAACAGACCATTATGTATAGATGCAATACTTACCACCAAACCAACCTCAGCTACGACTCGTGGGGTCAACTCCAATTTAACTTCCTCGTTAGGTTGACGGTGAACTAAAACCTGTAACAATTTTAAAATGTTGGTTTCATCTTACAAGAATATAGGAATTAGGAACACAACTAGCTAAATGCAGTGACATTTAATTCCAACTAGTAAATGCAAAAATGTTCAAATACTATTGTTTCTGGATTCAAGATAATCTGTGTATGTGTATTTCTAGTAATGTTATAATTTGTAAAATAATTAAAGAATAAATAAAAAAATATTTTATTAATATTTTAAAATAACTATTTTATTAAAATAAAAAAAGAAAAAGTAAAAGTAAAAGCCAATTTCATTTTAGGAACTAAGAGGGGCTGAGATCCTCTCTATTTTTCTAAAGAAATGAGAATTTTCATTGTTATGGTTTAAAGACTAAATCATGGATAGAAATACATATATTTTTAGAAATTGTGTTATTAATGAGATATTTATACACAAAAATCATACTGATGGTAATATGAAGTTTTTTTTTGTTAAAAAATAAAGAGAACTTCTGAGTAAATGTTATTATGAATCACTACACTATTTTAGACTTTAGACAACTGAAGAGAACAACTTAAGAACTGTTAAAAAACCGGTAATAGGATGTGTTTTCTTTTACGCCTTGACAAAGTATTTAAATGAAAAATAATTAAATATAAAATATTGTATTATAATTAGAAAATAATTTAAAAAATAGAAAATATTGTATTATAAAAAAGAAATAAGAAGGATACGTAGAAATGAAATATTTTTTAAAAAACTAGGAGGGTTGATATCATCTGGATTTCTATAAAAAAAAATGAAAATGTTTATTAATATGTTTTAGACTAAATCAATTATATAAATACATATACTTTTTTGAAATTATGACATTAATTAGATATTTATATACAAAAATAAGTATTATTTATTTTTTTAGAAAACGGAGAACGTCTCTACATAACTCAGAGAGTGAATATTTAAAGAATATTTTAAGAGAGTGAATATTTATTTTTCTTCTTTATTATGGTCTAACAATTAAATGAGAGGAGTCTCAACGGTTGAAACATGCTATTCATGTGGGTGTGATATCATTCATTGACCATGAATATCAATAACAACTTTTTTACCTTCTATTGAAGATAAATATGACAGTTACTTGTTATATTTAACATGCATATTAGATTGAACATTTTTATATAGAAAGAGATGAAATAATATATTCTTTTAAGAATAATATAACAAAAATTGTATAATGTGGTGTAATGTGTCACTTTATATACTTTAATATCAATTTTCTAATTACACATTTTTACGTGTGATTAATCTAATTGAAATAGAAAGACTGAAGATGTTTTTCTCTCTTGTCATTTTGGTGAATTTTTATTTTTTATTTTATAACTTTTCTTTTCAACAATTTCATTCTTATAATATATACTTTTTGATTTTATTTTATAATCTAATATTAAAACTTATAAAAACTACTCTCATTTATAAAAATATATTCAAAATATATAATATTGAGAAACTGTTAATATACCCTCACTTTTAACACTATTGAATTTAAGATAAAATTATAAATGATGGATGATTTGACATCGAAAACATGTCAAATATGTAACCCAATCAATTTTAAACCACATTTTGGTATCATCTTAAAAATTATGGATGGGTTTAAGTCAAACTTATAAAATCAAATTGTAAATTAAACATTTTCTTCTTTTATAAATACATATTATACTAAATATTATTTGATCTTAAACTCTCGAGAATCTACCTTCAAGCAAGGTGGTGTGATAGTAAAAAACTTCAAACGTTTCATGTGTCTTGCTTACAAATCATTGGTACATGTTCTAATTTATAACAAAACTAATTAGTGTATATATAATATATGTGTACAAGTTGTTAATGTGTTTAAAGTTTACCACAAAAGTTTTCTTGTTGTTCCAAACTAAGACTATTAGTATCAATATAAAGAGGATATTATTTATTATTGTTGTGAATTATGAAGCCTTTAAACAAAGTATAAACAATTTTTTTTATGATCAAGAAACACACAAGGGTTAGGGTTAACGGAAAAACAACCAAGAAGAACAAGAAGAAACAACAAAGATTGGTTATAAACCGCTATTCTTTTCTTTCTCTAACAAACAAGATTACAAGTATATAAGAATAACAAATAATCTCTCTCTCTTGAATTAGGAGTTTATCTTCCTATTTTTCTATATGCAAGTTGAGCGACTAGCATACTATTTATAAGAAAACTAACACACTAACCTAATAGGTTTTTTTAATAATTATCCATTACAAGCTAACTTAGGGTACAAGCTAACTTAAACAATTAAGCTTAAAAAGCAATGCCCAATTCAACATGCTAACGAACCTAGCAATATTGACTAATGCATGTTAGAACAAACTTCGACTACAACAAACATTACTCCGACAACAACATGCGAACAGACTTCGACCTCATGCTCAATTCCTGTCAAACCAGAAGCTACCCTTCGACTATACTAGAGTTCGATTCAATATCTCACAAATCTCCACCTTGGATTTAACTCTATAACATCAAGAAACTAGCTTTCTTCATGCAGATTTATCAATTACATACAGTAGAAAAACTTGCAACTGGGCAACGTCTTGGTGGTCATATCAGCAACATTATGATTTATCGAAACCTACATCACTTGGACTTCACCATGCTCGATTATCCCTTTAAAAAAATGCAGCCTCACATCAATGTGCTTGGTTCGCTCATGATAGGTTGTTCTTCGACAAGTGTATTGCATTTTGACTATCACATTTAAGAGTGACAACTCGACCTTGAAGTTCCAGATCCTTTGCAAAACCTTCAAGCCACAATGCTTCCATCACAGCTTCAGTTAGAGTGATATATTCTACTTCAGTAGTTGATAAGGAAACAACCTTCTAAAGTGTTGCTTTCCAACTGATTATTCTCCCAAACATATTGAACACATCCAGAAATAAATTTTCTGGAATCCATGCAACCTGCATAATTAGAGTCGACATATCCTTCAGTTGCTGCTTTAGTATCTTCACCCAAGGCTCTATCATAAATTAAGAATATATTCAAAGACACATTTATGTACCTTAGAATCCACTTCAATGCTTTCCAATGAGCCTTTCCAGGATTCGGTACGTACCTGCTTACAAAACTTACTGCATATGTTATGTCGGGTTTAGTACAGACTATATCATACATCAAAGAACCCACTATATTAGCATATGGAATGCTATTCATATAAGCTCTTTCGACATCGATATTGGGACACTAATCTATACTCAGCTAGAATTGAGGGTTAGTCTGAGTCACAACAGACTTTGAATTCGACATACCATACTTTTCGAAAATCTTTCGCATGTATTCCTCTTGAGATAAGCATAATTTCGACTATTTTATATCTTTTCGAATGTCAATCCTAAGAATCCTAGATGCAGCTCCCAGATCCATCATGTCGAACTCCTTATTAAGTTCAACCTTCACTCTCATTACATCTTCAGCATTGTTGCTTGCTATTATAATATCATCCACATAAAGCAACAAAATAACAAATGAATTGCCCGGTCAAAATCTGAAGTAAACACAGTGGTCGAAGTGACTTCTGATGGAACTTATTCGTGCCATGAACTTGTCGAATCTCCTATTCCACTGTAGAGGATATTGTTTCAGTCCATATAAAGATCACTTTAGTTTGCACACATAATCTTCCTTCCCCCTTTTGACATACCCTTCAAGTTGCCTCATCAGGATTGTTTCATCTAGGTCACCATACATGAAGGAAATCATCACATCCATTTGTTATAGTTCAAGGTCAAATTATGCCACCGTAGAAAGAAATATTTGAATGGATATGTGCTTCATAATAGGAGAGAACATATCATTGAAGTCGACGCCTTATTTTGATCGCGACTTTCTATGTCTAATACAACTTAACTGCAAGTGCACAGTCTATCGCGTAGTAATAAAAGATATCGATCCCACAGGGACTCGTAATCAAACTAGTGTTCTCGGGAGTTACTATGTTTAGCTAGGTAGATGATGTTTAAGGGCATAATTGCTATTACTAAAGGGAACTAAAAACGTTACTTAAAGTATAATTACGCGAATCGATATGCAATAATTATGTTCTTCGGGGATTTGACAAGTTACCGGTATATAAAATATTTTCAGAATTTATTTAAGAAGAAGATAGTGATCTAAAGACCTTCGTCTCACGATGGTTGTTGACGCTAGTCGCAACTTTAAGGCGGAACGTATGTTGTCGCTATCCCGTTCGGGGTTAAAATCGCTTTTTGGAAATCTCTAAATTCTAATATATTTTAAAGTGCTTTCGCTGTTATTAAAACAAATGGCTAGTGTTTACTATTTGGTCCTAGCCGCAGCTGTCGCTTGTTGGTTCGTACCTTAATTAATTTCCCACTGTCGTTGCAAAACTACTTTTAAATAAGTTCTCGCTGTCGCGACGAACGTTTATTCAGGAAATAAGTTTAAACACTCAGGCCATAAACAACTTTTGAAAAAGAAAGGTTTTAACCGATTATTATCAAATCCCGTCTGAATTATTATTACATACCGATTACTTTGGTTTAGCTAGACATGGATTTGGAATAAGTAAAGCATAAATAAAAGCATAAATTTAGAACATTCATACTGCTGGGAATTAAAGTTACAATTAACGAAATAATAAAAACCTGTAACGTATCCAATTGGCTTTTGGCCAAATCCCAACGATGTCGGCAGGATTCTGTCTTCAAGCCAATAGAGCGCACAAATGAATATTGCAGAAATGGAATACAGGAAAAAGGAAAAGAAAACAAAAACAAGACTTAAACTAAATTTGCTCTGGAAAATATTTGGGCAGCACTTCGTTATCTGAATGCGGCTCCCTTTCTCAGCTCCCCTCCTTCCCCTTTTATAGAGGTGAAATGCTAACGGTTATAATTTTCAGAAGGTGGACTTGGAGTCAGAGAAAATAGGAAGTAGTGGTCCATCATTTTGGGACTTGGAACTGATTTTTGCACGTTAAATGAAGTTTTGCGTTTTTGCCTGCATGACGGTCGTCATGGTGTGTGACGGTCGTCATGGATGTGTGACGGTCGTCACAACAGCAAAATGCGCATCTGCTGTTTTTCATGTTGTTTTCATCTGGTTTTCGTCCATATTTCATCTGTAATTGCTTCTTTTCTTCATATTGCTTTGTTTGGACATGATTTTCAAATACCTGCAAAATATCAGACAAATAACATGGAAAAACCCGAAATCGGATTGAAACCAGTCAAATATTAGTTGAATTATACGTTAATATATATATATATATATATATATATATATATATATATATATATATATATATATATATATATATATATATATATATATATATATATATATATATATATATATATATATATATATATATATACGATTTCGCGTTATCAAACTCCTCTAAGCTTGAATCTTTGTTTGTCCTCAAGTAAAAAACAGGAAGAATAAAAGTCGGCAAGCACGAGGCAGCTTCCTCGTTCAGAAAGTTGGGAAAAACCGGGATTCTAAATAGGAACAAAACGAGTACGGTGACGACACTGGACTATAAGTCTTTGGAGGTCTCCTTTTTATGCAAATCGGTCCCCATCATGCTACTGTAGGTCGGTATCAAGGTTCTCGTGTCAAGTTTACCCTGTTTGTTCTAGCGCAATCACATTAAGCCCGTTATCCATACACTTTCATGGCAAGTCAACCTATTAGTGAATATGATCTCATAGCTGTTTTGATCTTTTCATTGCACATAAGCTTATACTATTGATTTTTCAATGAGTTTTTGTACCGTTGGGCTAAATGCTCGGGTGAGGAGCACCTAACTTAGAGGGAACATGTCTCTATACTTGGGCTATATGGCTTTCTTTTCATGATTTTTCATCTTTTTAGAGATCATACACTTATTTGCATTGGTCTTTCGCTTAGAAGTGTTTAAGATGGTGCTGACTGCTTGTATAAACTACTTGGGGCTGAGCTTGCGTAGAAACTTGAAACTTTGGTACAAGTAGGTAGTGAAACCGACTCGCATAAACCGGAGGTCTAAGGTGTCAGGACGGTACTGGTTTTGTTAGAATTTTCGTCTCGGAGTTTCAAAACTTGGTTTGAACTTTGGTGCATTCTCGTGATGCTTTTGAGGAACAACTGAAAAAATTTTGTTTATGTCGAATAAAGTGGGGAAATTTGCATAACGGAAAAAGACATATAAATGAGCTGTTATTTGCTAAAGTGGGAAAATGTTTGAATTGAAATTACTGAATTGAAAGTACAAGGAAACGGGAAATAAACGTTCCGCTCCCACACTATCTCAATCAGTGTCCTCACTGATTTGAAAGTATGCGAGAGGGAAATACAAGGGAAATGAAAATACAGGAAACGGAAAAATACAGGAAACAAATAAAGAAAGAAAAGACTAGTCACGACCTCTGCCTTGGTCACGTCCTCTATCTCGTCCTCTACCTCAGGCTTGGTCAACTCGGGCCTCAAAGTTCAGAGCTCCGGTGTGATAGACATAATCTCGGAGTCCTTCGAATTGCAAGGTAAGATTTGCCAAGTTCTCAGTGATGGCTTCCTGGCCAGTTTGGAGCTGTTGCATCGTGGTCCTCTGCCAAGCTTCGAATTGCTCTGCTCACTGATTTTGTTGTTGCATCATGGCGAGTATCTGTGCTTGTTGGTCGAGGGATCGGCGGAGGTCTTCTTCAGAGAAGTCGGGCTCTGGACAGTGGCGGCGGCGACGATAAGATGTGCCTTCAGAAGGAAGTGGTTGCGATGCCTCAGGTTGCTCAGTTCTGTCCAACTCATCTTGCATTTCGTCAACAGAACCTTGGGTGTTGGTTTGAGTTGGGGCAGCGGTAACAGCAGGGGCATTGAGGTCAAAAAGTCAGTTGGAACGATCCTGTGGGTGCATCCGGGTACGTGACGGCATGATGATACTTCTGATGGTTTTGCCACGCACGACCGAATGGTATTTGCCATCGGACCTGGAGCGGATGAGGTGAGAAGCTCTGCAATGGTCGGTGTCGAGAAATACCGAAGGAATTGTATGGAGATTCTGGAGTTGGTTACCGAGGTTCAGGCCTAGTGCAATGGTGGTAACAATCCCGCCAAAGTAAAACGGCTTAGAGCCACGGTTGCAATTGGCCTGAATGTGGGCCAGGAGGAACGGGGCGGCGTTGATAGGCTCGGAATTGAACACGCAGTGGAGAAAGAAAAGTTCTTTGGAGTTCACCTTGTGGTTGCTATCCCTTGCGAAGATGGTATTGCTCAGCGCTCGGTGGAAATACCGGATGGTTGGGTTGTGGATGTGTGTTGCATGCAGAGAATCCCAGCCGTCGGCATTGATTCCGGTCAATTGGAACCAAAGTGCAAAAGCTTCATGTTGAAATTGTTCGATAATGCGGCGGTGAGCATCTTCGCCGCGAGGGAAATATAGGATGTCGGCAATCTGATTTTGATTCAATTGGTAGTTCGTGCCGAACATACGGAAGCAAGCGGCGCCGGAATGTTGGCTAAGGTCACCGCTAGAGGTGAAGTAACTGAACGAACTGAGGAACTCAAGGGTGAGTTGTTCGTAAGTGGGCTGCGGATTTGTGCACAGATGCCAAATGCCGGCTCTCTGGAGCATCCAAGTGACGCCGTCAAGGAGGCCGAGTTCCGTAAGAGATGGTATGTGCGGATAGTGGGTCGGTTGTAGCGACTGTTGATGGAAAGCGATGTAGTTTGCTCTCTGTTTCTCGCCGGAGTCGCCGTCGTCGAAAATGATATTGCTAAGGTGAGGAGTTTCATTGTTTCTTGCCATTGTTGGATGATGTTGTTGAATTGAGGGAAGAATGCGGTTTCTGCGGAGTAAGAATTTGCACAAAAGTGGTTAATGAAGATGAAATGGGAGTTGGGATTATATGTAGTAAGGAGGGAAAACGAAATTTTGAAGTGGGGTTTGGATGTGTGGTGATGGGAAGTTGATAAGATGGGAGTGGGGGAAGAAACGTAACCTCTGTTATAGCAGATATCAGGTTTTGGACTCGTGAAGGTCGTCACACATCTGTGACGGTCCTCACCCGTGTGACGGGCATCAGGCGTCTGTGACGGTCGTCACACCAGCAAATTCTGCAGAACGCAGAATTTTGCTACAGGGGTGCTTTTAACATGGTTTTAAGGCTTGTACAGGATATCACAATGTAATAATCAGCCAAGAAGTATATGATAACATAAAAAAATAGAATAAAGGAATAATGAATAAAATTTAAATAATATTTAATTTAAAATGATTGTTTTTAATTTAATACATAAGTGAAATGAAACAATGCGAAAATCAAAATAATTGAAAACGTACGGAAAACAGGAAAAATAAACTAAACTAAGGCTAAAATCTCAGTCCTTTTGGGCCTTCAATTCGTCAAACTTCCGGGCGTAGTAATCGAGCTAGTCACAAACTAAGTCCATGAAAACTGCTAATTCGCTGTCTATGCTTGTTATTTCTTCTCTTACAGTGGTTAGAGCTGCGTCGGAGTTGTCTAATCGGTGCAGAACAGTATCCATTTTGTCATTGGTTTCTTCAGGAATGGGCGCAGGGTAGGTGTTGTAATGTGGAGGGGTCTCAGGGTCTACCTCAGCTTCGGATACAGCATCCTCATAATACAGATAATCGTGTGCTTCAGAGATGTGATCACTGTCGTACATGTAATCTTGTGGTGTGGATTAAGGTGAATGAGGTCCCATAGGCTCATCCAATTCATAAACCCAATTATCCGTGTTATGGATAATAGTCATCTGATGATTTAGCAATGTGAATAGCTGAACAGGTTTGTCATTGATAAGGTACTCGTAAGGTCCAGGTCCCATGGTTCGTAAAATGCGTCTGTTAAAGCAAAATTGGATATTCATGGGACGGACGGTGCCAAAACTAGTGCTTGCATTTAGGTGGAATCTAAGGCCAAGCTCGTGGGCAATCATTGTCACGAGGCCTCCTATTAGAATGGGTGATCGTGGTTCCTGAGTGAGGCGTAGGAAGGATCTCATCATAAAAGGCACGGCATTCACCGGACGGCCCTGAGATGCACAGAACAAGATAAACAACTCTTCTTTAGATACTGTAGTAATGTTTTCTTCCTTTCCGAAAAGGGTGTGAGCTAGGATCTTATGAAAGTATCTGAAAGAGGGGTTATGAATCTCATCGTTATACATGCCATTTGGGTTAGGGTGATAGTCGCCTGTGATTTTACCCCAGAACTGGTTTAGTTCAAAATCAAGATCGTCATCTTCGGCACTGATGAACACATGTGGTCCGCTGGGAAATCCTAGGAGGTTAGCTAATGACATCCGGCTATGGGTTTGGTCCATTTCAAACATCCTAAAGGTGATCAGCTCTGTGTTTGATCCAAAACCATAGTTGGGTAAGTACCTGAAGGAACTAAGGAATTCGTAGGTGAGGTCCTTATAGGTAGCAAAACGAGTTTTCAAGGAGGTGTTCTCCCAGCCTAATTGATTAAACAGGAATTGAATGCTATCGGTAATTCCTAGCTTCTCCATGGTAGACTTATCATAATACAGTGTTAAGGCTATGTCTCTCTCAGTTAATGCTTCAAATCTTGCCTTTTGAGCTAATCCTCGAAAATGAACCTTTGTGAAGTTGTACGCGGCCATACTCGCAGGTTAGTCGGAGAAACACAGGAGGAAGGTTTGAAGGCTTTTAAAATCCTGAAAGGTTTAAAACAAAAATTTTAAGTCAGAATTTTTTAGAAACAAAAGGTGGTAGAAATAAAAAACAAAGTTTAAACAAAAGAGAATAATGAAACAAAATAGAATATAAAATAGTAGCAATTTAAGTTTAAAATTTTGTTAAAATTTCAAAGTAAGATTTCAAATAAAGATAAGAATGAAATACAGTAAAGAGAGAAATACGGGAAAATTGGGTTGCCTCCCATTAAGCGCTGTTTTTAACGTCTAAAGCCTGACGATAGCTTGGTGACAAGCTATTCGGGTGTTTGAGCAGGAAGCTCGAGCAATGTTATACTGCTGACTTGAGGACTGCTTTCTTTCTTATTATAATGTTTTAAACGTTGCCCGTTTACGATAAATGGTGCAGTCGTCTTATCGGTAATTTCAACAGCTCCACTTTGAAGTACTTTAGTCACTTCAAAAGGTCCAGACCACCTAGATTTTAATTTACCTGGGAAAAGTTTCAGTCTTGAATTAAATAGAAGTACGATGTCTCCCACACTGAATTGTTTCCGGACTGAACGTTTATCATGCCATTTTTTAGTTCGTTCTTTGTAGATACGGGCATTTTCGTAAGCGTCCAGTCTAAGTTCTTCTAATTCGTGTAAGTTCAAGATTCGTTTCTCTCCTGCCTCAGTGTAGTTGAAATTAAGTGTCTTAATGGCCCAGAAGGCTTTATGCTCTAATTCTACAGGGAGATGGTAGGATTTACCGTAAACTAATTTGAAGGGTGTAGTACCTATTGGTGTCTTAAAAGCGGTCCTATAAGCCCATAAAGCTTCATTAAGCTTTGATGACCAATCTTTCCTTGAGGTAGCGACAGTCTTTTCCAATATTTGTTTTATTTCCCTGTTCGAGACCTCTACTTGTCCGCTAGTTTTCGGATGATATGGTGTAGCTACTCGGTGTCGGACTCCATATTTAGAAAGAAGTTTGTCAAAGATTCGCGATATGAAGTGTGATCCGCCGTCACTAATGACGAGTCTGGGTACACCGAATCTAGGAAAGATTGTGTTTTTGAAGAGTTTGATTACTACTCGTGTGTCATTTGTTGGAGCGGCAATGGCTTCTATCCATTTAGACACATAGTCTACAGCGACGAGTATGTAGTTATTCCCAAAAGAAGACGGGAAGGGTCGCATGAAATCTATTCCCCATACGTCAAAGATTTCTACCTCTAAGATTCCTTTCTGAGGCATTTCATCGCATCGTGAGATGTTGCCAGTTCGTTAGCATCGATCATATTTTAGCACAGCGATGTGAACGTCTTTCCAGAGGTTAGGCCAGAATAAGCCGGCTTGGAGAATCTTAGCGCACGTCTTGGATGTACTGGTATGACCATTATATGGTGTTGAATGACATTGGGAAATGATGTTTTCTATTTCTTCCTCTGGGACACCGCGACGATATATGTTGTCGGCCCCTCTCTTGAAGAGTAGAGGTTCGTCCCAATAATAGTGTTTCAGATCGTGGAAGAATTTCTTCTTTTGCTGATAAGTGAGATCCGGTGGAAGCACACCTGCAGCTAGGTAATTAACGATGTCGGCATACCAAGGTAATGTAACTTGGGCATAGACGGCTTCTACGGCTTTTTCGAGTTCTGGATCTTCCAAGATTAGGTTAGGCATGTCACTTTCTAATTTGGATATCAGATGTTCGTAAGGAAAATCGTCATTTATCGGTACTGGTTCATGTTTAATGCCTTCTATTCGGGATAAGTGATCTACGACTATGTTCTCGGTTCCTTTATTATCTTTAATTTCTAAGTCAAACTCTTGTAATAATAGGATCCATCTCAATAGTCTTGGTTTGACATCCTTTTTGCTTATTAGGTACCTAATGGCAGCGTGGTCTGTGTATATGATAATTTTTGCTCCTACTAAGTAAGAACGGAATTTGTCAAGCGCAAATATAGCTGCTAGAAGTTCCTTTTCTGTTGTAGCGTAGTTCATTTGGGCAGGATCTAAGGTTCTACTGGCATAGTAGATGGCATGAAGCTTCTTGTCCTTCCTTTTTCCTAGAACTGCGCCTACAACATAATCACTCACATCGCACATGATTTCGAACGGTAGTCGCCAATCGGGTGGTTGCATAATTGGTGCGGTGATAAGGGCTGATTTTAACGTTTCGAATGCTTTTAGACAGTCGTCGTCAAAGACGAACTCAACATCTTTCATCAACAGGCCGGTCAGAGGTTTTGTGATTTTTGAAAAATCTTTTATAAATCTGCGGTAGAAACCGGCATGTCCTAGAAAACTCCGTATTTCGCGTACGGATTTTGGAGGTTGGAGGTCTTTTATAATTTCTATTTTAGCTTTGTCGACCTCAATCCCTTTATTAGATATGACATGTCCTAGAACTATTCCTTGTCGGACCATAAAATGGCATTTTTCCCAATTTAGGACGAGGTTCACTTTTACACAACGTTCTAATACCATTTCTAAGTTTTTTAGGCATCCTTCGAAACTTTGTCCACATACTGAGAAATCGTCCATAAATACTTCCATGATGTCGTCTATGAAATCTGCGAAGATTGCCATCATGCATCTTTGGAAGGTTGCTGGAGCATTACAAAGTCCGAACGACATTCGGCGGTAAGCAAAAGTACCATAAGGACATGTGAATGTAGTCTTTTCTTGGTCATCAGGATGAATGGGAATTTGGAAAAATCCCGAATAACCATCTAGATAGCAGAAATATGAATGTTTGGCTAATCTTTCCAACATTTGATCTATGAAGGGTAAAAGGAAGTGATCTTTTCGTGTGGCTTTGTTAAGCTTTCTATAATCAATGCACATTCTGCTTCCGGTCACGACTCTTTCTGTTATTGATTCGCCTTTTTCGTTCTTAACTACTGTGACTCCTCCTTTCTTAGGTACGACATGAACTGGGCTGACCCATTCACTATCGGAGATTGGATAGATGATTCCTGCATCTAGCAATTTCTTTACTTCGTCTCTGACTACAGTGCTTAGGATAGGGTTCAGTCTCCTCTGATGCTCTCTAGAGGTTTTACAGTCTTCCTCTATTATAATTCGATGCATACAGATCGAAGGGCTTATACCTTTTAGATCGCTTATGTTATAGCCTAACGCGGTGGGGTACTTCTTTAGGACTTCTAATAGCTTTACGGTTTCTAGTTGTCCTAAGTCGGCGTTGACTATCACTGGTCTTTTTAGTTCATCGTCTAGGAATTCATATCTAAGGTTTTTGGGTAGTGTTTTAAGTTCTAAAGATGGGTTCTTCGGACCTGGCATATGGTTTGGGGTTAGTGCTAAGCTTTCGCTTAGACTGTCGTCTTTATACGGTTTACGCCAATCATCGTCTTCAGAAATATCGGGTATTTGAATCTTTATTATTTCTGAATACGTGGTCTCTTCATTTTCAAGCTCTCTTATGCATTCGTCAATTACGTCTACTAAATAGCAGGAATCGTCTATGGCTGGTGCTTGTAAGAACTTGGTGAGAATGAACTCTATCTTTTCTTCTCCTACTTCGAATGTTAGCCTTCCTTTCTTTACGTCTATAATAGCTCCGGCTGTAGCTAGGAACGGTCTTCCTAGGATAATTGGGGTAACAGAGTCCTCTTTGATGTCCATGATTATGAAGTCGGTTGGGATGTAGAATTGTCCTATGCGAACTGGAACGTTTTCTAGTATACCGACAGGATATTTAACTAATCGGTCAGCCAATTGTACGGACATTTTGGTTGGTCTTAGTTCTCTCATATTCAGCTTTTTGCATATAGATAAAGGCATAACACTGATACTGGCTCCTAAATCGTATAGAGCTTTGTCTATTACAAATTTTCCAATGACACAGGGTATGGAGAAACTACCTGGGTCTTTTAATTTAGGAGGCATGTGGTTTTGAATAATAGCGCTACACTCTGCAGTAAGTGTAACTGTTTCGTTATCCTCGATCTTTCTCTTATTTGACAAAATTTCTTTGAGAAATTTAGCGTATGAGGGCATTTGAGTGATAGCTTCTGTAAAAGGAATAGTGATATTCAACTGTTTAAGGAGCTCTACAAATTTCTTAAATTGCCCTGAAGTTTTGGAGTTCATTAGTCTTTGAGGATAAGGAATCGGTGGTTTATATGGCGCTGGAGGTGTTTGAGTTTTTTCACTTGCGGTGTCCTCCTTCTCGTTGTCTTCCTTCTTCTCTAACTCGGACTCCTTTTCTGCTTGTTCAGTTGGTTTTTGTTGCATGGCTGAGTTTTCGGTTCTCGGATCGATCGGTTCGTCCAATTCTTTTCCGCGTCTTAATATGACAGCATTTGCTTGCCCTTTTGGATTTTGTTCGGGTTGTCCAGGAAATATTCCAGCTGGGGCAGCGGCAGAGGCTTGTTGTTGAGCCACTTGTGATATATGTGTTTCTAGCATTTTGTTGTGGGTGGCTAAAGCGTCTACTTTTCCGGTCAGCTGTTTAATTTGCTCGCTAGTGTGTATGTTTTGATTTAGGAATTCTTTGTTTGTTTGAGTTTGAGTAGCTATGAATTTTTCCATCATCAACTCGAGGTTTGATTTCATAGGGGCAGTCTGGGCAGCAGTTGGTTTCTGATATCCTGGCGGAGCAGCAGGCATCTGCAATGCATTATCGCTTTTGTAAGAAAAGTTTGGATGGTTTCGCCAACCTGAGTTGTAAGTATTTGCGTAAGGATTTCCTTGAGCGTAATTTACTTGGTCTGGTGGGATTCCGGCTAGTAATGGGCACTCGGGCGCATTATGAGTGGCGATTCCGGATAACTCACAGTTTGGAGTTACGGCAGCGACGGTTGCAGTGGGGTTAACGGTCAGACTGTCGATCTTCTGTGCTAGAGCATCTACTTTAGCGTTGAACTTTTCAAGGCTGCTGATCTCGTACATCCCACCTTTCGCTGCGGGTTTCTCTGCTGGAATGCGTTCACCTCCCCATTGGCAGTGGTTCTGAGACATGTTTTCGATTAGTTGATAGGCTTCCTCGTATGGCTTATCCATAAGTGCACCGCCCGCGGCGGCGTCTACCGTTAATCTGGTGTTGTATAAAAGCCCATTATAGAAAGTATGGATCGTCACCCAGTCTTCTAGACCATGGTGAGGACATGTTCTCATCATATCTTTGAATCGTTCCCATGCTTCGTAGAGAGATTCAGTATCTTTCTGTCGAAATCCGTTGATTTGAGCTCTAAGCATAGCAGTTTTACTTGGCGGAAAATATCTCTCTAAGAAAACGTTCTTCAACTGTTCCCATGTCGTAATGGAGTTGGATGGTAAGGATTGTAACCATGTCCAAGCTCTATCTCTAAGAGAGAAAGGGAAAAGACGAAGTCTTATTGCGTCTGGAGTTACTCCATTTGCTTTCACTGTGCCTGCGTATTGTACAAACTTCATTAATTGTTCATTTGGATCCTCAGTTGCATTTCCTGAGAATTGATTTTGTTGTACAGCTGACAGCAATGACAGTTTAAGCTCAAAATCGTTTCGAGTAATAGCTGGGGCAGCAATGCTAATTCTAGGCTCCATCTGAGAGGGTGTAGCGTATGCCTTCAGCGGTTTGTTTTGAGGTCCTTCAGCCATCTTTGGTTCTTCTTCAGATTTGGGAATGTGAGTGAGAGGATCGGGAATGTTATGTTTTTGTTGGTACTCAATTATGCAACTTCTTAAATGTAAGAAGCACTCTAGTTCTGCGACTGAAGGTTTTAAGATATCGCCTTGTGGGCGATTACTTGGCATACAATCGACAGAACCAGTAAAGGGAAAATAAAAATAGTTAACCTAGTCTATACGGCGTAACAGAAGGTTACACTATTGACTAAACAGGTCCCCGGCAACGGCGCCAAAAACTTGATCGCGACTTTCTATGTCTAATACAACTTAACTGCAAGTGTACAGTCTATCGCGTAGTAATAAAAGATATCGATCCCACAGGGACTCGTAATCAAACTAGTGTTCTCGGGAGTTACTATGTTTAGCTAGGTAGATGATGTTTAAGGGAATAATTGTTATTACTAAAGGGAACTAAAAACGTTACTTAAAATATAATTACGCGAATCGATATGCAATAATTATGTTCTTCGGGGAATTGACAAGTTACCGGTATATAAAATATTTTCAGAATTTATTTAAGAAGAAGATAGTGATCTAAAGACCTTTGTCTCATGATGGTTGTTGACGCTAGTCGCAACTTTAAGGCGGAACGTATGTTGTCGCTATCCCGTTCGGGGTTAAAATCGCTTTTTGGAAATCTCTAAATTCTAATCTATTTTAAAGTGCTTTCGCTGTTATTAAAACAAATGCCTAGTGTTTACTATCTGGTCCTAGCCGCAGCTGTCGCTTGTTGGTTCGTACCTTAATTAATTTCCCACTGTCGTGGCAAAACTACTTTTAAATAAGTTCTCGCTGTCGCGACGAACGTTTATTCAGGAAATAAGTTTAAACACTCAGGCCATAAACAACTTTTGAAAAAGAAAGGTTTTAACCGGTTATTATCAAATCCCGTCTGAATTATTATTACATACCGATTACTTTGGTTTAGCTAGACATGGATTTGGAATAAGTAAAGCATAAATAAAAGCAGAAATTTAGAACATTCATACTGTTGGGAATTAAAGTTACAATTAACGAAATAATAAAAACCTATAACGTATCCAATTGGCTTTTGGCCAAATCCCAACGATGTCGGCAGGATTCTGTCTTCAAGACAATAGAGCGCACAAATGAATATTGCAGAAATGGAATACAGGAAAAAGGAAAAGAAAACAAAAACAAGACTTAAACTAAATTTGCTCTGGAAAATATTTGGGCAGCACTTCGTTATCTGAATGCGGCTCCCTTTCTCAGCTCCCCTCCTTCCCCTTTTATAGAGGTGAAATGCTAACGGTTATAATTTTCAGAAGGTGGACTTGGAGTCAGAGAAAATAGGAAGTAGTGGTCCATCATTTTGGGACTTGGAACTGATTTTTGCACGTTAAATGAAGTTCTGCGTTTTTGCCTGCATGACGGTCGTCATGGTGTGTGACGGTCGTCACCCATGTGACGATCGTCATGGATGTGTGACGGTCGTCACAGCAGCAAAATGCGCATCTGCTGTTTTTCATGTTGTTTTCATCTGGTTTTCGTCCATATTTCATCTGTAATTGCTTCTTTTCTTCATATTTCTTTGTTTGGACATGATTTTCAAATACCTGCAAAATATCAGACAAATAACATGGAAAAACCCGAAATCGGATTGAAACCAGTCAAATATTAGTTGAATCATTACGTCAATATATATATATATATATATATATATATATATATATATATATATATATATATATATATATATATATATATATATATATACGATTTCGCGTTATCAATTTCTGAGTGAACCCCCTAGCAACCAATCTTTCCTAGTATCTCTTTGTCGCCACTCCTTCGATTTCTTCCTTAACTTTGAAAATACGTTTACAGTTGACTAACCTCGCTTCAGCAGGTTTCTTGATCAGTTCCCAGGAATTATTATCATGAAGAGATTTCATCTCATTATCCATGGCCTTCAGTCATTCAGTCTTCTTTCGAATCCTCATAACTTCCTTATAGTTTCTAGGTTCTTCGACTAAATTCTCACTTGCAAAGGTTAAGGCATAAGCTATAAGATCTTCATACTAAAGTCTTTGAGGTGACTTGATGACTCTCCTTAACCTGTCTCTTGCTAGAAGATAGTCATTGTCAGTCTCCTCATCTTCAACAACAACTTCTTCTTCTTCTTCTTCTTCTTCAACTTCATCTAGAAACGTAATTCAGCATCAACATGCTCCACCTCAACATGAATATCTCCTTGTTCCAACTCTTCGTCAGCGTCATCAGTTTTCTTGAAAGCCATCTCTGATTCATTGAAAACTACATCTCGATTGGTGATACACCTCCTGTGACCTGGCTCTAAGAATCATAGCCTATAAGCTTTGACTCCTTCAGGGTATCCCATGAACATGCATTTCAGAGCTCTAGGTTCGACCTTGTCTTGCCTAATGTGAGCATAGGCCACGCAGCCAAATACTCTCAGTTTGTCGAGACGAATGTCTCGGCCAAAAATTTCCAAGTGTCTTCATTCCAAGGGCAGTCGAGGGAAATATATTTATGAGATAAGCTATTGTAAACATCCTCCGCCTAAAACACCTTCTTCAATCTATCACTAACTAACATGCATCCAACCCTTTCAAGGATTGTTCGATTGAATTTCTCAGCTAAGCCATTTTGTTAGGGAGTACCTATAACAGTCTTATGCCTTGCAATCTCAAACTCAACATATTAACTGTCGAACGCTTCGTTGCAGAACTCAAGGCCATTGTCAGTTCTCGACCTCTTAACTATTCTGCCAGTTTGAGTTTCGACCAGAACCTTCCAACTTTTGAAATTCTCAAAAGTTTCATCCTTCGTCTTCTGGATGAATAAACATAGATTTTTAGAATAGTCATCAACGATGGATAGAAAATACCTTGCACCTAAGTATGAAGGATTCCTTGTAGGCCCCCAAAGACCAGCATGAATGAAATTCAGGGATCCATGTGTTCTTTGGTTGCCTTTGTTAAAAATCGCCCTACAGGATTTACCAAATACACAAGATTCACAAAACTCCAACTTTTCGACTTTGTCACCTCCTTGAAGGTTCTGCTTCCCCAATTCGACCAGGCCTCTTTTGCTGACATGGCCCAATCTCATGTGCCATAATTCTGTCTTTGACACAGGTTTCATGGATGCAACATTTTTCGAACCACTTACAACCTCAACCTCAAGGGTATACAAGACTTGTTTCTTCACGCCTCTCAAGACTTCCTTCGACCCCTTCATGACTCTTAGGATACTTTTCTCTCCTTGAAAAACATATCCCTTCCTGACGAATTCACCAAGAGAAATCAAATTTCTCTTCAAATCAGGTACATACCTGACTTCAGTCAATAAACTTATTGACTCATCATATAGCTTGAATCTGACAGATTCAATACCTACAGTTTTGCAAGATTTGTTATTTCTCAGTAGCATTAATCCACTATCTTGATCACATAGCTCCTCGAACAACCCTCTGTTTGGAGTCATGTGTCAAGTGAAACCTAAATGCATAATCCACTCTTTCTTGAGTCACCACTTGAAACTACAAGGGCATCACATGAGTCGAAGTCATCTTGAACAATGGCTGCCTTGCCGTTATCCTTACCTCCATGATCTTTTAGGCGTTCCGGGCACACCTTTCTTGTGTGTCCCTCCTTCTTACACTGATAGTATCGAATACTTAATGCTTTGAAACTATAAGAGTTCTACTGATTTTTACCTTTCTTCTTGTCAAAGTTACCATCCTTTCGCAAGAATTTTCCCTTAACGGCTAAACCTTCGCCCATCATCGAAGATTTATGCTCCTTTCGATTATTCAAGTCTTTAGAATACAAAGCCGATTTAATGTTTTCAAAGATCAAAGACTCCCTTCCATATAAGAGAGTTTCTTTGAAGTGAGCATATATTCTGGGAAAATCACACAACATCAATAGTGCTTGATCTTCATTATCGATCTTCACATCAATATTTTCAAGATCAAGAATCAGCTTGTTGAACATATCCAACTGCTCAGCCAACACTTTGTCTTTATTCATCTTGAATGAATACAAAGCTTGCTTCAGGCTGAATCTATTCACCAGAGATTTTATCATGTATAAACTTTCAATTTTCTCCCATAACCCCGATGTTGTAGTCTCCTTTGATACCTTTCGAAGAACCTTATTTTTGCACCCCAAAATTTGACCAACAATTATTTACCCATCAAGTGTTTGAAGGTTGATACCTTCATCAGAAAGTTCAAGAGATCCTCAGAGAAATTGGTTGAAACCAAGGTTGTGTGTCTCATAACTTGAGAGTTGTGGGAGCTCCTCAGATGATTCTGAGACTTTGAGAATGAACTTGATGCTTTGAGAAAGCCTATGAGATGTCTTGATAGCCATCATGAAGCCCAGAGAGGTCATTATGCAAGAATTCAGAAGATTCAACCATGAATGGTAGAATTAGGGTTTGACTGGGTCAACCCTAGGTCAGCTGAAGATTTGGAGAAGGTTGAGACCTAATCCAAGGGCCATGAGATCATGGAATGATGTATGGAGATGTTATAAAGATGATTCCTAGACCAACTCATCATGATTGAGGAGTTTGAGAAGTTTTAAGTTAGGGTTTCTAAGGATTGTCAGTGAAAAAACCCTAATTTGATCCCCATCTTCCATGCAGTTTTAGCTCAAGATGTGATTGATATCTCATCTTACCAACAACACGAATGTTGTAGAGCTTGTTCTTAGCTTTAATTTGAGTGGTAGAAGTCCTTGATAGGATTTGCAGAGCTCAAGTTATGGTTTTGACAAATTACAGGTCATCTGAGGTGTGTGAATCTGGGTCCTTGAAAGTCACCCAACTTGCAGACAACTTTTGCCCTAGTAGGATGATTCCTATGGTCTCTTGGTCAACATGAATGTTGAAGAGCATCTTCTTAGATTTCTAGAGAGTACTAGAAGTCCTTTATAGGATTTGTAGAACTCAACTTATGGTTTGAACAAGACAGGGGTATTTTGGTCATTTGGTGATTATAGGTCATTTTAAGCAAAGGCCATATCTCCTATTTCCAAGCCTCAAATGAAAAAACTCAAAACATAAAAGTTGTTCAAAATGGGATTTTAAGCCTATAAAAGTGGTCATGATTTGTTGGAAAATCTTGTAGCAAGGATTTTCAAGAATGGTTGAAAATGACCTAAAAATGTCTTATAAGTTAAATGGATCCAAGTTGGAAATTGGTTTGGGAGGTGTACAAATCCAAAATAGGTCATCCAATATGTCATTTTGAATCCAAACATCATTTTAAAAACAATGGTTCAAGTAGATTTTTGATTTGAGGTCTTAAAATGGGGGTTACTTTGTAAAGTTCATGCTTGCATATTAAGGAACCTTTGCAAATCTTCACACAAGGCAAAGATAAGCTTGTTTTTTGCACATTCCCTTTCAATATCTCTTGTAAGGAGATTTTGGCACAAAATGACAAGTCTTAAGGCATGATATGAGATGATACCACATATCCCTACATGAGATTTTCCATGATTTTCTAGGGCTTTCTAGATGAATCTAGACTCTTCCATTGGTTGTTATTTAAAGAGTGAGCCATAGTGAAGAAAAAGGTTGGTGAAGGTTGGTGAAATCAGTGGTGAAGAGTGAAGGAGAAAGTGGATTTCAAAGTTTCTTCAAAATCAAGCAAGCTTCCATTTCTTCATCTACAAGCTCTCTTCCTCAAGATTCTTGCAAACAGAACCATATCCACCATTAGAGGATTCCTTGGAAGCAATTACAAGCCCTGAAACCATCTCTACACACCTCTACCATCACCATTTGACAGGTTGGTGTTTTCATTTCCATCTCTTTAATTAGGTGCTAGATGTTTAGATCTTTAGTATAGAATGGCTAAGATAGGTTAGATGACCATTTCCATAGAGTTTCAGAGGGTTTCATGAAGGTTGGTAACAGATCATAGTTTCTTTCAAGATCAAGATCAAGCCGTGTATGGAGTTTTAATGATCATGTGATAGCATAGAATGATGAGGGTAGCATGTAGAACAAGTTTAGATCATTAGGATTGAGTTCTATCAAGGTTGATACCAGAAGAAAATGGTGGAACCCTAGTCTTGAAGCTTTCTGTTTGGAGGATACACGATGGATCAAAGAAAACTACACGCATGGTTGTGTTCCTGGTGATCAGTAGATCGTTTTTGGCTTTGGAATTTTTAGTTTTCATTGAATATTGAGGGAGAACGAGATCGAGGAAGTCATGCATGAATTCTGTGTTTTGGCTGAAACCCTAATTGTCACTTGGAGAAGACGAATTGTTCACCGTTGGATCATCCTGGTTATTTGACTTTTTAATTCCATCCAACGGCCACGATTTGAATTTGCAAGCGGAGGGAATTTTGAAGAGCCAAAATGCTGCGTTTGAGTTAGTGATGAATCCTGGGCCTAATGAAATTGTGATACTCGCACCCCACCAGCGACCCAAATCCAATTTTCAACTGAAATTGGTTTCTATTCGTACCGGCTTCGTTTTAATTTTCTTTTAATTTTTCTTTTGATTTTCTAAGCGCATATGGGCTTAACCCATTTAATATCTGCACCCCCAGGTTCTCAGCCCAATAATAATTGAATTGGGCGCCTTTAAGTTTGACACCCCCTCCCCTTTATTTCATTTCTTTTATTTTTAATTTCTTTTAATTTTCTTGCATTTTCAATAATTCATAATAAAATGGAAAATGAATATTTTTTAATTCTTCTTTTTGCTATAGATCAATAAGCATGTGTAGAATTTAATAAAAATAAAAATGGAATTTTATTTTTAGTTTAGAATTTTTAGAATATTATTCTTTTAAATAGCCTTTTTAATTGATTTTAGTTGATACTCAATCTTGTAGAATTTGTATTAGGACCTTCCCTTAGGTTTTTTGAGCCATTCTTGTTGGCATAGTTAGATATTGAATCATAGTTTCCCATAGGATTTTATTCATGATTTTTAGATTAAAATTTGATTAGTTTGTTTAGGCTAGCATTAGCATAACAAAATTAGGGTTTTATTCAACATAAGTAGACTTAACAATTTTGTTTTGGGTTTTTAGGTCAAGATTAGAGTATGGGGAATATATGGGTTAAGGGTAGGCATGTATAGAATCCCTTAGAATTTTACTAGAATATTATATAGTATGTTAGTATTTTTAGTTGATTTTTGAATGTATGGTTAGTATGTATGTTGCCTTGTGGGCATTGTATTTTGGGTGCTTGCTTGTTTTGCTTTCCTTTGTGCTTGGTTGGCCTTGTGGAGCTTGATGGAGCATTAAGGAGCATTGAGAAGCATTTGAAGATTGAAGTTGAGCTTGGAGGCTTTAGTCTTAGGTTTTGCTTTGGTTTTAGAGATAGGATCAGGATAGAGCTTAGTTAGATAAACTTCTTTCTCAAATATGGATAGTATTCTTCACATCCATTCCTCCCTGTGATTCAAAGTCCTTCCAGGGTATACACCTCTCTCCTTTGGAGGGATTAGTGCTATACCCAGGAGGTAGAACTTTTGAGGGAACCATTCCTTGATATTGAACCCTTACAGGTCACCTTTGGTGATCAGATAAGCAGTTCAATATCCCCCAGCTTATCCAGTAGTAATTTTTCTCTGTTTGATTTTGTTTTGAGAGCTGTCAGAGCCTGAGCATGAAGATGAAGACTTCATTGAAGATTGTTGAAGAGGATGAATCCTTGAAGACTGCCATTCCAGCTGAAGTTTGAAGAGCATGAAGATCAAGTTGATACTTGAAGATCCCTGAAGATGGTGAAGCCTGAAGGTGGAGCTGATCAAAGAAGCTGAAGCTTAAGGGAGAAGATGAGTTGATACTCATGTTGTAGGGTTGATACCTGGAAAGCAGTTGATGATTGAAGTCTGAAGACTGAGTAGCTGCTGGAGGAGCTGAAGCTTTCTTCTCTTTTCTTTTCTGTATTGTATGTTTTGTTTGATTTGTCTGTTGCATTAGATTAAGCTCATCTAGAATAAGTTCAGGCTAAGAGCATGATTGCATTAGAGGTTGAGTTGCTCCCTCTGCTTGTATTGTTATTGTGTGGCTTTGCTTGCGGGTATTCGGTAGAGCCCAGCTCCCTTGCCCATGTGGTTTGTTTGCCTGATGGCATTTCATTTCTTTTATCTGTATGATTGCAGTTTACTGTTTATTGCTTGATAGCATGTTGTTTATTTTTCAGTATGATTACTGTTATTTCATGACTGGCTTGAGGTCGAGACGAGCTTGTGGAGGCTGAAGCCCCACACACATTTCCTCCCTCACTTGCATTGCATGCATTTTACTGTTAAGCTGATGCTTTGTCTGTTTTGGTGTATCATTGACATGATCCCTTAGGACTCTCATTTCCTTTGATAAGGATTTGATGATAGACTTTTAGGTTGAAACCTATGCATGACAACTTCTAGGAGTTCCCTGTTCAAACCTCAACCATAGGATGAATCCATGGCATGATAACAGTAGGACTTGATAGTCTCCCTCCTAGTTGGGCCCGTTCTCTTCTCATCTCCGAACAATTTAAAATACAGTAATCATGAATGATTTCTTTCGTACGTTACGAGCCTTAAGCTATCTGAGAAAGGATTGTGGGAGAGTTTCTTTTCCACAGTCTGGATGTTTAGTATGGTACCCTTTGGGTGACATGCGACGCATTCACTCTCAGGTCATAGTCTCTAGTGCGGTTGAAATCGCAAACACAATAAAAAACACTTCTTTCAAAAACAGGAAATAGACCGTAGTTTCCCGAACTACGTGAGCTCTGATCTCTCATGCCTGTTGAGAGTACGTAGGCACAAGATGACGAAGTCTTGGCGTGCAACCTTCCCCCGTAATCCTTCGTAGGCCGAACTACGTTGACTCTGATTTCTCATTCTCTGATGAGAATACGTAGGCATAAAGTGCGACGCTTTGCCGAGTCATTTTTCTTTTCTTTTTTCAGCCAGCCTTGATAGGTAGATAGATTATAACCAACCCGTCCAAGTAAACAAACAAGCGTGGATCCCGTCGAGTACGACAAACGTGAGGGGTGCTAACACCTTCCCCTTGCATAACCGACTCCCGAACCCAGACAATGGTTGCGATGACCTTGTCTTACCCTTATTCGCTAGGTTTTTCCGATCGTTTCCTTTCCCGCTCTGAGGGATAAATAACGAAAGGTGGCGACTCTTCTGTTGTGCCGGCACCTTATTTTCGCGCAAGCGACAGCTGGCGACTCTGCTGGGGACCATCTTCCCTATGCATTTGGGATCCAACGTCCCTTAAGAGAGTCAATCCTACCGTTTGTGTGTTTACCTGTTGGGTTGCGTTTATTTATCGCATTTTATTTCTCGCACTTTATTTCCCGCATTTTATTTTCAGTATAATATGATTATTTGTGCTGTTGTGGGATGGGAGTTCTGATGAGTGAGAAGCCAGACCCAGGCTTGAGTGCACCATAGAATTAGAGTGGAAATTAGTGGGCGCGTGCTTGCTTTGCAGGCACTAGTGTCTCATGAAATCCACGCTCAGACGAGGTTCATCCGGTTGGCTTCACTTTCAACCCTTTGGGTTGAGACGGTTGCTGGTTTGGTGGATTGTCGACTCTGGGGACCGATCATTTGTGATTCAGCTAAGTGAGGCCTCTTCAAGACTTGATGATGCCACTCCTTCTGGGAATCGTATCGTCAGTTTTGAAAGTCTGTGACGCTGATGAACGCATAGGATGTCGTACCTTGAGTCAGTTTAGGTCCATACCTGTGAGTGGGATTGGGTTTATTGCAGGAAACTTTGACCTTCAGACTACCTGGTTTCCTTGACAGTGAATCAGTTATGTTGGTACCAGGGTTTCTCAGTTGCAGATTTGTCTGTTCTTGATAGAGCAGGGTTTGATCAGAGGATCTTATCATCAGGTGTATGTCTGTTCTTGATAGAGCAGGGTTTGATCAGAGGATCTTATCATCAGGTGTTTGTCTGTTCTTGATAGAGCAGGGTTTGATCAAAGGATCTTATCATCAGGTGTATGTCTGTTCTTGATAGAGCAGGTTTTGATCAGAATATTGTCATCAGTGGTTTGTTCTGGATAGAGCAGATTTTGGGGTCTGAAGATCTCATCAGCAGGTGTTGTTTGTTCTTGATAGGGCAGATTTTGAGTGGGGTCTGAAGATCTCATCAGCAGCTGTATGTTTGTTCTTGATAGGGCAGATTTTTGGTTTGGGGTCTGAAGACTTCATCAGCAGATATTTCTTGATCATACATCCGAGGTCCTTATTATCATACATTTCTTCTTGACAGAGCAGAATTTTGATCTTATGTATATGGTCCTATCAGATGGTCGTTCTTAGCAGATCAGATTAGTGGTCTTACACCGGGGTTTTCTTCTCATCAGTGATTGTTGATACAGAATCTCCACAGCAGCTATCCGGATATATTATTGCATGCCTGCATTTTGCATTAGTTTGCATGTTCATTTGCATTCCATTAACGTGTGTATGTGTTGCAGGTACCGTTTCCCCGATCCGGGATTTCTCGCCTCCTATTGTATTCTTATGGCCTCTCTCAGGAAGACTGTTGCGTACAAGTTCCTGACCCCTGATGTGTCGAAGTTGAATGGTTTGATAGCTCTAGCAGGTGATTCTGTGAAGGATAGGTTCAGGAAGTCTTATGGCAGGTTGCTCAGTCTGGTTTGCAAACCTTCTACGTCCGAGTTGAATGGGTTACATGCTCTTCTGCAGTTCTATGACCCTCCTCTGAGGTGTTTCACTTTTCAGGACTTCGTTCTCGCGCCGACGCTGGAAGAGTATGCTGATTTGCTGGGTGTGCCTATCAAAAGGCAGATGCCTTTTGTCCACATGGATGCTGAGCCTGATCTGGCTGGTTTAGCTTCTTCACTCCATTTGGGCGCCTCTGAGTTAGTAGTGACGAGTTGGAACAAGGTTCCTGGGTTCTCCTTGCAGTTTCTGGTAGCTAAGGCTCAGCAGTGTGCTAAGGACAAATGTTGGGACGCATTCAATGCCATCCTTGCTTTATGCATATATGGCATTATCCTATTCCCCAACATGCCTGATTTCGTAGACTTTGATGCATTTCACATCTTCGCCTCAGGGAATCCAGTCCCTACTTTGATCGGGGATGTCTATCACTCAGTACATTACAAGAATGAGAACCGGAGAGGGAAGAATGTCTCATGCTGCGTACCGTTGCTGTACAAATGGTTTGATAGTCATTTGCCCAAGAGGGGTTCTTTCGTCTTGTCTGCAGCCACAGCTGGGTGGCCTGAGCGTCTGATGAGTTTGTCTGCAGAAGATATTGATTGGTTCGTTGACAGAGACAGGTTAGGTACCGAGGTGATCTTCAGTTGTAGTGGGTTTCCTAATGTACCTCTGATAGGTAGGAAGGGTTGCATCAACTACAATCCGTCGTTGCTAGTTCGTCAGTTCGCATATGCTTTGAGGACTCCACCGAAGGAGGAAGAGGTACAGGAATCTCTGTACCTCACGGGTACTCTAGAGGGGGATTTGTTGTCCAAGCTTCAGCGTGCATGGAACAGTATCAGCAAGAGGGGAAAGCCTTTGTTGGGAAAGAGCAACAGTCAAGCCTACCCTCCTTATTCAGTTTGGATCAGAGCCAGAGCCAACGCTATAGGGATGCCATTTCCTCATGTCAGACCAGAGAGTCCTCCACCAGTCGAAGAGCCTACCACTGTGTCCATTCATCAGCACAACCAGGTATTAGCCGAGCGGGATGAACTGAAGCGGGCGAACGCAGAATTAGAGAAGGAGTTAGCTCAACTTCGAAGTGAAAGGAACGAAGTCGTGCATGCTTTCAAAAAGCAAACAGAGACGGTAAACCAACTGGGTGCAGACTTGGCAAAGCAGATTGCTGATCGGGAACGCTTGGGTCAGGACTTCAGGGCTGTTAATGATGTACTAGCTACGAAGAAGCAGCATTTGGACGAGGCATATCGGAGGATATCTAAGTTCGAACAGCATTGGAAGACCTCCCTGGCCACCAGGAAGGAGCGAGAGGACAAGCTGATGCTGCAGATCTCTAAGCTGGAAGCCGAAGTAAAGGACAGTGAGCGGAGGTGTGATGAAGAGACCGCCCGCAGATACGCCTCCGAAGGCCGACTCAACAAAGCTCTTGCTAACCTGAAGGAGCATAAGCTGATGTTCGAGTCTAAGAAGCGGAAACTGGAGGATTGCTTTGGCGAATGAGCTTGGGAAAGCTCAGTTCAGGGGCTTCAGCATACCATTGTGCAGAGGGAACTACTCGTCGAGGGGTTGCTCACTTTGCCAGATCATCCAGAGACGAAGGAGTTATTAGCAGAGTATCGCGCCCGTGGCCGTACTTGACTAGTTGTATTCCTGTTGTTTTGATCTTTGCTGTATGCTGACCATCACCAGACTTGTTGGCTGAGGTCATGCTGTTGATTTGTTTTGTACTCGCTGATACTGTGTACTGCCTTGACAGGCCTTTCCATATATATATGAGATTGATGTTTCCATGATTGGGCTCGGACTTCTTCCTCTTATTATTGTCAGCACTGGCACTAAGGCACTAGGATCGGGGGAAATCTCCCAAGCACACAGACACACGCATGCATCTGCATGAAGCATTTGCATGGCGTACATTTTGTTGCTTTTCCTAACCTTTAATGTTGACAGGTTTTTCAGGTTCACAGGTTCCGAGCTGCTCCCAGTCTCCAGGATTGATCAGAGACTCATTCACCGTTACTCAACTCGAGCTAATCAGACAAGGATCATGGATCAGGTGCAGTCAGATGTTCAAGAGCTCCGTGAACGGATGGATCGTTTTATGGAACTAATGCAGGTAGTCGCAAATGGTCAAGACCAGCTTCGTACTTTGGTTCAACCTTTGATCTCCAGGGTTGATAGTAACGGCATACTTCATGGAGGGGTTGTGCCTACTCCTCCTCCAGTTGATGCTCCACAGAATGTTGTTCCTGTTGCCGGGGGCAACGGCAGTGCTAACGGCAATCTGATGACTAATATCGGACTCAATGCGGCAGGCGTAGGCAATGGTAGTCTGGGAGCTAATGTCAACATAGGGCCGGTCAATGGCAATGCTGGTGTCGGAAAGCTGTTGGTGCCTCAACCGTGGCTTGAGGATCATCAGGATGACGTGTTTTCCCAAAGAGGTATAGAAGCAGAGTTGAATGCTGAAGCGCGACTCAGGTTCAAAGCGCTGGAAGACAAAATGAGAGACATTGAAAATCAGAATACTTTGGGCGTTGATATGTCCAAGCTGGGGTTAATTGCTGATTTTAAGGTACCTCATAAGTTCAAGGTGCCTGTCTTTGAGAAGTATAAGGGTACTACTTGCCCTCGGGTCCACCTTCGATCTTATTATAGAAAGATGTCTGCCTATTCTGACGATGAGAAGTTGCTGATGCACTTCTTCCAAGATAGTCTTTCTGGTCCATCCCTCGAATGGTATATGGGCTTGGAGCCCGCTACCGTACGCACCTGGAAGGATCTCGCTGAAGCGTTCGTCCTCCACTATCAGTACAATAGCGACTTGGCCCCCAACCGAGTTCAGCTCCAGAATCTATCGCAGCGGAATAATGAAAGCTTTAAAGAGTACGCCCAGCGGTGGTGTGAATTGGCTGCTCGGGTTCAACCGCCGATGGTTGAGCGCGAGCTAGTGCAAATGTTCGTGGCTACCCTTCCTGGAATCTACTATGAAAAGCTAGTCAGTGGCATGTCTGGGACATTCTCGACTCTCATCACTATGGGCGAGCACGTCGAGAATGGTATAAAAATTGGAAAAATCCAAGGTGAATCATCCTCAGCTGGAGGAGGTGGAAAGAAACCTTACGCTGGCAAGCGTCGAGAAGGAGATGCCAGTGCTGTCACTAATGCTCGGAGAAAGGGCAAGGGCCCTCAGCAGCAGATTGCTAGCATAAATATCCCGGCAGCTCCGGCACAGCAGCAGCAGCAGCAACCGCAGCAACAGAATCAGCAGGGGTATAGGAAATATCAGAATCGGGCTCCTTTGGCAAATCGTCGCTTCGAAGCGCCACCTATGTCGTATGCACAACTTTTGCAAACTTTGCTTCAGCTTCAGTTAGTGCAAAAGAGGACGTTGGCTCCCTTGACAGGGGCACCACCACCGGGGTATGACGCAAATGCTACTTGTGATTTCCATACTGGGGCACCAGGCCATACGATTGAGAACTGCAAAGCTTTTAAGCACAAGGTGCAGGACCTGGTAGACGCCAAGGTTATTAACTTTTCTGATAGCGTGCCCAATGTCACCAAAAACCCTATGCCTCATCATAGGGGAGGCGGAGTGAACACCATTATCACAGAGGAGAGCGCAGATATGTTGACTGATGTCAAAGACTTGAAGACGCCGCTTAGTTTCGTCAAAGCTAAGTTGCTGAAGAAGGGCTTCTTTCCTGGATGTGGAGAGCTATGTATGGCTTGTGCTACACTTCCTGATGGGTGTGAGCAGCTGGTAGAAGGTATCCAAAGTCTGATGTCTGAGGGTATTTTGCAGTTCAGCTGGAGAATTGAAAGTGTATCAGGGGAGGTTGTGCTAAAGCAGGCAGATGAAGTCGCCACCATCACTATTCCTCGTCGACCTATTACCATTTCTGCGCCCCGACCACCTACAATTACTATTACCAGGGCCGGGCCAATCCCATTCGAGAGCACTAACGCCGTTCCGTGGCATTACGGTGCCGAAGTCTATTGCAATGGTCAGAAGATATAACTAGAGCCGTACGGATCGACTATGCAGAATCTTGCCAGGGTCAGTGGTATTACTCGAAGCGGAAGAGTGTTTGCGCCGACAGAGGTTGTGGCAGAGAAAGTGGTCAGAGCTGAGGCTGCTGATAAGGGTAAAGGCAAAGCCGTCGAAGAGGTCCCTTGTGGGGTAGAAAAGGATTTGCTAGTTAAAGATGCCGAAGAGTTCATGCGGTTAATCAAGAAGAGCGACTACAAGATTGTAGATCATCTTCATCAGACTCCGTCAAAAATTTCTATTCTCAACTTGTTGCTGTGTTCTGAAGCGCACCGCAACGCGTTACTGAAGGTATTGAACGCTGCCTATGTTCCGCAGGAGATATTAGTAAATCAGCTAGAAGAGGTGGTAGCCCATGTTAATGCTGGCAATGGGCTGGGATTCACAGATTTAGAGCTGACTCTTAAAGGGAGAGATCACAACAGCGCCTTGCACGTCTCAATAGAGTGCAGAGGCACAATCATGTCGGATGTCCTGGTGGATACGGGTTCGTCGCTTAATGTGCTTCCGAAAAAGGCACTAATGAAGTTGGACACTCGTGGATTGCTTTGCACGTCCAGTGATCTGGTGGTGAAAGCCTTTGACGGAACTAAGCGCCACGTTTTTGGAGAGTTGACCATGCCGATTCAGGTTGGTCCGGAGACGTTTGATACGGTTTTTTATATCATGGATATCATGCCTGCCTATAGTTGCCTCTTAGGTCGGCCATGGATCCACGCTGCTGGTGCTGTGACGTCCACGCTGCATCAAAAGCTCAAATATGCTGTCGGGGGAAGCATAGTAACCGTCTGTGGTGAGGAGGACATCATGGTGAGCCACTTGTCATCCTTTAAATATGTTGAAATGGATGGCGAGATCCATGAAACTCTCTGCCAAGCATTTGAAACCGTCAAGGTGAAAGAGGTAGCTCCTGTCGTCATAGAGAAGCAAGAGATGAATCTCTCCTCGTTCAAAGAAGCTCGGGCCGTTGTCGAAGCGGGTTCCACCCCAGGCTGGGGGCATGTTTTGGAGGTACCGATCAAGCAGGATAAGTTTGGATTGGGGTATTCTCCTGAAGCTGAAGCTTCGTCTTCTTCGTCTAGCAGCTCGTCTCGTGGGAAGGGGCCGATCCTATTTACCAAAGGCGGAGTGATTTTCGAAAGCATCAACGCAACGTCTGAGGACAGCGGGGATAGCGATTGTGATCTTGACGCGTGGATTCAGCCAAGCAAGCCGGGCGAGCGCCTCAACAATTGGACCATCAAGGAGATTATCCAGCTGACAAGTGAAGAGTAATGATTTGCTTTTTACAATCTTTGTACAACCCTATGTCCTGCCCGGAGCATAGTGGTTTTATTGTCAAGGCCTTGTTGGATTATGTACATGCATTTTGTTAATAAATCAAAGGCGTTTTTCTTCGTACTCAAATATTGTGTTCTCTGTTATTCCTGTTTTATGTTTATTTCGAAACACAGTAAAATGGCAACGGGGTTTGTGCTAACCTGCATATCCTTGCTTTAAACTTAACCCTTGTTATTGCAGGATCCACATAACAGACGACATCGACTCTGGACCCTCTACGGCTCACTACGATTTCGATTGCCCGATATATCAAGCCGAGGATGAGATTGATGAAGACGAAGACCTTCCGGAAGAGTTGGCCCGCTTGTTGAGACAAGAGGAAAAGGTTATTCTGCCTCACGAGGAAGATATTGAGATAGTAAATCTGGGTTCTGAAGAGCTCGTCAGAAATGTCAGAGTAGGGGCTACGCTGCAGAATGATGTCAAGCATAGACTGGTCGAGATGCTTCGAGAGTATAGTGACGTCTTTGCTTGGTCATACGAAGATATGCCCGGACTTGACACAGACATCGTGGTTCATCGCTTGCCGTTGCGAGAAGATTGCCCTCCAGTCAAGCAGAAGCTTAGGAGGACGAGACCAGATATGGCTGTAAAAATCAAAGAAGAAGTCCAGAAGCAGTTGGACGCAGGATTTCTAGCCGTTACCACTTACCCTCCGTGGGTCGCCAACATAGTGCCTGTACCGAAGAAGGACGGTAAGGTACGCATGTGCGTCGATTATCGGGATTTGAATAGGGCGAGCCCTAAGGATGATTTCCCGCTGCCTCATATCGATGTGTTGGTCGACAACACCGCCCAGTTTTCCGTGTTTTCGTTCATGGATGGCTTCTCCGGTTACAATCAGATTAAGATGGCACCGGAGGACATGGAGAAAACGACGTTTATCACCCCCTGGGGAACATTTTGCTATAAGGTAATGCCCTTCGGTCTGAAGAACGCAGGGGCTACTTACCAGCGAGTAATGGTAACTTTGTTTCATGATATGATTCATCATGAGATCGAGGTCTATGTTGATGACATGATTGCAAAGTCCCAAACGGAGGAAGAGCATCTGGTCAACTTATTGAAGCTTTTTGAGAGGCTTAGGAAGTTCAGGCTGAGGCTGAATCCTAACAAGTGCACTTTCGGAGTGCGGTCCGGAAAGTTATTGGGGTTTATCGTTAGTGAACGAGGTATCGAAGTTGATCCTGCGAAAATAAAAGCTATTCAAGAAATGCCAGCGCCGAAAACAGAAAAATAAGTTCGTGGTTTCTTGGGCCGAATAAACTACATTGCAAGGTTTATCTCTCAGCTCACGGCCACTTGTGAACCGATGTTCAAGCTTTTAAAGAAAGATTAGGCGATTACTTGGAATGAGGTATGCCAGAAGGCATTCGATAAAATAAAGCAGTATCTTCAAGAACCTCCAATCTTGATACCCTCAGTGGCTGGACGGCCATTAATCATGTACCTGACGGTTCTGGAGAATAGTATGGGGTGTGTTCTCGGTCAGCACGACGAGACGGGCAGAAAAGAGCATGCCATTTATTATTTGAGTAAAAAGTTCACTGAGTGTGAATCTCGATACTCGATGCTGGAGAAGACGTGTTGTGCATTAGCTTGGGCTGCCAAACGTCTACGACAGTATATGCTCAATCACACCACTATGCTAATTTCGAAGATGGATCCGATCAAGTACGTCTTCGAGAAGCAGGCTCTTTCGGGCAGGATTGCCAGATGGCAAATGGTGTTAACGAAATATGATATTCAGTACGTCTCCCAGAAGGCCATTAAGGGAAGCGTATTGTCTGATTACCTTGCCGAACAGCCAATCGAAGATTACCAGCCGATGAAGTTTGAATTCCCTGACGAGGATATTATGTTTCTCAAAGCAAAGGATTGCGATGAGCCATTGCCCGGTGAGGGGCCAGATAGGAAGTCTCAGTGGAAGTTGATATTCGATGGAGCAGTTAATTCCTATGGAAGTGGTATCGGGGCTATCATCACGACTCCTCACGGATCCCACATCCCGTTTACTACGAGACTGACGTTTCCAGTTACCAACAATGAGGCGGAGTATGAAGCATGTATTATGGGTCTAGAAGAGGCAATTGATTTGAGAATCAAGAATCTAGACGTATATGGTGACTCAGCGCTTGTAATCAATCAGATTAAAGGGGAGCGGGAAACTCGTCAAGCGAATTTGGTGCCGTACATGAATTATGCCAGGAGGCTGCTTCCGTTCTTCGATCGAGTGGAACTCCATCATGTACCCAGGGCTGAAAATCAGATGGCTGATGCCTTAGCCACGTTGGCTTCAATGTATAAAGTCAATCTTTGGAATGAAGCTCCAAGCATTGTCCTTTCGCGTCTTGACAGACCGGCATTTGTCTTTGCAATCGAGGATGCCGCCGACGGCAAGCCATGGTTCCACGACATCCAGACCTTCCTTATGACTAAGGAGTATCCTGCGGGTACGTCAACCCAGGATAAGAAGACTCTGAGGAGGCTGTCTGGAAACTTTTATCTCAATCCTGATGGAGTGCTGTATAAGAGAAACCACGATCTCGTGCTACTCAGATGTGTAGATGAGAAAGAGGCAAGTATGCTCATGGAAGAAGTCCATGAGGGCACATTTGGTACGCACGCCGGCGGGCATGCCATGACGAGAAAGATCCTGAGAGCAGGGTATTACTGGCTGACGATGGAGTCAGATTGCTTCAGATTCGCGAAGAAATGTCATAAATGCCAGATTTATGCTGACAAAGTTCATGTGCCGCCGTGCCCATTGAATGTCATGTCCTCCCCTTGGCTGTTCTCCATGTGGGGCATCGACATGATAGGCAAGATCGAGCCCACTGCATCCAATGGTCATCGTTTCATTTTGGTAGCTATCGACTACTTCACCAAATGGGTGGAGGCAGCCTCGTCCGCTAATGTGACCAAGCAGGTGGTAGCTAAGTTCATAAAGAGGGACATCATCTGTCGTTATGGAGTTCCCGAGCGGATCATTACTGATAATGGTTCGAATTTGAATAACAAGATGATGAAGGAGCTGTGCTAGAGCTTCAAGATTGAACACCACAACTCATCTCCTTACCGGCCGAAGATGAATGGCGCCGTCGAAGCCGCCAACAAGAACATAAAGAAGATCGTTCAAAAGATGGTTGTGACGTACAAAGATTGGCACGAGATGCTGCCGTTTGCCTTGCACGGTTATCGTACGACGGTGCGTACGTCGACCGGGGCAACTCCTTTCTCCTTGGTGTACGGTATGGAAGCTGTCCTACCGTTAGAAGTGGAGATTCCTTCTTTGCGAGTTTTGGTTGATGTGAAACTCGACGAGGCAGAATGGATTACGAATCGCTTGAACCAACTCAGCCTGATGGACGAGAAGAGGTTAGCATCAATTGCATTTGGTCGACTGTACCAAAGCCGAATGAAGAAAGCTTATGATAAGAAGGTGCGTCCTAGAAGCTTTCAGACGGGTGATCTCGTCCTGAAGAAAATTCTTCCGCCACACTCCGATCACCGGGGCAAGTGGACTCCGAATTACGAAGGGCCGTATGTCGTCAGCAAGGTCTTCTCCGGAGGAGCTTTGTTGTTATCCACGATGGATGGTGAAGATTTTGCATCCCCGGTGAACGCGGACGCAGTTAAAAAATACTTTGCTTGAAAGAGACCCGCTGGACAAAAAAGAAAGAGTCCAGGCAAAAAAGGGGCATCCCGGCGAACCAAAAACAGAATAAAAGGTTCGGGAAAAAATTAGGGATATATTGAAAAATGTACACCCGCGAAGTCGAAAACCTACACTGGGCGGCTTCGGCAAAAAAGGGTATCCCGGTGAACTGAAAACCCGTAACGGGCGGTTCACGCAAAAGTTAGGGATTTGAATAAGCAAATGACTGCGTTCCGCGTGTGGACTTTCATTGTTAGTGGTTTGGAGGACCTGAGGACCGTTTATCTGAATCTATCTCTTCCGAAGCTGAAGCGTCGGAGAAATATCGAAGTCGAGTGGGTCTTAGAGGGATCAACTCATGGTGTTCGTCTACGCCTCGTTGCCGACATTTGTATATACTGATGTATATTTATGTTTTATTTTTGCGCGGCTTCCTCATTCCAGGAGCTTGCCTCTGTTGTAAAACATTTTTTGCCCATTCAGGGGTTCACCATCAATAAAATGCATGTTACTCAGCAATTTTGTTTGCCTATTTAGCATTTATCTGTTTTGTTTGCGAAAGAAAACGCCGATGTTTTTGATAAAATGCGCATACATAAACTTACGGGCCTAGGCCCATTGATTGTTGAAACAATTAATTACCTGAATATTGTCACGAGATAATAACCTTGATAGGCCCCTTTGAGGAGGGTATCTTGTCTGTTTGTTTGTGTTGTTGCAGGTGTAGCACCTTCCAGACGGTGCGCCGTGCGCATCCCTAGGGCAGGGCGAGTCCTCCTTCTCCAGCAGAGTTCAGTAGTCTATCCTCCACAGAATCTGAACGCAAGATAGTGAGCATTGATATGTCTCCCCACGCGGAGGGGATTCTCTTCCCCAAGCAGACGTGTCCTGAAGGAACGTCACCTCATCAGCTGAGTCGCGCGCCAAAGCTCGTATTCTCCCCCAGCACCGGGTCACAAGTCCAGATTTCGTAGAAATGTTCGGGTGCCGAAGCTCGTCTTTCCCAGTAAGGTCGCCGAAGCAGGTGCCTTCCCCAGCACCGGGTCACAAGCGCAGGTCTCGTAGGAAGCTGTTCGTATGCCGAAGGATGCAGTAACTGATGGTGCCAGACTGAAGTCTCCCGCGGAATTGAAATTCCCCACCAGAGCCGTATTCTCTCCCGAAGTCGGATGATTCCTTCTTCCCCAGTAGAGTGTTGAAACAGCTGACGCTGTATTCCCCTGCAGAGTTGTACTCTCCCCAGAAGTCGGGTGATTCCTTCTTCCCCAGCGGAATTGAAATTCCTCATCAGAGTCGTACTCTCCAGTGAAGTAGAATGATTTCTCTCTCCACGGCTGAGTTCGCAAACCCCAGGAGAGCCTAATCCTTGGTAGCAGTAGGGACCATGTGTGGTTTTCCCTAGCAAAGCATTGAACAGCTGATGCTGTATCTCCCCAGAGTCGCACTCTCTCCAGCGAAGCAGAATGACTTCCCCTTCCTCAGCCGAGTTTGCAGATGTCCAGGAGAGCCGAGTCCTTGGAAGTTGATCAGATCATGATTGGTTTTTCCCCAGTGGAGTGTGGAGCAGCTGAAGTTGTTTCCCCACAGAGTTGTTATCCCCAGAAGAGTATCCGAGAAGGCCCCACAGTTTATTCTCACGATTGACATCGCATTCCTTCAGCAGGTCCAAGTTCTCGTAGAGCTTCGTTCCCCTGCAGCAGATCAACTGAAGTTGTTTTCCCTGCAGCCGTCAACGGAAGATCAATTCCCCAGACGGAGTCCGATTGATATTGGTGTGTCCACGTTCTCCTCAGCAGGATGATTCCTCTACCTGAGTAGTTCTTTCTCCTTGATAGGAGAATTCCCCCCGGCATTTATTTTGCTGACGGGATCGCATCATTGTGCATGATTGCATAGCATTGTGCATGATTGCATAGTATTGCGCATGATTGCATAACATTTAGCATAAACGCATAGCATTTCCACCGTGTGGGGCACGGCGCCGAAGCATATGCATCATAAACATGGTCTAGGTTATTATCATTCTTGTTCTACAGGTGTTCCACCAAAAGACCAGTTGCTCGGGATGATTCCTGACATTCTCCCCAACGAAGCCGTTTGCTCAAGATGATTTTTTGAGATCCCCAACAAAGTCTTCAGTTCAAGACGATTCTTGAATTCCTCAGCAGGGCCGTTTGCTTAAGATGATTCTTAAGACCTCAGCGCAGTTTCCCGAGTTGTTTGCTTAGGATGATTCTTGAGCTCCCCAGTAGCGTCCCCAGCAAGAGTTGCCCAGGAAGATTCCTGGAATACCCAGCAGAATAAAGTCTCCAGAAAGGTTATCAGTTCAAGATGATTCTTGAAGGTGCCCGACGGAGTTGTTTGTTCAAGATGATTCTTGAAGTCCTTAGCAGCGTGATATGTTTGCTCCAACAGTGATGTCTAATCTGAAGATTGACTTCGTAAACGCCTGAAGGCGATATCAGAAAGTTCCTGTGGATTCAGATTTCCTTGTTGATGAATCAACGTTTGTCTGGAGACAAGGTTCCAAAGTTTGTAGATACAACTTTTGTATGCAAAGTGATCCGTGTTGGCCTGAAGACCAAGTCAGCTGTCCTGAGGTGATGATTGATTGCGATCGAGTGGATAGTGTTTCTTCGGGCTGAAGTCGAAGACGTTTCTCCAGCTGAAGCGGAGTTTTGCCTAAAGGCAAAGTGTTTGAATCCCCGTAGAGTCATGAATGGCTCAGGATACCACTTCTCTGACTGAAGTCACAGATTTCCCAAGCTGAAGCAAAGGTGCCTGAAGGCAAGGTTATCCCCAAAGTCATGAATGACTTAGGATTCATTTTTCGGACTGAAGGCCGAAGTATATCCCTGACTAAAGTCACGGATGCTCTATAGCAGAGGTGGAGTTGCCTGAAGGCAGATCCATGCATCCTTGAAGGCCAAGGATCATTTTCTTCAGACTGAAGTCGAAGATACCTCCTGCAGAGTTGCCGACGGGCAAAGTTTATATCCTTGAAGGCCAAGGATGATTATCTTCAGAAATGCTTGAAGATCTTTTCTAGCTGAAGCTGGAATCGCCGACGGGCAAGGTTTATATCCTTGGAGGCCAAGGATCCCATCTTCAGGAGTACTTGGAGATCTTTTCTAGCTGAAGCTAGAAGTGGCCAGGGGCCAGGGTTTCACTTAGCTTTGATGTTGAAGTGCTACGGTGGGCAGTGTGCAGTAGTATTCGGATGTTCGTTATGGTTCTGAGGGTGAACCCCAGATCAGAGCGTGCTTGGTTGAGTCTCTCATCCCCAGCGGAGTAGTTTCAAATACGCAAGTATACCTTTTATTCCATTTACCAGGGATGAACCCCAGGTCAGAGTTGTTCAGTGTTGTATCTTTTCCGGCGGCGAGGTTGGATGTTTCGATTTGACGGCGAGGTCAGACTATGTTTGTTTCCGGCGGCGAGGTTGGATGTTTGTTCAACGGCGAGGTTGAATGTTCGTTTTGACGGCGAGGTCAGATCATGTTTGTTTCCGGCGGCGAGGTTGGATGTTTGTTCGGCGACGAAGTTGAATGTTTGTTTGACGGCGAGGTCAGACTCTTTAAAATCCTCAGCAGAGATGATGTTTGAACGACGGCGATGTCGAGTGTCTCTCAGAATGATGTTTGTTTCCGGCGGTGATGTCAGATTCAGTTTTCCAGCGGCGATGTTGGGTGTGCCAGATGATTTAGTTCTCCAGCGGTGATGCGGGGTATTTTGATTGTCCGACGGTGATGTCAGATGGGTTAGCCTTCCAGCGGCGATGTTGGGTGTTGTGGTTGTCTGAAGGCAATGTCCGAAGAATTCAACGTGGATAACCGATGGCGATGTCAGATCGATATTTCTCCAGCTATTTGTTGAGCATCTTGTGTTGCAGTGTTCGAAGGTTTGTTCTCCGCAGAGTATCGTGTGCTTGTGCAGCTGGCAAATTTTCGGGTTTACCGATATTCAACCGTCTCGCACCTTGATTGGCTGAGAGCCGTTCGCTTCTCACCCAGTCAGGTTCAAGCCGTTTGAATAGGGGCAGCTGTTGCACCCCAAAATTTTACCAACAATTATTTACCCATCAAGTGTTTGAAGGTTGATACCTTCATCAGAAAGTTCAAGAGATCCTCAGAGAAATTGGTTGAAACCAAGGTTGTGTGTCTCATAACTTGAGAGTTGTGGGAGCTCCTCAGATGATTCTGAGACTTTGAGAATGAACTTGATGCTTTGAGAAAGCCTATGAGATGTCTTGATAGCCATCATGAAGCCCAGAGAGGTCATTATGCAAGAATTCAGAAGATTCAACCATGAATGGTAGAATTAGGGTTTGACTGGGTCAACCCTAGGTCAGCTGAAGATTTGGAGAAGGTTGAGACCTAATCCAAGGGCCATGAGATCATGGAATGATGTATGGAGATGTTATAAAGATGATTCCTAGACCAACTCATCATGATTGAGGAGTTTGAGAAGTTTTAAGTTAGGGTTTCTAAGGATTGTCAGTGAAAAAACCCTAATTTGATCCCCATCTTCCAGGCAGTTTTAGCTCAAGATGTGATTGATATCTCATCTTCCCCACAACATGAATGTTTTAGAGCTTGTTCTTAGCTTTAATTTGAGTGGTAGAAGTCCTTGATAGGATTTGCAGAGCTCAAGTTATGGTTTTGACAAATTACAGGTCATCTGAGGTGTGTGAATCTGGGTCCTTGAAAGTCACCCAACTTGCAGACAACGTTTGCCCTAGTAGGATGATTCCTATGGTCTCTTGGTCAACATGAATGTTGAATAGCATATTCTTATCTTTCTAGAGAGTACTAGAAGTCCTTGATAGGATTTGTAGAACTCAACTTATGGTTTGAACAAGACAGGGGTATTTTGGTCATTTGGTGATTATAGGTCATTATAAGCAAAGGCCATATCTCCTATTTCCAAGCCTCAAATGAAAAAAATCAAAACATCAAAGTTGTTCAAAATGGGATTTTAAGCCTAGAAAAGTGGTCATGATTTGTTGGAAAAGCTTGTAGCAAGGATTTTCAAGAATGGTTGAAAATGACCTAAAAATGTCTTATAAGTTAAATGGATCCAAGTTGGAAATTGGTTTGGGAGGTGTACAAATCCAAAATAGGTCATCCAATATGTCATTTTGAATCCAAACATCATTTTAAAAACAATGGTTCAAGTAGATTTTTGATTTGAGGTCTTAAAATGGGGGTTACTTTGTAAAGTTCATGCTTGCATATTAAGGAACCTTTGCAAATCTTCACACAAGGCAAAGATAAGCTTGTTTTTTGCACATTCCCTTTCAATATCTCTTGTAAGGAGATTTTGGCACAAAATGACAAGTCTTAAGGCATGATATGAGATGATACCACATATCCCTACATGAGATTTTCCATGATTTTCTAGGGCTTTCTAGATGAATCTAGACTCTTCCATTGGTTGTTATTTAAAGAGTGAGCCATAGTGAAGAAAAAGGTTGGTGAAATCAGTGGTGAAGAGTGAAGGAGAAAGTGGATTTCAAAGTTTCTTCAAAATCAAGCAAGCTTCCATTTCTTCATCTACAAGCTCTCTTCCTCAAGATTCTTGCAAACAGAACCATATCCACCATTAGAGGATTCCTTAAAAGCAATTACAAGCCCTGAAACCATCTCTACACACCTCTACCATCACCATTTGACAGGTTGGTGTTTTCATTGCCATCTCTTTAATTAGGTGCTAGATGTTTAGATCTTTAGTATAGAATGGCTAAGATAGGTTAGATGACCATTTCCATAGAGTTTCAGAGGGTTTCATGAAGGTTGGTAACAGATCATAGTTTCTTTCAAGATCAAGATCAAGCCGTGTATGGAGTTTTAATGATCATGTGATAGCATAGAATGATGAGGGTAGCATGTAGAACAAGTTTAGATCATTAGGATTGAGTTCTATCAAGGTTGATACCAGAAGAAAATGGTGGAACCCTAGTCTTGAAGCTTTCTGTTTGGAGGATACACGATGGATCAAAGAAAACTACACGCATGGTTGTGTTCTTGGTGATCAGTAGATCGTTTTTGGCTTTGGAATTTTTAGTTTTCATTGAATATTGAGGGAGAACGAGATCGAGGAAGTCATGCATGAATTCTGTGTTTTGGCTGAAACCCTAATTGTCACTTGGAGAAGACGAATTGTTCACCGTTGGATCATCCTGGTTATTTGACTTTTTAATTCCATCCAACGGCCACGATTTGAATTTGCAAGCGGAGGGAATTTTGAAGAGCCAAAATGCTGCGTTTGAGTTAGTGATGAATCCTGGGCCTAATGAAATTGTGATACTCGCACCCCACCAGCGACCCAAATCCAATTTTCAACTGAAATTGGTTTCTATTCGTACCGGCTTCGTTTTAATTTTCTTTTAATTTTTCTTTTGATTTTCTAAGCGCATATGGGCTTAACCCATTTAATATCTGCACCCCCAGGTTCTCAGCCCAATAATAATTGAATTGGGCGCCTTTAAGTTTGACACCCCCTCCCCTTTATTTCATTTCTTTTATTTTTAATTTCTTTTAATTTTCTTGCATTTTCAATAATTCATAATAAAATGGAAAATGAATATTTTTTAATTCTTCTTTTTGCTATAGATCAATAAGCATGTGTAGAATTTAATAAAAATAAAAATGGAATTTTATTTTTAGTTTAGAATTTTTAGAATATTATTCTTTTAAATAGCCTTTTTAATTGATTTTAGTTGATACTCAATCTTGTAGAATTTGTATTAGGACCTTCCCTTAGGTTTTTTGAGCCATTCTTGTTGGCATAGTTAGATATTGAATCATAGTTTCCCATAGGATTTTATTCATGATTTTTAGATTAAAATTTGATTAGTTTGTTTAGGCTAGCATTAGCATAACAAAATTAGGGTTTTATTCAACATAAGTAGACTTAACAATTTTGTTTTGGGTTTTTAGGTCAAGATTAGAGTATGGGGAATATATGGGTTAAGGGTAGGCATGTATAGAATCCCCTAGAATTTTACTAGAATATTATATAGTATGTTAGTATTTTTAGTTGATTTTTGAATGTATGGTTAGTATGTATGTTGCCTTGTGGGCATTGTATTTTGGGTGCTTGCTTGTTTTGCTTTCCTTTGTGCTTGGTTGGCCTTGTGGAGCTTGATGGAGCATTAAGGAGCATTGAGAAGCATTTGAAGATTGAAGTTGAGCTTGGAGGCTTTAGTCTTAGGTTTTGCTTTGGTTTTAGAGATAGGATCAGGATAGAGCTTAGTTAGATAAACTTCTTTCTCAAATATGGATAGTATTCTTCACATCCATTCCTCCCTGTGATTCAAAGTCCTTCCAGGGTATACACCTCTCTCCTTTGGAGGGATTAGTGCTATACCCAGGAGGTAGAACTTTTGAGGGAACCATTCCTTGATATTGAACCCTTACAGGTCACCTTTGGTGATCAGATAAGCAGTTCAATATCCCCCAGCTTATCCAGTAGTAATTTTTCTCTGTTTGATTTTGTTTTGAGAGCTGTCAGAGCCTGAGCATGAAGATGAAGACTTCATTGAAGATTGTTGAAGAGGATGAATCCTTGAAGACTGCCATTCCAGCTGAAGTTTGAAGAGCATGAAGATCAAGTTGATACTTGAAGATCCCTGAAGATGGTGAAGCCTGAAGGTGGAGCTGATCAAAGAAGCTGAAGCTTAAGAGAGAAGATGAGTTGATACTCATGTTGTAGGGTTGATACCTGGAAAGCAGTTGATGATTGAAGTCTGAAGACTGAGTAGCTGCTGGAGGAGCTGAAGCTTTCTTCTCTTTTCTTTTCTGTATTGTATGTTTTGTTTGATTTGTCTGTTGCATTAGATTAAGCTCATCTAGAATAAGTTCAGGCTAAGAGCATGATTGCATTAGAGGTTGAGTTGCTCCCTCTGCTTGTATTGTTATTGCGTGGCTTTGCTTGCGGGTATTCGGTAGAGCCCAGCTCCCTTGCCCATGTGGTTTGTTTGCCTGATGGCATTTCATTTCTTTTATCTGTATGATTGCAGTTTACTGTTTATTGCTTGATAGCATGTTGTTTATTTTTCAGTATGATTACTGTTATTTCATGACTGGCTTGAGGTCGAGACGAGCTTGTGGAGGCTGAAGCCCCACACACATTTCCTCCCTCACTTGCATTGCATGCATTTTACTGTTAAGCTGATGCTTTGTCTGTTTTGGTGTATCATTGACATGATCCCTTAGGACTCTCATTTCCTTTGATAAGGATTTGATGATAGACTTTTAGGTTGAAACCTATGCATGACAACTTCTAGGAGTTCCCTGTTCAAACCTCAACCATAGGATGAATCCATGGCATGATAACAGTAGGACTTGATAGTCTCCCTCCTAGTTGGGCCCGTTCTCTTCTCATCTCCGAACAATTTAAAATACAGTAATCATGAATGATTTCTTTCGTACGTTACGAGCCTTAAGCTATCTGAGAAAGGATTGTGGGAGAGTTTCTTTTCCACAGTCTGGATGTTTAGTATGGTACCCTTTGGGTGACATGCGACGCATTCACTCTCAGGTCATAGTCTCTAGTGCGGTTGAAATCGCAAACACAATAAAAAACACTTCTTTCAAAAACATGAAATAGACCGTAGTTTCCCGAACTACGTGAGCTCTGATCTCTCATGCCTGTTGAGAGTATGTAGGCACAAGATGGCAAAGTCTTGGCGAGCAACCTTCCCCCGTAATCCTTCGTAGGCCGAACTACGTTGACTCTGATTTCTCATTCTCTGATGAGAATACGTAGGCATAAAGTGCGACGCTTTGCCGAGTCATTTTTCTTTTCTTTTTTCAGCCAGCCTTGATAGGTAGATAGATTATAACCAACCCGTCCAAGTAAACAAACAAGCGTGGATCCCGTCGAGTACGACGGACGTGAGGGGTGCTAACACCTTCCCCTTGCGTAACCGACTCCCGAACCCAGACAATGGTTGCGATGACCTTGTCTTACCCTTATTCGCTAGGTTTTTCCGATCGTTTCCTTTCCCGCTCTGAGGGATAAATAACGAAAGGTGGCGACTCTTCTGTTGTGCCGGCACCTTATTTTCGCGCAAGCGACACTTATCACCAAGGCTCAACAATATTGTGTTGTGGGCTTTCTCAATCATGGTCATCTTTTCTTTTTCCGTTAACGCAACATCCATGGTTGCATCTCCCTTTAAAACAACCCTGTTAAACTAGTAGGGCCTTCATCTTCAAGCGCCACAGACCGAAATCGTTCACTCTGGTGAGCTTTTCAATCTCATACTTTGTTGAAGGCATATTTTCCATGCTCATCACACCAATATGTTGTGAAATTATGATGCCTTTAAACAAAGTATAAACAATTTCTTTATGATCAAGAAACACACAAGGGTTAGGGTTAACGGAAAAACAACCAAGAAGAACTAGAAGACACAACAAGATTTGGTTATAAACTGCTATTTTTTCCTTTCACTATCAAACAAGATTACAAGTATACAAGAATAACAAATAACCTATCTCTCTTGAATTAGGATTTTATCTTTGTATTTTTTCTTATGCAAGTTAAGAGACTAACATGCTATTTATGTGAAAACTAACACACTAACCTAATGAGCTTTTTAACAATTACCCATTACAAGCTAACTTTGGGTACAAGATAACTTAAACAATTATGCTTACAAGAAAGGCCCAACTCAACATGCTAACAAACCTAGAAATATTGACTAATGCATGTTAGAACAAACTTTGACTATAACACGCATTACTCCGACAACAGCTTGCGAACAGACTTCGGCCTCATACTTAATTCATGTCGAACCAGAAGCTACCATTCAACCATACTAGAGTTCGATCCAATATCTCACAACCATAACATTATAGCATGCAAAGACAAGAAATTTCAGCAAAATAATACTAACATTAAAATTATAATGAATATTATTGAAACGCTTCAAAGAAAAATTGTCATCGATGTTGATTCAAATGAAATTGTAGTAATAAATGAGACAATAAATAATGAGTTGTTGTTGGATCTTTAACTGCAAAACATATGGTGGAAAACAACTCTAATATATGAAGTTCACATATATGATGTTCAAGCCATAAATTTAAGCACCAGACTGAAACCCTATCAATAAACAAAAAAAGTAAGCACCGCAATAACAGTACCAAGTAAATATCAATTTCACAGTATTTAGATGTTATCCTTTCCTTTTCTGCCCTCTATATCTAAATTCCTGTAATTTCAATAGTACACCTATTACTTCAGATTAAAAAGTTCATATTTATTATATGCCAAGCCCTAAATAGGCAGGGAGCAATGCTGTGAAGTGAGTATACAAGAATTTTCACCTATAAGTACAATGTTCTTAGGGTTGGTAACCTTTATTGTTATCCTCTTAGTTTTACCACCACTCATTTGTTAATAAGAAGTTATGGCATACCTCTTCTTTGTTATTTTCACGCCGCGCTTGAGACAAAGGCACAGAGAAGAACTCAAAATTAATACGCATAGGCCAACATAGGCAGAAGCAATCAACTGACCTACAATTTGGGAATGAATTTAAAATCTTTTTAATGAAAAAAAAATTATAAGGGAAAACAGGAAGATCAAAAGGAAGCATAATACCAAAAAAAATCATTTAAATCATCATAGTTTCTCCAACGAGAATGCTTTGCCTTTCCAGCTTTACTCCTTTTAGCTTCCTGCAATACAAAAAAACGTTATTAATAAAAGAAAGAAAAATGCTAAAGAAAACTATAACAATTCTTCAGCTCATAAATAAAGCAGAAGCACACCTTGGATATAGTATCATATATTGGTTTTATTACTTTCATCAGAAACGCCTCATTTTCACCCCCATAGGCAAGCTTTACAGGTCCACCAGTTAGCGGACTAACATTTCCAGCTAACATCCCATACAACTCAAATGCCATATGGGTAGGTAAAGATAAAATGATGCTTAGATTCAGTTATTAACATTCACATTCATAGCAAAGATATGCAAGTGATCAACATACGTGGAAAGTAATTAAAAATATCTTAGGTAGAGTATGTAAAGTGTACAAAAATAAAAAGTTTATATAAATCATTTAAAATACCACTTCAGAGTTTTAATAATACTTACATGATGGTAGATATAACAAAGGAATTCTGGCGTAAATCTCAAATTTGCAGCTTCTCCCCATATAAGAAGATATAGACCCATGTATAACAATTTGCGCTGTTGCATTTCCTGCTGAATAGTTGGCAACCTAAATATCATCATAAAAACAATTTAGAAGAGCATATTACAAATTCCTAAAATAACAATGTACGCCTAACTATAAATTTCAACTTAAATACTTCACAAAACAAGTATTTGATGTAATTACTATAGTAAGACGTGCAAATCTCACCAAAGGCTACTTTTGCGACCCAAATATTTCCACCACTTTTTGTAGCTTCTAAATAATTTCTTCATCACTTCGTTTAAAGCACGGTCGTCCAACTGAATATGAAAAGTACAGTTTGTAAAACGGAATAAATTTTATTATGTCCAAATCATAAATAAAAATCTAAGTCATAGTCATTCACTACAACAACAAAGAGAAGAAAAAAAACCTTGGGTTGTTGATCATGTTTTGGAAATTGTCTTATATGTACATTCGCAAGCAAAAGAATCAAGTGCTCCCTTTGATTTTCCACATTTCCCTTCTGCAAAGGTACAAGGAGATAATATTTGAACGAAATATAAAAAACCAAATGGTGGTCATAAATCAATTTGGTCTCTACCTGGAAACCAAACATCAGTTGAAGCTAATCGAGAATGTCTTCATTAACTTTGTTACCGTGATTCGTCGGCCATGGCAAACCCCTAGTATTCCGCAGTGCAGAGCAGGCAGCTTGAATCTATAAATCAATAAATAAATATAAGTAATCTAGTCACACACTCTGAAAATAATTAAAACATAAAGTATTCATTGGATAAAAGTTATAATGATAAGTTGAAGCCGGACTCTACAACCTGTAATACGATGAAAACATAAACTAATTCTCTTTCCTTACTTCTAAGCTTGTAAAGAAAACATCAACAGTAAACAGTATACCAATACTATAGAATGTTGAATGGTAAAACATCAAAAGCAGGTAGAGATGTAATAGAAAATTCACCTTTTCGCACTGAAGCAAGAAGAGATGGGTCTCCTTTGAAAGTATTGTGTCTGAACTCTTTCATCCAAAACAAATAACATATTCATCTAAGAAAAAAGTGTAAAAAACTTCAATCAACAACCGAGGGAGAAGGGGGAGGGACGCCGTCAGAACTCCTTTTGCGGTTGAACTCTTGAAGAAGGTGGTGAAAGTCGCGGTTGTGCTAGGGTTTGCAGAGAAAATAGAGAGAAGAGAGAAAATGGTGAAATGAAGCATACGGTAGGGAGACGAGGGAGAATGGGGGGGGGGGACGCCGTCAATTTAGAGTTTTTTAGGGGAAAAAGAGATGAGAGAGAAGAGAATGAGGATGTTGGGGAAAAGAGAGGGAAAATTAGAAAGAGGGAGAAAGTGAGGGAAAGAGGGAAGACAAGAGTTTTCAAAAAAACTCCTGCCACTTGGCGAAATTGGACCATGCTATTGGTCAATGTTTTTGTATTTAATAAATCACCAAAAAGGGCATGGTCTAGTCTTAAGTAAAAATCAAGTGAAGGGTAAATTAGTAAGAATGGTGGCATTTTCATTAATGGGTAGGTAGTTGACTTTGGGCCTTAAAATGGGCTTTACAATTTCACCCTCACTACTCTTCAAAAGTACACTTTGCCCTCAATTCACTTATATTTATTTAAGTTAATAATAATACCAATATATTCATATTATATACTATTATTGAAATAAATAACTCAAAATCCATAATTCTGAATATTTGCACAAACCACCGAAAATCACCAAAAATACGAATATTCATATTTAAATAAATATTCCAATAAATTTGGGGTGTTACAACTCTCCCTCACTTGAAATAATTTTCGCCCTCGAAAATTACCTCAACGAAATAGATTCGAATACGACTTCCTCATTTGATCCTCACGCTCCCAAGCCCAACTTTCTCCAGCTGGTCCTCCCAAAACTACCTTTACGAAGAAAATCTCTTTACCTCGCAGTTGCTTCACTTCTCGTTTATCAATCCGTGCTGGTAATGACTCAATAATCAAATTATCTCTCACTTGTACATCATCCATTTGAATCACATGTGGCGGATCTGGAATGTATTTCCTCAACTGAGACACATGAAGCACATCATGTAAGTTCGCAAGCGACAGCGGTAAAGCAATCCAATATGCTACTTCTCCCACCCTCCGTGAAATCTGATACAGACTAACCAAACACGGTGTGAGCTTTCGAGACTTAAAAGCTCGGCCAACACCAGTTACCAGCATAACTCTCAAAAACACGTGATCTCCCTCCTGGAACTCAAGGGCTTTCCTCCTCTTGTCGTGATAACTTTTTTGACGAGCTCCTTTCTTTTTGCTAATGACAAAGGGGGAGAAGAGCTTGGATGTTTAATATCCCTCTGTGCAGAATTTTTGCCTCTGTTTAAGATAGGGGGAGTTGCTGGACATAGGGGGAGAAGCAAACCAAGAACGGAACGAAACATCGTCAAAGACATTGCACAAGCGCATTTGTTTGTCATCATCAAAAAGGGGGAGAATGTAGAAGCACACTTCAATCTCAAAGTTTTGATGATGTCAACACAACTCAAGCTCACTTCATGGTTGTAAAAAGTCAAGGCTTTCAAATTGATCAAGACTATGCAATGTTCACATACAAGTCAAGCTTCATGTGCAAATGATTCTACATCTTTCAAGACTTGGACACAAGGCTATGGTATATCAAAATTCTCTCTTTAATTGATATACAAGTGTTCAAATAATCCATCATTTTTGCATACTGCATTCGCATGATTTAAAACACTTTAGAATTGGTATAACACTTAAAACTTAAATATTTTTCTAAGTTTTTACAGTGTTAATCGATTAACCGTATGGGTTAATCGGTTAACAACCTTAAAATTTGAATTCTTTGGGCTAACGTTCCAGTGTTAACCGATTAACCTATATGGTTAACCGATTAACACTGAACGGATTTTGAAAAATTTGTTCTTTCCAAATTCAAATCATGTTTGATTGTTATACCTTTTCATGTTTTAATTCATACTCAATTATACCTTTTTGAAATGGTGTTTTGGCTCATATAAATTCTGATAATTTCAAATTGAAAAACACCTCCAATAATTTTCAAAATAATCATTCAATCAAATTCACTAATTTTCAAATACTTTCAAATATTTTCAAAAGTGTTCATATTGTTCATAACATTTCACATCCAGATTTTTGAACACTTGTATTGATATTGAAAAGTGAATTTTGATCAAAGGAGAATATCAATCTTTGTATTGATATTACTGTTGTATCACTCTCAAAAATAAGAATTACAAAGTTATTTGTATTGTGACTTGTGATCCAGGATTGTTGGACACAAGGGGTAGTGCTTGCAAGAGGATTGTTCTTGCACACTAAGTGGTTGAATAGTTATTAGATAGTAGGTCTCACCGGTTGATGGTGTGATAGGTTGTACATTCTAAAACTATAGTAAATTCTCTTTCATGTTGAAAGGGGAGTGGAATACTCTCGGATTGTGAGGGGAACCACTATAATTCTCCGTGTTCTTTCTTTTTCTGCTTTTACCGCTTTCATCTCCAACATACTTAAAGAAGTAAAATTCAAGAATATCGAAAAACCGGAAAAAGTTTCTAAAGCCTAATTCACCCCCCCTCTTAGGCATACTCTAAACTTACAATTGGCATCAAAGCAGGTTAAGGTAACCTGTTCCTAACGATTCAGTATGGCTTCTGCTAGTACCAACTCGGTTTTCAAAGATGGTGGAAGTAGTAACAAACCACCACTCTTTTCTGGAGAGTATTTCGATTTTTGGAAAATCCGTATGAAAGCACATCTTGAGGCTCAGGGAGACGGTATATGGGAAACCGTAGAAAATGGTCCGCATGTTCCTACAAGTGTTGTAAATGGCGTAGGCACTCCAAAGATAAAATCCTCTTATGATGAAGATGACCAGAAGAGAATCTTGAATGAAAAGAAGGCAATCAACATACTTCAAAGTGCTCTCAGTATGGACGAATTCTTCTATATATCACAGTGTAAATCGGCAAAGGAGATTTGGGACACCTTGGTAGAAACGCATGAAGGGACAACCGAAGTAAAAAGATCAAGACTCAACACGTTAAGTCAAGAATATGAGATGTTCCGTATGCAGCCCGGTGAATCTATTGTTGCCTTACAAAAGAGATTCATCCATCTAACAAATAATTTGATTGATCTTGGGAAGACCTTCACCAATGATGATCTCAACTTGAAAGTCCTAAGATCCTTAACAAGAGAATGGCAACCGAAGGTGACCGCTATTTCGGAAAAGAAGAGTCTTTCAACGATGACATCCACTTCCTTATTTGGCAAACTTCAAGAGCACGAATTGGAACTTGGAAGGCTCGAGAAGCATGAAAGTCAAGAAAAAAAGTCCAAGGGAATTGCCTTGAAGATTGACACAAAGGATGACAAAGACGACGAATCTTCCGAAGATGAAAATTCCATGCTTCTAGTAAAGAAGCTTGGTAAGTTTTTTAATAATAATAAAAATCCCTCTTTTCCTAAAAAGAATAGAAATTTCAGGAAAAAGGATGCATCCACATCAAATCATGAAGTCACATGTTACGAATGTGGGAAACAAGGTCATATAAAGCCGGATTGCCCGAAACTTGCAAATAAAGGAAAATTCAAAGGCAAGAAAGACTTCAAAAATAAAAAGGCCTATGTTGCTTGGGACGATAATGAGATAAGTTCATCATCGGAATCGGAAAGCGGCGAATGTGCAAATATGGCTCTTATGGCATCACATCATTCCGATGAAGACATTGATGAGGTTAGTAACAACTTTTCAATTTATGAAAATGATGCACAAGAAGTCATAGATGAACTTCTAAAAGAATGCAAGACTTTGTATAAAAGCATCTCATCCCAAAAGAAAAGAATTTCATTTTTAGAAGAACAAAATATTGTTTTTATAAAAAAATTAAAAATGAAAAACAAAAATTGATGGATGAAAAACAAAGTCTTGTATGCAAAAATTGTGAATCCTTATCTTTTCAAATTGTTCAACTTAAAAGAGTTTTAGAAAGATACAAAAAAGGTCAAATTGGCTTGGAGGAAATTCTTAGGAACCAAACATATCCTAATGATAAAAGTAGACTAGGATATTCTAAGTTTTCCAAACCAAGCACAAATGAAACCATTTTTGTAAAAGTAAGTGAATAAGTTGTTAAAGAAAAGGCAAACAATTCTAATACTGTGCATCAAAGTCATAAAAAGAAAAGAATTGTGAAGAAAAATAATTATATTCCTAGATATAGAAGTCATTTTCAACCTACTTGTTTCTATTGTGAAATTAAAGGCCATACACCTAATGCTTGCTATGTGCGCAACATTGGTGTTGCTAAAGGGCATTATGTGTGGGTTGAAAATGGTACTAACTACCAAGGACCTAAAGCAATTTGGGTACGTAACAATACTTGATTTTGTGTTGTAGGTATGCTTGAAAACAACTTCTAATCAATGGTATCTTGATAGCAGTTGTTCGAAACATATGACGGGAGATATAAACAAATTTTCAAGTCTATCATTAAAGGCCAAAGGATACATTACTTACGGTGATGATAATAAAGGAAAAATTCTTGGAGTTGGAACCGTTGGTGTACCTCCATGTACAATCATCGAAGACGTTCTTTATGTGGAAGGCCTTAAACACAACCTACTTAGCATAAGTCAATTGTGTGACAAAGGGTTCTGAATCAACTTCATGAAGGAGGAATGTTTGATTGAACATGAAGTCACTCATGACATCTTGCTAAAAGGTAAAATATTTAATAATATTTTTATGATCTCTTTTGATGACTCTTCCTTGAAGGTAAAATGTCTAATGGCAAACAACAACGAGGCGTGGCTTTGGCATAAAAGATTTGCTCACATTCACATGGAGCATCTAAACAAATTGATAAAGCATGATCTAGTTGTTGGACTTCCGAAGATAAAATTCATCAAGGATAAATTATGCGATGCATGTCAAAAGGGAAAATAGACCAAGACAACTTTCAAATCCAAGCAAGTGGTTTCTACATCAAGACCACTTCAATTGTTGCATATGGATCTTTTTGGTCCATCAAGAACGAAGAGTTTCGGAGGTAGTATTTATGCTTTAGTTATTGTTGATGATTTCTCTCGATACACTTGGACAATATTTTTAGTGCAGAAAAATGATGCTTTCAAAGCATTCAAAAAGTATGCGAAGCAAATTCAAAACGAGAAGTCACTCACTATAGCCTGCATAAGAAGCGACCATGGTGGAGAATTCCAAAATTTAGATTTTGAAGATTTTTGCGAAGAGTATGGAATTTCTCATAATTTTTCCGCCCCAAGGACTCCTCAACAAAACGGTGTCGTAGAACGGAAGAATCGGTCACTAGTGGAGCTTGCTAGAACAATGCTTAGCGACTCGAATCTTTCTAAGTACTTTTGGGCAGAGGCGATAAGCACGACATGTTTCGTAAGCAACCGTGTCAACATTCGACCAATTCTCAAGAAGACTCCGTATGAGTTGTTCAAGGGTAGGAAACCAAACATAGCATTTTTCCACATATTCGGTTGCAAATGTTTTGTTCTCAACAACAATAAGGACAATCTCGGTAAGTTTGATGAGAAGTCCGACGAAGGTATATTTCTTGGTTACTCTCTTTCTAGTAGAGCCTTTGGAATTTTTAATAAAAGAACTCTTACTATTGAAGAATCCATTCATGTTTCTTTTGATGAGACTAACCCCTCGAAAGAGGATAATACTATTTTGGATGATGATGATGATATTGTAGATACTTCACAACATCAAGAAAATACTTCAAAGGATCAAGCAATATCACAAGAAGATGTCACTCAAATCATTGAAGAACATCAAGATCTTCCGAAGGAATGGAGAACTCATAGAGATCACCCGATAGATAAAGTTGTTGGTGATATTAGCCAAGGCGTTGCAACTCGACTAAATTTTAAGGATGCTTGTCTCAACATGGCTTTTGTATCTCAAATTGAACCAACCAAGATTGATGAAGCCTTAGGCGACGACCAATGGATTGTAGCGATGCAAGAAGAACTCAATCAATTCGAAAGGAATCAAGTTTGGAGTCTTGTACCAAGACCAGATCATAAGCACATCATAGGAACAAGATGGGTGTTCAAGAACAAACTTGACGAGAATGGGATCATAGTTCGTAATAAAGAAAGATTGGTCGCACAAGGTTACAACCAGGAGGAAGGAATTGATTTTGATGAAACGTTCGCTCCAGTAGCACGGTTAGAAGCAATTAGATTATTACTTGCTTACACGTGTTCTATGAATTTTCAATTGTTCCAGATGGATGTCAAAAGCGCTTTCCTGAATGGCTACATCAATGAAGAAGTCTACGTTAAACAACTTCCAGGTTTTGAAGACTTCAAGAATCCCTCGCATGTTCACAAACTGAAAAAGGCACTCTACGAGTTGAAACAAGAACCAAGAGCATGGTATGACCGCCTTAGCAATTTCTTATGTGAAAAGGGATTTACAAAAGGAAAGGTTGACAAGACGCTGTTTATAAAGAAGATCAAAGGTAACACCTTATTGGTTCAAGTCTATGTCGACGACATCATCTTCGGTTCAACAAACAAAGAGTTTTGCGAAGAATTTTCACTTATGATGCAAGGAGAATTCGAAATGTCCATGATGGGAAAACTGAATTATTTTCTTGGACTACAAATTAAGAAAAGAAAGTGTAATACCCCAAATTTTGCCCTAGGATTAGTCGAATCATCTCGCATTCTGTTGCATTTTTGCATTTAACCAGTCACTAACATGTTCATGTAGTTGTTTGATTTTTACAGAAAAATATCATGTTACACGCTTTTTGGTTCATATTTCATTTTTTAAATTAATTTCATTGCATTTTTAAATCAATCATTGTCTCATTATTTAAAGAAAAATCAATTTCATTTCTATTTCATTTTTAATTTTAGTCTCATTTTATTTCTATTTTTCATTTTAAATTAATTTCATTTTTCTTTAATATTATTTTCATTCTATACATTTTTATACTAAGTTTTAATTTTTATTATTATTTGCATATCAAAAAATAAAATAATAATAATAATAATAATGTTTTAAAAAAATAAAGGATTTTTATCAGAAATAATAAGAATTCTTTAAAAAAAATAATAATAAATAAATAAATAGAATTATTAATTTCAATTTTATTTTAATTTTATTTTAATTATTTAAATTTAGTAATTATAACTAATATTAAGTTGGGCTTTAAGATGGGCATTAGGTTAGAGTTAACCCTAATTTGAGACCTATATAAATATAAGTTATATTTGAGAAAAGAAAGAAGGAGAAAGAAAAGAAAAAACGGCGGCCGTTCTCACGATTTATCAGAAGAGGGAATTTTTTTGGAAGAACCCTAAAAGGTTTGAATTCATCATCGGCCAAGCGCTACCGGCGAGCAAAAAGTCCCAACGGCGGAGGCTCAGTTCGTTCAACATCATCGTCGTTACCGTAAGCTTTCTCTTTCCTTTGATTTACGGCATTTTATGATTTTTGTGTGTTGTTTTGTTCATTGATTGTAGATTAATGGGAAGAATAAATAGAAGATGACATGCAAGAATTGAAGGAGAGAAAAAGCTTCGATAGTCATCCATGGAGAAAACGGCAGAAGCCTTTTTATTTACGTTTCATTTTTTATTTTATTATTCAATTGTTTATTTTTTCATTTATATTAACTATGTAGTTTGTAATTAATAATGCAATTAAGTTTAGGTAAGCTATTTCAACAAAAAAAAACATAACGTAATCAGTTTTTTTAAAAATTAAGATCTTTCTAAAAAGTTTTTTTCAAAAATTAAACCATTTTTTATTTAAAAACATATTTCTAAATAAAACAGTTTTTCTTAATTAAAGCTTTTTTCCAATTAAAACCATTTTTCATTAAGTTAACACAAAAATTAAAAAATGATCTTTCTTTCACTAAAACAAAAATTAAAACCTTTTTCGTTGAATTTAAATCAAATTTTTTCATTAAAATTTAAAACATATTTTTAATTAAAATTTAAAACATTTATTTTTGATAAAATTAAAAGATTTTTTTTCAAGGCATTTTTTCATTAAAATTAAAACCAGTTTCTTTATTAAAATTTTTAGTAAATAATTAGAATAGTTTCTCCATTTAAGCATGAAATTAATTCTCCTCTCCTCTTCTCAATAAAAACTCAAAAAGAAATAAGTTTTGATTTAGCCGTTTCATTTTTGTCTAACCCTCGTTAATTTGTTTGTTTCAACTCGTTATTATTTTATTTGTTCGTTTTTGTTCCATGGATGTAATTTACGCGAGACCATGGTCACGGTTATTTTATTTTGCATTTTTTGGGAATTTGTAATTTACGCGAGTGATCGTCGCGATGCTTTTTTTACCGCTTTCTTTATTTTTCCGCACTTTAATTCGGCCGAATAGTAATTTGTCGTATTTTGCATGTTTTTACCGTTAGAATCCCTTCGAAGGAATTAGGATTAACAGTTTGGCCGCCGAGTCAATAACCTTAGTTTCAACCATTTCAAAACCCTAATTAACTTAGGTGTCCCGCCGTGGACGAAAATACCCTTTACCCTAGCATTAGGTCAAAGAGTCGCCGTGCTCTATTCAGGGTTTCCCGTCGTGGAATCCCTAATTTAACCCTAATTCAATTAACAAATTCAACATAGAAATAGGAGTTTCAAAGACTCCACGTAAGCGTGTCCTTAAGATACGTTTATTCGCCATTGAAACCTTGACCATAGTCAAGACGTTTCTAACCTCCCTTTCGAGGGGAACTACAATTACTCTGATTCCATTCCCGTCAGGATATGTAGGCACAAGATGCGACGTCTTGCCGAGTAAACTTAGGACTAACCCTTAGATCGTTAGGTCACTCTATCCCTTAGCTCAATATATATTAAAGAAGATAATAAAATAAAATAAAAGCATACAATAAACAAAAGGTTCCTGTAGAGTACTACAGAAGTTTAGGGTGTTAGTACCTTCCCTAAGCTTAACCAACCCCTTACCTAGGTCTCTCCCTGCATTGTGTTTACGATGCAAAAATAGGTTTTCCCTCTTTTGACCTTTTCCTTCGGATAAATCAAAGAGCGGTTGTGAATCAAGAATTGTGATTCAAACTAATTAATAGTTTGATATCCTATTTCCACCGCAACAGAAAATGGCGACTTCACTGGGGACCGCCATAACTTTTAAGGGTTACCCCTATTTTGTTTATTGTATGATATTTTTTTTATTATTTATTCTCTTGTATATATTATTATTGTGCTTTGCTTGTGGGGATACCTGTTATTGTGAGATAAGTCCTAACCCGGACTTGAGTGACCTTATTATAGGAAGGTGAGATATTCGACGAAGCTTGCCGGGAGTGAGTCCCGACCAAGTCGACTCGAGAATCACCGCTCAGTTGAGACCCTTTCGAAAATGGTTCGGTTGATCGAGTCCAGTCGTGAAAACTTTTACTATTTTCGATTGGAGTCTATGATATTGAGGACCGTAGTTACCTTAACACCACCTTGGCCTTATGTAGGACGTAGTGCGGGAACTATGTGGGAGTAGTCCTACAATGGTTTCTACGCGATACTACACTCAAAAGAGGTTCTCTTGAGAATATTATTGACCTCCGAGTCAGTTGGAAAGTTGATAATATCCGAAGGATGGACTGATGACTTTGGGCACTTCTTTAGAACCCTTGTTCTGCAGGTACAACTAACCTTAGTACATACCTTATGGGGATGGGTAGACCCTAACTCCTTGCACATACCTTTAACCTAGGACTTGCGAATATATGTGCATTTCATCCATTAAAGCATCACATTGCATTACATTTCATGGAATTCGAATTTTGTTTATGAATATTGCAAGATTATGGATTACAATTGAGGGAAAACTTTGAAATATACTTTTAAAAGTCTTAAGCTAGATGACCTAAGGAAGCTAGGATCTTCAATCAAAGATCAAGAAGGATTCTATAACCGGTATGGAAGATTGTTATCTCTGTTGGAATATAAAATGAATGGAGAACTTCTTTCGATTTTGCTACAATTCTATGATCTCGACTACCATTGCTTCACATTCCTCGGTTATCAGCTATTACCTACTTTGGTAGAATATTCTCAGCTCGTAGGATTGTCTATTTCAGATAAGACTCTGTTCCCTTTCTTGGAGAGGGACCCTAAAGAACAAGACTGTTGCTAAAGCCATATGCTTGAAGGTATCTGATATCAAGGGCAATATGATCACTAACAATTGTGAAGACTTTTCCAACATACCCTTGTTTGGTTTTGATGAAGGATTTATTTTCCTCTAACTCTAGATCTACCTTTTGAAGATAGGCTCATCCTCAAAAAGGCCCAACTAGAAGAGCAGAGCAAGGGGCAGAACAGGAAGCTTCCTTAGGGTCATATTTAGCTTTTATTTAGCTATTATGCCAAGACTTTTCTAAGAATATTATTTGTAATCCATTTTTAATTAATAAATAAAATTTCTTTGTTATTCTGCAATATTCGTAAATATTTGAATTTCATGAAATCATTCCATTCGCATTTTTGCATCATATTTTTGCATCACATGTGTCTCCCGGTTTCTTATTCTCGGTTCTCTCTCCTGTCAGTTTCGTCACCCTGGGTCCTCCGCATCAGTACAATAATAGAGCCCAAGCTCGAAAAAGGATGGAAGAACAAGCTCAAGAGATAGACCGTGTCATCCATGAACTCGAAGATCTTCGAGGAAGTGTGGGAAAGATTATGGAGATGCTACAAGCTCTTAATGCAAAGCTGGATTCTCAGCCCACTGTTGTTTCTGAGATCACCCATACTGTTGTGGATCCTCAACCAGCCGTTACTGTTGCGAATGTACCTCCTCATGGTTTTCAATCCAGTTTGGTGCGTTCTACCATCGCTCAAGCAGTTCGACGAGTTACTCCTCCGAAGTGCAAAACTCTGAGCTCTGACCACCATAAAAGAGCTACACGTCCGAGGAATCGCTTGATGGCTGCTCATCAACATCAGCAGAATTATGCTCAAGGTTATCCGGTTCAGCATGCTCCACAACCCTATGCGGCTACTGTCACAACTCCTATCAATCCTCAATTTCTTACCTATCAGCCTGTGCAACCGGCTCCGGTCTATCAGCATCCGGTTTATCAATAACCTCCTGTTTATCAGTCTGCACAAGCTCCTATCAACTGTCAACGAGTGCCCAACAGTCCTGTATGCCAATCATCAGAGGAGCGAGCACCCCGACAGAATGGTTCGAGTAAGAGGCAGTATAAACCTTGTCCTCCGATTCCAATGACGTTCACTGAGTTGTATTCTTTCTTAGTGCAACAAGGTCTGGTTGTTACCCGAACTTTGGGTCCACCTCCCAATCCGGTACTTGTCAATTACAATGCCTCCGCTCATTGTTTATTTCATGAGGGTGCGCCTGGTCACGATTTGGAAGGATGTTACGCGCTTAAGAATATTGTCAGAGATTTGCTAGAAAAGAAGGTCATGTCTTTTGACGATCCTCAGCCGAAAGTCAAGACTCCTCTCAAGGCGTCCCAGGGGCCAGAATCAAGCTCTGAAAAGCCTGTTTTCAACAGATCTCAGCCAGTGACGCATGCGGTGAATCAGCCAAAGCCGACAGTACTTCAGATGCCTAGTCCTTTTCATTTCAGCAATCCTCAAGATGATGCGACCCCGATCAACAGCGAATCTGGGAGAGTTATTCTGAGTGAAGATTTGAAGACCGATAATGAAGTATTGACAGATATAGCTGGGGCAAGCAAGGTGGTTCGCCGTGATCATATCATTGAGGCCTCGCTAGAGGAAACCACCACTACCATGCCGGTCGCAGATGCGAAGACTTCATAAACACATTTTGAAGGACTTTGAGACATTTCATTTTTGCTTATTTATATGTTATTTTCGTTGATTAAGCATAATTAGCATGTATGAACTCGTTTATTTTGAATAATTAATGCAATGCATATTTGTCTGGAGTAAATCCATTCGTTTCACTCATTCAAAATATTTTTTTCATAAACTTATAATGCCAACGTTACCCGATCTCTTGTTTTATAGAGAATTGGGAGGAGGATGATGAACCAAAAACATCAAATCTCTTGTCGTATGCTTCCAATTGAAACCCGCTGATGATGTAAGGCATTGCTTCAAATCCCAAACACTGGAGATATAAGGATGATAACCCCTCTTTACCCCCTTTGAGCCTTGAAGTAGGAGTTTTCTTCTTTTCCGAATTAAAACCCTTATTTTAACCTGGGGCAGGGTAGTTTTTTCAGTACAACCAATCGAGCGCTCAAACCCTCAAAAAGGAGGAGCGAACCGTCGAGAATCTATCCTTAGCATCTTAAGAAGTCAAAATGCAATGACTATTCCTCTACTACCTAAAGAGTGGGGCAGTCACAAACCTTCAAAAGAGTCACACGACTCATTCACAAAAATAAAAAAAATATAGCCCGCTAAGTCAAAACCTATGAAGGAGACTTGGGCAAAACTGGGGCATCCCGCTGGACTCCAAAATCAAATCAAAAGACGTTGTCCAGGCAAAAGTTAGGGAATGAAAAAATATAACAAAAACAAGGGATTATAATGAAGAACCCCCGATAAAGAACAAAGTTGTGTGACTCATCGCCAAAAGAAACTAGGTGAGTGACGGCCATGTCCAGAGCCTTGGTAAGTCCTCGACCATATCAAATTAGTTTGAGATATGAGTGCTCGTATCTCGTTAACTGAATAGGATTGGAGAACATCACGAAGAATGGGTGGGTGCAAATAACATTTTGAGCCTTTATCCTTTGTTTCTTAAACCGTGAACCGAGCCGCGATACAACCTTTAAAAGACCTAATTGAAGTAGGAATTCTTTTGGAAGCATACTCGACGAGATAACGTTTCCTGACTCCTACGAGCTATGCTCAATTTACCGTTGGCATTACAAGTTAAATTCATATCCTAGCTACGCGACTTCAGTCGCGAGTTATAGCGATATCTTTTTTCAAAATGAAAACAAAAAAAATTTCAAGACAAATGTTGTTGCATTGATAGTTTCAGGATAACATTTCACACGTGTTGATTGTGCTTGATAACATAGAAACTTACATACGTACATCCACAGTGGAACTTAAAGATTCTGCTAAACAGGGGCAGGTGATTTCCAACTCACTTACTGGTGCGAGCATGACGTACTTAAGAGCTGTTCTTGTAGACTCAGTCGTAACACGATTAATCTGTGCTAGTTACGTCGAGATCTGAAAAATCTCTCAAAGAGTTTGAAAACACTGGGGCAATCGAACCTTATGTTCTCTGTAAAATCCTCTCGAGATGACTCTCTCATACAGCAGGTACTCTAGGGCATATTGTTTTTCAAAATGGCGACTATCCCGAAGTCCATTAAGATCAAAACTAGCTTGTTTCACGACATTTTCATGCACCCGATGGATCTTACTCCCGGTGGTCTTCATTCCCCAGTAAATCTCATCAACCATTGCCTCAGAGCAGTCCCTAGAGAGACTTTAAACTGACAGTCCCCAGCGAGAATATAAGCTGACAACATTTTGGACCGAGCCAGTAATCTCCAAGACAACAGAGATTTTACCAGCATCTTCCTAGTGACAATCCCCAGCGAGACTTTAAGCTGACAACACTTTTGGGATCCATCCGATAAATCCCTACTGACTCTCAAGACTGCAGAGATATCCCCGGTATCCTCCAAGTGATATATGTTCTCGAACCCCATTCTCAGCGGAATTATCTGTTCCTCAGTGAAATTGCCTTACTTTCCTCTGGAAATACGTCCCAGGAGACTGCCATATTTTCCCCAAGAAGTCAAGATACTGTCCTCACGAATGTTTGTTGATTTCTCCCCAGTAAGTCCGATGAACTCTCCAGGGAAGTTTGATATACTTTATCCCCAGTCGGACGTGCCTTTTCCCTAGGAAGCCGAAGTATTATTCCCAGGAAGTTGCTACGCTATCTCCATGAAGTTGCCTAATTCCACATCTTTCCCACGAAGCGGATATTTATTTTATCCCCGAAAATCTCTGATCCCAAGAGTTCTTTGGCTGATTACGGTTCATGATAGCAATCCCTCCCGTGAAGTCATGACATCATATCCTCGTGCAGAGGTCATGGATCCCCAGTTGAAGTCGTGACATCGTACTCTCCAGTGAATACGTATCCCCATGTGGAAGTCATGATCTTTTCTTCCCAGGAAAATTTTAACTTTGAAGCCAGATTCGGTCTTACCATCAACTATTCCCATCTATTTTGTCAGCATAAACATAAGCATAAGCATGGCATACTCATTGCATGACAGTTTCATGAACATACATATTAGTATACACGTTGGCATACGCATTAGCATTTGCATGCTTGCTATTTGTCGTCATCCTTGTCGTTACCGCCGAGTAACTGGGTTTGTCCGCTCTCTCCAAGTAGATCGTCTGCCCTAAGCATAAAATACCTACTTGTTTCCAGTTTTCCCACAGAGTTCAACCCTCGTGGACGATGGTTATTCCCGTTACCTTTCCGCGTTAAGATAAGGTAGTCCCCATTCGAGTTCGTTTCCTCAATGGAGTCTTGTTTGACAGTTCTTTCTATCCCAATTCTAGATCGAACTTCGGTCCTGTCGGTCACCGAACATACCTGGATGTGCATTTATTTTGCATTATCTCTCAAGAAAAGCATTTACAATCCTTTACAGATATGTGACAGTTCTCGCCTGAGAAGCTTATCACTACATTTCACAATAGACAAGCAACAGTTCCCAGCCGAGGAGCTCATCACCTACCTTACACTTTACAATAAACTCTACAATTGATCTTCTCATACAAGGAGCTCATTATTACATTACAGTGATCTAGATGTTTGCCATCATCACAACATTCTTGACAATTTACATTACAGTGATCTAGATGTTTGCCATCATCACGACCTTCTTTACAATTTATGTTACCTGCTATTACTCAGTGATCTAGATGTTTCCCATCATCACAACTTTCTTTACAATTTACATTACCTGTTACCACCTCTACAAGCAGTTCTCACCCGAGAAGCTTATTATTGCCACTCTTGCAAATAAGCGGCATTTCTCGCCCGAGAAGCTTATCCTATCTTCATTATGATTTGCAGCAAATGGTCATCTCCAGCGAGCAGTTTGGTTTCCATTTCCCGTATCATTTTGAAGAAAGGGGAGGTTTGAGCAGAATCATATTCAGGAGAGTGTGAATCTTGAAGTATGAGGAAGTTCAGTTTACCCTTTAGTAAAAGAAAGGGCAGAATCATATTCAGGAGAGTGTGAATCTTGAAGTATGAGGAAGTTCAGTTTGCCCTTTAGTAAAAGAAGAATCTGAATCATATGTCCAAGGCGTCGACCTTAGATATGAGGAGGTTTATTAATTAGATAAGCAACAACCTCTTTATTTGAGAGCTTATCCAGTTTGGCATATAAGTCCCTTCCAACGATAAGTGGCAGTTCTCTCTCGAGAGGCTTATCAGGGCATTTCCCATTAAAGTCCATTTATTTTGGCATACAGTCGGTTTTAACCTGTATAGTTTCTACGGATTCCTAAATTCCGTTTGATCCTATCACGAGGGAAAGTTTACAGAAGCTCGGATGTTATTCTTTGCTCAATGCTCCAGCATCTTGTTAATCGATCCTACAGTCGTGCAGATCCATTTTTATCATTTACTTTTACACCATGATTTCTCGAGCCTTCGTCGCTCAAATCATCTGGTGAAGCTATTTAAATAGGGGCAACTGTAATACCCCAAATTTTGCCCTAGGATTAGTCGAATCATCTCGCATTCTGTTGCATTTTTGCATTTAACCAGTCACTAACATGTTCGTGTAGTTGTTTGATTTTTACAGAAAAATATCATGTTACACGCTTTTTGGTTCATATTTCATTTTTTAAATTAATTTCATTGCATTTTTAAATCAATCATTGTCTCATTGTTTAAAGAAAAATCAATTTCATTTCTATTTCATTTTTAATTTTAGTCTCATTTTATTTCTATTTTTCATTTTAAATTAATTTCATTTTTCTTTAATATTATTTTCATTCTATACATTTTTATACTAAGTTTTAATTTTTATTATTATTTGCATATCAAAAAATAAAATAATAATAATAATAATAATGTTTTAAAAAAAATAAAGGATTTTTATCAGAAATAATAAGAATTCTTTAAAAAAAATAATAATAAATAAATAAATAGAATTATTAATTTCAATTTTATTTTAATTTTATTTTAATTATTTAAATTTAGTAATTATAACTAATATTAAGTTGGGCTTTAAGATGGACATTAGGTTAGAGTTAACCCTAATTTGAGACCTATATAAACATAAGTTATATTTGAGAAAAGAAAGAAGGAGAAAGAAAAGAAAAAACGGCGGTCGTTCGCACGATTTATCAGAAGAGGGAATTTTTTTGGAAGAACCCTAAAAGGTTTGAATTCATCATCGGCCAAGCGCTACCGGCGAGCAAAAAGTCCCAACGGCGGAGGCTCAGTTCGTTCAACATCATCGTCGTTACCGTAAGCTTTCTCTTTCCTTTGATTTACGACATTTTATGATTTTTGTGTGTTGTTTTGTTCATTGATTGTAGATTAATGGGAAGAATAAATAGAAGATGACATGCAAGAATTGAAGGAGAGAAAAAGCTTCGATAGTCATCCATGGAGAAAACGGCAGAAGCCTTTTTATTTACGTTTCATTTTTTATTTTATTATTCAATTGTTTATTTTTTTATTTATATTAACTATGTAGTTTGTAATTAATAATGCAATTAAGTTTAGGTAAGCTATTTCAACAAAAAAAAAACATAACGTAATCAGTTTTTTTAAAAATTAAGATCTTTCTAAAAAGTTTTTTTCAAAAATTAAACCATTTTTTATTTAAAAACATATTTCTAAATAAAACAGTTTTTCTTAATTAAAGCTTTTTTCCAATTAAAACCATTTTTCATTAAGTTAACACAAAAATTAAAAAATGACCTTTCTTTCACTAAAACAAAAATTAAAACCTTTTTTGTTGAATTTAAATCAAATTTTTTCATTAAAATTTAAAACATCTTTTTAATTAAAATTTAAAACATTTATTTTCGATAAAATTAAAACATTTTTTTTCAAGGCATTTTTTCATTAAAATTAAAACCAGTTTCTTTGTTAAAATTTTTAGTAAATAATTAGAATAGTTTCTCCATTTAAGCATGAAATTAATTCTCCTCTCCTCTTCTCAATAAAAACTCAAAAAGAAATAAGTTTTGATTTAGCCGTTTCATTTTTGTCTAACCCTCGTTAATTTGTTTGTTTCAACTCGTTATTATTTTATTTGTTCGTTTTTGTTCCATGGATGTAATTTACACGAGGCCATGGTGAAGGTTATTTTATTTTGCATTTTTTGGGAATTTGTAATTTACGCGAGTGATCGTCGCGATGCTTTTTTTACCGCTTTCTTTATTTTTCTGCACTTTAATTCGGCCGAATAGTAATTTGTCGTATTTTGCATGTTTTTACCGTTAGAATCCCTCCGAAGGAATTAGGATTAACAGTTTGGCCGCCGAGTCAATAACCGTAGTTTCAACCATTTCAAAACCCTAATTAGCTTAGGTGTCCTGTCGTGGACGAAAATACCCTTTACCCTAGCATTAGGTCAAAGAGTCGCCGTGCTCTATTCAGGGTTTCCCGCCGTGGAATCCCTAATTTAACCCTAATTCAATTAACAAATTCAACATAGAAATAGGAGTTTCAAAGACTCCACGTAAGCGTGTCCTTAAGATACGTTTATTCCCCATTGAAACCTTGACCATAGTCAAGACGTTTCTAACCTCCCTTTCGAGGGGAACTACAATTACTCTGATTCCATTCCCGTCAGGATATGTAGGCACAAGATGCGACGTCTTGCCGAGTAAACTTAGGACTAACCCTTAGGTCGTTAGGTCACTCTATCCCTTAGCTCAATATATATTAAAGAAGATAATAAGATAAAATAAAAGCATACAATAAACAAAAGGTTCCTGTAGAGTACTACAAAAGTTTAGGGTGCTAGTACCTTCCCTAAGCTTAACCAACCCCTTACCTAGGTCTCTCCCCGCATTGTGTTTACGATGCAAAAATAGGTTTTCCCTCTTTTGACCTTTTCCTTCGGATAAATCAAAGAGCGGTTGTGAATCAAGAATTGTGATTCAAACTAATTAATAGTTTGATATCCTATTTCCACCGCAACACAAAGGATGGCATCTTCCTTAACCAATCCAAGTATTGCAAGGAATTATTGAAGAAATTCGATATGGATAATTGCAAAGTGATGTCCACTCCTATGGGATCCAGAACGTACGTTGATCAAGATGAATCTGGTACTCCAATTGATATTACAAAATATTGAGGTATGATCGGTTCATTACTATATTTGACGGTAAGTCGTCCTGAAATTATGTTTAGCGTTTGTTTGCGTGCACGCTTTCAAGCAAGTCCGAAGGAATCACATCTCACCGCCGTGAAGAGAATTATAAATTATTTCAAAGGGACAAAAAACGTTGGATTATGGTATCCTAAAGGTAGTACTTGTTCTTTAATTGGTTACTCTGACGCTGATTATGCAGGATGTAAGACCGATAGAAAATGCACAAGTGGTACGTGTCACATTCTCGGGAATGCACTAGTGTCATGGGCCTGCAAGAAGCAAGCATGTGTGGCACTCAGTACAACCGAGGCAGAATATATTGCAACAGGAAGTTACTGTGCATAAATCCTGTGGCTCAAGCAACAACTCCTCGATTACGGTGTAGATCTCGGTTGCATTCCTCTTTGATGTGATAATACAAGTGCCATCAACATTACAAAGAACCCGGTCATGCATTCAAGAACAAAGCATATAGATATCTGGCATCACTTCCTTCGAGATCATGTACTGAATGGAGATGTAGATGTTACTTTCGTCGACACACACAATCAACTCGCCGACATCTTCACCAAACCCTTGGCGAAGGAACCATTCTTCAAAATTCAACGAGAACTTGGGATTCTTGATGAAGGTGACATCTGACCTTTTCTCCAATTTATGTTAGCATAATATCTATTGTGTTTCCATCTGTGTGCATGCTAATTAAAGCATTTTCCAAAATTCTCGTGTGTTAACCGATTAACCTATAGGGGTAACCGATTAACACTGTTAGTTTTTCACTTCTGATTGAAATTTTTAATGTGTTAACCGATTAACCTATAGGGTTAACCGATTAACACTGTAACTTTTTTTTCTTCTGAAAATTAAATTTTTTAATGTATTAACCGATTAACCTATATGGTTAACTGATTAACACTGTTAAAATGGGCAAAAATCAGAAACGAAAAACTATTTTAAATTTTGGAAAATTGTGTGTTTTAAGTGTGTTTTTATGTGGTCAATGTTTTCTTAAAAGTCCAATTCAATATATCCTTGGAACTCTATTTCCTCTTCTTTGACTACAAGAGTTTTTGGAATTCCCTCTTCAAACCCTAACTTTAAAACCCACTACACCTCTCTCACTATTTATTGGATTCACTCCTCATTACATCTCTTCCATCTCTCAAACCCTAAAAATCTCAGCACCCCAAAACCTTTAGAATCTTTCAACATCTTCCAATGGCTTCTTCTCACAAGGGAAAGGGAAAGCTTCCAGAATATGACTCTGCATCTGAGGAAGATAACATCCCCATGGAAACCACCAAGAAACGCCGCATGGAATTCAAGGTTCGCGTTCGCCACATCCTACCGGTAAAATATGTCAACCTTAAAGCTTTTTCCGGCATCTTCCTTTGATTTTCCTGCTCTGCTAAAATTCCAAAGGATAGATAAGTTTGTTTCTGACTCTGATAATTGCTACCCGGATTTAGTTAAAACTTTTCTCAATAAGCTTTCTGTGTATTTGAATGGTAATGGTGAACACATTCTGGAAACGGTTGTTCGCGACTGTCTGTTGAAAGAAAAATTGTCTGATGTTGCTGCGAAGTTGCAAATTCCATCTACTGGATATTTTCTCAGGAAAGGAGTTAACCACGATGAAGGGTCGTGGTATAACTATGAAAAAATGGAATACTACTACCAGATCTGCAGGTTCCCAAAAGATACGATCGTTGCTAATCAGCGGACTGCTCGCATGCTGTGTTACACAAAGAATTTGACGGTATCTGACCGAATGTTACATTATGTCATCTGTTATGTGCTTATTCCGAAAGATTCCAATCACACTCATATCAATGATTTGGAAATGCAACTCCTGTTTGCTATCAAGAACAAGATCCGGGTAAATTGGATTCTGACTATAATGTATCATCTTCAACAACAGCTTTCTCTTTTGACGCGTCTTCCTTGTGCACAACTGGTTTCAAGAATTCTAGAGTTGTCGGAATTGGATCTTAAAAGAGAACCTTGTACCAAAATGAAGTCGACAACCAATGAGATAAATGAGATAACTATTGTGAAGAACGTCGATATCATCAAAGACGCTGACGGCACCTATAAGTATGCTGATGAAGGAACAACATCGAACCAAACCTATCCCGTACCTGAAGGAGGTATTACTGATGAGTTTCTCTATCAAACTATGATGACCCAACATAGAGAATCAATGAATTGTCACCGCGAAACCTCCCGGGCCATTGCTTCTCTCCGAAACCTTATCCTTACCTCTCGACATACCAACACCGGAAACGTTGATGAAGAGGATGAAGAAGGTGAAGAAGAAGAGGAAGCAGAAGAAGAGGATATGGCTGATGAAGATTTTTAGAAAATATTTGTTGATGTTATTTCCTTTTGTTTTCATTCCGAATTATGTTTATGTTGCTTAGTTTCAATTATATGTGTAACCGTACAATATTTTGCTGCATTTTCTATGTGCTGCATTTTTATCAATTATGTTTGCTTTCTTGATTACTTGATTGATTGCTGCCATTTATGCCTATATCTTGTATTCTGGTCTGAAAGCTCCTTCCTTTTTGCTAATGACAAAGGGGGAGAAGAGCTTGGATGTTTCATATCTCTCTGTGCAAAATTTTTGCCTCTGTTTAAGATAGGGGGAGTTGCTAGACATAGGGGGAGAAGCAAACCAAGAACGAAACAAAACATCGTCAAAGACATTGCACAAGCGCATTTGTTTGTCATCATCAAAAAGGGGGAGAATGTAGAAGCACACTTCAATCTCAAAGTTTTGATGATGTCAACACAACTCAAGCTCACTTCATGGTTGCAAAAAGTCAAGGCTTTCAAATTGATCAAGACTATGCAATATTCACATACAAGTCAAGCTTCATGTGCAAATGATTCTACATCTTTCAAGACTTGGACACAAGGCTATGGTATATCAAAATTCTCTCTTTAATTGATATACAAGTGTTCAAATAATCCATCATTTTTGCATACTGCATTGGCATGATTTAAAACACTTTAGAATTGGTAAAACACTTAAAACTTAAATATTTTTCTAAGTTTTTACAGTGTTAATCGGTTAACCGTATGGGTTAATCGGTTAACAACCTTAAAATTTGAATTCTTTGGGCTAACGTTCCAGTGTTAACCGATTAACCTATATGGTTAACCGGTTAACACTGAACGAATTTTGAAAAATTTGTTCTTTCCAAATTCAAATCATGTTTGATTGTTATACCTTTTAATGTTTTAATTCATACTCAATTATACCTTTTTGAAATGGTGTTTTGGCTCATATAAATTCTGATAATTTCAAATTGAAAAACACCTCCAATAATTTTCAAAATAATCATTCAATCAAATTCACTAATTTTCAAATACTTTCAAATATTTTCAAAAGTGTTCATATTGTTCATAACATTTCACATCCAGATTTTTGAACACTTGTATTGATATTGAAAAGTGAATTTTGATCAAAGGAGAAGATCAATCATTGTATTGATATTACTGTTGTATCACTCTCAAAAATAAGAATTACAAAGTTATTTGTATTGTGACTTGTGATCCAGGATTGTTGGACACAAGGGGTAGTGCTTGCAAAAGGATTGTTCTTACACACTAAGTGGTTGAATAGTTGTTAGATAGTAGGCCTCACCGGTTGATGGTGTGATAGGTTGTACATTCTAAAACTATAGTAAATTCTCTTTCATGTTGAAAGGGGAGTGGAGTACTCTCGGATTGTAAGGGGAACCACTATAATTCTCCATGTTCTTTCTTTTTCTGCTTTTACCGCTTTCATCTCCAACATACTTAAAGAAGTAAAATTCAAGAATACCGAAAAACCGGAAAAAGTTTCTAAAGCCTAATTCACCCCCCCCCCCCTCTTAGGCATACTCTGAACTTACAATTTTAGAAGCAGTCTTCTAAATATCTTCAACCTTCACACGAATATGATGATGCCCAGATCTCAAATCTATCTTACTAAACACACTTGCAACAACCAACTGATCCATCAAATCATTAATCCTTGGAAGTGGACACTTATTCTTGATAGTCACCTTGTTCAATTGTCTATAATCCATACAAAGCCTCATATAACCTTCTTTCTTCTTAACTAACAAAATTGGTGCACCCCACGGTGACACACTCGGATAAAAGAACCTCTCCTCAAGCAGATCTTCAAGTTGATTCTTCAACTTCTTCAATTCCGATGTGGACATACGATATGGAGCCATCACTACCAAACTAGTTCCAGGAACTAGGCCGATCGTAAACTCCACTTCACGTTCCGGAGGTAAATCACTGATCTCATCAGGAAAAACTTCCGGATAATCACAAATAATTGGCAAACCACCAACTTCCCCACGTTATTAACACTCAAAGTTTCCATGAAAATAAACATCTCAGCACCACCCTGCATCGAATCACTGAAACAATCTGTAAGCATTAGCTTAACTCAAAACAATTCACTGTACATGCCATCTAAGCTTGCAAGACACGTCTATCCCATCCAACATGACTCCGTCTACTATCAACAAGGATTAAAGGTGATCAGTTCCTCAATTTGTCAATAGACAGCCGAAAATCACGAGGGGGCATAAACCATCTTTACCAAACTATAAGAGCGTTCATCGACACACTGAGCCACCACTCCACACTTGAAGCATCCTGGAGAAGCACAAACTTCTCCCCCACTTGTTTCATTCCCACTTCTGCAGACAAAGGTTAGAAAAAAAATGTGTACCGATAGTGTTTTCACACATATGTCGCATACTAGGGAACAAATAACATTAGACAACTTGGCCGGACGGACCGACCTGCTTTGATACCACTAATGTAACATCCTTTTCTACCCCACAAATATAATGGCAAATCAATTACATTTATTAGAGTAAAATATTAAGCACAATAAAAATCACCTCAAAGGGCATACATTTCTCAATAACTCAAATAAAAGTCAATGCCCCGTAAACAATGGGTTTTTCCAAAATTACTCAAAAATTACTCAAAAGGCAGAAGAACTCAAAAAGGCAAAATCCAAAGTTTTCCTTGCGCAGCAACATAATCAAAATAAGAATAATCAATAAAATACAGTTTAACTCAAACACACCAACCCGATGTTACACTATAAGAGCAAGACCCTCTTAGTCAACCAAAAGTCAAAAACTCCAAAAAATCTTTGACGGTATCCACGACTAAACCTGGTCATCTGCATGTTACCCACGTAGAGGCAACATTCAAACAGGCAAAGTGAGAAAAACAATTCATACTAATCAATATAGGAATCAATATATAAATAGCGTTATTTTCATATTCAACATCATCATAATCATTAAGGAAACATCAAAAAACCATAATATCATAAATTACACCAAATTTTCACATAAATGCAAATGCAATAAGACTCATGCATGTGGTACCAATTCATCAAAGTTTGGTCGACACTGTGCCATCAACCCTCCATAGATCCCCATCAATAGGGTCAATTCTACACAAGAACCAGAGTATAACAAAATACTTCACATCCGCACAATAGGACTGAAGCCATAAGAATAAAACACTAGACCGACGTCCGAAATGCGTATGAATGCATGATGCACACGTCAATATCATCCTCATAATAAACTCATTAGGTGCATCATCATTCATCAAAATAATCATAATAATCATGTCATCATATAATCATAAAAAACTCATGGAATCAACATCATAACTCATAGGAATCATCATACAATCAAGTATTAATCACATATGAATCACAATCATACTCAAGGTAATTCATCCAGAAAACCACAACATCAAAGCATCAAGACAACACTGCACGAGAACACAATTCGCGAAACTCTGCTACATTCGCTGGACAGTTTGCTGCGCGAGTCTGAGGCGAGTGTTCGTCGTGTGAAGGATCATTCGTTGTGCGAACTCGCAACTACAGCAAAACATTGTTACGCACAACCACCAAAACCAGCCCAAAAGTCCCTATGGTTTCCTTCCCCAATACCCCAAAACATCCCTAAATCATTCCAAAGGTATTACAACGATAAATGCACAAAATCTACGACTTATTAGGCCAATCCCGTATCATATTTACGCCTCCAATTCGCATAAAATCCTTACAATTTTCCCACATTCATTAGAGTTCTCATAATCAATTACCCTATACTGTTAAAACCTCAACAATAGATTTTGGCCACGAAGGCCTAATTTCCCTTACTCCCAAATCATCCTCAAACCTATCAGACCATCAGTTCAAATCTCTCAAACTCATTAAACTCACTAGAAAGACAACAACAGTTCAATAATCAGAATCCCTAAACCCTTAAATCATCTTTAAATACATTGAATCACATATTGAAAACAATGAAGGTAATATTCCCCATACTTAAACAACCTCAAAAACAGATTTGGCCACGAAGGCCTAATTTTCCTCAAACTCAAAAACCTCCTAAATCCTTAAATCGACTTTAAATATATTGAATCACATATTGAAAAAAATGAAGGTAATATCCCCATACTTAAACAACCTAAAAAACAGATTTAGCCACGAAGACCTAATTTTCCTCAAACTCATAAATCTCCTAAATCCTTAAATTGGCTTTAAATACATTGAATCACATATTGAAAACAATGAAGGTAATATCCCCATACTTAAACAACCTCAAAAACAGATTTGGCCACGAAGGCCTAATTTTCCTCAAACTCAAAAACCTCCTAAATCCTTAAATCGACTTTAAATACAATGAATCACATATTGAAAACAACGAAGGAAGTACTCCCTATATTTAAACAACCTCAAAAATAGATTTGGCCACGAAGGCCTAATTTTCCTCAAACTCAAAAATCTCCTAAATCCTTAAATCAGATTTAAATACATTGAATCACATATTGAAAATAATGAAGGTAATATCCCCATACTTAGACAACCTCAAAAACAGATTTGGCCACGAAGGCCTAATTTTCCTCAAACTCAAACTCAAAAACATCCTAAATCCTTAAATCAACTTTAAATACATTGAATCACATATTGAAAACAATGAAGGCAATACTCCCCATATTTAAATAACCTCAAAAATAAATTTGGCCACGAATGCCTAATTTTCCTCAAACTCAAAAACCTCTTAAATCCTTAAATCGACTTTAAATACATTGAATCACATATTGAAAACAATGAGGGCAATACTCCCCCATGCCTTAATTTATGACTCTAAGACTTTATCCTTGATTCTTGAAAACCTCGCGAAACGTTGCCTCAATCCTCTTCCCTCAGAGCTTTGTCCTCTATTTCTTCTGTTTTCACGGTCTAACAAGAATGAATCCTTATTCCCTCAAAATTCCTTTTTGTTAAACCTAACTTTGGGCCTTAAAATGGACTTTCCAATTTCACCCTCACTAACTCCTCCTTAAATGTCCACTTTTCCCTTAATTCATTTATATTTATTTAAATTAATAATAATACCAATATATTTATATTATATACTATTATTTGAATAAATAACTCAAAATCCATAATTCTCAATATTCACACCAACCACTGAAAATCACCAAACATACGAATATTCATATTTAAATAAATATTCTAATAAATTTGAGGTGTTACACAAAAACTAATATATTTCACGAGCAATGCCTTGCAAGAGCCAGAACTCAGATACCAGAAGATTGAGAAGGTCACCTTGGCCCTCATTAACGTAATAAGAAGATTAACACACTACTTCCTAGCCTACATGATAGTTGTGCAAACAGACTAACCCATAAGACAAATTCTTTACCGACAAGATGCTTAAGTGGTCTCTAGAACTATCAGAATTTGAAATTCATTACAAAAGAATGAAATCCCTTATGACACAAGTCCTGCCCGACTTCGTGGCGGAAGTGACACCTCCAAAATCCCAAACGAGTAGAGCACATAAGTGGACCATCTTCATCGACGGAGCGTCCAGCTCCACAGGCAGTGGAACAAGAATCATCCTCGAAAACGAAGAAGGGACTCTAGCCGAAGTATCATTGGTTTTGTCCTTCCCGACCTCGAACAATCAAGCTGAATATGAAGTGTTCCTCGGATGTTTGCATTTGGCTGAGGACCTAGGCGCGAAGGAAGTAAAGATCTTCATCAACTCCCAGCTCGTGGCCTCCTAAGTAAGAGGAGAATATCAGGCCATGAAAGATCACCTCATTGAATACATGACGTTAGTAAAAGAAAAGATAGCTAAGTTCGACATATGGGAAGCATAACACATCTCCCACGAGCGAAACACACGGGCGGATGTCCTATCAAAATTGGCCAACACTAGGAGAAAAGGTGGCAATAAGTTTGTCATACAAGAGATACTTCCTCGCACAAGTATCAAGAAACCAACAGGGTTTCTCGACGTCAATAACATTGGAGATGAAAACTTCTGGATGACCCTGGTATACAACTACCTAACCACATGGAAGCTACCTGAAGATAGAAAAGAGGTCAGTGCAACTAAAAGAAGAGCTTGTTCCTACGTCTACAGACGAGGATTCTCTACCCCTCCTAAAATGTGATAAGGAAGACAAGGTCCATGACATTCTCCAAAAATTCATGACGGGATCAATGCCCAACACTTAGGATGAAGATCATTGGCACGAAAAGCCTTGCGAGCAGGGTATTATTGGTCGACTATGTAGCATGACGCAAATGAGCTTGTCAAAAATGTGACAGATGCCAATGCCACGGGGATATGCACTTGGCACCCCGCAACGAACTAAAGAATCTATCATCCCCGTGGCCCTTTGCTTGGTGGGAGATGGACATCCTCAGCCCCTTCACGATGGGGTCTTATCAGAATAAATTTCTGATCATGGTCGTCGATTACTTCACAAAATGGATTAAGACCGAAGCCCTCGCCAAAATCACAACATTCAACATACTTCATTTCTACAAAAGAAACATCCTCACACGACTCGGTATGCCCTAAGCCCTTGTGACTGACAATGAGACCCAGTTCACAGACATGGAGTTTCATGACTTTGTCGCGAAACTACGCACCATGCAACACTCCACATCCGTCGAACATCCCTAGACCAACAGGCAAGCAGAGGCCATGAACATGGTGATCCTTCGAGGTCTAAAACAAAGATTAGGCAAGGCTAAAAAGAGATGGGTCGAGGAGCTACATAGCGTGCTCTGGGCCTATAGAACAATTCTACACTCAACCACCTGGGAAATGCCTTTTCGAGTAGCATATGAAATCGAGGCACTAATCCCGGTGGAAATCAGAGAACCCTCTAGACGAACAAAGGCTCCTCTCGAAGAGGAACTGAACGACGAAGAATTAAGAGAAGAACTCAATTTGGTCGTAGAAATCCGATTGGGGGTAGCCTTCTACGAAGCTTCGCTAAAGCAAAAGATAACATTGCGCCATGATACCAGAGTCATAAAGTGTGAATTGCAAGTGGGAAGCCTCGTGCTACGTAGAAATCAAAAAGATTCACGCGAGGGCAAGATAGTCGCAAATTGGGAAGGCCTTTACCGGATAAAATAAAAAACGGGCACTGGGGGGTACTACCTCGAACATATAAACAGGGAATCATTTGCTCGACCATGGAATGCTGAAAAGCTCAAACAATATTATAGTTAGTATCAACAATTAGTCATGACTAACTACCGGCGAACTCACCTCACAATAGGAGCGTGTCTTGGTACAAGCACAATCCTTAAATTTACGACAAAGGCAAGCTTCTGCTCATGGAAAAAATAGACTCTGTGCCAAACAAGGATACCTCATTCGAGCTCCGCCATTTTCGTACCAGCGTGGCAGGACACCCATCTCGCGATGGGAAAAGTTCAAGCCCTGTGTGATCAGGACCTCGACCGAGATCCTAGTCCTACGACTGGCGAAATTACTTCTTTTCCTCGACAAGTTCCCTAAACTGTCAACATCATAACGAGCCGAGCAAACTCATATATTCAGCAAACACAATTCACAGAAATCAACAAAGCATACATCTACGAAGAGGATAAAATGCATAAAAGGCATACAAAGTCGAAATTAAATATCAGTCCGACCACCAGACCGAAAAATTATTTAAACATTACATAATATGGGCCTAGCCCAACCTTAAAAAAGATTATAACAAAAATAAAATGCAGGCCAAGAAAAAGAAACTAGGCATCCTCGAACGGAATCTCAAGAGGGACCACCTGGCCATCAACAACTTGATGAAAAACACCTATCCCATCGGTGACCAGCTAGACATTGAAATTTAGAACCTTTATCTGCTCCACGGCAACATTAAACCTGAATTCGACCACCCATAGGCTATCATGTTCAAGGATGCAGATTTTGCCGACCAGGTCTCCCTGAGTCCTCAAGGACTTTTCCTCCTCGGTCTCATCTTGACCGACTTCCGATGAGCCTTCTAGTTCAACAATCCTCTCCTTTAGATTGGAATTCTCCTCCTTCACATATTTCATCTCCTCCATCGTTTTGTTCATATACCTCAGGAGCTTGACCTTGGCCTCATAGTTGCTCTAGAGAGTCATCAGTTTGTTGAATAAATCCGCATTCTCCAGCTCGAGATTAGCCTTCCCGACCTGTACCTTCTTGAACTCCTTGCGTGGAACTATCTTTGTGTCACCCAGAGCTAGAGTCATCTCCATCACCCTCATCATCATGGCCGCATCCTAAAAAGTTTGTTTTTTCCTTACCTTAGGATCAGTGGACAAGATAGGTGACGCCTCAAGGTCGGGGACGACAACTAACTCTTCCCCGTCGAAGATTTTCTCCTGCAAATAACACGGTGGCAAAATAAACATACCCCCAACAAAACCACTTAGGCCATCAACCGGGGATGAGGAGGTCATTCCGTCTCCTTTTCTTTTGGGGATCCGGGGTAGAAGTAGTCGAGGTTCTTCCCGGAGAAGGAGAGGAACCATCGACGAACTTCTCCAGCGTCGCCTGTTATCTAACTGTGTCGACCCTTGACATTGGCGCTTTCTTGACATTTTTAGCAGCCACGGACTTGACAAGACGCTCGCGCATGGATGAAATCCTCTACAAAAAGAGGAAAAGGGGTTAGCACACTTCATTAAAAATTAGAAATACAAACAAAAACTAATATATACCTAGAAGCTCGAACACGACATCATCAATTTTGCAGTCGAGGAGAGCCCTCATGTTTATATAGCGGGAAGCCAGGGCAGGCTCCCCATCCTTTATGTAAAGAAAATTATTATCTTTATCCACAACTTCAACTTGGACAAAGCTCTCCATAAATGCTATCAACACTCGAAATGATTTCTTATCCTCGACACTCAGTTGGTCGTACTTTATGAGGAACTGGTCAGTTATGTATTGAGAATGGGCAAACACACACTCTAGTGGAAACTTTGACACCGGTTTTATCACCTCCCGACCATCCTTTTCCACAGTCTCCATGGTCACCGGTGAGTCTTTGGTTGCCTCCGAGAGAGGCTTCACAACCAAGAACTTGAACTTAAAATTTCAAACAGACTACAAATACGGCCATAACAATATGCTTTGCTGCTTGAAGAACACCCAAATTTGCTTCGGACCAGCTGTGCTCCTCTGAAGCTGGAAAACAAAAAAAGAAGAGCTCCATAGTAGCCCCGACCTTTAAGTACCGACACACTAGCTCGAAAGCTTGGATGAACGCCTGAGTATTCAGGTGGAGCTGAGCAGGAGACAGCTTGAGGTGGCAGAAAATTCGCTCCTGGAAATCAGTGAAGGGCAAGAAGTACCCTACTTCCCTAAAGACAAATTCGTACATGGGAAATATTCTGCTCTAGTACACCGAGCATATCCTATTATTCTCGGTCGAGCAGATCTCCCTCCAATTCCCGGGAGCACTTTCTTCCTGTTCTTCAAGAAGAGTAAAAGAATTAATCTCCTCACCGGTAAAGGTTGATTTCGTTACCAAGGGCTCCCGAGCTATCCAACTAAGATCCCCATGAGCAAGCTTCACATTGGCATACTCAACAGGCTGCACGGGTTCAGCGACCCCAACATCTGCAGTGTCAGGGGCAGCTCCGACATCTTCTTTGTTAGAAACCTCTATGTCGGGGACAATATCTTCATTCCTATCAGCCGTTTTACTTGAAAAACAGAGGAAGCAAAACTGAATTCGACAACAGAGATCAAATCCACCCTTCCACCGCAAATCAAGTGAAAGGGCTAGGAATAAGTATGGGGATATGTCCTCGACTCGAGCCCTTGTCGACAATAATAGGGATGTAGCGTAAATGTAACCTCGAAGAATGGGGACGAGTCTCTGATACTCTAAGAAGGATTCCAATAGGGACGAGTCTCCTCGACAAGTATCAAGTGCTCGAGAATAAATTCTCAACAACGAGAGGCCTAAAGCCCGACTACAAACATAAGCTAGTCATAATAAAAACCTAGGAAGATCCGTGAAATTCTCCTACGCTAATTTGTAACATTCATCATCAGATTCATATGTTCTTCGGGATCTTCATAAATTTTCCAGAAATTCATGTGTTCATCAAAGAACACATGAACTTCAACCAAAAAATTTGTGCATCACCGAAACATTCATGTTAAATTCATCCAAATTGCAAAAAAACCTAAATAGCTAACAATCATTCATAGGTTGAAGATGAATACTTTTGTGGATCTAAAGGTTAAAGATGAAGATGGATGACGGCGGTGAGAACTCTAGTGAAGAGCACGAGTTGCAGAGCAAAGGATGTTGAGGAAGAGATTTGCGTGAAGCGTAAAAATGAATCCTCTTGCTCTCCTTTTATAGCCACTTACTTGCTCTAGGACGTGCAAAGGGCATTTATCATTTCCTATATAGCCCAGACTCCCTAGGCCTTAACAAAAATTAATTACGCCGTCACACATGATAGAGGGGAAACTTTCGTTTGGCATTCTCAAGGCTGAAACCTTGCATTTCCCAAGGCAAGTTCCCTCTAGCTTTCTGCGAGTACATCCTCTTCGATAGGGCGTATAGGATATCATACAAGCATAAACCTCATGGGCGAGAAATTCCTTTACCTTAAGCGCTAGGCTTATCGACGTAAAACATTCCTTCTACGAGCACGCCCTCGCACCCCAAGGAACCTTTAGGACCATGAACAATCAACAGTTGACCATACTAACAGTCGACCATACTAACAATAGACAATTCAAAAAATAACAATCTCAAAAAGCCTCCCCGTGACGCATTTCCTGCCTATCGGTTGACCAACAAGGCTAACTTAAGTCATTACTCCTCACCTTAGAGCAACGACTTGGGGGGATCTTGTTCTGGACTGGACTGACACATGGCCCACAGTTGGGCAAGACCCAATCTAGTCCAGCTCTAGACAAGGACTAACAAGGAGATTAGTATAATCTAGACGTTGGGCACAATATGAACGTTGGGCACTATATAGCTGTTGAGAAGAATACAATCGTTGCGAACATCCTCCTCACGCACTTGACAGTTCATGCGACCAACTGCCCCTCTAGAGTTCACGGGGATAGTTGGACCAGGTCGAAGATCACGCGCTAGATCTTCTACCTTGCAATCTCCCTTTGGTCAACTAGATATTTTGGCCACATTGGAGACCTTGGTCATGCACTGGGGAATTCTTATAAATACCCTATCACTTGAGAGGGTTATATATCCAATTCATTCTAACACAAACCTAAACACTTTGTACTTGCTTTTTGTCCCTGTTACTTACTTTAGCATCAGAGTGCCTTGCAGGTATACCCCCTCCTCTCCTACAACCACTGTTGCAGCCTTACATTAAAGGCCACAACGATCCATTATGATCATACCAGATCAAGTGTCATGAAGTTGAATGTCATGGTGGAGAGTGTGTTTTGAAGAAGAAAACAAAGTGGTAATATGAATTTTTGTTGTAGAAAAATGTTAGATAATATGTGAGAGATGGAGAGAAAATCTAATGTATGGGATAAAGAGTGAGAGGTGAAGATATTGTTTTTTAATGGTTTGAATGAAAGGAAAACTCACTTAAATGGAGATGAAAGGGAAGATAGTGAAAAAAGATGACTTTGTAGTGTGATGGGGTCTATGTTATGCCTTTATTATTATTATTTTAACTCTAAAAAACTCAAGGAGAGAAAGCATTATATTGATGGGTGGGACCGTGTACATTCTCTGTGTGGAGAGAAAGAGGAATTTAAAAAATGTCCCTTTTTTAGTGTGATCTAAATGGTTACATGAAATGGGGAGGGATATCACATGACACACGAGAGATCCAAAAAAAGGTCCATGTAACCTCTCTTTTTTATTGGAAAAGTTAGTTCCTTTTTTCAGTAACAATGCTCTCGTGGTTACAAAATACATCAAAACTAAATAAACTAACAGAAATTAAATAAAAATTAAATAATAAAAAAAATTAAACCATAGCTATTTATTTGTTGGAATATATTGACCATAAAGACAAAAATAAACTGACTCAAGATGAAAAAAAATCGGGCATGAAAGTGTTCGAAAAAATAAATTGACTGTACTAAAATGATCAGCGCAAAATAATCATATTGGAAAAATACAACATTTGACCAACTTTTGAAATAAAATTTCACCAGTTAAAAGGCTCAGACAGATCAAAACGCGACCGAAAAATTAGTCGAAAAAATAAAATGATTGCATCAAAATAATCAACGCGAAATAAACTTATTGGAAAAATACAACTTTTGACACACTTTTGAAATAAATTTTCACCAGTTAAAAGGCTCAGATTGATCAAAATGCGACTGAAACAGTAGTTAAAAAAATAAAATGATCACACCAAAATAATCAGTGTGAAATAAACTTATTGGAAAAATAAAGTGTTTGACACACTTTTGAAATAAAATTTCACCGATTAAAAGGATCAGACTGATCAAAGCGTGATCAAAAAATTAGTAAATAAATAAATAAAACGAGCATGCTAGGTTAAATTACGCAAAACATAGATTAATATAAATGATGTCTGCAAGCTAGATTTTGAAAATTTTCGTCCATTAATTTTATGAACAGTTCAGATTCAGTTTGACCGATTTGTTTGTAAATCCAACAAATTTATTCTATCTGAAAATTTGGGAATTGCAAGATGAAATGCATGCCATGCTATGCAAATGATCTAGATGTCATGATGACTATATTGATTTAGTAGTTTAGGATCAAAATTGGGGTATGACAGATACGAAACACCATTTCAACCCTAACGTCCAGTACTGAGAAACGAAACACCATATCAACCCTAATATTCATCATTCATGTTTTTTCATTAGCTAATCAACGATTCATATTTTTTTCATCGGTTCACCGTTTTTCATTCGTTGTTCATTTTTAACCCGTAGTCATCAGTTCATTTTCAACCCTAATACCAACGCCAATACTAACATCATTGTCATCGTCAAGGAGGAATACAACAACAACACTATCTGTTTACATCCAAATATTCACCTTTACTTATTCATAACGTTTACGACACGTAAAACTTTTTTCCCATGCACCTATAGTAAACTTCAGTTTCCATTATTGTTGATGTTTTTGTTCTTGTTGTTTTTTTGTTGTTCTTTTTAATGTGTAAGATAAAACTTGATTAATCTTTTGTTATGGTTATGGTTATTGTGGTTGTTATTGTTTAATGTATATATGATAATAGATGAAAGAGTTTGTTGTTGTTGTTGTTTAATGTGTATGTGATAATAGATGAAAGAGTTTGTTATTGTTGTTGAGGATGTTGTTGTTGTTGTTTTTGAAAATAGATGTCGTCTTCGTCGTATTCTTCATCTAGTGGTGAGGAAACCATGACAAGTGATACTAAAAAATAGGATCACAAAAAGGTGCCATAATGCTTACCATAGCAACAAAAGTCCACAAATCTAGTAATAAATTGCCTATCGCATTTGACTCGTATTATATAGTAGTTGATGGAAAATACTCTTAGCTTTTTAAGAGCTATGTTGTCTTCATTGGACGTAGCAAATTTTGTATACTGATAGATGATTGGAAACAAGCGCCAGAGGCTGTCAAAGATAGGATATGGACAGACGTTAAGGTATTAATATTAATTTTCATCATTTTGATATGACTTTCTATAATTTGTAAAACATTCTTATTGATTTAAATGTAGTTGACTTTTGAATTTATGGATGGTGATAAGCACTAAAAAAAAAGTGGGTAAGTATGCTGATATGTGTTGGAGGAGCTTTAAGTCACGACTCAGGTAGATGTTTAAAGACGATACACCATTCCCGTGCGAAAACTTTGTAGACATTCGTAAACATTGGGTGTATATCTTCAAAGCGCTTAAGGGTCCTCAAACATGAGCTTAATTTATAATATATATATATATATATATATATATATATATATATATATATATATATATATATATATATATATATATATATATATATATATATATATATATATATATATATATATATATATATATATATATATATATATATATATATATATATATATATATATATATATATATATTGATGTACATTTGAGTTTGAGTGTTGAAATAACATTTTTTGATTTGATGAAATAAATAAGTATTTGAGTTTGAGTTCCATTGTTATTTCTGTTCTGATACATGTTATAAAAATTTTCTGCTCTATCAAAAAAAATACACGTTAAAAATCAAAAAATTTTAAAATGCAGAAATATATATTTTTTGAAAAAACATATAATTTAACAAGGTTTTTATATATGATCGTGGTTGTATAATGAACGCTGTTAAGAATAATATATATACCAAAAAGGAACTGTTGATATCGGACCTCAGACATTTAATATATTACAACTGCTAGATAAAGCAATTGTGGTAATATGTCACGCGTTTTAAGGTTTCCTACAATGCTCATATAACTGTGATTGTAAGTAACACATATACAGCCGCACACTATGTAACAACAACCGATCTTGCGTGATAATATATCTTTTCCAGACATTGTTGTATATGTTTTCCGTGTACACACACACACACACACACTCATATATATATATATATATATATATATATATATATATATATATATATATATATATATATATATATATATGAATTGCACAATATACTTTATTGTTGAGCTTAGTCATCATAGAAAATAATACTTGATAATCTCTCAAGTGTTATTATCATGAAGAAACTTCATCTCATCATTCATGGCTTTCAGCCATTTAGTCTTGTTTTGACTCCTCACAACTTTCTTGTAATCTCTCGGTTCTTCATCAAGGACCTCACTTGCAGAGATTAAAGAAAAATCTATGTGATCATCATAACCAAGTCTTTGATGTGGCTTGGTGACTCTTCTCGACATGCCTATTGCTACCAAGTAGTCATTATCAGTTTTGTTATTTTTATCAGCAACTTGTGCATCTTCTTCAACTTCATTTGGGTTATGCAATTTAATATTATTATGCTCCACCTCTACAAAAATCTCTTCTTACTCCAGCTTGTAATACCCCAAATTTTGCCCTAAGATTAGTCGTTTCATCTTGCATCCCATTTCATTTTGCATTGCGTTTAAACTAACCACTAACGAGTTGTCCAGTTGTTTGATTGTTGTAAGAAAATATCATATGCCGCGCTCTTTTAGTTTACAGGGTTTCTAGTGCCACTTTATTTTGAATGAATAAAATAGCACAATTGGCAAGAGACCTTGTGTAAGGAGTTGTGAGTGTGAGAGGTTGAGAGTTTGAATCCCACCTTCTTCATTTTTTGTTTTTCTTTTATTTTTAATCTAACTTTTCTATTTTCATAAAAAAAATGACAAAAATAGTTTTTTTTTATTATTTAATTATTATTTTCGTATTTTATTTAAATTATTTTTTTTAAAATATTATTTTTTCACTTTTTTCCATATTATTCATAAAAACATCCAAAAATCATAAAATTAAAAATATTAGAAAAGATTTTATTCTTTTAAGTTTGTTTTTTTAACCTTGACTAATTATTTAAGTTGGGCTTTAAAATAGGCATTAGGTTAGAGTTAACCCTAATTTGTTACCTATATAAACATAAGTTGTGTTTGAGAAAGGAAAGGGAGACAAAAGAGAATAACGGCGGTCGTTCTCACGATTTATCAGAAGAGGGGATTTTTTTGGAAGAACCCTAAAAGGTTTGAATTCATCATCGGCCAAATGCTACCGGCGAGCAAAAAGTTCCAACGGCAAGGGGATCTTCGTTCATCATCATCGCCGTTGCCGTAAGCTTTCTCTTTCCTTTAATTTACGGTATTTTATGATTTTTGTGTGTTGTTTTGTTCATTGATTGTAGATTAATGGGAATAATAAATAGAAGAAGGAACCATTGACAGGCAAGGATTGAAAGAGAGGAAAAGCTTCGATAGTCATCCATGGAGAAAACGGCAGAAGCCTTTTTATTTACGTTTCATTTTTTTATTTTATTATTCAATTGTTTATTTTTTCATCTATATTAACTATGTAGTTTGTAATTAATAATGCAATTAAGTTTAGGTAAGCTATTTCAACAAAAAAAAAACATAACGTAATCAGTTTTTTAAAAAATTAAGATCTTTCTAAAAAGTTTTTTTCAAAAATTAAACCATTTTTTATTTAAAAACATATTTCTAAATAAAACAGTTTTTCTTAATTAAAGCTTTTTTCCAATTAAAACCATTTTTCATTAAGTTAACACAAAAATTAAAAAATGACCTTTCTTTCACTAAAACAAAAATTAAAACCTTTTTCGTTGAATTTAAATCAAATTTTTTCACTAAAATTTAAAACATTTTTTTAATTAAAATTTAAAACATTTATTTTCGATAAAATTAAAACATTTTTTTTCAAGACATTTTTTCATTAAAATTAAAACCAGTTTCTTTATTAAAATTTTTAGTAAATAATTAGAATAGTTTCTCCATTTAAGCATGAAATTAATTCTCCTCTCCTCTTCTCAATAAAAACTCAAAAAGAAATAAGTTGTGATTTAGCCGTTTTATTTTTGTCTAACCCTCGTTAATTTGTTTGTTTCAACTCGTTATTATTTCATTTGTTCGTTTTTGTTCCATGGATGTAATTTACGCGAGGCCATGGTCGCGGTTTATTTTATTTTGCATTTTTTGGAGATTTGTAATTTACACGAGTGATCGTCGCGACGCTTTCTTTACTTTCCGCACTTTATTTCTGCCATATAATATTTTGCCATGTTTTGCATGATTTAGCGTTATATTCCTTCCGAAGGATTAGGTCTAGCCGTCTGACCTCCGAGTCAATAACCCTAACGTTTGACCGTTTCAAAACCCTAATAGCCTAGGTGTCCCGCCGTGGACGAAAATGCCCGTTACCCTAGCATTAGGTCAAAGAGTCTCTGTACTCTGTTTTAGGGTTTCCCGCCGTGGAATATTTAATTTAACCCTAATTTCAATTAATAATTTCAACGTAGAAATAGGAGTTTCAAGACTCCACGTAGGCGCTTCCCTATGAACGCTTACTCCCCTTGAAACCTTGACCACAATCAAGATGTTTCTAACCTCCCTTTCGAGGGGAACTACGATTACTCTGATTCCATTCCCTATCCAGGATACGTAGGCACAAGATGCGAATCTTCTTTAGGTCACTCTATCCCTTAGCTCAATATATTAAAGCAGATAATAAAATAAAAAGCATACAATAAACAAAAGGTTCCTGTAGAGTACTACAGAAGTTTAGGGTGCTAGTACCTTCCCTAAGCTTAACCAACCCCTTACCTAGGTCTCTCCCCACATTGTGTTTACGATGCAAAAATAGGTTTTCCCTCTTTTGACCTTTTCCTTCGGATAAATCAAAGAGCGGTTGTGAATTAAGAATTGTGATTCAAACTAATTAATAGTTTGATATCCTATTTCCACCGCAACAGAAAATGGCGACTTCACTGGGGACCGCCATAACTATTAAGGGTTATCCCTATTTTGTTTATTGTATGATATTTTTTATTATTTATTCTCTTGTATATATTATTATTGTGCCTTGCTTGGGGGATACCCTGTTATTGTGAGATAAGTCCTAACCCGGACTTGAGTGACCTTATTATAGGAAGGTGAGATATTCGACGAGGCTTGCCGGGAGTGAGTCCCGACCAAGTTGACTCGAGAATCACCGCTCAGTTGAGACCCTTTCGAAAATGGTTCGGTTGATCGAGTGCAGTCGTGAAAACGTTTACTATTTTTGATTGGAGTCTATGATATTGGGGACCGTAGTACCTTAACACCACGTTGGCCTTATATAGGACGTAGTGCGGGAACTATGTGGGAGTAGTCCTACAATATTTGCTACGCGATACTACACTCAAAAGAGGTTCTCTTGAGAATATTATCGACCCCCGAGTCAGTCGGAAAGTTGATAATATCCGAAAGAAGGGCTGATGACTTTGGGCACTTTTTAGAACCTTGTTTGGCAGGTACAACTAACCTTAGTACATACCTTATTGGGATGGGTATACCCTAACTCCTTGCACATACCTTTAACCTAGGACTTGTGAATATATGTGCATTGCATCCATTAAAGCATCACATTGCATCACATTTCATGGAATTCAAACCTTATTTATGAATATTGCAGGATACCATGAATTACAAAAAAAAAACTTTGAGATATTCTTTTAAAAGTCTTAAGTTAGAGGACCTAAGGAAGCTAGGAACTTTGGTTCAAGATCAACAAATGATTCAGAAACAAGTATGGAAGGCCATTATCTCTGTTGAAACTTCAAGTAGACGAAGGTTTCCTTTCGAATTTGTTACAGTTCTAGGATCCAGATTATCTTTTCCTTACATCCCTCGAGTATCAGCTCTTGCCTACCCTAGAAGAGTACTCAATTGGTGGGGTTACCTATTCTGAAGGAGTCTTCATTCCCTTTCTTGGAGAAAGACCCTAAAGAACAAGATTGTTGCTAAAGCCATATGTTTGAAGGTATCTGACATCAAGGGCAATATGATCACTAACAATTGTGAAGACTTTTCCAACGTACCCTTGTTTGGTTTTGATGAAGGATTTATGTTCCTCTAACTCTCGATTTACCTTTTGAAGATAGGCTTATCCTCAAAAAGGCCTAGCCAGAAGAGCAGAGCAAGGGGCAGAACAGGAAGCTTCCTTAGGGTCATTATTAGCTTTTATTTAGCTATTATGCCAAGACTTTTCTAAGAATATTAGTTGTAATCCGTTTTCAAATTAATAAATAATTTTTTGGTATTCTGGAATATTCGTAAATATTTGAATTCCATGAAATCATTTTGCATTTTAGCATCATATTTTGCATTGCATGTGTCTCTCGGTTTCTCATACTCGGTTCCCTCGCCTTCCAGTCTCGTCACCCTGGGTCCTCCGCATCAGTACAACACTAGAGCCCAAGCTCGAAAAAGGATGGAAGAACAAGCTCAAAAGATCGATCGTGTCAGTCATGAACTCGAAGATCTTCGAGGAAGTGTGGGGCAGATTATAGAGATGTTGCAAGCCCTTAAGGTGAAGATGGATAATCAACCTACTGTTGTTTCTGAGATTACCAACGTTGTTGTGGGTTCTCACCCAGCTGTTACTGTTGAGAACAAACCGCCTCAAGGTTGTCAATCCAATTTGGTGAATCCTACCATCGCTCAACCAGTTCGACGAGTTACTCCTCCGAAGTGCAAGACTCCGAGCTTTGACCACCATAGAAGAGCTACACGTCCAAGGAATCACTTGATGGATGCTCTTCAACCTCAGCAGAATTATGTTCAATGTTATCCAATTTAGTATGCTCCACAACCCTATGTAGCTACTGTTGCACCTCCTTTTAGTCAGCAATTTCCTACATATCAGCCTGTGCAACCGGCTCCGGTCTATCAGCATCCGGTTTATCAACAACCTCCTGTTTATCAGCCTGCACAAGCTCCTATCAACTGTCAACGAGTGCCCAACAGTCCTGTATGCCAATCATCAGAGGAGCGAGCACCTCGACAGAATGGTCCGAGTAAGAGGCAGTATAAACCTTGTCCTCCGATTCCAATGACGTTCACTGAGTTGTATCTTTTCTTAGTGCAACAAGGTCTGGTTGTTACCCGAACTTTGGGTCCACCTCCCAATCCGGTACCTGTCAATTACAACACCGTCGCTCATTATTTATTTCATGAGGGTGCGCCTGGTCACGATTTGGAAGGATGTTACACGCTTAAGAATATTGTCAGAGATTTTCTAGAAAAGAAGGTCCTGTCTTTTGACGATCCTCAGCCGAAAGTCAAGACTCCTCTAAGGGCGTCCCAGGGGCCAGAATCAAGCTCTACAAAGCCTGTTTTCAACAGATCTCAGCCAGTGACGCATATGGTGAATCAGCCGAAGCCGGTAGTTCTTCAGATGCCTAGTCCTTTTCATTTCAGCAATCCTCAAGATGATGCGACCCTGGTCAACAGAGAATCTGAGAGAGTTATTCTGAGTGAAGATTTGAAGACCGATAATGAAGTAATGACAGACGTAGCTGGGGCAAGCAAGACGACTCCTTCCAGTGAGGTTACGCCAAAGGAAACCACCACTACCATGTCGGTCGCAGATGCAAAGACTTCATAAACAAATTTTGAAGGACTTGTCATACAGTTCATTTTGATTATTTATATGTTTATTTTCTTTGATTAAGCATAATTATCATGTACGAACTTGTTTATTTTGGAATAATTAATGCAATACATATTTGTCTTGAATAAATCCATTCGTTTCACTCATTAAAATATTTTTTTCATAAACTTATAATGCCAACTTTACCCGATCTCTTGCTTCAATAGAGAATTGGGAGGAGGATGATGAACCAAAAACATCAAATCTCTTGTCGTATGCTTCCAATTGAAACTTGCTGATGATGTAAGGCATTGTTTCAAATCCCAAACACTGGAGACATAAGTATGATAATCCCTCTTTAACCCCTTTGATCCTTGAAGTAGGAGTTTTCTTCTCTTCCAAAAAAAACCATCATCTTAACCTGAGGCAGGGTAGTTTTTCAGTTAAATTGATCGAGCGTCCAGACTCTCAAAAAGGAGGAGCAAACTGTCGAGAATCTATCCTCAGCATCTTAAGAAGTCAAAATGCAACGACTATTCCTCTACTACCTACAGAGTGGGGAAGTCACAAACCTTCAAAAGAGTCACATGACTTAGTCGACAAAAATATAAAATATATATATATATATATATATATATATATATATATATATATATATATATATATATATATATATATATATATATATATATATATATATATATATATATATATATATATATATATATATATATATATATATATATATATATATATATATATATATATATATATATATATATATATATATATATATATATATATATATATATATATATATATATATATATATATATATATATATATATATATATATATATATATATATATATATATATATGTAGCCCGCTAAGTCAGAACCTGTGAAGGAGACTTAGGCAAAACTAGGGCATCCCGCTGGACTCCAAAATCAAATCAAAAAACTTCGTCCAGGCAAAAGTTAGGGAATGAAAAAATATAATAAAAATAAGGGATTACGATCAAGAATACCCAATAAAGAACACAGTCGTGTGATAAAAAAAAAGATAGGTGAGTGATTGCCATGTATAAAGCCTTAAAAAGTTCTCGACTACGTCAAATCCGATTGAGATATGAGTGCTCGCATCCGGTTAACTGAATAGGATTGGAGAACATCACGAATAGGGGTGGGTACAAATAACTTTGAGCCTTTATCCCTTGTTTCTTAAACCGTGAACCAAGCCACGATACAACCATTAAAAGACCTAATTGAAGTAAGAATTCTTTTGAAAGCATACTCGACGAGATAATGTTTCCTGACTCCTACGAGCTATGCTCAATTCACCGTTGGCATTACAAAGTAAATTCATATCCTAGATATGTGATTTCGGTCACGAGTTATAGCGATATCCTTTTTCCAAACAAAAACAAAAACAAAAATTTCAAGACAAATATATTGTTGCATTGATAGTTTCAGGATAGCATTTCACGCGTGTCAGTTTTGCCTGATATCTTAGAAACTTACATATAGATGTCACAAATCCTGCTAAACAGGGGCAGATGGTTTCCAGTTTTCTCATCAATGCGAGCCTGACATTCTTAAGAGTTATTTTTGAAGACTCAGTCATGTCACCGTCGATCTGAGCCAGTTACACCGAGATCTAACAAATCTCTCCAAGAGTTGGAAAACAGTGGGGCATCTGGACTCCATGTTTCTCTGTAAAATCCTCTTGAGCTGACTTTTCCTCATGAAGCAGGTACTCTGGGGCATGATATTTTCAAAATGGCGACTACGACAAAGTCCATTGAGATCAAAGTTAGCTTCGTTTCACGACATTCTTCATGCACCCGATGGATTTTACTCCCGGCGGTCTTCATTCCCCAGTAAATCTCATCGTTGCAAAATCTACATCTTAACCATTGCCTCAACACAGTCCCCAGAGAGACTTTAAGCTGACACAGTTCCTAGAGAGACTTTAAGCCAACACAGTCCCCAGCGAGACTATAAGCTGACAACACTTTGGGCTGAGCCGGTAATCTCCAAGACATCAGAGATCATACCAGCATCATCCCAGTAACAATCCCCAGCGAGACTTTAAGTTGACAACACTTTTGGGATCCATCCGATAAATCCCCAGTGACTCTCAAGACTGCAGAGATATCCCCGGTATCCTCCAAGTGATATATGTTCTTGAACCCCATTCTCAGCGGAATTATCTGTTCCTCAGTGAAATTGCCTTACTTTCCTCAGGAAATACTTCCCAGGAGACTGCCATATTCTCCCCAAGCGGTCAAGATACCTTTCCCAAGAATATCTGTTGATTTCTCCCCAGTAAGTCTGATGAACTCTCCGCAGGGAAGTTTGATATATCTTATCCCCAGTCGGATATACCTTTTCCCCAAGAAGCCGAGGTACTTTTCCCAGGAAGTTGCTACACTATCTCCATGAAGCTGTCTAGCTCCACACCTTCCCCACGAAGCGGATATTTATTTTATCCCCGAAAATCTCTGATCCCAAGAGTTCTTTGACTGATTATGGTTCATGATAGCAATCCCTCCCGTGAAGTCATGACATCATACCCTCGTGCAGAGGTCATGGATCCCCAGTTGAAGTCGTGACATCGTACTCTCCAGTGAAGATGTATCCCCATGTGGAAGTCATGATCTTTTCTCCCCAGGGAAATTTTAACTTTGAAGCCAGATTCAGTCTTACCATCAACTATTCCTATCCTCTAATAGATATATTGTTGCAGAGGTCACCGGGTATTCCTGTCGAGATGTTTATTTCATCTCATGTCTCCTCTCTCATCTGTTTTGTCAGTATAAGCATGAGCATTACATACTTATTTTCATTTCATTGTCATACACATGAACATACACATTCGTATACACTTTGGCATACGCATTAGCATTTTCATGCTTGCTATTTGTCGTCATCCTTGTCGTTATCGTCGAGTAACTGGGTTTGTCCGCTCTCTCCAAGTAGATCGCCAGCCCTAAGCATAAAATACCTACTTGTTTCCAGTTTCCCCATAGAGTTCAACCCTCGTGGACGATGGTTATTTCCGTTACCTTTCCGCGTTAAGATAAGGTAGTCCCCATTCGAGTTTGTTTCCTCAATGGAGTTTTGTTTAACAGTTCTTTCTAGCCTAATTCTAGATCGAATTTCAGTCCTGTCGATCGTCGAACCTACCTGGACGTGCATTTATTTTGCACTATCTCTCAAGAAAAGCATTTACAATCCTTTGCAGATATGTGACAGTTCTCGCCTGAGAAGCTTATCACTACATTGCACAATAGACAAGCAACAGTTCCCAGCCGAGGAGCTTATCACCTACCTTACACTTTACAATACACTCTACAATTGATCTTCTCATACAAGGAGCTTATTATTACATTATAGTGATCTAGATGTTTGCCATCATCACAACATTCTTGACAATTTACATTACAGTGATCTAGATGTTTGCCATCATCACGACCTTCTTTACAATTTATGTTACCTGCTATCACTCAGTGATCTAGATGTTTGCCATCATCACAACATTCTTGACAATTTACATTACAGTGATCTAGATGTTTGCCATCATCACAACCTTCTTTACAATTTAAATTACATGTTACTACAGTGATCTAGATGTTTGTCATCATCACAACATTCTTGACAATTTACATTACAGTGATCTAGATGTTTGCCATCATCACGACCTTCTTTACAATTTAAATTACATGTTACTACAGTGATCTAGATGTTTGTCATCATCACAACATTCTTGACAATTTACATTACAGTGATCTAGATGTTTGCCATCATCATGACCTTCTTTACAATTTATGTTACCTGCTATCACTCAGTGATCTAGATGTTTGCCATCATCACAACATTCTTGATAATTTACATTACAGTGATCTAGATGTTTGCCATCATCACAACCTTCTTTACAATTTAAATTACATGTTACTACAGTGATCTAGATGTTTGTCATCATCACAACATTCTTGACAATTTACATTACAGTGATCTAGATGTTTGCCATCATCACGACCTTCTTTACAATTTATGTTACCTGTTATCACTCAGTGATCTAGATGTTTGCCATCATCACAACTTTCTTTACAATTTACATTACCTGTTACCACCTCTACAAGCAGTTCTCACCCGAGAAGCTTATTATTGTCACTCTTGCAAATAAGCGGCATTTCTCGCCCGAGAAGCTTATCCTATCTTCGTTTTGACTTGCAGCAAATGGCCGTCTCCAGCGAGCAGTTTGGTTTCCATTTCCCGTATCATTTTGAAGAAAGGGGATGTTTGAGCGGAATCATATTCAGGAGAGCACAGATCTTGAAGTATGAAGAAGTTCGTTTACCCTTTAGTAAAAGAAGGAGCGGAATCATATTCAGGAAAGCACAGATCTTGAAGTATGAAGAAGTTCGTTTACCCTTTAGTAAAAGAAGGAGCAGAATCATATTCAGGAGAGCACAGATCTTGAAGTATGAAGAAGTTCGTTTACCCTTTAGTAAAAGAAGGAGCCGAATCATATTCGGGAGAGCATTGATCTCGAATTATGAAGACGTTTATTTTATCCTTCAGAAAAAGAAGAAACTGAATCATGTCCAGGGAGCACAGACTTGAGACGTGAAGAAGTTTATATTATCAATCAATCTATTATCCACAAATAAGCAGCAATCTCTTTATTTGAGAACTTATCCAGTTTGACATATAAGTCCCTTCCAACGATAAGTGGCAGTTCTCTCTCGAGAAAGCTTATCAGGGCGTTTCCCATTTAAGACCATTTATTTTGGCATAAAGCCGGTTTTACCCTGTATATTTTCTACGGATTCCTAAATTCCGTTTGATCCTGTCACGAGGGAAAGTTTACAGAAGCTCGGATGTTATTCTTTGCTCAATGCTCCAGCATCTTGTTAATCGATCCTAGAGTCGTGCAGATCTAGTTTTATTTTCTTACTCTAGAGTATCAGTCGGTCATGCCTGAACCTGTTGATGATTACTCTTAAATTCCCCCAATGGAGGCCGTCTCACCGGTGCCATCTCCATTGAGGATCCCGCTCTTACCATTCCTTTTCCTAAAGTGATAATTGGTCGTACTCGCACCAGTTGACTATCACTTTAGAATTCCCCAGTGTCGTGCTGTCACCCAGTGCGTCGTATTCCCAGTGTGGTTCGTTCGTCGCGTCTGTCCCCTATGTCTTCATGTCGTCTGCATCTCTGCATTTACCATTCCATCATACGCACCATACTAAATTCATGGCATTGTCAACATTATAGTTTATTTTCGTTTTGTCCATAGTATTGCATATCACTGCATCTAAGGGCAAAATTTTCGGTTATCTATATTTAAATCCCTCCACCATGATTTCTCGAGCCTTCGTCGCTCAAATCATCCGGTGAAGCTATTTAAATAGGGGCAACTGTAATACCCCAAATTTTGCCCTAAGATTAGTCGTTTCATCTTGCATCCCATTTCATTTTGCATTGCGTTTAAACTAACCACTAACGGGTTGTCCAGTTGTTTGATTGTTGCAAGAAAATATCATATGGCGCGCTCTTTTAGTTTACAGGGTTTCTAGTGCCACTTTATTTTGAATGAATAAAATAGCACAATTGGCAAGAGACCTTGTGTAAGGAGTTGTGAGTGTGAGAGGTTGAGAGTTTGAATCCCACCTTCTTCATTTTTTGTTTTTCTTTTATTTTTAATCTAACTTTTCTATTTTCATAAAAAAAATGACAAAAATAGTTTTTTTTATTATTTAATTATTACTTTCGTATTTTATTTAAATTATTTTTTTTAAAATATTATTTTTTCACTTTTTTCCATATTATTCATAAAAACATCCAAAAATCATAAAATTCAAAATATTAGAAAAGATTTTATTCTTTTAAGTTTGTTTTAGTTTGTTTTTTTAACCTTGACTAATTATTTAAGTTGGGCTTTAAAATAGGCATTAGGTTAGAGTTAACCCTAATTTGTTACCTATATAAACATAAGTTGTGTTTGAGAAAGGAAAGGGAGACAAAAGAGAATAACGGCGGCCGTTCTCACGATTTATCAGAAGAGGAGATTTTTTTGGAAGAACCCTAAAAGGCTTGAATTCATCATCGGCCAAATGCTACCGGCGAGCAAAAAGTTCCAACGGCAAGGGGATCTTCGTTCATCATCATCGCCGTTGCCGTAAGCTTTCTCTTTCCTTTAATTTACGGTATTTTATGATTTTTGTGTGTTGTTTTGTTCATTGATTGTAGATTAATGGGAAGAATAAATAGAAGAAGGAACCATTGACATGCAAGGATTGAAAGAGTGGAAAAGCTTCGATAGTCATCCATGGAGAAAACGGCAGAAGCCTTTTTATTTACGTTTCATTTTTTTATTTTATTATTCAATTGTTTATTTTTTCATCTATATTAACTATGTAGTTTGTAATTAATAATGCAATTAAGTTTAGGTAAGCTATTTCAACAAAAAAAAACATAACGTAATCAGTTTTTTAAAAAATTAAGATCTTTCTAAAAAGTTTTTTTCAAAAATTAAACCATTTTTTATTTAAAAACATAATTCTAAATAAAACAGTTTTTCTTAATTAAAGCTTTTTTCCAATTCAAACCATTTTTCATTAAGTTAACACAAAAATTAAAAAATGACCTTTCTTTCACTAAAACAAAAATTAAAACCTTTTTCGTTGAATTTAAATCAAATTTTTTCACTAAAATTTAAAACATTTTTTTAATTAAAATTTAAAACATTTATTTTCGATAAAATTAAAACATTTTTTTTTCAAGACATTTTTTCATTAAAATTAAAACCAGTTTCTTTATTAAAATTTTTAGTAAATAATTAGAATAGTTTCTCCATTTAAGCATGAAATTAATTCTCCTCTCCTCTTCTCAATAAAAACTCAAAAAGAAATAAGTTGTGATTTAGCCGTTTCATTTTTGTCTAATCCTCGTTAATTTGTTTGTTTCAACTCGTTATTATTTCATTTGTTCGTTTTTGTTCCATGGATGTAATTTACGCGAGGCCATGGTCGCGGTTTATTTTATTTTGCATTTTTTGGAGATTTGTAATTTACGCGAGTGATCGTCGCGACGCTTTCTTTACTTTCCGCACTTTATTTCTGCCATATAATATTTTGCCATGTTTTGCATGATTTAGCATTATATTCCTTCCGAAGGATTAGGTCTAGCCGTCTGACCTCCGAGTCAATAACCCTAATGTTTGACCGTTTCAAAACCCTAATAGCCTAGGTGTCCCGCCGTGGACGAAAATGCTCGTTACCCTAGCATTAGGTCAAAGAGTCTCCGTAATCTATTTTAGGGTTTCCCGCCGTGGAATATTTAATTTAACCCTAATTTCAATTAATAATTTCAACGTAGAAATAGGAGTTTCAAGACTCCACGTAGGCGCTTCCCTATGAACGCTTACTCCCCTTGAAACCTTGACCACAATCAAGATGTTTCTAACCTCCCTTTCGAGGAGAACTACGATTACTCTGATTCCATTCCCTATCCAGGATACGTAGGCACAAGATGCGAATCTTGCCGAGTAAACTTAGGACTAACCCTTAGGTCTCTTTAGGTCACTCTATCCCTTAGCTCAATATATTAAAGCAGATAATAAAATAAAAAGCATACAATAAACAAAAGGTTCCTGTAGAGTACTACAGAAGTTTAGGGTGCTAGTACCTTCCCTAAGCTTAACCAACCCCTTACCTAGGTCTCTCCCCGCATTGTGTTTACGATGCAAAAATAGGTTTTCCCTCTTTTGACCTTTTCCTTCGGATAAATCAAAGAGCGGTTGTGAATTAAGAATTGTGATTCAAACTAATTAATAGTTTGATATCCTATTTCCACCGCAACACAGCTCTTCTTCGGAGATCTTTGAACTTCGATCAGCATCATCAATTTTCTTGAAATTCATCTCAAATTCAATGAAAACTACATCTCTACTTGTGATATACCTCTTGTGACGAAGATATAGGCACCGCAGTCTATAAGCTTTGACTCCATCAGAGTATCCAAGGAACATACATATCAGAGCTCTAGGTTTGACCTTGTCTTGTCTAATGTGAGCATAGGCTAAACAACCAAATAATCTAAGTCTGTCGAGATTAGGTGGATGTCTGGACCAGACTACTTCAAGTGTCTTCATTTCCAAGGAAGTCAAAGGACACCTATTTATTAGGTATGTTGCAGTCGCAACAATTTTTGTCAAAAACACCTTCTTTAATCCCGTACTAACCAACTTACACCTCACTTTTTCCAAAATGGTTCGATTAAACCTTTCATCCAAACCATTTTATCGGAGAGTACCTTTAGTAGTTCTATTCTTTGCAATATCAAACAAATCACAATATGTGTTGAAATCCTCATTGTAAAATTCAAGACCATTGTCGGTCCTTAACCTCTTGACCTTCCCACCAGTTTGGTTTTCGACCAAGATCTTACAACTGTTGAAATTTTCAAATGTTTTATGCTTAATCTTCTGGGTGAATACCCATAACTTTATGGAGTAATCATCAACTATGGATAGAGAATAATTTTCACCTGAGTGTGACAGATTCCTTGCAAGCCCCAAAGATCTTCATGAATATAATCAAGGCATCCATGTGTTCTTTATTTACCTTTGTTAAACTCTACCCTACAAGATTTACCAAATACACAAGGTTCATAAAACTCCAATTTTTTGACCTTGTCACCACATAACATATTTTATTTCGACAATTCAACCATACTTCTTTCACTGACATGGACAATTCTGTTATGCCAAAACTCAGTCTTTGACACAGGTTTTCTGGATTCCATATCTGCTGAATCACTTACAACCTCATCCTCAAGAGTATACAAGCCTTGTTTCTTCACGCCTCTCAAGGCTTCCTTCGACTCCTTAGTTACCCTTAGGATACTTTGATCTCCTTTGAAAATGTATCCTTTCATGTCGAACTCACAAAGAGAAATTAAATTTCTCTTAAGATCAGATACATACTTGACATTAGTCAATAGCCTTATTGACTTATTGACCGGTAATTTAGCAAGTGTACTAATTATACTGATGTAGTAATAAGGAAAAATTCCCCGAATGTCGATCTCTGAGGACTGCGTGTAAATTTTTAGGTAAAGCTTGTTATTTCAATCAGACAAAATAACCTTGGGTTTCGTTTGGTAACAGGATATAAGAACTAGTAAAATAATAAAGTTTTTAAAGTAAAATAAGAACAATGCTAGTAAAGGCCTTAAAGAATTGTTCTGAGATATTTGTTTCCAACCTTAATAAGTCAAATTTCAAAATTAGTTTTCCTTAATTCCTTAATGAAAAACCCTTTGATGATTTTCCTGCGCCCTAATTCCTTAGTTGCACCCAAAAATCATCAAGTAATAGTTCTGACATAAAAACATGCTACTATGGGGTATCCCTATTCCTAGGCAATATCTACCCTAATATTATTTTGCAAAAGCATTAGGTTGACTTTCCAAACGAAAACCTAATCGTAAATCAAATTCTATTTTCCAATATGAATTCGCATAAAGATCGTTGCAAAATAAAAGCTATAAGGTGAACAACAAAAATCTCGTAGAATAATCCCAACAAAGGTCAATACATAGCAATTTAAGACCACCCCCTAACAATTGGGGGTTTAGCCACTCATAATATTTGATAAAAACAACATGGTAAATAGAAACATTACAATGGTATTAGGAGTGAATTCGATCTTCAATTTCTTCCGAGCATGAAAATATCCTTGTCCTCCCAATTCTCCAGAGCTTCAATCTCCCGTTCTATTTTCTCCGTACAATCAAAAAGTCCTTTCTCCTTTTTCCAAACACGTATCAAATAATCTCAATTCAAACTCAGCACTAGGGAAATACCCACAATACCCTTAGGGATCACAAGAGTAAAAAATACAAGAAAAATAGGGAATAAAGCGCTTCAACCAACACGGGCCATGTCAGACAACACGGGTGGCCGTCTCTCCAACTATGCTTTGGGCTTAAGTTATTTCTTCGATTTTCAACCCCTTTCATTCGGATAATTAGATTAAGGCATGTATAATTTTGCTCGATACTTTTTCCGTGGCACCTTTATTTTTTCTTCTCTCGCTCACAGACGTTTATTAGTCCACTATGGGACGACTATAGAGATTCAACCGCCGTTAGGCTAAATAACCGAGTGAAGGTTACCCAACTTAGAAGGACATGTTGTCTTTACTGTCATTATTCAACTCTTTTTTTTTTGGTGCCACAAGTCATTCTCAAAATCAATATATACAATTCTTTCAATCATGCTGGACTATCACAATGAACTAATCGGGGCATACTTTTCAAATCCAAGTACTATGGCACAAATCTACACGTTGGACTCATTTCCTTACTTCGGGGAACCTAGGGTGTTCAAATTATACCTCAATTTCCAAGCTTTCCCAAGTTCCTTAGTTCAAACTCCTCTTCCCTTGACTCTAAATACTTTCTTGACTACCTTACACACAAACCATTCACAAGAAAAAATTTTATGGTCGTCGTAGGGGCAAATTCGATGTGATTTTTACCGAACTTACAATAACAAGGTATTTACATTGACAATTCAAAATGGTAAAACCTCCCCCAAACTTGAACTAAACATTGTCTCAAAGTTCAAGAACAAGAGAAGAAGAGGTGTGCTCACAGAGATCCTCACATAGGGGTCGACAGGTAATGCAGTACGTCTTTGCTGCTTCCCCGTTTTCCCTTGCAAAATCTCGTTTATTCCTGCAAAGACAATAACAACAAAAGAAACAACATCAATTCATAAAACCGTGGGTTGCCTCCCACGCAGCGCTTCGTTTAACGTCGCATGGCTCGACGATTGACTCCCCATTATTATGGGGGGTACTTCAGCCTCCAAACTCTATTGCTCGACTTTTTCACAACAGAATATTGTGCCGGTTCAGAGATAAGAGCAACTTGAAATGGTTTTGCTCGTCCTCCCTTCTTAGTTGTGTCGATCTTCCCAACTGAAAGTTTAACATCTTTCTCTTTACCTTTCTTTAGACCCTCTTGAGTTTTTAAAGTGATTTCCTCATCAAAATATTTCAAAGTGAGCGTACCTTTTTCCACATCAAGATTGCATCGACTAGTAAGCAAGAAGGGTCGGCCAAGTATGATCGAAGTTTCTTCATCCTCGGGTATATCCATGATTTAAAAATCAACTGGGTAGGTGAAGTTATCGATTTTCACTAGAACATCCTCTGCTAGCCCATATGCCCTCTTAGTTGTGTGGTCGGCAAACTTCAAGCTTGTTCCCGTATCGCTCACTTTTCCAATATCTTGCTTTTTGAAAATTGATAAAGGCATGAGACTCACACTAGCACCTGAATCAATCAGGACTTTCTCAAAAGTTCGATCCTTTATAGTACAAGGGATTACAACTGGTCCAGGATCCTTCATCTTGATGGGTATTTTCCTTTCTTGTGATATTTCATTTCATTGCTCAGTTGTGGTCTTCGATTCTTTAGCCATTGGTCTCTTTTTACCTATAACCTCTTTCATGAATTTCTTGTACAAAGGAATTTGCTCAAGTGCTTCAAAGAACGACATGTTAATTTCCAATTTGTTGAACATTGCACTGAACTTTCCGAAGTCTTTCTCGTTCTGATCCTTCTTTGTAACTCTTTGAGGGAATGGTAATTTGATTTTCGGTTTGACCTCCTCTTTCTTTTTCTCCCCTGGTGACTTTTCAGATAGTACAACTTCTTCTGGTTCTTTTATTTTTTTTCTTACCTCAAGTTCCACCTCTATGCATTCGTCCTTCTTTATTTCCTCCTCTTCTATCACTTTCTGATTTCTTGTTGTGACAGCATTAATACTCTCTTGATTTTTTGAATTCGGTATTGTCGCACTCGGGAGGGTTCCTTGAGCGTATGTTGAGAGGTGTTGGGCTATCTGTCCCATCTGTGACTCAAGGTTTTTGATGGAAGTTGTGTTGTTCCTTTGAATGTCCGGGTCTCTTCTTGGAATTGTATACTTTGAGCTGCCATTATTTTAATAGCTAACTTCCATTCTACTTTTTGAGGGGCCTGTTGTTGTTGCGGATATGGAGGTTGATTTGGGTCTTTCCAGGAAAAGTTAAGATGATTCTTCCATCCTGCATTATATGTTTGGGAATATGGATTGTTTTGCCTCAAAATTTTTATCTCTTCGACTTGTTGAGTAGTAGCAAGACAATGCACAGTAAAATGGGGACCATTACAAACCTCACAACTCACAGCTTGGACCGGTTGAACTTGAGCTCCAGTTTCAGTACTCATATTCATCCCTTTAAGCCTTTTTCCACTTCAACCTTGATTTGATCTTCCATGTTCACAACTTGTTCCGCTAGTTTCAGATTAATCTTACCCTCTGGTTGGTTCATAGTGCGATCATACAACTCAAGATGCTCGTTGGCGGCTATTGCTTATATAATCCTCTTGATACCAGTGGCTGTTGAGAAATTAGTTGAGCCACCGGCAGCAGTATCTATGAGCTGTTTTGTCTTGATTCTCAAACCATTCACAAAATTCTGCATCTACTCAGTGGCATCCATGTTATAAGTAGGACATGCAGCCAGACACCTCTTAAACTTGTTATATGCATCTCCTAGAGATTCCCCTTCTTTTTGTTTGAAATTGACAATGTCGTGTCTCTTTCTAATAAATACTGACGCAGGGAAATACTCGTTAAGGAACGCATTTTCCATTTCTTGCCATGTTGTGATACTCCCAGCTGGAAGTGAGTAGAATCATTCTTCCGCATCATCAGTCAGTGTAAACGGAAACATAACAAGTCTCTTGGCCTCTTCAGAATGTCCTTCTATCTTCAAAGAGGTGGTAGTCGTTAGGAATCTCTGTAGATGCTTGTTTGCATCTTCATTGATTCTTCCTGCGAAGGGCTTGCTCTCCAACTGGCGAATGGTGGAAGGATGTAGCTGAAAGTGTGCCACATTCACCGGTTGATTTACGATAGTCATCCGGTTTGGTTGAGCATTGGCCCCTCCATAATCTCCCAAAAGTCTTTCAGGCTGAGGTGGATTCCCAGCCATTTGAACAGTTTCTGGCTCTGTCTCTATGCCCGAATCTGTATCTTCGGAAAGAATCACAACTTCTTCTTCATTATCTGAAATTTCTGTTCCTGAGTTTGAAGCTGTCAATGTTTCCAGCTTAGCTTTTCTATGTCTGGAGTGCAACAATCTTTCAGGTTCTGAGTTAAAAGAAAATAAAGCTGAGGTCTTACCTCGCATACACAGGTTAGGAAATTATTAGTAATAACAGAAATATACTCAGAAAAATAACTTAAAATTTTAGTCACAGAGTGACAAAATTCTAATTGAACGAACAAGAAACTTAAAAATTTTGGCAGTCCCCGACAACGGCGCCAAAAACTTGACAGGTAATTTAGCAAGTGTACTAATTATACCGATGTAGTAATAAGGGAAAATTCCCCCGAATGTCGATCTCTGAGGACTGCGTGTAAATTTTTAGGTAAAACTTGTTATTTCAATCAGACAAAATAACCTTGGGTTTCGTTTGGTAACAGGATATAAGAACTAGTAAAATAATAAAGTTTTTAGAGTAAAATAAGAACAATGCTAGGGAAGTGGATAAATTGCTAGTAAAGGCCTTAAAGAATTGTTCTGAGATATTTGTTTCCAACCTTAATAAGTGAAATTTCAAAATTAGTTTTCCTTAATTCCTTAATAAAAAACCCTTTGATGAATTTTCTGCGCCCTAATTCCTTAGTTGCACCCAAAAATCATCAAGTAATAGTTCTAACATAAAAACACGCTACTACGGGGTATCCCCATTCCTAGGCAATATCTACCGTAATATTATTTTGCAAAAGCATTAGGTTGACTTTCCAGAGCAAAACCTAATCGTAAATCAAATTCTATTTTCCAATATGAATTTGCATAAAGATCGTTGCAAAATAAAAGCTATAAGGTGAACAACAAAAATCTCGTAGAATAATCCCAACAAAGGTCAATACATAGCAATTTAGGACCACCCCCTAACAATTGGGGGTTTAGCCACTCATAATATTTGATAAAAACAACATGATAAATAGAAACATTACAATGGTATTATGAGTGAATTCAATCTTCAATTTCTTTCGAGCATGAAAATCTCCTTGTCCTCCATATTTCTCTAGAGCTTCAATCTTCCGTTCTATTTTCTCCGTACAATAAAAAAGCACTTTCTCCTTTTTCCAAACACGTATCAAATAATCTCAATTCAAACTCAGCACTAGGGAAATACCCACAATACCCTCGGGGATCACAAGAGTAAAAAATACAAGAAAAATAGGGAATAAAACGCTTCAACCAACACGGGTTGTTTCAGACAACACGGACACTTGTGTCAGGATGCTGGTTCACAACAAAACTCTTCCGAACTCTTGCCATTTTTCCCCGGTTTTCGCTCTGCTTCTCCTTTATTGTTTACCTGAACCTAGAAACAGTAAAAATACCAAATCGACGCGTAAAATGTAATAAAAACAACTAAATGCGACAAGACAAAACAAATGATTAACTGAAATAAACGGTAAAATCACGTGTAAAAATCACTGATTACTTATCATGGAGCTTGAATCTCACAAATCCAATACATACAATTTTGCAGGATTTATTGTTTCCCAACAATATTAATCCACCATCTTGGTCACATAGTTCCTCAAACACATCCTTGTTTGGAGTCATGTTTCAAGTATACTCTGAATCCATAATCCATTGCTTGTTAAAGTTGATGCTTGAAACCATCAGGATATCAGATGATTCCAAACTATCTTGCACAATGGTTACATTATGATTATCCTTTCCACCATGATTATTCGGTCGATCAGGACACACATTTCTTATATAGCCCTCTTTCTTATAGTGATATCACCTAATTGCATGAATATTACCACCATAAGAATTCTGTAGAACTTTACCCTTCTTGTTCTCAAACCTACCATCTTTCTTCAAGATTTTTCCCTTAACGGAAAAACCTTCACCGACATAAGATGATTTACACTCCTTTATTTCATTAGGTCCTTAAAGTACAAGACTGATTTAACTTTTTTAAAGGTCACCAAATCTCTTCCGTACAAGACAATTTCTTTGAAATAAGCATGAAACTTAGGTAAAGCACACAACAACAACAATGCTCGATCTTCATCATCAATCTCGACCTCTTTTTTCAAGCTCAACCAAGACTTTGTCTTCACTCATCTTGAACAAATAAAAAGCTTGCTTAAAGTAGAGGAAATTGACCAACAATTTCGTCATGTACAAACCTTCAAGTTTCGTCCAGACACCCAAGACAATTTTCTCCTTTGAAACATACTGGAGAACCTTATCACCAAGGCTTAATATGATGGCATTGTGGGTTTTTTCGATCATCGTCGTCTTCTTCTTCTCCATTAAGGCATCATCCATCTTCTCTGATCCTTTCAACGCTTCTAACAAACTCTGTTGAACCAGTAGGACTTGCATCTTCAAGCGCCACAAAGCAAAATCATTCACACCTGTGAATTTGTCAATCTCATACTTTATTGACGACATCTTCTCCTCCACGCTCAGCGCACCTGTTTGTTGTGAATCGATGTCGTCAAGAACAAATTAAAATATGAGAAATATTGAGTTTCTTTATCAAACACAATAAACCCTATTAGGTTTACGAAAGATAGAGAAGAAGGAAGAAAAAGAACTGAAATTGGTTAAAACTGTTTTACTACTCACTTACTCAATAAGGGTTAAAATGTTACAAGTGCATAACAACAATGAACCTCTCTCAACAACCTGAGAGAACTAGTTTATTTATAGACTACTAAGCTAACTTAGGCTACAAGTTAATTTAACAATTGTGTTTACAAGCAAGACCCAATCCGACATGCTAACAATCCTAGCATTTCGACTACTGCATGCTTAAGCATACTTCGACTACAACACACAGGATCAACACGTGAACAAACTTTGGTTACATACTAAACCTTTGTCGAACCATAAAGTTATCCCTGTCGAGACTTTAGTTCGATCCAAATATCATATATTTTAGTATCAATTCAGAATGACTTATCTTTGAAAATTGTGTAAAAACTACTTTAAGATTAAAAACATTTGTTTTGATTTTTATTTTTATTGTTATAGTTTCATGAAAAAAACTAAATATTTTATTGTGTAATTCTCACATCTCTTTTAATTCTGGAAATTTGAGAGTATATTCTTAGTTCACTACACCAGAAATCACTTTTAGCAGCGCATAGAAAGACAACGCTTTTTACAAAAGCGCTGTTAAAGGGTCAGTAAAAAAAAGAAAAAAAGTGCCTACCAAAGACAACGCTTTTAAAAAAGCGCTGCTAAATGGGGAGCCTAAGAAAGCGCTTTCTAAAAAGCGCTACTAAAGGGGGACCCTAAGAAAGCGCTTTTAAAAAGCGCTGCTAAAGGGGGGCCCTAAGAAAGCGCTTTTAAAAAGCGCTGCTAAAGGTCCACCCTAAGAAAGCGCTTTTAAAAAGCGCTGCTAAAGGGGGACCCTTAGAAAGCGCTTTTTCTATAAAGTGATGCTATATGGCATTGCTAAGGCACCCTATGAAAGCGCTTTTAAAGCGCTACTAAAGGCCTTTAAAAAGCGATGCTATAGGTATTCATATTATAATTTTAAAATACCCTCTAGAATTTTAATAGAAACAGAACAATCACGTAGTTTCATTTCTTCTTTCTCTGGCGAACACACGAACGAACGAACACTGTTAACCTACGTTTCCGTCCGATCATCACCTTCTTCCGTCTGATCATCACCTTATTTCGTCCGTTCACCGTCCGTTTTTGAGTTCATCCATCCGTCTGCATTGCATTTCCACCATTGTTACGGTATGTAAAGTTTTACTCTGCTTTTCTTGTTTTTTTATCTTTTCACCATTATTGGTATTTGAAGATATATATATATGGTTTTTTTGTTCTGATTATTATAGATGGTTTTATATAGATGGTATTTGAAGATATATAGACGGTATTTGAAGATAGATGGTTTACTGTGTTATTGTCTCTTTGTGTTATTGAGATATAGATGGTTTAATATTATTGTTGTTGTTGTTGTTGTTTTTATTGAAGGTTTAGTGTTATTGAGTTATTGAAGGTTTAGTGTTATTGTCTCTTTGTGTTATTGAGTTATTGTTTTTAGTGTTGTTTTGCATTGAAGGTTTGATGACATGCAAGTAAATTTAATATTTGATATAGATATGATATTTGATATAGATAGAGGTGTAAAGTATGAGATATAGATATGACATTTGATATTTGATATTTGATATAGATGGTTTAATATGATATTTGAGTAATTAAGGTTTGATGACATGCAAGTAAATTTAATATTTGATATATGATATTTGATGTTTTTAGTGTTATTGAGATATAGATATGATATTTGATATTTGATATTTGATATAGATGGTTTAATATGATATTTGACTTATTGTTTTTGTTGTTGTTGTTGATGTAAAATCTGAGATATAGATATGATATTTGATATTTGATATAGATGGTTTAATATGATATTTGATATAGATGGTTTTATATAGATATGATATTTGATATTTGAGTTACTTGAGTTATTATTTGAGTTATTTGATATATAGATGGTTTGTTGTTGTTGTTGTTGTTGTTGATATAGATTGTTTGTTGTTGTTGTTGTTGTTATTCTGAATTACAGGTATATTATGGCCAACAACGAGGAAACATCACATGATGGAAAACAAACAACAAAAGACGTGGAAGGCGAAATTAAAAGAGGCATAACGATAATGAAAAAATCATTCGTGCGAGAGATAGAGGTGTAAAGTATGATGTCCATTGGAATGAAAAAGATCAGTTGGTTGAGCCTAACGGTGCGCTGCTGACAAGTTACATTGGAGCACTTGTACGTTCGCAAGTTCCGATTACTTGTGATAATTAGAGAATTCCTGCATTACAAGCGGCTAAGGATAAAATTTGGAGCGAGATTCAAGTATGATATTTGATCATTTTTAATTATGTTGACAGTTACATCTTTAAATTAATTATACTAACATGCTATATGTATGTGTATTTGTTTGCAGAGATCTTTTAATATTGAGGATTCTAGGAGAAAATATTGTATTTAGTTGGCCGAAAAACGCTTGAGGGGATTTAGAGCGTTTTTAACGAACAAGTTTCTTAAAGATTATGATGGAAACTTTGAAGACTCGGAGCGTCCAATGAAGTACGCTGATTTGATTTCGGATGCAGAATGGGAGACATTTGTTGCGAAGCGAAGAACCAAAGAATTTGAAGTAAGTACAACTTATCATGAAAAATGTATAGTATATATACCTCTTCCACAAGAGTTCTGATATGACTTAAACTTGTTTTTTCAGGTTAAGAGTGGCGTAAATCGGCAACGGACATCAAAACCTGCGTATCCATACAGAAAGGGGCGTTTGGGATATGCACGCTTAGAACAAAAATTAGTAAGTACATATAAATGCTTTAATATGATATTTTTATAAAAAATAGTAAGTATATATAATAGGATATAATGCTTTATTATTCGTCTTAATGCGTAGTTGGAAGAGGAGAAAAGTGATGCGACATCTCTTCCGGACCATGTTGTATGGAAGGTTGCCCGTGTGGGAAGAGATGGAGTCGTCCAGGAAGAAATTCAACAAGTATTTGAAAAATGTGTAAGTACAACATTAGCTTTGCCAGTAACTGATCAAAAGTGTATAATATATTTATATATGCTTTTATCTATATTTCAGGAGTTCCTATCCCAGACTATAACTCTAGCTGAAGACGATGATTGCAAGAGCTTATTGAGTAGGGTGTTGAATATTCCTGAGTATTCTGGGCGTGTGAGGGATAAGGGATTTGGTGTCACTCCATCCAAACTGTATAAGCAGCCAAAGAAAAAAAATCCAACCAATAAAGAAGTGATGGCTACTTTGGAGGAAATGAAAGCTCAGATTCGTGAATTACAGAAGGACAAGGAGAGATACATGGCGGAAAGGCGTGCTCTAGAGGGTAAGGCTACTAGTGACAAAGATAGTATCAGTTGTCCGCAGAAGCTTCCAGAGTTACGTAATTGTATATATTACATTAAAATTAATTTAGCACAGTTTTCTTAATTGACACATTAACTGATCATTATTTGTTTAGGGCATTTCACCTTGTCGGCTATATTTATCGTCACCGATTTATCGCATGGTTGCCAAGGGAAAGGTGCATAACACTCTGGGAGACTTACTTCACCATAAACCGCTCCCTGCTGGATTTTTGAAAGTATCGGTTGATATTGCATTAGAGGGGGGAGCGTTGTTGCCTATACCAGATGATGTTTCAGACGCAACAGTGGTGGAAGACGCAATAGGAGCGTATGTTGCTTGGCCGGCAAATCTCATTTTCCTAGATGATGAGGTAGGTTAAACCTTGTAATATTCAAATGTTTTATGACCATACATGAAAGTTATTCTTACATTTACATTTTCTTATTTCATTGGATAGCGATACAAATAAATATGAAAATCTGAAGAACATGGTTGATACGTAAGTGATGAGATATATTGTTCTGAATAATTATATATCTTTATTTATCATGTGACATTGTTCTAAATATGCGTTTATATTATGTTAGAGTTATACAAATATTCAGAGCACAAAGAGATGCAACAGTGCGAAAAAGTAAGGCTAACAACATCAGTTGGATCAGAGTGGAGGTATATTTTCCCATGTTTGACTGTTATAGTGGTTCTACTTGATCAAACTATTTAAACTATATATCCTGATAAATGTTCGTTTGTTTTTTTTCCATTTACATGCAGTGTCCTCGTCAGCGCAATGGAATTGACTGTGGATATTTTGTTTTGCGCTTTATGAAGGAAATTATTCTTTCTGGTCAAATTGAAATTCCAATCATGGTATGGATCAATTCATAAGTTATATGATTCATTTTGATAATTAACCGATATTTCATCTGAGTAATTAGTTTTAAAATTAAATCGTACATGTTCTGTTATATTATGTAGTATTTTGATGAATTCAAGTGCGGTACTTACTCGAATGCAAGATTGGAAGAAATAAAGGAGGGTTGGTGTCAATTTATGCTTGAGTTGAGACTGGTATAATTGTATAAGTCGTATCTATTTGTAAAGTTAACGGAATTATATAATTGTATAATTTGTATCTATTCATATCTATTTGTACAATGTATATATACTTAAAGGCCTAAGTGTTGAATTGTGTATATAAGGGCAAAGTATTGAAATAAAGGGCTGAATTATATAAGCAGGGAATGTAATATAAGCAGGTTTATTGAAAAATATATAAAAAATGTGATTATTCAGAATTTTTTTTCTTCAAATCGTGCACATTAGACAGCACCTTTATGGAAAAAGCGCTGCTATAGGTGGGGAAAGGGGGGGTCTAAGAAAGCGCTTTAAAAAAGCGCTGCTAAAGGGGGGGGGGGGGTCTAAGAAAGCGCTTTTAAAAAGCGTTGTTAAAGGGGGTGTCTAAGAAAGCGCTTTCTAAAAGCGCTGCTAAAGGGGGGAGGGGGAATAGGCAGCGCTTTCAAAAGCGCTGTTAAAGGGGTAAAAAAACGCTGCTAAATGTGCTGCTAAAGGGAGCCTTTAGCAGCGCTTTTTCCATAAAAAAAGCGTTGCCTTTACCTTTAGCTGCGCCACGTTAGGCAGCACTTTAAAGCGCTGCTAAAGGCAACAAAAAAAGCGCTGCTAAAGGTCCTTTTTGGTACAGTGGTTGAAGTAACTCTTACAAAATATATTTAAAATAAATTTTTTTTTTCCGTTATTGCGAGAGTTCTAACCCGGGACTTCAATAGAGTAAAATTATTGTATTTGGCTAGTTGAAATGAGGTTTTGATGATGACACATAATGTTGAAGATTAAACTATGATGGTTTATATATACAACTCTATTGATTTATAACTTTTGGTAATTTTGTGAATTTACTATTTAGTATTCATGATAATGTTATGAGTTTGAGCTACAATGATATCACTAGTCAAAAAGCATATTCGAAAAACCAGAAGCAACAATGAGCTAGCCAGAGAACTAAACCTCCCATCCACACATATTTGCTCCCACTACATTAAAACTAATTAGTTAGTCACACATCCTAAACTACACATATCATCTAATTTTATCCTTTTTTCTTTTCATAACCACACATCATCGTCAAACCAACCCATTTAAGTCACATACTACAGTAGGACTTACCAACAACCAGGAGCTTTCTTTTCATAAGAAAAAACAACACAAAATTCCAACTCTTTGACATAATACGTCCCCCAAGTTTGATATTGACCCTTTCTATAAGTGTGTTACTTTCAAATTTCAATGGTTTAAAGTTTCATAACAACTATTTAACATAGACCAGTTATTACTTAATATCAACACATCAACCCCTAATGTCCACAAATGCTAGATAATAGTGTTAACAATCTTATCTTTGAAACCATCTTTTCCATCAAAATGAGACATTACTTGACAAGATTGCAAGTGACATGCTTGACCCATGTGTGGTAGAACAAACTCAAATCCTCATTATGATTCAAGAGGGTAAATGATGGTACTCACGTGATGTTTGTTGGAATCATTCTAATTTCATGCTATAAAACAAGTCTCCACATGTAGAAGCACAACTTAATGAGGCCTCTAAGGTTATGAAATGACGAATGATGTGAGGTTAGACATTGTTAACCACTTTTTGGAGAAGTGACAGTCACTAATAGCCCGACATGATTTAACTGAAAATCAATTTTTGAAAGAGAGAAAGCACGTCTGTTGGTAACAAGTGGAGCATCGGTATTGGATATCAGCACATTTTGTCCTACCAGATGGGATTTTAACTTCAATAAATTGTGTGCAAAGGGTTACTAATTTTGAGCAATTAAAGACACAAATTCATGGGATGCATGAGCAGAAGATTTGATAAGTGGAGGAAAATGGTGAGGCAACAACAGGGAAAGTTTTATATTATGAGGAAGTGTATTTATATTCTTCTCAATTGGCATAAGTACTCTTAGTCAAAAGCACTTTTTTTTTAGTGTTTTCAATCACCTATTTATATATATATATATATATATATATATATATATATATATATATATATATATATATATATATATATATATATATATATATATATATATATATATATATATATATATATATATATATATATATATATATATATATTCATGTATCTACCTAGCTAGTTCTATGGATTGCACTATTTGATTGCTGAGCTTAGGCATCATAGCAAATAATAGTAACTGAATTTGTGTATGTAACAGGTTCAAATACTTGAAAATCAAAATAGAAATGTAAACTCTTTCTCATTTTTTTCTCTGGATCTCTCTCTTGCATCCCTTCCTTAGAAACTATTTGTTGTAGTTTCTGTTGCCAGTGTTGTCTCAAACATACAAATGGAATAAAAAACATATTAAGTGTGTATGACTAATGTGTTATATATATATTTTACTACCACTAATATTATATACTTTAGTATATTCAACAATTTAATTTTAAATTTTCCCTAATGCATGATTCATCACATCATCTGTTATATAAGTTAAACAACTCATTCAATTATGCAAAAGGTGGTCAAGGCACTTCCAGAAGCTGGAAAAAAGATTTTATATCATGCGGCATTCTTCTAACGTGGAAAGAGTGAAGTTGATTATAATTTAGAATATGGCATATCCTAATTGATACAAAATTGAAACTTAGTAACAAAATCTAGGCTCTACAATATGTTGTACAATAATATTTTTAGGGAAGACTTATTTTTGGTCTTTTACAAAAATTATAAAATTCAAAATTTTTAAATAATTCAGATTTAAAAATATCAAAAAAAATAAAAATTTGTCTTGGAAGGAATTGAACCGAAGAACCTTTAAGCAAATCATATATGTTTACTACTAGGGCAACGCACATTAGTGTAAGCATTCTTATTAGGTCAGAGTTTAAGACTAACAAGAAAGGTACAAGATCCATTTTTGAGTATGATATTCGTATTAGAACAATTTAAACTCTTTCTTTGTCATAAGTGATCCTACATCTGAAAAGGATCAGGTGGATGCAATCCTTTAAAGATTAGCTGAAGAATATAATTCTTTTCATCGTGATGATTTACATGAAGGGTTAACTCAATTGACATCTTTGATGTGGAAGCACTATTGTATGTGTAGGAGGCTTAGTTAGACAAATACAAGCAAGAATTTATTACATCAAGTGCAACTGCCAACATAGCTCATGGTCAGTTTGTGCCAAATGTTGCTCGTCATGGTTACACTCAAGGTAGAGAAAAACTTGCTCGTGGTAAAGGTCATGGTACAAGACAAAATTCTACTTTAGGCAACATACCTACTTGTCAATTGTGCAAGTATGGAAACTCAGTCCTTGAGTGTTGGCATAAATTTGATGAATACTTTGTCCCTTCAACATCCAAGTCTCTTGCTCCAAGTTTTGCATCAGCTAGCACAAGTGATGTTCAAAGCTTAACTCCACATATCACAACCACTCCTGAAGTTTCAACCTACTTGGCACACCATGAGCAACTGACAATACCTCAAGATTTTGAAGCACAAGTCTATTTTGCAGACTCAAGTGCTTCTCATCATACCTCATCTTATAGTTTGCATATACAGAACAATGCATCAGGTGTAGATAATACTTTAGGCAATATCCAAGTTAATTATATTTTGCAGTCAAGAGCTAGTGTTTCTCACAAGGCATGTAGTTTGGATCCTGTAGGTAATAATACTTTAGGTAATATCCTAGTTAATTCTTGTCATGTTTCCAATAAAAATGTAAAACATAGATTTATTGCTCAACGACATGCTAGGTTAGGGCATGCCAGCCATAAGATCATGGAGAGTGTTTTTCAAAAGTTTAACATGCATTTTTGTAATAAAAAGTTTTCTGAATTTTGTGAATCTTGTTATCTTGGTAAATCTCACAAACTCCATGCTCCCTTGTCAAAAAACAAATATAATAACATGTTTGGTCTAATCTACATTGACCTATAGGGACCAACATCAAATGCTTCAAGCAGTGGTTATAATTACTACATTGCTTTTGCAGATGCTTATTCAAGTTATCTTTGGATTTATTTTCTAAAAAAAAAGGTTGAAGGTGAGAAAAAATACAAAATAAATGGGGATTGAATTGTGTTTTTCGTTTCTTAAATTTACTTCTAGTCAGAGTTCAGAATCTAAATTGGTGTTCAGATTCTAATTATACGTTGCGGCGGAATGTTAACAGAAGTAAATAAAAGATAAAGAACACACAAAGATTTATATTAGTTCCTCCCAAATGAGAGTAATCCAGTCCCCTTGCATCACAAGATATTTTCACTATACCCAAAACATGATTACAATCACTTATGCACTTAAGCATAAGACTTTTATTTGCTCAAACCCTCAGCCTGAGACTTCCTGCTTAAACCCCTCAGGTCCAAGACTTCTGCTTATGTTCCACGAACCCAAGACTTCATTGCTTAAGCCTCTCATGCTCAAGACTTATGCTTAGATTCTAGGAATCCAAGACTTCTGCTCAGACCCAAGACTTTCTTGAATAGTTTCCACGAACTCAAGATTTTCTTATTCTGGTTCCATGAACCCAAGACTGCTGCTTATACTCTCAAGCACAAGACTTCTGCTCAGACTCACAGTCTAAGACTCTCTGCTCAATCAACAACTGATCAAGATTTTCAATGCTCTAGCACATAGCAGGAGACTTACTTGTCTCAAGCTTCTCAGCAAGAGACTTTGATGCTCAAACACATAGCAAAAGACTTTATCTAAACTACTAAACAATCATGTTTAGCAAAATAGAGAATAAGGTGTACTTTATACAAAACCATAGGTACAGGGTAATAACCATAACAAAGACCTTAAACACTTCATATTTATTACATATTCAATGTTTAAGAAATATTAAGGCTTATTACAATTTACAACGCATAACAAAAATTCTGCATACTCGATTTTGTTGCTTATTGTTGATCTTGTTATTCCTCCATCCAAACAGAAGTGTAGAACATTTCTATACTTCTTGGCTTTCCTTCTATATTTTTCCATTTGATTTATCCTTGTTGAAGAATTTAGTTTGAATCTTCAACAGATTATGTAGAAGTTGTAGAAGACTAGTCGTTGGAAGAGATAACTTGAAAGAATGTCTTTGTTTTTCCAAGTACAAGAGACATTGAAGAGAGATACACCAAAAGATATTATTCCATTGTGTAACACGTTTCACCATTGCATCTTACATGTAATATTGTTCTATAGATCCGTTGAGAGTAGATATCCGTAAAGCATGTCAAGACTTCTGCTCAGGCCCAAGACTTCCTTTCTTAAGTTCCACGAACTCAAGACTTCCTTGCTCATGTCCCATGAACCCAAGACTTCTGCTTAAACTCTCAAGTACAAGATTTTTGCTCAAAATCATAGTCTAAGACTTTTTGCTCAATCAACAACTGATCAATACTTTTTAATGCTCTAACAAATAGCATAAGACTTACTTGACTCAAGCTTCTCAACAAGAGACTTTGACGCTCAAGCGCATAGCAAAAGACTTTATCTAAACTACTAAAAAATCATGTTTAGCAAAATAGAGAATAAGGTATACTTGATACAAAATTAGAGTTACAGGGTAATCACCATAACAAAGACCTTAAACACTTCATATTTATTAGATATTCAATGTTTAAGAAATATTAAGGCTTATTACAATTTACAACACATAACAAATATTCTGCATACTCGATTTTGTTTCTTATTGTTGATCTTGTTATTCCTCCATCCAAACAGAAGTGTAGAACACTTCTATACTTCTTGGTTTTCCTTTTATATTTTCTCATTTGATTTATCCTTGTTGAAGACTTCAGTTTAAATCTTCAGCGGCTTATATAACAGTTTTAGAAGACCAGTTGTTGGAAGAGATAACTTGAAAAAATGTCTTTGTTTTTCCATGGTACAAGAGACATTGAAGAGAGATACACCAAAATATCTTATTCCATTGTGTAACAGGTTTCACCATTGCATCTTCCATGTAATATTGTTCTATAGATCCGTTGAGAGTAGATATTCGTAAAGCATGTCAACTCTTCTTGAGCCTTGCAAACATAGACTCTAGCTGACAAACTGATTTGACAATGCAACTTTCTTTCTTCAATACAAATAACTCAAACTTTATTAGTAACTCTGAATGTTTACTAGAAGCTAATACATTAAACTAGTGTAGAGACAATATGTTTCTCTTTTGATGCTGAGGCCTTTCAGCTTTAGAGTCTACGCCAAACATCACTTAGAGAGTGTTCTTTAAGTTCTGATCCACCAGAAGCTAGTAACTCAGCTCCTCTCAAATGCGTTCTTATATCATATTCTGAATGCCTTCTCTTCAAGCTTTATAACTTGCATACTTGGAACACACATTAGATAACACCATTTTTCTTTCAATACTTTGTTATAATCAAAATCCAAGAGATATATGTCATGAACAAATCTCCTTTTAACAAGGGTGGTGCTTTATGAGCCTTCACGTTGTTCCAAAAGTATGTTAAAACTCAATTTTTCAGGCCAAAATAAAATCAAAGTCGTTTGATTTTGGTGGTGAGTTCAAACTTTTCACGAAGTTCCTTAATGCACAAGGCATCTTGCACAGACTTACTTGTCATCATTCATCACTTCAAAATAGCAAGATTGAAAGGAAGCACATGCATATAGTGTAACTAGGTCTTACATTACTAGCTCATGCACTAATTCCATCACATATTGGGACTATAGTTTCACTACTATAGTGTACTTGATGAACAAGTTACCTATGAAGATGAGAAAAATACACAAGAAGGGGGGTTGAATTGTGCTTACAAAATTCTTTTTACGTTTGAATTAGAGTTCAGATTCTAAACCAGAGTTTAGAACCTGATGGTAAGTGCATCGGAAAATGTAAGAGAAGAAAATAAAAATAGCTAAGAACACACAACAGTTATCCTGGTTTCTCTCCAACTAAGAGTACTCCAATCCCTTTACCACGCAAGAGATTTTTACTATAATCAACTTGATTACAACTACTTATACTAACAAGTATAAGACTTTTTCTGCTCAGACCTACAAGTCTAAGACTCCTTGTTCAGTCAACACCTGATCAAAACTTCACTGCTTAGATCCTCAGATTCTAAGACTTTCCTTACTTAAACCCATCTGGTTCAAGACTTCCTTGCTTAGACACTCTGCCTAATACTTTTCTTTCTTAGACTCTCTTCCTAAGACTTCTCTACTTAGACCTCTGTCCAAGACTTCACTGCTCAAGTCCACGTCAAGAGACTTATATCTAAACTGACTTTTTAGAGAAGGAATAACTTACAACAACACTTTATTAACAATCAGAGGTGTTCAAATATTATACAAAACACTTTTACGCAAAGGATTCTAAAGCTATACAAAAATAAGAAGACTTTAACATATTAGCCTCTCTTGAGCTGAATGTAGTGTGTATATATCTCAGTTGTAGTTGAAGTTGATCTTCCAATCTTCTGCTCCTTTTAGAGCTGAAGAAATATAGTCGTTGAAGTATCCACAACGGCTATAATGAGATCAAATCTTCTAGTACATCTTGTTTTCTAAGAAGGTAGATGGTGAAACTCATTGTCAAGGAATTATTCACAAAACAAGGCCTTTATTCGGAGAACACTTTCATGAACACAAGTACAACACAATCTTTTGAAGATAATGTCAACATATCTCGAGTCTCGTGATAGCAGAGTTTGAGTTGACACTACTCAGTTTCAGAGGCCGCCATAGCACGCTTCTGATTCTGAAGTGTACTAGCAGTAAATTTCTGATCAGTCTTTCTCACGAGTGTATAATTAGAAGCGAACCAAAGGTACTTTCGTGTCAGAACCAGTTACATCAAATAAATAAAAGTTTGCACACACGAACTAGTTAGTTAGAAATTCTAATTATTTTTCAAATATTTTGTTATCATCAAAATTTTAGAGGATATATGGTAAGAACCAAATTTGTCTCAACAACTAACAAGTGCATTACTAGAGTTTTCATTACTTTTTGCTATAGTTTATCACAAGTATCCGGATTACAACTCGCTACGTCGATTTGGTTGTGCTTGTTATCCACATTTGAGGTCCTATAATTAACACAAGATGGAATTCAGGAGCTCCAAATGTGTCTACTTGGGAATCTCGCCAGCACACAAATGTCATAAGTGTATGAATCAGGCAGGAAGAATCTTCATATCCAAAGATGTTAACTTCCATGAGAAGGATTTTCCATTTAAAGTTGGCTTCATTACAACAGGTAACCCAATCTTACCCTCCCCTCGCACTAGTGAAATGAGACTTTCCTTACTTGTAGCTAAGTTACATATCCATGTTATAAATAATTCCAGCTTCAAGGACTCAACATAATCTCATCTACAACAACCATTGGTCAATATACAACTAACCCGCATACTCATCCATACCTTCATCTCTACATATGCATGACAAACATGTAAATGTGGCACCAGCTCAGTATGAGACCTTGTCATCTAAGCCAACATCACATCACAATAATGAGATTAATTCTCTAACACCAAACGTGTCCCACGTGGTAGATAATGATGTTTCTCACTCAAGTCCTAATGTACCTTTTCAGCTATGTCAACCATTGGCACTTCACCTAGTTCCTCGATCCTCCACATTATGAGTAATAGCACATATGAATCTCTGTCACCTTCCTTTCATCGTACCACGGGTCATACCGTAGTCCCTCCAGTCACTAATGTTCACCCAATGTTAACTAGAGGCAAAATAGGGAAATCTAAATACAAGGTCTACATGGTGCACTCTGCATCTACAAAGTTTAAACAAGCTATAAGTAATACTGAATGGTTACATGCCATGAAAACTGAATATAAATCTCTTATAAAAAAATGAAAATTGGACTCTCACGTCTCTACCTCCTCATAGAAAAGCTATAGGTTACATGTGGATCTTTAGAGTCAAAGAAAATACATATGGTACCATAAACAAATACAAGGCACGTATAGTAGCTAAAAGATTTCATCAATAAGAAGGATTTGACTTCCATGAAAGATTCTCTCATGTGGTCAATCCCACAACCATTCGTGTTATTTTAATGTTGGCCATCAAACACAAATGAAACATTCAGCAGATAGAAATCAATAACGCATTTCTCAGTAGCATTTCTCAGTAGAAATCTTCATTAATAAGTTTACATGCAACAACCACCAATTTTTACTTGAGCCAATTCACATTTAGTTTGAAAACTTAGTAAAGCCATTTTTGGCCTGAAGAAAGCTCTATGTGCATGGTATGAGAAGTTTCATCAAGCTCTAATTCAATTAATTTTCCTCAAGCAAGTGTGATTATTCCTTATTTTTGTATAATCACAACAACATTACACTTTATGCACTCATTTATGTAGATTATATTCTCATCATTGGAGTCCTCAAATAAACTCATTCATGGCCTTTTCAACAAGCTCAATCTAAAGTTTAATCTCAAACAACTTGGGGTTCTTCAATATTTTCTTGGTGTAGAAGTTCATATTCAACCTAATGGATCCTTACTAATGACACAAACCAAATACATTCATGACTTGCTCAACATGGTTACTATGACTAGAGCCAAAGTTTTTCACACTTCTGTTGGAAATATGACCTTTTGTGTTTAGGAAAAGTGTGTGGGAATATTAGAGGCTTAAAGAGAAATTTGATAGGTAGAAGAATTATTTATGGAAGAGAAAACTTTGTGTTTTGCTTGATGAAAAAGTGTAGAATTACATCTCTATTTATAGTACTCTAAGGAGAACTCTAGACATACTAATTCTAGAGAGTTCTCAACTATATGAATTCCAAGAGCATTCTAGAGAATACTACAACCTTAAGAAATATCTAGACACTCCAAACATTACAAGAGTTTTCTAGAAACATTAATTAAAATTACCTAAGTCCAAAACAACTAAGCCCAAAAATCCAAAATAATATTTTAGGCCCAAATCAAGTTTAATCTTTCAACATCCCCCCTTAAACTTGATTTGTGACTCCAAGCATACTCCTTAGCTTTATGAACGTTTCCAACTTGAGTGGCTTGGTGAAAATGTCGGCAGCTTGATCTCGAGACATCACATACTTCAACCTCACATCCTTCTTCTCGATGCATTCTCTTATAAAGTGGTAACGGGTGCCGATGTGTTTACTTCTTTCATGAAATACAGGATTCTTTGCCAAAGCAAGTGCTGATTTATTGTCAACACATATTTCCATAGGATTTTCTTGTGGCATTTTTAACTCTTTCAACAAGTTCCTTAGTCAAACTGCATGACAAACACATGATGTAGCGGCAACATATTCAGCTTCACAAGTTGACAGTGTGACGATAGGTTGTTTCTTTGACATCCAAGTGAAAGTAGTATCTCCCATAAAGAATGCAAAACCAGTAGTGCTCTTTCTATCGTCCACGTCTCCACTCCAATCGCTATCACTATAGCCAACAATTTCATGATTGTTAGAAGAGTAATAGTGTAAGCCAAAGTTTGTTGTACCTTTGATATATCGAAGGATTCTCTTTGCCGCCTTGAAGTGTGTTGTTGTTGGAGCTTCCATGTAACGACTTACGACTCCTACAGCATAGAGAATATCCGGCCTTGTACTTGTCAAGTAACGTAGACTTCCAACCAAACTTTTGTAAAGAGTTGGATCCACAATCTCTCCATTTTCATGCTTTCTTAACTTGCTGCCACATTCCATCAGGGTGCCAACCGGATTGGCATCATCCATCTTGAACTTCTTAAGGACTTCTTTTGCATAGCCTTCTTGGGTGATAAAAATTCCTTTGTCTTCTTGCTTTACTTCAATGCCAAGATAATATGCCATGAGCCTCATATCTGTCATCTCAAATTCATTTGACATGTCTTTCTTGAACTATTCGAACATGCTTAGATTGTTCCCAGTGAAGATCAAGTCATCAACATACAAGCACACAATCAAAATATTTCCACTTTGTGCTTTAATATAGAGTGCATGCTCATATGGACACTTGATGAAATTCTTGTCTCAAAAGTACTTGTCGATTCGAACATTCCAAGCTCTCGGAGCTTGCTTGAGTCCGTACAACGCCTTTTTCAACTTGAGGACTTTTTCTTCTTGCCCTTTTACTTCATATCCTTGTGGTTGCTCGATATAAACTTCTTCTTCGAGAAAACCATTCAAGAAGGTCGACTTCACATCCATTTGATAGATCTTCCATTCATTCTGGGCTGCCAAAGAAATGATCAGTCTAATAGTTTCAAGACGAGCAACGGGGGCAAATACCTCATCATAGTCAATTCCTTGTCTTTGACTATAGCCTTTTTCCACCAGTCTTGCTTTGTATCTCTCCACGTCTCCTTTTGCATTCTTCTTCGCCTTGTACACCCATCTTACTCCGATTGCTTTGTGTCCTCGTGGAAGTGTAGTAATTTCCCACGTATCATTCTTCGTGATTGACTTTATTTCTTCATCCATGGCGTCTCTCCAATTTACATTTTCAACAGCTTCTTGATAGCTTAGAGGTTCGCAATCACCAAAAATACAAAAGAGGTTAATGTCATTTTGGTTTTCGATTACCTCATAAAGCTCTTCAATGCTCCTTAATCGTGGTGTTCTCTCACTTGAGCTTGTTTCATCCAACCTTGGTGTCGGTGAGGTAGGTGGTGTAATATGTTCATCTATCATTGGTTGTTCCATTTCATCTTCTTCTTCTTCAAAATAAGGAAGAAAATCATACCTGTCTTCTTGAACACTCCAATCCCAACAATTTTCTTCTTCGAACTCCACGTCACGACTTATGACAATCTGTCCGCTATTTGGATTATAGAGCTTGTACCCTTTGGAGCTTGAGTCGTAACCTACGAATACATACTTCTCACTTTTATCATCGAGCTTTGTTCTCCTTTCATCTGGAACGTGGGTATATGCAATGCTTCCAAACACCTTGAGGTGAGAGATCCCTGGCTTTCTTCCACTCCATGCTTCTTGTGGTGTCTTCTCATGCACACTTCTTGTTGGGGAACGGTTTGTCAGGTAAACCGCACATGCCACTGCTTCGGCCCAAAACTCTTTCGGCATCTTCTTACTCTTAAGCATGCTTCGCACCATATTAAGTATGGTCCGGTTCTTTCTCTCCACTACTCCATTTTGTTGTGGCGATCTTGGAACTGTTAGTAAGCGGCGGATTCCATGCTCTTCACAATATTTGTTGAACTCATTTGAAGTAAACTCTCCTCCTCGGTCAGATCTCATGGCCTTAATAGAAAGACCACTTTCTTTCTCCACAAGGGCTTTGAACTTCTTAAAGTTTTCAAACACTTCTGACTTCTATTTCAGGAAATAAACCCATGTTTTTTCTAGAATAATCATCAATAAATAGGAGAAAGTATTTATTCTTACCAAAAGAGTTTGGATTGATTGGTCCACAGACATCAGTGTGTATGAGCTCTAGTGGTTTTGTCGCTCTTGATGTTGATTCCTTTGGAAAGCTTTTTCGGAATTGCTTCCCAATTAGACATCCTTCACATAGTTGGTATGGGTGGTTTATACTAGGAAAGCCTCTCACCATCTCCTTCTTTGACAAACATTCTAGACTACCGAAGTTGAGGTGTCCAAATCGTAGATGCCATAGCCACGAAGAGTTGGTATAGCAAGCGTTGAGACACTTTGCCACATCATTTTGAATGTTCAAGAGGAACATTATATTCTTTGACATAGGCACCTTAGCGATCAATTTATGCCCACAATCTCTTAAGAAAAGACTATGTTCTTTCAAGTGGATGTCATATCCTTTCTCCAATAATTGTCCCAAGCTCAAAATATTATTTTTCATGTTAGGAACATAGTAGACGTTAGATATGAATTGATAACTCCCATTCTTTAAGCGTATGAGAATTTTACCTTTGCCTTTGACCGGTATCTTTGAGTCATCTCCAAATGAGACATTTCCAGTTGTCGCTTCATTGATCTCTATGAACATGCTTCGATCGCCGCACATGTGGTTGCTTGCGCCGGTGTCGAGGTACCGCTTGTTTCTTTTCTCTTCAAATTGGTTTTGGCACGCGAGCAGCAATGTTTCTTCTTCTCCACCTTTTTCTTCTACAAAATTAGCTTTCTCCACAACCTTCTTTGAGAATCTACACTCAGATGCATAGTGACCGATTTTGTTGCAATTGAAGCACTTGATTTGTAACTTGTTGCACCTTGACCATGAATTTCCATTACCACGACCTCTTGTTGCTTGTGGATTCCAACTTCTCTCTCCATTGTTGAAGTTGTTGGAGTAGTTGTTGTAACTTCCTCTTCTTTCTCCTTCATGTCTTCGTCCACGGTCTTGGCCACGACCTCGTCCTCTTTGACTCTTGTAACTCCCATAGTTTGCTTCCTTTGCATTGACTTGTAGTAGTTGTTCCATAGTCTCCTTTTGTCTAGCTTTTCTCTTTTGTTTTTCTTCGTATGCTTGTAAGGAACCCATAAGTTGCTCAATAGTCATGGTGTTTAAATCCTTGTTTTCTTCAATGTTGGTAACAATGAAGTCAAAACTTGGATTTAAAGTGCGAAGTATTTTCTCCATGACTTTCACATCATCAACATCTTCACCATTTCTTTTAAGTTGATTGACTACGGACAATACTCGAGAAAAATAATCAGAAATTGACTCAGACTCTTCCATAAATAAACGTTCAAACTCACCTCTAAGAGTTTGAAGACGAATCTTTTTCACCTGCTCCACTCCTTTGTTGCAAGTTTGAAGCTTGTCCCATGCTTCTTTGGCCGTCGTTGCATTGGAGATCTTCTCAAATGTATCTTCATCCACCGATTGATAAATGAGGAAGAGAACTTTCTTGTCTCTCTTTCTTGACTCCCTTAATGCCTCCTTTACACCTTGGCTTAAGGAGGCTTCATCTTGCTCCTTGAAACCTTTCTCAACAATATCCCACACATCTTGAGCTCCTAGTAGCGCCTTCATCTTGATACTCCAATTTCCATAGTTGTTCTTTGTGAGTATCGGAATTTGAAAAGGAAAACCTCCATTCGCCATCTTTTGAGGACCTTCAAGCTCTGATACCACTTTGTTGGAAATATGACCTTTTGTGTTTAGGAAAAGTGTGTGGGAATATTAGAGTCTTAAAGAGAAATTTGATAGGTAGAAGAATTATTTATGGAAGAGAGAACTTTGTGTTTTGCTTGATGAAAAAGTGTAGAATTACATCTCTATTTATAATACTCTAAGGAGAACTCTAGACATACTAATTCTAGAGAGTTCTCAACTCTAGGAATTCCAAGAGCATTCTAGAGAATACTACAACCTTAAGAAATATCTAGACACTCCAAACATTACAAGAGTTTTCTAGAAACATTAATTAAAATTACCTAAGTCCAAAACAACTAAGCCCAAAAATCCAAATAATATTTTAGGCCCAAATCAAGTTTAATCTTTCAACAACTTCTATGTTGAGCACTTACAAGTTGAGCAAACATGGCTCAAATGTTCCTTCAGATCCACTACTCTACAGGTCCACAGTTGGAGCTCTCCAACACCTCACTCTTACAAGTCCGCGACATTACCATTGCAGTAAACAAATCACATTAGTTTATGGCACAACCATTGGAAACACATTGGTGTGCAGTCAAGAGAATACTGTGTTAAGTGGCACGATAACACATGGTATACAACTTATCCCAGTAGGCACAAACTAATTCACTCTTTTTGCCTACAGTGATTCGTATTGGACAAGTGACTCAGATGATTGAAGATCTACCTCAGGATCATGTTTTTTCTTTTGCTCAAACTTGTTTTATGGAGCTTCAAGAAACAGGCCTTAGTTGCTCGATCCATCACGAAGGCGAAATAGAGGGAACTTGCACACACCCTTAGAGTTACTATGGATGGAATCTCTTCTTACTGAATTGTACATTGTCTACTCAGTTCCCATGTTACTTTGTGACAATCTAAGTGTAGTTATGGTATCTCACAACCTTGTCCTCCATGCTCGAACAAAGCACATTGAACACGACATTCATTTCGTTTGGAAGAAAGTTGTGGCTAAGCGTCTGCAAATTCAACTTATTCCAAACTATGTGTAACTTGCCGATATCATGACTAAACTACTTTCCATTACCCTGTTTTTGGATTTCAAAATCAAACTCGAGGTGTTGAAACATGACTTTGTGGGAGATATTAGAGAAGTAAGTTAGAAGTTAGTTCGTTAGTTAGGGTTAGTTGTTAAAGTAGTTACAATATGTGTAACGAACATACACGTGTAATAATTAACACACTCTAAATCATCATAATCAATGATCAACAATGAATCTCATGCATAGCTAGTTATAGCCCTAGATCCATATTCTTCCTCTCATCTTCTTCTTTCTCTTGATTATATGATATTCATTAGACCTCACAACGATCATTGATCATTCCTTAACAATTTCCAACGAATTGGTTTAAGGAAAAAAGTTGAGTCATTTAATATGTATCCGAATTCTAGGAGGAATCAGGGGCTAATTAGTTCAAGATATGCCCGTGAAGAGAAATTTCATAGAACAAGAACGGTAAGGTTAAATACAACGACCTGTTCTTAGCTTCATGCTTGAGTAAAGAAAAGTAGCGGCAAGGTTTGTCTTTGTCGGTTTTGTCAGAGTTTCAAAAGCCAAAACCATGAATTATGTTTCAAAATAAATAGAGAATATTATATATTTTGAATTATGTTTTAATTATATTTTGAAAAACGAAAATCATATTAAAACAATATATCAAATAAATTTGACAACTTTTTTCTATACTAAATAAACAACCGCCACAATAAATTAACAGCAAGCAAACATTTTTCCTATATAAACATAAGAGCAAATGATTCTAAATAAACTTCCATAATTCAATATAGATTAAAAAAAACGTAAATTTCAAATGTGTACCTTATAAAAAGGAAGAGACAAATAGATTTGGAGATAATCCATATCTAATGCTCAAATCTTGAAGGCAATAAGAGTTTGATAATTTATATAATATGCTTTGAAGAATTTTGAAGAAATTGATAAAAAAAAATGTTAATTGTAAGAATTTTGTTTGAGTTACATCTTTGATTTTTGTTTTAGAGAGCTTCTCTTTAAGAGAGAAATAAATAATATGGAAAAATAATGGGTTTGAGAGAGAGAAAGAAATAATGTCAAGTTTATGTTTCTGAACGTTGGGAATATATAAAGAATTAAGCGGTATCCAATTTACCTCGCAATGTCAAATATTCGATGTGATTTTTGCAAAGTGAAATTTGCCTCACATGTTGTTTAGAATTTAAAAATTTATATTGTAAAAAATACCTAATGTTAAAATAATCGTGATCAAAACGATCATTCGCGCCTCTGACACTCAATAATTTATCCAGATTAATTCCTATAAAAAAATATTATACATTTCTAATAAAAAAGTGTTGTGGGGTGTTTCACCTCGCAACCTTATTTTAAAAAAAATTGAATCTCCCGCCATGAGTTATGAGGTGCTTGACGTGTTAAATTTTTTTTTTTAATTTTTATTTTAGGTTGTAACTGCACAAGTCTCTTTTTTACGAGAAGATAAACATTGGACATAAACACCTCGCAAAATTAAAGTTTTCTTGTAATGATAGCGGGGGTCTTAATTTACTTTACTTTTTTTTATAAGAAAAACATATATTTAATTATTGGGAGTACTAGGGGTACTCCTACCCAATGAACAAATAACATCAACACCACCAACAATTAACTAAACGCCTACCATTAGTCTAGAGGACATTTATGTCATTCTTAATAATTACATCTTAATTTCTGTTTGGTGATGACTCGATTTCGTATCGTTTAATTTGATTCAATTTGCGCGTTGCTACTTGTTGTTTTATCGAGTCTTTACCGTTTTCTCTGTTATTTGTTTATGTTTTCCTTTGTTTTGCTTTTACAGGTGTCATATCAGTCATGTAGAAGAAAAGTATTAAAGTAAATTGAAGAATGAAGGAAAAGTGAAGAAAATCACAAGTTCTGGCACGTCCAAGCTGAATGGCGCTTGCCATGTGTCTCCCTTCATCCAAATGGCGCTCGCCATGCTAAAAAAAAGAGGGAATTCTAATTCAAGCAAATGGCGCTCGCCATTATGAGACGGCGATCGCCGTTACTAGCGGGAGTAGTTTTTAGAGGCAGTTTCTGTCAATTTTCTTTGGTTTGAATTTGAATTCAAACCTCTGTTCTTGGAGCCAAAATTCCTCTATAAATAGGACTCCAGAGGCATACATTTCATATCCGTGAACCCCGAGGAAGCGATGTGAATTCTATACCCGAACTATATATTTACTTTCCACATTAACAATTGTTTACACTGAGCAATTGTTACACTATTGTATTTCCTTTTTCCAGTTGTTGCTGATGTACTTGGATCAAAGTTTAAGTTAATAAAAGTTTCGATTCAGTTTATATTCCTTGCAATTTACAGGTTATTACTTCTTGCATTTTTATTTATTGCTTTACTCTTTGCATGTGTCTGCTATATAACTAAATTTTACCCCAAAAACTTAATTCTGAATTTTCACTTAGAATTAACCCACACGTATGTTTTAGTTTCCAGCAACGTTAACATGTTAGTCTTAGAATTTAATATGCCAAACTAAATTTGTATGAGCCCGTAGTTTGAGGATTGTCGTTTCGACGGGACTCTGTATAAACCATCAGTGTTAATTATGCATGTCTTATAATCTGGCTTTAGTGTCTAGTTATAATTTAGGTTTCTTTGTCGTGAGAGCGAGAAGCCGCTTAACAGTGTTTTGTCACGAGAGTGAGAAATGCATTAAGGTGTGTCCAATAGAGCGAGAGTTTGAGGTAATCACTAGATAGTAGACACTGAGCATGGACTTAAACATAGCGAGAGCGCTTTAGGCTTCAGTTAGTTTTCAAAATACTTCTACTAACTACCGAGCGAGCGAGAGCAAAATCTTGGGGTTATTAGGTGTGGCTTGGTCAATAGTGTGAGAGTGTGAGATTGAGTTTTTAAGTCGACAATTCCTACAGAACTATACTTGAGACCCTTGTTAGCACTCGAAATATGTATAGTCCCTTAGGAGCGCGGAAATCATTCTTCAGTCTCGTTTCGTTATTTGTTTTAAACCCGTCAGTATTAGTTTTTTTTTCCCTTTTTATCCCGTGACATTAAGCCTTAGCTTTACAACGCAATATAGATCACTTTAGGTTGATTATTAATCCCTGTGGGTTCGACAATCTTTTAAAACTACGCGATATGTTGTATGCTTGCAGTTCTATCCGACCAACACATAAATTCGCGATCATTTTGAACCTAATGTCAACCACCATAAAAAAATAGAATAATTTTATCAACTATTACATCGGAATTTCCTAATTCGTTGTTATAAATAATCCGGTTCCTCGTCCACTAAACACACCAACATGTAGCAAACCAAAGAAGTCAGATAGATGCTTTAGAGCAGTTCCCTATCAACCTTACAAATCAGGCCATAAGATGAACAAAACAACTCTCTTTGGTCATCTATGGTATCCCAATCCACTTCCCAATTTTCTTCCAAACCAGAATAATCTGGGGGAAAGAGGTGAACAAATGGTTGTTAGCTTTATCGCAGATAAAACAGACACATACCTTGTCGTGTATATTGTTAACCACACTTCTGATGGCAAGGTTTGAGCATGTAGAAAGTTTATCGAACAAAAATCTCCACCCAAATATATTCACCTTAAACGAGATCTTCTGCCACAATAATGACAATTCAGTTTTGAGAGCACTCTCTAACTCATGCAACCCAGCAGCTTGTAGCAACTTATCTTAATAAGATTTTACAATGAAAGAATTATAATATCCAAAAGGTTAAATGAAGGAATCATGGCACCTAATACTTGGACAAACTTCAGCCTATAACTCCATTAAATCAACATATTCCAAACCTAAAGCACTACTCATCTCAAAATTGTTAGATCATATGTCCCAACACCATACCAACCCCTCCCGCACCCCCATATCCCTCATCACCCCAAGTTTTCTATCAGAAGCATCATATAAGCGAGGGAAAAGGCACTTTAAATAAGTATTTCTAATCCATCTAATACACCAGAATGGCGTATTATTTCCATCCCCAAGTTTGCAAGATAATAACTTAGTAAAACCATCAGCCTCTAAAGAATCACCATAGTCCATCAACTACCTCCACCAAAGTGATTCTTGACTCAAAACTCTTGACACATCTTTGGAAAATATTCTTCTAATAATGTTTCCATATCTAACTTCCAGGATCCCACACCAAATAGCTTCTCTTTTCATGATAAATCTCCATAGCCATTTAGATAACATAGCTCTATTAAACACGCCAACATCATTGAATCCAATCCCTCTAAATTCCTTAGGTTTACACACTGATTTCCAGCTAACCCTAACCATAGTTCTTCTATCCAATGAGTCTGAACATAAAAACCTTCTCTGAGTTGATAAAATTTCATGAATTACTTTGAGTAGTGCTTTAAAAAATGATAGATGTTGGAGACGTAAATTTTTCAATACAGAGTTTATGATTATAACCATTCCCCTAATGGAAATCATCCTTCCCTTCCATGTTGTATGTCGTGTCTTGAAACATGAGATAACAAGTTTCCAAAAGGATATTCGTCTGTGGTTTCCTCCAACTGTGAGGCCAAGAAATTTGAAAGGAAGGACTTCCTTCTTGCAAGCCAAGAGTTGAGCAACAACCAACATAAATTATTCTTCATTTCAACACCATATAGGAAACACTTCCAAGAATTTATTTTCAAACCATACACCATTTTGAATCCTCGTAGAATAGCTTTCATCCCCCAAAGGTTTGACCATGATCCGTCACACACCAGGATGGTATAATCAGCAAATTGCAGCAAATTGTATGAGACTTTGTCATTAAGATTGAAACCTCTGAGTATACCCAACCTCGTTGCCTTCCTTACCATTGAAGCAAGCCCTTCAACCATAATTGAGAACAAGAAATTAGACAAGGGATCACCCTGTATCAGATCCCCTGACACCTTGAAATCTTGAATTGTGCTTCCATTCACCAACACAAACATATATTTGGTAAAAACCCCGCCCTTCATTCACTGCATCTAATTATCACCAACCCTCATAGCCAACAATACCTTCTCTAGAAATTCCCAACCTACACAATCATATGCCTTAGTAAAATCTATTTTGAACAATATACAACTCCTTTTCTTCCTCTTGGAGAAATCTATTAGTTTATTTACAACCACAACCCTATCCAATAACCGTCTCCCTCGTATAAATGATGTTTGTGTCTTAGAAATCAGTTTTCGTATTATCTTTCTCAACCGAGTATCCAAAATTTAAGATATGAATTTATAGATACACTATTAGAAATACTCTGTCTTCCTGCGGATTTACCTGCAGAATTTGACAAAATTTCCGCAGGAAACATGTTACCTGCGATTCTTCCTGCTATTTTCTGTTCCTAGTTAAAACCTTCGTGGATAATTAATTTAGCAGGTAAAATCGCAGGAAATGTCACAGAAAAATGTTGTAGGAAAATATCGCAAGTAAACAAGATAAACTCACAAATGAAAACGCAGGTAATTGTAATTTTTGCTGGAAATATCGCAGCAAATTAAATATCTGCTGGTAAATTCGCAGGTAATTTCTCTCTCAGGTTTTTAATTTTTATTATTATTTGTGTTTAATTCATATTTAAAATATTATAATTATTGTTAAATACCAAAGTAACAATACTATAAAAATAAAATCTAATTTGAATAAGACAATGCAACACTAATCACATTCAAATTTCCCCATGAGCTTTCTACCATTTCTTAGCAATATAAGAAGTTTCTCTGCAATAACAATTAATGTAAAGTTCATTCACTTTTTCTGCAGTATCATAATGTAATTAAATTCTTAACTTAAAAATTCCTTTTACAACATTATTGAGAGCTAAGAAGAAAAGAAAAAGAATAGAATTAGTTTACACTGTACAATTGACATAGTAGGAACACTTTATTTATTATTCGGATATCAACAAATCAGAGAATGATGTCTCATAATCTAGCAGTGATTCTTGGGTGGTCGCGCTCTGTTACAACATGGTCACGAGTTATATCCTTAAGTGAAGGGCAACCACAAAGTGCCATGGTTATTTCAAGCTCATCATGAAGCATCTTAAGCACCTTTCTTATACAGCTTTACCCTCTGCAGCTAACAAGAACACCACAAGTCTTCCAATCTGGTATATTATAAAAATGTATTATAGCATCTCCATTTAATGAAAACACTAGTAAACCACATTAATAATTAGTTTTTGAGTTTTGATGATGGTAACCAAATTTGGATATACATTCTTAGAAGTAACTGTGTGATACAGATACTATTTTCTACAGACCAATCTAATGATCGAGGCCGTTTAAAAATATTCTAAAAAATGAATACAATGAGCTGTCTAATACTAGAAACTTCGTTCTGTTATTACTGTAAGGAATTTATATCATCGTATACTTACAAATACACTAGTGGCTCCAAGAGCCAATGCTTTAAATACATCTGTCCCTCTGCAGACTCCACCATCCATAAAAATAGGAACTCTTCCTTCTGCAGCTTGAACGACCTATACAAGGTATTATAAGTAAGGACACAAGACAATGAAGAAGAAACTTTGGAATAATTCAAGACGTGGCAGCTTGAAATTTTAATGCATCATATCATAGTAGTTAAAATTAAACTAAGAGTGATAGAAAGTGCACTATAGACTTAAATCAGACCTCTTCTAAAGCCATAATAGTCGCAGGGACATAGTCAAGTTGGCGTGCACCATGGTTGGAAACAATGATTCTAGAAGCTCCAGCTTGCATGGCTAACCGTGCTACATTATTATTAACATAGGATTATGGAATTAATTTCAAAGATCATATGGATAAGAAAGTCTTAAATAAAAATATAGGATATAATTGGTTCACTTTAGGTATAGTTATTTTGAAAGTAAACTCTAGAATGTATCTTTGATAAGCTTACCATCTTGAGCAGTAAGAACTCCCTTCACTAAAATGGGCAATGGGGTGATTGTTTGAAGCCATTTTACATCCTGTTACAAGGTTTTCCATAATAGTTATTGTGACTTCCACATTCAATGTCATATATATGTAAAAGATCATATATCACCTTCCAGGTGAGTGATTGGTCATATAGTCCATTAACAACAGAGATGTGACCACCATTGTCTTTAGTCTGCAAGGTTATATTCAATTTCTCAAATAGTTATACCAAAAAGTAACAACATTAAGATGACAGTAACAGAAGAAGAAAATTCATCTAATTTAAAATCTATGTATTGATCACACACCTTATACAACTTTTCGAGATTCATGCCTTTAAAGTTCTTCATTCTCACATATGATAGCGGTTTAAAACTGTAAAAATCTCCATTAACCAAACCTTCTAAGTTCATGATCACCATGATGAATGTTGCCGCATGGGCAAGAGTGGGAAGACAAAAGGAATGGATCCCTTCCTAGATTCAACTGCTAGTAAGAAAGATTTAGTTTAGCAACTCTAGATCCATGTTGGACCAGCTCCGCCATAATATCATCCATTGAGGAATTATCATAATCACAATTATAGTAATCGTCATCGTAATGATCATCATCACCATTAAGTACAGATTCTATAAGACTCTAGATCATTACAAAAGTTGAGTCTTGACTATATATCCAAATCATCTTCAATTAGATTGCTTTCAGGGGAAGACAGAAAACTATCAACTCTAGGCAGAATTGTCACTTCAAGCATCGAGAAAGGTCTGTCATATGTAATTAAATTGTCCTCATCTAGAAAAGTAAAACCATAGCTAGAACTGGAACAGTCTTCTAAGCTGGTATTGGAAGACTTAAGTTTTGAATCCTGTTGAATTTGGACATAATGGATCAATGGAGGTTCGATATACACACTAAGTCTCCTGTTAAAAACACAGAAATATTTCATCAAACATTTAGAGTGCAATTAAGGAATTTCGTAAAAAATATTAAAAACACACAGACATTTTATCAAATATTTAAAGTGCGATAAAGGAATTCCAAAAAACATATTAAAAACACAATGAGACATTTCATCAAACATTTAGAGTGTATCAAAGTAAAAGGCTTCAATTCTATTAGTAAGAAATACAACAAATACACTCCCTTAGGACCATCTTTGATCCAACAAATACAACAAAATATATATATTCATCAATCAATTAAATTATAATTCTTTATTAAGAAAAATATGATTCATGTGTACATCAGACTACCTTGGAATTCTAAAATTGCATAAAAGAAATAAGAATAATTAAAAAAAATATAACATTTAATTGATAAAAGCATAAAAACAAATATTTAATAAAATAAAAAATAGTTTACTGCAATAGATGGATCATATTATAGTCTATCATATAGCTACATGGGGGTGTGCAAAAAAACCGGTTATTGTTAACCAAATTTGTATCCAAATTATTCCACTTTTAAATATTCAAACCAAATGCTAAAATATAAATTTGGCTATCCATTTTGTTATCCAAATATAAACCGGTTTCCATGTGGTTTATCCATTGGTTATCCAAATTTCATTATTTGTTAAATTAATATTTTTTTGTCTCTTTTCATGTTTTATCATATACACGTTATAAACTAATTTTATATTTTAAACCAAAATATTCAAAATTTTGTATTTCAAAATAAAAAAAAAAATTGTTTACAAATTCTCTAACTACCTAAAATGGTGTACTAATACTTCACAAATTATATAGACTTTTATCAGTTAATTATATGAACTTTCAGTAATTAATTATATAGATCTTAGTGCATCGAGTTTGATTTGGCATGTGCAAGAAAATATACCAAAACTTAACTTGTTGAATTTGACTCTAGTTTTCATTTATAAATCTAGAAATTCATTAAAGCTTTATGAAAAAATAATTATAAATATTATACATTTCTCCACCAATAGATAGAGATTTTAAAATATACAAATATATGTATTATAAATATTAGTTATCATTTTAAGTCCATATAATTTGTTGAAATTTTTTATTTTAGAATTTTTTGTTTTTAATTTTTAGTTTTTTTTTAAATTTTTTATATATTTATTTTCAAAGAAAAAATATATTAAAATCTAAGTATTTAAATTTAAAAATTGATATAATTTTAAAAAAAATTAAATTTAAATTTAACTAAATAATTTGGGTTAAAATCAAAATCTATTTAGAACAGGTTTTAAACCAGTTTCCTGTCTTTGCAATAATAATTTGGTGGATTTGAGAATCCTAGACTAGCATGTTGGTTTTAATGATTGTTGTCTTATTACTTTGACTGTATTCATGTTTAATTTTCTATATGGATTTTCTATATATGTAATAATTAATTTTTCTGTACTGCTAAATACTCGTGCTTGAACATTTTTGTTTCTTAATACAAAGTATAGAATTAAAATGTTTCATATCAATTACTTGATAGTTTGCAATAAAATTGATTTTTATAAAAAATTGATTTTAAAACTGATTTTTTTTATTTTTATAAAATTGGTTTTAAAACTGATTTCTTTAAAGAAAATAAAAATCTGGTTTTGAGAGAAACCGATTTAAAACTGGTTTTAAAAAAAACTGTTTTTTATAAAAACTGATTTGAAACTGAATCAATCCACTTGTAAAGTGGTTTTAAAAAAATAAACTGGTTTTATATAAACGGTTTTAAGATCCAAACCAAACCATATATGTGGTTTGGTTTGGTTTATAATCCTTGCACACCCCTATAGCTACAAAATAAATATCTAAAAAAACAATAGGCTGAAAATATAAGCTTTCGATCTGATTTAAAAAAATAATTGTAAAAATATTTTATCTCAGTGCATTAACCGTGAGACATACCAATTTCGAAGAGTAATGAAGAAATGCTTCCAAACCAAAGGGCTATGGCAAAATAGATGCCAATTCTCTTAGCTCATTTTGTATTCCAAACCAAAACCCTATGAAAGGATTAAGGCTAGATAAGCCATTTTTGAGATTCCAGCCTTGATTAATCAGTTATCAATGGAAGCAGTTTCAATCATCACAAAAGGAAATAACAATTACACAATAATGCACAGAAAATCCTTCAGCTAAAAACTCAATTAAGATCCTTTATTTTTGAAAATGTTCAAAAACGTAATTATGATCTGATTTTAGTGATAAAAAGTGAAAAAGAAGTGTAAAAAAACCTTTTTCGCGATGACGTGCAGCACGCTTCCTTGGGAGAAAGCCGAGAGAACCGTGTCTTGGATGTTCAAACTTTCGGTGAGACATTTTTTCTTACTATTCAACTGCATAAACCACGAGATATAAACATTAATTAATTAACAGATCCAATCCATAAAACAGTTAACAACATATCTGAAAATGAAATGAGAATGACATCGAAAAAGCTTACCAGCCGCAATGGTATGAGATTAAGAGAAATGTTTAGATGTTTATGTAAAAGTTTGTTCATAGTTCTACCTTAGATGAATAACTAACTGATTGGGCTTTGGATCCCAATATTTATAGGCTTTGTTGTAACGAGTGTATTGTTAAATGCACCTCATTAGTTACTCGTGGAAAAATTCTAAAAATGCCTCTAAATTCTAGATTTCAAAATCCATATGCACCTGAAATACACAGCATATTTCGAATTAAGCTTAAAAAAATTTTAAAAATAAATTCGTATTTAACTGATTACGTGTATGAAAACTTTATAATACAAATACATAGAAATTAAATTCTTATAAAAGATTTTTTTTCAAATATACATTTATACAAAAACAATATTAGTGTTTTTATTTTTTTTAGAATATTGTTTTCTTTGACGCTCCTAAAGGGAGGATTTGATGTATGAATTGCATGGGTGTTTTTGGCCAACCAAATCACTGTTTTTGGTTTAGTGGCTAATCAATGTGAAAGGAGACGCAACCTTTTGGTGGTCTGGTTGGGTCAAAGATGGTCCTAAGGGAGTGTAACATGTAACTATAATCAACTATGGTTTGTTCAAAGCACCTACAACAAATTGAATCATAAGAATTACCAGTGTTAGTATCAGCATAAGAAGACGAAGACGACGAAGAAGTAGCTGATGAGGAAGAATCAGCTGAAGATACAAGAACTAAAAGTAAAACAGAGGACAAAATCTTCCCAGCACTAGAAGCAATAAAATGAGTAGGAGAAAATCAACAAAGTAAAAATTAGGATTTTGAGGGCGAGGTTGATGTTGATGTTGAGACGGTGATATAACGGGTCAGGTGTACGAGTGGTAAATTCTATTATGTGATACAGCGTGGTTCGATACCACCACCTAAATTTTACTCTGTTTTTATTTTTCATAATTTGTATTCCTTTTATTAATTTTATTGGATTAAAAATATATAAGATTATATTTTTTAAATTACAAAAACGAAAAAAAATATTAAGTAAAACTAATATTTTCTTTAATAAATTTAGATTAATTATAAAAATTTAATTTAAAATTAAAAAATTTTACAATTCACATTAAAAATAATTAATAAAATAGAACAAATAGAGATTAAAAATATCATTCTAATTTTATAAATATTTTTCAAAAAATTTGCAACTACTATGAAATCTTAAAAAATTTCTTAAATAAGAACAATATGTACTAAAATTATCTTAAAGAAAATAAATCTAAAAAATAAACAAAAAATAATTTTTGACAAAATTTAAACAAAAACTATTATTATTCAATAAAGCAAAAAAAAAAATGGTGTGAAAATTATTTTAAAATAAGTTTGTTTTTATATAATATATATAAATCTAAAAAATCAATATGTCAATTATATTTTACAATTTTATTTAATAATAGTAAAAATATAATTAAATAAATAAACTTATATTTTTACAATTATATCATAAACTTAAATTTTTGTTTTTTCTAATTTTTACAACATTAAAAAATTATTAAATAAATAAACTTATATTTTACAATTATATCATAAATTTATATTTTTGATTTTTCTAATTTTTACAACAATAAAAAAGTATTAAATAAATTAATTTTCTTTAAGAAATAACTAAAAAAACTCAATTAATATTATAAAACTTTCTTAAAGAAAACTAAGATTTAATTTAAAATTAAAAAATGTCTCAACAACATATTCTTGGAATCAATATGTGTTTTATAATTTTATTTATTAATCGTAAAAATATAATTAAATTAAAAATAAACTAAACAATTCGCAGCAAAAGTCGCAGAATAATTTACAGTAAATTCCGCAGCAACGTCGCAACAATCATAGAATCTTGTGGTTTCAATAGATAACTAATTCCTGCGAAAATTATCGCAGTGAATCCGCAGGAAATTTATATTTTATTTTTAAATCTAAAATCGCAGCTAAAGTCTTAGGAATTCCTGTGAAATTTGCTGCTACCGGCAGGAAATAATGTTTCACAATATAAAGACGCAGGTGAAATTGCAGGTATAGCTGCGGAACTATTTCTGTAGGAAAATCCGCAGGTAATCTTTATATTTCTAGTAGTGATACATCCTATAAGGAAAATAAGCCTGTAATCATCCAAGCCTTGATAGTTCTCAGACTTAGGGATCAAGGTAATGAACAAGGAGAGCATGGTTTTAGGTAGATTTGGAGAACAATATAACTCTTTTATACACTTGACTGCATCACTTCAAACACAACCACTTGGATTTCCTCTATAGTAAAAGGATCCTCCAACGCCAAGCTTTCTTTTATGGTTAATTTAGGAAAATCAGAAAAAATCAATGATTGGCCTCTGAGTAGAATTAGTTAGGAAACTTGCTTCAAAATGATCCTTAATAACCTTCTTAACAGAACTAACATCTTCCACTAATTCAGAACCTACTCTAATGGAAGCAATTGGATTTCTTCTATTTATGCACTTTAGCATAGAATGAAAGTATCTAGAATTAAAGTACCCCTCCTTCATCCATTTCATTCTTAACTTTTGTTTAAGGATGCTTTCTTTCAAGTATAAGTTGTTTCATATCTCCTCTTAAACCACACTTATCTTGACCAGGTCTTCATCTGAGGTTACTCTATAATCCCTTACCATGTCTGCTTCAATGCCATTTAACATCTCTACTCCTTCTTCTATTCTCAATTCCACCCACCCAAAAACTTTCTTGTTCCACCACTTCAATCTTGTCCTTAAAGCTTTGAATTTTTCTTTTAAGATATGAGCAGCACTTCCAACTACTTGGGTCGAATTCCATTATTTTTTTACAAACTCAAAGAACTCAAGATGGTTATACCAACACTTGAATACCTTAAAAGGCTTAGGTCCCCAATTCACATTGTTAGCTTTAACCCACACAGATCTATGATCCGAAATAACCCTATCCCCCACATATTTAACAACAATGTTCCACTTAGTAATCAGCTCATTAGTTAAAAGCAATCTGTCAAACCTACTTTTACAACCCACCATTTGCTTTAAACCAAGTAAACATATTACCCGCTATAGGAAAATCTACTAATTCCATGACATCCATGAAGGTGGAAAACTCCTTCATCTTAGTAGAATAGTTCATTCCCATACCTCTCTTTTCCTCCTCTGACTGAATTTCATTTAAATCTCCTTCCAACAACCACTCACTAGTTGGAATTTTAGACTTCAATTATATGAGATCAGACCACATCTTTCGTTTTTCCACTATGCTACAAGATGGGTATACATTGACACTATAGAAATTCAACCCTTTCCATGAAGCATTAATCCCTAGAAAACCATTCCCCCTGAAAATAAAAAATCAAACAAATAACTTCCTTCCTCCAAATCGTTAGGATTCCACCAAATTGACCACTTGCATTTGCAGCTCACCATTCACAATCCTCATTACCCCATAAGCTATGTACCATATTTATCTTCCATTCTATAATTCTTCGATTCCTGTATTAGACAAATGTTTTCTTTACCATTTGAAAGGGTCTGCCTAATCCTACTTATTTTTATTGAGTTTCCACTCCTTTGAATATTGAAAGTAACTATATTCATGAAACCCAAATAGTTGTCTCCCTCTTGTATTCAAAATCTTTTTTGTCTCTAGCCTCTATATCTCTGATAATCCCTTTGAATAACTCGTCATCCTCTTCACCCTCAATTCCCAACTCTTTAATTTTTTGTCACACTTTAGCTAGGACATCCTCAATTGATCTTCTGAAGCGTGAGTTTTCCTTGTTGACATTTGAATCATTGATTGATTCACAACATAAAATTGAGCCCCCATAATATCTCGAAATCAAATCTTCCACCTCAGAGCTAAGATGAATAACATTGACTGCCAGATCAGATGGAATAAGAGACGTAGAGTGCTTGTGGGTTGAATGGATGAAATGAGAGAAATACGACGGAGAGGAGGGGATTTTAATGTTTATGTAAATATCATTGATCAGTTTCTTTTTTCTCGATTTGGACCCACCAAATGGTATAACTGGCCCAATAGAGGAAACGAAAATTGGGTCAGATACAATCGAGTCCAGGCCCACTCACACAATTGGATTAATGCACTTTGTCCTTAAAGAGTTACAAGCCGCTTAAGACGTCGCATTTAGTATAGGAAGGTTCAAATTAGTATCAGGCCCCTATCCCATCATTAAATTATCTTGATTATCCATATTTAATGACTTTGAACCATCTACAATAGTATTGGTTCTTTTGTTCACCTCATCCTTCCAACTATCCACTTTTCACCAGACACGTCTAACCTATCTAGGTCAGCCGCTCCTAAGTCAACGCCTTCATTCACGTGCCCCAACTTGTTGGCATTTTCTAACAAATGACCTTTTCCCATATCATAGGGATATTCGGCTTCATGATTTGATTTCTATCCACGTCTAATCTATCTAGGTTAGCTGCCAAAATCCATGCTTTCATTCCCCTTTTACCCTATTTTATAATGATTCAATTCTTATAGTGTTTCAGCTAAAAGTGATTTGATTAAATATATTTTTCTATTAATAAGTTTTACACATAATTCATTCTTGAAAATATTTGGAGTGACCATGATAATATCTATTTATATCTAACTCTGCCCATGCTAAAAAATTATATATGAGATTGTGTAACTATATATATATATATATATATATATATATATATATATATATATATATATATATATATATATATATATATGCTAAAAAATTATATATGAGATTGTGTAACTATATATATATATATATATATATATATATATATATATATATATATATATATATATATATATATATATATATATATATATATATATATATATATATATATATATATATATATATATATATAATCTTAATTTTTAAAATTTATTTATTTTTTATAAGATATTTTTATTTTTATTTAAAATAATTTATAATAATTTATTTAATATTTCACAATTTAAATAAATATATATTTGACAATATTTAAAAAAAAACAAATAAAGGCCCGAGTGAGGTTGTTCAATTAATTAATATTAATTGAATTTATTAAATGTAATTATTTGTTATTATTTATAAATCAACAAGTTAAAAATAAAAAAACAAATATAATTTTACTGATTTGATTATTTTTCTTTTTATTATAAGAAAAAATAGTGAATTTTATAGAAAAATATTTATAGGGTAAACATGACAAGTTATTACAATTTATAAATTTATTGTTACGAGGATCTTTAGAATAAGATGGATCTAAGTCCAATAGCACCTGTCTTAGAGTTATATCACATAATAATGAGCATAATGTTGATAGGAGGAAATTCATGTACGGCAATGCAACCCGTCATAGAGTTATAATGACGTTTTGGGTACTTTGTTATGAAAAATTAGCCATCAAAAATAGATTTTATGGATTTAGTATGGAAAATTAGCCATGGATTTAGTATGGAAAATTAGCCAAAAATAGATTTCATGGATTTAGTATGGTACAAATGTCAGTGTTACTTCTGTAATAATATAGAGTCTATAGTAAATATAAAACTTCGGGGTCAACCATTTTCAAACTTGCAGCTGCATGTAGGGGATATAGAATCAGAGGAATGATAAGATTTTCTTTTGTTGCCAAAAGCATGGATTACAACAAAATTGAGGATATTATTGTTAGCATGTATGGCAACAAAATTAAGATTTTTGTACGGGTGGTATAGTGGAAAAATTAGGAACCCCATACTTTGATTATGACATTTTAGCAATTTTATTTTTGATAGTTTATTTCTTTTTCTGAATTGAATTCTATCTATTACCTTTTAATTGTATTTTTTTTAAAGTAATCAATGTTTACTCTCTAAATAAAAAAAGAGAAACAATAATGTTTTGAAAGAATATAAAATAATTTAAACAAAATTTATTATTTGCATAAAAACTAGAAAGCATCCTTAAATCATGTAAATCTATAAAATATTTTATTCAAGTCAAATTTAATAATTTTTAAAATAATAATTAAAATTAAAGAATTTGAAATTCCTCTCAAACTCCATATGACATATATAATATGAACTCTATATTGATATTATTATTTTAAACTTTGCATGTTGTTTTCCATATTTTCCAAATTTTACCAGTTTAAAATTTTCTAAAAATTAAAAACTGGTCCTAAATAATTTTTAAATTTTATAAATGTTACAAATTAATCCATTAAAAATTTTTAAAATTACAACTTGGTCCCTACTTTTTAAAATATAAATTTGGCCTCATAATTTTGAAATTTATAAAAATGACTCAAAATATTTAATAATGATTAATTATAATGATTAATTTTAACTGAATCATTTACATTGCTTAATATTTAAAATTTTATACAAAGATTCAATTACCTCTCTATTGAATAATATTTTATGTGTCTCATAAAAAATGTTTAATTTAACTAATATGATTAGTATAATTTATTAAAACACGATTATTAACTATGGCTGGTAGAATAATTAAAGAATGAATAAAAAATACCATAGTATTTTAAAGTAAGAATAATATCAAACTAAAATATATATATATATATATATATATATATATATATATATATATATATATATATATATATATATATATATATATATATATATATATATATATATATATATATATATATATATATATATATATATATATATATATATATATATATATATATATATATATATATATATATATATATATATATATATATATATATATATATATATATATATATATATATATATGGATTCTTTTATATGAAAATGAGAGGGGTTGAGATCATCTCAATTCCCTAAAGAAATGAAAGTGTTTGATTTTAGACTGAATGAATTTCTACATAAAGTTCATAAAAAGTGAAAGTGTTTTCTTTTATATATATATATATCAATTAGATATTTATACATAAAGTTCAGAAAAATGAATTTTTCTAAAAATTGAGAAGGATTTCTACTCAACATAGAAAGTGTATGTTATTAGGAATAGTTTCACGCAACTTTTACTGTTTTTCTTCTTCATTATGATGACCTAACAACTAAATGAAAGGAGTTTGAATGAATGAAACATGTTATTCAGGTGAGGGATGCATTTGCTCATAAGGTAGTATCTTTATGTATAGAGAGATAAAATAATATTTTTTTATTAATCTCTATAAGTCAGTGAGTTTTTAATTTTAGTGCTTATAATGTTTTTTGATCTTAATCTCTATATATTTTTTTTTGTGTTATTACAAAAAATCGTACACATTGTTAATGTGGTGTAATATAACACTTTATGTATTTTAATATCAATTCTCTACTAAATTGCACTTCTATGTGATTAATCTAATTGAAAAAGAATAAAGATATTTTTCTCTGTCATTTTAGTGTGAAGTTTGATTTTTTGTTTTAAAACTTTTATGTAACAATTTCATCCATGTAACATATTTTTTTTAGTTTTACTTTATAATAGAATACTTTAAGATTAATTTAAAAAATATCACTACTATAAATAATATATTTTTTTAACAAATTCTTTATCTCTATTAACTAATAATCGAGATATAATTTATAGGAGCGTCATGGTTTTTTTCATAAAATTATTATCTATTCTCTTAATTCAATAATAAAAATCTAGAGTTACACTAATATAAGATATATGTTTCAAGTCCCAACAATTGCATCTTTTATTTTATCCCTTTTAAAAGTGACGTCTTTTTTATTATTTAAAATTTTATTTTATTATTAAATATTATATTTCATAGATTTCTTACATAATTGAGGGATATGGTATCCAAATTTTAGTATAAAAAGTTTATCTTCATTAAAGTTTACCCTACACCTAACTCACAAGTTAAACTGCTCCACTTTTAAACATCATTCTATCGGATGGTAGCTAGATAGAAAAAAATTTGGTTCTGTGTTGTTGTTCCTGTTACACCAATCTTTAATATCTCACATAATGATGTTGTTGTTATGGTTGTCGTTCATGTCAATATTTAATGGAATAATTTTTCAATGTTGTTAATCAAAGAAAACTTCCTATAAAGAAATAATACGTGTTACTTCACTTTTTCCATTTACCATATCATTAGTGATTTGTTTTATATTAGAAACATTGAAATTCTCTGTGATGGATTGCAAAAGCAAAAAAATAATTCGGTTAAAGGTCTGTGTTCTTAAATTATCTTATAAATAAATGATTATTTTATTTATGTAATATTTTTTTATTTTATATCAGAAATAAATGCATAAAATATCTAACATTTGATCTTCTGAGATTCAATGAAATGAGTATCTAATATTTGTTCTTCACCAAACACAATATTTGATCTTCACTTACACTGATAATGAATTAGATTCAAAATCCCTACTACAATTTTAACTTTTAATAAAATCACCTTAATAGAATTTTTCTTCAAAGTGATATTAAAAATATTAAACAGAGATCTATAACAGTGCTTTATTGTCGGACACTATTAAAGATTATTAAAAAGATAAATAATACAAAAGCATAATAGTGCTTTTATGTTAAAAGCTAACAAATAACTACACCACCATAATAGCGCTTCTCACAAAAACGGTATTTAAGGTTGTTTACCAAATTAAAAAAGAAATACACTCGCTCGATGTGAAGGTCACATGTTCCATCCATGTTGACGTAATTTTTATAATTTGAATATAACAAAAAAAAATAAATGTTATTATTATTATTGTTTTATTATTTTAAAAATGTAATATAAAATTATTCCTTATTTTTATTTTATTTCGCATTGTAACTTAATCCTCACGATTAACATTTCTCATTTAACTTTGACTTCTCTCACATTCAACCTCACTTATCAAAACTCAGATCTCCGACTTTCATCATTCTCTTCAACAGACCACACTTTATTCTTTTCTCCAATTTTAGGATTATGATTCCTCAAAACCTTTCATGCAAAACCTAAGCGTCTGCGCTAGAACACCTAGAGAAAGAGTATCCAGATCTTGAAGATAAGATTGCAGTTCTGGAAGCTGGTCAATCAGAGATTAAGTCTTGGATGGCTAAGCAAGATAAGAAGTCTGAAGACATGGCTCAGTGGGTGTCCAAACAAGATCAGAAGAATGAAACCATGGCTAAGTGGATGTCAAAACAAGAACAGTCCTCTTCTGAGATCACGGATCTGTTGAAGATGATTTTGTCAAAACAATCTTAGTTTATTTTTTTTTCCTGATGTTTGCATCTAATGTTTGCACATGTACTTGAATATTTTCTGATGTTTTCACTTTTTGCTCTTAATGAATGAATGTTTCAAAGTTTTCTCCACATGATTTATCTCGTTTGTTTTTCCTTTTATTTGTCTTTTCAAAGTTCTTACTTTTTGCTTATGACAAAAAAGGGGGAGAAAATAGATCTGAATTGTTTAATTAAACTTTACCAGAATGAAATTTCAGACATATCAATTTTATATAACATAATATCTGAGTATTTCAGAACATTTGATAAGTATACTCTGTAAAAGAAACTCTGAGACTCCCAGATTATATATAAGTTATCAGACTCTGACTCTGAAATATGCAAGAGACTCTGACTCTCAAATGTTTAAGACAATCAAGCTCTAACTCTGAAAAATACTCAAGACAAAAAGGGAAGTTTCTATTCCTTATTTATATTTAATTCAGGGGGAGATTCATCATCTCAGGGGGAGTTATAATTATTCTCTTTACAATTAAACAAAATTTCTGATGTTTTTGTCATCATCAAAAAGGGGGAGATTGTTAGAACACATATTGGTTCTTAGTAAATATCTCTATGTTTTGATGATAACTATTATGAAATTTTGTAATTAAGAATTATATACTCTAAAATTTGCATAAGAATGTTTGCTGCAGATATTAAAGTAAATATCACTCCAGAAGCAAATCAGAACTGAACATAAGAAATATGCAAGGCTCTGAAGCATCAGATGCACTCATTAGAAGATTCTGAACGCTGCCATCAGAAGATCCAGAGCGCTGTCTCCAGAAGGATTTGAAGCAGAAGCTCCAGAAGAATCTGAAGCAAGTCAGAAGCATCTGAACCATTAAAGAATTATGTATGAAGAGTTTCTCAAGCATAGTTAATTCAGAAGACTCTTAGAGTACTAACGCTGCCAGTACTGAGGATCTGACCCAACACTCTGTTCTGAACTTATACACGCTAAAAGCACACTTGCTGTAAAGACTCTGATTCAGCAAAACTCTGATCAACATCAGAAGGCTCTGATCAAATTAGACTCTGATAATTCTTGCTGAAAACTGTTGAAGAAGAATTCAAAGATTATGTCTGTTGGAATATCCAAATGACTCTTTCCTTATTTATGCTAGACACAAGAGCACAGACAAAAAGGATTTCTCTGTGCTTTCTTCTTCTAGGAAAAGTCACTTGATGTGAAGACAAAAAGGCTCAGACCTTTTGGTACACACTTCTCAACGTGAAATACTCTTGGATCACTGTGCATATAAAAGCAAGTCTCCACTCATCTTCTTCAGTTGACGTATCACTTGAAAAGAATTCGTTATCTAAAGCTCTCATACAAATCATATATTCTTTCTAGAATTAATTCTTTGTTCTTAATCTTAAGTGAAAAATCACAGTTGTCATAAAGCTTATTAGAAGCATTGTAACACTTGTATTTGTTATTACATTTGATTGTAAGAAAACCTTAAGAAGATCCAGTTAGGATCAGTAGTTCTTGAGAAGACTTTGAACAGTTGTTCTTAATGCTTACTATTGTAATCAGTTGATTAAATAGTGGATTAAGTCCTTGTTTGAGAAAGGCAAATCACTCTAGAAAGGGTGGACTGGAGTAGTTGAGTTCAACGAACCAGGATAAAAATAACTGAGTTCTTACTTCTAAGTTTTTATCTTCATACTTATTCAACCCCCTTCTAAGTATTTTCTCACCTTCAGTTGGTATCAAAGCTCCGAATCTGTGTGTGCTACCACTTCACAGTGACAGAAAAGATCCAGTGAGAAAAACTTTGATATATATTTGGTTGTTACTATGGCTGATAATTCAATATCTAACATTAACAACAAATATGAAGAAAGGGACAGAATCAGCATTAAACCCCCTATGTTTGATGGGGAGAAATTTGATTATTGGAAAGACAGGATTGAAAGTTTTTTCCTTGGTTATGATTCTGATTTATGGGATTTGGTCATAGATGGATATGTTCATCCCATTGATGGGAATGGCAAGAAAGTAGATAGAAAATCTATGACAGAAGCCCAAAAGAAAGAATTTAGAAATCACCAATAGAGAAACTGCATTTGACATGTTTGAGTCCTTAAAAATGACTCATGAGGGAAACTCTCAAGTCAAGGAAACAAAGGCTCTGGCTCTAATCCAGAAATATGAAGCCTTCAAGATGGAAGAAGCTGAATCTGTTGAAGCTATGTTCTCCAGATTTCAAATACTTACAGCTGTACTAAAGGTTCTGGATAAAGGATACTCTACTGCTGATCATGTGAAAAAGATCATCAGAAGCTTACCTACCAGATGGAGACATATGGTGACTGCGCTGAAAATGGCTAAAGATCTGAACAAAATCTCCTTGGAGGAACTAATCAGTTCACTAAGGAGTCATGAAATTGAATTTGAGGAAGATGAACCTCAAAAGAAAGGTAAATCAATTGCTTTAAAATCTAATAAATCTGCTAAAGCATTACAGATAATAGAGGAAAGCTCTGAAGAATCCTCATCTGAAGATGAAGATGAACTATCCATGCTGTCTAGAAGAATAAGCAAACTCTGGAAGCATAAACGAAAGAAGTTCAGAAACTTCAGGAAGCCTGACCAAAGAAAAGAATCTTCTGGACACAGAAGATCTGGCAAAAAGGAGGTTGTCTGCTATGAATGTAAAGAACCTGGGCATTACAAAAATGAATGTCCAAAGTTGTTGAAAGAAAAGCCTAAAATAAAATCTGATAAGAAAAAGGTTCTAATGGCCACCTGGGATGACTCAGATACACCTGAATCTGAATCTGAGTCAGAAGAGGAATGTGCCAATGTAGCATTGATGGCAGACATAGAAGATCAGGAGGAAGGAACTTCAGGATCTGAATCTGACTCTGAATCTGACTCTGACGCTGAAGAGGTAATGGCTAAACTCACTAAAGATGAACTTATCAAAGTGTTATCAGAAGTTCTGAAGAGCTATAACAATATTAAGCTCAAATACAAGAAGCGTCAAAGCAATCTTGTATCTGAGAATAATATTCTCAAATCAGAAGTAGATGAGCTAAATGAAAAGAACTTAAGATTGAAAAATGATTCTGAATTAGCTCAACAAGACTCTGATTCTGAAACTGAGTCTGAATGCAAAAATATTTTGGAAAAATATGATTACAGCTTTCAGAAGTTTCTTGCTAAAAGCATAGACAGAAGCAAAATGGCTTCTATGATCTATGGAGTTAGCAGAAATAACAGAAAAGGAATTGGATATAAATCTTCCTCTGGAAAGGATTTAAATCCAAAACCCGTTGATAAAATTATCATCAAGAAAACTCCTTTATATTCCCACTTTAAATTTGGTCACTTGAATGATATTGAACACACTCGTTCTGAAAAGAACATTCATGTGTTTAAATCTAAGGCTAGTCAGAATAAACCTTATGTTGAAAAACAGAAGTTTAGACAAACCTTCAGAACAGCTAACCCAAAAGAACCCAAGAAGATCTGGGTACCTAAAAGTAAAATAATTCCTGTTGCAGATGTTCTTAGCAGCAAGGTCAGGACGCCAATCATGGTACCTGGACTCTGGATGCTCGCGACACATGACAGGAGAAAGGTCTATGTTCCAAAGTCTGGAGCTTAGATCTGGAGGTGATGTGAAATTCAGAGGGAATCAGAAAGGCAAGATCATTGGATCTGGCACTATTGGAAATGGTAAACTTCCCTCTATTACTAATGTTTTACTTGTAGAAGGGTTAAAACATAATCTATTGTCCATAAGTCAATTAAGTGACAATGGTTATGACATAACCTTTAATCAAAAATGTTGTAAAGCTATTAGTCAAAAGGATGGCTCAATCCTATTTAGTGGAAAAAGGAAGAACAACATTTATAAAATAAATCTTTCAGAACTTAAGGTTCAGAATGTTAAATGTCTCTTGTCTGTTAATGAGGAGCAATGGGTCTGGCATAGAAGATTGGGGCATATTAATATGAGACGTATATCTCAGATTAATAAACTTAATCTTGTCAGAGGACTTCCTAATCTGAAGTTCACCTCAGATGCTCTTTGTGAAGCATGTCAAAAAGGGAAGTTTTCAAAATCTTCTTTTAAATGAAAAAATGTTGTTTCTACCTCTAGACCACTAGAATTACTTCATATTGATTTGTTTGGACCAGTGAAAACTGCATCCATCAGAGGCAAGAAGTATGGATTAGTCATTATTGATGACTATAGTAGATGGACATGGGTAATGTTCTTAAAACACAAGGATGAGTCACATTCTGTGTTCTTTGACTTCTGCAAACAAGTCTAGAATGAAAAAGATTTCAAAATTATAAAAGTCAGAAGTGATCATGGTGGTGAATTTGAAAATAAATATTTTGAAAAATATTTTAATGAAAATGGCATTGCTCATGATTTTTCCTGTCCTAGAACTCCACAACAAAATGGGGTTGTAGAGAGGAAAAATAGAACTCTGCAAGAAATGGCCAGAACCATGATCAATGAGACTAATCTGGCAAAACACTTTTGGGCAGAAGCAATCAACACAACCTGTTACATTCAGAACAGAGTGTCTGTAAGACCTCTTCTGGAGAAGACTCCCTATGAATTGTGGAAGAACAGAAAGCCCAACATTTCATATTTTCATCCTTTTTGATGTATTTGCTATATGTTGAATACTAAAGAAAATCTGAACAAGTTTGATTCTAAAGCACAGAAGTGTTTCATGCTTGGGTATTCTGAACACTCTAAAGGATACAAAGTATACAATACTGAGACACAGATTGTGGAAGAATCTATTCATGTTAGATTTGATGATAAGCTTGGCATTAAAAAGGCAAAGCAGTCTGAAAACTCTGCAGATAGAGAAGTAGTCTTCACAGACTCTGAAGGCTCAGGGGCAGACAAAGCTCAAGTAAAGGAACCAGAAGCAACACCAGATGCAATTCCTTTAACTTCTCAGATGAACAACTTAAACATTTCTGAAGAATCAACTGTTAGAGGATCATCTTCCAGAATCAAAGCTTCTCATCTAGAGAATGTCATTATTGGAAAGAAGGATGACCCTATCAGAACAAGATCCTTCCTCAGATCATCTAAAGCATCATTATTTGGATTGGTGTCAGTAATTGAACCAACTTCTATAGATGAAGCTCTGCAAGACAATGATTGGATTATTGTTATGCAAGAAGAGCTAAATCAGTTCACCATAAATGATGTGTGGGATTTAGTTCCAAGACCAAAAGGATTTAACATAATTGGAACTAAATGGGTCTTCAGAAATAAGCTTAATGAGAAGGAGAAGTTGAAAGAAATAAGGCAACACTTTTTACTCAAGGGTACAGTCAACAAGAAGGTATTGATTACACTGAAACTTATGCTCCAGTGGCAAGGTTAGAATCTATACGCCTTCTTATTTCATTTGCTGCACAATATAACATCACTCTATATCAGATGGATGTTAAAAGTGCCTTTCTAAATGGTATTATAGAAGAAGAAGTTTATTTTCACCAGCCTCCTGGTTTTGAGAGTGAAAAATATCCAGAACATGTTTTCAAACTAAAGAAATCTCTGTATGGTTTAAAACAAGCTACCAGAGCTTGGTATGAGATGTCACACCCTTATTTTCGCCTTTAGCCTTTATACCCTACGTTCGCCATACCATACATCATTTTATTGCATATCGAGCATGTGGGTACGGATTGGGTCGATTTGTCATTTTCCATTTCAAATGAGATAACTTGTCTACCTTGGACTACATGGAAGGAAAGGTTCATCATTTAAGGTTTGATCTAAATTGGAAATTCTACTCACGTAGATTACTTCAAGGAAAAGTTACTTGAAAAATATTGGGATATGCAAGATAAATATTCCTAATGAACATGAAACTCAAGGCCTAAATTCAAGATTGCTTCATCCAATTTTGTTTCAAATTCTTGATCAAGTGGAGTTTAATTTTGCCAAGCATGAGTCAAGATTGCAAGTCCATAATTCAAGACTTCATCCATTTCAAGCTTAATGGTTCTAAGGAAATTCATCATGAATTCATGAATTAGAGGCAAGAATATTACAAAGAGAAATTTTATGACATTAGGAGAATGTCATTTGTTGCAAGACTTCCAACTCTAAGTAGTGTTTAGAAATTAATTTATTTCTAATCTTCATTCAAGTCTCTAATAAAATTCATGTTATGGTAATGCCACACCAAGTCCATATTATGCTTACAAACATCCAAGAAATATGCAAGAATTAAATCAAGTTTGGAATGTTTTAAGACCAAGATTATGCCTGTTCAATCATGGCAAAACAGTCCCATGCAAGAGGTGACAAATTTCTTCATGTCACAAGATCACATGTCACAAGACCAAGGGAATAACATGTGACAATGTTTCTACATATCAGAATTTTCAAAATGTTGTCAAGAGTTGGTGGCATTAACCAAGAGGAGCTGTCCAAACACAAACCAACAAAATGGGTGCAAGGCACAAGGTGCTGCAGCAAATAGCATAGGAAAGTAGTGCAGAAAATGCAGCATAGCAAGTTGCATGGAAATGGAAAGAAAGAGAGTGACATGAGAAAAGGTGGCAAGAGACATTGCCCCATGAAAAAATCTGATGTTTGGGGGGAAGAGAAAACCCTAGGAGCTGAGATAAGAAGAGGGGGCTGTAAACAAGACTCTTCATTTTCATTCAACATTCATTCTACACACATTTGCAAAACCAGAAAATAGAGAGAGCTAACAAAACCCTAAAAACCAGAAAAATAGGAAGTTTTGCAAACCAGAAAAAGAGAGTGATATAGAACCAAGAGGATCATAGAGAAACAAAACCTTCACAACATAGAGTGAAGAGGAGTGAGGTACATTCAACCAAGACCAAGGAGGACTTGCAAGAAGGATAGAAAGCTCTTGGGTATCCATTTCCTCCAACCTTTCTCTCTTTAATTTTTTGCTATTTACATTCATTTTGTTTACTCTTTTTGTGTTGTTGTATTGTATGTATCATGTAAGGTTCCAAAGGGACCAAGAAACCATTCTCAAGAAACCACAAAAACGAAAGAAAAACATAGAAAAAGTTAGGTTTTTCACTCTGGTAGCCTGACACGGGTCGCGTCCCACAACACGGCCACCCGTGTCGTACAACACGGGTCGTGTCACACAACACGGCCACCCGTGTTGCACATCTGTTTTAGGTTTCCACGTCTAAAAAAACCCAGGCCTCACAACACGGGCCATGTCCCACAACACGGCCACCCGTGTTGCACCCCTGTTTGCCCTAAAAATCGTTTTCCACCCAGACTTTACAACACGGGCCGTGTCACACAACACGGCCACCCGTGTTGCACCTCTGTCATGCCCTAAAAACCCATATTGCAGGTACCCCATGACACGGGCCATGTCACACAACACGGCCACCCGTGTTATACCACTGTTTTGCTACTTTTTTCGATATTTTACCTCCAAAAAAATTTTTCTCAAGGAGTTCGGTTTTTATTGCATGTCTCGATTTTTTTTAGCCGACTAATCCCATATGTTGTATGATTTTAGTGTGAATGTTGTTATTGTCCTTGGTGACTTTTGATTCCAAAAATCATTTTCAAAATCAAACTCTCGATTTTATCGAGCCATTTTTAACCCTTGTAAGTCGGCCGCCTTGTGCGTCCGCCATCGACCTTGTTCGTATCACCTCAAATACTTTTACAAACAATAAATCTTGATCCAACATCAAGTGGTTCTCTTTTCTCATAAAAATCCAAAACGCAATAACATAAACGATTAGAATCATGCACTACGAACTTTAAAGTGGTGGAGAAGGAATGAGAATGGAGTCCTCCTACACTCGTTCCAAATGTTTTGGATACAAGGCGCTCGACTTGGTTATTCGAAACATTCATTTCTATCCAAAGTCTTTTGTGCATAATCCTAATGAAGAATAATTTCTCTTAAGAAACTTAAAAATAACATCAACTCATCAAACCTATTTTCGCCTTAGGACATCAATCCAAAAACCCTTTTTCAAGGTATAAAATCAACCAACAAACAACAATTTCGCAAGCCTCCGAACTACGGAGCTATGATTCTTCACTTCTTTTAAGCGAGGATACGTAGGCACAAGGGCCACAATCCTTGGCGAGCATTAAAATAAATAAACTAACCCCTCTTTTCCTTAAGCAAGCAAACTCTTAATAAAAATACTCATTCACGCGAAATAACCTAGGAGGTTCCCATCGAGTACGATGGATGCGAGGGGGTGCTAATACCTTCCCCTCGCATAACCGACTCCCGAACCCTAAGACTTGGTTGCGATGACCACACTCTTTTCCCAAAGGTTTTATCGCTATTTCCCTTTCCCTCCGTGGGATAAATAAAATCTGGTGGCGACTCTGTGTCATTTTTCGCGTAGCGACATGAGAGACTGAGCAATTTTCTTCTAGAGAAAAATTTCATCAGAGGCAAGGTGGACACAACACTCTTTTATAAAACATTTAAGAAAGATCTTCTAATTTGTCAAATATATGTGGATGATATCATATTTGGATCTACCAATACTATGCTGGGAAAGGAGTTGGCTAAATGTATGCAGGCAAAATTTGAATGAGCATGATGGGAGAATTGAGATTCTTTCTGGGAATTCAAGTCAACCAAACTCCAGAGTGCACTTACATTCATCAGACCAAATATGTTAAAGAACTTCTGAAGAAATTTAACATGACTGATAGTAAGATAACAAAGACTCTCATGCATCCAACTAGTTCACTAGGCAAGGAAGAGGTAAGTAAGAAAGTAGATCAAAAACTCTACAGAGGTATGATAGGATCTCTTCTCTACTTAACTGCTTCTAGACCTGACATTTTGTTCAGTGTATGCTTGTGTGCTAGATTCCAATCAGATCCTAGAGAATCACACTTAACTGCTGTTAAGAGGATTCTAAGGTATCTGAAAGGTACTTCTAATGTGGGTTTATGTTACAGAAATTCTGATGATTTCAAATTAGTTGGATTTTGTGATGCTGATTACGTTGGAGACAGAGTGGAAAGAAAAAGTACTTCTGGAAGTTGTCAACTTCTGGGAAAAAATCTAATGTCTTGGTACAGCAAGAAGCAACCCACAATTGCACTATCAACTACAGAGGCAGAATATATAGCTGCTACTGGATGTAGCACGCAGATGCTCTGGATGAAAAGTCAGTTAGAAGACTATCAGATATTTGAAAGTAACATTTCTATATTCTGTGATAATACATCTGCTATATGTTTGTCTAAAAATCCCATTTTACACTCTAAGGAAAAACATATAGAAATTAAGCATCATTTCATCAGAGACTATGTTCAGAAGGGAATTATAAACTTAGCCTTTGTTGATACAGATCATCAATGGGCAGATATTTTCATAAAACCCCTTGTTGAAGATAGATTCAAATTTATTCTGAAAAATATTGGTATGGATTTGTGTCCAGAATAATATTTGTCAGAAGCAAATTTTACAGATGCAAAATGTTTAATGCTCTGAAGTATTTCATCTGTTAATTTATTCATTCTCTTAAGATTATTTTACTTGTGTAAATCTGAACTAACAATGCTCAGAGGATCTGAACGTTGGTAAACGTTTCATTTCTCAAGAGAATTCAGAAACACATGCAAGCAAACACGTGTCACTCTAAATCTGCAAAGATGGCGTGTACACTACTGAAGAGACGTTTGAGGTGAAGTTTGAATAGTGAAAATCTTGATTTTCCCCCCCAATTTGTCAGAATCAATAAATGCTTGAAATGATTTTTATTTTTTTATTAATTAACATTAATTGCTATGTGTAAACGTGTTTTAATTGTCCGTTTGTATGCCTAATTGTTCTCTATAAATACCACATCTCTCACCACTTTCACACTTTTCACAATTCAAGAAAGTTTATGCATTTCTGTCTTCTTTTCTCTCTTCACATAAACCCTAAACCAAAACCTTTGTCAAAATCATCTTCAATGGCAACTTCATCTTCTACAGCTGCTCAGTTTCAATCAACCATGGTTGCAGTTACCTCTGCAAATATGGGTGTGGCTCCATATACGACACCAAAAAGGACTTTGTTGACATCTGTTGACAAACTGGAAGTTCTCTGTGAATTAATGGTGGAATTTGATTCATTAGCTGACAATGGATTTGAATTTCATTCAATAATTGATGCTTAAGGCTGGGTAAAATACTTTGACAGATTATTTGGACCAGTTTACCCTCATCTGGTGAAAGAATTCTGGATACATGCTTTTGTATACCCCAAATTCATCTTGTCTTCTGTTCTGGGTAAGGAGATTATAATTACAGAAGATCTGATCAGGAAACTCATAGGATATGAGGAGACTGATGGAGTATCTCATCTACCAGCTGGGTGTGTAGATATGGAAGAAGTTTATAAGGAAGTCATGACTGCTGGACAAGCCTCTAACAAATTTAAAGATCTGAAGCCTGACTACAAAATCTGGGCAAAGATTTTCATGGGATGCATTCATCACAGAAAGTCTACAAATTCTCCAAACTATGTGAACAATGAACAACTCTACTTCATGTACTGTTTAAGTCAGAGCACTAAGGTAGATCTTCCTTACATTCTGTTCATGCACTTATGGAATCACATTAATGCTTCAAGAGAATCTGTAAAAGATAAGGGTCAGAAGATCAGAACATGGATTCTCTTTGGAAGGTTAATTTCAGATCTTCTGACAGAAAATGGACTGGTAACTACTCTGTATGCTGCTGGAGTCAAAGATGAACTTGAATCTATTGTTTGGAAACCTCTGAATGCCAAGAGTCTTCAGAGACTAAAAATTGTAGAGGAACTCACATCAGCACCCAAGAAGCTGAACATCTCTGAACTTAGTCAGAAGCGAATTCCAGTTGAAAACTACCCACTTTTCTGTGCTGAAGAACCAAGGGACATAATTTTAAGGTATATTGATTCTTGCAAGGCAGATGGAACCCCATTTCATGCAGATATTCGGAAAAGAGCAAGGGAACCAATGCATGATGGAGGAAATGAGAATACAAGGAAGAGAGGTCAATTAGAAGCAGAAGATGTGAATGTTCAGAAGAAGCCCAAAGTTGCTGACAAGTCTCAGAAGCTGATTAAGAGGAAAGCATCTGGAGACGCTCCCTCTGTTCCCACAAAGCGTATCAAAATTAAAGGTACCAAATCTTATGTATCTTCTTTCAATAATACTGTTTTAAATGATTCAACATTTAAGTCTATTCCAAAACCACCTCCCACTCAGAAACAATCTGTTTCTGCTCCATCTCATATCTCTGTTCCATCCCCACAAAAATCATCTGATCCTGTTTCCACCACACCTGTTAAACCTTCTACAAATCAATCATCTGCACCAACACCAATATCAACAACACCAGAAAATCAAACTCCACCACATATAACAAAACCAACAAAACAATCTGAACAACAACAACAACCAGAAAAACAACCACAACCAGAAAAACCAACAGAAGAATCTGATCAACAACAACAAAAACCACAACCAGAAAAACAATCTGAACAACAACAACAACAACAACCAGAAAAACAACCACAACCAGAAAAACCAACAGAACAATCTGATCAACAACAACAAAAACCACAACCAGAAAAACTAACAGAACAATCTGAACAACAACAAAAATCACAACCAGAAAAACAATCTGAACAACATCAATCACAACCAGAAAAACCACCAAACACATCTGAACCTATTGGATCTGCACAAGTTACTTCTGAACCTATAAAAGTTACATCTGATCCTGTTACATCTGATCCACCTACATCTAAACCACCCACATTAGAACTACCTACTTCAGAACCACCTACATCTGCACCTCCATCACAACTTTCTGAGAACCCATCAAAATCAACCAACCCATCTGAAACCCATATCCTTGAGACAGAGGTTCTAAACATTACACCTCTCAAAACTGTTTTTGAAGTGTCCTCCACGTCTTACACTCCAACCACATCCTCAAATTCATCAGAATCTGATATACACCCAGATTTTCTGATATCTCCCTCTCACAGAAATTCTGAAGTTAACCAACCAGAACCACCTGTTTCTTCTGGCACTCTTATTCCCAATCCTAACCCAACACCTAAGCCATCCTCTGAAATTCTCATTCCCAATTCTGTCCCAACATCTAAGTCAAGAACATCTGATTGTGTACCCTCTGCTTCGTGTAAACTGTTTTCATCTCACAAACTTCCCTCTTGTTTCAAATTAAAAAACAATTTCTACGACAGATTTGAACCATCTGACACTATCACTCCTTTTAAACCCAAACTAACCATCATTCTACCATCTGTTCTTCAAAAGTATATCAAAAATCTACCAGCAGTAAGTTCATCAGATGCAAAACTATACTCTGCTAAATCTGCTAAATCTGCTACATCTGCTAAATCTGCTACATCTGCTAAATCTGCATTCAAACCTTACTCTGATAAACCACTTGATGTTGTTTCCCATGCATCAACTGCAAAACCATGTCTGTTGAATGCTCTAACCAGATCAAAACCTGACAAATCATCTGATCTCCCATTCATACCATACTACCCTCCTCCTTTGATCACCATTCATAAATCCATCTTTCCACCTTCTCCCCAACCCAGGCCAATCACATTGGAAACTCTTCTACACCCAAGACCTAGACTGAATGTTGATCATTTATTTACAAGTTTTTTGCAAGAAATACAGATGTATTTAGGTTCTGTACAGAGGAAGTGTTCATCAACAATGAATGCAAGTGAATCTGATGCCATTTGGAATGTCTTCATAAACAGATTCAATACTGTAGCATCAAATCTGAAGAACGTATGTTCTGATGATGCGAAGCTCAGATTTGCTGAAACTGCTATAAGTCTGCTCTGGACTGTTAGAAGATCTGCACCATTGCTTCTTAAAGATGCTCCTTCATCATCAGAAGAGCATACTGAATCTGCATCTGAAGATAACCCTCTTGCTATGACTCTGGTAGAACATCCCTCTGGATCTGCTGCTCCTAACTTCAGATCCCCTATGGAAATTGACTCTGCTCATGCTTCAGAATCTATCCCACCTTCTTCGTCTGAGATCAAGAAAGAGTATCCAGATCTTGAAGATAAGATTGCAGTTCTGGAAGCTGGTCAATCAGAGATTAAGTCTTGGATGGCTAAGCAAGATAAGAAGTCTGAAGACATGGCTCAGTGGGTGTCCAAACAAGATCAGAAGAATGAAACCATGGCTAAGTGGATGTCAAAACAAGAACAGTCCTCTTCTGAGATCACGGATCTGTTGAAGATGATTTTGTCAAAACAATCTTAGTTTATTTTTTTTCCTGATGTTTGCATCTAATGTTTGCACATGTACTTGAATATTTTCTGATGTTTGCACTTTTTGCTCTTAATGAATGAATGTTTCAAAGTTTTCTCCACATTATTTATCTCGTTTGTTTTTCCTTTTATTTGTCTTTTCAAAGTTCTTACTTTTTGCTTATGACAAAAAAGGGGGAGAAAATAGATCTGAACTGTTTAATTAAACTTTACCAGAATGAAACTTCAGACATATCAATTTTATATAACTTAATATATGAGTATTTCAGAACATTTGATAAGTATACTCTGTAAAAGAAACTCTGAGACTCCCAAATTATATATAAGTTATCAGACTCTGACTCTGAAATATGCAAGAGACTCTGACTCTCAAATGTTTAAGACAATCAAGCTCTAACTCTAAAAAATACTCAAGACAAAAAGGGAAGTTTCTATTCCTTATTTATATTTAATTCAGGGGGAGATTCATCATCTCATGGGGAGTTATAATTATTCTCTTTACAATTAAACAAAATTTCTGATGTTTTTGTCATCATCAAAAAGGGGGAGATTGTTAGAACACAGATTGGTTCTTAGTAAATATCTCTATGTTTTGATGATAACTATTATGAAATTTTGTAATTAAGAATTATATACTCTAAAATTTGCATAAGAATGTTTGCTGCAGATATTAAAGTAAATATCACTCCAGAAGCAAATCAGAACTGAACATAAGAAATATGCAAGGCTCTGAAGCATCAGATGCACCCATTAGAAGATTCTGAACGCTGCCATCAGAAGATCCAGAGCGCTGTCTCCAGAAGGATCTGAAGCAGAAGCTCCAGAAAAATCTGAAGCAAGTCAGAAGCATCTGAACCATTAAAGAATTCTGTATGAAGAGTTTCTCAAGCATAGTTAATTCAGAAGACTCTTAGAATACTAACGCTGCCAGTATTGAGGATCTAACCCAACACTCTGCTCTGAACTTATACACGCTAAAATCACACTTGCTGCAAAGACTCTGATTCAACAAAACTCTGATCAACATCAGAAGGCTCTGATCAATTTAGACTCTGATGATTCTTGCTGAAAACTGTTGAAGAAGAATTCAAAGATTATGTCCGTTGGAATATCCAAACGACTCTTTCCTTATTTATGCTAGACACAAGAACACAAACAAAAAGGATTTCTCTGTGCTTTCTTCTTCTAGGAAAAGTCACTTGATGTGAAGACAAAAAGGCTCAGACCTTTTGGTACACACTTCTCAACGTGAAATACTCTTGGATCACTGTGCCTATAAAAGCATGTCTCCACTCATCTTCTTCAGTTGACGTATCACTTGAAAAGAATTCGTTATCTAAAGCTCTCATACAACTCATATATTCTTTCTAGAATTAATTCTTTGTTCTTAATCTTAAGTGAAAAATCACAGTTGTGATAAAGCTTAATAGAAGCATTGTAACACTTGTATTTGTTATTACATTTAATTGTAAGAAAACCTTAAGAAGATCCAGTTAGGATCAGTAGTTCTTGAGAAGACTTTGAACAGTTGTTCTTAGTGCTTACTATTGTAATCAGTTGATTAAATAATGTATTAAGTCCTTGTTTGAGAAAGGCAAATCACTCTAGAAAGGGTGGACTGGAGTAGTTGAGTTCAACGAACCAGGATAAAAATAACTGAGTTCTTACTTCTAAGTTTTTATCTTCATACTTATTCAACCCCCCTTCTAAGTATTTTCTCACCTTCAGTATGCACTCCAAGTAATTACATTAAATTTAGGCATACGCGACAACCATATTTGCAAATATCTGATGCACTACTCTCTTTAGAAATACTTTCATTAAAACATTTTATGAAATTTTTGTTATGCTTTGTCAAAGACCATTTTTCATTCATCAGGGGGAATTTTTTCTTTAAACGACTTTTGTGAGCGGTCAAGTAAGGTTATTCAATATACACAAATGTGCTTGAAAAATTACTTCTTGGGAAAATGTCTTAACATTTAACTCTTGAATATCTCTACCATCATAAAATCCATCATGACGAGACTCGGGAATTCCTATAAAGCAAGCTTCTGACAAATAGTTTGTACAAAACTCAATAGTTTTTCTGTGATGTACCTTTCCACGATCGAAGATTCCGTCTGATGATTTTTTTATACCCTTTAAAAATCTTCATGTAACGCTCTACTGGATACATCCACCGTAAATAAATTAGACCACAAATTCTAATCTCCCTTGCTAGATGATCAACTAAGTTAACAATAATGTTAAAGAATGATGGAGGGAAAAATATACCTAATTGGTACAAGATAATTGCAGCTTCATGTTCCAAGTCATCTAAAATTCCAGGATTAATAACTTTACTACATATATCATTGAAGTATAAGAACAATTTGGTTATAGTTACCTTTACATTTCTTGGTAAAATGCCACAGATAGCCACTGGTAGAAGCAGTTGCATCAAGACATGACAATCATGAGATTTTAAGCCAACTAATTTGTGATTGTTCTCTGACACAAGTTTCTTCATATTTGATGAGTACCATTAGGGAACTTTGATACCCTGGAAACATTCGCAAAACATTTTTTTCTTTTCTAGAAAGAGGGTGACTTGCTGGGGGAATATAGGTTTTATTTGCTACTTCTTTTGGGGCTAAATCTTGTCGTATACCAATCACAATCATATCTTCGCGGGATTTCTTAGTATCTTTTATCTTGAATTTTTTTCCACCTGTATCACATCAAGACAAGACTAGTTTGGTATCGTACCTTGAAAAATATGATCCTTTGTGATGGACGCAGAAAAATATTTCGAACAGAGTCGCCATTGAACTTTATTTATCCCAGTGAAGGAATAGGAAAATATCGATAAAACCTCTAAAAACAGAATAATGGTTGTCGCAACCGTATTCTAGTTCAGGAGTTGTCATACCCCAAATTTGTCCTACTTGTACCCACTAACTGTTATCCAGAAAATTCTAAAAAAATGTTGATTCTGCTTATGGTATATGTGTCGCTTCCGCGAAAATAAGGTGCCGGAAAAACAGAAGAGTCGCCACCTTTCTTTATTTATCCCTCAGAACGGGAAAGGAAACGATCAGAGAAACTTGACAAAAAAGGTATAAGACAAGGTCATCACAACCGTTGTCTAGGTTCGGGAGTCGGTTACGCAAGGGGAAGGTATTAGCACCCCTCACATCCATCGTACTTGATGGGATCCACGCTTGTTGTGTTTATATGACGGGTTGGTTGTATCTATCTACCTATCAAGGCTGGTCTAAAAAGAAAAGAAAATGACTCGGCAAAGCGTCGCACTTTATGCCTACATATTCTCATCAGAGAATGAGAAATCAGAGTCTGTGTAGTTCGACTAACTACAGGTTACGGGGAAGGTGGCTCGCTAATACGTCAGTACTGTGCCTACGTACTCTCAACAGATATGAGAGATCAGAGCTTACGTAGTTCAGGATAATACGGATTACGGGGATTCAAATTCATCTGTTTTATCAAGTAGGGTTAACAAACAGTTCCAGCAGTTCGATGTACGCAGCTCGACCCTCGAAGACTTAGGCGTTACCGTTTACGGTAGAACTGGGAGTTAACGACACTCTTTTCTTCAGAAAAGCTTCCTTTGAATTATGGGCCCACGGGGCAAAAAGGTTTGAAGTTTGTTTTCTGTCTTTTATGGAAGAACTGTTTTTTATGGATGTTTGCAACCAATATCGCACTAGAGACTATGATCTGAGAGTGAATGCGTCGCATGTCACCCAAAGGGTGCCATACTAAACATCCAAGCTGTCGAAAAGAAACTCTCTGACAACCCTTTCTCAGATAGCTTAAGGCTCGTAACGTACGACGTCAGTTAACCTTTATTACTGTATTTTAATTTGTTTTGAGATGAGAAGAGAGAACGAACAGGTTCAACTAAGGGGAGACTATCAATTCCTAATGTTGTCATGCCATGGATTCATCCTATGGTTGAGGTTTGAAACAGGGAACTCCTAGAAGTTATCATGCATAGGTTTCAACCTAAAGTTCTATCATCACTTTCTTGTCAAAGGAAATGAGAGTCCTAGGGGATCATATCAATGATAAACAGAAACAGATAAAGCATCAGCTTAAACTGTAAACAGTAAACGACTGTAAAATGCATGCAATGCAAGTGAGGGAGGAAATGTGTATGGGGCATCAGCCTCCACAAGCTCGTCTCGACCTCAAGCCAGATATGAATAACTGCAATCATACAGAATAAATAAAATGCCATCAAGCAAAATCACAAACCACATAGGCAAGGGAGCTGGGCTCTACCGAATACCCGCAAGCAAAGCCATACAGTAAAAGTACAAGCAGAGGGAGCAACTCAACCTCTAGTGCAATCATGCTCCTAGCTTAAATCAGTCTAGATATGAACTTATTCTAATGCATCAAGCAAATCAAACAAGTGACACCAATACATTTGCACAGAAAGCAAACAGACAGGAAAGAAAGTAGATCAACAGCTTCACAGCAAAGCTCCTTTGACATCAGCTCAGTCCTCAGTCTTCAACAGCTCTTCAGGGCTTTCATCTTCAATAGCAGGTATCAACTTGCTTCTTCTAGCTTTCAACACATCCAACATAAGTATCAACTTATCCTTCTTCTTCTCCAAGCTCCAACTCCAAAGTAGACTCCACCTCCAGGCTTCAATCCCAATAGCAATGTTCAAGGAATCATCCTCTTCAATACTCTTCAATGAAGTCTTAATCTTCAAACTCAAGTCAAACACCCTTCAAGGTACTCAATCCAGAAGAAAATTGATTTAACATAATAAGTTGAAATGATAAACAGCTTATTGACAACCAAAGGAAGCCTATAAGTGTTCATCATTATAAGAGACTGGTTCCCTCAAAGTTCTACTTCCAAGATAAAGCCACTTATCCCTCCAAAGGAGGGATGTGAATATCTTAGAAGGACTTTTAGTCATTGGGAGGAATGGAAGCACAAGATGCTTTCCATATTTGTGAAATAAATCATTCTAATTCTAAGGCTCTTTCCTATTTCTCCTATCTCTTAAATCTTCATCAAGCATCTTCAAGCACAAGCAACTTCAAGCACAAGCAACTTCAAGCATTCCCTTGCATCTTCAACTTGTCTTCATCCTCAACCAAGGGCAAACAAAGCAAAACCCTAATCTAAGGGAACTAAAGGAATCAATCTAGTTGGATTAGTGCATTAGAATCATCCAAAGTTAGCACCTAAACAAAAATCAAACTAAAATAGTAAACTAAATTATAAATTCCTACAATAATTCCTAAGGGATCCTAAGTCTATCAAGACTAACCCACACAAAATACAGGGACTAATTCATCCATTAAGTCCTAATATTAAATCCTAAATCACAAGGTACTAATCATAAACCCTAAAAATGGAGATCTTAAAGTTTCAACCTAAAACTACCACTTACATTCATCACAAAAATGTTAGAAAAATCTAAGGGGAACATGCATATCTATTCTAGCTATCCACAAAAAATCAAGGCAAGAATCATCACCAAATGCTCAAACCAAATTCATCAAAACAAGGTATCAACCATGATTGTTTTAACATCAATTAAAATTCAACAAATGCTAATAAAAACAAAAATGCATGAAATGTTAATATTTTTTATCTAAAAAAAACTAGATTCAATCATGAATCAATGGAAAAACGAATGGAATTAATTGAGTCATTTTTCAATTTTTTATGGATTATTCAATAACCATGAATGAAAAGAAAATAAATGAAATTCAAGGGAATTGGAAAAACAAGCGTGGCAAATAGCACATTTTTCTAGTTCATTTCCATGTTGGGCCCAAAAGGGGGGTGGTGATATCAATGTTGCACTAAGCCCACCCAGATTCTATTAATGAAACGCAGCGTTGAAGCTGCTCAGAATCCTTCACAAAATTAAATCAATTTGTGGCCCTTGGATCATCACCTGGTCAAAGTCTCACCCCAGATCTAATGGATATCTAGTCATCTTCTTCCTTTTGAATTTCTAAAACTTCCTCCACCTGCGCGCGCGAAGATCATCGCCGGTGACTTCTCCGGTCAGCCTCATCCAACCCTAACTCTCTCTACAGGCCTCCATTCCACATGGTTTCTACACGAATCTTGTCCCAATTTTCACAAGGAATCCACCTATACTACTTAACCATTCTAAAACTCAAGAATCTAAGAATAACAATCTCAACCGAAACTTGCATAAACCCTAAATTGTCACTAATCTCCAAATTAATGATCCAGAAAGCTTCCTACACTAATCTACAATGCATTTAACCTAACAAATCCTATTGATTATGCCTACATCAAGTCATGGAATGAGGTTTACATACCTGATAAAATTGTATGAACAGAGTACTGAATTCCTCAAATCAAGCTTCAAGAAGCTCTAGATTCCTTCAATGGAGTATGACCTAGCTTCTGTATGCAACAAACTTGATGGAAATGCCTTGAATTCTTGAATCCGATTCTGAGTTGCAGATGAAAAATTCCAAGTGCCAACTCCCAATTCTTCCACGATCTTGCCTTGGATTCAATCTGGGATCAATCACTAACACTAGAGCAAGCTATTGGGAGCAAAAGAATGGATTGAAACTGATCCAAACCTTGTATCAGAATTGGATTTGCAAGAAGAAATTTCAAAGTTCAATCTCACTATTCTCCCTCAATTCTCACCAACCTTGGCTCTAAATCACTTCATATGTTTATATAGGACATGAATGAATGATCTAGAAAGTTCTGAATCAATCTAATGAGAATTTCAATATCTCATGTCACTTGAAAATTCAATCTCATGCCATGTTCATATCAGTTCTGCTAGCAGCTTGCATTTGCCCTCATTCTCATCCAAATTCTCCTCAAATGAGATTATGAAGGTGTTTGGGTGGATTGGAACCATGTATTTGATCTTATGTGTAGTTTGGCATATGTAACTTAAGTCTTAAGTAACAAAATGCAACTCTTGGATTTTGACCTCAAATGAGAAAAGTGCTATTGCCATTGTCTTTGAAATGTCATTTCTGATCAAAATGACATATTACATGCCTTATTTTGGCCTTGGAATGAAAAATCACAAATTTGGTCCTTTTAATGAACTTTAATTCTTCCTTTTTAGGCCAATTTTGCAATTTTGAGTTACAAGCAATTCCAACCTCTCATGACCACTTGGCTAGCCTTAAAAAATCATTTTGAACAAGTTTGATGTTGAACATTTTCCCATTTGAAGCTTGCAAATAGGAGTTATGGCCTTATGATTGAAATGACCTGTAATCTCCAAATGTCCAAAATACCCTTGACTTGTCAAAGCCATAACTTGAATTCTACAAATCCTATCAAGGACTTCTAGTAATCTCTAGAAAGCTAAGAGGATAAGGAACAACATTCATGTTGACCAAAAGTTCATAGGAATCATCCTTCTTGGGCCAAAAGCTTCATGCAAGTTGGGCAACTTTCAAGCTCCAAATTCACATACCTCAGATGACTTGTAACTTGTCAAAGTCATAACTTGAGTTCTACAAACCCTATCAAGGACTTCTAGCACTCAAATTAAAGCTAAGATCATGCTATACAACAATCATGTTGGCGTCCAGATGAGATTACAATCACATCTTGAGCTACATTGCTTTGAAGATAGGGGTCAAACTAGGGGATTTTACATTGTCAAGCCTTAGAAACCCTAGCCTGAAACTTCTCAAACTCTTCAATCATGATGAGTTAACTTTGGAATCATCCTTATCACATCTCAATGTATCAATCCATGATCACATGGCTCTTGAATCAAGTCTCAACCCTCTCCAAATCCTCAGTTGACTTAGGATTGACCCAGTCAAACCCTAATTGCACCACTCATGGCTGAGTCATCTTAATCTTGCACAATGACCTGTCTAGGCCTCAAAGTGATCCTTAAATCTTCTCATGATCTCTCTCAAGGCATCAAGTCTACCTTCATGGCCTCAAAATCATCTGATGGTCTTCCCCATAACTCTCAAGTTAGGAGACCTACACGCTTGGCTTCAACCATTCTTTCTGAGGATCTTTCTACTTCTCTGGCAAGGATATCAACCCTTAAACACTTGAATAACCTTCTTAGCTTACTTCATAGGCTTGTGTATCTCTTGATTGGTAATCATACCTCTTGATCTCCTGCATACATGTCAATGAAATGCAAATGATAATGCTAATGTGCATGAAATGAAATACAAGCTAGGGAAAGAAATGTTGGGCAAATTTTGGGGTGCAACAGCTGCCCCTATTCAAACGGCTTGGACCTGACTGGGTGAGAAGCGAATGGCTCTCAAACAATCAAGGTACGAGACGGTTGAATACCAACAAACCCAGAAATTTGCCAATTGCACAAGTACACGGTACTCTGATGGGAACAAATCTTCGGAAATTGAAATAACAGTTGCGCGGCAACTAGCTGGAGAAATATTGATCTGAATCTCCGTCAAGATGATTCTCTGATTTATCTGATATCATTGCATCCTCAAATCATCAAGGGATCACCGGTTACGCGGTAACTGGTGAAGCATAGTTGATATTGATAGTTTCATGACAACTTGCTGGGGAATTGGTCACACGGTAACCGGTAAAGGATAACTGGATTCCTTATCGTCGCCTATGGACTCATTGTGTCGCTAGGCACGTCGACAACATCTTTGTCGGACTTCATCAGTAAGTCAATAAGGGATCACCGGTTACTCGGCAACTGGTGAAATACTCTCATATCTCCGTCGGGATGATTATCAGATTTTGCTGCAGCTTCTTCCTCAAGTCATCAAGGGCTCACTGGTCACTCGGTTACCGGGGATACATAGCTGATATTGCCGTCAGGCATTCTGCGCCACTGTGGCAGAAGGATTCCTCGGGACTCATCAGGTCATTAGGAACTTTTTAACAATCAAGTTAATCATGCCATCGGGCATTCAAAGAAATTTTTCGGGCGTCAGCCGGACTTCGTCAATAGGTCGGGAATAGAATTCTTGGCCAATCATGAACCTAATAAGGATATCCAAACTTCTGCCATCAGGCACTCCGCATCAGCTGAGAGAACTGCTTCGACATCGTAGTTGGACTTCGTCAATAAGTCTTCAAATGGAATCCTTAATCAATCAGGAACCGCTAAGGATACACAATCTCTTGCCGTCAGGCACCCTGCGTCAGCTAGGCAAACTGCTTCGACATCGCAGCTGGACTTCGTCAGTAAGTCTTCAAATGGAATCCTTAATCAAACATGAACCAATAAGGATATATAATCTTTTACCGTCAGGCACCCTGCGTCAGCTAGGCAAACTGCTTCGACATCGCAGCTGGACTTCGTCAGTAAGTCTTCAAGGGGAATCCTTAATCACTCGGGAACCACTAAGGATATACAATCTTTTGCCGTCAGGCACTCCGCATCAGCTGAGATAACTGCTTCGACATCGCAGTTGGACTTCATCAGTAAGTCAGGGGTTTTGGCGCTACTGTCGAACTTCAATCATCAAGTCTTCAAGGGAAATTTCAACTTCTCTGTTCAAAAACCTGCTGGGGATGACACATCTCCGCTGGGGATTCTGGAGAACTATCAAGTAACTCTGCTTCGGGGTTCCATAAATCATTCTAGAGGAATTAACTCTGCTGAGGACTTCAAGGATCACCTTGGACAAACAACTCCGCCGGGGACTTCAGGAATCATCCCGAACCAAACACCTCTTCTGAGGAAATCAAGAATCATCTTGAACAACAACTCCATCGGGAACTTCAAGAATCATCCTGAACCAAACAACTCTGCTGGAGATTTCAGGAATCATCCTGAGCAAACGCTCTGCCGAGGATTTCAGGAATCGTCCTGAGTATCCACCTCTGGCGACTTCACTGGGGATTTTAAGAGTCATCTTAAGCATATAACTTCGCTGGAGAATTCAAGAATCGTCTTGAGCAACCAACTCTGCGGGGGAATTTGAGAATCATCTTGAACCAAACAACTCGTCTGAGATTTCAGGAATCATCCTGAGCAAACACTCCGCCGAGGAACACCTGCAAAACAAGAATGGTAACGACCTAGCTCATGTTTCATATGCATATGTTTTGACAATGGCGTAATGCTCCACACGGTGGAAATGCTACGCGTTTTTAGGGTAAATGCTATGCAATCATGCAAAATGCTGCAACCCCATCAGCAAAATAAATGCCGAAGGGAGAATCCTCCTGTCAAGGAGAAAGAACCACTCTGATGGAAGAAGGAATCATCCTGCCGAGGAGAAACATTCACACCAATCTCAATTGGACTCCGCTTGGGGAAACGACCTTCAGTCGAATGCTGCAGGGGAACAAAGTTCTCCGAGAACTTGGATCCGCTCAACCAGGTATTCAAACCACAAACTGTCGAGGAAACGATGTCAATCGCAGAAATAAACTGCACGGTCTTCGCGGCAAAATTTTTCCTGGAGATAACGACTCCGATGGGGAAATACAGCATCAGCTATTCAACACTCTACTGGGGAAAACCAATCATGGCCGGAATGCTTTCCAAGAACTCGACTCTCTCTTAGGAGACTTGTCAACTCGGTTGGGGAGGAAGAAATCATTTTGCTTGCCGGGGAGAACACAACTCTGTGGGGAATTTCAATTCTGCTGGAGACTTCAGTCTGGACTATCGGAGGCTGTATACTTGCGAATAATCTTCTACGAGAAAACTGCATATTGACCCGGTGCTGGGGAATGAACGTGCACTTCAGTGCCTGGCTCAGTTGGGGAAATGGTGATCCTTCAGGATACATTTGGTTGGGGGAGAATCTTCTCTGCTTGGGGATACATATCAATGTTTCTGGTTCCGTGTTCAGACTCCGTGGGGAGATGCTGCTACACTTGTTGGAGAAGAAGGAATCATCCTGCTCGGGACGCATACGGCGTACTGCCTGGAACGTGCCACCTGCAACAACGCAAACAAACAGACAAGATACCCTTCTCAAAGAGACCTATCAAGGTTATCATCTTGTGACAATGTTCAAGTAATTCATTGTTTCAACAATTAGTGGCCTAGGTCAGTAAGTTTATGTATGCGCATTTTATCAAAAACATCGGCGTTCTTTTTCGCAAACAAAACAGATGGATGCTAAACAAACAAACAGAATTGCTGAATAGTATACATTTTATTGATACGAACCCCTGAATGCGCAAAAATGTTTTACAACAGATGCAAGCTCCTGGAATGAGGAGGATGCGCAAACATAAAACATAAATATACATCAGTATATACACAAATATCGGCAATGTGGCGTAGACGAACACCATGAGTTGATCCCTCTATGACCCACTCGACTTCGATACTTCTCTGACGCTTCAGCTTCAAAAGAGATTGATTCATATAAACGACCCTCAGGTCCTCCAAACCACTAAACAAATACAGTCCACACGCGGAACGCAGTCATTTGCTTTTTCAAATCCCTAACTTTTGCCTGAATCGCCCTTTCGGGTTTTCGATTCACCGGGATACCCTTTTTTGCCAAAGTCGCCCTTCCAGGTTTTCGACTTTGCGGGTGTACATTCTTTTCTTTTATCCCTAATTTTTTGCCCGAACCTTTTTCCTTTTTATGGTTTGCCGGGAAGCCCCATTTTTGCCCGGATATTCTTTTTCTTTCCAGCGGGTCATTCTTTAAACAAAGTATTTTTTAACCGCGTTGTTCACCGGGGATGCAAAATCTTCACCATCCATCGTGGATAACCACAAGGCTCATCCCGAGAAGACTTTGCTGACGACGTACGGACCTTCGTAATTGGGAGTCCACTTGCCCTGGTGATCGGAGTGTGGAGGAAGAATCTTCTTCAGGACGAGATCACGCGTCTGAAAGCTTCTAGGATGCACCTTCTTATCATAAGCTTTCTTCATTCGGCTTTGGTACAGACGACCATACGCAATCGATGCTAACCTCTTCTCGTCCATCAGGCTGAGTTGGTTTAGATGGTTCTTAATCCATTCTACCTCGTCGAGTTTCACATTAACCAAAACTCGCAAAGAAGGGATCTCAACTTCTAACGGTAGGACAACTTCCATACCGTACACTAGTGAGAATGGAGTTGCCCCGGTTGATGTACGTACTGTTGTACGATACCCGTGCAATGCAAAGGGCAGCATCTCGTGCCAATCCTTATAGGTCACAACCATCTTCTGTACAATCTTCTTGATGTTTTTATTGGCCGCTTCAACGGCGCCATTCATCTTCGGTCGGTAAGGAGATGAGTTATGGTGTTCAATCTTGAAACTCTGGCACATCTTCTTCATCATCTTGTTATTCAGATTCGAACCATTATCAGTAATGATCCGCTCGGGAATTCCGTAACGACAGATGATGTCCTTCTTTATGAATCTAGCCACCACCTGCTTGGTCACATTAGCATATGAGGCTGCCTCCACCCACTTGGTGAAGTAGTCGATAGCTACTAGAATGAAGCGATGACCGTTAGATGCAGTGGGCTCGATCTTGTCTATCATGTTGATGCCCCATATGGAGAACGGCCACGGGGAGGACATGACATTTAACGGGCACGGCGGCACGTGAATCTTATCAGCATAAATCTGGAATTTATGACATCTCTTCGCGAATTTAAAGCAATCTGATTCCATCGTCAGCCAGTAATATCCTGCTCTCAGGATCTTTCTCGTCATGGCATGCCCGTCGGCGTGCGTACCAAATGTGCCTTCATGGACTTCTTCCATGAGCATACTCGCTTCTTTCTCATCTACACATCTGAGCAGCACGAGATCATGGTTTCTTTTATATAAAACTCCATCAGGATTGAGATAAAAATTCTCAGACAACCTCCTCAGAGTCTTCTTGTCCTGGGTTGACGCTCCCGCAGGATACTCCTTAGTCATAAGGAATGTCTGGATATCATGGAACCATGGCTTGCCGTCGGAGGCTTCCTCGATCGCAAAGACGAATGCAGGTCTATCAAGACGAGAAATGACAATTCTCGGAGCTTCATTCCAAAAATTGACTTTATACATCGAAGCCAACGTGGCTAGGGCATCAGCCATCTGATTTTCAGCCCTGGGCACATGATGGAGTTCCACTCGATCAAAGAACGGCAGCAACCTTCTGGCATAGTTCATGTACGGCACCAAATTCGATTGACGAGTCTCCCACTCCCCTTTAATCTGGTTAATCACCAGTGTCGAGTCACCGTATATATCTAGGTTCTTGATTCTCAAATCAATTGCTTCTTCTAGACCCATGATGCATGCTTCGTACTCCGCTTCATTATTGGTGACAGGAAACGTCAGTCTCGCAGTAAACGGGATGTGGGATCTGTGGGGAGTCGTGATGATCGCCCCAATGCCACTTCCATAAGAATTAACCGCCCCGTCAAATATCAATTTCCACTGGGATTTCCTATCTGACCCCTCATCGGGCAACGGTTCATCGCAATCTTTCGCTTTAAGAAACATGATATCCTCATCAGGGAATTCAAATTTCATCGGCTGATAATCCTCGATCGGCTGTTCGGCAAGGTATTCAGACAATACGCTTCCCTTGACGACCTTCTGGGAAACGTACTGAATGTCATATTCCGTCAACACCATTTGCCATCTGGCAATCCTGCCCGAAAGCGCTTGCTTCTCGAAGACGTACTTGATCGGATCCATCTTCGAAATTAGCACGGTCGTGTGATTGAGCATGTACTGTCGTAAACGTTTGGCAGCCCAGGATAATGCACAACACGTCTTCTCCACCATTGAATAACGAGATTCACAATCTGTGAACTTTTTACTCAAATAATAAATGGCATGCTCCTTTCTGCCCGTCTCGTCGTGCTGACCGAGAACACACCCCATACTATTCTCAAGAACTGTCAAGTACATGATTAAGGGTCTTCCGGCCACTGGGGGTATCAAGATCGGAGGTTCCTACAGATACTGTTTTATCTTATCAAATGCCTTCTGGAAATCCTCGTTCCAGATAATCGCCTGATCTTTCTTTAGCAGTTTGAACATCGGTTCGCACGTGGCCGTGAGCTGAGAAATAAACCTTGCAATGTAGTTTATTCTGCCCAGGAAACCACGAACTTCCTTTTCGGTTCTTGGCGCTGGCATCTCTTGTATTGCTTTTATCTTCGCAGGATCAACCTCGATGCCTCTTTCACTCACGATAAACCCCAGTAGTTTTCTAGAACGTACTCCGAAAGTACACTTGTTAGGATTCAGCCTCAATCTGAACTTCCTAAGCCTCTCAAAAAGCTTCAGCAAATTGACCAGATGTCCCTCCTCCATTTGGGACTTCGCAATCATGTCATCAACATAGACTTCAATCTCATGATGAATCATGTCATGAAACAAAGTAACCATTGCTCGTTGGTAAGTGGCCCCTGCGTTCTTCAGACCGAAAGGCATTACCTTGTAACAAAATGTTCCCCATGGTGTAATAAACGTAGTTTTCTCCATGTCCTCCGGCGCCATCTTGATCTGATCGTAGCCGGAGAAGCCATCCATGAACGAAAATACGGAGAACTGAGTTGTATTGTCGACCAACACATCAATATGAGGGAGCGGGAAATCATCTTTAGGGCTCGCCCTATTCAAATCCCGATAATCGACGCACATTCGCACCTTACCGTCCTTCTTCGGTACAGGCACTATGTTGGCGACCCACGGAGGGTAAGTAGTGACCGCTAAGAAGCCAACATCAAGTTGCTTTTGCACTTCTTCTTTGATCTTAACGGCCATATCTGGTCGCGTCCTCCTATGCTTCTGCTTAACGGGACGACAATCTACTCGTAGCAGCAAGTGATGGACCACGATGTTAGTATCAAGTCTGGGCATATCTTCGTATGACCAAGCAAATATGTCACTATACTCTCGAAGCATCTCGACCAATCTCTGCTTGACATCACCCTGTAATGCGGCCCCTATCCTGATGTTCCTGACAAGTTCCTCAGAACCCAAATTCACAATCTCAATCTCTTCTTCATGAGGTAGAATAACTTTCTCCTCTTGTTTCAACAAGCGGGCCAACTCTTCGGGAAGGTCTTCGTCTTCATCAATCTCTTCTTCGGCTTGATAGATCGGGCAATCGAAGTCGAAGTGAGTCGTAGAAGGTCCAGAGTCGATGTCATTTGTTATGTGGATCCTGCAATAACAAGGGTTAAGCTTAAAATAAGGATATGCAGGTTAGCACAAACCCCATTGCCATTTTATTGTTTTTCAAAACAAATATAAACCAGGAATAACAGAGATCACAATATTTGAATGCGAAGAAAAACGCCTTTTGATTTATTGGAAAAATGCATGCACATAACCAAACAAGGCCCTGACAATAAAACCACTATGCCCCGGGTAGGACATAGGGTTGTACAATAATTGGAGAAAGTAAATCATTACTCTTTGCCTGTCACTTGGATGGTATCCCTGATGGACCAGTTGTTGAGGCTCTCGCCTGGTTTGCTTGGCTGGATCCAAGAGTCTAGGTCGCAATTGCTGTCTTCGCCATCTTCAGACGTTGCGTTGACACTATCAAATATCACCCCGCCACTGGTAAACTGGATCGGCCCTTTACCTCGCGACGCACGGTAAGAAGAGGAGGCTTCAGCCGCAGGAGAGTATCCTAACCCAAACTTGTCCTGTTTGTTAGGTATCTCTAGAACTTGCCCCCAGCCTGGGGTAGATCCGGCTTGAACAACGGCCCGGGCTTCCCTGAAGGAAGAAAGAGTCATCTCTGGTTTCTCAGTCATTACAGGAGCCACGTTCTTGACTTTAACCGCTTTGAACGCCTGACATAGGGTTTCGTGGATTTCCCCATCCATCTCAACATACTTGAAGGACGACAAATGGCTCACCATTATGTCTTCCTCGCCACATACGGTTACGATGCTGCCTCCGACAGCATTCTTGAGCTTCTGGTGCAACGTGGAGGTCACGGCGCCAGCAGAATGGATCCATGGTCGGCCTAAGAGACAGCTGTAGGCAGGCATGATGTCCATGATATAGAATACTGCGTCGAAAGTTTCTGGTCCAACTTGGATTGGCAGAGTTACTTCGCCGAAAACATGACGTTTGGTTCCATCGAACGCCTTCACGACCAGATCACTGGGTGTGCAAATCAATCCTCGAGTATCTAACTTTATCAACGCCTTCTTCGGAAGAACATTGAGTGATGACCCTGTGTCCACCAACACGTGAGACATAATCGTTCCCCTACACTCTATCGAGATATGTAGGGCACTATTGTGGTTTCTTCCCTTTGGCGTCAGCTCCAGGTCAGTGAACCCTAACCCGTTTCCAGCATTCACGTGGGCTACGACCCCTTCCAACTGGTTGACCGAGATTTCCTGCGGTACATACGTGGCATTCAAAACCTTTAACAGCGCGTTGCGATGTGCCTCAGAACACAGCAACAGATTCAGGATTGAAATTTTCGAGGGTGTTTGATGGAGATGATCCACGATCTTGTAGTCACTCTTCTTGATCAACCTCATGAACTCTTCAGCGTCCTTAACAAGTAAGTCCTTCTCTACCCCACAAGGGGTTTCCTCAATAACTTTACTCTTTCCTTTATCAGTTACATCAGCTTTGTCCGCTTTGTCCGCCACAATCTCAGGTGGAGCAAATACTCTTCCGCTGCGAGTGATTCCGCCAATTCCCACTAGGTTATCCACAGATTGCCCAGATGGTTCCAATTCCAACTTTTGTTCGTTGCAGTAGACGTCTTCCCCGTAATGCCATGGGACAACATTGGTGCTTTCAAAAGGTATCGGCCCAGCCTAGGTGATGGTAATCGTGGGCGATCTGGGTGCAGAAATGGTGATTGTCCGGCGAGGGATGGTGATGGTGGCAACCTCACCATCTTGCTTCAGCATTACCTCTCCAGATCCATATTCGGCCCTCCGGCTAAACTGCAAGATTCCTTCGGTCATCAGACTCTGAATCCCCTCTATCAACTGTTCACATCCATCAGGACGAGTCGCACAGCCCGTACACAGTTCTCCACAACCCAGAAAGAAGCCTCTCTTCATCAGCTTGGCTTTAACGAAGCTAAGCGGTGTCTTCAGATCCTTGACGTCAGTCAACACATCCAAATTCTCGTCCTCAGTAATGGCATTCACCCCACCTCCCCGATGATTTGGCATAGGGTTCTTCGTGACATTTGGCACATTATCTGAGAAATTGATGATCTTAGCGTCCACCATATCTTGCACCTTGTGCTTGAAGGCTTTGCAATTTTCTATCGTGTGGCCTGGTGCCCCCGAGTGAAACTCGCATGTTGCATTCGCATCATAACCTGGCGGAGGTGCCCCTGTCAAGGGAGCCAGGGTTCTCTTCTGGATTAGCTGTAACTGCAGCAGAGTTTGTAATAGTTGAGCATAAGACATAGGCGGTGTCTCAAGGTGACGACTCGACAGAGGTGCCCTGTTCTGATACTTTATGTACCCTTGCTGATTCGGCTGCTGCTGCTGCGGTTGCTGCTGTGGCTGTAGGACAGCCGGGATGGTTATGCTAGCCACCTGCTGGTGCTGACCTTTACCTTTCCTTCAAGCGTTAGACACGGCGCTCGTCTCTCCTTCACGCCTTTTGTTACCATACGGTTTCTTTCCTCCTCCAGCTGATGATAGATCTCCTTGAATTTTCCCCAGTTTGATCCCATTTTCAACGTGCTCGCCCGTGATGATGAGATCTGAGAAGCTTCCAGACATACCGCTGACCAATTTCTCGTAGTAAACCCCCGGGAGGGTGGCTACAAACATTTCAACAAGCTCCCGTTCAACCATCGGCGGCTGAACTCTAGCTGCCAATTCACACCACCTCTGGGCGTATTCTTTGAAGCCTTCGTTGTTCCTCTGTGACAAATTCTGCAGTTGAACTCGGTTCGGAGCCAAGTCGTTGTTATACTGATAATTGCCCATGAATTCTTCAGCAAGTTCCTTCCACGTGCGCACACTGGTGGGTTCCAAACTCATGTACCATTCTAGGGACGGCTCAGACAAGCTATCCTGAAAGAAGTGCATCAGCAGCTTCTCATCTTTAGAGTGAGCGGACATTTTCCGGTAGTATGACCTTAAGTGGACCCGAGGGCAAGTGGTGCCCTTGTACTTCTCAAAGTCGGGTACCTTGAACTTGGGAGGCACCTTGAAATCAGCAATCAATCCCAATTTGGACATGTCGACACCCATAGTGTTCAGGTTCTCAAAATTCCTCATTTTGTCCTCGAGCGCTTTAAATCTCAGACGTGCTTCAGCAGTCAGCTCTCCTTCAGCACCCTTCTGGGAGAACAAATCTTCTTGACGATCTTCTAACCATGGCTGAGGCCCATACAGATTTCCAGCACCTGTGTTACCGTTGCCCAGTCCAACATTGACATTAGCTTTAAAATTTCCATTACCGACGCCAGTCGTATTACCATTGAGCCCCATGTTAGTGATCACGTTGTCGTTGCCACTGCCATTCCCCCCAGTCACGGGGACGCCATTCTGAGGAGTTTCAACAGGTGGAGGGATTGGAACAGTCCCACCATGGAGTACACCATTGCTATCTACCCTTGAGATCAAAGGTTGGACCAATGTTCTGAGCTGGTCTTGGCCGTTGGCAACCACTTGCATGAGCTCCATGAAGCGGTCCATCCTCTCTCGGAGTTCTTGAACATCAGTCTGCACTTGTTTCATTGCTCTAGCCTGATTCGCTCTGGTCGGATAACGGTGGATTGATCTTTGATCAATCCTGGAATAACCTGAAACAACCTGCATACACAAAAGGGTTAGAACAAACGACAAAGTGCCCATTATGCAGATGCTTCATGCAAATGCAAACGTGTGTCTGTGTGTTAGGGAGGTGTCCCCCCGATCCTAGTGCCTGAGTGCCAGTGCTGATAATAAGAAGTCTGAGTCCAGTCATAGAAATAACATCTCATATATATAAAGAAAGCCCATCAAGGCAGTACACCACGTCACTGAGTACAAGCAAAATCAACACCATGACCTCGACCAACAAGCCTGGCGATGGTCAGCATACAACAATGATCAAAACAAAAGGATTACAAATGTAGTCAAGCACGGCCACGGGCGCGAAACTCTTCTAACAACCCCTTCGTTTCTGGATGATCAGGCCGAGTGAGCAACCCTTCGACGAGTGACTCCCTTTGCCTAATAGTGTACTGAAGACCTTCGACCGAATCTTCTCATGTTCCTTCACCGAAACAATCTTCTAGCTTCCGCTTCTTGGATTCAAACGTCAGTTTGTGCTCCTTCAGGTTAGCAAGAGCCTTGTTGAGCCGACCTTCAGCGGCGTATCTGCGAGCAGTTTCTTCATCAAACCTTTTCTCACTAGCCTTCACCTGGGCTTTCAGCTTGGAGATCTGCTGCTTCAGTTTATCCTCCCGTTCCTTGTCGTTGGCTAGGGTGGCCTTCCAGTGCTGATTAAACTTGGATATCCTCCGATATGCTTCCTCCAATTGCTGTTTCTTAGTGGCCAGTACGTCATTGACAGCTTTGAAGTCCCGACCCAAGCGCTCACGCTCAGCCATCTGCTTAGTAAAATCCGTACCTAACTGGTTCACCAGCTCGGTTTGCCTCTTGAAGGAATGGACGGCTTCGCATTTCTCGCTTCTGAGCTGAGCCAATTCTTTCTCCAGTTCTTCATTTTCCTTCTTCAGCTCATCTCTCTCAGCTATCACCTGATTATGCTGCTGAATAGGCACGGTGGTAGGCTCTTCAATCACTGGAGGGCTTTCTGGCTGGGCAGGTGGAAACAACATCCCTATAATATCTGCTCTGGCTCTGATCCAGGTCACATACGGAGCGTAGGCTTGGCTATTACTTTTTCCCAGCAACGACTTCCCTCGTCTACAGATACCATTCCAAGCGCGCTAAAGCTTAGACAACATATCCCCCTCTAGGAGACCAGTGAGGTACAGAGATTCCTGCACCTCTTCATCCTTCGGTGGAGCTCTCAAAGCATAAGCAAACTGTCGGACCAGCAAAGATGGATTGTAGTTGATACAGCCCTTCCTGCCTATCAAAGGCACATTCGGAAACCCGCTGCAGCTGAATATAATCTCAGTTCCCAACCTATCTCTATCAAACCAGGAAATATCCTCCGCTGATAGATCCATCAGACGCTCAGGCCACTCAGCTGTGGCTGCAGACGAAGCAAAGGGACCCTTCTTGGGTAGGTGACTATCAAGCCATCTATAGAGCAGGGGCACACAGCACGAGACATTCTTACCCCTTCTGTTCTCGTTTTTGTAATGGACGGAATGGTAGACATCTCCTATCAAGGTAGGGACTGGATTCCCTGATGCAAAGATGTGAAAGGCGTCGAAGTCTACAAAGTCGGGCATATTGGGGAACAGAATGATGCCATATATGCATAGAGCAAGAATGGCGTTGAACACGATCCAACATCCGTCTTTGGCGCACTGCTGGGCCTTTCCCACTAAGAACTGTAAGGAGAAACCGGGAATCCTGTTCCAACTAGACAAGACCAACTCGGAGGCATCCAGATGAAGTGAAGGGGCTAGACTAGCCAGATTAGGCTCAACATCCATATGAACAAAGGGCATCTGACTCTTGATAGGCACACCTAGCAAATCAGCATACTCCTCCAGTGTGGGTGCGAGAACAAAGTCCCAGAAAGTAAAGCATCTCAAAGGAGGGTCATAGAACTGCAGTAAGGCGTGCAACCCGTTCAGCTCAAACATAGAAGGTCTACGAACCAAGCTGAGCAGTTTCCCATAGGACTTTCTGAATTCACCTCTCACAGACTCATCTGCCAAGGCAATCAAACCAGTCAGCTGAACAACATCAGGAGCGGGGAGCTTGTAGGCCACGGTCTTCCTCAGAGAACCCATAATAGCACAATAGGAGGCAAGAAAACCTGAACCGGGGGAAACGGTACCTGTAACACAGACACACGTTAATGGTATGCGAATGAGTATGCAAAACAATGCAAAATGCAATCATGCAGCAGGAGATCAAGGCGACTGTGCTGTTGAAGAGCTGGAGATTCTGTATCAACAAAACCACAATACTGCTCTGTCTAGAACAACACTATCTCTGATGAGAAGAAAACCCTGATATCGGACCATAAATCTGCTATGTCAAGAACAAACGCACATCTGAAGATAAGGACCTCTGATACAGGACCATAAATCTGCTCTGTCAAGAACAACCATATCTGATAATAAGGACCTCTGATACAGGACCATGACTCTGCTCTGTCAAGAACAACCATATCTAATGAGAAACCCTGATATCGGACCATAAATCTGCTCTGTCAAGAACACCCATACATCGGATGAGAACCTCTGATACCAACAAAACTGATTCACTATCAAGAAAACCAGGTAGTCTGAAGGTTAAGGTTTCCTGCAACAAACCCGACCCTGCTCACAGGTATGGACCTAAACTGACACAAGTTTGGCATCATATGCGGTCATCAGCGTCACAGACATTCAAGAGGGATGATACGATACCCAGAAGGTGTGACATCATCATCTCCTGAAGCGGCCTCACTTAGCTGAATCCCAAATGATCGGTCCCCAGAGTCGACAATCCTCCAAACCAACAACCCCCTCAACCCAAAGGGTCGAAAAAGAAGTCAACCGGGAGAACCTCGTCTGAGCGTGGATTTCATGAGACACTAGTGCCTGCAAAGCAAGCACGCACCCACTAATTTCCACAACTAATGCTAGGTAAGCTCAAGCCTGGGTCTGGCTTCTCACTCATCAGAATGCCCCTCCCACAACAGCACAGATAATCATATCATACTGAAAATAAAGTGCGGGAAATAAAATGCGATAAATAAACACAACCCAACAAGTAATCATACAAGCGCTAGGATTGACTCTCGCAGGGGACGTTGGATCCCTAAACTGACTCGCATAAGGGACGTTGGATCCCAGGAAACTATGAATTCCCCAGCAGAGTCGCCAGCTGTCGCTTCCGCGAAAATAAGGTGTCGGCAAAACAGAAGAGTCGCCACCTTTCGTTATTTATCCCTCAGAACGGGAAAGGAAACAATCGGAGAAACCTGACGAAAAAGGTATAAGACAAGGTCATCGCAACCGTTGTCTGGGTTCGGGAGTCGGTTACGCAAGGGGAAGGTATTAGCACCCCTCACGTCCATCGTACTCGATGGGATCCATGCTTGTTGTGTTTATATGACGGGTTGGTTGTATCTATCTACCTATCAAGGCTGGTCTAAAAAGAAAAGAAAATGACTCGGCAAAGCGTCAAACTTTATGCCTACGTATTCTCATCAGAGAATGAGAAATCAGAGTCTGCGTAGTTCGACTAACTACAGGGTATAGGGAAGGTGGCTCGCCAATACGTCAGTACTGTGCCTACGTACTCTCAACAGATATGAGAGATCAGAGCTTACGTAGTTCGGGATAATACGGATTACGGGGATTCAGATTCATCTGTTTTATCGAGTAGGGTTAACAAACAGTTCCAGCAGTTGGATGTACGCAGCTCGACCCTCGAAGACTTAGGCGTTACCGTTTGCGGTAGAACTGGGAGTTAACGACACTCTTTTCTTCAGAAAAGCTTCCTTTGAATTATAGGCCCACGGGGCAAAAAGGTTTGAAGTTTGTTTTCTGTCTTTTACGGAAGAACTGTTTTTTATGGATGTTTGCAACCAACATCACACTAGAGACTATGATCTGAGAGTGAATGCGTCGCATGTCACCCAAAGGGTGCCATACTAAACATCCAAGCTGTCGAAAAGAAACTCTCCGACAACCCTTTCTCAGATAGCTTAAGGCTCGTAACGTACGACGTCAGTTAACCTTTATTACTGTATTTTAATTTGTTTTGAGATGAGAAGAGAGAACGAACAGGTTCAACTAAGGGGAGACTATCAAGTCCTAATGTTGTCATGCCATGGATTCATCATATGGTTGAGGTTTGAAACAGGGAACTCCTAGAAGTTATCATGCATAGGTTTCAACCTAAAGTTCTATCATCACTTCCTTGTCAAAGGAAATGAGAGTCCTAGGGGATCATATCAATGATAAACAGAAACAGATAAAGCATCAGCTTAAACTGTAAATAGTAAACGACTGTAAAATGCATGCAATGCAAGTGAGGGAGGAAATGTGTGTGGGGCATCAGCCTCCACAAGCTCGTCTCGACCTCAAGCCAGATATGAATAACAGCAATCATACAGAAGAAATAAAATGCCATCAAGCAAAATCACAAACCACATAGGCAAGGGAGCTGGGCTCTACCGAATACCCGCAAGCAAAGCCATACAGTAAAAGTACAAGCAGAGGGAGCAACTCAACCTCTAGTGCATTCATGCTCCTAGCTTAAATCAGTCTAGATATGAACTTATTCTAATGCATCAAGCAAATCAAACAAGTCACACCAATACATTTGCACAGAAAGCAAACAGACAGGAAAGAAAGCAGATCAACAGCTTCCACAGCTTCACAGCAAAGCTCCTCTGACATCAGCTCAGTCCTCAGTCTTCAACAGCTCTTCAGGGCTTTCATCTTCAATAGCAGGTATCAACTTGCTTCTTCTAGCTTTCAACACATCCAACATAAGTATCAACTTATCCTTCTTCTTCTCCAAGCTCCAGCTCCAAAGTAGACTCCACCTTCAGGCTTCAATCCCAATAGCAATGTTCAAGGAATCATCCTCTTCAATACTCTTCAATGAAGTCTTCATCTTCAAACTCAAGTCAAACACCCTTCAAGGTACTCAATCCAGAAGAAAATTGATTTAACAGAATAAGTTGAAATGATAAACAGCTTATTGACAACCAAAGGAAGCCTATAAGTGTTCATCATTATAAGAGACTGGTTCCCTCAAAGTTCTACTTCCAAGATAAAGCCACTTATCCCTCCAAAGGAGGGATGTGAATATCTTAGAAGTACTTTTAGTCATTGGGAGGAATGGAAGCACAAGATGCTTTCCATATTTGTGAAAGAAATCATTCTAATTCTAAGGCTCTTTCCTATTTCTCCTATCTCCTAAATCTTCATCAAGCATCTTCAAGCACAAGCAACTTCAAGCACAAGCAACTTCAAGCATTCCCTTGCATCTTCAACTTGTCTTCATCCTCAACCAAGGGCAAACAAAGCAAAACCCTAATCTAAGGGAACTAAAGGAATCAATCTAGTTGGATTAGTGCATTAGAATCATCCAAAGTTAGCACCTAAACAAAAATCAAACTAAAATAGTAAACTAAATTATAAATTCCTACAAAAACTCCTAAGGGATCCTAAGTCTATCAAGACTAACCCACACAAAATCCAGGGACTAATTCATCCATTAAGTCCTAATATTAAATCCTAAATCACAAGGTACTAATCATAAACCCTAAAAATGGAGATCTTAAAGTTTCAACCTAAAACTACCACTTACATTCATCACAAAAATGTTAGAAAAATCTAAGGGGAACATGCATATCTATTCTAGCTATCCACAAAAAATCAAGGCAAGAATCATCACCAAATGCTCAAACGAAATTCATCAAAACAAGGTATCAACCATGATTATTTTAACATCAATTAAAATTCAACAAATGCTAATAAAAACAAAAATGCATGAAATGTTAATATTTTTTATCTAAAAAAAACTCGATTCAATCATGAATCAATGGAAAAACAAATGGAATTAATTGAGTCATTTTTCAATTTTTTATGGATTATTCAATAACCATGAATGAAAAGAAAATAAATGAAATTAAAGGGAATTGGAAAAACAAGCGTGGCAAATAGCACATTTTTCCAGTTCATTTCCATGTTGGGCCCAAAAGGGGGGTGGTGATATCAATCTTGCACTAATCCCACCCAGATTCTATTAATGAAACGCAGCGTTGAAGCTGCTCAGAATCCTTCACAAAATTAAATCAATTCGTGGCCCTTGGATCATCACCTGGTCAAAGTCTCACCCCAGATCTAATGGCTACCTAGTCATCTTCTTCCTTTTGAATTTCTGAAACTTCCTCCACCTGCGCGCGCGAAGGTATTCGCCGATGACTTCTCCGGTCAGCCTCATCCAACCCTAACTCTCTCTACAGGCCTCCATTCCACATGGTTTCTACACGAATCTTGTCCCAAATTTCACAAGGAATCCACCTATACTACTTAACCATTCTAAAACTCAAGAATCTAAGAATAACAATCTCAACCGAAACTTGCATAAACCCTAAATTGTCACTAATCTCCAAACTAATGATCCAGAAAGCTTCCTACACTAATCTACAATGCATTTAACCTAACAAATCCTATTGATTATGCCTACATCAAGTCATGGAATGAGGTTTACATACCTGATAAAATCGTGTGAACAGAGTACTGAATTCCTCAAATCAAGCTTCAAGAAGCTCTACATTCCTTCAATGGAGTATGACCTAGCTTCTGTATGCAACAAACTTGATGGAAATGCCTTGAATTCTTGAATCCGATTCTGAGTTGCAGATGAAAAATTCAAAGTGCCAACTCCCAATTCTTCCACGATCTTGCCTTGGATTCAATCTGGGATCAATCACTAACACTAGAGCAAGCTATTGGGAGCAAAAGAATGGATTGAAACTGATCTAAACCTTGTAACAGAATTGGATTTGCAAGAAGAAATTTCAAAGTTCAATCTCACTATTCTCCCTCAATTCTCACCAACCTTGGCTCTGAATCACTTCATATGTTTATATAGGACATGAATGAATGATCTAGAAAGTTCTGGATCAATCTAATGAGAATTTCAATATCTCATGTCACTTGAAAATTAAATCTCATGCCATGTTCATATCAGTTCTGCTAGCAGCTTGCATTTGCCCTCATTCTCATCCAAATTCTCCTCAAATGAGATTATGAAGGTGTTTGGGTGGATTGGAACCATGTATTTGATCTTATGTGTAGTTTGGCATATGTAACTTAAGTCTTAAGTGACAAAATGCAACTCTTGGATTTTGATCTCAAATGAGAAAAGTGCTATTGCCATTGTCTTTGAAATGTCATTTTTGATCAAAATGACATATTACATGCCTTATTTTGGCCTTGGAATGAAAAATCACAAATTTGGTCCTTTTAATGAACTTTAATTCTTCCTTTTTAGGCCAATTTTGCAATTTTGAGTTACAAGCAATTCCAACCTCTCATGACCACTTGGCTAGCCTTAAAACATCATTTTGAACAAGTTTGATGTTGAACATTTTTCCATTTGAAGCTTGCAAATAGGAGTTATGGCCTTATGATTGAAATGACCTGTAATCTCCAAATGTCCAAAATACCCTTGACTTGTCAAAGCCATAACTTGAATTCTACAAATCCTATCAAGGACTTCTAGTACTCTCTAGAAAGCTAAGAGGATAAGGAACAACATTCATGTTGACCAAAAGTTCATAGGAATCATCCTTCTTGGGCCAAAAGCTTCATGAAAGTTGGGTAACTTTCAAGCTCCAAATTCACATACCTCAGATGACTTGTAACTTGTCAAAGTCATAACTTGAGTTCTACAAACCCTATCAAGGACTTCTAGCACTCAAATTAAATCTAAGATCATGCTATACAACAATCATGTTGGCGGCCAGATGAGATTACAATCACATCTTGAGCTACATTGCTTTGAAGATAGGGGTCAAACTAGGGGATTTTACACTGTCAAGCCTTAGAAACCCTAGCCTGAAACTTCTCAAACTCTTCAATCATGATGAGTTAACTTTGGAATCATCCTTATCACATCTCAATGTATCAATCCATGATCACATGGCTCTTGAATCAAGTCTCAACCTTCTCCAAATCCTCAGTTGACTTAGGATTGACCCAGTCAAACCCTAATTGCACCACTCATGGCTGAGTCATCTTAATCTTGCACAATGACCTGTCTAGGCCTCAAAGTGATCTTTAAATCTTCTAATGATCTCTCTCAAGGCATCAAGTCTACCTTCATGGCCTCAAAATCATCTGATGGTCTTCCCCATAACTCTCAAGTTAGGAGACCTACATACTTGGCTTCAACCATTCTTTCTGAGGATCTTTCTACTTCTCTGGCAAGGATATCAACCCTTAAACACTTGAATAACCTTCTTAGCTTACTTCATAGGCTTGTGTAGCTCTTGATTGGTAATCATACCTCTTGATCTCCTGCATACATGTCAATGAAATGCAAATGATAATGCTAATGTGCATGAAATGAAACACAAGCTAGGTAAAGAAATGTTGGGTAAATTTTGGGGTGCAACAATATGCTTTGAGTTTTTACAAGTTTAAATGGGATTGGAGCAAGTGTCAATTGGGTCCTGTTTGAGGTTTACCTGGACAGGTGTGAGCGTGTATTGTTATTTTCAATTCAAGCGGTTCTGACCTAATCTTGGCCAGGCAAGAGCTTCTTTTTTTTTATGATCAAGGACAGTGTGGGTGTAGTGGTAGATGATATTTAAGTGGAGTTTGACCTAATCTTGGTTGAACAAGAAGTGTGTCTCACTTTCAAGTTATCATGTTGTGTTGATTTTAAGCGTTTAAAGTTCCAGTTCATTTTCAATCTATGTTGTGCGCAGTGCAATTCATTTTTTGAGTCATAACTTTGATTTTCAAGGCATGTTTTTGGTCAAGAAAGTTCAAGATGAGAAATTGTGGATCAACAAGATTCAAATAAGTGTTTCTAATGAAGAATCCAAAATTGTTCAAGGTTGATTTTAAATGGATTCTTGGACTTAAGAATTGCATTGTAATTATGGGTGCAATTGGTAACATTCAAAGGAGGAAATAATGAATATGGCCCAGGTTAGACTACTTCAAAAAATCAAAATGCAAAAAATAATACAAAGCCAAGCTCATGAATATCCATCCTTCATACCAGCCATTTCACATGTCATACGTTGAACATACAAGACAAAAGGGAGCCATCAATAACAAAAAGTTTGCAAAAAAAACACCACATACAATATCACTCAAATCCTCAGGTGTGATACCCAACACTCAACTTTTGAAAAAACGCATTTTCCGCGTATCGTTACACAAGCATCTCGCACCCATCAAGCTGCAACATCCTCGACCTCACACAATACGCAGGTATAAACACAACAAAATGACTCCAATTTGAAAAAAAAAGGCAGAGAAATATTACTTGAAAGGAGAATAAAAAAATCCACGTCATGGACAACAGGTTCCCTTTCACTCCCCATAAATCAGACCTTCGATAAACGATTAGAGGAGGGCTCTGAAATCTTGATAAAAACCTCTCCCTCAAGAAATTTCCATCGAGAACTCACCTTCAAAATTCCAACTCACCTCTTCTTTCTTTTTTTGACAGCAAAAAACATTACCCATTTCCCTTCTCAGACCCCCACAACTCTCCTTCAACTTCCTTCCACCGACCTCCGCAAAAGAATACCAACCATCAACAACCTTCATCCAAATTCACAAACCGCAACCCGCAACGACGTACTCCTCTAAACTTCCATTAATTCCTCAACCTGGAAACCTTCTCCAACGTCCATATCCTTTCATCCCAAATTAATAGTACCCAAAACCTTCATCTCTTTTGAAATCATATAAACTCAACAACCCTCAATCACAAATCACACCTGCAAACCATTCTTAACCGCGAAAATCCAAGAATCAGAATAGAGTAAGGAGAAGAAGAGAGTTTCAAGGTGACATTGAAACGAAATCAGCGAAACCAAATAGATTGGATTATGCATACCCGAGTGAGAAAAACGAGAGAGATTGGTAGCGACTAGGACTAAGACGGTTTGAGGTGAACGTTTTACGCAACAAGGTTGGGATTTTCGAGTTGTTTTCCATGAATCGTTTAGATCTATGTCATTATCGTTATTGTTTAAGAGTATTTCTGAAAGGGTTGCTTTGATTTCCTATTAGAAATACCCTCCCTTTCCTTGTAGATTGTTGCTTTTTTTTTGAAGAAGAGGAAAATGGGTAAGATGATGGTAAGCCGTAGCTTTCTTCTTACAAGGATAATGGGTTTTTTATCCTTAGCCCATGTAATTCCAGCATTCTATCCTTCCGTTTTTTTGGCATATTGAGTGTTGATTATGTGGAAAAGTTAGGTTTGTAAGCCCATCTTGGATTTCACACACCCATCTTTAATCTACACCCCCTTATCTATTCTCCTTTCACTAAGTTTTTTTGTTTTTCTTTTACATATTTTTTCTTTTCTTGATTTTTGATTTTATTTGGATTTATCATTTCCATTTCCATGTTGGATTTTCACTTCATTTTATTTTCAATTTTATTTGGTCGATGACGAGACCTCAAAATTATTATTTGTCAAATTATTGATAAATAATAATAAATCTGAGACCAATTTTCTTTTGACCTTTCATTTCCGATTTTTTTTATCGTTTTCGGTCAATGATGAGACCTCCATAAGTTGTTATCGGTCAAACTATTGATAGATACTAATTTATCCGAGACCACCCTTTTTTTCACTTTTCTATTTCTTTCTCATTTTCGATTTTATTTTATATTTTGAATCGATGAAGTATTTGATTCACAAACATTAGCTTTCGAGGTTGTTAAAACCTTAATTATTTCAAATCTATAGAAAATGATCATTTGGATCATTTTTATATACTTTGGGGTCGTGAGAGGTTCCCTTCGATTAATTAACATAAGGTTTATGATTAAGACGAGATTTAACTTTACTCTCGATTTTATTCCATTTTATCAGTCAATGAAGTCTTTACATTCGTAAACGTCGACTTATAGAAGTCGATGATCTTCATTATTTCAAATCTGTAGAAAATGATCATTTGGATTATTTTTTTATACTTTGGGATCGTGAGAGGTTACCTTCGATTGATCGACACGAGTTTATGATTAAGACAAGATCCCACTCCTTTTGACCCATTTCATTCAATTAATCATTAACCTCTGACTTTAACTTTTTGTTCAATATACAATTGCTTTACTTTTTAGTCAAATATACTCTTGATTTAATTCCTGTTAATATACCACTGTCTATATACTCTTGGTTGTCACATATTTAATTCCTATTATTACCTTGCTCATATTATCATCATTGTCCATATTTCATCATGTCATGTTATTCATATTGTTCATCTAACCCATCTTTTGTTTATTTCATTCACAATACCAAAAATACGATAAAACTATTGAAACTCTAAAAATCCTAAATTGGAGGACTGTTGGTCATTACCTTGGGTATTGAAGTTTAAACCTTGTACATAAACCCTAGTTCGGATTCTTTTTGCCCGAGTTCTCGTTCTTTGATTAGTTTAGGACACCTCGCACACACACAGCTTTCTCTTGGGCTACCTGACAATGAGACCATTTATTTCTCGCAATCCCCTATATCTTATATGTATCCGTTCTACCGCAAACAGGTAACGCCTAAGAATCCACAAGCGAGTCGCAATACACCTAACTGTAAGAATATGCACACTAACATCATCCATAAAAAACACTAGTTAACCGTAGGCCGAACTACAACTGCTCTGATTCTTTACTTCTTTTAAGTAAAGATACGTAGGCACGAGGGCCCCAATCCTCGCCGAGCATTTTCCTGTCTTTTATCCGTAGTCCTCCAAACTATGTTGACTCTGACTTTCTCATACCTGTTGAGAATATGTAGGCATAGGACCACGAGGTCCTATCGAGTCTCCTTCCTTCTTTCTCCTTATCTTTTCTCCGTTTCCGATCTTTCTCTCTCCCTTGGAACACTCCTTATAGCAATAACCTTTAGCAAATACCTTCACGCATAGAAAAACAAATGGTTCCCATCGAGTACGATGGATGCGAGGGGTTCTAATACCTTCCCTTCGCATAACCGACTTTCGAATTTGTTCTCTTGGTTGCGAGACCATCTTATCCAGTTTCCGTTAGGGGTTTTCTCGATGTTTTCCTTTCCGCTTATGGGATAAATAAAGTTTGATGGAGACTCTTCTGTTCTTCCATTCTCGCCTCTCCTTCGTTGCATTTTCGAGTAGAGACAACTTGGCGACTCTGTTAGGGATGATTAACTAGCAAGCCAAACCTAGTTTGTTTATCGCTTGTGCATTTTATCTGCTTTTATTGTTTTATTATGTTGTGTTCCTCTTACCTGTTGGGTTTATTGGGGATGGTTTGTGAGGATAAAGGCTTTCTACCCGAGCTTTTCTATTATATACTAAGCTAGGAGGTGGTTGTGTTCTGATTTGCGAGACTTAGGACTTGCCGAGTTGGTTTGACTTCCACCGCTCAGATGAGACCCCTTTGGGATGATTATGTCTTACAAGTAGTCGTAATGGCGTCTTTATTTCCAACCTGGGAGTCCGTGACTCTGAGGACCTTTTGTAGAACCTTATTCTGAAGGTTACAAAACATAACTATGTGTTAATCCTTTGAAAGGATTACCGTCTTCCGAATTGTTGTTATGATGGAAAACTCTTGAGGGTTAGTGCATAGGACTTTGTTTAAAGCCTTTGGGATACCCTGTTATAAACAAATAGATTTCCCACGCAAGGTGAGAGATATCTTATTGCGTTACCTTGCAGGATCTGTGACCTTGATCCCTACTATTCTCGTGTGAATTCAAGCATTGCATAAGCATAAGTATCTATGCATTATTTTGCATATCATTCTTTGACCAAAATACAAAGAGATCACCTTTCCTTTGTTCATAACAAGGAGTTGATTTCCTGACACGTTGGACCTGTAAGAGTTGTGAAGCGTTTGAAGCAAGAGGAACATAGACGCCTCGGAAGGCCAATTAGACGAAGCAAGCTGAGGTAGCTATGTCAAGAGAATAACCACCAGAATGTTGATTCCCGGGGATTTTCAGTGGCAACTGTTAGATGCCCAATTTTGCTTATTTGAGTTATCAGATGTGGGCATCTTTCACTCCTTTTTGTCGAGAAAGTTTTCAAAACCGTCCTTGCTTTTGTTAATTTGCAATATTATGTGAAATGATCCTGGTGCCTTTAATTTGTGTGTTATTGTGCAGTAATTAGGCATGAAAGAGTAGAAATCGAAGACACAAGAAAGATGACAAAGGAATCAAGAAAGAAAGCAAACAAAAGCAAGCTCGCTAGGCGAAGCACTGGCGAGTGAGGTAGCGAAGTGTTCGCTAGGCGAGCACTCAGCGAGCTGCCAGCGAACACTCTCAGACATGGGCAGAATCAAAACGATCAGATTTCGCTCTGGCGAGTGAGCTAGCGAAGTGTTCGCTAGGCGAGCATTCAGCGAGGTGCCAGTGAACGCCTCCAGAATCAAAAAGATCAGATTTCGTTGGAGTAAGGGAGGTAGCGAACTGTTCGCTAGCCGAGCTCTCAGCGAGCTTCCAGCGAATACTTCCAGTAGCAAAAAGGACCAAAAGTCGCTGGAGCGAGTGAAGCAGCAAAGGACTCGCCTAGCGAAGGAATGTTCGCCTAGCGAACATCTACAAATTCAGCTAGTTGATTCCTTAGGACACAAGCTCTTCTGGGTAGCATTTAGGGGCTCACCAGGCGAACCATTCTGCTCGCCTAGCGAGCATGACAGCTCAGAACTTTTCCTATAAGTAGCATCGGCTACTTTTTTTAAAAATATATTCTTTCTTTTATTTTTGCTTCAAAGTGATTTTTGTGACCTAGAAACCCATTTTCTCATTATTCTTCATCTCTTAAGAATATTTTCCAAAAAGAAGGTGGATTCCCATCTAATCTCGATTCTTCGACTCGGATGTTGATCAACCTTCTCTCGAAACTTCTTGTGCAAGCTATCATGGAAATGAGTGGCTAAATACCTCATTTTTTCAAGGTTAGAGGTAGATGATCATAAGCTTTGTGTGTATATGGGTTGATCTTCACTTGTAAACTCTTTGATGATGAATGTATGGTGAAAACCTTGTTTTATTGATAACTCTTTATGTTGGTTTACTATTGAAAGGTGTTTACCAACTCTTTACCTAGGTTTTCATCCATCTATGTTCTTGAGTTAGAGATAGTTTTGAATGTGTTTGTTCACTAAAATGTCAAACCTAAAAGTTGTCATTTTGATAGATTGTGTGAGAAATCAACAATGGATCAAAATGGGAAAAACCACAATGTGTGTTAGAAATAATCACATTGGGAGGATGTTGTGAATGTGTTTATCATCTAATGGAGTTTATGAGTTTTGATTGATCAAACATATACATGAAAAGTGATCGTCAAACCCTAACTTTGACAATCTTTCTCAAATCGTAAAACCGAAACTTTTACCGCAATTTCTTACTTTTTATGCAAGCTACCGTAACGAAAAACCAAAACCCCCTTGTTACTATAAGTTAAGAACTTAACAACTGTCGAACGATGGCAATATCCCATATTCCCTGAGGACGATAACAAACCCCGATACTCTATCCATGTTTTCCAACAAAATGGCACCGTTGTCGGGGAATGTGAATGGATATTGCGAGCATCGCAATAGTTGCTGAATTTTTAACTTGTGCTTGTTAATTTGTTTGGTTTAGTGTGCAGCTTTCGTTTTATGCGAGGGCAGGTTCCTGATGACCCAATTCTTTTTGATCCTGAGATCGAAAGAACCGCACGGAGACTGAATAGCAGAACGAGACGAAGGAGGCAACAAGCTAGACAACAACAAGAACAAGAAGAAGGTTCTTCTACAACACCACCACCACCTTTCACACCTATCATGGATCCACCACCACCACCGCCCGTTTCCACACCATGTGTCAACAGTCCAAGGAATACTGCTCAGTTTTCCAACCACACGGGAAGGCAAGCTGAGATGAAGACATGAACTCTTAACTTGCTATACGGAAGTCCATTCACCGGAATGGACCATGAAGACCCCTTTGCTTTTCTCACCAAATTTTACGAGATAGCATTGGCGGTTAGAGTTGATCAAGCTCAAGAGCTACCGTTGTTCAAAATACTTTTTCCTCACGCTTTGCTCGACAAAGCCAAAGATTGGTACTTGGATCAAACACCTGCAGTCATGACGGATTGGAACTTGTTGGAAGAGAAGTTCATTGAAAGGTTTTTCTCCCACAACTGGTTCATGGAATCCAAAACGGCTATCTCTGTGTTTTTGAAAGGAGCCAACGAATCATTGAATGAGGCATGGGAAAGATTTAAATCCATGCTTCGAAAGTGCAAAGGCCATGGTTTTGACGAATTGACGCAAATCCACATTTTCAAAAACGGCCTTCAACCTAATTGCAAGACTTTATTGGATGCTACCTCGGGTGGTACTTTGTTGTCTAAAAGCGCCGACGAAGCTACATATATCATTAACCGTATGGCTCTAAATGACCTCCAAAGTCAAAGTAGAGGCAACACTTTGAAGAAACCGGGAGTGCTTAACCTTGGGACAAACGATGCTATTCTTACCCAAAATAAACTCATTTCACAAAAAGTTGAACTCTTAACTCAAAAAATAAAATAGTTGAAAGAGCCTTCAAAAGCTAAACAAATAGCTTGTTGTGAGCTTTGCAAGAGTGAACATGATACCGGGTTTTGTCCACCACCCGGGTTCGAAGAGGTGAATTACATGGCGAACCAACGAGACTACCAACCAAGGAAACAACAACAACAACCGTATCAACAACATCCTCAAAATCAACAACAACAACAACATTATCAAGGGAATCAAGGGTTCCAACCAAGGGTTAACTATCACCATAACAAAGGTTATGGGGGTGGTACTTCTAGCCGTCAAAATCCTTACCAACCACAACAACCGCCGGTCGTGACTTCAAAGTTAGAAGAGACATTGACACAATTTATACAATTGTCGATGGCTAATCAAAAGAGCAACGATGCGGCAATCAAAAATCTCGAAACTCAAGTCGGTCAACTTGCTAAACAACTAGCGGAACAACAACCCGGGCCATCTTCTTCGGCGAACACACAAACGAATCCAAAAGAGCATTGTAAAGCGATAACGACGAGAAATGGAAGGGAGTTGATTAGTGAGAGTGAAAAAAGAGAGGATGAGAAAAAAATGAGGAGAAGAAAATAGATGATAGAATTGATGGTGAAGTTGGGAAGTGGAGTGAGGAAGAAGTTGAAAAGGATGAAAAGAATGGTGAAGTAGAAAATAAAGAAAGTGTGGAAGTTGAAAAAAATAAGAGTGATGAAGTGAAGGTGGAGGGAGTAAAAAAGAAAAGAGAGAGGAATTCTAGAGTTTCTAAAGGAAAGGAGGTAGTGAGCGCTACTCCAATCCAAAACCTTCCGTATCCGCATGCTCCATCTAAGAGGGAGAATGAACAGCATTACGCCCGGTTCATGGATATATTCAAACAACTTCAAGTGAACATTCCGTTTACCGAAGCATTAGAGCAAATGCCTAAGTATGCGAAATTCATGAAAGACATACTTACTAAAAAGTGGAGGTACACGGAACCGGAGACAATTGTCCTAGATGCTAGTTGTAGTGCAATAATTCAACGGAAGCTTCCGAGAAAAGAGGTTGATCCGGGACGAGTTACTTTGCCGGTTACAATTGGTGATGTCTATGTCGGAAAAGGGCTAATTAATTTGGGATCAAGTATTAATCTAATACCATTGTCTATTTTGAAGAGGCTTGGCAACATTGAAATGAAGGCCATCCGGATGACTTTGCAATTGGCCGATAAGTCGACTACCCATCCTCATGGGTTAGCCCAAGATGTATTGGTCAAAGTTGACAAATTCTTCTTCCCGGTTGATTTCGTTGTGATTGATATGGAAGAGGACGATGATGCTCCGCTTATTCTTGGCCGACCGTTCATGAAAACTGCACGCATGATGATTAACATTGACGACGGTTTGATGAAAGTAAGGGTCCAAAATGAAGAAGTCACTTTTGATCTATTCGAAGCCATGAAGCATTCAAAGGATAGTCGTGATAGTTTTCGAATTGATGTGATCGAAGAGGCAACTTTTGAAATTTCTAAACATATTAATGAGATATCTCCTATGGAGTTAGCTCTTGATGACTCCTTTGATGTTTTCACAATTGAAGAAGAGCAAGCTCTTGATGGATGCCTAAGGGAACTTGATAGTCTAAAAGAGTTACATCCGTGGGAAGTTGAGGAGGAAGTATTGAAGAAGGAGGTTAATGAAGAAAAATCGCCGATTGAATTGAAAATGCTACCTTCTATTTTGAAGTATGCATTCCTCGACGAGACTGAAGTAAAGCCGGTTATCATAAGCAATCTTTTGCAAAAGAATGAAGAATCCCGTTTGATCGATGTTTTGAAAAAGAATCAAGAAGCCATTGGTTGGAATCTTTTCGATCTCAAAGGAATTAGTCCTTCCTATTGCATGCACAAGATCTTAATGGAAGAGGACTTTAAGCCGGTAGCTCAACCTCAACGCTGCTTAAATCCTACTATGAAGGAAGTTGTTAGAAAGGAGGTTGTTAAGTTGTTGGATGCAGGAATGATTTACCCGATTTCGGATAGCCCACGGGTTAGTCCCGTACATGTGGTTCCAAAGAAAGGTGGCATTACCGTGATTCGAAATGAAAAAAATGAGTTGATCTCAAAAAAAGTGGCAACGGGGTGGCGTATGTGCATTGATTATAGGAGGTTGAATACTGCAACTCGAAAAGATCATTTTCCACTCCCGTTCATGGATCAAATGCTAGGAAGACTTTCCGGGCAACAATACTATTGTTTTTTAGATGGCTATTCCGGTTATAACCAAATTGCGGTTGACCCGTCCGATCATGAAAAGATGGCTTTCACATGTCTTTTTGGAATTTTTGCATACCGAAAAATGCCCTTTGGGTTGTGCAATGCACCGACGACTTTCCAACGATGTCTGCAAGCTGTTTTCGCCGACCTTATCGAGAAAACAATGGAAGTCTTTATGGACGATTTCTCCGTATTTGGTGGTTCCTTTGGTCTGTGCTTGGACAACTTGGAAACGGTTCTTGAAAGATGTGTGAAGACAAATCTTGTTCTTAATTGGGAGAAGTGCCACTTCATGGTAACCGAGGGAATAGTGCTTGGCCATAAAGTCTCTTCAAGAGGGCTTGAAGTTGATCGTGCTAAAGTTGAAGTGATTGAAAAGTTGCCTCCTCCGGTGAATTTGAAGGGAATCCGAAGCTTTCTAGGGCACGCCAGTTTCTGTCGGCGCTTTATCAAAGACTTCTCAAAGGTAGCTAGGCCTTTGAGTAACTTGCTAGCTAAGGATCAGGTATTTCTTTTAACTGATGATTGTTTACAAGCTTTTGAAATTTTGAAGGAAAAATTGGTTACCGCTCCAATTATAGTCTCTCCAAATTGGAATTTAAATTTTGAGCTCATGTGTGATGTGAGCGACTATGCCATCAGAGCGGTATTAGGCCAAAGAAAGGAGAAATTTTTTCATGCGATACATTATGCGAGTAAAGTTCTTAATGAGGCTCAAGTTAACTATGCCACCACTGAAAAAGAATTACTTGCGATAGTGTATGCGCTTGAAAAGTTTAGGTCCTATCTTATTGGTTCCAAGGTCATAGTGTATACCGACCACTCGGCGATTAAATATTTGCTCACCAAACCGGATTCGAAGCAAAGGCTCATCCGTTGGATCCTCTTGTTACAATAATTTAATGTTGAAATCAAAGACAAGAAAGGATCGGAAAATTTGGTGGTGGATCATTTATCTCGCTTAGTTAATGTAGAGGTTACCGCTTCCGAGAAGGAAATCCGAGAGGAGTTTCCCGATGAAAAACTTTTCAAAGTTCAAGTTAGGTCGTGGTTTGCGGACTTTGTGAACCATAAGGCTAGTGGTTTGGTGCCTCCCGACCTAACTTTGAACCAAAAGAGGAAATTTCTCTCGGATGCTAAATATTACGTGTGGGATGACCCGTACTTGTTTAAATTGGGTGGTGACAACGTTTTGAGGAGGTGTGTTACTAGCGATGAATCACAAAGCATTCTTTGGAATTGTCACAACTCGCCTTACGGCGGACATTACAATGGGGCAAGAACGGCTACTAAAGTCCTTCAGTCAGGATTTTATTGGCCTACTATTTTCAAAGACACAAATGCCCATGCGCAAAGTTGTGATAGTTGCTAAAGAAGTGGGGGGATTGGTAAGAGAGACGAGATGCCTCTCCAAAACATCCAAGAGGTCGAAGTATTCGATTATTGGGGTATCGACTTTGTTGGACCATTCCCACCCTCATATGGTAATGAATATTTGCTTGTAGCAGTTGACTACGTTTCTAAGTGGGTTGAGGCGATTGCCTCACCTCGGGCGGATGCTAAGACGGTCATAAATTTTTTGAAGAAAAACATCTTTTCCCATTTTGGAACCCCCCGTGTGTTAATTAGTGATGGAGGATCGCACTTTTGTAATGCACCGTTAGAAAACGTTTTGAAACATTACAGTGTATCACATAGAGTGGCGACTCTGTATCACCCACAAGCTAATGGTCAAGCCGAAGTCTCTAATCGTGAGATTAAGAGAATTCTTGAAAAAACTGTGTCTAATTCGAAAAAAGAGTGGTCACAAAAGTTGGATGAAGCTTTGTGGGTGTACCGTACCGCTTATAAAGCTCCTATTGGGCTAACTCTTTTTCAATTGGTATTTGGTAAGACTTGTCATTTGCCGGTCGAATTGGAGCACAAAGCCTTGTGGGCCTTGAAATTATTGAACTTTGATAAGAATTTGGCTGGTGAGAAAAGAAAAGTGCAATTGCTTGAGTTGGAAGAAATGCGCAATGCCGCATATCACTCGAGTGGGTTGTACAAAGAAAAGGTGAAAGAGTATCATGACAAAAAGCTAAGAAAGAAGGAATTTTTGCCCGGACAGTTGGTGCTTTTGTTCAATTCCAGGTTGAGGTTATTCCCTGGAAAATTGAAGTCTAAATGGTCTGGGCCATTTCATGTCAAAGAAGTCAAAACATATGGAGCTATTGTCATTGAGGACTTGGAGAAAAAGGATAGTTGGACGGTGAACGACCAACGTTTGAATATCTATTTTGGCGGTCTAGTGGATCGCGAGAGTTGTACAATCAGTCTAGATGCTCCTTTGTGAGCATCTCGAACCGTCGAGCTTATCTGACGTTAAACAAGCGCTTGTTGGGAGGAACCCCAAAATTGTAAGTATTTACAGTTTTTTTTGTTGTTGATTATGTGTTGTTGGTGTTCATATTGGTGGAAATGCTGAATTATGCAGTGCTGTTTTGAAAAAAACAAAAACCTGTCATGTTCGCTAGCTGCTTGCTAGGCGAAGACAGTACCGAGCCATTCGCTAGTTGTTCTCTAGGCGAATGTGGCGAATCATACTTTTTAATTTTATTCAGTGGGCCACCATTCTGGGCCCAAAAAACGTTTTAGTTGGTTTTATGTTACTCTGCACTTAGGGTTCACGGTTTCAACCTCATTTTATCATTTTTCACTCTCACCTCACACAAGAACTTTCATATCTCTCTCTGTGCAAACCCTAACCTTGGTATTTCAGATTTACTCACCTCTGCAATCAGGTTTTACCCTATTTCTATCTCTCTTTGTTTTACTGTGCCATTTTCTGAAGATTAGGGATTTGGGTTGAATTTAAAAATCAGGGATTTGAAAGTTTTAAGGTTGCATGTGTGTCTAGAACAATTCCTGTCATGTTAAATAAATTTTTTTTTGGAATGGTGATTTATAAGAACTTAAAATGTTTGATTTTGGGTGAATAACAGTGGAGAACTCAGAAACCCGTAACTTTCGCTGTCAGTTCGTTAAGCGAGCCCGTAGCGAAGCTTCGCTGGGTCTTCGCTAAGCGAAGCTGTAGCGACCATGACAACATCTGATTTTTCTGTTTTGATCTCTAATCTGTCTTGTGGTTGTGTGTTGTTTCTTTTCTATGATATTACAGATGGCATCTGGATCATGTGTTGGAAATAAGCGAAAGGTCGGAAGCACTTCCTGTCCTGTAACAATTCGATTCGACACTGATAAATTCGTTGGGCCGAAGCAAGCTGCACGCTATGTCGCGTTGGAAAAAAGAAAAATCTTACCTGAGAAGAGGTTCTTGATCAACGAACAAGGCGATTATCGGACATTTGCAGGGTTCATAATAGCAAGAAGTGGGACAAGTTGATCTCTCCAACTATGATATTGAGCTAGTGCGCGAGTTCTATGCGAAAGCGCTGCCAAATGATGACGAGCCTTTCACTTGGACTACAAGAGTGTCAGGACGTCAGGTTGCTTTTGATCGAAATGCTATTAACCAGGTGCTCAGTGAAGTGCTCAATTTGGGAGTGAATGAGAGGGATGCCTACCATAGAGATCTGAGGCTCAACAGGAACATTGATGATATTTCAGAGGCTCTGTTGTTGGAGGGAAAGAATGTAGAGAGAAACCCATCTGGGGTGGCTGTGAGATATCACCGTGAGGATTTGATACCTATTGCTCATTTGATTTTGTTGTTGGTTTTGACCAACATTAAGCCTAAGTCACACACATCTACGGTACCGATCCCAGTGGCACACTTGGTCCACTGTATTCTGACTAATGTACAGATCGATGTGGCGCGAATCATTGCGAATGAGATGAAGTCTGTGATGAAGAGTGGGCTGAAGTCGGGGGCGCGAGTTAATTTCCCCCTTGCTTTTCCTTGCCTCATCATGGCTTTGTGCGTGCAGTCGAGGGTGAAGCTACCCTCCCGCAGTCAGGTAATGATTCCGTCTGCAATCGATGATCGATATGTGGACAAGTACTGTAAGCCGAAGAATTTCAGAGGTAGTACAACTGCTGGTGATACCGGGACTACTGATGGTGCTGGTGCTTTTTCTCAGGGGTTTGATCCTTTTCAGCAAGCAGTCTGTAATTATAATTGGGATTGGATGGCAGCAACTCAGCGTGCCATGATTGATATACATGACTCTATGCAGGTACTTCAGCTACAGTCCCGCGACCCTTCGGTAGAGCGCAACATGATGACACGTGAGCAGTTCCTGCAAAACGCGAGTTGGCCTATGGACAGGCCTGTTTTCAGAGAGGGGGCGGGTGTGTCTAGTGGTCCTGTTGGTGGTAATGCCGATGATGATGATGATGATGGTTCTGTTTCTGAGTCCGGTAGTGCAGAGGGTTCTGAGTCTGATGAGGACTAAGTTTTTTATCTTTATTGTTTTTATTGCTTTGTATTTTCGAATATCTTGTTTGGATTTCAGTTATTTTGGTTATGTACTTTTTGGGGTGTTTTGTCCCCCACGCACATTTTAACAATTTGAAGTAATGTTTAATGTTTTTGTTTTAAATTATTGTGTTTGGTTTAAGTTTCTTTTGCTTAATAATATTTTTTTTGGTTGTTTGAGGATCAAACCTTCTAGATTGATTGCTATCTGAAAGAAGTATTCAATGAAGGTGCATCCAAGCTTGGATGGTAATGATAAAAATAACAAGCGAATAATGCTAAGGTACATGGTTACCTTCAGTTAGAACTTTAGAATGCATGAAGAACTTTACTCTTGTCGTAATTGAATATTGTTCTTTTTGCAACATAATTGAATGAATGATTCACTTAGGACTTAAAACCACAAATTGTGAGGAAACCTCCATTGTACAAACAAATGCTGGATTCTAATAAACTGTGTAAATTCATTTGATTCATGCTTTGTCTTTTATTATTGTGAATTTGTGGAAGCAATTAGAAATGATCAAGGCACTTGTTTTCTTTCAAGGACAACCAGTTCCAAATACAAACTACCCGTGAGCAGAGAGTATTCGTGAACCCCTTTGAGCTTAAACAGTTGAATCTCAACTTGAAGTAAGGCGAGACTTCAAAATATTTTTTCTTGAAACCCTGAAAATATTTGTTAATTGTTCTTTTTCCGTAAAGAGTCAAGAGCATTAACTTATGGGGTGAGTAAAAGATAAGTTGTGGAGAACGAAAATGAAAATCGGTAGGTTACCATAACTCTGGAATAACCGAGCAAGCATTGAAAAAAAAGAAAATAGAAACAATTGTTTTCTGAATATGGTGTGAAAAAGAAGAAAATAAAAAGAAGAGAATGGAACTGAATGCTTGCTTGGAAGAAAAATATTTGAAAACATATTGAGTTGTGAAATAAGAGTTGTGAAGGTTTCAAATGAGAAACAAGTAGAACGGAGTTGAGATCTGTGAATAGTTGTACAGTGAATGTATCTTTTGCGTCGGCAATTTCATTTTCAATGGCCTTAGATATGTCCCTTGTTTGTAAACCTGACCAAGCTACAATCGGAAAAGACCTCAATGATCTTCGTGCTTCCGCATTTTCACTTATAATTGTTAGACATTGTATGAATTGAATTGATTTTTGCATTGTTTGTTGGAGAGTGAAATTGTCCCCGCGGTTGTAAACGCGTAATTTCTTCAATCCTCATTCGAAGAGGAGAGATAGGGTGATTCATTTAGGATATCATGTTGTTGATTGATACATGTTTTGCATTGCTATAAGGCTTTAGTTCTTGTGTATTGTGTTATTTTAACCATTGGGAACTTGTGTCTGGTTGATTCTCTTGTGTTTGAGCCATTTGATCCGATTTCGGAGAAATCTTTTTCTTTAAGCAAATCCTCTTGTTCTTCAAGAGGCATACTTTGCTTGAGGGCAAGCAAGAATCTAGTTGGGGAGAGTTGTTAGATGCCCAATTCTGCTTATTTGAGCTATCCGATGTGGGCATCTTTCACTCCTTTTTGTCGAGAAAGTTTTCAAAACTGTCCTTGCTTTTGTTAATTTGCAACATTATGTGAAATGATATTGGTACCTTTAATTTATGTGTTATTGTGCAGTAATTAGGTATGAAAGAGTAGAAATTGAAGACACAAGAAAGATGACAAAGGAAACAGGAAAGAAAGCAAACAAAAGGAAGCTCGCTAGGCGAAGTACTGGCGAGTGAGGTAGCAAAGTGTTCGCTAGGCGAGCATTCAGCGAGCTGCCACCGAACACTCCAGACTTGGGAAGAATCAAAAAGATTAGATTCGCTCTGGAGAGTGAGCTAGAGAAGTGTTCGCTAGGTGAGCACTCAGCGAGGTGCCAGCGATCGCCTCCAGAATCAAAAAGATCAAATTTCGCTGGAGCAAGGGAGGTAGCGAACTGTTCGCTAGGCGAGCTCTCAGCGAGCTGCCAACGAACACTTCCAGTAGCAAAAAGGACCAAAAGTCGCTGGAGCGAGTGAAGCAGTGAAGGAATGTTCGCCTAGCGAACATCTACAAATTCAGCTGGTTGATTCCTCAGGACACAGGCTCTTTTGGGTAGCATTTAGAGGCTTGCTAGGCGAACCATTCTGCTCGCATAGCGAGCATGACAGTTCAAAACTTTTCCTATAAGTAGCATGGGCTACTTTTTGTAAAAATATCTTCTTTCTTTTGTTTTTGCTTCAAAGTGATTTTTGTGACCTAGAAACCCATTTTCTCATTATTCTTCATCTCTTGACAATATTTTCCAAAAAGAAGGTGGATTCCCATCCAATCTCGATTCTTCGACTCGGATGTTGATCAACATTCTCCCAAAACTTCTTGTGCTAGCTATCATGGAAATGAGTGGCTAAATACCTCATTTTGTCAAGGTTAGATGTAGATGATCATAAGCTTTATGTGTATATGGGTTGATCTTCATTTGTAAACTCTTTGATGATGAATGTATGGTGAAAACCTTATTTTATTGATAACTCTTTGTGTTGGTTTACTATTGAAAGGTGTTTTCCAACTATTTACCCAGGTTTTCATCCATCTATGTTCTTGAGCTAGAGATAGTTTTAAATGTGTTTGTTCACTAAAATGTCAAACCTAAAAGTTGTCATTTTGATAGATTGTGTGAGAAATCAACAATGGATCAAAATGGGAAAAACTACAATGTGTGTTAGAAATAATCACATTGGGAGGATGTTGTGAATGTGTTTATCATCTAATGGAGTTTATGAATTTTGTTTGATCAAACATATACATGCAAAGTGATCGTCGAACCCTAACTTTGACAATCTTTCTCAAATCATAAAACCGAAACTTTTTCCGCAATTTCTTACTTTTTATGCAAGCTACCGTAACGAAAAACCAAAACCCCTTGTTAATATAAGTTAAGAACTTAACAACTGTCGAACGGCGGCAATATCACATATTCCCTGAGGACGATAACAAACCCCGATACTCTATCCATGTTTTCCAACAATAACTAATTCACTATATGATCTTCTGCCTGATGACGATCTTCCACAAGTATGCATTCCTGCTCAACCCCAGAGGGTGCCATTCATTGATCCCATGAAAGAAAAGCTTCGTGCCATTTAAGAGATACTCCAAGCTTTGAAAGTGCATGATACGCCCGGGCTCGATGCTGCTGATATGTGTCTAGTGACAGACTTCGTGATTCCTCCGAGATTCAAGGTACACAACTTCAAGAAGTACACAAACTTTAGTTGCCCGAAGCATCATTTGGTGATTTTCTGTCGAAGAATGACCTCTTACACTCATGACGATAAGTTGGTGATTCATTATTTTGAGTGGTCCATCTTTGAGTTGGTACATGGACTTAGAAAGGAGCTGTATCCAATCATGGAGGAACTTAGATAGCACTTTTCTAAAGCATTACCGATGCAATCTGGATGTGGCTCTCAGTTGCACGCAGTTGTAAAGCTTATCTCAGAATGGCAGTGAAGAATGCACAATAGTGGAAGGATGTAGCAGCCAGAGTGCAACCACCACTCTTGGGCATGGAATTGGTCGATATGTTCATGAATAGTCTGCGTTGTTCTTATCTTGAAGGAATGGCTGGCAGGGCACCATCAAGTTTTTCTGACCTTGCAGTTATAGGAGAACGCATCGAAAGCTACCTCAAGAATGGAAAAATGCAAGACACCTCAAGTAGCCAGGCCGGTGAGACTGAATCCCTTAGCAATTCCCTAGAGGAGGAAGAGGGTGAAAATAAATGCAGTCATAACAAATATTGCATATTCCCAGGGTACACCAACAAAACCTTATGGTCCCTCATCTTTTCAACGTTCATCATTTTCTGTGCCATGTTATCCTTATGGGCGACCAGCCGTGCTTAAAACTTCATCCCATAAACCATGGATTGCTTCTTAGTTGAATCAATGAGCTCATGGCCAAGAATAACAACGTCAAAATCAACATAGGTCCCGCAACAATTTAGAAAGGAGGAATACCCCTCTTCATCCAGTTCCTATGTCACACAGTCATCTTCTGCCGCGTCCGGTTCAAAGCTCATGTTGGAGCCCGAGATACTCAAGCCATTGCCAGAACCGTATCCTCCTGGGTACAATCCTGATAAGCATCATGGATATTAAAGGGCATTCAACTGAAGATTGCAAAGCCTTCCAAGCTAAAGTACAACAACTGATTGACAAAGGTTACATATCCTTTCTAGAAGAGCAGCGTGAACCTGTCGTTGTCAACAACAATGGTTAAGGGAAAGAGTCTAACTCAAGACTTTCAAGTCCTATCCCCAATTCCTATGGGATGCCAATGAATTTCGCTGCTGCAACTGAAGGAATCACTTCTAAACCAGTTCCAATACCTGGAGTTACTGTTGCAGCTATCCCGCAATCCTAGCCTATTGTTGTTCAGATTCCCGTTCTTCATACCGAAGAGAATTTGTTGGACCAGTATGATGATGTTCGAAACTATTATGCTATTATCCCTATTTTCAGTCCTGTCTCTGCTTAGGATTCAGAAGCCATCAAGATGTGTCGTGATTTAGCTGAGAAACTCCGAGTTATGGAAGGGCACAAATCAAACTCTCTCAGTGCTCTAGAATTGTGCTTGGTACCTGATGTCGTTATTCCCCCCAAGTTCGAAGCACCAGAATTCTCAAAGTATAAAGGCCTCAACTACCCGAACATTCATATGAAGATGTACTTTCGCAAAATGGCTGCTTATGCCAGAGATGAAAAGCTAATGATCCATTGCTTTCAAGACAGTCTATCTGGGGCATCACTCGAATGGTATATACAGCTTGAGTGCAATAGTGTGCGCACTTGGGCTGAGCTAGCTGATGCATTTGTCAAACAATACAAATACAACACTAATCTTGCTCCTAACCGTACTCAACTTTAGAGTATGGCTCAGAAGGACTGTAATTCCTTTAAGGAATACGCGCAACGATGGAGAAAGCTAGCTGCAAGGGTGCATCCACCTTTGGTTGATCGTGAATTGATTGACATCTACATAGGTGTCTTGTAAGTCCAATACTACGAGAAACTGGTCGGTAGTGTCTGTGCTGGATTCTCTAACTTGGTGATTATCGGTGAGAGAATTGAAGAAGGTCTTAAGAGCGGAAAATATCCAAGGAGGTTCTAAAATCCAGGCTGGTGCTAAGAAGTCGTTCAACATATATAAGAATAAAGAGGGCAAAACAAATATCGTCTCTCTGCAGAAAGGGCAAGCTCCTCAATAAGCTCCCGCTCCTATGCCTTATCAAATCCCTTACTATCCGCATTCGTATCTTGCTGCTGCATAAAATGCTCCAATGCCTTATCATCGAGTTGCTCAAGCTCAAATGCCACAGGCTCCTCGGCAACAATCTTACAACTAGCAGGTGTCGCTACTGCAAAAAAGGGCCGACAAAGACAGAAGAGTCGCCACCGTTTGTTATTTATCCTAAAGAAAGGGAAAGGAAACGATCATAGAAAACCTACGAAAAGGGAAAAGACAGGTCATCGCAACCAAATCTTGGGTTCGGGAGTCGGTTATGCAAGGGGAAGGTATGAGCACCCCTCACGTCCGTTGTACTCAACGGGATCCATGCTTGTTGTCTATCTAAAAAAGTGTTAATCTATCAAGAGCTGGCTCACGGGGACAAAAGAAAATAAAAGAGACTAGATAGAGCATCACCACTCTATGCCTACGTATTCCCTCGTGCAATGGGAAAGTCAGAGTCAATGTAGTTCAGAAAACTATGGGTGAAGTCGGGGAAGGTTGCTCGCCAAGACATCGTCGTCTTGTGCCTACGTATCCTCGTCTGGTACGAGAAATCAGATCAAACGTAGTTCGGGATGACACGACCACATATTGGTTCAAGTGTTTTAACTGAGTAGGGTTAAACCATCGTTCTAGCAGTTAGGTGTATTGCTGCTCGACCATTGGAGACTTAGGTATTACCTGTTTACGGTAGAACCAAGAGTTAACACACTCTTTCTAAAAAAGGTTTTCAATTAACCCCGAAGGATAAAAAAGGTTTGGTGTTTTGTTTTGTGTTTTTTATGAAGAAGTGAATTGAGTTAAGTTTGTAACTCGTGTTGCACTAAAGACTATGACTTGAGAGCGAATGCGTCGCATATCACCCAAAGGGCATACGCTAAACACCTTAGACAGTTGAGAGGAAACCCCTCAACTATCATTCCCCAAGTACTTAAGGCTCGTAGCGTACAACACTTATTATCCTTTATTAGGTGTCTTAAGATGTTTAGAGATGAGAAGAGAAGACACAAACTCTAAGGGGAAACTAACCAACCCTAATGTTATCATGCAATGTGCTCCTAAGATTGAGATTAAGAGGGAAGAAACTATCCTAATGTTAGCATGCTTGGATTGAACACTTAATGTCTCTCCTACTCCCATCCTAAACGTAGGGACTAGGAATCCTAAGGGATCATGGTAAAGGACCAAGAAAACAAAAGATAAATCAATCACAAACGAAATGCAAGAAAGAGATGAAGTTGACTTAAACAAGTCAAGGAATAAGGTAAACATGATATGCAATGCTCAAATGATGTAACACAAACAAAATGGAAGCAAAATGACTTAAACAAGTCAAAGAAAAAGTGATATGAAATGGGAGAAGTTACAACTTCTACAACCATTCATGCATCAATCACTTACACCAATGCTAAAAAAAAGCCAAAAAGGAAAGTCATAATCAAAGGAAGATGGGAGAATAGGCTTGGGCAGCAAGCGACACATAAAGTATCTCAACCAAATATCCCACATTGATCATGAAAGAGCAAAGAGCAAACAAGTGCAAAAAGATTGACCCATAATTCAAGACAAACTCAAAGTATGAACATGGATACAAAATTGTCTTAAATGATGATCAAAACCCAAGGGACAAAAGTGAAAACATAAGAGAAAAGGCTCACAACAAGAAACAATACACAAGCAAGCAACAAGTCAAGGCAATAGAAAGAACCAAAGTTCAATTCATAATCAACACCTAAAATCAAGTGGAATGCCTAACTTTAAAGTAACTTGTAACACAAGTTACACAAGTGTATGACCTAAAAATGCAAGACCAGCACCTTAATCATGTCATGGATAAGTATCAAAGCTCAAAGGGTGCATATGGGATCCATCAAAGTCATTTCCCAAAGGAACTAGGTCAAACTAGTTTGTATGAACTTCCTCTAAAGTGACTTGACTTGCAAGCTTCACCAAAAATAGAAGAAATGTTCAATAAATTCCAAATAAAATGTACAAATCAACCAAGTCCAATGGCAAACAGAGGCCAAAGTTTCAAAGCCAAACTCAATCTTAAACATCACCAAATTATTTGATCAACTAGGGTGCTCCACCTTATTGAGTTATTATCGAGGGTCAAGAAAAGACAAAGCAAAGTCAAACAAAAATGATCAAACATTGACCAAAATCAGCCTCAAAGGTACCTCAATCCATCCTCTAAATGGAAAGGAAATCTCATTCATAGGTGATGTAAATTGGTAGCTCAAATGTTGATGATCAAACAAGAACAATATTAAAGCACCTCACTTTGCAAAATCAAAATAAAATTGCGAAATAAAATAAAATTAGAAACAAAAATTATGAAAAATTAAATAAGGTTTTGAAATGATGGAAAACAATTTTTATTCAATTTTTTTGGCAATTGGAGGTATTTTTAATAAAATAAAATCAAAACAGAAAATGAAAATAAAAATAAAATAAATGGAAACAAGTAGGGGTGCAGAAGTAAAAAGCAACATAACTGGAAATAGAACAAACATGCTTGGGCTAAAAAAAACAGGGGGTGGGGATAACATACCTGGCCCAGACTGATCCAAAGATCAGACTTAAGTGAAACGATGCGTTTCACTTTAGTGAGATGTGGTCAACAAAACAAATCAGCAAGGTCAACCCAATCACAATCACACATGCGAGCCAGGTCAAAAAGTTAGCCAAGCCAGGTCAGATCTGACTGAGAATGAACTAGACACCGGAGCTAGGGCTCAGGTCGTCTTCTCCGGTGACATCGCCGAAGCTCAGTTCATATTTCTCAACAGAAATGGACAAAATGGTACCATTCGAAAGCTTACACAACAAGGATTCCAAATCAATAAATCAAACACTAAAACAGTTCCAAATCAAGGAGAATCAAAGGATTGAAGTTTGAACATGTCAACTGAAATTGCGATCAAACAAGAACAACAATGATGCAAACATTGCCTACTCAACGTAGGGCCTCAGATGCGACCAAAATGAGCTTCAATAGGTGCCTAGCATGAGAGAAATAAGAGGAGAAGCTTACTGAACGGAGCAACTCCGTTGGTTCTTTAGATGCGCGCAAGCTTTTCTTTCTTGCTTCAAACATGTTCCAATTGCTCCCAGGAAGAAGATGCAAGCTTCAATTTCAATTGATTTGAGGTGAAATCTCAGATTCAAAGTTGAAGAAAGTTTGGAAAATTTGAATTTCACTCTGCTCTCTCCAACTCTAATTCTCACTTCTGAGCATTAGGGCAACCCTAAATGCTTATATATGATGGATTTATGATCACCATGCAGGCCCATATTGGCTGATTGGTGAGATTTCAAAAAATGCCCAAAAAAGAAACCCTCCTCATGCACACGCGTATTTGCTGGCTTCACACCTTATGAGCTCATCAGTTGAAAGTGTGTGAAGTATATTTCTGATTTGAATTGGTTTGGGCCTTGTATGTAATCCACATTTCAAGTTTGAATGGAAAACGTTTTAAGGAAGAAACTTGAAAAAGTGGCATCTCATGATATTTGGCGTTGGTCCAAATGTGGTAAGCTTCATTATGATCATACATTGGTGTAAAAAAGTTCAAAAGTGGTACAAAATAAGACCTATAATGTACCAAGTTCATGTTATGACCAAAAGTATAAATTTCACTTTAAAAGTATTCCACATGGCCATGTAATTCCACAATTCAAATACAATTTTCATGTTGGTTGGAAATGCATTTGAGGTACATAAGTTCATGAAAATGACAATTGAAACAAATGACCTATAATGAAACTTTCCCAAAATACCCTTGCCTTGTAAGGTCCATAACTTGAGATGTACAAATGATATCAAGGACTTATAGGATTTTTTGGAAAGCTAAGACCATGAGGAACAACTTTCATGTTCACTTGAAGTTGAGGAGAAACTTGATTCTAGGTCAAAAATGCCTTGGAAGTGAGTTGACTTTTAGTTGACAAAAATTTTGTTCATCTGAGACCCCTAACTTGTTGGCATCATAAATTGAGATGTACAAACCCAATGGATGAGTTATTGTACTCAGAAGAAAGCTAAGAACATGTCCTACAACTCTCATGTTTTCATAAAAATGAGATTGAGCTAATAAAATGAGGATAACTGTCAGCATACATAGCACCAAGGAAAAAGAAAAGAGTCATCAACACGACCTCATCCAACAAGCCTGGTGATGGTCGGAATACAAGATAATAACAAAAGAGCCGAATAACAACAGGAAACTGCGTCAAGTAACTCTCTCCTCAACCACGGTAGCGAGTCTGGAACTCCTCTAACAACTTCTTCGTATCCAGATGCTTAGGTCGTGCAACCAACGCCTGGATGAGTAACTCTCTCTTGCTGATGACATCCTTCAGACCTTGAGCATACTCTTCCCAAGCACCTTCTCCGAAAGCATCTTCGAGTCTGGGCTTCTTTAATTCTACTCGCATCTTGTATTCCTCCAACGTTGCAAGAGCTTCTCGCAGTTTACGCTTGCTTTCATACTGACGATATGATTCAACTAGATCTTTTTCATCTTTAACCCGGTGCTGAGTCTTCAACCTCTCAATCTGTTGATGAAGCTCATCTTCTCTTTCCTTGTTGTTGGTCAAGATTGCATTCCATTGAACGGTGAACTTTGATATCTCCAAGCGTGCTCTTTCCAATTCTTTCTTCTTGACCTTGAGGATACTGCTAGCGCTCTTCAGATCTTGACCTACTCGTTCACGGGCACGAATCTCTTCAGTCAATTCTCTCCCCATTTTGTTCAGAGTCTCTGTCTTCATCTTGGACAGGTAGGCTTCTTCATTCTTTTCTCTTCTCAGCTGAATGATCTCCCTTTCCAATTCTTCATTGGCTTTGGGTAGTGCTTCTTTCTTAGCCCATAGTTGATTATACTTCTGGATATCAACTGTTGCTGGTTCTTCAACTACCGAGGGATATAAAGGCTCTCTGACCGGGAACGCTAACAACAACCTCTCAACCTTCTCTTGGATCCACTCAACATATGGTCCATAGGCCTTACAATCACTCTTACCCAAATAATATTTTCCTTTTTGGTGAATTCTTCCCCAAGCTTTGTCTAATCTAGCTAAAGTCTCACTGTCAACTACTCCTGTGAAATACAGAGATTCCTGTATTTCATCTTCTTTCGGGGGTCCTCTTAAAGCATAACCAAAATTTCTGATTGCGAGAGTAGGATTATAATTGATGCCACCCTTCCTTCCTACTAAAGGAACGTTGGGAAAATTTCCAAAGCTATAGATGATCTCCTTACCAAGAAGGTCTCTGTTGAACCAAACAATATTCTCTAATGTCAAGCCCATGATCCTTTCTGACCAATCAACTGTGTTTGCAGTATCAACAAAAGGTCCAGTCTTAGGAAGATGATCCACAAACCATCTGTAGAGAAGAGGTGCACAGCAGGAGACATTATTTCCTCTTCTATTCTCATTCTTGTAATGAACATAATGGTATACATCTCCTAAGAGAGTAGGCACATAATTCTTAGAAGAGAAGATATGGAAGGCATCCAAATCAACGAAGTCTGGGATATTAGGGAACAATATTATGCCATAGATGCAGAGAGCCAAAATGGCATTGAAAACTACCCAATAACCTTCTTTAGCAAAGTGCTGAGCTCTGCTCAAGAACGACAATGGAAAGCCAGGGACTCCATTTCTCCACACCATCTTACCATCCAACTCAGAGATATCTAGATCAAGAGCATTGGCTAGCTTGGTCAAATCAGGTTTTGCTTCAGAGTGACAGAATGACATTTGCTCTAGGACTGGAACTCCTATCAACGTGGAAAACTCTTCCAAAGTAGGCATCAAGACATAGCCCGGGAATGTGAAGCAACGCAACTGAGTATCATAAAATTGAAGCAGAGTGTGAATGCCTCCCAACTCATGTCTTGAGATTTTGCAGACATAGCCCAGGATCTTCCCGTAGTCCTTCCTGAAATCCTCCATGACATTGTGATCAACTACAACAATGAGACTAAGCAAAGGCCCTATATCTGGAATTGGGAACTTGTATACGACAATCCTCTTGAATACAGGATCCATACTAACGGTGGATTACATTACTAGAATCAAGGAGAAAATATGCACCTGAAACACAAATACCTGCAAATGTTAAAATGCAAATGAGTATGCAAATGCAAACAGGGGTTCAAGATTGTTGTGCTGTTGGCAAAGCTGAACCAAAATTATGCCTCGGCGAGAAAATACCAGAACATCAGAATGCCGACATATAGGAACCCACAGTGTCAAAGATCAAAGGTCCGTACTGACAAGAAATCCTGGTAGGTTGGAGGTCAGTTTTCCTGCATAACCCTCTCACTCATAATGTATGGACCCAATATCTGATAAGTTTCGGCATCCTATGCGGTCGTCAGCGTCATAGACTTTCGAGAAATGATGATATGTTCACCATTTATGGTTTGGCATCATAGTCAAACGAAGCGGCCTCACTTAGTTGACTCCTAAGTGATCGGTCTCCAGAGTCGACAATTCTCAGATCCAACATCCTCTCAACTGTCCGAAACATACTGGAAAGGTAGTCATTAAAGAAAATCTCGTCTGAACGCAAATTTCATGAGGACTAATGCATGCCAAACATACAGGTCTATCACTACTTTCCACTCTAATGCTATATGTATTCTCAAGCCTGGGTACTAGGTTTATCTCTCAACAAAACAAACCCACCCAACAACACAACAACAAATAATAATGTGCGGAAAATAAAATGCAAATGTAATGAAATACAACACACAACACATAAATACACACCCATAAACATAAACACACAAGCTCTAGGATTGACTCACATAGGGGATGGGAAAACTCTCCAGTAGAGTCGCCAGCTGTCGCATACTGCGAATAAGGGGAACGCTAGCAAACTAGACAGAAGAGTCGCCACCAGTCGTTATTTATCCCAAAGAGAGGGAAAGGAAACAATCGAAGAAAACCTGACGAAAAGGGAAAAGACAAGGTCATCGCAACCAAATCTTGGGTTCTGGAGTCGGTTACGCAAGGGGAAGGTATGAGCACCCCTCACGTATGTTGTACTCAACGGGATCCATGCTTGTTGTCTATCTACGGGTGTAAAAACTATCTAAAGGCTACCAAACAGGGGTGAACTGAAAGAATAGACTCGATAGGACATCGCCGCCCTATGCCTACGTATTCCCTCGTGCAATGGGAAAGTTAGAGTCAACGTAGTTCGGAAAACTACGGGTGAAAGGGGGAAAGGTTGCTCGCCAAGACATCATCGTCTTGTGCCTACGTATCCTCATCTCGTATGAGAATTCAGAGCAAATGTAGTTCGGGAAGATACAACCACTGGTTGGTTCAAGTGTTTTACTGTGTAGGGTGAAATCCTCATTCTAACAGTTAAGGACGATGCCTGTTTGCGGTAGAACAAAAACATAACACACTTTTTTTTTCTGAAAATGAATTTTGAAACAAATCCCGAAGGATAAAAAGGTTTGACTTTGTTTTGTGCTTTTTATGAGAAGAAGTGAATTGAGTTAGATTTGAAACTCATGTTGCACTAAAGACTATGACTTGAGAGTGAATGCGTCGCATATCGCCCAAAGGGCATACGCTAAACACTCTAGACAGTGTGAGAGGAGGCCCCCCACCTATCATTCCTCAAGTACTTAACGCTCGTAGCGTACAACAATTGTTAACCTTTATTAAGTGTCTTATGAAGTTATGAGAAGATAAGAGAAGACACAACACTCTAAGGGGAACTAATCAACCCTAATGTTATCATGCAATGTGATCCTAAAGTTGGGATTGAAAAGGGAACTACCTAATGTTATCATGCTTGGATTGAACTCCTATTGTCTCTCATACTCCTATCTTAAACAGAGGGACTAGGAATCCTAAGGGATCATGGCAAAAGAGAACAAGTAAACACATAGCAATTCAATCACAGATGAAAAGAGAAATGAAAGATGAAAGTGACTTAAACAAGTCAATAATATAAGAGATGCAAACATAAAATGCAAACACAAACGCAAGGATGAAGAGATACAACAAGACTCCACAACCAAAAGAGACTCAAACACAAGAGAAATGACTTAAAGAAGTCAAGAAGGATGAGATGAAATGGGAGAAGCAAGCTCCTACAACCATCAACCATCAATCACAAAAGAAGAATGGTGCTATCCTAAGATGCACACACAAAGAAAAGAGGGAGGAAAAGGTGTGGGGCAGCCACCACCACATGCACATCTCAACTATACAATTCTTAAAGATCAAGTAAAACAAGTGCAAAACAACAATGCAAAAGAAACTCCAATGTTCATGACAAACTCAAAGTGCAAACACAAACACAAAATCATCATGAACAAGTCTAAACCAGCTAGGGCAAAAGAGAAACAACAAGAAGAATTCTTCAAATTCAAGCTTAAAAGAAGAGGGAATCACATTCATGATCATGTACAAATGATGAACCAAAGTTCAAGCACAAACTCAACACTTAGAACAAGTGGAGAAGCATGATTCAAAGATGACTTGTGATGTAATTTACACATGTAAATGACCTTAAACAAGTAAAACAACACCTCAAGTATATTAGAATGACGTAACAAGGCTCAAAATATGCATACGGAATCATTCATGATCATATCCCAAAGATTTAGGTCAAACTAGCATGTGTAAATAACCCTAAAATGACTTGACTTGCAAAAATCACCAAAAATAGGAGAAGACCTCAATAAATCTCAAATAAAATCTCTAGCCAAGATGAAACAAGCATCAAACAGAATGCAAAAGTTCAAGATCAAATTAAACTTAAGGCACCACCAAATAATTCCAAGAAGGTATGGTGTTCCACCTTATCGAGAAAGTGTTAAGGCTCAACAAAAAGCAATTGAAAACCAAATGAAAAAATGATCACAAACAACCTAAGTCAACCCTCAAATAAGCTTCAATCCATCACCTAAATGGTGGAGAAGAATTGGTCATAGGGGACATAAAATTAGGGTTCAAATGATCAATGCAAATTATGGTAAACACCATGAAAATTTTTCATGGATTCCTTACGATAACTTCCCATGGCCTCAATGACCTAGAAACAAGTCTTGAACCCTCTCAAGTCCACAATTGACTTTAGTTTGACCAAATGAAACCCTAGCTCCACATTCTTTGACTAAGGCTCTTGCAGATGAAATGTATGACCATACAAACTTCACAAAGACCCATCAAGACACACATTGAGCTTTTAAACCATGCCTTATCCAAAATGGTGACCTCATGACTCTCTGGTGATCCTCATGATAGGAGATGACACCCATACACAAATCATTTCCTCTCAAGGAGCTTTGAAACCCAATCTGATGGTAATGAACCATTGATGGCTTGCACATAATGCCCTTGCTTGAGCTCTTTTATTGAATAGCAAACACAACACCTCTTGATCCCCTGTTAAGAACCAATGCTATGTAAATGCAAATGCTAAAAAAAGAGATGAAACATAAGCCAAGTTAGAAAGAAAAGGTTGGTCAAATTTTGGGGTACAACAGTAGGCACGAGATGCGATTTTTTGGAGAGCATGCTTAGTAAATACCCTAGGTCTTTACCTTAGCACCTTTTCCTTAGAAAACAAACAAATAGAATAACACAAATACTAACAAAAGGTTCCTGTAGAGTACTATAGATACTTAGGATGTTAATACCTTTCCTAGGTATAACCAACCCCTGAACCTTAGATTCTCTTAGCTTTGTTGTTACATAGCGCACTTAGGGTTTTCTTCGATCTTTTCCCTTTGTCTTAGATAAAATAAAGTTCGGTGGTGAACACTTAAAGATTTGTGGTTCAAGTTAATACAATAGCTTGATATTCGATTCTCACCTCAACACTTTCTAAAAAATGGTTGTGCCAAACATAGTGAACACATATCTACAAATATATTTTTAGAATCCATACAACCTGTATAATCAGAGTCGACATATCCTTCGATTGCTGCTTTACTATCTTCACCCAAGGCTCCACCATAAATTAAGACTCTATTCAGAGACCCATTCATGTACCTTAAAATCCACTTCAATGCTTGCCAGTGAGCCTTGTTGCACCCCAAAATTTGACCAACACTTCTTTACCTAGCTTATGTTTCATTGCATTCACATTAGCATTATCATTTACATTTCATTGACATGTGTGCAGGAGATCAAGAGGTATGATTACCAATCAAGGGCTACACAAGAGTTTGAAGCTAGCTAAGAAGGTTATTCAGGTGCTCAAGAGTTGATATCCTTGTCAGAGAAGTTGAAAGAGCCTCAGAAAGAGTGGTTGAAGCCAAGTGTGTAGGTCTCCTAACTTGAGAATTATGGGAAGCCATCAGATGATTCTGAGGTCATGGAGTTGGACTTGATGTTTTGAGAGAACTCATGAGAAGTGTTGAAGATCACTTTGAGGCATAGACAGGTCATTGTGCAAGATTAAGAAGGCTCAGCCATGATTGGTGCAGCTAGGGTTTGACTGGGTCAACCCTAAGTCAACTGATGATTTGAAGGAGGTTGATACCTAATTCAAGAGCCATGTGATCATGGATTGATACATTGAGATGTTATAAGGATGATTCCAAGGTCAACTCATCATGATTGAAGAGTTTAAGGAGTTTCAAGCTAGGGTTTCTAAGACTTGACAGTGTAAAATCCCCTAGTTTGAACCCTATCTTCAAGGCAATTTATCTAAAGATGTGATGGTCATCTCACCTTACCCCCAACACTATTGTTGTAGAGCATGAGCTTAGCTTTAATTTGAGTGCTAGAAGTCCTTGATAGGATTTGTAGAACTCAAGTTATGACTTTGACAAGTTACAAGTCATCTGAGGAATGTGAATTTGGAGCTTGAAAGTTACCCAACTTGCATGAAACTTTTGCCCTAGAAGGATGATTCCTATGAACTTTTGGACAACATGAATGTTGTTCCTTATCCTCTTAGATTTCTATAGAGTACTAGAAGTCCTTGATAGGATTTGTAGAACTCAAGTTATGGCTTTGACAAGTCAAGGGTATTTTGGACATTTGGTGATTATAGGTCATTTGTGATCATAGGCCATTTTCACCAACTTAGAGGCCTCAAATGAAGTTTTGTTCAACTATAAAGTTGCTAAAAATGGGGTTTTAACCTTAGGCATGCATCAAGGAGACATTGAAATGGCTCAAGGAGAGACTTGGTTCAAGAAATTTTGAAAAAAAGAAGAATTAAAAGGATTTAATGGTCAAAAATTCAAATAATTCATTTGGTGACCAAATGAGACAAACTTATAGGTCATTTTGATTGTAAAATGAATTTTAAAGACAATGGCAATGTTGGTTTTTCCATTTGAGGCCCCATTCAAAGATTTGCATTTGATTGCTTATGATGTAAGTTACATAAACCAAACTATGCACAAGTGCAAGACCAATGCTCCAATCCATCCAAACACCTTCATAATCTCATTTGAGGAGAATTTGGATGAGAATGAAATGAATACAAGCTGCTGCAAGAACTGTTATGAGTGTACCATGAGATTGAATTTTCAAAAGAGATGAGATATTGAACTTCTCATTAGATTGATCCAGAACTTTCTAGATCATTCATTCATGTCCTATATATAATTCTGAAGTGGTTCATAACAGAGGTTGGTGAGAATTGAGAGGAAATAGAGAGATTGCATATTGAATTTGCTCATTGCAAATCAAAATCTGTTACAGCCATTGAAGCCATTTCAATCCAAGTTCTTGATTCCAATAGCTTGCTCTAGGGTTAGAGATTGATTCCAGATCAAATTCAAGGCAAAACCATTGAAGGATCGTGAGTTGGCATTGCAAATTCCTCATCTGCAACTCAGAATCGGGTTCAAGAATCTACCAAGTTTCAACTCATTTCTTTGCATACAGAAGGTTGATTGGATGCTAGTGAAGGAATCTGGAGATTACTGAGGGTTGATTTGAAGATTTTACCACTCTGTTCATCAAGAACTTGCAGGTATGTACTTTTCATCGTACGGCTTAATTTAAGCATAATCTTTAGGTTTTGTTAGGTTAGAATCATTGTAGATTGGTGTAGGAAGCTTTTTGATAACAATTGGTATGGATTAGAGACAATAAGTAGGATGACCTGATTCCTGTTCTTGAGTGTATCTTGTTGATTCTTGAGTTTTAAGCTTAGTTTGATAGCTAGATCAAGTCAGTATTAGGTGGTGATGATGATAGACCTCATAATTTGGAGTTTGGTGTGATTTGATTCTTGAGTGGTTTCTGAAAATTTCATCGTGATTTGAGTTAGGAGGAGTTTCATTGTTGTTGGTTAGCATAGTTAGATTCAGTGGAAAAAACCAAGTGGATTAGAGTGTTCAAGTGAGAATTTTGATGGAGTTTTGAAGGAATACGATTTGGAGAAGATGAAGTTGAAGTTCTGTTCAACCATGGATTCCATTTCCCTCCAACATTCAAAAGGAAGAAGATGAGTTAGTTGCCATTGGATTAGACTGAAGACTTTGACCAAAGTAAGATCCCACAGCCAGGAATTGATTTCATTTTGTGAAGGATTCTGAAAGAAGCTGCAACGCAACGTTTCATTTAAGTGATAGGTTGGGCTTAATGTAAAAACATGATACTCACACCCCCCTTTAGAGGCCCACCTGAAGATACACTGTTTTTAGTTGCTATTTGTACCAAGTTTTTATCATTTTCATTTTATTTTCGTATTAATTTCTGATTGATAATTGGGCTTAGTAGTGCTTTAGTATCTGCACCCCCTTTCTGGCCCAACCTTTGAATTGAACTGGAAATTTTTGCTATTTATCACGCACGTTTCACCAATTTCTTTTATTTTCATTTATTTTCTTCATTTTACATAGTTTAGTAAATAATTCATGAAAAATTGAAAAATGACTCAATTAATTCCATTCTTTTTTCCATTGATTCATGATTGAATCTAGTTTTTTTTAGATAAAAAATATTAATATTTCATGCATTTTTGATTTTATTAGCATTTGTTGAATTTTAATTGATGTTAAAATAATCATGGTTGATACTTTGATTTGTTGAATTTGGTTTGATCATTTGATGATGATTCTTGCCTTGATTTTTTGTGTGTAGCTAGAATAGATATGCATGTTCCCCCTAGATTTTTCTCACATTTTTGTGATGAATATAAGTGGTAGTTTTAGGTTGAAACTTTAGGAGATCCATTTTTAGGGTTTATGCTTAGTACCTTATGATTGAGGATTTATTTCTAGGACTTGGTGGATGATTCAACCTCTGAATTTTGTATGGTAGATTCATGATTGAATTAGGATCTCTTAGGAATTTTTGTAGGAATTTTCAATGTAGTTTACTATTTTTGTTTGATATTTGTTTAGGTGCTAACTTTGGATGATTCTAATGCACTAATTTGACTAGATTAACCCCTTAGGTTCCCTTAGAGTAAGCTTGTGTTGTTTTTACCCTTGGTGGATGATGAAAGCAAGTTGAAGATGCAATGGAGTGCTTGAAGAAGATTGGGTGTGAAGATCTTCCCTTCTTTTGGTGTAGTGTTGATTAGGTGTTAAGATTAGGGTTTGTAGGCAGAGCTTCTAGATAGATTCTCTTCCTTCATAAACATGGAAGATGTTGATCACTTCCATTCTTCCCTATGATGTAAGGTCCACTTGTAAAGGCCTCATCCCTCCTTTGGTAGGATGTGTGGCTCTTTACAAGTTGGTAGAACCTTTGAGGGTCCCTTTCTCTGATGATAGGATGCTTAATGGTGACCTTTGGTCTTCACTCTGCTACCTATCATCCAAACTTTGCTCTTGTCAGATGAATCTTTCTCCATTGCTAGAGGATGGAGTTCCTTGCTTGAAGAAGACTGAAGAGGCTAGAAGTTGATACTTCTCTGTATCTGAAGACTGCCATTGAAGCTGAAGCTTGTAGATCAGGAAGACCAAGTTGATACTTGTAAGGAAGAGAGAGTTGAAGCTTGAAGAAGAAGAGGAACAAGTTGACACTTGTGAAGAGAATCCAGTTGAGATCAGATGAAGAAGCTGAAGCTTGAAGTTGGAGAACAAGTTGATACTTGCTATTGGGATTAAAGCCTGAAGGTGGAGTCTACTTTGGAGCTGAGGCCTGAAGAAGAAAGGATAAGTTGATACTTATGTTTGATAGTTTAGAAGCAAGTTGACACTTGCTATTGAGGATGATAGCCTGGAAGAGTAGTTGCAGACTAATGACTGAACTGCTGTCAGAGGGTTGCTTTGCTGTGAAGCTGTGGAAGCTGTTGATTTGCTTTCTTTCCTGTCTGTTTGCTTGCTGTGCAACTGTATTGATGTGACTGGTTTGATTTTCTTGATGCATTAGAATAAGTTCATATTTAGATTGTTTTAAGCTAGGAGCATGATTGCGCTAGCGGTTGAGTTGCTCCCTCTGCTTGTATTTTTACTGTATGGCTTTGCTTGCGGGTATTCGGTAGAGCCCAACTCCCTTGCCTATGTGGTTTGTGATTTTCTTGATAGTATTTTATTTCTTCTGTATGATTACAGTTATTCATATCTGGCTTGAGGTTGAGATGAGCTTGTGGAGGCTGATGCCCCACATACATTTCCTCCCTCACTTGCATTGCATGCATTTTACTGTATACTTGTTTACTGTTTAAGCTGATGCTTTATCTGTTTCTGTTTATCATTGACATGATCCCCTAGGAATCTCACTTCCTTTGATAAGGAAGTGATGATTAGAACTTTAGGTTGAAACCTATGCATGATAACTTCTAGGAGTTCCCTGTTTCAAATCTCAACCTTAGGATGAATCCTTTGCATGACAACATTAGGACTTGATAGTCTCCCCGTAGTTGTCCCTTTCTCTTCTCATCTCAGAACAAATTAAAATACAGTAATAAAGGTTAACTGATGTCGTACGTTACGAGCCTTAAGCTGCTTGAGAAAGGGTTGTTGGAGAGTTTATTTTCAACAGCTTGGATATTTAGTATGGCACCCTTTGGGTGACATGCGACGCATTCACTCTCAGGTCATAGTCTCTAGTGCGATATTGGTTGCAGACAACTAAAAAACAGTTCTTCCGTAAAAGACAGAAAACGAACTTCAAACCTTTTTTTCCCCGTGGGCCTATAAGTCAAAGGAAGCTTTTCTGAAGAAAAGAGTGTTGTTAACTCCCAGTTCTACCGCAAACGGTAACGCCTGAGTCTCCAAAGGTCGAGCTACGTACGCCAAACTGTTGGAACTGTTTGTTAACCCTACTCGATAAAACAGATGAATCTGAATTCCCGTAATCCGTATTATCCCGAACTACGTAAGCTCTGATCTCTCATACCTATTGAGAGTACGTAGGCACAATACTGACGTATTGGCGAGCTACCTTCCCCGTAACCCGTAGTTAGGCGAACTACGTTGACTCTGATTTCTCATTCTCTGATGAGAATACGTAGGCATAAAGCGCGATGCTTTGCCGAGTTATTTTTTTTCTTAAGCCAGCCTTGATAGGTAGATAGATAAAACCAACCCGTCAGATAAACACAACAAGCGTGGATCCCATCGAGTACGATGGACGTGAGGGGTGCTAATACCTTCCCCTTGCGTAACCGACTCCCGAACCCAGACAATGGTTGCGATGACCTTGTCTTATACCTTTTCGTCAGGTTTTTCCGATCGTTTCCTTTCCCGTTCTGAGGGATAAATAACGAAAGGTGGCGACTCTTCTGTTTTGCCGGCACCTTATTTTCGCGGTAGCGACAAGCCTTTCTAGAATTCCCCATGTACCTGCTTACAAGACTTACTACATATGCTATGTCGGGTCTAGTACAAACCATAACATACATCAAGGAACCCACTATTTTAGCGTATGAAATTATATTCATATAAGCTCTTTCGACATCATTACTGAGACACTGATCTATACTTAGCTTGAATTAAGGTTTTGTCGTAGTCACACCAGGCTTTGAATTCGAAATACCAAAATTTTCGAGAATCTTCCATAGGTATGCCTCTTGAGATAAGCATAATTTTGAATGCTCTCTATCTCTTCGGATGCTAATCCCAAGAATCCTGGATGCAGCTCCCATATCCTTCATGTCAAACTCTTTATTGAGTTCAGCTTTCACCCTCATTACATCTTCGACATTGTTGTTTGCTATTAGAATATCATCCACATAAATCAACAAAATAACAAATGAATTACCATGTCGAAATCTGAAGTGAACACAATGATTGATCATACTTCTAATGAAACTTATGTGTGTCATGAACTTGTCGAATCTCTTATTCCACTGTCGAGGAGATTGTTTCATTCTATATAAAGATATCTTTAGCTTGCACACATAATCTTCCTTTCCCCTTTCGACATACCCTTCAGGTTGCCTAATCAGGATTGTTTCATCTATATCACCATACAAGAACACAATCTTCACATCCATCTATTATAGTTCAAGGTCAAAGTTTGCCACCGTGGCAAGAAACATTCAAATGGACCTGTGTTTTACAACAGGATAGAACACATCATTAAAATCGACACCTTCTTTCTGAGTGAAACCCCTAACGATCAATCTTGCCTTGTATCTCTTCGACACCACTCCTTCGATTCCCTCATTAACTTTGAAAATACAATTACATCTGACTAACCTGGCTCCAACAGGTTTCTTAATCAATTCCCAGGTGTTGTTATCATGAAGAAATTTTATCTCATCATCCATGGCCTTCAGCCATTTAGTCTTATTTCGACTCCTCATGACTTCCTTATAGTCTCTAGGTTCTTCGTCTAGAACCTCACTTGTAGAGATCAAAGCATAATCTATAAGATCCGCATACCCAAGTCTCTGCGGTAACTTGATGACTTTCCTCGATCTATCTCTTAACAATAGGTAGTCATCGACAGTTTCCTCAACTTCCTCAGTATCTTCTGCTTCTTCTTCGACTTCATCAAGGATACACAACTCAGAATCAACATGCTCCACTTCAACAAAAATCTCTCCCTGTTCCAGCTCTTCGTCAACATCAACAACTTTCTTGAAGGCCATCTCAACTTCATTGAAAACTACATCTGGACTGGTGATACACCTTCTGTGACATGGCTCTAGGCATCATAGCCTATAAGCTTTGACTTCTTCAGGGTATCCCATGAACATGTATTTTAGAGCTCTAGGTTCGACCTTGTATTGCCTAATTTGAGCATAGGCCACACAACCAAATACTCTTAATTTGTCGATCCGGTGGATGCCCCGACCAAACTTCTTCAGGTGTCTTCATATCTAACACAATTGAAGGACATCTGTTTATCAGATATGTTGTTGTCGAAACAACCTTAGCCCAAAACACTTCATTAATCCAACACTAGTCAACATGCATCTAACTCTTTCCAAAATAGTTCGATTAAACCTTTCCCCTAAACCATTTTGTTGTGGAGTACCTGTAGTAGTTTTCTGCCTTGCAATACTTGAGGCAACACAAAAGCTATCGAACGCCTCATTGAAAAATTCAAGGCCATTGTTGGTTCTCAACCTCTTGACCTTTTTGCCAATCTGATTTTCGACCAGAGTCTTCCAACCTTTAAAATTCTCAAAAGTTTCATCCTTAGTCTTCTGGATGAATACCCATAACTTTCTGGAATAACCATTGACTATGGATAGAAAATACCTTGCGCCTGAATGTGATGGAAACCTTGCAAGCCCCCAAAGATCAGCGTGGATGTAATCAAGGGATCCATGTGTTCTTTGTTTACCTTTATTGAGCTTCACTCTGAAATATTTTCCAAGTACACAAGGTTCACAAAATTTCAGTTTTTTGAATTTGTCTCGACCAAGCATATTTTATTTCTTCAATTCAACCAGACCCCTTTCACTAACATGGCCCAATCTCATGTGCCAAATTTCTGTCTTCAACAAAGCTTTCGTGGATGCAACACTTATCGAACCACTTATAACTTTAACCTCAAAGGTAGCCATGCATCTCAAGACTTCCTTCGACCCCTTCATGACTCTTAGGATAACTTTATGTCCTTAAAAAACATATCCCTTCTTGTCGAATTCACCAAGAGAAATCAAATTTCTATTTAATTTAGGTACATACCCGACTTCAGTCAATAGCCTTATTGACTCATCATGGAGCTTGAATCACACAGATCCAATCGTGCAAATTTGAAAGCTTTGTTGTTTCCCAGCAACACTGATTCACCATCTTGATTACACAATTCCTCAAACACGTCTTTGTTTAGAGTTATGTGCCAAGTGCAACCTGCATCCATAATCCACTCTTTACAAGAGTTGCTGCTCGACACCACCAGAACATCAGATGATTCATAATTATCTTGTACAATAGTTGCATTACGATTATCCTTTCCATCACGATTGTTTAGGCGTTCAGGGCACACTTTTCTTGTATGACCCTCCTTCTTACAATGATAACATCAAATGCCAGGTGCATAACCATTATAAGACTTCTGTTGACATTTACCCTTCTTCTTGTCAAACTTGTCATCTCTCTTTGTGAATTTCACCTTGACCGACAGGCCTTCACCAATCGAAGATGGTTTGTGCTTCTTTCATTTGTTCAAGTCCTTCGAATACAGTGCTGACCAAACTTCTTCAAAGGTCAGAGACTCTCTTCCATACAAGAGAGTTTCTTTGAAGTGAGTATGTGATCTGGGCAAAGCACACAGCAACAACAGTGTTTGATTTTCATCATCAATCTTAACATCGATATTTTCAAGATCAAGAATCAACTTGTTGAACATATCCAACTGCTCAGCCAAAACTTTGTCTTCATTCATCTTGAATGAATACAAAACTTGCTTCAGGTAGAGGCGATTGACCAACGATTTGGTCATGTACAAACTTTCGAGTTTCATCCATAACCCTGACGTCGTCGTCTCGTTTGAAACCTGTCGTAAAACCTTATCACCAAGGATCAATAAGATGGCGTGGTGGGCTTTCTCTACCATACTCGTTCTTTCTTTTTTTCGTTAACGCAACGTCCATGGCTGCAACTCCCTTCAACGTTTTCAAACAACCCTGTTGAACCAGTAGGGCTTTCATCTTCAAGCGCCACAGACCAAAATTGTTCACTCCGGGGAACTTTTCAATCTCATACTTCGTTGAAGGCATCTTCCTCCATACTTATCGCACTAGTTTGTTGTGAAATTCGATGCCTTGAAACAAAGTATAAATTGTTTCTTTATGATCAAGAAACACACAAGGGTAGAAAGAATGGTAAAAGAGAAAGAACAACAAGGATTTGTTATAAGTGATATTCTTTACTTTATCTTTAAATCAGATTACAAGTACTTAAGAATAACAAATAACCCTCTCAACCTAATTAGAATTTGTCACAATTAAGATGAAAGACTAGTATGCTATTTATAGTAAAACCTAACATACTAAACTAATGAGTTATTTAACAGTTACCCATTACAAGTTAACTTAGGGTGTAAACTAATTTAAACAATTGGACATAACAAACAAGCCCAATTCGTTATGCTAACAAATCTAGCATTTCTGACGACGGTATGATTTACCCTATTTCGAGTACAACATACACTACTTCTACAACAACATGTGAACGACCTTCAACTATATGCTAAACATCTATCGAACTGTCGAATCAAAAAATTACCTTCGATCATACTAGAGTTCAATTCAATATCACACAAAGTATAACAATGAGTTTACTTTTGTAATACTAGAGTTCAATTCAATATCACACAAAGTATAACAATGAGTTTACTTTTGTAATGTTAGAGTTTGTTTGTCAACATTTGGTTTTGAATCACCTATCATGTTGAAGATTAAACTATGATGGTTCATAATTACAACTCTATCGATTTATTATATTTGGTTGTTGTGTGAGTTTACTATTTAGTATTCATGATATTGTTATGAATTTGAGCTACAATCATACCACTAGTCAAAAAGCATATTCAAAAGACCAAAAGTAATAATGAGGTAACGAGAGAACTAAGCCTCCCATCCACACATATTTGCTCCCACTACATATTGAACTACACATATCATATAGATTTATCGTTATTTCTTTTCACAACCACACATCATCATCAAACCAACCCATTTAAGCACAAAATTCCAACCCTTTGAAATAACTTGTCGCTTAAGTTTGATGTTGACCCTTTGTATAAGTGTGTTAATTTCAATGGTTCAAAGTTCATAACAACTAGTCTTAAGGTCCTCTAAGGTCGACATATACTAGTTAATATCAAAAACCTTATCCTTGATACTACCATCTTTTCCATCAAAATGAGACATTATTTGACAGGATTACAAGTCACATGTTTGAAACTCAATTCCTCATTAAGATTCAAGAGACTGAATGATGGTGCTCACGTGAAGTTTGTTGGAATTATTCTAATTTCATGCTATAAAACAAGTCCCCACACGTGTCTCTCATTTGAGCAACTTGTAGAAGCATAACTTAATGAGGCCTCTAAGGTTATGAAATGATGAATGATGTGAGGTTAGACATTGTTAACCACTTTTTGGAGAAGTGACATTCACTAATTGCCCGGCATGATTTAACTGAAAACTAAGCATTTATGATGGGATTTTTAACTTCAATAAATTGTGTGCAAAGGGTTACTAGTTTGAGCAATAAGAAACTCAAAATCATGGGAAGCATGAGCAGAAGATTAGATAAGTGGAGAAGAATTGTGAGGCAACAACATGGGAAGTTTTATATTATGAGGAAGTGTATCTATATGCTTCTCAATTGGCATAAGTACTCTTAGTCAAAAGCACTTTTTCTTTAGTATTTTCAATCAGCTTTTTTAGCTTTAGATGTTATATATATATATATATATATATATATATATATATATATATATATATATATATATATATATATATATATATATATATATATATATATATATATATATATATATATATATATATATATATATTGAAAGTCAATTTAGAAATGTTAAATCTCTTTCTCATTTTCTCTCTGGATCTCTCTCTTGCCTTCCTTTCCCTAGAAACTCTTTGTTTTAGTTTCTGTTGTCTGTGTTGTTTCATAAACATACAAATGGAAGAGAAAAAAACATATTACGTGTATATAATTAAGTGTTATATTCTTTTTTAGTGATTTGTATATAAACTTTTGTAAATTTAACAATTTAATTTTAAACTTTTTTTTATGTGTAATCAGAAAGATGTTCACATGCAGATTTTTTAACAAATATTAGTTTGTAATGGAATGCTTTTCATTGATTCTTGATCTGATATATATATATATATACAAGTATAGGGTTGAATACAATATCTAATCATTCTAAATATAGTTGCCTAATATTAAATCATTTCCATATAAACTGAGGTTAAGAATAGTAAAATGAAGATATGTGCAGCTAATATCATAATGTGCTGTTACGACATTATCTTCCCATAATGTGCTGTTATGACAGCATCTTCATGATATTATTTTGGCAAGATATCAGTTGTCTAAGATCCCCTTCAAGTTGGAGCATGCAAATTGTGGATGCCCAACTTGTTTAGAAAGTAATCAAATTGTTGTTTTCCCAATGCTTTAGTAAATATATCAGCAAGTTGAATATTTGTGGACACATGGTGAGTTGAAATGTTGTCGTTGAGGAGTTCATCGCGTAAAAAATGACAGTCAACTTCGATGTGTTTTGTGCGCTCATGAAAAATTGAATTGGCAGCTATATGCAATGCCGACTGACTATCACAATGTATCTTCATGGGGCGAGATTGAGAGATGCCAAGGGAGAGTATAAGTGCTTTCAACCATTTGAGTTCACATGTCGTAGTAGCCATGGAACGATATTCTGCCTCAGCGGACGAACGAGAGACAACCTGTTGCTTTTTGGTTTTCCAAGAGATAGGCGAGTTCCCAAGAAAAACTATCCATCCAGTAAGAGACCGCCTTGTCAAAGGGCAGCCTGCCCAATCCGAGTCACACCAGGCGTTAATTTGAAGATCACAATCAGCTTGGAGAAGAATACCTTGGCCAGGATTTCCCTTGAGATAACGAACAACACGAAGGGCTGCATTCCAGTGTTCTTCTAAGGGTTTTTGCATGAATTGAGCCAAAATACGAACCCAGTAAGAAAGTTCAGGTCTAGTGACAGTTAAGTAGACCAAACGACCTACTAGTCTTCGATAGCGATCCAGATTGAAAAATGGAGTTCCAATGGCCAAGGGAAGATGGTGATTTTGATCTAAGGGAAAACCAACAGGCTTAGCACCTAACAATCCAGCTTCAGTGATGATGTCAAGTGTGTATTTTCGTTGGCACAAGAAAATTCCTTTGGAATTGCGAGCCACCTCAATGCCAAGAAAATATTTTAAAGGGCCAAGATCTTTCATATGAAAGCATGTGCTCAAGTAGGATTTGAATGACTCAATTGCTTTGTTGTTGTTTCCCGAAATGATAAGGTCATCCACGTAAACTAACACATACAACTCTACACAGTCACGATGAAGAGTAAAAAGAGAGTAATCAGAGTAGGACTGTGTGAAACCATACCGTTGAAGTGCGTTTTTTAGTTTGGAAAACCAACACCGAGGTGCCTGTTTCAAGCCGTATAGAGATTTCTGCAAGCGACACACCTGATTTGGAGTAGATGTCTTGAAACCGGGGGGTAATTTCATATACACTTCTTCGTCAAGCTCACCATGTAAAAAAGCGTTATGAACGTCCATTTGATGAAGTTCCCAATGTTTTACAGCAGCAACAGCGAGAAACGTTCTCACAGTTACCATTTTCACAACTGGAGCAAAGGTTTCATGATAATCCAACCCCTCAACTTGGTTGTTCCCCATAATAACGAGCCTTGCCTTATAGCGTTCAATAGTTCCATCTGAGTGATATTTAATTCGATACACCCATTTACTGCCGATAGCCTTTTTGTTTGGAGGAAGTGTTTCTACTGTCCAAGTCCCATTATTTTCAAGAGCCTCAATTTCAAGCTGCATGGCATTTCGCCATCGGATATCTTTGACAGCTTCAGCAAAGCTTTGTGGTTCTATGGCTGCAGAAACAGCGGCTAAAAAATGCCTGTGCTGTGGTGAAAAGTTAGCATAATTCACATATTCGAATAAGGGATAGGGTGTACCTGAAGGACGTGACAGAGCGATGGAACAGTTTGAGGGGCATATCTTAGAGATGGTATTGGTCACAAAGTCTTGCAGCTTGGTAGAAGGAATCTTGACACGACGGCCACGTCCCAAATTTTCAACTGTATCAGTAGTAGGCGGTTCTTCATTGATTTCAACAGCTGGTGGTATGTCATGAGACTTAGGTGAAGAGGATTCAATATGAGATACAATTGGAACAGCTGGTGAATTGCCATTTGATTCATCATGATCATCTAACCTTGTAGTTTCAATTGCTGGAGCTGAAAGAACAGCAGGTATAGTAATAACATGCTGAAGGGGATCATCTTCAACAATATTTTTATTGAAAGAGACATCGGGCAAGGTGTGGTCATCTTTACATGCAAGCTGATGCGGTATAATTTCTGCAGCAAACGGAAATTTATCTTCATAGAAAACCACATCTCTCGAGTTAAAGAAAACACCCAGCTCCAAGTCATACATACGCCATCCCATGGTGCCATAAGGATATCCAACAAATGCACACTTGCGACTTCGACTAGCGAATTTGTCACCCTTATGATGTTGATTATGTGCATAAGCTAGGCAGCCAATGACACGAAGGTGCTCAAGAGAAGGAGGCTTACCATACAAGAGTTCAAATGGAGTTTTACCATCTAAATTTCGTGTAGGAGTTCGATTAATCAAGTAACATGCAACAAGAGCACATTCCCCCCAAAATTCAATTGGAAATTGGGCTTGAAAACGCAAAGCACGAGCAACATTAAGAATGTGCCTATGCTTACGTTCTACTCTTCCATTTTGCTGTGGTGTTCCAACACATGAAGTTTCATGAATAATACCACGATCACGAAAAGTTTGTTTCATACAAGTGAATTCAGTTCCATTATCGCTTCGAATTATCTTTACATGTGTACTAAATTGTCGTTCAACCATTGGTAAAAATTGATAAAGATATCTAGAGACTTCAGTTTTGTCAACAAGAAGATAAATCCACACTGCTCTCGAGAAATCGTCAACAATAGTTAAAAAATATCTAGCACCGCAAAAAGTATCATTTTGATAAGGCCCCCATAAATCACAATGAATTAAATGAAAACGAGTGGCTGCTTTATTTTCACTAATAGGAAAATTGGCTCGTGACTGTTTTGCTCTAAGGCATATGTCACAAGTATGAATATATAAATTATTTTTGCTATTGGGGCTAACATTTGGAAGCGTTTGCAGAACTTTCAAAGATGCATGTCCTAGTCTTTGATGCAACAAATCCAAAGAAACCTCTTTATTAGTCTTCATTGCAGCCGCCTTGACAATCCCTCTAAGATAGTATACCCCTCTCTTTGTTCACCCGCTCCAATCGGCATCCTCAAAGTGGGGTCCTGTAGAAGACATGACCTGTCAGTAAATAGGACAGTGTAATTAGAATTTTTCAGTAGTTGTGACACTGAAATAAGATTGCATTGCAAACTAGGCACATATAGGACACTTTTTAGTTGCAGTCTTTCATTGAGCACCACATTTCCTTCTTTGGTGGCCACTGTCTCTTCACCATTTGGGAGTTCAATAGAGCACTCAAAGATGTTGTGTATATTGGTTAGGCAGTCCAATTGACCAGTCATATGGTGTGAAGCACCTGTATCAATAATCCATGGCAAGAAGGAACACTTACCATTGAGCTTCTCAGTTGAACTTAGTTTGACATTGTTTAAAAGGCTAGCTAGTGTTTGCAATTGATCACTAGTAAGGCCGAAATCAGCCTCTGGAACTTCAGTAGTGATCTCTTTTGTTGCCGCTTTTGCTTGTGCTATGTGAGCCTTAGCGGTACCTCCTCGATTTCTGTTATTAGATCGTTCTGGTTTCCCGCGTCCAGACCCCTTCATTGGTCCACGTGGTCAATCTCCCCACCATTCAGGATATCTTATGAGTTGAAAACAACCTTCTGAATCATGCCCAGTTTGATTGCAGTGATTGCATAATCTTCCTTTCTCCTTGTGTTTGAAGTTTGAGTGTACTGCAAATGCCATTGCTTCACCACGTTCTTCTGTCACACGAGTTATTGTGCGTAGTCGTTCCTCTTGCACCAGTGTTGCGTGCACTTTGTTTAGTGTAGGTAGAGGATCCTGGGCAAGAAGATTAGATCGGACTGTCCCGTAGAAAGTATCATCCAATCCCATGAGAAATTGGTGAACTTTCTCCTCCTCATGTTTCTTTGTAATTTTATTGCTGATATTGCATGTACACAGTCCGCACTTGCATGTCAGAATCTGATCATAGTTCACTAATTCTTCCCACAATTTTTGAAGTTTGCCATAGTATGTCACAATGGTCAAACCTTTCTGCTTGCATTCAACTAGTTCAGCTTTGAGCTGTTGAATACGTGGTCCATTCACAATGGAAAACCGCTCCTGAATGTCGTTCCAAAGATCCATAGCTACCTCCATGTGCGACATAGTCGATCGCAGCGAAGGTTCAATGGTATTCATGATCCAAGACACCAATAATGAGTTGTTGTCCACCAATCTTCAAGATCTGAAGATCCGTCGTCAGGTTTGCCAATTGTTCCATCGACAAAACCGAATTTCTTTCGTGCTCGAAGAGCTGTTCTGAGTGAACGAGCCCATTCATCATAGTTTTCTCCCTTTAATTGCACATGAGTTATCAAACTTCCAGGATTGTCGTTGGAAGTGATATCATAAGGAGAGATGGTTTTTCTAATGATAACTCCATCGCCATTGTTGACTGTCTTTATACTTTTGCTGTTTGCTGAAGCTGCAGAGATATCCGATGGCGAAATGCCATGCAGCTTGAAATTGAGGCTCTTGAAAATAAGGATTGTATCTTACACTACATTAAAGGAACCGGTGAATATGGATTGTATCTTTTTTCATCTACTACATCTTAAATTTACCCTCTGGCATGACATTATTATAAGTGAATTTCACTTTTTTCTTCATTCAACAATTGATGTAACTAGATTATATATAAACTAAGTATATTTATTATTGAATGAATAAAAAAATCAAATGTATTTATAATATTGATCGAAAAAAGAGTATGTAGACTAGAGAGACTTCCCACATACTAAGAGATCCATCTTTAGTTAGTGCATGTTTTTGGGCTAAATAATATGAATATTCAGAATGCATTTTTATTTTTTTATTTTCTCTTTTTTTTAATCCAATAGTTCAATCATAATGAGTGGTATAGACTCTTTCATCATTGGTGTTTTCATCTTCTCTTACAATGTCTTCAACTTCACCTCAAAAGACCTTGATGATTCTCTACAAGTCCTAAACAAGTGTTTTAATGAGCTAATCAACCACAACCACATCCTAGAAATAACCATGGAAATCAACAATCAAATCATCTTTATGTTGTTGGGTCAACTGAAAAACACCAACCAAAAATCTTTGTGTAACTGGATCAGTTTGTTAGCAATATTGATGACAACATAGAAGCTAAATTTGTAGCACTCATATCTCTCACGACTCTACAATTTGATGCCTTAGCAACATCTTTACCATAGAACAGAGTTTCTATAGGTATATCTTGCTCATATTTAAATCCTACTAGCTCTGAAAATATGTTCTTCTAGAAGTGAATACTTATACTTTCAATGATGATTAGATCCAAAGCCTTTAACATCATCTGGTTTTCAATAGGTTTGTTGTCTTGATTTTTCTACATTTTCAGAACTTTGTTCAATAGAGGAAATATTAATAGATGTCTTTTTTTTCAAAAGGGAGAAGTAATTGAGTAGGTCCATACATGTTTTTCTCAATTGTCTTTTTTCTCGAATAATGATGTAAGTTTGATATTTAAGAAACACGTGATTGAATATGTTTATGTTTTTCTCAAATACCTTTTTAGTTAAATATGTGGTAACCTGATAACAAATATTGAAGCACATTGGCTTTAACCTTGAGGAAGAAGAATCATTCGGAAACTCAAAAAGGATAAGAATGCGTGCCTTGGAGAAGATGCAGATGAGCATCAACGAGTGCGGGTGTAGAAACCCCCAAAAGCAAAAGAAGTTGCTAAGAGTCAACAAGCTTCACCTCACAAGCAAGGATCTTAACATGGAGGACTTTCAATTCTGAAGTATTTTGATTATGAGATCCCTCAAACTCCTCATACTGAAACTCTCCTTAAAACCATCATCAAAAACCAATGATCATGACACTATGAGATCCCTCAAACTCCTCATACTGAAACTCTCCTTAAAACCATCATCAAAAACCAATGATCATGCCAGGGTGTCGTACGTGACAAATAAGAAGCTTAATTACATGAGTTGTTTAGTGATGATGATGATCACGACGACGCTGAATAATCCTTAATTGTTTTCCTTATTTTCTTGTTGCTTTATTTATTTATGTTTCTAATATCTTTCTTTTATTAATAAATGATGTTTTTGGTAATTGAATGTATCTTTAAATTATTTCTTAAATGTTTATTTGTGATTTATGTGTTTGTTATTTTTTATTTATTCTTATTTATTTATCACTCCTTTTTAATCATCATGTAAAAGGGGAGAAGTATAATATCATGAAAAGTACAATATAAAATGACTAAAATCTTAAAAAAATTTAATATGATTTTATGGACTTTGTGTTAATATCCCTTGCTTGAGGAGTATATTTGGACTATGAATCTTAGGACTTAATATTTTCCCCTTGGCTTGTTGTGGTATCTAAGACTTTGTGATGCATCTGATACCTCCTGATCCCTTTGGACCCTCTGATATTCAATCTAAGACTTGGATGTCATTTGTCGATTCGTGACTTGGTTGTCCATTTGGATCTTTTGATATTCATCTGCTCATGTACTTGTTCATCTTGTGACTCAATCCAAAGGAAAAAGAATGCTTGTTTTGACCAATGTCAAATGCTTACTCCATCTTGTGGTTAGTACAGTTGCACACACAAATGCTTTCTCTCAAGCTACCTTACAATAAAACATTTTATTTCATGTCATTCACCTTTTGCTCTTGATAGTCTCTTCATCTCCTTCCCACTTCTTCAACTTTCAAACCTTCTCCCTATTTCAATGAACTTCTTCTTTTCAAACTTCACATCTTTTCTTAATAAACTTTGACTTTGTCAAGTGATTTAGAAAATCTTTTTCTTAATAAATGCTAAAAAAAACTTAAGCATATTCAAACTCTTTTCAAAATCTCTAAAAAAGACAAACCTTGTCAAACTTCTTTTTGTGCCTTTGTGAATTTTTCCTTAAGAGTCTTTTTTGTAAGATTGGATATATATTAGTCTATTCTGGTGGTGATGCAAATCACTGTACTTCTACAATATGTTGAGAAATGATTGACATTTTCTACTTGAATGTTGAGACGTGCTTGTGAGAAAGTCCAAGTAAAAGTTCTCTATATCAACATGATGCAAATGCTCATTTCCTCATACTTCTGGGTAGTAAGTTGAATTTTCCACTCAAATACGACAAAATATCTTTTCACTTAAAACCAATCAACAAACAACCCAGCTTTTTTATAAATACAGATTTGCAAGTGGTTCCTATGGAGTACCATATATGTGAGGGGTGTTAATACTCTCCCCTTGCATCATGTATCCAGATTCTCTCTTTTGTTTTTAATTTTGTGGATTTTGTTCGACCTTTTCACATTTCCCTTTGGAAACAATAAACTTTGACGACGACTCTTACTTTTCGAGTTAAGTTAATCAATAGCTTAATCTCAATTTTTTCTGCCGCGACAACTAACATTATAATAAATGATGTTTGAGTTTTCTTGGTAAACAAAGATATATCTGCAGTAGCTTTTTTATATTGATGAAGAATGAGGAATGTAGTTAGTCTTTCATGCCACATTCTACTAGCTTTTTTTAGTCCATACAATGACATAACAAGTTTGCATACTTTATTGGGTTTAGCTTGTTTCACACCTAGTGGGATTTTCATATATTTTCACACCTCTTGAAATTCCCCATGTAAGAAAGCATTGGTCACATCTAGTTAGTGAATGTGCCAACTGTTGATGGAGGCAAGAGTTATAACTGTTCTGATTGTTGTTAACTTGGCAATTGGAGAGTATTTTCCAAAATAGTCAAGTCATTCAATTTGGTTATAGCCTTTGCCAAATAACCTAGCTTTGAATCTCTCAATTGTGCCATTGGCTTCGTGTTTGATCTATATACCCACTTGCATCCAATAGGCTTAGCATTTAGAGGCAAGTCCATAATTTTTCAGATGTTTGTGTGCTTAAGTGCAGTGAGTTCAAATTGCATAGCTTGACTCCAAAAATCAAACTTGCAAGCCTCATCATAAGACTTAAGCTCAGTGTGTGATGAAATAGGCAATGAATAGTGATAATATGGTGTAGAGAGATTTGAAAAAAACATGGACAAAGAAATATGATAGAGCATGCCTTTAGATGATGATTTGGCATTTTAAGAAGTAGAGCATACATAGTGTTTCAAATAGGATGACTTGTGTATAACTCTTGAGGATGCATGAATATGTGCAGCAAGTTGGTCAGTGGTGTCAGACTTGTGTTGAGTAGGTTGGTCAATAGTGTGTGGTGAAGTGGTAACATGTGTTCGTAAAGGTTGAGGAATATAAGGAATGTCAAATATGGAAGGATGTGATTGAGAGTTTGTTAAATTTTGTGGTGCATGGGTGTTATGTTGATCAGAGTTATTGTCAGATGATGTAGGAATGATGGTTTGGTCAGTTGATCAGCTAGGAAAATATTTCAATGACTGGGATGGATGAGGTGTTTATGTAGTAGGGGTAGAATGTATTCATGGAATGACACATTTCTTGAGACAAATTTCGCTTTAGTTTTAAGATTAGGTAAAGTGCATCCTTTCATACCATTGGTATAACTTAAGAAAATAGATTTTCTTGCTTTAGGATCAAGTTTAGTTCTATGCACAGTAAGACTTGATGTATAACTTAGGGACCCAAACACCTTGAATGATTCAATATCAAGAATTTTGTCATGGAAAAATTGACATAGAGATTGATGATTCAGGATAGTAGTAGGTATCCTATTTATGATGAAGGTTACATAAAGAAAGGCATATGACCAGTATGTTTTGTGGAGTTTGGCTTGGTATTGTAAGGCTTTCCCAACATTAAGCAAATGTTGGTGTTTTCTTTCAACCCAGCCTTTCTGTTGAGGGGTTTTAACACATGACCTTTAATGGTTGATTCCTTTGGAAGCATAGAAAGATGGTAACGAGAATTCAGGGCCATTTTTTGTTGTTAATGTTTTAGGGGTGGTATTGTATTGATTTTGAATCATGGTGATGAATTGTTGGAATTTTGGGGATACTTTAGATTTTGTTTTCAAACGCACAATCCACACAAATCTTGTAAATTCGTCAAGGATTATTAAGAAGTATTTATGATGATGTATTAAGGATATAGGTAAAGGTAACCATATATCTAGATGGAACATTTCAAATTTAGAAAGTGTAATGCTAGAAATATGAGAAAAAGGAAGTTTCTTTTGTCTTTCTAAGTGAAAAACATCTAATGTGTCTTTATTATCAAAAGAAATTTATGGATAAAACAAAGTCATATGGCTAAGATTCTTATTTGAAAGATGGACTAATCTAAAATGCCATAAGGCACTGTTAGGAAAGATGGTGTTAATGTTGGTAAAATGAGATTGAAGCATATGTGTGTCATCAACAAGAGGGAAATCATCCATTTCCAGTCTGTATAATCCACCAATCTTTTTACCCAAACCAATCATCCTCATCATGCTCAAATCCTTTATGGAACATTCATTGATAGAGAAGTTAACTTTAAAATGTAAATATTGACATAGTTTGGAAATGGATATCAAATTAAGATGAAATTCATTAGAACATAAAACATTGTGTAAGTAAAAGGTGGATGAAAAATGGACAAGTCCAACTTGTTTGACACAAATTGAATTGCCATTGGGTAATGTGATGTTGATAGGTTTGATATCATGAATGAAAGTGAAAAAATTTAATGATGGGCTCTCGTGATCATTTGCACTAGAGTCAAGAATCCAATATAGATCATAAGGCATGGAACTAGAAGTGGTACACATAATACCTGAAGAAGTTGCAGCATATGAAGGATCAAGAATCAGAGATTAAACTAAAACATTATTACTTGGATTAGCTGAAGGAAGTAGGTTAACTTGTTGAAGTAATCCAATCAGTTGATCATATTTTTCTTGAGAAATGTTGGCATTGTTATGGTATGAGAAACATATGCAATAGGTCCAGGTGATTGAGTAGAATCACAATGTTGACTGGTGGATGCATTTACTTGAGATTTGTTCTTGTTGAAATTAGGATGGCCATGATTTTGATAGCAAAAATAAATAGTGTGGACACTCTTATTTGAAAAGGTACATTGTCTATGAGGAATCTTGTAGTGTTATGGTTTTCCTTGTGATCAAATCTTTAAGTTGTATTAACCAACAATGCACTATCATCCTCAGCAAGGGTTACTGATTTATGATTACTTTCTTCTTGCACCACTAATGAATACACTTTGTTAATAGGTGGTAGAGGTTCTATCAACAAAACTTGAGATCTCACAATTGAAAATTGATCATTAAAACCAATTAAAAACTACATAACGTAACTTTCATGTCGATATGCACGAATATTTTGCATGGCCAAGCATCTACACCGATGCACATATGAACACAAAATAAAATGGAAGATGTTCATTGAGTTCTTCCCATAAACTTAACTCAATGAAGTAATCCATAACATACCTAGATACTTGCTTCAAACTAATGATTAATGATCAAAGATTGAAAAAATGAATACGATCAACTTTGAAAAATCGTTCTTTCATGTCAGTCCATGCATCGATGGCATTAACATGAAAAACGATGATGGATGCAATTTGCTCAAAAACAGAATTTAACAACAAATAATGGATCAAGTAATTTCACTTTTCCCATTGATTACGATTGAGGTCATGATGATGAGTAATATGAATTGTTTCTTCGTTGAATTTAAGCTTGTTCTTCGCACCTAAAGCTCGCTGCATGGATTTACTTCATGCAAGATAGTTTGATTCATTCAGCTTTGGCGAAATGCATACAAAATTTGGACCTTTACTAGGATTAATATAGTAGTGTGAATTCATGTGTGCATGATAATCTAGTGGAGCAACACACAGAGGCACGGTTGTGTAGTAGAGGTGGATCAAAATCGATGAATGAATCAAGAACTATGATGAAAAAATTAGTGAAAAAAAGAAGAAATGAGGAGCAACACCAATACTAATATAAAAAAAACAGTGATGAAGTGAAGAATATGATGAAAAACAAATCAACAAATCAAGAATTGTTCTTGATGATGAGGAAAATGAGAAACAATTCAGCATTGATATGAGAAGAATGAAGCTAGATTGTGCTAACTGATACCATATTATAAATAAACATATTGTCCACGAAGCTAGATTGTGCAAGTAATATCTACTATTCTTACAATACACAAGCACTCATTGTATTACTATCTCTACCTAACTCTAACCACTATAACTAACAGATAGTTAGTATTGTTAATTCATCATGTTAAGTTGGCTCCTTCATGTTGCTTATATTTGAAGAAATTTCATCTTGTAACACATTAATTTTTTCCCTACAATCTTGAGGATAAGATTGGTCTCGAAGAAATGAGTAATGATATGATTATAGAATTAATTTTAGATAATTTAAATAGTTAAGTTGAAAGAATAATTTATCTTAGACTTTTATTTAACTATTCTTTTGGTGAATATTTTTTATGTTAGTGCGTGAGACACTTTTAGTGAGGAGAAAAAGAGAGAATAAGGAAATAAGGAATTATATTATTGAATGAATGAATGATAATAATTGAATTATAAAGTGTCTTATTTATATAGACCTAAGTGACTTGACTACTAAGCAAAAAATATAACAAACTAATTAAAAACTCTAAACCCTAATTAGCTTTGGGCTTGGGCCACATAATTAAACTTGGATTATATCTAATATCTCAACATACCCCCTATAGTCCAAGTTGTCGAAACACACTAATCATTGTCGATCTGAACTATTCCTAATTTATTTCTCAAAATTAGGAACTTGTCGATCTTCAATCATTTGATGAAAATGTTAGCCAATTATGCTTCACTAGAGCAAAGCCTTACTTCAAGTTCACCTCGATTCACCTTCTCCCTTAAGAAGTGAAATATAGCTTCGATGTGCTTACTTCTTCCATGCAAAACTAGATTCTTTTCCAGATTTTTGGATGACTTGTTGTCGATCTGTAGTACCAAAGGTTTTTTCACTTTGACCTTCATTTCTTCAAGCACGTATCTGATCCAAATTTCTTGACACGCAGCATAGGATCCTGCTATATATTTAGCCTCACGCGATGATAATGCTACCACAGGTTGCTTTCTCGAGCACCCCAAGATTGCGGCACCAAATACTTGAAAGAAATTCGAGCACCACGAGCTTAGGGCACCAAATACTTGAAATAAATATCTATTATTGTTTCTTCGATCTTTCTTATCTCCACACCATTCAGTATATGAATAGAAAGTTACCATAGGTTCTTTACTTTCAGAGTCTCGTTGAAATAGAGTTTCATAGTTTGTCGATCCTTTTAAGTATCTCAGGATTCTCATTGCAGCCTTCATGTGTGACACCTTTGGTTCATCATGTATCTTCTCACCAATTCGAATGAGAAATATATATCAGGTCGGCTATGGTACACATAACTCAGAGATCCGACAATTTGTTTGAACAAAGTTGCATCGACTTTGTCTTCCTCTCCATGCGTTTTCAACTTTAAGTTTGGTTCGATAAGTGAAGATGCAGGAGCTGAATCATCCATCTTGAATCTCTTGATTATCTCCTTGACATAATTTCTTTGATGTATCACCATACCTTGCTTTGAGATTTGAAATTCCATGCCTAGGAAGTATAACAATTTTCCTAGATCTGACATTTCAATTTCCTTCTTCATCAGCTCTTTGAACTTTGATAACTTCTTTAAACTATTTCCAGTTACTAGCAAGTCACACTACTACAAAAAAGTTTTTTAATAGCGCTTTAAAGCGCTATTAATCAAGGCGCTATTGTAAAACAAAATTTTTAATAGCGCTTTAAAAGCGCTATTATAGTTCTGGTATTTAATAGCGCTTTTTCAAAAGCGCTATTATAGGACCTGTATTTAATAGCGCTTTTACAAAACCGCTATTATAAGTCACATATTTGATAGCGCTTTCAAAAAAAGCGCTATTATAGCACCGGTAATTTGCTATAATTTTGATAGCACTTTCAAACAAAGCGCTATTATAGTACACATATTTAATAGCGCTTTCCAATAAAGCGCTATTATAAGACACATATTTAATAGCACTTTCAAAAAAAGCGCTATTATAATCCACATATTCGATAGCACTTCCAAACAAAGCGCTATTAAAATACCGATAAATTGCTTTAATTTTGATAGCACTTTCTGACAAAGCGCTATTATAGCACGCTCTCTTCAAAACCCTATTCTAATACACTTTTTTTTACACCAAATCATTATATATATATATATATATATATATATATATATATATATATATATATATATATATATATATATATATATATATATATATATATATATATATATATATATATATATATATATATATATATGTCATTTGCATTTTACAACATTAGAATTCATAAAATAATTATAACTAAGTAGCTAAAATACTTGAAATTAAAATAATAATGACAAATGTGATACCATTAATTTGGCTTAAGAGTACTTCAAATTAACCAAAATATTTTATAAACACAACTAAAGTATTTTATCATGTAGTTATTAATTTGGCTAAGAGTACTTCAAACCAAATTCCAAACAAAAAGTACAATCACTTAGCTAGGCATATTCTCTAAACTAATGAAAAAAAACATCTAAAAAAACAAGAAAATTAAGGACAACAAAAACAACATCAACTAGCTAGTAACCACTTTGCCAACCAAAACACTGCTACATCCAAAGATACAACCAGTTTGCTAGCTAGCTAGGCAAAATCATTGCTTCTTGTTTTCCTGCATCATAGAATGAATATTGATTATGTATTGTACAATAATCAGAAAACAAAAACCTGAAAACAAAATATTAATATATAATTAAAAAAGAACATCATTTTACCTAACACTAGTCCATTAAAATGAGTTGAACATAAAAATGAATGCAAGGAAAGTGGTTTTGTAAAGATGGGTAATGAGGTAATGTTGGTAGAAAATCCTGACAACAAGAAGGTTCATTATTCCTTTAACTCCCACATTGACTATTATTTCTATTAAAACAAATATGAAGACACGCAATGTGTCTAGAAGGAAACATATATGCAGTATTCTTCGAAACAGTTAAAGATAAGTGGTTCAATGACATTAGCATGTAGAAAGAAAATCAACTTAATAAAAAAAGTAAATAGAAACTAAGTACACTAATTAAGACTAAATGGTAGTGAGATCACAATTAGTTAGCACTTAAACTTTTGAAGCACTAATGAACTTTTAATATGCAAGTAAGGTATTAAGTATCTATATATTTGTAGGCTTACCGAAAATATCATCCACCATATAGGTAGCCCAATCATCTTTGACCTCAGTTAACTTATCCTTAGAGTAGGTATGACACTTGTGGTCAGGAAAGTACTTCAAATATAAAAACATCAACAATTGTATTAGAACTAAGTTACATTAATTTACAAAGCTTTAACAATTAAAATCACGTACATTTATGGGGATCATAATTTCATTTTCCATGATGACCTCTTTCATAAATCGCATTACAAAATATCCACAGTCAATGCTATTAATTTGACGGGGACACTGCAAAAAAACATTTACATATATTACTTTTACTCTACATAATTGTTTTAAAATAACGATAATTTGGACATACCCGAATTTTTGACCATGAAATTTTCTTTGACTTGGAGACTTTATGCACTTTAGAGTTACTATTAGCACGATAAATTTGCAATGCACTAACAAAATGAAATTAACTTCAAATGAGTAATTATTATAACTAAGAATACTTATATAAATGTTAAATTAAAAGAGTCTATACTTACTTCTCAAACTTGGTTTTTAAATTTTGATGTTTAGTTGGTTCACCATTCAACGGATCCATGTAATATATCACCTCAACATCGAGATTGATGACAAGTAGTACCCAATGTTTCCTGCAACACATATAATATTGCAATACACACAGAACTTGGATACTTCACCTTCCATTGCAATACATATAATATTGATGCATATAATATACTTATATAGTTTTTTCTCATAAATTTAATAACATTTTGAATAGAAAACTCACCCTAGATTGCAATGTGCAAGAATCATCTTATCCTTGAAGTACTCCTCATCTTTCAGAAGTATTTTTGCTATAGCATTTCCTAGATTATCCTCCCTTGTAACATTAAAACAACAATATAATAAAAATGATGATGAGATAAATAGAAAGAGAGAAATATTTTTTGATAGAAGAGAGAAAACATCTGTTGTCATAAAATTTACAAAAACACCTTTAAATAAAGGAAAATAGCATGTGTTTGTTATGTCGCAGAGGAAGCTGTCGTGGTTGTAGTAATGAGAGGAGGACTGCAGAGAACAAAGGGTAAGGGGGAGGTGTTGCAGTTGCAGAGAACAGAGAGGGATGGGAAGCTGTGGCACGTAGGATCGTACCATCAATGCTTAAAAAATCCTGTCATAAATCTCTCTTATTGGCATATAACTTTCCTCAGTCATCTTTCAACTCTAACTACTGAACTACCCCCCACCCAGACAACATTCCTTAGCTCTACAAAACTTCTCCACACATACTCAAATCACCGAAAACAATACTACACTGTGTTTTCTTTACTGAGAGCTACACAATTTTCCCTTTTTTAAAAATCTTACATAATCATCTATAACCACTTATGCATTGTAATATTCTCTTTTCCGCAGTACCAAGTATACATTTTATTTTTTACCAAAAACTAATCAATCCAATCCAGTGTGACACTGCAGCTCTTAAAACTGAGGAATACAAGTATACTTCATTGACTAAATATCTACATAAGTGGCATGAAGGAAGGCTTTAGCAAAGTTTAATAAACAAACATTTATTACATTATCACCACTCCGACATATAAACCATCTTTCTCAAAAACTAATGAAGTGTCAACAGTGATTAAAATTACTACAGAGACATACATACAAAGGTGCTCCATAAGAATACAAAACAGAAACAACTTTAAAATTTAACACGGATCATCTAGAAGAGCAGCAATTACAATATTAACCTGGTAAATTCCACCTTCCATTCAACAAGCAAATGCAATATCAATTTAAGCTATAAGTAAAACACTCTTATATATGATAGACAGTGGTAGTTTAAGGCCACCAAAAGAAGCCATTGCATACATTAGACAGTACTAAAGTATAAGGCTTATCTACACACCTTTCTGTAAATTTATTTTGCTTCAATGATACCATTTTAATCAGTTTTTCAAATGAAAAAAAAAAGAATTATTGAAAAAGGTTAGAATTTCCATTTCCAATACTTTGAATAGAACCTTTTTTTATATATAAAAGTTAGAGCATCAGTTTTTTTTTAATAGTTTTCAAGTAACCTAGCTGTATAAATTATTTGTTAGCATTAAAGTTAACCTTGGTTAAACCTTTCCTGAATTCTTAAATTATTTTATCAAAAGTCTTATCATTTTTTCAAAGAAAATAGAGCTAGAGAAAATCATGGCACCAGTGAATAGCTTCTCCATAGATGATGGTGACATAAAACAAACTGGTTTGTATCTTAATTGTTCTGTGATAAAAACTAGATTCATCAATTAGTCCATTAATATTTCTTTGTTGTGTTCTCACTGTGACATGTTTTAATTAGTATGATTATGATTTATGAAGGAACATGGCTAACTGCGAGTGCACACATAGTGACGACTGCAATAGGATCTGGAGTGCTGTCATTGGCATGGGCTGTTGCTCAATTGGGATGGATCGGAGGGACTGCTGCTCTCATAATCTTCTCTCTCATCACTCTGCTCACTTCCATTCTCATGGCTGATTGCTATAAGTACTAAAATAAATTTCCAAAACTACAAGCAAGCTATTCCCTGACCTGAAATTCAAACCCTCAAAAGCTGCATCTTGTTTGCAAAAGCAATTGCAATCCAATCCGGCTGAGCAGCAGACCACTGAAGCTGATTAATTTCATAGCCAGAAGAATACATAGACATTGGATCAATCCCATTTAGACCAACCACAACAGGCAACTCCCACATAAGAGCCTGGGTATCATCTCCGGGCGAACAAATATGCTTAGAGATTCTTGGAGCCCAAGCAATGGCATTAACACCAGCACGATGCCTCTCCAATTCCGCCACAGGCATGGTTGGTGATCGAATATCCAAAATCACAACTTTATTACTATCCATCAAAATAGTTGCCATGTATCTCAAATCCTTCTTGTTCCAAGCCAGATGAAGCAAAGGGGTGTTTGGTTGAGGACTCTCATAGATAATAGTAGAATGCTCTTTATCTCTTAGATCAAAGATCCTAACAGACCCATCAGCAGAAACAGAAGCGAAAACTCTCGATTCCCCCCAAGCTATATCGTAAACCTCTTTATCATGTGCAATAAGCTGAGTTTCTACAACCCCTCTTTCAATGTCCCAGATAGTACAAGTCATGTCTATACTCGAAGTTCCGATGCGTTTCGGCTCAATTTCGTTCCAGTCGAAGGAGGTTAACGGAGTACAAAACTCGTTGGTTTTGCTGTTGTTAAAAAGTGAAAGAGCCTCGACGGAATTCTCACGAACTTCCCAGAGGCGGAGATAGTCGCCGGAGGTAGCGAGGAGGTCAGAGGATGTTTTCTGAAGGGGTGAATGGGTTGCGGGGTGGAACATGAGTTTGGTAGGTGGATAAGGGTGATCGAATGAAAGTGAAGGTTGAGGTTTAATGGAGAGAGTATCGGGGTTGAAAGAGAGGATATCAACGCGGTTAGTGTATTCTTCGATGAAACTTCCAACAGCGATTCGTTGGTGTTGTTGGGGATTGAGGTTTGAAGAGAAAGCCACGGTGTAAAGCATTCAAACTACAACACAAAGCATTCAAATCCCTAATTTTACCGGTCATAATTACAACACAAAGCATTCAAATCCCTAATTTTACAATTTAACACACTGGAATATCGACAATATCTTCAACTTCGACATCACTACTTGCTTCTTCGAAATCATAGCTCATCAATGGCTTGTTAATTGCATTACTAGAATTCCAATCCCAGGAAGAATTTTCATCAATCACAATATCTCGAATCATCACAATCTTCTGATTAATTGGATTAAACAACCTGTATGCTCTAGTCTTATGATATCCTACCAGAACCATAGGTTCAGTCTTATCATCAAGTTTCCTTCTCCTAGCATCATGAATATGCTTGTAGAAAATAAAGCCGAACACGTCTAGATGACTCACTGATGTTCTTTTGCCACTCCACACTTCTTCAGGAACCTTGTTCTTCAGCTTCTTGGTAGGGCACCTATTCGGAATATAAACAACAATCGAAACAGCTTCACCCTGTAAGGATTTTGGCAAATTCTCCTGCTTCAGCATGCATCTCGCCATGTCCAATATGGTCTTGTTTCTTCTTTCTTCTATTCAATTATATTGAGGAGTATAAGGAGCGGTTATCCCATGATCAACATCATTTTCTGCACAGAATGCTTCAAATATCTTGGAAGTGTATTCACTACCTCCATATGTTCATAGAACTTGAATCTTCTTTTCACCTTGGTTTTTGAAAAGTGTCTTGAATCTCTGACAGGTTTTAAATACTTCTTCCTTTCGTTTGATCACATAGATTCAGAGCTTTCGGCTATACTCATTGACAAATGAGACGAAATACTTGTTTCCACCAATGGTATGCTCTTTAAAAGGATCACATACATTTGAATGTACAACTTCAAGTATGCAGGATAATCTCATTGGCATAGTTAAAACGAAAGACTTCCTGAACTTCTTTCTAACTAGACAACATTCACAAAGTTTTTCAGGCATCTCAATACTTGGTATACCATTTACTATATCTTGAGTGATCAGTTGATTGAGTGACACTAAGTTTAGATGACCAAATCTCAGATGCCACAACCAACTATTCTTGCGGCCAACAACTGTTTTCCGACATTGTACCCCAGTTAAACTAATCATAGTCTTAAATGTTATATTCTTCGACAGAGAAGATTTCAAGACTAAGTTATTCTGGATGTCAAAAATTTCTAAGGCTCCATCTTTCATAACTATTGAGAACCCCTTTTCGACTAATTGTCCTACACTTAGCAGATTGCACATCATTCCGGGGACATAAAGTACATCTTTGATCAAGGCTTTTGCTCCATTACATCTTTGAATAACTATTTTGCCAGTACCTTCTACTTACAATGAGTGACTATCATCAAGTTTGACCTTGCTCTTCTTAGACTTGTCAAAATCTGCTAACCATAGTTTTTAACCAGTCATGTGATTTGAGCAGCCTCAGTCGAGAAACCAGATCTTGAATTCGACATGATCATCTGCAACTGCAGCCATAACCACCATATCATCATAATCATTTGAATCCTGACGTGCAAGGTTTGCTCCTTCGTCATTGCCTTTTGTCGATCCATTGTCTTTCCTATATCAATAATGCTTGGCCAAGTGACCCCACTTTTCACAGTTATAGCACTACACACCTTTTTTCTCTACTTTGTCTCTCTAATAGGAATTTCCTTCTCTTTTTTTTTTAGGATTCAGAAGCTCTGTCATCGACCTTATTGTTGTGAGGATTTGACCAAGACTTCTTACCCTGAGTCTTGTCTATTTTTCCTTTGAACTTGTTGGAACCACCTTTCTTATTCAATGACTGAGCATGTAGTGCTTGTATTGATTCTTGAACTCCCTTCCTTTCGACGATCCTAATCTCATATGTTTCCAACAAATCAACCAAATCTTTCAGTTTTAGGGTATCAAGGTTGTTAGATTCTTGAATAGAAATTATAATTTGATCAAAGTGAGAGGTCAAAGTACGTATTACCTTTTCAACTATCATCTTATCAATTAGGGTTTCACCCCAATCCTTCATGAGATGGATGAGTTTATGCACCTTCTACACATAGCCTACAATCTTTTCGTCTTCTCCTATCGACAACAACTCTTATTATCGTCTATTTACTGTGAAATTTGGTAAACAACCGCTAGTCTATAAATTCTGGGTAAAATTCAGTAACTTGCAGGATCGACCATACTAAATCCCAGGACATGTGCTAAGTTTAAAAGAAAATCTAATTTGAACTCCACGTTCGACTATGAAAGACTTGTAAAGTAGAAATAACTTGGAAATTAACAAGGCTGTGAAATAAAGAACGTAATTCTTAATGCGTCGAAAGTTAAAGGCAAGGCTGTAAAAGACTTTGAGAATAAAGGCAAGAACGTAAAAGACTTTGAAAGTAAAGGCAACAATGTAAATGACTTTGAATTTAAAAGCAGTAATGTAAATGACTTTGAAATTAAAGGAAATAATGTAAATGTGAAGGAAAGTAAATGTTGAAAGCAATTAAAAGACTTTGAAAATAACAAGTTTAAAGGAAAGTGCAGAAGGTTGAATGCCATAAAGTGTAAATGAGAAAATAAAGCTCCAGGACATGAAAATAAATGCATTCAAACATAAAAGATGAAGGTTAAAGGATAACATGCAAATGGAAAATATATGTAAATTGCATTAGTAAAATGGGATGGTGTTGCATCACATACATTCTCGCTAACTCGTTTCTTTACACGCGGGTACTTTGAGTGATTTGGAGTAACTTGTACAAGACGAATGAACACCCTTATTCTATAAAAATAACTCATATTTATAATGCTAGCAAATAACTCCTAAATGACGGTTACCGCTTCTCAACGTGTCCTTTTGGCGCTTTTTCCCAACTTCAACTATTCCCACGTTCGCCCACTACCAATTTAAAACTTAAATATTAAGAATCCCTCCAGTCTTAATGGTAACTGCCACGCGTTTCTTCCAGCAGGATCTTGGTCGAAGGCTTTTCCAACACTTAGCATTATTCTAGAAATTTTCCCAACCTCTCTTCGAATCAGGCTTCATCAAAGTTGTGTCGAAGCCTTCTTATGTTTTAACATTATAACATTCTAACTTGATATAGTTCTGATTTTTTGCTAGCATCGAAAATGAGAGCTAACAAATTGCCCCCAAGAAATGTCCTTTCGTCAGCCTTGGTATGAAGGTCATTTTTTATAACTGTTTCGATGCGTATGAACTTGCATGGCCTTGACTGAACAATCCACTACTTATTTAGTGGCTAACTGTTTAATGTCTTTTATCCCACGCTTATGACATCATGCCATCTTGAAAAAACCTTAAACATCTTTTCAGCCGTATCCATCATCACTTTTTCTTGAAAACGTATGTTTTGCAGTCTAACCATAATTGCTAGCACTCATCATTTGTCGAGAAACAAACACGCGTCCCACTATCTGTTTAGCTTCAATGGTGGATTCACAATTTTTAGGATTCCTAAATATCTATAAATACCTTCCTTCACCATTTTGTGAACTTTTTACATTTCTCAGAATCTCAAGCATCCTGTCTTTTTTCTTCAGTTTTCTTCACAAAAACCAGAAAAATACCATTTCCTTTTACTTCCCTCAACAATGGCGCCTTCCCAAACCAACGTTCATGAAAAGAAAACCTAAAAGGGTAGAGTCATTCAGTTCAAGCAATCTATTCCTCCCTTTGCAAATGTTCCTGGCCCCCAACTAGTGGAGAATCGTCATTGTATGCCAGAACCCACCACTAAAGCGGCACGAAGCATCTACCAGTCTCAGGTAATGATTCCTTTAGTTGTTTCAGATAAACCATATGCACTCTCTGGTCCTCTAGCTCAGGTTGGAACTTCTGACAAAAAACTAAGTGAGTTTCTTCCTTCTTACCGGAGATCCAGGCCGTTAAGGCAAAAGAGCTTCTCTAGACTAACCAACACTGTTGCTGAAGAACCCCCATTGCCTAAGATTAACCTTAGGTGTCTTACTGATGGCACTAGGCTAGTGAGAGCCATCAATCCCCTTAAGGATTTTGATCTTTGGATGGAAAAGCTGGAAAAGGTTAAGCCTGATCATTGGAAATCCATAGGAATCTATGACCTCATGATGCTATCTAAGACAAACCTACCCTACTGCTTGAACTTGCTAGCAGCGTCTTTATACTTTTGGAACAGTACTCACTACACCTTCCATCTGCCATGTGGGATGGTTACGCCGACCCTTTTCGACATAGTTGCCATTACAGGGCTTTGCTTAGATGACACCTCTTATCACCCTGACGTAGACGCTGAAGATACCATCAACATCTTCAAATCCAAACTTACTTACACCCACTTTATCAAACACCACTTCAACATAACCCATGAAGATGTCTCTGACAAAGAACATATAGTGTTTCTCACCGTATGACTGTCGAGATACGTCTTTTGCACCAAATCCTTGCAGGTGGCTAAGAAGTATTTGCCTCTTGCTAACCAGCTTCATAATAATAGAGGGGTTTGCTTGAGTGAACTCATTCTGCCGAACCTTTATCATTCCATCAGTGAAGGTGCTTCTCAACTGAAGCATATGGAGGCCCACGGTTTTGTACATTTGAGTGGTCCTCTTTGATTGCTTCAACACTGGCTTAATGAAGCCTTTGAGGTTAGCCTCCGCAGAAAAGGGCTATTTGAAGAGGCCTCTGCTGAGATAATAGGAAGGAGCATCGAAGGGACCCGTCTGGTCAAGTTGACTCCTAACGATGATGGCGAAACCCTTAGAGGGGCCTTCACCACTTATATTTTGATGTTCGCCAAGTGCCATGAGTTTACTCCAAGTATGGCACCTTTTGCTGAAAGAAAATATGGCCCTGTGTGGTTCAAAAGGCCATTTCCCAATCCTTACAGAAAGCTTGACAATGAATCTGTTGCTATTTGGGAAGCTTTTTTAATTCTCCGATTCATTGTCAACAGGCTAAACTTGGGAAGAGGTCTAGCAGCACTGATCGCATACCGACCAAACCTCGTCTCTCAATAGTTTGGGTTTGCCCAGAGTTTTCCTAAGTGTTTATATGAAAAGAAGTGCCAAGTTATCCTTCACACTTCCAGCTTCGACGAAGAAACGGTTTTCGTCATCTTCGACGACTGAAGCGAGAAGAGAGGAGTCCTTTCTCCTGTGTTCTTCGAGCCTACTTTCCTATGCACTTCCTCATTCCACCACTGGTGGTCGAAGCATTACACTGAACACTTTCTCGATGTGACCACCTTTTCTTCATTGCTTAACCAAGCTTTTCTTGATGTACAGGACAAGACAAAGAAAAGTAAGCTCACTCATATCCAAGAAATCCAGGTTTTCCAGAAATACTTTGAAACTATCTATCAACCAGATGATCTTAGTCGAACCATTCATGAGGCTGCTGTCACTTTAAAAGGAAAATTTCTGCAAAAACTGGATCAACTAAAAATCCATTCCAACGTTCCTCGTGAGAAACTTTATGAGGTAGCTTTTGAAATTTTTCCTCCAAAATTTCCTCGCCTGCCCATTGTTGATTTTGGAGTGGCACTTGCTCCTCCATTTCCAGATTGGTTTGTCTGTGATGAGGATTTAAACTCCTTCAACAGCAGTCTCAACCAAAAGCTCGACGAGTGATTCCGACTAAGCATACCTTAGACAGTTTCATAGGACACCTTCATATAGGGATTCAGGATGTTCGTGTCGAATCTGATATATATGAAGGTTTAATGCCCTGTACTTATGATCCTGTAACCAATCATTCAATATTTAACTTGCAATCATCTCTTATCTTCCAGCTGTGCCTAGGAAAACCCCTTCTACTAGGGCTGCTACTTCACAAAGTGGCAAGGAACCAGAAGGCGAACATGTATATTTCACATCCTTTGCCTATTTTCTTATTATGTGATTCTTTTCTCACACTTGTACTGCCCCTTTTTCCTAGACTGGGCGAAAACCTCCAACACCTTCCAAGAAAGGCAAGAAGGACGCTCTCATTGTTATTGCCTCAAATGCTGATAAGTCTCCTGAGGAGGTTCTTACAAAAAAGAGAAGAAAACCTGCAAAGGCATCTGGATCTACTGGCCCACCTCCCTCCAAGGTGGCCAAAATTCTCGAGAAAACGCCCACTACAAGTGGTGTCGACATACAACCTTCCATGGTGGCTTTGAAGCCAACTTCTGGTGACCATGGGAGTGACAACTCAAGTCCTGGTGCTGCACTTGCTCAGGTACGCATACCACCTTTATTATGTTTACATCTTTCACCTGACTTGTTTATCCTTATCTTCTTCACTTATGTTATCAGACTGATACCATTATCCCTACTCCTCCTCAAGCTTCAGGCAGTTTCGCCACTGTCCTCCTCAACAACCAAGGTGAGCCTACTTATCATCCATTTAGTGAAATAGTCAATATCCACCAAAATATATCTTTGGTTCTTTGAAGATGCTGGTCGAATCTCTCCCACTATATCCAAAGCCCATCCTCTAAAAGGCCATGGTTTCACTATGGAGTGCAATTCACTTGCAGGAATATGTTGTATGCCAGCATGCATCTGGCACTCTTGGCAACCCTTGGAGAATTCTATGCAATCTTTCAGCATAACAGGCCAATACATGCCTTGTCGAAACAACAACCATTTCATTTTATAGCCAACTTGGTGTGCTCCACATGCCCTACTATGAACTATCGAAAGAGACAAATATGCCTCTATTTCATTGAGGCAATTCAACAAGACCCCTTCAGGGGCCTTCTTGAACAATTCATTACCTATAAGTATACAACTTAAGGCTTGATACCTGACTTTTCGCTCCGTCGAACCCGTTGGATTTTACAGGTACTCGACTATAGGCTTTCTCCAATCTTTCTATGTTAGCCCATCAACAGTAAAAATTTCAAAATTTTCACCATCTATACACCCCAGTTTGGTTGTTTCTAAATCTAATGGGCATAATCCAACAACCATTACCTTCCCTCTTGCTTCTTTTACTTCCTGAAGGTTTTCCTTCGACACTTTGTATCCAAAAGCAATCTGAGCTAAGTCATTAGCAACTTGATTTTCTATTCTGGGGATGTGTTCGATGGCCACTACTTCAAATTTCCTTAATAGCCTATTTGCTATCACAAAGTATATAATGAGATTTTCTTTAATGCATTTATATTCCTTTGTGATTTGTTTTATAATCAACTCTGAATCTCCCATTGTTTCGACTGTGGTTGCCCCCAATTCTAACAAAATTTCAAGGCCAACAATCAATGCTTCATATTCAGCCTCATTGTTAGAGCAAGGCCCTTCGATCTTGTACTTAAATTTTGTTGGAATTTTGTCAGGAGAAATAATGAATATACCCACTCCTGTTCCATTTTTATGGCTTGATCCATCAAAGTATAACTTCCAAGAGTTCAGTTCAACATAATTTAAATCACTTTCGGTTATAGAATGGTCAACTATAAAGTCTGCCACTATTTTCCCTTTCACGGCCTTTAAAGGTTGATATGTTAACGAATATTCTGTTAATGCTAATGCCCATTTGCCAATTTGACTATGCAAAATAGGTTTAGATAACATATGTTTTATAACATCAAAACGAGACAAAACATACACATCAACAGGCTTTATTACTGCTTTAATTTAGTTCAAGAGAAATACAAGCATAAACATAACTTTTCAATCATGTTATACCTAGTTTCTGCATCATTCAAAATTCTACTAAGATAATAAATGGGTCTTTCGATTCCATTTTCATCTTCTTGAGCCAACATGCTCCCTAAAGTTTTATCTGATGCAGCTATATACAATCTCATACTTTTATTTCTACAAGGTGGTGCCAGAATTGGAGGGAGACTTAGGTAGTCTTTGATCTTGTCGAAGGCTTCCTGTTGTAATTGTCCTCACTCAAAACCACCTTTGTTGAAACGCATCAATGGTGAAAAGGCTTATTTTTTGCCACTAAGGTTGAATATAAACCTTCTTAAGAAGTTGATCTTTCCCAACAATGACTGCAACTCCTTCTTGGTCGATAGCGCTTTCGCTTCCATTATGGCTTTGGTTTTATTTTGATTTATTTCGATCCCTTTCTTGTGGACCACAAAGCCTAGAAAATCTCTTGCCTGGCAGTGCGGATGAATTTTCAACGAAACAGTCTTTCGACCTCCTCTTTGATCTTTGAAAGTATTTCTGGTGCAAACCGTCTTGGACCTTACTTGACTGGTTTTTTCCCAGGTGTCATAGGCAACCTATGTTCAACCAACTCCCTGCTCAAACCTGGAATTTCATCATAATCCCAGGCGAAGCAGTCTTTGAACTCTTGCAATAGTTGAACTACCTCAAACTTCAGTTGGGGGTTTAAATTGGCACTGATGTAAGTAGGCCTTTTAACTGCCTCGTCACAGAGGTCAATCTCTTCTAAAGGATCATGTGCTAGCATTTTGATGTTATTTGCCAGCGGATCTTTTTCAAACCCCAAAGACTCATCCTTATAAATGGCGTCAAACCTCTGGTTTTGCTCTCCAGTTTGGACCTTATTTGGAGGTTCTGGGTCAAAGTCCTTACCAAGCCCTTCTTGGTGAAACTCAGAAATGGCTTCGCCAGTCATGTGGTTATTATCAGCTTCTAGAGCCACTTGTAACTTTGTTTCAGCCACATAGGCCGAAATTCTCTTCAATGCTTCAAATTCGGTCATGGTCACTGAATTCACTTCCCCACCCTATGGGGTCTACTAAGGGCAGGCCTAAACATGGAATCCTTCCTCCTGGTGTCTCACTTTCCCATCTAAAACATTCAACAGGATGTAAATACAACGAATGGAATGTCTCTTCGTCTGGAGCGAACTCAAAATCTGCTGGAGGATATGGAGCAATGTTCGCCAAGTGCTTATCAAACTGTCTCCCATCAACATGATTGATAGGGATTTTAAAGTATCCTTGATCAGCTTTAATGTTTTCCACTATACCATCTGGCCTCCAAATGGTAATTCTCTGATACATTGAAGAAGGCACATCACCTATGCCATGAATCCACTCTCTTCCCAGGAGCAAATTATAGTTTTCTCTAATTTCGACAACCATGAAAACTGTGGTCCTCGTGATAGTTCCCACAGTAAGATCAACTTGGATTACCCCTAAAGTGGAGCCCACTTTCCCTTCATAGTTCGACATAACCATGTTGTGGGGCTTGGTATCATCATCACACTTCCCAATTTTACTTAGCAAGAACCGGGGCATCAAATTCACAGTAGCGCCACAATCCACCAATATTTTATTGACAGGTACATTCTCCACTTTTCCAGTAATGTAAAGAGGCTTTAAATGACCCTTCATAGCCTCTGTGGGGCGTTGAAAGAGAGTGTTTTTCTCCTCTACGCACCCATTGTTCATTATATAATAGCACACAGGTTTGTGTGCAAGCATTTCCATCTCAGTATTCTGATCGAAATCTTCAACTTCTATCACTCGGTTAAATTATTTAGGCATGACAGATACAACATTCAATATGATGTCTAGGGAAGCTGCTGATTCGCTGTCGAAGTTGTCAGTCATGTCCTCATCATCTTCGACCTCTTTTTCTGGCTGGTACCTTTGAACCTCAAATAATTGTCGCCTTGTAGGCATTTTCTCAGCTATTCCTACGTGATTTCCCACATTGGTACTTGACTCTCCTTGTTTTGGCACCTGAGCTTCCCTAAGGGCCTTTCGCCTACGTTGTTCTATTCGCCACTGTGACCTGGTCATAGGGTTCTTACCCTTTTAGTTCTGAGAGATATATGCTGACTTATTGGTTATATGGTTTTCCTTTCGATATTCAAAAGAAGAACCCATTTCTACGTCAAATTTCTGCCATTTCTTCTGCCCTCTCCCTTCGACAGGTTTTATCCAGCTTCCTGTTGGTATATTCCTAACTAGTTTAAACGTGTTTGGCCTAGCTGGGGTTTTTACTCCCATCAAGGGTCTTCTGGAATCAACACCTCTTGGGCCCTAGTTTACTTTTTGCCCCCAGTTTCCATTGGCTTTTCTGATTCCTTCCAGATTATGAGCAGCTTTTTCATCAAAAATGGCGCTACACCTAGGACACAACATCACTCCTGATCCATTCTTTTGACAACAATGCAGAAAATCAACAATGGTGTCTTCCTGCTTAGGGTACACCACTTTGTTACGTTCCTCTTGTTCTTCTGCCTCATTCTTCTCTTCAACCTTTCGATCTTTGATCTTTACCATGTTGATACCAACCTTATCTTCTAGCTCCATCTTAGAAAAGTGAACCTCTAGATTTTCAGTGGTTTTTTCCATATGCTTACCGTCTACTTCCTTTGTTATCTCCAGCCAAGTGGAATCTTCAACTTCGACCACCGTTTCAGCATTAAACCTTTCAATGTTAAGAGATGTTTTGAAGTATTGTTCTTCTTCCATGCATATCCAATTCTCTAACAAACAACCATCCATCTCCATCATTTCTCCTACCAATATCATGTTGTTCTCCATTTCTCTGAAGACTTTGACTTTGGAGACGTTTCTGCCCAGTGCCTCATTGGTGTTGATACTACCTGAGCTAACATCAGATTTTTCACTTAATTCAACCATGTTAATGCCCTCAGTAGAATTCATTTTCACTCCCTTTAATGCCATGTCTACTCCCTTGGCAGCTCTATCCAGCTCAACAAACCTATTTGCAGTTTTCTTGGTTATCAATATCATACCACTATCATCAGCACTGCCTCCATTTAGACTGTTTGCAGTCTTGTTAGAGCCTTCAAAAGCTTCCTCTCTCAGTTTGTGTTTGTCATTTTGGTCTAAACACTCATTTGCTTTGACCATTACAGGCTTTGTGGCGAACTCTTCAGGAACCTCCACCACATTAACTGAAAAATTGTAACCTTCAATGGCTTCGACCATCTGGACCTCTTTAGGCTTTGCATAGAGAGCCTCTGCGGTTTGCAATGGGTCAGAGTCGATCTTCATTTAGGCTTTGTCCCCAAACTTCAGCCTTCCTTCTTGGATGGCACCTTGCACCAAATCCCTGAAAAGAAAACATTGAAAAGTTTTATGACCCAAACAATTGTGGTACTTACAAAAGCCTCTTTTCTTTCTTTGTTCTAAAGGTGGTATTTTAGCACCAGCAGACACTATTATTTTCCCATCTTTGACTAACAAATCAAATATTTTGTCATATTTAGTAACGTCGAAAGTATATGTTTTCTTAGGAAATTTGTCATTAGATTCGACATGATTTTTTCCATTTGAAGGGGCTAATAGTTTACAAGCATAAGGTGGACCTTGCTTTAATTTAGCAACATCGACCTCAATCTCGTCAACATGAGATGTTTCATCATATAGATTCTCCACGTCTTCACTACATTCGACAAAGGCCACTTTTTTACCCTTGCTAAATCTAGCTTTTTCTTCTCTTAGCATTTCTAGTTGTCGAACCCTATCAGCTAACTGAGCCATGTCTCTGAGATACTAGGTATCTAGCTTCTTCCTAATGGAATAATCGAGACCCCTAGTAGCCATTTCGACCAACTCATGTTCTGGTACTTGCGTAAAGCATCTAGCTTTAAAAAGTCGAAACCTATTTAGGCACTCATCAATTGGCTCAGTGACTTTGTGTTAGATATTAGCTAGTTCTTTCAGGCTAATCTTAGTTTGTCCCATGTAGAACTGTTTGTGAAACAAACGCTCTAATTGGGCCCAATTATGGACTGAATTTGGAGGTAACATGGTAAACCACGTAAAAGCATTTTTTGTGAGAGAACTTGGGAAATATTTGATCCTAAGGCTTTCATCAACTACTATCTCTCCTACTTCAATCATATACCTAGCCACGTGTCCGACGGTCGATTCAGTAGTATCTCCTACAAACTTACTGAACTTTGGAACCTTCGTTCTAGGGGGTAATTCAGACTGAAGAATATAATCCACTATGGGCGAAGTATAATTTGGCCTTGTGAAGCCAAAGTTTATGCCATTTCTAGTAATTATTCTTTCGACCATGGCTGCAAGATTATTTTCTTCTGGTGCATCCTGGTGTCGAACTCGTCTAAGGATCTGGTCAGCATTTTGGTTTCTGTTCACCATGACTATTCCTGGTTCTTCCTCCATATGGATTGGTATCTGGTTCCTTCATGGTTCGACTCTGAAAGGTTCGCCCATCTCTTGATCCTCCATGTTCGCCTCAGGTCTATTTCGCGGTTGATATCGTGGGGTATTTTCAACAACTGTTGCTCTCTAATCAAATGTTGATACTCCCATAAAATCATCGATACGTGCTAATTGTGTTGCCAATTGTTGGTTAGTTTGAGTAGTATTTTGAATCAACGGTTGAAAAACTTCTCCCATTGTCTGAGACAATGTATGTACCATTTGTATATTACTTTCATCCATTTGTTGTCTCAAACAGTTTATGGAAGTATTTGTAAGACTGAGTGCTTGCACAGAGTAACCAACACCTATGCTTTGGTGGTTTTGACTACCTGATCAAGATCCTTGCACTGGCGAAGATACTATGTTTTCTGAAAATATAGATGGAGCGCTCTGTAGATTTTGCATCATGGACGTAGGCATACCATAAGGTAAACCTCTTGGCAATGGCTGTGAGAAACCTGGAGGAGGAAAATGCCTATGCAGTGAACTTCCTCCTAGGGGTGTTGGTGAATTAGGAGTTTGCGGTCCTATATATTCCAACATCGGTTGAGTGTACGTTCTTACACATGTTGACCCTGGGCTTGCCATAGACGGCATAGGTTCAGACGCAACTGTTGGCGGTGGCGTCTGTCCTCCCGTCGAAGACACTGAAGACAGTACACTTTGCGACCCCATGCTACTTGACTGAGCATTTGAAATACTTCCTTGAGGATCAACTTGTTGACTAGCATTTGTTGCCATTCTCTTAGTATATTTCCCTTTTGGTCTTCCTTCGTGTGTTGTGGCTAACTTCCCACTCCTCAATAACATACAGTGAAGTATTGCGCCAAAAGATGAATATGTTTAATGTAAACTTTGGGATACTTGAGCACCGGGTCCCACCAGGTGTGCCAATTTGTTTACTGTGAAATTTGGTAAACAACCGCTGGTCTATCAATTCTGGGTAAAATTGAGTAACTTGCAGGATCGACCACACTAAACCCTAGGACATGTGCTAAGTTTAAAAGAAAATCTAATTTGAACTCCATGTTTGACTATGAAAGACTTGTAAAGTAGAAATAACTTGGAAATTAACAAGGCTGTGAAATAAAGAACGTAATTCTTAATGCGTCGAAAGCTAAAGGCAAGGCTGTAAAAGACTTTGAAAATAAAGGCAACAATGTAAATGACTTTGAATTTAAAAGCAGTAATGTAAATGACTTTGAAATTAAAGACAATAATATAAATGTGCAGGAAAGTAAATGTCGAAAGCAATTAAAAGACTTTGAAAATAACAAGTTTAAAGGAAAGTGCAGAAGGTTAAATGGCATAAAGCGTAAATGAGAAAGTAAAGCTTTAGGACATGAAAATAAATGCATTCAAACATAAAAGATGAAGGTTAAAGGATAACATGCAAATGGCAAATATATGTAAATTGCATTAGTAAAAGGGGATGATGTTGCATCACGTACATTCTCCCTAACTCGTTTCTCTACACGCGGGTACTTTGAGTGATATGGAGTAACTTGTACAAGACGAATGCACACCCTTATTCTATAAAAATATCTCCTATTTATAATGCTAGAAAATAAATCCTAAATGACGGTTATCGCTTCTCAATGTGTCCTTTTGGCGCTTTTTCCCAACTTCAACTGTTCCCACGTTCGCCCACTAGCAATTTGAAACTTAAATATTAAGAATCCCTCCAGCCTTAATGGTAACTGCCACGTGTTTCTTCCAGCAGGATCTTGGTCGAAGGCTTTTCCAACACTTAGCATTTTTCTAAAAATTTTCCCAACCTCTCTTCGACTCAGGCTTCATCAAAGTTGTGTCGAAGCCTTCTTATGTTTTAACATTATAACATTCTGACTTGATATAGTTCTGAGTTTTTGCTGGCGTCGAAAATGAGAGCTAACACGTCGCAAAGTTTGCAACTTGAAAACCTTGAGTTTTTGTCTCCTTCATAGTATTTGACAAGAATATTTCATGCCTCATTCGCTGATTCATCATGAGTGATTTTGTCGAAATTAGTCGCATCAACCATTGGTTGAATGTAAAACACCGTGTTGCGTCTTTACCAAGCGCAGGAACGTTGTTAGTAACTACTTGTAGCGTTTCATGAAAGCCTAATATAGATTTCATATGTTTTCTTCATCGAAGCCAATTCTTGTCGTCAAGAGTTGGAAGGGAGTTTGACAAATTTCTATTACCATTTATCTTTGCAGAGATTGATCAACAACAAACCACAATCACATAAACACGATCTATGACGTGTGATTCTTGAAAACACGATCAAGAATCTAACCAGAGCTCTAGATACCAATTTGTTAGTGCGTGAGGCACTTTTAGTGAGGAGAGAAAGATAGAGAATAAGGAAATAAGGATTGATATTATTGAATGAATGAATGATAATAATTGAATTACAAAGTGTCTTATTTATATAGACCTAAGTGACTTGACTATTAAGCAACAAATATAACAAACTAAGTAACAAACCCCTAAACTCTAATTAACTTTGAACTTGGACCACATAATTCGATTGGGTCATCAAGAGAAGCATCCACATTGGATCAAGAGTAACAAACAAGTGAGAGAGATACCACATATTCACCAAAAACCTTAAAGTGATAGGTGTAAGGGTCCTCTCATTTATAATGTGCTCAACCTCACTTTTTTAAGCAATGTGGGACTTCCAACTCACACTTGTACACAACAATCTCCCCCTCAAGTGTGAGTCTGTCCACTATACTCCTCCTCCAACAGAAGTTATTTCATCCACGTACACTTGTACCGTCGTTGCGGGCACTACAACGGAACATGCCGTCTAACCACCACATTGTCAGGAAGACTTTCGATACAAGGAGTCAGTCCCTTAATTGAAACATCGGCTCTGATACCACTGTTGGATTGTCAGGAAGACTTTCGATACAAGAAGTCGGACCCTTAATTGAACCATCGACTCTGATACCACTATTGGGTCATCAAAAGATGCATCCACATTAGGTCAAAAGCAACACACAAGTGAGAGAGACACCACATATTCACTCAAAACCTTAAGATGAAAGGTGTATGGATCCTCTCATTTATTAAGTGTTCAATCTCCACTTTTTTAAACAATGTGAAACTTCCAACTCACACTTATACACAACAAATTCAACTTAAATTATATATAATATCACAACATTTTAATCTTTAGATATTTTCTCTTACTACCCACTAGTAACATTGTATATGTATTCTCAATAAAATATTTAAAACATCAAATGGATGAAGAAAATGTTTTTTTATTTTATTAAAAAATCATTATTTTAGTGTTCTACTCCTTTTTAAAAATACCCAGTTCCATAATTTTGATAGAAAAATCTTTCTATCATAATGAGCTTTGATAGATATGTAAAATGGGGACACAATATCTTGGAATCTAAAAAACAATTGGATAAATTTCAAAAGATTTCATCTAAATTTAATATATGTTTGCACATTTTGAGAGAGAAACAGTTAGAGAGATTTTTTTAAGGACATCTTTATCCTATCCTATTATGGATTCTTTTAAGTCTGTTGATTTCTTTTACATTTATATTTATTTTCCCTTTTCTTGTCTTTAGGTCGGGCTTTGCCCCCAATTTTGTTTTTATCCAGAAAAAATATGTCAACCCATTTCAAGCACATACTACATTAGGCTTACCAACAAGAAGCTTTCTTTTCATATAGAAAAACCCAGCACAAAATTCCAACTCTTTGAAATAACTTGCCCCCCATGGTTTATATTGACTCTTGATATAAGTGTGTTACTTATGGCTCAAAACTCAAAACTATTTAACTAGGACCCATTAATAATTAGTAAATTCAACACCTCAACCCCCAAGTCACATCGTTGAACCTTGTGAGGTAGGCAAACTCAATTCTTCTTTACGAGTCAAGAGGGTGAATGACGATGGTTCTCACGTGAAGTTTGTGCTATAAAACAAGTTTCTGCACGTGTCCCACTACGTAGAGGCATATGATAATGAGGCCCCTACGGTTATTAAAAGATAGATGATAAGTTAGACACTGTTAATCTGTTTTTAGAGGAGTGAGAGTCACTAATAGCCCGACATGATATAGCTGAAAACAAAGCATTTAAGGTGAAAATTTGGAAAGCGATAAATCACGTGTGTTGGTAACAAGTGGAGCTATGGTATTGGATTTGAGGAATTGGAATGTTCAAATGGGTACATTTTGTCCCGCCAGATGGGATTTTAAACTTGAATAAATAGTATGCAAAGGGTTACTAATTTTGAGCAATTAGAGACAATCATGGGAAGCATGCGCAGAAAAATTGATAAGTGGAAAAAAATGGTGAGGCAACAACAGGCAAAGTTTTATATTATGAGGAAGTGTATCTATATGCTTCTCAATTGGCATAAGTACTCTTACTCTTAGTTAAAAAGAACTTTTTTAGAGAATTATATATATATATATATATATATATATATATATATATATATATATATATATATATATATATATATATATATATATATATATATATATATATATATATATATATACAAAAATGATATTCTTACACCCATTTTTACACCCAATACTTACACCGTATGCACTGTTCACCGTATTTATACGGTAAACAGTGTTTTTTTATTAAAATAATATATATTTTTTAAAATATTAATTTTTTTTAAAAAAAATATTTATTTTTAAAATTTATTTTATAACACAAATATAGTATTGCGCATTAACCAATTTCAGAGTTGCATTAACCACAAAAATCTACATCATTAACCAATTATTTTACCTATAATTTATTAACCACTTTCACTGCTTCATTAACCAATAAAATACACACTATTAACCATATTCTGAAGAATTTGATCAAGTATTTGTGAACAGTGAATTGGGTGTAGGGTATAGAAAATGGTGTCAACATAGCAATCCTGATATATATATATATATTATTGTAATTGTTGTTTGAATTCCTTCAAGTAGGCCTTGGCACATTAGTATCTAAATTCATTAAGAATGATTTGGTGTTTAAAGTGTAAATGGATATGAAAATTTAGAATGTTGTTTTATTTTTTTTATTGAGTTTTATGATTAAACCCTAACTTTATTGATAGTTGTAGAATCTTACCATCATTGATGCTTTTATATTCTTCCTCGATGTCTCCTAAACTCAGAGGTCTCAGTTCAAAATATCTAGATGATGTTACTCAAACCGTAAACCAGCGTCTTGATGGGTTGATTCTCCCCCACAGTCCCAAAAGAGTGTATCAATGCCTAATTTATAGCATCACATCCCTAATGACACAATATTTTTTATCCATAGAATCTTATTCAGAGAAAAGAATTTCTGAAGGTATATCTTCCTCATATTTGACCCCTTCTTATTATGAAAATAATGATATTATCACCTCTTTTCCACTTCTATATATTCCCTTGCCCTTTTAAAACGAACAATTGTTTAAAATTATACAACATGAAATTGTTTCTAAATATCAAGCCAATTTTTAAAAGTAGGAAACCATATCTTGGGAATACCCCTATATTCTAATTTAAATTGTTTAATTTCTAGACTTAACCTTTGAAATTTGAAATGTGATTGCAATCTAGAGTCCATACTCCATTTTACAAGTTTTATAATTAGCCAAATTAATTGAAGTTAAGCTCTAAGTTGTTAAACCAAAATTCTCCAAACTTTATAATTCAAAAGCAGGATCATTAACCACACTCTACCCTCAAACTCAAAGGCATACACCAAATCACCAAGCAGCCCTACTCATGCCAAATACACAAACAACACGCCGTCAAACCACATCCTACACATTTTCTTATACGATGCATTACACATGCACAAAGGGAGGAAAATGTGCTCAAGGATTGTACTTGAATTATAGGAGAAATTTATCCCTTACCATTAATGTAAAACTGGGACATTTATCTTACTTACGATTGATAAGAAATTCACTACAAAAAACTTTGTATTTTTTCAAGTGATTCTCACGTCACTAACCTAAAAATCGTCTCACGATCAACATTTGTGACGTGGGTAAAACACGTCGGAAATGCAATGGTGAGAACTTTTTCCCACGTGGAAAACAGGTCACAAAGTTGTGACATAAATCTCACGTCGCAAATAACAAAAAAAAAAAGATAAAAAGTTCTCACGTGAAAACCAAGTCACTAGTTAGTGACGTGAAAATCAGGTGGGAACCTACCTTTACCAATTTAGCCTGCACGCTTTTTTGACATCAGTTGAATTTTTTTTCCATGTGACTCCCATATCACTAATTTGTGGCCTTGTTTTCACGTGGAAACCCAAACTGAATAAATATTTTTCCATGTGATTCTCACTTCATTAATTAGTGACATGGGATGTACTTCACTATGAAATTTAATAATAATAAAAAATAAATAATATTAACTGAAATATGTTCACTAAAATAATATAAATTATGTTTACTAAAATATACAACATATTCTCAAAATATAATATTCTAAAATATAATATATAATTTTTTTATTAATAAGAACATATTTAACATATAATATATATTCATTATTTTTAAAAATCTGTTTTTCTAAAATAATATATATTATGTTTACTAAAATACAATAACTATTCTATAATATAATATTCTATAATATATATAATTGGTTTACTAAAAATAACACATTTAAAATATATATAATACATATTCATTATTTTTTAATAAACATACTTTTTGAAAAAATAATACATTTAAAAATAACACATTTTAAATATAATACATATTCTTTATGTTTTGTAAAAAATATCTTTTAATTTTTTCTATTTACAATATTGTTTATTAAAAATATTTTTAAAAATTCTACTTTTTCTAACATAATAAATATTCTGTTTTCAAAAATTAAAAATATATTACATATTTAATTTGTTTCTTATAAATATTATGTTTATATTATTATTATGTTTTTAATTCGAAATATATATATTTTAAAAATATATATTCTACTATAAATTATTTTTAGTTTTTTGCTTTCAACAACAACAACACAATAAACAAAAAAGCTCAAAAATATATCAACAACAAAATATTGTAAAATCTAAAATTTTACAATATATGAACAAAATAATATATCAAAAACAACACAACACAATAATATATCAACAAAAAATCTAAAATTTTCTAATCAATACTCTAAAATAATATTTCATATATCACCAAAATCTCAAAAATAAACAAATTGAAATGCATAAATACCTCAATGTGCTAACTCTATCAAAGCTTCCAATTGAACTTCTTAAATCTTAGATCTGGAAAAAAAATCAACAATTAATAATAAGATAAACATAAAATAAACGGTAAAACATTCACAAAAACAACATATATACCAATCACCTTAAATTTTTTGTGAAATTTTCGTTAAAAATGGAGTTGTGAGGGAAGAATGAAGATAAGTGGGGAAGAAGGAAGAAAGCATGAAGGAAGATGAAACGAGATGTTGCTGAAGAAAAATCTGGTGAATTAATATATAGGGAAGCTTGCGACGTGGTGAACACGTGGGAAGGTACCCACGTGATTCCCACGTCGGAACCAACAAACATATTGAGCATTTGCGACGTGCAAAACCTGTGGGAACGTTGCCACGTGCAGGTCACGTCGGAACCTTCCCCCAAATTAAAATATATCTATTTGCGACGTGCATTGCATGTGGGTAATTTGTGACATGTCACTCACGTGGGAAATAAAAGGACTTTTTTGAATTTTCAGTTTCCACGTGTTTTACACGCCACAACAGAATTTTTTAAAAATTCAAACTTCCCTCTCTCTTAAAATTTCAATTTTTGGTTGCAGATTTTAGGTCTGTATAATTTATTATTTAAATAGTTTAGTGACATGGGAATCGCTTGACAACGTATTTTTTTTTCACGTGACTAACATGTCACTAAATCACTAGGAAAAATTGATATTTTCTTGTAGCGGTTACAAAATGAATCTAATGAAACTCTTATTATTTTTGAAGTTGAATAGAATCTTGCAAAAATCTCTTTTCAACTATTTCCCCAAGTTCTAAGTGGACAATCCTCTCCACAAACCTTAAAGTTCAAAGGATTGTTGGATGTTATTTTAGTCACAATTTTAATTGATACAAACAATACATGTATTTGTCAAAACGTACAGAAGTGTGTGAAACCCCTAAACTACTAGGGATGACTTGAGGCTTTAGTAGTTTTTTTGTAGTGAGGACTTGTCTGCAGCGAGAAGTCCTATTTAGTAGTGTTTCTGATAATTGAGAGAGTAAGCTTAAGCATGATGAGAAACTTTGTACTTATGTGATATATGGGGTAAGTTATGATTTGTCTCCTCAATTTTAAGATTGAGATATTTATAGAGGCACATTTGATTTAGGGTTTCCTTAGAAATGATAACGCCCCCACTCAATTAATATTGGACCATTTAATCCCTATTTTCTAAGGATAGATGAGTTAGATTGTTGACCTTGATTTGTCTCTGACTGAGGAATGCCTTTTCTTATGTTTCCCACGATTAGGCGAGTAGAGAGAACTCTGGGCGAGGAAGTTCCTAATAACGAACGAAAGATGTGTCACCCCTTAAAAGCATTTGGCAATCCTCCCTCTCTTAATAGGTTTATTTATAAATATATCACTACACAGTTTGTCAAGCACGGGGATTTTTATAAAAGGATGAAGTGATTTAAACAACATAGCATTGGGGATATCTGTTCAAGGGGGCCCAAGTCTCTCTTGCGTGACATTTAGCTTCTTGAGCATGACTTCGCTCGCACCCCTTGGATTGAAATTTAAGTTAGATTTCATCCTATAAAACTCAAAGTTACTTAAGAGGGGTATTGAGATAAGCTTGTTTGAAGAAACTCTTAGTCCATGCAATATTATATGTTGAGCCTTGACTGATGAGACTCTAAGTCCCTCGGGCAAAGAGGTGAGCCCCTTTGGCGGGACTTCTATCAAGCCCCCAGATAAGACTTTACTTAAAGTCCCTTGAACCGGAATTCGGTCACACGCCTTGGGCTAAACCTTAAGCTAGATCCTGCCCAAGAAAACTCTAAAGTTCTCAGGCGAGGCGTTGAGATAAGCGTGTTTTAGAGGAATCTTAGTCCCTATGCGAGATAATGCGTTTAGCCTTGACTGGTGAGACTCCATATCCCTCTAGCAAAGAATTAAGTCTCTTGAGTGAGACTTCTATCAAGCCCTCAAACAAGACTTTACTTAAAGTTTCTCAAGCCAAACATCAATTGCACCCTTTGGGTTGACCCCTAAGTTTGATTCGGCCTTTGAAAACTCCATATTACTTAGGCAGTGTGTTGAGATAAGCCTTTTTAAGTGGACTCTTAGTCCCTAGATCGAGATTAGGGTTGAGCCTTGACTGATGAGACTCCAAGTCCCTCAGGTAAGGCGGTGAGCCCCTTGAATGAGATTTGTATCAATCCCTCAGACAAGACTTTAATTAAATTCTCTCGAGTCAGACTTTGTTTGCACCCCTTAGGCTAAACCTTAAGTTTGATCCTTCCTTAAAAAACTCAAGGTTTCTCAGGAGAAAAATTAAGATACGCATGTTTGAGTGGACTCTTAATCCCATAAGAGATATTATACGTTGAACCTTGACTGGTGAGACTTCAAGTCCCTCAGGCGAGGTGATGAGTCCTTTGGGTCGGACTTCTATCAAGCCCTTAGACAAAAGTTTACTTAAATTCTCTCAATCAACTTCGGTCCCACCCTTTGGGATAAATTCTTAGTTAGATCCCGCCCGGGAAAATTGTAGGTTACTTAGGCGGAGCATTGAGATAAGCCTGTTTGAGTGAACACTTAGTCCCTCTGACAAGATTATGCAATAAGCCTTGACTGATGAGACTCCAAATCTCTCCGACAACTCGACGAACCTTTTTGGTACGATAATTAGTTTTTCCAATCAGTCAACCATATACCCTATTTTTCTAACTATTATATGTCTTTTTCCCAACATTTAACCTAACATCGGAGAATTTCCACGACACATTAATTTTTCCCTTGAATTTGCAAACCGCTCCAACCCCACCCGTTTTTTCATTCCCCCATCTCAATTGATCCTTTCCCTACCTATTTATGTCCATACCACCAAGACCAATCCAAACGAGCCACTCCATGTTATTGTCGGGTTTGTATCAGAATCTCCACCTTTACCAGCTTATTTATTGGGCCTTTAAGATGGTCCATAATTTTTAACCATGCGGATCCTACTTTGATCTATAACCTTGAGGATAAGGTTATTAATGGATCAGGAAATGGTGATAATGAGTTAGATAAATCCAAGAGAACTATCTAAATGTCTTTTTGGCTGAAGGATTATGTTTCTAAATAATAATTTTAGTTCTCATATCATATTGTAATTCTTGTGAAGAATTTAAATTGTAGTTTGAGAGTCCCTTTCTATCCCCATATTATGTCAACCTTTCACTTTTTCTTTCTCAATTTCTAGAATAATAGAAATAAGCTCAGTTCTCAAGACATTCATGTACACTAGATTCACTACAAAAAACTTAGATATCCATTGTGTCAAAATTTTTTCCAAAAGAAGAAGAGTCAATGAAAGCGTTAATAAAGGGAAATATGACATATTATTTATCCAAGAATCAAAAATAAGTAAGGTGTAGGATTCTATTATCATAAGTTTGTGGAGCCATGGGGATGTTGGTTTTCCCTTTAGTGGTACTCAAGGTTATTCAGGAGGTTTAATCACGCTCTGGAATGAAGATTATGTCAATGTTTTTTGTTCGTTTAGAGGAGAAAGGTTCCTTGGTATTAAATTGGTTTGGAATAAGGATATCTATTACGTGATTAATGTTTACTCAGGTTGTGGATTGAGCGATAAAAGAAAGCTTTGGAGCAATCTGGTAAAGTTAAAAGTTAAGCTATCTGATGGCTTTTGGATTCTGGGTGGAGATTTTAACACTACTGCGTTTGCTTTAGAAATAAAGGGGAAGAGAAATATAGTCAGGAATTCTGAACAGTGTGATTTCAAAGCTTTCATCACAAATTTGAATGTTATTGATTTGCTTGTTGCTGGAAATCGCTTCTCATGGTACGACGAAGATGGTAGGTCGATGAGCATATTAGACAAATTTTTAGTTGAGGATTCTATAATTCAAAAATGGGTGAATCAATTGATTGGTAGGAGGGATATATTGGATCAATGTCCGATCTGGGTGAAGATTTTTTCTATTACTTGGGGGCACAAACCTTTTAAAACTAACAATTGTTGGTTCGACAATCCTGTGTTCTTAAAATTTGTGGAGAAGGAATGTAAGGATATGGACATTCGAGGTAGGAGTGATTTTATTGTTAAAGAAAATTTTATAGTTTTGAAAAGTAGCATTATCTAGTGGAGGTCTGAAGTGTTCGGTTGGTATGATATCAAAATGGAGGAGGAATTAGAAATGATGAATCAGGAAGACCTTCAGTTGGGGAATCTGATGTAAAAGAGTTGGTTGATAAAATATCTAGGGATTATAAGGCTTTTTGGAGGAATCTTCACATTAAGGAGAATATGCTTAAGCAGAAAGCTAAAGTTGGGTGGTTAAAATAAGTTGATATTAACTTTAGATTCTACCATAACTAGATTAGAGGCAGATTAAGGAGGTAGTTCATAGAGCGGGTCGATACGGTTCATGGTACAGTGGAGTCAGTGGAAGGAGTGAAGGATGAAGTAAGAAGTTTCTTCCTTGAAAAGTATACAGGATCCTCACAGACCTGTGTTAGAAGGATGCCAGTTTGGTAGGCTATCAGAAGACGAAATGGCTTATTTGGAAATGCCTTTTTTTGAAGAAGAGATAAAGAGTGCGGTGTGGAGTTGTGATGGGTCAAAAAGTCCAGGTCCCGATGGGTATAATCTTTTGTTTATCAATAATTATTGGAATATTCTGAAGGATGGCATTGTGAGGTTCGTTAAAGATTTTCATGAATTTTCTTATCTCTCTAAAGCGGTTATTTTGTCATTTTTAACCCTGATTCCTAAAGTTGATAACCCGTTGAATCTTGGAGAATATATACCTATCTGCCTGGCAGGGAGCCTATATAAGGTAGTGGAGAAATTGTTGGTGGCAAAATTGAAAATGGTTATTGGGAAAGTTATTTCTCTGTGCCACTCAGCTTTTATTCCAGGGAGGCAATTATTGTATGGTGAGGTTATAGCAAATGAAATTGTGAATAAGGCAACTAGAGATAAGAAGGATTGAATTCTCTTTAAAGTCGACTTTGAAAAGGCTTATGATTGTGTAAGTTGGAATTTTCTCCCCTTTATGTTAGATAAGATGGGTTTTAGGAGAAGATGGATGAGGTGGATGGAGGCAACTATTTTCAAATTTTATTTATCGATTTTGGTTAGCGGAAGCCCTATAAAAGATTTTGTGGTGGAAAGAGGGTTAAGGAAGGGAGACCTTTCTCTCCCTTCCTCCTCGTTATTGTGGCGGAAGGGTTAACTGGGTTGTTGAACAAGGCAGTGGCTATAGGAAACTTCAAAGGACTCAGTGTGGGAGAAGGAAATTCTGTGGAAATGATTCAATTTGCCGATGACATTTTAATCATTGGAGAAGTAGATGGAAAAACATATGGAGTATAAAAGCGGTTCTCACGGGATTCGAGCTTGTTTCAGTGCTAAAGGTGAACTTTATTAAGAGTAGGTTAATTGGCGTGAATGTTAGCACTCACTTTCTATTGGCAACATCCATTTTCCTTGCTTGTAAGGTTGAAAAGGCCTCCTTCACATTTCTTGGAGTTCCTATTGGGTTTAATCCAAGAAAAATTCTTGGTTGGAAACCAATTGTTAATAAGTTCAAAGCAAAGTTGGATTCTTGGAAGGCTATACTTTCAGCTATGGCGGGAAGATTAACTCTTATTAACTCGGTGATGTCTAGCTTACCTATTTTCTATTTCTCTTTTTATAGGGATCCAGTGTTGGTTTTGAAGGCAATTGATAAAATTATAAGTAGGTTCACGTGGGGTGGATCAGATGAGAAAGCTAAAATTTATTAGATTAAGTGGGACATTGTGTGTTTGCCGAAGGATAAGGAAGGTTTAGGAATAAAAAGAATGGAGGAGGTCAATCATGCATGTTTGGCTAAATGGAAATGGAGGATTTTAGACGACCAAAAATATCTTTCGAAGGATACTCTTAAAGCAAGATATGGTTTTATAGAGTAACATGTGATTACGGAAAAATTCCTTTCAAGGATTTCTTCTTCTCATTAGTGGAAAGACATCATTAAGAGTGTTACTTTTACAACTAACCATGGGTTTTGTTTTGCAGATTATGTTCATTTTGAATTAGGAGCTAGAAATTCAATTCCGTTTTGGACGGCTAAGTGGCTTAATAGATATTCTTTGGCTATGTCTTTTGCTGATATGTATCACTGCAGTTGCAGAACTGCTGCTTTTGTACTGTCAATGGGAAATTGGGACAATGGTGTTTGGTCTTGTGGTAATCTTGGTTTAGCTAATCAGAATTAGTTGGAGAAAGCGGACAGGATCCGTGAGCTTCGGTCTGTGTTGAGCAGCTCGAGTCTTGTATTGGGGAAGAAAGATGGTATCTTGTAAAAGAGGCATACCAGTTGATGATTGGAAGATCAAGGTTCCGTATAAAGTTACTTATTTTGGTTGGAAGGTTTTTTGGAACAGAATCACAACTAAGATGGAGCTGGTGAAGAGAGGATTTGCTGAGTTGAATCCTTGTTGTGTTTTCTGTCAAAACGCGGATGAAGATGTAATTCATCCATTCTTCATTTGCACTCCAGTTCAAGCAGTGTGGGAGAGGATATAGGACTTGTGTGGCATAGGAAGCTTTTTTGCAGGTAATACCTGTGAGAGTTTCCTTGACTGGTGCAGATTAGGAACCCAAATAGAAGGCAATTTGAAAGTTGGGTCTTTTTGGTTAATCATTATTTAGTGTATTTGGAGGATTAGGAACAACATCATTTTTTCTAATGGAGTTTTCAATTTAGATGACTTATGTTGGAATATTAAGATTTTTTCCTGGAAATGGTCTAGAGTTGGCGAAATTTCATACCTCAACTCTGATTTTCAATCCTTTTTTATGAATCCGTTAGGAGAATAAGGTTGATTTAGAGTTGGTAGGGAATTTTCTTATTTTGTTTAGTCTGTGTTTTATTGGTGGTTGTAAAGGTTTGAACACCCTTTATGTTCTTATTTTATATCAATGGCTTTTAGAAGAAAAACAATTGTGTCGGTCTCTCAAACTCTTAGAATAATAGAAATAATTGTTTCCTTCTTTGTAGATATGTGAATATACAAAATTCATCTATAAATTTGTACAGTGATGCCATCTATTTTTTGAGTTCCCATTAAATTAATTGCATCTTGTGAATACTCTAAATTGTAATTTGAGAGTCGCTCTCAATTTAACCTTTCGTTTTATTTTTATTTCTCAATAGCTAAAATAATAGAAATAAGATATTTTATGAAGACATTCATCTCCCCTAGATTCACTAAAAAAAACCTAGATATTCACTATTACCCCCGCTCGTTGGCTGATCTCATATTCTGATAAGACACATTTGTATTAATCTTGATCCACATTACATCATGCTTCCTCCATATCACTATTTGTAATCTTTGCTGATTTCATGTATCACCTATTAATTTCAAAATTATCTAAATTAAAGATTTGTTGCTAGTGGTTAGTTATCCAACCTTTCGAGAGAGAAAGGCTTATCTGAGTGAGGACCGAAATGTTGGTCACCGTAGACTGTGTGCTGGTTTCAGTGTTATTAAAATATATATAATTCCAAATCATCTATATTTGATGAATCACATAAATAAATCATAGGTGTTATAATCGATTTCTATTTTTTGTGAGGTTGTAACTTGATTCCTTGGCTTGAGGTTGTGGTTTTCTTTCTATTTGAGCTTTCGATTTCAATTCTTGCTTTGACTATTCCTTTTTCACTATTTTGTGCTTACCACCATTTCATTCATGAGGGTCATCTTGTATGCTTGAAGTTTCATCTTGTGCTTCCTATTGCTCGTATCTTCGATTCCAGAAGAAAGGATCATTCATAGTTGACTACCATGTCATGTGTAGGATAGCTTAGCTTAGCTTGCTCCTTCATTACCCTTTATCCTAACCCTAGGATTGGAGTCGTCGTGCTATATTTAATCATCCTACCGTGGACATTCACTTCCTTTCCCTTTTAACCTAACCTTAGGTTTAGAGTCAACGTACTCTACGTAGGTGTCTTACCGCAAACATTTACTCTTTCCCTTGGAACCCTGACCACATTCAAAAGTTCCTCACCCATAACCAGGGGAACTACGACTGCTCTGATTCTGTTCCCGTCAGGATACGTAGGCATGAGATGTAATTTCTTGGAGAGCATACTTTGTACATATTTTGTATATACTTTAGACCTTTACCTTAGCACAGTTCCCTTAGCAAGAAAACTTTAGCATAACATAAATACTAACAAGAGGTTCATGTATAGTACTACAGATACTTAGGATGCTAACACCTTCCTTAGGTATAACCAACCCCCGAAACCTTAGATCTCTTAGTTGTGTTGTCACATAGCGCACTTAGGGTTTTCTTTGATCTTTACCCTTTCCTTTAGATAAATCAAAGCTCGGTGGTAAACTTCATCATTTGTGGTTCAAGTTAATACAATAGCTTGATATCCGATTCTCACCGCAACACTAGAGGGTTCGACTCTAGGTCATTCGATCATTCCCTAGTTGTTTTGATTTGCCTGGGGTGTATTTCTCATATTTTGTTGAATTTGGTTATTGGTGGTGTCTTCGTCGAAAACTACCCCTTGAATTTCTATTATATACTCCTTCGGTGGTTGTAGAGGGGTATTTAGTACACCAAAGAATTATACAAGGCGCGCCATTTGCGCTACTAATTGTTGATTAATTTGGGTAGTATTCTGAATAAGGGGCTGACAATTTTCTCCCATAGTTTGTGACATCATTTGGACCATTTGAAGGTTACTTTTGTCCATCTGTTGTCTCAAATATGATATAGAACTGGTTGTCAAATTTGGCATTTGGGCTGAATACCCTATTCTTAAATTTTGACTATTTCGACCCATATTTACCCCAGAGCCAGATTCCTGTAATGGCGAAGTCATTACGGGTTCTGTATATAATGGAGGGGCGTTTTGTAAGTTTTCCATCATCGAAGTTGGCATTCCATAGGGTGGGTCTCGAGGCAAAGGCATTGAAAACCCAGGAGGAGGGACACTTCTGAATTTTGAAGCCCCTATTGGTGGTGGGGTCTGTGGAGGACCCATTGGGCCAATATAAGTCAGAATAGGTTGCGTATGGACAATCGAATGTGTGGGTATCAAACTTCCCATTGATGGTATTGCTTCAGAGGCAGGCGTTGAGACTATTGGTCCTCTTGTCCAAGACCCTATGGGTTGTTCTATATTGTTATTCGGCATATCTTGAGGAATATTTGGCTGGTTTGAATTTTCCGCCATTCTCCTCCTATATCTCCTTCTTGTTCTATCTTCATTAGAGGTGGCTACTTTACCACTTCTTAATAACATGCAAAAAACTTTTTCAAAGAAAAAGTTGACTACAAAACTAATAAATTTTCAAAATTTTTGAAGCAAATTTTATGAACACTTAGCACTTTCCCACTGGGCGTGCCAATTTGTTTGACATGAAAATTGGTGAACAACCGCTGGTCTTACAAATCGAAAAAGATATGTTTTACTTGCAGGATCGACCATACAAAACCTAGGACATGTGATAATTGATCTTAAATAAAGTTTATAAAAATGATGAACACTTCGACAGAGTTCATGATAAAGAAACTTATTTCAAATGTAAATGAATTTGGGTGAAAAGAAGTAAAATCGAAGTACTTGTAAATGATGAAAACAAGAACTTGCATAAAGAAAGAATAAATTCTTAAGGAAAAATATTTATTAAATTGTATTGAAATAAAAAGATGGTATTACATCAACGTACATTCTTACAAACTTGTTTCTCTCAACACACGGATACTTGGAGTATACTGAAGAATTTGTACACAATTGAACACACAAAAATCCTAAAACTAAGACTTGCTATTTATACTAATAGAAAATAACTGCCATTAACAGCTAGCAAACAAATCGAGACAAGTGTTGCTCTGCATGCCTTCGAATCCTAGAAGCGCTCCACGTGTCTTCTTTAAGGAATGGATGAGAACGAACTTTCCCTCCTTTATTTGAATTCAAATATTCCTGTCGAAATACCATTAGTGACACTTCTGTCGAATCGAATCTTCTAACTGCTGAGAAATATCTCTAAGTCCGTAACATAGATTCTCCTGGCGAAAGGATGTCTTTGACTCACATTCCAAAAATATAGCTCCAGTAGAAATCATTAAATTTCTTCAGGAACTCTATTTCCTACTTTTAATCCCATCCTAGTGTCGAAATTAAAAGCCAACAAATTACTCCCAAAAAATGTCATTTTCGACATCACTGAAGAAAAAGGCATTTTTTTATAGTATCATTCGATGTCTCGAATGAATTTTTCATGTTTTTGATGTATCTTACTATTCTAAAAACCCATGATGTCATGATCATCATAGCAGTTTCTGAAAAACGTCTCGTCAAAGCATGCCATAATCTCTAGCCATCATCATGTTTCCTATATCCTAGGAAATCATGCACTAGGCATTAACTGCCCACGTTTCATCAAACAGCCCTAATAGGACATGTGTCCCACTAACTATCAGCTCTTTAATGCTGATTTAAGATCCTTTGAACTCCCACGAGCTTATATGTTGTTCCAAACTTAATCATTTTAGCTTTTACGCTCCCGAAAATCTTCAAACACTCTCATTCTCTCTGCATTTTTCAAACTTCCAAAAATACCCAGATTTTCTTCAAACCTTAACAATGGCGTCTTCAACCACCAATATTAAAGATTCCAAGAAAATCCATAAATCTAAAGATCCGAAGAATATTTCCCAACTTCCTCCCTTTGACACATTGTCAGCGTCAATGATGATGGGAAACCCGCAGTTCATCCCTGAACCACTTGAGGAAGAGAAGAGGAAGATATATGAATCGTAGGTGCTCATTCCTATTACTGTTTCTGGTAAAAGACATACACTATGTGGTCCTTTACCTTCTCTTACTTTTGATCACATGCTAGGTGAATAGGATCAGGGGTGTCCAAGCTAGGTTTTAATTCCTGAAGAATATATTTGATGATGAGGTCGTTGGTGCACAACAGGCTGATGGTGATGCCGAGCAGGTGACCTTACACAAGATGCATGTTTTGAGGGAATATTTTCTTTATTTGGTTGGCACTTGTATTTTTGTTGACACGAGTGCCACCAATACCGATGTTGCATACCTCCGGTACTTCTTGGATCTCACACGGTCCATGAGTACAACTAGAGGGTGGCTTACTTTTCCTATCTCTATTCGAAGTTGAGAGATGGATGTCGATGGAGGACGAAAAAGGTCACAGGCAGCATGACACTACTTGAGGTAATAACTTTATATCCTTGAATGTTTTTTTTATCATTTTCATTTCATATTTGCGATGATTCTTCATCCCTGAATGCTTTTTATTTTCATTTCAAGCATGGATCCTGCAGCACTTCTCGTGCATCAATGGCTGGGCGTGTTGGGATGAATACATTGAGGAGATGTCATGTGCATGTGCTTTTATCCCGTTGAGAGGGAACCAGGAGGTAGATCCTTTCAGAGTCTATCTTGACCGCTTGGTTGTCGAGGAAATCCACATCAACTGCTATGTGGATCACCGTCAGACGCGACCATTTGACGACATATCTCAATACTCTAGATGGCTGGTCTACGGATCATGTATCACTACTCCTCATCTGCTCGAGCGTGTCATACGGAAGTTTGGGTACACCCATATCATCAGAAGATTCTAGAGAAGCAGTAGACTCAGCTAGATCATACTAAGGATGTCTTGTGTCGGTGTCTTTGCATAGTGGAGACTATGCGAGAAGGAATTAATGAGGGTATCTTCCCTGAGGGCTCTGATGTGTAAGTAGTAACTGCGCCTAAGAGGGGGGTGAATTAGGATCTTAAAATTTTTCTTGCAATCTTGTATGGTTCCTTGGTTCTTTTTCGGTTACTAGTTAATGACGGAAAGTAAAGGCAGGAAAGAAAAAGAGACACATAAAGATTTATAGTGGTTCCCTTCACACTCCGAAGGTACTCCACTCCCCTTTCAACTCGAAAGAGAATTTCACTATAGTTCAGAATAATTGCAAAGCCTAATCACACACCTGTGATGCTTACCATTTAAACCTATAGGTAATTCCAAGTGTTGAAGAACAATCCTCTTCAATACACTTCACTTGTTTCCAACAATCCTGACAACAAGGTAATACACAAAAAATGTTCTTGAGAAAATATTTGAAGGAAAGTTGTTTATCAATCTGCAAGGTTGATCTTCTTCTTAAAACAAATTATACTCAGATAAGATACACAAGTGTTATTTATGAAAGACAACAGTGAGAGTGTGAAAATTTAATCAATGGCTTCTTTCAAAAATTGGTTTTTCAACACTTAGAATGAAAATTCAGATTTTGAGAAAGTGAGTAATTTTGGTAATTTTGTTTCAAGAAGGTTGTTTTTGATTTTGAAATAGCAATCAATTTATATGAGTGAAAAACCTATCCAAAAAGGTGTGATTTTATAACAGCAAAAATAGCCAGTAAGAAGAATTTTAAACAATGCAATTTTCTATGAACAGCTACCATTTTTGCTTGTTGTTACCGTGTTAATCGGTTAACCAAAAGGGTTAATCGGTTAACACCTTTACAACATTCAAAAATATTTGAAAGTTATATGTGTTAATCGGTTAACCCATATGGTTAATCGGTTAACACTGTTGTAAAATTCAAAACACATAATTTAGAAATGTGTTAATCGGTTAACCATAAGTGTTAATCGATTAACACTGAAGGTTTTTCTGAAAATACTTAATTTTAAATAAAATGAGTATTTTAAAAATGTTTTGAAAGTGCTGGGATAATTGTGTAGTGAAAAGTGATTTTGAAGAATACTTGTATAAATTTTCTAAAGTAAACATGTTATACCATTCCTTTGAATCAGCATCACTACTTGTAGCTTGTAGACAAAGGTTTGATCCATAAGGTCATACGCGATGGTACTTTTCTTGATCTTGATGTTCTTTGAATTGCTTGCGTCTCTTAATTTTTGCGAAGAATTCAGAAGAAAGGTGCTTCTGGTTTTATCTTCAATATATACCCCTACGGGTGTGCTTCTGGTTTTATCTTCAATATATACCCCTACGGGTGTGTAGTAAGTATCTTGCGTACCAAGCTTGTACTAGTTTGTCTTCATCAAAACATAAAGTCCTTGAAGCTTGCTTCTACAATCTCCTCCTTTTTGATGATGACAATCGATCCTTTGAAAATTCTGCTTTGATACTTGGTTCTCTTTATTTCTCCCCCTAAGTTAGAGTGCTCTCCCTAAATATAAGAGAGATAGACACAAGAGAGATACAATATTTCTGCACAGGGAAATGTTAGAGACCAATCCTTCTCCCCTTTTGTCATTAGCAAAAAGGAAGAGGAGCAATGAAAGATAATACCAAACAAGCATACATAAAAAAACAAAATCACAAACACTTAACACATAAGACATACTTTAAAACACATTAACCAAAGTTTTGACCAGTTTTTGTTTTTGATTTTTGAAAAACACACAGTGTTAATCGGTTAACCGTGGGGGTTAATCGGTTAACACATTAAAAATTTAAATCAGAATTGAAAAAGTAACAGTGTTAATCGGTTAACCCTAGGGTTAATCGGTTAACACATGCGAAATTTCAGAAAAATGCTTAAATAAGTAGGGAAGCAAGTTTGAAAACATAGAAACTACACACATTAATTTATGAAAAGTTTAGATGTCACCTTCATCGAGAATTCCGAGTTCTCGTCGAATCTTGAAGAATGGTTCTTTTGCAAATGGCTTTGTGAATATGTCGGCGAGTTGGTTATGCGTATCCACAAAGGTCACTTCGACATCTCATTTAAGCACGTGATCACGGAGGAAATGATGCCTAATGTCAATGTGCTTGGTTCTTGAGTGCATGACCGGATTTTTCGTGATGTTAATCGCACTTGTTTTGTCGTCAGAGAGGAATGCATCCAAGATCAATTCCGTAGTCGCTTAATTGTTGCTTCAGCCAAAGGTTTTATGCACAACAGCTTCCCGCCGCTATGTATTCTGCTTCAGCCGTACTAAGCGTAATACAAGCTTGTTTCTTACACGACCACGAAATTAATGCGTTTCCAAGAATGTGACAGGTTCCACTTGTGCTTTTTTGATCAGTTTTACAGCCTGCATAATCCGCGTCAGAATAACCAATTAAAGTACAAACACTACCTTTCAGATACCATAAGTCGACGTTCGAAGTTCCCTTGAGATATTTCATGATTCTTTTGATTGTCGTGAGATGTGACCCCTTTGGATTTACTTGGAAGCGAGCACATAAACAAACACTAAACATTATGTCAAGAAGGCTTGCCGTCAAATATAATAAAGAACCAATGATACCTCGATACTTTGTAATATCAATTGATTTTCCCGATTCATCTTGATCGACGTAGGTTCCAGATCCCATTGGTGTTAACATAGCTTTGCATTCATCCATATCAAATCTCTTTAACAACTCTTTGCAATACTTTGATTGGTTGATAAATATTCCATCTTTTAATTGCTCTATTTGTAATCCAAGGAAATAGTTCATCTTTCCCATCATAGACATTTCGAACTCGCCTTGCATCATTGAAGCAAATTCTTCACATAGTTACTTGTTTGTTGAACCGAAGATGATGTCGTCCACATATACTTGAACAAGTAAGGTATTATCCTTTATCTTTTTGATGAATATAGTCTTATCTACCTTGCCCTTTTCAAATCCCTTTTCGCATAAGAAACTACTTAGACGATCATACCATGCCCTTGGTGCTTGCTTTAAACCATATAGAGCTTTCTTCAATTTGTATACATGTGAAGGATGCTTGAAGTCTTCAAAGCTCGGGGGTTGTTTGACATAGACTTCTTCGTTGATGTATCCGTTCAAGAAGGCGCTTTTGACATCCATTTGGAAAATTTGAAAATCCATTGAACATGCATAAGCAAGTAATAGACGAATGGCTTCTAACCTTGCAACCAGAGCGAAAGTTTCCTCAAAGTCAATTCCTTCCTCTTGATTGTACCCTTGAGCCACCAATCTTGCTTTGTTTCGAACAATTATTCCATTTTCATCAATTTTATTCTTAAACACCCATCTTGTTTTGATGATATGTTTATCCTTTGGTTTAGGAACAAGTTCCGAAACTTGATTCCTCTCAAATTGGTTTAACTCCTCTTGCATAGCAGTAATCCATTGATCGTCTTCAAGAGCTTCACCAACTTTGGAAGGTTCTATTTGAGATACGAACGCCATGTTTAAGCATGCATCTTTGAGATTTAATCTTGTAGCAACTAAAGGTGGGAAAAACACTTAGAAGGGGGGTTGAATAAGGGTTTTGACATAATTATGGCAATAAAAACAACACAGTATTTTTATCCTGGTACGTTGAAATCAACTAATCCAGTCCACCCTATCAAGGTGATTTGTCTTTTTCAACAAGGACTTAATCCACTATATTCAAACAGATTACAGTGTCAACCACTAAGAACAACTGTCTTAGTCTTCTCAAGAAATCCTGACCACAACTTGGTCTTCCTAAGGAACCTTTTACAAATAAATGTAAACTAACAAGTGTTTAAGATGCTTCTGAAAAGCTATATCACAAACTGTGATTTTTACACTTAGATTAAGAACGAATAAAAACTATTCAACTTATGAAATAAATTGTATGAGAGCTTGAGAGTAGTTTTTCAATTTGATGATTCGTTAATTCGTCAACTTTGAAATATTGTTGAAGACGTCCTTTTATAGAGCAGAAAGTCCAATGCTTGAAGACTGTGCGTAACAGAGTAGCTGTAACCTTTTTGTCTTCTATTGACTTTAGCTTTCCCAGAAGAGGAATGTTCAGACAAATCCCTTTTGTCTGTTTTCCTGTGCCATACATGAATAAGGAAATAGTTGTTTGGAATATGCCAACGGATATATCTTTGAATAATATCTTCTTCAACAAGCTTCTATCTCAAAGTTATCAACATCCGAGTCTTGAAGTGATCAGAGTTTGATGGTATCAGAGTCTTGATGTTATCAGAGTTTTGCAGCCAATGTGCTTCAGCGTGAATATCAATTAGAGCAGAGTTTGAATATCAGAGCCTCTGTACTTGCAGCAAACAATACTTACAGAGTCTTCTTGAAACAATGCTTGAAACTCTTCATACAAATTCTTCAACTACGCTTAAGAGTCTTCTGCAGTTTGTGCTTTAGAGTCTTCTGCAGCTTCTGCTTCAGAGTCTTCTGATGATTTGCTTCTGATGCTTCAGAGCTTTGCGTAGAGTAATGTTTAGATGCATTTTTGCTTCCATAAAAATATTTAATTTAATATCTAAAACAAAAACACTTGAACAAAATTAGAGTATATATTTTCTTAATACAAAATTTCATTAGTGTTATCATCAAAACATAGAGATAATATTAAACACCAATCTGCATTCTAACAATCTCCCCCTTTTTTTATGATGACAAAAACATAGGAAATTTTGTTCAATAAAAGGATAAATATATAACTCTCCCTGAGATAAAGAATCTCCCCCTGAAATGAATACTCTAATAGAAGAAAATACTTCCCCTTTTTGTATGAGTATACTTTTCAGATTAAGAGCCTGGTTAGAATCCTGGTTAGAATATACTTTCCAGAATCAGAGCTTGATTTACTTTCCAGAATCAGAGCCTGGTAATCAGAACCTGGTTTGAATTAAGATCTGGTTTGGGGATTCTCAAGGTAACTTCAATGAATTTTGTCAGATGATACATTATAGTTCTGAAAGACTAAAATTCAATGTTAGTTATAATTTATTATGTCTGAATTCCATTTTAGTAACTGTTTATTTTTTAACAATCAGAATTTCTTTTTCTCCCCCTTTTTGTCATAATCAAAAAGAAAAACTTTTTTTTAAGACAGAAAAGAAGAATAAAGAAAAATAACATAATAAAACAAGTAGAAACAGAAACCAAACAGATGCATTGATCAATAAAATATCCAGAAGATAACAAACAAACCAAACAGATGCATTGATCAATAAAATATCCAGAAGATAACAAACAAAACAAACATATTTTGTACAAACAACAGAAAAACAACTAAGGTTGACGAAAGACAATCATCTGCAGAAGGTTTTTGATATCAGAAGAAGATTCTTCTTGTCTAGCCATCCAAGTTTTAATCTCATTTGTGGTTTATTCTTGCTTGACCATCCATGTTCTGATCTCTTTGTTGCTAGCTTCTAGTTGAGCAAACTTTTCTTCTAAATCTGGATTCTCTTTCTTGATTTCAAAAGAAGCAGGAGCAGATGCAGATGCAGGAGCTGGAGCACTATCAATGACCATAGCAGATGCAGATGCATTTTCTTGAATCATAGAATTGGATGCTTGTTCCAGAACCATCAGAGCATACTGGTTTGGCACAAGAGTTTCTTCAGCAACAACCACTTCTGGAGGAGTATCTTCAGACATAGGTTCTTCAGCGGGTGCATTTTCCAGAGGAAGAACTGGAGATCTACTCATGTTCAGAAGAGTCTGTCTTATAACTTCAGCAAATTTCACCTTTGCATCATCAGAGCAAATGGTGTGAAGATTTGAAGCTACAGTGTTGAATCTTGAGATAAATCTGTTCCAAGTGGCTTCAGAAGCATCTAGATTCACACTAGACAAGCACTTCTTCTTTATAGAATATATCCATATGTTCAGTTCCTTTTTGAAACCATCAAATAACGTACTAACATCCATTCTAGGTTTTGGTTTCAGAAAGTTTTCTAGAGATGGTGTTTTGGTGGTTTCAGATGAGGATGGTATGGAAAAGGAAGGAATGATGAAAAGAGGACGAGGATAATATGAAGAAGATGTTAGGCCAGATGATTCAGTGATAGCCTGACGTTTTGGATAAAAGTTTTTAAGTTTGAGTCCAGAGGGAAAGGCATCAGATGGAAAAGGTTTTAATGAAGCAAAAGAAACAAAAGCAGATGATCTTGGTTTTGGTTTTGGAGTGGGTTGAGAAAGGATAGGTTCAGATGACATGAATACATCTGGTTGTTTTGGTTCATAGCCACGGAGTGAGGGGGTGAGTTTACTTTTGGGGGTAAATCAGATTCAGAAGAATCAGATGATGCAGAAGAATGACAAGATGTGGAAGAGATATCAAACAGAGTTATCAAAGGTTGTACATCAAGAACATCACAATCAGGTATAAATGAATCAAAAGTTTGATGTTGTTCTGGTTGAGGATCAGAGGGAATGAGTGTTTCTGGTTGTGGTTCAGAAGTTTGTGTTTTTTGGTGGGGGAATTTCAGAGGATTGTTTTACAGATGGGTGTGGTTGAGGTACAGAAGGTTGTTTTGTTTTAGGAGTAGGAGGAACAGGTTCAGAAGGGATGGTTTCAGGTTCATGAGGAGGAGAGGGTGAAGGTATGGGTTCATAGACAGGGGGATCAGATGTTAGTATCTCTTTGACAGTTTCTAAGATTGAATCTAAACTGGCTTCAGGAGGATTACCTTTTTGCTTATTGACCCTCTTTGGCTTAACATAAGCTGCTTCTCCAGAAGCTTTTCTCTTTGGTTTTGAAGATCCTTCTTTAGAAACTTTCCTCTTCTTCTTGTGTTTGTCTCCATAAAAATATGGTGCAGGTTCGCCTGCTTTTTGAATCAGATTTTCTGGTAGAGGAGTTCCATCTGCCAGACACGTTGCTATATACTTCAGAACAATTTCCCTTGGTTCATTAGCGTAGAACAAAGGAAAATTATCCACGGGTATCATTCTTTTGTTGACCTCTTCAGAGTTTATCTATCTTGGTGCAAAAGTGAGTTCTTCTACAACCTTTATCCTCTGAAGACTTTTCCCATTCAGAGGTTTGCCTACCACATAGGCTAACTCTTCCTGTAATCCAGCTTCTATCAAATGTCCAACCAGACCATTCTCAGTCAGAATGCTGAAATGAGTCTTCCCATTGGAATCCAATTCCTCATCTTCTGATGTTTAGTTCTGACTTCTTCCCTTGACTGTTTCACGTGAGTCCACAGATGACTGAAAAGTAGATAAGGCAGATCCACTTTTGTGCTCTGACTCAGACAGTACATGAAGTACATCTGATCAGTATTTACATAATCAAAAGAGTTTGAAGACTTCCTATGATGTATACATCCCATAAAGATCTTAGCCCAGATCCTGTAGTTTGGCTTCAGATCTTTCACTTTGTTAGAAGCTTCTCCAGATGAGCAAACTTCACTATAAACCTCTTTCATGTCAACACGCCCAGCTGGCAGATTTGTATCACCATCAGTTTCTTCATAACCTATGAGCTTCTTGATCAAATCCTCAGTTATGATGATTTCCTTACCCAGAATATATGAAACAATGAACTTAGGACATGTAGTAGCATGAATCCAAAATTCTTTCACTAAACATGGATAAACTGGTCCCATCAGCCTATCAAAGAACTTTGTCCAACATTGAGCATCAACAATGGGACGAAGATCAAACCCATTTTCAGCAATTGATTCAAAGTTCACAATAGATTCACACAATACTTCAAGTTTATCAACTGGTGTGAGTAGGGTTCTAACTGGTTCCTTGAAAGCAACAACACCCATGTTGGAAGATGAAACAGCAGCCATAGATGATTGAAACTGAGCAGAAGTTGATGAAGAAGTAGCCATTGTTGTTCTTGAGAGATATTTAGGGTTACAAACGGTTTTGGGTTTGGGAGAGAGATGAAAGTAGTGAAAAGACAGAAATGCATATAAGAGTGTAAGAGAGTGAAAAGTGTGAGAAGTGAAGTGTTGTGGTATATATATATATATATATATATATATATATATATATATATATATATATATATATATATATATATATATATATATATATATATATATATATATATATATATATATATATATATATATATATATATATATATATATATATATATATATATATATATATATATATATATATATATATATATATATATATATATATATATATATATATATATATATATATATATATATATATATATATATATATATATATATATATATATATATATATATATATATATATATATATATATATATATATATATATATATATATATATATTAAATTAGGGCACAAATAGGTTCACACGTTCAGCATATTTACACTTAGCATTTTATTGCATTTAATAAAAAGAATATAATCATTTCAAGCAATAAATGATTCTGACAATTTGGGAGGAAAACGAGAAACTCAATATTCAAAATAGTACCTCAAAAGTCATTTTAGTAATGTGCACTCCACTGTCGCTACTGCGAAAATCGAGGCTGGCAATGACAGAAGAGTCGCCATCGTGCGTTATTTATCCGAAGAGAGGGAAAGGAAATGCTCAGAGAAAACCTAACGAAAAGAGGGATAAGATCGGTCATCGCAACCAAATCTCGGGTTCGGGAGCCGGTTACGCAAGGGGGAGTATTAGCACCCCGCACGTCCGTTGTACTCGACGGGATCCACGCTTGTTGTTTATCTAAAAGGGTGATTGAGACTATCTAACTACAGGCTTGAGGACAAATGAAAAATAAATGACTCGGCAAAGCAACAGCGCTTTGTGCCTACGTATCTCATCTGAAATGAGAAGTCAGAGTCAACGTAGTTCGACTAACTACGGGTGAAAAGGGGGGAAGGTTGCTCGCCAAGACATTGCGTCTTGTGCCTACGTACTTTCAACTGGTATGGAAGATCAGAGTAAGCGTAGTTCGGGCTAACGGGGAACACAGGTTTGTTCAACTGTTTTTAGACGAGTAGGGTTAACAAGTAGTTCTAGCAGTTGGTGTATGCATCTCGAGCATGGGAGACTTAGGCGTTACCGTTTGCGGTAGAACTAAAAGTTAACAACACTCTTGTTGTGAAAATGATTTCTCAAAGGATTAAAGGCCCCCAAAAGGGCAAAAAGAAGTTTGAATGATTTTTTTTGTGTTTTTTAGAGAAGAAGTGTTTTGGAATTGGTTTGCAATTCATATCGCACTAGAGACTATGACTTAGGAGTGATTGCGTCGCATATCACCCAAAGGGTGTTATACTAAGCAATTAAGCCACTGAAAGGAAACCCTTAAACAACCAATTCCCAAGTAGTTTAAGGCTCGTAACGTACAATATTCATTAACCTTTATTAGGTGTTTTGGATTGTTTAGGAGATGAGAAAAGAGGGACACAAACTAAGGGAGACTGGACCCTAAAGTTGTCATGCATAATGCTCCTAAAGTTGGGATGAAAGGGGAATGAAACTATCCTAGTGTTTTCATACATGGTTAAGATCTTAATGTCTATCATGACATCTCTTGAACAAGAGAGATCAGAGGTCCTAAAGGAAAAGGGACAACAGAAGAAACAAAAACAACATAAACAGTGTAAGAATGCAAACATGGAATGAGGGAGGAAATTGGTGTGGGGCAAGGACCACCACAAGCTCATCTCAATCTCAAAAAACAATATGAAATGGGCAATAAAATAAAAGATAAGGAAATGCACTAATGAAAACAAACAAGTGCACTAAAATGGGATGAAATGGCCTAAACCAAACAACACCAACCATAAGGCACAAAACAAAACATATATGAAATATAAACAAAGCCTAAGGAAAAGTGAGGATGGGAGATCATGTGAGGACAACAAGGAACTCACAATAGACACTCAACCACGAGCATCACAAGCAAAAATACAAAGAAGCACAAAGAAACCACCAAGAAAAGTCCTCAAGGATTCCATTATTTTAGGTATGCTTCAAGTACCTCCAAAGGAGAGACCAAGCCACCTTAAATGATATTCCTAGGTCATTGGACAACAAGGGACATAAATTAAAAGCTCTCAAACGCCAAAGAAAAGCAAAGCACAAAGGAGTGCAAGTCAATTCCCAAAGGGAAGCACACATTTTTCACAAAGAAACCTAATTGAAAGCACAAATGTAAGCAACCAAAAGAACAAGCTAAACACAATATAATGTCCTAAAAATGAGCAAGCATCATCCTTAACATGAATCAAAAGGTATTGAAGGCTCAAAGGATCCAAGAATGTCATATCCCAAGCAATCTAGGTCAACATGTTTGTATGGACCTTCCTTGGAATAGCTTGACTTGAAGGCTACTCTAAAAATAGGAAAATGATCCAAAAATTAACAAATAAAATGCAAGAAGACCATAAATGCATTGGCAATCAGAGGCCAAAAGAATTCAATCAAATTCACTTCACAACATCACCATAAAAATTAATTCACAAGGGTGCTCCATTGTGAAGGAGGATTGCATAGGGTCAAATGTAAAGCATCAAAAGTCAACTCAAAAGTCAACCAACAGAGGAAAAATGATCCTCAAAAATTCCTCAACTCATCATTGATATGAGGACTGAATTTTAGTCATTGGACCCAAAAGAAATGAGAGAAACAATTAAAAGAGTAAACAATGTCACAATTTAATCCATTTAAAAGAACTCCAATGTTTAATTCTATAGAAAATGAAAAAATAATCTGAAAAATAAAATAAAAAATGTCTAAAAAAATAGACATCACAAGGTTTCTAAAACATATTTTTATGAATTTTTTTTAACATTGGAGCTATTTTTAAAGAATTAAATAGAAACAAAGAACAAAAGAAAATAATAAAACGAAAAAAGAAAAAGAAAATGCTGGAAAAAACGTGAGCCAACAAATCAAGTGACCGGTCAACAGATCCAAGGCTCTTCAACGTGCCAACACATTAATGAGATATAAGAGGAATCATGTGTGCACGGTCAAATGAGGGAATACCGTGTTTCTTAATCACACGGGTGTGAACGAAAGTCATTAGATCGCACAGTAACAGGATCATCTTCTCCATTGAGAAGTCAAACAACTGTGAATAGTGATTCCAGTCATCTTCCCCAAGTTTCCGGCCGTGTGGTGCAAACCGTGAATAGTGCCAAAACAACAAATGAACCAAAACCGAACCAAAATCAACAAACTTTATATGGAAATTCGTCTACGCGTCGTGGGGAATCCAAATCCGTCATTGGTTTTTTCTAAAACCTCAAGATAAAATAAAAACGCAAACAACAAGCTTGATGCTCAAAAAAATAAAGTTCATAAAACTCAACCAAACTTATCCAGAAATCATCTACACATTATGTAGATTACAAATCAAACAACAATGAAGCAAGAACACGCAAAAATAGACCACACCATGTCAAAAAAGTTTGGAGCTCACAACTCAAAGTTCAACAAACAACCATTAAATCATAGCAGAAACCATCTATGATATGCAAGGATTAAAAAGACATAAAAATGGCACGAAATAAATGTGTAAACAGAGAGATATTTTGAAAGAAAGAAACCTAGAAAATAAGCTTCCTCAGAGCTCAATGTGCTATCAAAGCTTGATAAAAAATATCCATAAACGTTCTAAACAACTCAAGGAATGTTTTTGGATACTAAGTTTTAGTTGAAACTCAAAGAAACTCAGAAAACGGTTTTCACTCTCACCCTCACTTTTTTTAGTTGTTCTTGCTCTCTCTCTCTCTCTCTCTCACCAAACTCACTTCTGAGAGTATGGAAATGTTCCTGAGCTTAAGTATGTTGGATTCAGATCAAGAGGAGGCCCAATGACAGCTCCTTAAGCCCAAACCAAATTTCACTTTTTTCAAACTTTCCCACTTGCAAGGTACACGAATTTGTACTTGCCCAGCTGTAAAGATGGCATGGCTGACTTGCATAATGTCAATGTTGATCCAAAGGTTGAGGATTGCCCCTTGGTTTGGCCTTATGGCAAGGTTTTGATGTGTTGCTTATTATTGGAGAAATCTTGAAAATGGCATGTCAAAACAACTCAAATCCAAATTCTGAAATTGCCAATGTTCTTAAAACACATTTTGCACTCAAAATATGCACTTATTTTGCACAAAATATTTAAAAATGAATTAAATGCAATTTTGATCTTTTAAGGCTTTTTTTCCATGAATTTCCTCATACCAATTCTCCATTCCAAGTCAATTCCATGAATTCTTAAGGTTTGATTGATCAAATAACACCATTTGAAGCAAGTTTCATGTTGGAAAGATTTTCATTTGAAGTGTGCAAAGTGGTGAAATGGACCTATAATGAAAATGACCCGTAATTTTACTTTCCCAAAATACCCCTGCCTTGCAAGCCTCATAACTTTAGTTCTACAAATCAGATGAAATACTTCTAGTACTTTTTGGAAAGCTAAGACCATACTTTCATGTTGGCTAAAAGTTGAGGAGAAACATACTTCTAGGTCAAAAAAGGCTTGGAAGTTGGTTGACTTTTGTTGACCAAAATCACATCCCTCTGATGACCTGTAACTTGTCTGGATCATAACTTGAGTTCTATAAATCCAATCAAGGACTTCTAGTACTCAAATTAAAGCTAAGAACATGCCCTAAAAGTTCCATGTTGGCCAAAAGTTGAGATGAGGCTTGTATCTTGAGATAGGTGGTCTTGAAGTTAGGCACTGAACAGGGGATTTTACCCTGAGAACCCTAACTCAGTCACTCCTCATACTCTTGTTTCTTGATAAATTGATCTTGAAATGATATCCCATGTACCTTAACACATCATTCCTTTACCATAATGACTTGGAATTGAGTCTTAATCTCCTTCAATTTCACAGTTGACTCAGGGTTGACCAGATGAAAACCCTAATTGCACCATCTTCAACTGTAGCTCTCCACACTTATCATAAACACTTGAATGAACTCCACAATGACTCTCAAGGCCTCCAATGAGCTTAAATGACAATCTCCCCTCATGACCATGGGTTTGGGGATCCTCATATGACATTCAAATGGCCTTCTAGACAAGAGGTGAACCACATACACCTATCTGCTTATCCAAAAGGCTTTGCCCTGTCTCTGATGATGATACCCTTCTTGTTGACTCGGACACAACCTCTTGATTAGGTTTAGAACCTCTGGCACATTTCTCTTGTTGCTCACACATATCTTGATCCCTTGAAAAAAAGAAAAATGCTATGCAATGCAATATGCTAGAACAAATGAAACATAAACCAAGCAAAGGAAAGGTTGGGCAAATTTTGGGGTACAACAGCTGCCCCTATTCAAACGACTTGGACCTGAATGAGTGGAAAGCGAACGACTTTCACACCATCAAGGTAAAAGATAGTTGAATACCAAAGAACTCGGAAATTTGTCGACCGTAGAAAGAAACCTCCAACATCGCCGTCAGGAGCCTACATCAAGTAGAGTATCTGACTTCGCCATCAGTCACCAACCAAGTAAACATTTGACCTCGCCGTCATTCATCAAAATAATTTGACTTCGCCATCATTCCTCCATATTAAATCTGTAAAACACTTGACTTCTCCGTCCTTTTCTGCATAAAATTGGTAAAACACTTGACCTCGCTGTCAACCTTTTAAAGTCTCCTGACTTCACTGTCATTTCTCAAAACTACCTGACTTCGCCGTCAACTTCTAAAATAAACTGACTTCGCCGTCCTTTCTCAAAATAATCTGACTTCGCCGTCCATTCTTGAAACAACTTGACTTCACCGTCATTCAAAACAATCGTCTGACTTCGATGTCGTTTCTCGAAATAATCTGACTTCGCCGTCCATTCTTGAAACAACTTGACTTCGCCGTCATTCAAAACAAACATCCAACATCACCGTTGAAAAAACCGAATCCCTTGACATCGCCGCCAAAAACAAACATCCAACATCGCCGCTGAAAAACTGAATCCCTTGACATCGCCGTCAGAAACAAACATCCAACATCGCCGCTGAAAAAGAAAACCGAATCACTTGACATCGCCGCCAGAAACAAACATGCAACATCGCCGCTGAAAAATCGAATTACTTGACATCGCCGCCAAATCTCCGCTAAATGAAAGCGAGCATCAAGATCCCAATGAAATTAGGATCATCCAAAGATGATAATCACAAAAGGACTCCGCTGGGGAAACAACATGAACCAGAGTCTAGCCAACACACGGGCAAAGATATTAATCATCTTCAAGATTCACCTGAACCAAAAAGATAATGACCTGGCTTATGTTTCAAATGCACATGTTTGGGTATGGCGTAATGCTCCATACGAAATGGAAATGCTACGCGTTTGGGAGGATACTATGCATGATGCAAATGCAAAGGAACCACATCAACAAAATAAATGTTGAAGAGAGGAAAACAACTCCGTTGGGGGAAAACTAGGCATGTCTAGTGCCTACACACATGTTGGGGAATAATAAGCCTTGGATGGCCTCCGAGATAAATTCCGGGTAAAGCTACTCTGCTAAGCACAAATCCACTTTATTGGGGATCAAAAATCAAACCTTGCTGAGGATGGAGAATGCACAATCTCTGGGGAGAAAATCAACCCACTGACTTGGCTGGGGATTAGATAGGGAGGGAATCAATATCGACCTCTGCTTGGGCAAAATGAGCACAATACCTCTGCTTAGAGAAAATGAGCATGACACTCAACAACATCAACCTCTGCTTAGGGAAACGAATAGCGTCCCGGACTCTGAGGGGACAGGAGCTAATTGTTCAGGTTTTGTGGGGAAGATGAAATTTTGCATGCATTCCACTGCTGGGGATACATCCGCATCTACCTGTTAGAAAAAATTCTTCTCTGATAGAGACACCAATCTCGACCTGCTGAGGATGACTCTAACCGTATGAAGTTTCAAGCTGCTGAAGGGTGAACGTGCTTAGCTTGCGCGCTTCCTTTAGATGCGGGACTTCTGGAAAATTTTCGAGGATGAGTGTCCTGCAAATGATAAACAAACAAATATGTTTTGTGTAGCAAACGTCACCTTACTTATCACCTGTGACATTATTCAAGCAAAAACATTGTTTCGATTATGGTTAGCAAAAGCCCACAAAGTTATGTATGCAAAGTTTTATCAAGAACATCAGGCGTCTTTTGCAAAAAAAAACGGTAAAAGCTGAATCAAAGACAAAAGTTTTATGGATAGTACTTTATTGATGGATAGCCTGTAAATAGGCAAATTTACAAGGGGATGCAACTCCTGAAATGAGAAAGTTGTGTAAGCAAAATACAGAGATGCACAAGAATATACAAAAATGTCAGCAATGTGGCACAGACGACCATCATAGGACGACTCAACCATGACTCGCGTGACTTCGACGCCTTTCCGATGCTTCGTCTTCTGAAGAGATTGATTTGGACGGATGATTCCCATAATCCACTAGGCTTAGAAGATCTACGCGCGGACCGCAGTCGTTTGCTTTTCAAATCCCTGACTTTTGCCTGAATCGCCCTCACGGGTTTTCGATTCACCGGGATACCAATTTTTTCCAAAGTCTCCCTTTCAGGTTTTCAACTTTGCGGGTTTACATTTTTTTCTTTTTATCCCTAATTTTTGCCCGAACATATCTTCTTATGGTTCGCCGGGATGCCCCATTCTTGCCTGGATTTTCTTTTTCTTTCCAGCGGGTCTATTTATGCAAAGTATTTTTTGACTACGTCCGCGTTCACAGGGGACGTAAAATCTTCAACATCCATGGTTGAAAGTAGCAAGGCTCCTCCAGAGAAGACTTTGTTCACAACATACGGACCCTCATAATTGGGAGTCCATTTGCCCCTGTGATCGTTCTGTGGTGGGAGGATCCGTTTTAAACCCAAATCACCTGCCTGAAAGCTTCGAGGACGTATCTTCTTATCGAAGGCTTTCTTCATCCTACTTTGGTATAGACGACCGTATGCGATGGACGCCAACCTTTTCTCATCCATCAAACTAAGCTGATTCAACCTATTCTTCACCCATTCTGCTTCATCCAGTTTGACATCAGCCAGAACTCTCAAGGAATGTATCTCGACCTCTAATGGTAGGACAACTTCCATACCATACACCAACGAGAAAGGAGTTGCCCTGGTTGAAGTATGCACCGAAGTACGATATCCATGTAAAGCGAAAGGAAACATCTCGTGCCAATCTTTGTAAGTTACCACCATCTTCTGCACTATCTTCTTTATGTTCTTGTTGGCCGCTTCCACAGCGCCATTCATCTTCGGACGATAAGGAGATGAGTTGTGATGCTCAATCTTAAAGTTCTGGCATAACTCCTTCATCATCTTGTTATTCAAATTGGAACCATTATCATTAATGATCCTTTCAGGTATCCCATAGCGGCAAATGATGTCTTTTTTGATGAACCGGGCTACAACTTGCTTTGTGACATTGGCATAAGAAGCTGCTTCGACCCATTTGGTGAAATAGTCAATGGCTACTAGGATGAAACGATGCCCATTGGATGCAGTCGGCTCGATCTTACCAATCATATCAATGCCCCACATGGAGAAAGACCACGGAGATGACATGACATTCAAAGGACACGGCGGCACATGAATCTTGTCAGCATAAATTTGACACTTGTGACATTTCTTGGCGTACTTGAAGCAATCAGACTCCATAGTTAACCAATAATACCCTGCTCTCAACAGCTTTCGAGACATGGCATGTCCACCTGCATGCGTTCCAAAGGCTCCTTTGTGGACATCTTCCATAAGTAAATTCGCTTCTTTTTCGTCCACACATCTTAGCAGCACTAAGTCAAAGTTCCTTCGATAAAGTACACCATCTGGATTCAAATAGAAGTTACCAGATAATCTCCTCAAGGTCTTCTTATCTCGACCGGATGCCCCGGTCGGATACTCTTGATTCTTGAGAAAGTTCTGGATGTCGTGATACCATGGCTTGCCATCAGAAGCTTCTTCTATTGCAAAAACGAATGTCGGCCTATCGAGACGTGAGATAACGATTCTTGACGCATCGTTCCAAAAGTTTACTTTGTACATTGAAGATAGTGTGGCTAAGGCGTCTGCCATCTGATTTTCTGCTCTCGGCATATGGTGAAACTCTACGTGATCGAAGAAGGGTAGCAATCTTCTTGCATAGTTCATATAAGAGATCAAATTTGGTTGGCGCGTCTCTCACTCTCCTTTGATCTTATTGACCACCAAAGCTGAATCACCGTAGACATCAAGGTTCTTGATTCTCAAATCAATTGCTTCCTCGATACCCATGATACACGCTTCATATTTGGCCTCGTTGTTTGTACAGGGAAATGTCAACCAAGCAGTGAAGGGTATATGCGTCCCATGGGGAGTTGTAATGATTGCTCCAATTCCACTACTGTAGGAGTTGACAGCATCGTCAAAGATCAATTTACACTGGGAACCCAACTCAAGACCTTCATTTGGTAGTGGCTCATCACAATCTTTCATCTTCAAGTACATAATGTCTTCGTCAGGAAGATCGAACTTCATTGGCTGATAGTCGTCAATTGGTTGCTCTACGAGATACTCGGACAGAACACTCCCTTTAATAGCTTTCTGAGACACATATTGAATGTCGTATTCTGTCAGAACCATCTGCCATCTAGCAATCCTTCCTGACAGTGCTTGCTTTTCAAAAACGTACTTAATTGGATCCATCTTTGAAATCAACATGGTTGTATGGTTTAGCATATACTTCCTTAGGCGTTCGGCGGCCCAAGCCAGTGCGCAACAAGTTTTTTCCAACATTGAGTATCTGGACTCACAGTCTGTGAAATTTTTACTCAAGTAATAAATTGCATGCTCTTTTCTTCCAGTCTTGTCATGTTGACCGAGAACACAACCCATGGAATTCTCAAGAACTGTTAAGTACATTATCAACGGTCTTCCACCCATCGGGGGAATTAGTATTGGAGGCTCTTGCAGATACTCTTTTATTTTCTCAAACGCTTTCTGATAATTCTCATTCCAAATGACCGCCTGATCTTTCTTTAATAACTTAAATAATGGCTCATAAGTGGCTGTGAGGTGAGATATGAACCGAGCAATGTAGTTCAATCTACCTAAGAAACCACGAACTTGTTTCTCGGTCTTTGGTGCTGGCATTTCTTGAATTGCTTTGATCTTTGCAGGATCAACCTCTATACCTTTCTCACTGACGATGAACCCCAATAACTTTCCTGACCGTACACCGAAGGTACACTTGTTTGGATTCAGCCTCAACTTGAATTTGCTCAATCTCTCAAACAGCTTTAGAAGATTCACCAGATGCCCCTCCTTCGTTTGAGACTTTGCAATCATATCATCGACATATACTTCAATCTCATGATGAATCATTTCATAAAAGAGAGTCACCATAGCTCGTTGATAAGTTGCCCCTGCATTCTTTAAACCGAAAGGAATTACTTTATAGCAGAACGTCCCCTATGGCGTGATGAAAGTCGTTTTCTCCATATCCTCTGGCGCCATCTTAATCTGATTGTAGCCTGAAAAACCATCCATGAAAGAAAACACTGAGAATTGTGCGGTGGTGTTATCAACAAGCACATCAATATGAGGGAGCGGAAAATCATCCTTTGGGCTTGCTCTATTCAGGTTTCTATAATCAACACACATCCTGACCTTGCCATCCTTCTTAGGCACCGGCACGATGTTTGCAACCCACAGAGGATAGCTTGTCACAACCAGGAATCCGACGTCTAATTACTTCTGGACTTCTTCTTTGATCTTCACTGCCATATCAGGCCTGGTTCTTCTCAGTTTCTGTTTAACAGGAGGACACTCTTCTCGAAGAGGCAGACGATGAACTACAATATCCGTGTCGAGTCCGGGCATATCTTCATATGACCAAGCAAAAAAATCCTTGTACTCTTGGAGTAACTCAACTAGTCTTCGCTTGACATCGCTTTGCAACGCGGCCCGTATTCTGACTTCCTTCTTATCTTCCTATGTTCCCAGGTTAACGACTTCAACTTCCTCCTGATGAGGCAGGATGACCTTCTCCTTTTGTCTTAACAATCTGGCAAGCTCTTCGGGCAGGTCTTCATCTTCATCAATCTCTTCTTCTGCTTGAAAGATCGTATTGTCAAAGTCACACTGAGTCATAGGTGAGTCTGAGTCGATGGTATCTGAAATGTGTAACCTGCAATGATGATGATTTTATGCTCAAATGATATGCAAACAAAAAGACACAAACCACATTGTCATTTTACTGTTAAAAATAAAAACAAGAAAAACAAAGATCACAAAATTTTGAATGAAAAGACGCCTTTTTTGATTGATAATGATAAAAGATTGTTTGCGCACATAACAAATAAGGCCCCTACAAAATAAAGACCACTATGCTCTGGGCAAAACATAGGGCTATACATTAATCAAAACAAAGCAATTACTCTTCATAGGTCACAGAGATGACTTCCTCCACAGTCCAGTTCTTCAAACCCTGGCCAAGGACACATGGCTTGATCCACGCATCCATGTCACAGTCACTGTCTCCTTCCTCGTCACATATAGTGTTGATTTTTTCGAATATCACCCCACCACTGGTGAACTGAACAGGTCCTTTGTAACATGGAGCATCTTGTGAAGAAGATGCATACGGGCTGTATCCTAATCCAAACTTATCTTGTTTATCGAGGACGCTCACCACCTCCCCCCATCCTTGTGCTGCTCTAGATTCCACTATGGCTTGGGCTTCCTTGTATGATGACATGGCAATTTCTGGAGTCTTGACCTCGATCGGCGCCTTTTCCTTGATTTGAACAGTTTCAAAGGCCTGACACAATGTTTCATGAATCTCACCATCTACCTCCACATACTTAAATGAGGACAAATGGCTCACCATGATGTCTTCTTCTCCACAAACAGTCACAATATTCCCATCCACCATGTACTTCAACTTCTGGTGCAATGTCGACGTCACAACTCCTGCTGAGTGTATCCAAGGCTGGCCCAAAAGGCAGCTATAGGCAGGCTGAATGTCAATGATATAGAAAACTGCTTCAAACACTTCTGGGCCTACTTGGATAGGCAAAGTTATCTCCCCAAAAATAGATCTTCGGGTTCCATCGAAAGCTCGCACAATCAAATCACTAGGCGTACAATAAAGACCCTGATGATCTATCTTCATCAATGCTTTCTTTGGCAACACATTCAAGGACGACCCTATATCAACAAGGACGTGCGACATCACTGTTCCCCGGCACTCAAGTGAAATATGCAAAGTCAAGTTGTGGTTTCTTCCTTTCGGTGTCAAATCACGATCAGTGAATCCCAACCCGTTACCTGCATTGACATGGGCCACCACTCCTTCCAACTGATTCACGGATATCTCTTGAGGTACATAAGCATTATTCAAAACCCTGAGCAAAGCATTCCTGTGAGCTTTAGAACACAATAGCAACGACAAGATGGAAATCTTTGAAGGAGTCTGTTGTAAGTGATCCACAATTTTGTAGTCACTCTTCCTTATCAAACGCATAAATTCTTCGGCGTCCTTTAGCAAAGATTCCTTTTCTCTAGTCTGAGAACTTTCTTCAACCACTACTTTCCCTTTTCCTTTGTCAGCTCTGTCTGCATTTTCTTCGGGAGGTGCAAACACTCTTCCTCTTCGAGTCATTCCTCCGGTGCCTACCAAATTATCAATCGAGTCCAAGGGCAAATTCTTTAATTCCTGCTTCTGACCATTGCAATAGACCTCAACCCCATAGTTCCAAGGGATTGCTTTAGTGCTCTCATAGGGTACAGGCCCTGCCTTTATGAATACAATAGTCGGCCTTGCTGGAGGCACAGAAATTGTAATTGTTTTGTATGGGATGGAAATGATGGCCACCTCGTCCTCATCTTCAATGACTACCTCTTCCACATTCTTCTCACAGATTCTATCAAATTGCAATAGGCCCTCATTTATCATGCGTTGTATATGGTTCTTCAGATTCTGACATCCTTTGGGACAAATCAAACAGTCTTCACAATCCTCTCTACAGCCCGGGAACACCCCCCCTCTAACAATTTGCTTTTCACAAAACCTAACGGTGTCTTCAGATTCTCCATATTGGACACCAAGTTCAGGCCTTCTTCACTGACAATAGCATTCACACCACCACCCCTACCATGGTTAGGCATGGGGTTTTGATCCAAGTTGGCGCATCTTGATTGAAATCGATAGCCTTACTATCAACGAGGTCTTGTACCTTGTGTTTGAAAGCTTTACAATTATCGATGTTGTGGCCAGGGGTGCCAGAGTGGAATTCACACCTAGCGTTGGCGTCATATCCGGGAGGTGGTTGGCCAGTTAGAGGTGCCATCGTCCTTTTCATGACCAACTGCAGCTGAATTAAGTGTTGTAATAACTGAGCGCATGGCATCGGTGGTGTGTCAAAATGCATGTCCATCATCCTTCTCTGATCTTGGAACTGTCTCGGTGCATAATTCTGTTATTGAGGTCGTTGTTGTTGCTGCAGCTGACGTGGTTGTTGTTGAGGTTGTACTGTCGGGATGGCAATACTAGCTACTTGTGGAGGTTGTTGTTGTTGTTGTTGATAATATGGTCGTTGTTGACGCTGATTCTGATATCTATTTCGATTGTTAAAGCCGGACATTGCATTTGTCTCGTTATCTCTCTTCTTCGCACCAAAAATCTTCCTTCCACCTCCAGATAAGGTCCCCTCTCCCATCTGTATCTTTCCCATTTTAATACCGTTTTCGACTCTCTCACCGGTAATAATCAGGTCCGAAAAGCTCCCAGACATGCTACTCACTAACTTATCATAGTAAATTCCTGGTAATGTGACCACAAACAAATCAATCAACTCTCTCTCCACCATGGGAGGTTGGACCCTGGCAGCAAGCTCTCTCCATCTTTGTGCGTATTCTTTAAAGCATTCGTTACTTCTCTGTGATAAATTCTGAAGTTGCACTCGGTTTGGCGCTAAGTTACTGTTGTATTGGTAGTGCTTAACGAAAGCTTCTCCCAGATCCTTCCAACTTCTGACATTAACTGGCTCTAAACCCATATACCATTCGAGAGATGGTCCCGACAGACTATCTTGAAAGAAATGCATCAACAACTTCTCATCATCGGAGTATGCAGACATCTTTCGGAAATAGGAGCGAAGATGCACCCTTGGACACGTTGTTCCTTTTTATTTATTGAAATCTGGAACCTTGAACTTTGGAGGAATCCTGAGTCCAGGAATCAATCCTAGGTTCGACATATCCAGACCGATACTATTTTGGCTTTCAAGGCTTCTCATCTTTTCCTCAATCGCCTTGAATCTTCTATCAGCGTCGGGTTGCAATCCTGTCCCCAACATCTCTCAGAGAGAAAATATCTTCTTGATCATCTTAATCCCACTGGGGACCGTTGTTACCTTGTACAGGGCCTATTGGGACTGGGATGGGAATTCCAGTCGGGTTTCCTCCGCCTGGAGGGACAACCGTTGGGATATCGTCTGTTCGTGGCGTACTGTTTTCTAGAGGAGGTACAACAAGGGTTCCACCATGTAAGACTCCACTTCCATCAACCCTTGACAGCAGAGGTTGTACCAATGACCTCAGCTGTTCTTGACCGTTGGCTACGCCCTGCATCATGTCCATAAACTATGTCATCCTCTCACGAAACTCCTGAAGCTCGACCTGAAATTGCTCCATAATCCTTTGTTGATTCCCCCTCGTAGAGTATCTGTGGAATGTCGGGTCTGCTATCCTATGAACCTAAAAAGGTGACACAGAGATAAGATTGATGGTCCCAAGAACACCTGCTATGCAACATGATAAATGATGCAAAAGATGCAGAATGCAGACATGTAAATGTGTTTCAGGGAAATTTTCCCCCTCGATTCTAGCTCCCTAAAGAAGCAACCATGAAAAATCCCATAGACACGTGAGCAAAGTAACAATTCCTCGCATAATAACAAGCCAATCCATAGTGCACACACATAAGTTGAGTACAAAATAGAGATGACCTCAATCAACAAGCCTGATGATGGTCGATATGTAAGAAGAACGACAAGATACAAAGAAAGATAAGGACGGTCAAGTTGGACGGCGAGTCCGGAAATCCACAAGCAGCTTTATCGTCTCAGGATGACCAGGTCTGGCAAGTAGACCCTGAATGAGTTTCTCTCGCTGGTTGATGGTGTGCTGTAGACTATCAACATGGTCGTCCCAGGCTTCTTTTCCAAAGCCTGCTTCAAGCCTGCTTCTCTTGGTATCTGCCCTCAACCTACAGTCCTTCAGGTCCGCGATAGCTTGGTTCAATTTATGCTCGCTGTGATATCTGAGAGCTTCTTCTGCTGAGATCTTCTCGTCTTTTGCTCTGAGTTGACTCTTCAATTTGGTGATCTGTTGCTTCAGCTTATCCTCTCGCTCCTTGTTGTTAGTGAGCGTGGCGTTCCATACTGATTCAAACTTGGAGATCCTTGTGTGAGCCTTTTTTAACTATTCCTTCTTAGTGGCGAGCACACTATAGATATCATGCAAATCTCGGCCTGTGCATTCTCTGTCGCCGGTCTCCTTTGTCAGGTCTGTACCTAGCTTGTTAACAAGTTCAGTGTGTCTTTTGAAGGCATGAACGACATCAATCTTCTCACTTTGGATTTGGATGACTTCTTTCTCTAACTCTTCATTTGCTCTTTTCAATTCTTCTTTTTCATGCAACAGTTGGTTGTACTTCTGAATATCCACGGTAGTAGGTTCTTCAGGCATGACGGGGTACAAGGGTGCAACTGAGGGAAATGGCATTAGGGACTTGGTAGCTCTATCCTTGATCCAAACCACGTAGGGGTCATAAGCTCGATTATTGCTCTTTCCTAACATTGCCTTACCTCGTGGTTGAATGTTACTCCACGCATACTCCAATCTGACCAAAGTATCGGCTTCTATCAATCCTGTGAGATACAGAGATTCTTGTATCTCTTCTTCCTTAGGAGGACTCTTTAAAGCATACCCAAATTGTCTAATTAGCAAAGAGGGATTATAGTTAATACAACCCTTTCTTCCAACCAATGGAACATTCGGAAAGCCACTGCAACTATATACGATTTCAGTGCCAAGTATGTCATGATCAAACCATACGATGTTTTCTGCAGATAAACCCATCAACCTAGCAGACCAATCTGAGGTGCTGGCAGTAGCAACAAATGGACCTTTCTTCAGAAGATGACTGAAGAACCATATATACAACAAGGGTACACAACAAGACACATTTTTATCTCTTCGCTTTTCATTCTTGTAATGGACGGAATGGTAAACATCTCCTAACAATGTTGGCACTGAGTTCCTTGAAGCAAGGATATAGAAAGCGTCTGTATCCATAAAGTCAGGCAAGTTGGGAAACAGGATGATACCATATATGCACAGAGCGAGAATGGCATTGAACGCAATCCAACAACCGTCTTTGGCGAGCTGTAAAGCCTTGTCAACCAGAAAAGGTAGAGGAAACCCATATGTCCCATTTAGCTTGGTCAATCTTCCTGAGAACTCTGAAGCAGCAAGATGAACAATTGCAGCAAGTTTAACTAGATCAGGCTCGGTATCAACATGGTAAAAAGGCATCTGATCCAACACTGGAACTCCGAGTAACACAACATATTCTTACAAAGTCGGTGCCAGGACGTAGTCAGGAAAGATAAAACATCTCAACTGAGGGTCGTAAAACTGGAATAGAGCATATAGGCCATTCAACTCGAACACTGAAGGCTTGCACACCAAACTGAGTAACTTCCCATAGGATTCCTTGAACTCTGCCTTCACCTTTTAATCTACTAAAGCAATCAAACTCAACAAGGAACTGATGTCAGGAGAAGGGAGCTTGTAGGCAACTGTCTTCTTCAAGGTCTCCATGTCAGAAAAGGAACAAAGATCACTAGAATCAGGGAGGAAAAATTACACCTGCAACACAGATACATGTTAATGATATGCACATGAAAATGCAAAATGCACATGCAACAGGGGATCAAGATTTGTTGTGCTGCAGTTTGAGACGACCGGCGCTTCGCTTTAGTCACAACCACACACTGACATTAGGCCCCCTCGCAATCAAGAACATAAATCCAAACTCTAAAGAACCGGGTAATCTGAAGGCTAGAGTTTCATGCGCCCCCATCCCTCTCACAGGTAAGGACCTATCCACTGACAAGGTTTGACATCCTATGTGTTCATCAGCGTCATAGACTTTCTAGAAATGATGATACGTTCACCATTTCTGGTTTGGCATCATCATATATATCTTGAAGAGGCCTCACTTAGCTGACTCACAAGTGATCGGTTCCCAGAGTCGACAATCCTCAGATCTAAAATTCTTTTGAGCCCAAAGGGCCAGAAAGAAAATTGTTAAAGAGAATCTCGTCTGAGCGCGAATTTCGTGGCTAGCTGGTATATGCAAAGCATACAGGCTCACCACTAATCTTCGCCTCTAATGCTAAGTCTATACTCAAGCCTGGGTCTGGCTTATCTCTCAACAGAATAATCCCTCCCCACAGCACAGCAATAATGAATCATGCGGAAAGTAAAAATGCAGAAAGCACATAAAGAAAAATAAAGCACACATGTACACACCCAAAATAAACAAACACGCGTTAGGATTGACTCGCATATGGGATATTATTGTCCCCAGCAGAGTCGCCAGCTGTCACTACTGCGAAAATCGAGGCTGACAATGACAGAAGAGTCGCCACCGTATGTTATTCATCTCAAGAGAGGGAAAGGAAACGCTCAGAGAAAACCTAACGAAAAGAGAGATAAGATTGGTCATCGCAACCAAATCTCGGGTTCGGGAGTCGGTTACGCAAGGGGAAGGTATTAGCACCCCTCACGTCCGTCGTACTCGACGGGATCCACGCTTGTTGTTTATCTAAAAGGGTGATTGAGACTATCTAACTACAGGCTTGAGGACAAAAGAAAAATAAATGACTCGACAAAGCAACGGCGCTTTGTGCCTACGTATCTCATCTGAAATGAGAAGTCAGAGTCAACGTGGTTCGACTAACTACGGGTGAAAGGGGGGGAAGGTTGCTCGCCAAGACATCGCGTCTTGTGCCTACGTACTTTCAACTGGTATGAAAGATCATAGCAAGCGTAGTTCGGGCTAACGGAGAACACAGGTTTATTCAACTATTTTTAGACGAGTAGGGTTAACAAGTAGTTCTAGCAGTTGGTGTATGCAGCTCGAGCATGAGAGGCTTAGGTGTTACCGTTTGCGGTAGAACTAAAAGTTAACAACACTCTTGTTGTGAAAATGATTTCTCAAAGGATTAAAGGCCCCAAAAAGGGCAAAAAGAAGTTTGAATGATTGTTTTTGTGTTTTTTAGAGAAGAAGTGTTTTGGAATTTGTTTGCAATTCATATCGCACTAGAGACTATGACTTAGGAGTGATTGCGTCGCATATCATCCAAAGGTTGCTATACTAAGCAATCAAGCCACTGAAAGGAAACCCTTCAGCAACCAATTCCCAAGTAGCTTAAGGCTCATAACGTACAATATTCATTAACCTTTATTTGGTGTTTTAGATTGTTTAGGAGATGAGAAAAGAAGGACACAAACTAAGGGAGACTGGACCCTAAAGTTGTCATGCATAATGCTCCTAAAGTTGGGATGAAAGGGGAATGAAACTATCCTAGTATTTTCATACATGGTTAAGATTCCTAATGTCTATCATGACCTCTCTTGAACAAGAGAGATCAGAGGTCCTAAGGGAAAAGGGACAACAGAAGAAACAAAAACAACATAAACAGTGTAAGAATGCAAACATGGAATGAGGGAGGAAATTGGTGTGGGGCAAGGACCACCACAAGATCATCTCAACCTCAAACAACAATATGAAATGTGCAAGAAAAGAAAATATAAGGAAATGCACTAATGAAATCAAACAAGTGCACTAAAATGGGATGAAATGGCCTAAACCAAACAACACCAATCATAATGCACAAAACAAAACATAAATGAAATATAAACAAAGCCTAAGTCAAAGTGAGGATGGGAGATCATGTGAGGACAGCAAGAAACTCACAATAGACACTCAACCAAGAGCATCACAAGCAAAAATACAAAAAAGCACAAAGAAACCACCAAGAAAAGTCCTCAAGGATTCCATTATTTTATGTATGCTTCAAGTACCTCCAAAGGAGAGACCAAGCCACCTTAAATGATATTCCTAGCTCATTGGACAACAAGGGACATAAATTAAAAACTCTCAAAGGCCAAAGCAAAGCAAAGCACAAAGGAGTGCAAGTCAATTCCCAAAGGGAAGCACACATGTTTCACAAAGAAACCTAATTGAAAGCTCAAATGTAAGCAACCAAAAGAACAAGCTAAACACAATATAATGACCTAAAAATGAGCAAGCACCATCCTTAACATGTTATTAACATGAATCAAAAGGCATTGAAGGCTCAAAGGATCCAAGAATGTCATATCCCAAGCAAGCTAGGTCAACATGTTTGTATGGACCTTCCTTGGAATAGCTTGACTTGCAAGCTACTCTAAAAATAGGAAAATGATCCAAAAATTAACAAATAAAATGAAAGAAGACCATAAATGCATTGGCAATCAGAGGCCAAAAGAACTCAATCAAATTCACTTCACAACATCACCATAGAAGTTGATTCACAAGTGTGCTCCATTGTGAAGGAGGATTGCATAGGGTCAAATGTAAAGCATCAAAAGTCAACTCAAAAGTCAACCAACAGGGGCAAAATGGTCCTCAAAAATTCCCCAACTCATCATTGATATGAGGACTGAATTTTAGTCATTGGATCCAAAGGAAATGAGAGAAACAATTAAGAGAGTAAGCAATGTCACAATTTAATCTATTTAAAAAAACTCCAATGTTTAATTCTATAAAAAATGAAAAAATAATCTGAAAAATAAAATAAAAAATGTCTTAAAAAAATAGACATCACATGTTTTCTAAAGCATATTTTTGTGAATTTTTTTGAACATTGGAGCTATTTTTAAAGAATTAAATAGAAACAAAGAACAAAAGAAAATAGTAAAACGAAAAAAGAAAAAGAAAATACTGGAAAAAACGTGAGCCAACGGATCAAGTGACCAATCAACAAATCCAAGGCTCCTCAACGTGCCAACACATTAATGAGATACAAGAGGAATCATGTGTGCACGGTCAAATGAGGGAATACCGTGTTTCTTAATCACGCGGGTGTGAACGAAAGTCATTAGATCGCACGATAACGGGATCATCTTCTCCATTGAGAAGTCAAACAACCGTGAATAGTGATTTCGGTCATCTTCCCCAAGTTTCCGGTCGTGTGGTGCAAACCGTGAATAGTGCCAAAACAACACATGAACTAAAACCGAACCAAAATCAACAAACTTTATATGGAAATTCATCTACGCGTCGTGGGGAATCCAAATCCGTCATTGGTTTTTTCATAAAACTCAACCAAACTTATCCAGAAATCATCTACACATTATGTAGATTACAAATTAAACAACAATGAAGCAAGAACACGCAAAAATAGACCACACCATGTCAAAAAAGTTTGGAGCTCACAACTCAAAGTTCAACAAACAACCATTAAATCATAGCAGAAACCATCTATGATATGCAAGGATTAAAAAGACATAAAAATGGCACGAAATAAATGTGTAAACAGAGAGATATTTTGAAAGAAAGAAACCTAGAAAATAAACTTCCTTAGAGCTCAATGTGCTATCAAAGCTTGATAGAAAATATCCAGAAACGTTCTAAACAACTCAAGGAATGTTTTTGGATACTCAGTTTTAGTTGAAACTCAAAGAAACTCAGAAAACGATTTTCACTCTCACCCTCACTTTTTTTTAGTTGTTCTTGTTCTCTCTCTCACCAAACTCACTTCTGAGAGTATGGAAATGTTCCTGAGCTTAAGTATGTTAGATTCAGATCAAAAGGAGGCCCAATGACAGCTCTTTAAACCCAAACCAAATTTCACTTTTTTTCAAACTTTCCCACTTGCAAGGTACACAAATTTGTACTTGCCCAGGTGTAAATATGGCATGGCTGACTTGCATAATGTCAATGTTGATCCAAAGGTTGAGGATTACCCCTTGGTTTGGCCTTATGGCAAAGTTTTGATGTGTTGCTTATTATTGAAGAAACCTTGAAAATGGCATGTCAAAACAACTCAAATCCAAATTCTGAAATTGCCAATATTCTTAAAACATGTTTTTCACTCAAAATATGGACTTATTTTGCACAAAATATTTAAAAAGGAATTAAGTGCAATTTTGATCTTGTAAGGCTTTTTTTCCATGAATTTCCTCATACCAATTCTCCATTCCAAGTCAATTCCATGAATTCTTAAGGTTTGGTATATCAAATAACACCATTTGGAGCAAGTTTCATGTTGGAAAGATTTTCATTTGAAGTGTGCAAAGTGGTGAAATGGACCTATAATGAAAATGACCCGTAATCTTACTTTCCCAAAACAACCCTGTCTTGCAAGCCTAATAACTTGAGTTCTACAAATCAGATGAAAGACTTCTAGTACTTTTTGGAAAGCTAAGACCATGCCCTACAACTTTCATGTTGGCAAAATGTTGAGGAAAAACATCTTTCGAGGTCAAAAATGGCTTGGAAGTTGGTTGACTTTTGTTGACCAAAATCACATCCCTCTGATGACCTGTAACTTGTCTGGATCATAACTTGAGTTCTATAAATCCAATCAAGGACTTCTAGTACTCAAATTAAATCTAAGAACATGCCCTACAAGTTCCATGTTGGCCAAAAGTTGAGATGAGGCTTGTATCTTGAGATATGTGGTCTTGAAGTTAGGCACTGAATAAGGGATTTTACCCTAAGAACCCTAACTCAGTCACTCCTCATACTCTTGCTTCTTGATAAATTGATCTTGAAATGATATCCCATGTACCTTAACACATCATTCCTTTACCATAATGACTTGGAATTGAGTCTTAATCTCCTTCAATTTCACAGTTGACTCAGGGTTGACCAGATGAAAACCCTAATTGCACCATCTTCAACTGTAGCTCTTCACACTTGTCATAAACACTTGAATGAACTCCACAATAAGTCTCAAGGCCTCCAATGAGCTTAAATGACAATCTCCCCTCATGACCATGGGTTTGGGGATCCTCAGATAACCTTCAAATGGCCTCCTAGACAGGAGGTGAACCACATACACCTATCTGCTTATCCAAAAGGCTTTTCCTTGTCTCTTATGATGATACCCTTCTTGTTGACTTGGACACAACCTCTTGATTAGGTTTAGAACCTCTGGCACATTTCTCTTGTTGCTCACACATATCTTGATCCCCTGAAAAAAAGCAAAATGCTATGCAATGCAATATGCTAGAACAAATGAAACATAAACCAAGCAAAGGAAAGGTTGGGCAAATTTTGGGGTACAACATCCACCTTTTCAGATTTAGAGTTACACGTGTTTGCTTGCATGTGCTTCTGAAACTTCTTTGAGAAATGAAACGTTAGTCAACTTTTAGATCCTCTAAGGCTTGTTAGTTCAGATACACACAAAAGAATAAACAAAGAAATGAACAAAAGTAATACTTCAGAGTTTAAGCATTTTGCCTCTGAGTAAATTTGCTTCTGATAAAAATTTTATTCTGGACAGAAATCCATACTTATATTTTTCAGAATAAATTTAAACCTATCTACAGCAAGGGGTTTAGTAAAGATATCAGCCCATTGATGGTTTGTATCAACAAAGTTTAAGCTTAAAATTCCCTTCTGAATATAGTCTCTGTTGAAGTGATGTTTAATTTCTATATGCTTAGCTTTAGAGTGTAAAATTTGATTTTTAGATAAGCATATAGCAGAAGTATTATCACAGAAGATAGAAATGTTACTCTCATAAATCTGATAATCTTCTAGCTGACTCTTCATCTAGAGCATCTGAGTGCTACAACCAGCTGCAGCTATATATTCTGCTTCTGTGTTTGAAAGAGCTACTGTAGGTTGCTTTTTGTTGTACCAAGAGATTAGGTTACTCCCCAGAAACTGACAGCTTCCAGAAGTACTTTTTCTTTCAACTCTGTCTCCAGCGTAATCAGCATCACATAATCCAACTAACTTAAATTCATCAGATTTTCTGTAACACAAACCCACATTAGTAGTACCTTTCAGATATCTCAGAATCCTCTTAACAGCTGTCAAGTGAGATTCTCTAGGATCTGATTGGAATCTTGCACACAGACAAACACTAAAGAGGATATCAGGTCTAGAAGCAGTCAAATACAGAAGAGAACCAATCATACCTCTGTAGAGCTTCTGGTCTACCATTTTACTTACCTCTTCCTTACCTAGAGTTCTTGTAGGATGCATTGGAGTCTTTGATGATTTGCTTTCAGTCATGTTAAACTTCTTCAGAAGCTCTTTCACATACTTAGTCTGATGTATGTAGGTGCATTCTGGAGTTTGGTTAACTTGAATTCCCAGAAAAAATCTGAGTTCTCCCATCATGCTCATCTCAAATTCAGCCTGCATAGATAGATCAAACTCCTTTCCCAGCGTAATATTGGTAGATCCAAATATAATATCATCTACGTAAATTTGACAAATTAACAAGTCTTTCTTAAATGATTTACAGAAGAGAGTTGTATCCACTTTGCCTCTGATAAAAAAATTTTCTAGAAGAAAATTACTTAATCTCTCATACCAAGCTCTGGGAGCTTGTTTTAAACCATAAAGTGATTTTTTATGTTTAAAAACATGTTCTGGAAATTTATCATTTTCAAAGCCAGGAGGTTGATGAACATAAACTTCCTCTTCTATAATATTATTTAAGAAGGCACTCTTAACATTCATCTGATATAGAGTTATGTTATTTTGTGCAGCAAAAGAAATGAGTAGGCGTATAGACTCTAACCTGGCCACAGGAGCATAAGTCTCTGTGTAGTTAATTTTTTCTTACTGACTATATCCTTGAGCAACTAGCCTTACTTTGTTTCTTACAACTTCTCCTTGCTCATTCAGTTTGTTTCTGAAGACCCATTTAGTTCCAATAATATTGAATCCTTTTGGTCTTGGAACCAGATCCCAAACGTCATTTATGGTGAATTGATTTATCTCTTCTTGCATAGCAAGTATCCACTCATTATCGTTCAGAGCTTCATCTACAGAAGTTGGTTCAATGATAGACACCAACCCAAAAAGTGACGTTCCAGATGATCTGAGGAAAGACCTTATTCTGATAGGGTCATCCTTCTTTCCAATTATCATATCCTCTAGGTGAGAGGCTTTGATTCTAGATGATGATCCTTTAACATTTGGTTCTTCAGAAATATTCAAATTATTCATCTGAGGAGCCAATGGAGTTGCATCTAGCGTTGCTTCTGGTTCTTTCACTTGAGCCTTTTCTGCCTCTGAGTCTACAGAGTCTGTGAGAATGACTTCTCTATCTGCAGAATTTTCAAGCTGCTTTGGCTTTTGATTGCCAAGCTTATCATCAAATCTAACATGAATTGATTCTTCCACAATCTGTGTCTCAGTATTGTATACTCTGTAGCCTTTAGAGCGTTCAGAATACCCAAGCATGAAACACTTCTGTGCTTTAGAATCAAACTTGTTCAGATTCTCTTTAGTATTCAACATAAAAAATACACATCCAAAAGGATGGAAATAAGAAATGTTGGGCTTTCTATTCCTCCACAATTCATAAGGAGTCTTCTCCAGAAGAGGTCTTACAGACACTCTGTTCTGAATATAGCAAGTTGTGTTAATTGCTTCTGCCCAAAAATGTTTTGCCAGATTAGTCTCGTTGATCATGGTTCTGGCCATTTCTTGCAATGTTCTATTTTTCCTCTCTACAACTCCATTCTGTTGAGGAGTTCTAGGGCAGGAGAAATCATGTGCAATGCCATTTTCTTTAAAATATTTTTCAAAATATTTGTTTTCAAATTCTCCACCATGATCACTTCTGAATTTAACAATTTTAAAATCTTTTTCGTTCTGGACTTGTTTGCAGAAGTCAAAGAACATAGAATGTGACTCATCCTTGTGTTTTAGGAATTTTACCCATGTCCATATGTTGTAGTCATCAACAATGACTAATCCATACTTCTTGCCTCTGATGGATGCAGTTTTCACTGGTCCAAACAGATCAATATGAAGTAGCTCTAATGGTCTTGAGGTTGAAACAACATTTTTAGTTTTAAAAGAAGATTTTTGAAAATTTTCCTTTCTGACATGCTTCACAAAAAGCATCTGAGTTGAACTTCAACTGAGGAAGTCCTCTGACCAGATTGAGTTTATTAATTTGAGATATACGTCTCATACTAATATGCCCTAATCTTCTGTGCCAGACCCATTGCTCATCATTAACAGACAGAAGGCATTTTACATTCTGAACCTTAAGTTCTGAAAGATTGAATTTATAAATGTTGTTCTTCCTTTTTCCATTAAATAGGATTGAGCCATCCTTTTGACTGATAGCCTTGCAACATTTTTGATTGAAGATTATATCATAACCATTGTCACTTAATTGACTTATGGACAATAAGTTATGTGTTAATCCTTCAACAAGTAAGACATTAGATATGGAAGGAAGATTATCATTACCAATAGTTCCAGAGCCAACTATCTTGCCCCTCTAGTTCCCTCCAAACTTGACGTCTCCTCCAGATCTAAGTTCCAGGCTTTGGAACATAGACCTTCTTCCCATCATGTGACGTGAGTAGCCAGAGTCCAGGTACCAAGATTGGTGTTTTAACTTTGCTGCTAAAGATATCTGCAACAGATATTATTTTGTCTTTAGGTACCCAGATCTTTTTGGGTCCTTTAGGGTTAGTTGCCTTAAAGTTTTGTCTGAACTTCTGTCTTCTGACAACAGGTTTGTTCTGACTAACTTTAGGTTTAAACACAGGAATGTTCTAACCAAAACGTGTGTGTTTAATATCATTAAGATGACTAAACTTAAATTGAGTATATAGAGGAGTATGCTTAATGATCAGTTTATCAACAGATGTTGGATTTAAATCCTTCTCAGAAGAAGATTCATATCCAATACCCTTCCTGTTGTTTCTGCTTACACCATAGATGATTGAAGTCATCTTGCTTCTCTCTAGGCTTCTTGACGGAAACTTCTGAAAACTATAGTCATATTCTTCTAAAATATTTTTAGATTTTGACTTAGTTTCAACTTCAGAATCTTGTTGAGCTTTTTCTAATTCATTTTTAATTTTTAAATTGTTTGCTTTAAGCTCAGCAACTTCTGATTTCAGAAGATCATTCTCCGATACAAGATTGTTTTCACGCTTCTTGTACTTGAGCTTAAGCTTACTATAGTTTTCTAACATTTCAGATAAACTCTCAATAAGTTATGCTCTAGAAAGTTCAGAAAATACCTCTTCAGAATCAGATTCTGATTTAGATCCAGATGTTTCTGCATAGTCCTCCACATCAACCATAAGTGCCTTGTTTGCACATTCTTCTTCTGAATCTGATGAAGATTCAGATGCATCTGAATCAACCCAGGTTGCCATCAGAACTTTCTTTTTATTATCAGACTTCATTCTTGGCTTCTCCTTCAGAAGTTTTGGGCACTCGTTCTTATAGTGCCCGGGTTCCTTGCATTCATAGCAGACCACCTCTTTCTTTCCAGATCTTCTTTGTCCAGAAGACTCTTTACGTTGATCTGGTTTCCTGAAGTTTCTGTACTTCTTCTGTTTATGCTTTCAGAGTTTGTTGATCCTTCTGGGCAGCAGGGACAATTCATCTTCTTCTTCAGAAGAAGATTCTTCAGAACTTTCTTCTATAACCTGCAAAGCTTTGGCAGATTTGTTAGACTTTAAAGCAACTGGCTTATCTTTCTTCTGAGGTTCGTCTTCTTCTAGTTCAATCTCATGACTCCTCAAAGAGCTGATTAGTTCCTCCAGTGTGATCTTGTTCAGATCCTTAGCAAGCTTCAGAGCTGTGACCATTGGTCTCAATCTGGTTGGCAAACTTCTGATGATCTTCTTGACATGATCAGCAGTGGAGTAACCCTTGTCCAGAACTTTCAAGCCAGTTGTGACAATCTGAAATCTAGAGAACATAACTTCTACAGATTCAGATTCCTCCATTTTGAAGGCTTCATATTTCTGGGTCAGCGCCAGAGCCTTGGTCTCCTTTACTTGAGAATTCCCTTCATGAGTCATCTTCAAAGATTCAAACATACCAAATGTTGTTTCTCTGTTAGTAATTTTCTCATACTCAGTATGAGATATAGCATTTAGTAGTATGATTCTTGCTTTATGATGATTCCTGAATTCTTTCTTCTGAGCTTCAGTCATTGACTTTCTGTCAATCTTTTTGTCATACCCATCAGTGGGGTGAACATAGCCATCAATGACTAAATCCCAAAGGTCAGCATCATATCCTAGAAAGAAGCTTTCAATTCTGTCTTTCCAGTAGTGAAACTTCTCACCATCAAACATGGGAGGTTTAGTGCTGATTCTATCTCTGTCCTCATATCTGTTGTTGGATGTTGAAGCTGCAGCCATAATGTATCAACCAAAATATATCAAGAGCTTTCCCACTGGATCTTTTCTCTTTCACGGTTAAGTGATAGCACAACAGAGTCGGAGCTCTGATACCAACTGAAGGTGGGAAGAACACTTAGAAGGGCAGTTAAATAAAGGTTTGGAAATAATTATGGCAATAAAAACAACACATTATTTTTATCCTGGTTCGTTGAACTCAACTAATCCAGTCCACCCTATCAATGTGATTTGCCTTTCTCAACAAGGACTTAATCCACTATATTCAAACAGATTACAATGTCAACCACTAAGAACAACTGTCTTAGTCTTCTCAAGAAATCTTGACCACAACTTCGTCTTCTTAAGGAACCTTTTACAAATAAATGTAAACTAACAAGTGTTTAAGATGCTTCTAAAAAGCTATATCACAAACTGTGATTTTTACACTTAGATTAAGAACGAATAAAAACTATTCAGCTTATGAAATAAACTGCATGAGAGCTTGAGAGTAGTTTTTCAATTTGATGATTCGTTAATTCGTCAACTTTGAAATGTTGTTGAAGACGTCCTTTATAGATCAGAAAGTCCAATGCTTGAAGACTGTGCGTAATAGAGTAGTTGTAACCTTTTTGTCTTCTATTGACTTTAGCTTTCCCAGAAGAGGAATGTTCAGACAAATCCCTTTTGTCTGTTTTCCTGTGCCATACATGAATAAGGAAAGAGTCGTTTGGAATATGCCAACAGATATATCTTTGAATAATATCTTCTTCAACAAGCTTCTGTCTCAAAGTTATCAACATCAAAGTCTTAAAGTGATTTGAGTTTGATTGTATCAGAGTCTTGATGTTATTAGAGTTTTGCAACCAATGTGCTTCAGCGTGAATATCAATCAGAGCAGAGTTTGAATATCAGAGCCTCTGTACTTGCAGCGAACAGTACTTACATAGTCTTTTTGAAACAATGCTTGAAACTCTTCATACAAATTCTTCAACTACGCTTTAGAGTCTTCTGCAGCTTGTGCTTCAGAGTCTTCTACAGCTTGTGCTTCAGAGTCTCTTCTGGCAACACTCAGAGTCTTCTGATGACTTGCTTATGATGCTTTAGAGTTTTGCGTAGAGTAATGTTCAGATGCATTTTTGCTTCCATAAGAATATTTAATTTAATATCTAAAACAAAAACACTTGAACAAAATTAGAGTATATATATTCTTAATACAAAATTTCATTAGTGTTATCATCAAAACGTAGAGATAATATTAAACACCAATCTGTGTTCTAACAGCAACACCTTGACTTATGTCTCCGATTACTTTGTCGATAGGATGATCTCTATGAGTCCTCCATTCTTTTGGTAGATCGTTGATATTGGAATCTTGTTGAACGGGTCTATCTTGTTCTTTAATGATACTTTCAGAAGTATCTTCTTCGGGATTTTCTACAAATTCATCATCATTATCACAAAACACAATATCCTCCTTGGAGGGGTTAGATTCATCAAATTTGACATGCATAGACTCTTCAATAGTTAATATTTTTTTATTGTAAATTCTAAAAGCTTTACTAGTAAGGGAATAACCAAGAAATATACCTTCATCTAATTTTTCATCAAACTTACCAAGGTTGTCTTTGTCGTTGTTCAAGAAAAAACACTTACATCCGAATATATGAAAGTAGGAAATATTTGGCTTTCTCCCTTTAAAAATTTCATAGGGGATTTTCTTGAGAATTGTTCTAATATTAACCCGGTTGCTTACAAAACATGTCGTACTCACCGCATCTGCCCAAAAATACTTAGGAAGATTTGAGTCACTTAACATTGTTCTTGTAAGTTCCACCAATGTCCGATTCTTTCTTTCCACGACACCATTTTGTTGTGGAGTTCTTGGTAAAGAGAAATTGTGTGAAATTTCATGTTCTTCACAAAATTCGTCAAATGCGGCGTTTTGGAAATCTCCACCGTAATCGCTTCTTATGGAGACAATTGTTAGCGCCTTTTCATTTTGAATTTGTTTTGCAAACTTCTTAAATGCTTTAAAAGTATCACTTTTCTGCATTAAAAAGTAAGTCCAACAAAATCTAGAATAATCATCTACAGTTACTAAAGCGAAAACATTACCTCCAAAGCTTTTTGTTCTTGATAGACCAAAGAGATCCATATGTAACAATTGTAGTGGCCTTGTTGTGGACACCACATTTTTGGATATGAAAGTTGATTTGGTTTGTCTTCCTTTTTGACAAGCGTCGCATAACCTATCTTTGATAAATTTGATCTTCCGCAATCCAATAACCAAGTCATGTTTGATCAATTTATTCAAGTGCTCCATATGAATGTGAGTAAACCTCTTATGCCATAACCATGATTCATTGTTGTTTGCCAAGAGACACCTAACATTCAAAGATACGTTATCAAAGGAAATTAAGAAAATATTATTAACTCTTTTACCTTTTAGCATAACTTCATGAGTAACTTCGTTTTTAATCAAACATTCATTTTTAGTGAAGTTGATTTTGAAACCTCGGTCACACAATTGGCTAATGCTAAGTAAACTATGCTTTATACCTTCCACATATAGTACATCCTTTATGGTTGTTGAAGGCGGTGAACCAATGATGCCTACGCCAAAGATTCTTCATTGTTGTCACCATAAGTAACGAATCTTTTGGCCTTAAGCGTTAGATGTGAAAATTTGCTTAGGTCACCCGTCATGTGCCTCGAACATCCACTATCAAGATACCATTCATTTGAAGAGGTCTTCAAGCATACCTACAAAACATAATTAAGTTTTATTAGGTACCCAAATTGCCTTGGATCCTTCAAAGTTAGTTCCTTTCTTTACCCATACATAATGGCCTTGAGCAACACTAAAATTTCTAACATAACATGCATTTGGAGTATGTCCTTTTATACCACAATAGAAACATGTAGGCTCAAAATTGCTTTTATATCTAGGAGGATAGGATTTATTCTTATTGTTTCTTTTCTTCCTGACATATTGATGAACTTTTTTATGATTGTCACCCTTTTCAATAGGAACTTGTTCTTTAGCTTTGACAAATATGGTCTTGTTAGAAATTGGTTTAGAAAATTTTGAATAACCAAGACCACTTTTATCATTTGAAAATATTTGATTCTTAAGAACGCCTTCCAATCCAATTTGTCCTTTATCATATCTTTCCAGAACCCTTTTTAATTGGACTATTTGAAAAGAGAGTGACTCACATTTATTGCATGCAAAATTCTTAATCAATTTTTTCTTTTCATCTTTAAAATCATTTTTCATTTTCTCAATATCTTTTTCCAAAGATGATATTTGTTTCTTTTGAGATGAAATGGTTTTATATATAATTTTGCACTCACTTAAAAGTTCATCAATTGCTCCTTGAGCATCATCATCAAAAAGAGAGAAATCACTACTAACCTTGTTGTCTTCATCATCGGAATGATGTGATGCCATTAATACGAGATTTTCACTTTGATCACTATTGGAGTCCGATGAAGAACTTATTTCGTTGTCGTCCCAAGCAATGTAGGCTTTCTTCTTGAAATCCTTCTTTCCTTTGTGATCATGATTCTTTGTGAGTTTAGGACATTCTGGTTTGATGTGGCCTTTCTTTCCACATTCATAGCATGTAATATCTCCATTTGATGTTGATGTTTCTTTTTCCTTATTCTTTGAGAACTTCTTTCTTCTTGTATAACTTGAGTTTTTAATATTATGTTTTGCACCAAAATATTTTCCAGGTCTTTTTATAAGGAGAGTAAAGTTTTCATCTTCATCGCAGTTGTCTTCTTTCTCCACTTCTTTGGATTCAGCTTTTAAGGCAATGCTCTTGGATTTCTTTTCTTGAATTTCATGTTTCTCCAATCTTCTGAGTCTCGTTTCATATTCTTGGAGTTTTCTGAATAACGTAGCGGACGTCATTGTTGATAGACTTTTCTTCTCGGAAATCGCCGTCACTTTCGGTTGCCATTCTCTTGATAAGGACCTAAGCACTTTAAGATTAAGTTCATCATTAACTAGTGTCTTACCAAGTGCATGTAAGTGATTTGTTAAATGCACGAATCTTTTCTGCAAGTCTAAGATAGATTCTCCTGGTTTCATTCTGAATAATTCGTACTCTTGACTCAAAGTATTTAATTTGGATTGTTTGACTTTGGCGGTTCCTTCATGAGTTTCAACAAGAGTGTTCCAAATTTGCTTGGTCGTCGAACATGTTGAGATACAGAAGAATTCATCCATTCCAAGCGCACTTTGTAAAATATTTATTGCCTTTTTGTCGTAGAGAACTTTCTTCTTATCATCATCATCCCATAATTCTTGCGGTTTTGATGAGCCAACTCCGTTGACCACCGTTGTAGGAACAAATGGGTCATTTTGGACAGCCACCCATATTTCACTTCCTTGTGCTTCTAGATGTGACTTCATGTGGATTTTCCAGAAGTCGAAATATTCGCCACAGAATAGAGGAGGCTTGTTACTACTTCCACCATCTTTGAATACAAGATTTCTATTTGCGGAAGCCATGTGAATCGGATAGGAACAGGTAACCTATAACCTTCTCTGATGCCAATTGTAAGTAGTAACTGCACCTAAGAGGGGGGGGGGGGTGAATTAGGATCTTAAAAATTTTCTTACAATTTTGTATGGTTCCTTGGTTCTTTTTCGGTTATTAGTTAATTACGGAAAGTAAAGGCAGGAAAGAAAAAGAGACACAGGAAGATTTATAGAGGTTCCCTTCACACTCTGAAGGTACTCCACTCCCCTTTCGACTCGAAAGAGAATTTCACTATAGTTCAGAATAATTGCAAAGCCTAATCACACACCTGTGGTGCTTACTATCTTAACCTATAGGTAATTCCAAGTGTTGAAGAACAATCATCCTCAATACACTTCACTTGTTTCCAACAATCCTGGACAACAAGGTAATACACAAAAATGTTCTTGAGAAAATATTTGAAGGAAAGTTGTTTATCAATCTGCAAGGTTGATCTTCTTCTTAAAACAAATTATACTCAGATAAGATACACAAGTGTTCTTTGTGAAAGACAACAGTGAGAGTGTGAAAATTTAATCAATGACTTCTTTCAAAAATTGGTTTTTCAACACTTAGAATGAAAATTCAGATTTTGAGAAAGTGAGTAATTTTGGTAATTTTGTTTCAAGAAGGTTGTTTTTGATTTTGAAATAGCAATCAATTTATATGAGTGAAAAACCTATCCAAAAAGGTGTGATTTTATAACAGCAAAAATAGCCAGTAAGAAGAATTTTAAACAATGCAATTTTCTATGAACAACTGCCATTTTTGCTTGTTGTTACTGTGTTAATCGGTTAACCAAAAGAGTTAATCGGTTAACACCTTTACAACATTCAAAAATATTTAAAATTTATATGTGTTAATCGGTTAACCCATACGGTTAATCGGTTAACACTGTTGTAAAATTCAAAACACATAATTTAGAAATGTGTTAATCGGTTAACCATAAGTGTTAATCGATTAACACTGAAGGTTTTTCTGAAAATACTTAATTTTAAATAAAATGAGTATTTTAAAAATGTTTTGAAAGTGCTGGGATAATTGTTTAGTGAAAAGTGATTTTGAAGAATACTTGTATAAATTTTCTAAAGTAAAAATGTTATACCATTCCTTTGAATCATCATCACTACTTGTAACTTGTAGACGAAGCTTTGATCCATAAGGTCATACGCGATGGTACTTTCCTTGATCTTGATATTCTTTGAATTGCTTGCGTCTCTTGATTTTTGCGAAGAATTCAGAAGAAAGGTGCTTCTGGTTTTATCTTCAATATATACCCCTACGGGTGTGCTTCTGGTTTTATCTTCAATATATACCCCTACGGGTGTGTAGTAAGTATCTTGCGTACCAAGCTTGTACTAATTTGTCTTCATCAAAACATAAAGGCCTTGAAGCTTGCTTCTACATGATGTGCGGTGAGTACTAAATTTCATGGTTGCGGAGGCACATGGATAACTATTGTATCGCAAACATCACGCGAGGACTAGGGGGTCGATGGTCGAGGAGGCAGATTAGCACAGAATGTAACACCCTTTTCTACCCCACAAATAATAAGGCAAAATAACACAGATATCAGAGTAATTATTATTGAATTTCATAAAAGCCATCAAAAGGGCGTACAATTCTCAAATCAACAAAATCGGTCAAGGCTCCGTAAATAACAGATTTTCTCAAAATAATCAATTCGCACAAAGTAGCGGGGCTCAAAGGCATAAATCAAGGTTTCCTCATCAGGGAAAAATAAGCAAAATAACTCAACACTATATAGTTTAACTCAAAGAACCCAACCCGATGTTACATATCATAGCAAGACCCTCTAAGCTAACCAAAAGGCTAAAAACTCAAAACTTCAAAAATACTTCTCGACGGCGTCCATGGCTAAACTTGGTCATCTACACGTTATCCACGTGGAGGTAACATTCAAACAGGCAGGGTGAGTAAAACAATTCATAATAACCAATGTATAAAAATCAACATATAAACGACGTCATATTCATATTCAACACATTCATATCCTTCAATAGGCCTCGAAGGCCACAACATCATAATTCATACAAAAAGGCTCATAAATGCAAATGCAACATAGACTCAATGCATCTGGTACCAATCATCACATCGCGATGGACACTGGGCCATCAACCCTCCATCGATCCCCACCAATAGGATTGATTCTGCTAGAGAACAAGAGCACATCAAAACATTTCACATCCACACAATGGGATTGAACCCAAAGTAATCGAGGTCCTGAACCGAAGTTCAGATGCACATGAATGCATGATGCATACGTCACAAATCATCCTTATATAACATCATAGATGCATAATCATTCATCATTTTCATCATCATGTCAATCATCATCATATAATTCATCAAAGTCATGGTAATCTCATTCTGTTTTTCTCCATGTCTTCAAGTATCCTGCGAAGCCATATAGCTTGACTCGTTATTTCAGCAGCTGCCACATGTTCTGCTTCTGTTGTGGATTGCGCAACTTTAGTTTGCTTCTTCGACGCCCAAGAGAAAATTCCCGATCCTAGCGAAAAAGCATAGCCAGAGGTGCTCTTCATGTCATCTACTAAACCCGCCCAATCACTGTCGGTGTAGCCAAGTAATCCTGAGTTGGTTTCGATAATGTACCATATACCTAATTCTTTTGTTCCTTGTAGATACCTCAAAATTCTTTTTCCTGATCCAAAGTGTATTTGACTTGGGCTTTGTATGAATCTTGATAGAAGACTTGTAGCATACATTATGTCTGGTCGTGTAGTTGTCAAGTATATGAGGCTTCCAACTAGACTTCTGTATATGGAAGCATCAGCTTCTGGTGCTCCGTCCTTCTTTTGTAGTTTCTCATTTGTTATGAGTGGAGTAGCGACATGTTTGCAACCATACATCTTGAATTTCTTAAGTAAGCCTTCTGTATATTTCTTTTGCGAGATGAATATCCCTTCATTTCTCTGACTTCTCGTGTAGATAAGATCATTTACATATAGAGAGAGAGTAAGAGAGTGTACTGACCTCAAGATTTAATGTAAAGTGTAGGTTCACTCTTTCTCCTCCTGAATCCTCGACCCATGAAAAAATGATCAATTCTTCTATACCATGCTCGAGGTGCTTTCTTCAAGCCGTAGAGTGCTTTTCTTAGTCTTAACACTTTGCTTTCTTATCCTTCAGACACGAATCCTTGTGGTTGCTCCACATAGATCTCTTATTCAAGTACGTCGTTGAAAAAGGAAGATTTGATATCTAGTTGATGGATACTCCATCATTTTTGTGCCGCAAGAGCTATTAGAGCTCTAATGGTATCAAGACGAGCTACTGGTGCAAATGTCTCATTGTAGTCAATCCCAGGTGTCGCTTGCGCGAAAATAAGGTGCCGGCATGACAGAAGAGTCGCCACCTTTCGTTATTTATCCCTCAGAGCGGGAAAAGAAACGATCGGAAAAACCTGACGAATAAGGGTAAGACAAGGTCATCGCAACCATTGTCTGGGTTCGGGAGTCGGTTACGCAAGGGGAAGGTATTAGCACCCCTCACGTCCGTCGTACTCGACGGGATCCTCGCTTGTTTGTTTACTTGGACGGGTTGGTTATAATCTATCTACCTATCAAGGCTGGCTGAAAAAGAAAAGAAAAATGACTCGGCAAAGCGTCGCACTTTATGCCTACGTATTCTCATCAGAGAATGAGAAATCAGAGTCAACGTAGTTCGGCCAACTACGGGGGAAAGGTTGCTCGCTAGGACGTCGCATCCTATGCCTACGTACTTTCATCTGGTATGAAAGATCAGAGCAAACGTAGTTCAGGAAACTATGGGTTATCTCCTAAAAAGAAGTGTTTTTTATTGTGTTTGCGATTTCAACCGCACTAGAGACTATGACCTGAGAGTGAATGCGTCGCATGTCACCCAAAGGGTACCATACTAAACATCCAGCCTGTGGAAAAGAAACTCTCCCACAATCCTTTCTCAGATAGCTTAAGGCTCGTAACGTACGAAAGAAATCATTCATGATTACTGTATCTTAAACTGTTTTGAGATGAGAAGAGAACAGGCCCAACTAGGAGGGAGACTATCAAGTCCTACTGTTGTCATGCCATGGATTCATCCTATGGTTGAGGTTTGAACAGGGAACTCCTAGATGTTGTCATGCATAGGTTTCAACCTAAAAGTCTATCATCAAATCCTCATCAGAGGAAATGAGAGTCCTAAGGGATCATGTCAATGATACACCAAAACAGACAAAAGCATCAGCTTTAACAGTAAAATGCATGCAATGCAAGTGAGGGAGGAAATGTGTGTGGGGCCTCAGCCTCCACAAGCTCGTCTCGACCTCAAGCCAGTCATGAAATAACAGTAATCATACTGAAATAAACAACATGCTATCAAGCAAGAAACAGCAAACTGTAATCATACAGACAAAAGAAATGCTATCAAGCAAAATAAACACATGGGCAAGGGAGCTGGGCTCTACCGAATACCCGCAAGCAAAGCCAGGCAGTAACAATACAATCAGATGCATTCATGCTCTTAGACTGAACTTATTCTAAATGGGCTTAGTCTAATGCAACAGACAAATCAGACAAAACACACAATACACCAAAAAAAAAACAGAAGAAAGCCTCAGCTCCTCCAGCAGCAACCCAGTTTTCAGACTTCAGAGATCACTTGCTTTCCAGGTATCAACCCTACAACATGAGTATCAACTCATCTTCTCCCTTTGAGCTTCAGCTCCTTTGATCAGCTCTACCTTCAGGCTTCACTATCTCCAGGGATCTTCAGGCATCCACTTGGTCTTCACAGAGTCTTCAGACTTCAATAATCTTCAAGGAATCATCCTTTTCAAGGCCTCAGCTTCTATCTTCGATGGCTCCAATGCTCCAGCAAACAAGATTCAGTCAACAAGATGAGTGGGGGATGTTACAGTGCTCACTGGCTTCCAAAGGATGCCATTGAGGACTTAACATCAAAGGAAAGGCTCTCTCAAAGTTCTACCTTATAGGGCAAGGTCACTAATCCCTCCAAAGGAGAGAGGTGGATACCCTTAAGGGACTTTATGTCATAGAGAAGAAAGGAGGTGAACAAAGCACTCCTTGGTTATTGAACAAAGTATTCTATCTAGGGCTCTGCCTATGCACCTATCAACCTATAAACAAAACAAACAAAAGCTATGCTAAACTCCTCTGCAAGGTCTTCAAAGCTTCCATGATGATCCACAAGGTCTTCAACTCAATCTTCAAAGCTTACACACTCAAAAGAGAAGGAAAGAAAACACAACAATACAAATTATGCCTTTAAGCAACACACATACTATCCATACATTCAAAAATCAATGGAAAATACTAAAACACCTTACAATATTCTAATATAAATTCTAGGGGATCCTATTTAACTACCCTTAAGTCCCATATACTCCCCATACACTAATTTGGCCCATAAACCCCAAAACAAATTTGTTCAAGTCTACCTACACAACCTAAAACCCTAATTAGAGCACCTAAATGTCTAACAATCAAACTACATCAAATTTTAATCTACAAATTAAGATATAAATCCTACATGAAACTAGGGTTCGATGTCTAACTATGCCAAAAAGAATGGCTCAAAAATCCTAAGGGAAGGTCCTAAAACAATTCTTGCAAAATAAGGTACCAACCAAAAGAAAATAATTGTCCTATTTAAAAGAAAATACCACCATTAATTCTACATCAAAAATAAAATTTCATTTTTATTTTTATATTTTTATACACATTATGATCTAAACATAGAAAAAAGAATGAGTAAAAAAACATTATTTGTCAATTACTTATGAATTTTTAAAGGTGGCAAAAATATTAAGAGAGTTAAAAAAAAAGAAATCAAAATAATATAAAGGGGGGGGGGGGTGGATACAGCAACACGCGCCAGTTCATTTCCTTTGGGCCAGCTGAAAGGGGGGTGCGGATATGAAAAAAGCCAAAGCCCAGACGCGTTGTTTAAGTGAAACGACTGCGTTTTCACATTCAAAATTTCCCTTCGTTTTCTGGGCGAACGAGGACCGCACGATGAAGCCTTCAGTCAACGTTTACCAGCTTGATCCAACGGCATCCACGCGTCTTCAACCTTTAGACTGAAAACTAGGGTTTTAAACCTCCATGGAAGCCATGCATGCACCTGCTTCGAGCTCTCTGTTCTCTCTCCACAAGCCATCATTCAACACGACGTCAACACCAAAATTACTCAGAATTCCTCCCTCTACAAGACTATAGTCATAGTATGCTTTGAAACTCAATGCATCCCTCAACCCGATCGTGACAAGTTCTTGATTCACTCGAAATACACTGCAACTCATCATCATAATCCTCGCTCCAATCTATACTGATCTAACCTACACGTTATGGTGATCATCCTGAGCCACAAAACTAAGTTCCTCATGCACTAGCCTATGAGTTTCAAGTCCAAACAGTTCTAACACCCTGCTATGAATCATCACCAATTGGCACGAAACTAACCAGAAATGCTCCTCTATCATTCTACATCATGCCTATACTAACAACCTAATGTAAAACTGCCTAAATCGAGCTAGAGAAAGTAAATTGCACCTGAAGCAAAATCTTGGAGATGATGATGATGCTCGTGGATCTAATGCTTGGGATGCTTGGATCTTGATCTCCTATTGCTATACTCACTTCTGTTTGCAAAACCTTGATGAATCCTGCCTTGAATCTTGGGATTCACTTGAAGTTGCAACTTGTGTCTTGATGAAGGAAGTGCACGAATCTGAACCAATTGCAATCCAAACTTGACTGAATTCTACTCTATGATGATGATTGAATATGGTGAAATCAATCTTGATGATGATTGATGAAGGTTTTGTGAAATTGGGATCAAAATGCAATGAGAAAGAATGAGAGAATTTGGGAAGTGCTTGCCAAAAAATGGGAATCCAACCCTTGCTCAATGTTCATTTCATGATTATATAGCACTCAATGGAAGTTTCCAGCACCATCTTACACTTCCCCTTGCATTCCAAGCTTGATCCAACTTGGTTATGTTTCTTTAATCATAAGTAACCTTAAGTAACTTTTATTTTTTCCACTAAACTCAAAAATGTGCTTGAACCATTGTCTCTAAAATGGTTTTTCCAATCAAAATGATATATTGGATGACCCCATTTGGATTCCTAAATCTTCCAAACCAATTTCCAATTCCAACTTTTTAAACTTATATACCATTTTTAGTTCATTTTTGACCAATCATGCAACTTCATGCTATGAGCTTTTCCAACACTTCATGACCTTCTTTCTAGACTTAAAATCACATTTTGAACAACTTTCATGTTTTGAGTTTTTCCATTTGAGGCTTGGAAATAGGAGATTTAGGCATTGGCTAAAATGACCTATAACTGACAAATGACCAAAATGCCCCTGTCTTGTTCAAACCATAAGTTGAGTTCCACAAATCCTATCAAGGACTTCTACCACTAAAATTAAAGCTAAGAAGATGAACTCCAACATTCATGTTGACTAAGAGATCATAGGAATCATCCTACTAGGGCAAAAGTTGTCTGCAAGTTGGGTGACTTTCAAGGACCCAGATTCACACACCTCAGCTGACCTGTAATTTGTCAAAACCATAACTTGAGATCTGTAACTCCTATCAAGGACTTCCACCACTCAAATTAAAGCTAAGAACAAACTCTACAACATTCATGTTGTGGGGAAGATGAGATATCAATCACATATAGAGCTAAAACTTCCTGGAAGATAGGGATCAAACTAGGGTTTTTTCACTGACAATCCTTGGAGACCCTAACTTGAAACTTCTCAAACTCCTCAATCATGATGAGTTGGTCTAGGAATCATCTTTATAACATCTTTATGCATCATTCCATGATCTCATAGCCCTTGGATTAGGTCTCAACCTTCTCCAAATCTTCAGTGATCCTAGGGTTGACCCAGTCAAAACCCTAATTCTACCAATCATGGTTGAATCTTCTGAATTCTTGCCTAATGACCTCTCTGGGCTTCATGATGGCTATCAAGACATCTCATAGGCTTTCTCAAAACATCAAGTTCATTCTCAAAGTCTCAGAATCATCTGAGGGGTACCCACAACTCTCAAGCTATGAAGCACACAAACCTGGTTTCAACCAATTCCTCTGAGGATCTCTTGAACTGTCTGGTGAATGTATCAACTTTCAAACACTCAGTGAATAAATAATTGTTGGTCAAATTTTGGGGTGCAACAGTTGCCCCTATTCAAACGGCTTGAACCTGACTGGGTGAGAAGCGAACGGCTCTCAACCAATCAAGGTGCGAGACGATTGAATACTGGTAAACCCGAAAATTTGCCAACTGCACGGGCACACGGTACTCTGCGGGGAACAAATCTTCGAATATTGCAATGCTATCTGCACGGCCGCTAGCTGGAGAGATACTGATCTGACATCGCCGCCAGTTAAACTCGTTAACTTCTTCTGATATTGCCTTCAGACAACCACATCACCCAACATCGCCGCTGGAAGACTAAACCACCTGACATTATCGTCAAACAAGATTCTGAGGAACGCCCAATATCGCCGCTGGAGACACACATCTAACCGAATACCCCACATCGCCGCTGGAGAAACTAGAAGGATCTGCATCACCTAACATTGCTGTCAGAAGACTGGATCACCTTGACATGCCCAACATCGCCGCTGGAAAACTGAATTTGACGTCGCCGTCAGAAGCAAACATCACTCTGAGAGACACTCGACATCGTCGTCGCACAAACATCATCTTTACTGGGGATTTAAAGAGTCTGACCTCGCCGTCAACCAAACATTCAACCTCGCCGCTGGACAGAATATAATCTGACCAAATCTAACCTGGGGTTCACCCCTGGTAAATGGAACAAAAGGGTACACTTGAAACTACTCCGCTGGGAATGAGAGACTTGACCGAACCCACTCTGATCTGGGGTTCACCCTCAGAACCATAACGAACATCGGAATACTGCGGCACACTGCCCGCCGTAGAACTTCAACATTAAAGATATATGAAACCCTGGCCCCTGGCCATTTCCAGCTTCAGCTAGAAAAAATCTTCAAGCATTTCTGAAGATAGATGGAACCCTGCCCGTCGGCTATCCCAGCTTCAGCTAGAAACAACATCCTTGGCCTTCAAGGATGTAAACTTTTCCCGTCGGCAACTCTGCAGGAGGTATCTTCGACTTCAGTCTAAAGAAATGGTCCTTGGCCTTCAAGGATGCATGGATCTGCCTTCAGGCAACTCCACCTCTGCTATAGAGCATCCGTGACTTCAGTCAGGGATAAATTTCGGCCTTCAGTCCGAAAAGTGAATCCTAGGTCACTCATGACCTTGGGGATAACCTTGCCCTTAGGCACCTTCGCTTCAGCTTGGGAAATCTGTGACTTCAGTCAGAGAAATGGTATCCTGAGCCATTCATGACTCTACGGGGATTCAAACACTTTGCCTTCAGGCAAAACTCCGCTTCAGCTGGAGAAACATCTTCGACTTCAGTCAGAAGAAACACTATTCACTAGATCGCGATCAATCATCACCTCAGGGCAACTGACTTGGTCTTCAGACCAACACGGATCATCTTGGTATATCTACAAACTTTGGAACCTTGTCTTCAGCCACACGTTGATTCATCAACAAGGACATCTGAGCTCACAGGAACCTTCTGATACCGCCTTCAGGCGTTTACGCAGTCAATCTTCAGATTAGACAACACTGTTGGAGCAGACATATCACGCTGCTAAGGACTTCAAGAATCATCTTGAACAAACAAATTCGTCAGGCACCTTCAGGAATCATCTTGAACCGATAACCATTTTGGAGACTTTATTCTGCGGGGTATTCCAGGAACCTTCCTGGGCAACTCTTGCTGGGGACGCTACTGGGGAGCTCAAGCATCATACTAGGCGAACAACTCGGGAAGCTGTACTGAGGTCTTAAGAATCATCTTAAGCAAACGGCCCTGCTGAGGAATTCAAGAATCGTCTCGGACTAAAGACTTCACTGGGGATCTCAAAAATCATCTTGAGCGAGCGACTGTGGGGATCACACCGGGGTCTTGGGAATCATTTCAAGGAAGCGACCTCGTTGGGGAGAATATCAGGAATCCTCCTGAGCAACTGATCCTTCGGCTGAAAACCTGTAAGGCAAGAATAACAATGACCTAGATCATGCTCATGATGCATATGCTTCTGCGCTATGCCCCACTCAGTGGGAATGATATGCGTTTATGCTAAATGCTATGCAATCATGCACAATGCTATGCAATCATGCACAATGATGCGATCCCGTCAGCAAAATAAATGCCGAAGGGGAATTCTCTTGTCAAGGAGAAAGAACTACTCAGATAGAGGAATCATCCTGCTGAGGAGAAAACTGCACGCCAATATCAATCGGACTCTGTCTGGGGAATTGATCTTCCGCGGACTGCTGCATGGAAAACAACTTCAGTTGATTACTGCGGGGGAACGAAACTCTACGAGAACTTGGACCTGCTGATATCAATCACGAGAATAAACTGCGTGGCCGTCATGGCTACTTTCCTGGAGATAACCACTCTGTGGGGAAACAACTTCAGCTGCTCAACACTCCACTGGGGAAAAACCAATCATGATCTGATCAACTTCCAAGGACTCGGCTCTCTTGGACATCTGCAAACTCGGCTGGGGAAGGAGAAATCATTCTGCTTCGCTGGAGAGAGTGCGACTCTGGGGAAAATACAGCACCAACTGTTTAATACTCTGCTAGGGAAAATCCACTCATGGTCCCAACTGCTTCCAAGGATTTGGCTTTTTTGCGGACTCAGCCGGGGAGAGAAATCATTCTACTTCACTGGAGAGTACAACTCTGATGAGGAATTTCGATTTCGCTGGGGGAAGAAAGAATCATCTGACTTCGGGGGAAAGTACAACTCTGCAGGGGAATACAACATCAGCTGTTCCAACACTCTACTGGGGAAGAGGGAATTATCCGTCTTCAGGAGAGAGCATGACTCTGGTGGGGAATCTCAATTCCGCTGGAGACTTCAGTCTGGCGCCATTAGTTACTGCATATTTTGGCGTACGAACAATTCCCTACGAAACCTGCACTTGTGACCCGGTGCTGGGGCAACACCTGCTGCGGCGACTTTACTGGGGAAAACACGAGCTTCGGCACCCGAACATTTCTATGAAACCTACACTTGTGACCCGGTGCTGGGGGAGAATACGAGCTGCTGCGCGCGACTCAGCCGATGAGGTGGCGTTCCTTCAGGACGCGTCCGCTTGGGGACGAGAATCCTCTCTGCCTGGGGGAGACATACCAATGCTCATGGCTTCGCATTCAGACTCTGCGGAGGAGAGACTACTGAACTCTGCTGGAGAAGGAGGACTTGCCCTGCTTCGGGGATATCAATCCTGGTCTACTGAGGGCAATCTTGACCCTAATCTGATAAGGGATAAACGCTATCTCAATTTTCCGCAGTCTCAAACTGTACGGGGGGAACAACCTTAAACCGTACATCTCTGCTGAGAAACGATCCTGGTTCAACAACGTCAACACAGGGAATACAGACTACCAATCATGGAACCGAGTAACAGGTTAGGCTGTAGGATAACAACCCAATGCCAGCAAGGCTTCTTCAGAAGGCTCAGGTTTTGGCAGGGTAAGGACACGACTCCCCGACACTCAATTCTTGCTAGGGCGAACAAACTCGTTTGAACAACTTGCCCCAGTACAATTCAACTTGCCCCAATCCGACTTTTGGGAATAATTCATTCTGAACAAAAACAGCTGGCGACAAGACAATCATCAGAAGGCTTGCTCCAATATCTGCACGACAGAAGGATTCATCCTCCACCAATCAACTCTCAGCATGGTCGGCTTCAATATCTATGAAGTAGTTTGCCCCTGAACGAGCAATGAGCGACTCAACATGCTCTGATTGCACGCTGGAGGGATCTGCCCTTAAATCGCAAGAATTCTGGATAACTGCCCCTGATTGGGTCTCGAGAAGATTCACTCCCGACCAACCGCTTTTTGCATAAACTGCCCCATAATCAACTGATGCTCCGGGACTTGTCCTCAGACAAACTGATCCCAAACTCACTGGAAGTCAATGCCCCAGATTCACAGGGCTTCACAGCATACCATTCTGATCCAGACCTCTGACGATTCAGCCCTGATTGACCATTCCCTGTTGAAGTTCCTCCGTGTCAGCTACTGACCTGCAATTAAAATTGTTTATTCACGAATGGTAATTTTAATGCAGTGTTCATGCAAATTTCGAAAAAATGTTGTACTGTCACTCATTTACGTGTCATGCCAGTGAGTGACGAATGAACCAAAGAGTTCAAACGTAGTGCTGATGTAATCAGTGAAAAATACCATAAGGATATGATTAGCAAATCATGAAGGAGTCAGGTTACTCAACCTTATCGTAATGCGCTTTCAGAATAAACCCTGCCTCAATTAGGTCTTTTAAGGGTTGTATCGTGGTCGGGTTCACGGTTAGTGAAACAAAGGATATTTGGCTCAAATTATGATTTGTACCCACCCCTTCTACGTGATGATCTCCGATCCTAAAGTCCAGTTAACTTAGCTCGAGCGCTCGCCTCTTCGAGAGGTATGTTGAACATTGGGAACAACTGGTTAAAGAACTCACAAGGTGTTTCAGAGTGACAGTTACTCCTTTTCGTTTTCGGTGTCTGTATCTACACGACTTTGTCCTTGTTTGAGAATTTTTCTTTTTATATAATCCTTTCTTTTTCATTTTTTTTTATTCCCTAATTTTTGCCTGGACTGACTCCTTTTGAGTTCTTTTCGATTTTTCCTTTTGAAGTCCAGCGGGATGCCCTGATTTTTTGCCTAAGTATTTGCTTTCTAGCTCTTTTCTTTTCCTTTTTACTTAGCGGGCTTTCTTATTCCCCCCTTTTTTTTTGGAACGAGTCTTGCGACACTGGTTGTCTTGATTACTCCGAAAGGATTATAACCGTCTCACTCCTGATTGGTGAGGTTTAACCATTGTGGTTGATGAGGTATGACCTCTGGCAAGGAATATGATGTGATTGGTCCTCGAAGGACAACACTCCTCTATAAGACTTGAACGCTCGATCAAGCTAACTGACAACTACCCTGCCCCGGGTTAAGATGTAAGGGTTAAAAAGTCCGAAAGAAATTCCTACTTCTCGGCTCGAAGTGGTTAACAAGGGATTCTCTTCCTTATCTCTCCGGTGTTTAGGGATTTGAAACAATTCCTTATACGTCATCGACAAGGTTTTATCTGAAAGCAATACGATCATTGACTATGAGTATTCAGTTTCATCATCCTCCCTCCGCTCATTGCTAATCATAGTGATAAAGTGGAGTGAATAAAATGCAAGTGTCAGTGCAATGCAGTAAATGAGTGACAACGACATAACTAATTCAGAAAAATGCATAGTCACTTTATTAATATTACCATTCGAAACATACAATGTTTAACAGCAAGTAGTAACTAACAGAAAAGAAACTACAAATGCAAATGGTAAAAAGTCCGAGGACTGCCAATGCTGAGGACGTCTGCCTGTCTGGACCACCGGCTTCTGGAAATAACCCTCTGAATCTGCGAGCTCAAACAGCTGAGAGGTTGTCACGTACAACCAAAACTCCGTCTGGAAAGGAAATACACCCTTGGTCGATCAATTGTTGCACTTTCGCCTGGAAAGCCTTGCAATCTTCAGTTGAATGCCCCGGAGATCCACCATGGTAACCGCACTTAACATGAGGATTGTACCCTGGAGGGTAAGGCTCTGGCACGGGCTTGAGAGCTTTCGGTTCCACCAAGGAATTATGAATCAACAGTGGAAGAATCTGGCTATACGGCACAGGCACTGGATGGAAAGAAGCATTCCTTTGTTCTAAGTGGTTGCGAGGTCTCTTGTGATCCTGGTGTTGGTATTCTTTCCGCCCAGGAGCAAGAGGTCGTCGTTTCTGAATGGCAACGGTCCCTTGTTTAGGCGCTTGCGTCCTTGAACTTGATCCAGGTAGAAACTGCGAGCGAGGCGATTCAGTCACCAAAAGTCGCGGGACATATTCAAGATCTTTCTCAGCTTCAGGCAAAGGAGTGGAATCATTCACCTCTCCTTCAGGGTACGGGATAAACTTTCCTGATGCTCTCATGCCGCCCGACACAAGCCTAATTGTTCTTGAGTCAATAAGGTCTTGAATCTTATTCTTGAGAGCCTTACACGTTTCAACATGGTGCCCTGGTGCTCCTGAGTGGAAATCACAACGTATGTTGAGATCAACATTTGGTGACATGTCACCTGGTGGATCCGAGGTCCGAAGCTTGAGAATGCGGTTCTGAACCAACAGTGGCAACAGCTGGGCATAACTCATAGGTATGGGGTCCACAGCTCTATCCAGTAGCTTCTTCTTTTGATTATGACCTTCAGGGTTATTCTGAGATGCCTGGCGCGGCTGCTGACGAGACAGGTCTCGAGTTTCATGCTGTGTAGAGGATCCACGAGGTCCATTTGGCTTCAGCACAGGCGGCACTGACGGCAATGGGGGAAGCACTTTGGTCTCCTCCTTGGGTGCTTGACCACTCTCCTTTTTTAGCATACTTCTCACCACTCCCATGAGAAAGCTCAACTGATTTTGCAGCTGCTGATTCTCTTCTCTGAGTACCTGCTGGTCCAGACGCACTGCCTGTATGTCATTCATGACCTTCCCCAGCTGGCTTTGGATTTTCCCCAGTTCAGCTTGTACCTGCTCCATTAGTCTGAGTTGCTCGATTCTGAGTCAAACCTGCAAACACAAGGGTTAGAAGACAAGCCCCGGCTTCTGTCATGCAAGATGAATTATGCTAATGCCATGGGTGTCTGTACGTTTAGGAGATCGCCCCTAATTCTGGTGTCAATGGGCCAACATAGTGTCAATGCAGTGATAAGACTGGATCCATTCATGGAAGAAAATATCTCATATTGCTCGGGACACCAGGATCAGGGTACGAAACGCGCCTGCAGCACAAACACATGCTAATGGAATGCAAACATGAATATGCAAGCTAATGCAAAATGCAGTCATGCAATAATATATCCCGGTAACTGCTATGGAGATTCGGTATCAACAATCACTGATGAGAAGAAAACCCATGGTGTAAGACCACTAATCGGATCTGCTAAGAACGACCCTTTGATAAGAACAAGATTCTGCTCTGTCAAGAACAAATGTCTGATAACAAGGACCCCGGATGTATGATCAAGAAATATCTGCTGATGAAGTCTTCAGACCCCAAATCAAAAATCTGCCCTATCAAGAACAAACAACATCTGGTGATGAGATCTTCAGACCCCAAAATCTGCTCTATCCGGAACAAACCACTGATGGCAATACTCTGATCAAAACCTGCTCTATCAAGAACAGACATACACCCGATGATAAGATCCTCTGATCAAAACCTGCTCTATCAAGAACAGACAAATCTGCAACTGAGAACCCTGGTACCAACATAACTGATTCACTGTCAAGAAAACCAGGTAGTCTGAAGGTCAAAGTTTCCTACAATAAACCCAATCCCACTCACAGGTATGGACCTAAACTGACTCAAGGTACGGCATCCTATGCGTTCATCAGCGTCACAGACTTTCAAAACTGACGATACGATTCCCAGAAGGAGTGGCATCATCAAGTCTTGAAGAGGCCTCGCTTAGCTGAATCACAAATGATCGGTCCCCAGAGTCGACAATCCACCAAACCAGCAACCGTCTCAACCCAAAGGGTTGAAAGTGAAGCCAACCGGATGAACCTCGTCTGAGCTTGGATTTCATGAGACACTAGTGCCTGCAAAGCAAGCACGCGCCCACTAATTTCCACTCTAAGTCTATGGTGCACTCAAGCCTGGGTCTGGCTTCTCACTCATCAGAACTCCCATCCCACAACAGCACAAAATATCATATTATACTGAAAATAAAATGCGGGAAATAAAGTGCGAGAAGTAAAAATGCGATAAATAAACGCAACCCGACAAGCAAACATACAAGCGCTAGGATTGACTCTCATAGGGAACCGGAGAACCAGAGATTCTGGGTTCGGTCCCCAACAGAGTCGCCAGCTGTCGCTTGCGCGAAAATAAGGTGCCGGCATGACAGAAGAGTCGCCACCTTTCGTTATTTATCCCTCAGAGCGGGAAAGGAAACGATCGGAAAAACCTGACGAATAAGGGTAAGACAAGGTCATCGCAACCATTGTCTGGGTTCGGGAGTCGGTTACGCAAGGGGAAGGTATTAGCACCCCTCACGTCCGTCGTACTCGACGGGATCCTCGCTTGTTTGTTTACTTGGACGGGTTGGTTATAATCTATCTACCTATCAAGGCTGGCTGAAAAAGAAAAGAAAAATGACTCGGCAAAGCGTCGCACTTTATGCCTACGTATTCTCATCAGAGAATGAGAAATCAGAGTCAACGTAGTTCGGTCAACTACGGGGGAAAGGTTGCTCGCTAGGACGTCGCATCCTATGCCTACGTACTTTCATCTGGTATGAAAGATCAGAGCAAACGTAGTTCAGGAAACTACGGGTTATCTCCTAAAAAGAAGTGTTTTTTATTGTGTTTGCGATTTCAACCGCACTAGAGACTATGACCTGAGAGTGAATGCGTCGCATGTCACCCAAAGGGTACCATACTAAACATCCAGCCTGTAGAAAAGAAACTCTCCCACAATCCTTTCTCAGATAGCTTAAGGCTCGTAACGTACGAAAGAAATCATTCATGATTACTGTATCTTAAACTGTTTTGAGATGAGAAGAGAACAGGCCCAACTAGGAGGGAGACTATCAAGTCCTACTGTTGTCATGCCATGGATTCATCCTATGGTTGAGGTTTGAACAGGGAACTCCTAGATGTTGTCATGCATAGGTTTCAACCTAAAAGTCTATCATCAAATCCTCATCAGAGGAAATGAGAGTCATAAGGGATCATGTCAATGATACACCAAAACAGACAAAAGCATCAGCTTTAACAGTAAAATGCATGCAATGCAAGTGAGGGAGGAAATGTGTGTGGGGCCTCAGCCTCCACAAGCTCGTCTCGACCTCAAGCCAGTCATGAAATAACAGTAATCATAATGAAATAAACAACATGCTATCAAGCAAGAAACAGCAAACTGTAATCATACAGGCAAAAGAAATGCTATCAAGCAAAATAAACACATGGGCAAGGGAGCTGGGCTCTACCGAATACCCGCAAGCAAAGCCAGGCAGTAACAATACAATCAGATGCATTCATGCTCTTAGACTGAACTTATTCTAAATGGGCTTAGTCTAATGCAACAGACAAATCAGACAAAACACACAATACACCAAAAAAAAACAGAAGAAAGCCTCAGCTCCTCCAGCAGCAACCCAGTCTTCAGACTTCAGAGATCACTTGCTTTCCAGGTATCAACCCTACAACATGAGTATCAACTCATCTTCTCCCTTTGAGCTTCAGCTCCTTTGATCAGCTCTACCTTCAGGCTTCACTATCTCCAGGGATCTTCAGGCATCCACTTGGTCTTCACAGAGTCTTCAGACTTCAATAATCTTCAAGGAATCATCCTTTTCAAGGCCTCAGCTTCTATCTTTGATGGCTCCAATGCTCCAGCAAACAAGATTCAGTCAACAAGATGAGTGGGGGATGTTACAGTGCTCACTGGCTTCCAAAGGATGCCATTGAGGACTTAACATCAAAGGAAAGGCTCTCTCAAAGTTCTACCTTATAGGGCAAGGTCACTAATCCCTCCAAAGGAGAGAGGTGGATACCCTTAAGGGACTTTATGTCATAGAGAAGAAAGGAGGTGAACAAAGCACTCCTTGGTTATTGAACAAAGTATTCTATCTAGGGCTCTGCCTATGCACCTATCAACCTATAAACAAAACAAACAAAAGCTATGCTAAACTCCTCTGCAAGGTCTTCAAAGCTTCCATGATGATCCACAAGGTCTTCAACTCAATCTTCAAAGCTCACACACTCAAAAGAGAAGGAAAGAAAACACAACAATACAACTTATGCCTTTAAGCAACACACATACTATCCATACATTCAAAAATCAATGGAAAATACTAAAACACCATACAATATTCTAATATAAATTCTAGGGGATCCTATTTAACTACCCTTAAGTCCCATATACTCCCCATACACTAATTTGGCTCATAAACCCCAAAACAAATTTGTTCAAGTCTACCTACACAACCTAAAACCCTAATTAGAGCACCTAAATGTCTAACAATCAAACTACATCAAATTTTAATCTACAAATTAAGAGATAAATCCTACATGAAACTAGGGTTCGATGTCTAACTATGCCAAAAAGAATGGCTCAAAAATCCTAAGGGAAGGTCCTAAAACAATTCTTGCAAAATAAGGTACCAACCAAAAGAAAATAATTGTCCTATTTAAAAGAAAATACCACCATTAATTCTACATCAAAAATAAAATTTCATTTTTATTTTTATATTTTTCTACACATTATGATCTAAACATAGAAAAAAGAATGAGTAAAAAAACATTATTTGTCAATTACTTATGAATTTTTAAAGGTGGCAAAAATATTAAGAGAGTTAAAAAAAAAGAAATCAAAATAATATAAAGGGGGGTGGATACAGCAACACGCGCCAGTTCATTTCCTTTGGGCCAGCTGAAAGGGGGGTGCGGATATGAAAAAAGCCAAAGCCCAGACGCGTTGTTTAAGTGAAACGACTGCGTTTTCACATTCAAAATATCCCTCCGTTTTCTGGGCGAACGAGGACCGCACGATGAAGCCTTCAGTCAACGTTTACCAGCTTGATCCAACGGCATCCACGCGTCTTCAACCTTTAGACTGAAAACTAGGGTTTTAAACCTCCATGGAAGCCATGCATGCACCTGCTTCGAGCTCTCTGTTCTCTCTCCACAAGCCATCATTCAACACGACGTCAACACCAAAATTACTCAGAATTCCTCCCTCTACAAGACTATAGTCATAGTATGCTTTGAAACTCAATGCATCCCTCAACCCGATCGTGACAAGTTCTTGATTCACTCGAAATACACTGCAACTCATCATCATAATCCTCGCTCCAATCTATACTGATCTAACCTACACGTTATGGTGATCATCCTGAGCCACAAAACTAAGTTCCTCATGCACTAGCCTATGAGTTTCAAGTCCAAACAGTTCTAACACCCTGCTATGAATCATCACCAATTGGCACGAAACTAACCAGAAATGCTCCTCTATCATTCTACATCATGCCTATACTAACAACCTAATGTAAAACTGCCTAAATCGAGCTAGAGAAAGTAAATTGCACCTGAAGCAAAATCTTGGAGATGATGATGATGCTCGTGGATCTAATGCTTGGGATGCTTGGATCTTGATCTCCTATTGCTATACTCACTTCTGTTTGCAAAACCTTGATGAATCCTGCCTTGAATCTTGGGATTCACTTGAAGTTGCAACTTGTGTCTTGATGAAGGAAGTGCACGAATCTGAACCAATTGCAATCCAAACTTGACTGAATTCTACTCTATGATGATGATTGAATATGGTGAAATCAATCTTGATGATGATTGATGAAGGTTTTGTGAAATTGGGATCAAAATGCAATGAGAAAGAATGAGAGAATTTGGGAAGTGCTTGCCAAAAAATGGGAATCCAACCCTTGCTCAATGTTCATTTCATGATTATATAGCACTCAATGGAAGTTTCCAGCACCATCTTACACTTCCCCTTGCATTCCAAGCTTGATCCAACTTGGTTATGTTTCTTTAATCATAAGTAACCTTAAGTAACTTTTATTTTTTCCACTAAACTCAAAAATGTGCTTGAACCATTGTCTCTAAAATGGTTTTTCCAATCAAAATGATATATTGGATGACCCCATTTGGATTCCTAAATCTTCCAAACCAATTTCCAATTCCAACTTTTTAAACTTATATACCATTTTTAGTTCATTTTTGACCAATCATGCAACTTCATGCTATGAGCTTTTCCAACACTTCATGACCTTCTTTATAGACTTAAAATCACATTTTGAACAACTTTCATGTTTTGAGTTTTTCCATTTGAGGCTTAGAAATAGGAGATTTAGGCATTGGCTAAAATGACCTATAACTGACAAATAACCAAAATGCCCCTGTCTTGTTCAAACCATAAGTTGAGTTCCACAAATCCTATCAAGGACTTCTACCACTCAAATTAAATCTAAGAAGATGCCCTCCAACATTCATGTTGACCAAGAGATCATAGGAATCATCCTACTAGGGCAAAAGTTGTCTGCAAGTTGGGTGACTTTCAAGGACCCAGATTCACACACCTCAGCTGACCTGTAATTTGTCAAAACCATAACTTGAGCTCTGTAACTCCTATCAAGGACTTCCACCACTCAAATTAAAGATAAGAACAAACTCTACAACATTCATGTTGTGGGGAAGATGATATATCAATCACATCTAGAGCTAAAACTGCCTGGAAGATAGGGATCAAACTAGGGTTTTTTCACTGACACTCCTTGGAGACCCTAACTTGAAACTTCTCAAACTCCTCAATCATGATGAGTTGGTCTAGGAATCATCTTTATAACATCTTTATGCATCATTCCATGATCTCATAGCCCTTGGATTAGGTCTCAACCTTCTCCAAATCTTCAGTGATCCTAGGGTTGACCCAGTCAAAACCCTAATTCTACCAATCATGGTTGAATCTTCTGAATTCTTGCCTAATGACCTCTCTGGGCTTCATGATGGCTATCAAGACATCTCATAGGCTTTCTCAAAACATCAAGTTCATTCTCAAAGTCTCAGAATCATCTGAGGGGTACCCACAACTCTCAAGCTATGAAGCACACAAACCTGGTTTCAACCAATTCCTCTGAGGATCTCTTGAACTGTCTGGTGAATGTATCAACTTTCAAACACTCAGTGAATAAATAATTGTTGGTCAAATCTTGGGGTGCAACACCAGGTTGTTTTGAGTAACCCTTAGCTACTAGTCTTGCCTTGTGTTTCTGTATGGTGCCATCAGGGTTGAGCTTTGTCTTATAGACCCATTTAACCTCAATGATATCTTTTCCATGGGGACGATTTACTAACTCCCATGTGTAGTTTTTTTCGATCATCTTTATCTCTTCTTCCATTGCCTTGACCCATACTTCCTGTTTTGATGCTTCTTCAAAGCTTCCAGGTTCAAGTATGGCCAAGTTACAAGTTTCATATATGTCCACCAAAGATCTTACTCGTCTTGGAATAGACTCTGGTGATGATAATTCTTGATCTTGTTGTTGTGTTGGAGGTGAAACAGATTCACCTGGGTCTTCTTCCTCAGCTTCTTCTTGAGGTAGTTGATTTGGTATAAGGATGTTCTTCTCCACTTTTTCTTGATCCCAATTCCAAGAAGCATTCTCACCAACTTCAACATCTCGACTGATGATGAGTTTTTTTATTTGCAAGTTATAGACACGGTAACCTTTAAAGATTGTGTTATACCCCAAAAAGATACCTCGTATAATCTTGTCTTCAAGCTTGTGCCTCTTCATGTTTGAAATATGAATGTAGCATATAGATCCAAAGACCCTTAGGTACTTTACTGATGGCTTCTTTCCGTTCTAAGCTTCAATTGGAGTCTTATCTTATACTTCCTTAGTTGGACATCTGTTGAGTATGTAAACATCAGTGTATACTACTTCAGCCCAGAATGTGTTAGGAAGTCCCTTTTCCTTTAGCATCGATCTAGTCATTTCTATAATTGTGTGATTCTTTCTCTCTGACACACCATTTTGTTGAGGTGAATATGCGATTGTAATTTGTCGCTCAATGCCTTCATCCTCACAAAATTTGTCAAACTCGTGGGAGGTGTACTCTTTGCCTCGATCACTTCTTAGTACTTTTATCCGTTTTCCACTTTGATTTTCAACAACGGCTTTGAACTTTTTGAATACTCCAAAAACTTATGATTTTTATTTTAGGAAATAGACCTATGTCATTCTAGAGAAGTCATCAATGAATAGTATGAAGTACATATTGTTCTCGTGTGATGGCGTCCTCATTGGTCCACAGACGTCAGTATGTATCAGCTCAAACAGATCTTTCGCTCTCCATGCTCCGCTTGTTGAGAATGAAAATCGATGTTGCTTACCAAGGAGACATCCTTAACACACTTCATTATTCTCCTTTATGCTTGAAAGATCTCTCATCATGTTCTTCTCATGTAACAACTTCAAGGCATGTGTGTTGAAGTGGCCAAATCTTCGATGCTAGAGCCATGAATCATCAACATGTACCTTCATGACAATGTTAGTTGCATATTTTAAATTTAACGGGAAGCTTCTATTGCTCTTATTCATCTTCACTTGGGCTATCTCAGACCTTTTATTTTTGTTGTCTAAGATTTTGCATACATCTCCTTCAAAGTGAAGTGTGTAGCCTCTCTCCATCATTTGGCCAATGCTTAGAAGATTTTTTTTAGCCTGGGAACTAGTAAAACATCATGTATGAGTCGCGTACCTTTATTTGTCTCCACCATAACAGTGCATTTGCCTTTTGATTCAACCAAACTTCCATTTCCCAGTCGAACTTTGACTTTGACAGACTCGTCAATGCTTTTGAAAATAGTCTCATCCTTGGCCATGTGATTGCTACATCCACTATCCAAGTACCAACTTTTACCTTTTTTTATTGAGTCTTGAGTGGCATAGAACATACATTGTTCTTGATCATGCTCGTTTACGATATTAGCTTGATGCCTATTTTTGTTGCGACAATTTTTCTTTACGCGCTCGAACTTCTTGCAATTGTTGCATTGTGGCATATTATGGTAGCAACAATTTTTCTCCGTGTGGCCTAGTCTTTTGCATATATTGCACGGAGGATTTTTATCTAGTTTGCTCTTAAGGAAATTTCTAGAAACTTCTCTTCTTCTGGAAGTTTCTTCATAATTTTTCTTTCCTCCATTTTCTTTATTTTGGGGCTGAAATTTTAGCTTTGATTGAAAGGCATTTTTTAGTGTATCTTCTTTATGCATATACAATCTTTGCTCATATGCTTCAAGAGAGCCCACAAGTCCTATTACTGATAGAGTGGATAGATCTTTGGTTTCTTCAATCGTTGTCACGATTGGGTTAAACTTCGGGGGCATAGTGTTGCACCCCAAAATTTGCCCTCACAATACAAGACTTTGTGTTCTAAGAAGGTTCACAAGGTTCACAAGATTCACAATGTTTACAAAGCTTTCCTAAGGGTCATGGGGCCTACAAAGCCACTTCATGATGTTCACAAGGTTCACAAGCTTCACAATACCTCCCATGAGTATCACAAGATATCTTATGAAGATTCACAAGGTTCACAAAGTTCACAATTGGTCAGAAGAGTTGACAATTCCCTCAGACAATGCACCTCCTAAGCAGTGCATCCAAAACTAGGGTTTTGACTTTAATCAGGCTAAATGGACTTCCAAGACTTCAAGTGAGCTTCATAACATCTTATATGTGTATAAGAACCCCCATGTCAAGTTTCAAGACTTTTCTCAAAAGTTTGCTCAGTCAGATGATCAGATAAGTCAAAAGCAGTCAATGTAGTTAAAAAGTCAAACTGAGGTCAACTGTGGTCAAACCAAAGTCAAACTTCATGATTTTTTGCCAACATCAAAGAGAGATTTGGTCCCAGGGGTATTTTGGTCATTTTACACAAATTCTACCAATTCCTTGAAGACGGGCTGTTATTAAAATTCTGAGGCATTTGATGCGTTATGGTTTTGAGGCATTTATCAATCACCAGTTCTGATCATATTGAGATTTGGCATTTGGTCAGTGGAGCTTAATTACGATTAGTTTTGCTGTTGATGCTGAAAATGTTGTGACCATGGCGCACATCCGTGTTTGGTTATGAAATTGCTGGCTAGAATTTAAGTTGGAATGCAAGTGAATTTAATCAGTGGATGAGATTAGGATTACGGGCGAGACAAGTACACAGACAAGAATATCATTCGTGAATATTTATGGTTTATGACTAAGTTAATGATTTTAAATATTTGTGGATTTATTCGCAAACGTTTATAATTTATAACTAAGAAATAAATATAAATTCAAAGCTGAACAGTCATGGATATATAAATGAAGTTCTGACATTTTCATTTCATAAAAGATATCATGATACAAAAACGAATAAATTGTTTCACATTCTGAATTACTGTAAAATTTCAACTACAGATGTTACTTCTATCCTAAAAAGCCCTAAGTGCTAAAGAATTCTAAGTCTTCATGATGTCCCTCGATCTTCACCGCAAATCTCTGATTAACCTGCACAAAGAGAAACAGAACAAAACAGAAGCAGAGAAGGGTTAGAAGTTTGTCTTCGACACTCTCAGAACAGCGTCATCATCGAGTGCCGGGAGTGGCACAACCGAAGCTGCGTCCTACCCCCGTTACCAATCTGCGCCGTTGGCGTCAGGTCAAGTGTCATCTGTTCTTATCATGCGGGACAACCGAGAGATAAAAGAGATAAAAGAAGCGGGACTGATTCGTTTTTTCCGTATTTGGATTCATTCATCAAGTTTGGTTTCCAAACTGATACAAGGGTAAAGCAGCACAATCAGCTTGGTCATAAACCCGGATGCCGACGGGTATGAGCCACTTTGTGTTCAAAATTCGTCAATACCTGAAATGCAAGCATCAAAACAGTATCAGAGTTTTCAAAGAAACCCACCACTGACTAAGAACACCTGCATCAGCTCTAAACCAAACAAGAAACTCATGACAGTGAAACTAGTTCAACAAGGGAAAAATAAGTCAAACAAATCTGTCACGGACAGGAATAACCACAAAACTGCAAAGTCAAATCCCAAATATGAACAGAAAGCTGCTACTAATCCTTATCAGAAAAAAAACAGGTTAGAAACCAAACTGCATCAAACAATGTATCAAAAAGTTCAGGAGCATCAGTTAAAAGCAAGTTTCAATTTGATATCACAGCCAAAATACCTCAGAAGGTAGCCCGTTCGCAATTCAAACCAGTTCGAATTGCAAGTCACAAAAAACGTGAATAACCACACCGAATCGCATCAGACAACAGCACAAATCATAGCACAAATCATACCAGTCAAGCGAGGCGCGCATGAAAAGGACAAGGGCTCAGTCAGAGCATCATTGCCCTAAGATCACAGCTCCAAGATAAGTCACAAATTGTTTTGCAAATCAAATGCAGTACCGAATGTCGCAAGGTGAAGTTCCAACGGTTCAGACGAGTATCATCATTACCTTCTCGGCAATTTGGGTTCAACCAAAGTGTTAGCACCAATTCTGAAAGAAGAACAAGAAAATTAATCATAAACCAAATGAACAAGCCCATAATAGACACAACAGAGAGTCCCAATTAACTGCATCCGGCTTTGATAGCCAATCCTGCAACGAATCTCAAAGGGCCAAAGTCTGAAAACAACAAAGGAAATAACATCATGGAATTCATATGCCACTGGAACAGCAGACACAAGGATAAGCAATCCCGCAATTGAAATCCGAAAATTGGCAGGAAGCCGGGCTCAGCACGGAAAACATCATCGCCTCACAACCCTTCCTCGACTGCGTTTGACTCGACCAAAGCGTAGTACCATCCTGAAAGATGAAGAGAAAGAAGTTAACAGAGCTCATGACAGTAAACCAGAAGAGTAAAGAGAACTATCGGAGGAAAAATCCAATCAGGAAGGCCCAAATCGCATCTGAAAATCCAGAAAAATACAAGTCAATATAGGATATCCACAAATCAAAATGAATCCAGTTATCCAATTTTAATCGAAGCAAATCCAGATAAAATCAAAACGAATTCAATCAGCATAAATCCGAAAAAGGAAAGTCTCCAGTCAATCAAAGGATCCCAATTAGAAAATCAAATCAATTTGAGGGAAATCATGTCTTAGTGGAAAATAACGCAAATCTAAGGCCCAAAAGAGAGTCAAATCGGAAATTATAAAAAGGGACAATCTCACCATGGTGAAACCCTAACTGACGAAAACGGCAAAGAACACCAAACCCTAGTGGCCGCGAGAGGGAGAGAGATCAAAACGAGGCAACACGAGTGAAGAGGATTCACCGGCGCCGTTTAAAGATCGGCGAGCAAATACCTTCCTCTGAAGCTCAGAACATCGTCATCATCGCCTCCCCTCAATATCGATCGCGAACGAGAAACGTAAGCAAAGAACATAATGTTGTCACTTTTGACATTGGTTGGTTTGATTTCAGGATTTCCAACATGATTGAGGAGGGAATCGCAGCAAAACGAAGGAAGAAGACAAAGGAAGCATGCGCCGCGAAGAAGAGATTGGGGTTTCTGAAACCCTAGTCCCTAAATTCCACACTTACATCAACCGGGTTGGGTCCGGGAGTGATGACCGGCCCAACCCCTTTATTTCTTTTTACCCTTTTTTTCTTTTTTTTTATATATTTAGTTTAAACTTTATTAATTTTTTTTTAAGACTAATATTGGCATTATTTTTCATAAGATAATAGTTAGAAAAAGCTTTTTTATAATAAACTTAAAACCTTTTTTTACAAATAAATAAAAAACTTTAAAATCCTTTTTTATAATAAAATTAAAAACCTCTTTTCATATAATAAAAATAAAAAAACTTTTTCCAAATAAATAACTTAAAAATCATTTTAATAGGTAAATTAAAATTTTTTTTAGATTAAATTTAAAATATTTTTAAAATTAACATTACTCTTTCTTTTATAAATATAATTAACACCTTTTCTTTAAAAACAACAAAAATCTTCAATATTGCACTTTTTCTCCTGACTCGTCCAATTACCGTCTAACTTTGCTTATTAACAGTGTTCATCTTTTGCAGCTCATGCGTGGTGTTTTATTTAAGTTTTATTATTATTGTAACTTCTTCTCGGTTGTAACCTCGCGAACCCTAATAATCGCGTTCTAATTTCTGCCTTTAAATTTCTGCGTATATGGTTTTAATTTCTGTTATTACTTCTCTGCTTGTATGATTAGTTTCTCACGCATTCATCAATTATTCTGTCACATTACACTCATCCGAAGGTTAGGTCTAGCTTTTGGTCGCCGCGCCAATAGTCCTCAACTTCAAACCCTTTCACCTTACAAACCCTAAATTTTCATACATGTCTCGCCGTGGACAAAATTACAATTTTACCCCTAGCATTAGGTCAAAGAGCCGCCGCGCTCATTTTAGGGTTTCCCGCCGTGGAATCCCTAATTTAACCCTAATTACAACTTAACATTTCAACGTAGAAATTTGGAGTTCCTACACTCCGCGTAAGCGTGTCCTTAAGGCGCGTTTATTCCCCTTGAGACCTTGACCACTGTCAAGAGATCTCTAACCTCCCTTTTGAGGGGAACTACGATCACTCTGATTCCACTCCCGTAAGGATACGTAAGCACAAGATGCGATGTCTTGCCGAGTAAACTTAGAATTAACCCCCTTTATTATTTATTATTGCTTATTTATATTTTATTTATCTTTGCTATTTAATTATTTTGCTTATTATTTTGTAATTGTTTCTTGGATGTAAAGTTGTTTAATTATTTAATTATTATTATGGTTAGTAATTAGGGAGTGTAACAACATGTATGTAATATTAAAATAAATTTAGATCACTTTTAAATAAAGATAATTAAAATAAACACGTCACACACGTAAGTCGATTTTAATCGCCGTCTCACTTCCTAAGGATATCTCTCAAGTTGCCTACGAATAATGGTTAAGTGGGGTGTATAAAGCAAGTCCCTCAAATAGAAAAATCATCAAAGTCCCTTATGGTTGCCTTTACGAATCGAGTCCCTTTCGAAAAATAATGATAGTCCCTCCAGTTTGCTTATTACACCCCACAATGGCCTTCAAAAATCCAATTGTCCCTCACATGTCCCTTAACATCCAAAGTAAGGACTACCCACTCCATTATAGTAGGGATAGTCTTACTAAGGAAAGGATAAAGAATAAGAAAGACCTTAAAACATTAGGGTAGGCTACTCCTAGATACTTGCTCGCTTCAAAACTTTTTCACACTTAAACAAATTTCCAACAAAATTTTCAAACAAGTTTTTTTCACATCCATACACGGATTATTATTAAACTATTCTGAAATTTTTTGCTATTCACACACTACACTTTCAAAACAATTCAAAAGTGAGCTTAAGTACCTAAGAGCCCATGGATAACCATGGATGAAAAGGGTGCTAACACCTTCCCTTTTCATAACCTACCCCCCGGACCCAAAATATTCTCTAAGGTCTTTCCTGTTCTTTTATAACCTTTCCTTATGGATAAAATAAAAGTCGGTGGCGACTCTTGCTATCTGCAACATTGTTTAAAGTCGGTTCTCCCACCGTGTTACAGAACTGGCGACTCTGCTGGGGATCTATTTAAGAGGGGTACCCTTAGGAATTAAGATCACTTTAAATTGTTTGCCTTGTTTGCTTTATTATTATATTGTTGGGGTGCTCTTATGTGTGAAAGGTCCTAACCCGGATCTAGTGTACCTTAGGTAAATGGCAATAGACCAAGGAAACTGTACGACGTATATCGATACGGTTGATCTGGTGGCCATAGTTAGTGCGACTTCTTGGTTGGTGCTTATATTCCTTAAGTCAAGTTGAGGATAATATTGAGGCTGCCATATGTTGTCAATGCACTAACTGACTTTTAGAACCCTAGTTAACTCATCTTGGCCTTTAGAAAGTAGTGAGGTAACCGGCTTTGGTGCAGACTGAAGTTGGTTGACACTCGATACTACGCTCATTGAGATCTTAAACTTGGAGGGTTTTGGTTGGCAAGTAAGTTGCCTTCTGAACAACCACCCTTGTGAAGGATCAATGATATTGAGATCCCTTAGAACCTGGTTACTTTTGTAGGACAGGATGAACCATCTAACTTCAGGGGAGGGTACTTGCCTTTGAACCTCATGCAAGCCTTTAAACCTAGGGCTATGGTGTGACTTGTTTGTGTGTGCCACATGTTTGTGATTGAGCATGACATCATGACATCATCATGCATCATAAGCATATCATTTTCCCTAACCATTTCAAGGACCAAAGGATTTATCTTTGTTCTTTGTTGCAGGTCATGGCTTCTGCTCGTAGAAACACCATCAGGATCAACTTTGTAGGGATACCTGCTAAGCTCAAGGAGTTGGTTTCCCTAGTGCCTGATCATTCCCAGTTCAACAAGAGACATGGTCACTTATTGGATCTAGTTACTTCAGGGTTCAGTGAAGACATGATGAGTGTGATGTTCCAGTTCTTTGACCCTAAGCACCATTGCTTTACATTTCCTGATTATCAGTTAGTTCCAACCATGGAGGAGTTCTCTAAACTTCTGGGTATCCCTATTCTTGATCAGAAACCATTCACAGGTTTGGAGAAGGAGCTTAAACCTGAAGTTATTGCTGCAGCTCTACATCTGAAGAAGTCTGACATTGTTCTAGAGACGAGAAGTGGAGTTAAGGGTATTCTTGCCAAGGTATTAGTGGATAAAGCTCAAATGTTCTTGAAGGCTATGAGCTACGATGCTTTTGAGGAGATCTTAGCCTTATTGATTTATGGCTTAGTGTTGTTCCCCAATCCTGACCAGTTCATAGACGTTCATGCCATCAACATATTCCTGAGTCACAATCCAGTGCCTACCTTACTTGGAGACATCCTACATTCTCTTCACACCCGTACCACAAGGGCAAGAGGAACTTTGATGTGCTGCATACCTTTACTTTCTAGGTGGTTTATTTCTCACCTTCCTCGCTCAGCAATGAAGAATGAGCAAGGGTTCAGATGGTCCAAGAGGATCATGTCACTTTCTCACTCAGACATCCATTGGTGCTCCAGATCTATGAAGAATGTCACCATCATTGACCGTTGTGGGGAGTTTCCTAATGTGCCACTTCTAGGCATAAGAGGAGGCATCACCTACAACCCATCTCTAGCTTTACGACAGTTTGGTTACGCCCGGAGCGATGGTCCACATGACATGTTGATTCAGGGCATTGTGTTTGACTACGACAACGATCTTCAGGGATACCGTCAGAGATTCATACGAGCTTGGGGAAAGGTAAACAGGATTGACAGCAAGACACTGGAGCCTAAGTACACCATTCCTATGGAGGCTTATCTCAGATGGGTACGATTTCGTGCTCAGACACTCATGATGCCATATCCTGCCATCCTACCAGTTACCATGGAACCTGTTGCTGAAGGAGACACAGCTTATACCATCCTTCACCCAGACATGCCTACTGATACGGAAGACTTGCAGAGATCATGGATCCAACTGAAAGAGCAAAGGGATACTTTCGAGGCTCATTACAAAGCAAGCCAAGCAAGGATCCTAGAGCTAACAAAGCTACTTCATGAGGAACGAAACCTCAACTCATACCTCAACACCAAGAGGAAACGTCCATGGGAGACTTAAAACCCCATCTTTTGTACTTATTTCGTTTTCATTTTTTTGTAAGCCTAAAAGGCAAAACAAGTTATTACTAATAAAAAGTTACTTTCTTGTTTGTTTAAGCAAATTTAAATCCTGCGGTCCTTGAAAACATTGCATATGCATTCCCATATCATTGCATCACAGGTTTATAATTGTGCACAGGTTTCTCATCTTCTCGCTGTTTATTTCAGCAATGGCTCTTGAACAATCAGTTAAGGATCTCCAGGAACAGAATGCACAGTTCCAAGAGCTGATCCTGAACCTATCCAAGGGGCAGGATGAATTGAAGACACTGCTGGCCAAGAAGACTAAGAAGGCTAGAAGGTCTGCTGGGCTGCTCAACATGGGAAGAAGGTTCAAAGGTCCTGTCAAGACCAAGGAACATGTTGAATCTGAAGAATCTGAGCAGGAGAGAGGCAGTCTCCACAACACTATGGGGGACTCTGATTCTGAGGCTAACTACTACCATGAGCCTAACGAAGACAAATTCAAGATGCTGGTGGATAGAATGGATGCTATGGAATTACAGAAATCATCTGGGCTGGATTTTGAGGATTTGAGCTTGATATCTGGGGTGGTCATACCCATTGGGTTCAAAGTTCCTACATTTGTTGTCTATGATGGGGTCTCTTGTCCCAAATTGCATCTGAGGTCTTATGTCAGAAGAATGCAACCCCACACTGCTGATAAAAAGTTGTGGATCCATTTCTTTCAAGAGAGTTTATCTGGAGCTCAGCTAGAGTGGTATTATCAGTTGGAGAGTGTCAACATCAGAGATTGGAATGACCTTGCTGAAGCTTTCTACAAGCAGTATCAATACAATGCTGACTTAGCCCCCACTCGCATGCAGCTTCAGAGCATGTCTATGGGTGCCAAAGAAAGCTTTAAGGAGTATGCTCAGAAGTGGAGAGACTTAGCTGGAAGAGTTCAACCCCCTTTGACTGATAGGGAGTTGGTTGATATGTTCATGTGTACGCTGAATGGTCCGTTTTACAGTCATCTCATTGGAAGCTCATCATCTGGCTTCACTGAGTTGATCATGACAGGAGAGCGAGTAGAGAATGGTATCAAGAGTGGTAAGATTCAAGTGGGCACTTCTTCATCAGGTGTTGCAAAGAAGCCTCCCACTGGGAAGAGAGAATCTAATGCTGTGTATGGTCAGCCTGATCGTAACAGAAGGCATCAGTCTGTTAGTGCAGTTCATATTTCAAATCCAACTCCTGCAACAACAGAGCAGCCTCAAGGCAACCAACAGAGGGCTAGAAGACAGTTCACGAAGATCAACATGTCAATGGCTCAGGCATTGCAACACTTGTTGAAAGCTGAACTTATTACCTTGAGGGAGGCCCCTCAGAATCCCAATGTTACCTCTCCCAAGTACAATCCCAATGCACGATGTGCATATCATTCAAACTGTCCAGGACATGATACTAATAACTGCTGGGTCTTGAAGAACAAAATTCAGGATATGATTGATGCTGGAGAAATTGAGTTTGATCCACCAGGTACTCCAAATGTGATTACAGCTCCAATGCCAAATCACGAGAAGACTGTCAACGCCATTGATGAAGATATTGATGAAGATCTGCATGTCTATTCAGTTATGGAGTTGAGCACACCATTGTTTGTTATCAAAAAGAGGTTAGTACAAGCTGGGATCTTTCCAGGTTGTCATGAAGATTGTCTATATTGTACCTATAAGCCGGATAGTTGCTTCATTTTGAGAGATGGGATTCAACGTCTCATGGATAAATATACTATAGTGTTTGAAAGAAGACCAGCATCTGTAGAAAGTATGGTGGATCATCTGACTCAGGGTAAGAAGATTGGAGAGGTTGACATGGTTGACAAAGTACCACTAAGAATCACTTCAAAGGGTCCCATTAAAATCACTCATCAGGGCCCAATCAAGATTATTGCTGAAGGTCCTGTGAAAGTTGTTGCTGAAGCCAGAGTAGCTCCTCTGATCATTACCACTCCTGGTCCTATTCCTTATACATCTGACAAAGCTGTGCCATGGCACTATGAGTCTGATGTTTACATCCATGGTGTCAAGCAGGAGCCTTTACCTGATATGCCTGTTGACATTGATAATATTGTTGGATCTAGCAAGATCACTCGTAGTGGAAGAGTCTTCTCTCCTCCAGTTGCTTCTAAGAGTGCAGTTACTCCTGCTGTTACTTCCACCACTGATGCTCGGGGCAAGGGTCCTATTATTGAGCCTGTATCTACTGATGTGCCAGCTGCTGATGACCTCTCTAAGCAGATGGAAGAAGTATTGAAAATCATTCGCAAGAGTGATTATGATATTGTTGATCAGCTGGGGCATACTCCCTCAAAGATTTCTATGCTCTCCCTGTTATTATGTTCTGAGGCTCATGCCAAGTCATTGATCAAGTTTCTAAAGATGGCTCATGTACCCAGTGCAATTTCTGTGGACCAGTTTGAGAATTGTGTTGCTCACCTGACCTATGACAACGGGTTAGGATTTTCTGATGCTGACTTGACCCCTGCCAAGAGGGATCATAACAGGGCCTTGCATATTTCAATTGAATGCAGGGGCACTACCCTGTCTCATGTGCTGATAGACAATGGTTCCTCTCTGAATGTGTTGCCTAAGGAAGTCCTGAACAAGCTGAGTCCTGAAGATACGGTATTGAAGCCCAGTAATATTGTGGTAAAGGCTTTTGATGGTTCTAGAAGAGTAGTGCATGGGGAAATTGATCTTCCAATCAAGGTTGGCTCTCAGGTGTTTACTGCTACATTCTATGTGATGGATATTCGTCCTTCGTACTCATGTCTGCTTGGTCGCCCCTGGATCCATGGGGCAGGTGCGGTGACCTCCACATTACATCAAAAGTTGAGATATCCGGTGAATGGAAAAGTTGTTACTGTCTTTGGAGAGGAAGAATACTTTGTCAGCCATGTAAACACTTTCAAGTATCTAGAAGTAGAAGGTGAATACATTGAAACTCCATGTCAATCATTTGAAGTGGTTCCCTGGGCTGTTAAGGATTGTGTGACTCCTCCTGCTGTGAAGAAGGTTCCTGTGGTCATCAGAAACCCTCCAACAATGGCAATGGCCTCCCTCAATGATGCAAAAGTTGTGGTGGAAGAAGGTGGTTGTACTATTTGGGGTCAGCTTCCTGATATTCCATACAAGTCTGACAAGTTTGGTTTGGGTTTCACTGCAGAGTCCCAGAAGGCTGTTCGTCGTGCTCGTGCTGTTCGTATCACCAATCAAGGGGTTATCAATGCTGTGGGAGATCAAGATGAAGACTACAACTTGGAGGCATGGATTTTTCCTACTGTGGGTGCTGGACTCAATAATTGGAAAGCTGAAGATGTTATCCCTATCTCCTTTAGTCAGGAGTAAATACTATTACTGTGTTATGTTTTTACATTTGTAATTTCTGGAACAATTAAAACTTTCAAGCCATGTGCCTTACCCGGGGCACAATGGTGTGCTTGTTACGGATTGTCATTTCATTTGCATACTTCATTCAATAAAATCAATGGACGTTTCGTTTTCGTAAATATTGTGTTCCTTGTCTTTCTTTTTCTTTTATTTTTGCTTTATCAGCTATGTGTTCTTACACACACCCACGTCACTAAAATGCAGATCCTCATCCACTCTGGATCCAGTTGATAACAGTTCTACTATTGCCAATTACAATTTCGAGAATCCGATCTATCAAACTGAAGACGGAGACGAGGACGATTGTGAAATACCTGTAGAGCTTGCTAGGTTGTTACAACAAGAAGAGAAAGCTATACAGCCACATGAAGAGCCAGTCGAAGTTGTGAATCTGGGAACTGAAGAAAACAGAAAAGAGGTCAAGATAGGGGCTGATTTAGAGGACAGTGTCAAGAGCAGGTTGGTTCAGATGCTACGTGACTATGTGGAGATCTTTGCTTGGTCTTATGAAGATATGCCAGGGTTGGATACGGACATTGTGGTTCACCGTTTTCCAGTGAAAGAAGATTGTCGTCCAAAGAAGCAGAAGGTTCGTCGTATGCGTCCTGAAATGTCAGAAAAGATCAAAGCAGAGGTAATGAAACAGTTCAATGCAGGGTTCTTGGCCGTAACTTCTTATCCTCAGTGGGTTGCAAATGTGGTACCAGTTCCTAAGAAAGATGGTAAGGTACATATGTGTGTAGACTACAGAGATCTGAACAAGGCTAGCCCTAAAGATGACTTTCCACTTCCTCATATTGATATTCTGGTAGACAACACTGCTCAGCATAAGGTATTCTCTTTTATGGATGGTTTCTCTGGTTACAATCAAATCAAGATGGCACCTGAAGATATGGAGAAGACTACATTTGTGACACAGTGGGGCACCTTTTGCTATAAGGTAATGCCATTTGGTTTGAAGAATGCAGGGGCAACATATCAGCGTGCTATGGTGGCTTTGTTTCATGATATGATTCATCATGAGATAGAGGTATATGTGGATGATATGATAGCCAGGTCTCAGAATGAAGAACAACATCTTGATCATCTGCACAAGTTGTTTGAGAGGTTGAAGAAATACAGGTTGAGATTAAATCCAAACAAGTGTACTTTTGGAGTTAGATCTGGAAAGCTCCTGGGTTTCATTGTCAGTGGAAAAGGTATTGAAGTGGATCCTGCAAAAGTGAAAGCTATACGAGAGATGCCAGCTCCCCGTACTGAGAAGGAGGTTAGAGGTTTCTTGGGACGATTGAACTACATTGCAAGATTTATTTCCCAATTAACTACCATCTGTGAGCCAATCTTCAAGTTGTTGAAGAAAGATCAGGTGATGGAATGGAATGATGAGTGCCAGACTGCCTTTGATGAAATCAAGAGATATTTGCTAGAACCTCCAATTTTAATGCCACCAGTTGATGGAAGACCCTTGATTATGTATTTAACAGTATTAGACAACTCAATGGGGTGTGTATTGGGGCAACATGACGAGTCTGGTCGAAAAGAGCAGGCAATATACTACCTTAGCAAAAAGTTTACCGACTGTGAAACAAGATACTCACTGCTCGAGAAAACTTGCTGCGCTTTGGCATGGGCTGCTCGCCGACTAAGACAGTATATGTTGACCCATACTACCTTGTTGATTTCGAAGATGGATCCAATCAAGTACATATTTGAGAAACCTGCTCTCTCCGGAAGAATTGCAAGATGGCAAATGATCTTGACGGAATATGATATACAGTATACTACTCAGAAGGCCATTAAGGGGAGTGTTGTTGCTAATCATTTGGCTCATCAAGCAGTAGATGATTACCAGTCAATGAATTTTGAGTTCCCTGATGAAGACATTATGTCTGTTACCAAAGAACCTGGACAATATGACGGACCTGAACAAGGATCCCGATGGACTATGGTTTTTGATGGTGCCTCCAATGCACATGGTAATGGTGTTGGTGTTGTGATTAGCTCCCCTGAAGGTTGTCATACCCCGATTACTGCCAGACTTTGTTTCTATTGTACCAATAACATGGCTGAGTATGAGGCATGTATCATGGGTATGCAAGTTGCTATTGATATGAAGATTCAGTTCCTTGAGGTGTATGGAGATTCAGCTCTGGTAGTAAGTCAGATTAAAGGAGATTGGGATACAAAGCATGATAATCTCATTCCTTACAGAGAACATGTGTTGTCTTTGATCCCACATTTCAAAGAGAATACTTTTGGACATATTCCACGAAGAGAGAATCAGTTGGCAGACGCATTGGCCACCATGGCATCTATGTTTGAGATCAGCTGGGATGATGAAGCTCCCAAGATTACCATTGATAGATTTGAGAAGCCTGCATACTGCAATGAGATTGACACTGAAGGGGCAGAGGAGAAGCCTTGGTTCTATGAAGTGAAAAACTATCTTGAAGCTCAGGAGTTCCCTGAAGGGGCATCTGTCAAAGATAGGAAGTTCCTGAGAAGGTTTTCTGCTAAGTTCTTTCTGAGTAATGGCATTCTGTATAAGCGTAATCATGATTCAACTATGCTTCGTTGTGTGGATAAGAAGGAAGCTACAGAAATTATGGAAGAGATGCATGATGGGACCTTTGGCACTCATTCTAGTGGTCATACCATGGCAAAGAAGATTTTGAGAGCAGGTTACTATTGGTCTACCATGGAAGCTGATTGCTATCAACACTCCAGAACATGTCACAAATGTCAAATCTATGCTGATAAAGTACATGTACCTCCATCTCCATTGAATGTGTTGACTGCTCCTTGGCCCTTTGCCATGTGGGGCATTGATATGATTGGTGAGATCAAGCCTACTGCTTCTAATGGGCATCGTTTCATCCTGGTTGCTATTGATTACTTCACGAAGTGGGTAGAGGCAGCTTCATTTGCATCTGTGACTAAGAATGTTGTGGCTCGGTTCATTAAGAATAATCTCATATGTAGGTATGGTATCCCTGAAAGGATTATCACTGACAATGGCTCTAATCTGAACAACACTATGATTACTGATCTCTGTACGCAGTTCAAGATTAAGCATCACAACTCTTCTCCGTATCGTCCAAAGATGAATGGGGCAGTTGAAGCTGCTAATAAGAACATTAAGAAGATTGTACAGAAGATGACTATTACTTACAAGGATTGGCACGAGATGTTACCATTTGCTCTGCATGGTTATCGTACTACAATACGTACTTCAACAGGGGCAACCCCATTCTCCTTAGTCTATGGTATGGAAGCAGTTCTGCCTATTGAAGTTCAGATCCCCTCCTTGAGAATTATGAAGGATGCAGGCTTGGATGAAGATGAGTGGATTCAGACTCGACTTGACCAGATAAATTTGATTGATGAGAAAAGGTTAGCAGCAGTTTGTCATGGCCAGATGTACCAGAAACGGATGATCAAAGCTTTTAACAAGAAGGTTAAGCCAAAGGTATATCAGGCTGGTGACTTGGTAATCAAGCGTATCATATTACCACAGGGTGATCCTAGGGGCAAGTGGACTCCAACATATGAGGGACCATTTGTAGTCAAGACAGTGTTCTCAGGAGGTGCCATGATACTGACTACAATGGATGGTGAAGACTTCCCACAACCTGTAAACGCAGACATAGTTAAAAAATACTACGCATAAAAAGAGACCCGCTAGGTTGACAGGCCTAGGCAAAAATAAGGGCATCCCGGCAAACCAAAAGGGTTTGGGCAAAAACTAGGGATATATATATAAAAAGATGTACACCCGGCAAGTCGAAAACCTGAAAAGGCGGCTTGGGCAAAAAAGGGTATCCCGGTGGATTGAAAACCTGAAAGGGCAATCCAGGCAAAAGTTAGGGATTAAAGCGTATGACTATGTCTCGTTTGGATCACTCATGAAATTGCAACCAGTTGTACTATTTACTCAAGCTCAAACAGATGAAGCTCAATCCAATCGTTTCCGTCTCAACAGCAAGAAGATGAGATACTTGAGTGGCAATAGTAGAATTGAAACTCAATAGGATTATTTCCCACATAGCTGATTCTTTTTGTAAAGCTTCATGACAAAATTCTCTTACTAGGGTTTATGTCTCCTTGTACAAACTTACCCGTGTATGGGTCACTTTTGATATAAATAAATTCCATCTTTTGAATCCAGATTTACTTTTACCCTATTTACATAAGCGAAACGTCCATTGGTTGTGTTTGAATGTATGTATGCCTTTGAATATGATTGATGTTTACCAGAAATGCATGTATGCTTTTAATATGATTGATGTTTACCAGAAATGCACGAAAATGCAGTAATAGTATTTACTAAGGACGAACGAGGGAAGGATTTCAACGAAGCTTCGCCGGTTCATCTTTACAAGACAGTTACAAACCATCAGTAGGACTAATCCATTTTCACAAAGTCTAATCTCCCCTGGAATTTATATCCATCTCTTTTATCCTCATACGGATATACGGGAAATTACTTTCCAATAAGGGCATGATGAACGAAGACGGGATGTTATACTTATCCTACTATCAAACGAAAACGAAGGTTATCTATACCCTACTATCCCCAACAACGGGAGGTTATCTATACCTTGTTATCCCCAACAACGGGAGGTTATCTATACCTTATTCCCAGCAGACGGAGGGTTATATATTCTTCAACAACGAATCGGGATTTATTTTCCTTGGCCAGCAGTTGTTATACAAGGATATCCAGACACTTCCAGCAGTGTCATAGCATACATACATCATTTACATCATACCATAACATATATGTCTATAGTACATTACCTAAGCGCATCATGTCATACATGCATACATAAAGCATAAACTAATGTTGTTATACAGAATGCTACCTTGTTTTCAGGTTAATTATCCAACAAACAAGCTTATGATCTTTGGGACTGCTTTATTGTAACCTCAGGGTTACTTTATCCTCCTGATGAGCTTCTTATTACTTTGGGACTGCTTTATTGTAACCTCAGGGTTACTTTATCCTCCTGATGAGCTTCTTATTACTTTGGGACTGCTTTATTGTAACCTCAGGGTTACTTTATCCTCCTGATGAGCTTCTTATTACTTTGGGACTGCTTTATTGTAACCTCAGGGTTATTTTATCCTCCTGATAGACTCTCATGACTTCAAGACTGCTTTAGAGCTATCCATTGCTCTATCCTCCTGAAATCATTACTTCAAGACTGCTTTAGAGCTATTGATTGCTCTATCCTCCTGAAGACATATCACATTATTACTTCAAGACTGCTTTAGAGCTATTGATTGCTCTATCCTCCTGAAGACATATTACATTATTATTTCAAGACTGCTTTAGAGCTATCCGTTGCTCTATCCTCCTGAAATCATTACTTCAAGACTGCTTTAGAGCTATTGATTGCTCTATCCTCCTGAAGACATATTACATTATTATTTCAAGACTGCTTTAGAGCTATCCGTTGCTCTATCCTCCTGAAATCATTACTTCAAGACTGCTTTAGAGCTATTGATTGCTCTATCCTCCTGAAGACATATCACATTATTATTTCAAGACTGCTTTAAAGCCATTCATTGTTCTATCCTCCTGAAATCATATCATTGCTTCAAGACTGCTTTAGGGTTATCACTATTGATTGCTCTATCCTCATGAAGACATGCTGCTACATCATTATTATTCCAGACTCCTGACAGCTTTCATCATACACCCATATTTTGAACTGCTCCCCCCCTAGTGGCATCTTTAAGCCCACTCAATCATATTCAACTAGCCATCTGTACCACTCTAGTGCACTGGTGAGTGCAAATTTTTGGGCTTTTGTGTTCAATCCCCTTCAACCTTCTAGGTTACGACTGGCAAATATACCAATCTAACCCCTCAGGTTTCAGAAAATTGAACAGGGGCAGCTGTTGCACCCCAAAATTTGCCCTCACAATACAAGACTTTGTGTTCTAAGAAGGTTCACAAGGTTCACAAGATTCACAATGTTTACAAAGCTTTCCTAAGGGTCATGGGGCCTACAAAGCCACTTCATGATGTTCACAAGGTTCACAAGCTTCACAATACCTCCCATGAGTATCACAAGATATCTTATGAAGATTCACAAGGTTCACAAAGTTCACAATTGGTCAGAAGAGTTGACAATTCCCTCAGACAATGCACCTCCTAAGCAGTGCATCCAAAACTAGGGTTTTGACTTTAATCAGGCTAAATGGACTTCCAAGACTTCAAGTGAGCTTCATAACATCTTATATGTGTATAAGAACCCCCATGTCAAGTTTCAAGACTTTTCTCAAAAGTTTGCTCAGTCAGATGATCAGATAAGTCAAAAGCAGTCAATGTAGTTAAAAAGTCAAACTGAGGTCAACTGTGGTCAAACCAAAGTCAAACTTCATGATTTTTTGCCAACATCAAAGAGAGATTTGGTCCCAGGGGTATTTTGGTCATTTTACACAAATTCTACCAATTCCTTGAAGACGGGCTGTTATTAAAATTCTGAGGCATTTGATGCGTTATGGTTTTGAGGCATTTATCAATCACCAGTTCTGATCATATTGAGATTTGGCATTTGGTCAGTGGAGCTTAATTACGATTAGTTTTGCTGTTGATGCTGAAAATGTTGTGACCATGGCGCACATCCGTGTTTGGTTATGAAATTGCTGGCTAGAATTTAAGTTGGAATGCAAGTGAATTTAATCAGTGGATGAGATTAGGATTACGGGCGAGACAAGTACACAGACAAGAATATCATTCGTGAATATTTATGGTTTATGACTAAGTTAATGATTTTAAATATTTGTGGATTTATTCGCAAACGTTTATAATTTATAACTAAGAAATAAATATAAATTCAAAGCTGAACAGTCATGGATATATAAATGAAGTTCTGACATTTTCATTTCATAAAAGATATCATGATACAAAAAGGAATAAATTGTTTCACATTCTGAATTGCTGTAAAATTTCAACTACAGATGTTACTTCTATCCTAAAAAGCCCTAAGTCCTAAAGAATTCTAAGTCTTCATGATGTCCCTCGATCTTCACCGCAAATCTCTGATTAACCTGCACAAAGAGAAACAGAACAAAACAGAAGCAGAGAAGGGTTAGAAGTTTGTCTTCGACACTCTCAGAACAGCGTCATCATCGAGTGCCGGGAGTGGCACAACCGAAGCTGCGTCCTACCCCCGTTACCAATCCGCGCCGTTGGCGTCAGGTCAAGTGTCATCTGTTCTTATCATGCGGGACAACCGAGAGATAAAAGAGATAAAAGAAGCGGGACTGATTCGTTTTTTCCGTATTTGGATTCATTCATCAAGTTTGGTTTCCAAACTGATACAAGGGTAAAGCAGCACAATCAGCTTGGTCATAAACCCGGATGCCGACGGGTATGAGCCACTTTGTGTTCAAAATTCGTCAATACCTGAAATGCAAGCATCAAAACAGTATCAGAGTTTTCAAAGAAACCCACCACTGACTAAGAACACCTGCATCAGCTCTAAACCAAACAAGAAACTCATGACAGTGAAACTAGTTCAACAAGGGAAAAATAAGTCAAACAAATCTGTCACGGACAGGAATAACCACAAAACTGCAAAGTCAAATCCCAAATATGAACAGAAAGCTGCTACTAATCCTTATCAGAAAAAAAACAGGTTAGAAACCAAACTGCATCAAACAATGTATCAAAAAGTTCAGGAGCATCAGTTAAAAGCAAGTTTCAATTTGATATCACAACCAAAATACCTCAGAAGGTAGCCCGTTCGCAATTCAAACCAGTTCGAATTGCAAGTCACAAAAAACGTGAATAACCACACCGAATCGCATCAGACAACAGCACAAATCATAGCACAAATCATACCAGTCAAGCGAGGCGCGCATGAAAAGGACAAGGGCTCAGTCAGAGCATCATTGCCCTAAGATCACAGCTCCAAGATAAGTCACAAATTGTTTTGCAAATCAAATGCAGTACCGAATGTCGCAAGGTGAAGTTCCAACGGTTCAGACGAGTATCATCATTACCTTCTCGGCAATTTGGGTTCAACCAAAGTGTTAGCACCAATTCTGAAAGAAGAACAAGAAAATTAATCATAAACCAAATGAACAAGCCCATAATAGACACAACAGAGAGTCCCAATTAACTGCATCCGGCTTTGATAGCCAATCCTGCAACGAATCTCAAAGGGCCAAAGTCTGAAAACAACAAAGGAAATAACATCATGGAATTCATATGCCACTGGAACAGCAGACACAAGGATAAGCAATCCCGCAATTGAAATCCGAAAATTGGCAGGAAGCCGGGCTCAGCACGGAAAACATCATCGCCTCACAACCCTTCCTCGACTGCGTTTGACTCGACCAAAGCGTAGTACCATCCTGAAAGATGAAGAGAAAGAAGTTAACAGAGCTCATGACAGTAAACCAGAAGAGTAAAGAGAACTATCGGAGGAAAAATCCAATCAGGAAGGCCCAAATCGCATCTGAAAATCCAGAAAAATACAAGTCAATATAGGATATCCACAAATCAAAATGAATCCAGTTATCCAATTTTAATCGAAGCAAATCCAGATAAAATCAAAACGAATTCAATCAGCATAAATCCGAAAAAGGAAAGTCTCCAGTCAATCAAAGGATCCCAATTAGAAAATCAAATCAATTTGAGGGAAATCATGTCTCAGTGGAAAATAACGCAAATCTAAGGCCCAAAAGAGAGTCAAATCGGAAATTATAAAAAGGGACAATCTCACCATGGTGAAACCCTAACTGACGAAAACGGCAAAGAACACCAAACCCTAGTGGCCGCGAGAGGGAGAGAGATCAAAACGAGGCAACACGAGTGAAGAGGATTCACCGGCGCCGTTTAAAGATAGGCGAGCAAATACCTTCCTTTGAAGCTCAGAACATCGTCATCATCGCCTCCCCTCAATATCGATCGCGAACGAGAAACGTAAGCAAAGAACATAATGTTGTCACTTTTGACATTGGTTGGTTTGATTTCAGGATTTCCAACATGATTGAGGAGGGAATCGCAGCAAAACGAAGGAAGAAGACAAAGGAAGCATGCGCCGCGAAGAAGAGATTGGGGTTTCTGAAACCCTAGTCCCTAAATTCCACACTTACATCAACCGGGTTGGGTCCGGGAGTGATGACCGGCCCAACCCCTTTATTTCTTTTTACCCTTTTTTTCTTTTTTTTTTTATATATTTAGTTTAAACTTTATTAATTTTTTTTTAAGACTAATATTGGCATTATTTTTCATAAGATAATAGTTAGAAAAAGCTTTTTTATAATAAACTTAAAACTTTTTTTTACAAATAAATAAAAAACTTTAAAATCCTTTTTTATAATAAAATTAAAAACCTCTTTTCATATAATAAAAATAAAAAAACTTTTTCCAAATAAATAATTTAAAAATCATTTTAATAGGTAAATTAAAATTTTTTTTAGATTAAATTTAAAATATTTTTAAAATTAACATTACTCTTTCTTTTATAAATATAATTAACACCTTTTCTTTAAAAACAACAAAAATCTTCAATATTGCACTTTTTCTCCTGACTCGTCCAATTACCGTCTAACTTTGCTTATTAACAGTGTTCATCTTTTGCAGCTCATGCGTGGTGTTTTATTTAAGTTTTATTATTATTGTAACTTCTTCTCGGTTGTAACCTCGCGAACCCTAATAATCGCGTTCTAATTTCTGCCTTTAAATTTCTGCGTATATGGTTTTAATTTCTGTTATTACTTCTCTGCTTGTATGATTAGTTTCTCACGCATTCATCAATTATTCTGTCACATTACACTCATCCGAAGGTTAGGTCTAGCTTTTGGTCGCCGCGCCAATAGTCCTCAACTTCAAACCCTTTCACCTTACAAACCCTAAATTTTCATACATGTCTCGCCGTGGACAAAATTACAATTTTACCCCTAGCATTAGGTCAAAGAGCCGCCGCGCTCATTTTAGGGTTTCCCGCCGTGGAATCCCTAATTTAACCCTAATTACAACTTAACATTTCAACGTAGAAATTTGGAGTTCCTACACTCCGCGTAAGCGTGTCCTTAAGGCGCGTTTATTCCCCTTGAGACCTTGACCACTGTCAAGAGATCTCTAACCTCCCTTTTGAGGGGAACTACGATCACTCTGATTCCACTCCCGTAAGGATACGTAAGCACAAGATGCGATGTCTTGCCGAGTAAACTTAGAATTAACCCCCTTTATTATTTATTATTGCTTATTTATATTTTATTTATCTTTGCTATTTAATTATTTTGCTTATTATTTTGTAATTGTTTCTTGGATGTAAAGTTGTTTAATTATTTAATTATTATTATGGTTAGTAATTAGGGAGTGTAACAACATGTATGTAATATTAAAATAAATTTAGATCACTTTTAAATAAAGATAATTAAAATAAACACGTCACACACGTAAGTCGATTTTAATCGCCGTCTCACTTCCTAAGGATATCTCTCAAGTTGCCTACGAATAATGGTTAAGTGGGGTGTATAAAGCAAGTCCCTCAAATAGAAAAATCATCAAAGTCCCTTATGGTTGCCTTTACGAATCGAGTCCCTTTCGAAAAATAATGATAGTCCCTCCAGTTTGCTTATTACACCCCACAATGGCCTTCAAAAATCCAATTGTCCCTCACATGTCCCTTAACATCCAAAGTAAGGACTACCCACTCCATTATAGTAGGGATAGTCTTACTAAGGAAAGGATAAAGAATAAGAAAGACCTTAAAACATTAGGGTAGGCTACTCCTAGATAATTGCTCGCTTCAAAACTTTTTCACACTTAAACAAATTTCCAACAAAATTTTCAAACAAGTTTTTTTCACATCCATACACGGATTATTATTAAACTATTCTGAAATTTTTTGCTATTCACACACTACACTTTCAAAACAATTCAAAAGTGAGCTTAAGTACCTAAGAGCCCATGGATAACCATGGATGAAAAGGGTGCTAACACCTTCCCTTTTCATAACCTACCCCCCGGACCCAAAATATTCTCTAAGGTCTTTCCTGTTCTTTTATAACCTTTCCTTATGGATAAAATAAAAGTCGGTGGCGACTCTTGCTATCCGCAACATTGTTTAAAGTCGGTTCTCCCACCGTGTTACACATAGTAATTGGAATTTTTTCAACGATTTTCTTGTCAAGAATTTCCTCCCCCAAAACTCTCATTTGATTAACTTTTTCTTTAATTTTAAAATAGTAATCTTTAATTGTCTTAGACTCCTTCATCTTTAATAGTTTGAAATCTCTTCTTAGAGATTGAAGTTTAACGGCACGTACCTTATCGTTTCCTTGAAACTCCTCCTGCAACGTGTTCCACGCTTCTTTGACAGTCTTAACTCCCATAATTTTTGAAAAAATTGCATCAGTCGTCGCTTGTTGCAAGGTGAACAACGCCTTTGAATTTTTCTGTTTACTTTTCTTCAACTCTTTTTCTTGAGTTGAATTAAGAGCTGAAGTATCCGCAAGAACGACGAAGCCTTCTTCTACTATGTCCTATAAATCTTGAGATGAAAAAAATGTTTCCATTTTAACACGTCAAAAATCATAATTTTCACCATTAAAAATAGGGACAGAAATGATTGAGTAGTGTTATCCATAGTTTAGAATTATTTTTTAGAGTGGGTTAATAGAACAAAAGAAATTTTTGTAGTAATTTAGAAAATTTTAGAATGTTACGTAATATAACTACGTCCAATATATGACCGAACGTAGCTCTGATGCCACTGTTGGTAGTTAATTAGTCGATAGTTGATAAAAAAATTGTTTTAGAGAATTGTTTAGAAAGAAGGTTATGTCATTGATTTCTTAGACGATCAATTACAAGATACTAATTGCTTATATATAGGCTCAAGTCACCAACCTGCTAATGATGGTGAATATTTTTACATTACATTAATTCTTTCTAAAGAATTTATGATAGATGAGTATCATGATAGTTCTAAGATCTTTTATCATTTTCATATATTTATAGTTCTAGATTGTTCTACCATATTTATAAACATTATAATTCTAGAATCTTCTACCATTTTCATAAACATTATATTTAAGAATATTTTAGAAATTCTTTAGCAGTAATTTTTCAGAGTTACAGTAGAAACATTGGCTCACAAAGCTTGTACCATAATACCATTTATAGAATCTGAGGTTAAAAGACAACTCATGATATGTATGTGTGTGTGAGAGAGATGACCTTTATCACATTCTCCTTTGAAAATATCTATACAAAAGTAAAAAAGTAATGGCCTCATTATGAAAAACTCAAATATTTCGACTAGGTTGACAAAATTATTGTAACCTTGTAATTTTCAGTCCATCTTCCACTGAGGATTTCTTCGGAGTCCCTGGCTTACTTTGGCCAACCTATATGGTAAAAATCAAGACAAAAATCATTTTCTTTAAAAAAAAAGTAAGCACCTAGGTTTGAATTACAGACAACATTCAATCTACTAAATTTAAATCATTCTCCAACAACAAATTTCCTAGATAAGAAAAGCTTGTGATATATACATGTAACACAACTGATATGATATCTTGAGGCTAAAGAAAAAGATTAACTTCTATGGTCAACAAGAACCATAAATTTAAAACAGTTTAAAAAAGCATAATTATTAATCACTCACTGTTACCTTTTGCCCAGCCAACCTCCGGAATGATGAACCCCGTGCACCTGTGGAAGCAGCTGCAGCAACACGTATTCTGCAACATATAACATTATAATATTCAAATTCAACAATGCTACCTCAGCCCCTGATCATAGTACCTACTGCGAATTTCACGGTTATTAAGAAAAATAGTTGTAGCAATATATTTGTAAAAAATGTGTTACTTTTATATAATTACCCTTACATTGACATCGACATGCTCTTATGAACATAATTTGTAAAAGAAGTGTTACTTCATTACCTCTTATGAACATCGACATACTCATCTGTCTCATCCACAATCTCCTCCTGCGTCATTTAAGAAATACAATTAATTTTGAGTGGAAAAAGTATTAAACTGCCAGAGTGTAGTGGGACTTCTCAAATTACTAGTACTGTAATTTACTTGCAGAAGTTCTTCAAATACATCTTCTAGAGTGATAATTCCAACCACCTCACCATCTTCAATACTTTCTGTAGGGAAACCATTTGTTGCGGCATCATTACGTTGCAAAGCAGATAACTTGTTCATGCTGGGAGGTGTTGAACGTTTGTCAATGTCAACGACAATACTTTCAGTCATCTCATCCAGCTTCTGTAGCAACGGCATAGTCAACTGTGAGTCGGCACCAAATCTCTCGTTTTCTCCATATTTCTCCACATCAGTCATTTGCGGAGGCAATTTTCCTTTTAGACTAGCCTTGACAACAGCAGCCATATGACTGCTTCCTTTTTGGAACTCATTCAGTATATCATAGAGAGGCATATCTGCTGGTACTCTGTAATATTAACCATTACAAAATACATATATTTGACTTAAACTTCAAACCAGAAAAACAAAAAGATGTGAACCACTAACGAGCTTCTGTCTAATCACTTCCTTTCAAGGGAAAAGGACACTTCAGGAAGAAACTATGTCAATAGAGATATACAACTCATTCACATGAATCCACTTAACAACTAAAACTTTTAGGAGAATTAAACTGGGCCGCAAACACACCGTGGGATTCTTCGGATGGAGACAGCACTGACAGGAGTATCTGTTTCTGGCCGTACAGTGAGAAGACTTTTAACCTAATTGAACAATGAATCAAGGTCAGGAAGAAAATTCCGAAAGTAATAAACAGAGAGAAGTTTAATAAAACCAAAACGAGGAAGATTTAGCACTGACCAGTAGAAGCCCAATAATGTTTTTCGAATTTCCAGAATAAACAGGAACTCGGCTATGCCCGCGGGCAAGAATTTTTCCCATTGCCTCCCTGGTTGAGATTTACAACATAAATTAAGCCAAGGGATATAAAAAATGCGACAGTGATCGTGTATACTTAGTATCTTCTAAGCAATAATTCTACACTTTTTACAGTATAAACTAGGCATCATCAAGACACTCACCAGTCCAATTTTGAATTAACATCCAAAGAAAAAGTTGATTCAATAGGAGTCATGGCCTCTTCAGCAGTCTGGTCAACGAAAAAGATTATGATGGGCAGAAAATGGAAATTTGCATAGATGTTTGCTACAAAAAGGATGCATAAAATACATCTTACACAAGTCAATATCGTTAAGGATAGCAATTGTTTCAGATTTATTAGGTACGCACAATGAGTAGGATCATTACACATTAAATGAATTTATGTCCAAGCTAAAAGAAAAATTGGTAATTGCCAGAATAAAACCAGAGGTATCGCATTGGAAGGTACTACAGCAGTTCCAACCCCACCATACAATATCTTATGTTCTAAACCAGGATTTGCAATACTTCTAAGTTTTTCGATATTGAGTCAGATATTGAAACTTGAATGCATGTTTTGTTTATGTATACTTTGTTTTACAATCAGAAGGGAGGGAATGAGCTTAAACTCAACTAAAGCTCTACAAAATTCATTTCTAAAAGTTAATTTGAGTAATAAAAAATAAGCTAAATACAGATTTAAGGAATAAAATAAGCTATTTTCATAAGTTCTTCCAAACTATCAAGTCATAAGACAAGCCCAAATAAACTCTTTTAAGCTCCCTCTTAATATACCCTAGCTCACACTCCATGTCTGCAGCCCTTGACCGGTCCTATCATCTCCAAATAGAAGATACTAACTAGTTAGTAATTACCAGATTCATGAAGCAACCTTCACAAGGTTCTACACTCCATCATCATCAATGTGTATTGAAATTATAAATAAGTGAAAAACTTCACACTCTGATGTATTGAATCGCATAAATTGCAAAATGTATTTTACTGTCACTTTATGAAACAATAATAAATAGGTTGACATTCAACATCATATAGTGGATCAATTGCGGTGTATACCTTTTCAGTCAAATCTAAAGCTCCACTGATAATTGTTGTCTCATCATGCGTAAGCTCACCACCTTTACCAGCCTGAAAACAAGAAATCAAACACTTGTGAATCAAACACCAAGAAAATGGTAATATACTTTCATAACTTCAGGAAACTAAATGTGGCTGATTTTTAAATTAAATAACAATAATAATACCTAGATATTTTCATACCTCCTTACTGTGGATGGAGACAAGAGCTTTTAACTGTGCTCGCCTAAATAACGCCTCATTGTGACCTAATAACCAATCTAGAACCTGGATAAACATCAATGTGAAAAAGAAATCCTTGAGGCGACTTTACAATCAAGTTAACCAAACTATAAGTTCGGCCGATACCAACATTTGGAAAGGTCATTTGACTTGGATATGATAAAAAGCTGAGGACCTTGGTTCCGGCCAAAAGTAATGCCTAAGATGTTGATTATTTGCTAAAAAATATAATGCTGGATTGCAAGAGGAGCCTAAAACACCGAGGAGAACTTTGAATTGGGCTAAGAGCAACACATCTTCACCAATAATCTTAAGGCATTGAATATATAGATCCCCTCACCTATATGCTGCTCAAAACTCACATTTTCATCCACTGTGAGACTTATTACACTCACATGACACTCCAAATTCAGTTTAAAAAACAATACTACAAAAAGAACTTACTTTTTTATATGCCTGATACATATTTACCCATATTTTATGCTTCATGGAAACGTCTTGAGATGATATGCTGTTAATTTTTTTACTCACCTTAATCATAATATTCTTGATTATCCAATGAAAACGAAAGAAACATAACTCATACACGCAAATACATAAACTACCACATTTAGTTATAGATGTTTCATGGAAGTGTTAATTCGCCTTAATTATATTATACTTGATTATCCAATGAAAATGAAAGAAACATAACGCATACATGCAAATGCATAAACCAACAACATCAACAGCTCATACACTAGAAGACTAGCACTTCAAAGTTCAAACTATGTATGGTATGGTAGGTCACCTTTCCAATAGGATAAGCAACTGGATAACAGATCATCATTAAAATTCGTACAAGCCATACAAAGTTGGCACCTACAGCAAGGCCGTATCTACTACAAATTGCTTGAGGAATAACCTGAAATCGGAGGAAAAAATAGTTTAAAGGAAATGAAATGAAAAAGGAGCTAAAACAATCAACCTCCTGATATTCATTGGGTGAAAATATTGATGCTAAACCGCAGAACAAGATAAACATAGAAAAAAAGCATACCTCCCCAAAAAACAGAACAAAAGTCACAGAGAGAATGACAGCTAAAAACGGATTGAACAGCTTGTCTAGGTATATCGGAAGTGCCTGCAAATTGAAAATTTCAAAGCCAGCAACTGTTTGCAAGTTAGGCATGATTTAGGAATCAAACTCAACACAACCAATGATCACAGCATGGCCTAACTTCCAAAATCATGCCATAATAAACACTTCAAACAAACTATTCTAGTCTGCCTAATCAGATTTTTCTTATTTCACACTTTTGTTTTAATTTACTCACCAAACACTATTTTTAAGAGGTTATTTTCTAAGGACAAAATCTTGCGAAAACATGTAATTGATCTAAGGAGTTGTAATAATAATAATACTAATAATAAATATGTGTGTTGTTCTAAACAATGTAGATTAATTCCAAGATGTGTCGATATCATTGTCGGTCTCCGAAGCTGATACTTCGGATTACTTTTAGTTTTTTTTTTAATTATTACTGTATCGAAGACATGTCACTATCGTGTTTTTTTTTTGTCGTGATTCATAGTTTCTAACAAGTAGTCAAACTTTGATATAATTGGAAGCATTGCAAATTTGCAATCAAGATTACCTCCATAGCAGCAGCATTACACAGAAGCAAAGTCACCAGAAGCTGGTGTTGTTTTTGAACCACCGGAAGTATAACCGCTGCATGCACAAAAACACACGCACCAAAAGCACACACACCAAAAGCACGATTGACATTCAAAATTTCCTAATCTAATTCAATACTATAAAAGGAAAATTCCACTGCAAGATAAGCTGAAAAGGTAAAAATAAATCTAATCATAGAAGAAAAGACAATGAAACCTGCTTGCTTTTTCTCCGACAAAGAACCACTACGCTGAAGAATCTCAAGATCAACGAGACCGAGTGACATGAGACCTAGGGTTAGACCTGACATGATTCCGGCAAAGAGAACAAGAAAACATGAAATTCCGGCGTAGATGAACCACCACATTGATCCATAGGGTATTTCTTCATGACCGGCGAGTTGGTTACGAGTTAATAACCGATTAATGATTAATGCATTCACCGCATTCATTGTTTTAGTTCTCTTGGATTTTCTTCTTCTTTCTATTTCTTCATCATTTTTTATTTTAGGCACTCTTCCACTGCAATGAAACTCATGCATCATCAACTTCTCGGACACGTGGATTTTACTACTTTCGGACGTGGAGAACCGCGGAGAATGACACGGAAAATAAGTGATGAAAAATATTTGATTTATATTTTTTAGTAGTATATTATATTGTTATACACTCTCCCCCAAAGTAAATGGGAGTAGAAATGGGAGTGGAAAGCTTGTTAGACAAAGGTAGATCCTTATGTATGAAATCACCTATAGAAAACAACATACCTCCAACAAAAAAAAATCCAAAATAATGCTCATTATATATTTGACACCTATGATATAAAACTTTAGAAAACATACCACCAAAAATCTAAAAGTAAACTTCCTTATATCTATGATATAAAATTTTAAAAAATAAGATATAATAAAAAATTGTAAGGTTTAATATTTTAAATAAATTATTTTATTTTATGTTAATATTTATAGGCAAATTAATTAATTCTATTTAGATATTTAATATGTCTTATTTAATATTTGTATTAATTTATTTAATTTTACCATTTTTTTTTAATATAGAGATAAATGTTTATAGTTAATTAATTATTTAATTTTTATATTTTTGATAGAATTAAAGTTTGATATAATCCATCTCTACAAAATTGGTTTATAGTTTATGGGGTCAAAATTACTCCACTTATAAGCACGTACATGTCTATGTCATATATTATCTAATGTGAGATTTTTAGTACATTTTCTCACATCCATAATTGAACATTTGAAGCATGTGTCATACCCTAATTTTAACTCCTAAGATGTCACTTCATTCACCACATTCATCATTGCATGTGTGTGTGTCTTTATGCATCACTAACCCATATCAAAAACAAGACGTGTTTGTGCTTGCTTGCTTTACAAGTTAGGTGGTCCTTCAAGGACTCAAGCAAATGAATTATCAAAGGATGGGCATCATATTCAACATCTCAAATCCCTTATTCATCCATAAAGATCAAGATTTTCCTTCCATCAACAAATCAAGTGCAAGATAGCATCATAACAAGCTCATCAAGCCTCAAGATCTTCAGCGCACCAAAATTGGGGTTTTGAGCTAATTCAGTCCCTAGGTTGACTTTTGGGTTAATGCATGATCCAAAACCTCAAGATGTATTTCAAGTACCTCAAATGCCTCATATTAGTCCATTCATATGATTGGATTAATCCGAAGAACTAGATTCATAAGTAATACAAGGATTTAAATTCTTCTAGACCACAAACTAGGGTTTCTGATGAAAAGCCAACTGCACATTTGACTTTTGACCAAAACATGATCTCAAATATTGGGTCATGATTCAAGACACTCAAAAACACCTTTGGAGTCCATCAATAGGTTTCAATTGGTCTCATTACTAGAAAACTTCATTTTAGCTGCGAATTTAGCCTCGACCACCGACACCGAGGCTAACTAGCCTTGACAAAACCGAGGCTATTCAAATGCAAAAAAAGTCATTTAAAAGTTTTTCTTTTACAATTACTTTTATTTAATTCATTAGACACGGCTAGGCCGATACTAGATATTTTTAAATTTTTGAATTATTTTTTTTAAATATTAGACACGGTCTAACCGAGGCTAACTATTTTAAGCTGCAAACTTAGCCTCGGCCACTGACACTGAGGCTAACTAGCCTTGACAATGCCGAGGCTACTTAAGCGCAAAAAAAAAATCCATTTTTAAGTTTTTCTATTTTTTTATATATTAGACACGGATGAGCCGAGACTAACGTTTTTAATTTTTTTCCGAATACATTTATTTTATCTGGTAGACACGGATGAGCCGGGGCTAACTATTTCCCACCTTGTTTTTCATATTTCCCTCTTATTTCCTTTCAGAATGATAAAACCCCTAAATCAAACAAATTCGATTTTGTATCATCTCTTCGTTTTCATCTTCAAGATCATCGATTCTTCTGAGTGGGTTTATTGGTCTCTGATTCTTCTTCTGCTTTTTTTCAACCTCAAACTATATCTGATTCTTCTTTTGCTTTTTTTCAATGTAGTTTAGAAGATAGAGCTGCAAGTGCTTCCAAGAGTCATAGTCAAGCAGAGAAAATACGCAAAGATAGAATCAATACTCAGCTTGCCATTTTAAGGTTAGATTTTGTTATGTTTGATGCTCTAATTTCTGTTTTGACTGTGGTGTTATGTTTATGGCTTTTGTTCTGTTTTGATAACACAGACTTCATGTTGAGTATTGTTGATTTTTTTATATATAATTATTTATTGGCATTGTCATGGTTAAAATAAGTTGCTTTTGAACATAGCATGTTGCTGTCGGTTATAACAGTAGGTTGTTTCTAGAATATGGCAATGTTGTGATTCGTTTTCAAACTGAGAATGAAGTCGTTCCACTTGCAAGATAATGAATATTGTGTTTTTTTCGAGATAGAGTATATACTCATGATAAAATGGTGTTACAGGTTGACTTCTCATATCATTTTGATTAAATTTTATTAAACTCGATTGGTGAATTTGTGGATAGATAAGAATTCATTTGACATTGTTTTTGCTTTTTTGACTTGAGTGATTTGTCTTGATTGTGCCAATATAAGGTAAAGATGAAACTTTTATTTGCTTTCCTGCACTTTACGAAAGTTGAAAATAGAGAGAAAGAAAAATGATGCTTAATGAGGAGAGGATGAGTGTACTTATGGAAATATTGAAAAATAATTTATCCATTTGTTTATGGCCCTACGTTTACTGTGATGAAAATTCTAGGATTCTTTGACACATAAGGTTCCATAAAACTATACAGGCTCTTAGCTTGATTCAAATACTCCAATGTAGCATTAGGTGTTGGCTCCTTCCAATTCACTGAAAATTGAATTTTAAACAAGTTCCCGGCACGGTGAGGAAAAGGCGTCGCATCGGCCGGAATCTTAGCCATTTTTCCACCATAAGGGTTGAAAACAAATCCAACTTTTCCCAACTCAATCATCTTTTTCCATATCAATTCCAATGCATCTTTTGGTATAGCTTCCTGAACATAATCAGATTTTCTCTTCTCGAAAATCGCCGAATTTAGATTCCTATACAAAAGACTTTCCGGTTTCGCACCGTTTTTTAATTCTTCATCGTCATTGTACCAAATAACAGAGTTAATCTAACTCATTTCAATACAATATTCTTTTTTCAATCCTAGAAGTGAAAATTCTTTACCTAGAATTTCCACTACTTCCTCGGCGCCTCCGAGGAATAAAGCAACAACAGAAGCTCTAACAGTTTTTGTGCCTTTGACAGTCTTTGAAGTTATAGGCTGCAAAAGAAGCCTCATAAAAATTCTATCATCAATAGTCGGAACACTAGGGCAATAGGGTTATGTTGTTACTAGACTGTTGAAGTGTATGTTATATTGAGGGTTGATATTATTGTATTGAAATCATGATCTTTGATATTGTTACTAGGATATTGTTGTATTGTTATCTTACCCTAGGGCTGCTATCAGTCATGATATTCAATGCATACACATGACATACACAATACGAAAACAGCCTGCTGAAACCTACTAACAGCCCAAGCATCATGAAACTTAACACTTCCTCAATTTCACTAGTTAATAGATTAACTAAACATTTCAAACTGCAAACAGTTAAAGCAACAATCCATAACCGTTCATCAGTTTCCAAATCGGTCAAGCAAACATACATCCGAACCACATTCCATGACAGTTCAAACTAATTTCAAAATACACAGTAGAAAAATTAGCACACTAACTCTGAAGAAAAGACTAAATGTTTCTGTTCTCCGTGCTGCATCTTTGAATTCTTATAGCAAACACAGTATTCACTCACAAGTAGTGGATACGCACTTGTCGGTAACGATTTTGAGTCCTTTTCAAATGAATCTAATTGATGTCATTTTCTGTTGTGACTGGATTTTTGTTCAACTATTGATTACATTATGTGTATATGACATTATTTCGGTTCTGGTTTAATCGCTCGGCCCGCTCGTTTTATACCAAAAAGTTGAGAATTATATTAGGTACCAGAATTTGCTTGAGGTTTCGGTTTGAGTTTTTGTTCAGGTTTTGTTTCCACTTGAGGGTTGGTCTTATATTGAGATTGTTGTGGTCATTTTCAAACTGATTCATTTGCTGCTATTGTTGAGTATGTGATTTTGGTTCTGAAAAGGCTCTGATGTTGCTGTTTGATGAAGCGCGAATTATTTCGTGTTCTCTATGCATTCATGTGCATTTGACTATTATGAGATTTCCAACTTTTCTTCCTTGTTCACATGCTTTGATTGTTAGCTATGTTTGGTTGTGATAAGAGATTCAGAGTTAAACTTTGTGGTATATTTAAGTTGTTGGTGATTCTTATGTGTATTGAAGTTATGAAATCTGCATGTTTTGGTTTGGAGTGTGTCGTGAGCGTGCGGTTCACATTATTTTTATTCATGTTATAAGTTTATGACCACCTCTTTGTAAATAACTTGCAAGCTATATGAAGTCTTGGTATGCTGAAATTTGTGCAGCCTACTTGTAGCTTTGTGTGGAATTTGTTAGTATAAAGATAATTAGCGTACGGTCGAGATTCAGAAGTCTTAGCGTTATCCGTATAGTTATGTTACTGTTGTCTGTTATGATTGATCTGCACTTTGTAAAGGCACATTGAGAAACAACAGAAACTGAAAAATCAATTAAGCAAAGATGAGTATCAGTAAGATTCATATCTCATGGAATTCAAATCTCATTCTTGTCACCTTCATCTAACATTCCCAAAATCAAATCATCCTTCAATCTCAACCCTGCCATCCAAATCATTCCCCTTAACTTCCCAAAAAACATACCTAGTATCACTTCTGAATTTCACCCTGACATGTTTGGTGCACTCTTTCAAGCAATAGACTTACTGCAAGATCAGGTCAAAACCATTTTGTTGAAACTAAAACCCCATTTTGTTTTCTTTGATTTTATACAAAATTGGCTACCAAAAGTAGCTTCTGAACTTAGCATAAAATCTGTTTACTTCTCTGTCTATTCTGCAATTTGTGTCTCTTATATATCTCCACATTTAAGACTTTTTGTTGCTGATATTGAAAAAAGAGACCTCACTTATGAGGACCTTAAACATTCTCCATTTGGTTATCCTTAAAAATCCATAATTTCTCTTCAAACATTCCAAGCCAGAACTATCTTCACGATGATGGTCCAAACATTTGGCGAAACGTTTCAGCTCTGCATTGTTACGATTAATATCGGTGGTATCATGTATGTTGCTTTGAGAGTCAATTTTCTCTGAATATTGTTTGTGATACTTGCTGCAATACAGTGTCAAAATCACAAGGAAGTCATTTGTTTTTCTGTATGTGTTTTTATTGTGTGAAATTATTGCAGAGAGAGTCATCATGTATGTTTGCTTGAACTTTGATAGAGTTTCATGTAGCTTTCTACAACATGTATTCCGACTCCGGTCACTGGCTGGCGGATGCCCTCGCCGGACTGCCTCTCTGCGGAAGCGACATTTTTCCTGATGAGTTCAATTAGCAGCTACAATTAACAACAATAAATTATGTCATATATGATACATTCCTTTAGTAAGCAACATCTTCATAATGTCTCTTTCCCACCCCTTTTTTGATGTTTCATTGATGGGCCAAATACCTTCAGTGTTCCAGTCTGCTGCATCTCTCGCATAACCATTGTTATGTCCAAGAATTTGTTGTGGTCTCTACTTAGGTTATGTGCTAAGAGTTGTTGCAGAGTAGTTTAAACATGCTAGTTGGTGAGTTGCTGTTTAAAATAGGTTGTTAGGCTGTTGTCTAAGTTTGTTTTAAGTATAAATGGGTGTTTTGGTATTTGTGAAGGAACTGTGGTTATGATTCATCATAGATGCTATTGAAACATGTATTAATTCTTTACTCAGTTTAGGTTATTCAAAACCACTCAATCTTGAAGACATTCCTTCCCTTGTTTTAGAAGATGAAGCTAACATGGCCTATCAAAATTTTGTCCATTCTTGGGAATCACTCAGGACTGAGAATAATACAAAGAGTTTGGTTTTGGTCTATAGTTAGAACTTTCTTAAAAGAAAACATATTAATAGCATTTTATGGATTAATCAGAACTATTTCTGTCGTAGTTTTGCCTTTAATACTATATGCTTTTGTTAACTACTCAAATAGAACTGAGGCTGATCTTGGAAAAGGTCTTTCCATAGTTGGTTTTTTTATTTTCTCCAAAGTGTTGGACTCTTTCTCTCAAAGACATTGGTATTTTAACTCAAAGAGGTCAGGTATGAAAATAAGATCAGCTCTGATGGTAGCAGTTTATCAAAAGCAGCTAAAAGTTTCTAGCTCGGCGAGAAAAAGACACTTGGCCGGCGAGATTGTGAACTACATTGCAGTTGATGCTTATAGAATGGGAGAACTTCCATGGTGGTTTCATATAGCATGGACTTCTGCATTGCAACTCGTTCTTTCCATTGTTATTCTTTTTGGTGTTGTTGGTGTTGGTGCTCTTCCTGGTTTGGTCCCTCTTCTTATATGTGGACTTCTCAATGTACCATTTGCAAGGAACCTACAAAGTTGTCAGTCACAGTTTATGATTGCACAGGACAAACGTCTTCGATCCACTTCAGAGATTCTAAATAGTATGAAGATCATTAAGTTGCAATCATGGGAAGAAAAATTCAAGAACTTAATCGAGTCGCTACGCGATAAAGAGTTCAAATGGTTGTCTAAGGTGAAGATTTTGAAAGCTTCTAGTACATTTCTTTATTGGATGTCTCCTACAGTTATTTCTGTTTTTGTTTTTCTTGGATGTGCTGTTACCAAGAGTGCACCATTGAATGCTGAAATTATTTTCACAGTTATTTCAACATTGAGGAACATGGGAGAGCCTGTTAAAATAATTCCACAGGATTTATCCATTATAATTCAAGTTAAGGTTTCGTTTGATCGTCTTGATAACTTTTTGCTTGATGAAGAGCTAAACAAAGATGATAGTGAAAGAAACTTAAAGCAATATTCGGTTAATGCTGTGGAGATTCAATATGGTAACTTCATTTGGGATCATGAATCTGTGTCTCCAATTTTAATGGATCTGAATTTAGAAATCAAATGGGAACACAGAATAGCAGTTTGTGGACCAGTTGGGGCTGGAAAATCATCACTTTTATATGCAATACTTGGAGAGATTCCTATGATTTCAGGAACGGTAAGTTACTAATAGAACCGATTTCGATTTTGTACAATGCAAAATTCATATGAATAAACATAGTATCTTCAAAATTTTCACCCCATGATATATTTCTATAATGGAAAACAGGTTAACTTAGGCGTCACTCTTGCTTATGTTTCCCAATCAGCATGGATTCAGAGTGGAACAGTTCGAGATAATATACTCTTTGGCAAGCCAATGGACAAAACAAGATACGAGAAAGCAATTAAAGCATGTGCCTTAGATAAGGACATCAATGATTTCAGCCATGGTGATCTTACAGAAATTGGTCAGAGAGGGAAAAACATGAGTGGAGGACAAAAGCAAAGGATTCAACTAGCTAGAGCAGTCTACAACGACGCTGATATCTAACTTCTTGATGACCCTTTCAGCGCAGTTGACGCGCATACAGCTGCGATACTGTTCAATGTAAGCAAATATCACTTTTATCATGTTAACTAGTTAGTGATAATAAAATTAACTGCATCTACAACATTGTAGGACTGTGTCATGACTGCTTTAAAGGAGAAAACAGTCATTCTAGTTACTCATCAAGTGGAGTTTCTATCAGAAGTTGATAATATCTTGGTAAAAACTTTCATTTGTATGCCTATTATATTATACTACATTTGAACATAATTTAACACGACGAACTCAAATTCTAGGTAATGGAGGGTGGAAAAGTTATTCAATCGGACATGTATGAGAATCTTTTGATAGTTGGAACAACCTTTAAACTTCTTGTGAGTGCTCATTGTTGCACCCCAAAATTTGCCCAACTTTTCTTTACCTAGCTTATGTTTCATTTCATTCACATTAGCATTATCATTTGCATTTCATTGACATGTATTCAGGAGATCAAGAGGTATGATTATCAATCAAGAGCTGTACAAGGCTAGCTAATAAGGTTATTCAAGTGTTCAAGGGTTGATATCCTTGTCATAGAAATTAAAGGATCCTCAGAGAGAGTGATTGAAACCAAGAGTGTGTGTCTCCTAACTTGAGAGTTATGGAAAGCCAGCAGATGATTCTGAGGCCATGAAGTTGGACTTGAGGTCTTGAGAGAGCTCATGAGAAGGTTTGAAAATCACTTTTAAGCCTAGATAGGTCATGGTGCAAGGATAAGAAGCCTCAGCCATGATTGATGCAGTTAGGGTTTGACTGGGTCAACCCTAAGTCAACTGATGATTTGGAGGAAGTTGAGACTTAATTCAAGAACCAAGTGATCCTGGATTGATACATTGAGATGTTATAAGGATGATTACAAGGTTAACTCATCATGATTGAAGAGTTTGAGAAGTTTCAGGCTAGGGTTTCTAAGGCTTGACAGTGTAAAATCCCCTAGTTTGACCCCTATATTCAAAGCAATTTAACTCAAGATATGATTTTCATCTCATCTTGACCCCAACATGATTGTTGTAGAGCATGGTCTTAGCTTTAATTTGAGTTCTATAAGTCCTTGATAGGATTTGTAGAACTCAAGTTATGGCTTTGACAAGTTACAGGTCATCTGAGGTATGTGAATTTGGAGCTTGAAAGTTGCCCAACTTGCAAGAAACGTTTTCCAAAGAGGGATGACTCCCATGAACTTTTGGCCAACATGAATGTTGTTCCTTATTCTCTTAGCTTTCTAGAGAGTACTATAAGTCCTTTATAGGATATGTAGAACTCAACTTATGGCTTGGACAAGTCAAGGGTATTTTGGACATTTGGTGATTATAGGTCATTTGTGATCATAGGCCATTTTCACCAACTTAGAGGCCTCAAATGAAATTTTGTTCAACTAGAAAGTTTCTCAAAATGGGGTTTTAACCCTGACCATGCATTAAGGAGGCATTGAAATGGCTCAAGGAGAGACTTGGTTCAAGAAATTTTGAAAAAGGAAGAATTAAAAGGATTAAATGACCAAAAATTCAAATAATTCATTTTGTAACCAAATGAAGCAAAATTATAGGTCAAATTGATTGGAAAAGTGATTTTAGAAATAATGGAAATGTTAGAATTTTGATTTGTGGTCATTTCCATACCATTCCATTTCATTTCTTCATGATGAAGCAACATAATCAAACTCCCACCTTTGGCTTGCAAACAAGGAAATTAACATACCAAACTGATTCAACATCTCATGAGATGATGATTGCAAGCAAAATCAAGCCATAACAGAGCCAATACACGACTGTTGCAACATAAGATTTTGAAGAGATTTTGAAAATCCAATTTCTCATTTGGATGGCTCCAGAAGTTTCTAGATGATTCTAAACACTTTTATATAAGTCATTGAGTGAATTCAGTTGATTTTTTTTGGAAGAGATTGGTACTGGAAGCAGAGAGTGATATTGAAGTTTCATGAATGAAAGTTGAAATCGAATTCTGAGATTGAAGAAGAATCAAGCCAAATTGAGGTGTGCATTAGCTTCAGAGGAAGATTTGGAGTGAATCTGGATCATTGTGGAGGCTAAATCGTGCAAGAACCACTTCTGTTACAAGCTTGAACAGAGGTTGGTGAATTTCTTGACTATGCATGATTTAGGCAGTGATAGATAGAAATTCATATGCGGTTAGGATCCTGATGGTGAGTAGTTGGATTTAGGATGATTAATTACTTGATTATAGACGATTTAGGTTGGATACCATTTTCGGTTGAGATTGATATTTCACGATTCATGCGTTTTGAGGATGAATGATTGGTATGGTTGGATTGCTGGTGAAATTCTAGTCAAGATTCATTCAGGAATCGTGGCAAATGGTTAAGTGTAGAGGAAGTTAGGGTTGCACAGGGGGTGGCCGGAAAAGCCACCGGCGATGGGCCCTGCTCGCGAATGTGCAGAGGTTCAAATGAAGAAGATGAAATCTTCACCTTTCATCTGTGTGGAAATTTTGACTCAGTCTCTCCATCCATGAGCCCTTGTTGAGCCACGTACCCCTCTCCCAAAACTCACCGTTTTACTTACTCGCTGTATGAACCAAGCACGCGTGAGTTCGAATCCTGGCTTGTGTTTTTTTTCTTTCATTTTAATTGCTGAAGAGAATGCAAGTGAATCCAAGCGCATGGGCCTAGTACACTGAGTAATATTCACACCCCCCTTTGGCCCAATTCTTTGAAATGAACTGATGCTCATTGCTATTTGCCATGCATGTTTATTAATTTCCATTGAATTTCTTTATTTTCATCATTTCATTTGGTTTAGAAAATAATTCATAGAAAATAGGAAAATTTATCAATTAATTCCAAACTTTTTTCCCCTGAGTCATGGTTGAATCTAGAATTTTATAGATTAAAAATATTAGGAATTCATGAATTTGTGATTTTATTTGCATTTTTTTAATATTAATTGATATTAAAGTGGCCATGGTTGATACCTTGTTTTGTTGAATTTTGTTTGATCATTTGGTGATGATTCTTGACTTGATTTTTTGGGTGTAGCTAGTATAGATATGCATGTCCCCCTAGAAAGTTTCTCACATTTTTGTGATGAAATTAGGTGATAGTTTTAAGTTGAAACTTTAGGTGTTCTAGTTTTAGGGTTTAAGCTCGGTACCTTGTGATTTAGGTTTTATTTCTAGAACTTTGTGGATGATTCAACCCCTAGATTTTGTATGGTAGATTCATGATTGAATTAGGTTCCTATAGTTATTTTTGTAGGATTTTACAATTGGTTTTAGTATTTTAGTTAAGATTAACTTTAGTACTAAGTTTTAGGTGATCCTAACTTGCTAATTCAACTAGAATGACTTCTTTAGTTCCCTTGGATTAGGGTTTTGCCTCTCTTGCTCTTGGATGATGTTGAAGAAAAGCTTGGGCTGCTGAGGAATGCTTGAAGAAGCTTGGATGTGGAGATTTCCCTTCTTTTGGTGTAGATTTGTTTAGGTGTTAAGATTAGGGTTTGTAGGTAGAGCTTCTAGATAGATTCTCTTCTTTCATAAACATGGAAGGTGTTGATCACTTCCATTCCTCCCTATGATGTAAGGTCCCTTGTAAAGACCTCATCCCTCCTTTGGTAGGATGTGTGGCTCTTCATAAGTTGGTAGAACCTTTGAGGGTCCCTTTCTTTGATGATGGAGTGCTTAGTGGTGACCTTTGGTCTTCACTCTGTTGTCTATTATCCAAACCTTGCTCTTGTCAGATGAATCTTTCTCCCTTGCTAGAAGATGGAGTTCCTTGTTAGAAGATTGGAGATGCTAGAGGTTGCACTTTCCCTGTGTCTAAGGACTGCCTTTGGAGCTGAAGCTTGAAGATCAAGAAGAACCAGTTGATACTTGTGTGAAGAGGATTCAAATTCAAATGAAGAGCTTAAGCCTGAAGAAGGTGAAGAACAAGTTGATACTTGTGTGGGAGGCATTGAAAGCCTTGAAGAACAGTTGAAGACTGAGGACTGAGCTGATGTCAAAGGAGCTTTGCTGTGAAGCTGTGGAAGCTGTGGAAGCTATTGATCTGCTTTCTTTCGTGTCTGTTTGCTTTATGTGCAACTGTATTGATGTGACTTGTTTGATTTGCTTGATGCATTAGAATAAATTCATATTTAGATTGTGTTAAGCTAGGAGCATGATCACACTAGAGGTTGAGTTGTTCCCTCTGCTTGTATTTTTACTGTATCGCTTTGCTTGCGGGTATTCGGTAGAGCCCAGCTCCCTTGCCTATGTGGTTTGTATTTGCTTGATGGCATTTTACTTCTTCTGTATGATTGAAGTTATTGTGTTTGCTTGATAGCATGTTATTTCTTCTGTATGATTACAGCTATTCATATCTGGCTTGAGGTCGAGACGAGATTGTGGAGGTTGGTGCCTCACACACATTTCCTTCCTCACTTGCATTGCATGCATTTTACAGTTGTTTATTGTATATCTGTTTACTGTTTAAGCTAATGCTTCATCTGTTTCTGGTCATCATTGACATGATCCCCTAGGAATCTCACTTCTTTTGATAAGGAAGTGATGATAGATCTTTAGGTTGAAACCATGCATGATAACTTCTAGGAGTTCCCTGTTTCAAACCTCAACCATAGGATGAATCCTTGGCATGACAACTGTTAGAACTTGATAGTCTCCCCTTAGTTGAACCTGGTCGTTCTCTCTTCTCATCTCAAAACAAATTAAAATACAGTAATAAAGGTTAACTGACGTCGTAAGTTACGAGCCTTAAGCTATCTGAGAAAGGATTGTTGGAGAGTTTCTTTTCAGCAGTCTGGATGTTTAGTATGGCACCCTTTGGGTGACATGCGACGCATTCACTCTCAGGTCATAGTCTCTAGTGCGATATTAGTTGCAAACATCCATAAAAAATAGTTCCTTCGTAAAAGACAGAAAACAAACTTCAAACCTTTTTGCCCCGTGGGCCCATAATTCAAAGGAAGCTTTTCTGAAGAAAAGAGTGTTATTAACTCCCAGTTCTACCGCAAACGGTAACGCCTAAGTCTCCAAGGGTCGAGCTGCATACATCCAACTGCTGGAACTATTTGTTAACCCTACTCGGAAAAACAGATGAATCTGAATCCCTGTAATCCGTATTATCCCGAACTACGTAAGCTCTGATCTTTCATACCTGTTGAGAGTACGTAGGCACAATGCTGATGTATTGGCGAGCAACCTTCCCCGTAACCCGTAGTTAGGCGAACTACGTTGACTATGATTTCTCATTCTCTGATGGGAATACGTAGGAATAAAGTGCGACGCTTTGCCGAGTCATTTTCTTTTCTTTGGACGTGAGGGGTGCTAATACCTTCCCCTTGCGTAACCGACTCCCGAACCCAGACAACGGTTGCGACGACCTTGTCTTATACCCTTTCGTCAGGTTTTTCCGATCGTTTCCTTTCCCGTTCTGAGGGATAAATAACGAAAGGTGGCGACTCTTCTGTTTTGCCGGAACCTTATTTTCGCGGTAGCGACAGCTGGCGACTCTGCTGGGGACTTGATAATTTCCTGGGATCCAACGTCCCTTATGCGAGTCAGTTCGGGGATCCAACGTCCCCTGCGAGAGTCAATCCTAGCGCTTGTATGATTACTTGTTGGGTTGTATTTATTTATCGCATTTTATTTCCCGCACTTTATTTTCAGTATGATATGATTATCTGTGTTGTTGGGGGAAGGACATTCTGATGAGTGAGAAGCCAGACCTAAGCTTGTGTGTACCTAGCATTAGTTGTGGAAATTAGTGGGCATGTGCTTGCTTTGCAGGCACTAGTGTCTCATGAAATCCACGCTCAGACGAGGTTCTCCCGGTTGACTTCTTTTTCGGCCCTTTGGGCCTGAGGGGTTGTTGGTTTGGAGGATTGTTGACTCTGGGGACCGATCACTTGGGATTCAGCTAAGTGAGGCCGCTTCAGGAGATGATGATGCCACACTTTTTGGGTATCGTATCATCCCTCTTGAATGTCTGTGACGCTGATGACCGCATAGGATGCCGATCTTGTGTCAGTTTAGGTCCATACCTGTGAGCAGGGTCGGGTTTGTTGCAAGAAACTTTAACCTTCAGACTACCTGGTTTTCTTGATAGTGAATTGGTTTCGTTGGTATCAGGGTCTCTCATCAGATATGTGTTTGTTCTTGACAGAGCAGATTTATGATCCTGTATCCGGGTTTATTAGCCGATATGGATAGTTGTTTTTGACAGAGCAGATTTATGGTCATGTATCAGAGGTCCTCATTATCAGATATGGATAGTTGTTCTTGACAGGGCAGATTTGTGGTCCTGTATCAGAGGTCCTCATTATCAGATATGGATAGTTGTTCTTGACAGAGCAGATTTGTGGTCCTGTATCAGAGGTCCTTATTATCAGATATGTAGTTGTTCTTGACAGAGCAGAGTTATGGTCCTGTATCAGAGGTCCTTATCTTCAGCGATGTATTTGTTCTTGATAGAGCAGAGTTATAGTCCGACATCAGGGCTTCTCATTATCAGATATGTGTTTCGTCTTGACAGAGCAGACTTATGGTCCGATATCAGGGTTTTATTCTTATCAGAGATAGGGTTGTTCTTGACAGAGCAGTATTGTGGTTTTGTTGACACAGAACCTCCATCACTTTAACAGCACAGTCGTCTTGATCTCCTGCTGCATGATTGCATTTTGCATTGTTTCGCATACTCATTTGCATTTCATTAACGTGTGTCTGTGTTGCAGGTACTGTTTCCCCCGGTTCAGGTTTTCTTGCCTTCTATTGTCCTATCATGGGTTCTCTGAGGAAGACCGTGGCCTACAAGCTCCCCACTCCTGATGTTGTTCAGCTGACTGGTTTGATTGCTTTGGCAGATGATTCTGTGAGAGGTGAATTCAAAAAAGCTTGTGGGAAACTGCTCAACTTGGTTCGTAAACCTTCTGTGTTTGAGTTGAATGGGTTGCACGCCTTGCTACAATTCTACGATCCTCCTTTGAGATGCTTTACTTTCCAGGACTTTATTCTCGCACCCGCACTAGAGGAGTATGCTGATTTGTTAGGTGTGCCTACCAAGAGTCAGATGCCCTTTGTTCATATGGATGCTGAGCCTAATCTGGCTAGTCTAGCCCCTTCACTTCATCTGGATGCCTCCGAGTTGGTCTTGTCTAGTTGGAACAGGGTTCCCGATTTCTCCTTGCAGTTCTTAGTGGGAAAGGCCCAGCAGTGTGCCAAAGACGGATGTTGGATCGTGTTCAACGACATCCATGCTCTGTGCATATATGGCATCATTCTGTTCCCCAATATGCCCGACTTTATAGACTTAGACACCTTCCACATCTTTGCATCAGGGAATCCAGTCCCTACCTTGATAGGAGATGTCTACCATTCCGTCCATTACAAAAATGAGAACAGAAGGGGTAAGAACGTCTCGTGCTGTGTGCCCCTGCTCTATAGATGGCTTGATAGTCACCTACCCAAGAAGGGTCCCTTTGCTTCGTCTGCAGCCACAGCTGAGTGGTCTGAGCGTTTGATGAGTCTATCAGCGAAGGATATTGTCTGGTTTGATAGAGATAGGTTTGGTACTGAGATTATCTTCAGCTGTAGCGGGTTTCTGAAAGTGCCTTTGATAGGTAGGAAGGGCTGTATCAACTATAATTCATCTTTGTTGGTCCGACAGTTTGCCTATGCTTTGAGAGCTCCGCCGAAGGATGAAGAGGTGCAGGAATCTCTGTACCTCACTGGTCTTCCAGAAGGGGATATGTTATCTAAGCTTCAGCGCGCTTGGAATGGTATCTGTAAGCGGGGAAAGACGTTGCTGGGGAAAAGTAATAGCCAAGCCTACGCTCCGTATGTGACCTGGATCAGAGCCAGAGCAGATATTATAGGGATGCCATTTCCACCTGCCCAGCCAGAAAGCCCTCCAATGATTGAAGAGCCTACCACCGTGCCTATTCAGCAACATAATCAGGTGTTAGCTGAGAGAGATGAGCTGAAGAAGGAAAATGAAGAACTGGAGTAAGAATTGGCTCAACTCAGAAGTGAGAGAAATGAAGTCGTCCACTCCTTCAAGAAGCAGACTGAGCTGGTGAACCAGTTAGGTACGGACTTGACTAAGCAGATGGCTGAGCGTAAGCGCTTGGGTCGGGACTTCAAAGCTGTCAATGACGTACTGGCCACTAAGAAGCAACACTTGAATGAAGCGTACCAGAGGATATCCAAGTTTAATCAGCACTGGAAGGCCACCCTAGCCAACGGCAAGGGACGGGAGGATAAGCTGAAGCAGCAGATCTACAAACTGAAAGCCCAGGTGAAGGCTAGTGAGAAGAGGTTTGATGAAGAAACCGCTTGCAGATATACCGTTGAAGGCCTGCTCAACAAGACTCTTGCTAACCTGAAGGAGCACAAACATACATTTGAATCCAAGAAGCGGAAGCTAGAAGATTGTTTCGGCGAAGGAGCATGGGAAGATTCAGTTGAAGGTCTTCAATACACTATTATGCAAAGGGAGTTACTCGTCGAAGGGTTGCTCGTTCAGCCTGATCATCCGGGAACGAAGGATTTGTTAGAAGAGTTTCGCGCCCGTGGCCGTACTTGACTATATTTGTAACCCTTTTGTTTTGATTATTGTTGTATGCTGACCATCACCAGGCTTGTTGGTCAAGGTCATGCTACTGATTCTGCTTGTACTCAGTGACGTTGTGTACCGCCTTGATGGGCTTTCTTTATATATATGAGATGTTATTTCCATGACTGGACTCGGACTTCTTATAATCAGCAATGGCACTCAGGCACTAGGATCGGGGGAATCTCCCTAACGCACAGACACACGTCTGCATTTGCATGAAGCATTTGCATAACGAGCACTTTGTAGTTTTTTTTCTAACCCTTTGTGTATACAGCTTGAACACAGGATTGATCGAAGGTTGATCCATCGCTATCCGACCAGAGCGAATCAAGCTAGAGCAATGGAACAAGTGTAGACCGACGTCCAGGAACTCCGAGAGAGGATGGACCGCTTCATGGAACTCATGCAAGTGGTTGCCAATGGCCAAGACCAGCTCAGAACCTTGGTCCAGCCTCTGATCTCAAGGGTTGACATCAACGGCGTACTTCATGGTGGGAGCGTTCCAACCCCTCCACCTGTTGAAACTCCTCAGAATGGCATCCCCGTGACCGGGGGTAATGGAAGTGGTAACGACAATGTGATCACAAACATCGGGCTCAATGGTAATACGACTGGCGTCGGCAATGGAAACTTTGACGCTAATGGCAATGCTGGACTGGGCAATGGCAACACAGGTGCTGGAAACCTGTATGGGCCTCAACCATGGCTAGAAGATCGTCAAGAAGATTTGTTCTTACAGAGGAGTGTTGAAGGAGAACGGACTGCTGAAGCACGTCTGAGGTTTAAGGCACTCAAGGACAAAATGAGGAATTTCGAGAACCTGAACACTATGGGTGTCGACATGAGTAAATTGGGATTGATTGCTGATTTCAAGGTGCCTCCTAAATTCAAGGTACCCGACTTTGAAAAGTATAAGGGCACCACTTGCCCTCGTGTCCACTTAAGGTCATACTACAGAAAGATGTCCGCTCACTCTGAAGACGAGAAGTTGCTGATGCACTTCTTTCAGGACAGTTTGTCCGGGCCGTCCCTAGAATGGTACATGAGTTTGGAACCCACCAGTGTGCGCACATGGAAGGAACTTGTTGAGGCCTTTGTGCACCATTATCAGTATAACAGTGACTTGGCTCTGAACCGGGTTCAGCTGCAGAACTTGTCGCAGAGGAACAACGAAGGGTTCAAAGAATACACCCAGCGATGGCGTGAATTGGCAGCTAGGGTTCAACCGCCGATGGTTGAACGAGAGCTTGTTGAGATGTTTGTAGCCACTCTCCCGGGGGTCTATTACGAGAAACTAGTCAGTGGTATGTCAAGGAGTTTCTCGGATCTCATCATTACTGGCAAGCACGTTGAAAATGGGATCAAATTGGGGAAAATTAAAGGTGTTGACCTATCCTCAGCTGGAGGAGGAAAGAAACCCTACGGTAACAAAAGGCGTGAAGGAGAGGCGAGCGCCGTGTCTAACGCTCGAAGGAAAGGCAAGGGCCAGTGCCAACAGGTGGCTAACATAACCATCCCTGTTGTCCAACAACCCCAGCCTCAGCAGCAGCCGCAGCAGCAACAGCCAAATCAGCAAGGGTACAGAAAGTATCAGAGCAGGGCACCTCTAACAAGTTGTCACCTTGAGACACCGCCCATGTCTTATGCACAACTGTTACAAACTCTGCTTCAGTTACAGCTAGTCTAGAAGAGAACCCTGGCTCCCTTGACAGGGGCACCTCCGCCAGGTTATGATGCAAATGCAACTTGTGAGTTTCACTCGGGGGCACCCGGCCACACGATAGAAAACTGCAAAGCCTTCAAGCACAAGGTGCAAGATATGGTGGACGCCAAGATCATCAATTTCTCAGATAATGTGCCGAATGTCACGAAGAACCCTATGCCGAATCATAGGGGAGGTAGGGTGAATGCCATTATTGAAGATGATAACTTAGATTTGTTGACTCATGTCAAGGATCTGAAGACACCGCTTAGCTTTATTAAGGCTAAGCTGATAAAGAAAGGCTTCTTTCCGGGCTGTGGAGAATTGTGTATGGGTTGTGCGAATCGTCCTGATGGATGTGAACAGTTGATAGTGGGGATTCAGAGTCTGATGGCTGAAGGAATCTTGCAGTTTAGCCGAAGGGCTGAATGTGGATCTGGAGAGGTAATGCTGAGGCAGGATGATGAGGTTGCCACCATCACCATCCCTCGCCAGACGATAACCATTTCTGCACCCAGACCGCCCACGATTACCATCACAAAGGCTGGACCGATACCTTTTGAAGGCACCAATGTTGTCCCATGGCACTATGGGGCAGACGTCTATTGTAACGGATAGAAGTTGGAACTGGAACCATCTGGGCAGTCTGTGGATAACCTAGTGGGCACTGGTGGAATCACGCGCAGCGGAAGAGTATTTGCTCCACCTGAGGTTGTAGCTGAGAAAACCGATAAGGGAAAGAGTAAAGTCGTTGAGGAAACCCCTCGTGGGGTAGAGAAGGACTTACTTGTAAAGGACGCTGAAGAGTTTATGAGGTTGATCAAGAAGAGTGACTATAAGATCATTGATCATCTTCATCAAACGCCCTCGAAAATTTCCATCCTGAATTTGTTGCTGTGTTCGGAGTCACACCGCAACGCGCTATTAAAGGTCTTGAATGCCACGTATGTACCGCATGTCAACCATTTAGAAGGGGTCGTAGCCCACGTGAATGCTGGAAACGGGTTAGGGTTCACTGACCTGGAGCTGACACCGAAGGGAAGAAACCACAACAGCGCCCTGCACATCTCGATAGAGTGTAGGGGAACGATCATGTCCCATGTGTTGGTGGACACAGGGTCGTCACTCAATGTTCTTCCGAAGAAGGCGTTGATGAAGTTAGATACTCGAGGATTGATTTGCACACCCAGTTATCTGGTTGTGAAGGCTTTCGACGGAATCAAGCGTCATGTCTTTGGAGAGGTAACTCTGCCAATCCAAGTTGGGCCGGAAACTTTCGACGCAGTCTTCTACATCATGGACATCATGCCTTCCTAAAACTGTCTCTTAGGCCGACCATGGCTCCATTCTGCTGGCGTCGTGACCTCCACGTTGCACCAGAAGCTCAAGTATGCTGTCGGAGGTAGCATCGTAACTGTTTGTGGCGAGGAAGACATAATGGTGAGCCATTTGTCGTCCTTCAAATATGTTGAGATGGATGGAGAAATCCACGAAACCCTATGTTAGGCGTTCGAAGTTGTTAAGGTCAAGGAAGTAGCTCCAGTAATGACTGAAAAACCAGAGATGACTCTCTCTTCCTTCAAGGAGGCCTGGGCCGTTGTTCAAGCCGGATCTACCCCAAGCTGGGGGCGAGTTCTAGAAATACCTAACAAACAGGACAAGTTTGGGTTAGGATACTCTCCTACGGCTGAAGCCTCCTCTTCTCACAGTGCGTCGCGAGGTAAAGGGCCGATCCAGTTTACCAGTGGCGGGGTGATATTTGAAAGTGTCAACGCAGTGTCTGAAGAAGGTGAAGACATCGACTGCGACCTGGACTCTTGGATCCAGCCAAGCAAACCAGGCCAGAGCCTCAACAACTGGTCCATCAGGGATATCATCCAAGTGATAGGCAAAGAGTAATGATTTACTTTCTCCAGTTATTGTACAACCCTATGTCCTACCCGGGGCATAGTGGTTTTAATAAATCAAAAGGCGTTTTTCTTCGTATTCAAATATTGTGATCTCTGTTATTCCTGTTTTATATTTGTTTTGAAAAACAATAAAACGACAATGGGGTTTGTGCTAACCTGCATATCCTTGTTTTTAAGCTTAACCCTTGTTATTGCAGGAGCCACATAGCAGATGACATCGACTCTGGACCTTCTACGACTCACTTCGACTTCGATTGCCCGATCTATCAAGCTGAAGAAGAGATTGGTGAAGATGAAGACCTTCCCAAAGAGTTGGCCCGCTTGTTGAAACAAGAAAAGAAATTTATTATGCCTCACGAGGAAGAGATTGAGATTGTGAATTTGGGTTCTGAGGAACTCGTCAGGAACGTCAGGATAGGGGCCGCATTACAGAGTGATGTCAAGCAGAGATTGGTCGAGATGCTTCGAGAGTATAGTGACATCTTTGCTTGGTCATATGAAGATATGCCTGGACTTGATACTGACATTGTGGTCCATCACTTGCCGCTGCGTGAAGATTGTCCTCCCGTTAAGAAGAAGCTTAGAAGGACACGACCAGATATGGCCGTCAAAATCAAAGAAGAAGTACAAAAATAGCTTGATGCTGGCTTCTTAGCAGTCACTACTTACCCTCCGTGGGTCGCCAACATAGTGCCTGTACCGAAGAAGGACGGTAAGGTGCGAATGTGCGTCGATTATCGGGATTTGAACAGGGCGAGCCCTAAAGATGATTTCCCGCTCCCTCATATTGATGCGTTGGTCGACAATATAGCTCAGTTCTCCGTATTTTCGTTCATGGATGGCTTCTCCGGTTACAATCAGATCAAGATGGCACCAGAGGACATGGAGAAAACTACGTTTATTACACCTTGGGGAACATTTTGCTAAAAGGTAATGCCTTTCGGTCAGAAGAACGCAGGGGCCACTTACCAACGAGCAATGGTTACTTTGTTTCATGATATGATTCATCATGAGATTGAAGTCTATGTTGATGACATGATTGCGAAGTCCCAAACGGAGGAAGGACATCTGGTCAATTTGCTGAAGCTTTTTGAGAGGCTTAGGAAATTCAAGTTGAGGCTGAATCCTAACAAGTGTACTTTCGGAGTACGGTCTGGAAAACTACTGGGGTTTATCGTGAGTGAAAGAGGCATTGTGGTTGATCCTGTGAAGATAAAAGCAATACAAGATATGTCAGCGCCAAAAACAGAAAAAGAAGTTCGTGGTTTCCTGGGCAGAATAAACTACATTGCAAGGTTTATCTCTCAGCTCACGGCCATGTGTGAACCGATGTTCAAACTGTTAAAGAAATATTAGGCGATTATCTGGAACGAGGATTGCCAGAAGGCATTTGATAAGATAAAACAGTATCTGCAGGAACCTCCAATCTTGATACCCCCAGTGGCCGGACGACCCTTAATCATGTACTTGACGGTTCTTGAGAATAGTATGGGGTGTGTTCTCAGTCAGCATGACGAGACGGGCAGAAAGGAGCATGCCATTTACTATTTGAGTAAAAAGTTCACAGATTGTGAATCTCGTTACTCGATGCTAGAGAAGACGTGTTGTGCACTAGCCTGGGCTGCCAAACGTTTACGACAGTACATGCTCAATCACACAACCATGCTAATTTCGAAGATGGATCCGATCAAGTACGTCTTCGAGAAGCAAGCTCTTTCGGGCAGGATTGCCAGATGGCAAATGGTGTTGACGGAATATGACATTCAGTACGTTTCCCAGAAGGCCATCAAGGGAAGCGTATTGTCTGAATACCTTGCCGAACAACCGATCGAGGATTATCAGCCGATGAAATTTGAATTCCCTGATGAGGATATCATGTTTCTCAAGGTGAAAGATTGTGATGAACCATTACCCGACGAGGGTCCAGATAGGAAATCCCAGTGGAAATTGATATTTGACAGGGCGGTTAATTCTTACGGAAGTGGCATTGAGGCGATCATCACGACTCCCCACGGATCCCACATCCCGTTCACTGCGAGACTGACGTTTCCGGTCACCAATAATGAAGCGGAGTACGAAGCATGCATTATGGGTCTAGAAGAAGCAATTGATTTGAGAATCAAGAACCTAGATGTATATGGTGACTCGACACTTGTGATTAACCAGATCAAAGGGGAGTGGGAGACTCGTCAATCCAATTTGGTGCCGTACATGAATTATGCCAGAAGGCTGCTTCCGTTCTTTGATCGAGTGGAACTCCATCATGTGCCCAGGGCTGAAAATCAGATGGATGATGCCTTAGCCACGCTGGCCTCGATGTATAAAGTCAATTTTTGGAATGAAGCTCCAAGGATTGTCCTTTATCGTCTTGATAGACCTGCATTCGTCTTTGCGATCAAGGAAGCCTCCGATGGCAAGCCATGGTTCCACGATATCCAGACCTTCCTTATGACTAAGGAATATCCTGCGGGAGCATCAACCCTGGATAAGAATACTCTGAGGAGGCTGTCTGGAAACTTTTATCTCAATCCTGATGGAGTCTTGTATAAAAGAAACCACGATCTCGTGCTACTCAGATGTGTAGATGAGAAAGAAGCGAGTATGCTCATGGAAGAAGTCCATGAAGGCACATTTGGTACGCATGCCGGCGCGCATGCTATGACGAGAAAGATCCTGAGAGCGGGATATTACTGGCTGACGATGGAATCAGATTGCTTTAAATTTGCGAAGAGATGTCATAAATGCCAGATTTATGCGGATAAGATTCATGTGCCGCCGTGCCCGTTGAATGTCATGTCCTCCCCGTGGCCGTTCTCCATGTGGGGCATCGACATGATAGGCAAGATCGAGCCCACTGCATCTAACGGTCATCGCTTCATTCTAGTAGCTATCGACTACTTCACCAAGTGGGTGGAGGCAGCCTCATATGCTAACGTGACCAAGCAGGTGGTGGCTAGATTCATAAAGAGGGACATCATCTGTCGATATGGAATTCCTGAGCGGATCATTACTGATAATGGTTCAAATATGAATAACAAGATGATGAAGGAGCTGTGCCAGAGTTTCAAGATTGAACACCACAACTCATCTCCTTACCGGCCAAAGATGAATGGCGCCGTTGAAGCGGCTAATAAAAACATTAAGAAGATTGTACAAAAGATGGTTGTGACCTATAAGGATTGGCACGAGATGCTGCCATTTGCATTGCACGGTTATCGTACGACGGTACATACATCAACCGGGGCAACTCCTTTTTCACTAGTGTACGGTATGGAAGTTGTCCTACCGCTAGAAGTTGAGATTCCTTCTTTACGAGTTTTGGTTGATGTGAAACTCGATGAGGCAGAATGGATTAAGAACCGACTAAACCAACTCAGCCTGATGGACGGGAAGAGGTTAGCATCGATTGCATATGGTCGTCTGTACCAAAGCCGAATGAAGAAAGCTTATGATAAGAAGGTGCGTCCTAGAAGCTTTCAGACGGGTGATCTCGTCCTGAAGAAGATTCTTCCTCCACACTCCGATCACCGGGGCAAGTGGACTCCCAATTACGAAGGTCCGTACGTCGTCAGCAAGATCTTCTTGGGAGGAGCCTTGTTGTTGTCCACGATGGATGGCGAAGATTTTGCGTCCCCGGTGAACGCGGACGCAGTTAAAAAATACTTTGCTTAAAGAATGACCCGCTGGAAAGAAAAAGAATATCCAGGCAAAAATGGGGAATCCCGGCGAACCATAAAAAAGGAAAAAGGTTCGGGCAAAAATTAGGGATATAAAAGAAAAGAATGTACACCCGCAAAGTCGAAAACCTGGAAAGGCGACTTTGGCAAAAAAGGGTATCCCGGTGAATCGAAAACCCGAAAGGACGATTCAGACAAAAGTTAGGGATTTGAAAAAGCAAATGACTGCGTTCCGCGTATGGACTGTATTTGTTTAGTGGTTTGGAAGACCTGAGGGCCGTTTATCTGAATCAATCTCTTCTGAGGCTGAAGCGTCAGAGAAGTATCGAAGTCGAGTGGGTCATAGAGGGATCAACTTATGGTGTTCGTCTACGCCACACTGCCGACATTTGTGTATATACTGATTTATATTTATGTTTTGTTCGCACAACTTCCTCATTCCAGAAGCTTGCATCTGTTGTAAAACATTTCTTCACCCATTCAGGGGTTCGTTATCAATGAGAAGTATACTATTCAACCATGTTGTGTGCTTGTTTAGCATTTACCTGTTTTGTTTGCGAAAAAGAACGCCGATGTTTTTGATAAAATGCGCATACATAAACTTACTGGCCTAGGCCACTAATTGTTGAAACAATGAATTACTTGAACATTGTCACAAGATGATAACCTTGATAGGTCCCTTTGAGAAGGGTATCTTGTCTGTTTGTTTGTGTTGTTGCAGGTATGGCAGTACACCATGTGCGTCCACAAGCAGGACGATTCCTTCTTCTCCAGCAAGTGTAGCAGCCTGTCCCTGCAAAGTATGAATACGGGACCAGAAGCATTGATATGCATCCCCAAGCAGAGAAGATTCTCCCCCAATCAGATGTATCCTGAAGGATCGTCGTCTCCCTAGCAAGCAGGGTGATTCCTTCTTCCCCAGCCGAGTTTGCAGTTCCCCAAGAGAGCCGAGTCCTTGGAAGCCGTTTGGGCCATAATTGGTTTCCCCTAGTAGAGTGTTGGATAGCTAATGCTGTATTTCCCCATCGGAGTCGTTATCTTCGGGAAAGTTTTGCTGCGAATGTCGTGCAATTTATTTCTGCGATTGATATCGTTTCCTCGACAGTTTGTGGTTTGAATACCTGGTTGAGCGGGTTCAGGTTCTTGTAGAACTTTTTTCCCCTACAACAGTCGACTGAAGTTCGTTTCCCCAAGCAGAATCCAATTAAGATTGGTGTGACTTTTTCTCCTCGGCAGGATGATTCCTTCCTCCACCAGAGTGGTTCTTTCTCCGCAGAATGGTTCACTCAAGATGATTCTTGAATTCCCCGGCGAAGTTGATTGCTTAAGATGATTCTTAAAATCCCCAGTGAGGTCGCCAGAGTGGGTTGCTCAAGTTGATGCTTAGAGTCCCCGGCAGAGTGTTTGCTCAGGATGATTCCTGAAATCTCGAGCAGAGTTATTGGTTCAGGATGATTCTTGAAGTCCCTGACAGAATTATTTGTCCAAGATGATTCTTGTAGTCCTCAGCAGAGTTGATTCATCCAGGATGATTTCTGGATCCCCGAAGTAGAGTTACTTGATAGTTCTCCAGAATCCCTAGCGGAGATGTGTCATCCCTAGCAGGTTTTAAAGAGATAAGTTGAAATTTCCTTGAAGACTTAATGATTGAAATCCGGAAGTGGTGCCAAAACCCCCAGACTTACTGACGAAGTCCAACTGTGATGTCGAAGCAGTTCTCTCAGCTGACGCGGAGTGCCTGATGGCAGAAGTTTGGATATCCCTATTTGGTTCATGATTGACCAAGAATTCTATTCCCGACCTACTGATGAAGTCCGGCTGACGCCCGAAAATTCCTTTGAATGCCCGACGGCATAATTAAATTGATTGTTAAAAAGTCCCTAATGACCTGATGAGTCCCGAGGAATTCTTCTGCTATGACACAGAATGCCTAACAGCATAATCAACCATTCATTACCAATTACCGTGTAACATGTGATCCTTTGATGACTTGAAGACGAAGATCTACAGCAAAATCAGATAATTATCCTGACGGAGATTAGAACCTTCATCGGTTACCGTGTGACCAATTCCCCAGCAGAGTTGTCGTGCAACTGTCATGCTCAGTTTGAAGACGTGCCTACCAATCAAAGTATTGTTTACTTGTGCGATGGCAGATCGCCTATTTCCGCGTAACCAGTGATCCCTCGATGATTTAAGGACGCCATGATATCAGATAAATCAGAGAATTCAATGAATATTGTGTTTTTTCGAGATAGAGTATATACTCATGATAAAATGGTGTTACAGGTTGACTTCTCATATCATTTTGATTAAATTTTATTAAACTCGATTGGTGAATTTGTGGATAGATAAGAATTCATTTGACGTTGTTTTTGCTTTTTTGACTTGAGTGATTTGTCTTGATTGTGCCAATATAAGGTAAAGATGAAAATTTTATTTGCTTTCATGCACTTTACGAAAGTTGAAAATAGAGAGAAAGAAAAATGATGCTTAATGAGGAGAGGATGAGTGTACTCATGGAAATATTGAAAAATAATTTATCCATTTGTTTATGGCCCTACGTTTACTGTGATGAAAATTCTAGGATTCTTTGACACATAAGGTTCCATAAAACTATACAGGCTCTTAGCTTGATTCAAATACTCCAATGTAGCATTAGGTGTTGGCTCCTTCCAATTCACTGAAAATTGAATTTTAAACAAGTTCTCGGCACGGTGAGGAAAAGGCGTCGCATCGGCCGGAATCTCAACCATTTTTCCACCATAAGGGTTGAAAACAAATCCAACTTTTCCCAACTCAATCATCTTTTTCCGTATCAATTCCAATGCATCTTTTGGTATAGCTTCCTGAACATAATCAGATTTTCTCTTCTCGAAAATCGCCGAATTTAGATTCCTATCCAAAAGACTTTCCGGTTTCGCATCGTTTTTGAATTCTTCATCGTCATTGTACCAAATAACAGAGTTAATCTAACTCATTTCAATACAATATTCTTTTTTCAATCCTAGAAGTGAAAATTCTTTACCTAGAATTTCCACTACTTCCTCGGCGCCTCCGAGGAACAAAGCAACAACAGAAGCTCTAATAGTTTTTGTGCCTTTGACAGTCTTTGAAGTTATAGGCTGCAAAAGAAGCCTCATAAAAATTCTATCATCAATAGTCGGAACAGTAGGGCAATAGGGTTATGTTGTTACTAGACTGTTGAAGTGTATGTTATATTTAGGGTTGATATTATTGTATTGAAATCATGATCTTCGATATTGTTACTAGGATATTATTGTATTGTTATCTTACCCTAGGGCTGCTATCAGTCATGACATTCAATGCATACACATGACATACACAATACAAAAACAACCTGCTGAAACCTACTAACAGCCCAAGCATCATGAAACTTAACACTTCCTCAATTTCACTAGTTAATAGATTAACTAAACATTTCAAACTGCAAGCAGTTAAAGCAACAATCCATAACCGTTCATCAGTTTCCAAATCGGTCAAGCAAACATACATCTGAACCACATTCCATGACAGTTCAAACTAATTTCAAAATACACAATAGAAAAATTAGCACACTAACTCTGAAGAAAAGACTAAATATTTCTGTTCTCCGTGCTGCATCTTTGAATTCTTATAGCAAACATAGTATTCACTCACAAGTAGTGGATACGCACTTGTCGGTAACGATTTTGAGTCCTTTTCAAATGAATCTAATTGATGTCATTTTCTGTTGTGACTGGATTTTTGTTCAACTATTGATTACATTATGTGTATATGACATTATTTCGGTTCTGGTTTAATCGCTCGGCCCGCTCTTTTTATACCAAAAAGTTGAGAATTATATTAGGTACCAGAATTTGCTTGAGGTTTCAGTTTGAGTTTTTGTTCAGGTTTTGTTTCCACTTGAGGGTTGGTCTTATATTGAGATTGTTGTGGTCATTTTCAAACTGATTCATTTGCTGCTATTGTTGAGTATGTGATTTTGGTTCTGAAAAAGCTCTGATGTTGCTGTTTGATGAAGCGCGAATTGTTTCGTGTTCTCTATGCATTCATGTGCATTTGACTGTTATGAGATTTCCAACTTTTCTTCCTTGTTCACATGCTTTGATTGTTAGCTATGTTTGGTTGTGATAAGAGATTCAGAGTTAAACTTTGTGGTATATTTAAGTTGTTGGTGATTCTTATGTGTATTGAAGTTATGAAATCTGCATGTTTTGGTTTGGAGTGTGTCGTGAGCGTGCGGTTCACATTATTTTTATTCATGTTATAAGTTTATGACCACCTCTTTGTAAATAACTTGCAAGCTATATGAAGTCTTGGTATGCTGAAATTTGTGCAGCCTGCTTGTAGCTTTGTGTGGAATTTGTTAGCATAGAGATAATTAGCGTACGGTCGAGATTCAGAAGTCTTAGCGTTATCCGTATAGTTATGTTACTGTTGTCTGTTATGATTGATCTGCACTTTTTAAAGGCACATTGAGAAACAGCAGAAACTGAAAAATCAATTAGCAAAGATGAGTATCAGTAAGATTCATATCTCATGGAATTCAAATCTCATTCTTGTCACCTTCATCTAACATTCCCAAAATCAAATCATCCTTCAATCTCAACCCTGCCATCCAAATCATTCCCCTTAATTTCCCAAAAAACATACCTAGTATCACTTCTGAATTTCACCCTGACATGTTTGGTGCACTCTTTCAAGCAATAGACTTACTGCAAGATCAGGTCAAAACCATTTTGTTTAAACTAAAACCCCATTTTGTTTTCTTTGATTTTATACAAAATTGGCTACCAAAAGTAGCTTCTGAACTTAGCATAAAATCTGTTTACTTCTCTGTCTATTCTGCAATTTGTGTCTCTTATATATCTCCATATTTAAGACTTTTTGTTGCTAATATTGAAAAAAGATACCTCACTTATGAGGACCTTAAACATTCTCCATTTGGTTATCCTTAAAAATCCATAATTTCTCTTCAAACCTTCCAAGCCAGAACTATCTTCACGATGATGGTCCAAACATTTGGCGAAACGTTTCAGCTTTGCATTGTTACGATTAATATCGGTGGTATCATGTATGTTGCTTTGAGAGTCAATTTTCTCTGAATATTGTTTGTGATACTTGCTGCAATACAATGTCAAAATCACAAGGAAGTCATTTGTTTTTCTGTATGTGTTTTTATTGTGTGAAGTTATTGCAGAGAGAGTCATCATGTATGTTTGCTTGAACTTTGATAGAGTTTCATGTAGCTTTCTACAACATGTATTCCGACTCCGGTCACTGGCTGGCGGATGCCCCCGCCGGACTGCCTCTCTGCGGCAGCGACATTTTTCCTGATGAGTTCAATTAGAAGCTACAATTAACAACAATAAATTATGCCATATATGATACATTGCTTTAGTAAGCAACATCTTCATAATGTCTCTTTCCCACCCCTTTTTTGATGTTTCATTGATGGGCTAAATATCTTCAGTGTTCCAGTCTGCTGCATCTCTCGCATAACCATTGTTATGTCCAAGAATTTGTTGTGGTCTCTACTTAGGTTATGTGCTAAGAGTTGTTGCAGAGTAGTTTAAACATGCTAGTTGGTGAGTTGCTGTTTAAAGTAGGTTGTTAGGCTGCTGTCTATGTTTGTTTTAAGTATAAATGGGTATTTTGGTCTTTGTGAAGGAACTGTGGTTATGATTCATCATAAATGCTATTGAAACATGTATTAATTCTTTACTCAGTTTAGGTTATTCAAAACCACTCAATCTTGAAGACATTCCTTCCCTTGTTTTAGAAGATGAAGCTAACATGGCCTATCAAAATTTTGTCCAGTCTTGGGAATCACTCAGGACTGAGAATAATACAAAGAGTTTGGTTCTTTGGTCTATAGTTAGAACTTTCTTAAAAGAAAACATATTAATAGCATTTTATGGATTAATCAGAATTGTTTCTGTCGTAGTTTTGCCTTTAATACTATATGCTTTTGTTAACTACTCAAATAGAAATGAGGCTGATCTTGGAAAAGGTCTTTCCATAGTTGGTTTTTTTATTTTCTCCAAAGTGTTGGACTCTTTCTCTCAAAGACATTGGTATTTTAACTCAAAGAGGTCAGGTATGAAAATAAGATCAGCTCTAATGGTAGCAGTTTATCAAAAGCAGCTAAAAGTTTCTAGCTCGGCGAGAACAAGACACTTGGCCGACGAGATTGTGAACTACATTGCAGTTGATGCTTATAGAATGGGAGAATTTCCATGGTGGTTTCATATAGCATGGACTTCTGCATTGCAACTCGTTCTTTCCGTTGTTATTCTTTTTGGTGTTGTTGGTGTTGGTGCTCTTCCTGGTTTGGTCCGTCTTCTTATATGTGGACTTCTCAATGTACCATTTGCAAGGAACCTACAAAGTTGTCGGTCACAGTTTATGATCGCACAGGACAAACGTCTTCGATCCACTTCAGAGATTCTAAATAGTATGAAGATCATTAAGTTGCAATCATGGGAAGAAAAATTCAAGAACTTAATCGAGTCGCTACACGACAAAGAGTTCAAATGGTTGTCTAAGGTGAAGATTTTGAAAGCTTCTAGTACATTTCTTTATTGGATGTCTCCTACAGTTATTTCTGTTTTGTTTTTCTTGGATGTGCTGTTATCAAGAGTGGACCATTGAATGCTGAAATTATTTTCACAGTTATTTCAACATTGAGGAACATGGGAGAGCCTGTTAAAATAATTCCACAGGCTTTATCCATTATAATTCAAGTTAAGGTTTCGTTTGATCGTCTTGATAACTTTTTGCTTGATGAAGAGCTAAACAAAGATGATAGTGAAAGAAACTTAAAGCAATATTCGGTTAATGTTGTGGAGATTCAATATGGTAACTTCATTTGGGATCATGAATCTGTGTCTCCAATTTTAATGGATCTGAATTTAGAAATCAAATGGGAACAAAAAATAGCAGTTTGTGGACCAGTTGGGGCTAGAAAATCATCACTTTTATATGCAATACTTGGAGAGATTCCTATGATTTCAGGAACGGTAAGTAACTAATAGAACCAGTTTCGATTTTGTACAATGCAAAATTCATATGAATAAACATAGTATCTTCAAAATTTTCTCCCCATGATATATTTCTGTAATGGAAAACAGGTTAACTTAGTGTTGCACCCCAAAATTTGCCTAACATTTGTTTGCCTAGCTTATGCTTTATTTCATTCACATTAGCATTATCATTTGCATTTCATTGACATGTATGCAGGAGATCAAGAGGTATGATTACCAATTAAGAGCTATACAAGACTGTGAGGCTAGCTAAGAAGGTTATTCAGATGTTCAAGGGTTGATATGCTTGTCAGAGAAGTTAAAAGATCCTTAGAGAGAGTGGTTGAAACCAATAATGTGTAGATCTCCTAACTTGAGAGTTATGGAAAGCCATAAGATGATTCTGAGGTCATGGAGATGGACTTAAGGTCTTGAGAGAGCTCATGAGAAGTGTTGAAGATCACTTTGAGGCCTAGACAGGTCATTGTGCAAGAATAAGAAGCCTCAGCCATGAGTGGTGCAGCTAGGGTTTGACTGGGTCAACCCTAGGTTAACTGATGATTTGAATAAGGTTGAGACCTAATTCAAAGGCCATGTGATCATGGATTGATGCATTAAGATGTTATAGGGATGATTCCAAGGTTAACTCATCATGATTGAAGAGTTTGAGAAGTTTCAAGCTAGGGTTTCTAAGGCTTGACATTGTAAAATCCCCTAGTTTGACCCCTATCTTCAAGGCAGTTTAGCTCAAGATGTGATTGTCATCTCATCTTACCCCAACCAATAATGTTGTAGAGCATGGTCTTAGATTTACTTTGAGTGCTAGAAGTCCTTGATAGGATTTGTAGAACTCAAGTTATGAGTTTGACAAGTTACAGGTCATCTGAGGTATGTGAATTTGGGGGCTTGAAAGTTGTCCAACATGCATGAAACTTTTGCTCTAGAAGGATGATTCCTATGAACTTTTGGTCAACATGAATGTTTTTCCTTATCCTCTTAGCTTTCTAGAGAGTACTAGAAGTCCTTGATAGGATTTGTATAACTCAAGTTATGGTTTGACAAGTCAAGGGTATTTTGGTCATTTAGGGATTATAGGTCATTTCAACCATAAGGCCATAACTCCTATTTCCAAGCTTCAAATGGGAAAATGTTCAACATCAAACTTGTTCAAAATGATGTTTTAAGACTAACCAAGAGGTCATGAGAGGTTGGAATTGCTTATAGCTCAAAGTTGCAAAAATGACCTAAAATGAGGATGATTTTCAAATGAACCAAAATTGGAAATTGGTATTTTTGATCTACATGTCCAAACCAAGGCATGTAATATACCATTTTGATTCTAAAATACATTTTAAGAACATTGGTTTTGCCACAATTTTGAGTTGAAGTTTAATTTGTGGACTTGCTTTGAAAAGTAGTTACTTACATCTTAAGTAACATTTGCCAAACCACAATTCAAGGCATGACCAAGGCTTCTTTCAATCCAAACACATCCAAAATGTCATTAGGGGAGAAATTGGAAGGGAATAAGGGTGATTACAAGCTGCTAACATAACTATGCATACCATGGCATGTGATTGAACTTCTCATGACATGAGAGATTGGACTTCTCATTAGAAGGATCTAGAGCTTTCTAGATCATACCTACATGTCCTATATATTGAATAGACATGATCCAAGGCCAAGGTTGGTGATGATTGAGAGAGAAAACTGAGATTGCACTTTGAGATTTCACATTGCAAATCAAGATCGGTTGCAAGGTTTGAAGCCATTTCAATCCAAGATTTCAATCTCAGAAGCTTGCTCTAGCATTGGTGGATGAATCCAGATGGAGAATTGAGCAATATTGGTGGTGAATCGTGTGGGAGCCATTGAAGAAATTCCTCTGCAACTCAGAATCGAATCCAGGGATTCAAGCCATTTCAATCAAGTTTGTTGCATACAGAAGCTTGATTGTGATTCAGTGAAGGATTCTACAAGGTCTTGAAGGTTGATTTGAAGATTCAACCCTTCTGTTTGCTCGAGTTTACCAGGTATGCAATCCTTGTGCTATGGCTTAAATTAGGTCGAATTAGGATGAATTATTGTGTTAGATGCATAGTAGAATGGTGTAGGGAGGTTTTCAGATCATTAATTTGAGAATTAGTGACCAATTAGGGATGTTACCATTTTCGGTTGAGAGTTGGTTCTTGCGAATTTTGAGGTTTCAGAGTGAATTAATGGTATGATTGAGTTCCTTGTGAAATTTGGGACAAGTTTGATCAAGGAATCGTGGCCTATGGTGGACTCTATGGCAAGTTAGGGTTGTGAGGTGACGACCGGAGAATGTCACCGGCGGTGGCTTTGGGCGCGCAGGTGGCCTGAGTTGCAGAAGTTTAAATTGAGGAAGATGACTTGATAGCCATCAGATCAAGGTTTGACTTGGACCAAAGACCTTATCCAACGGCCACACGTGCTTCTCATTTTGTGAAGGATTTCTGAACTTTAATGAAACGATGCGTTTCATTTATTTGCTGATTTTGGGCTTAAGAATCCAAGTGCTAATCACACCCCCTTTAGGGCCCAATCTCCAAAATGAACTGGATCCTCTTACTATCTGCACCGTGCATGTGTTTTTTTTATTTGGATTTTCATATTATTTTTCATTTCATCCATGGATATTGATTAATTCATAAAAAAATGGAAAAATGATCCAATTAATCCCATTCTTTTTGTATTGGATTCATGATAGGGTCTAGTAGTTTTTAGATAAAAAATATTTTTATTTCATGCATTTTCTGATTTTATGGGAATTTTTACATTTTAATTGATATTAAAATAATCATGTTTGATGCTTGATATTGGTGAATTTGGTTTGATCATGTGATGATGATTTTGGTCTTGATTTTTTGTGAGTAGTTAGCATAGATATGCATGCTCCCCATAGATTTTTCTCACATTTTTGTGATGAATATAAGTGGTAGTTTTAGGTTGAAACTTTAAGAGCTCTATTTTTAGGGTTTATGGTTGATACCTTGTGGTTTAGATTTTATTTTTAGGACTAGGTGGATGATTCAACCTCTGATTTTTGTATGGTAGATTCATGATTGAATTAGGGTCCCTTAGGAATTTTTGTAGGAATTTACAAGGTAGTTTTCTCTTTTTGTTTGATTTTAGTTTAGATGCTAGTTTTAGATGATTCTAATGCACTAATTCAACTAGATTAACTTCTTTAGTTACCTTAGATTAGGGTTTTGCTTTGCTTGTTCTTGGATGATGATGAAGACAAGTTGAAGATGCATTGGATTGCTTGAAGAGGCTTGTATGTGAAGATCTTCCCTTCTTTTGGTATAGTGTTGATTAGGTATTAAGATTAGGGTTTGGTAGGCAGAGCTTCTAGATAGATTCTCTTCCTTCATAAACATGGATGATGTTGATCACTTCCATTCTTCCCTATGATGTAAGGTCCCCTTGTAAAGGCCTCATCCCTCCTTTGGTAGTATGTGTGGCTCTCTACAAGTTGGTAGAACCTTTGAGGGTCCCTTTCTCTGATGATAGGAGGCTTAGTGGTGACCTTTGGTCTTCACTCTGCTACCAATCATCCAAACTTTGCTCTTGATGGATGCATATTTCTTCCTTGTTAGAGGATGGAGTTCCTTTCTTGAAGATATTGAAGGATGGAGTTGATACTTCTTTGTGTTTGGAGATTACCTTTTGAAGCTGAAGCTTATAGATGAAGAGGACCAAGTTGATATTGGTAAAGCAAAGAGAGCTGAAGCTTGAAGACCAAGTTGACACTTGTGAAGAGGATCCAATTGAGATTGAGTGAAGAGCTGAGGCTTGAGGAATAAAGGATAAGTTGATACTTATATTGATGCATTGAGAGCCTGAAGGAGTTAAGTTGAGACTTGCAGTTAGGAGTGAAGCCTGAAGGTGGAGTTGACTGGAGAGCTGAAGCTTGAAGAAGAAAGAAAAAGTTGATACTTATGTTTGATGTATTGAAAACTTGGAGAAGCAAGTTGATACTTGCTATTGAAGATGATAGCCTTGAAGGGTGGTTGAAGTCTGAAGACTGGACTGCTGTCAGGATGGTGCTTTACTGTGAAGCTGTGGAAGCTATTGATTTGCTTTCTTTCCTGTCTGTTCTCTTTTTGTGCAACTGTATTGATGTGACTTGTTTGATTTGCTTGATGCATTAGAATAAGTCCATATCTAGACTGATTTAATCTAGGAGCATGATTGCACTAGAGGTTAAGTTGCTCCCTCTGCTTGTATTTTTAGTGTGTGGCTTTGCTTGCGGGTATTCGGTAGAGCCCAGCTCTCTTGCCTATGTGGTTTATTTTGTTTGATAGCATGTTATTTCCTCTGTATGATTGCAGTCACTTATATTTTGCTTGATGGCATTTTATTCTTTCTGTATGATTACAGTTATTCATATCTGGCTTGAGGTTGAGATGAGCTTGTGGAGGCTGATGCCCCACACACATTTCCTCCCTCACTTGCATTGCATGCATTTTACAGTCATTTACTGTTTACTGTTTAAGCTGATGCTTTATCTGTTTCTGTTTATCATTGACATGATCCCCTAGGAATCTCACTTCCTTTGATAAGGAAGTGATGATAGAACTTTAGGTTGCAACCTATGCATGACAACTTCTAGGAGTTCCCTGTTTCAAACCTCAACCATAGGATGAATCCACGACATGACAACATTAGGACTTGATAGTCTCCCCTTAGTTGAGTCCCCTCTCTCTTCTCTACTTAAAACAAATTAAAATACAGTAATAAAGGTTAACTGACGTCGTACGTTACGAGCCTTAAGCTAACTGAGAAAGGATTGTTGGAGAGTTTCTTTTCAACAGTCTGGATGTTTAGTATGGCACCCTTTGGGTGACATGCGACGCATTCACTCTCAGGTCATAGTCTCTAGTGCGATATTGGTTGCAGACATCCATAAAAAACAGTTCTTTCGTAAAAGACAGAAAACAAACTTCAAACCTTTTTGCCCCGTGGGCCCATAATTCAAGGAAAGCTTTTCTGAAGAAAAGAGTGTCGTTAACTATTAGTTCTACCGCAAACGGTAACGCCTAAGTCTCCAAGGGTCGAGCTGCGTACGCCAAACTGCTGGAACTGTTTGTTAACCCTACTCGATAAAACAGATGAATCTGAATTCCCGTAATCCGTATTATCCCGAAATACGTAAGCTCTGATCTCTCATATCTGTTGAGAGTACGTAGGCACAATAATGACGTATTGGCGAGCTACCTTCCCCCATAACCTGTAGTTAGGCGAACTACGTAGACTCTGATTTCTCATTCTCTGATGAGAATACGTAGGCATAAAGTGCGATACTTTGCCGAGTCATTTTTCTTTTTCTTTTTAGACCATCCTTGATAGGTAGATAGTAAAACAAACCCGTCAGATAAACACAGCAAGCGTGGATCCCATCGAGTACGATGGACGTGAGGGGTGCTAATACCTTCCCCTTGTGTAACCGACTCCCGAACCCAGACAACGGTTGCGATGACCTTGTCTTATACCTTTTCGTCAGGTTTCTCCGATCGTTTCCTTTCCCATTCTGAGGGATAAATAACGAAAGGTGGCGACTCTTCTGTTTTGCCGGCACCTTATTTTCGCGGAAGCGACAACTGGCGACTCTGCTGGGGACTTGATAGTTTCCTAGGATCAAACGTCCCATATGCGAGTCAGTTTGGGGATCCAACGTCCCCTGCGAGAGTCAATCCTAGCGCTTGTATGATTACTTGTTGGGTTGTATTTGTTTATCGCATTTTATTTCCCGCACTTTATTTTCAGTATGATATGATTATCTGTGCTGTTGTGGGAGGGGCATTCTGATGAGTGAGAAGCCAGACCCAGGCTTGAGTGTACTTAGCATTAGTTGTGGAAATTAGTGGGTGCGTGCTTGCTTTGCAGGCACTAGTGTCTCATGAAATCCACGCTCAGACGAGGTTCTCCCGGTTGACTTCTTTTTCAACCCTTTGGGTTGAGGGGGTTGTTGGTTTGGAGGATTGTCGACTCTGGGGACCGATCATTTGGAATTCAGCTGAGTGAGGTCGCTTCAGGAGCTGGTGATGTCACACCTTCTGGGTATCGTATCACCCCCCCTGAATGTCTGTGACGCTGATGACCGCATAGGATGTCGAACTTGTGTCAGTTTAGGTCCATACCTGTGAGCAGGGTTGGGTTTGTTGCAGGAAACCTTGACCTTCAGACTACCTGGTTTTCTTGATAGTGAATCAGTTTTGTTGGTGTCAGAGGTTCTCATCATCAGATGTGTATGTTGTTCTTGACAGAGCAGGCTTATGGTTGGGATCAGAGGATCTCATCAGCAGATATATGATTGCTCTTGACAGAACAGATTTAGGGTCCTGCGGCAGAGGTCCTTATTATCAGATGTGCATTTGTTCTTGACAGAGAAAGTTTTTATTGGGATCATAGGATCTCATCAGCAGATGTGTATTTGTTCTTGACAGAGCAGATTTATGGTTGGGATCAGAGGATCTCATCAGCAGACGTATGATCGTTCTTGACAGAACAGATTTATGGTCCTGTATCAGAGGTCCTTATTTTCAGATATGTGTGTTCTTCACAGAACATGGTTATGGTCTGATATCATGGTCTTCTTCTCATCAGAGACAGTGGTTGTTCTTGACAGAGCATTGTTATGGTTTTGTTGATACAGAATATTCACCTTCGCCTCCTCGACAGCACAGTTGTCTTAATCTCCTGCTGCATGATTGCATTTTACATTGCTTTGCATACTCATTTGCATTTCATTAACGTGTGTCTGTGTTGCAGGTACCGTTTCCCCCGATTCAGGTGTTCTCGCCTTCTATTGTGCTATTATAGGTTCTCTGAGGAAGACAGTGGCTTACAAGCTCCCCACTCCTGATGTTGTTCAGCTGACTGGTTTGATTGCTTTAGCAGATGATTCTGTGAGAGATGAATTCAGAAAGTCTTACGGTAAACTGCTCAGTTTGGTTCGTAAACCCACTGTGTTTGAGTTGAATGGGTTGCACGCCCTGCTGCAGTTCTACGATCCTCCATTGAGATACTTTACTTTCCGGGACTTTGTTCTCGCACCCACACTAGAGGAGTATGTTGATTTGTTAGGTGTGCCTATCAAAAGTCAAATGCCCTTTGTTCATATGGATGCCGAGCCTGACCTAGCTAGTCTAGCTCCCTCTCTTCATCTGGATGCCTCCGAGTTGGTTTTGTCTAGTTGGAACAAGGTTCTCGGGTTCTCCTTACAGTTCTTAGTGGGAAAGGCTCAGCAGTGCGCCAAAGACGGATGTTGGGTCGTGTTCAATGCCATTCTCGCTCTGTGCATATATGGCATCATTCTGTTCCCCAATATGCCTGACTTTGTAGACTTCAACGCATTTCACATCTTTGCATCAGGGAATCCAGTCCCTACCTTGATAGGAGATGTCTACCATTCCTTCCACTACAAAAACGAGAACAGAAGGGGCAAGAATGTCTCGTGCTGTGTACCCCTACTCTATAGATGGCTTGATAGTCACCTACCCAAGAGGGGTCCCTTTGCCTTGTCTGCAGCCACAGCTGAGTGGTCTGAGCGTTTGATGAGTCTGTCAGCGGAGGATATTGCCTGTTTTGATAGAGATAGGTTGGGTACTGAGATTATCTTCAGCTGCAGCGGGTTTCCGAATGTGCCTTTGATAGGCAGGAAGGGCTGTATCAACTATAATCCATCTCTGCTGGTCCGACAGTTTGCTTATGCTTTGAGAGCTCCGCTGAAGGATGAAGAGGTGCAGGAATCTCTGTACCTCACTGGTCTTCTAGAGGGGGATATGATGTCTAAGCTCCAGCGCGCTTGGAATGGTATTTGTAAGCGCGGAAAGCCGTTGCTGGGGAAGAGTAATAGCCAGGCCTACGCTCCATATGTGACTTGGATCAGAGCCAGAGCAGATGCTATAGGGATGCCGTTTCCTCCTTCCAAGCCAGAAAGCCCTCCAATGGTTGAAGAGCCTACCACCGTGCCTATTCAGCAGCATAATCAGGTGTTAGCTGAGAGGGATGAGCTGAGGAAGGCCAACGAAGAACTAGAGAAAGAATTGGCTCAACTCAGAAGCGAGAGAAACGAAGCCGTCCATTCCTTCAAGAGGCAGACCGAGCTGGTGAACTAGTTGGGGACAGATTTGACTAAGCAGATAGCTGAGCGCGAGCGCATGGGTCGAGACTTCAAAGCTGTCAACGATGTGCTGGCCACTAAGAAGCAGCACTTGGACGAAGCGTATCGGAGGATATCCAAGTTTAACCAGCATTGGAAGGCCACCCTAGCCAATAGGAAAGAGCGGGAGGATAAGCTGAAGCAGCAGATCTCCAAGTTGAAAGCCCAGGTGAAGGCTAGTGAGAAGAGGTTTGATGAAGAAACCGCTCGCAGATACACCGCTGAAAGCCTGCTAAACAAGGCTCTTGCTAACCTGAAGGAGCGCAAACTGACGTTTGAATCCAAGAAGCGGAAGTTAGAAGATTGTTTCGGCGAAGGAGCATGGGAAGATTCGGTTGAAGGTCTTCAGTACACCATTATGCAGAGGGAGTTACTCGTCGAAGGGTTACTCACTCGGCCGGATCATCCATAAACGAAGGGGTTGTTAGAAGAGTTTCGCGCCCGTGGCCGTGCTTGAATATCGGTATTCCTTTTGTTTTGATCATTGTTGTATGATGACCATCACCAGGCTTGTTGGTTGAGGTCATGCTATCGATTCATCTTGTACTCAGTGATGTTATGTACTGCCTTGATGGGCTTTCTTTATATATGAGATGTTATTTCCATGACTGGACTCAGACTTCTTATTATCAGCATTGGCACTCAGGCACTAGGATCGGGGGAAATCTCCATAACACACAAACACACGTTTGCATTTGCATGAAGCATTTGCATAACGAGCACTTTGTCGTTTTTCCTAACCCTTTTGTGTATCCAGGTTGTTTCAGGTTGTTCCAGGATTGATCAGAGGCCTATCCACCGCTATCCGACCAGAGCAAATCAAACCAGAATTATGGAGCAAATGCAAACTGACGCTCAAGAACTCCGAGAAAGGATGGACCGCTTCATGGAGCTCATGCAAGCGGTCACTAACGGCCAGGATCAGCTCAGAACCTTGGTTCAGCCTCTGATCTCAAGGGTTGATAGCAATGGCGTGCTCCATGGTGGGAATGTGCCAACCCCTCCACCTGTTGAAACTCCTCAGAATGGCGTCCCCGTGACCGGGGGGAATGGCAGTGCCAACGACAATGTGATAGCTAATATGGGACTCAATGATAATACGACTGACGTCGGTAATGGGAATTTTGAAGCTAACGTCAATGTTGGGCTGGGCAACGGCAATGCGGGTGCTGGAAATCTGTTCGGGCCTCAGCCATGGTTGGAGGACCGTCAAGATGATGTGTTCTTGCAGAGAGGTGCTGAAGGGGAGCTGACTGCTGAAGCACGGCTAAGGTTCAAGGCACTCGAGGACAAGATGAGGAATATCGAGAACCAGAACACCATGGGTGTTGATATGTCCAAGTTGGGACTCATTGCTGATTTCAAGGTGCCTCCCAAGTTCAAGGTACCTGACTTTGAAAAGTACAAGGGCACCACTTGCCGTCGCGTCCATCTGAGATCCTACTACCGGAAAATGTCCGCTCACTCTGAGGACGAGAAGTTGCTGATGCACTTCTTTCAGGACAGTCTGTCCGGACCCTCCCTCGAATGGTACATGAGTCTGGAACCTACCAGTGTGGGCACGTGGAAGGAACTTGCTGAAGCATTTGTGCACCACTACCAATATAACAGTGACTTGGCTCCGAACCGAGTCCAACTGCAGAATCTGTCGCAAAGGAACAACGAAGGGTTCAAGGAATACGCCCAGCGGTGGCGTGAATTGGCAGCCAGGGTTCAGCCGTCGATGGTTGAACGCGAGCTTGTGGAAATGTTCGTAGCCACCCTCCCAGGGGTTTATTACGAGAAATTGGTCAGCAGTATGTCTGGAAGCTTCTCAGATCTCATTATCACGGGTGAGCACGTTGAAAATGGGATCAAACTGGGGAAAATTCAAGGAGATCTATCCTCAGCTGGAGGAGGGAAGAAGCCGTATGGTGGCAAAAGGCGAGAAGGAGAGACGAGTGCCGTGTCCAACGCTCGAAGGAAAGGCAAAGGCCCTCACCAGCAGGTGGCCAGTATAACTATCCCCGCTGTCCAACAACCCCAGCAGCAGCAGCCGAATCAACAAGGGTACAGAAAGTATCAGAGCAGGGCACCTCTGTCGAGCCGTCACCTCGAGACACCGCCCATGTCCTATGCTCAGCTGTTACAGATTCTGCTTCAGTTACAGTTGATCAAGAAGAGAACCCTGGCTCCCTTGGCAGGGGCACCTCCGCCAGGTTATGATGCGAATGCGACTTGCGAATTTCACTCAGGGGCACCAGGCCACACGATAGAAAATTGCAAAGCCTTCAAGCACAAGGTGCAGGATATGGTGGACGCTAAGATCATCAATTTCTCAAATAATGTGCCAAACGTCACGAAGAACCCTATGCCGAATCATAGGGGAGGTGGAGTAAATGCCATTATTGAAGACGAGAGCTTGAATTTGTTGACTGACGTCAGAGATCTGAAGACACCGCTTAGTTTCGTTAAAGCTAAGCTGATGAAAAGGGGTTTCTTTCCAGGACGTGGAGAGCTGTGTATGGGCTGTGCGACAAGTCCTGATGGATGTGAACAGTTGATAGAAGGGATTCAAAGTCTGATGACCGAAGGAATCCTACAGTTTAGCCGAAGGGCCGAAAGCGGATCAGAAGAGGTAATGCTGAAGCAAGATGATGAGGTTGCCACCATCACCATCCCTCGCCGGACGATAACTATTTCTGCACCCAGGCCGCCCACAATTACCATCACCAAAGCTGGGCCAATACCCTTCGAAAGCACCAACGCTGTCCCATAGCATTATGGGGCAGAGGTCTACTGCAACGGACAAAAGTTGGAATTGGAACCATCAGGGTCGTCTGTGGAAAACCTAGTGGGCGTTAGCGGAATTACTCGCAGCGGAAGAGTGTTCGCTCCACCTGAGGTCGTGGCGGACAGAGCGGACAAAGCTAATGCAACCGATAAAGGGAAGAGTAAAGTCGTTGAAGAGATCCCTCGTGGGGTAGAAAAAGACTTACTTGTTAAAGACGCCGAAGAATTTATGAGGTTGAATAAAAAGAGTGACTATAAGATCGTGGATCATCTCCATCAAACACCCTCGAAAATTTCCATCCTAAATTTGTTGCTGTGTTCTGAGGCACACCGCAACGCACTGCTGAAGGTGTTAAATGCCACGTATGTACCGTAGGAAATATCGGTAAACCAGTTGGAAGGGGTCGTAGCCCACGTGAATGCTGGAAACGGGTTAGGGTTCACAGACCTGGAGCTGACGCCGAAGGGAAGAAGCCACAACAGCGCCCTGCACATCTCGATAGAGTGTAGGGGAACGATTATGTCTCATGTGTTGGTGGACACAGGGTCGTCGCTCAATGTTCTTCCGAAGAAGGCATTGATGAAGTTAGATACTCGCAGAGTGATTTGCACACGCATTGATCTGGTTGTGAAAGCGTTTGATGGAACCAAACGGCATGTTTTCGGAGAGGTGACCCTGCCAATCCAAGTTGGGTCGGAAACATTCGACGCAGTGTTTTACATTATGGACATCATGCCTGCCTACAGCTGTCTCTTGGGCCGGCCATGGATCCATTCCGCGGGTGCCGTGACCTCCACGTTGCGCCAGAAGCTCAAGTATGCTGTCGGAGGTAGCATCGTGACTGTATGTGGCGAGGAAGATATAATGGTGAGCCATTTGTCGTCCTTCAAGTATGTTAAGATGGATGGGGAAATCCACGAAACCCTGTGCCAGGCGTTCGAAGCTGTTAAAGTCAAGAACGTAGCTCCTGTAATCACTGAGAAGCCAGAGATGACTCTCTCTTCCTTCAAGGAAGCCCGGGCTGTTGTTCAAGCCGGATCTACCCCAGGCTGGGGGCGAATTCTGGAGATACCTAACAAGCAAGACAAGTTTGGGTTGGGATACTCTCCAGCGGCTGAAGCCTCCTCTTCTAGCAGTGCGTCGCGAGGTAAAGGACCGATCCAGTTTACCAGTGGCAGGGTGATATTTGAAAATGTCAACGCAGTGTCTGAAGACGGTGAAGACAACGATTACGACCTGGACTCTTGGATTCAGCCAAGCAAACCAGGCCAGAGCCTCAACAATTGGTCCGTCAGGGATATCATCCAAGTGACAGGAAAAGAGATCCACATAACAGATGACATCGACTCTGGACCTTCTACGACTCACTTCGACTTCGATTGCCCGATCTATCAACCCGAAGAAGAGATTGATGAAGACGAAGACCTTCCCGAAGAGTTGGCCCGCTTGTTGAAACAAGAAGAGAAAGTTATTCTGCCTCATGAAGAAGAGATCGAGATTGTGAATTTGGGTTCTGAAGAACTTGTCAGGAACGTCAGGATAGGGGCTGCATTGCAGAGTGATGTCAAGCAGAGATTGGTCGAGATGCTGAGAGAGTATAGTGACGTCTTTGCTTGGTCATACGAAGATATGCCCGGACTTGACACTGACATTGTGGTCCACCACTTGCCGCTGCGAGAAGATTGTCCTCCCGTTAAGCAGAAGCTTAGGAGGACACGACCAGATATGGCCGTTAAGATCAAAGAAGAAGTGCAGAAGCAGCTTGATGCTGGCTTCTTAGCGGTCACTACTTACCCTCCGTGGCTCGCCAACATAGTGCCTGTGCCAAAGAAGGACGGTAAGGTGCGAATGTGCGTCGATTATCGAGATTTGAATAGGGCGAGCCCTAAAGATGATTTCCCGCTCCCTCATATCGATGTGTTGGTCGACAACACAACTCAATTCTCCGTGTTTTCGTTCATGAATGGCTTCTCCGGTTACAATCAGATCAAGATGGCGTCGGAGGACATGGAGAAAACTACGTTTATTACACCCTGGGGAACATTTTGCTACAAGGTAATGCCTTTCAGTCTGAAGAACGCAGGGGCCACTTACCAACGAGCTATGGTTACTTTGTTTCATGATATGATTCATCATGAGATTGAAGTCTATGTTGATGACATGATTGCGAAGTCCCAAATAGAGGAGGGACATCTGGTCAATTTGCTGAAGCTTTTTGAGAGGCTTAGGAAATTCAGGTTGAGGCTGAATCCTAACAAGTGTACTTTCGGACTACGGTCTGGAAAACTACTGGGGTTTATCGTGAGTGAAAGAGGCATCGAGGTTGATCTTGCAAAAATAAAAGCAATACAAGAGATGCCAGCGCCAAAAACCGAAAAAGAAGTTCGTGGTTTTCTGGGCAGAATAAACTACATTGCAAGGTTTATTTCTCAGCTCACGGCCACGTGTGAACCGATGTTCAAACTACTGAAAAAAGATCAGGCGATTATCTGGAACGAGGAGTTCCATAAGGCATTTGATAAGATAAAACAGTATCTGCAGAAACCTCCGATCTTGATACCCCCAGTGGCCGGAAGACCCTTAATCATGTATTTGACAGTTCTTGAGAATAGTATGGGGTGTGTTCTCGGTCAGCACGACGAGACGGGTAGAAAGGAGCATGCCATTTATTACTTGAGTAAAAAGTTCACAGACTGTGAATCTCGTTACTCGATGCTGGAGAAGACATGTTGTGCACTAGCCTGGGCTGCCAAATGTTTACGACAGTACATGCTCAATCACACAACCATGCTAATTTCGAAGATGGATCCGATCAAGTACATCTTCGAGAAGCAAGCGCTTTCGGGCAGGATTGCCAGATGGCAAATGGTGCTGACGGAATATGACATTCAGTACGTTTCCCAGAAGGTCATCAAGGGAAGCGTATTGTCTGAATACCTTGCCGAACAGCCAATCGAGGATTATCAACCGATGAAATTTGAATTCCCTGATAAGGATATCATGTTTCTTAAAGCAAAAGATTATGATGAACCGTTGCCCGACGAGGGTCCAGATAGGAAATCCCAGTGGCAATTGATATTTGACGGGGCGGTTAACTCTTACGGAAGTGGCATTGGGGCGATCATCACGACTCCCCATGGATCCCACATCCCGTTCACTGCGAGACTGATGTTTCCGGTCACTAATAACAAAGCGGAGTACGAAGCATGCACCATGGGTCTAGAAGAGGCAATTGATTTGAGAATCAAGAACCTAGATGTATATGGTGACTCGACACTCGTGATCAACCAGATTAAAGGGGAGTGGGAGACTCGTCAATCGAATTTGGTGTCGTACATGAACTATGCCAGAAGGCTGCTTCCGTTCTTTGATCGAGTGGAACTCCATCATGTGCCCAGAGCAGAAAATCAGATGGCTGATGCCTTAGCCACGTTGGCTTCGATGTATAAAGTCAATTTTTGGAATGAAGCTCCAAGAATTATCCTTTCTCGTCTTGATAGACCTGCATTCGTCTTTGCGATCGAGGAAGCCTCCGACGGCAAGCCATGGTTCCATGATATCCAGACCTTCCTTATGACTAAGGAGTATCCTGCGGGAGCGTCAACCCAGGATAAGAAGACTCTGAGGAGGCTGTCTGGAAATTTTTATCTCAATCCTGATGGAGTTTTGTATAAAAGAAACCAAGATCTCGTGCTACTCAGATGTGTAGATGAGAAAGAAGCGAGTATGCTCATGGAGGAAGTCCATGAAGGCACGTTTGGTACGCACGCCGGCGGACATGCCATGACAAGAAAGATCCTGAGAGCAGGATATTACTGGCTGACGATGGAGTCGGATTGCTTTAAATTCGCGAAGAGATGTCATGCTGATAAGATTCATGTACCGCCGTGCCCGTTAAACGTCATGTCCTCCCCGTGGCCGTTCTCCATGTGGGGCATCAACATGATAGGCAAGATCGAGCCCACTGCATCTAATGGTCATCGCTTCATTCTAGTAGCTATCGACTACTTCACCAAGTGGGTGGAGGCAGCCTCATATGCTAATTTGACCAAACAGGTGGTGGCTAAATTCATAAAGAGGGACATCATCTGTCGTTACGGAATTCCCGAGCGGATCATTACTGATAATGGTTCGAATCTAAATAACAAGATGATGAAGGAGCTGTGCCAGAGTTTCAAGATTGAACACCACAACTCATCTCCTTATCGGCCGAAGATGAATGGCGCCGTTGAAGCGGCCAATAAGAACATTAAGAAGATTGTACAGAAGATGGTTGTGACCTATAAGGGTTGGCACGAGATGCTACCATTTGCACTGCACGGTTATCGTACAACGGTACGCACATCAACCGGGGCAACTCCTTTCTCCTTAGTGTACGGTATGGAAGTTGTCCTACCGTTAGAGGTTGAGATCCCTTCTTTACGAGTTTTGGTTAACGTGAAACTCGATGAGGCAGAATGGATTAAGAACCGACTAAACCAACTCATCCTGATGGACGAGAAGAGGTTAGCATCGATTGCATATGGTCGTCTGTACCAAAGCCGAATGAAGAAAGCTTATGATAAGAAGGTGCGTCCTAGAAGCTTTCAGACGGGTGATCTCGTCCTGAAGAAGATTCTTCCTCCACACTCCGATTACCGGGGCAAGTGGACTCCCAATTATGAAGGTCCGTACGTCGTCAGCAAGGTATTCTCGGGAGGAGCTTTATTGTTATCCACGATGGATGGCGAAGATTTTGCATCCCCGGTGAACTCAGACGCAGTTAAAAAATACTTTGCTTAAAAAATGACCCGCTGGAAAGAAAAAGAATATCCAGGCAAAAAGGGGCATCCCGGCGAACCATAAAAAAGAAAAAAGGTTCGGGCAAAAATTAGGGATATAAAGAAAAGAATGTACACCCACAAAGTCGAAAACCCGGAGGGGCGACTTTGGAAAAAAAGGGTATCCCGGTGAATCGAAAACCCGAAAGGGCGATTCAGGCAAAAGTTAGGGATTTGAAAAAGCAAATGACTGCGTTCCGCGTGTGGACTTTCATTGTTTAGCGGTTTAGAAGATCTGAGGGCCGTTTATCTGAATCAATCTCTTCTGAAGCTGAAGCGTTGGAGAAGTATCGAAGTCGAGTGGGTCATAGAGGGATCAACTCATGGTGTTCGTCTACGCCTCATTGCCGACATTTGTGTATATACTGATGTAAATTTATGTTTTATATTTGCGCGGCTTCCTCATTCCAGGAGCTTGCATCTGTTGTAAAACATTTTTGCCCATTCAGGGGTTCGTTATCAATAAAATGTATACTATTCAGCAATTATGTTCGTCTGTTTAGCATTTATCTGTTTTGTTTGCGAAAAAGAACGCCAATGTTTTTGATAAAATGCGCATACATAAACTTACTGGCCTAGGCCACTGATTGTTGAAACAATGAATTACTTGAACATTGTCACACGATGATAACCTTGATAGGTCCCTTTGAGAAGGGTATCTTGTTTGTTTGTTTGTGTTGTTGCAGGTATAGCATACTCCAGGCAGTACGCCGTATGCATCCCCAAGCAGGATGATTCCTCCTTCCTCTCCAGCAAGTTCAGCAGCGTCTCCCCGTGGAGTCTGAACATGAGACCGAAGGCATTGACACGTCTCCCCAAGCAGATGCATCCCGAAGGAACGTCATCTCCCCAGCTGAGTCATATACTGAAGTATGCAGTACTCGGAAGTTCCAGACTGAAGTCTCCAGTAGAATTGAAATTCCCCGCAGAGCTGTATTCTCCCTGGCAAGCAGGATGATTCTTTCTTCCCCAGCCAAGTCTGCAGTTCCCCAAGAGAGTCGAGTCCTTGGAAGCCGTTTGGGCCATGATTGGTTTTCCCCAGTAGAGTGTTGAATAGCTGATGCTGTATTTCCCCACCGGAGTCGTTATCTCCAGGAAAGTTTTGCTGCGAATGCCATGCAGTTTATTTCTGCGATTGATATCGTTTCCTCGACAATTTGTGGTTGGAATACCTGGTTGAGCAGGTTCAGGTTCTTGTAGAACTTTGTCCCCCTGCAGCAGTCGACTGAAGTTCGTTTCCTCGAGCGGAGTCCAATTGAGATTGGCGTGGCTTCTTCTCCTTGGCAGGATGATTCCTCCTCCCCACCAGAGTGGTCCTTTCTCCTTGACAGGAGGATTCTCCCTTCAGCATTTATTTTGCTGATGGGGTCGTAGCATTGTGCATGATTGCATAACATATATCCTAAACGCGTAGCATTTCCACCGTGTGGAGCATTGCACCATTGTCAAACATATGCATATGAAGCATGAGCTAGGTCGTTACCGTTCTTGTTTTGCAGGTGTTCCCCGATAGGTTGTTTGCTCAGGACGAGTGGTGTGGCTCAAGATGACTCTTAAAGTCCCCAGCAAAGTCGTTTGCCCAAGATGATTCTTGAATTCCTCAGCGAAGTGGTTTGCTTAAGATGATTCTTAAAATCCCCAGTGAATTCGCCAGAGTTGGTTGCTCAAGTGGATGCTTAGAGTCCCCGGCAGCGCGATTTGCTCAGAATGATCCCTGAAATCTCCAGCAGAGTTATTGGTTCAAGATGATTCTTGAAGTCCCCGGCGGAGTTATTTGTCCAAGATGATTCTTGAAGTCCTCAGCAAAGTTGATTCGCCCAGAATGATGTCTGGATACCGCAGCAGAGTTACTTGATAGTTCTCCAGAATCCCCAGCGGAGATGCGGCATCCCCAGCAGGTTCCCGAACAGCGAAGTTGAAACTTCCCTTGAAGACTTGATGATTGAAGTCCAACCGTATTAACGAAGCAGTTCTCTCAGCTGATGCGAGTGCCTGATGGCAGAAGTTTGGATATCCCCAATGGGTTCATGACTGACTGAGAATTCTATTCCCAACTTAATGATGGAGTTCGACTGACGCCCAAAAAATTTCTTTGAATGCCCGATGGCATGATCAACTTGATCGTTGACCTGATGAGTCCCGAGGAATCCTGGTGCCTGACGGCATGATCTACCATGTATCACCGGTTACCGTGTGACCGATTCCCCAGCTAGTTGCCGTACAGCGAATATTTCAGTTTCCGAATATTTGTTCCCATCAGAGTACCGTCTACTGGTGCAGTTGGCAAATTTTCGGGTTTATTAGTATTCAACCGTCTTTTACCTTGATTGGTTGAGAGCCGTTCCCTTCTCACCCAGTCAGGTCCAAGCCGTTTGAATAGGGGCAGCTGTTGCACCCCAAAATTTGCCCAACATTTCTTTGCCTAGCTTATGTTTCATTTCATTCACATTAGCATTATCATTTGCATTTCATTGACATGTACGCAGGAGATCAAGAGGTATGATTACCAATTAAGAGCTATACAAGACTGTGAGGCTAGCTAAGAAGGTTATTCAGATGTTCAAGGGTTGATATGCTTGTCAGAGAAGTTAAAAGATCCTTAGAGAGAGTGGTTGAAACCAATAATGTGTAGATCTCCTAACTTGAGAGTTATGGAAAGCCATCAGATGATTCTGAGGTCATGGAGATGGACTTAAGGTCTTGAGAGAGCTTATGAGAAGTGTTGAAGATCACTTTGAGGCCTAGACAGGTCATTGTGCAAGAATAAGAAGCCTTAGCCATGAGTGGTGCAGCTAGGGTTTGATTGGGTCAACCCTAGGTCAACTGATTATTTGAACAAGGTTGAGACCTAATTCAAAGGCCATGTGATCATGGATTGATTCATTAAGATGTTATAGGGATGATTCCAAGGTTAACTCATCATGATTGAAGAGTTTGAGAAGTTTCAAGCTAGGGTTTCTAAGGCTTGACAGTGTAAAATCCCCTAGTTTGACCCCTATCTTCAAGGAAGTTTATCTCAAGATGTGATTGTCATCTCATCTTACACCTAACATTAATGTTGTAGAGCATGGTCTTAGCTTTAATTTGAGTGCTAGAAGTCCTTGATAGGATTTGTAGAACTCAAGTTATGAGTTTGACAAGTTACAGGTCATCTGAGGTATGTGAATTTGGGGGCTTGAAAGTTGTCCAACTTGCATGAAACCTTTGCTCTAGAAGGATGATTCCTATGAACTTTTGGTCAACATGAATGTTGTTCCTTATCCTCTTAGATTTCTATAGAGTACTAGAAGTCCTTGATAGGATTTGTAGAACTCAAGTTATGGCTTTGACAAGTCAAGGGTATTTTGGTCATTTGGGGATTATAGGTCATTTCAACCATAAGGCCATAACTCCTAGTTCCAAGCTTCAAATGGGAAAATGTTCAACATCAAACTTGTTTAAAATGATGTTTTAAGATTAACCAAGAGGTCATGAGAGGTTGGAATTGCTTATAGCTCAAAGTTGCAAAAATGACCTAAAATGAGGATGATTTTCAAATGAACCAAAATTGGAAATTGGTATTTTTGATCTACATGTCCAAACCAAGGCATGTAATATACCATTTTGATTCTAAAATACATTTTAAGAACATTGGTTTTGCCACAATTTTGAGTTGAAGTTTAATTTGTGGACTTGCTTTGAAAAGTAGTTACTTACATCTTAAGTAACATTTGCCAAACCACAATTCAAGGCATGACCAAGGCTTCTTTCAATCCAAACACATCCAAAATGTCATCAAGGGAGAAATTGGAAGGGAATAAGGGTGATTACAAGCTGCTAACAGAACTATGCATACCATGGCATGTGATTGAACTTCTCATGACATGAGAGATTGAACTTCTCATTAGAAGGATCTAGAGCTTTCTAGATCATACCTACATGTCCTATATATTGAATAGAGATGATCCAAGGCCAAGGTTGGTGATGATTGAGAGAGAAAACTGAGATTGCACTTTGAGATTTCACATTGCAAATCAAGATCGGTTGCAAGGTTTGAAGCCATTTCAATCCAAGATTTCAATCTCAGAAGCTTGCTCTAGCATTGGTGGATGAATCCAGATGGAGAATTAAGCAAGATTGGTGGAGAATCATGTGGGAGCCATTGAAGAAATTCCTCTGCAACTCAGAATCGAATCCAAGGATTCAAGCCATTTCAATCAAGTTTGTTGCATACAGAAGCTTGATTGTGATTCAGTGAAGGATTCTGCAAGGTCTTGAAGATTGATTTGAAGATTCAACCCTTCTGTTTGTTCGAGTTTACCAGGTATGCAATCCTTGTGCTATGGCTTAAATTTGGTCGAATTAGGATGAATTATTGTGTTAGATGCATAGTAGAATGATGTAGGGAGGTTTTCAGATCATTAATTTGAGAATTAGTGACCAATTAGGGATGTTACCATTTTCGGTTGAGAGTTGGTTCTTGCGAATCTTGAGGTTTCATAGTGAATTAACGGTATGATTGAGTTCCTTGTGAAATTTGGGACAAGTTTGATCAAGGAATCGTGGCCTATGGTGGACTCTATGGCAAGTTAGGGTTGTGAGGTGACGACCGGAGAATGTCACCGGCGGTGGCTTTGGGCGCGCAGGTGGCCTGAGTTGCAGAAGTTTAAATTGAGGAAGATGACTTGATAGCCATCAGATCAAGGTTTGACTTGGACCAAAGACCTTATCCAACGGCCACGCGTGCTTCTCATTTTGTGAAGGATTTCTGAACTTTAATGAAACGATGCGTTTCATTTATTTGCTGATTTTGGGCTTAAGAATCCAAGTGCTAATCACACCCCCTTTAGGGCCCAATCTCCAAAATGAACTGGATCCTCTTACTATCTGCACCGTGCATGTGTTTATTTTATTTGGATTTTCATATTATTTTTCATTTCATCCATGGATATTGATTAATTCATAAAAAATGGAAAAATGATCCAATTAATCCCATTCTTTTTGCATTGGATTCATGATAGGGTCTAGTAGTTTTTAGATAAAAAATATTTTTATTTCATGCGTTTTCTGATTTTATGGGAATTTTTACATTTTAATTGATATTAAAATAATCATGTTTGATGCTTGATATTGGTGAATTTGGTTTGATCATGTGATGATGATTTTGGTCTTGATTTTTTGTGAGTAGTTAGCATAGATATGCATGCTCCCCATAGATTTTTCTCACATTTTTGTGATGAATATAAGTGGTAGTTTTAGGTTGAAACTTTAAGAGCTCCATTTTTAGGGTTTATGGTTGATACCTTGTGGTTTAGATTTTATTTTTAGGACTAGGTGGATGATTCAACCTTTGATTTTTGTATGGTAGATTCATGATTAAATTAGGGTCCCTTAGGAATTTTTGTAGGAATTTACAAGGTAGTTTTCTATTTTTGTTTGAGTTTAGTTTAGATGCTAGTTTTAGATGATTCTAATGCACTAATTCAACTAGATTAACTTCTTTAGTTCCCTTTGATTAGGGTTTTGCTTTGCTTGTTCTTGGATGATGATGAAGACAAGTTGCAGATGCATTGGATTGCTTGAAGAGGCTTGGATGTGAAGATCTTCCCTTCTTTTGGTATAGTGTTGATTAGGTATTAAGATTAGGGTTTTGTAGGCAGAGCTTCTAGATAGATTCTCTTCCTTCATAAACATGGATGATGTTGATCACTTCCATTCTTCCCTATGATGTAAGGTCCCCTTGTAAAGGCCTCATCCCTCCTTTGGTAGGATGTGTGGATCTCTACAAGTTGGTAGAACCTTTGAGGGTCCCTTTCTCTAATGATAGGAGGCTTAGTGGTGACCTTTGGTCTTCACTCTGCTACCAATCATCCAAACTTTGCTCTTGATGGATGCATCTTTCTTCCTTGTTAGAGGATGGAGTTCCTTTCTTGAAGAGATTGAAGGATGGAGTTGATACTTCTTTGTGTTTGGAGATTACCTTTTGAAGCTGAAGCTTATAGATGAAGAGGACCAAGTTGATATTGGTAAAGCAAAGAGAGCTGAAGCTTGAAGACCAAGTTGACACTTGTGAAGAGGATCCAATTGAGATTGAGTGAAGAGCTGAGGCTTGAGGAATAAAGGATAAGTTGATACTTATATTGATGCATTGAGAGCCTGAAGGAGTTAAGTTGAGACTTGCAGTTAGGAGTGAAGCCTGAAGGTGGAGTTGACTGGAGAACTGAAGCTTGAAGAAGAAAGAACAAGTTGATACTTATGTTTGATGTATTGAAAACTTGGAGAAGCAAGTTGATACTTGCTATTGAAGATGATAGCCTTGAAGGGTGGTTGAAGTCTGAAGACTGGACTGCTGTCAGGATGGTGCTTTACTGTGAAGCTGTGGAAGCTATTGATTTGCTTTCTTTCCTGTCTGTTCTCTTTCTGTGCAACTGTATTGATGTGACTTGTTTGATTTGTTTGATGCATTAGAATAAGTCCATATCTAGACTGATTTAATCTAGGAGCATGATTGCACTAGAGGTTGAGTTGCTCCCTCTGCTTGTATTTTTAGTGTGTGGCTTTGCTTGCGGGTATTCGGTAGAGCCCAGCTCCCTTGCCTATGTGGTTTATTTTGCTTGATAGCATGTTATTTCCTCTGTATGATTGCAGTCACTTATATTTTGCTTGATGGCATTTTATTCTTTCTGTATGATTACAGTTATTCATATCTGGCTTGAGGTTGAGATGAGCTTGTGGAGGCTGATGCCCCACACACATTTCCTCCCTCACTTGCATTGCATGCATTTTACAGTCATTTACTGTTTACTGTTTAAGGTGATGCTTTATCTGTTTCTGTTTATCATTGACATGATCCCCTAGGAATCTCACTTCCTTTGATAAGGAAGTGATGATAGAACTTTAGGTTGCAACCTATGCATGACAACTTCTAGGAGTTCCCTGTTTCAAACCTCAACCATAGGATGAATCCACGACATGACAACATTAGGACTTGATAGTCTCCCCTTAGTTGAGTCCCCTCTCTCTTCTCATCTTAAAACAAATTAAAATACAATAATAAAGGTTAACTAACGTCGTACGCTACGAGCCTTAAGCTATCTGAGAAAGGATTGTTGGAGAGTTTCTTTTCAACAGTCTGGATGTTTAGTATGGCACCCTTTGGGTGACATGCGACACATTCACTCTCAGGTCATAGTCTCTAGTGCGGTATTGGTTGCAGACATCCATAAAAAACAGTTCTTTCGTAAAAGACAGAAAATAAACTTCAAAACGTTTTGCCCCGTGGGCCCATAATTCAAGGAAAGCTTTTCTGAAGAAAAGAGTGTCGTTAACTATTAGTTCTACCGCAAACGGTAACGCCTAAGTCTCCAAGGGTCGAGCTGCGTACGCCAAACTGCTGGAACTGTTTGTTAACCCTACTCGATAAAACAGATGAATCTGAATTCCCGTAATCCGTATTATCCCGAACTACGTAAGCTCTGATCTCTCATATCTGTTGAGAGTACGTAGGCACAATAATGACGTATTGGCGAGCCACCTTCCCCCATAACCTGTAGTTAGGCGAACTACGTAGACTCTGATTTCTCATTCTCTGATGAGAATATGTAGGCATAAAGTGCGATATTTTGCCGAGTCATTTTTCTTTTTCTTTTTAGACCATCCTTGATAGGTAGATAGTAAACTAAACTCGTCAGATAAACACAACAAGCGTGGATCCCATCGAGTACGATGGACGTGAGGGGTGCTAATACCTTCCCCTTGCGTAACCGACTCCCGAACCCAGACAACGGTTGCGATGACCTTGTCTTATACCTTTTCGTCAGGTTTCTCCGATCGTTTCCTTTCCCATTCTGAGGGATAAATAACGAAAGGTGGCGACTCTTCTGTTTTGCCGACACCTTATTTTCGCGGAAGCGACACTTAGGCGTTACTCTTGCTTATGTTTCCCAATCAGCATGGATTCATAGTGGAACAGTTCGAGATAATATACTCTTTGGCAAGCCAATGGACAAAACAAGATACGAGAAAACAATTAAAACATGTGCCTTAGATAAGGACATCAATGATTTCAGCCATGGTGATCTTACAGAAATTGGTGAGAGAGGGAAAAACATGAGTGGAGGACAAAAGCAAAGGATTCAACTAGCTAGAGCAGTCTACAACGACGCTGATATCTAACTTCTTGATGACCCTTTCAGCGCAGTTGACGCGCATACAGTTGCGATACTGTTCAATGTAAGCAAATATCACTTTTATCATGTTAACTAGTTAGTGATAATAAAACTAACTGCATCTACAACATTGTAGGACTGTGTCATGACTGCTTTAAAGGAGAAAACAATCATTCTAGTTACTCATCAAGTGGAGTTTCTATCAGAAGTTGATACTATCTTGGTAAAAAATTTCATTTGTATGCCTATTATATTATACTACATTTGAACATAATTTAACACGACGAACTCAAATTCTAGGTAATGGAGGGTGGAAAAGTTATTCAATCAGACATGTATGAGAATCTTTTGATAGTTGGAACAACCTTTAAACTTCTTGTGAGTTCTCATTGTTGCACCCCAAAATTTGCCCAACTTTTCTTTACCTAGCTTATGTTTCATTTCATTCACATTAGCATTATCATTTGCATTTCATTGACATGTATTCAGGAGATCAAGAGGTATGATTACCAATCAAGAGCTGTACAAGGCTAGCTAAGAAGGTTATTCAAGTGTTCAAGGGTTGATATCCTTGTCATAGAAATTAAAGGATCCTCAGAGAGAGTGATTGAAACCAAGAGTGTGTGTCTCCTAACTCGAGAGTTATGGAAAGCCAGCAGATGATTCTGAGGCCATAAAGTTGGAATTGAGGTCTTGAGAGAGCTCATGAGAAGGTTTGAAAATCACTTTGAAGCCTAGATAGGTCATGGTGCAAGGATAAGAAGCCTCAGCCATGATTGATGCAGTTAGGGTTTGACTGGGTCAACCCTAAGTCAACTGATGATTTGGAGGAAGTTGAGACTTAATTCAAGAACCAAGTGATCCTGGATTGATACATTGAGATGTTATAAGGATGATTCCAAGGTTAACTCATCATGATTGAAGAGTTTGAGAAGTTTCAGGCTAGGGTTTCTAAGGCTTGACAGTGTAAAATCCCCTAGTTTGACCCATATCTTCAAAGCAATTTAACTCAAGATATGATTGTCATCTCCTCTTGACCCCAACATGATTGTTGTAGAACATGGTCTTAAATTTAATTTGAGTGCTATAAGTCCTTGATAGGATTTCTATAACTCAAGTTATGGCTTTGACAAGTTACAGGTCATCTGAGGTATGTGAATTTGGAGCTTGAAAGTTGCCCAACTTGCAAGAAATGTTTTCCCGAGAGGGATGACTCCCATGAACTTTTGGCCAACATGAATGTTGTTCCTTATTCTCTTATCTTTCTAGAGAGTACTAGAAGTCCTTTATAGGATTTGTAGAACTCAACTTATGGCTTGGACAAGTCAAGGGTATTTTGGACATTTGGTGATTATAGGTCATTTGTGATCATAGGCTATTTTCACCAACTTAGAGGCCTCAAATGAAATTTTGTTCAACTAGAAAGTTGCTCAAAATGGGGTTTTAACCTTGACCATGCATCAAGGAGGCATTGAAATGGCTCAAGGAGAGACTTGGTTCAAGAAATTTTGAAAAAGGAAGAATTAAAAGGATTAAATGACCAAAAATTCAAATAATTCATTTTGTGACCAAATGAAGCAAAATTATAGGTCAAATTGATTGGAAAAGTGATTTTAGAAACAATGGCAATGTTAGAATTTTGATTTGAGGTCATTTCCATACCATTCCATTTCATTTCTTCATGATGAAGCAACATAATCAAACTCCCACCTTTGGCTTGCAAACAAGGAAATTAATATACCAAACTGATTCAACATCTCATGAGATGATGATTGCAAGAAAAATCAAGCCATAACAGAGCCAATACATGACTGTTGCAACATGAGATTTTGAAGAGATTTTGAAAATCCAATTTCTCATTTGGATGGCTCCAGAAGCTTCTAGATGATTCTAAACACTTCTATATAAGTCATTGAGTGAATTCAGTTGATTTTTTTTGGAAGAGATTGGTGCTGGAAGCAGAGAGTGAGATTGAAGTTTCATGAATGCAAGTTGAAATCGAATTCTGAGATTGAAGAAGAATCAAGCCAAATTGAGGTGTGCATTAGCTTCAGAGGAAGATTTGGAGTGAATCTGGATCATTGTGGAGGCTAAATCGTGCAAGAACCACTTCTGTTACAAGCTTGAACACAGGTTGGTGAATTTCTTGACTATGCATGATTTAGGAAGTGATAGATAGAAATTCATATGCGGTTAGGATCCTGATGGTGAGTAGTTGGATTTAGGATGATTAATTGCTTGATTAGAGACGATTTAGGTTGGATACCATTTTTGGTTGAGATTGATATTTCACAAATCATGCGTTTTGAGAATGAATGATTGGTATTGTTGGATTGCTGGTGAAATTCTGGTCAATATTCATTCAGGAATCGTGGCAAATGGTTAAGTGTAGAGGAAGTTAGGGTTGCACAGGGGGTGGCCGGAAAAGCCACCGGCGACGGGCCCTGCGCGCGAATGTGCAGAGGTTCAAATGAAGAAGATGAAATCTTCACCTTTCATCTGTGTGGAAATTTTGACTCAGTCTCTCCATCCAAGAGCTCTTGTTGAGCCACGTACCCCTCTCCCAAAACTCACCGTTTTACTTACTCACTGTATGAACCAAGCACGCGTGAGTTCGAATCCTGGCTTGTGTTTTTTTTTCTTTCATTTTAATTGCTGAAGAGAATGCAAGTGAATCCAAGCGCATGGGCCTAGTACACTGAGTAATATTCACACCCCCCTTTGGCCCAATTCTTTGAAATGAACTGATGCTCATTGCTATTTGCCATGCATGTTTATTAATTTCCATTGAATTTCTTTATTTTCATCATTTCATTTAGTTTAGAAAATAATTCATAGAAAATAGGAAAATTTATCAATCAATTCCAAACTTTTTTCCCCTGAGTCATGGTTGAATCTAGAATTTTATAGATTAAAAATATTAGGAATTTATGAATTTTTTATTTTATTTGCATTTTTTGAATATTAATTGATATTAAAGTGGCCATGGTTGATACCTTGTTTTGTTGAATTTTGTTTGATCATTTGGTGATGATTCTTGACTTGATTTTTTGGGTATAACTAGTATAGATATGCATATCCCCCTAGCAATTTTCTCACATTTTTGTGATGAAATTAGGTGATAGTTTTAAGTTGAAACTTTATGTGTTCTAGTTTTAGGGTTTAAGCTTGGTACCTTGTGATTTAGGTTTTATTTCTAGGACTTTGTGGATGATTCAACCCCTGGATTTTGTACGGTAGATTCATGATTGAATTAGGTTCCTATAGTTATTTTTGTAGGATTTTACAATTGGTTTTAGTATTTTAGTTAAGATTAACTTTAGTACTAAGTTTTAGGTGATCCTAACTTGCTAATTCAACTAGAATGACTTCTTTAGTTCCCTTAGATTAGGGTTTTGCCTCTCTTGCTCTTGGCTGATGTTGAAGACAAGCTTGGGATGCTGAGGAATGCTTGAAGAAGCTTGGATGTGGAGATTTCCCTTCTTTTGGTGTAGATTTGTTTAGGTGTTAAGATTAGGGTTTGTAGGTAGAGCTTCTAGATAAATTCTCTTCTTTCATAAATATGGAAGGTGTTGATTGTAACACTCCACTTCCCAAAACAACTAAAATATAAACATTATAATTAAACATCAGAGTTTTCATCATTTACAGTGGGATATCACATCACCAATAAGTCATCAAAATACTTTATTGATTATTTTCAAAATAATACAGCGGAAATTGTCATTTCAACAGTCTTGGCCATCTGCCAGATTTCATAAAATCTCTATTATTATAATTCACCAAAATGTGATACGTCAAAGGATTACAACAAGTTTGACGTATAACAATTAAAACACCCATATCCCGTGTTACGTATCAGAGCACCCTAAGACTCGACCTGTACACCGCTATCCAAGCTATCTATGTACCTGGATTATCTGTACTTCCGAGGAAGCACAAACCACAACAACAACAACAAAGGGGTGAGAATCACGATCAAACAATAATGGTATAATAGTACATGAAATAAAAGGAAGAATCTATATAAATCATTTCACATGCATATCAATCGGGCTAACTGTCCCACCATTAATCACAACATACAATCACGCAACATGTGCGCACACACACACCCTGAAACATACGGTATCGACTCATTCGTCCGTCAGATTCTCCTATGAATCACTCCTCTCACCCCTATGCGGTTACACTATAACTCATCAGATCCTCCGAGGAATCAAATATAACCATCGCATCAAGCGAGGTTCTGCAAATCCTCCAAGGGATCAATTATAACCATCGCTCACACCCCACAAGGGCACATGAGGTTCTGCAGATCCTACAAGGGATCAAATATAACCATCGCTCACACCCCACATGGGCACACGAGGTTCTGCAGATCCTCTAAGGGATCAAATATAACCATCACATCAAGCGAGGTTCTGCAAATCCTCCAAGGGATCAATTATAACCATCGCATCAAGCGAGGTTCTGCAGATCCTACACGGGATCAAATATAACCATCGCATCAAGCGAGGTTATGCAGATCCTACACGGGATCAAATATAACCATCGCATCAAGCAAGGTTCTGCAGATCCTACACGGGATCAAATATAACCATCGCATCAAGCGAGGTTCTGCAGATCCTACACGGGATCAAATATAACCATCGCATCAAGCGAGGTTCTGCAGATCCTACACGGGATCAAATATAACCATCGCATCAAGCGAGGTTCTGTAGATCCTACACGGGATCAAATATAACCATCGCATCAAGCGAGGTTCTGCAGATCCTCCAAGGGATCAATTATAACTATCGCATCAAGCGAGGTTCTGCAGATCCTACACGGGATCAAATATAACCATCGCATCAAGCGAGGTTCTGCAGATCCTACACAGGATCAAATATAACCATCGCATCAAGCGAGGTTCTGCAGATCCTACACGGGATCAAATATAACCATCGCATCAAGCGAGGTTCTGCAGATCCTACATGGGATCAAATATAACCATCACATCAAGCGAGGTTCTGCAGATCCTATACGGGATCAAATATCACAAATGCATACATATTCGTAATTACATTACTATGCGTATTCACCTCACATAGGTACCTACAATCTATGAGCTCTCATGCTAATCTATCATGCATTTCCATTCAATTCGGACAAACGCTTAAAATTGCCAAACGACCACTAATTCCCGATAAAAATCGATTTCTAGGATTCACGCCATTCGGCTACCCACAGCACATCACAAACCAGCACACCAACTTTTAAATTAGAGAAGGGTCGATCGCAACCGGAACCCCAAGACACAACAACACACAATCAGCAGAGAAAATTCACTCTGCTACGTTCGCTACACGCTCGCCTAGCGAGCTGCTAGCGAGCGTTCGCTACCTCCTCGCCTAACGAACTGCTAGCGAGCACAAACAGAAGCTACAGACCTTGTTCGCTACCTCGTTCGCCATAGCGAACCCCCAGTAAGCTCTTCGCTACTCCCTTCGCGGCTAGCGAAGGAGACCACCACTGTCCCAAGTCTGGGACCGTTCGCTATACGCTCGCCTAGCGAGCTGCTAGCGAACATTCGCTGCGTGCTCGCCTAGCGAACTGCTAGCGAGTCGCCTGCGAACAACAATATTCAGTTCTGCTCCAACTCTTCCAAACTCACCGAAATCACCCGATTAAATCCAATGTTATTCCAATAGCCTTAGCCTAACATATAACAACTAATATACGGTATCTAAACACGATTCTAACCGTTAAATAACGATTTCTATCGATTAATCCAACTTCGACCTAAAAATGGAAAGTATGGAAACTACCAAACGATTCCAATCTAGCACATATATGACCTTATACATTATTAAGATGATAAACATTCTCACCCTTTCCTGATTAATTGCAAGCTTTGGTTGATCTTGATGATTTTCGAAGTTTCCTCTTCTTTCTCCTCTTTTTCTCTTCTCCTTCTTTCTTTCTCTTTTCTTTCCTCCCTTTCTTACTATCTCCCTCTTTCTCTTCTATTTTCCTCTTTTATATCTTTTCCATTATTTTTCCAAAACATCTACTAATTTAATATCTCATAAAATATCCCACTTATCATTAAATAGGAAATGTCTAAAATACCCTCCAAAACTATTCTCTCCGAAAACTCCCAAACTCGGTTAAAATAGGATAATATGTAAACATAACATATTTCCATGCAAATTCCGCCTCAAAATAATTATTCTCCCAATTAAACCAAAAGGACTCAACGAAAAAGGAATAATCGAAATCGGGGCGTTACATTGATCACTTCCATTCCTCCCTATGATGTAAGGTCCCCTTGTAAAGACCTCATCCCTCCTTTGGTAGGATGTGTGGCTCTTCATAAGTTGGTAGAACCTTTGAGGGTCCCTTTCTTTGATGATGGAGTGCTTAGTGGTGACCTTTGGTCTTCACTCTGCTGTCTATTATCCAAACCTTTCTCTTGTCAGATGAATCTTTCTCCCATGCTAGAAGATGGAGTTCCTTGTTAGAAGATTGAAGATGCTAGAGGTTGCACTTTCCCTGTGTCTGAGGACTGCCTTTGGAGCTGAAGCTTGAAGATCAACAAGAACCAGTTGATACTTGTGTGAAGAGGATTCAAATTCAAATGAAGAGCTGAATCCTGAAGAAGGTGAAGAACAAGTTGATACTTGTGTGGGAGGCATTGAAAGCCTTGAAGAACAGTTGAAGACTGAGGACTGAGCTGATGTCAGAGGAGCTTTGCTGTGAAGCTGTGGAAGCTGTGGAAGCTGTTGATCTGCTTTCTTTCCTGTCTGTTTGCTTTCTGTGCAACTGTATTGATGTGACTTGTTTGATTTGCTTGATGCATTAGAATAAGTTCATATTTAGATTGTGTTAAGCTAGGAGCATGATCGCACTAGAGGTTGAGTTGTTCCCTCTGCTTGTATTTTTACTGTATGGCTTTGCTTGCGGGTATTCGGTAGAGCCCAGCTCCCTTGCCTATGTGGTTTATATTTGCTTGATGGCATTTTACTTCTTCTGTACGATTGTAGTTATTGTGTTTGCTTGATAGCATGTTATTTCTTCTGTATGATTACAGTTATTCGTATCTGGCTTGAGGTCGAGACGAGCTTGTGAAGGTTGATGCCCCACACACATTTCGTCCCTCACTTGCATTGCATGCATTTTACAGTCGTTTACTGTATATCTATTTACTGTTTAAGCTGATGCTTCATATGTTTATGGTCATTATTGACATGATCCCCTAGGAATCTCACTTCTTTTGATAAGGAAGTGATGATAGAGCTTTAGGTTGAAACCATGCATGATAACTTCTAGGAGTTCCCTGTTTCAAACCTCAACCATAGGATGAATCCTTGGCATGACAACTGTTAGGACTTGATAGTCTCCCCTTAGTTGAACCTGGTTGTTCTCTCTTCTCATCTCAAAACAAATTAAAATACAGTAATAAAGGTTAACTGACGTCGTAAGTTACGAGCCTTAAGCTATCTGAGAAAGGATTGTTGGAGAGTTTCATTTCAACAGTCTGGATGTTTAGTATGGCACCCTTTAGGTGACATGCGACGCATTCACTCTCAGGTCATAGTCTCTAGTGCGATATTAGTTGCAAACATCCATAAAAAATAGTTCTTTCGTAAAAGACAGAAAACAAACTTCAAACCTTTTTGCCTCGTGGGCCCATAATTCAAAGGAAGCTTTTCTGAAGAAAAGAGTGTTGTTAACTCCCAGTTCTACCGCAAACGGTAACGCCTAAGTCTCCAAGGGTCGAGCTGCGTACATCCAACTGCTGGAACTGTTTGTTAACCCTACTCGGAAAAACAGATGAATTTGAATCCCCGTAATCCGTATTATCCCGAACTACGTAAGCTCTGATCTCTCATACCTGTTGAGAGTACATAGGCACAATGCTGATGTATTGGCGAGCAACCTTCTCCGTAACCCGTAGTTAGGCAAACTACGTTGACTCTGATTTCTCATTCTCTGATGGGAATACGTAGGCATAAAGTGCGACGCTTTGCCGAGTCATTTTCTTTTCTTTTTAGACCAGCCTTGATAGGTAGATAGATACAACCAACCTGTCAGATAAACACAACAAGCGTGGATCCCATCGAGTACGATGGACGTGAGGGGTGTTAATACCTTCCCCTTGCGTAACTGACTCCCGAACCCAGACAACGGTTGCGACGACCTTGTCTTATACCCTTTCGTCAGGTTTTTCCGATCGTTTCCTTTCCCGTTTTGAGGGATAAATAACGAAAGGTGGCGACTCTTCTGTTTTGCCGGCACCTTATTTTCGCGGTAGCGACACTCATAATGACACAATTACTGAGTTGAATCAAGTTAATAGAATTAAAACAGGTTCTGAAAATGAGTTTTTGTATAACCCTCAAGGCTCTCATGGTTTTTATCTCACTAAAAATCAAAGTGAGGGAGAGATTTCTAGTATCAAGGGCCCGATTGGTGCATAGCTTACAGAAGAGGAAGAAAAAGTGATTGGTAATGTTGGATGGAAGCTATTCTGGGATTATATTAATTATTCGAAAGGGAAATTCATGATGTGTTTGATCCTTTTAGGACAATCTATTTTTTTGGCTTTGCAAGTTGCATCAACCTTTTGGCTTGCTATAGCCATTGAAATTCCAAAAGTAACAAACGCCGATTTGATCGGAGTTTATGCACTAATTTCTCTTTCTAGTGTTGTTTTTGTCTATGTAAGGTCTTACATGACTGCACTTCTTAGATTAAAAGCTTCTACTGCTTTCTTCACAAGCTTCACTGTAGTTATCTTCAATGCTCAAAAGTTGTTCTTTGATTCAACTCATGTAGGAAGGATTTTAACTAGAGTGAGATTTTTTTACTACCGATACGCAAAAAAAAAAAGTATATTTATTTCCTTCTGTTCATTTATTACTATATTTAGGCCACTCTTTTTTCCTCTGCAGGCTTCATCAGATTTGAGTATTTTGGACTTTGACTTACCTTATTCCATCACCTATGTAGCATCTATGACAATTGAAATTTTGGTGATAATTTGTATAATGGTTTCAGTCACATGGCAAGTTCTCATTGTTGTTGTTCCTGCAATGGTTGCGTCAATATACATTCAGGTTTATCCAACTTCTACTTTTTCTTGATTCCTTCTATGTCTAAGGTTGGATCATTGAGCTGAAAACTTCTTAATATTCTTTTCTTTCCTAAAAGCTATATTATTAATCTAGATGATTACCAATTTGTTATGGTTGATTGGCACAACTTTTTTGATGAAACAAAAGCCTGCCATGGTGTTGATATGAGCACTTTGGCAAAGCCTTCTAAAGAGGAGCATAGGAAATACTATGTACAGGTAAGTTTTAAACTTAGTACACTTTAAGTGTATTTGTTATGTTTCAATTAAGTTAAATGAAATTTTGGTTATGGTTGGAGTTCTTGGCTCTATATCATATGCTGACTTGTAGAGACACAGGCTTGACATGCTCTACAGGGCTTAACAATTCAAATCATCATGGGCGAATAGTAGGTGTAGATGATTTGTGTCAGCGTGGTTGGTGTCGTATGAGTAGAGCTTTGAACAAGAGTCAAACCCCTTATTAGAAGTGTTATATGTTTTGATAAATTATTTATGATCTTGATATATTGATTGAAGGAGAACAGGACATGACATAATTGTCATTATTGGAAAACATGGTGCGCATATATAGATTATACAATTGGAAAGCAGGCATAATTTTGTTGACTTTTACAATTTGACTTTAGCCTCGGTTAGGCCAAAGCTAAATATTTTATGGACTTATAAAGTTTGAACTTAGCCTCAAAAAAGTCGAGGCAAAATGTTCCTTTAGCCTCGACCAAGATCGAGGCTAAATATTATGTGAGCTTATGGAGTTTGACTTTAGCCTCGGTCAGGCCCAGGCTATTTTTTGTTTTTTGACACGGCTTCACCGAGGCTAAAGTAGACACGGCTAAACCGAGGCTAAATTAGACACGGCTAGACCGAGGCTACTGTAGACATGGCTCTTCTTGGCCGAGGCGAAATGTTAGCTTCAATCATTTTAACCTATCCCCGACACCGACGCTACGCCGAGGCTAATTGGCTAGTAGCGGCAGCTTTTTGCCATATAGTGTCGAAAAATGGACGAGGCTAAATACATCATTTCTAGTAGTGCCTAGGGGTTTGATTTCATTGAAGATCACAAAATTCAAGTTCATCTGATACAAAAGTCAGCCCCTGATCAAAGTCAAGTTTAACTTTTGACTTTCTTGGTCAAACATGGTTTCCATAAGTCAAGAGTAATTATAATATGTGGTTGGGATCATTATTGGTCAAGGTAAACTACAAAAGTGAGGTTACTTGTAAAAAGGGCTACATTGGAGAAATTGAATTTTTTCTAAGTTATAAAATTCAATGATTTTTACCCTACTTTACAAGGTCATAACTTCCAATCCAAGTAACCATTTCCTTTGATCAAAAGATCAAATTGAAGAGTTTGTTACATACTACAACTTTGTCCTTGGGGTTGAAATGAAGGTAGGAAAAACACTTAGAATGGGGGGGGGGGGGGGGTTGAATAAGGGTTTTTAAAACGACTTAGATGATAGAAAAAATAACACAATATTTTTATCCTGGTTCGTTTGAGCTCAAAATAATCCAGTCCACCCTACCTAGGTGATTTTCCTTTCTCAGCAAGGACTTAATCCACTATATCAAACTTGATTATAGTGTAAACCACTAAGACAACTGTCTTAGTCTTCTCAAGAAATTTTGACCACAACTTGGTCTTCTTAAGGAAATATTTTACAAAGATAAACTAACAATTTGTGTTAAAGAAGTGCTTCTAAAAAGCAATATCGCAACAGTGATTTTTACACAAGTATTTAGAACGAAATAAAACTATTCAGCTTTCGAAGAGACTTTATATGTGAGCTTGTTGAATAACTTTTCAAGAATTTATTTCAAGTTCGTTAACCATTGAAGTGATGCTGAGACTTGCTTTTATAGTCCTTTGAATTCCTTTTCACAAAGACTGTGCAATCTGTGCATTCTGTTCTTTTTGTCTTCTACTGACTTTTCCTTTCTTAGAAGGGGAATGTTTAGAAAAATCCTTTTTGTCTGAAATCCTATGTCAAGCATAAATAAGGAAATAGCCGTTTAGGATAAAGCCAAAGAATATGCAAACAGATCTTTATTTGAACAACATCTTCTTCAACAACTTTGGAACGCCTTGCATCAGAACTTCTGATGATGTTCTTAGTTGTTCAGGTCAGAGTTAACTCACTCAAAGTTTCTCTATCAGAGTTGCAGCCAAGTGATTTAAGCGTGAGATTCTTATCAGAGCATACTTACTTATCAGAACTTTTGTACTTGCAGCGTTGAGTACTTCCAGAGTCTTCTGAAGCTTTACGTATGTTCTTCACTCAAGTTCTTCTTAGCTTCGCTCAGAGTCATTGTAGCAGATCAGAGTCTTCTAATGAATTGCTTCTAACGCTCAGAGCTTTCTCGTTCTTTAATGTTAAGAGGCGTTCTTGCTTCCAGAATAATGTTAATTTTGATATCTGAAACAAATAAACACTTGAACAAAATTAGAGTTTCTATGTTTAAGATTTATATACTCTAAAATTTGCTTAAGAGTTTCTACTGCAGATAGTAAAGAAATTAACACTCCAGAAGCAAATCAGAATTGAACACAAGAAACTAGCTAGACTCTGAAGCCCCAGATGCACTCATTAGAAGATTCTGATTGCTGCCAACAGAAGATTCTGAGCGTAGCCTCCAGAAGATTCTGAAGCAGAAGCTCCAAAACGATCTGAAGCAAGTCAGAAGCATCTGAAGCAAAGAAGAATTTTGTATGAAGAGTTTTTCAAAGCATAGTTTCTACAAAAGATTTTGAAAGTACTAAAGCTGCCAGTACTGAAGTTCTGTCTCAAATATGCTCTGAACTTTAACACGCTGAAAGCACACCTGCTGCAGAAGACTCTGATTCAGCAAGACTCTGATCATCATTAGAAGACTCTGACCCAATTAGACTCCAATGAATTTGCTGAAAACTGAAGAAGAAATATTCAAAGATTATATCCGTTGGAGTAAATCAAACGTCTCTTTCCTTATTTATGCTAGACACAAGAACACAGACAAAAAGGATTTTTCTGTGCTTTCTTCTTCTAGGAAAGGTCACTTGATGTGAAGACAAAAAGGCTCAGACCTTTTGGACACTCTTCTCAACGTACAACTCACTTTGGATCAGCTTCCTATAAAAGCAAGACTCCACCAAATTCTTCAGTTGACGTTGGCATTGAAAAGAAATAAAACATTCAAGCTCTCATACTTTCATATTCATTCTAAGAATTTATTTCATTGTACTTAAACTTAAGAGAAATATCACAGTTGTGATAAAAGCTTTTTAGAAGCATTCTTACTCTTGTATTAGTTTTACATTGATTGTAAAAGATTTCCTTAAGAGGATCCAGTTGGGATCAGTAGCTCTTGAGAAAACTAAGAACAGTTGTTCTTAGGTGTTACTATTGTAATCTGTTTGATTAAATAGTGGATTAAGTCCTTGATTGAGAAAGGCAAATCACTCTAGGAAGGGTGGACTGGAGTAGTTGAGTTCAACGAACCAGGATAAAAATACTTGTGTTTTTAATTCTAAGTTTTAATCTTTCATACTTATTCAACCCCCCTTCTAAGTATTATCTCACCTTCAATAAGTTCTCTATACAAAGTTTCATTTATGTTATCATCAAAACTATGAGATATATTAAACACCAATATGTGTTCTAACAATCTCCCCCTTTTTGATGATGACAAAAACTATGGAAAAGTTTGTTTAAATAGAAAAGAAATATCACCCCCCTGAGAATATTAATCTCGCCCTGAAGTGAATACTTCTGAAAAGATTAAACACTTCCCTTTCAGCTTCTGTATTCTTTTCAGCTTCAGAGGAAACTTGTAGATTCTCAGACTTTTAGTTCATAGTTAATTCTTAGGATTTATCATATGAGAATTATTAGCTCTGAAACACTCAAAAAATGATTATATGAAAATTATCATGTATGAGTTGCCTTTGGTAACTACTTATGTGAATTATCAAAATTACCATTTTCTCCCCCTTTTTGTCATATCAAAAAGAATCTTTAAGAAAAACTTTAAGACAGAAAAAAATAACAGAGGAAAAACAATAAGGCATAAGATAAATTCATTCAGAAAAACATAACATTCAGAAATAATATTAAGATTATCCAGAAACAATATCCAAGGCAAAAGCAAATAGATAGATAACACAAGTGCACAAGCAACATAAAAAGACTAAGAAGGACGAGAAGCCATCATCCTCAGAAGATTGGTTATCTCAGATGTGGATTCGTCTTGTTTTGCCATCCATGTCTTGATTTCATCAGTTGTTTGTTCTTGCTTAACCATCCAAGATTTGATTTCAGAGTTACTGGCCTTGAGTTCAGCAATCTGAGCCTGCAGATCTTCGTCTTCTTTCTTCACGTCAGATGATTTTGGAGAAGATGCAGAAGCAGAGGCATCATGAACGACCAAAGATGCATAAGCATTCTGAACGACCATGTTAGTAGGTTGAGCAGAGTCAAGAGTCTCAGAAACAAGAGCAGAAACTTCTGGAGCTACTATTTCAGGGCTAACCACTTTTGCAGTCTCAGAAGCAACCAAGACTTCAGAGGGAACACATACGTCCTTAACAGGTGTGTTTTCCAGAAGCAATATTGGGTTTTTGCTGACTCTCAGGAGAGTTTGTCGAACAACCTCATCAAATCTGATCTTTGCATCATCAGAGTAGATCTTTTGAAGATTAGAAGCTACAGAATCAAATCTGGATTTGAATCTCTTCCAGATAGCCTCAGAATCTTCAGAATTCAGACTGGACATACATTCCTTCTTAACAGTTGATAACCACATGTTCAATTCTTTTTCAAAAATAGAAAATAAAGTATTAACATCTAGCCTAGGTTTAGGTTTCAGATAGTTTTCTAGTGCAGGTGTTTTGGTGGTTTCAGAAGTGGAGGGGATGGAAAAAGACGAAATAAAGATAACAGGTGGGTATGCAGAAGGAGTATGGACAAATGAAGGTTTAGCAATCTGAGGTTCAGATGGTAAAGATTCATTATCAAGGTCAGATGGGATGGAAACAAAAGGTTTGAGAATAAATGAAATGAAATATGATCTATCAAAATCTGTGGTATCATATGAATCTGAAGATTCAGAAGATTCAAATGATCCAGAGGGAACTGGATAGACAGTCATAAGAGGTTGAAGATCAAGAACAACAGGTTTTGGATCAGATGGAGTGGTTTCTGGTTGTTGTTGTTTAGAAGTTTGTGTTTCTGGTGGGGGACTTTCAGAAGTTTGGTTTACAGAGTGTGTTGGTTCAGAAGTTTGAGGAGCAGAAGTTGGAGTTTCATCAGGAGTGGTTTTCGAATGTATGTTGAATGAAGGTGTGGATGGTACAGATGATTGTGGTTCAGATGGCTGTGGTTGTTGGTGTTCAGAAGATTTCTTTGGTTGAGGTGTAGAAGGAAGTGGTTGAGAATTTTATGGTTCAGATGGAATAGGTTCAGAGTCATGAGGAGGAGAAGGTGAGGGAATAGGTTCATAAGCAGGAGATTCAGATGCTAGTACTTCTTTGACTGTTTCTAAAATATAATCTAAACTAGCAGAAGCAGGGTTATCTTTCTGTTTCTTGACTCGCTTTGGATTTGCTGAAGGTGATTCACCAGAAGCTTTCCTTTTGGGCTTTGAAGATCCTTCTTCTGAGACCTTTCTTTTCTTCTTCTGTCTCTTCCCATAAAAATCAGGTTTAGGTTCATCTGCTCTTTGGATCAAATATTCTGGTATAGGAGTTCCATCTGCCAGGCAATCTGCTATGTAAGCCAGAATAATTTCCCTTGGTTCATTAGCATGAAACAGAGGAAAATCATCTACTGGTATCCTTCTCTTGCTGACTTCTTCAGAGTTGATCTGATCAGGTGCTGAAGTAAGCTCTTCTACAATCCTCATCCTCTGAAGACTTTTCCCATTCAGAGGTTTTCCAACCACTGAAGCTAATTCTTCCTTCATACCAGCTTCTGTTAGATGACCAACTAAGCCATTCTCAGTCAGAATATCTGAGATGAGTCATCCCATAGGTATCCAATTTCTCATCTTTTGATGCTTGGTTCTGACTTCTTCTCTAGATTGTTTCACATGAGTCCACAGATGATTGAATAACAAGAAAGACAAATCCACTTTGATGCCTTTACCTAAGCAATACATGAAGTACATCTGACCAGAGTTGATGTAATCAGGAGAATTTGAAGACTTTCTATGATGAATGCAACCCAGAAAGATCTTAGCCCAGATCTTGTATTGAACTTTCAGATCCTTTATCTTCCTGGAAGCCTCCCCAGAAGTAAACACTTCATTATACACTTCATCCATATCCAAACGATTTGCTGGAAGATGAGTTACACCGTCAGATTCTTGATACCCAATCAGTTTACGAATCAGATCTTCAGTGACAATGATCTCTTTGCCCAGAACTGAAGACATGATGAACTTGGGGAAAACACTTGCATGAACCCAAAATTCTTTGACCAAGCGAGGGTAAACTGGACCAACCAATCTGTCAAAGTACTTTGTCCATCCTTGTGATGACACTGTTGGACGTAAATCAAACCCATTCTCAGCGATGCTTTCAAAATCCACCAAGAATTCACTTAAAACTTCCAGTTGTTCAATAGGTGTGAGGAGAGTTCTAACTGGTTCTTTGAATGGAGTAGGACCTATTACAGACGAAGAAACAATAGCCATAGTTGATTCAAGTTTTTGAGATGTTGAAGATGAGGTTGCCATTGTTGAAGAAGTGAGATAACGAGAGCTTCTTTGGGTTTTGGGTTTGGAAGATATGAAGAAACAATGGAGCAAACAGAAATGCATAAACGTGAGAGAGAGAGTGTGTAGAGTGTGAAATGGTGTTGTGTTGTGGCATTTATAGGGCAATAATTAGGGCACACATTTAGAAATTAATGCATTTATTCAAATTAAAAGGTCACATCAAAAAGAATAATAATTAAAAGCATTTAATGATTCTGACAAGCGTGGGGAGAAAACCGAGAATTGAGAATTCAAACAGTACCTCAAAACGGCGTCTCATTATATTAGACTCCACCTTTTCAGATTTCGTGTGACACATGTTTGATGTAGATATGCCTCTGAATCTCTTTGGAATAAGAAACGTTAAACAATGCTCAGATCTTCTGAGACTTGTTAGATTAGAGTTTCTCAAAGAAAATAATAAAGAACCAAAAGAGATAATCAGAAGAAATACTTCAGAAAATAGACATTAATCCTATTTTATCAGAATAAATTTTCTTCTGAATAATAGTTTTATTCTGGACAAAAATCAATACTAATATTCTTCAGAATAAATTTAAACCTATCTTCAGCAAGGGGTTTTGTGAAGATATCATCCCATTGATGGTCTGTATCAACAAAATTCAAACTGATAATTCCCTTCTGAACATAGTCTCGGATAAAATAATGCTTAATTTCAATGTGCTTTGCCTTAGAATGTAAAATAGGATTCTTAGAAAGGCAAATAGCAGAAGTATTATCATAGAAAATAGAAATGTTACTCTCATGAATCTGATAGTCTTCTAGTTGACTCTTCATCCAGAGCATCTGAGTGCTACAACCAGCAGCAGCAATGTATTCTGCTTCTATTGTTGAAAGCGCTATTGTGGGTTGCTTCTTACTGAACCATGAGATCAGATGGCTTCCCAAAAACTGACAGCTTCCAGAAGTACTCTTACGTTCTATTCTGTCTCCAGCATAGTCAGCATCACAGAATCCAACTAATCTGTATTCATCAGATCTTCTGTAACACAAACCCACGTTATTAGTACCTTTCAGATACCTCAGATTCCTTTTAACAACTGTTAAGTGGGATTCTCTAGGATCTGATTGGAATCTAGACACTAAAGAGGATATCAGGTCTAGAAGCAGTCAAGTACAGAAAAGAACCAATCATACCTCTATAGAGCTTCTGATCTACCTTTTTACTTACCTCTTCTTTACCTAGCGTGCTTTTAGGATGCATTGTAGTCTTTGCTACCTTGCTTTCTGACATGTTGAATTTCTTCAGAAGTTTCTTTACATACTTTGTCTGATGTATGTAGGTACCTTCTGGAGTCTGATTCACTTGAATTCCCAGAAAGAATCTGAGTTCTCCCATTATGCTCATCTCGAATTCTGCCTACATAGATTGAGTAAACTCCTTTCCAAGCGTAATATTGGTAGTTCCAAAAATAATATCATCAACATAAATCTGACAGACTAAAATGTCTTTCTTAATGGATTTATGAAAGAGAGTAGTGTCCATTTTTCCTCTGATAAAGTTATTTTCCAGAAGGAAATTACTCAGCCTCTCATACCAAGCTCTGGGAGCTTGTTTTAAGCCATAGAGTGATTTCTTAAGTTCGAAAACATGTTCTGGAAATTTTTCATTTTCAAAACCAAGAGGTTAATGAACATAAAATTCCTCTTCTATGAAACCATTTAAGAAAGCACTTTTAACATACATCTGATATAGAGTGATGTTATTCTGTGCAGCAAAAGAAATAAGCAAGCGAATAGATTCTAACCTTGCCACAGGAGCATATGTCTCTGTGTAATCTATACCTTCTTGCTGACTGTATCCTTGAGCCACCAGCCTAGCTTTGTTTCTAATAACTTCTCCTTGCTCATTCAGCTTGTTTCTGAAGACCCATTTTGTTCCAATGATGTTGAAACCATTTGGTCTTGGAACTAGATCCCAGACGTCATTTCTGGTGAATTGGTTAAGCTCTTCTTGCATAGCAAGTATCCAATCATTATCGTTTAGAGCCTCATCTACAGAAGTTGGTTCAATAATAGATACCAAACCAAATAGTGACGTTCCAGAAGATCTGAGAAATGATCTTGTTCTGATAGGGTCATCCTTCTTTCCAATTATCATTTCCTCTAGATGAGAGGCTTTGATTCTGGATGAACCTTTAATAGTTGGTTCTTCAGAAATTGTCAAGCTATCCATCTGATCAGTCAGGGAGTAGCATCTGACGTTGCTTTTGGAGCTTTTGCTTGAGCTTTATCTGCCTCTGATTCTTCAGAGCTTGTGAGAAGGACTTCTCTATCTGCAGAAATTTCAAGCTGCTTTGGCTTTTGGTTGCCAAGTTTATCATCAAATCTAACATGAATTGATTCCTCTATAATCTGTGTCTCAGTATTGTATACTTTGTAGCCTTTAGAGCGTTCAGAATATCCAAGCATGAAACACTTATGAGCTTTATAATCAAGCTTGTTCAGATTTTCCTTAGTGTTCAACATAAAACATACACATCCAAAAGGATAGAAATAAGAAATGTTGGGCTTTCTATTCCTCCATAGTTCATAAGGAGTCTTCTCCAGAAGAGGTCTTACAGACACTCTGTTCTGAATATAACAAGTTGTATTCACTGCTTTTGCCCAAAAATGTTTTGCCATGTTAGTCTAGTTGATCATGGTTCTGGCCATTTCTTGCAATGTTCTATTTTTCCTTTCTACAACTCCATTCTGTTGAGGATTTCTAGGACAAGAAAAATCATGTGCAATGCCATTTTATTTAAAATATCTTTCAAAATATTTGTTTTCAAATTCACCACCATGATCACTTCTGACTTTAACAATTTTAAATTCTTTTTCGTTTTGGACTTGTTTGTAGAAGTCAATGAATTCAGAATGTGACTCATCCTTGTGTTTCAGGAATTTTACCCATGTCCATCTGCTGTAGTCATCAACAATGACTAATCCATACTTCTTGCCTCTGATGGATGCAGTTTTCACTTGTCCAAAGAGATCAATACGAAGCAGCTCTAATGGTCTAGAGGTTGAAACAACATTTTTTTTGAAAGAAGATTTTGAAAATTTCCCTTTCTGACATGCTTCACAAAAAACATCTGGGTTGAACTTCAATTGAGGAAGTCCTCTAACCAGATTGAGTTTATTAATCTGAGATATACGTCTCATACTAATATGCCCAAATCTTTTGTGCCAGACCCATTACTCATCGTTAACAGACAAAATGCATTTTACATTCTGAACTTTAAGTTCTGAAAGATTAATTTTGTAAATGTTGCTCTTCCTTTTTCCATTAAAGAGGATTGAACCATCTTTTTGACTGACAACTTTACAACATTTTTGATTGAAGATTATATCATAACCATTGTCACTTAATTGACTTATGGGCAATAGATTATGTGTTAATCCTTCAACAAGTAAAACATAAGATATGGAAGGGAGGTTACCATTACCTATAGTTCTAGAGCCTATTATTTTTCCCTTCTGGTTCCCTCCAAACTTCACGTCACCACCAGATCTAAGTTCCAGGCTTTGGAACATAGACCTTCTTCCCGTCATGTGACGCGAGCAGCTAGAGTCCAGGTACCAAGATTGGTGTTTCAACTTTGCTGCTAAGGATGTCTACAACAAAAATCATTTTGTCCTTAGGTACCCATATTTTCTTGGGTCCTCTGGGGTTAGTAGGTTTAAAATTCTTTCTGAATTTCTTTCCCTTATAAGCATCCTTGTTCTGATGGAATTTTGGTTTATTAAACACATGTTTGTTCTGATCAAAACTTGTGTGTTTAATATCATTTAAATGACCATATTTGAATTGAGTATACAGAGGAGAATACTTTATGATCAGTTTATCAACAGGTTTTGGATTTAAATCCTTCCCAGAAGGTGATTCATATCCAATTCCCTTTTTGTTGTTTTTGCTTACGCCATAGATCATTGAAGCCATCTTGCTTCTATCTAGGCCTCTGGTCAGAAACTTATGAAAGCTATAGTCATACTCTTCTAAAATGTTTTTAGAGCATGATATAGGTTCTGAGTCAGATTTTTGAGCTTTTTCTAAATCATTTTTCATTTTAAGATTGTTTGCTTTAAGCTCAGTAACTTCTGATCTCAGCTGATCATTCTCAGATGCAAGATAGCTTTGAAGCCTCTTGTATTTGAGTTTGATCTTGCTGTAGCTTTCAAGAATTTCTGATAAACTTTCAGAAAGTTCAGCTCTAGTGAGTTCAGAAAATACCTCTTCAGAATCTGATTCTGATCCATATTCAACAGTTTCTTTGTGGTCCTCCATGTCAGCCATCAGTGCTACATTAACACATTCATCTTTTGATTCTGATGAAGATTAAGAAGCATCTGAATCATCCCACGTGGCCATTAAAATTTTCTTCTTCTTTTCAAACTTCCTTCTGGGTTTCTCCTTCAGAAGTTTAGGACATTCATTTTTATAGTGGCCAGGCTCCTTGCACTCGTAGCACACTATATCTTTCTTTCCAGATTTCTTATGTCCAGAAGAATCACCATGCTGATCAGATCTTTTGAAGTTTCTGAACTTCTTTTGTTTGTGCTTCCAGAGTTGATTAATCCTCTTGGACAACAAGGACATTTCATTTTCTTCTTCTGAAGATTCTTCAGAGCTTTCTTCAATAACCTGCAAAGCTTTAGCAGATTTGTTAGATTTTAAGACAGACTTACCTTTCTTCTAAGGCTCGTCTTCCTCCAGCTCAATCTGGTGACTCCTTAAGGAACTGATCAATTCCTCCAGAGTGATCTTATTCAGATCCTTTACAAGCTTCAGAGCTGTCACCATTGGTCTCCACCTTGTTGGCAAGCTTCTGATGATCTTCTTGACATGGTCTGAAATGGAGTAACCTTTATCCAGAACCTTCAACCCAGCAATTAGGATCTGAAATCTTGAGAACATAGTTTCCACAGATTCAGACTCCTCCATTTTGAAGGCTTTGTACTTCTGGATGAGGGCTAGAGCCTTTGTCTCCTTTACTTGGGAGTTTCCTTCATGCGTCATTTTGAGAGACTCAAACATATCAAATGCAGTATCTCTATTTGTTATTTTCTCCTACTCGGTATGAGATATTGCATTTAATAGGATGGTTCTTGCCTTTTGATGGTTTCTTAACTCCTTCTTCTGTTGATCAAACATAGATTTTCTGTCAACCTTTTTCCCTTCATCATTAGTAGGATGAATGTAACCATCAGTTACCAAATCCCACAAGTCAGCATCATAGCCTAGAAAGAAACTTTTTATTCTATCTTTCCAGTAATCAAACTTCTCAACATCAAACATGGGAGGTTTGGTGTTGATTCTGTCTTTATCGTCGTATCTGTTGTTGTATGAAGTTGAAGTTGAAGCTTCAGCAGCCATGATGAATAAAGAACAAGAGATTAAGAGTTTTTCCCAACTGAATCTTTTTCGGTCACGGTTAAGTGAGAGCACTTATAGAACCGGAGCTCTGATGCCAACTGAAGGTAGGAAAAAACACATAGAAGGGGGGGGGGGGGAGGGGTTGAATAAGGGTTTTTAAAACGACTTAGATGATAGAAAAAATAACACAGTATTTTTATCCTAGTTCGTTTGAACTCAAACTAATTCATTACACCCATCCAGGTGATTTGCCTTTCTCAACAAGGACTTAATCCACTATATCAAACTTGATTACAGTGTAAACCACTAAGACAACTGTCTTAGTCTTCTCAAGAAATTCTGACCACAACTTGGTCTTGTTAAGGAAATCTTTTACAAAGGTAAACTAACAATTTGTGTTAAAGAAGTGCTTCTAAAAAGCAATATCACAACAATGATTTTTACACAAGTATTTAGAACGAAATAAAACTATTCAGCTTTTGAAGAGACTTTGTATGAGAGCTTGTTGAATAAATTTTCAAGAATTTGTATCAAGTTCGTTAACCATTGAAGTGATGCTGAGACTTGCTTTTATAGTCCTTTGAATTCCTTTTCTCAAAGACTGTGCATTCTGTTCTTTTTGTCTTCTACTGACTTTTCCTTTCTCAGAAGGGGAATGTTCAGACAAATCCTTTTTTTTCTGAAATTATGTGTCAAGCACAAATAAGGAAAGAGTCGTTTAGGATAAAGCCAAAGAATATGCCAACGGATCTTTATTTGAACAACATCTTCTTCAACAACTTTGGAACGTCTTGCATCATAACTTCTGATGATGTTCTTAGTTGTTCAGGTCAGAGTTAACTCACTCAAAGTTTCTCTATCAGAGTTGCAGCCAAGTGCTTTAAGCGTGAGATTCTTATCAGAGCATACTTACTTATCAGAACTTCTGTACTTGCAGCGTTGAGTACTTCCAGAGTCTTCTAAAGCTTTACGTATGTTCTTCACTCAAGTTCTTCTTAGCTTCGCTCAGAGTCATTGTAGCAGATCAGAGTCTTCTGATGACTTGCTTCTGACGCTCAGAGCTTTCTCGTTCTTTAATGTTCAAAGGCGTTCTTGCTTCCAGAATAATATTAATTTTGATATCTGAAATAAATAAACACTTGAACAAAATTAGAGTATATAAGTTCTCTATACAAAAGTTCATTTATGTTATCATCAAAACTATGAGATATATTAAACACCAATCTGTGTTCTAACATGAAATCTCAAAAAATACATAAATTAAGAGATATGGAGCCATAAAGTTGGAGGTTTCATACTTTTGAACCTAAACACTTAGTGAAATTTTAGACAAAATTTGTCTTATGTTGACACCAACTTTAAGGTCATTTTTCTTCATGATCCACATTGATTCAAGAAAAACCTTGAATATCAAAGTTGAAGTATGAAACTCACGATAACCAACACCCTCCAACTACGTCGGCCAACCAAGTTCCAACCAACGACGTTCTCATAACCACACCCTCCAACTCACGATAACCAACACCATAACCTCACAACCTTAAAAACAATCCCTTCACACTTCATTTTCCTCTTCCATCAACAACTTGTCAACTCACATTGCAACCTTACACAACACCGCATCTCATCACTCTCCTTCCACCCCAAATCCTGCGCAACACTACACCATCATCATAGTAACTTCTACTTTCAAATAACTTTCACACTTCATCTTTTCCCTAAGAAGCCAATCACACCATACACCACTTAAAAACAAACTTCATTCTTTCCATTGCCTTCTCTTAACACAGTTTCACACATTCATCATTCTGACTACGACGCGAAACAACCGCTACTCCACGCTCAACACAGTTGGTTTTGGTCGCTCGTCCGTAACTCTATCCTTAATAGCACAATATTTCACTTTCTTTCTTTGGGCTACTGCACGTGCAAAGTGCAACCACCAACACACTTCGGTGACCTCCCTGCAACGACACCGCAAAGATTGTAACAACAACTTACCGCCATGCGAGATACTCCATCGGCCTCATACCAACTCGTTGTCGGTGAACAATGTAACGTCCAAACTTATTATTTAAATATTTTATTTAATTGTTGCGTGATTTGGCCTTTATATGAGAATTGTGGTATTTGTGAAATGTATGGGTATTTTAGTAATTTACTAATTATCGTAGTTATGAGACTTGAGAGCAGATAATTAAAATAACATTATTGAGAGTACTAAAATAATTAGGCATATGAAATATTTCGTATTAAGATAGAATAATAGAAATTATATATGATACTGATTAAATAAATTATTTAAGTTGAATATTTATTTAATTTAAATATTTATTTGATTTAAATAATAATTTAATTGAATAATAGGAGGAGGGGTCATTTTTCTGAATAGAAGAGAGTTTGAGGTGAGAGGAGAGAGGTTTAAATTAAATTGAACAAAAAGAGTAAAATTGATAATCAAGGTCATATAAATACTAAAGTATGATGAGATGCTAGGTTTTAGAATTTATTGGCATACGTGAAAAAGAGGTAGAGAGACCAGATGCAGTTTGGGAAGGAGAGAAGAGTATGTGAAGAGTAACCACCTAAAAATTGTTGGAATCGCCATTCTTACTACAATTCTAAGGTAATGAGAGGTTGTCTTTCTTTAGGTGATTTCTGGCTTGTATGGTAGTGAGGGTTCCTAACCCTCCTATCAGTACCTTTAGGAATTTTGATGAATTTTCTCTAAAATGTCTTTTTATGAATTATGAGCTACGTTGTTTTCTTTCCTGTAATTGAATTCTGTGAAATTATTGTTAATGTTGCTCATAGACCTTTAGTGGAAATCTTGGTAACCTCGTATATGGTGCATATTATTATCCTTGATGATTTGTTAGTGTTGTGTAAACCTTTTTCCTAAAGGTTTTGAATGATTGTGTTAGGTTGGTTTGATTCTCCATAATTTAATTTTGAAATTTAAAATGTTTTTTCTAAAATTTCCTAAATTTATGAATTTTCTATAAATTTCTTCCAAAATCAAAAGAAGTTAATTTTAATTTACTTTATACAAAATTACTTTTGGATAGAAACTTTAGAATTTGGAAAAGTTTTTTTGAAAAAAAACCATTTTTTTTAGGTTATGTTGTAATTGAACCCATAACTTCAAGTTGATAATTTTAGAGCTCTAATCTCAATATAACCTTTATGTATTTCTTGTTTAGCTTTGATTAATGAAGTACTATATATATATTTATCTCCTTACTGCTCTTTCACATGTCTTTGAAAATTATAAACAAAAATAATAACACTTTTATGATGGAATTGAATATATTTATACAAAATTACTTTTGGATAGAAACTTTAGAATTTGGAAAAGTTTTTTTGAAAAAAAACCATTTTTTTTAGGTTATGTTGTAATTGAACCCATAACTTCAAGTTGATAATTTTAGAGCTCTAATCTCAATATAACCTTTATGTATTTCTTTTTTAGCTTTGATTAATGAAGTACTATATATATATTTATCTCCTTACTGCTCTTTCACATGTCTTTGAAAATTATAAACAAAAATAATAACACTTTTATGATGGAATTGAATTTATAAATATATAAATTTTCACGTGAACTTTCGGTATGTCTGCTATACTGCATGTGCATTTTCAATCATGTTTCTTATGGTGATTATGATTTATTTCATATAGACATTTTCATCATTAAACCATAAGGCAATATTTTTTTATTAAGTTTATAAACATTTAATTTAATCATTATAATTTACACAAGGGACAATATTCTAAGGACATGCTCAAGAATTAAGTTTAAAATTATTCTTCAGTTTTCTCAAAATTTTAGCTTTTAGTTTGTATAGAACTTTATGATTAGTCAATCTTATACTCCAATGATATGGCTAAATTAACTAGGCCTGCAATACATTTACCAATGAAGAGAAAACAAAAGTAAAAGCAAGAGAAATTAATACATATGAGTTTCGAGTAATTCTTATAGATTTTCAAGTTCAGAGTCCTTTGATGATAATATTGAGCAATCTCTATTAGTAGAGTCTTTTTGGTGACGCTAGAGTCACATAAATTGAGAAAATTCTCTATCATTATCCTAGGAGAGTTATCACTCATGTATTTTTTAAACCTTTTTGAGCATTTTCAAAAATTATAAGTTTTTGAGAAATTGTGAGTTTTCGAGAATTTTGAAGAAAATATGAGTTTTGAGAACTTCGAGAATATATATATATATATATATATATATATATATATATATATATATATATATATATATATATATATATATATATATATATATATATATATATATATATATATATTTGAGAATTATGAGTTTTGAGACGTCTTGAGTTTAATAAGTATTTTGATGAATTGAAGTTTAGGGTAATAACATAACTTTACCTGTATGAGGAGAAATTATTAAATTTATTTTTAAAATATATTTGTTTGTATAGTAATCCAGAGAGGGATTACAGTGATGACCTTGAATGACGTTTTGAGTTAGTAATTCAGGGAGGAATTACAGTGACGGCCGATTATGGAGAATTATAGGTTTAAGATTGGAACCCTTTGTGATTGATTGAGATTTGTATTTTGTTATGATTTTAAGATGATGATGAGTTGTCATATTTTGTGATGTTATGATCATGCATTCATGTATTTCGAAGATAGGTTGGACTTCGGTCTAGTGATGGTTGGTTCAGAGAGGGACTATGGTGGTCTCACGTCCAAAGAGGGACACGGTTCAGAGAGGGACTATGGTGGTCTCACGTCCAAAAAGGGACATGGTTCAGAGAGGAACCGCAGACATGGGAATATCAGTAACATACCTCTGATCCCAACGATTTTGGTACCACATGCATATGAGATGGAGATGGTGGCATTGCATTGAGTCTGCAATATGAGATGTTTGATTCTAGATTGAGTGTTGTTTGAGAATGTGGTTATATTGGTGATTACTATCATGTATTATTGTTATTCGCCATTAATAATTGTTAGATGTTTTCTCACCCTTTGTTTATTGTGGTGGTGTCTGTGCTCCTTTGGAGTACAGATAATCAGGTACATAATTAGCTGCCGAGTAAGGGATGGTGTTTATGCCCCCTTTAGCTTTTATCAATGGATTTTAGAGGGGTCGTTCTGATATATAGCACTGGGGCGAGATGTCTTCCGTCTTTGCGTGATGTTTTATTTGTTTTGTTTTGTTAGAGTTATTGTTGAGACTTTATGTTTTACTTTGTTTAATTTTCGTTGTATATTTACACGACTATTTGGTTTTTCTGTGAAGGATTATGTTTTGGTGACACTCTAATAATTGGTTTTATTCAAACTATTTTATTTAAACGTTGAGTCGGGGAATTAGAGTGTTACATAATGGTATCAGAGCAGGTCAGTTCGTCCGGCCAGGTTTTTGTGATTTTATTTTGTTCCTGGTGTTCGACATGTTTGTTAACGATGTCGATGCAATCTTTCTTCTAATAGTTGTTTGCTGTTGTAACAGAGAAATGACTGGAAGAAATGATCGTGCTATTGTTGATGCCTTGGCCGTCTTGGCTCAAGTGTTGCAAGCCTAGCAGAATCCACATGTTGAAGATGCTGCATCCCATGGATTGGACAGGTTTCTAAAGAACAAACCACCAACCTTCAAAGGAAAGCATGACCCAGAAGGCACACATGTTTAGTTGTAGGAGATTGAGAAAATCTTTCGAGTGATGACATGTACAGATGCTCAAAAGATTCTTTATGGTGGCTATATGTTGTCTAAAGAAGCAGAGTTGTTATCTGAAGAAGCAGAGTATTGGTGGGATAATGCTAGACAGAGGTTTGAGGCTAATGGTACCGTTATTACTTGGGCTGTTTTCAAGGGAGCATTCTTGGAAAAATATTTTCCAGCTGATGTGCGTAGTAAGAAAGAGGTAAAATTCCTTGAACTTAAGCAGGGAAATATGACTGTTGCAGATTATGCTGCCAAGTTTGAGGAATTTTCTAGGTTATGCCCTCACTATAATAGGGCGGAGGGTGAAATATCTAAGTGTATCAAGTCTGAAAATGGACTGCGCCCAGAGATTAAGCAATTTATTGGGTATTAGGAAATTTGTCAGTTATAAGTGTATCAAGTCTGAAAATGGACTGCGCCCAGAAATATCTAAGTATCTATGATGGAGACAATCATGCTAGATCCTCTCATTACAAGAGTGTCAGTGACAAAAGAAATGGTAATCAGAATCACAGGAAGCCTTATGTTATTCCTGATGGTAAAGGTAAACATAAGTTCCAGTAGAAGAATAATGATGGGAAGAGTCAAAGTGGGGGAGGTGTTTCTTCTCCTCTCAAGTGTTTCAAATGTGGGGTTCATGGTCATCGTGCTGCAGAGTGTTCTACATTGATTTGTTTCAAGTGTGGAAAGGCAAGGCCCAACGCTAATGAATGCAAGAATGTTGTGGTACCTTGTTTCAACTGTGGAGAAGCTGGTCATATTAGCATACACTGTTAGAAGCCTAAGAAGACTCAAGATGTTAAGTATGGCAGAAAAATGTTTGCTCTTAGTGGTGCAGAGGCCTCCAAATCTGATAATCTTGTGCGAGGTACTTGTTTCATTAATAATACTCCTTTAATTACTATCATTGAAACTGGTGCAATACTTTCCTTTATATCTACTGATTGTGTGAAAAGATTGGGTCTTATGGTGTCTGCTATGAATGGCAACATGGTTATCGATACTCCAGCGAATTGGTCGGTGACTACTTCTCTAGTTTGTTTGAAGTGTCTGTTGATAATATATGGTAGGAACTTTGGCATTGACTTAGTTTACTTACTGTTGAGTCAACTTTATGTTATCTTGGGTATGAACTGGTTGGAGTTCAACCGCATGTATATCAACTATTATAATAAGACAGTTCTATTTCCCGAGTTTGTAGAAGAGAAGAGTCCATAGTTTATTTCTGCGAGACAGGTTGAAGAATTCATGAAAGATGAAGCTCACGTGTTTGCGATGTTTTCTTCCTTGAAAATTGATGGTCAAACAATGTTGGAGGATGTGCCTATAGTATCAAAATTCCCAGATGTGTTCCCGATGATATTAGTGATCTACCACCAAATAGAGAAGTTGAGTTTTCTATAGATTTAGTACCCGATACTAGACCTGTGTCGATGGCACCTTATAGAATGTCCCCATCTGAATTAAGTGAGCTAAAGAGTCATCTTTAAGATCTACTTGATAAGAAATTTTTCAGACCAAGTGTATCACCTTGGGGAGCTCCGGTGTTGTTAGTGAAAAAGAAAGACGACAGTATGAGGTTATGTGTTGATTAGTGTCAATTGAATAAGGTTACCATAAAAAATAAATATCCTCTTCCAAGGATCGATGAACTTGTGGATCAGTTAGTGGGTGCCTATGTTTTCAGTAAAATCGACTTGAGGTCGGGCTATCATCAAATTCGAGTGAAGAATGAAGATATTCCGATGACTGCGTTTAGGACACGATATAGTCGTTGTGAATACTTAGTGATGTTTTTCGGTGTGTCTAATTCTCCTAGTGTGTTTATGGTGTATATGAATAGGATCTTCTATCCTTATTTCGATCAGTTCGTAGTGGTGTTTATTGACTATATTCTTATTTATTCTAAATCAGATGAAGATCATACTGGACATCTTCGTGTTGTACTTCAGGTGTTGAAACAGAAGAAATTGTACGCCAAGTTATCGAAATGTGAGTTTTGGTTGCGAGAAGCGGGTTTTCTAGGCCATGTGATTTTTAGTGGTGGTATAGTTGTGGACCCTACAAAGGTAGATGTAGTGCTCCAGTGGGAGGCACCAAAGTCGGTTACAAAGATCAGAAGTTTCTTAGGGTTGGCTGGTTATTGTAGAAGGTTCATTGAGGGTTTATTCAAGTTATCCTTACCTTTGACTCAGTTGACTCGAAAGGGTCAAGCCTTTGTTTGGGACATGACGTGTGAGGAGAATTCCTGAGAATTGAAGAAGAAGTTAACAATGGCACCACTGTTGATATTACTAGATCCGCAGGAACCTCTTGTTGTATATTATGATACATCAAAGATGGGATTGGGTGGTGTTCTTATGCAGAATAGGAAGGTTGTGGCTTATGCTTCACGGCAGTTGAAGGCTCATGAGAGAAACTACCCTACTCATAATTTAGAGTTGGCATTTGTAGTTTTTGTGTTAAAACTATGGAGACATTACCTGTATGGTTCTCGATTTGAGGTATTCAGTGACCACAAGAGTTTAAAATATTTATTTGATCATAAAGAGTTGAATATGAGACAAAGAAGATGGTTAGAGTTCTTGAAGGATTAGGACTTTGGTTTGTACTATCATCTTGGTAAAGCTAATATTGTAGCAAATGCTTTAAGTCAGAAATCCTTGCACATGGCAACCTTGATGGTTAGAGAATTAGATTTGATTGAGCAATTTAGAGATTTGAGTTTAGTATCTGAGGTGACTGCATATAGTGTGAAATTGGGAATGTTGAAGCTGACTAGTGGGTTCCTTAATGATATTAGAGAGATTCAAAAGTTGGATGTGAACCTAGTTGATCGTTTGTCATCAGCCAATAAAGATGAAGATTTTAGAGTTGAATAGACTGAAATCCTTAAGCTTTGGGATAGAGTTTGCGTACCTGATGTGCCGGAACTTAAGAAAACTATTTTGGAGAAGAGTCACCGAAATGGTTTGAGTATTCATCCTGGGGCTACCAAAATGTACCAAGACCTTAAGAGAATGTTTTGGTGGCCAGGAATGAAAAGGGATGTTGCACAGTTTGTATATTCGTGTTTCACTTGTCAGAAGTCAAAGATTGAGCACCAAAAGTCATCTGGACTAATGCAACCATTGAGTATTCCTGAATGGAAGTGGGATAGTATATCGATGGATTTTGTGACTGGGATTCCAAATACTCCGAGAGGGTTTGATTCGATTTGGGTGGTTGTAGATAGGCTGACTAAATCGACATACTTTATTCTGGTTAAGATCATGAAGTTCTGGTATCAGATATTAGATGTCGAAGGTGATGTTCACGACACAAATATCTATTTAATAAAAATAAAGATAAACAAATAACAACTGTAAATATACACAATAATTATTAACCTATTTCGATGAAAACACACCTACGTCTGGGGGCTACCAAGCCAGGAAAGGAAATCCACTAAGTAGAATTAGTTTGAATACATACAGTAGACTCACTCTAGTTTACCATCTTCTCACCTAATCTCTACCCTTGCAATTTCTATCTAGGACACTCCTAGATATGAGACACCTCTCACTCCCCCTCAATCACAACATTGATATCAATCAACAAAAATAAGAAGACTTTAGAAGACACTCTTCAAAGTCACAACTTGATCTTGCTTAAAAGCTTCAATCAAGTACAATACACTCTTGCTTACAAGCTTTGAGTGAACAATTTACAATTAACAACTTAGTCCAATTCACATATTAAACAATGAGTGAATGACTCACAAAACTAACACAGACGAAGCTTACACCTTACACAACTGCACACACTTTTTAATCCTTGCTTCTATGATCTCCAAGCTAGGGTTTATGCTTCTTTAAATAGTAATGCAGAATGGGCTTGGGCTGCTGCAAAAGTAACAACAGGTTTGAGAAGATTTCAATCTTCATAAATTGCAACAATGAAATAAATTTGATTTGATCAATCAGATTTAATCAAATCTTTCTTCCAATCTTCAATAAAATCTTCTGATAAAAGATTCAAATCAAATCAAATAAATCCACAATATTTGCATCAGAAAAGCCTTAGTAAAACACCAAAATCTTCGTAGATTTTACACTAGATCAGTGCAACAAGATTGCACAAAAAGGAATAGACACACAAACACATTCATACTGAATGTTTTGTCCATAAGTGTCAGGACATTATATTTGACATCATAAGATAAGTCCTGCTGCAACATCCAAAGCAACGTGTAGAACCTTAAAGACAGATGTCACGACATCTTGTAGGACATCTTGTGATTACACCTAGTTTTACCAAAATGCCTGCCAATCAAGAACTAACAAACTCCCCTTTTGGAAAATTTTGGCTAAAACATAAAACAGATCACAAGAGAGAAAAAAAACCAGTAAAGAGCACAACACATCAGAAAAAATCCACGGTGAGGATAGTAAATGCAAATCCTCAACATAAGCAACAAATCTACAAGAAACACAATAGCCCAAGCAACTGCTTTAAGCAAGAAATCAACAAGCAACACAACAACCCAAGCAACTTCACAAAGCAACCCACAATCTTAACAGCCTTCAGCAACCTGTAAAGCAAAACAGAACAGCCCAAGCACACAAGCATACAAACATCCAGCAGGATCAACATCCTATCAGCCCAAGAAAATGAAAACACTGATCCAGTAGCAGACACCATCTTCCAACCAGCTACACACTTGCTAAATCCATTCATACTAAAGTGTATGCATTATACTCCTTTCCCCCTTTTTAGCCACAAATTTAAGAACAAAAGCTAAGATATAACATTGATCATAAAGTCAGAATCAAGATGAGTAAGGATCATAAAGATCTAATAAAAATACAACCCAAATGCAAAAAAAAAGTGCAACAAATACTATTCATTCTGCTAAGGCAGACAAAACAAACAAAAGAAACCAAAGAGAAACCCAATACAGAAGCATACAACTTAATCTTTAGAAGCAGAACTAGAACCAACATCTTTAGCATCAGTTGGGACATCTTCACTACCATCCTCAGAATCCTTTCCAGACCCATCCCCACCATCTCCTTTACTAGCATCATCATCATTGGCAGTGTTATCTTCAAGGCTTTGAATTAACAATTCAAATTTGATTTTTCTAGCAGTAGCTGAAGTAATTGTATCCCCTAGTTCCCTGCAAGTTTCTTTTAACTCAAAGATGATCCTTGCCCTTGAAGCAGTGGCCCTTTCAGTAGATGTCAAGAAAATATCTGGAACATGTCTTCCAGCAAAAAGTTTGTTGTGAAGGGACAACATAGACTTCCTCTTGCTAGCAACATCATTAGAATTTAGAATCCCAGGGTGTTGATTCAGAATAATTTCACAGATGAGGGAAGGAAAGGCAATTGGCAGCTTTATGGCACTAGTGGTAGAATGCTTAATAATTTGATCAATATTGTATAAACTAAAATCAAAATCCACCTTAGTACCTACATCATATATGAATATGCCTAATCCAATAGCAATGGTGGAGTTGTGGTTGGTGGGAACCCAGTTTGCAGCACCAATCCTGTGAAGGATGGCATATTTCAAACTGACTTGACCAGCTGAGAGCTTTTCTTTTGAAGGCCAGGCTTTGACTTGGTTAGCAGTGATGACTTTGCACACCTGGTTGTCAGAAACAATCATTTCATCTTCACCATCATTTGATCTTCCCAGAGATCTGTTGATTACCGAAAAGGAAAAATTCACACATTTCCCGTAACAAACACCTTCATATAGTCCTTGTTATTCCTATCAGTAATGGAGTCAGGAATGTTCACAATGAATTCTTTCACCAACCCTTCATAACACTTAGAGAAGCCAGTGACAGTTTTGAGCAATCCAACGTCATTGATTAAGTTCATCACTTCCTTGATATCTAGAGCATCTTTACCAAGCTCTCTTTCTAGAGCAATCCTCCTTTGATACATATATTTCCACTTTGTCACACTTCAGATAGAGTGAAAAGAGACATTGTCAAAGAGGAGCAACAAGCACTTGTTTTGTAGGTTTCTTGGTAGTAGATTTCTTCACAACAGCTATGTCAGGAACATCTTTTACAACATCTTTATCTGAGTCAGTGTTTTCCAATCTAACTTTTCTCTTTTTGGTAGAAGGAGTAACCTTTCTCCAGGCTTTAGGAGGTCCAACATGGGTCTTCTTCTTTTGGTTTTTGGAAGGGGATTCCTCAAGCACAACGTTTCCTTTTCTTGTCTTCAGTCTCTTAGCAATTCCTAGGGGAACATTTTTTATGAGTTCATCATCTGAGGGCATATCATCATCATCTATAACATTGTCAACATCATTCATATCATAGTTCAGACCAGTATCTTCAGTCTCATTCACATTATCATTCAGACCTACTTCATTACCCTTATTTACATCATGCACCATAAAACTGGCAAGTTTTTCCAAGTTTTCAGTGTTATGGTTGTCATCAGTAGAGGGATTTTCAGCATTTTCTTCTAGGTTCTTATTAGTGCTGGGGGATGGATCAACACGAGAGAGAAGAGTGGAAATACCATGCACATTATGATCTCCATAGAGGATCTTGGTGACAAGTTCCCTAATGGATCTGTCCACATAAGCAAAGGCTTCCTTGTTTTTCATTCTAGCAATGTTGTCAGTAGAGGAATCAGACGTTTTACCTTTGGAAGGTTGTAGGGACTCGTTTGCATGAGGAGGTGTGGTCTTGGGAGCTTCATTTGTATGACCAGGAACCATGGAAATAGGGGCCACGTCAAGAACATCTTCGAAGGAGATGTTCATGGATTGAGCATCAGTGTGGGTAGTCTTTGATGAGGAAGCACCATGTTTGGTAGACATTTTGCTGTTTCTGAGAGAAGAAAAAATTTGAGTGGGGTAGAGAATGCGCAGAGAGTGGGAGGTAGTTTGAACAGTGGTGGAGGTGTGGAAGTTGAAGGAGAAGTTGGAGGGAAAACTTTGAGAGGGGTAGTATGCTTGAGTGGACAAGGACGTGTTGTGTAATAAAGAGGGATGTTGGAACATCTCTGTCATACCCCAAATTTTACCTTTAGATGCAGCGATCTTTTTGCATTTCATGTTGTCTGTATTTCATTTTTACTAACCGCTAACTGGTTTGCCCAGTCGTTTGTTTTGCGGGAAAGTAGTACTGTGTGCGCTTTAATTTAGAGTCGGTTGTTTGTTTCGAAGCAAAGTCAATATCAACGGATCTCTAGGCAATCAAGGCTCCTATCTTCAAATCATGCAATTTCTATTTGAGAAGGGGTTGAATTTTACGACAATGACGTCAGATTCCTCTCGGCATAGTACATTTTTATTCAAGAACCGGGATTTGGTTGTCAGGTGGATTTTGAAATGATGTTAGATTCATAAACCATATGGAACTGAGGATGTTGAAATATGAATGAATTCGGGTTGAATCTGGGAAAGAGTCGGTTGTAAGGAATTTATTCTAGCCAAAGTACATTTTCCTATTTTTCTACTGGTTACAAATCAATTTTAGAGGAACAGTGGAATTTCGGTTTGCATTGAGTCCATAATAAATATCAATTGGTTTGATCACGAGTAGTAGTCGAATTGATTCAGGTTACAATGATAGGTTATTCAGGATACATGCTGGATTTTAAATGCGAAGTAAAGTTCGTTTTGCCGTTAAATTAGATTTCTCTGTTCATTATCAAGTGTGAATTAATTTTCAAGGGGCCCGGTTGAATTCAAAAGTTACGTAGGATGTAATTTATTTTCTGGTATTGTGAAAAGTGGTAAGTTGTCGAGTTCGGATGTTGAAACGTCAAATTTTCTTCAGAGAAATTTGGTCGGGAAATAAGAATTCATTTATTAAAAAAATTGGAATTTATTTATTTTCCGTACAATTTTTTAATACAATATATCCAAGAATAGTTACATTATTCGGAAATACAAACTCCTAGTTGTACTAAAAGTTCTTAATTTTTTCATAAGAGTTCTTCTCGCCTGATCTTCAATCTTCGACTCTTCGAACCTGCGAAAAATCAAACAAAGTCGGGAATTATTTGTCAGTGGATTAATTTAATTTTATGAAAATTTTTAGTTGTTTTGACGCCTTCAGTAAATTGTCATCCTCGGGCATTTCGAGAGGGCAACAAAACAAGTTTCGTCGCCAGCTCCTGTTTTTCGTTTTCGACCTCGGCAAAAAACTGGCAGAATTCTGTTCTTGAAGAGAGAGAAAAAGAGATTTTTAGAAAAATTATTTCTGTTCAAACATAGCCTTAAAGAGAAATCCAAAAATCCAACATTGAAAAATCCGGATTCCATATCCATCATCGAAGTAAAGACAAATCCATGTCATCATCACACACAAAAAAACAGATCCGGAAACGGCGTATTTATCACCATCAAAAAATTCTGAAATTGGTAAGAACATCATAAATAAGGGTCCAGATCCGACAGAATCAAAGCCATTAACAAGTCTGAAAACGGAATCAATCACAACATGTCAAGGACATGTTCTCTTAAAAAAGGAAACCTTTTAAGGTCATCAAAACCTACTAAAGAATCAGAGGGCTATAAGAACAGAGAAAAATCCATCAGTAAAAGAGGAGATCAGAGAAACCACCATCACCGAAAATAATCACAACAACAATCATAACGAGATCTCCACACAGAATGAAAACCATTATCATCCGAAAACGGACAAAAAAATCACAACAGAGAACGCACCCGCCGCACAACCTCAAAGGACTCAGAGTCACAAAGACTCATCATCGCCCCTAAAGCCAAAAAAAACTTCACTCGTTGAATCCACAATAACCATACCCAAGCTGTCTCAAATCTGGAGCTCCTCGATAGAGAATCTCAACGGATCCGGAAACCTCAAGAACTCAGAATGGCGTCATCATCAACCAAAACCGAAACATCACCCTCACAATCCCAACGAACCAAATCATAAAACAACCTCAGAAAATCATCACAGGCCAAAACTCACAAAACCACAACTGAAAACCACCGTTCGTCAACAAGATCCACGAAAAACGCAAGCTTCACGAAGAATCGCGAAAAACCACAAGACCTCAACGAATCAATCGCAAACAAAACGTGAGCCACCATTTTTTCTTTCATTAACTCGTTTGTTTTTGTTTCAGAACATATCAAAGAAGGAGAGGAAAAGAATTAATAATAAGAAGAAGACGAAATTTTTCCATGAGAGAGGAAGAAGATTAAAAAATTTCGCAGCAAAAGCACCCAAATGAGGGGCTGCCGCGGCTGCAAAGAAATTAGGGTTAAAAATCCTAATTTCGTCCTCCCTCCCCCCTTTATACTACCAGATTCGGGTCCTGGGGTTGACTCCCTAGGCCCAACCCCTTTTATTTTGTCTTTTTTCTGTTTTGTTATATATATATATATATATATATATATATATATATATATATATATATATATATATATATATATATATATATATATATATATATATATATATATATATATATATATATATATATATATATATATATATATATATATATATATATATATATATATATATATATATATATATATATATATATATATATATATATATATATATATATATATATATATATATATATATATATATATATATATATATATATATTAGTTAGTTATTTATTTTGTAATGTGTAATTAATAAATAATAGATATCTGACTATACTAATCCAACACTAACTAAATCATTTTAAAATCTGAATATATATTTAAAAAAAGCGTTTTAACTTAATAATAATTTTAATTTTAAATTTTATTTTAGTCTTCTATAAAAAAATAAAAAATAAAATATTAACTTAGTTTGTTTTAGGTTTCTTTTACTTTTCCTTTTTATATAATAAAAATACATAAAATATATTAAAAATTCAACTTATTTCTATTTTCTAATCAAACTAACTAATTCAACTTTTTTTTAGTTAATTATTTCACCTTTTAATTAATTCCCTTCTAATTTGCTTTTAAAATAAAAAACTCTTTTTAGCTTAGGCTTAATTAATCTTTTTAATTTTAACATTTCATTTAATTTAATTTATTAGAATCCTAAAAAATAATTAAAAATAATTAATCATCTCTTATCTAGCTTAGATTTAATTCATAAATTTTACAAAAATCATAAAACTAATTAATTTTTATTTTTTCCAATTTTCACTTAATAGCAAAATTCTCAAAAACATTTAAATTCAACTTCTAACCGCTGAATAAATTTCCAATTTCATCGCTTAATTTCATATACCATATGACCATCGCTATCATCAGTTGTGCATCAATTTATCACTTTCAATTATTTATCCACTTTATTTTACCATTATTTCCCCTCTGAAGGAAAAATTACACCATTTGACCGCCGAGTCAATCTTCCTTTACCCCTTTTATCCTAGCCTTAGGATTAGGAGTAGTCGCACTCCATGTAGGTTCCCGTTGTGGAATACCTACTTCACCCTTTTCAATTCAACTACAACGTAGAATTAGGAGTCGCCGCACTCCAAGTAAGCGCTTCCCTATGAACGTTTACACCCCCTGGAACCTTAACCACAGTCAAGAAGTTCCTCTTTCTCTCTTTCAAGGGGAACTACAGTTACTATGATTCCATCCCCTACCTCGGATACGTAGGCACAAGATGCGAGTTTTGGCGAGTAAACTTAGGACTAACCCCTTTAGGTTCTTCTCTTTTACCCTTAACCTTAGCATTACTCTTAAGCAGATAACCATTAGCAATAGCACATTTAAACAAGAGGTTCATGTAGGGTACTACAGAAGTTTAGGATGCTAATACCTTCCCTAAGCTTAACCAACCCCCGAACCTTAGATCTCTCCCCGTATTATGTTTACGATGCAAGAATAGGTTTTTCCTTTCTTTAACCTTTTCGTCGGATAAATCAAAGACCGGTTGTGAATCAAGATTGTGATTCAAATTAATCAATAATTTGGTATCCTATTTTCAGCACAACAGAAAATGACGACTTTACTACGGACACAACATTCTTTTGAGGGTTATCTCTATCTTGTTTTTTATGTTTGTTATTTGCTTTATTATCTGTTTATGTATATATGTTGTACCTTGCTTGGGGTATCATTGTTGTGAGATAAGTCCTACACCCGGACTTGAGTGCAATTTTTATAGGAAGGTGATATATTCGACGAGGCTTATAGGGAGTTGAATCCCGAACAAGCTGACTTGAGAATCACCGCTCAGTTGAGGCCCTTTTGAAAAGTAGTACTGTTGAACGACTTAATCGTGAAAACGTTTACTATTTTCGATTGGAATCTGTGATACTGAGGAACGTAGTTACCTAAACACAACTTTGGCCTTATTTAGGACGTAGTGCGAGGAATATAAGGGAGTATTCCCGAAATAGTTGCTACACGATGCTACACTCAAAAAAGGTTCTCTTGAGAATATTATTAACCACCGAGTAGTCGGGAAATTTGATAATATCTGAAATATGAACTAATGACTTTGGGCACCTCTTTATAACCTTGTTCTGCAGGTACAATTAACCCATAGTACTTACCTTTCACGATGGGTAGACCTTGGCTCCGCTCAGGTTCCTCTAACCTAGGCCATTTTGTCTGTTTGTGTGCTTGTGCATTGCATCCCACATCATATCATTCCTGGTTTCAAGGAATTCAAAAGTCCTTTTCAAATTCAAAAATCTTGAATTCAAAGTCTAAAACCTTTTTCAGCTTTTCCTAGAAAACATTTACAATCGGCCGTCGGAATCCTTGAAACCATTGCAGTGAATTGCATCCTGTTTTTGCATTTGCATTTTCCTTCCGATTTCTCATTCTCGGTTCTCTCGCTTCTAGTTCTGTTACCCTGAGTTCTCTCCATCAGTACAACACCAGAGCTCGAGCTCGGAAAAAGATGGCAGAACAAAATCAAGAGCTTGATCGTGTTAGTAATGAACTCGAAGACCTTTGAGGAAGTGTGTGGGAAATTATGGAGATGCTTCAGGTCATTAATGCAAGGATGGATACTCAGCCCACTGTGGTTTCTGAAATTACTAATACTGCTGTGGAGCCTCAACCATCTGTTACTACTTCAAGTGTACCTCCTTATGATATTCCATTCAGTTTTGTGCCTCCTCCTGCTATGGTTTCTATTACTCAACCGGTTCCTCAAGCTGTTCGTTTGGTTTCTGAAGCTCCTCAAGTGATTCTGGCCTTTGCACCAGCTGCTATTCATACTCGTGTGCAACCTTATTTCAATGAGGCAGTTTATGATATTCCTGACATGAAGGAAGACGAAGACGAGCGACAAGAAAAGCTGCGTGAGAATGTAGAAATTATTGACAAAAGGCTGAGAATGATGGAAGGTGATCAAATCTTTGGTGTCGTTACCAGAGATATATGTCTCGTATCTGGTCTAGTTATTCCTCCAAAGTTCAAAACTCTATGCTTTGACCGTTATGAAGGTGCTACTTGTCCAAAGAGTCACTTAATTATGTACTACCGTAAGATGGCTGCTCATGTTGAGAATGATAAGCTGATGATACATTGTTTGGATCAATCTCGTATCAAAGGTTTTCAAGATTTATCTGATGCCTTCATTGAACACTACAAATACAACATGGATCTGGCTCCTGATCGAAGAAAACTATTGAGTTAGTTGCAGAAGAGTTCATAATCATTTAAATAGTATGCTCAGAGGTGGAGAGAGATTGCTTCGCAAGTAGAACCTCCTTTGACCGAGAAAGAATTAGTTGATTGGTTTGTTGACGTTGTTCATCCAGAATTCTATGAGAGAATGGTTGGTAGTGTGACTGCTAATCTTTTTGACATCGTTGCTATTGGTGTAAAAGTTGGATTAGGGATGAAGAGTGGTAAAATGTCAAGTGCTGCTAGTAGTTCAAGATCTAAAGGTCATGCAAAGAAACCTTCATTCAGTTCTCAGAAGAAGAAAGAGGGTGAAACTAATGCTGTATCTGCAAGTCGAAGAAGAAATCAATCCTATCAACATCAGCAGAATTATGTTCAACAATCGGGTTATCCTGTACAGTATGCCCAACAACCGTATGTAGTTGCTGTTACAGCTGCCTTTAATCAGCAAGTTCTTGCATATTAGCCTGTGCAACTGGGTCCTGTCTATCCGCCTCTGATATATCAATAACCTCCTAGTTATCAACCTGCACAAACTCCTGCTAACTATCAACGAGCGCCCAAGGCTCCTGCTTATCAACAACCAAAGAATCAGGCACCTCGCCATAACGCTCCCAACAGGAGACAATACAAGTCGTGTCCTCCGATTCTGATAACATACACCGAGTTGCACCCTTCATTAGTGCAACAAGGTCTGATTACTACCAAAGTTTTGGGTCCACCTCCAAATCCTCTACCAGCTAATTACAACGCCATCGCTCATTGTTTATTTCATGAGGGTGCGCCTGGCCACGATCTAGAATGCTGTTATTCTCTCAAGCATCACGTGAGAGAGTTAATGGAAAAGAAGATACTGTCTTTTGATGATCCTCAGCCGAATATCAAGAGCAATCCTCTGCCTAACCATGGGTCCGTTAATGCTATTAATGAAGATGTATCAGATGAAAGCCTCATCCTTGACGTTGTTCAGATCAAGACTCCTCTTCGGGCTTTCCATACAAAGTTATTTGAAGCCGGTTTAATATCTACTTCTCATGTTGACTATGCAAGTTGTGAGGTTAGTACTAAGGGATATTTGTTGGTTCATAACGATGTTCAGAAATTGATCAATGATGGTTTCTTACAAGTGGTTAATAAAGTGAAGAAGGATGAAGTTTGCTTGATCGAACCCGTCTTCAACTTACCAAGTTGGCTTGCAAAGAGACTATGGTGAAGCCTACCTCCTTGATCGTTAAAGCTTTTGATGGTTCTCGTAGGGCTGTGATTTAAGAAGTTGAGCTACCAATCTTGATTGGACCACATGTTTTCAACATCACTTTCTAAGTAACGGACATCAATCCCAACTACAGTTGTCTACTTGGAAGACCTTGGATCCACGCCACTGGAGCTGTAACTTCAATTCTACATCAGAAGATGAAGTTTGTGGTCGATGAAAAGCTGGTTATCATACATGGCGAAGAGGATCTGATGGTCAGCAACCTATCTTCTTTCCGTTACATAGAGGCCGATGAAGACGCTTTGGAAACTTCTTTCCAAGCACTTGAGATCGCCAATGTTGTCCTATTGGAAGTTGAAGAAACAGTGGGCCAGAGTAATTTATCTTTTGCATCTCTCAAGAGGACCAAATCAACAACTAACATGGGCATATCCGAAGGCTGGGGAGAGGTGATCGACATCAAGACCAAGACTAATCGTCACTGGTTGGGTTACAAACCAACTCATGATAAAGCTTCTACATATGTCAAAGGGCGTCCGAAGACTGTCCAAGAAGTGTTTGTCAGCGGAGGTTTCCAAGTCAATGCTATCAAAGATGATGAAGACCTGAGCAACCTGGTATTCAAGAGCGATGCAACTTTGAGCAACTGGGATGCCATACAGATCCCCGTGTTTTTTCCCATTTCAAAGTAATTTAATGTTTTCATTTGCTGTTTCCAAAATTCTTTAGCTATGCCCAAGCTACTAGATTATTTTGTAGGGCCACCTTTTCACTTTTCAAAAGGATATTAATAAATGTATTTTTTTAAATTCTATTTGTTTCATTTGCGTTTTTTGTTTTTACCATTTAAAAAGAAAGTGGCAATCTTTTCAAAAACTACAAAAAAAGCATTTTCTTTCTCTTGCATTTTCTTTGTGCATTTTAATAAAACAAGCCTAAACATCGCAGTGCTATCCTAAACCTTGTTGAATCCAATGACCCTGCTTTCACTCCTGACTGGGATTCACCCATTTATCAAGCCGAAGATGAGGGTGAGGAATATTTTGAAGTACCCGCTGAACTAGAAAAATTGGTTGAGTATGAGTACACTGAGCTTCAACCGTACAAAGAGCAGGTAGATTTGATTAATCTTGGCACCAATAAAGACAAGGAAGAGGTCAAGATTGGTACAACACTTAGGGCCGAGGTCAAGCAGAAATTGGTCAAGCTTCTAGAGGAATTTTCTGATGTGTTTGCATGGTCGTATCAAGATATGTCCGATTTAGACACTGATATTGTTGTTCATAAGCTGCCGCTTAAACCAGAATATCCACCTATCAAGCAAAAACTTCGAAGAACAAGAACTGAAATGGCTTTAAAGATTCGAGATGAGGTTAAGAAACAACTTGATGCAGGTTTCCTTACAGTTGCAAAGTACCCTGACTGGGTAGCCAACATTGTTCCAGTGCCCAAAAAGGACGGTAAAGTCAGGATGTGTGTAGACTACATGGATTTGAACAAAGCAAGCCCAAAAGATGATTTCCCTCTGTCACATATTGATACAGTTGTGGATAATACAACCAATTTTGCAGTTTTCTCTTTTATGGATGGTTTCTCCGATTACAATCAGATCAAGATGGATACTGCCGACAGATAAAATACTACATTCATTACTCCTTAGGGAACCTATTGCTACAAAGTTATGCCCTTCAGTTTGAAGAATGCAGGGGCAACATATCAAAGAGCTATGGTCGCTCTCTTTCATGACATGATGCATAAAGAGATTGAGGTTTATGTTGATGATATGATTGCCAAATCCCAAAATGAAGAAGACCATTTGGATCATTTAAAACTGTTTGAACGACTCAGGAAGTACCAGTTGAATCTGAATCCTGCTAAGTGTACCTTTGGTGTTAGATCTAGAAAACTACTTGGTTTTATCATCAGCCAATAAGGAATGAAATTAGATCCTGATAAAGTTCAAGCCATTCAGAACATGCCAGCTCTGCAAACTGAAACACAAGTCAGATGTTTTCTTGGACGACTAAACTATATATCCAGATTCATCTCCAACATGACTGCTACCTATAAGCCAATCTTTAAGTGACTTTGCAAGGGTCGGGTTATTGATTGGAATTCTGATTGTCAGTAAGCATTTTAGAAGATCAAGGGTTATTTGCAAGAACCTCCTATCTTGATTCCTCCTATTCTTGGAAGATCACTCTTCATGTATCTTACTGTTCTTGAGAAGTCTATGGGTTGCGTACTTGGTTAACACGATGAAACTGGACGGAAAGAGCATGCCATCTACTATTTGAGCAAGACGTTTACTGGTTGTGAGAGCAGATATTCACTTTTGGAGAAGACTTGTTGTGCGCTAGCATGGGCTGCTAGGCGTCTCAGGCAATACATGATTTTTCACACCACTTTGTTGATTTCAAAAATGGATCCAGTAAAGTACATTTTTGAAAAGCCTGCTCAGACTGGAAGACATGCCTGTTGGCATATGTTTTTATCCGAATACGACATGCAGTATGTAACTTAGAAAGCTATCAAAGGGAGTATCTTATCAGATTATCTTGCAGACCAACTAGTTGAAGACTATGAGCCTCAAAAGTTTGACTTTCCAGACGAAGACATTATGTTGGTAAAAGATTATAAAGAGCCAGGTCCTGATGAAGGTCCCGAGTCGGGTCTCTGTTGGAAGATGATGTTTGATGGTTCCTCTAATTACAGTGGGCATGGCATAAGCGCTGTTATGGTGAATTCAAAAGGTGGTTATACCCCATTCACAACAAGGTTAGACTTTGAATGTACTAAGAATATCATCGAATATGAAGCATGCATTCTAGGCCTTAAAGCAGCTATTGACCTCAAAATCAAAATTCTTGAAGTGGGTGGAGATTCAGCTTTGGTTATTTATCAAGTTACAGGTGAATGGGAAACCAAACATGAGAATCTAATCCCGTACAGAGCCTACATTGTTGAAATGATTGAATACTTTAATGAGATCACTTTCAAGCATGTTCCGAGATCTGAAAACCATATTGCCGATGCTCTAGCCATGTTAGCCTCAATGTGGAAAGTCAGATATTTCAATGATTCTACTCTCATTCGAATTGAACGTAAGTCTGAGCCTGCCTACTGTCAAATGGTTGAAGAAGAAACTGATGACAAGCCTTGGTTTCATGAAATTAAGAATTATCTGCTCAAACAAGAGTATCCAGCTGATGCTACTAATCTTGACAAGAAGACTTTGAGAAGATTGGAATCCAAGTTCTTCCTCAGCAATATGTGCTATACAAGAGAAACTACGACATGGTACTGCTAAGATGTATTGACAGACGTGAAGCAGACATGTTACTTCAAGAGATTCATGAAGGAACCTTTGGAACTCATGCCAACAGTTATGCTATTTCCAAAAAAATCTTAAGAGCTGGATATTACTGGTTAACTATGGAATCAGATTGCATCCAATATGCTAGGAAATTCCATAATGTCAAATTTATGCTGACAAGATGCACGTACCTCCAACACCGCTAAATGTTTTATCTTCACTGTGGCCTTTCTCAATGTGGCGCATTGACATGATTGAGGAAATTGAGCCTAAAGCTTCCAACGGTCATCGATTCATTTTAGTTGTTATTGACTACTTCACCAAAAGTGTAGAAGCTACTTCCTACGCCAATGTGACCAAGCAAGTGGTTGCCCGCTTCATCAGGAAAGAAATTATCTGCCATTATGGAATTCCAAGTCAGATCATAACAGAAAACGATACCAATTTGAACAACATAATCATGAAAGAGTTGTGTGAAAATTTCAAGATTGCACACCACAATTCTTCTCCTTACCGTCCTAAGATGAATGGAGCTGTTAAAGCTACAAACAAAAATATCAAGAAAATCCTGCAAAAGATGGTCAAGACTTAGAAGGATTGACATGAAATATTACCATTTGGTTTGCACAGATACCGAACTTCAGTATGAACTTCAACAGGGGCAACCCCTTTCTCTTCGGTATATGGAATGGACGACGTCCTCCCCATCAAAGTTGAACAACCTTCCATAAGGGTATTGATGCAAACCAAGCTAGATGAAGCCGAATGGATTCAAGACAGATTTGACCAGCTGAAACTCATCGACGAGAAGCGCGTGATAGCTATGTGCCATGGTTAGTTATACCAGAAACAGATGAAGAGAGCCTTTGACAAGAAAGTCCGAATTCGTGAGTTCTGCCAAGGAGAACTTGTGCTCAAGAAGATTTTTCCACTTCATAAAGACATGCGTGGGAAATGGATGTCCAACTATGAAGGCCCATTTGGTTTGAATACAATCTTCTTCGGAGGATCGCTAATTCTCACAATAATGGATACTGAAGAGCTTGCACATCATGTGAACTCTGATGCAGTTAGAAAATATTATGCCAAAAAATAACCCGCTAAGTCGAAAACCTAGAAAGGCGACTTAGGCAACAATGGGTATCCCAATGGATCACAACCTATGAAGGAGATCCAGGCAAAAATAAGGGATAAAAATACAAAAAAAAAAAATATGCATAGCTCGCTAAGCTGAAAACCTGGAAAGGGGACTTAGGCAAAAATGAGCGTCCCGGTGGATTGAAAACTCAAAAGGGCGATCCATGAAAAAATTAGGTAAAGTGGCATTTCACTGCATCAGATGACGCATATCATCGAATAATACTTTACAGAAGATCAACTCCAATCCAATCGCTCTTGTCAGAAGCAGGATTTTGGGTAGTCTTAGTTATTAGGGTCAATAGAGGTCGTTGGATTCAATGTAACCTTTCCCTATTGCCAATTTCAATTGTAATTTTCCATGGAGCCTTGCCCTAAGCAAGCTACCATTCTTCAATAAAATCAGACCTTTGGTTATTCAATTTTTCCCATTTATGCTATCTCTATTTCATTTTTGTTATGCAAATTGTTATTTGTGAGTAATAATTTTGAAAATGAAAAGTTTTCAAACTTAAAAACTGTTTTTGAAAACGCATTTGAAAAAGATTTAAAGTTGCTTTGACTTGTGGAAATTTCTGAAGGACATCTTCTTTCCCAAGTAAGTCTCGATGTTGCAGAAGCACTTTTAAACCATTGCCTCAACACAAGTCCCCAGCAAGACTATAAGCTGACAACACTTTTGGACTGATCTGGTAATCTCCAATGACTTTCAAGACTGCAGATATCTCCCTAGCACCTCCCAAGTAATACATATTGTCTGAGGACCCACTCCCAGTAGAATCATCTTTTCCTTACTGAAGTTGTTATACTTCCCTCAGGAAGTTTTCCCCAGGAGGTTGCCATATTCTCCCCAAGAAGTCGAGATGTTTTTCCCCAAGGAAGCTGATACTCTCCCTAGGAAGTTGATGTACTTTACCCAGGAAGTTGCTACACTTTCTCTTGAAGCTGCCTAGCTCCACACTTCCCTATGAAGCAGATATCTATTTTATCCACGGAAGTCTCTAATCCTTAGATGACTCTTCCAGTGAACAAGTTTTCTTAGACTAGATTCAGATTTCATGATGGCAATCCTCTCCAGTGAAGTCATGATATCTTATCCCCAAGTGGAATTTTGTTCTCCCTAGGGAATTTTGGAACTTTGAAGCAATATTTGGTTCCGCCATCAACTTTCCTATCCTTTGATAGATGTACTTTTGCAGAGTTCGTCGGGTATCCCCGTCGGGATGTTTATTTCATCTCTGTTTGCTCATCCGCTCATCTTGTCTGTCAGCATGGGCATAAGTATAAGCATTGCATTTTCATTTTAGAACACGCTTTAGCATCAACATGTTTTCTATCCTCGCCACCTTTTGTCGTTACTTTGGCTGTGGATACCGCCAAGTAACTGGGCTTGCCTGTTCTCTCCAAGTAGATCGTCAGCCATAAGCATAAAATGCTTATTATTTCCAGTTTCCCCACATAGTTCAACCCTCGTGGATGACAGTTATTTCGGTTTATCTTTTCCATGTTTGGATAAGATTATCCCCATTTGAGTTCATCCCCTCAACGGAGTCTTTTTTGAAAGTTTCTTTCTAGCTCGATTCTAGATTGAATTTTGGTCCTGTCGGTTGCCGAACCTACCTGGACGTGCACTTATTTTGCACTGTCTTTCAAGAAGAACCTTTTATAACTACCTTTGCAGATAAGCGACAGTCTCATTCCGAGAAGCTTATCATGGAATCTTTACTCCCAGTCAAGTGAGAGTTCTCGCCCGAGAAGCTTATCACTATACAAACAAGTGACAGTTCTCACCCGAGAAGCTTATCATTATATCTGACAAGCAACGGTTCTCATTCGAGAAGCTTATCACCACCTCTTACAACCCCAGATAAGCGGCAGTTCTCATCCGAGAAGCTTATCATTGCTACCCTTGCAAATAAGCGGCAGTTCTCGCCTGAGAAGCTTATCCTATTTTCATTATGACTCGCAACAAGTGGCCTTCTCTCTCGAGAAGCTTGTTTCCATTGCACTAAACCTTAAGACGTTGAGTCGCCGTACTCATGCTTAGGCGTCTCGCCGTGGACGTATCCTTACCTTTTCCTAAACCTTAAGACGTTGAGTCACCGTACTCATGCTTAGGCGTCCCACCGTGGACAATTTTACCCTTTTTAATTAAAAGAAGAAACTGAGACCCGTTCATGGCATACAAACCTTGGAGGCGTGGGGAGGTTTATTAACCCTTTCTAAATGAATCATTTAGTTAAAGAAGAAGCTGAATCATATTTTGATCTTGGAAGCTTATCTTTTTATCCTAGAGTGTCAACCGGTCATGCCTGAACCTGTTGAGTAGCTACTCTTGGATATTTTCCCCCAGTGGAGGCCGTCTTACCGGTGCCATCTCCATCAAGGATCTCTTTTGTTTTATCCTAGAGTGTCAACCAGGTCATGCCTGAACTTGTTGAGTAGCTACTCTTGGATATTTTTCCCCAGTGGAGGCCGTCTCGCCGGTGCCATCTCCATTGAGGATCTCTTCTTGCTTTCCTTCTAAAGTGACAACTGGTCATGCTTGAACCTGTTGGTCCATAACTTTAGATTTCCCCGGTTTCGTGTTGTTCCCCAGTGTATTGTCTTCCCCAGTGTGTGTTTGCTCGTTGCGCCGTTCCGTCTGCATTCTGCATCCTTTTCCATCATATGCATCATATTAGATTCATGGCATCGTCAGCATTGTCGTTTTATCCATAGCATTGCATATCACTGCATCTAAGGGCAAAATTTTTGGTTATCTGTATTTAAATCCCTTTCACCCTGATCTCTCGAGCCTTTGTTGCTCAAATCATCCGATGAAGTTATTTAAATAGGGGCAATTGTCATACCTCAAATTTTACCTTTAGATGCAAAGATCTTTTTGCATTTCATGTTGTCCGTATTTCATTTTTACTAACCGCTAACCGGTTTGCCCAGTCGTGTGTTTTGCAGGAAAATAGTATTGTGTTCACTTTAATTTACGGTCGGTTGTTTGTTTCGAAGTAAAGTCATTATCATCGGATCTCTAGGAAATCAGGGCTCCTATCTTCGAATCATGCAATTTCTATTTGAGAAGGGGTTTAATTTTACGACAATGACGTCAAAATCCTCTTGGCACAGTACATTTTTATTCAAGAACCGGGATTTGGCCGTCAGGTGGATTTTGAAATGATGTTGGATTCATAAACCATATGGAGCTGAGGACGTTGAAATAGGAATGAATTTGGGTTGAATCTGGGCGAGAGTTGGTTGCAAGGAATTTATTCTAGCCAAAGCACATTTTCCTATTTTTCTACTGGTTACAAATCAATTTTAGAGGAACAATGGAATTTCGGTTCGCATTGAGTCCATAACAAATATCAATTGGTTTGATCACGACTAGTAGTCAAATCGATTCAGGTTACAATGACAGGTCATTCAGGATACAGACTGGATTTTAAATGCGGAGTAAAGTTCGTTTTGCCGTTAAATTGGATTTCTCTGTTCATTATCAAGTGCGAATTAATTTTTTAAGGGTCCGGTTGAATTCAGAAGTTACGTAGGATGTAATTTATTTTCCAGTATTGTGCAAAATGGTTAGTTGTCGAGTTCGGATGTTGAAACGTCAAATTTTATTCAAAGAAATTTGGTTGGCAAATAAGAATTCATTTATTAAAAAAGATGGAATTTGTTTATTTTCCGTACAATTCTTTAGTACAATATATCCAAGAATAGTTACATTATTCGGAAATACAAACTCCTAGTTGTACTAAAAGTTCTTAATTTTTTCATAAGAGTTCTTCTCGCCCGATCTTCAATCTTCGACTCTTCGAACCTGCGAAAAATCAAACAATGTCAGGAATTATTTGCCAGTGGATTAATTTAATTTTATCAAAATATAGTTTTTTAGTTGTTTCGACGCCCTCAGTAAATTTTCATCATCAGGCATTCCGAGAGGGAAACAAAACAAGTTTTGTCGCCAACTCCCGTTTTCTATTTCCGACCTCGGCAAAAAACCGGCAGAATTCTGTTCTTGAAGAGAGAGAAAAAGAGATTTTTAGAAAAATGATTTCTGTCCAAACACAGCCTTAAAGAGAAATCCGAAAATCCAAGATTAAAAAATCTGGATTCCATATCCATCATCGAAGTAAAGACAAATCCATGTCATCATCACAAAAAAAAAAGAGTTCCGGAAACAACGTATTTATCACCATCAAAAAATTCTGAAATTGGTAAGAACATCATCAATAAGGGTCCAGATCCGACAGAATCAAAGCCGTTAACAAGTCTGAAAACGGAATCAATCACAACATGTCAAGAACATGTTCTCTTCAAAAAGGAAACCTTTTAAGGTCATCAAAACCTGCTAAAGAAACAGGGGCTATAAGAACAGAGAAAAATCCATCAGTAAAAGAGGAGATCAGAGAAACCACCATCACCGAAAATAATCACAACAACAATCATAACGAGATCTCCACACAGAATGAAAACCATTATCATTCAAAAACGGACAAAAAAATCACAACAGAGAATGCACCCGTCGCACAACCTCAAAGGACTCAGAGTCACAAAGACTCATCATCGCCCCTAAAGCTAAAAAAACTTCACCCGTCAAATCCACAACAACCATACCCAAGCCGTCTCAAATCCGGAGCTCCTCGATAGAGAATCTCAACGGATCCGGAAACCTCAAGGACTCAGAACGGCGTCATCATCGTCCAAAACCGAAACATCACCCTCACGATCCCAACGAACCAAATCGTAAAACAACCTCAGAAAATCATCACAGGCCTAAACTCGCAAAACCATAACTGAAAACCATCATTCGTCAACAAGATCCGCGAAAAACGCAAGCTTCACAAAGAATCGCGAAAAATCACAAGACCTCAACAAATCAATCGCAAACCAAACGTGAGCCACTGTTTTTTCTTTCATTAACTCATTTGTTTTTGTTTCATAATATATCAAAGAAGGAGAGGAAAATAATTAATAAGAATAAAAAGACGGAATTTCGCCATGGGAGAGGAAGAAGATTAAAAAATTTCGCAGCAAAAGCACCCAAATGAGAGGCTGTCGCGGCTGCAAAGAAATTAGGATTAAAAACCCTTATTTTGTCCTCCCTCCCCCCTTTATTCTACCGGATTCGGGTCTTGGGGTTGACCACCCAGGACCAACCCCTTTTAATTTGTCTTTTTTCTGTTTTGTTTTATATTTTTTTTAAATTTTTTTAGTTATTTATTTATTTTGTAATGTGTAATTAATAAATAATAGAAAACTGACTATACTAATCCAACACTAACTAAATCATTTTAAAATATGAAAATATATTTAAAAAAAGCGTTTTAACTTAATAATAATAATAATTTTAATTTTAGATTTCATTTTACTCTGCTATAAAAAAATGAAACTACAAAATATTAAGTTAGTTTGTTTTAGGTTTCTTTTACTTTTCCTTTTTATATAATAAAAAGCCATAAAATATATTAAAAATCCAAAAATACTTATTTCTATTTTCTAATCAAACAAACTAATTCAACTTTTTTTTAGTTAATTATTTCACGTTTTAACTAAATCCCCCCTAATTTTCTTTTAAAAAAAAAAAAAAACTTTTTGTAGCTTAAGCTTAATTAATCATTTAAATTTTAACATTTCATTTATTTTAATTTATTAGAATTCTAAAAAATAATTAAAAACAATTAACCATCTCTTATCTAGCTTAGATTTAATTCATAAAATTTAGAAAAATCATAAAAATAATTAATTTTCACTTTGTCCAATTTTCACTTAATAGTAAAATTCTCAAAAACATTTAAATTCAACTTCTAACTGCTAAATAAATTTTCAATTTCATCGCTTAATTCCAAATACCATATGCCCATTGCTATCATCAATTGTGCATAAATTTATCACTTTCAATTATTTATCCGCTTTATTTTACCATTACTTCCCCTCTGAAGGAAAAGTTACACCATTTGACCGCCGAGTCAATCTTCCTTTAGCCGCCTTTATCCTAGCCTTAGGATTAGGAGTCGCCGCACTCCATGTAGGTTCCCGCCGTGGAATACCTACTTCACCCTTTTCAATTCAACTACATTGTAGAATTAGGAGTTGCCGCACTCCAAGTAAGCGCTTCCCTATGAACGTTTACATCCCCCTAGAACCTTGACCACAGTCAAGAAGTTCCTCTTCCTCCCTTTCAACGGGAACTACGATTACTCTGATTCCATCCCCTATCTCAGATATGTAGGCACAAGATGCGAGTCTTGGCGAGTGAACTTAGGACTAACCCCTTTAGGTCCTTCTCTTTTACCCTTAACCTTAGCATTACCCTTAAGCAGATAACCATTAGCAATAGTACATTTAAACAAGAGGTTCCTGTAGAGTACTACAAAATTTTAGGATGCTAATACCTTCCCTAAGCTTAACCAACCCCCGAACCTTAGATCTCTCCCCGCATTGTGTTTATGATGCAAGAATAGGTTTTTCCTTTCTTAACCTTTCTTTCAGATAAATCAAAGACCGGTTGTGAATTAAGATTGTGATTCAAATTAATCAATAATTTGATATCCTATTCTCACTGCAAGAATCTCTATTTTAAGAAAAAAGTATTTTTTAGAAGCAAGAATCCCTCTTAGCAATAATTGTTATAAATCCTCATAAATACAAATCCCCAAGTTTCCTCTCAAAGTCTCAGACTGATTTGTATTCAAGGTTTTGGTAAAATTATTAGCCAATTGATTTTCTGTAGTGACATACTCAAGAGTGACTATTTTATTTTCAACAAGCTCTCTGATAAAATGATGTCTAATAGCAATATGCTTAGTTCTGCTATGTTGAATAAGATTCTTGGAAATATTCATAGTACATAGATTATCACAGAACAATGTCATGACATCTTGTGTGACATTATACTCATTAAACATCTGCTTTATCCATACAAGTTGAGAACAACTACTCCCAGTAGCTATGTAATCTGCTTCTGTAGTAGCCAGGGATACACAGCTCTATATCTTGCTAAACCCTGAGATGAGGTTGTTTCCCAAAAAGAAGCAGCTTCCGGATGTATTCTTTCTGTCATTAGCACTTTCATCCCAATCACAATATCCGGACAACACACACCCAGATTCATGAGTGTACAACATCCCATACTTACTTTGAGACAGAAATATGGATTCTTTCATCTGTATGAATTGTATTCCAAGAAGGTTAGTTAATTCCCCAACAAGGCTTGTTTCAAACTTAGATTGCATTTGTTGCACACAATGTTGAAACATCTTATCTGACATCCTAGTTTGTTTTCCTATTTGGCCTTCACCACAGATTTCTCCTTTCTCAATCTTTAGATTATAGATACATCTGACAGTATTTATAGATATGATCTTCTTCATTCCTTGTAAATGCCCAAGTTTCTGGTGCCAGAATCTTACTTCATCCTTTTTGGCAAGAATATACTTAGAATCCTGAGCAGCCCATTGGTAACAATTGTCCTTGGATCTAACTCCTATCATGACCAGCTTTCCCTTTTCATTAGTAACCAAACACTCAAGTTTACTGAAGTTGACACTTAGACCTTGATCACACAGTTGACTAATGTTAATCAGATTGGCAATTAATCCTTTGACTAACAGCACATTATCAAGATCTGGTGTTTTTGAGCAGTTTAGTTTTCCAATTCCCTTGATTTCCCTTTTTCCCCATCTCCAAAGGTTACATAGCTGGTTGAGTGAGGTTTGATGTCCACTAACAGGTTTCTGATCCTTGTCATGTGTCTTGAGCACCCACTGTCAAAGTACCAATCTTCCTTAGTAGAGGCTTTTAGGGACATATAAGCTATGGAGCAAGTAGTAGTTTTTGGTACACATTGTTTTGTAGCAGGAGTCTTGGCAACCCATTGCTTCTTGGAGGGGTGAATGTTATGGTTAGGTCTTGTCTGAGTAGTAGAATTTAGATATCCATGCAGTTTGAAACAAAATGACTTTATGTGACCAAAGAGACCACAGTGATGACATCTCCATCTTTGGAATTTGTAGTTTGGCTGGTTTGTTTTCTGTCATGATGTTGAGACATCTGCTGGAATATCATCTTCCTTGATCCAGAAGGTTTGTCGTGATAGGAAGAGTTATTGTCTTCATGGATCCTAACCCTGTCTTGTCTCCAGATCTTTTTCCAGATTGAAGAATCTCTTCCAAGGTTTTGGTACCATTATTCATCATTCTAACAGACTTTCCCATTTGCTTAAGTTGGGAAGTAAGTTGAGCAACTTCATATGTTAATTTAGTGATAGTTTTAGCTTGTTCATCAACCTCATTACTCAACCCATTGACAGTTGTCAGGTGTTCCTCCTTTTCAGTCTTTAGCTTGATGATGTGTTTCTTCTGTTTTTCACCTTGCTGGCAGGCTTCTTCACTTCTGAGGCTCAATTCTTTGTAGGAAGGTGCTAGTTCTTCAAAGGTCAATTCATCTTCACTGGAGTCTTCATCAAAATAGTATCTTCCAGTCCAGGATGTTACATATTATAGCACCCTAAAATTTTCCCTTTCGTTTTAACCTTAACTGGCTTTTGTTTCATTGCATTTTGCATTTTTTGTATATCATAACATTCGTTCTTGAGGCATGGGATCAAGGAATTCTTGTGGCTCATGTTCATTTTGGCGCAAAGGACTAAAAGACTGAACAACGAGCATCATAGGCTCTGGCATTTATTTTGCCCAGCGGTCGAGCGACCGATTTTATTTTATTTTGCAAGATAACTTCAGGAAGCAGCACTCAGGCTCATATCAAGCATTCTTACAGTTGCAACATTCAAGAACGAGATTCAGAAGCTTAACAGAGCTCCAAACAGTTGAAACAGGGCAAATGTGCAGATTTCCCTCCAAAAGGCGCCAAATTCAAAATTTTGAAGGTGTTAATCGGTTAACACATATGGTTAATCGATTAACCAAGTCAAAATCAGGCCAAATCTGAAGTTTTGAAGGTGTTAACCGATTAACCTATATGGTTAATCGATTAACCAGTGCAGATTTTGCCTCTGCAAGTGAATTTTCAAAGGGAGCTATTTTGGGGTCCAATTTTGATCACTTGAATTTCAATTTTATACTTGGGAAGGATCTAGAATCATTTCAGAATTTGATTAATTTCATTTTCCCTCCAAACTCCCATTCCTCACTCCATTCCAAATTTTCCAAACCATCTTCCAAACCTTTCATTTGGATCCAAACCTAAGGTGTATTTAATTGAATTACTCCAAACCACATAGATCTAAGCTCATAATTTCATTTCAATTTCAGAATTGATCTCATTTTCTCTCAAGTTTCTCTCAACTTGTTCATCTTCCAAAACCTTTACCAAAACTCTTTCCCATTGAATTCTTTGATTCTTCCTTGGAATCAATCAATTCTTGAGCTCAAACCTCCATCCATCATCTTCATTGAATTGATTTCTTCATTCAATTTTTGTGCAAGCTGGGATCTGAATTTTGAAGTGAATCTAGAAGTGATTATTTGGAGTAATTTGGTTTAATCTTGAAAGATCTTCATTGCTACTACAAGAATTGGTGTGAATCTTGAAGTATTCCAGACTTTTAACATTGGATCTGTTCAATTACAGTTGAATCAACATTAACCGAAGCAATTATCTGCTTCGAAGGTTGGAAGTTCTTGATCCGAATCTGTTTTTAGCTTATTTTCATAATCATGTGGATTTTCATCTTTGATTGACTTTTGGTTAATTTGATCCGTTTTATTCATGATTTGGTTGTGTTAATCTGTTTACATGCTGTTTGAATCATGATTTGCTGGTTTAATTTTGTGATTAAGTGATTATGCGATCATCTAGTTGATCGGATAAGTGCTTATTTGCTGAACATGTTGTTCTGTTGCTGTTTTTCTGGTGTTGGCACAATGTCAATCGGTTAACACATATGGTTAACCGATTAACCATTTTAAATATTCAAATTTTTTCAACGTTTTCAAGGTGTTAATCGGTTAACGCCTGGTGTTAACTGATAAACATGTACAAATTTCCAAATTTTCAGACATTTTTAAGTGGTTAATCGGTTAACCTCTGGCGTTAACCGATTAACACTGTGCCAGTGAGTCTGTTTTGCTGATTTTCTTGCTTGTTTGAGTACCGTTTCGCATCGAATCATCGTAGTTCAATGTGATGCATTAGAAGTGAAATGTTTTGGGATATATGACGCTTTTTTGGTTGTTTAATCGAGACTTTGTCGACTTGTGTTTGTTTTCCACTTGGATGCCAACTTTCGTAGTTTGTCGTTCAAAGTGGTATTCATCTTTTGTGCTTGCATATTCATGTTTGCTTTCCTTCTTGCATTTGCATTTCCTCTTGTGTTTTGCATCTTTATTTCTTGCATTAATAAAGGTCAAGATGTGCTTGTGGTGGTGTTTACCCCACACTTTGTTCCTCCCTTTGCTTGTGTGTTGCATTCCATGTTTGCATCCCTATTTTCACTCTCATTTGTGTTTGATTTTTCTTCTTCCTTTGTCTTCCTTTGCCATGTTCCCCCTAGGATCTAATCTTCCTTATTTAAGGTTGGTTATGACATACATTAGGACTCAAACTATGCATGCTAACATTAGGGTAGATGTTTCCCCTTTCTAACCTAACCTTAGGACCACTTTGCATGACAACGTTAGGACCAAGTTTCCCTTAGACCTTTCGTGCGTCTCTCTTTCTCATCTCAAAACAATTCTAACTCAGCTAATAAAATACGATGAACTTTGCACGCTATGAGCCTTAAGCTACATGGGGAATGATGAGTGAGGGGTCTCCTCTCGCTTGTCTAGAGTGTTTAGTGTACGTCCCGTTTGGGGGCGCTACGCGACGCATTCGCTCCTATGTTATAGTCTTTAGTGCAACGTGAATCACAAACCAAATTAAATCACTTCACTAAAAAACACAAAACAAATTTCAAACCCTTTTACTTCGGGATTAATCGGAAACCTTTTTTCATAAAAAGAGTGTTGTTAAGCTTCGGTTCTACCGCAAATAGTGTTGCACCCCAAAATTTGCCCAACTTTTCTTTACCTAGCTTGTGTTTCATTTCATTCACATTAGCATTATCATTTGCATTTCATTGACATGTATGCAAGAGATCAAGAGGTATGAGTACCAATCAAGAGCTATACAAGACTGTGAGGCTAGCTAAGAAGGTTATTCAGAGGTTTAAGGGTTGATATCCTTGCCAGAGAAGTTAAAAGATCCTCAGAGAGAGTGGTTGAAACCAAGAGGGTGTGTCTCCTAACTTGAGAGTTGTGGAAACCCATCAGATGATTCTGAGGCCATGAAGATGGACTTGAGGTCTTGAGAGATCTCATGAGAAGTGTTGAAGATCACTTTGAAGCCTAGATAGGTCATTGTGCAAGATTAAGAAGCCTCAACCATGATTGGTGCAGCTAGGGTTTGACTGGGTCAACCCTAAGTCAACTGATGATTTGAAGAAGGTTGAGACCTAATCCAAGATCCATGTGATCATGGATTGATACATTGAGATGTTCTAAGGATGATTCCAAGGTTAACTCATCATGATTGAAGAGTTTGAGAAGTTGCAAGCTAGGGTTTCTAAGGCTTGACAGTGTAAAATCCCCTAGTTTGACCCCTATCTTCAAGTCAATTTAACTCAAAATGTGATTGTCATCTCATCTTGACCCCAACATGATTGTTGTAGAGTATAGTCTTAGCTTTAATTTGAGTGCTATAAGTCCTTGATAGGATTTGTAGAACTCAAGTTATGGCTTTGACAAGTTACAAGTCATCTGAGGAATGTGAATTTGGAGTTTGAAAGTTACCCAACTTGCATGACACTTTTTCCCTAGAAGGATGATTCCTATGAACTTTTGGTCAACATGAATGTTGTTCCTTATCCTTTTAGCTTTCCATAGAGTACTAGAAGTCCATGATTGGATGTGTAGAACTCAAGTTATGGCTTTGACAAGTCAAGGGTATTTTAGGAATTTTGAATTATAGGTCATCTATGATCATAGGTCATTTTCACCAACTTAGACATCTCAAATGAAATTTTGTTCAACTATAAAGTTTCTCAAAATAGGGTTTTAACCTTGACCATGCATCAAGGAGGCATTGAAATGGCTCAAGGAAGGATGTGGTTCAAGGAATTTTGAAAAAAGAAGAATTAAAGAGAATTAATGCCCAAAAATTCAAATAATTCATTTTGTGTCCAAACAAGGCAAAATTATAGGTCATTTTGATTGGAAAAATCATTTTAGAAACAATGGAAATGTTAGAATTTTGTTTTGAGGTCAAATTCATGCACTTCCATTTTGTTACTTCATGATGAAGTAACATATCAAACTTGGATTATTGGATTGCAAACAAGGAAGTGAACCTAACCAACCAATTCAATATCTCATGAGATGAATTTTTCAAGCATTTTCATGCCCAAAGAGAGCCAGAATCTTGACTGTGCACATGAGATTTTGAAAGAGAAATTGAAATTGAAAAATCTCATTTGGGTGGTTACAGAACTTTCTAGATGATTCTAATGAGTTCTATATAAACATTAGAGTGTGTTCAGCCATTTTTTTGGTGAAGATTGATCCCTGAAGCAGAGAGAGCCATTCAAAATTCAGAGGTGCAAGTGAGAATCGATTTCTGAGTTCAAGGCCAAATCAAGGGAAAGTGAAGGTTGCATTAGCTTCAGAAGGTGATTTAGAGTGAATCTGCATCATCTTGAAGGTTGAATCGAGCAAGAAGTGCATCTGTTACAAGCTTGAACACAGGTTGGTCAATTTTGCAATTCCTCATAATTTAGGCAATGTTAGATAGAAATCTTCATGTGGTTAGGTTCTATTCATGATCTAGATGGATTTAGGATGATCAATTGTATGATTAGGGACGATTTAGGTTGAACTCCATTTTCGGTTGAGATTGATATCTCAAGATCCAGGCGTTTCTAGTATGAATAAGTGTCATGGTTGAATTGCTGATGAAATTCTGGTCAAGTTTCATTTAAGAATCGTGGCGAATGGTTGGCTATAGATGAAGTTAGGGTTGTACAGGGGTGGCCGGAAAAGCCACCGGCGACGGCCTGGTTCGCGCGCAGGTTTGCAGGTTTGAAATGAGGAAGATGAAATCCTCACCATCCATTCATGTGGAAATATGGACTCAGTCATTCAATCCAAGTGTCCTCAATGAGCCACGTAACCCTTTTCAAAACTCACCGTTTTGCTTAGTAACCTTGTGAGCTTCGCTGTGTGAACGGAGCGTGCCTTGGTTCGAATCCTGGCGTGTATTGTTTTTTATTTTTCATTTTGTGAATTGAGTTGAACTGAAGGAAGGCATAGCACGTGGGCCTTGAATTTCTTGCTATCACCACCCCTCCATCCAAGCCCAACATGGTTTTTCAACATGATTTCCTTGCCTAATACACCCCATCCCCTGGTTATTTGTTTGAACTGAGTTGATACTCAGATGGGCCTCACGTCCTATTGCTACACGCGCCCCCCTTCTGGCCCAACCCAGGATTTGAACTGGTGTGAATTGCTATTCAGCACGCACCTTTTATTAATTTCCATTGATTTCTTTTATTTTCATCATTTCATATAACTTAGGAAATAATTCATAAAAAATAGAAAAATAACTCAATTAATTCCATATTTTTTCCCCTGATTCATGATTGAATTTAGAATTTTATTGAATAAAAATATTAGGAAAATCATGCATTTTCATTTTATGTGTATTTTTTTCATTTTAATTGATATTAAATTCACAATGGTTGATACCTTGTTTTGCTGATTTTTGTGTGAGCAATTGGTGATGATTCTTGAGCTGTTTTTTTGTGTGTGATTAGTTTAGTTATGCATGCTCCTCTAGTAATTTTCTCACATTTGTGTGATGAAATTAGGTAGTGTTTTTAAGTTGAAACTTTAGGTGCTCTAGTTTTAGGGTTTAAGCTTAGTACCTTAGGGTTTACATTTCATTTCTAGGACTTTGTGGATGATTCAACCCCTGAATTTTGTATGATAGAGTCATGATTGACTTAGGTTCCCATAGTTATTTTTATAGGAATTTACAATTGGTTTTAGTATTTTAGTTAGGATTAACTTTAGTACTAATTTTTAGGTGATCCTAACTTGCTAATTCAACTAGAATGATTTCTTTGGTTCCCTTAGATTAGGGTTTTGCTTTGCTTGCTCTTGGATGATGTTGAAGACAACCTTGGGCTGCTGTGGAATCCTTGAAGCAGCTTAGATGTGAAGATTTCCCTTCTTTTGGTTTGAGTTAGTTTAGGTGGTAAGATTAGGGTTTGTAAGCAGAGCTTCTAGATAGTTTCTCTTCTTTCATAAACATGGAAGGTGTTGATCACTTCCATTCCTCCCTATGATGTAAGGTCCCCTTGTGAAGGCCTCATCCCTCCTTTGGTAGGATGTGTGGCTCTTCACAAGTTGGTAGAACCTTTGAGGGTTCCTTTCTCTGATGATGGAGTGCTTAGTGGTGACCTTTGGTTTTCACTTTGCTTTCCACTATCCAAACCTTGCTCTTGTTAGATGAATTTGTCTCCCTTGCTGGGGATGGAGTTCCTTGTTAGAAGATTGAAGATGCTAGAGGATGCACTTCCATGTGTTTGAAGATTGCCATTGGAGCTTAAGCTCGAAGATCAAGAAGAACAAGTTGATACATGTGAAGAGGATCAATTTGAGACTAAAGAAAGAGCTGAAGCTTGAAGAAAAACAAGTTGATACTTGTGTCTGATGCATTGAGAGCCTGAAGGAACAAGTTGATACTTGCTATTAGAATTGAAGCCTAAAGGTGGAGTCTACTTTGGAGCTGAAGCTTGAAGAAGGTGAAGAACAAGTTGATACTTGTGTGGGAGGTGTTGAAAGCTTGAATAAGCAAGTTGATGCTTGCTATTAAAGATGAAAGCTTTGGAGAGCAGTTGAAGACTGAGGACTGAACTGATGTCAGAAGAGAGCTTTGCTGTGAAGTTGTGGGAGCTGTTGATCTGCTTTCTTTCCTGTCTGTTTGCTTTCTGTGCAACTGTATTGATATGACTTGTGTGATTTGCTTGATGCATTAGAATAAGTCCATGTTTAGACTAATTTAAGCTAGGAGCATGATTGCACTAGAGGTTGAGTTGCTCCCTCTGCTTGTACTTTTACTGTATGGCTTTGCTTGCGGGTATTCGATAGAGCCCAGCTCCCTTGCCTATGTGGTTTATGATTTGCTTGATGGCATTTTATTTCTTCTGTATGATTACAGTTATTCATATCTGGCTTGAGGTCGAGACGAGCTTGTGGAGGCTGATGCCTGTCACACCTTAATTTTTGACCATAAGATCCCACCCCTTTTGCACTCTTTTCTCGCTTGTTTTTTTTACATGCGTATTTATTATGACTAACTAGTGGGTGCAGCTGCAGTAATTCCAAGTGGAGATAGCTTTCATGCCCGCTAGTAAAATTATTAAGAGGATTCCAGGACAATTGAAAAATATCATATCTTTCTCAATGGTATTTCAAGAACGGGATACCATGACATTCGATTATTGAGGATATTCGGAAGCAATTTATAACGCAAAAATACGGAGTCGTGATCAAGGTCTTAATCATACGAAGATGAAGGTCATGCTCATCCTTGTGGATCATTTGGAATCTAAAGTGTTTTTCCTTAAGGGCATTTACGTCGTGAAGACTAAGGATGAGTGGAGGGTGCAAGTTAGCTTGGAATTTCAGTCATCTTTTCGTAGGACCAAGTATCTTCCTTTGGCAAAACCACGGTTTCATTGCTAAGTGTATACAAGGGGAAAATCTTCATGTATGGCAATTGTTTCTTTGCAATGCGTATGACTAAAAAACAAAAACATGGATAAATTTGTCATAGTACCCCATTTTAAAGAAGTGGAACGTATCAAAATTGTGTATAATAGCAGGAAGCCAACTGTTACCCCGTTGGTAATCAATGTGCCCGGACCTGTCCCCTATACTTCCAGTAAGGTTATCCCATACAGGTACAATGCTAATATGCTGGACAATGGGAAAGAAGTTCCTTTGCCCATCATACCTTCAGTGGTTAATATTGCAGATGTTAGTAGAGTGACAAGGAGTGGTCGAGTTTACCAAACTATGCCACCGAAAGAAAGAGAAGTTTTGTTCGAACCATCGGGCTCAAAAGACCCAATTGTGGGGCAATCTGGTGGATCTAATTTATCCAACTCAGATGAATGTTTGAAAGTAATCAAAAGAAGTGAATATAAGGTTGCAGATCAGCTTCTGCAAACCCCGTCGAAGATTTTCGTGCTACAATTGCTGATGAGTTCTGAGGCTCATAGAGAAGTGCTTCAGAAGATTTTGGAACAAGCCTATGTCGAGCAGGATGTGACTATGGAACAATTTGATAACATCATTGGTAATATTACTTCGAGTGATAGTCTGGGTTTCAATGAAGACGATCTCCCAGAAGAAGGGAGGAAACATAACATGGCTTTACATATTTCTGTGAATTGCGGGAATGACTCTCTATCCAGTGTATTGGTTGATACTGGATCCTCTCTATATGTAATGCCTAGGACTACTTTTTCCAAGTTATCCTATCAAGGACCACCCATGAGGCCAAGCCATGTTATTGTCAAAGCTTTCGATGGGTCAAGGAAAACTGTAATTGGCAAAGTAGATTTGCCAATGACTATTGGATTACAGACTTTCACGATCACGTTTCAGGTCATGGACATTCGTGCCGCCTATAGCTGTTTGCTAGGGAGGCCATGGATACATGAAGTCGGAGCAGTTACTTCTACCCTGCATCAGAAGTTGAAATATGTCTTTGAGGGAAAAACAATTACAGTTTGTGGAGAAAGAGCTTTGGTGGTAATCACTTGTCATCATTCTCGTATGTCGAAGCTGAGGAAGAGGTTGGCACGCAATTTCAAGCTTTGTCTATTGCGGGCGAGGGTGTCCAGAGATCTCAGGCATCCATGTCATCATTTAAAGACGCACAGCGAGTGGTGAACAATGGTCATCAGACAATATGGGGAAAGGTGTTGTCTTTGCTAGAGAACAAAAATAAGGAAGGTCTTGGTTTCACCAGCAGTTCTGTTCAACAAACTACCAAAAGTCAAGGGTTTCCGCTGATCTATGAAGTGTTCCGTAGTGGAGGAGTCGTCCATCATCCTCAGATTAATGTTGTGTTAGAAGATGAACTCGAGGGCTACATATCAGATTATTCTGCCAGGTCCTCCATTCCTTACGAAGACTACGAGCCCTATATGGAAGATCCAGGCTATGTTTCAGATGAATTTGACTATACTTTTGGAGTTTATGCCGTCACCGAGGAAGATTCAGATAAGGACACCCCACACTTTGTGACCCCAGGCGTTGTAGTCAAGAATTGGAGTGCGGTTGAAGCCCCTACTGCCATTCATATATCTAAGTAAAGCATTTGTTTTAAAACTTTCGCTCTGCCCAAGGCGAAACTGCATTTTTAAGGGCCTACTTTTAATAATTCCCTTTGCCCTGCCCAAGGCAAAGGTGACTTTGTTGGGCGTGTCTCTTTGGTTTTGCTATCATCAATAAATCACTTTCATTTGCACTTGAGTTTTATATTTATTCACGATGTTGGAAAATAATAAAGTAGCGTCTCGCATACACACACTTTCCACTTTACAAAAACTTATTAAAAATCACATCACTTGCGCAGATTGCTACCTAAAATACATCCCGGGAATAATGATCCACTGCCTTCTCCAAATTTCGAGTTTCCTATGTACGAAGCCGAGGACGAAGAAGATGATATCCTAGAAGAAATTTCCAGACTGCTTGAGAAAGAAGAGAAAGCTATCCAACCTCATCAAGAGCCAGTGGAAGTAATCAATTTGGGATCAGAAGAAATCCGTAGAGAAGTGAAAATTAGAGCTCTGCTCAAACCTGATGTGAAGAAACAGCTGATTGATCTGCTTGGAGAGTTTTTTGATGTGTTTGCTTGGTTATATTAGGATATGCCTGGATTGGACACGGCTATAGTTGAACACCGTCTGCCTTTGAAGCCAGAATGCCCACCGATAAAACAGAAGCTCAAAAGGACTCGACCTGACATGGTTCTAAAGATTAAGGAAGAGGTACAGAAATAGATTGATGCAGGTTTCCTTGTCACTGCCGAGTATCCGCTATGGTTAGCTAACATTGTACCCATTCCGAAGAAGGATGGTAAGGTTCGCATGTGTGTAGACTACAGGCATTTGAATAAAGCCAGTCTGAAAGATGATTTTCCATTACCTCACATTGACATCTTGGTGGACAGTACCGCAAGATATGAGGTTTTCTCCTTCATGGATGGTTTTTTAGGTTACAACCAGATTAGAATGGCTCCCGAGGACAGAGAGAAGACGTCATTCATAACGCCTTGGGGCACCTTTTGTTACAAAGTTATGTCGTTTGGATTAAAGAATGCAGGGGCAACATATCAGAGAGCTATGACTACTTTGTTCCATGATATGATGCACAAAGAGATCGAGGTGTATGTGGATGATATGATAGCTAAGTCGAAGACCGAAGATGATCATGTTAAACACCTGGCTAAGCTGTTTGGTCGTTTGAGGGAATACAAGCTTCGTTTGAACCCTAACAAGTGCACATTTGGAGTACGATCAGGGAAACTATTGGGTTTTATTGTCAGTCAAAGAGGGATTGAAGTGGACCCTGACAAAGTGAAAGCTATTCGGGAAATGCCAGCTCCCGCCACCGAGAAACAAGTCAGAGGATTCTTGGGACGTTTGAACTACATCTCTAGGTTTATATCCAACATGACTGCTACGTGCAAACCCATTTTTAAGCTTCTGAGGAAAGAGCAAGGATATGTTTGGACTGAAGACTGTCAAAGGGCTTTTGATAGTATCAAAGAGTATTTGCTTGAACCACCTATCCTGATACCACCAGTTGAAGGACGACCTTTGATTATGTATTTGAATGTTTTAGAAGATTCAATGGGTTGTGTACTCGGTCAGCGAGATGAAACAGGAAAGGAAGATCATGTCACTTATTACTTGAGCAAGAAATTTACTGATTGTGAAACAAGGTATACTATGTTAGAGAAGACTTGTTGCGCTTTGGCGTGGGCCGCCAGGCGTTTGTGCTAGTATATGTTGAATCACACTACTTGGTTAGTTTCAAAGATGGATCCTATCAAGTATATTTTCGAGAATACCGCTTTGACTGGGAGAATTGCTAGATGGCAGATGTTGTTGTCTGAATATGATATCGAGTACCATACTCAGAAAGCTGTTAGAGGAAGTGTTTTGGCTGATCATCTGGCTCACCAGCCCATTTTGGATCATCAACCCTCAAACGACGACTTTCCCGATGAAGATGTTATGTTCTTAAAGATGAAAGATTGTGAAGAACCCGTACATGCTGAAGGGCCAGAGCCAGGTTCTCAATGGGGTTTAGTTTTTGATGGAGCTGTCAACGCTCATGGAAAAGGGATAGGTGCTGTTATTGTGACTCCTCAAGGGACTCACTTCCCATTTACATCCAGATTAACATTCCAATGTACTAATAATGAGGCTGAGTACGAGGCATGCATTATGGGTCTTGAAGAAGCGATAGACTTGAGAATTAAGAATTTAGATGTGTTTGGTGATTTTGCAGTGGTAATCAACCAAATCACTGTAGAGTGGATAACTCGACATGATAATTTGGTCCCGTACCGAGATTATGCTAGAAGACTGTTACCGTTCTTTGATAGGGTTGAGTTTCATCATATCCCTCATGATGAGAACAGAATGGCAGACGCATTGGCAACTTTGGCCTCGATGATTGTGGTAAACTTTTGGAACGAGTGTCCTCGGATTGAAGTAAAACGTCTTGACAGACCTGCCTACATCTTTGTCGTCGAAGAAGTTGAAGATGGCAAATCCTGGTACCATGACATCGAAGTGTTTCTTAGAACTCAAGAATATCCTTTGGGAACTTCCAACAAGGACAAGAAAACTTTGAGAAGGTTGGCTGGAAATTTTCTTCTGAGTAACAATGTGTTGTACAAGCGGAATTTTGACATGGTCTTACTGAGATGTGTTGACAAACAAGAAGCGGATATGTTAATGACGGAAATTCACGAAGGGTCTTTTGGCACTCATGCCAACAGACATGCTATGGCCAAGAAGCTTTTAAGGGCTGGTTATTATTGGATCACAATGGAATCAGATTGTTACAAGTTTGCCAGAAAGTGTCACAAATGTCATATTTACGCAGATAAGATTCACGTACCTCCAACTTTGTTGAATGTTATCTCATCACCATGGCCATTCTCTATGTGGGGAATTGATATGATTGGAATGATAGAGCCGAAAGCGTATAATGGACACCGATTCATCTTAGTAGCCATTGATTACTTTACCAAGTGGGTCGAGGCGGCTTCCTATGCTAATGTAACTCGACATGTGGTTGTCAAATTTATCAAGAATCAGCTTATTTGCCGATATGGTATGCCAAGTAGAATTATTACAGATAACGGTTCCAATTTGAACAACAAGATGGTGAAAGAGTTGTGCGACGAATTCAAGATTGAGCATCATAATTCTTCCCCTTACAGACCAAAGATGAATGGGGTTGTTGAAGCCGCCAACAAAAACATCAAGAAGATCATTCAGAAAATGGTTGTTACTTACAAAGATTGGCATGACATGCTCCCGTTCGCCTTACATGGATATCGTACGATGGTACGCATATCGACTGGGGCAACTTCATTTTCACTTGTCTACTGTATGGAAGCAGTACTCCCAATAGAAGTTGAGATCCCTTCCATGAGGATTCTAGTGGAGGCAAAGTTATCAGAAGCTGAGTGGTGCCAGAACATATATGATCAGTTGAACTTAATCGAAGAAAAGAGGATGGTTGCGCTATGCCATGGGCAGTTGTATCAGCAGAAGATGAAGAAGGCATTTGACAAGAAAGTTCGACCCCGTGCATTCAAAGAGGGTGACCTCGTGCTCAAGAAGATTCAGTCTTTCCTCACCGACGTCAGAGGAAAATGGGCCCCGAACTATGATGGACCGTACGTAGTAAGAAATGTCTTGTCAGGAGGTGCTCTGATGTTAGCAACAATGGACGGAGAAGAAATCACTCGCCCTGTGAATACGGATGCTGTCAAGAAGTATTTCGATTAAGGAAGTTCTCATTCACTTAAGGAGAGCAAGTCGTTATTCCCCTGATGTAATCTCTGTTATTTTCCAACACTGTAAAATTGGGGTCACGCCTTTCCGCTGACCACCATTCAATAAAGTTTCCTCATTTATCAAAATCTTTTTCTTGATAGCAAAATCCAAATTGATTTAAACCTTTTTCACTACTTCGTGTTTTACTCGATATGTGAATAACAAGGGGATGATCACGGACGTTTATTTCATCCATGGAGAACGTCCATCGCATGTGTTTCCGCAAGATATTCATTTCATCCAGGGAAGAGGTCTGTGGAGATTTAGCTCGAGTGCCTGTCCGTCTGAGACGTTTATTTCACTTCTCCCAGTCTGTCGGCATCCACATAGCATATAAGTAGACAGCATGGCATAAGTATTCTTTTGCATTCTCTATGTTTGTTTTATTCTATCGCTTTGGCTGTAGCCATCTCTAGGTGTTTGGGTGTGTCTTATCCTTCCAAATAGAGTTGTTAACCCTAGGAAAAAAGAGCACGATGTTTCATTTTCCCCATGAAGTTCAACCCTCATGCAAGATGATTATTTTAGTACAATCCCATTTGAGCCCATACCTCAATGGTTGGGTCTTGCTTGACTGTTTCTCTTCAGTTATTTCCTGAATTGAACTTCGGTCTTTGGCAATCACATCATGGACATCTCCAACTTTTAAGCATGGACGCATTTATTTTGCACCCTATTCCCTAGGAAGATTATCCATAAAGACAGACATTTCTTCAAATAATAGCATCACAAGATTTTCTCGAACATCCACATTCGGACTAAATAATCTCTTTATTTGAGCAACTCGTTTTGACCAGGACCTTATTCAAAGCAACAAATGACGTTTTCTATAAGACAGTTCATTCGCCCTCAGTGGGTCCTTCAACATCATCAAATCATCGTCTCATAAATCCATCAGAGAAGCTTACCAAAGACATTACAAGATATCCCTCTTTATTTGAGAGCTTACAGAATATTTTGCAATTACAAAGACACTCAGCAGGAACGCATTCCCCGGTGAGTTCATCACACCAAGTTTGCTTCCGTCAAGTGACATCTCCCCAGAGAAGTCGAGGACGTCTATCGCATTAGTCTCTTTTTATTCGAAGAGACATACTTTATAATTCAACCGGCTCACATCTCTTCCTAGATCCCTGGTGAAGCTTTACAACCACATCCATAATTTACAATTACATTACAAATTACATCTACAGAGTTCCACATTTTACATCCACAGATTACATCAAAGTTCTACAACAAACTACATCTACATTGACAACAACAATTACAAACTACAATGATTCTACAATCTGCAAAATTTTCAACATTTCAAGTAGAGACTGAGACCAGCTCATGATTCCCATATCATGACGCTCGGGGAGGTCATACAGTAGAGACTGAGACCAGCTCATAGATTCCCATATCATGAAGCTCGGGGAGGTCATACAGTAGAGATTGAGACCAACTCATAGTTCCCATACTATGACGCTCGGGGAGGTCATACATTAGAGACTGAGACCAGCTCATGATTCCCATATCATGACGCTCGGGGAGGTCATACATCAGAGACTGATACCAGCTCATGATTCTCATATCATGACGCTTGGGGAGGTCATACATCAGAGACTGAGACCAGCTCATAGTTCCAATACTATGACGCTCGGGGAGGTCATACATCAGAAACTGAGACCAGCTCATAGTTCCCATACTATGACGCTTGGGGAGGTCATACATCAGAAACTGAGACCAGCTCATAGTTCCCATACTATGACGCTCGGGGAGGTTCTACATCAGAAACTGAGACCAGCTCATGGTTCCCATACCATGATGCTCGGGGAAGTTCTACAACTACAACAACGTTTACAACGACATTTACATCTACATCTACAAAACTCTGACATTTCAGGCAGAGACTGAGACCAGCTCATGGTACCCTCATCATGACGCTCGGGGAAGTTATACATTTTACTATTTCAAGCTGAGTTCTAAAAGGAAAAGATATACAGAAAAACAAGAAAAGAAAAAGAAGAATACAAATAAAATTGAACCATGGACTCAATTCATTTGGATTATTACCAACCACTACATTATGGTAACAAGTTTCTCTCCTATTGTCCAAAACACCATATCCTAGGCGTATGTGCTTCCGTTATACTTTGGAGATTCCCCATTGGTGGTTGTTTCCTGTTATCGTATGGTCCCGCTTCGTTGAGTTTGTTACTCCTTTATTTCTCGCATGTCGTGTCTGGTTTTCCCCTGTGATGTCTTTTCCTCACAAGAGCTCTGTATAGCATTTTCATATCATTGCATATCATTTGCATTCGGTGGCATCTTAGGGCCAAAAATTCGTGCAATGTATATATTTAAGTCCCTCCTATCTCGTTGAGACGAAGATTTCTATCTCCATATCTCCGGATAGAAGTAACTTAAATAGGGACATCTGTCACACCCTAATTTTTGACCATAAGATCCCACCCCTTTTGCACTCTTTTCTCGCTTGTTTTTTTACATGCGTATTTATTATGACTAACTAGTGGGTGCAGCTGCAGTAATTCCAAGTGGAGATAACTTTCATGCCCGCTAGTAAAATTATTAAGAGGATTCCAGGACAATTGAAAAATCTCATATCTTTCTCAATGGTATTTCAAGAACGGGATACCATGACATTCGATTATTGAGCATATTCGGAAGCAAGTTATAACGCAAAAATACGGAGTCGTGATCAAGGTCTTAATCATACGGAGATGAAGGTCATGCTCATCCTTGTGGATCATTTGGAATCCAAAGTGTTTTTCCTTAAGGGCATTTACGTCGTGAAGACTAAGGATGAGTGGAGGGTGCCAGTTAGCTTGGAATTTTGGTCATCTTTTCGTAGGACCAAGTGTCTTCCTTTGGCAAAACCACGGTTTCATTGCTAAGTGTATACAAGGGGCAAATCTTCATGTATGGCAATTGTTTCTTTACAATGCGTATGACTAAAAAACAAAAACATGCATAAATTTGTAGCTGTTCACAACTTTCCCAACAAATTCAGAGCTCTAGATTCAAGAGGATACAGGATCCTTCGCGTTCCTTACAAGAGACCTATTTCATTACATTGAACTAAATTTCTGAATACATTTTGAACACCATTTACAAGGCAATTATAAGAATCCCAACCCTGATACAAAACATATTTAGTTCTCCTTTTCAAAAGAAGGCTATCCTAAATAAGATAAATAAAGCAACATGACAGTAAGCTGCTCCTGGTTCTTCATAGCATCTCCAGAGTTTCTGCCAGCATTTTTGAGTTGCTCCTGCTCCTAGCATCATCCATGGCCAGTTCTTCACAGCAAGCAACTGTAACGGTTTCGAACCTTCTGGAAGTCATAAGATGGAAAAGTTGATGACAGATCCCTATGACAGCATCCCACCATCCGAATTCGGATGCTAAAAAAGGGGAAGATTGAGATTAGTAGAAGTCGACGTAACCGACACTGAATCCAAGTATTTTTAGAGGTTTTGTTTTGAGGAAGACATCAAAGCTTTACTTTCAAAGGCACCATCACCGACGAGTGGTCTCCTTTTCTCTCGCTGCAATGGTGGTAGTTTGAGATGCCTTGCGGTAAACGGATGTCGTATAATCCTAAAATTTTGGAGCGTCAAGTATATTTCCATCACAGCCAACAAGCCTTGAAGTCGTCATCATCAAGCTGGTGCTCGAAAGTATTCTACAGAAGAAAAAGCGAGTGAAAAAATTAGATTACGACGTGAGTGGTTGGAAAGCAATCAAATTAGAATACAACAAAAGACTCACGATGGCCCTGGCAGCAGGTTAAAATTTACCGTTAAAACTGCCATTAAGTGACAATGATGTAAGATACATAAGGAAATCGCACCAGAAAGTTGTTTTGAAGTTGACCAAGACCGGGCGCTGCCCATAAGAATCGACCTGCATAACACACATAGACAGAAGGCAGCCAAGAGATCAAAAAAAACTCTGCAATACCATCACAGCAGCATATACAACTAAGTAACCTGTGAATAAAAGAAGAAAAGTAAGAGCATCAGCAACAATAAGACGGTAACAAAAGAAGAAGAATGTATCGAATTCATAACTTCTTGTCAGGTTCCAAATCTGCTTTAACTTGAACAACAGCTAAAAGCCCATCCTTGAGACGTAACAATTACAGCAGACAGCCAATGCTCCATGGTACTCATATTGGTACAGACCTCGTCAGAGAAAACCCGTCACATTTGGTCGTAATTACTAATGACCCTCCCAACAGAGCCTCGACTTACCGTCATAAAGGAAGCGATCTCTGCGAAAGATAAATTCAAATTTCTGGATCATCCTAGTTACAAGAAAATCAAGCATTTAAGCTGTACAATATAAGTAGTCAGCTACATAACTTACTTGAGATTTTGCTCTATAAAACCAACCATTCACAAGGAGTGCACCCTATACGTTGTTGAATGAAGACTTCGGCACAAGTGAGTTCGATACAGAAGCTTACCTAAACCTAAATTTCCAATGGGAAGATCATCACTGTTGAAGGCTCTACCGTACTTGACTACAAGGGTCCCTGTCTTTTCTACCTAATGACAGAGTAGATTCACTTTAGCATGGTCACAAGGACGAATAATCTGTTACGGACAAGCCACTTGTATTCCCACGGTAATCAAACATAACCACCTGAAAACGGAGAGCCACATTTCCTTCATTACAGACCAGACTCAGGAGTTACCAAGGATACTCAAGAATCTGAAGACGCTTCTTGGGATGAAACTGCGAAACAAGAAGAGGATCAAATTTCAGAAGCGAGTCATGTTAGGATTCTCTTGCCAAAGGAAACTGTCAAAGAAAAGGGCTTACCGAAATGGCGTTTCTCATTGAAATCAATGGCGGTCACTCTAATTTTCCTGCTGTCACTTGCTTTTGTATCAATCTCAGCCACAAACTCTCATTCTCAAGGGATTGATCCTACTGGGTTTGGAGAATTCCATTCTATGGCGCTTATAAGTTATCTGAAATTCCAGAGTTTGCAAGGGCTAACTTTGACCAATCCTTCCAGTCTTCAAAGCGATTTCCTTTCCCCATTTTAGCTCACCACAAAAACATCAGAACATCGTGATATGGCTCCAATTGATCCATCTAAATGAACAACAGTCGCGTCGCTTACGAATCTTCGGCATCAACTCTATTTCTTATTCCATCCAGCATTTCCAAAACCAAATTGTGGCTGCGGTATAGAAACTATAGCAATTATATTCTCCTCTGCCTTCAACCGTGCCTTCAGCTAAGAACGACAGCCAATTCAGCTCCATGGAGGAGGCAAGTATATAAACTGTGATACAAGGGAAACAAAGAAGAAGGGGTTACATATGACTTACTGCTACAGCCTACCACAACTTATCGTTACGACAACTTCACTTGGTTTCCAAAGATAGCACTAGCTTCAGCCATCACCAACACTTTCGCGAAAACCTTCATCAGAGAACCACCGAGCGTATAAGTCGAGTTCGTTACAAGTGTATCAGATGCAATTTCTTTTTGGGCTGTTGATTCTTCCCCGGCCCAAAACAGATTGTTCTCTACACCTGCCAAATCACAAGTCTTGAGTTAGTGACTCATTGAGGAATATACCGCGTGAGAGGAAAAGATTCCAAAAGATCCTATCCAAATCCTCAAAAAGCATTGAATCTGGACAGACAAAGTATTTAACAGATTTGATACACAATATCAGGGTTTGAAATTTCCACTTAACAGGCATTAAACGAAATTATTCGAAAAGAGAAAGTTTTCAAATATTGTCTACACTAGAAAGGAAAATCCAATCAACCATCAATCAACATTCAAAACACTTCAATCAGGTTTAACACGAAGAAATCAACTGAAGCCTATAAAAAGGAGAGACTCAAGTGGAAGAGGGTGGAGGGATTTCGTAATAAAAGAAACCCTAAGTTCGTGATCTGAGGGAGCGAAGACAAGAACTTATCTTCTTCAAACACTAAGTGGAACCGACACCGTCCGATTTCGCCACTGAAGTTCCGCCGCCGTCACCAACCTTCGGTAAACTTCTGCTCTTATCAACGCTATTGAATTACTGATGCCTTCGGTTTGATTGCAGGTTCGAAAATGGAGAAAATGATAAATGAAGGAGAATGAATGGCGATCTGAAGAGAGGGGAAAGGATCGAAGAGAGGCGATTTGTGGGGAGAGGGATTTAGGTTTTTTCGTTTTATTGTGTTTTATCTGTTGTAGCTTGTTGATCCTGATATAAACACACACATCACATGCACACACTCACCACATGCTCATCATCTCTAACCGCGCTTAATCTTCCCCTAAGCATCCATTTGTTTTTTTAACAGATTAATTAACCTTTTAAAATAAGGTAATAACTTTTTAATCATCAAAAATCAGTTTTGATTAACCTTTAAAAATTCATCCCCATCTAATATTTATTTTATCTCTTATTCCTTTTAATCAACTTTATTTTCTTTATATTAATAACTAAAATTAAATTTTTTTTAATCTTTAAAAATAATATTTATCCACTAAAAAAAACCCTTTTATATATAGCTTACATTTATAATTACCAATTTATCAAATCAATAAAACCTATTTCATAACTTTAAAGGAATAATTTTTTACAATAATAATAAAAACCACACGTATTTACTTAAATCCATCCCCACCCAAGACCTTTTTGCTAATAAAATCAACTTCTCGCTTAAAATCAATCCATTAAAATCAACCCACAGCGTAAAATATAATCTAATCGTGCACACTCACGACACAACTCACCTCAGCGCTGTCATGCGTATGTGTATGTTTATTTATCCGCCTTTATTTTGTTCGCAACTTTATATTGCAATTTATATTATCGCCTTGCATTCCGTCCAAAGGATGAATCTGCGCATGATCTCAACAATCGTGCGTATGCATCTCATTTGCATCATTCTCCCATTTGATCCTTGATCCCATTCAAGTTGATCAATTAAGATAGATCCTACCCATAGGAAGGACCTTTCTCTTACAACTTAGACAATCAACAATTAAACACAATACAAACAAACTCAATCTACAACAATATTCAAACATTCAACAACTCAATACAACAAATATATTCAAACACATTAGAGAAAGATGTTAATCATCTTAAGTGAGATAGAACCTCCACCCCACAACAATACAATCAAGCCGTAGGGACTTTGCCTTAAGAGAGATAAAGGTGTACCTCGTCGATCCCTATCCGAGTACTTAAGCCCTTCTCTTAAGATGATGCAAAGACTACATTCCTACAACTTATGGAGGTTAAATCTCCCTTAAAATGAAGACACATCTCTTCTCCTAAAATCAATCAATCAACTACCCTAAACCCGTAGGAACTTTGACCACAGTCAAAGAACTCCTCAAACCTTTTAGGGGAACTACAGATACTCTGATTCCACTCCCGTAAGGATATGTAGGCATAAGATGCGACATCTTATCGAGTATACTTAGAAATAAACCCTTAGGTCTTTTGCCTTAAGCAGATAAACACATAGCAATAAACAAACACAAAACAAGAGGTTCCTGTAGAGTACTACAGAAACCTAGGATGCTAGTACTTTCCCTAAGTTTAACCAACCCCCAAACCTATAACTCTCTAAACCTTGCATTTGCATTGTGGGAATTTCGATATTTATCCCTTCCTTTGGACAAATCAAAGTTCGGTTGCAAAATGAATTAAAGATTCAAACTAATCAATAGTTTGGTATCCAAATTTCACCGTGACAATGCCCCACACACATTTCCTCGCTCACTTGCATTGCATGCATTTTACATTCGTTTACTGTTTACTGTTTAAGATGATGCTTTATCTGTTTCTGTATCATTGACATGATCCCCTAGGACTCTCACTTCCCTTGATAAGGAAGTGATGATAGAACTTTAGGTTGAAACCTATGCATGATAACTTCTAGGAGTTCCCCGTTTCAAACCTCAACCATAGGATGAATCCTTCGCATGACAACATTAGGACTTGATAGTCTCCCCTTAGTTGAACCTGCTCGTTCTCTCTTCTCATCTCAAAACAAATTAAAATACAGTAATAAAGGTTAACTGACGTCGTACGTTACGAGCCTTAAGCTATCTGAGAAAGGATTGTTGGAGAGTTTTTTTTCAACAGTCTGGATGTTTAGTATGGTACCCTTTGGGTGACATGCGACACATTCACTCTCAAGTCATAGTCTCTAGTGCGATATTGGTTGCAAACATCCATAAAAAACAGTTCTCCTGTAAAAGACAGAAAACAAACTTCAAACCTTTTTGCCCCGTGGGCCCATAAGTCAAAGGAAGCTTTTCCGAAGAAAAGAGTGTTGTTAACTCCCAGTTCTACCGCAAACGGTAACGCCTAAGTCTTCAAGGGTCGAGCTGCGTACGCCAAACTGCTGGAACTGTTTGGTAACCCTACTCGATAAAACAGATGAATCTGAATCCCCATAATCCGTATTATCCCGAACTATGTAACCCTACTCGATAACCCTACTCTGATCTCTCATGTCTGTTGAGAGTACGTAGGCACAATACTGATGTATTGGCGAGCCACCTTCCCCCGTAACCCGTAGTTAGTCGAACTACGTTGACTCTAATTTCTCATTCTCTGATGAGAATACGTAGGCATAAAGTGCGACGCTTTGCCGAGTCATTTTCTTTTCTTTTCAGACCGGCCTTGATAGGTAGATAGTAAAACCAACCCGTCAAATAAACACAACAAGCGTGGATCCCATCGAGTACAATGGACGTGAGGGGTGCTAATACCTTCCCCTTGCGTAACCGACTCCCGAACCCAGACAATGGTTGCGATGACCTTGTCTTATACCTTTTCGTCAAGTTTTTCCGATCGTTTCCTTTCCCGTTCTAGGGTATAAATAACGAAAGGAGGCGACTCTTCTGTTTTGTCGGCACCTTATTTTCGCGGTAGCGACAAACAGGCGTCGTCCCTAATTGCTGGAACGGAGGTTTAACCCTACTCGGTTAAAACACTTAATCAACCTATGGTTTCATGTCAGCCCGAACTATGTTTTCTTTGACTTCTCATACCAGATAAGGATACGTAGGCTTAAGACGGTGATGTCTTGGCGACCAACCTTCCCACCTTTCCCCGTAGTTAGCCGAACTAAGTTGACTCTGACTTTCCTATTGCACGAAGGAATACGTAGGCACAGAGCGGCGGTGCTCTGCCGAGTCCCTTTTCTTTTCTTTTTTGTCTTGTGAGCCTGTAGCTAGATAGTTAAACACACCCTTAGATAGACAACAAGCGTGGATCCTGTCGAGTACAACGGACGTGAGGGGTGCTCATACCTTCCTCTTGCGTAACCGACTCCCGAATCCAGGACTTGGTTGTGATGGCCTTGTCTTTTCCCTTTTTTGTTAGGTTTTTCCGATCGTTTCCTTTCCCTCTCTTTGGGATAAATAACGAAAGGTGGCGACTCTTCTGTTTTCCGACAGGTGTTTTTCCCAGTTGCGACACATGTTTGGCAGATTCTTCTTCAATCTCACTGTCAGAGTCTTCATCAGTCCATGAAACAACTAGGCCTTTCTTTTGTTTCTTGAGATAGGTAGGGCATTCAGATTTAATGTGACCAAAACCTTCATACTCATAACACTGTATCCCTTTGTTGTTTGTGGGTTTTTCTTCAGTCCTAGTTCTTTTTCCTGCATCATTTGACTCACTGATGTCAAGTGAGGTGTTCTTGACATTTGGTATTGTCTTTATATCCATTCTTTTTATTACCTTGTTGAATTGTCTTCCCAGTAGAACCATGGCCTTTGATAGACTTTCATTTGTATCCTCATCAAATTCATCATCTCTTCTTTCAGTATTTGACACAAAAGCTATGCTCTTTTTCTTGTCAGCTTTGTCACCTATTCTTACTTTAAAGGTTAACAGAGAGCCAATGAGTTCATCAACTCTCATCATACAAATGTCTTGAGCTTCTTCTATAGTAGTTACTTTCATGTTAAATTTCTTGGGAAGAGATATGAGAACTTTTCTTACCAGCTTTTCTTCAGACATCTTTTCACCTAGAGCACTTGAAGCATTGTCAATTTCAAGAATATTCATATGAAAGTCATGTATGCTTTCATCATCTTTCATTCTCAAGTTTTTAAACTTAGTTGTAAGGAGTTGAACTCTAGACACAACTGCAATGCAAAATATGATGCTAAAATGTAGAATGCAAATGAAATGATCTCATGGAATTCGAATATTTACGAATATTGCGGGATACTGGAAGAATTTTATGTACTTATTTGAAAATGGATTATAAATAATATTATTGAAAGAAAGTCTTTACAAAAATAGCTAAATAAAAGCTAAGAAAGTCCTAAGTAAGCATTGTCCACAACTTCAAGGCGTAGGCGGAGAGTAGGAGGAAAATAAATCCTCGTAGAGTCTTCTTTTTTTGTAGGAAAGTACCTCTTCATTCTTCGAATGAAGCTACTTTTGAAGTTTGGCATTCTCACCTTTATTAGTCATATTATCCTTAATGTCAGATACCGTCAAGGTAGGGAGATCCATCCAAGATAGGTAACCCCACCAACTGAGAGTACTCCTCCAAGGTAGGCGATAGCTGATTATTCGGGAATGTAAAGAAAAGATAATCCGGATCCTAGAACTGTATCAAAGTAGCAAGAAGTCCTTCATCTACTTGAAGTACTAACACAGAGGTAACAACCTTCCATACTTGTTTTGGAATCCTTCTTGATCTTGGACTAAAGATCATAGCTTCCTTAGGTCATCTAGCTTAGGACTTTTAAAAGTATATTTCAAAGCTTTTTTTTGTTATAATCCATGGTATCCTGCAATATTCATAAATAAGGTTTGAATTCCATGAAATTTGATGCAATGTGATGCTTGATGGATGCGATGCACATATACAAAGTCCTAGGTTAAAGGTATGTGCAAGAAGTTAAGGTCTACCCATCCTAATAGGGTATGTACTAAGGGTAGTTGTACCTGTAGAACAAGGGTTCTAAATTGGTGCCCAAAGTCATCAGTCCATCCTTCGGATATTATCAACTTTCCGACTGACTCGGGGGTCGATAATATTCTCAAGAGAACCTCTTTTGAGTGTAGCATCGCGTAGCAACTATTGTAGGATTACTCCCACATAGTTCCCGCACTACGTCCTATATAAAACCAAGGTGGTGTTAAGGTACTACGGTCCCCAGTATCACGGACTCTAATCGACAATAGTAAAATTTTTCACGACTACTCATTCAACCGAACCATTTTTGAAAGGGTCTCAATTGAGCGGTGATTCTCGAGTCAACTTGGTCGGGACTCACTCTCGGCAAGCCTCGTCGAATATCTCACCTTCCTATAATAAGGTCACTCAAGTCCGGGTATAGGACTTATCACACAACAACAGATATCCCAATCAAGGTACAATATATATATAGTTAAATAATAAAGAAAATATTAAAGATGAACAAGTTAGGGGTAACCCTTAAACTTATGGCATTCCCCAGTGAAGTCGCCATTTTCTGTTGCGGTGGAAATAGGATATCAAACTATTAATTAGTTTGAATCACAATTTTGATTCACAACCGACTTTGATTTATCTGAAGGAAAAGGTCAAAGAAGGAAAAGCTATTTTTGCATCGTAAACACAATGCGGGGAGAGACTTAGGTAAGGGGTTGGTTAAGCTTAGGGAAGGTACTAGCACCCTAAACTTCTGTAGTACTCTACAGGAACCTTTTGCTTAGTTTTGCTATTTTTGCTTTATTATTTGTTTTAAGTATATACTGAGCTAAGGGATAGAGTGACCTAAAAGCCCTAAGGGTTAGTCCTAAGTTTACTCGGCAAGATTCGTATCTTGTACCTATGTATCCTAGATAGGGAATGAAATCAGAGTAATCGTAGTTCCCCTCGAAAGGAAGGTTAGAAACATCTTGAATGTGGACAAGGTTTCAAGGGGAATAAACGTATCTTAAGGACACGCTTACGTGGAGTTTTAAAATTCCTATTTCTACGTTGAATTGTTGAATGAAATTAGGGTTAAATTAGGGTTGACTAAATATTCCACGGCGGGAAACCCTAAAAACGGAGTACGGCGACTCCTTGGCCTAATGCTAGGGTAAATGGCATTTTCGTCCACGGCGGGATGCCTATGCTAATTAGGGTTTGAAACGGTCTAGGGTTAGGACTATTGACTCGGCGGTCAAACGACTAGACCTAATTCCTTTGGAGGGAGATAAACGGTAAAAACATACAAAGCAACGAAAATCATCACATGGCGGAATTAAAGTGCGGAAAATAAAGAAAACGGTAAAAGAAAACATCGCGACGATCACTCGCGTAAATTACAAATCCCAAAAAAATGCAAAATAAAAAACTGCAACGGTTACTCGCACAATTACAAACCATAAAAAACAGAAGAAGGCGATGATAGCCTCTCGTAATTACAAACCGACAAATTGCAATATAAATAAAAGTCATGGATTAGTATGCAGAGCTGAAATGGGGTTAACTGAATCTCGGATGAGAATTACGCGACTTGAATCAATAGCTCTTTATTTTTTTGAATTTTGTTAACAAAGAGAAATTTGTTTAAATGAGAAAAATTTGTTTTAAATTTTAAAGTTTTACTTATGAAAATGTTTTACCTTAAATGATGAAAAATTTGTGTTCAATTTGAGTGTCCTTAAAAACGGTTTTAATGCAAATGTTAAAAAAAGTTTTAATTTTAATGTTTAATTTTTATTACAAAGTATTTTAGATTTAATTATGAAAATAATGGCTTCAATTTTAATTATGAAAAATGTTTTAGGCTTTAATTATGAAAAAAAGAACTTTAATTTTAATTGTTAATTCAAACTTTTAATTAAGAAAAACGGTTAATTTTAAGAATAATTAAGAAAACTTTTTAATTAGACTTGTACAAAGAAGATTTTTTGGTGTTAGTTTACAAGTTAATGGCATTTTTTTTCATTTTGATTTAACGTTATTACATAAAATAAAATAATAAAAAAATAAATAAAAAAGGATAAATATATGAGGAATATAAATGGTTTTCTGTGAGACTAGGGTTTCTTCTACCCCAATCTCCATTCCTTTTCCTCCCTGGCGGCTACTGTTGCACCCCAAAATTTGGCCAACATTTATTCATTCATTGAGTGTTTGTAAGTTGATATATTCATCAGAAAGTTCAGGAGATCCTCAGAGGATTGGGTTGAAACCAGGGTTGTGTGCTTCACAGTTTGAAAGTTGTGGGTGCCCCTCAGATGATTCTGAGACTTTGAGAATGAACTTGATGTCTTGAGAAAGCTTATGAGATGCCTTGATAGCCTTCATGAAGCCCAGAGAAGTCATTATGCAAGAATCCAGAAGATTCAACCATGAATGGTAGAATTAGGGTTTTGATTGGGTCAACCCTAGACCAGCTGAAGATTTGGGGAAGGTTGAGACCTAATCCAAGGGCCATGAGATCATGTAATGATGTATAGAGATACTATAAAGATGATTCCTAGACCAACTCATCATGATTGAGGAGTTTGAGAAGTTTCAAGTTAGGGTTTCTGAGGAATGTCAGTGAAAAACCCTAATTTGGTCCCTATCTTCCAGGCAGTTTTAGCACTAGATGTGTTTGATATCTCATTTTCCCCACAACATGAATGTTGTAGAGCTTGTTCTAAGCTTTAATTTGAGTGGTGGAAGTCCTTGATAGGAGTTACAGAGCTCAAGTTATGGTTTTGACAAATTACAGGTCAGCAGAGGTGTGTGAATCTGGGTCCTTGAAAGTCACCCAACTTGCAGACAACTTTTGCCCTAGTAGGAGGACTCCTATGGTTTCTTGGTCAACATGAATGTTGAAGAGGATCTTCTTAGCTTTAATTTGAGTGGTAGAAGTCCTTGATTGGATTTGTGGAACTCAAGTTATGGTTTGAACAAGGCAGGGGTATTTTGGTCATTTGTCAGTTATAGGTCATTTTAACCAATGCCTAAAACTCCTATTTCCAAGCCTCAAATGGAAAAACTTAAAACATGAAAGTTGCTCAAAATGTGATTTTAAGTCTAGAAAGAAGGTCACAAATTGTTGAAAAAGCTCATAGCACAAGATTCCATGATTGGTCAAAAATGAACTAAAAATGACTTATAACTTTGAAAAGTTGAAATTGAAAAGTGATTTGGGAGATCCACAAATCCAAAATAGGTCATCCAATATATCATTTTGATTTGAAAAAACATTTTGAGAAGATTGGTTTAAGTAGAATTTTCATTTGAGGCTTAAAAAATGAGGTTCCTTTGGAAATTTGTTACTTAAGAAAGAAGGCAATGTTGGAAAACTTAACATAAGGCAATTACAAGGCATGTGAGCTTCCTTACCATTTCATATTATCATGTGGTGAGATTTTAAAAGGTGTGTAAGTTGGTTAGAGGTGATATATCATGAGATAACCAATATGGCATAGCATGAGATTTTAAGGAAACTTCCATCACATTCTAGATGATTCTAGAAACATCCATCAATTGTTATATAAGGAATGCATCAAGGAGTGTTAGAGGTTGGTGAAAGTTGGAATCAAGTCAGAGGAGAAAGAAGGAGAGATAGCCATTGAAGCCATTTCTTCAAGTTGAAGCAATCCAAGATACCTTCTACTACAAGCCACTTCCTCCCACACAAGTGCAAACAGAAGGTTCTTCACCATTGTAGGAGCATCTTGGACCAATTTCAAGCCTTGCAAGCATCCCCACGAGCCTCCTCCATCATTGCTTGACAGGTTTCTTCTTCACCCTATATCTCTTAAATTATTGCAGTTTAGTTAGTTTCATAGTCATAGAGTTGATGTACTAGGCTAGAGGATCCATCCCTGAGAGTTGCAGCTTGTTCCATGGCAATCCATAACAGAACCAGAAAACTTTGATTTTCAAGAACTATTAGTTTAGGGCATTTCAATCATCAAGAAGTAGTGTATAATGACCAGGGTAGCGTGTAGTGTATCTGTAAATCATTAGGTTGAAGTTTGGTGAAAGTTTGATAGCAGTTGAACATGGTGGTACCAGGATGTGGAGGCATTCTGTTAGGGCAATCTAGGAAGAATTAAGAAAAGGTGAGCGTATGGTTTTATTCCTCTCGTTTAGTAGATCATTTTTCGTGTTTAGACCTTGCTGAGCCGTGGCCTGTGGGGAGAGATAATGGAGCTCGAATGTATGAGTGCATGAGAGAGGGTTCTGCAAAACCCTAGTTCGTTTGAAGACGATGAAGGCCAGCCATTGGATCGTTCCTAATGTTTGACAAAATCATCTAATCTAGTGGCCAGGATTTAACCTGAGAAAGAGAGGGAAATTCAAACTATATTAAAACGCCGCGTTTCATTTTAAGGGCGTTCTGGGCCCAATGTTCTATTCGCCCCCCCCCCCTTTTTGTTGGCCCAACCAATATAACTGGCGCGTTTACTTAATGCACCCCCCCTCCCTTTAATTAATTCATTTCTTTTAAATTTTCTTCTTTTATTTTTTCTGTCTTGAATAATTCATTAAAAATAGTTAAAAAATGATTTTTAATTGCTTCTTTTTTCTATGAGTAGATGAAAATGAGTAGAAAATTATAAAAATAAAATTGAGATTTTATTTTTAGGTTTAATATTTTTAGTAGATTTTCCAATTAAATAGCTTGTTAATTGTTTCATTTTGATATTTGATTTTGTAGGAATTGTTTTAGTACTTTCCATTAATCTTTTTTTACCCATTCTTTTTTATGCAATTAGATGATGAGTCATACTTCCCTATAGGATTTTTTCTAGATTTTTAGAATTAAATCTTGATTGTTTTAATTAGGGTAGACTTAGGGGGGTCTAATCAGGGTTTAGAATTGTGTTTAGGTGATGAATCATTTTCTTGGAGCAAGTTTTATCTTGATTTTTAGGTAGAAACCTTTATAGATGTTATGAGTAGGTGTTGAGGACCCTTGTGAATATCTGTTAATTTTTTTTTCCATTAGTTTAGTATTTTTAGGTATTGTCTGAAGTTGCCTGATGATTTGGTTTGTTCAGTGGGTTATCTGTTCATTTGTGGGGTTCATTCTGAGGAATTTGATGAAGGGCTTGTGTGGCCTTGAGGATATTGATGGTGAGCATCATAAGGAGAAGCTTGTAGATCAAGATGCAGAGACCCAGAGCTTGTCTCATCTCCTGTCTGTGAGGTTTGAGAGCCTGAAGTTTGAAGGAAGTTCATGGTACTTTCCTGAGGAAGGCACTATGAATGACTTTCATCCTTCCTTCTCACCTCTTTCTTAAGTATCCAATGATGTTGGAGCCAACTTGTGAGTTTAATTTCCCCTGAGGAGGAATGTAAACTGATCACATGTTGTTGAGCCACATGGGATACAACTCCTAAGTGGAAGCCTCCTAGTACTTTCCTGAGGAAGGTCCTATGGGTCTATTCACTTAGTTCCACTAGTTGATCTAGGATTTCTCAAGTATCCAATGATGTAGGAGCCAACTTGTGAGTTTAATTTCTCCTGAGGAGGAATGTAAACTGATCACATGTTGTTGAGCCACATGGGATACAACTCCTAAGTGGAAGCCTCCTAGTACTTTCCTGAGGAAGGTCCTATGAGTCTATTCACTTAGTTCCACTAGTTCAGATAGGATTTCCTAAATATCCAGTGATGTTGGAGCCTGCTTGTGAGTTTAATTTCTCCTGAGGAGGGATGTAAACTGATCACAGTGGTTGAGCCACATAGGGTATGACTCCTGAGTATACACCTCTTAGTGCTTTCCTGAGGAAGACACTATGAGCTTGCTTGCTTAGCTCCCTTTCTTTGGTAAGCTTATTCTGAAGCTTGAAGATTGGGAATGATTTCTCTTGTTTAGGGTTTTGCTTGAGAGCTTTGCTTAGATCTGTTCAGATTCTGTGATTAGGGTTAGGATTAGAGAGTAGAGGATTCTTTCTCAAGTGTGTTTTGTTTGCCTGATGGCACTCCCCTTCTTTTATCTGTATATTGCTTGATAGCATGTTGTTGATCTTCAGTATGATTACTGTTATTTCATAACTGGCTTGAGGTCGAGATGAGCTTGTGGAGGCTGAAACCCCACACACATTTCCTCCCTCACTTGCATTGCATGCATTTTACTGTTAAAGCTGATGTTTTTGTCTGTATTCTGTGTATCATTGACATGATCCCTTAGGACTCTCATTTTTTTTGATAAGGACTTGATGATAGACTGTTAGGTTGAAACCCATGCATGATAACATCTAGGAGCTCCCTGTTCAAACCTCAACCATAGGATGAATCCATGGCATGATAACAAATAGGACTTGATAGTCTCCCTCCTAGTTGAGCTTTTCCCGTAGTTTCCCGAACTACGTTTGCTCTGATCTTTCATACCAGATGAAAGTACGTAGGCATAGGATGCGACGTCCTAGCGAGCAACCTTCCCCATTCTCCCCCCCGTAGTTAGCCGAACTACGTTGACTCTGATTTCTCATTCTCTGATGAGAATACGTAGGCATAAAGTGCGACGCTTTGCCGAGTCATTTTTCTTTTCTTTTTCAGCCAGCCTTGATAGGTAGATAGATTATAACTGACCCGTCCAAGTAAACAAACAAGCGAGGATCCCGTCGAGTACGACGGACGTGAGGGGTGCTAATACCTTCCCCTTGCGTAACCGACTCCCGAACCCAGACAATGGTTGCGACGACCTTGTCTTACCCTTTTTCGTCAGGTTTTTCCGATCGTTTCCTTTCCCGCTCTGAGGGATAAATAACGAAAGGTGGCGACTCTTCTGTCATGCCGGCACCTTATTTTCGCGCAAGCGACAGCTGGCGACTCTGCTGGGGATTGCGATGGTTCCCTATGCGAGTCTCGCCTTGGGTTTTCTTCCTAGCTGTCTGGGCCTGTCCCCAGCAGCTGGCGACTCTGCTGGGGACCATAGCATCTAGGGACTTTTCCCATCCCTTATGCTGGGACCGTTTCCCATCCCCTACGCGAGTCAATCCTATCGTTTGTGTGTTTGCTTGTTGGGTTGCGTTTATTTATCGCATCTTTACTTCTCGCATTCTTTGCTTCCCGCATTTTATTTCCCGCATTTTATTTCCAGTTTGATATGATTATCTGTGCTGCTGTGGGAGAGGGATGTTACTGTGAGTGAAAAGCCGGACCTGGGCTTGAGTACACACCTAGATATAGTTGTGGAGAAGTAGTAGACGAACCTGTCTGTTGAGCAGACACAGTTCCCTACGAAAATCTGCGCTCAGACGAGATTCTTGCAGAGGTGCTCCTTTCCGGTCCTGAGGATCTGAGGGGAGTCCAGACGTGAGGATTGTCGACTCTGGGGACCGATCATTTGGAAGTCAGCTAAGAGAGGCCTCTTCATGACTTGACGATGCCACTCCTTCTGGGAATCGTATTGTCACTCATGAATGTCTGTGACGCTGACGACCGCATAGGATGCCGTACCTTTGTCTGTGGATTAGGTCCATCATACCTGTGAGCGGGGTTGGGATGTTGCAGGAAACTTTGACCTCCAGACTACCTGGTTTTCTTGACAGTGAATCAGTATGTTGGGTTCTCAGTTGCAGATATGTTCTTGATAGAGCAAGGGTTGATCAGAGGATCTTATCATCGGGTGTTTGTCTGTTCTTGAGAGAGCAGGCTTTGATCAGTGGATTATTATCAGAGGATTTGTTCTGGATGGAGCAGATTTTGAGTGGGGTCTGAAGATCTTGCCAGCAGTTGTTATTTTGTTCTTGATAAGGCAGATTTTTGAGTGGGGTTTGAAGATCTCATCAGCAGCTGTGTATTTGTTCTTGATAGGGCAAATTTGTGGTTTGGGGTCCGAAGACTTCATCAACAGATATTCCTTGATCTTGCATCCGGGGTCTTTATTATCAGGCCTTCGTTCTTATCAGAGCAGAAGTTTGATCTCGATCCTACCCGATGGTTATTCACAACAGATCAGATCAGTGGTTTTACACCGGGGTTTCCTTCTCATCAGCGACTGTTGACATCGAATCTCCACAGCAGCCACCGGGATATATTATTGCATGACTGCATTTTGCATTAGCTCGCATATTCATGTTTGCATTCCATTAGCATGTGTCTGTGCTACAGGCACATTTCGTACCCTAATCCTGGTGTCCCGAGCAATATGAGATATTTTCTTCCATGAATGGATCCAGTCTTATCACTGCATTAACACTATGTTGGCACGTTAACACCAAAATCAGGGGTGATCCCCTGAACGTACAGACACCCATAATTCATCTTGCATGGCAGAAGCCAGGACTTGTCTTCTAACCTTTGTGTTTGCAGGTTTGACTCAGAATCTGGCAGCTTAGACTAATGGAGCAGATACAAGCTGAACTAGAGAAAATCCAAAGCCAGCTGGGGCAGGTCATGAATGACATGCAGGCAGTGCGTCTGGACCAGCAAGTGCTCAGAGAGGAGAATCAGCAGCTGCAGAATCAGCTGAGCTTTCTCATGGGAGTGGTGAGAAGTATGTTAGATAAGGAGAGTGGTCAAGCACCCAAGGAGGAGACCAGAGTGCTTCCTCCGTTACCGTCAGTGCCACCTGTGCTGAAGCCAAGTGGACCTCATAGACCCTCTACACAGCATAAAGCTCGAAGCCTGTCTCGTCATCAGCCGCGCCGAGCATCTCAGAATAACCCTGAAGGTTATGGTCAAAAGAAGAAGCTACTTGATAGAGCTGTGGACCCACTACCTGTGAGTTATGCCCAGCTGCTGCCGCTGTTGGTTCAGAACCGTGTTCTCAAGCTTCGGACCTTAAATCCACCAGATGAGGGGTCATCAGACGTTGATCTAAGCGTGCGTTGTGATTTCCACTCAGGAGCGCCGGGGCACCATGTTGAAACATGTAAGGCTCTCCGGAATAAGATTCAGGACCTGATCGACTCGAGGACAATTAGGCTTGTGCCGGGCGGCATAAGAGCATCGGAAAAGTTTATCCCTTACCCTGCGGGAGAAGTGGATGATTCCACTCCTTTGCCTGAAGCTGAGAAAGATCTGGAATATGTCCCGCGACCTTTGGTGACTGAATCACCTCGCTCGCAGTTCTTACCTGGATCAAGCTCAAGGACGCCAGCGCCTAAACGAGAGACCATTGCTCTTGGGCGGAAAGAATACCAGCCCCAGGATCACAAAAGACCTCGCAACCACGTGGAACAAAGGAATGCTTCTCCTCATCCAGTGCCTGTGCCGTATAGCCAGATTCTTCCGCTATTGGTTCAGAATTCCTTGGTGGAACCGAAAGCTCTCAAGCCCGTGCTAGAGCCTTACACTCCAGGGTACGATCCTCATGCTCAGTGTGGCTACCATGGTGGATCTCTGGGGCATTCAACTGAAGATTGCAAGGCTTTCCAGGCGAAAGTGCAGCAATTGGTCGACCAAGGGTGTATTTCCTTTCCAGATGGAGTCTTGGTTGTGCGTAACGACCTCTCAGCCGTCTGAGCTCGTAGATTCAGAGGGTTGTTTCCAGAAGCCAGTGATCCAGACAGGCAGACGTCCTCAACATTGGCAGTCCTCGGGCTTTTTACCATTTGCACTTGTAGTTTCTTTTCTGTTAGTTACTACTTGCTGTTAAACATTGTATGTTTCGAATGGTAATGATAATAAAGTGACTATGCATTTCTTCTGAATTAGTTATGTCGTTGTCACTCATTTACTGCATTGCACTGATTTGCATTTTATTTACTCCGATTTCTTACTATGATTAGCAATGAGCGGAGGGAGGATGATGAAACCGAATACTCGTAACTGACGATCGTATTGTTTTCAGATAAAACTTTGCCGATGACGTACAAGGCATTGTTTCAAATCCCCTAAACACCGGAGAGATAAGGAAGAGAATCCCTTGTTAACCACTTCGAGCCGAGAAGTAGGAGTTTCTTTCGGATTTCTAACCCGCATATCTTAACCTGGGGCAGGGTAGCTGTCAGTTAGCTTGGCCGAGCGTTCAAGTCTTATAGAGGAGTGTTGTCCTTCAAGGACCAATCACATCATATTCCTCCAGAGGTCGTACCTCATCAACCACAATGGTTAAACCTCACCAATCAGGAGTGAGACAGTTACAATCCTTTCGGAGCAATCAAGACAACCAGTGTCACACGACTTGTTCCAAGAAAAAGAAAAAGGAATAAGAAAGCCCGCTAAGTAAAAAAGAAAAGCTAGAAAGCAAATACTTAGGCAAAAATCAGGGCATCCCGCTGGACTTCAAAAAGAAATCGAAAAGAACTCAAAAGGAGTCAGTCCAGGCAAAAGTTAGGGAATCAAAAGGATGAAAAAGAAAGGATATAAAAAAGAAAAATCCTCGAACAAGGACAAAGTCGTGTAGACACAGACGCCGAAAACGAAAAAGGAGTAACTGTCACTCCGAAACACCTTGAGAATTCTTTAACCAGTTGTTCTCGATGTTCGACATACCTCTCGAAGAGGCGAGCGCTCGACCCAAGTTGACTGAGCTTTAGGATCGGAGAACATCACGTAGAAGGGGTGGGTACAAATCGTAATTTGAGCCAAATATCCTTTGTTTCGCGAACCGTGAACCCGACCACGATACAACCCTTAAAAGACCTAATTGAGGCAGGGTTTATTCTGAGAGCGCATTACGATAAGGTTGAGTAGCCTGACTCCTTCATGATTTGCTAATCATATCCTTATTGCATTTTTCACTGATCGCATCAGCACTACGATTGAACTCTTGAGTTCATTCGTCACTCACTAGCATGACACGTAAATGAGTGACAGTACAACGTTTTTCGAAATTTGCATGAACACTGCATTAAAATTACTATTCGTGAATAAACAATTTTAGTTGCAGGTTAGTAGCTGATGCGAAGGAACTTCAGCAAGGAATAGTCAATCAGGACTGAATCGCCAGAGGTCTGGGTCAGAACGGTATGCTGCGAAACCCTGTGAATCTGGGGCAATGACTTCCAGTGAGTTTGGAATCGGTTTGTCTGAGGACAAGTCCCGGAGCATCATTTGATTATGGGGCAGTTTATGCAAGAAGCGGTTGGTCGGAAGTGAATCTTCTCGAGACCCAATCAGGGGCAGTTATCCGGAATCCTTGCGATTTAAGGGCAGATCCCTCCAGTGTTCGATCAGAGCATGTTGAGTCGCTCATCGCTCGTTCAGGGGCAAACTACTTCAGAGATATTGAAGCCAACCATGCTGAAAGTTGATCAGTTGAGGATGAATCCTCCCGTTATGCGGATGCTGGGGCAAGCCCTCTGAAGATTGTTTTGTTGCCAGTTGTTTTCTGTTCAGAGTGAATTATTCCCAAAGGTCGGATTGGGGCAAGTTGAATTGCGCTGGGGCAAGTTGTTCAGATGAGTTTGTTCACCCTAGCAAGAATTGAGTATCGGGGAATCGTGTCATTACCCCGCCAAAACCTGAACCTTCTGAAGAAGCCATGCGGTCATTGGATTGCTATCCTACAGCATAACCTGTTACTTGACTCCATGATTGGTAGCCTGTATTCCCTGTGTCGGCATTGTTGAATCAGGATTGTTCCTCCGCAGAAATGTACGGTTTGAGGCCGTTCCCCCTGTACAGTTTGAGACTACAGCAGATTGAGATGGCGTTTATCCCTCATCAGATTAGGGTCAAGATTGCCCTCAGTAGACCAGGATTGATATCCCCGAAGCAGGATGAGTCCCCCTTCTCCAGCAGAGTTCAATAGTCTTTCCTCCGCAGAATCGGAATCAGATAGTGAGCATTGATATGTCTTCCCCAGGTAGAGGTGATTCTCTTCCCCAAACAGACGCATCCTGAAGGAATGTCACCTCATCGGCTGAATCAAGCACCGAAGAATGATGTCTCCCCCAGCACCGGGTCACAAGTGCAGAGTTCATAGAAGTGTTCGGGTACCGAAGCTCGTGTTTTCCCAGTAAAGTCGCCGAAGCAGGATTCCCCCCCGCACCGGGTCACAAGTGTAGGTTTCGCAGGAAGCTAGTCGTATACCGAAGTATGCAGTAACTGATGGTGCCAGACTGAAGTCTCCAGTGGAATTGAGATTCCTCACCAGAATCAGGCTCTCTCCTGAAGATGGACGATTCCTTCTTCCCCAGTAGAGTGTTGGGACAGCTGATGTTGTATTCCCCGGCAGAGTTGTACTCTCCCCGAAGTCAGGTGATCCTTTCCTCCCCAGCGGAATTGAAGTTCCCCATCAGAGTTGCCCTCTCCAGCGAAGTAGAATGATTTCTATCCCCGGCCGAGTCCGCAGAAAAGCAGAATCCTCGGAAGTTGATCAGGTCATGATCAATTTTCCTCAGCAGAGCGTAGAGCAGCTGATGTTGTATTCCCCCAGAGTCGTACTCTATCCAGCGAAGCAGAACGATTTCTCCTTCCTCAGCCAAATTTGCAGATGTCCAAGAGATCCGAATCCTTGGAAGTTGATCAGATCATGATTGGTTTTTCCCCAGTGGAGTGTTGAGCAGCTGAAGTTGGCTCCCCACAGAGTGGTCATCCCCAGAAGAGTAGCCGAGACGGCCGCGCATTTCATTCTCGCGATTGATATCAGCAGATCCAAGTTCTCGTAGAGCTTCATCCCCTGCAACAGTCAGCTGAAGTTGTTTCCCCGCAGCAATTCACGGAAGATCAATTCCCTAGACAGAGCCTAATTGATATTGGCGTGTTCACATTCTCCTCAGCAGGATGATTCCTCTACCTGAGTGGTTCTTTCTCCTTGACAGGAGGATTCCCCCCTCGGCATTTATTTTGCTGACGGGATCGTATCATTGTGCATGACTGCATAGCATTCAACACTGCATGGCATTATGCATGATTGCATAGCACTGAGCATGATTGCATGGCATTTAGCATAAATACATATCATTCCCACCGTGTGGGGCATAGTGCAGAAGCATACACATCATAAACATGATCTAGGTCATTATCATCCTTGTTGAACAGGTGTATCCCAAAAGACCGGTTGCTCAGGACGATTCTTGATGTTCTCCCCAGCAAGGTTTTTTTTCTTAGATGATTCTAAAAGACCCCGGTGTGATCCCCGCAATTCGCTCGCTCAAGATGATTTTTGAGATCCCCAGCGAAGTCTTCGGTTCAAGATGATTCTCGAATTCCTCAGCAGGGCCGTTTGCTTAAGATGACTCTTAAGACCTCAGTACAGTTTCCCGAGTTGTTTGCTTAAGATGATTCTTGAGCTCCCCAGTAGCATCCGCAGCAAGAGTTGCCCAGGAAGATTCCTGGAAGTACCCAGCAGAATAAAGTCTCCAGAAAGGTTATCAGAAGCGCCCGCCGGAGTTGTTTGTTCAAAGTGATTTCTGGAACCCCCAACAGAGTGGAGGTCTTTTCCCCAGCAGGTGGTTGGCACTTCCCCAGCAGCAGGCAGATGGATTGATATCCCCAGCCAAGCACAGTCATGATTGGCAGATGAAAGGTTCCCCCAAACAGATCCCGAAGGATTGTCCAGCAAGCTGAAGTTTGTTTATCCCGCAAGTTTGAGAACTTAATGACATGAGTGTCTTGTAGCATGACGGCTATGTTCCCCAGAAGGGTCATTTCCCAAAAAGTCGTTCAGGGCATCTATCGCTTTCCCCATGCAGAGTATAGCAGAGGATAGTGTGTTAATCAGCCTGATGTGCTGTGCTCCCCGGAGGAGTCCGTCATCCTCAAGTATAAGTCCAGTCGAGATCAGCAGAAAATGCAGCTCCCTTGAAAGGTAGCTTTCCCTCAGTAAAATTGGTAGGAATCGTCTGAGTGTGCTCTGTCGTTATTCCCGAGCAGTTGTTGAAGTCGTTTGAGTGAACTCTCTCGTCTTTCTGCAGCAAAGTCTACAAGGTTGTTTGGGTGAACCCTTCTTCCTATTCCCCAGTGAGTCGTCAGGATTGTTTGGGTGAACCCTCATTCCTCTCTCCTCAACGGAGTTGTTAACTTGGTGATTATGTCTGGTGACCCGGCATGTTTGCTTTTATTTAGCAACGACTTGACAGGATGTCAAGTAAGTAGCAGCGTGATATGTCCGCTCCAGCAATGATGTCTAATCTGAAGATGGATTTCATAAGCGCCAGAAGGCGATATCAGAAGGTTCCTGTGAAGCCAGATTTCCGTGTGGATGAAGCAACGGGTGGCTGAAGACAAGGTTCCGGAGTTGTAGATACAACAGAGTGATTCGTGTGAGTCTGAAGACCACGTCAGTTGTCCTGAGGTGATGATTGATTGCGATCAAGTGAATGATACGTCTTCCGATTGAAGTCGAAGATGTTCCTCCAGCAATGATGTCTAATCTGAAGATGGATTTCATAAGCGCCAGAAGGCGATATCAGAAGGTTCCTGTGAAGCCAGATTTCCGTGTGGATGAAGCAACGGGTGGCTGAAGACAAGGTTCCGGAGTTGTAGATACAACAGAGTGATTCGTGTGAGTCTGAAGACCACGTCAGTTGTCCTGAGGTGATGATTGATTGCGATCAAGTGAATGATACGTCTTCCGATTGAAGTCGAAGATGTTCCTCCAGCAATGATGTCTAATCTGAAGATGGATTTCATAAGCGCCAGAAGGCGATATCAGAAGGTTCCTGTGAAGCCAGATTTCCGTGTGGATGAAGCAACGGGTGGCTGAAGACAAGGTTCCGGAGTTGTAGATACAACAGAGTGATTCGTGTGAGTCTGAAGACCACGTCAGTTGTCCTGAGGTGATGATTGATTGCGATCAAGTGAATGATACGTCTTCTGATTGAAGTCGAAGATGTTTCTCCAGCTGAAGCGGAGTTTTGCCTATAGGCAAAGTGTTTGAATCCCCGTGGAGTCATGAATGGCTCAGGATACCATTTCTCTGACTAAAGTCACAGATTTCTTATGCTGAAGCGAAGGTGCCTAAAGGCAAGGTCATCCCCCAAGGTAGTGAAGGACCTAGGATTCATTGTTTAGGACTGAAGGCCGAAGTATATCCCTGACTGAAGTCACGGATGCTCTATAGCAGAGGTGGAGTTGCCTGAAGGCAGATCCATGTATCCTTGAGGGCCAAGGATCATTTTCTTCAGACTAAAGTCGAAGATACCTCCTGCAGAGTTGCCATCCTTGAAGGCCGAGGATGCTTATCTTCAGAAGTACTTGAAGATCTTTTCTAGCTGAAGCCGGAGTGGCCAGGGGCCAGGGTTCCATCTATCTTCAGAAATACTTGAAGACCTTTTCTAGCTGAAGCTGGAAGTGGCCAGGGGCCACAGTTTCATATAGTTCTAATGTTGAAGTTCTACGACAGGCAGTGTGCAGCAGTATTCCGATGTTCGTCATGGTTCTGAGGGTGAACCCCAGATCAGAGTGTGCTCGGTTAAGTCTCTCCTTCCCAGCGGAGTAGCTTCAGGTATGTAAGTGTACTTTTTTTTGTTCCATTCACCAGGGGTGAACCCCAGGTCAGATTATGTTTGTTTCAGGCAGCGAGGTTGGATGTTTGTTTGACGGCAATGTCAGATTCCTTAAATCCCCAGCAGAGATGATGTTGGTACGACGGCGATGTTGAGTGTCTCTCAGAATGATGTTTGTTTCCGGCGGCGATGTCAGATCAGTATCTCTCCAGCTAGTTGTTGAGCAGCTAGTGTTGCAGTGTTCGGAGATTTGTTCCCCGCAGAGTACCGTGTGCTTGTGCAGTTGGCAAATTTTCGGGTTTACCGGTATTCAACCGTCTCGTACCTTGATTGGTTGAGAGCCGTTCGCTTCTCACCCAGTCAGGTTCAAGCCGTTTGAATAGGGGCAGCTGTTGCACCCCAAAATTTGGCCAACATTTATTCATTCATTGAGTGTTTGTAAGTTGATATATTCATCAGAAAGTTCAGGAGATCCTCAGAGGATTGGGTTGAAACCAGGGTTGTGTGCTTCACAGTTTGAAAGTTGTGGGTGCCCCTCAGATGATTCTGAGACTTTGAGAATGAACTTGATGTCTTGAGAAAGCTTATGAGATTCCTTGATAGCCTTCATGAAGCCCAGAGAAGTCATTATGCAAGAATCCAGAAGATTCAACCATGAATGGTAGAATTAGGGTTTTGATTGGGTCAACCCTAGACCAGCTGAAGATTTGGGGAAGGTTGAGACCTAATCCAAGGGCCATGAGATCATGTAATGATGTATAGAGATACTATAAAGATGATTCCTAGACCAACTCATCATGATTGAGGAGTTTGAGAAGTTTCAAGTTAGGGTTTCTGAGGAATGTCAGTGAAAAACCCTAATTTGGTCCCTATCTTCCAGGCAGTTTTAGCACTAGATGTGTTTGATATCTCATTTTCCCCACAACATGAATGTTGTAGAGCTTGTTCTAAGCTTTAATTTGAGTGGTGGAAGTCCTTGATAGGAGTTACAGAGCTCAAGTTATGGTTTTGACAAATTACAGGTCAGCAGAGGTGTGTGAATCTGGGTCCTTGAAAGTCACCCAACTTGCAGACAACTTTTGCCCTAGTAGGAGGACTCCTATGGTTTCTTGGTCAACATGAATGTTGAAGAGGATCTTCTTAGCTTTAATTTGAGTGGTAGAAGTCCTTGATTGGATTTGTGGAACTCAAGTTATGGTTTGAACAAGGCAGGGGTATTTTGGTCATTTGTCAGTTATAGGTCATTTTAACCAATGCCTAAAACTCCTATTTCCAAGCCTCAAATGGAAAAACTTAAAACATGAAAGTTGCTCAAAATGTGATTTTAAGTCTAGAAAGAAGGTCACAAATTGTTGAAAAAGCTCATAGCACAAGATTCCATGATTGGTCAAAAATGAACTAAAAATGACTTATAACTTTGAAAAGTTGAAATTGAAAAGTGATTTGGGAGATCCACAAATCCAAAATAGGTCATCCAATATATCATTTTGATTGGAAAAAACATTTTGAGAAGATTGGTTTAAGTAGAATTTTCATTTGAGGCTTAAAAAATGAGGTTCCTTTGGAAATTTGTTACTTAAGAAAGAAGGCAATGTTGGAAAACTTAACATAAGGCAATTACAAGGCATGTGAGCTTCCTTACCATTTCATATTATCATGTGGTGAGATTTTAAAAGGTGTGTAAGTTGGTTAGAGGTGATATATCATGAGATAACCAATATGGCATAGCATGAGATTTTAAGGAAACTTCCATCACATTCTAGATGATTCTAGAAACATCCATCAATTGTTATATAAGGAATGCATCAAGGAGTGTTAGAGGTTGGTGAAAGTTGGAATCAAGTCAGAGGAGAAAGAAGGAGAGATAGCCATTGAAGCCATTTCTTCAAGTTGAAGCAATCCAAGATACCTTCTACTACAAGCCACTTCCTCCCACACAAGTGCAAACAGAAGGTTCTTCACCATTGTAGGAGCATCTTGGACCAATTTCAAGCCTTGCAAGCATCCCCACGAGCCTCCTCCATCATTGCTTGACAGGTTTCTTCTTCACCCTATATCTCTTAAATTATTGCAGTTTAGTTAGTTTCATAGTCATAGAGTTGATGTACTAGGCTAGAGGATCCATCCCTGAGAGTTGCAGCTTGTTCCATGGCAATCCATAACAGAACCAGAAAACTTTGATTTTCAAGAACTATTAGTTTAGGGCATTTCAATCATCAAGAAGTAGTGTATAATGACCAGGGTAGCGTGTAGTGTATCTGTAAATCATTAGGTTGAAGTTTGGTGAAAGTTTGATAGCAGTTGAACATGGTGGTACCAGGATGTGGAGGCATTCTGTTAGGGCAATCTAGGAAGAATTAAGAAAAGGTGAGCGTATGGTTTTATTCCTCTCGTTTAGTAGATCATTTTTCGTGTTTAGACCTTGCTGAGCCGTGGCCTGTGGGGAGAGATAATGGAGCTCGAATGTATGAGTGCATGAGAGAGGGTTCTGCAAAACCCTAGTTCGTTTGAAGACGATGAAGGCCAGCCATTGGATCGTTCCTAATGTTTGACAAAATCATCTAATCTAGTGGCCAGGATTTAACCTGAGAAAGAGAGGGAAATTCAAACTATATTAAAACGCCGCGTTTCATTTTAAGGGCGTTCTGGGCCCAATGTTCTATTCGCCCCCCCCCCCTTTTTGTTGGCCCAACCAATATAACTGGCGCGTTTACTTAATGCACCCCCCCTCCCTTTAATTAATTCATTTCTTTTAAATTTTCTTCTTTTATTTTTTCTGTCTTGAATAATTCATTAAAAATAGTTAAAAAATGATTTTTAATTGCTTCTTTTTTCTATGAGTAGATGAAAATGAGTAGAAAATTATAAAAATAAAATTGAGATTTTATTTTTAGGTTTAATATTTTTAGTAGATTTTCCAATTAAATAGCTTGTTAATTGTTTCATTTTGATATTTGATTTTGTAGGAATTGTTTTAGTACTTTCCATTAATCTTTTTTTACCCATTCTTTTTTATGCAATTAGATGATGAGTCATACTTCCCTATAGGATTTTTTCTAGATTTTTAGAATTAAATCTTGATTGTTTTAATTAGGGTAGACTTAGGGGGGTCTAATCAGGGTTTAGAATTGTGTTTAGGTGATGAATCATTTTCTTGGAGCAAGTTTTATCTTGATTTTTAGGTAGAAACCTTTATAGATGTTATGAGTAGGTGTTGAGGACCCTTGTGAATATCTGTTAATTTTTTTTCCATTAGTTTAGTATTTTTAGGTATTGTCTGAAGTTGCCTGATGATTTGGTTTGTTCAGTGGGTTATCTGTTCATTTGTGGGGTTCATTCTGAGGAATTTGATGAAGGGCTTGTGTGGCCTTGAGGATATTGATGGTGAGCATCATAAGGAGAAGCTTGTAGATCAAGATGCAGAGACCCAGAGCTTGTCTCATCTCCTGTCTGTGAGGTTTGAGAGCCTGAAGTTTGAAGGAAGTTCATGGTACTTTCCTGAGGAAGGCACTATGAATGACTTTCATCCTTCCTTCTCACCTCTTTCTTAAGTATCCAATGATGTTGGAGCCAACTTGTGAGTTTAATTTCCCCTGAGGAGGAATGTAAACTGATCACATGTTGTTGAGCCACATGGGATACAACTCCTAAGTGGAAGCCTCCTAGTACTTTCCTGAGGAAGGTCCTATGGGTCTATTCACTTAGTTCCACTAGTTGATCTAGGATTTCTCAAGTATCCAATGATGTAGGAGCCAACTTGTGAGTTTAATTTCTCCTGAGGAGGAATGTAAACTGATCACATGTTGTTGAGCCACATGGGATACAACTCCTAAGTGGAAGCCTCCTAGTACTTTCCTGAGGAAGGTCCTATGAGTCTATTCACTTAGTTCCACTAGTTCAGATAGGATTTCCTAAATATCCAGTGATGTTGGAGCCTGCTTGTGAGTTTAATTTCTCCTGAGGAGGGATGTAAACTGATCACAGTGGTTGAGCCACATAGGGTATGACTCCTGAGTATACACCTCTTAGTGCTTTCCTGAGGAAGACACTATGAGCTTGCTTGCTTAGCTCCCTTTCTTTGGTAAGCTTATTCTGAAGCTTGAAGATTGGGAATGATTTCTCTTGTTTAGGGTTTTGCTTGAGAGCTTTGCTTAGATCTGTTCAGATTCTGTGATTAGGGTTAGGATTAGAGAGTAGAGGATTCTTTCTCAAGTGTGTTTTGTTTGCCTGATGGCACTCCCCTTCTTTTATCTGTATATTGCTTGATAGCATGTTGTTGATCTTCAGTATGATTACTGTTATTTCATAACTGGCTTGAGGTCGAGATGAGCTTGTGGAGGCTGAAACCCCACACACATTTCCTCCCTCACTTGCATTGCATGCATTTTACTGTTAAAGCTGATGTTTTTGTCTGTATTCTGTGTATCATTGACATGATCCCTTAGGACTCTCATTTCCTTTGATAAGGACTTGATGATAGACTGTTAGGTTGAAACCCATGCATGATAACATCTAGGAGCTCCCTGTTCAAACCTCAACCATAGGATGAATCCATGGCATGATAACAAATAGGACTTGATAGTCTCCCTCCTAGTTGAGCTTTTCCCGTAGTTTCCCGAACTACGTTTGCTCTGATCTTTCATACCAGATGAAAGTACGTAGGCATAGGATGCGACGTCCTAGCGAGCAACCTTCCCCATTCTCCCCCCCGTAGTTAGCCGAACTACGTTGACTCTGATTTCTCATTCTCTGATGAGAATACGTAGGCATAAAGTGCGACGCTTTGCCGAGTCATTTTTCTTTTCTTTTTCAGCCAGCCTTGATAGGTAGATAGATTATAACTGACCCGTCCAAGTAAACAAACAAGCGAGGATCCCGTCGAGTACGACGGACGTGAGGGGTGCTAATACCTTCCCCTTGCGTAACCGACTCCCGAACCCAGACAATGGTTGCGACGACCTTGTCTTACCCTTTTTCGTCAGGTTTTTCCGATCGTTTCCTTTCCCGCTCTGAGGGATAAATAACGAAAGGTGGCGACTCTTCTGTCATGCCGGCACCTTATTTTCGCGCAAGCGACAGCTACGTCTTCTTCTTCATGGGGTCTTTCCGCCATTAAAGTCTCTTCGTGAGCTTTTTCAATCCCCTTTTCGCTTGCATGTCCGGTTTGCCCTTTTTCCTCCACCTGAAACACGAACCAAACAGAAAAAAAAACAGTTATAATGACGAACGTATACGTTCTCGCTTCTTAGCAGTGATGATCGTTGGTGCTGTCGAAGCTGAAGGTGGACGATGATGATGGTGCGGCTAGTTCGTCTCTGAGTCCGGTGGTGTTGTTACCCGCCGGCCGGTGTTGGCGGCGACGCTGCAATTTCTAACGCGTGAGCTTTGGTTTTCGTTTGTGCCTTCAGGTTTTAGATCTCCTCTTCTTTCACGAATGATGATGAAGCCTTGCAGGGTCCTTCTGAATCCGTCTTCTTCTGGGTGATGATGATGAATCCTGATGGATTCTCTGAACCCTTGATTCGCTGCATCGTTTTTCGATTTCGTTAGGGTTTTTCGATCCCCCTTTCGAAAACTGATGATGATGCTTTTATAACTTGGTTGATTTATTTGTGGGCTTCTTGGATCCACGAAAACTGGGGTTGCCTTCGGATTTTTTTGTTTTGATTTTGTTGGCTGGTTGTGTTATATTTCCCAGGTTTTTGTTGCGATTTACCCGGATGAACTTTGAACGATTGTGGCTTGTGGGATCCGTTGGATTTCCTGGAAAATTTGTTTGTCTGCTTGGATTGTTGTTGCAAAACCCTTGTGTTGGTTCCGCAGATGCCCAGATTTTTTAGGAAGCTATGTTCGTCTAAAAGCGCTTTTTGAATAAGTGCTTTTTCTAAAAGCACTTTTTCAAATAAGCACTTTCCTTGGATAAGCACTTTTTCTAAAAAACGTTTTATCTCTCTCTCTCTCTCTCTCTCTCTCTCTCTCTCTCAGTTGCCTCGGAAAGAACCGAAACTTGCTTGACTCTTAGCTTTTTGCCGAAAATAAAGTTGGGAGCCGACTTCAGAGTAATTTGTTGCCCTCCCGACACGCCCGATGATGACATTGTACTGAGGGTGTCGGGAAGAACTTAACCGATAAACTGTTTGCTCATTTTTTGCAGGTTCGGAAAGAACAAATTGGAACAGTAGGAATCAGAGGCTTTAGGATTTTTTAGGATTTTATTATTTTTATGAAAAATGCAATTTTATTTATCTTGTAATTTTTGTAAGAAATAATATTATAAATAAAATGTCTTATTATTACTCTGTAATTTTATAAGAAATAATGTTATAAATAAAGTTACTTATTATTTACTTTGTAATTTTCTTTAAAGTGGAAATGAACGAAAACCAATTAACTAAAAGTCAAAAAAATAAATGAAATGAGAAATGAAATTGTTTAAACATGAATGAAAACCAATATGAATTGAAAGCAAATATTAAAATGGAATAAAGTTAGAAAAAAACAATAAAATGAAGTAAAATTAATTTGAAAATGAAATGAAAAAATGAAAAACAAAAATGAAATTATCTTTGTTATTTTTTTGATTTAAAATGAGATGAAAAACACACTAAAATTTGCCCAAATTATCCGATTAACCTCGTCTCCAACCCGAGCTTCCGACTACTCTCTCTGGCAACTCAAACAAACAACTTTTCGGAATAACCTCGGTCCCGACTCATATCAACCATATCCAACGGCCCAAATCTCCTGACTACAGCTCCAAATCCGTAAACTGACAACCGACTGCAAATAAATGACCATTCTACCCCTCAAGAACTAAAGAGCGAGCAACGTGATTTTTCCTGCAAAATCAAACAACTATACAAACTCGTTAGCGGTTAGCTGAAATGCGATGCAACACGAAATGGGATACGAAATGAACCTACTAATCTTAGGGCAAAATTTGGGGTATTACAATCTGCCATCTAGCAATCCTTCCCGAAAGTGCTTGCTACTCGAACACGTACTTAATCAGATCCATCTTTGAAATCATCATTGCTGTGTGATTCAACATATATTGCCTTAGGCGTTTTGCGGCCTAAGCAAGTGCATAATATGTCTTCTTTAACATCGAGTATCTAGACTCACAATCCGTGAACTTTTTACTCAAGTAGTAGATGGCATGTTCTTTTCTTCCTATCTCGTCGTGTTGACCGAGAACACAACCCATGGAGTTCTCAAGAACCGTTAAGTACGTTATCAACGGTCTTCCAGCCACCGGAGGCATCCGTATTGGAGGCTCTTGCAAATACTCTTTTATTTTTTCGAATGCCCTTTGGCAATTTTCATTCCAGACCACCGCTTCATCTTTCTTTAACAGCTTGAACATTGGTTCACACGTGGCTGTGAGGTGAGATATGAACCTTGCGATGTAGTTCAATCTACCCAAGAAACCACAAACCTCTTTCTCAGTTTTCGGCATCTTCTGTATAGCTTTTATTTTTGCAGGATCGAACTCGATTCCTTTTTCACTGACTATAAACCCCAAGAGCTTTCCTGACCATATACCAAAAGTGAACTTGTTTGGATTCAACCTTAGTCTAAACTTCCTTAACCTCTCAAACAGCTTCAACAGATTCACCAGATGCTCTTCCTCCATTTGCGACTTTGCGATCATGTCATCAACATAAACCTCAATCTCATGATGAATCATATCATGAAACAAAGTCACCATTGCCCGCTGATAGGTTGCCCCTGCATTCTTCAATCCAAAGGGCATTACCTTATAGCAAAAAGTCCCCCACGGCGTGATAAAATTCTTTTTCTCCATGTCCTCCAGGGCCATCTTGATCTGATTATATCCAGAGAAACCGTCCATGAGGGAAAACACTGAATATTGAGCAGTATTATCAACAAGCACATCAATGTGGGGGAGCGGGAAATCGTCTTTTAGGTTCGCTCTATTTAGATCACGGTAATCTACACATATTCAGACCTTACCATCTTTCTTTGGTACATGTATAATGTTAGCGACCCACGAAGGGTAATTCATCACGGCAAGAAATCCGGTGTCCAATTGCTTCTGGACCTCTTCTTTGATCTTAACTGCCATGTCCAGTCTAGTTCTTCTTAACTTCTGTTTCACAGGTGGGCACTCTTCTCGAAGAGGCAAGCGATGGACCACAATATCTTTATCAAGTCTGGGCATATCTTTGTATGACCAAGTAAAGACATCTTTATACTCTCGAAGCATTTCTACCAGTCTTTGTTTAACACCGTCCTCTAAAGCAACCCCTATTCTGACTTCCTTTCTATCTTCCTCTGTGCCCAGGTTGACGACTTCGATTTCCTCCTGATGAGGCAGAATAACCTTCTCTTCTTGTCTCGGAAGACTGGCGAGTTCTTCAGGCAGGTCTTCGTCTTCTTCAATCTCTTCTTCAACTTGAAAGATTGGATTATCAAAGTCATACCGAGTCATAGACGAGTCTGAATCAGCGGCATCTGCTATGTGAAACCTACAATGATGATGATTTGATGCTTAAAATGATATGCAAACGATACAAACCTCATTGCCATTTTATTGTTAAAAATAAAAACAAGACAAATAAGGATCACAATATTTGAATGCAAAAACTCCCTTTGTTTAATGATAAAATAATTGTTCAAACATAAGCAAGAATAAGGCCCTACAGAAAAAGAACGCTATGCTCCAGGTAGAACATAGGGCTGCACATAATCAAAAACAAGATAATTACTCTTCATACGTCACTTGGACAATTTCTTCGATAGTCTAGTTGTTCAGGCTTCGGTCGGGAATACACGACTGAATCCATGCATCCATATTGCAATCACCGTCACCTTCGTCCTCAGACACAACGTTGATTCGGTCAAATATCACCTCACCACTTGTAAACTGGACTAGCCCTCTGTAGCGCGACGCGCTCTGTGAAGAAGAAGATGATGGGATGTACCCCAACCCAAATTTATCTTGCTTATTGGGGATACTCAGCACCTTCCCCCAACCTTGGGATGATCCAGACTTTACCACAACCTATGCTTCTTTGAATGATGACATAGCAACCTCAAGAACTCCGTCCATAACTGGCGCCTTCTCTCTGACCTGTACTGTCTCAAACGCTTAACATAAAGTCTCATGTATCTCCCCCATCGACTTCCACATATTTAAATGAGGATAAATGGCTAATCATAATGTCCTCCTCACCACAGACGGTGACAATGTTACCCCTTCCATATACTTTAATTTCTGATGCAAGGTCGACGTCACTGCCCCTACCGAGTGAATCCAGGGCCGACCTAACAAGCAACTGTATGCTAGTTAGATATCCATTATGTAGAAGACAACATCAAAAACCTCAGGGCCAAACTGGATAGGAAGAGTTACTTCTCCAAACACGGACCTCCTTGTCCCATCAAATGCTCGCACAATCAAATCTCTAGGCGTGCATATTACTCCTTAGGTGTCCAACTTCATCAGAGCCTTTTTGGGCAACACATTAAGCAAAGACCCAGTGTCCACCAGCATGTGAGATAATACGGCACCCCTGCACTCAATGGAAATGTGTAGGGCGTCATTGTGGTTTCTACCTTTAGGCGTAAAATCCAGATCAGTAAACCCTAATCCATTTCCAGCGTTCACATGTGCCACCACCCCTTCCAGTTGGTTTACAGATATCTCATGTGGCACATATGCAGTGTTCAGAATCCTCAGAAGGGCATTCCGATATGCCTCAGAGCACCATAGTAATGATAAGATTGATATCTTTGATGGGTTTTGTTAGAGATGGTCCACAATCTTATAATCACGTTTTCTAATTAGACGCTTGAATTCCTCAGCGTCTTTTAACAAAGCATTCTTTTCAGCCCCTTGGGAACTCTCTTCAACAACAACTTTCCTCTTTGCCTTATCCTGTCCTTCAGCATTAGTCTCTGGAGGTGCAAACACTCTCCCACTTCTCGTCATTCCGCCTGTTCCCACGAAGTTATCCACCGAATCAGACGTCGTTCCTTTCAACTCTTGTTTTTTACCGTTACAAAAGACTTCAGCGCCATAATTCCACGGGATCACCTTAGTTCTTTCATAAGGTACAGGCCCTACCTTAATGATTATGACGGTAGCTGGCCTCGATGACGTAGATATATTAATTATTCTGAAGGGAATTGAGATTGTGGCAACCTCATCCTTCTCTTGACCAATCACCCTTTCAGCTTTTTCTTCACTGATTCTGTCAAATTGTAGTATGCCTTCATTCATCAATCTCTGCACATGATTTTTCAAGTCCTCACATCCCTCAGGACACGCCAAACAGCCTACACAGCTTTCCAAACAGCCTAGAAACACTCCACCCTTCAACAGTCTGCTTTTAACAACACTCAAATGAGTCTTCAACTCTTCAACACTGCTTACCAGATTCAAACTCTCTCCCTCCATAATAGCATTTACCCCCGCTGCTCCATGGTTGGGCATAGGATTCTGCACAACATTGAGTGTATCATTCGTAAAGTTGATCGCCTTGCTATCTATAAGGTCCTGAACCTTATGCTTGAACGCTTTACAGTTATCTATATGATGGCCGGGAGCACCCGAGTGAAAGTCACATCTGGCATTCGCGTCATACCCTTGGGGTGGCGTGCCAGTTAGAGGCGCCAACGTCTTCTTTTGAACTAATTGCAGCTACATCAGATGTTGTAAAAATTGTGAGTACGCCATTGGTGGTGCATCAAAATGTCTGTTCATCGTCCTCCTACGATCTTGGAACTGTCGTAGAGCGTAGTTTTGTTGTTGTTGTTGTTGTTGTTGTTGTTGTTGTTGTGGTCGTTGTTGTTGTTGTTATGGTTGTACTGCCGAAATGGCAATACTCATAATCTGAGGTTGTTGTTGGTGATATTGATTTCTGTTTCAGTTTCTGTTGTTACCCCTGTATCCTGAGACTGCATTCGTCTCCCATTCTCTTTTCTTATTACCAAAATTCTTCCTACCTCCTCCAGATGAAGACCCTTCTCCGGCTTGGATCTTTCCCAGCTTGATCCCATTTTCAACCCATTCACCTGTAATGATTAGGTTTGAAAAGCTACCACACATATTTCCGACCAACTTCTCGGGGTACACACCAGGAAATGTAGCTACAAACAGATAAATAAGTTCCCTCTCCACCATAGGAGGTTGAACCCTTGCAGCAAGTTCGCGCCACCTCTGGGTGTACTCTTTAAATCCTTCATTATTTCACTGCGACAAATTCTACAACTACACACAGTTAGGGGCCAGATCACTAATATACTGATAGTTTATGACGAAAGCTTCTGCCAAATCTCTCCAGCTTCAGATGTTCACCGGCTTTAAACCCATATACCACTCCAAGGACGGACCAGACAAGCTATCTTGAAATAAGTGCATCAGCAACTTCTCGTCGTCAGAGTACGCAGACATTTTTCTATAATAATAGCAGAGATGCACCCTGGGACAGGTTGTCCCCTTATACTTATCAAAGTCTGGGACCTTGAACTTTGGTGGGATCCTTAAACCTGGGATCAGCCCCAAATTTGACATATCCAGACCCAAGGAGTTCTGATTTTCAAGGTTCCTCATCTTCTCTTTTATCAATTTAAACCTCCTGTTCGCATCCGGCTGTAATCCTGCTCCCAGATCTCCCATAGATAAAATATCGTCTTGCTCGTCCTCCTCCCATTGAGGACCAGCATTTCTATGTACAACGCATGTAGGTACGGGAATATAGACTCCAGTCTGATTACCTCCGCTCGGAGGGATAACAACTGTTGGAATGGCAGTGGCGTGAGAGGTGACATTGCTAGTTGTAGGAGGAACTCCATGTAAAACTTCGCTTTTGTCAACCCTAACAATCAAAGGTTGAATGAGTGTCCTTAGCTGTTCTTGACCATTGGCGACTCCTTGAATCAAGTCCATAAATTGCGCCATACGGTCGCGAAACTCCTACAGTTCAAGTTGAATTTGGTCCATGGCTTTTTGCTGATTCCCCCTTGTTGGTTACCGGTAAATGGTGCGGTCTTCAATAGTGCTGAGAAAACTACAGAAAGGAATAAGTTCAACGGAACCAAAACACCTGCAATGCAATATGAAAATGATGCAAAATGCAGGCATGTAAATATGGTTCAGGGAGATCTTCCCCTTGATTCTAGTTCCACAGGAATAATAGAAGACTGAAGAGCTAACAGATGAAGCCATAAAACCTTTCTCATAAAAATAGAATAAGGAACAAAATATCAAGACACAATACATCACCAAGGAAATTACAACTGAGTCAATATGACCTCATCCAACAATCCTGGTGATGGTCGGAGTACAAAACAACAAAATACAAAAGAGAAAATACATCAAGTGCGAGAGCGAGTCTGAAACTCCTCCAATAACTCCCTTGTATCAGGGTGATCAGGCCTAGCAATCAATCCCTGGATAAGCAACTCCCTCCTGCCAATGGTAGCTTGTAAGCCTTGAGCATAATCTTCCCAGGCGCCTTCCCCAAATGCATCTTCAAGTTTAGAACTCTTTAGATTTGCTCTCGACTTATACTCCTCCAACGTTACAAGAGCTTAACGTAGCTTGCGATCGCTTTCATACCGACGAGCTGATTCTCCGGGAGCTTTTTCATCTTTGATTCTAAGTTGAGTCTTCAACGTGTCAATCTGCTGACGAAGCCCATTTTCTCTTTCTTTGTTGTTGGTTAAGATATCATTCCATTGTGCGTTGAACTTAGATATCTCAAGGTGTGCTTTCTCCGAATCTTTCTTCATCCCTTTGAGGGCATTACCCAAGCACCTAATATCCTGACTGAGACGTTCTCTGACACGGATTTCTTCAGTCAATTCTCTACCCATTTTGTTCACTGTCTTCGTCTGCATCTTAGATAAGTGAGTGGCTTGATTATTCTCACTCCTATGTTGGATGATTTCCTTCTCCAATTCTTCATTCACCCTACGCAGTTCTTCTTTTTCAGCCCACATTTGATTGTACATCTGAATATCAACTGTCGTTGGTTCTTCAACTACTCGGGGGTACAAAGGCTCCCTGATAGGAAACAGTAGCAACAGTCTCTCAACTCTTTCTTGGATCCATTTCGTGTATGGTCCATATGCTCTGCAATCGCTCTTGCCTAAATAAATCTTTCCTTTCCGATGAATGTTATTCCAATCATGTTACAAACTAGTTAGAGTAGCAACATCAGCTAAACCCATGAAATACAGAGATTCCTGTACTTCATCCTTCTTCGGAGGTTCTCTTAAAGCGTAGCCAAATTGCCTGATGGCGAGAGCTGGATTGTAGTTAACGCCACCTTTTCTCCCAATCAAAGGAACATTGGGAAAATATCCACAACTGTAAATAATATCCCTACCCAGGAGGTCTCTACTAAACCACACAATACCTTCCGAGGTTAAGCCCATGAGGCTCTCTGGCCAACCAATTGTATTAGTTGCATCAATAAAAGGCCCAAAGTTAGGCAGATACGAAATAAACCATCTGTAAAGTAGTGGAGTGAAACAAGAAACGTTCTTCCCTCGTCTGTTCTCATTCTTGTAGTGTGTAGAACGATAGACATCACCTAGAAGGGTTGGCACAGGATTCTTGGTAGCAAAGATGTGGAAAGCATACAAATCAACAAAATCAGGTATATTGGGAAACAACACTGTCCCATAGATGTAGAGCGCCAAGACTGCATTAAAGACAACCCAACATCCTTCCTTTGCAAAGTTTTGAGCCTTACTTATTAAGAATGACAAAAAGAATCCAGGCACCCCACTTCTTCGTACCATCTTTCCTTCTAGCTCAAAAACATCCAAGTGAAGAGCATTGGCTAGCTTGGATAAGTTAGGATCCTCTTCAGAATGCACAAAAGGCATCTCTTCTAAGACTGGGATTCCCAACAACTAAACAAATTCCTCTAAGGTAGGAAACAGAATATATCCAGGGAATGTGAAACAACACAGTTGAGGATCATAAAATTGCAGCAACGCGTGGATACCTTCCAACTCATATTTAGAGATCTTGCAGACAAGGCTCAAAATCCTCCCGTATTCCTTTTTGAAATCATCCATAACTCCGTGCTCAACCATAGAAATGAGGCTCATCAGAGGTCCTATGTTTGGTATTGGGAACTTGTAAATAACAACTTTCTTGAAACCACGCTCCATGATGACAGTGGATCAAATTACTAGAATTAAGGAGAAAATATACACCTGAAACACAGATACATGCAAATGTTAGGATGCAAATTCAACAGGAAATCAAGATTGTTGTGCTGCTGACTGAGATGAACCAGCGCTTCGCTTTGGCGAGGAAATAACACAGCACTGATACAAGGAACCCCAATGTATCAAAGATCAAAAGTCCACACTAACAAGAAAACCGGGTGGGTTGAATGTTAAGGTTTCCTGCATAACCCTCCCAACTCATAGGTATGAACCTATCTATGACAAGGTCTGGCATCCTATGCGGTCGTCAGCGTCACAGACTTTTGAGAAACGATGAAACGTTCACCATTTCTGGTTTGGCATCATAGTCTAACGAAGTGGCCTCACTTAGCTGACTCTCAAATGATCAGTCTCTAGAGTCAACAATTTCCAGATCTAACACCCTTTCCTGACCAATGCACATGATAGGATGTCTTTAAAGAAAACCTCGTCTGAACGTGAATTTCATGAAGACTAGTGCACGCCTAACGTGCAGGTCCTTACTACTTTCCACTCTAATGCTATGGTTATACTCAAGCCTGGGTTTTGGCTTATCACACAATGGAACCATCCCACCCCACATCACAACAATTATGATATAATGCGGGAAAATAAAAATGCAAATGCGATAAAATACATATACAACACAAGTGCACATATACACACCCAAATATAAACATACAAGCGCTAGGATTGACTCACATAGAGCATTGTCGTAATCCCCAGCAGAGTTGGCAGCTGCCGCATCGCTGCGAAGATGGGCCGACAAAGACAGAAGAGTTGCCACCGTTTGTTATTTATCCCAAAGAGAGGGAAAGGAAACGATCAGAGAAAACCTATGAAAAGGGAAAAGACAGGTCATCGCAACCAAATCTTGGGTTCGGGAGTCGGTTACACAAGGGGAAGGTATGAGCACCTCTCACATCCGTTGTACTCGACGGTATCCATGCTTGTTGTCTATCTAAAAGGGTGTTAATCTATCAAAGGCTGACTCATAGGGACAAAATAAAAGAAAAGAGACTCGATAGAGCATCACCGCTCTATGCCTACGTATTCCCTTGTGCAATGGGAAAGTCAGAGTCAACGTGGTTCGGAAAACTACGGGTGAAGGTTGCTCGCCAAGACATCGCCGTCTTGTGCCTAAGTATCCTCATCTGGTACGAGAAATCAGAGCAAACGTAGTTTGGGATGACACGACCACAGATTGGTTCAAGTGTTTTAACTGAGTAGGGTTAAATGGTGGTTCTAGAAGTTAGTGACAATGCCTGTTTGCGGTAGAACCAAGACTTAACACACTCTTTCTGAAAATTATTTTCAAACAATCCCGAAGGATAAAAATGTTTGATGTTTTATTTTTTGTTTTTTATGAAGAAGTGAATTGAGTTAAGTTTGTAACTCATGTTGCACTAAAGACTATCACTTGAGAGCGAATGCGTCGCATATCGCCCAAAGGGCATACGCTAAACACTCTAGACAGATTGAGAGGAGGCCCCCCAACTATCATTCCTCAAGTACTTAAGGCTCGTAGCGTACAACACTTATTATCCTTTATTAGGTGTCTTAAGAGATTATGAGATGAGAAGAGAAGACACGAACTCTAAGGGGAAACTAAATCAACCCTAATGTTATCATGCAAAATGCTCCTAAAGTTGGGATTGAAAGGGGAAATCTATCCTAATGTTATCATGCAAATGATTGAACACCTAATGTCTCTCATACTCCCATCTTAAACAGGGGGACTAGGAATCCTAAGGGATCATGGCAAAAGACCAAGTAAACACTTAGCAATTCAATCACGTATGAAAAGAAAATGAGACATGAAATGCAAACAAAAATGCAAGAATGCAACAAAGACTTAACACCAAAATGAAACTCAAATGCAAGAGAGATGAGATGAAATGGGAGAAGCGAGCTCCTACAACCATCAACCATCAATCATCAAAGCAAAGGTGCTATCCTAATATGCACACACAAAGAAAAGAGGGAGGAAAAAAAGTGTGGGGCAGCGACCACCAAAATCACATCTCAACCATACATTTCTTAAGGATCAAGCAAACAAATGCAACAAAGCAATGCAAAACAATCACCAATGTTCATAACAAACTCAAAGTGCAAACACAAGCACCAAATCCTCATGAAAAAGTGCTTAACCACCAAGGGCAGAAGTAAAACACAAATGGAAGGATCCAACTCAAACTTAGAACAAGGAGGAATCACAATCATGACCATGTACAAGTGATGACCAAGGCTCGAGCACAAACTCAACACTTAGAACAAGTGGAGACACATGATTTAAAGATGATTTATGATGCAAGGCGTACGTCCGAGAATGAGGAAACATGTCAAAACAGTCTACATAAACACATCATATGAGTCCATGAAGGTTTCATGTGAAAAGAAATCCAAACATGCCTTAAAATAACCAAAGATGACATTCTGGTTAAGTGTTAATCAGTTAATGCTTTTAGTTAACCGGTTAAACACTTAAAAAAATTTGAAATTCGCACTGGTTAACCAATTAACCAGTTTGTACTATAACTGGTTAACCGATTAACACTGTACCAGAAGCAGAACAACAGCAGCTCAAAAGCACTTTCAGCAATTAAATCAAAGTTCAACCATCTAAATGATCATGTAATCAAATATGCACGAATTTAACACCAAAAATCAGTGATCAAACAACATGTAAACACATCCAAGCACTGAGATCACAAAGATCCAAAATCAAAATCAACAAAATGGATTAAAAAACAACAAAAGCCATAGATCTACATTGTGATTATGCAAATAAGCTCAAAACAGAATTAGATCTAGAATTGCCAACCTACAAAGTGGAGATTTGCTTTGGTGAGTGTTGATTCACTTGAAATGAGTAGATCTAAGCAAGAAACCCAAAGATTCTTTAAGATCCAAGTTGTAGAAGTGAAGATCAAGCAAAATCAAGCAAAACCGATCTAAATAAGCACTTCCAAATTAACTTCCAAATTCAGATCCAAATCCAAACGAAAATTAAATGGTGAAATGAAGATAATGGAGATGAAGGATGAAGGTTTAGCTCTTGGGAGTGAAGAGTTGAGAGAAAAATTCCAAGAGTGAGAGTGAATTCTGAAAAAATGAAATGTAATGGTGAGGATTTTATTTTTGACGTTTGGAGCAAATTCACTTAAATATGTTCTAGTTTGGAGTAGAATGTGGTTTGGAGTGAGGTTATGAAATTTGGAATGGGATTAGGAATGGAAAGTGTGAGGGAAATTGAATTAATTTTGCAAATTAATACAAATTAGATTGATTATAGATCCTTCTTTTTGTGTAAAATCAAATTCACAAGTGATCAAAATGGACCCCAAAAGTGGCCACAATGAAAATTCACGTACAGGGCCAAATTTGCCATGGTTAACCGGTTAACCATTTTGGTTAATCGGTTAACGCCTCTGAAAATTCAAATCTGTTCTGATTTTGCCTTGGTTAACCGGTTAACCATATTGGTTAATCGGTTAACGCTTTAAAAATTTGAATTTTGGCGCCTTTTGGAGGGAAATTGCACAATTGCCGTTTTTACTCATTTTGAGCCCCGTTAAGCCTCTGAAGCTTGCCTTTGCATATTATAACTGTGAAAATTCCTGAGATAGCCTGTGACCTGTCTCCTGATCTGAAAGTTATTCTGGTGAATAAAATAAAATCGACCGCTCGATCGCTGGGCAAAATAAATATCGAAGCCCCTGATGCTCGCTGTTAGACTCTTGCACTAAAAGAGAACCTTGAGCCATAGAAATACCTTGATCCCCTGTCTCGAGAACCAATGCTATGACATGCAGAAATGCAAAAAAGAAATGAAACATAAGCCAAGTACAAGAAATGGTTGGTCAAATTTTGGGTGCAACACACTCAAGAGTTCCTCACCCGTAGTGAGGTGAAATACGAATGCTCTAATTCTATCCTAGTTAGGATACGTAGGCATGAGGTGCAATGTTTTGGCGAGCATACTTAGAAATAAACCCTTAGGTGTTGCACCTCAAATTTTGACCCCTTAGATCCTCATCATCATTTTAGGATCATATTCATTTGATTAACTAACCTTATACCATTTCAAGTTTATCTTTGTCAAGATGCAGATGAATTAGGGCTCCGTACCGTCAAAAATCGAGGCTTTGATGGTTTGATCAATCAATGTGTTGAGTTGATTCAACTATAAACAAGATCAAGGATACTACATTGGGTCAAGTATGAATCCAATTTGAGGTTGTCACCCAGGAATTGAGAAAAGTGCAGTTCGGAATACCCGATTAGGGTTTTCGATTAGAAAAAGTCAACCGTAACTTGACTTTTGATTTAAAAAGTGCTCTAATGGTGGGATTATGGTGCATGAAGTTCCTATGGCTTAGTAAATTCTATTCAAAGAGTTTCAAAGCCTCAAAATACCCAGAACCTCGATAGTTGACTCGATAGTCACCGATTGATCGTACGGATTATGGTAGTCACCGAAAAGTCAACTCTCCAAGATGTGAATCAAATATTTTCTTTTTGTCATATTACACCTGCCTATAAAATTTCATGACCATTGGATCAAGGGTTAGGGAGTAATTGCAAAAATCGGGAATTAGGGTTTTGAAAGGGTCACGACCATAACTCCTCAACCACACATCCAATTGAGTTGGTTCAAAACTCATTGGAAAGCTCTTGACAATTCCTACAAAAGTCCCAAAGTGGTCCATGATAAAAAAATGCATATATTTGGAGTTATGACCAAATTCATTTCAAGAAGGGAAATAACTTTGAAAAATTCTAACTTATTTGGCCTTTTAAGTTTGTTTTTTCAGCAACTTTGAGAGGTCTTTTGACCTAGTTTCAGTGGGAATTTGAAAATATCCAAAACATGAAAGTTTTAGAGCTACATGAGGGCTTTCTAAAATGTGGTAGAACTCCTCAATATCATTTGTGAGCTGAGAGTTATGGAGCATGGAAGTTGGGGCTGCCACACATGAAGTCACCACTTCAACTCTTTCCAAAATTGAAAATTCAACAACTTGGGCCACCCTCATCCATTGGATCATATTTTAGTCTGATAATTTAAAGCTTAGATGAAGCAAAACCCAGAAGAAAAGAAGGATTGATGGGCTTGGCAATTTGCAAGCAAGTGGCAAATATAATAATCATTTAAAGGAGGAAGAAAGAGAAACTTTTTCAAAGAATTGTGCAGCTGTAGTCCCCTACTCTCATAGCTTCACTTCAGTCATCTCATCTCTCCCATCTCACTTAATATTTTGCTCAGCATATGCCCAAGAGACTGATGTATGGAGCTGCCACAAGATTTTGGCAAGATTTCTTCAAGATTTCCCTCCAAGAAGCCAAAATCCAAATCTGCCCTCACCTTCATTTTCCAAATAAATAGAGGCCTTCTCTATGTTATACAACACACCAAAGCTATCAAGAACACATAGAAACTCATAGCTCTCTCATTCCTTTCCTTGCTTGAAAGAGCTTAAGTTCTCAAAATCACAAAAATCACCATTTTCCACTTTTCATGCTATTTCTTTTTCCAAACATCAAAACACTACAAAGACCGTCTACACACCCTTAAAACGACCATTTGAAACTGTTCCCACCATTACTTTTATCAAAAAACTCACCAATCTAAAAGTCAACCTTCATACCTTCATATTTTGACTTTTATGCACTTTGGAAGCCAAGTCTCTACTTAAGGCTTTCCCTACCACTTCAACACCCCCAACACCTCATATATATCTTGTTTCAACTGTCCAAAGTCTCAAAATCCAACTGGGAGGTTCATTACTCAAACTTTCATAAAGGTTTGCTTATTGCTTCAAGAGGAAGAAAACTCCAAATCTGTGCCAAAGAAGGAGATCTCTGGGTTTCTTTGCTTTCTAGCTTTCTCAAGAAGGTCTACAAGAGGTATGTAATGCTCAACCTCCTCATTATACATATATTGTCATGTTGTGTAAATTTGAAGTTCTATTTTGAAAACCATAGTCATGCTGTCCCAAAATGGCTCTTTGTCAAGAATTTGTCTACAAAGGTAGCTTTAGAGATCCAAACATGAAATGTTGTTGTGCTTGCCATAAATCTATCAGTCCTTGTTTATTTGTGATGTTTGAATTGCTTGTTAGTCATTTCATGAGGTTCCCCTGCCCCTAGGTCATGTATGAATCTAGATTGGCTTTTGGTTTTACAGTTGTGATGCTTGTTTCATTTGCTACACCATTTTCATGAGTTTTGTGCCAAAATGTTATGCCACTGCTCGTGTCACACTCAACTGTATTGTTTCATCTCATTTGTTTAAACTATTGGTTTGTTCTGATTTGGTCTTGCTTGTATTATTTGAAACTTGTTGAAATTGATAAAAACATGATATTTAGCTAATAGGACCAGTTGTGAGGTATAAGGTTGTCAAATGTTTGTAATTGCTGCAAAATACACTTTGAACTTGAGGCTTACCATGAATCATACCATAACATATTACATCATTTCTTTCATAAAGTTGTTGATGTTGTTACTACTTAACTCATATCTTGTATGATCAAGCTTGCTTTCCTTTTTTCTAAACAGTCATATGTACATGCCAATTTCTGTGTTAAACTACTTTTGGTTGATTTACAAGCTTAGGACCTTTAGAGAGCATGATTAGAGGTTGTGTGTGGTGTTTGCATAATCAAACTGGCCCTGCATTTTCAAAATAGCTGTCCACTCTCAACTTGCATTTTCAAGCTTTATATTGCCAACAACATGTCCTTTTCTGTTTCAACTTGTTTCTGTCTGATCCATGAGCCTAGAATCATCATTCCACATGTTTTTTAAGTTTGTGTGTGATACATAACTGTCTCAAATTGCCATGACCTATCCAACTGCATTTGAACTTTGGCAGCCTTGCACATTCATGTTTATATTTGCAACTAATATGCCTTGTTTTGTTTGGTGTTGATTTGAACTGATTTTTGGGCATGAGATCATCCTTTAGCATATATGTGGTGTGTGTGTGTCATTATTTTCGCATGAATCTCATTATTTGGAAAAAAAACCCTGCTGCACCATCAAGTTGTATCAAGACAGTTTTTTGCATAAGCATCAACATATCAAATTCTGCTTTGATTGCAATAGGCCTGAACTTTAAGTATGATCTCATCTATCTTCATGATTGTGATGTGTGTGTATTGTTTGTATGATCTGTTCCCACCTGTTTTACCTTTTCACTTTCAAAATGCATTTTCAACTTCCATTCAAGCCAAAGTTGCCATGAACCATACCAAATTCTGCCTTGATTGCAATATGCCTGAACTTTGAGTTGGAACTCATTCATTTTCATGTTTGTGATGTGTATGTGCTATTTTCATAACATGAAACCACTCATTCTAGCTTGCATCCTCACTCTGCTGTCAAACAGCTTGTTTTTGAAAAATCACAATCACACACAACAGACCCTTTTGTATTTGAAGCATTTTTTTTGGTTGATGTATGAGCATGGATTCATCTTCTATCATGTTTGCAATGTGTATGTATTGATTGTATGACCTTGCTACCTGGTTTTGACCTTGCATTTCACATGCCTCATCTCTTGCTGTCACACAGCTTTTACAAACCACAGATGCACACACACCATACACTTTTCTGTTTGAAGCATCTTTGGGTTATTTCATGAGCATTAGACCATTAGATAATATGATTAGGGCTTGTATGTGTGCATGAACCAGACCACATGAATGCTATGCCAATTTGTGCTTTCCTGCCTTGACAACCTGCTTACCATGTGCCATACTTGCAACCTTGAGAACCAATTTTTGTTGTGTGCATTTCATATTCATTCTTAAGTTGTAGAATCATTAATGGACATGTTTGAAACTTGTGTAAGGTGTTTGTTTGGTCTAAACCTGTTCCAATAATGTCATGTCTTCAATTATGCATTTCATTTGTAAATGAGCAACTAGCATACCATTTTCATTTCTGTTTGGTTTGTGGCTAATCTTGAAGTGTAGAAACACTTGTTAACATGTTTGTAGTTTGTGTGTAAGGTTTGTTTAACCTAAATATGTTCAATTCATGACATAGCTTTCCATTTGCATTTTTTCATTTTCACTTGGCATAAGTAATGACTGTTCTGTTTTGGTGCACATGTCTTGGCATTTGGTTGTTACCATCATGTTTTTCATTGCATTTCAAGTAGTGTAGGGTAAGATTTCTTGATTTGTTGTTGACTTAATCAAAGTTTGAGATGCATCCATTGGTTGGTCTTTTGTTAAAATTCTAGACAGCAGGGCCATTGTGCCTATCATTGCAACTCATATGTTTCTTTTTGATCCAATGATGTTTTGAACAATATCCTTGCTAGAACTCATTCAGAATCATGTTTATAACTTGCTCATGCCTTTCCATGTTTCCAATTGCTTCTGGTGTAGCCTGTGAATTTCAAAATGCATCTCTAGTTTCCAAATTGCATGTTCAATCGTGTTTTGATCTATGGATGTTGTCTCAAGAAACTGTTAGTGCCATCATGATCCTCATAAAAAATCAATTAAGTTTGACTAAAATTTCATGAAAAAAGAATAAGTTTTGACAGAGTTATGAATCAAACCGTTTTGCATTTTTTTCATTTGTTCTTGCCTCAGGTTTGCCCAGCTTTTGCACTTGTTTAACTATGTATATTTATGGGGGTGGCTAAATACTTGGATGTATCGCCACCCCAGTGGTTACAACACGCGCCTTTCACCTCACATGCCAGGGTTCGATCCTCAATGATGACCCATTTTGGTTATTTTTATTTCAATTGTCATGTTTATTTTATTTTTCTTCCTTTCCTTTCCATGTACACGCGCGCGCCATGTTCCTGAGTGGTTATTTCTGGGTTTGTGAACCAAGAGGGCCTGGGTTCAACTCCCTACCATTGGCATTTCTTTTTTTCTATCATTGCTTCATTTATTTTATTTGCACAAAATTCAATGATTCATAACTTTTGCATGCTTTATGATTTTCAATCCGTTCTTTTTGTAAAATGCTCCTAATTTTGTCTAGTTTCATGTGATGAGAAAATATTTCAAATTTTTCATGATTATAATCATTTTTTCCTACTTGTAAGTTGGGTTCCCTTTAAGGTCGTTACCTTGCGTCTTGATGAATTTCTTTTATACCATGCTTAATTTATCTTGTGAGATTTGTTGATAATTTGTTCTTTGTGTTGGTTAACATGTTAAAGCTTTGTTTCTCATTGGTGGCTACTATAAATTTGTTGTTCTCTTCCTAAATCTTGAACTTAAGCTGTTGTGACATGTCTTACATTCTTTACGTATTTGATTGTCATCAATGCCTAATGTTGTTACATTTGAGCTTATAACATGATCATCTTAAGTTGTGACTTATTTGTATAATTGTTGTTTTCATATTTGTTAATATGTCTCTTTTGGGTTGTTACCTTCATCTTTGTTAAGATATATGATCTTTGGTTGTAATCATTTGTATCAATTTAATCCTTGCTTATTATGATATGCATGCTTGCTTGTTTGTAACCACATTCTTTGTATTCATCATGCTCGATTGTTTATTATTGCTTTGTTAAGTATTTCTTCCCCAAGTGATGGAACTCCTTAGTTCTCATCCAAGTTGCCTCCTCTCTCTCCTTCCAAAGGAAAAGTCTCTCCATTGACCATTGACCCTTTATATTCATCTTGAACCTTAGTATAAGCCATTAGACTTTGCTCTAAGTCTAAAAAACCCACCTTTACTAGGAGTTTTTCTTCAACTAGAACTCTAGGATAGAGTTTGTAAACTCTATGTAAGAATCATAGTAATGATTACTTACTCCCCTTTCTTGAGAGTTACAACATAGATCTAGAGAGTTTTGTTAAACTCTATACAAACATTGTTATGATTGTTCCCCTTTGAACCTTGATCATAATCAAGCGTTCTTCAACCCTAGTGAGGTGAACTACGATTGCTCTGATTCTATCCTAGTAAGGATACGTAGGCAGAGGACGCGATGTCTTTGCGAGCAAACTTAGAAACTACCTTTAGGTCTTAACCTACACCTTTTACCCAACCCAAACCTTAGCAAACATTCACCAAACTTAGCATGCAAGCAAACAAAAGGTTCCTGTAGAGTACTACAGATGTTTAGGATGTGAAATACCTACACTAGGCATAACCAACCCCCGATCCCCGAATCTCTTAGCGTTGTTGTTACATCGCGCAAAAGGTTCTTTCTTTCTTTAGACCTTTCCTTTGGATAAATTAAACTCCGGTTGTGAATTCTAAGAATTAAGATTCAAGTTAATCAATAGCTTGGTATCACGATTCTCACCGCAACAGAAATGGCAACTTCACTGGGGAGATTGCTTAACTTCAGGGTTTAGCCTATTTTGTTTAATTGCATGCTATATTTGTGAATATTTGCTTAACATGTATATTTGTCAATATATTTGTTTGTGTGTTGGATATTGGGTGCTTTGAGTGTTGAGACAGTCCTATACCCGGACTTGAGTGCAATTATGATAGGATGGTGGTATATTCAAGAAGGCTTATAGGGAGTTGATTCCCGACCAAGCTAACTTGAGAAACCACCGCTCAGTGTAGGCCCTCTTGAAAGTTTAGTATTGTTGATCGAGTATTCGTGAAAACAATGCTACTTTCGACGAAGGATCCCGTGACACTGTGGACTTTTAGATTACATTCTACCCCACTTTGGCCTTATTAGGATGTAGTGCTATGGCTATAAGGAAGTATTTCCGAAATAGTTGATACGCGATACTACATTTGGACAAGACTCTCTTGAGAATATTATCGATTACCAAGTGATTTGGGAAGTTGATAATATCCAAAAGATAGGTTGTTGACTCTGGGAACTCTGTTAGAACCCATTCGGCAGGTACAATTTAATCCATAGTGCAAATCCTTGGGGATGGGTAGACCTTGGATCCACGCTCGCCCTTTAAACCTAAGCTTGTGTTTGTGTGCATATGTGTGATCTTTGCATTTGCCTGTGTTTGTGCATTTTGCATTCATAAACATCATATCATCAGGTTTCATGGAACTCAGACTTTTTTGTTTGTAAACATCAGAGGTCGTTATGAATAGTGAAAGAAAGAAAACTTTGAAGTACACTTACAAGGGTTTTAACCTAGATGACCTAAGGAGGTTGAGCACCTTGGTGATAGATCCAGAGGGATTCCAAAGCAGGTATGGGAAGTTGTTGTTACTATTGAAGATAAAGATGGATAGTGGACTTCTTTCTATGCTTCTCCAGTTCTATGACCCACTCTACCATTATTTCACCTTTCTCGATTATCAGCTAGTGCCCACACTAGAAGAATACTCTTATCTGGTTGGATTGCCCATTCTTGAAGAGTCTCCTTTTCTGATCATGGAGGAGGACCCTAAGGAGCAAGACATTGCCAAGGCTACACGTTTGGGATTGGTTGATATTCAAAAGAACCTGATTACAAAAGGAGGATTTTTTGGGTTAAATGCAGAATTCTTGGTTGAGAAAGCTCAATATTATGCCGATCACTTAAGCATGGATGCATTCGAGGCAATCCTTGCCTTTCTCATTTATGGCATCTTTTTGTTCCCTAGCTTCGAGAATTTTGTGGACCTCAATGCCATTAAAATTTTCTTGAAGAAGAATCCTGTGCCTACCTTGCTAGAAGATGCATATCATTTTGTTCATTTGAGGAACTTTCATAATGGAGGGATGATTACTTGTTGCGCTCCTTTGTTATACAAATGGTTCACTTCACACTTGCCCAAAGCTAACGCTTTTTGGGATCCGAAGAAAGGATGGTGGTCACAGAAGATCATGGCTCTCACTCACTCCAATATTGATTGGTATAGTCGTGACTATGATGGAACAATGATCATTAATAATTGTGGGGATTTCGGTAATGTACCTCTTCTCAGTGCTAATGGAGGAATCAGTTACAGTCCAGCCCTCTCCCGTCGACAATTGGGATACCCTTTGAAGGACAAGCCCAATGGGGTTCATGTGGAAAGCATTTTCTTCAAAGAAGAAAAGGATAGTCAAGAGCTAAAAGAGAAGATTCTGAAGGCTTGGAAACATCTGCACAAGAAAGGGAAAAAGGACCTTGGAAAACTCAACTGTGTCTCTTTGGAACCATACCTCCAATGGGTTCGAAAGAGAGCCATCACACTAAGGATGTCTTATCCTAAACAAGAGCCTATGGCTTTGAAGGAATAACGCACCTTGGTCTTCATGTCTGAAGAAGAAAAACTGAAAATCGCTTTAGTCAAAGCGCGGCAAACCGAAGACGCTTGGAAGCACAAGTATCAAGTGGTCATCGAAGAAAATACAGAGCTCCAGAAACAACTTCTGTTGAAGGACGAAGAAGTACTCTCTTGCAAGGAAAGCACAAGAAGAACTTTTTTCTTTTATCCCTCAGTCTACTCCGTGGAAGTTAATTGTGGACAAGCTCTTGAGAAGGCTCAGATGGAAAAAGAGATCGAGAAGCTCAACATGAGGCTGCTAGGGGAACCTTCTTAAGATTCATTAGCTGTTGTTTATGTTTAAAACTCTTGTAAGAGGAAACAATATTTTGTAATCCCATCGTGTTGATCAATGAATAACGACTTTTGATGTTCGTAAATATCTGAGTTCCATGACACCATGCGCGTTTGAATTTGCATTTTTTCTAACCATTCAAGGAAATTCAAACTTTTCTTTTTGCAGATGGCAACATGGTGAGACGAGGCATGCTTCCTTTCCCAGATTTGAAGTTGGGCCGTCTTAGGATGTTGGCAAGACTTGTCAGGAACCCCGCCGCCTTCATTGCCAAATATTGAGATCTCCTGCCATTGATAAGTACTCAAGTCAACGAGTTCATGTTGCAGGCTCTTGTTGAATTCTACGATCCAATCTACCACTGCTTCATCTTCCCAGACTTTCAATTGCTCCCGACCATAGAGGAATACACTGACTACCTGAAGATTCCATGGACTTTCAAAGTTCCTTATGGAAAACCAAAGAGAAAAGATTTGGCCAAAGCCCTACATCTCAAGCTAGAGGATTTACCACCTATGAGAGCAAAGGGAGGATATTACGGAATGGAAGCCAGACCACTAATGGAGATGGCCGAATATCATTATGAGAATAGAAATTTGGGCATCTTTGAAGCAATTTTGGCATTCCTAATATATAGGCTGTATCTCTTCCCAAGCAGTTATGACTTCATCAGTGAGGAAGCAATCCGTCTCTTCATCATCAAGAATCCAGTAAATGCGATACTAGCAGATACATATATGGTCATCCACCGCTTCATCTTATACGATCTCGGGTAGTTTTCATGCTGCCTCGCATTGCTTGACAGATGGTTTACCTCTCATTTACCCAGGACTCACGTCCTTTGGAGCCTTCCCAACAAAAGCGCATGGATTTCTAAGCTCATCACCCTCAGGCACTATGACATCACCTGGTATGATCCCAGCCTTGGTAATCTAGCTATGATTCCTAGTTATGGAGAATTCCCCAATGTACCTCTCATTGGAATGAAGGGGTCATCACCTACAACCCTGTTCTTGATCAGCGTCAGTATGGGTATTCAACGGGGCCGGAGCCCGAGCCAGAACTGCTGAGACCTTGCTTCTGCGAAACTGGTCGCAACCCTGAACTGGAAGCCCGAGCTCACTATGCTCAGAATGATCCTCACCTCCAGGGTATAACTGCAATGGAGAACATAAGTTGTTTAACTACCAGAGCGTATTTGCTTTGGTCGAAGGAAATAGCTTTGAACATGTTCTACACTCGTGATTACGAGATAACGATGGAACCAGAGGTCCCCACGACTAGGGAAGAGCTGAAATACGCTTTGATCAAAGCACAACGAGAAAACGAAGACCTGTGGGAAATCATATGCCAGGACCGAGTTCACGTTGAAGACCAAGAAGGAGAAGGATCATCTTGTTAGAATGATCATTGTTTCACCATTTCCTGTTTTCCCTAAAAAGGATTGTAATCCTATGTTGCATTTACTTTCACTTCTTGTTGTAAGAAAGGTCTTGCTTTTTAGCAAGAGCCATCTATTGTAATAGACTTCAATTATCAATGAAAAACGCTTTTTTAAGCATGTTGTTACATGTTGTTCCAACTTTTTTGTTTGTAAATAAAAATTTGCTTTTCCTTGAATGGTTTGTACATTTGTATTTACATTTGCATTCGCATCTCATCCCACATTGGTCTTGCATCCGAGTTCCGTAGCTCATCCTTTGTTCTTGTTCAGAAAAGAGAGAAAGGAGTCACGCTGAATTCTCACAAATACAACACTCGATCTAGAGCTCAGAAGAAGATGGCTGATAATGAATAGAGGTTCGACCAAATGGACAACGACATTGAAGGAATCAAGGGTGACGTTAGCCAGATTATGGAAGTTCTTAATATAATCAAGGCAAAGATGGACACACAGTCTACGGTGATCTCCGAAGTCGCCGCGACAACGACCAATATCACAGTAGCTCCAGTTACCACTGTAGAATTTCCCTATGGCATGTCTCGGGATTTCGTGCCACCATTCAGCAATATACAATCTTCAAGTCTTAATCCACTGTTTGATTCAACAATCAGGAATCCCATTTTCACTCAGGCGGGTGGACCAACTACGGTGCGACCTGTCTTCCACAATCAACAACCTATCTTTGACATACCCGACGGTTCTGAAGTCGAGGATGAAAAGCACGAAAAACTGAGGGTAGAGATGGACATTATGGCTAAAAGGATGAGAGCCATCGAAGGAAGGAATGTTTTCGGGTATGACGCCAAAGACATGTGTCTGGTGTCCGGTTTGGTATTTCCCCAAAAATTCAAGATGCCAGTGTTTGACAAATATGAGGGGACTACTTGTCCCAAGGTACACCTGATCATGTACTGCAGGCGGATGGCTCCGCATATTGAAAATGACAAGTTGTTAGTGCACTATTTTCAGGATAGTCTTAAAGGAGCATCAGCTAAATGGTATCTAAGCCTGGATCAAGCAAAGATCCATGGTTTTCAAGATCTTTCAGATGCCTTCATTCAACAATATAAATACAACATGGACCTGGCTCCAGACCGTCGTCAGCTCCTCAGCATGACACAAAAGAGCACCGAAACCTTCAAGGAATACGCGTAAAGATGGCGCGGGACTGCTGCCCAGGTGGAGCCACCCCTTACTGTAAAGGAATTGGCAGATTGGTTCGTAGATACGGTCAGACCAGAATTCTATGAGCGACTAATCAGCAGTGTCACGACCAATTTCTCTGACATCGTGGTAGTGGGGGTCAAAGTTGAAGTCGGCTTAAAAAGTGGGAAAGTGGCTACTCCAAACACTAATTCAAGCACTAGTGTTGCAAAGAAGCAGACCAACAATTTTCATAAAAAGAAAGAGGGGGATGTAAGTGTGGTAACATATGGATAGAAGGCGCAAAGTTCCAGAAATCATCGCCAGCAATATCATCCACCATCATATGTAGTAGTTGTGACTCCAGTTTTTCAACAGTCATCGCACCAGGGTCCTCATCATGGGGCATCCAACAATCAACAACAGTATCATTCTAACAATCAACAACAATATCATCAACAACAGGGTCAGCAGCCTCAAATTAGGGCTCCAAGGGCAAATTACCAGGCTAATCGGCCAAAAATACAGCCTATTCCAATGAGTTACACTGATCTATTCCAATGCTGATAGAAAGAGGTTTGGTCAAGACAAGGAAATTAGGTGCTCCACCTAATCCACTCCCATTCTACTACAACGCCAATGCCCGATATTTATTCCATGAGAACGCTCCGGGCCATGATCTTGAAGGATGCTTCGCGCTTCAGCACCTTGTCCGAGAGTTGATCGAAAAAAGGATTCTGTCTTTTGAAGACAATCACCCGAATGTAAAGAATAACCCTCTACCAAATCATGATGGAGTAAATGCTATTACTGAAGAAGGGGAAGGCTCTGAAGATAAGACTGTTGCACCCCAAAATTTGACCAACTTTTCTTTACCTAGCTTATGTTTCATTTCATGTACATTTGCATTTCATTGACATGTGTGCAGGAGATCAAGAGGTATGATTACCAACCAAGAGCTACACAAGACTTTGAAGCTAGTTGTGAGGCTTATTCAGGTGTTCAAGGGTTGATATCCTTGTCATAGAAGTTAAAAGATCCTCAGAGAGAGTGGTTGAAACCAAGTGTGTAGGCCTCCTAACTTGAGAGTTGTGGGAAGACATCAGATGATTCTGAAGCCATGAAGATAGACTTGAGGTCTTGGGAGAGCTTATGAGATGTCTTGAAAGCCATCATGAAGCCTAGACAGGTCATTGTGCAAGATTAAGGAGACCCAGCCATGAGTGGTGTAATTAGGGTTTAACTGGGTCAACTCTAGGTCAACTGATGATTTGAACAAGGTTGAGACCTAATTCAAAAGCCATGTGATCATGGATTGATACATTGATATGTTATAAGGATGATTCCAAGGTCAACTCATCATGATTGAAGAGTCTGAGAAGTTTCAAGCTAGGGTTTCTAAGGCTTGACAGTGTAAAATCCCCTAGTTTGACCCCTATCTTCAAGGAAGTTTAGCTCAAGATGTGATTGTCATATCATCTTACCCCCAACATGAATGTTGTAGAGCTTGTTCTTAGCTTTAATTTGAGTACTAGAAGTCCTTGATAGGATTTGTAGAGCTCAAGTTGTGACTTTGACAAGTTACAGGTCATCTGAGGTATGTGAATCTGGGGCCTTGAAAGTTACCCAACTTGCATCAAACTTTTGCCCAAGAAGGATGATTCCTATGAACTTTTTGTCAACATGAATGTTGTTCCTTATCTTCGTATCTTTCTAGAGAGTACTAGAAGTCCTTGATAGGATTTGTAGAACTCAAGTTATGGCTTTGACAAGTCAAGGGCATTTTGGTCATTTGGAGATTATAGGTCATTTCAAGCATAAGGCTATAACTCCTATTTCCAAGCTTCAAATGGAAAAATCTTCAACATCAAACTTGTTCAAAATGATGTTTTAAGGCTAGTTAGGAGGTCATGAAATGTTGGAAATGCTTGTAGCTCAAAGTTGCAAAAATGACCTAAAATAAGGGCATAAGTTAAATAAACCAAAGTTGGAAATTGATATTTTCAACCTACACATCTAAACCATGGCATGTAATATATCATTTTGACTCTAGAACGCATTTTAAGAACATTGGTTTAGCCACATTTTTGAGTTGAGATTCAATTTGTGGACTTGCTTTGAAAAGTGGTGGCTTGCATATTAAGTAACATTTGCAAAACTCAAAATCAAGGCATGAGCAAGGCTTTTTGCAAGCTAAACACCTCTAATATCTCACTTGGGGAGATTTTGGGATGAGAACAAGCTGCTGCACCAAGGGAAACAAAATTGGGGTGAGTTTGGCATGAGATGAGATTTTGGATGACATGAGAAACTCAACATCTCCTTGGATGATTCCAGAAGGATCTAGAGAGGTCCAACATGTTCTATATATTGATTAGAAGGGGTTTGAGAGAAAGGTTGGTGAGAATTGATTGAGAGAAGAGGTTTTGCAATTTCACTTTGTTCATTGCAAATTGAAATCGATTTCTGCATTCTACACCACTTTGATCATTTCTTTTGATCCTAACAACTTTCTTCGATGTGTGTGAGTGTTTCCATAGCAAATCCCAAGCAAATCCATGGCTGAATAGTGTATGAGCAAGTGAACTTCTCTACCTGCAACTCACCATCGGGTTTCAAGATTCAAGCACTTTCAACTGGTTCTTTTGCATACAGAAGCAAGGAGGAGGTTCATTGATCGTGTCTGCAAGATTGTAGAGCTTGAATTGGAGGTTTCGTGCATCTGTTCATCCAAGATTTTCAGGTTGGTAACTTTCTTCCCCTAGCATGATTTAGGTAGAATTAGGTTGAATTAAGGTGTTAGATTTATTGTAGAATGGTGTAGGGTGGATTTCAGACCATTAATTTGAGAATTAGTGACAAAATAGGTGAATTGCCATTTTCGGTTGAGATTTGGATATGGTGAATCTTGAGGATTTAGGTTGAATAAAGGGCATGGTTGAACTCGTGGCAAGATTTGGGATAAGATTCATGTTTTGACCTCTTGGAATGGAGGCCTGTAGAGAGAACTAGGGTTGAGGAAGGTGAGCGGAGTTCCACCGGTGGTGGCCGGAGCTGGGCGCGAAGCTCAGATGTTCAAAAGGTAGGAGATGATCAGAAGACCATTGGATCATGGTTGGACCTTTGACTGGGAGCTCAATCCAATGGCCACGTTTTAAACTTGATTTGTGAAGGATCTGAACAAGCGAAACACACCGTTTCATTTATTCAGGCGTTTTGGGCTTAGTGAACTAAGTGATATCCACACCCCCTAATGGCCCAACCCATGATTTGAACTGATTATCATTGCTATTTACACCGTGCGTTTATTCTTTTAATTGATTTTCTTTTATTTTTTCATTTTGTTCATGATTCTTGAAAAATTCATAATAAATTGAAAATTAATCCAATTAACCCCATTCTTTTTGCATTTTACTCATGATTGAGTCTAGTATTTTTTAGAGAAAAAATATTTTCATTTCATGCATTTTCTGAATTAATGGGAATTTTACATTTTAATTGATATTAAAATGGTTATGTTTGATACATAATTTTGTGGAATTTTGTGTTATCATGTGGTGATGACTTTGATCCTAATTTTTTGTGTGTGATTAGGTTAGACATGTATGCTCCCATAGTATGTTTCTCACATTTTTGTGATGAAAATAGGTGTGCTTTCTAGATTGATATTTAGGTGCCTCCTTTTAGGGTTTAGGTTTGATACCTTGTAATGTAGAATTTAGTTCTAGGTCTAATTTGATGGTTTGATCTCTGGAATTAATGTGGTAGAGTCATGATTGACATAGGTTCCCATAGACATTTTTGTAGGATTTTACAATTGGTTTTAGTATTTTAGTTAGGACTAACTTTAGTGCTAGGTTTTAGGTGATCCTAACTTACTAATTCAACTAGTTTAACTTCCTTAGTCCCCTTAGATTAGGGTTTTTGCTTGGTTTGCCTTTGGTTGAGATTGAAGACAAGTTGAAGACCAGGTGAGGATGCTTGAAGTTGCTTGGAGCTTTGGATTTGCTTGTGCCTGAAGGTGTCTGATGAAGATTTAGGAGATAGGAGACATAGGGAGAGCCTTATAGTTAGAATGATTTCTTTCACAAATATGGAAAGCATCTTGTGCTTCCATTCATCCCAATGACTAAAAGTCCTTCTCAGATATTCACATCCCTCCTTTGGAAGGATGAGTGGCTTTATCAGGGAAGTAGAACTTTGAGGGAACCAGTCTCTCATAATGATGAACCCTTACAGGCTTCCTTTGGTTGTCAGTAAGCTGTTTATCATTTCCTCTCATTCTGTTACATCAATTGTCTTCTGGTTTGAGTATCTTGAAAGATGTGGGACTTGAGTTTGAAGATGAGGACTTCACTGAAGAGTGTGGAAGAGGATGATTCCTTGAGCATTGCCATTGTAGCTGAAGCTTGAAGAGCAAGAAGAACAAGTTGATACTTGAAGACCCAATGGAGATTGAATGAAGAGTTGAGGCTTGAGAAGATGGAAGGATGATGTTGACACTTCCATGTGATTGAAGACTACTCTGAGAAGCTAAAGCTTGTAGGGAAGAAGACCAAGTTGATACTGCTAAAGAGGAGAGGGTTGAAGCTTGAAGACTAAGTTGATACTTATGAAGAGGATTCAATTGAGATTGAGTGCAGAGCTGAGGCTTGAGGAATAGAGGATGAGTTGATATTTGCAGTGATGATTGGAGAGCCTGAAGGAATCAAGTTGATACTTGTAGTAAGAGTGAAGCCTAAAGGTGGAATTGACTAAGGAGCTGAAGCTTGAAGAAGAAGATTAAGTTGACACTTATGTTTTGTGGGTTAAAACCTTGAAGGAATCAAGTTGATACTTGTCATGAAAGATGATAGCCTTGAAGGATGGTTGAAGTCTGAAGACTGGATTGCTGTTAGAAGAGCTGAAGCTTGGAATCGAGGGAAAGAGTTGTTGATCTTCTTTTCTTGTTTGTTTTCTTTTCTGTGCTGATGTGCCTTGTTTGACTTGCTTGATGCATTAGAATAAGTCCATATCTAGACTGACTTTAAATTAGGAGCATGATTGCACTAGAGGTTGAGTTGCTCCCTCTGCTTGTACTGTTACTGTATGGCTTTGCTTGCGGGTATTCGGTAGAGCCCAGCTCCCTTGCCCATGTGGTTTATCTTGCTTGATAGCATTTTATTTTTACTGTATGATTACAGTCTCTTATATTCTGCTTGATAGCATGTTATTATTCCTGTATGATTGCAGTTATTCATATCTGGCTTGAGGTTGAGATGAGCTTGTGGAGGCTGACACCCCACACACATTTCCTCCCTCACTTGCATTGCATGCATTTTACCGTCGTTTACTGTTTACTGTTTAAGCTGATGCTTTATCTGTTTCTGTGTATCATTGACATGATCCCCTAGGAATCTCACTTCTTTTGATAAGGAAGTGATGATAGAACTTTAGGTTGAAACCTATGCATGATAACTTCTAGGAGTTCCCTGTTTCAAACTTCAACCATAGGATGAATCCTTGGCATGACAACAATAGGACTTAATAGTTCCCCGTAGTTGAGCCTCTCTCTTCTCATCTCAAACAGCTTAAGATACAGTAATCATGAATGATTTATTTCGTACGTTACGAGCCTTAAGCTATCTGAGAAAGGATTGTTGGAGAGCTTCTTTCCAACAGTCTGGATGTTTAGTATGGCACCCTTTGGGTGACATGCGACGCATTCACTCTCAGGTCATAGTCTATAGTGCGATTGAAATTGCAAACACAATAAAAAACACTTCTTTCGTAAATGACAGAAAACAAACTGAAACATTTTTGCCCCGTGGGCCCATAATTCAAAGGAAGCTTTTCTGAAGAAAAGAGTGTCGTTAAACTTCAGCGCCACCGCAAGCAGGCTTTGTCCCTAACTGCTGGAACTGTTGTTTAACCCTACTCGATAAAACAGATGAATCTGAACCCCCGTAATCTGTAGTATCCCGAACTACGTAAGCTCTGATCTCTCATACCTGTTGAGAGTACGTAGGCACAATACTAACGTATTGGCGAGCCACCTTCCCGTAACCCGTAGTAGGTCGAACTACGTTGACTCTGATTTCTCATTCTCTGATGAGAATACGTAGGCATAAAGCGCGACGCTTTGCCGAGTCATTTTTCTTTTTAAGCCAGCCTTGATAGGTAGATAGATAAACCAACCCGTCATATAAAAATAAACAAGCGTGGATCCCGTCGAGTACGACAGACGTGAGGGGTGCTAATACCTTCCCCTTGCGTAACCGACTCCCGAACCCAGACAACGGTTGCGATGACCTTGTCTTATACCTTTTCGTCAGGTTTTTCCGATTGTTTCCTTTCCCTCTCCGAGGGATAAATAACGAAAGGTGGCGACTCTTCTGTTTTGCCGACACCTTATTTTCGCGGAAGCGACAGCTGGCGACTCTGCTGGGGACTGCGATGGTTCTCTAAGCGAGTCTCGTCCTGGATTCTCTTCCTAGCTGTCTGGGTCATCCCCAGCAGCTAGCGACTCTGCTGGGGACTGCGATGGTTCTCTAAGCGAGTCTCGTCCTGGATTCTCTTCCTAGCTGTCTGGGTCATCCCCAGCAGCTGGCGACTCTGCTGGGGACTTGATAGTTTCCTGGGATCCAACGTCCCGTATGCGAGTCAGTTTGGGGATCCGACGTCCCCTGCGAGTGTCAATCCTAGCGCTTATATGATTACTTGTTGGGTTGTGTTTATTTTTCGCACTTTATTTTCCGCACTTTATTTTCAGTATAATATGATTATCTGTGCTATTGTGGGAGGGGCATTTTGATGAGTGAGAAGCCAGACCCAGGCTTGAGTGAACATAGCATTAGTTGTGGAAATTAGTGGGCGCGTGCTTGCTTGGCAGGCACTAGTGTCTCATGAAATCCACGCTCATACGAGGTTCTCCCGGTTGACTTCTTTTTCAACCCTTTGGGTTGAGGGGGTTGTTGGTTTGGAGGATTGTCGACTGTGGGGACCGATCATTTGTGATTCAGCGGAGTGAGGCCGCTTCATGAGCTGGTGATGCGACACCTTCTGGGTATCGTATCACCCCTTTTGAATGTCTGTGACGCTGATGACCGCATAGGATGCCGAACTTGAGTCAATTTAGGTCCATACCTGTGAGCAGGGTTGGGTTTATTGCAGGAAACTTTAACCTTCAGACTACCTGGTTTTCTTGATAGTGAATCGGTTTTGTTGGTACCAGAGGTTCTCATCATCAGATATATGATTGTTCTTGACAGAGCAGAGCTTTGGTCCTATATCAGAGGACCTTGTATTCAGAGATATATATGTGTGTTCTTGACAGAGCAGATTTATGATTGGGGTCTGAGGATCTCATCAGCAGATGTATGATTGTTCTTGATAGAGCAAAGGTTTGGTCCTGTATCAGAGGTCCTTATCATCAGATGTGTGTTCTTGACAGAGCAGATTTTTTGGTCCTGTATCAGAGGTCCTTATTATCAGATGTTTGTTCTTGACAGAGCAGATTTATGGTCCTATGTGTGTGTGTGTTCTTGACAGAGCAGATTTGTGGTCCGATACCAGGGTTTTCTTTTTATCACAGATAGTGGTTGTTCTTGACAGAGCAGCATCGTGGTTTTGTTGATACAGAATCTCCATAGCACAGTTGCCTTGATCTCCTGCTGCATGATTGCATTTTTACATTGCTTTGCATACTCATTTGCATTCCATTAACGTGTGTTTGTGTTGTAGGTACCGTTTCCCCCGATTCAGGATTTCTTGCCTCCTATTGTATTGTTATGGGTTCTCTGAGGAAGACCTTGGCTTACAAGCTCCCGGCCCCTGATGTGGTTCAGCTGACTGGTTTGATTGCTTTAGCAAATGATTTTGTGAGAGATGAGTTCAGAAAGTCTTACGGTAAACTGCACAGTTTGGTTCGTAAACCCTCTGTGTTTGAGTTGAATGGGTTGCACGCTCTGCTGCAGTTCTACGACCCTCGGTTGAGATGCTTTACTTTCCAGGATTTTGTTCTCGCACCCAGACTAGAGGAATATGCTGATTTGTTAGGTGTGCCTGAATAGTTGAACATTTATAAGTGCAAGAATCCATACACCTATCACCTTAAGATTTTGATTGAATATATGGTTTCTCTGTCACTTGTGTTGCTCTTGACCCAATGTTGATGCTCCTCGTCATGACCGGCTTACTTGTATCGAAATGCCTAGTAAGAGGTGCCTAGTAATAGGTGTCAACAACAGTACAAGTGTATATGGACAAAAGAGATTCCACATGAGGGGGAGTAATGTGGACTCACACTTGAAATGAAAAGTATTATAGAGAATGTTTTGGTGATGGTCTTATAATTTAAAATGATGAATGTGATTGATCCCTGTCGCTACGTGAAAAATTAGAGAAGTCGTCATAGAACGTTATTTATCCCAACCGGAAGGGGAAGGAAAACGTCGAAAAAACCTAGGGAATGAGATGGTCTCGTGACCAAAATATGGGTTTGGAAGTCCGTTATGAAAGAAGAAGGTATTAGCACCCCCTCACATCCATCGTACTCGATGGGAATCATATAGGTAGTGTTGCACCCCAAAATTTTCCTTACATTTCTTTACCTAGCTTGTGTTTCATTGCATTCATTTTAGCATTATCATCTGCATTGCATTGACATGTATGTAGGAGATCAAGAGGTATGACTACCAATCAAGGGCTACACAAGGGTATGAAGCTAGCTAAAAGGCTTATTCAAGTGTTCAAGTTTTGATATCCTCACCAGAGAAGCCAAAGATCCTCAGAAAGAGTGGTTGAAGCCAAGTGTGTATATCTCCTTACTTGAGAGTTGTGGGAAGTCCTCAGATGATTTCGAGGGCATGAAGAAGGACTTGAGACCTTGAGAGAGCTCATGAAAAGTATTTAAGTTCATTTTGAAGCCTAGACAGGTCATTATGCAAAGGATAAGGAGATACAACCAACATGGGTACAATTAGGGTTTCATCTGGTCAACTCTAGGTCAACTGATGATTTGAAGAAGGTTGAGACCTAATTTCAAAGCCATGTAATCATGGATTGATGTATTAAGATGCCCAAGGGATGATTTTAAAGGCAAATCATCATGAATCAAGAGTGTGAGGAGTTCCTAAGCTAGGGTTGCTATGCTTGACAGTGTAAAATCCCCTTGTTTGGTGCCTGACTTCAAGACCACATAACTCAAGATGTGATTTTCATCTCACTTTGACCCCAACATGATTGTTGTAGGGCATGATCATAGCTTTAATTTGAGTTCTATAAGTCCTTGATAGGGTTTATAGAACTCACGTTTTGAGCCAGACAAGTTACAGGTCATCAGAGACATGTGAATTTGGAGCTTGAAAGTCAACCAACTTGCATGACATTTTTGACCTAGAAAGATGATTCTCATAAACGTTTGGCCAACATGAATGTTGTTCCTTATCTTCATATCTTTCTAGAAAGTACTAGAAGTCCATGATTGGATTTGTAGAACTCAAGTTACAAGCTTTGCAAGATAAGGGTATTTTGGGAATTTGGAATTATAGGTCATATTTGGTTATGGGTCAATTTCATCAACTTAGACACCTCAAATGGAATTTTGATCAAATTGAAAGTTGTTCAAAATAGTGTTATTTGTCTAACCATGACCCAATAATTCATTGATATGGATTGAATTGAGAAGTGTATGAAGAAAATTTGAAAAAAAAGATGATTAAAAGGCATTAAAAAGGAAAAAAATCAAAATAAATCATGAGTGTTCAAAAAATGACAAGTTGGTACATATTTTGATTGGAAATAACATTTTGTACACAATGACAATGCTAGAATTTCAATTCAAATCATATTTTATGGACTTTCTTTTGGTTGCTTCATGATGAAGTTACACATCAAAGATTGGCCATAGGATCAAATCAAGCTTTCAATCTGAGCCAGTCACATTCATGAGATGTTATGCAAGCTATTGGAGCAAGGATGAAGCTGAAATAGAGTAGGAAGCACGACTGCCATGAAGGAGTTTGGAAGGAAAAATTGAAAATTGGATTGATCAAATTGGGCTTCCAATGGGTCTGATAATTATCCAAACACATCATATAGAAGTTCAGGATCCATTTCAAATCGTTTTTGGATTGCATTTGGTGAAGAAAATGGTTATGGAAGTTGGAGTTTGAAGCTTCCAAAGTGAAAATCGTTTTTGCAATCCAGGGCATTTCAAGAAGAATTGAGGACTTCCATAGCACCATCAAGCTTCAGTGAAGGTTTCTGCACATTTTGGCATCAAGATTCGCACGCAAACACCTTCAATTTCAAGCTTCTATTCAGGTTTTTATCCTTCAAAATTCCTCTTGATTTAGGTTTGTTTAGAATGAATTTGGCATGTGGTTAGGTTATAGATGTAACCTAGATCGTTTTGGGATCAGAATTATGGAGTTTTGTGATGATTCTTGATTGGATGACATTTCTGTTTAGACTTGTATCTGGATGATTCTTGAGAGTTAGGATGAATGAGATAGTGAATTGTGATCCTTGAGAGGTAAGGAAGATAGTTGTGTAGTTAATTTGGAGTTTGATGACAATTGTTGAGTTGGCGTTTTTTCTGTTCATCATCGTGTTTGATTATTCATGGAGAATCAGTGAGAATGGAATGGATCTTGATGTTCAGTGTGGAGAGGCGAGTGGATTCGTTTAATTTTCGTTAAGTTTAGCTGAGGTTGAGTCCAGAGAATTGTTGCTCTCGCTGGAGAAGACGGTGTAGCTCTTCTCCGGCCACCGCGAAATGTTTTCCCTCCTTGTATCAGTTCAACTGGAGAAGATGATGGTGAACCGTTGGATCCGTTTGCATTCGTGGACTTGGTCTTAGCATCCAACGGATAAGATGTAGTTTGACTAGGTCTTCGTGAGGTGGCATATCCTGGAGCTTCAGATCAACATACTTTTTCAATGAATGGATATGATTAGACCACACCATGTACGCTAGTCAATGAGATCTACCTGACCACATATCGAAATGCATCGTTTAATTAAATGAGGTGGCGCGCGCTGGTCCCTTAGATGAGTGGACTGAGTCATAGATCCTAGGGCTGTGATATTTTCTGGATTCTTTTATTTCTTTTAATCATTTTCCATCTCTTTTAATTGATTTCTTCATTTTTAATTCATTTTAAATAGTTTTATTGATCAAAAAATAATGGAAAAAATAAGTGAGTGATCCTTGTTTAATTCCTGATTTTTCCATGCTTTTGAATTTTATTTTGGTGTTGTTTTCAATTTGATGTCCATTTTTCTATTTTTAATAATTGATTAAAAATGCATAAAATGACTAGTTTACTTGCTGATTTTATTACTAGTTCATGCTTTGGAATTTGATGCTGAAATTTTGCATGCTTGTTATAGACTCCTTGATAGGTCTGTTTGATTTTTGTGGTAATTTTTAGATGATTCTAAGTAGGAGTTTGAGATAGATCTTTAGGAGTATTCCATGATGGATCCCCTTTAGCACACCCTTTGAGTTTAGATTTTATTAGAACCTTTAGGATTAGGTTTTGCCCCTAGTTTTTGTACCATAGATTCTTATCCCATGTAGGATAATCTAGGATTTTCCTTAAGATTTTTAGAATTTAGTTTCTATTATTCCCCCATTTTACAAGTTGGCTTTGGTTTAGGTGACCCTAACTAGGTTAATTTCTTAGATTAGTCTTTTAAGTGACCATTAGATGATTCTAAGTTTCATAACCTTTCTTGATAGAATAGGACTTAGGTAGATAGCTCTCTAGAACCTTGATTAGGCCTTGATAGAGCCTTGAATCCTTAGTGTAGGTGATCCTTAGAAGGTAGTCATTGAGGTTCCATTAGAAGTTCAAAATAGGTGGATGATTCTTCCTATAGGGTTAGTTTCCCTCAAAATCTTCCTTGCTTAATTAGGATCCTCCTTGTGAGCATGTTTCCTCCTGTGGAGGAATTCATTGCATTTTCATAAAGGAGTTGAATCTATGCAAGCTTTCTAAGGAAATGGAGTTGGTTGAGTGCCTGTGGTAAGTTCCTGTGGACCTTACCTTGCTTCCCATTTTCATTATCCTAATCTTCTCTTATTCAATCATTTTAGGAACCTTCTTGGGGTAGCATAGTCCCTCCTGTGGAGGGAATTTTGCATATCTCCTGAAGGAGTCAAACCTCTAAGAATCTCCTAAATCTCTTTTAGTTGGTTGAGTGCCTGTGGTAAGTTCCTGTGGACCTTACCCTTGCTTCCCAACATTCAATTCCTTTCCTTAGGATAGATGCCCTGTTTGATTACTTGTGGAATGAATTCCTTATTTGCCATAATTCCTTGCCTTCATTCATGATTGGGTGGTGTGTTGCATTAGGATAGTTCATGTTTAGGATAGTCTAAGTGTAGGTGCATGACTGCATTAAGAGGTTGAGTGGGTCTCCCTCTGCTTGTTTGCCTTAAGGGTTGAGGTGATCCTCCCCTTGCTTGTATGTTGTCTTTTATTTTTCTAATTGATGTATTTGCATATAAAGGTTGATCTGAGCTCCCTTTACTTGTCTGTTTTGATTGTGTTATTTGCTGGATTTCTAAGAGGTTGAGTGAGTCTCCTTCTGCTTGTATTGCTGCATTGCATTTGCATCTTTACTGTTTTCTTTTCTGTTTATCTGTTTAGTTGATGCTTTGTCTGGTTTCTGTTTACCATTGACATGATCCCCTAGGACTCTCAGTTCCTTTGATAAGGAAGTGATGATAGAACTTTAAGTTGAAACCTATGCATGATAACATCTAGGAGTTCCCTGTTTCAAACCTCAACCATAGGATGAATCCTTGGCATGGCAACTGTTAGGACTTGATAGTCTCCCCTTAGTTGTGCCCTCTCTCTTCTCATCTTCAAACAAATCAAAATACAGTAATAAAGGCAAGTTAGTACAAGCGCGTTACGAGCCTTAAGCTACTTGGGAAATGATAATTGAGCGGTTTCCTCTCAATCATCTAGAGTGTTTAGTATATGTCCTTTGGACGATATGCGACGCATTCGCTCCTAAGTCATAGTCTCTAGTGCTGTACAAACTACAGACATCCATAAAAAATACTTTTTCCGTAAAAGACAAAAAACAAACTGCAAACCTATTTTGCCCCGTGAGCCCATAAGTTAATGAAAACGTTTTCAGAAAAAGAGTGTCGTTAACTCTCAGTTCTACCGCAAACGGTAACGCACGAGTCTCCGACGAGCGAGCTGCATATACCAAACTGCTGGAACTGTTTGTTAACCCTACTCGAAAAACAGATGAATCTGAACCCCCGTAATCCATATTATCCCGAGCTACGTGAGCTCTAATCTCTCATATCTGTTGAGAGTACGTAGGCACAATACTGACGTATTGGCGAGCCACCTTCCCCGTAACCCGTAGTTCACCGAACTATGTTGACTCTGATTTCTCGTTCTCTGACGAGAATACGTAGGCACGAAGCGCGATGCTTTGCCGACTCATTTTCTTTTCTTTTTGAGCCAGCCTTGATAGGTAGATAGATAAAACCAACCCGTCAGATAAACACAACAAGCGTGGATCCCATCGAGTACGATGGACGTGAGGGGTGCTAATACCATCCCCTTGCGTAACCGACTCCTGAACCCAGACATGGTTGCGATGACCTTGTCTTATACCTTTTCGTCAGTTTTTTCCGATCGTTTGCTTTCCCTTTCGGTGGGACAAATAACCAAAGGTGGCGACTCTTCTGTTTTGCCGACACCTTATTTTCGCGGTAGCAACAGCTGGCGACTCTGCTGGGGATTTTAACGTCCCCTGTGGGAGTCAATCCTAGCGCTTGCGTGTTTATCTGTTGGGTTTTCCTTTATTTATCGCATTTTACTTTCCGCATTTTATTTTCAGTATAATATGATTATTTGTGCTGTTATGGGAGGGGGGATCTGATGAGTGATAAGCCAGACCCAGGCTTGAGTATGTACATAGCACTAGAAGCAGATTAGTGGTGAATCTGTATGTTAGGCATGTACTAGTTCCCACGAAATATGCGCTCAGACGAGATTCTTTGAGGTGATTTCCATTTCCAGCCCAGTGGGCCGTTGAAAGGATTTCAGATCTAAGGGTTTTCGACTCTGGGAACCGATCATTTGTGACTCAGCTAAGTGAGGCCTCTTCAGGGAATGATGATGCCACACCAGAAATGGTGAACGTATCATCATTTCGTGAAACTCTATGACCCTGGGAAACGCATAGGATGTCGTGCCTTTGTCAGTGATTAGGTCAATACCTGTGAGCGGGGTCGGGTTATTGCAGGAAACTTTAACCTTTAGACAACCTGGTTTTCTTGACAGTGAATCAGTATTGTTGGTATCAGTAGGCCTTTATTATCAGAGTTGTGTTATATTCTCGCCGAAGGAGATTTATGACTTGCCACTTCACAGCACAACACTCTTGATCTCCTGCTGCATCTTGCATCTTGCATTTACATTTTTATGTTGCATTACATTTAACATGTATCTATGTTGCAGGTGTGCAGTTCCTTCTCGATTCTAGCAATCTTGTTCCCTCTTTGTCCAACATGGAACCCAACTTGAGAAGAACTTTGGCCTAAAAGTTTCCTACTCCAGATATTACTAATTTGAGGGGTTTGATTTCTTTGGCTGGTAAGGAAGTGATGAAGGATTTCAGGGGCACCTATGGGAAGCTGCTAAGTGTTGTATGCAAGCCATATGTGTATGAATTGAACGGACTTCAGACTCTGCTTCAGTTTTATGATCCTCAGTTGCGTTGCTTCACGTTTCCGAGTTTTGTGCTGGCCCCTACATTGGAAGAGTTTTCTGCCATATTGGAGGTGCCCATTCTTGCTCAGGTACCCTTTTGTCCTATTGACCAGGAGCCAGATCTGGCTAGTATTGCTACAGCTTTGCATATGGAGGTTTCTGAGTTGAAAGGAAGAACAACCAGGAGAAATGGAGCCTATGGATTCCCATTACCTTTTCTGGCTGATAAGGCCCGACACTTCGGCAAGAAGGAATGCTGGGCGACATTCAAAGCTATTTTGGCACTATGCATATATGGCATCATGTTATTCCCCAATATCCCAGGCTTTGTGGATGTGGACACTCTTCATATTTTCGTTTCAAGGAATCTCATCCCTACCTTGCTCGGAGACGTGTATCATTCGGTGCACTATAAGAACGTGAATATAAGAGTCAAAAGTGTGTCCTGTTGTGCTTCACTGTTCTATAGATGGTTTGTCACTCATTTACCTAAGGCTGATTTTTTTATAGAGACTGCAGGGACGAAAGAGTGGTCTGAGCGCCTGATGAGTTTGTCTGCTGAAGACATTGATTGGTTTGATAGAGATCGCCTGGGGATTGAAATAATTTATAGCTGTGGGAACTTTCCTAACATCCCTATGGTGGGTAGGAAAGGCTGCATCAATTACAATCCATCCATCGCTATCAGACAGTTCGGGTATGCTTTGAGGGGCCCTCCTAAGGACGAAGAGGTACAGGAATCTCTGTACCTCACTGGCGCATTAGAAGGGGATGATTTGGCCAGATTTGAACATGCCTGGAATAACGTTCACCGAAAAGGAAAGACCTCATTGGGGAAGAGCAATAGTCAGGCTTATGCTCCTTATGTGGACTGGATTCATAGTAGAGCAGAGAAAGTGATGATGCCTTTTCCTCCCGTCAAACAAGGCTACCATTCAGAGCCTACCATGATTGAAATCCAAAAGTATAATCAGCTTCAAGCTAAGAATGAAGAGCTGATGAAAGCTAATGAAGAACTGGAAAAAGAAGCTCAACTATGAAGCGAGAAGAGCGAAGCCGTATACACCTGCAAGAAACAGACAGAATTGATCAACCACTTGGGCGCCAATTTAACCAAGGAGACTGATTCTAGGGAACATCTCGGGTTGGACTTGAAGGTCGTGCATAGTGTGTTGATCACTAAGAAGCAAGACTTGGATAGAGTGTATCTGAAGTTATCCAAGTTCGAGAAATTATGGAACAACACCTTGACTAGCCACAAGGAGCGAGAAGAAAAGCTGAAGCAGCGAATAGCCGAGCTGGAGGCTCAGATTGAGATCAAAGACAAGAAGATAAAGGCTGAAGCCTCACTTTGATGAGACGTTCAGTACAGATTGGTTGAGACCAAGGAAAACCTACAGGATTGTCAACTCAGAGCTGATGCTAAGAGGAGTAGAGTGGAAGACCTCTCTGGAGAAGGGGCTTGTGGGAACGTTTCCCAAGACCTCCAAGATACCATCAGGCAGGGGGATCTGCTGATCCGGGGTCTGCTCATCCAGCCTGATCATCCTAATACGAAGAAGTTACTGGAAGATTTCTGTGCCCATAGCCGCACTTGATTTCCCTGAGTTTCTATCTTTTATGCATTGATATGCTGACCACCACCAGGCTTGTTGGTTGGGGTCACGATTGTTGCTTCATTTGTATTCGATTACTGTTGTACGCTGCCCGCGTGGGTTTTCGAGATATATATGAGAATTTCTTTCCATGATTGGACGGTAGACTTTATTTGTCTTGGAGCTAGAATCGAGGGGGGATTCCTCCTAATGCATAGCTACGTGTTTGCATTTGCATGAATCATTTGCATAACAGGTACCTCGAGCTGTTTTCCTAACCCTTTGTGCTTGTAGGTTATTTCAGGATTGAACGAAGGCAGATTCATCGGTATTCTACCAGAGCAAATCAAGACAAAGTAATGGAATAGGTTCATACTGACAATCAAGAGCTCAGAGAGAGGATGGATCGTTTTATGGACCTAATGCAAGTTGTCGCTAATAGCCAGGACCAACTCAGAACTCTGGGGAAACCTCTGATCTCACGCGTTGACAACAACGGTGTGCTACACAGTGGGATTACTCCAAACCCTCCGCTTGTTGAGACCCCTCAGGGTGGCATCCTTGTTACTGGCGGGAACGGAAGTGGCAGTGGTAATATCGGACCTAATGGGAATACGACTGGAGCCGGAAATGGCAACTTTGAGGCCAATGGTAATGTGGGTACAAGCAATGGCAATACTGGTGGAACTGGTAATGCTGGGAACACTGGTGCTGGTAATTAGTTTGGTCTTGATGCTGTTGGGTTTGCTGCTGGCAATGGCCATCAGCCATGGCATGGGGATCGTCAAGAGGGCTTATTCTCAATGAAGGAAGCTGAGGGCAAACTGAATTCTGAAGCCCGTTTAAGGTTCAAAGCATTCGAAGACAAGATGAAGAGTTTTGAGAACTTGAATACTATGGGTGTTGACATGACCAAGCTGGGACTGATCTCAGACTTCAAGGTGCCTTCCAAGTTTAAGGTACCCGACTTCGAGAAGTATAACGGCACCACTTGCCCCCGTGTCCATCTGAGGACGTACTACTGAAAGATGTCCGCACATTCTGAAGATGCGAAGTTGATGATGCACTTCTTCCAAGACAGCATGTCAGGCCCCTCACTGGAGTGGTATATGGGTTTGGAACCCACAAGTGTACGTATGTGGAAAGACCTTGCTGAAGCATTTGTACGCCATTATCAGTATAACAGCGATCTGGCTCCCAACCAGGTTCAGCTACAAAATTTGTCTCAGAAGAACAACGAAGGATTTAAAGAGTACGCCCAGAGGTGGCGTGAACTGGCAGCAAGAGTTCAGCCACCGATGGTTGAGCGGGAACTTGTCGAGATGTTTGTAGCTACTCTTCCAGGGGTTTATTATGAGAAACTTGTCAGTGGTATGTCGGGAAGCTTCTCCGACCTCATAATCACTGGAGAGCATGTAGAGAATGGCATCAAACTCGGAAAGATTCAGGGTGTAGATGTATCCTCAGCTGGAGGGGGAAAGAAGCCTTACAGTGGTAAGAGACGTGAAGGTGAGGCGAGCTCAGTGTCTAATGCTTGAGGAAAAGGAAAAGGCCAGCGCCAGCAAGTCGCTAGCATTACTATTTATGTTGTTCAGCAACCTCAGCAGCAACAACAGAACCAGCAAGGGTACCAGAGGTACCAGAACAAAGCACCATTGTCAAATCATCATCTTGAAACCCCACCTATGTCATATGCCCAGCTTTTGCAGACTTTGCTCCAGTTACAGCTAGTTCAGAAGACAACTTTGGCTCCCTTGACAAGGACACCTCCACCAGGCTACGATGCGAATGCGGGATGTGAGTTTCATTCGGGGGCACCTGGCCACTCGATTGACATCTGTAAGGCATTCAAGCACAAAGTGCAAGATATGTTTGACGCCAAGATAATCAACTTTTCTGATAATGTTCCGAATGTTACAAAAACCCTATGCCTAACCATGGGGGAGATGGGATTAGTGCCATCATTGAAGAGGAAGATTCGAATTTATTGACTGATGTCAAAGACCTGAAAACACCACTTGGTTTCGTTAAAGCCAAGTTGATGAAGAAAGGTATTTTCCCGGGCTGTGGGAAGTTGTGTATGGATTATGCGAATCATTCAGACGGCTGTGATCAGTTGGTAGCAGGGATTCAGAGTTTGATGAACGAACGAATTCTGCAGTTTAGTCGGAGGGCTGAGAACAGATTAGGGGAAGTAATGTTGAAGCAAAAGGATGAGGTTGCCACTATCACCATCCCTCGTAAAACAATTACCATGTCTGCATCAAGGCCACCTATGATCACTATAACGAAAGCTGGGCCTATACCATTTGAGAGTACTAATGTTGTTCCATGGCACTATGGGGCATATGTCTATTGCAATGGACAGAAATTAGAGTTGGAGCCATCTGGGCAATCTGTTGACATCCTAGTGGGAACTGGGGGAATAACACGTAGCGGAAGAGTGTTCGCTCCACCTGAGACTGTAGCTGCCAAAGCTGACAAGGTTGAGAAAGCTGATAGAGGAAAGAGTAAGGTCGTCGAAGAAACCTCCCATGAGGTGGGAAAGGACCTACTTGTGAAAGACGCCGAAGAATTTATGAGACTGATCAAGAAAAGTTGTTGCACCACAAATTTTGACCCCTTAGATCCTCATCATCATTTTAGGAGCATACTCATTTGATTATCTAACTATAACCAGTTTCAAGTTTGTCTCTATTTAGTTATAGGTGAATCAGGGCTCCGTACAGTCGGAAATCAAGGGTTCGACAGTTTAATCAGTCAATGCATTGGATTATTTCTCCATGAAACAAGTCTATAAACCATCAAGAATACTACATGGGGTCAAGCATGAATCCAATTTGGGGTTTTCACACAAAGATCAGGAGCAGTACAGTTCAGGATCCCCGACTAGGGTTTCTGATTAGGAAAAGTCAACTGTGGTTTGACTTTTGATTTAAAGGGTGTTCCAATGGTGGGATTGTGGTTCATTAAGTTCATATGGCTTGGGGAAGTCTACTCAATAAGTTTTAAAACCTCAGAGGACTCAGAACGTCAACAGTCGACTCGTCAGTCATCGTCGATCATTCGGATGACCAAAAAGTCAACTCTTCAACAATAAGGAATCTGACCTCAAGATGTGAATAAAAAATGTTCCTAATGACATATTGCATCTACCCATAAAATTTAATGACAATTGGATCAAGGGTTGAGGAATAATCGCAAAAGTCGGGAATTAGGATTTCGAAAGGGGCAAGACCATAACTCCTTAACCACACATCCAAATGAAGTGGTTTAAATCTCATTGGAAATCTCTTGACAAATCCTACAAAAGCCTCAAAGTGGTCCATGATCAGACAATGCATAGATTTGGAGTTATGATCAAATTCATTTCAAGAAGGGAAAATGACTTAGAGAAATTTCACTTTCAAGCTTGTTTTTTTAGCAACTTTGAGAGGCTTTTTGGCCAAGTTCCCTTGAGAATTTGAAACTCATGAAAGCATGAATGTCTTAGAGCTATTTTAGGGCTTTCAAAAAAGTACTAGAACATCTCAATGGCATTTGTGAGCTGAGAGTTATGGGTTAGTGAAGTTGGGACTGTCACACTTGAAACACAAAATTCTGGTTTTTCCACAAGTGAGATTTTCATCAAGATGGACCATTCTCAGCCCTTAGATCTTGTTACTTCTGATATTGGGATGTTTTGAAATGTAGAAGTGTGGAAATTATGCAGAGAAATGAAAATTTTGAAGCCAAGGCAAGTGGCTTGCAAGTTGCAAATGCAACTTGCATTATAATATTCAAAATACAAAAAAGGTGGAAAGTGAAAATCTGCAACCAGCCATGTCCCTACCTTCCCTAGCCTCACTTTAGCCACTTTAAATCCATCATCACACTTGACTTTCAGCTTACCTCCAAGCCAAGAAAACACTTTTGGAAGATTGAAGCCAAAATCCCATTTTTCCCTCTTAGGAAGGAAATCTCTCAATCTGTCCTTACCCTCTCATTTCCCTATAAATAGAGGCCTTCCCTACCTCATTCCACACACAAGAGTACTCTAAAAAACCATAGATATCCAAAGTTCTTATTCTTTCCCTCTTTACTTCAAATTCACAAAATCTCAAAAATCACAAAAAACACCAAAAAGCTGTCTTGGCAGCCCAACCCCTAAACTCATTTCCACACATTCAAACTCATCAAAAAGCATCCACAAAATCCATAAATATGGTATAGAAAGTGTCCAAGCCTTTAAACCACTCAAAAACACCATCCTCCCAAAAGTCAACTTTCATACCAAGCAACTTTGACCACAGTGCACAAAATCAGCCAAATTCTTACCTAGGCTTATTCTTGCTGTTTTAATCACTCACACACCTCATATATATCATTTTGCAACTGTTCAAAACATCAAAGATTAGCTGGAATTGAGTTTACACCAACTGTCACAAAAGTTGTATTTTGCTTCAAAAGGAAGAAAGGTTTCAAAGCTAGGTTATGCTAGAAGATTCTCTGGTTTTCTTGGCTCTTTTGCTTGTTCAAGAATGTCTACAAGAGGTATGTAACATTAAACCTCATCTCATACATTACATTGTCATGTTGTATAAATTTGAGATCATGTGTTGAAATGTACTCATGCTGTCCCAAACTGTTTCATATTTCAAACAACATATCATGATTCTGCCCCCAATTGCTATGAACCTGTTTTCAATGGATGATCATTTTCTTTAGCATGTTTATGATGAATGTATGTTGTATCTTGGCTTAAAACTCATTACCTAAAAAAATAACTTGCTGCCAAAGTCTTGCCAAGGCAGATTTTTCTAACTTTTACCACAGTACATCAATTTTCATTCTAGTGGATACATGCTCTTTCTTGAGGTTAAAACACCTTCCTTACTATGTTTATGATATGTGTGGATGTTTGTTTTGGTCTAAAACCTCACTACTTGAAAAATCATCTGCTGCATCATTGAAAGTTGCCAAAACTGTCTTGCAATTTTCCCTAACATGCCAATTTGTGATTTAATTGAAGTATGCTTAAACTTTGAGTGTGATCTCATCCATCTTCTTACTTGTGATGTGTGTGCATTAATTTCTTGGTCTGTTTATACCTGTTTTGATTTTTTCACTCCCTCAATGCATGAGCAATCTTTGCATTCCACACTCAAACTTGCAACATCATACTTTTGTCATATGCTTAATCTTTGAAATGAATCTCATCTGTCATTATGTGCATAATATGATGTATGGCCTCTTACCATCTGATTTCCCTTTTCATCTTCATAATGCATCATCTGCCAAACCTCATACCAAGTTCTGTTGAAAAAAAAAAGATTTAATTGAACTCTGAGCATAATTCCAGTTGTGGCATGATCAATATATATGTTACTTGCATGATTTGAACTACCCCAGTTTGCATCTTCAAACTTTGCTTTCTTTTAAGACTGTTGGTGTATGTTCAACATATCTCTTTCCTTCTTTGGCATTTGCAACTGAATCATGATACAGTGCCTGAACTAGCATATTTGATTTCTTGTGCTCACCTGCTATCCTTTTGCATTTTGGTCATACCACAGTCACACACACACACAAACACACACCATTTGGTTCCTGCTTGAGTCAAGATTCATGATCATTAACTTTAGAGTTGGTTAGGCCTATTTTGAATTTGCTTGTTATATGTATGTGTGATATGAGCCCTATCCTACATTTTGGCAGCCTGCATCTTTATGTTAAACTTGCAATCTATGTTTAGGATTTGGCATCCCTTAAAATTCACAATTCCCAAGCTAACAGTAGGATTAGAATTTGGATTCATTTCTATTTAGCACTTCTTGACCTAGGTATTGAACTGCCATATGCCTCATTTTATCTTGGACCCCTTGTCAAGTTGTCTTGGCTTGGTTATCTGCTAGGAGGGTTTTATGTCTTGAACCTCAGTATTGGTGCAGAGCTTTGGTTTAGTTTTGTTCTGGATCACTGACTAGATATAAGTGCTGGCATAGGATTGTAGATTATCTGCTGTTGTTGGTTTGCTTTTGGGATGTTAGGTTGTTGGTTGACAGTTTTGTTTGATCTTGGGGCTGTTGTCTAGTCTTAGCTATCATTTTCAAAATTACTCATCATTTGTACTTTGGCATTTTAAGGCCTGTTGGGATTTAGTGAGTGTTATTGGAGTAGGATAATCCATTTGAACATTTTCATTTCTTGAAATCCATCTTGTGAATCTTGTGGCCTTAGCTTTCACAAAAGTTTTTCTAACCTATTGTCGCTACCGTGAAAATAAGGTGCCAGCAAAACAAAGAGTCGCCACCTTTATTTATTTATCCCTCAGAACGGGAAAGGAAACGATCGAAAAAACCTGACGAAAAGGTATAAGACAAGTTCATCGCAACCAATGTCTGGATTCGGGAGTCGGTTACGCAAGGGGAAGGTATTAGCACCCCTCACGTCCATCGTACTCGATGGGATCCATGCTTGTTGTGTTTATCTGGCGGGTTGATTTTATCTATCTACCTATCAAGGCTGGTCTGAAAAAGAAAAGAAAATGACTCGACAAAGCGTCGCACTTTATACCTACGTATTCTCATCAGAGAATAAGAAATCAGAGTCAACGTAGTTCGGCTAACTACGGGTTACGGGGAAGGTGGCTCGGCAATACGTCAGTATTGTGCCTACGTACTCTCAACAGGTATGAGAGATCATAGCTTACATAGTTCGGGATAACTACGGCTAGACCGGGTGTTCTCGATCACACGGGGGTGAGAGAAAGGATTGACGATACTAGCGTACGCATTCTAGCAGTTAGGTGTATGCTGCTCGCTCGACGGAGACTTAGGCGTTACCTGTTTGTGGTAGAACGAACGAAGTATGTCGGGTTTAAAGGTATGGGAACCTACGGGAACTAGAACTACGGTCTGGTCTCAATTGTGCTAGGGAAAGAGAAAAGGATATTAGTCGTTAACGGGAAAGTCTCGATCACACAGAAGTGAGAGAACAGAGAAGTTAGTTGTTAGTGTGCTCGCTAGGATATCGCATCCTATGCCTACATATTCTCGTCTGATACGAGAAATCAGAACAGTTGTATTTCAGCTAACTACAGCAAACAGGGAAAAAGGGAAAAGGGAGCTCGCTAGGATATCACATCCTATGCCTACGTACTCTCAACAGATACGAGAGATCAGAGCAAACGTAGTTCGGCGCTACAGGAAAGCAAGTCTCGATTGCACGGGGCAAGAGAAGAGGTCTCAATGGCCTGGATGCGAGGGAAAAAGGGTTTCAATCACGCGGGGGGAGGACAAAGAGGAAGCAGGCCTACGCCTAAACGGGAAGGAACTCGGGACACACACGCAAGAACATAAGGCGTAGGAGCGAATGCGTCGTATGTCACCCAAAGGGTACCCTACTAGACACTCTAGACGATTGAGAGGAAACCCCTCAACTGTCATTTCCTACGTATCTATCAACACAGCTCACAACACTCGACGGTTGCCCGAAGACTTGAATAAGAAAGATGATAACGAACGAAGCGGCTCCGTTGGCTCCTGACATGCGTGCAAGCTCCATTCCAATCTTCTCCTCTCTGGATCCTTGACGAGGACGCTCAAATCAGTACCAATGTAACGCTTAGATCGTCAGGGTTCGACTTATACGAGAAATCGAACTCTAAGAGGTAGCGTATTGATATCCATGTCAAAGACAAGATAGAGAAATTATATCGAAAATCATTCTCCAATTGAATCATGTCACACGGTCAGCCCAAAATAAAATCGAAGATAACATCGGAAGAGAAAAGAAACGAGGAGAGAAATCCAATCACAAATGGAAATAATATTCTACTCCTAAAAATTAGCAATTAATTTCTACTAGAAAATACTCTAAAGAAAAAATAAAAGGAAATTGTATATGAAAAATAGAATAAAAACTCTATAATATCCTAAAAAGAAAATAGAAATGAAAATTCTATATTATAAAATTTATATTAAAAATATGCTAATACTATTCTACACTATCATTCCTAAGAAGAAAAATAGCAAAATAAATCTACAAATATTACAATCAAACATCCAATACAAAAGAAAAATTAAAAATTGAGGGAGGGGGTACAGCCTGCAAAAGGGTGTAAATGCAGTAAAAATCCACTCTGGGCCCAGCCCACAATACAACTAGAAAAATAACAAAAAACAGGGGGGGGCGCAGTGAAACGGATGTGAACCAGCAATTCGTTGGGCCCAACCCAACCATCACCAAAAAAAATCCAGAGGGGGTGTGAATGTGTATGGGGAGTGTAAGCTTTAGAACTGAGATTGGGCCCTAAGGCCCACTAAGGCTCCTCCTCTCCTTCCTCACTTCCCCCATCAGAAACCCTAAAATGCTTCTCCCTCACCCTCACCGCTGCCGTTTCAGCCTCCGTTCGCTTCTCTCCTTCTTTCAACTCTTTCTTCCCTGCTTCATACTCGCAAACCAAACAACACCTCTCCTTCGCAAATATGTCTCCACAGATCTCGAACAAAACGCCATACCTGTAACTATGTCCGTCGAAACTCGCTGGGAAAAGAAAGGTTAAAATTCATGGTTGCATGTTGATAGCGAGGTTTGGCTCGCGTTTCAGTTGATGGATTGATGAACACTCGAAGGCATCCCTTGAAGATTATGGAGTTTCTTGATCGGATGAGTGCTCTTGAGGTCTTGAAGGTTGTTAGAGGATCTTCGAAGGATCTTGATGCATGCTGAAGGTTTCTGGAAATTGGATGCGCGTTTGAAGATCTGAAGGTTCGTTGAAGATTTGTGAGGATCCGTGTGGGGTTTTAGATCTGGAGAAAGGATGATCGCGATGAAAATTCGAAGAATGTTTCTGGAGATATGAAGGTTGCAGCAGATCTTGAAGTTTCTTATGAATCTTGAAGATTCTGAAAAAGAGAGTTGAAGATCTTAAAGGATATTGATGACGGTTTGATGAATATACGAAGGAACCTGGGAAACCGATGATGGAGGTTGAGCGGATTCTGGAAAAAACGATGAGTGCGATAGCGAAATCTAGAGAAATTGATGAATATTCATGAACATTCTTGAGGATTTATGGAAAACCTTGAACGGATGGTGAAAATTGTTTTATTTCAGGGAAAACTTTGAAGAGCGGATGAAGATTATGATGGAGAATCTGGAAAATTATTGAAGGTTGTTGAAGATTGAGCGAGAAACAGATGGAGTTCTTGATGAATATGGTTGCAGATTCCGGTGAGTGATAAGTTTTCCGGCGACTTTCTGGTGTGGGCAGCGCCATGTGATTTCGCCGATGGGATGGACCGATGTTTGCATGCGAGTCCAGAGGGAATGACACCTAGCAGGCGGCGTGTCAGCACATGGGGGAGAGAGAGAGAGGGTGAGGTGGCATGTGCAGGGTGGTGTGTCAGTGCCTGCCGAGGGGTGTGGTGAGAGGATAGGTGGCGGAGAGAGAGTTGAGTGGGAAATGAGGTGTCCAAGAGAGAGAAGGTGAGGTGGGGTCTCTTATATGCTGACAAGTGGCACTGGACTAGATCAGACTGGGCCTCCAAAAACAGACATTTGGCCCACGAAAATGAATTGAAGACTGATTAAAGCTGCTGATTAATGGATTAAAATGATAAATGGTGAATTAATGCTGAAATGAAAATGATTAATAACAAAACTTTATTAATAAACCTGAATAAAATTGAAAAGCTGGCTAATTAAGACTTAATAAAATCAAACTAATGGACTCAATTAACACTATCCAATTAATCCTAATAAAAACAAAACAATTAATCCTAATCAATAATATTCTAATTAAACCTAACCAACTTAAAATAAATTCTAATATATTCTAACAATTAATATTCTAATATTCTAAAAATAGAGAAAAACTATTTAAACCTATTAAATTCTATAATAGAAAATAAACCTCTATAAAACTATTAACATCTATTTAAAAGAATTAAAATTCTAGAAAAACAATTAAAATTTATTTAAAATTCTAGAAATTAAGAGAGAAAATCTAAAAATGTAGGGAAGGTCAATTAAAACGATTAGAAGAAAAGATGCGCGAATACAGCGAAATAAACGGTAAAAACCGGACACCCAAATGTCCTCAAAAACAACAGCAAGAGCTGAAAACACCGGGACGAGCACCAATTCTTAAAATAGATCCTCGCATTCGAAACGGTAAGAAACTGCCTTAAACGCCAGGGGAGGGCTCTAATCCCGATAAAGTCAATCTGATTGAAGAAATGCAATGTAGGCGGTATGCAAATGCAAATGCAAAATGAGTCGAAACATAAGCCAAATTGCGAGAAGTGGTTGGTCAAATTTTGGGGTGCAACAACTGCCCCTATTCAAACGGCTTGGACCTGAAGGGTTGAGAGCGAACGAATTTCAAACATTCAAAGGTAGAAGACAGTTGAATACCAACAAACCTAGAAATTTGCCAACTGCACAAGTACACGGTACTATGATGGGAACAAATCTTCGGAAACTGAAATAATAGCTGCACGACAACTAGCTGGAGAAATACTGATCTGAACCTCGTTCAGGATGATTCTCAGATTTATCTGATATCATTGTGTCCTCAAATCATCGAGGGATCACCGGTTACACGGCAACGGGCGATCGACCAACCGCGCAGGTAAACGATACTCTGATTGGTAGGAACATCTTCAAAAACTGAGCATGACAGTTGCACGACAACTCTGCTGGGGAATTGGTCACACAGTAACCGGTGAAAGGTCTAATCTCAAATCTTCGTCAGGATGATCATCTGATTTTGCTGTAGATATTCGTCCTCAAGTCATCAAGGGGTCACCGATTACGCGGTAACTGGTAATGGAGGGTCGATTATGCCGTCAGGCATTCTGTGTCATAGCAGAATAATTCCTTATCATCGCCTATGGACTCATCATGTTGCTAGTAACGTCAAAAACATCTTCGTCGGACTTCATCAGTAAGTCAATAAGGGATCACCGGTTACTCGGAAACTGGTGAATGATGGCTGATTATGCCTTCGGGCATTCTGCGCCACTGCAGAAAAAATTCCTCGGGACTCATCAGGTCATTAGGAACCTTTTTAACAATCAAGTTAATTATGCCGTCGGGCATTCAAAGAAATCCTCGGGCATCCGCCAGACTTCATCAGAGAATCGGGAATAGAATCCTCAGTCAATCATGAACCAAATAGGGATATCCAAACTTCTGCCATCAGGCACTCCGCATCAGCTGGGAGAACTGCTTCGACCTCGCAGTTGGACTTCATCAGTAAGTCTTCAAGGAAATTTCAATTTCTCTATTCAAAAACCTGTTGGGGATGACACATCTCTGTTGGGGATTCTGGATAACTATCAAGTAACTCTGCTTCAGGTGATTCAGAAATCATTCTAGACAAATAAACTTTGTTGAGGGAATCAAGAATCATCTTGAACAATCAACTCCGCTGGGGACTTCAAGAATCATCCTGAACCGATAGCTCTGCTGGAGATTTCAGAAATCATCCTGAGCAAACACTCTGCCGAGAATTCTAAGAATCAATTTGAGCAACCAACTCTGGCGACTTTACCAAGGATTTTAAGAGTCATCTTAAACAATCAACTTCGCTGTGGAATTCAAGAGTCATCTTGAGCAAACCATTCTGCGGAGGAACACCTGCAAAACAAGAACGATATCGACCTAGGTCATGTATGCATATGTTTGACAATGGTGCAATGCCCCACACGATGGAAATGCTACGCATTTAGGGTAAATGCTATGCAATCATGCAAAATGCTATGACCCCATCAGCAAAATAAATGCTGAAGGGAGAATCCTCCTATCAAGGGGAAAGGACCACTCTGGGGGAGAGGAGGAATCATCCTGCCGAGGAGAAGAAGTCACACCAATCTCAATTGGACTCCGCTTGGGGAACTGAACTTCAGTCAACTGCTGCAGGGGAGTAAAGCTCTACGAGAACCTGGACCTGCTCAGCTAGGTATACGAACCACAACTGCTGAAGAAAACGATGTCAATCGCAGAAATAAACTGTGTCGTCTTCGCGGCTAAACTTTCCTGGAGATAACGACTCCGATGGGGAATTACAACATCAGCTATTCAGCACTCTACTGAGGAGCACCAATCATGGCCTGCACGCTTTCCAAGGACTCGGCTCTCTTGGGAAACTGCAAATTTGGCTGAGGATAGGCAACCAGACGCTGGAATAAATCCTACTTGCCGGGGAAAATACAACTCTATGGGGGACTTTCAATTCCGCTGGAGACTTCAGTCTGCGCTATCGAGGGCTGAACACTTGTGAATAGTCTCTTACGAGAAACTAGCATTCGAGGGTAGACTACCAGACGAGAACTGGTGGCAAAAGGGTTTAAGTTGTCAGATGAGAACTGACTTCTAGGTTTTGGATATCAGACGGGAACTGATTTCTGGTTTGCCAGGCCAGAACTGGGCTTTAAAACTGCGTTAGCCAGATGAGAACTGGTTAAACAGTGGGTCGAGGAAAAGGTGACCAGACGGGAACTGGTTTAAAAGCTGACACGCACCAGACGAGAACTAGTATTTTGAGAAAGGCGGACCAGGCGAGAACTGGTTACAGGTTTTCCAGATGAGGACTGGGCTTTAGGGGTTTTCCAGGCGAGAACTGGGCTTTGGAAATAACTTTGGTTACACGGTAAGTAACAAGTTTAGGCTGTAGGATAACAATCCAATGACGGCAAGGCCTTTTCAGAAGGTTCAGGTTTTTTGGTAGGGTAAGGACACGATTCCCCGACACTCAACTCTTGTTGGGGCGAACAAACTCGCTTGAACAACTTGCCCCAGTGCAATTCAACTTGCCCCAATCCAACTCTTGGGAAAATTCATTCTGAACAGAAATCAGCTTGCCACGAGGCGACCTCGAGATGGCTTTCCCCGACATCTGTGCAATGGAAGGATTCATCCTCAACTAACCAACTCTCAGCATGGCTGGTTTCAATATACTTCTGAAGTAGCTTGCCCCTGAACGAGCGTTGAGCGACTTAACCTGCCCTGATTGATCACTGGAGGGATCTGCCCTCAACTTACAGAAACTCTGGGGGATTGCCCCTGATTGGGTCTCGAGAAGATCCACATCTGATCCACTGCTTCTCGAACAAACTGTCCCATAATCACCGGATCCTTCAGGACTTGTCCTCAGACTGACTGATTCCAAACTCACTGGAAGTCAATGTCCCAAATTCACAAGGCTTCACAGCGTACCGTTCTGATCCAGACTGCTAACGATTCAGTCCTGATTGACTATTCCCTGTTGGAATTCTTTCATATCAACTACTGACCAGCAATTAAAATTTGTTAGACTATGGCACGGATCTAGAAGTGGGGGTTGAATAGATCCCCAATTAAAATTTGAGTCGGCGCTACCAATTAAAAATTGGTTTTTAAAATTGTTTTAAGTGCGGAAGCGGCCGAGGAAAATATAGTCTAAAACGAACGGTTATTGGAAAACCGGATATGCGTAAGCCTTTGGATTAATGACAATTTGGAAAATATAATCACAACACTAATCACACTTATCAATTATCTACTTCAGTTGTTAGGATTCCTAGTTCCAATGATTCAAAGAGCAAACCAAAATTAGATACACAAGTAAGATAATTTTGGTTCAAGCAATATGTCAAACACTTGGTGTGCAAAACACTCCAAGTGATATTTATGTTGAGTAAGTGATTCCACCTAGCCTAGTACAATGTCTTGTTGTACTTTGGAGTCAAAAATAGAGTTTTAACCTCTTACTCAATTGATATCACAATTTTGACAATAGGGCTTATACAAAAATCACTTATTTTGAGTTATAACGTAAATGCTGAAAAATAGAGAAGACAAGTATTTGGTGAGGCAGTTCCCCCGTCGTCCTCGCTTCGGGGTACGTCTGCCCTCATTTATAAAACTAGAATTGAGATAGATTTTATAGATATCACATGTTGAATGTAACAGTTTATACAAGGATTAATCAGCAAATATACAACAGAAATCTCAATGTGTTGAAGGTTGCTTTCACTCCTTGCCCCTTGATTCAAAATGAATCAAGTCCTCCGATTGTTGTTGATGGACCTCCGACTCCAGCCACCTTATTGAATAACACGTTGTTGTTCAACTCTTCGGCTCCGGCTGATATCAACAGCAACAAATCGAACCCGAGATCTTCCCTTCAAAATCACTGAATCCGCTACTAGACTTGTGAAGAACACCTCTTCACAATCACCTTCGCTCAGTTGACCCTTGATGAAGAATCTTGTCCAAAAACCCCCAAAATTCAAACCAATCTTGGAGGGTAAAACCCCAACGGTTTTATTCAAGAAAGAACCTGTCACAAGCTTCAACCCGAACTTGATTCTCCAATCCAAGCTTCGAACCTTATCACCTTGAATCTCTCACAAATGCATTTCAAAAATGATTGTGTGTAATTGAAATGTTGTGAGATGTTGAAGATGAAGATGATGAATCTTGGACACCTATTTCACTCCTTCTTGTTTTTGAACACATGAATCAAAGATTGTCAAATGTTAAAATGACACAAAAGGTAAAACAAGTATATATAGTGCCAACCCAATTTTAGACATAACAGTATTTCAAATATAAGAGGGAATCATTTAAAAACAGAATTTCTGCGCGAACGGTCGACCGCAACAGGTGTGTGCGTCGACGCATGGCCTGTGTTGTTTTGGAAATCTGGAAAATTCATCAGTATGCGTCGACCATACAGTCGGCGTGCGCAGACCCGTTGAAAACTATTTCCCTTATGCGCCGACCCTATGGTCGACTCATGCCTTTACGCGCTGACCCGTTGGAAAGTTTTTCCCTCATGCGCCGACCCTATGGTCGACTCATTGCCTTGTGCGCTGACTAGTGGAGAATTGCTCTGATGCATACGCCGACCCTATGGTCGACTCATGCCCTGCAAACCTGCAAAAAATCATCAGTTTGTGGTCTTTCATGCCTCTGGTCATGATTGCATTTTATCTACCCATAATATATTTATTACAGCAGTTTCTAGAAAAATATAATGGGATATGGTAGGTGATACGTTGCATCTGTTTAGTAGATCTGGAGTTTATAATTTCCAATCTATCTAGGGAATTTGTCATCATCAAAACCTGCATTGACCAATGTCTTGCAGACTTGTGTGATGTATGGCGATTTTCCTCCACAATCTCCCCCTTTTTGATGATGACAACCTGTATACAACTAAAACACCAAATATGCAATGTATACACAAATGTATACACAAGCTCCCCCTTTCTTTTGTAATATAAGGCTGTAGAATAAACAGCCATCAACTGTTGTAAATATCCTGACTTGGCTTTGGTGTTGGCTTGCTAGCTTGCTACATGTTCTTCTCCCCCTTTGACACCATCAAAAAGAGAAGGGGAACGCATCAATTAACAGAGAACAGATAATAGGTGATAGTTAATTACCAAACTTCACACATAAGAATGATAATGAACAAAAGTGACTTGAATTAATAGATAATTACGAGAATATGCAAAGTAGGTGAATATGTAGGGACACATAATACGGAAAAATGAAAAGTACATTGAAGAAACACATATGCAACTATGAAATATGCAACTATGAAACTAATATCCCCTCCCCCGACCTCTGCCCCTCCCCCGATATGCAGTATCGGGATTGCGGTAAGGATCCGAGAAGTCCAGAAAGGCTTCTACGGACATGTTGAGGTGATGAAGAGAGTCGGTGATTTCCAAGTCTTGCCTTTCATGTGATTCAACCAGAGCTTCAATACGGGCGTCCATCCGAGTTGAAAATGAATTTAACCTTTCATTTTGGGTATGAAGCTCAGCTCTAATCTGCTCCATTTGAGTATCTTGACTCCTCATGAAATTTTGTTGATCTAACTGCATGGACTGCAGCATATTGATGACTTCAGAGTTGTCCGAAGGTGGAGGAGGTGATGAGTGTTGGGAAGGTTGATAGTCTTGAGGGTAGCCGTGATATGGGTCGTAGAATCTACCCAGGGTAGTCCAGCCTGTGTATTGCCATTCACCCTATCCCTGATTTGTATAATTGTCTTCTTGTGCTTCTGATGGAGCTGAATACTGGACCCAATCGGTATTTGGAGGCGTATCTTGAACTAGAGATTGATGATAGTCTTGCGGCTCACATACAGGTTCTTGTACCTCTGCAGTTGTATCTTCTTCATCATCGTCTTCTTCACCTTGTTCTTCACTTTCTTCTTCAGAGCTGTCATCGGAACTGTCACGAGTCACCCGAGGAATATTGGCACGATGGACAAATCTGTATGATTGTCGTTTAGCACACCCAAAATACCCCATCATTGCAAGGGTTTTGGTGCTAAATTCTTTGTCAGAGGGGACTGAAACACAAGGAAATGTTGGGTATACAACATTTTCTGCGGCAAGAATTTCCGAAATAAATGACCCATAGGCTAAAGCAGTGCCTCTACTTGAGTCTCTCAGAATAAAAATCCTGCTTGCAATATAGTATGGCCAGTTTATTTTGATCCTATGTTTCAATATATAGATGAGATGTACCTCAACTTGTTCGACACGGGACAATCCACCTTTTTTCGTTTGTAGTATGCAAGCGACAATCCATTGAAGGATGCGCTCCCCTGTACTGAGTTTCCCGGCTGTGACCGTTCTAGGAAAGGCATCACTGTTGACAATGGCATCTGGATAGGGTCTTTTGAGCATGTCATTCAGAGTGCTCTTAAATTCATACCCTGGCACCGTACGAGTTTCCGTTACCTCATGAAGGGGTGGTGCATCAGCATCGACAGTCAAATCAAAATACTTGTTCCATACTTCAGAATTTATGTTTACCAGTTTATTGCCGACAGAAGTGTGGAAATGTTGATCTTGAAAGTTACCCCGCAGATTTGTGTAGAACACCCGGACCAAATCCTCACTGTACTTTGTGTTGCACTCCAGAAAATTGAAGAATCCCTGAACTTCCAGCAGAGACAGAATTTGGGTGAGATGCAAGCGATCCCCCGTTTCCTGGTAGAAAGCATGCTGTGGAACTATGGCTCTTTTGCTGGGACTCTTGTTGAAGTTTTCAACAGCAGGTGGATGAACTAGTGAAACAGCGGTAATGGGGACTAAAGCAGATGATGATGAGGCCCTTGATCTCTTACCTGTATTTTTGCGAAGAAAAGAAGCCATTGATGATGATTTTTGGAGAATTTGTAGAGATTAACTTTGAAGAGAGTAGTTGAGGATAATTTTGGAGAGGATGAAGACTATTCCCTTTAATAGAGAGAGGTTTTATGGTTTTTGGGAAGAGGGAGGAGACAAGAGGACACAATAGATGCCTAGATGCAATTTACAAGACAAATGCCATATCAAATCATAACAAAAGTTGACTGCACATTAAATGGAGAAGAAGACAAACTTGGAACGGTTTTCAAAAAAAATTCAGGGTTTTTGCGCGAGCCGTTGACCATAGCCCCTGCATGCGTTGACGCATACTGTACATTTTTTGATAATTTTGAAAGTTTACAGCATGCGTCGACCGTTGTCCTGTTTAGGTCAACTCATAACCTTCAAAAACCCAATTTTTCAGTTTCATATTATGCAGAATGCCACACTTGCCTATTTATCATGCCTATTCACCCTTTCACGATATGATTTGCATTCAACACGCATAGTATCAGCAGCAAAAGTCATATACATATATAAGTACCATGATTGTCGAACGATATAGTTAGTTTCAAGTCATGAATGTTTAGAGAGAGAGATATAAAGAGAGAGAAAGGAGCAATATCACCTTTATACCGACCACACTTGTTAACCATATATTTTTACTTGCAACAAACTCTAAACTTGTTAGTGGTACAAAAGCATAGTTGTAAGTAGATTAATTATGAACATAGTAATTGTTAAACCCGATCAGAAATGTCGAGAATACCAAGTTCTCAACGAATATGAAAGAAGGGCTCATTGGCTAGCGGCTTTGTGAAAATGTCCGCTAGTTGGTTTTTAGTATCAACGTGTTCAAAGACAACGTCACCCTTCTCTACATGGTCCCTCAGAAAATGGTGTCGAATTTCTATGTGTTTGGTACACGAATGTAACACCGGATTTTTGGTAAGATTTATAGCACTGGTGTTGTCACAAAATATTGGAACATGTTCTAGCTTCAAATTGAAGTCCAATAGTTGTTTTTTAAGCCATAGGACTTGCGAACAACAACTACCGGAGGCTACGTATTCCGCTTCGGCGGCTGACAGAGCAACAGACACTTGTTTCTTGTTGTGCCAACTGACCAAGGAATTTGAAAATAAGTGACACGTACCACTGGTGCTTTTCCTATCCGATTTGCAACCGGCAAAATCGGAATCGGAGAAGCCTACCAATGAACAATCATTACCTTTGGAATACCACAGTCCATATTTCGGAGTACCAGATAGGTATCGAAGTATGCGTTTGACAGATTTTAGATGGGATTCCTTAGGACATGATTGGTATCTGGCGCACATACACACGCTAAACATAATGTCGGGACGCGAAGCAATAAGATAGAGAAGCGAGCCAATCATACCTCTGTACCTTTTTACCTCAACATTTTTACCACTTTCATCTTTACTCATATTTGCACATGTTGGCATAGGGGTGTCTATGGCCTTTGAATTTGCCATGTCAAATCTCTTGAGAAGATCCAAACAATATTTTGTTTGGCTCACGAATGTTCCTTCCTTCAGTTGCATGATTTGCAAACCAAAAAAGTATGTGAGTTCACCCATCATACTCATCTCGAATTCACCCTGCATAAGCTCAGCAAACTCTCTTACGAGATTCATGTTAGTGGATCCAAATATGATATCGTCAACATAAATTTGTACAAGAATTAAGTGCTTTCCTTGACGTTTAATAAAGAGAGTAGTATCAACCTTTCCTCTTGAGTAGCCTTGATCAAGTAAGAATTTGCTTAGTCTCTCATACCAAGCTCTAGGAGCTTATTTGAGACCGTACAAAGCTCTTTTCACTTTATAGACATGATCAGGATACTCATGAGACTCAAAACCAGGTGGTTGAGCGACATAGACTTCTTCATTTATGAACCCATTAAGGAACACACTTTTGACGTCCATTTGAAATAACTTAAAATCTTTCGCACAAGCGAAAGCAAGTAAAAGGCGTATAGCCTCGAGTCGGGAAACCGGCGTATAAGTTTCCTCATAGTCGATGCCTTCCTCTTAGTTATACCCTTGCGCGACTAAACACGCTTTGTTGCGAGTTATTACTCCGTTCTCGTCCAGTTTATTTCTAAACACCCATCGGGTGCCGATTACTCGATGACCTCGCGGAGGAGGGACAAGGTCCCAAACCTCATTTCTAGTGAACTGATTCAGTTCCTCCTGCATTGACAAATACCAATGTTCATCTAGTAGGGCTTCCTTAGGGTTTTTAGGTTCCATCTGTGACACGAATGCGAAGTGATAACAGAAATTACTTAGCTTCGATCGAGTTGTTACACTCTTTGTGATGTCACCAAGAATGTTTTCAATTGGATGGTCTTTAGATGACTTCCACGCTTGAGGAAGATCATCGTTTGAAGGCGGAGGAACTTCCTCTGTTACATCATGGTGTACATCCTTATCTCCTCAATTTTGGCTTTGTTAGGTTGATCAATCCCCGTCTCGCCACTTTTGAGTATGTCTTCAATGGATGTACCTGCACCATGAACAACATTATCCTTTCCGACATTTCTCGGGTAGGACTCATCAAAAGTAACATGCACAGACTCTTCTACAACAAGTAATCGTTTATTATATATTCTATATGCTTTACTCGATTAAGAGTATCCGAGAAAGATACCTTCATCGGCTTTGGAATCAAATTTTCCCAAGTTTTCCTTTCCATTGTTTAATACGAAACATTTGCATCCAAACACATGCAAGTGAGAAACATTTGGCTTTCGCCCTTTTAAAAGTTCATACGGTGTTTTATTTAGAATGGGGTGAATAAGCACCCTATTCAAAACACAACACGCCGTACTAATGGCATCGGCCCAAAAATATTTTGGTAAACCACTTTCCTTAATCATTGTTCTTCCCAATTCTTCTAAAATACAGTTTTTACGCTCCACAACCCCGTTTTGTTGAGGAGTGCGTGGAGCGGATAAGTTATGATCTATACCATGGTTACCGCAATATTCTTCAAATAAGTGATTTTCAAACTCACCTCCATGGTCGCTTCTAATTGACACTATGTTTGTATTTAACTTATTTTGGGAAAGCTTAGCAAACTTTTCAAAAGCGGCAAATGTATCACTTTTACTTACTAAGAAGATGGTCCAACAAAACCTAGAAAAGTCGTCCACTATTACGAACCCGTAATAGTTTCCTCCTAGACATCCCAAACAAGTCCATATGCAGAAGTTCAAGAGGTCTCGTTGTTGAAATTATCTTTTTGGATTTAAATGAGATCCTCGTTTGCTTCCCTTTTTGACAAGCATCACAAAGGTGATCCTTGGTGAACTTTATTTTGGGAAGTCCTAAGACTAGGTCTTTTGAGACTACCTTATTGAGTAAGTCAAAATTAACATGTGCTAAACGCCTATGCCATAGCCATGAGTCTTCACTCATAGTTATGAGGCATTTGTCGCTTGTTAATGATACTTCATTTAAGTCAAGCATATATACATTGTTTACTCTAAAACCATTAAACATATTCTTCTTATCATTTTCATGCACAATTTTGCAACAATCTTTTGAAAAAGATACATTGTATCCCTTGTCGCATAATTGGCTAATGCTAAGCAGGTTATGTTTAAGGTTTTCGACAAGCAATACGTCGGAAATCATAGTAGAGGCGGGATTACCTACACTACCTTTACCTAGTATTGCTCCGCGGTTGTTATCACAATAAGTTACATACCCTTTCTTCTTAGCCACAAAGTCTATGAATAAGGATATGTCTCCAGACATGTGTCTTGAGCACCCACTGTCAAGAACCCATCTTCTCTCGGTGGTCTCGACACATTTCACCTGTTTTTTCTTATTTTTCTAATGAGTGGAGAGGCATAGATTTACGGACTCTTCTTCATCACTAGAGCTTTCATCAGAGGAGGAAGAGTCGCTGTCGCTTTCCTATGCTATGTACGCTCTCCTAGGCTTTGATGTTTTCTTGTGCGACTTTGATGATTCCTTGTCCTTTCCCTTTTTGTTCATCGGACAGTCCGGTTTGTAGTGACCGGGCTTTCCACACTTGTAGCACGTCCCTCTAGTCTTTTTACCTTTTGAGTCATCATCCTTGGAGTACCTCGATTGTTTCTGGAAATTTACCAAGTTCTTCTTGGAATGTTGGATGTCGTTCTTTCTCACGTAACGGTTATACCGTTTGACAAACAACCCCATATCTTCGCTCTTATCCTCTTCTTCTTCATCGGTTGAGGAATAATCACTTTGCTCTTTTGCTTGAGACTTCGAGGAGGAAGTCTTGAGAGCTATTGATTTCTTTTCACTCACCTTCGTTTTGTCTTTCTTTTCCATCTTTTCGCATTGGTCTAGGCTCAAGAGTACCTGTTCATGCTCTTGTAGTTTGCCAAACAATGTTGTCAAGTCTAATAAGGTAAGATCATGTGCTTCTTTGATGGCGGTCACTTTAGGCTGCCATTCCCTGTTAAGACATCTTAAGATCTTATTAGTAGCAACATCATTGGAAACAGGCCTACCTAATGAATGTAAACGATTGATGAGATGAATAAATCTCTTTTGCATGTCAGCAATGGTTTCCCATTGCTCCATGAAAAAGAGATCAAACTCTTGTGTTAATGTGTTGATTCTAGCCAACTTAACATCGTTTGTCCCCTCATGGGCTATTTGTAGTGAATCCCACATGTCCTTAGCAGTAGGACAATGGGATACACGATAGTATTCATCTACACCTAATGAAGAGATTAAGATGTTTTTAGCTTTCCAATCATAATTGTATTTTTTCTCATTGTCATCGGTCCATTGTGCTTCGGGCTTTGGCACAACTACGTTATCCGCATTGGTCATAATAATTTCTATTGGACCATTGAGGATAATGTTCCATATTTTTCTGTCTATGGAGTTTATATGCACCCGCATACAGTCTTTCCAATAACTATAATTTGCACTCGTATACAGTCTTTCCAATAACTATAATTATATGCACCCGCATACAGTTTTTGAAATGCATTTGTGAGAGATTCAAGGTGATAAGGTTCGAAGCTTGGATTGGAGAATCAAGTTCGGGTTGAAGCTTGTGACAGGTTCTTTCTTGAATAAAACCGTTGGGGTTTTACCCTCCAAGATTGGTTTGAATTTTGGGGGCTTTTGGACGAGATTCTTCATCAAGGGTCAACTGAGCGAAGGTGATTGTGAAGAGGTGTTCTTCACAAGTCTAGTAGCGGATTCAGTGATTTTGAAGGGAAGATCTCGGGTTCGATTTGTTTCTGTTGAGATCAGCCGGAGCCGAAGGTTTGAAAAACAACGTGTTATTCAATAAGGTGGCTGGAGTCGGAGGTCCATCAACAACAATCGGAGGACTTGATTCATCTTGAATCAAGGGGCAAGGAGTGAAAGCAACTTTCAACACATTGAGATTTCTGTTGTATATTTGCTGCTCAATCCTTGTATAAACTGTTACATTCAACAGGTGATATCTATAAAATCTATCTCAATTCTAGTTTTAGAATTGAGGGCAGACGTACCCCGAAGCGAGGACGACGGGGGAACTGCCTCACCAAATACTCGTCTTCTCTATTTTTCAGCATTTACGTTATAGCTCAAAATAATTGATTTTTGTATAAGCCCTATTGTCAAAATTGTGATATCAATTGAGTAAGAGGTTAAAACTCTGTTTTTGACTCTAAAGTACAACAAGACATTGTACTAGGCTAGTTGGAATCACTTACTCAACATAAATATCACTTGGAGTGTTTTGCACACCAAGTGTTTGACATATTGCTTGAACCAAAATTATCTTCTTGTGTATCTAGTTTTGGTTTGCTCTTTGAATCATTGGAACTAGGAATCCTAAAAACTGAAGTAGATAATTGATAAGTGCGATTAGTGTTGTGATTCTATTTTCCAAATTGTCATTAATCCAAAGGCTTACGCATATCCGGTTTTCCAATAACCGTTCGTTTTAGACTATATTTTCCTCGGCCGCTTCCTCACTTAAAACAATTTTAAAACCAATTTTTAATTGGTAGCGCCGAGTCAAATTTTAATTGGGGATCTATTCAACCCCCCCTTCTAGATCCGTTCCATAGTCTAACAAAATTGTCTATTCATGAATGGTAATTTTAATGCAGTGTTCATGCAGATTTCGAAAAAAAGTGTTGTCACTCATTTACGTGTCATGATAGTGAGTGACGAATGAACCAACAGTTCAAACGTAGTGCTAATTTGATCAGTGAAAAATACAACAAGGATATGATTAGAAAATCAGGTAGGAGTCAGGTTACTCAACCTTATCGTAATGCGCTTTTAGAATAAACCCTGCCTCAATTAGGTCTTTTAAGGGTTGTATCGTAGTCGGGTTCACGGTTCGTGAAACAAGGGATATTAGGCTCAAGTCATGATTCCTACCCACCCCTTCTACGTGATGATCTCCGATCCTAATGTTCAGTTAACCTGGCACCAGCGCTCGCCTCTTCGAGGAATGTTAGGAACAATGGTTAAGGAACTCACAAGGTTTTCGGAGTGACATATACTCCTCTTTCGTTTTCGGTGTCTCTATCCACACGACTTTGTCCTTGTTCGAGGATTTTTCTGTTGAGATCCTTTCATTTTATTCTTTTGATTCCCTAATTTTTGCCTGGACTGACTCTTTTGAGTTCTTTTCGATTCCTTTTGAAGTCCAGCGGGATGCCCTGGTTTTTGCCTAAGTATTTGCTTTCCATCTTTTCTTTTCTTTTTACTTAGCGGGCTCTCTTTTTTCTTTTTCTTTTGCTTGGAACAAGTCGTGTGAATCTGGTTGTCTTGCTTGCTCCGAAAGGGTTATAACTGTCTCACTCCTGATTGGTGAGGTTTAACCATTGCGGTTGACGAGGTACGAACTCTTGAGAGGAATAAACTGTGATTGGTCCTCGAATGGAGACACTCCTCTATAAGGCTTGAACGCTCGGTCAAGCTAACTGACGACTACCCTGCCCCGGGTTAAGATGAGAGGGTTTAAAAGTCCGAAAGAAACTCCTACTTCTTGGCTCGAAGTGGCTAACAAGGGACTAACTCCTTATATCTCCAGTGTTTAGGGGATTTGAAACAATGCCTGTACATCGTTGGCAGGGTTTTATCCGAAAGCATACGATCCTCGGTTATGAGTATTCAGTTTCGTCATCCTCCCTCCAATCTTTACTAATCATAGTGATAAAGTGGAGTAAAATGCAAGTGTCAGTGCAATGCAATAAATGAGTGACAGCGACATGATTAATTCAGAAAAATGCATAGTCACTTTATCAATATTACCATTCGAAACAAACAATGTTTAACAGCAAGTAGTAACTAACGGAAAGGAAACTACAAATGCAAATGATAAAAAGTCTGAGGACTGCCAATGCTGAGAACGTCTGCCTGTCTGGACCACTGGCCTCTGGAAATAACCCTCTAAATCTGCGAGCTCAGATAGCTGAGAGGTTTTCATGCACAACCAAAACTCCTTCTGGAAAGGAAATGCACCCTTTGTCGATCAACTGTTGCACTTTTGCCTGGAAAGCTTTGCAATCTTCAGTTGAATGCCCCGGGGATCCACCATGGTATCCACACTGAGCATGGGGATTGTATCCTGGAGGGTAAGGCTCTGGCACGGGCTTAAGAGCTTTAGGCTCCTCCAAAGAATTCTGAATCAAATGTGGCAGAATCTGGCTATACGACATAGGCACTGGATGAGAAGGAGCATTCCTTTGTTCCAAGTTGTTACGAGGTCGGTTCTGATTCTGACGCTGATTCTGATAACATCGGCCACAGGCTCGTGGATTTGCAAGAGGAGCGACATAAGGTTTCCGATGTGGTGCCCTAGGCACAATTGTCTGTCCAGAATAACGAGACACAGAGGATACCGACCGCTGAGAAGACAAAGAACCAACAGATTTCACCGATTTGTCTTGAGGATACCCAACATCTGTCATGATTGCATTGACCACAGTTTCATCTTCAGCTTGAAAGCTACAGAGAGATTCATGTTGCGGTGGAAATAGGATCACAAACTATTAATTAGTTTGAATCGTAATTCAATTCACAACCGCTCTTTGATTTATCCGAAGGAAAAGGTCAAAAGAGGGAAAACCTATTTTTGCATCGTAAACACAACGCGGGGAAAGATCTAGGGTTCGGGGGTTGGTTAAATTTAGGGAAGGTATTAGCACCCTAAACTTCTGTAGTACTCTACAGGAACCTTTTGTTCAGATGATTACTATTTGCTTTATTTATTTGCTTAAGGTATATGTACAAAGGGATTAAAAGTGAGAAAAGAGACCTAAGGGGTTAATTCTAAGTTTACTCGGCAAGACATCGCATCTTGTGCCTACGTATCCTTACGGGAGTGGAATCAGAGTAATCGTAGTTCCCCTCAAAAGGGAGGTTAGAGACTTCTTGACTGTGGTCAAGGTCTCAAGGGGAATAAACGCATCTTAAGGACACGCTTACGTGGAGTGTAGAAACTCCAAATCTCTACGTTGAATTGTTAAGTTGTAATTAGGGTTAAATTAGGTTAGGTTAGGGATTCCACGGCGGGAAACCCTAAAATGAGCGCGGCGGCTCTTTGACCTAATGCTAGGGATAAAATTGCAATTTTGCCTGCGGCGAGGCATTTATGAAAATTAGGGTTTGTGAGGTTGTAAGGGTTTGAAGTTGAGGACTATTGGCGCGGCGACCAAAAGCTAGACCTAACCTTCGAATGTGTGTAGTGTGACTGAATAATTGATGAATGTGTGAGAAATTAATCATACGAGCAGAAAATAATGACCTAATTTACCTATGTAAGCAAAAATTTAAAAGGCAGGAATTAAAGCGCGATTATTGGTTCGCGAGGTTACAACCAAGAAACATATACAATATGATAATGAACTTTGAGTGAAAAATAAGATGAAATAAATAATGGTAAACGTAATGAGCTGCAAAATGAACAAATGACGTTAGGGGGCAGAGTTAGGCGGCAATCAAATGGATTATGAGACAATGAAGAAAAAGATGCAAATTTGAGATTTTTATTGTTGTTTTATTAAAAAAAATCTTTAAAAAAAAACTAATATTAGCTTGCCAAAAAAGATTTAATTTAAAAAATGTTTTACTCTTTTAAAAAATTTATTTTTTAATATTTTTAAGAAAAGTTTTCTAATTCTATTTAAAAAAGAGTTCTTTTATTTATTCTTTTTAAAAACTGTTTTTTTTTTTTTTTTTTAAAAATATTAATTTATTTAATTTTTATATAAAAAAAAGAAATATATTATTTAAAACAAATAAATAAATAATAATAAAAAAAAACTTAAAAAAGGATGGGTTGGGCCGGTAATCACTTCCGGACCCAACCCGGATGGTGTAAAAGATGGCTTTGTAGAATTAGGGTTTCAAACCCCATTTTCCTTTCGCGGCGCCGTTTACACTTCGTTCTTCCTCTCTCCTTCGTTGTATTCTCCCTCTCTCGTATGCTCTGCATCTACAAAACATGGAAAATGAAAAAAAAGAGATGAGTTAACGTGAGGGTATACGTTTGATTCTAGCCGATGATGTAAAGCTGAGGCTGAGAGTCGATTGCCCGGCGTTCGTAGTGAACGGCGAAGGCGTTCTTCTCCTTCGGTGATTCGCGGCCGCCTTCGTTCGCAGATGATATTGATATTTGGTGATGCTCTTCGTTGTCGTCGTTTACGAAGACGATGATGAGGGTTTTCTCCGAGTCTCAGCCGCGCCGCCTAGGGTTTCGCTTGCGGTTTCTAATCGCTTCTCCGCCGTTATTGTCTAGGGTTTCACGATCCTCTCTCCTCTCTCACAGGTGAAATTGTTCCTCTTTTTATAGTCTCTGATTCATCTTTTGGGCCTTTGGATGTTGGATTTGCGTTACTTTCTCATTTGATGATTTCGTGTTGATTGGTATTTTGATATGATTTGATTTTATCTGATACTGATTCACACTTTCCTTTTCCAGAACTCCTTGATGGATTCGCTCAGATTTCATTTGATTCGTTTGATATCTGAACTGATTCGTTTTTTGATCTCGAAATGATTTGTTTGACTTCATCTGAACTAATTCGTTTTCGATTTGTTTGATTTTTGATGCAGTTAGCTTTTCCTCTTCTTCTTTCAGAGAGAAGCTGGTAATTCAGATACTGCCGGATTGGTGTCGCCGAGGGAGGTACGATGCGGTGATGATGACTTTGTTCTGAACCTTCGAGGAATACTCTTTGATGAGGCCGCGGTTGCCTTCGAGATTGGTTGGGTTCAGAACACGAGTTCTGGGCTGCTATTGATTATTGGCTTTCAGATGGATTATGAGGCCATGATGTGCGATAACTGATGCCCTTGCATTCGGTTCCACGATACCCCTAGCTTACGGCTTTGTTGGCTTGTCATGGTGATTTGCACCTTTGATTCAGGCTTGCCCTGAACTAATGTGATTACGTGAGCTCTGGTATGACTGGTGCTATGATTTTGTGTCGTGATTTTGTGCTGTGATTTCCAACTGAAGCTTGACTGTAATTGAGGCTTCTGAACTTTGATACAGTGTATGATGCTGTTTTGATTTGTATTTCGTTTTTCTGATACTTTGTTTGATGCCATTCAATGCAGTTGGGTTCGTATTTTTCTTGTTCTGTTTGGACTTGGTTTTCATTCTGAACTTTTGTGGCAGATTTGTTGGATGTTCTTTTCTTGCTCTTGCGCATGAACTTGCCTTTTGATGCATTGTTTGATGCAGTTTCAGTTTGAATTTCTCCTTACCTATGGCTATTTTGTTTAGGCAACTTATGAATTGTTTTGGGTTTTGAGTTCTGAATTCTGAACCTGGTACTGATGCGTTTGTGGATTTTCTGGTGTTGGAAATTTCGGAAACAAAATGACTCAGACCTGCCGGCATCCGGGTCTGAATCCAGATTGACGATGTTGCCTTACTCTCGTATCAGTTTGGAAATCCAATCGCGGCAAAAACGAATCAGTCCCGCTTCTTTTATCACTTCTATCTCTCGGATGTCCCGTAATGATAAGAACAGGTGTTACCTGATCTGACGCCAACGACGCGGATCGGTAACGGGGGTAGGACGCAGCTTCGGTTGTGCCACTCCCGGCACTCGATGATGACACTGTTCTGAGAGTGTCAAAAATAATTTCTAACCCCTTCTATTCTGTTTGTTCTGTTTCGTTTCTCTTTGTGCAGGTGAATCGGGGATTCGTGGAGTAATTCCCAGTAGATGAGCATCATGAAGACACTTAGAAATTTTAGGACTTAGGATTTTTGGATAGATGTACCATTTGTATTTTAATTTTACAGCAATTCAGAATGTAAAATGATTCAACCCTTTTTGTACAATGACATTCCTATGAAATAAAATTCCCAAAAGTTTCCATGATCATTCAACTTTGAAATTGTTTATGTTTACTTCTAGTTATAAATTGCAAACATTCGCGAATAAATCCACAGATATTCATTATTCTAGTCATAAATCATAACTATTCGCGACTGATATTCTGGTTCATGCACGTGTCTCCTTTGTAGTCATAATCTCATCAATTGATCAAATTCCATTGCCTTCCAACTTAAATGCTAACCAACCATTTTATAACCAAACACGGATGCACGTTGTAATCACCACAGATTCAGTATCTACAATAACATTGCCCGTAATTGAATTCCACTGATCAAATGCTAAGAGCAAACAATCCAATAACACCCAGTTAAACTGTGCCTTGTTAACAGCATCGGGAGTTCTCTGGAAATAAACCACGAGCGATAAACTAGGTCTTAAATCCAATTGTGCTCGACAAATTTCAATACCGAACACATCGAATTGGCGCCTTGATATAATCAAACCCGGTGATAAATAAATGCCCCAGAAATAGTGTATCAAATGCCTCAAAACTTAGTAACAGCCCGTCTTCCACGTAAAATGACCAAAATACCCCTGGATCCAATCCTGCAAAACAAATACCTCCATGACTTGTTAGTGGTTAGCAAATGCACAGATGATATGATATGCGAAATGACCGACTAAATATAAGGGTAAAATTTGGGGTATTACAGTTGCCCCTATTTAAATAACTACACCGGACGATTTGAGTGACAGAGACTCGAGGAATCGTGGTGGAGAGATTTAAATATAGATAACCGAAAATTTTGCCCTTATATGCGGCGATATGCAATGCTATGGACAAAGCGAGAACAGATTAATGCATGATGCGTATGATGGAATGATGAATTGCGAAAATGCTGACGAATACGACGACACAGGGACAAACGCTACGAGGAGAACACACTGGGGAAAATGACGCGCTGGGACACAATACAACCCTGGGGAATTTTAAAATGATGGTCAACTGGTGCGAACACGACCAAATGTCATGTTAGAACGGGAACGAGATTCTCAAATGGAGATGGTACCTATGAGACGGCCTCCACTGGGGAATCTAAAAGTAAAACCGGATCGTGTACGACTGCAAGATCGATTACAGAACGCTGGAGCATTGAGCAAAGAATAACATCCAAGCTTCTGTAAACTATCCCTCGTGACAGGATCAAACGGACTTTTCGGGAATCCGTAGCAAATATACAGGGTAAAAAAACCGGCTGTATGCCAAAATAAATGGACTTTGAGTGGTTAGAACAAAACCCTTAATAGTGATGGCGCTTATGCGATGGCCTCCACTTGGGAATGTCTAACCATGAGACTGGATCTACACGACTGCAAGATCGATTACAGAATGCTGGAGCATTGAGCAAAGAATAACATCCAAGCTTCTATAAACTATCCTTCGTGATGGGATCGAATGAACTTTTCAGAAATCCATATCATATATACAGGGTAAAGACCGGCTGTATGCCAAAATAAATGGACTTTGATGGGAAATGCCTTGATAAGCTTCTCGAGGGAGAACTGTCACTTATCGTTGGAAGGGACTTACATGCCAAAATGGATAAGCACTCAAATAAAGAGGCGGCTGCTTATCTGATATATAAATCTTCTCATATTTAAGGTCGGCGCCTGGAATACGATTCTGATTCTTCTTTTACTAAAGGATAAACTGAACTTCCTCATACTTCAAGATCGTGCTCTCCTGAATATGATTCCTCTCCTTCTTTTACTAAAGGCTAAATGAACTTCTTCATACTTCAAGATCGTGCTCTCCTGAATATGAAAAGGGTAAACTGAACTTCCTCATACTTCAAGATCGTGCTCTCCTGAATATGATTCTGCTCCTTCTTTTACTAAAGGGTAAATGAACTTCTTCATAATTCAAGATCGTGCTCTCCTGAATATGATTCCGCTCCTTCTTTTACTAAAGGGTAAATGAACTTCTTCATATTTCAAGATCGTGCTCTCCTGAATATGATTCCGCTCCTTCTTTTACTAAAGGGTAAATGAACTTCTTCATATTTCAAGATCGTGCTCTCCTGAATATGATTCGCTCCTTCTTTTACTAAAGGGTAAATGAACTTCCTCATACTTCAAGATCGTGCTCTCCTGAATATGATTCCGCTCCTTCTTTTACTAAAGGGTAAATGAACTTCTTCATACTTCAAGATCTGTGCTCTCCTGAATATGATTCCGCTCCTTCTTTTACTAAAGGGTAAATGAACTTCCTCATACTTCAAGATCGTGCTCTCCTGAATATGATTCCGCTCAAACCTCCCCGTACTTCAAGATCGTGCTCTCCTGAATACGATTTGGTTCAAACCTTCCCATACTTCAAGACGACAGGTAAAATGGAAGCCCAACTGCTCAATGGAGATGGCCATTTGCTGCAAGTCATAACGAAGATAGGATTGGCTTCTCAGGCGAGAAATGTCGCTTTCTTGCAAGAGTAGCAACAATAAGCTTCTCATGTAAGAACTGCTTGTAGAGGTGATAACAGATGATGATGAGCTTCTCAGGCGAGAACTGGTGCTGATCGATGATAAGCTTCTCAGGTGAGAACAGGTGCGTATCTGGTTGTGTAAGGTTGTTATATCGATAGGCTTCTCAGGCGAGAACAGTCGCATACCGATGTTGTAGGATGTACTGATAGATTTCCCAGGCGTGAACTGGCGTGTATCTGTAAAGGATTGTAGTTGATTTTCTTGAAAGATAATGCAAAATAAATGCACATCCGGGTACAGTGATAAACTTCTCGGGCGGGAACAGTCGCGTATCTGCCATGGTATGGTGAAAATCTTTAGATGGTGCAAAATAAATGCACGTCCGGTTGGCTCGACGATCGACAATACTGAGATTCAATCTAGGATCGAGCTAGAAAGAATACTGGTAATCAAGACTCCATCGAGGGAATGAACTCGAAGGGTAAATATCTTATCTTGGTGAGGAAAGATAGCTGAAGTAACCGTCATCCACGAGGATCGAGCTCTGTGGGGAAACTGGAAACACATATGTATTTTATGCTTAGGGCTGACAATCTATTTGGAGAGAATGGACAAACCCAGTTACTCGGCCGTAACAACCAATGATGGTGAAACATAATGAACCTGTGAATGCTAACGCATATGTTGATGCATATGTTAATGTGAATGTATGTTAATGTTTATGTATGTTAAGGTCTATGTATGCTAATGTTTATGTATGCGAGATGTTATGAAAGGAGTATGCAATGGGTATGTGTATGAAATAGGCATGTGATGCTTATGCCCCTGCGTATGCTGACGAAACAGACTAGAGACGGGACGAGAGATGAAATAAACATCTCGACGGAGATACCCTGCGTTCTCTGCAACCAATACGTCAATCATGGGTAAGAAAGATCAATGGTAGAACCAAATCTGGCTTCAAAGTTCTGAATTCTCTGGGGAGAAGGTAATCTACTTCGGTGCACAGTATCATGTCTTTACATGGGGAGAAGAAAACCTGAGGGACACTTTCGAGTTACCCAAGAAAAAGTTGTCAGCTTATAGTCTCTCTGGGAACTGTGATGAGGCAATAGTTTAGGAGCCTGTCGCAACACTGAGATTTACTGAGGAATGAAGGCCACCGTGAGTAAAATCCATCGGGTGCATGAAGAAAAGTTGTGACCACATAGTTTTGATCTTGAAGGACCTTATAGTAGTCGCCATTTGGTTCCCTTTTTTAGAAAACACGGTGCCCCAGGATACTCGCGTTGTGAGGTATGGTCATCTCAAGAGGATTTTATAGAGAACACGGAGTCTGGTTGCCCCACTGTTCTCAAACTCTTTGAGAGATGCGTCAGGTCATCGACGTAACTGGCACAAATTAATCGTGTTACGACGAAATCTTTGAGAAATAGTTCTTAAGAACGTCAGACTCGCGTTGGTAAGCGAACTGGGAAACCGCCTGCCCCTGTTTAGCAGGATCTTCAAGTTCCATGGGTTATGTCCATATGTAAATCTCTAAGATATCAAGCAAAGTCGTCATGCCTGAAATGCCTATCCTGAGTTTGTCAATGTACACATATATTTGTCTTGAATTTTTGTTTTGAAAAAGATATCGCAATAACTTGTGACCGAAATCACTAGTCGGGATATAAGTTTTAATTATAATGCCAACATGAATTTTTTTTCTGAGCATAGCTCGTAGGAGTCAGGAAACGTGATCTTGTCGAGTATGCTTTCAACCGAAGTCCTACTTCAATTAGGTCTTTTAAAGGTTGTATCGTGGCTCGGTTCACGGTTTAAGAAACAAGGATATAGGCTCAAAGTTATATTTGTACCCACCCATTCTTCGTGATGTTCTCCAATCCTAATTCAGTTAATCGGATACGAACGCTCATATCTCAAGCAGATTTGCTATGGTCGAGAACTTATCAAGGCTTCGGACATGGCAGTCACTCACCTATTTTTAACGGCAATTGGTCACACGACCTTGTTCTTTACTAGGGATTATTTATTGTACCCTCTAGTTTTGCTTTTATTCCCTAACTTTTGCCTGGACAGCGTCTATTGATTTGACTTTGGAGTCCAGCGGGATGCCCCAGTTTTGCCTAAGTCTCCTTCATAGGTTTTGACTTAGCGGGCCCTTATTTTTTTTTGAATATTTTTTATGCACAAGTCGTGTAAATCTTTTGAAAGGCTCGTGACTGCCCCACTCCTTAGGTAACCGAGGGATAGTCATTGTATTGTACTTCTTAATATGCTAAGGATAAATTCTCGAAGGTTTGCTCTTCCTTTTTGAGAATCTAAGCGCTCGATCAGTTTAACTGAAACCTACCCTGCCCCAGGTTAGGATAAAGGTTCTTAAAAGAAAGAAAAACTCCTACTTCAAGGCTCAAAGGGTTAACGAGGGATTAATATCCTTATATCTCCAGTGTTTGGGATTTAAAACAATGCCTTACATCATCAGCAGGTTTTAATTGAAAGCATACGACAAGAAATCTGACGTTTTGGGTTCGTCATCCTCCCCCCACTTCATCATCATAACAAGAGATCGGGTAAAGTTGGCATTGTAATTTATGAAAACGTTTTTTTTTGAATGAGTGAAACGAATGGATTTATTCAAGACAAACATATGCGTTGCATTAATTAATCAAAGATAAACAAGTTCGTACATGCTAAATATGCTTAATCAAAGAGAAATGCATATAAATAAACAAATGAACTATCGGGAAACTCCTTCTAAATGTTTATGAAATCTTGCATTCAAGAGTAACAGTTTCCTTTGGCGGAGCCTCAACGGAAAGGACGTCTGGTTTATGGTCACCGCGAGTCGTCATGGCTTGCCCCAGTTACGCTGGTCACATCTTCAACAGTTTTCAGTCGTTGCTTCAAAATAAATTTCCCAGATTCTTTGTTGATCCCGGTCTTATCATCTTGAGGGTTACTGAAATGAAGCGAGCTAGGCCTTTGAATGAATACTGGATTCGGCTGATTTGCCACAGGAGTAGCATGCTTTGCAGAATTCGAACTCGACAAGTGAGGAACCCCGAGAGGAGTCTCGATCTTCAGCTGAGCATTGCTAATAGACAACTTCTTCGTTTCTAGCAAATTAAAGTTCTTAAGAGCGTAGCAATTCTCTAAATCATGGCCGGGCGTACCCTCATGAAATAAACAATGAGCGGCAGCGTTGTAAACTGCAGGTAACGGATTAGGCGGAGGACCCAAAGCACGGGTGGTAATCAGACCCTATTGTACCAAATGGGAGTATAACTCAGTGAAAGTCATCGGAATTGGAGGACAAGGCTTATACTGACTCTTACGGAGATAAGGAACCTGACCCTGTGATTGTTGGTGAACAGGAGCGTTGGGCACTCGTTGACTGTTGACAGGAACTTGCATGGGCGGATAACCGGAAGGTTGTTGATGAACCGGTGCTTGATATACCGGAGCTGACTGCACAGGCTGGTATGTAGGAAACTGCTGATCGAAAGGAGGTGCAATAGTAGCTACATAGGGTTGTTGGACATATGGAAACGGATAACCTTGAACATAACTCTGCTGATGTTGCCAAGGTTGAGGAGTAGCCATTTTGCGGTTCCTCGAACGTGCAGGTCCTTTACCATGGTCGGAGTTAGGAGTTTTGCACTTTGGAGGGGTAGCTCGTTGAACTGGTTGAGCACTAGGAGGCACCAAACCGGATTGAAGACCGTGAGGAGGTACATTCTCGACAGTAACAGCTGGTTGAGGTTCCATAACGGTATTAGTAGTCTCAGAAACAACAGTAGACTGAGCACCCACCTTCACACTAAGAGCTCGTAGCATCTCCAAAATCTGCCCCACACTTCCTCGAAGATCTTCGAGTTCATGGCTGACACGGTTGATCTCTTGGTTTTGATCTTCCATCCTTATGAAGGGTCGTATTGATGCAGAGAACTTAGGGTGACAAAACTGGAAGGTGAGAGAACCGAGTATGAGAAATCGGGAGACACATGCAATGCAAAAGTATGATGCTAAAATGTGAATGCAAATGAAGATTTCATGGAATTCAAATATTTACGAATATTGCGGAATACCAAAGAAACTTTTAATTTATTGAAGACAGATTACAAATAATATTCTTGCAACCAAAATAGCTAAATAAAAGCCTAGAAAGTCCTAGAGAAGCATCTTCCACAACTTCAGTGGGCAGACGGAGATCCGGAGGAAAATAAATATTCGTAGAGCCTTCTCTTCTTGTAGGATTGTATCTCATCATTCTTCGACTGAATCTGCTTTTGAAGTTCTTCGTACTCGCTGACCATCACATGGTATTTGTTCTTCCATGCTTCTGTTTCGCGTTGTGATCTCTTCAAAGCGATCTTCAAAGTCTCAGCTTCGGTCATGAAATACTGGACAGGTTCCTCTCTTTGAGGTGAAGGATCCTGGCGAGAGTAGGGCATCTTCAACTCAATAGCTCTTCCTCGGACCCATTGAAGGTATGGTTCCATGGACACACAATTAGGTCTGCCCAAACTTTCTTTGTCTTTCCTATGCAGATGATTCCAAGAAGATAGAATCTGATCTTGAAGCTTTTTGTCGTCTTCGAAAAAGATTTTCTCCACATGAATACCTTTAGGCGGTTCCTTCAAAGGGTATCCCAACTGTCGGCGAGCTAAGACTGGATTGTAGCTAATCCCTCCATTGAAACTGAGCAAAGGCACATTGTTGAAGTTTTCACAGCTATCAATGATCGATATCCCATCGTACATGCGATTATACCAATCAATATCAGAGTGAGTTAAAGCCATAACTTTTTGCGACCAACGTTCTTGATTAGATCTCCAGAACGGACCGGACTTGGGTAAGTGAGAAATAAACCACTTGTATAGTAATGGCACACAACATGTAATCATTCCTCCACCATGAAAGTTTCGGAGATGTACTGAATGATAAGTATTACCCAATAGCGTTGGAACTGGATTTCTCCTCATGAAGGTCTTGATTGCATTAAGGTCCACAACCCTTCAAAACTAGGAAAAAGCAGTAACCCATAAATAAGCAAAGCAAATATTGTCTCAAAGGCAAACATGTCTTTATGATCGGTATAAAATTGGGCCTTCTTAATTAGAAAGTCCCTGGGAAAACCGGAGGTCCCCCCTTTGGTAATCATATTGTTTTTGACATCGGATATCCTTAGACAAATGGCTTTAGCAATATCTCGTTCTTTAGGGTCTTCCTCCAAGAAAGGGAATGGAGACTTATCCAAGATAGGTAATCCCACCAACTGAGAGTACTCTTCTAAGGTAGGTAAAAGCTGATAATCTGGAAAGGTGAAGCAGTGATAATCTGGATCATAAAACTGTAGCAAAGTCGCAAGAAGTCCTTCGTTTACTTGAACCTTCAACAAAGACAATAGCCTTCCATATCTGTTTTGGAACTTTTCTTGATCTTGGACCAAATCTCTTAGCTTCTCTAGGACTTCCAAATTAGAACCCTTAAAAGTAAATTTCAAAGTATGCCTTCTATGGTGATCCATGGTATCCTGCAATGTTCATAAATAGTGTTTGAATTCCATGAAACCTTAATGCGATATGATGTTTTATGGATGCAATGCATGAAAACACACAAAATCCTAGGTTAAAAGTACGTGAGCGGAGTTAAGGTCTACCCATCCCCAAAAAGGAGTGTACTATAGGTTAGTTGTACCTGCCGAACAAGGTTCTAAAAAGGGCCCAAAGTCATCAGCCCGTCTTTCGGATATTATCAACCTTCCGACTAACTCGGGGGTTAATAATATTCTCAAGAGAACCTCTTTTGAGTGTAGTATCGCGTAGCAACCGTTGTAGGATTACTCCCACATAGCTCCCGCACTACGTCCTAAATAAGGCCAAGGTGGTGTTAAGGTACTACGGTCCTCAATATCACAGACTCCAATCGACCATGGAAAAAGTTTTCGCGATTACTCGTTCAACCGAACCATTTTCGAAAAGGTCTCAACTGAGCGGTGATTCTCGAATCAGCTTGGTCGGGATTCACTCCCTATAAGCCTCATCGAATATATCTCCATCCTATAATAATGTCACTAGTCCGGGCGTAGGACTTATCTCACAACACAAGGAACCATCCCAAAACTAGAGTACAATATATACATACAAATGAAGCAAATAGCAATAAATATGAACAAATTAGGGATAACCCTCAAAAGTTAAGAGTTCCCCAGTGAAGTCGCCATTTTCTGTTGCGGTGGAAATAGGATCACAAACTATTAATTAGTTTGAATCGTAATTCAATTCACAACCGCTCTTTGATTTATCCGAAGGAAAAGGTCAAAAGAGGGAAAACCTATTTTTGCATCGTAAACACAATGCGGGGAAAGATCTAGGGTTCGGGGGTTGGTTAAATATAGGGAAGGTATTAGAACCCTAAACTTCTGTAGTACTCTACAGGAACCTTTTGTTCAGATGATTACTATTTGCTTTATTTATTTGCTTAAGGTATATGTACAAAGGGATTAAAAGTGAGAAAAGAGACCTAAGGGGTTAATTCTAAGTTTACTCGGCAAGACATCGCATCTTGTGCCTACGTATCCTTACGGGAGTGGAATCAGAGTAATCGTAGTTCCCCTCAAAAGGGAGGTTAGAGAATTCTTGACTGTGGTCAAGGTCTCAAGGGGAATAAACGCATCTTAAGGACACGCTTACGTGGAGTGTAGAAACTCCAAATCTCTACGTTGAATTGTTAAGTTGTAATTAGGGTTAAATTAGGTTAGGTTAGGGATTCCACGGCGGGAAACCCTAAAATGAGCGCGGCGGCTCTTTGACCTAATGCTAGGGGTAAAATTGCAATTTTGCCTGCGGCGAGGCATTTATGAAAATTAGGGTTTGTGAGGTTGTAAGGGTTTGAAGTTGAGGACTATTGGCACGGCGACCAAAAGCTAGACCTAACCTTCGGATGTGTGTAGTGTGACTGAATAATTGATGAATGTGTGAGAAATTAATCATACGAGCAGAAAATAATGACCTAATTTACCTATGTAAGCAAAAATTTAAAAGGCAGGAATTAAAGCGCGATTATTGGTTCGCGAGGTTACAACCGAGAAACATATACAATATGATAATGAACTTTGAGTGAAAAATAAGATGAAATAAATAATGGTAAACGTAATGAGCTGCAAAATGAACAAATGACGTTAGGGGGCAGAGTTAGGCGGCAATCAAATGGATTATGAGACAATGAAGAAAAAGATGCAAATTTGATATTTTTATTGTTGTTTTATTAAAAAAAATCTTAAAAAAAAACTAATATTAGCTTGCCAAAAAAGATTTAATTTAAAAAATGTTTTACTCTTTTAAAAAATTTATTTTTTAATATTTTTAAGAAAAGTTTTCTAATTCTATTTAAAAAAGAGTTCTTTTATTTATTCTTTTTAAAAACTGTTTTTTTTTATTTTTATTTTTAAAAATATTAATTTATTTAATTTTTATATAAAAAAAAGAAATCTATTATTTAAAACAAATAAATAAATAATAATAAAAAAAACTTAAAAAAGGATGGGTTGGGCCGGTAATCACTTCCGGACCCAACCCGGATGGTGTAAAAGATGGCTTTGTAGAATTAGGGTTTCAGACCCCATTTTCCTTTCGCGGCGCCGTTTACACTTCGTTCTTCCTCTCTCCTTCGTTGTATTCTCCCTCTCTCGTATGCTCTGCATCTACAAAACATGGAAAATGAAAAAAAAGAGATGAGTTAACGTGAGGGTATACGTTTGATTCTAGCCGATGATATAAAGCTGAGGCTGAGAGTCGATTGCCCGGCGTTCGTAGTGAACGGCGAAGGCGATCTTCTCCTTCAGTGATTCGCGGCCGCCTTCGTTCGCAGATGATATTGATATTTGGTGATGCTCTTCGTTGCCATCGTTTACGAAGACGATGATGAGGGTTTCCTCTGAGTCTCAGCCGCGCCGCCTAGGGTTTCGCTTGCGGTTTCTAATCGCTTCTCCGCCGTTGTTGTCTAGGGTTTCACGATCCTCTCTCCTCTCTCACAGGTGAAATTGTTCCTCTTTTTATAGTCTCTGATTCATCTTTTGGGCCTTTGGATGTTGGATTTGCGTTACTTTCTGATTTGATGATTTCGTGTTGATTGGTATTTTGATATGATTTGATTTTATCTGATACTGATTCACACTTTCCTTTTCCAGAACTCCTTGATGGATTCGCTCGGATTTCATTTGATTCGTTTGATATCTGAACTGATTCGTTTTTTGATCTCGAAATGATTTGTTTGACTTCATCTGAACTGATTCGTTTTCGATTTGTTTGATTTTTGATGCAGTTAGCTTTTCCTCTTCTTCTTTCAGAGAGAAGCTGGTAGTTCAGATACTGCCGGATTGGTGTCGCCGAGGGAGGTACGATGCGGTGATGATGACTTTGTTCTGAACCTTCGAGATTGGTTGGGTTCAGAACACGAGTTCTGGGCTGCTATTGATTATTGGCTTTCAGATGGATTGTGAGGCCATGATGTGCGATAACTGATGCCCTTGCATTCGGTTCCACGATCCCCCTAGCTTACGGCTTTGTTGGCTTGTCATGGTGATTTGCACCTTTGATTCAGGCTTGCCCTGAACTAATGTGATTACGTGAGCTCTGGTATGACTGGTGCTATGATTTTGTGCCGTGATTTTGTGTTGTGATTTACAACTGAAGCTTGACTTTAATTGAGGCTTCTGAACTTTGATACAGTGTATGATGCTGTTTTGATTTGTATTTCGTTTTTCTGATACTTTGTTTGATGCCATTCAATGCAGTTGGGTTCGTATTTTTCTTGTTCTGTTTGGACTTGGTTTTCATTCTGAACTTTTGTGGCAGATTTGTTGGATGTTCTTTTCTTGCTCTTGCGCATGAACTTGCCTTTTGATGCATTGTTTGATGCAGTTTCAGTTTGAATTTCTCCTTACCTATGGCTGTTTTGTTTAGGCAACTTATGAATTGTTTTGGGTTTTGAGTTCTGAATTCTGAACCTGGTACTGATGCGTTTGTGGATTTTCAGGTGTTGGAAATTTCGGAAACAAAATGACTCAGACCTGCCGGCATCCGGGTCTGAATCCAGATTGACAATGTTGCCTTACTCTCGTATCAGTTTGGAAATCCAATCGCGGCAAAAACGAATCAGTCCCGCTTCTTTTATCACTTCTATCTCTCGGATGTCCCGTAATGATAAGAACAGGTGTTACCTGATCTGACGCCAACGACGCGGATCGGTAACGGGGGTAGGACGCAGCTTCGGTTGTGCCACTCCCGACACTCGATGATGACACTGTTCTGAGAGTGACAAAAATAATTTCTAACCCCTTCTATTCTGTTTGTTCTGTTTCGTTTCTCTTTGTGCAGGTGAATCGGGGATTCGTGGAGTAATGCCCAGTAGATGAGCATCATGAAGACACTTAGAAATTTTAGGACTTAGGATTTTTGGATAGATGTACCATTTGTATTTTAATTTTACAGCAATTCAGAATGTAAAATGATTCAACCCTTTTTGTACAATGACATTCCTATGAAATAAAATTCCCAAAAGTTTCCATGATCATTCAACTTTGAAATTGTTTATGTTTACTTCTAGTTATAAATTGCAAACATTCGCGAATAAATCCACAAATATTAATTATTCTAGTCATAAATCATAACTATTCGCGACTGATATTCTGGTTCATGCACGTGTCTCCTTTGTAGTCATAATCTCATCAATTGATCAAATTCCATTGCCTTCCAACTTAAATGCTAACCAACCATTTTATAACCAAACACGGATGCACGCTGTAATCACCACAGATTCAGTATCAACAATAACATTGCCCGTAATTGAATTCCACTGATCAAATGCTAAGAGCAAACAATCCAATAACACCCAGTTAAACTGTGCCTTGTTAACAGCATCGGGAGTTCTCTGGAAATAAACCACGAGCGATAAACTAGGTCTTAAATCCAGTTGTGCTCGACAAATTTCAATACCGAACACATCGAATTGGCGCCTTGATATAATCAAACCCGGTGATAAATAAATGCCCCGGAAATAGTGTATCAAATGCCTCAAAACTTAGTAACAGCCCGTCTTCCACGTAAAATGACCAAAATACCCCTGGATCCAATCCTGCAAAACAAATACCTCCATGACTTGTTAGTGGTTAGCAAATGCACAGATGATATGATATGCGAAATGACCGACTAAATATAAGGGTAAAATTTGGGGTATTACAATTCAGTTTCACCAGCCTGACTGCTTGAAACATTCTGAATTCTACCAGTTTTTACACCATACTCAATACGTTCTCCTGCCCTTACCAATTCAGAGAAATTTGGTGCACTTCCAAGCATTCTTTCGAAGTACGGGCTCTGCAAGGAGTTTACGAACATGCCTTTTAACTCTTGGTCTAGAAGCGATGGTTGCACTCTAGCATCAAATTCTCTCCATCTCTGAACATACTTCCTGAAAGGTTCATTGTTCCCTTGAGGCAATTCTTGCAACTGCATGCGACCAGGAGCCACATCAAGATTGTAGTCATACTGTTTCAGAAAAGCATTGGCTAAATCCACGCATGATCGGATCTGATTACCCTCTAACTGCATATACCAACTCAGAGATGCCCCAATCAGGCTATCCTGAAAGTAGTGAATCATCAACTTGTCATTATGCACAAACAAAGTCATTCTTCGGCAGAACATCACCAAATGTAGCCTCGGGAAACTATCTCCTTTGTACTTTTCAAACTTCGGCGTTCTGAACTTAGGCGGTAACACTAGGCCGGAAACCAGACACATGTTTGCAGCATTGAGGTTAACAGCATCTTTAACTGCCAAGGCTTTGAATCTTTCATCCAACGCACGAAACCTTTTAGCATACACGAGAGCTAACGGGTCTTCAGTCTTTGCTATCGGGACCTCTCTTCGGGAATTTGGCACAGGGAAAACAACACCCTGATAGTCTGAGGTATCAATAGAAGGAGAGCGTTCACTTCGGACAACAAACTGCTCATGTAGATCTCAGTTTTCAACAGAAGGTTGTACAAGTCGAGTTGCAGTAAGGTTGTTCACTTGCAGAAAGTCTTCATTGGGCATAGAACCATACAGAGGATTGGACGTCATAGTGAAACCTGACAAGGTATCAACAATCTGGAAGTTGCTCTATGACATAGCTACCAACAACTTTCAACTGACTTCACTGCTTGATTCTGCTCAATCTGCTTCAACCCCTTGGTCGTCTGCTAACAATCAACACTTTCTCAGACCAAACACCGGAGAATCACCCTCTGAAGCAAAACAAAGGCTGGATAAGAACCCTGACTAGCTGGAGAATGCTATGCAATATGATGCAAAAATGCTTATGTAAGATGCAGCAAACACGGGATCACAGCCCCCACAAAGCTCTGATTACTGCTGCGCTGCTGACGGGATAAGTTTGCTCTAACGAGAGAAAACCAAAATACTGGGTAGGCTGGAAGTCAAGTTCCCTGCAAAAACACTCCCACTCACGGGTATGTACCTAAACTGACACAGGTTCGGCATCCTATACGGTCATCAGCGTCACAGACTTTCAAGAGCGATGATACGATACCCAGACGGTGTGGCATCATCATCTCTCGAAGCGGCCTCACTTAGCTGAATTCCAAATGATCGGTCCCCAGAGTCAACAATCCTTCAAACCAACAACCCCTCAAGCCCAAAGGGCTGGAAAAGAAGTCAACCGGGAGAACCTTGTCTGAGCGTGGATTTTGTGAGACACTAGTACCTGCAAAGCAAGCACGCGCCCCCTACTTTCCACAACTAATGCTAGGTACACTCAAGCCTGGGTCTGGCTTATCCCTCATCAGAGCTCCCCTCCCCCAACAGCACAATAGCAACATATAATAATAGAGCGCGAAAAACTGTAAATACAGTAATATACAAAATACAACACAAAAATAAACACCCATAGACAAGCAAACAAGCGCTAGGATTGACTCTCATACAGGGACGTTGGATCCCCAGATTGACTCGCATAGGAACCGTTGGAGTCCCCAGCAGAGTCGCCAGCTGCTGGGGATGACCCAGACAGCTAGGAAGAGAATCCAAGACAAGACTCTCTTAGAGAACCAGAGTCCCCAGCAGAGTCGCCAGCTGCTGGGGATGACCCAGGCAGCTAGGAAGAGAATCCAAGACAAGACTCGCTTAGAGAACCAGAGTCCCCAGCAGATTCGCCAGCTGCTGGTTATGACCCAAACAGTTAGGAAGAAAAACCTAAGGCGAGACTCGCATAGGGAACCGTTGGAGTCCCCAGCAGAGTCGCCAGCTGCCGCTACCGCGAAAATAAGGTGTCGGCAAAACATAAGAGTCACCACCTTTCGTTATTTATCCCTCAGAACGGGAAAGGAAACGATCGGAAAAACCTGACGAAAAGGTATAAGACAAGGTCATCGCAACCAATGTCTGGATTCGGGAGTCGGTTACGCAAGGGGAAGGTATTAGCACCCCTCACGTCCATCGTACTCGATGGGATCCATGCTTGTTGTGTTTATCTGGCGGGTTGATTTTCTCTATCTACCTATTAAGGCTGGTCTGAAAAAGAAAAGAAAATGACTCGACAAATCGTCGCACTTTATGCCTACGTATTCTCATCAGAGAATGAGAAATCATAGTCAACATAGTTTGGCTAACTACGGGTTATGGGGAAGGTGGCTCGCCAATACGTCAGTATTGTGTCTACGTACTCTCAACAGGTATGAGAGATCAGAGCTTACGTAGTTCGGGATAACTACGGCTAGACAGGGTGTTCTCGATCACACGGGGGTGAGAGAAAGGATTGACGATACTAGCGTATGCATTCTAGCAGTTAGGTGTATGCTGCTCGCTCGACGGAGACTTAGGCGTTACTACGAAGTATGTCGGTTTTAAAGGTATGGGAACCTAGGGGAACTAGAACTACGGTCGGGTCTCAATTGCGCTAGGGCAAGAGAAAAGGATATTAGTCGTTAATGGGAAAGTCTCGATCACACAGAAGCAATAGAACAGAGAAGTTAGTTGTTAGTGTGCTCGCTAGGATATCGCATGCTATGCCTACATATTCTCGTCTGATACGAGAAATCAGAACAGTTGTAGTTCAGCTAACTACAGAAACAGGGAAAAAGGGAAAAGGGAGCTCACTAGGATATCGCATCCTATGCCTATGTACTCTCAACAGATACGAGAGATCAGAGCAAACGTAGTTCGGCGCTAGAGGAAAGAAAGTCTCGATTGCACGGGGCAAGAGAAGAGTTCTCAATCTCCTGAATGCGAGGGAAAAAGGGTTTCGATCGCGTGGGGCGAGAACAAAGAGGAAGCAGGCCTACGCCTAAACGGGAAGGAACTCGGGACACACACGCAAGAACCTAAGGCGTAGGAGCGAATGCGTCGTATGTCACCCAAAGGGTACCATACTAGACACTCTAGACGATTGAGAGGAAACCCCTCAACTGTCATTTCCTACGTATCTAACGACACAGCTCACAACACTCGACGGTTGCCCGAAGACTTGAATAAGAAAGATGATAACGAACGAAGCGTCTCCGTTGGCTCCTGACATGCGCGCAAGCTCCATTCCAATCTTCTCCTCTCTGGATCCTTGATGAGGACGCTCAAATCAGTACCAATGTAACGCTTAGACCGTCAGGGTTCGACTTATACGAGAAATCGAACTCTAAGAGGTAGCGTATTGATATCCGTGTCAAAGACAAGATAGAGAAATGATATCGAAAATCATTCTCCAATTGAATCATGTCACACGGCCAGCCAAAAATAAAATCGAAGATAACATCGGAAGAGAAAAGAAACGAGGAGAGAAATCCAATCACAAATGGAAATAATACTCTACTCCTAAAAATTAGCAATTAATTTCTACTAGAAAATACTCTAAAGAAAAAAATAAAAGGAAATTGTATATGAAAAATAGAATAAAAACTCTATAATATCCTAAAAAGAAAATAGAAATGAAAATTCTATATTATAAAATCTATATTAAAAATATGCTATTACTATTCTACACTATAATTCCTAAGAAGAAAAATAGCAAAATAAATCTACAACTATTACAATCAAACATCCAATACAAAAGAAAAATTAAAAATTGAGGGAGGGGGGGGGGGGGGGGGGGGGGGGTACAGCCTGCAAAAGGGTGTAAATGCAGTAAAAATCCACTCTGGGCCCAGCCCATAATACAGCCAGAAAAATAACAAAAAACAGGGGGGGGGGGGCAGTGAAACAGATGTGAACCAGCAATTCGTTGGGCCCAGCCCAACCAACACCAAAAAAAATCCAGAGGGGGTGTGAATGGGTACGGGGAGTGTAAGCTTTAGAACTGAGATTGGGCCCTAAGGCCCACTAAGGCTCCTCCTCTCCTTCCTCACTTCCCCCATCAGAAACCCTAGAATGCTTCTCCCTCACACTCACCACCGCCGTTTCAGCCTCCGTTCGCTTCTCTCCTTCTTTCAACTCTTTCTTCCCTGCTTCATACTCGCAAACCAAACAACACTTCTCCTTCGCAAATATGTCTCCACAGATCTCGAACAAAATGCCATACCTGCAACTATGTCCGTCGAAACTCGCTGGGAAAAGAAAGGTTAAAATTCGTGGTTGCATGTTGATAGTGAGGTCCGGCTCGTGTTTCAGTTGATGGATTGATGAACACTCGAAGGCATCCCTTGAAGATTATGGAGTTTCTTGATCGGATGAGTGCTCTTGAGGTCCTGAAGTTTGTTAGAGGATCTTCGAAGGATCTTGATGCATGCTGAAGGTTTCTGGAAATTGGATGCGCGTTTGAAGATCTGAAGGTTCGTTGAAGATTTGTGAGGATCCGTGTGGGGTTTTAGATCTGGAGAAAGGATGATCGCGATGAAAATTCGAAGAATGTTTCTGGAGATATGAAGGTTGACACAGATCTTGAAGTTTCTTATGAATCTTGAAGATTCTGAAAACGAGAGTTGAAGATCTTAAAGGATATTGATGACGGTTTGATGAATATACGAAGGAACTGGGAAATCGATGATGAAGGTTGAGCGGATTCTGGAAAAAATGATGAGTGCGATAGCGAAATCTGGAGAAATTGATGAATATTCATGAACGTTCTTGAGGATTTATGGAAAAACTTGAACGGATGGTGAAAATTGTTTTATTTCAGGGAAAACGTTGAAGAGCGGATGAAGATTATGATGGAGAATCTGGAAAATTATTGAAGGTTGTTGAAGATTGAGCGAGAAACTGATGGAGTTCTTGATGAATTTGGTTGCAGATTCCGGTGAGTGATAAGTTTTCCGGCGACTTTCCGGTGTGGGCAGCGCCGTATGATTTCGCCGGTGGGATGGACCGGTGTTTGCATGCGAGTCCAGAGGGAATGACACCTAGCAGGCGGCGTGTCAGCACATGGGGGAGAGAGAGAGGGTGAGGTGGCATGTGCAGGGTAGCATGTTAGTGCCTGCCGAGGGGATGATGTGTCAGAACGTGGGGTGTGGTGAGAGGATAGGTGGCAGAGAGAGAGCTGAGTGGGAAATGAGGTGTCCAAGAGAGAGAAGGTGAGGTGGGGTCTCTTATATGCTGACAAGTGGCGCTGGACTTGATTAGACTAGGCCTCCAAAAATAGACATTTGGCCCACGAAAATGAATTGAAGACTGATTAAAGCTGCTGATTAATGGATTAAAATGATAAACGGTGAATTAATGCTGAAATGAAAATGATTAATAACAAAACTTGATTAATAAACCTGACTAAAATTGAAAAGCTGGCTAATTAAGACTTAATAAAATCTGACTAATAGACTCAATTAACACTATCCAATTAATCCTAATTAAAACAAAACGATTAATCCTAATCAATTAATATTCTAATTAAACCTAACCAACTTAAAATAAATTCTAATATATTCTAACAATTAATATTCTAATATTCTAAAAATAGAGAAAAACTATTTAAACCTATTAAATTCTATAATAGAAAATAAACCTCTAAAAAACTATTAAAATCTATTTAAAAGAATTAAAAGTCTAGAAAAACAATTAAAATTCATTTAAAATTCAAGAAATTAAGAGAGAAAATCTAAAAATGCAGGGAAGGTCAATTAAACCGATTAGAAGAAAAGATGTGCGAATACAGCGAAATAAACGGTAAAAACCGGACACCGAAATGTCCTAAAAAACAATAGCAAGAGCTGAAAACATCGGGACGAGCACCAATTCTCAAATTAGATCCTCGCATTCGAAACGGTAAGAAACTGCCTTAAACGCCAGGGAGGGTTGTAATCCCGATAAAGTCAATCTGACTGAAAAAATGCAATGTAGGCGGTATGCAAATGCAAATGCAAAATGAGTCGAAACATAAGCCAATTTGCGAGAAGTGATTGGTCAAATTTTGGGGTGCAACACCTATTTATTAAGATTGCAGCTTGACAGTTTTTTGTTTCATGACAGCAGTGAGTTTATTCCCTTAGAACTCATCATGAATTTGATGTTCCAAGAATGAGCAGACTTGTGTTGGTCTTGGACTCACACTCTTTGTTTGTTTTGTTTTGGTACATGCCCAACTCATATTCATCTTGACAACTCCCATACCAGTTTTTGCTCCATTGATGTTTTGGATGAACCTCTTGTTAGAATTCATTCAAAAACATATTCAAGACATGGGCAAAACTTTGTTTGATCATAATTACATCTGTTTCAGCCCATAAAATCCAAAATGCTCTTCAAAACTCATGCTTGCATGTTCATTCCAATTCTGTGATGCGTGTATTATTTTGAAGCATGTTTGTTACCATCCTTTTCTACATTAAATTTCAAGCATGATAGAATCAATTTTTGTAAGATTTGGTGTGGTTTTGATACAGTTTTGATCCAATCTGCATTGACCATTGTTTTGCTTGATTTGTCTTGGCCCAGGATGTTCATTTGTAAGGTTATGTATTTTTAGGGGTGGCATAATACTTGGATGTATCGCCACCCCAGTGGTTAAGCATTAGCCCTTAAGTCACTTGCCTCGCCCTTGGTCCTTGGTTCGATCCTCAATGAGGACATTTTTTTGGCATTTTTGTGTTTTTTCATAGTTTTTACTATTTTATTTTCTCTATCCATCAAATTAACACGCGCGCAATTTGGTCTAGTGGTAAAGGTCTTGCATTGATAAGTCCCAAGGTGGTGGGTTCAACACCCACCTGGTGCACTTTTTATTACTTATGTGTTTATTTTTATATTTTCTTCACAAATTCAAACATTCATAACTTCTTCGTTTCTAATCCTTTCTTGGTGATTCTTTTTGCCAATTTCTCGTATTAATGTATATTTTTCACCTTGTATTGTTGTGGCATTGATTGTTGTTACTCTTTAATTTGTTATCCTAGCCTTAGGATTTGAGCCGCCGTGCTCATGTTTACCGTCCCGCCGCGGACAACCCTTACCCTTTTATCCTAGCCTTAGGATCTGAGCCGTCGTGCTCATGTTTACCGTTCCGCCGTGGACATTCTTTCCCTTCATCCTAACCTTAGGATTCGAGCCGCCGTGCTCATGTTTACCGTCCCGCCGCCGACATCGTTTACCTCCCTTTATCCTAGCCTTAGGATTTGAGTCGCCGTACTCAGGTTTAGCGTCCCGTCGTGGACATTCTCTACCTTAATCATCTTAAGTTAGAAAAGGAGTCGCCGCACTCCATGTAAGTACTTCCTTATGAATACTTACTTCCCTTTGGAACCTTGACCATAGTGAAGAATTCCTCATCCCGAGATAGGGGAACTACGATTGCTCTGATTCCATTCCCGTCAGGATACGTAGGCACGAGATGCGATGTCTTCGCGAGCAAAACTCTGTACATACTTTGTATACTTTAGATTCTTACCTTAGCACTTTTCCCTTTTAGCAAGCAACTTTAGCAAACACAAATATTAACAAGAGGTTCCTGTAGAGTACTACAGATGCTTAGGATGCTAACACCTTCCCTAGGTATAACCAACCCCCGAACCTTTAGATCTCTCTTTGCTCAGCTTTAGGACTTGCCTTTTGCTTTGCATTCTTATAGGTTTTTCTTTCTTTAAACCTTTCCTTTTTGGATAAATTAAAGTTCGGTTATAAATGAATTAAGATTCAAGTTAATCAATAGCTTGATATCCAGATTTCACCGCAACAAAAGTGATTATAAGATCATTGATCATCTTCACCAGACGCTGTCTAAGACCTCTATTCTGAATCTGTTGTTGTGTTTCGAGGTGCACCGCAATGCCTTCCTAAAGGTTCTGAATGCAGCGTATGTACCGCAAGAGATCTCCGTCAACCAGCTAGAGGGAGTGGTTGCTCATGTGAATGCTGGGAATGGATTAGGGTTTACTGACCTAGAGCTGACGCCGAAGGGAAGAAACCATAATAGCGCCTTGCATATCTCGATAAAATGTCGACGAACGGTTATGTCCCATGTGCTAGTGGACACTAGACCATCTCTGAATGTTCTCCCTAAGAAAGCTCTGATGAGGTTGGATACAAGAGGGCTAATATGTACCCCAGTGATCTGATGGTAAAAGCTTTCTATGGAACTAAGCGTCACGTCTTTGGAGAGGTAACCCTACCCATTCAAATTGGGCCAGAAACCTTTGAAGCGGTTTTCTATATCATGGATATCATGCCTGCTTATAGCTGTCTATTGGGCTGGCCATGGATCCATTCTGCAGGTACAGTGACTTCCACATTGCACCAGAAGCTGAAGTATGTTGTGGGGGGCAGCATCGTGACCGTATGTGGTGAAGAGGACATAATGGTGAGCCATTTGTCATCTTTTAAATATGTTGAGGTGGATGGCGAGGTCCACAATACTTTGTGCTAGGCGTTTGAGACCGTTAAAGTCAAAGATGCGATTCTGACGATGATCGAGAAACCTGAGATGAATCTCTTTTCCTTAAAGGAAGCTCAAGCTGTTGTTCAAGCTGGTCCTGCCCTAGGCTGGGGGCAAGTTCTGGAAATCCCTAACAAGCAGGATAAGTTTGGGTTAGGTTATTCTCCTTCTACTGATGCTTCCTCCTCTCGCACTGCACCGTGCGTCAAAGGACCGATTCAGTTCACAAAAGGTGGGGTGATATTTGAGAATGTCAACGCCGTGTCTGAAGACAACGAAGATAGTGACTGTGACCTGGACTCCTGGATTCAGCCGTGCAAACCAGGCCAGAGCCTCAACAACTGGTCCGTCCAGGATGTCATCCAAGTGACGCGCAAAGAGTAATGCTTTGTCTTTTCCAATTATTGTACAACCTTATGCTCTACCCGGGGCATAACGATTTTATTGTTAGGGCCTTGATTGCTTATGCATGTACATGTTATCAATAAATCAAAGGGCATTTTCTTTGCATTCAAATTTTGTGATCTCTGTTATTCTTGTTTTTTTGTTTTTGTTTTGAGAAACAATAAAATGGCAATACGGTTGTGCTAATCTGCATATCCTCGTTTTAAGCTTAACCCTTGTTATTGCAGGATTCACACTATAGATGACATCGACTCTGAACCTTCTACGACTCACTTCGACTTTGATTGCCCGATATATCAAGCTGAAGAAGAGATTGATGAAGATGAAGATCTTCAAGAAGAGTTGGCTCGTTTGTTGAAACAAGAAGATAAGATCATTCTGCTTTACGAGGAAGAGATTGAGACTGTTAATCTGGGGTCTGAAGGACTTGTCAGAAATGTCAGGATAGGGGCTGCATTACGGAGCGATGTCAAGCAAAGATTGGTCGAGATGCTTCGAGAGTTTAGTGACATCTTTGCTTGGTCGTATGAAGATATGCCCGGACTCGACACTGACATAGTGGTCCATCGTCTACCACAGTGAGAAGATTGTCCTCCCGTTAAGCAGAAGCTTAGAAGGACGCGACCAGATATGGCCGTTAAGATCAAAGAGGAAGTGCAAAAGCAGTTGGATGCTGGCTTTTTAGCGGTCACTACTTACCCTCCGTGGGTCGCCAACATAGTACCTGTACTGAAGAAGGACGGTAAGGTGCGGATGTGCGTTGATTATCAGGATTTGAATAAGGCTAGCCTTAAAGATGATTTCCCACTCCCTCATATTGATGTGTTGGTCGACAATACAGCTCAGTTTTCCGTGTTTTCGTTCATGGATGGCTTCTCCGGCTATAATCAGATCAAGATGGCGCTGAAAGACATGGAGAAAACTACGTTTATTACACCATGGAGGACGTTCTGCTACAAGGTAATGCCTTTCGGTCTGAAGAACGCGAGGGCCACTTACCAGTGGGCGATGATCACTTTGTTTCATGACATGATTCACCATGAGATTGAAGTCTATGTTGATGACATGATTGCGAAGTCCCAAACGGAGGAGGGACATCTGGTCAATTTGCTGAAGCTTTTCGAGAGGCTTAGGAAGTTCAGGTTGAGGCTGAATCCTAACAAGTGTACTTTCGGAGTACGGTCTGGAAAACTACTGGGGTTTATTGTGAGTGAAAAAGGAATTCAGGTTGATCCTGCTAAGATAAAAGCAATACAAGACATGCCAGCGCCAAAGACTGAAAAAGAAGTTCGTGGTTTCCTGGGGAGAATAAACTACATTGCGAGGTTTATATCTCAGCTCACGGCCGCGTGTGAACCGATGTTCAAATTATTGAAAAAAGATCAGGCGATTACCTGGAACAAGAATTGCCCGAAGGCATTTGACAAGATAAAACAGTATCTGCAGGAACCTCCAATTTTGATACCCCCAGTGGATGGAAGACCCTTAATCATGTACTTGACAGTTCTTGAGAATATCATGGGTTGCGTTCTCGGTCAGCACGATGAGACTGGCAGAAAGGAGCATGCCATTTATTACCTGAGTAAAAAGTTCACAGATTGTGAGTCTCGTTACTAAATGTTGGAAAAAACGTGTTGCGCACTTGCGTGGGCTGCCAAACGTTTACGGCAGTATATGCTCAACCACACGACCATGCTAATTTCAAAGATGGATACGATCAAGTACGTCTTCAAGAAGCAAGCGCTTTCAGGTAGGATTGCCAAGTGGCAAATGGTGTTGACGGAGTATAACATTCAGTATGTTTCCCAGAAGGCCATCAAGGGAAGTGTATTGTCTGAATACCTTGCCGAACAGCCTATCGAAGATTATCAGCCGATGAAATTTGAATTCCCTGATGAGGATATCATGTTTCTCAATGTGAAAGATTGTGATGAACCGTTGCCCGATGAGGGGCCAGATAGGAAGTCCCAGTGGAAATTGATATTCGACGGTGCGGTTAATTCCTACGGAAGTGGTATTGGGGCAATCACTAATAATGAAGCGGAATACGAGGCATGCATCATGGGTTAAGAAGAAGCTATTGATTTGAGAATCAAAGACCTGGATGTAAACGGTGACTCGACACTCGTTGTTAACCAAATTAAAGAGGAGTGGGAGACTCGTTAGTCGAATTTGGTCCCGTACATGAATTATGACAGAAGGCTGCTTCCTTTCTTTGATCGAGTGGAACTCCATCATGTGCCCAGAGCTGAAAATCAGATGGCTGATGCCTTAGCCACATTGGCTTCGATGTACAAAGTCAATTTTTGGAATGAAGCCCCAAGAATTGTCATTTCTCGTCTTGACAGACCTGCATTCGTTTTTGCAATTGAGGAGGCCTCCGATGGCAAGCCATGGTTCCACGATATCCAGACTTTCCTTATGACTAAGGAGTATCCAACGGGAGCGTCAACCCAGGATAAGAAGACTCTGAGGAGGCTGTCTGGAAATTTCTATCTCAATCCTGATGGAGTTCTATATAAGAGAAATCATGATCTCGTGTTACTCAGATGTGTGGACGAAAAGGAAGCTAGTTTGCTTATGGAAGAGGTCCATGAAGGCACATTTGGTATGCACGCCGGTGGACATGCTATGACGCGGAAAATATTATGAGCAGAGTATTACTAGCTGACGATGGAGTCGGATTGTTTCAAATTCGCGAAGAGATGTCATAAATGCCAGATTTATGCTGATAAAATTCATGTGCCGCCGTGCCCGATGAATGTCATGTCATCCCTGTGGCCGTTCTCCATGTGGGGCATTGATATGATAAGAAAGATCGAGCCCACTGCATATAACGGTCATCGCTTCATTTTGGTAGCCATCGACTACTTCACTAAGTGGGTGGAGGCAACCTCGTACGCTAACGTAACCAAGCAGGTGATGGCTAGATTCATAAAGAAGGACATCATCTGTCGATATGGACTTCCCGAGCGGATCATTACTGAGAATGGTTCGAATCTAAACAATAAGATGATAAAGGAGTTATGCCAGAGCTTCAAGGTTGAACATCACAACTCATCACCTTACCGGCCGAAGATGAATGGTGCAGTTGAAGCAGCCAACAAGAACATTAAAAAGATAGTACAAAAGATGGTTGTGACCTACAAAGCTTGGCATGAGATGTTGCCATTTTCATTGCACGGTTATCGTACGACGGTACGCACATCAACCGGGGCAACTCTTTTCTCATTAGTGTACGGTATGGAGGTTGTCCTACCGTTGGAAGTTGAGATTCCTTCTTTGCGAGTTTTGGTTAATGTGAAACTCGATGAGGCAGAATGGATTAAGAACCGACTAAATCAAATCAGTCTGATGGATGAGAAGAGATTAGCATCGATTTCATATGGTCGTCTATACTAGAGCCGAATGAAGAAAGCTTATGATAATAAGATGCGTCCTAGAAGCTTTCAGACGGGTGATCTCGTCCTAAAGAAGATTCTTCCACCATCCTCTGATCATAGGGGCAAGTTGACTCCTAACTACGAAGGTCCGTACATCGTCAGCAAAGTCTTCTCAGGAGGAGCCCTGTTGTTATCCACGATGGATGGTGAAGATTTTGCATCCCCTGTGAACGCGGACGCAATTAAAAAATACTTTGCTTAACAAAATGACCCGCTGGAAAGAAAAAAGAATATCCAGGAAAAAATGGGGCATCCCGGCGAACCATAAAAAAGAAAAAGGTTCGGGCAAAAATTAGGGATATAAATGAAAAATGTAAACCCGCAAAGTCGAAAACCTGAAAGGGCGGCTTTGGCAAAAAAGGGTATCCCGGTGAATCAAAAACCCAAAAGGGCGATTCAGGCAAAAGTTAGGGATTGAAAAAGCAAATGACTGCGTTCCACGTGTGGACTTTCATTGTTGGGTGGTTTGGGAAGACCCGAGGGCCGTTTATCTGAATCAATCTCTTCTGAAGCTGAAGCGTCCGAGAAGTATCGAAGTCGAGTGGGTCATAGAGGGGTCAACTCATGGTGTTCGTCTATGCCACATTGCCGACATTTGTGTATATTGATGTATATTTATGTTATTACGCTTGCGCAACTTCCTCATTTCAGGAGCATGCATCTGTTGTAAAACATATCGCCTATTCAGAGGCTCGTTATCAATAAACATATACTATCAATATTTTTGTTTGTTTGTTTAGCTTTTATCTGTTTTGTTTGCGAAAAACGCCCGATGTTTTTGATAAAATGCGCATACATAAACTTGCTGGCCTAGGCTGAAAATTGTTGAGACATTGAATTACCTGAACATTGTCACAGGATGATAACCTTGATAGGTCCCTTTGTAAAGGGTATCTTGTCTGTTTTTTCATGTTTTTGCAGGGACGTCACCCTCCAGGCAGTATGCCAGATGTTTTCCAAGCAGGATGATTCCTTCTTCCCCAGCGAGTTCAGTCATGTTTCCCCACGAAATCTGAACATGGGACTATGAGCATTGATATGTCTCCCCAAGCAGAGATAGATTCTCCTCAATCAGATGTATCCTAGGCAGGATCATCGTTTCCCCAGCTGAGTCATACGCAGAAGTGTATATTCGTTCCCAGCAGTGGGTCAACATGTAGTTATCTCGTAGAAGACTATCCGTAAGTGGTCAGTGTTGCACCCCAAAATTTGACCAACCGGGTCTCGCATTTGGCTCGATGTTTCGACGCATAACCACATTCGCATCTGCATATTGCATACACGGCATTGTTCATTTGTATTGATTTTATCAGGGATCACAGCTCCCGTCTCGTGCTTCAGGTGTTTTTGATCAGTAGAATCGATTTTTGGGATATTTCGGTGCCCGTTTATTTTTACCGATTATTTTTGTGTCGTTCAGTTCTCATTTTGTCCCTCTGGGAATTATCTTGATTTTTCTGGATTTTATAGGATTTTTTAGGGTTTAAATAGCTTCTAAATCAATTTTTAGGATTTAATAGAATTTTTGATAGATTTTAATATTTTTAAATCAATTTTTAGCATTTTATAGAATTAAATAGATTTTTAAATTCATTTTAGGATTTAATAGATCTTTTATAGATTTTAATATTTTTAGATAATATAGGATTTTTTTAGAATATTAGTATAATTTTTAAATAGAATTTAAATAGAAATAATAATAATAAATGAATAGATTTTTCCTTATTAAAAATAAATAGGTTTTATTTTCTTTTATAGAATAATAGATTTTTAGAATTTATTAGAGATTTTTTAGAATTTTAATTAGGAGTTAATTTGATTTTTAGAGTTAATAGGGATTTAGTTTAATTTTCAGATTAGGGGTTTATTGGTTTAATTAAATAGGATTAAGTGAATTAGTTTTTAATTCTGTTTTTCAGTTTTATCAGTTTTTTTTCATTCATTTTCGGTTGGGCCTTATGTCCAAGTTTCAGCCCAATATCCAGCAAGAAGGATCCAGAATATTCAGCAAAAAAGGTCCAAATAATTCAGTTCGTCCATCATAAGCCCAATTAGTCCAAAAAAGGTCCAGCCAAAATATCAGCATTTGTCCAAAAATCCAGCTTCTTCCAGTTCTCACCAGAAGGGTCCAGAACCTTCCAGAAACGAATCAGCAATAAATACCAAGTGCACACACGTGTCCACGAGGAGAGGGTCCCACGAATTCACACGCCACTACGCCACGCGTACACCACAACCTCCTCTCTCTCAGCCACCTTTCAGGCCACGTGGAGGGCATGCAGCGAGCCCCTCCACTTTCTCCACCACGTGGCGCCTCCACAGAACCTCACCGGAAGAACTCCACCGGCCGCCGTGCATGTACTCCGGCGACCGTCCCCCACCGGAAAACTCACCAGAACTCCCTCCAAACACCAGATCTTCATCAATCTCTCCCAAAAACTCATCAGAACGAAGAACTTCAACAAGCTCCAGAAAATCATCCAAAGACGATGAATCTTCATCATTAACCTCCCCAGATCTTCACCTTCAAACATTCATCTCCTTCATCCAACCTTCAAGAATTCCAGAAAACGCCAGAATAACGAATGTCATCATCGTGTTCGTCATCTATCCTTCAACGAATTGCCAGGAAAGTTTATCAACATCGTCAGATCATCAACGTCGCTCAACGCAAATCCAGATCTCCATCAAGAACACCTTCAAGATCTTCAACCACAACAACTTCAAGAATAGCACAAATCTCCAGCAATAGGCTTCATCAGAACTAGGTTCAGGATCTTCATCAAGTACGAACAAGATCCAGATCTTCACATCCTCATCGTTTTGTTTCCAGAATCCATTAATAATCACGAATCAGCTTCAGAAATATTCATCTCCCGAAGAACGTCAACATAAGCCATTAACAGGGATCTTCATCAAACGAGGATGGATCTTCAAGTTCGGGGATGGTTTGATTCAGGATGCGTTTGATAGAACGAGACTGAGAGACAAGAGAGACGAGGGAGTTTGAGGCTGAGACGGTGAGAAGGAGAAAGGAATGAACGATGGAGAACGAGAGAAACGGAGGTGGTAGCGGCGGCGCCTTGGAGGGAGAAGGAAGAAAAGTTTAGGGTTTTTTCTGAACTGGAGAAAAGAGAGGGAGACGGAGAGGAAGAAGATTGGGCCTCCAGGCCCAAACCAATTTTTTGGCTCATCTCTCCCTCACATTTTTTTTTGGCTGAGACCGGGCCTAGGCCTCATTTCCTCAGCATACACTCCCAGAATTACCTACATACACCCCCTGCTGCGTTTTTGAAGTGATTGGGCTGGGCCCTTCAGATTTCTTTTATTTTTTGTAATCCCTTGTATCAGTGTACCCCCAGCCCATTGTCTTGTATTTTGTTTTTTTTCTTTTAAAATAATAGAAAAAAAAAATGAAAAAAGAAATGAGAAGAAAACATTATGAAAAAAAGAAATATAGTGAAAAAATAGAAAAAGAAGAAAAGAAAGATATATTTGAAATATAAAAAAAAGGGAGATAGAAAAAAGAAAAATATTAAAAGAAAAAAGAAAAAGTGAAGAAATAAAGAAGAAAATATTTGAAAAAAAAAAAGAGAAAAAATAGGAGAAAAGAAAAGAAAAAAAGAGAGAAAAAAAATTAAAGTGCCGATTTAATATTTTTTAGGCATTTTCTTTTAGGATACTTTCATAGACCTTATTTTTCGACTTTTAGGGATAGAATTAGAGGCCCATTTGTTAGGGGGCCATTTTCACTCGATTTTTCAGGATAGAATAGGATCGTTTCCTAGGAGATTTATTTCAGTGTTCAAAACCCATTGTAATCATTTTTCAGAGATGAATAAAACGAGATTTGAGCTGTGGTCCGATAGTAGCCGAACTACAGCTGCTCTGATTCTTCGTACCAGACGAAGATATGTAGGCATAGGATGCGATATCCTAGCGAGCACACTAACAACTAACTTTTGTTCTCTCGCGGCTGTGCGATCGAGACTTTCCCGCTGACGACTAATCGCAACCCTTTTTCTCTCTTGCCCCCGCGCATTTGAGACTCAGCCATAGTTGTGACCATAGGTTCCCGACCCTGTGAAACCATTTGTTTTTCTCACTGCTGTGTGAGAATGTTTGTTTAGCCGTAGTTAGTCTGAACTACGTAAAGCTCTGATCTTCCATCCAGTGGAAGTACGTAGGCACAAGACGCGATGTCTTGGCGAGCCATTTTTTTTCCCAGTAGTCCCGAACTACGTTGACTCTGACTTTCTCTCTCGAGAATACGTAGGCATAGAGTGCGACGCTCTATCGAGTCAATTCCCTTCGTTTAGATTTAGCAGCCGTAGATAGATTGTTTTGCATCTAGTAGACAACCCAAGCAAGCGTGGATCCCGTCGAGTACGACGGACGTGAGGGGTGCTAATACCTTCCCCTTGCGTAACCGACTCCCGAACCCAGGCTATGGTTGCGATGACCATACCTTTTCCCCGTTTTTTGCGAGGTTTACTTCGAGCGTTTCCTTTCCCGCTCTGAGGGATAAATAACGCACGGTGGCGACTCTTCTGTCAGCCGGCGCCGATTTTCGCAGTAGCGACAGCTGGCGACTCTGCTGGGGATTTCGATAGTTCCCCATGCATGTGGGATCCAACGTCCCTCGAGAGAGTCAATCCTAGCGCTTGTTTGCTTGTCTATTAGGTGTTTATTTATCGATATTATCTGTTGCTGTTGGGCTGTTACGGGTGTTCTATGATTGAGATAAGCCGGACCTGGGCTCGAGTATGAGTATACACCTAGATATAGTTGCGGAGAAGTAGTAGACGAACCTGTCTGCTGAGCAGGCGCAGTTCCCTACGAAAATTCGCACTCGGACGAGATTCTTGCAGAGGTGCTCCTTTCCGGTCCTGAGGATCTGAGGGGAGTCCAGACGTGAGGATTGTCGACTCTGGGAACCGATCAATTGGAAGTTAGCTAAGAGAGGCCTCTTCATGAGATGACGATGCCACTCCTTCTGGGAATCGTATCGTCAGTTCTGAATGTCTGTGACGCTGACGACCGCATAGGATGCCGTACCTTGTCGGATATAGGTCCATACCTGTGAGTGGGGGGATTGTTTTTGTGCAGGAAACTTGACTTTCAACCTACCCGTTATTCTGATCTTCTTTTCAGAGAACGTCTCCGTCAGCAGCGCAGCAGTATTTAGATTTTGTGTGGGGGCTGTGATCCCATTGTTTGCTGCATTTTGCATATCATATGCATATCAGTGTTGCATTGCATATCATCCTCCAGCTAGCCAGAGTTCTGATCCAGCCTTTGTTTCCTGAAGGTGATTACCCGGAGTTTGGATTGAGCAGCTGTTGATTGTCAGAAGACCTACCTAGGGGTTGAGTAGATTTGAGCAGAATCAAGTGTCGAAGTCAGCTGAAGATTATTGGTAGCCATGTCTGAAGGCAATTTCCAGTCTCCTAACACCCTGACAGGGTTCACTATGGCGTCCAACCCTCTGTATGACTCTACGGAAGACTTCCCGCAAGTGAACAATGTTGCTGCAGATCAAGTTGTACAGCCTTCTGTTGAGAACCGAGATCGACATGAGCAGTTTGTTGCCCAGAATGAGCGTCCTCCTCCTGCCACCAATCAAGGTGTTGCTTTCCCTGTGATGAATTACCGAAGAGATATTCCAGCAGCTGGGATGGTAGATCCGAGAGCCCTTGACGAAGGTAGAAGAGTCCGAGTGTTGGAAGAGCAAATGAAAGCTTTGAAAGCCAAAGATGCTGTTAACCTAGATGCTGTAGGCATGTGTTTGGTTCCTGACCTGGTGTTGCCTTACAAGTTCAAAGTGCCGAAATTTGAGAAGTACACGGGAGATAGCTGTCCAAAGCTGCATTTGATGATGTTCTGTCGAAGAATGACTGCGTTTGCGCGAAATGACAAGTTGATGATCCATTGCTTTCAAGATAGTCTGACTGGGGCATCTTTGAGGTGGTATATGCAGTTAGAGAGGAATCAGATTCAGTCATGGATGGATTTAGCCAGAGCTTTTCTGAAGCAGTACGATTACAACTTAGACATTGCTCCTTATCGCATGCATTTGCAAGAGTTGTCTCAAGAGATCAATGAACCTATCAGGAGGTATGCTCAGAGATGGAGAGAATTTGCTGCTAAAGTGCGTCCCCCGCTGTTAGACCAAGAGCTGGCAAGCATGTTTGTGGATTCCCTACAATATCCGTACTTCAAAAGGTTGCTCGGAGTTCCGGCAAGTTTTTCTGACGTGGTAGCATTAGGAGAACGCCTTGAGTACTCCATAAGAATGGGGAAAATTCAGATTACTTCATATGATCAAGCTGGTGAAACTGAATACCCTTGTGACTATCAGAGTGAAGAAGAAGTGGTGATCAACTCAGTCATGCCAAAGATTGAATATCCTCAAAGCGAATCAGTGAATTTTGTTGGTTCATCATCTTTCAGAGATTAATAAAAAAATATTATGAAAAATAAAAGAAAATATTTTAAGAAAAAGAGAAAAATATGTTGAGAAGAGAAAAGGAGAAAAAGAGGAAAAAATATTAAAGTGCCGATTTAATATTTTTAAAGCATTTTCTTTTAGGATATTTTCATAGAGAGTATTTTCCCGATCTTTTAGGATAGAATTAGAGGCCCATTTGTTAGGGGGCTATTTTCAGTCGATTTTTCAAGGTAGGCATAGGATGCGATATCCTAGCGAGCACACTAACGACTAACCTGTTGTTCTCTCGCGGCTGTGCGATCGAGACTTTCCCGCTGACGATTAATTGAGTACCTTTTTTTTCTCTTGCCCCCGTGCATTTGAGACTCAGCCATAGTTGTGACCATAGGTTCCCGACCCTGTGAAGCCAGTTGTTTTTCTCACTGCTGTGTGAGAATGTTTGTCTAGCCGTAGTTAGTCTGAACTACGCAAGGCTCTGATCTTCCGTCCAGTGGAAGTACGTAGGCACAAGACGCGATGTCTTGGCGAGCCAATTTTCCCCGTAGTCCCGAACTACGTTGACTCTGACTTTCTCTCTTGAGAATACGTAGGCATAGAGTGCGACGCTCTATCGAGTCAATTCCCTTCCCTTTAGATTTAGCAGCCGTAGATAAGATTGTTTTGCATCCAGTAGACAACCCAAGCAAGCGTGGATCCCGTCGAGTACGACGGACGTGAGGGGTGCTAATACCTTCCCCTTGCGTAACCGACTCCCGAACCCAGGCTATGGTTGCGATGACCATACCTTTTCCCCGTTTTTTGCGAGGTTTACTTCGAGCGTTTCCTTTCCCGCTCTGAGGGATAAATAACGCACGGTGGCGACTCTTCTGTCAGCCGGCGCCGATTTTCGCAGTAGCGACAGCTGGCGACTCTGCTGGGGATTTCGATAGTTCCCCATGCATGTGGGATCCAACGTCCCTCGAGAGAGTCAATCCTAGCGCTTGTTTGCTTGTCTATTAGGTGTTTATTTATCGATATTATCTGTTGCTGTTGGGCTGTTACGGGTGTTCTATGATTGAGATAAGCCGGACCTGGGCTCGAGTATGAGTATACACCTAGATATAGTTGCGGAGAAGTAGTAGACGAACCTGTCTGCTGAGCAGGCGCAGTTCCCTACGAAAATTCGCACTCGGACGAGATTCTTGCAGAGGTGCTCCTTTCCGGTCCTGAGGATCTGAGGGGAGTCCAGACGTGAGGATTGTCGACTCTGGGAACCGATCAATTGGAAGTTAGCTAAGAGAGGCCTCTTCATGAGATGACGATGCCACTCCTTCTGGGAATCGTATCGTCAGTTCTGAATGTCTGTGACGCTGACGACCGCATAGGATGCCGTACCTTGTCGGATATAGGTCCATACCTGTGAGTGGGGGGATTGTTTTTGTGCAGGAAACTTGACTTTCAACCTACCCGTTATTCTGATCTTCTTTTCAGAGAACGTCTCCGTCAGCAGCGCAGCAGTATTTAGATTTTGTGTGGGGGCTGTGATCCCATTGTTTGCTGCATTTTGCATATCATATGCATATCAGTGTTGCATTGCATATCATCCTCCAGCTAGCCAGAGTTCTGATCCAGCCTTTGTTTCCTGAAGGTGATTACCCGGAGTTTGGATTGAGCAGCTGTTGATTGTCAGAAGACCTACCTAGGGGTTGAGTAGATTTGAGCAGAATCAAGTGTCGAAGTCAGCTGAAGATTATTGGTAGCCATGTCTGAAGGCAATTTCCAGTCTCCTAACACCCTGACAGGGTTCACTATGGCGTCCAACCCTCTGTATGACTCTACGGAAGACTTCCCGCAAGTGAACAATGTTGCTGCAGATCAAGTTGTACAGCCTTCTGTTGAGAACCGAGATCGACATGAGCAGTTTGTTGCCCAGAATGAGCGTCCTCCTCCTGTCAACAACCAAGGTGTTGCTTTCCCTGTGATGAATTACCGAAGAGATATTCCAGCAGCTGGGATGGTAGATCCAAGAACCCTTGACGATGGTAGAAGAGTCCGAGTGTTGGAAGAGCAAATGAAAGCTTTGAAAGCCAAAGATGCTGTCAACCTGGATGCTGTAGGCATGTGTTTGGTTCCTGACCTGGTGTTGCCTTACAAGTTCAAAGTGCCGAAATTTGAGAAGTACACAGGAGATAGCTGTCCGAAGCTGCATTTGATGATGTTCTGTCGAAGAATGACTGCGTTTGCGCGAAATGACAAATTGATGATCCATTGCTTTCAAGATAGTCTGACTGGGGCATCTTTAAGGTGGTATATGCAGTTAGAGAGGAATCAGATTCAGTCATGGATGGATTTAGCCAAAGCTTTTCTGAAGCAGTACGATTACAACCTAGACATTGCTCCTTATCGCATGCATTTGCAAGAGTTGTCTCAAGAAATCAATGAACCTATCAGGAGATATGCTCAGAGATGGAGAGAATTTGCTGCTAGAGTGCGTCCCCCGCTGTTAGACCAAGAGCTGGCAAGCCTGTTTGTGAATTCCCTACAATATCCGTACTTCAAAAGGTTGCTCGGAGTTCCGGCAAGTTTTTCTGACGTGGTAGCATTAGGAGAACGCCTTGAGTACTCCATAAGAATGGGGAAAATTCAGATTACTTCATATGATCAAGCTGGTGAAACTGAATACCCTTGTGACTATCAGAGTGAAGAAGAAGTGGTGATCAACTCAGTCATGCCAAAGATTGAATATCCTCAAAGCGAATCAGTGAATTTTGTTGGTTCATCATCTTATCAGAGATCAGTACCTCCCGTGGCTTGTTATACTGAACAGACAGCCGTGCCTGGGGCACCATATCAGGAATCTTATGTCGCTTCCATTGCAAATCAGCGAACTCGTGGTCGAGGTTATCGGAATCAGCGTCAGAATCAGAACAGACCTCGTAACAACTTGGAACGAAGGAAAGCTCCTTTTCACCCAGTGCCGATGCCGTATAGCCAGTTGCTACCATCTTTGATTCAGAAGTCTTTGGTGGAGCCGAAAGCTCTTAAGCCAGTTCCAGAACCTTACCCTCCTGGGTACAATCCCCACGTGCAGTGTGGTTATCATGGTGGCTCTCCGGGGCATTCAACCGAAGATTGTAAAGCATTTCAGGCGAAGGTACAGCAGTTGATTGATCAGGATCGCATTTCCTTTCGAGAAGGATTTCTGTTTGTTCATCCCTAACCACTCAGCTGTCTAAGCTCGTAGACTCAGAAGGGTGTTCCCCAGCATAAGCCAGTGGTTCAGACAGGCAGGCGCCTCAGCAGTGGCAGTTCTCAAGCTTTTACATCATTTGCATCTGTAGTTTCTTTTTTCTGTTAGTTACTACCTGCTTTTAAACATTGTATGTTTCGAATGGTGATAATAATAAAGTGACTATGCATTTTTCTGAATTAATCATGTCGCTGTCGCTCATTTATTGCATTGCACTGACACTTGCATTCTATTCACTCCACTTTTTCGCTGTGACTAGCAAAGTTAGGAGGGAGGATGACGAAACTGAAACTCACAACCGATGATCGTATGCTTTCAGATAAGACCGTACCGATGACGTACAAGGCATTGTTTCAAATTCCCCAAACACTGGAGATATAAGGAGTTAGTCCCTTGTTAACCACTTCGAGCCAGGAAGTAGAAGTTTTTTCGGACTGATAAACCCTCACATCTTAACCCGGGGCAGGGTAGTTGTCAGTTAGCTTGACCGAGCATTCAAGTCTTGCAGAGGAGTGTTGTCTTTCGAGGACCAACCAGTTTATACCCTTCAAGAGGTCAAATCTCACCAATCAGGAGTGAGACAGTTACAATCCTTTCGGAGCAATCAAGACAACCAGTGTCACACGACTTTGTTCCAAAAGAAAGAGAGAAAGAAAGCCCGCTAAGTAAAAAGAAAGAAGAGCTGGAAAGCTAATACTTAGGCAAAAATCAGGGCATCCCGCTGGACTTCAAAAGAAATCGAAAAATCAAAAAGAACTCAAAAGGAGTCAGTCCAGGCAAAAATTAGGGAATTAAAAGAATGAAAAAGAGGGATTAAAAAGAAATTTTCCCCAGCAAATCACAAAGTCGTGTATACAGACACCGAAAGCGAAGAAGGAGTAACTATCACTCTAGAAGAAAAGCTTGTGAATTCCTTAACGGTGGTTCTTACCATTCAACATACTTCTCGAGGAGGCGAGTGCTTGTGCCAGGTTAACTGAACCTTAGGATCGGAGATCATCACGTAGAAGGGGTGGGAACAAATCAAAATTTGAGCCAAATATCCTTTGTTTTACGAACCGTGAACCCGACCACGATACAACCCTCAAAAGACCTAATTGAGGTAGGGTTAGTCTGAAGCGCATTACGATAAGGTTGAGTAACCTGACTCCTTCTTGACTTGCTAGTCACATCTTGGTTGTATTTTCACTGACCACGTAAGCACTACGTTTGAACTTTGGTTCATTCGTCACTCACCATCGTATGCATGTAAATGAGTGACAGCTCAAATTTTTTCAAAATCTGCATAACCATTGCATTAAGATTACCATTCGTGAACAGACGATTCTAAATTGCAGGTTAGTAGTTGGCATGAAAGAAATTCCAGCAGGGAATAATCAATCAGGACTGAGTAATCCAGCAGTCTGAACCAGAATGGTGCATGTTGTGAAGCCCAATGAATCAGGGGCATTATCTTCCAGTAAGTTCAGTATCAGTCAGTCTGAGGACAAGTCCCGAAGCTTCAGTTGAGCAGGGGCAGTTGTTTGAGAAGCAGTTAATCAAGAGGTGAGTCTTCTCAAGACCCAATCAGGGGCAATTATGCAGAGCGCTGAGATTTGAAAGCAAGTACTTCAGGTGGATAATCAGATCGGGTTGAGTCGCTAGAACGCTCATTCAGGGGCAAGTCATCGCAGAGAATGTTGAAATCAACTGGGTTGTTAGGTGTTTAATTGAAGATTGAATTCTGTTGTCGTGCAGATGTCGGGGCAAGTATTCTCGAAGTTTTCTCGTAGCAAGTTGTTCGGAGCAGGTACTCCCAAGAGTTAGATTGGGGCAAGTTGAATTGTACTGGGGCAAGTTGTGCAAGCCAGTCTTTCTATTCCCAGCTGAGTGTACCAGGGGCAAGTCATTCAAACCCGTTTGTTTATCCCCAGCCAGAGTTGAGTATCGGGGAATCATGTCAATACCCTTATCAAAAACCTTTCAAATAAGAAGGTCTTGTTGTCGTTGGATCATTATCCTGCAGTTTCAACCTGTTGCGTGTCGGTAACCAGTGGTTTCCAAAGTCCAGTTCTCGCCTGGCAAATCGGTAACCAGTTCTCGTCTACCCCACCTTCCGTAAGCATCAGTTCCCGTCCTGGTGCAGTTTATTGTAAGCATCAGTTCCCGTCCTGGTGCAGTTTATTGGTAACCAATTCTCGCTTGGTCACCATTTCTTCAAGTGTTATACCAGTTCTCGCCTGGTGTACGTTAGCCTTCAGCCAGTTCTCGCCTGGTTGTCTTTTTCTTAGTCTGTTATCCAGTCAGCCTCGTCTGATGTTCAAAAACACAAAAACACAAAAATCAATTTTTCTAACCTATTTTCCTATCAGTTCTCGCCTGGTAGTCTACCTTTGAATGCTAGTTCTCCTCTAGTATTTTCCACTGTGTACATATTCCATGTTTATTCTAAACCAGAAAAACAAAAACGAATAAAAAACCTAAAGGTGTCTGACACAATATTTCCCAATGACTCACATGTCGTCATGTTCCCCGATACGAAGCTCGATTAATGCCAGTGCTCCGAGTAATGTTTGAATTCCTTGCAGATGTTGTCAAATCAGAATTGTTACTCTTCAGCAGATGAAAGTTGCTTATTATACCCGGAAGAGTCGAGATTGTCTTTTATCCCGTATCAGAGTAGGAGCAGGAGTATCTTCAGCAGATTAAGATTGATATCCTTGATAGTAGGAGCATTTCCAGCAGTATGCTGCGCGTAATCAACCTCAGTTTGGGTCAATCCCCGCAGAGTGCAATCAGTTGCCAATGGTTTGAAGAGAGCATTCCCGAGCAGAGTTGTCTGTCTTTCCCCAGTGAAGTCGTCAAGCAGGGTTGCCTTTTCATTTCTCCAGCAGGGCAGTTATCCCCAGCGGATTTGATTTCTCGTTTCCAGCATTTATTTTGCTGAGATGGTTCTGTGACTTCAAGTCATCCCCAGTAGAGTTGGTGTTACCTTCGGCATTTATTTTGCCAAAGTGGTTTTCAGACCTGGTGTTCTCTGGTAGCTCGAGCCGGCATTAGCATTTGCATATATAGTCATAGCATCTAGCAAGCATATAGCATATCCAGGCCGTCTGGGCCTCGCATTTTCAAACAAAACGCATAGCATATTCATGTCATATAGGGCATTGCATCATTATCAAGCATACGCATGTCGAAACATAGACCAAGATGGTTACCTATTGGATTTCGAATTTGTTCACCTGCAGAGTTGTGTGGTTCAGCTTCTTGTCTTCCCCAGCGGAGTGATTCTTCACATTTGGGTGGCACGTCAGCATCGGAAAAAAAAAACAACAACAACAACAACAACAACAAAGATTGACATATACCAGACTTCTGAAGCTGCCCCCTTTGTCAAAACAGGTGCAAGGCAGTTCAATTCAGAATTTCCTCAGGAGAATTGTCCTCAAGTTCGCAATGAACTGTGAGTTGACCAGATTTGATCCCATGAGAGAGATGGGAATCAAAGTGTTTGCTTTATGAAGCATTATTTCAATACTTGTGGCGTCACACAGGTGTTGAAGAGAGAGAAAAATTTTTATCAGAAAATTGACCAGATGTTGCCGTGACAACCAAACTTCAGTTATTGGAAGTTATTCCTCAAGCAGCTTTGCAGTATATTCTTGCGGTTGGCAAATTTCAGGGTTCCATTTTGTATTCAACCGTCATCTACCTTGAATGTCTGAAGGCTAAGCGCTCTTCACCCATTCAGGTCAAAGTCGCTTGAATAGGGGCAGCTGTTGCACCCCAAAATTTGACCAACCGGGTCTCGCATTTGGCTCGATGTTTCGACGCATAACCACATTCGCATCTGCATATTGCATACACGGCATTGTTCATTTGTATTGATTTTATCAGGGATCACAGCTCCCGTCTCGTGCTTCAGGTGTTTTTGATCAGTAGAATCGATTTTTGGGATATTTCGGTGCCCGTTTATTTTTACCGATTATTTTTGTGTCGTTCAGTGCTCATTTTGTCCCTCTGGGAATTATCTTGATTTTTCTGGATTTTATAGGATTTTTTAGGGTTTAAATAGCTTCTAAATCAATTTTTAGGATTTAATAGAATTTTTGATAGATTTTAATATTTTTAAATCAATTTTTAGCATTTTATAGAATTAAATAGATTTTTAAATTCATTTTAGGATTTAATAGATCTTTTATAGATTTTAATATTTTTAGATAATATAGGATTTTTTTAGAATATTAGTATAATTTTTAAATAGAATTTAAATAGAAATAATAATAATAAATGAATAGATTTTTCCTTATTAAAAATAAATAGGTTTTATTTTCTTTTATAGAATAATAGATTTTTAGAATTTATTAGAGATTTTTTAGAATTTTAATTAGGAGTTAATTTGATTTTTAGAGTTAATAGGGATTTAGTTTAATTTTCAGATTAGGGGTTTATTGGTTTAATTAAATAGGATTAAGTGAATTAGTTTTTAATTCTGTTTTTCAGTTTTATCAGTTTTTTTTCATTCATTTTCGGTTGGGCCTTATGTCCAAGTTTCAGCCCAATATCCAGCAAGAAGGATCCAGAATATTCAGCAAAAAAGGTCCAAATAATTCAGTTCGTCCATCATAAGCCCAATTAGTCCAAAAAAGGTCCAGCCAAAATATCAGCATTTGTCCAAAAATCCAGCTTCTTCCAGTTCTCACCAGAAGGGTCCAGAACCTTCCAGAAACGAATCAGCAATAAATACCAAGTGCACACACGTGTCCACGAGGAGAGGGTCCCACGAATTCACACGCCACTACGCCACGCGTACACCACAACCTCCTCTCTCTCAGCCACCTTTCAGGCCACGTGGAGGGCATGCAGCGAGCCCCTCCACTTTCTCCACCACGTGGCGCCTCCACAGAACCTCACCGGAAGAACTCCACCGGCCGCCGTGCATGTACTCCGGCGACCGTCCCCCACCGGAAAACTCACCAGAACTCCCTCCAAACACCAGATCTTCATCAATCTCTCCCAAAAACTCATCAGAACGAAGAACTTCAACAAGCTCCAGAAAATCATCCAAAGACGATGAATCTTCATCGTTAACCTCCCCAGATCTTCACCTTCAAACATTCATCTCCTTCATCCAACCTTCAAGAATTCCAGAAAACGCCAGAATAACGAATGTCATCATCGTGTTCGTCATCTATCCTTCAACGAATTGCCAGGAAAGTTTATCAACATCGTCAGATCATCAACGTCGCTCAACGCAAATCCAGATCTCCATCAAGAACACCTTCAAGATCTTCAACCACAACAACTTCAAGAATAGCACAAATCTCCAGCAATAGGCTTCATCAGAACTAGGTTCAGGATCTTCATCAAGTACGAACAAGATCCAGATCTTCACATCCTCATCGTTTTGTTTCCAGAATCCATTAATAATCACGAATCAGCTTCAGAAATATTCATCTCCCGAAGAACGTCAACATAAGCCATTAACAGGGATCTTCATCAAACGAGGATGGATCTTCAAGTTCGGGGATGGTTTGATTCAGGATGCGTTTGATAGAACGAGACTGAGAGACAAGAGAGACGAGGGAGTTTGAGGCTGAGACGGTGAGAAGGAGAAAGGAATGAACGATGGAGAACGAGAGAAACGGAGGTGGTAGCGGCGGCGCCTTGGAGGGAGAAGGAAGAAAAGTTTAGGGTTTTTTCTGAACTGGAGAAAAGAGAGGGAGACGGAGAGGAAGAAGATTGGGCCTCCAGGCCCAAACCAATTTTTTGGCTCATCTCTCCCTCACATTTTTTTTTGGCTGAGACCGGGCCTAGGCCTCATTTCCTCAGCATACACTCCCAGAATTACCTACATACACCCCCTGCTGCGTTTTTGAAGTGATTGGGCTGGGCCCTTCAGATTTCTTTTATTTTTTGTAATCCCTTGTATCAGTGTACCCCCAGCCCATTGTCTTGTATTTTGTTTTTTTTCTTTTAAAATAATAGAAAAAAAAAAATGAAAAAAGAAATGAGAAGAAAACATTATGAAAAAAAGAAATATAGTGAAAAAATAGAAAAAGAAGAAAAGAAAGATATATTTGAAATATAAAAAAAAGGGAGATAGAAAAAAGAAAAATATTAAAAGAAAAAAGAAAAAGTGAAGAAATAAAGAAGAAAATATTTGAAAAAAAAAAAGAGAAAAAATAGGAGAAAAGAAAAGAAAAAAAGAGAGAAAAAAAATTAAAGTGCCGATTTAATATTTTTTAGGCATTTTCTTTTAGGATACTTTCATAGACCTTATTTTTCGACTTTTAGGGATAGAATTAGAGGCCCATTTGTTAGGGGGCCATTTTCACTCGATTTTTCAGGATAGAATAGGATCGTTTCCTAGGAGATTTATTTCAGTGTTCAAAACCCATTGTAATCATTTTTCAGAGATGAATAAAACGAGATTTGAGCTGTGGTCCGATAGTAGCCGAACTACAGCTGCTCTGATTCTTCGTACCAGACGAAGATATGTAGGCATAGGATGCGATATCCTAGCGAGCACACTAACAACTAACTTTTGTTCTCTCGCGGCTGTGCGATCGAGACTTTCCCGCTGACGACTAATCGCAACCCTTTTTCTCTCTTGCCCCCGCGCATTTGAGACTCAGCCATAGTTGTGACCATAGGTTCCCGACCCTGTGAAACCATTTGTTTTTCTCACTGCTGTGTGAGAATGTTTGTTTAGCCGTAGTTAGTCTGAACTACGTAAAGCTCTGATCTTCCATCCAGTGGAAGTACGTAGGCACAAGACGCGATGTCTTGGCGAGCCATTTTTTTTCCCAGTAGTCCCGAACTACGTTGACTCTGACTTTCTCTCTCGAGAATACGTAGGCATAGAGTGCGACGCTCTATCGAGTCAATTCCCTTCGTTTAGATTTAGCAGCCGTAGATAGATTGTTTTGCATCTAGTAGACAACCCAAGCAAGCGTGGATCCCGTCGAGTACGACGGACGTGAGGGGTGCTAATACCTTCCCCTTGCGTAACCGACTCCCGAACCCAGGCTATGGTTGCGATGACCATACCTTTTCCCCGTTTTTTGCGAGGTTTACTTCGAGCGTTTCCTTTCCCGCTCTGAGGGATAAATAACGCACGGTGGCGACTCTTCTGTCAGCCGGCGCCGATTTTCGCAGTAGCGACAGTCAGCTCTGATAGTTTAGACTGAAGTCTCCGGCAGAATCGAAATTCCCCACGGAGTTGCATGCTCCCCGGCGGGTAGGATTTATTCCAGCGTCTGGTTGCGTGTCCCCAGCCGAGTTTGCAGTTCCCCAAGAGAGCCGAGTCCTTGGAAGTCGTTCAAGCCATTATTGGCATTCCCCAGTAGAATGTTGAATAGCTGTTGCTGTACTTCCTCATCGGAGTCCGTATCTCCAGGAAGATTCTATCTGCGAAGGTCGTGCAGTTTATTTCTATGATTGGTATCGTTTCCTCAGCAGTTCGTGGTTCGTATACCTAGTTGAGCGAGTACAGGTTCTCGTAGAACTTTGTTCCCCTGCAGAAAGTCGTCTGGAGTTCGTTTCCCCAGGTTAAGTCCAATTGAGATTGGTGTGATTTCTTCTCCACAACAGGATGACTCCTCCTCTCGACCAGAATGGTTCTTTCTCCTTGACAGGAGGATTGTCCCTTCAGCATTTATTTTGCTGATGGGATCGTAGCATTTTGCATGATTGCAGAGCATTTACCCTAAAAAGCGTAGCATTTCCACCGTGTGGAGCATTACGCCATTGTCAAACATATGCATGTGAAACATGAGCTAGGTCGTTACCGTTCTTGTTTTACAGGCGTTCCTAAGCAAAGTGGATTGCTTAAGATGATTCTTAAAATCCCCAGTGAAGTCGCCAGAGTTGTTTGCTCAAGATGATTCTTGGAGTCCCCGGCGGAGTTGTTTGTTCATGATGATTCTTGAATTCCTCAGCAGAGTTTATTCATCAGGATGATTCCGAAATCCCCAAGGCAGAGTTACTTGATAGTTCTCCAGAATCCCCAGCGGAGATGTGTCATCCCCAGCAGGTTTTAAACAGAGAAGTTGAAATTTCCTTTGAAGACTTACTGATGAAGTCTGATTGTAACGTCAAGAAAGTTCTCCCAGCTGACGCAGAGTGCCTGACGGCAAAAGATTGCATATCCTTATTGGTCCGTGATTGATTGAGGATTCTATTTTCGACTTATTGACGAAGTCCGGCTGACGCCCGAGAATTTCTTTGATTACCCGACGGCATAATTAACTCGATTGTCAAAAGTTCCTAATGACCTGATGAGTCCCAAGGAATTCTTCTGCTGTCGTGCCGCAGAATGCCTGACGGCAATATCAGCTGTGTATCCCCAGTTACCGTGTAACCAGTGATCCCTTGATGATTTGAGGAAGAAGCTGCAGTGAAATCTGATGGTCATCCTGACGTAGATTTGGGCCAGTTGCCGTGCAACTGTCATTTCAGACTTCAAAGATTGTCCTACCAATTAGAGTATCGTTTACTTGTGCGGTTTGCAAATTTTCAATTACCGTGTAACCGATTCCCCAGCAAGTTGTTGTGCAACTGTCATTTCTGATTTCGAAGATGTTCCTACTAATAAGAGTATCGTTTACCTGTGCGGTTGGTAAATCACCAGTTACCGTGTAACCAGTGATCCCTTGATGACTTGAGGAAAAAGCTGTAGAGAAATCTGATGATCATCCTGACGGAGATTTGAGATTAAGCATTCACTAGCAAGTTGTCGTGCAACTATCAATATCATCTATGCTTCACCAGTTACCGTGTAACCGGTGATCCCTTGATGACTTGAGGACGAAGTTTTATAGTGATATTAGATACGTCAGATCAGTAATTCTCCAGCTAGTTGCCATGCAACTATCATTTCAGTTTCCGAGAATTTATCCCCACCAGAGTATCATTTACTCGTGCGGTTGGCAAATTTCCGGGTTTATTGGTATTCAACCGTATTTTACCGTGATTGTCTGAGAGTCGTTCGCTTCTCACCCAGTCAGGTCCAAGCCATTTGAATAGGGGCAGCTGTTGCACCCCAAAATTTGCCTAACATTTCTTTACCTAGCTTGTGTTTCATTGCATTCATTTTAGCATTATCATCTGCATTGCATTGACATGTATGCAGGAGATCAAGAGGTATGACTACCAACAAAGTGCTACACAAGGCTATGAAGCTAGCTAAGAGGCTTAGTCAAGTGTTCAAGGGTTGATATCCTCACCAGAGAAGCCAAAGATCCTCAGAAAGAGTGGTTGAAGCCAAGTGTGTATATCTCCTTACTTGAGAGTTGTCGGAAGTCCTCAGATGATTCTGAGGCCATGAAGAAGGACTTGAGACCTTGAGAGAGCTCTTTAAAAGTATTGAAGTTCACTTTGAAGCCTAGACAGGTCATTATGCAAAGGATAAGGAGCTACAACCAAGATGGGTACAATTAGGGTTTCATCTGGTCAACTCTAGGTCAATTGATGATTTGAAGAAGGTTGAGACCTAATTTCAAAGCCATGTGATCATGTATTAATGTATTAAGATGCCCAAGGGATGATTTCAAAAGCAAATCATAATTATTCAAGAGTGCAAGGAGTTCCTAAGTTAGGGTTGCTATGCTTGACAGTGTAAAATCCCATGGTTTGGTGCCTGACTTCAAGACCACACAACTCAAGATGTAATTTTCATCTCACCTCGACCCCAACATGATTGTTGTAGGTCATGATCATAGATTTAATTTGAGTACTAGAAGTCCTTGATAGGGTTTATATAACTCAAGTTATGAGCCAGACAAGTTACAGGTCATCAGAGACATGTGAATTTGGAGCTTGAAAGTCAACCAACTTGCATGACATTTTTGACCTAGAAATATGATTCTCATGAACTTTTGGCCAACATGAATGTTGTTCCGTATCTTCTTAGCTTTCTAGAAAGTACTAGAAGTCCATGATTGGATTTGTAGAACTCATGTTACAAGCTTTGCAAGATAAGGGTATTTTGGGAATTTGGAATTATAGGTCATATTTGGTTATGGGTCAATTTCATCAACTTAGACTCCTCAAATGGAATTTTGATCAACTTGAAAGTTGTTCAAAATGGTTTTATTTGTCTAACCATGACCCAAAGATTCATTGATATGGATTGAATTGAGAAGTGTATGAAGAAAATTTGAAAAAAAAAAGATGATTAAAAAGCATTAAAAAGGAAAAAATTCAAAATAAATCATGAGTGTTCAAAAAATGACATGTTGATACATATTTTGATTGGAAATAACATTTTAAACACAATGACATTGCTAGAATTTCAATCTGACTCATATTTCATGGGCTTTCTTTTGGTTGCTCATGATGAAGTTACACATCAAAGATTGGCCATAGGATCAAATCAAGCTTTTAATCTGATCCATTCACATTCATGAGATGTTATGCAAGCTATTGGAGCAAGGATGAAGCTGAAACAGAGTAGGAATCACGACTACCATGAAGGAGTTTGGAAGGAAAAATTGAAAATTGGATTGATCAAATTGGGCTTCCAATGGGCCTGATAATTATCCAAACACATCATATATAAGTTCAGGATCCATTTCAGATCGTTTTTGGATTGCATTTGGTGAAAAAAACGGTTATGGGTGTTGGATTTTGAAGCTTCCAAAGTGAAAATCGTTTTTGCAATCCAGGGCATTTCAAAAAGAATTGAGGATTTCCATAGCACCAGCAAGCTTCAGTGAAGGTTTCTGCACATTTTGGCATCAAGATTCGCACGCAAACACCTTCAATTTCAAGCTTCTTTTCAGGTTTTTATCCTTCAAAATTCCTCTTGATTTAGGTTGTTTAGAATGAATTTGGCATGTGGTTAGGTTATAGATGTAACCTAGATCGTTTTGGGATCAGAATTATGGAGTTTTGTGATGATTCTTGATTGGATGACATTTCAGTTTAGACTTGTATATAGGTGATTCTTGAGAGTTAGGATGAATGAGATAGTGAATTGTGATCCTTGAGAGGTAAGGAAGATAGATGTGTAGTTAATATGGAGTTTGATGACAATTGTTGAGTTGGCGTTTTTTCTGTTCATCATCGTGCTTGATTATTCATGGAGAATCAGTGAGAATGGAATGGATCTTGATGTTCAATGTGGAGAGGCGAGTGGATTCGTGTAATTTTCATTAAGTTTAACTGAGGTTGAGTCCAGAGCATTGTTGCTCTCGTCGGAGAAGACGGTGGAGCTCTTCTCCGGCCACCGCGAAATGTTTTCCCTCCTTATATATTAATAGAACCTTCAAGATTAGGTTTTGCCCCTGGGTTTGGTACCATAGATTCTTAACCCATGTAGGATAACCTAGGATTTTCCTTAAGATTTTTAGAATTGATTTTCTATTATTCCCCCATTATACAAGTTGGCTTTGGTTTAGTTGACCCTAACTAGGTTAATTTCTTAGATTAGTCTTTTAAGTGACCATTAGATGATTCTAAGTTTCATATCCTTTCTTGATAGAATAAGACTTAGGTATATAGCTCTCTAGAACCTTGATTAGGCCTTGATAGAGCCTTGAATCCTTAGTGTAGGTGATCCTTAGAAGGTAGTCATTGAGGTTCCATTAGAAGTTCAAAATAGGTGGATGATTCTTCCTATAGGGTTAGTTTCTCCAAAATCCTCCTTGCTTAATTAGGATCCTCCTTGTGAGCATGTTTCCTCCTGTGGAGGAATTCATTGCATTTTCATAAAGGAGTTGAATCTATGCAAGCTTTCTAAGGAAATGGAGTTGGTTGAGTGCCTGTGGTAAGTTCCTGTGGACCTTACCTTGCTTCCCATTTTCATTCTCCAAATCTTCTCTTATCCAATCATTTTAGGAACCTTCTTGGGGTAACATAGTCCCTCATGTGGGGGGAATTTTGCACATCTCCTGAAGGAGTCAAACCTCTAAGAATCTCCCAAATCTCTTTTAGTTGGTTGAGTGTCTGTGGTAAGTTCCTGTGGACCTTACCCTTGCTTCCCAACATTCAATTCCTTTCCTTAGGATAGATGCCTTGTTTGATTACTTGTGGAATGAATTCCCTATTTTCCATAATTCCTTGCCTTCATTCATGATTGGGTGGTGTGTTGCATTAGGATAGTTCATGTTTAGGATATTCGAAGCGTAGGTGCATGACTGCATTAAGAGGTTGAGTGGGTCTCCCTCTGCTTGTTTTTTCTTAAGGGTTGAGGTGATCCTGCCCTTGCTTGTATGTTGTTTTTTCTTTTTCTAATTGATGTATTTACATATAAAGGTTGAGCTGAGCTCCCTTTGCTTGTCTGTTTTGATTGTGTTCTTTACTGGATTGCTAAGAGGTTGAGTGAGTCTCCCTCTGTTTGTATTGCTGCATTGCATTTGCATCTTTACTGTTTTCTTTTCTGCTTATCTGTTTAGCTGATGCTTTGTCTGGTTTCTGTTTACCATTGACATGATTCCCTAAGACTCTCACTTCCTTTGATAAGGAAGTGATGATAGAACTTTAGGTTGAAACCTATGCATGATAACGTCTAGGGGTTCCCTGTTTCAAACCTCAACCATAGGATGAATCCTTGGCATGACAACTGTTAGGACTTGATAGTCTCCCCTTAGTTGTGCCCTCTCTCTTCTCATCTTCAAACAAATCAAAATACAGTAATAAATGCAAGTTAGTACAAGCGCGTTACGAGCCTTAAGCTACTTGGAAAATGATAATTGAGCGGTCTCCTCTAAATCATCTAGAGTGTTTAGTATATGTCCTCTGAACGATATGCGACACATTCGCTCCTAAGTCACAGTCTCTAGTGTTGTACAAACTACAGACATCCATAAAAAGTACTTCTTCTGTAAAAGACAAAAAACAAACTGCAAACCTCTTTTGCCCCGTGGGCCCATAAGTCAATGAAAATGTTTTCAGAAAAAGAGTGTCGTTAACTCTTTGTTCTACCGCAAATGGTAACGCACGAGTCTCCGACGAGCGAGCTGCATACACCAAACTGCTGGAACTGTTTGTTAACCCTACTCGAAAAACAGATGAATATGAACCCCCGTAATTCGTATTATCCCGAACTACGTAAGCTCTGATCTATCATATCTGTTGAGAGTACGTAGGCACAATACTGACGTATTGGCGAGCCACCTTCCCCGTAACCCGTAGTTAGTCGAACTACGTTGACTCTGATTTCTCGTTCTCTGACGAGAATACGTAGGCACGAAGCGCGATGCTTTGCCGAGTCATTTTCTTTTCTTTTTGAGCCAGCCTTGATAGGTAGATAGATAAAACCAACCCGTCAGATAAACACAACAAGCATGGATCCCATTGAGTACGATGGACATGAGGGGTGCTAATACCTTCCCCTTGCGTAACCGACTCCCAAACCCAGACATGGTTGCGATGACCTTGTCTTATACGTTTTCGTCAGGTTTTTCCGATCGTTTCCTTTCCCTTTCAGTAGGATAAATAACGAAAGGTGACGACTCTTCTGTTTTGCCGACACCTTATTTTCACGGTAGCGACAGGTAGTATACACGTGAATGAGTGCCGTTATCTAAGGTTTAATTTCTAAAAAAGAAGGGGACAAGTTCAAACAAAAAGGGGACTCAATAGGATCACCCAATCCTATGCCTACGTATCCCCTTGTTCAATGGAAAAGTCAGAGTCATCGTAGTTCGAAGGACTATGGGTGAATTGGTGGGAGGTTGCTCACAAGGATCTTGCAATCTTATGCTTAAGTATATTCATTGACAAATGAAGAATTAGAGTGTCTGTTGTAACACCCTTTTCTACCCCACAATTATTATGTCAAAATAACACAAATATCAGAGTAAAATATTAAATTAAAAAAAAGCCACCTCAAAAGGGCGTACATTTCCCAAATCCTCAAAATAGGTCAAGGCTCCATAAACAACGGGTTTTAGCAAAATACATCAAATTGCACAAAGCAGCAGAACTCAAAAGGCATAAATCAAGGTTTTCCTCATAACGGAAGATAATCAAAATAAACTTAAATAAAACATAGTTTAACTCAAAACAACCCAACCCGATGTTATATATCAGAGCAAGACCCTCTAAGTTAACTAAAAGGCTAACAACTCAAAAACTTCAAAAATAATCCTCGACGGCGTCCACGGCTAAACCTGGTCATCTGCATATTACCCACGTGGAGGTAACATTCAAACAGGCAGGGTGAGTAAAATGGTTCATAATAATCAATGTATGAAAATCAACATATAAATGGCATCATAATCATATTCAACATATTCATATTCATCAATAGGCCTCGAAGGCCACAACATCATAACTCATACCAAAAGACTCATAAATGAAAAATGCAACAAGACTCAATGTATGTGGTACCAATCATCACAGCGCGATGGACACTGGGCCATCAACCCTCTATAGATCCCCATCAATAAGATCGATTCTACTAGGGAATCGAAGCACATCAAAATACTTCACATCCACACAATGGGATTGAAGCCAAAGTAATCGAGGTCCTGAACCGAAGTCCGGATACACATGAATGCATGATGCACACGTCACAAATCATCCTCATAATAACAGCATAGGGGCATCATCATTCATCATATTCATCATCATCACAATCATCATCATTCATCATATTCATCATCATCACAATCATCATCATATCTCATATCATCATGTAACTCATCAAAATCATGGTCATATCATCATAGTTTTCCAATCAATACATCATAGTAATCATCATATAATCATGCTCACATCATATAAAACTCAATGTCATACCCATGTTAATTCATCATAGAAATCATAGAATTAAACATCAAGGCATCGCTGCACACGATCAGCATTCGCGAAACTCTGCTACGTTCGCTGGCATGTTCGCTAGGCGAGTCTAGGGTGAGTTTCTTTGTTGTGCGAAGGATTCTTCGCTAGGAGAGTCTGGGAACAACATGGTTCGCTAGGCGAAGCATTCTTCTCTAGGCGAACAGTGCGATGACAGCAAATTCTGCTACGCACCAGAACTTAATTCTACCCAAAAGTCCACACGATTCACTTTCCCAATGCCCCCAAAACACCCCTAAATCATCCCTAAGGGCTTACGGCGATAAAGGCACAAAACCTACAGTTTATTAGGCCAATCCCATATCAAATTCACGCCTTAAATCACAAATTTCCCTACAATTTCTCCAAAGGCATCAAAGTTACTCACTATCAAATATTCCCATCCCTTTAGGGCCAGACAGGTTTAAATCATAATTTTGGCCACAAAGGCCTAAGGTTTCCTTTTTCCCATTGAACTCACGGTTAGATTCACCAATAATAGATTTAGGCCACAAAGGCCAAAGATCATTATTTCTCATATCTACCCCAAAATCCCCTAAACCTTAAGTCGACCTTAAATACATTGAAAGTCACACATGGAAAATCATGAAAGGCTATACTCCCCATACCTTAATCGTCGATTCAAAGCCTTCACAAATCTTTCAGGGAATTTCTCGAAACTTCTGCCTCCAATCTTCCTCTTAGAGCTTTGGCCACAATTCTTTTCACGTCTAACAAATGAATCATAATCCCTTTCCAATTTCCTTTTTGTTAAACCTAGTCTTGGGCCTCACAATTGGGCTTTCTCCATAACACCCTCACTAACTCTTCTGAATTGTCCAAATTGCCCTTATTCATATTATATTTATTTTAATTCATAATAATATTAATAAATTCATATTATATACTATTATTCAAAATAAATAACCGAAAAATGCATAATTCTCAATAATCCACAAACCACCTAAAATCACCGAAAAATGAATATTCTCAATTAAATTAATTAATTAAAATATTCCAATTAAATTTGGGGTGTTACAACTCACCCCCACTTAAAAGAATTTTCGTCCTCGAAAATTACCTCAAGGAAAAAGAGTGGGATACCACTCCCTCGTCTGATCTTCACGCTCCCAAGTCCAACTTTCTCTAGCTGGTCCTCCCCAAAGTACCTTCACCAAGGCAATCTCTTTACCTCGCAGTTTCTTCACTTCTCGCTCATCAACCCGAACAGGCAATACCTCAACGGTAAAATCATTTCGCACCTGTACATCATCCATCTGAATCGCATGCGACGGATCTGGAATGTACTTTCTTAATTGCGACACGTGAAACACATCATGTAAGTTCGCAAGCGACGACGGTAAAGTAATCTGATATGCTACTTCCCCCATCCTTTACGAAATCTGATACGGACCAACAAAACGCGATGTGAGCTTTAGAGACTTCAAAGCTCGGCCAACACCAGTTACCGGTGTAACTCTTAAAAACACGTGATCTCCCTCTTGGAATTCAATTGCTTTCCTCCTCGTATCATGGTAACTTTTCTGACGACTCTGCGATACTTTCATCTTTTCTTGGATCATCTTGATATTTTCAGTCGTCTCCTGCACAATCTCAGGTCCGAGTACAACACTCTCGCCTGACTCATACCAACACAACAGAGTCCTACACCTCCTACCATACAAAGCTTCATACGCTGCCATTCCGATACTAGAATGGTAACTGTTATTGTAGGTAAACTCAATTAACGGCAAATGACTATCCCACGATCCACCTTGATCCAGCACACAAGCTCTCAACACATCCTCTAAAGACTGGATAGTTCTGTCTGTCCATCCGTCTGCGGATGATAGGTAGAACTCAACCTTAACTTAGTACCCAGAGTTGTCGACAAACTTTCCCAGAACCTCGATGTAAATCTCGGATCTCTATCAGATACAATACTCGACAGAACACCATGCAGTTTCACAATCTGATCAATATAGACTTCGGCAAGCTTCAACAACGAATAATTGATCTTCATCGGTATAAAATGAGCTGATTTAGTCAATCTATGAACAATCACCCAAATTGAATCATACCCCTTCAAAGTCTTCGGTAAACTTGTCACAAAATCCATAGAAATGCTATCCCATTTCCATTCTGGAATACGTAACGGTTGCATCAGACCCGATGGTCTCTAATGTTCAATCTTCGACTTCTGACAAGTCAAACAAGCATACACAAACTCTGAAATTTCCTTCTTCATACTCGGCCACCAAAACAACTTCTTCAAATCTCGATACATCTTTGTGGCACCAGGATGAATACTCAACCCGCTTCTGTGACCTTCCTCAAGAATGCTCTTTTTGATTTCTGGCACATCGGAAACACACACTCTATCTCTAAACCTCATCAACCATTCTCATCGATTCGAAAATCACCTCCGTTACCTCGATTAATTAACGTGAGACGATCCACCAAACTCAAATAAGATTTCTGACTTTCTCTGATCTCTTGGAGAATACCACTAGTCAACTTCAGCATACCCAACTTCACACTGTTAGGAGTCTCTTCACAAACCAAACTCATATCTCTGAATTGCTCAATCAGTCCTAACTCTCGAACCATAAGCATCGACATATGTAAGAACTTCCAGCTTAACGCATCAGCCACAACATTTGCCTTACCCGGATGGTAACTCAATTCAAAATCATAATCCTTCAAAAGTTCAAGCCATCTTCTCTGCCTCATGTTCAACTCCTTCTGATCAAACAAATACTTTAGGCTCTTGTGATCACTGAACACTTCGAACCTAGATCCAAAAAGATAATGTCTCCAAATTTTCAACACAAACACCACAGCGGCCAACTCTAAGTCTTGCATAGGATAATTCCTCTCATGAACCTTCAGTTGTATGGAAGCATAAGCAACGACTTGACCATTCTGCATTAATACGCCTCCAAGACCCATCTTCGACGCATCACAATACACTACAAAAGACTCACTCGGATTTGGCAAAATCAACACCGGAGCAGTCGTCAACTTCTTCTTGAGTTCTACAAAACTCTTCTCACAAGCCACATCCCACACATAAGCTTGACCCTTTCGAGTCAACCGAGTCAAAGGTAGCGCCAACTTCGAAAATCCTTCTATAAACCTGTGATAATAACCAGCCAACCCAAGGAAACTTCGAATCTCAATAGCAGATTTTAGAGTCTCCCACTGCAACACAACATCAACTTTTGACGGATCAACATCAATCCCTCCACTAGAAATCACGTGGCCAAGGAAACTAACTTCTTTCAACCAAAACTCACACTTGGACAACTTGGCATAAAGCTTCTCGTCCTTCAAAACCTACAATACCACTCTTAGATGTTGCACATGCTCTTCCTCGGACTTAGAATATATCAAGATATCGTCAATGAACACTACCACAAACTGATCCAAATAAGAATGAAAAATCCTGCTCATATACTCCATGAATACACCAGGTGCATTAGATACACCAAACGGCATCACAGTATATTCATAGTGTCCATACCTCGTCCTGAAAGCTGTCTTCGGAATATCATCAGGCTTAACGCGAATCTGATGATAACCAGACCTCAAATCAATCTTGCTAAACACACAAGCACCCACCAATTGATCCATAAAATCATCAATCCTCGTAAGTGGATACTTATTCTTATTTTTTACTTTATTCAACTCCGATAATCCACACACAATCTCATACTACCATCTTTCTTCTTCACAACAACATAGGAGCACCCCACGAAGAAACACTCAGTCGAAATAACTTCTTCTCAAGTAGCTCTTCCAACTGTTTCTTTAATTCCCCTAACTCAGATGCAGACATCCGATAATGAGCCATCGACACAGGGACTAGTGCTCGATATCACATCAATAGTAAACTGTACGTCACACTCAGGAGGTAAGTCACTCGCGTCGCATAGAAACACCTCTAGAAATTCCCGAACAACTGGTAGTTCCACACTTACTGCTTCATAATCAATTTGAAGTGATGCAAACATCTGAGCCTCATCTCCCAAGAGTTCTGCTACTTGCTTGGAGATACAAACATCATCTCTGCGCCATCACCAAACTCTGGGAACCTCACATACTTGCTGTAGCAATCGATATGAACATAGTCGTACTCCAACCAGTTCATTCCAAGAATAACATTGATTTGATGCAAGGGTAGACAGACCAGGTCCATCACAAAATTCTTATTATAAATGGTCAAAGGGCAGCTCAAACAGACTAACACAATAGTCACAGAACCATTAGTCGGGGTATCAATAACCATATTTCCAATCATAGAAGATAAATTCAAATTCAACCTCTTAGTACATTCAAGCGAAATAAACAAATGAGTAGCACCAGTATCAACTATAGCAATCAATTCAACATCATTAATAAAACAAGTACCTCTGATCAAGTTATTTGTCTTGGATTCTTCTGTACCGCTCAAAGCAAACACTCTGGCACTTGTCTTAGCAGCAGTAGCAGTCTTCTTTGGCTGCTGACACTTGGTACTGATATGACCCTTCTCTCCACAGTCGAAGCAAGTCGGAGCTTCGTCTTTACAATTAGTAGCTCTATGACCTCTCTAGCCACAACAGTGACATCTCAGCGCTCTACAATTCTCAGCAAGGTGGCCTTGCTCGCCACACTTATAACACTTACCTGGAGCAGTAGTCGTTCCCCCACTTGGTTTTTCCCATCTGAAGCCTTCTGCTTCCCTTTATACTGACCTTTCTCTTTCTTCTCACTCATCTGCTTGTAGTGAGTAGATCGAGCTCGGCTATCCTCATCATAAATTTTGCTTTTGTCCACCAGTTCCGCAATCCTAGTAATAGGTGTCAACAACAGTACAAGTGTATATGGATAAAAGATATTCCATATAAGGGGGAGTAATGTGGACTCACACTTGAAATAAAAAGTATTATAGAAAATGTTTTGGTGATGGTCGTATAATTCAAAATGATGAATGTGATTGATCCCTATCGCTACGCGAAAAATCATAGAATTCGTCATCGAACGTTATTTATCCCAACCGGAGGGAGAAGGAAAACATCAAAAAAACCTAGGGAATGAGATGGTCTCGCGACCAAAATATGGGTTCGGAAGTCGGTTATGCAAGAAGAAGGTATTAGCACCCCCTCACATCCATCGTACTCGATGGGAATCATCTAGGTAATATACGCGTGAATGAGTGTCATTATCTAAGGTTTATTTGCTAAAAAAGAAGGGGACGAATTGAAACAAAAACGGGACTCAATAGGATCTCACAATCCTAGGCCTACATATTCCCTCGTGCAATGAAAAAGTCAGAGTCATTGTAGTTCGAAGGACTATGGGTGAATTGCTGGGAGGTTGCTCACATAGATCTTGCAATCTTATGCTTAAGTAGTACATTTCCCAAATCCTCAAAATGGAACTTGGCTCCGTAAACAACGGGTTTTCTCAAAATACATCAAATTGCACAAAGCAGCGGAACTCAAATAACATAAATCAAGGTTTTCCTCATAAGGGAAGATAATCAAAATAAACTTAAATAAAACATAGTTTAATTTAAAAGAACCCAACCCGATGTTACATATCAGATCAAGACCCTCTAAGTTAACTAAAAGGCTAACAACTCAAAAACTTCAAAAATAATCCTCGACGGCATCCACGGCTAAACCTGGTCATCTGTACGTTACCCACGTGGAGGTAAAATTCAAATAGGCAGGGTGAGTAAAACGGTTCATAATAATCAATGTATGAAAATCAACATATAAATGGCAGCATAATAATATTCAACACATTCATATTCATCAATAGGCCTCGAAGGCCACAACATCATAATTCATACCAAAAGACTCATAAATGCAAAATGTAACAAGACTAATTGCATGCGGTACCAATCATCACAGCACGATGGACACTGGGCCATCAACCCTCAATAGATCCCCATCAATAGGATTGATTCTACTAGAGAACCGGAGCACATCAAAATACTTCACATACACACAATGGGATTGAAGAAAAAGTAATCGAGATCCTGAACCGAAGTCTGGATGCACATGAATGCATGATGTACACGTCACAAATCATCCTCATAATAACAGCAATTGTGCATCATCATTCATCATATTCATCATCATCACAATCATCATCATATCTCATATCATCATGTAATTCATCAAAACCATGGTAATACCATCATAGCTTTCCAATCAATACATCATAGTAATCATCATATAATCATGCTCACATCATATAAAACACACTGTCATACCCATGTTAATTCATCATAGAAATCACAGAACCAAACATCAAGGCATCGCTACACACGATCAGCATTCGCGAAACTCTGCTACGTTCGCTGGCACGTTCGCTAGGCGAGTCTAGGGCGAGTTTCTTTGTTGTGCGGAGGATTCTTCGCTAGGAGAGTCTGGGAACAACATGGTTCGCTAGGCGAAGCATTCTTCTCTAGGCGAACAGTGCGATGACAGCAAATTCTGCTACGCACCAGAACTTAATTCTACCCAAAAGTCCATACGATTCACTTGCCCAATGCCCCCAAAACATCCCTAAATCATCCCTAAGGGCTTACGGCGATAAAGGCACAAAACCTACGGTTTATTAGGCCAATACCGTATCAAATTCACGCCTTAAATCACAAATTTCCCTACAATTTCCCCAAAGGCATCAGAGTTACTCACTATCAAATATTCCCATCCCTTCAGGGTCAGACAGGTTCAAATCGTAATTTTGGCCACGAAGGCCTAAGGTTTCCTTTTTCCCATTGAACTCATGGTTAGATTCACCAATAATAGATTCATTATTTCTCATATGTACCCCAAAATCCCCTAAACCTTAAATCGACCTTAAATACATTGAAAGTCACACATGGAAAATCATGAAAGGCTATACTCCCCATACCTTAATCGTCGATTCAAAACCTTCACAAATCTTTCAGGGAATTTCTCGAAACTTCTGCCTCCAATCTTCCTCTCAGAGCTCTGACCACAATTCTTTTCATGGTCTAAAAAATGAATCCTAATCCTTTTCCTATTTCCTTTTTGTTAAACCTAGTCTTGGGCCTCACAATTGGGCTTTCTCCATAATACCCTCACTAACTCCTCTGAATTGTCCAAATTTGCCTTATTCATCTTATATTTATTTTAATTCATAATAATATTAATAAATTCATATTATATACTATTATTCAAAATAAATAACCCAAAAACGCATAATTATCAATAATCCACAAAACCACAGAAAATCACCGAAAAATGAATATTCTCATTTAAATGAATTAATTAAAATATTCCAATTAAATTTGGGGCGTTACATCTGTAATTCGTGGGACTATGTTGTTGTTTTGGTGGGTGGGGTGAACGTTCTTGTTCTAGTAGTTAAACGTTGCTTGTGTGCTCGCACATGAAATACTTAAGCATTTGTTTGTTTGCAGTAGAATGGATGCACTTAGATCATATTTTAGTAGTTAACCGTAGATTGTATGTCTGTGCATGGGAGGCTTAGGTGTTGTTTATATTGCGTTAGAACGAATGTGAGATTCCCTTTTTAGAAGGTTTTGAAAGTGATGCTCTAAGGCAAAAGAGTGGTGAAAGTTGTTTCTTTTTTACGAGTCTAATCGTAGGTACTTAGAGGGCGAAGAGTATCCAACCATAGGCTAAGTAAATCCTACAATCAAATACTCGAAAGTTGAGGGGACCGAATTAGACTCTTGTTTGGGTTAAGTGTTTTTTGGGAAAGTTTGAGCCTTATTATGACAAATGTGTAGATAGGTGAGATGGAATCTAGTGGATTTAGATAGGTTGATGGTGATGTGCAAGGCAATCGACTTACAAGATGCGTATATATAAGGCTTGCTTGATTAAGTGGAATAAAATTGAGTTTTGGATGTTTAAGAGGAGGAGAGGGAAGGGTGGAAACCCTAAGGTGGAGTGTGTGAGCACTAAGATTCAATTTATTTTGAAAAGAGTTAGACATTGGATCTAACTTGTTTTTATCTTTGTTTTTGAAAACGTTTTCTTATCATTTTGCTTTGATCTTTTCTAACCTATTAACATGCAAGCATACAAGCATACAAACATAAAGCGGAAAATGAAAGTTCCTACGCTATTACATTTGAAAGGGATAGGGGACATTTTTCCCACAATGGGGGATGACATGAACTTCAAAAAAATAAAAGAAATAAAAGTACAATAAAATTATTAAAGTCTAAATGTTCATATGCGGTAACTTCTTCAAGTATTACCTCACAAATCAAACCAAAAGAGTTAGTATGATGAATGAAAATAAATGTTCAAAATTGAATCACAAATAACTATAAAGTTCAACATGCTAAAAACTCTAAAATTCACTTAACAGAATAGTCAAAATTATACAAGGTATTATCACAAGATCTAGAAAGTAACATTGCAATTCTACAAAATAGTCACAAGTCTCAATCAAATTAATGGCAAAAAATTCAACAAAATAGCATCAAAAATTCTATCCAAATATCATCACAAACTAGCATCTAAATTCTAAACAAGAATCTATTTCAAGTTAGCATCAAGAATTTAACATTTTAACATCAAGAATTGTCAAGATTAATATCAAGACTAACTCAAAAGTAAAAACAAGCATTAATTAAAAAATCAAAAATTAATCAAAAGCAAGGTTAAGAATTAATCCAAGTAAAGTCAAGAATTAATCAAAAGAAAAACCAAGAGTTTAATGAACGTTAACATCAAGAGACCTAATCAAAGTTAATCCAAAAATTAATCAACCAAAGTCAGCAAAATTAACCAACCAAAGTCATCAAAATTAATCCAAATTAATCATGATAATTAATCCAAAAAAAAATGAACAGTAATCAAAATTAATCATGAGCCTTAATCAAAATTAATTATGGAATAAATAAGCAAATAGGGTGCATAAATGAAACAAAATGGTGAAATAGCACTAAGCCCAATAGCCTTAGGTAGGTGAACAGAAGGGGTATAATAGTGAAATCTGGGTGTAGAAGAGCGACCTGGGGCTAGGCCTTATGATACTAGGCCCAAATGACCTTCATTCACAGCTCCAGGGATGTAAAACAAGTCTGTAGTGTGTAGACAAGAAATTCAATAGGGCCAAATGAATTAAACTAAAAGACTACAAAGACATGAGAGAAAAACTTAACACCGCCTTCGTTTCAATACACCGCCGCTTCTACCCTCCATGTCCAAACCAAAACGGCACCGGAAAAAACCTAAGTCACAAACATGATCCCTCATTTCTGAACACTAAATTTACTTATCTTTCAATCTACTTGCGCCGCGGCTCTTCGTCATCATCGCTACTCTCCGTTTCTTCCTCGCTCGCATCGCCCTTCTGTTTTAATGTTCCTCCGCAACACATCGCTTCTTAGCACATCGCAACATAAATTAATACGAACATTACTCGATGCTACGAAAAACGATCTACCACGAGTCATGCAACAATCCTGATTGAAATCTAAACACGAAGTAGCTACATCGTGCAAGCGAGATTTGAAAGAGAAATTTGAAGCTCAATACAACTTACCTATAAGAGTGATTCCCGCGGTTCTATTAGAAGTAATTCATATTTATTAGTTATACTATTTTCTTAGCCCCTAAGTTTGTTAGAGGGTATTTTAGTATTTTTATCTTATTCTAGTAACCCTAGTGTTAGCTTATAAATAGGGTAGAAATCATTGCAATTTGTGTGGTTGTGTGTAGCCGTCATTCTCTTAAAAGAATATTTCTCTATTCATCATTTATTCTACCTTTGCACCAACAATTGGCATCTAGAGCTCCGGTTCGGATTCATTGGGAAACACGGGAAACACGAGTGAACGTAAGGTCTTGTGTATTTGATTTTGATTCTTAGATTCGTGTTGAATCTTGAACAAAATCTGATCAAAATTTTAATTCTGTGGGTTGGGAAACACTGTGTGAGAAATTTGAGTGTATTGTGCAAGGTAGAAGATGAACGAAAACGGAAACATGAACACCAAACTTCCAGTATTTGACGGTAAAAACTAGAACCGTTGGATGATCCAAATGCGTGTATTGTTCGGTGCTCAAGATGTTCTAGATCTTGTCACTGATGGTTATGTTCCGGTAGCAGCAAGTGCGACGGATGAACAGAAAAACAAGCAGAAGGAAGTAAGGAAGAAGGATCAGAAATCGTTGTTCTTCATTCATCAATGTGGGGATGTAAATGTGTTTGAGAAGATTGTAGATTCAACGACAGCAAATGTTGTGTGGGACACACTGGTGAGATGTTATGGTGGTGACGCATCAGTGAAGAAGGTGAAGCTTCAGTCCTTGAGAAAGCAATATGAGAATCTCAACATGAAGAATAATGAGATAGTCTCTGAATACATCTCCATAATGATTCTGATCACTAATGAGATGAAGGCGTGTGGAGAAACTCTTTCGGAAGAAGCAATCATGGAGAAAGTACTGAGATCCCTTACCTCTCAATTTGATTACATTGTGGTAGAAATAGAAAATTCCAAAGATCTGAGCACCATGAGAATTGAAGAGCTGCAGAGCATACTAGAAGCGCAAGAGTTGCTTTTCATTGAGAGAACCTCTGAAAAGGAAGTAGAGCAGCAGGCTCTGAAAGCAATTTCTGATAGGAGGTATCAGAAGCAGTCAGAAGCCAGGAGAAGATCTGATGGTTGTTAGAAGTCAGAAAGCTCAACCTCTGATAGACAAAAGAATGCTCAGAAGGGAAAAGAGAAGTATGACAAGAAGAAGATCCAATGTTACTGTTGTAAGAAGTTTGGTCACTTTGCTAGAGATTGTTGGTCAAACAAGGAGAGAAATTCAGAAGAAGCATATATAGCCAGAAGTTCTGATGACGAATCTGTGCTATTAATGGCCTCTGAATCTGATGATATGGATCTGATAGACTGGTGGTATATGGACACTGGCTGTTCAAATCATCTTACTGGAAACAAGAAATGGCTGGTTGACTTTGACTCTGAAAAGAGGACAAAGATCAGATGTGCTAATGACAAATATCTTAACACAGAAGGTATGGGAAATGTCAGAGTGATTCTGAACAATGGGAAAACAACATTGATTTAGAACGTGTGGTATGTACCTGGAATCAGAAGCAATCTGATGAGTGTGGGACAATTAATTGAGAAAGGATTTTCAGTTACCATGAAGGACAATCTTCTGAAGCTGTATGACTGCAATCAGAAGTTGATTATGGACTCAGAATAGGGAAGGAATAGAATATTCAAGGTGAATGTCAGAACTGCAGACTCAGAATGTCTTAGTGCAACAAGTGCTGAGAAGGAGAGTGAGCTGTGGCACAAAAGATTTGGTCATTTGAATTTCAGAAGCTTAAAACATCTGAATTCAAAGAAGTTGGTACATGGAGTTCCTGCAATTAAGAAGCCTGAAAAGTCATGCAATGTTTGCATGAAAGGAAAACAACCATTATTGCCATTTGCGTCAGAAGCTGCTCCAAGAGAAAAACATGCCTTGGGAGTTGTACATTCTGATGTGTGTGGTCCATTTCCAGTAGCATCAATCGGGGGGAATAAATACTTTGTGTCATTTGTTGATGAATTCACAAGAATGACATGGGTATCTCTTATTAAGTTCAAACACGAGGTGTTTGATGAATTCAAGAAGTTCAGAATGAAGGCTGAAAATCAGAGTGGTCAGAAGTTGAAGATTCTTAGAACTGACGGTGGAGGTGAGTATAACTCCAAAGAATTCCAGAAGTTATGTGAGGAGAATGGAATTGAGCATGAGGTTACTGCTCCTTATACCCCTCAACACAATGGTCTTGCTGAAAGAAGAAACCACACTTTTCTTGATATGGTGAGAAGTATGCTAAAGGAGAAGAAGCTTCCTCAGAAGCTCTGAGGAGAAGTTGTTGCCATTGTAACGTATGTACTCAACTGATGTCCTACGGAGAAGTTAAAGGAAATAGTTCCAATACAGAAGTGGACTGGAGATAAGCAAAGTGTTAGTCATCTAAAGGTGTTTGGTTCTGTTTTCTATAAACATGTTCTAGAAGCCAGAAGACAGAAGTTGGATGATAGAAGCAAAGTGATGATTCTGATAGGGTACCACAGTACAGGTGCATACAAGCTCTATTGTCCATAAACCAATAAAATTGAATTCAGAAGAGATGTGATTGTGAAGGAATCAGAAGTTTGGAATTGGGATAAGTCTCAATCTGATTCTGATGTTAGAACTTCTGAAGAAAAGTCAGAGTTAAGAATTTTTGAAGTTGGAGTAAACTCTGACGTTGACTCTGACTCTGATAGTGATTCTGACTCTGGAGAAGACTCAAAAGATGAAGGTGACTTTGATAATCCAGACTCTGATGATCCAGACTCTGATGGTAATCCAGTTCTGGTGGCAATTCAGACTCTGAAGATGGCCAAGGCTCTGGAGGAAGTCAAGCCTCTAAAGCTAGAAATTCTAAAGTTCAAGACTTTGGAAATATGCCAGACCCTGAAGATGGTCAAAGCTCTGGAGGAAGTCAATCATATGAAGCTAGAAACTCTGAAGCTCAAGACTCTGAACAACTTCAGAGACCACAAAGAATCAGAAACATTCCCAGAAGATACGCATAATTTGACATGCTGCAAGATACTGAAGTAGACTCTGAAGGAGAAGTTATTTAGTGTGCCATGACAGTAGACTATGAACCCATAAGTACAGAAGAGGCTCTTAAGTAGAAGCTCTGGATGAAGGCCATGAAAGAATAACTTGATGCTATAGAGAGAAACAAGACTTGGAAGCTGACAAAACTTCCAAAAGACAAGAAAGCCATCAGCGTCAGATGGGTTTTCAAGCAGAAGTTAAAGCCAGATGGTTCAATTGGCAAACATGAAGCAAGGTTGGTAGCCAGAGGATTTCTACAGAAACCTGGGCTGGATTATTCTGAAGTGTTTGCACCTGTAGCAAGACATGAAACAATCAGAATGGTGATTGCAATAGCTGCTAACAGGAATTGGCCTCTGATGCATTTAGATGTAAAATCTGCATTTCTGAATGGTCCATTAAAAGAAGAAGTTTACGTGTCACAACCTCTTGGATTTGTGAAAAATAATTAGGAAGGGATGGTGTACAGATTATACAAAGCTCTATATGGACTGAAACAAGCGCCCAGAGCTTGGAATCAGAAGATTGATTCATTTTTCAAGAAGCAAGGTTTTCAGAAATGTGAGATGGAGTATGGTGTTTATGTTCAGCATACTTCTGAAGGCAATATGACTCTGGTGTGTTTATATGTTGATGACATACTACTAACTGGAAGTTCTGAACAGGAGATAGCCAAGTTCAATAAAGTTCTGATGAATGAATTCAAAATGACTGATCTAGGCAAAATGACATACTTTCTAGGGATGGAGTTCAGATATTCTGAGAAAGGTATCATTTTGCATAAGCTCAAGTATGAATTAGAACTTCTGAAGAGATTTGAACTGAAGAACTGTAAGATTGTTGTCACACCTTCTGATACAAATCAGAAACTGGATTCTGACTCTGATGGAAAGGATGTGGACGCTATAAGCTTCAAACAGTTGGTTGGTTCTCTGAGGTATCTGTGCAATACCAGACCTGATATTTGCTATTCTATTGGAATGGTTAGTAGGTTAATGAGTAAACCTAAGTGGTCCCATTACCAAGCTGCTGTCAGGATTCTGAGGTATATCAAGGGAACTGTGAAGTATGGAGTGTTATTTCCTTCTGGAAGAAAGAATGAGTTAGAACTTATGAGTTATTCAGATTCTAATTGGTGTGGAGACAGAGTTGACAGAAGAAGTACCTCTGGGTACTTGTTCAAATTTCTGGGAGGTCCTATTTCTTGGTGTTCCAAGAAGCAACCTGTTGTGGCGTTATCAACCTGTGAAGCTGAATACATTGCGGGTGCTGTTACTGCATGCCAAGCTATGTGGATTCTGAATTTGTTGTAGGATCTGAAGATTAAAATAAACAAACCTCTGAAGCTGATGATTGACAACAAGTATGCAATCAATCTTGCCAGAAACCCAGTGTTGCATGGGAGAAGCAAGCATATTGAGACCAAGTATGATTTTCTGAGACATCAAGTTCAGAGTGGAGTGTTAGAAGTTGTACACTGCAGCACTCAGAAACAGTTGGCAGATGTTCTGACGAAAGCTATCAAGACTGATCAATTTCACAAACTAAGGGATGGAATTGGTGTTAAAAGTTTTGATGGAATATGAATTAAGGGATGGTATTAGAAGTAATTCATATTTATTAGTTGTACTATTTTCTTAGCCCCTAAGTTTGTTAGAGGGTATTTTAGTATTTTTATCTTATTCTAGTAACCCTAGTGTTAGCTTATAAATAGGGTAGCAATCATTGCAATTTGTGTGGTTGTGTGTAGCCGTCATTCTCTTAATAGAATATTTCTCTATTCATCATTTATTCTACCTTTGCACCAACAGGTTCTTCGAGCTTGATGAAAACGAAAAGAAAACCAGAGAACAGCCGCTCAAGTATGCGTACATTTCTCATTCTCAATTCAGTATTTTCTTCTTCTCCGATTCACTTCTCCTTCTGCTTTTTTGTTATTATGGATTTCTGTTGTGATGAACTGCAAATTCTTGATGTTCTAATCCTTGTGTTCTTCTCTGATCCTCTTGCAGGAGGGAACCTAATTGATGATGATGATGACGGTTGTTGACGACTTGATGAAGATGGGATGAAGATTTAAGAATCTGAAGAAAGATTCGAAAAGAGTTGAGAAAAATGAAGACTTTCTGGAAATTTTTGCAGAAGGGTGAATCCTCTCAATGAAAGAGATGAAGCTAGCTTATATAGTTGGTTGATTCAGTTGCAAAAGAATTGATCTGAGCTCTTGGTTTCAGAAGTTTGTTAAAAGATGGGAGGTTGAGATCGATTCTGAAGATTGAGAGTGAAGAAGACCTTTTTATTGAAGAAGAGAGTGAAGGTATTATAGGGACGGTTCAAAAGTTTGTCATCAGTTTGTTATTGATTTTCTGTTACCAGTTTTATTATTGCTATGTATTTTTTTACTTTCTGATACACATATCTTGCAGATGCTTTTTTTTCATTTCACTGCTATGGACTCGTTTCTCGTTTTTCCTCTGCTATCCATTGTATTGAAGTACAATTCTGTTGTAATTTTCCCACTGTTAGCATTTGAAATTCTTCAAAGTTAGCATTTGAAATGTGGTTTGGAGATAAACTTGAATATGAACATGATTAATTGGTTTTAAATTAAATTTTAGACAATGGTTTTTCTAAATTTAAAAGTGCATTGCGGATTTGTAAATGGATAATTGGTTTTTGGAAACATGGAAGGTTTAGATTACGGGTGGCAAAGTGGTCAGTTCATCCTGTTTAGCCTTGCCCAGTTTAAGTCCGTCTAAGAGCGGGGCGGGACGAATCAACTTAGACGTCCGAGCTTAAAAGACAAGCACGTGTTTACTAACAAGTTGGTAGGTTGGCAGATCGGCCCGCTAATTTTTTATTTTACAATTTGGTTTACTACATAATATACAAAAAATTTATTTATTATCAAAGAGGTCGAAAAAAGATTTTTTTAAGAAAGCATAATAGAACTTCAACCTATCTTAAGTCCAAACAATTCAAAAAATAAAATAAATAAAGATCAATTACAACAACAAAAAATAGCGAAATAAACTCAAGCACAATAAAAAATGTATCAAAATAAATAAATAAATAAATAAATAAAACAATACATATAATCCTAATCCTATTTAAAAACTAACCACTAAAATAATTCAATTAAGAATTTACAAAAGATAAACAATGATAACAATTACATTGCATAAAATACCAACGTTTGACTTTCTCGCATCATATAGACTCTTATATTATATGATTCCTTAATATTAAATCCTAAATTTTTCACTCGTATATAGAAATTATATCCATCATTTTCTTAAAATCAACATTTATATCTAAAGAAAACATCTAAGCTAATGTTTGACAACTTAATAATTCAGCATGACATAGAATTGTTTTATTGAATTTTCTAAAGTGGATTTAAAATGGACTAAGAAAAAGGTTTATGGATAATGCTATAGAAATGGACATAGATAGAGATTTGGATCATGGATTTACAAGTGTATAGAACATATTATTAGCTTCAGTTTGATATAAAGAACGTCAAAATCCGATAAACGGTGAAGAAGTTATGAATTTTCGAAGTTTTGAAAATAATATTTTCTCACACTTACAGTGTTAATCGGTTAACGCATATGGTTAACCGATTAACCACTCCAAAAACTCAGTTTTTAGGCCAAAAACTCAGCTTTTAGGCCCCCAACACTGTGTTAATCGGTTAACGTATATGGTTAACCGATTAACACCTGAAAAACTCAGAAAAACAGCTACGGGTTCGAGCTTAAAAGCCCCAAAAAGTCGCCCGATTAAATAGTTTTTACCCGATTAAATACTGTTGCAGTGAGAATCGTGATACCAAGCTCTTGATTAACTTGAATCTTTAATTCTTAAATTCACAACCGGACTTTAATTTATCCAAAGGAAAGGTCTAAAGAAAGAAAAACCCTTTTCGCGATGTAACAACAACGCTAAGAGATTCGGGGATCGGGGGTTGGTTATGCCTAGGGTAGGTATTTCACATCCTAAACATCTGTAGTACTCTACAGGAACCTTTTGTTTGTTTGCATGCTAACTTTGGTAAATGTTTGCTATGGTTTGGGTTGGATAAAGGGTGTAGGTAAAGACCTAAAGATAGTTTATAAGCTTGCTCGCAAAGACGTCGCGTCCTCTGCCTACGTATCCTAACTAGGATAGAATCAGAGCAATCGTAGTTCACCTCACAAGGGATGAAGAACACTTGATTATGATTAAGGTTCAAAGGGGAACAAACATATCCATGCTTGTGTAGAGTTTCACAAAACTCTCAAGATCTATGTTGAACTCTCAAGAAAGGGAAGTAAGTAATCATGTCCATGATTCTTACATAGAGTTAACGAAACTCTATCCTAAAGTTCTACGTTGTAAGACCAAATGGTTCTATCCAGACCAAAAGGTGGGAGAAGGGGGAAGGTTGCTCGTCAAGATATCGCATCTTGTGTGTAATACCCCAAATTTTGCCCTAAGATTTGTCGTCGCATTTCATTGCATTTAATCAATTACTAACAAATTTGTGTAGTCGTTTGACTTTTTGCAGGTAAATATCATATGGCATGTATTTTTTTTCTAAAAAGTAAAAATGGCACAATTGGCAAGAGGACATGTGTAAGGAGTTGTGAGTGTGAGAGGTTGAGAGTTCGAATCTCACCTTTGTCACTTTTTGTTTTTTATTATTTTTACTCTAAATTTTTCTATCTTTCATTAAAAAATAACAAAAATAGTTTTTTATTATTATTTAATTATTATTTTCGTATTTTAATTAAATCATTTTTTAAAATATTATTTTTTTTCACTTTTTTCTAAATTATTCATAAAAATATCCAAAAAATCATAAAATAAAAAATATTGAAAAAAATTTTGTTCTTTTTATAATATTTTTTGATTTTAGGAATCAATAGGATTATTAGTTTTTATTTTAATTATTTTAAATTATTTAAATTTTATTTTTTTTCTTAACTAATTATTTAGTTTGGGCTTTAAAATGGGCTTTAGGGACATTATTGACAATTTGGTGTTAACCCTAATTTGTTCCCTATATATACATGTGTTGCTTTGTTGAAAAAGAGGTCAGAAGGTTTTCTTCAGAAAAGAGGAGAGAGAAAGGGAGAAACAAAGGAGATCCCCAGAGAAGAAAGGCGGTCGTTCCCACAACTCGTCAGAAGGATTGGAGCTCTCCAGTGTTCCCTTATTCAAACCTTTTTCACATTTACCGAAGCAAACCTCCGCTTCGTAGGTTAAATTACTAAACCTTTTGCCTTTTCATGTTTATGTGCATATTTTGCCATGTTAATGTGTTTAGGTCCGTTAAATTACTAAACCTTTTGCTTTTTCATGTTTATGTGCATATTTTGCCATGTTAATCTCCATGTGTGTTTGGGTCCGTAGATTTTAATATCAAAACCCTTTTTTTAACAAAACCTTTTTTTAAAATCAAAACCCTTTTTTTTATTTATTATTAAAACTTTTTTTTAGTAAGACCTTTTTAAAAACTAAAAAGCCTTTTTGTTCCGAAGAAAAAAAAAACCTTTTTGTTCCCAAAAAACTGAAAAGTCTTTTCCCAAAAAAACTGAAAAGCCTTTTCCCAAAAAAACTAAAAAGTTTTTTCCCAAAAAACTGAAAAGCCTTTTTTTGGGATGAAAAGCCTTTTTTGTTCTAAAAAAAACTGAAAAGACTTTTCCCCCAAAAACTTTTTTTTTATAATTTAAACTTAACTTTTTTTATAATTTTAACTTAAATATTTTTTATTAAAAAATTAAAACCTTTTTTTTATAATTAAAATATTAAAAAATTAAAACCTTTTCGTAAAGAACTCCTGATGTTTGATGTTTGTCGTGTCATTTTATGTACCCTTTTATTACTTTTCTTTCTTTGGGCATTTCATGTGCATGCTCGAGGTTGAGATGTGCTTGTGGTGGCCACAGCCCCACACTATTTTCCTCCCTCACTTCATTCTAAGTGTCATTACATATTTTCATATTCTTCATGTTTTCATAAATGTTTCTTTGTTTCTTTATACCCTTTGCCTTTATTACTTTTCTTATTTCTGTACCTTAATTATTCCTCCATATAATGATTTGTCATATTTTCACATTTTTTTATAGTTTTATCCTTCCGAAGGATTAGGTCCAGCCTTTTGGCCGCCGAGTCAATAGCCTTACCCCTTTAATGGATCAAACCCTGTTTAGCCTAGGTGTCCCGCCGCGGGCAAAATTGCTTTTATCCTAGTGTTAGGCCAAAGTAGTCGTCGTACTCTGTTTTAAGGTTTCCCGCCGTGGAATCCCTAATTTAACCCTAATTACAATTTAACAATTCATAACGTAGAGATCGGAGTTTAAGACTCCATGTAAGCGTGTCCTTAAGATGCGTTTATTCCCCTTGAGACCTTGACCACAGTCGAGTGTTCTTTAACCTCCCTTGAGAGGGGAACTACAGTTACTTTGATTCCATTCCCGTAAGGATATGTAGGCACAAGATGCGATGTCTTGCCGAGTAAACTTAGAATTAACCCCTAGGTCTTTTTTAATTTTCAATCCTTTGTATATACCCTAAAGCAAAATAATTAATGAAATAAAAAAAATAAACAAAAGGTTCCCGTAGAGTACTACGGAAGTTTAGGGTGCTAATACCTTCCCTAAATTTAACCAACCCCCGAACCTTAGATCTCTCCCTTTTAGGTTTTTCCTTTCTTTAACCTTTCCTTCGGATAAAGCAAAGACCGGTTGTGAATTGAATTGTGGTTCAAATTAATTAATAGTTTGATATCCTATTTCCACCGCAACAGAAAATGGCGACTTCACTGGGGATTCCTAACTATTGAGGGTTATCCCTATTTTGTTTATTTTTCTTTATATATTTGTTTTATTATATATTTTGCTCACTTGTATGTATATATTGGGGTACCTTACTTGGAGTTACTGTGTTGTGAGATAAGTCCTACACCCGGACTTGAGCGACCTTATGATAGGATGGCTGATATATTCGACGAGGCTTATAGGGAGTGAGTCCCGACTAAGCTAAATCGAGAATCACCGCTCAGTTGAGACACTTTCGAAAATGGTTCGGTTGATCGAGTGTAGTCGTGAAAACTTTTACCGTTATCGATTGGAGTCTGTGATACTGGGAACCGTAGTACCTTTACACCATCTTGACCTTATATAGGACGTAGTGCGGGAACTATATGGGAGTAGTCCTACAATGGTTGCTACGCGATGCTACACTTAAAAGAGGTTCTCTTGAGAATATTATTGACCCTCGAGTCAGTCGGGAAGTCGATAATATCCGAAAGATGGACTGATGACTTTGGGCACTGATTTAGAACCCTTGTTCTGCAGGTACAATCAACCTATAGTACATACCTCTTTGGGAAGGGTAGACCTTAACTCCATTCATTGTTCCTCTAACTTAGGACCTTTTGTTTGCTTATGTGTATTTGTGCTTTGCATCCATAAAGCATCATATCATTTCTAGTTTCAAGGAATTCAAAAGTCCTTTGCAAATTCAAGAAGTCCTACATTTTAAAGTCTAACAGCTTTTCTCGCTTTCCTAAAAGGGAATGTTTGCAATCGACTGTTGAAATTCTTGAGACCATTGCATGGCATCAGCATCACATTTTTGCATTGCATTTGTCCCCCAGTTTCTCCTTCTTGGTCCTATCGTCTTCTAGTGTACCTTTGAGTCGTCAAGCTGATTCCTCGACACAGATATCAGACCAGAAACGGAACAGGAGTCACTTTGATCCTATTCTCATGACTTACACAGAGCTATATCCTGACTTAGTCCGGCAAGGACTGATTACTACAAAGGCTTTACCACCTCCTCTTAATCCTCCGGCTGGATTTAAGGCTGATCTCCATTGTGCTTCCCATGAGGGTGCCCCAGGCCATGACTTGGAGCATTGTTTTGCATTGAAAGCTAGGGTGCGTGAACTGATTAGAGCCGGAATACTTGATTTTACGGATAGTCGTCCGAGCGTCCAGACAGATCCCTTGCCAACACATCAGAATTGAAGCTTTGTCATTGGGCCTTTTTTTTTCTCGTTGTTTGCATTTTCCTTACTTTGTTTAAGTTGTTTGCTTTCAATTATGTTTGTACTTTCATTAATTAAATAAGCATTGCGACTTTTGATTCAATTCATTTCCGTCCATTTATTTGCATCTTTATGCTTTATTTTTCAAATGTTTACTTCTTGTCCAAAATTTTGATATGCTAAGATCGGAGGGAGGATGATGATAATGTTATACCCATAACTGCTGTCAGTATGCTTTCAATTAAACCTTGTTGACGATGTAAGGCATTATTTCAATTCCCAAACACTGGAGAAATAAGGAAGTTAATCCCTCGTTACCCCCTTCGAGCCTAGAAGTTGGAGTTTCTTTCGTTACAAAAAACCCACAATTTTAACCTTGGGATGGGTAGTTCTCAGTTAACTTGGTTGTGTGTTCATATGATACACCTTTCATTAACAAATTTTCCTTCGCACACGTCAAACAAGTGTCGAAGATGTTTTCTAATCAAAAGGTCGATGATGGTTCACCGTAATCATTAAAATCAAACAGTCACTTTCCTTCACACAAAAAAATAATATAAAAAATCAAAAGAAGTCCGCTAAGTCAAAACCTATGAAGGAGACTTAGGCAAAACTGGGGCATCCCGCTGACTGTAAACTCTAAAATAAACAGTTCAGGCAAAATTTAGGGATAATACAAAGAGATTTTTAAATCCTTATCTTGAAAATCCTCAATGTCAAAACAATCAAATGTTATAGGGGAGTAGTGGCTGCCTTTTCATAGGTCCCTTTGACTTCTGAATCATCACTGCTACGATCAATGAAATCCCTAACTTATGGGAACCTGAATGCATAGTATGAGTTAACTGAGCATAGGACTGAAGATCATCACGTAGATTGGGTGGGTACAAATAAATTTTGAGCCTTTATCTTTTGTTTCATAAACCGTGAACCAGGCCACGTTATAACCCTCAAAAGACCTAACTGAAACAGGGTTATTTTGAAAGTATACTACAACAAGATTGCGTAACCTGACTCCAAAAGATACTTGCGAATCATTTATTTTGGCAATACACTTTTATTTTAAACTTTGAGTGTCTTGAACCGCCTTGTTCTGACTAACGACTCATGTATTTTCCATCTTTCAAAAATAATTTTTCAAAAATCGCATGAACTTTGCATTACCATGTTTGTATGAATATTTTTGTTTGCAAACTGGCTTTCATCTAAGGAGTTTTCAAACAATGAGAAACTTGGTCAAGTGATCTTATCAGGGGCAAGTTCCTTTTACATCCTGTCAAAGAATCAGTTCAAGATTTGTTCAAGGCAATATCTTCTCAGATTTGGTTTATCCAGAGAATTGTTCAAGACTCAGACTGGGGCAAGCCCTCCGAGCATACAGCAAAACAGTCGATTCCACGAATCAGACAGCTGAAGCAATTATCAATTCATTTGACCTGGGGCAGTTTACTTGCATAATCCTCAAGCAGTTATTCATCATTCCTACAGTGACTATCAACTTGATACATTTTAACAGAATGACAGTGATCTCCGTGTTGAGGAATCAGTCCTCCAGTTTTGTCATCTCACAGAAAGAGTCGAGCCTTGTCGTCGATGTCTGCATTTGCATTTGATCATATGTCATAGCATAATTCCTATACATGTGCATATCTTGGGTGCTTTATTCCCCATTTACATTTCTATCTTGGGTGCTTTACTCCCCATTTACATTTCTATCTTGGGTGCTTTACTCCCCATTTACATTTCTATCTTGGGTGCTTTATTCCCCATTTACCTCTCTATCTTGGGTGCTTTACTCCCCATTTACATTTCTATCTTGGGTGCTTTACTCCTCATTTACATTTCTATCTTGGGTGCTTTATTCCCCATTTACCTCTCTATCTTGGGTGCTTTACTCCCCATTTACATTTTTTATCTTGGGTGCTTTACTCCCCATTTACATTTCTATCCTGGGTGCTTTACTCCCCATTTACATGTTTATCTTGGGTGCTTTACTCCCCATTTACCTTTTATCCTTGGATGTTTTATCCCCCATGTACCTTTATCCCGGGTGTTTTATTCCCCGTTTACCAGATATTCCTGGGTTTACCTAACATCATGGTGTTTTACCCCCATTTACTTTTTTTTCCCCTGAGGTCGTGTTTTACTCGCGTCTTACCTTGTGGGCAAAATTTATTTACTTGGCATCATGGGTGTTTTATCCCCATTTGCGTTTTTCTCCTGAGCTCGTGTTTTACCCGCGTCTTACCTTGCGGACAATTTCTAATTTACTTGGCACCTATCAACAATTCTGTGTCGTGTCTACCCGACGTTCTTCCAGATATGACATGTCTTCTTCCCTAGTGCAATTCCTCGGTGGGTCGTCCCCTGTGACGTTGTTTCGTCTGTATCCGTGCATTTGTCATTTTCATCATACGCATCATATCAGATTTATATTATATTTAGCATTATAGTTCGTTTTGTTTTGTCCATATCATTGCATAGCACTGCGTCTAAAGGCAAAATTTTCGGTTATCTGTATTTAAATCCCTCCACCACGATTTCTCGAGTCTCCGTTGCTCGAATCACCCGTTGAAGTTATTTAAATAGGGGCAACTGTAATACCCCAAATTTTGCCCTAAGATTTGTCGTCGCATTTCATTGCATTTAATCAATTACTAACAAATTTGTGTAGTCGTTTGACTTTTTGCAGGTAAATATCATATGGCATGTATTTTTTTTCTAAAAAGTAAAAATGGCACAATTGGCAAGAGGACATGTGTAAGGAGTTGTGAGTGTGAGAGGTTGAGAGTTCGAATCTCACCTTTGTCACTTTTTGTTTTTTATTATTTTTACTCTAAATTTTTCTATCTTTCATTAAAAAATAACAAAAATAGTTTTTTATTATTATTTAATTATTATTTTCGTATTTTAATTAAATCATTTTTTAAAATATTATTTTTTTCACTTTTTTCTAAATTATTCATAAAAATATCCAAAAAATCATAAAATAAAAAATATTGAAAAAAATTTTGTTCTTTTTATAATATTTTTTGATTTTAGGAATCAATAGGATTATTAGTTTTTATTTTAATTATTTTAAATTATTTAAATTTTATTTTTTTTCTTAACTAATTATTTAGTTTGGGCTTTAAAATGGGCTTTAGGGACATTATTGACAATTTGGTGTTAACCCTAATTTGTTCCCTATATATACATGTGTTGCTTTGTTGAAAAAGAGGTCAGAAGATTTTCTTCAGAAAAGAGGAGAGAGAAAGGGAGAAACAAAGGAGATCCCCAGAGAAGAAAGGCGGTCGTTCCCACAACTCGTCAGAAGGATTGGAGTTCTCCAGTGTTCCCTTATTCAAACCTTTTTCACATTTACCGAAGCAAACCTCCGCTTCGTAGGTTAAATTACTAAACCTTTTGCCTTTTCATGTTTATGTGCATATTTTGCCATGTTAATGTGTTTAGGTCCGTTAAATTACTAAACCTTTTGCTTTTTCATGTTTATGTGCATATTTTGCCATGTTAATCTCCATGTGTGTTTGGGTCCGTAGATTTTAATATCAAAACCCTTTTTTTAACAAAACCTTTTTTTAAAATCAAAACCCTTTTTTTTATTTATTATTAAAACTTTTTTTTAGTAAGACCTTTTTTAAAACTAAAAAGCCTTTTTGTTCCGAAGAAAAAAAAAACCTTTTTGTTCCCAAAAAACTGAAAAGCCTTTTCCCAAAAAAACTGAAAAGCCTTTTCCCAAAAAAACTAAAAAGTTTTTTCCCAAAAAACTGAAAAGCCTTTTTTTGGGATGAAAAGCCTTTTTTGTTCTAAAAAAAACTGAAAAGACTTTTCCCCCAAAAACTTTTTTTTTATAATTTAAACTTAACTTTTTTTATAATTTTAACTTAAATATTTTTTATTAAAAAATTAAAACCTTTTTTTTATAATTAAAATATTAAAAAATTAAAACCTTTTCGTAAAGAACTCCTGATGTTTGATGTTTGTCGTGTCATTTTATGTACCCTTTTATTACTTTTCTTTCTTTGGGCATTTCATGTGCATGCTCGAGGTTGAGATGTGCTTGTGGTGGCCACAGCCCCACACTATTTTCCTCCCTCACTTCATTCTAAGTGTCATTACATATTTTCATATTCTTCATGTTTTCATAAATGTTTCTTTGTTTCTTTATACCCTTTGCCTTTATTACTTTTCTTATTTCTGTACCTTAATTATTCCTCCATATAATGATTTGTCATATTTTCACATTTTTTTATAGTTTTATCCTTCCGAAGGATTAGGTCCAGCCTTTTGGCCGCCGAGTCAATAGCCTTACCCCTTTAATGGATCAAACCCTGTTTAGCCTAGGTGTCCCGCCGCGGGCAAAATTGCTTTTATCCTAGTGTTAGGCCAAAATAGTCGTCGTACTCTGTTTTAAGGTTTCCCGCCGTGGAATCCCTAATTTAACCCTAATTACAATTTAACAATTCATAACGTAGAGATCGGAGTTTAAGACTCCATGTAAGCGTGTCCTTAAGATGCGTTTATTCCCCTTGAGACCTTGACCACAGTCGAGTGTTCTTTAACCTCCCTTGAGAGGGGAACTACAGTTACTTTGATTCCATTCCCGTAAGGATATGTAGGCACAAGATGCGATGTCTTGCCTAGTAAACTTAGAATTAACCCCTAGGTCTTTTTTAATTTTCAATCCTTTGTATATACCCTAAAGCAAAATAATTAATGAAATAAAAAAAAATAAACAAAAGGTTCCCGTAGAGTACTACGGAAGTTTAGGGTGCTAATACCTTCCCTAAATTTAACCAACCCCCGAACCTTAGATCTCTCCCTTTTAGGTTTTTCCTTTCTTTAACCTTTCCTTCGGATAAAGCAAAGACCGGTTGTGAATTGAATTGTGGTTCAAATTAATTAATAGTTTGATATCCTATTTCCACCGCAACATTGTGCCTACGTATTCTCATTGTCCAATGAGAAATCAGAGCGGTCGTAGTTCGGGCACGAACTACAGAATAAGGATCTATTGGTTCTTTCCAGACCAAAAGAGGGTGAAGGTTCTATCCAGACCTATGAGTTTAAATCCTATTGGTTCTATCCAGACCAAAAGGAGGGGAAGGTTCTATCCAGACCTATGAGGGTATCCTATTGGTTCTATCCAGACTAAAAGGGGGAAGGTTCTATCCAGACCTATGATGTTTAAATCCTATTGGTTCTATCCAGACCAAAAGGGGGAGAAGGTTCTATCCAGACCTATGAGTTTAATGAGCTATCTATGACCCAAGGGTCAATAGAGAGACTTTCCTTTGGAAGGGAAAAGATGACGCAACTTGGATGAGAACTAAAGAGTTCCATCACTTGGGGAAAGTAAACTTAACAAAGCATAAACATTCACACATGATGAATATAAGGGATATGGTTACAACCAAGAATGATCAAGCATATTATAATAAGCAAGGATCTAAATCAGGATGAATGGTTACAACCAAAGCAAGCATTTAAGATATTACAATATTAATGATTTCAATCAAGATAGATGGTCACAACCAAAGCAAGTATCAAGATATTACAATATTAAGAAGGGTAAGTTCTTACAAGACTTAAGCATAAGGAAGTCACAACCACAAACATATCTTAACAAAGATGGGGATATATCTTAACAAAGATGGCAGGGGATCTTAACAAAGATAAAGATGTATCTTGACAAAGAATGGTTTCTTAGAGCTTACAAGATGCCGTATGTAATTACAATTATCAAGCGTAATAAAATAATGTCACAACAAATGTAAGTGAGAAGTTTAAAAACTTCACGGGGAAAACTTTCAAGTTTTAAGAGAAGATCAAACACAAATGCTTACAAGCAAGAGTTTTAGTCAAACTCAAGTACACAAGGATGCTAACAAGCCAAAATCATAACTTTAAAATAAAACTCAAAAGAGAATAAAATTAAAGTTTTGAAATGAATAAATGAGAGATAGGAAGGTGAAAACCCTAAAAACATTCATGGTAGCATGTGAAATGCAAGTAGAAAGTTCACATTTATGAGTTTTAGGTTTACCTCTTGAAGCAAGCTTATGCAATAAGAAAACCAGAGATATTGAGAGCTCTTACAAGGTCTTAAAATGTTCCTAGGTTGATGAATAGATGCTCCAAACAACCTTCAAGCAAGCTAGTGGACGAAATGCCTTGTAAATGAAGGAAAAACTCTAAAATCCAAAGATTTCAAAGACCAACTCACTCAAACCTTGTTACATAAGTGTGGAAGTGGTTTGGATAGCTTCAATACATCATATTTGATGTGTTTGAAGTATTTCTTGAGTTGGAAAAAGTTTGGAAATGGTTTTGGAAGGTGTTTTGCAAAAATAGATTTTGAGGGATTTTGGAGACTTAGTGAGATTTTGCAAGAATTTGGTGATTGTGTAAGGGAGAGAGTTCTAGATGGTTTATAGAATGGAACTGGTGTGTTTGTGATATAGTAAGTGAGTTCTATTTATAGCCAAAGGCCTTGGATCAAGGTATGGGCAAAAGTGAAGTAAATTGCCAATTTTAACCTTCCATCATGAAAATCTTTGAGTTTTTCAATGCAATCTTCATCTTTGTCTTTAAGACACTCTAATAAGATATTCTCCATACCCCATAGATTTTTTTCATCATGCTTGATAGGATAGAAGGTGACTTGTTGAATTAAAGTTGATGATTTGACAAGGGTAGCCACCTTTTTTCTCTTTCTTCACTATTCACTTTTACAACTTGCATTAAATAATGATTTCCTTTGATCTTTGGTCCATTTTCGTGGGAATTGATGTTAAACATGTTTATTAACAATGTAAACATCATAAATGAGGCTTAGTCTTTGATTATCATCAATTTGGAGAGGTTTTGGAATAAAAAAAACTCATGTTGACCTGGTTTTGCCAATGTGAGTTTTTGCCAATTTGTGGACCTCGGTTCTCTCTAACCAGGAAGAGTTATGGAACCCACTTTTACTTTTTAGAAAACCCCAATTAGGTACTAAAATATTTATGCTTGTGTTAGGAACTCATTCCCCTTGAAACTAGGTCAAAAACCCTTGTGTGGTTAAGGAGTTATGGCTTTGCCCTTTTCAAAACCTTAATTTCCCAACTTTTGCGATTACTCCCTAACCCTTGATCCAATGGTCATGAAACTTCATGGGTAGGTGTAATATGTCATTAGGACCATTTTTTATTCCCATCTTTAGGTCAAATTCCTCATGAGTGAAGAGTTGACTTTTCGGTCAATCGAACGATCGATCGGTGGCTACCGAGTCGACTGTTGATGTTCCGGGTATTTTGAGGCCTTGAAACTTCTTGATTAGAATTTACTAAGCCATAGGAACTTCATGGACCATTATCCCACCATTGGAACACCTTTTAAATTAAAATTCAAACTACAGTTGACTTTTCCTGATCGAAAACCCTAATCGGGTATCCTGAACTGCACTGTTCTTAATTCCTGGGTGACAACCTCGAATTGGATTCATACTTGATCCAATGTAGTATTCTTGATCTTGTTTATAGTTGAATCAATCCAATACATTTATTGATCAAACCATTGAAGCCTCGATTTTTGACGGTACAGAACCCTGATTCATCTGCATCTTGACAAAGATAAACTTGAAACGGGTTAAGGTTAGTTAATCAAGTGAGTATGATGATACAATGATGATGAGGATCTAAGGGGTCAAAATTTGGGGTGCAACAAATACTTACTCATCATCACAACTCATATAGGGATAATTTAGGATCATAAAACACTAATTCTACGACTTCCGAATTTCACCCAAAATCTTAACCTCCAATTTCTCCAAAAATGGCAAAACTCATAAACTCGATCAAATTCACTCAAACGAAACTCAATACTCTCGGCTAAACATTACCCGACTAAAATACGTAATTTATTTCGAGTTTCATCCGCTAAAACTCGGTTTCTATCGATTTAACTCATTTTCCCTAGAAATGGAAAATAGAGAAAACTACCAACAAATCCAACACAACTCATGCATAATCATACACATTGATCAAATAATAATATTTCTCACCCTTACCTTGATTAAATCGATAGCAAGAAGTTGATCTTGAGCTTCCCAAGCTTTTCCCTTCTTTCCTTCTCTTTTCCTTTCTTCCTCTTTCTTTCTCTCTTCTTTCCCTTATGTTTCTATTTTTTTTCATTTTCTCTTCACTTTTCCTTTATATGTCTTTTTATCATATTTCCTTCCATCATAATTCTTCTCAAATTATCTACCAATTCATTTTCTCATAAAATATCTCATCTCATTATTAATTAAAGAATATCTAATAAATCCACATTACTCTACCAAATAGAATAAATCAGTTAAATCCATTAACTCATATAAATTAAATAAATCTAATAATTCACTTAAATCAGATAAATCACACAAACCAATTAATTAGTACAAATAATCAATTACTGAAAATTGGGCTGTTACAACCCTCCCCCACTTTAGGAATTTTCGTCCTCGAAAATGTTATCTGATTCAAATAACCCTGGACATGACTCTCGCATCCCAATCTCCCAAACTACTTCCGCCAAAGGAATCCCTTTACCTCGAAGTTGCTTCTCGGTCATCAACCTGAACTAGCAATGCCTTAATGGTTAATTCCTTTCTCACTTGTACACCATCTATCTGAATGAATGCACTTGCACTTCCTCAACTTAGGTACATGAACATATCATGCAATTCCCACAAGTGACAGCGGTAAAACAGTCTAACATACTACTTCTCCCACGCTTCCGCTGCGCCACTCTAATACAAATAAGCAAAACACGGTGGGTGCTTCCGAGACTTCAAGCTCGACCAACACCAGTTACTATTGTAACTCTCGAAACACGTCTTTTCTTGGATCCTTTTGATCTTTTTAGTCGTCTCTTGCACAATCTTAGGTCCAAGTACAACACTCTTGCCTGGCACACATCAACACAAAGGATTCCTACACCTCTTACCGTACAAAGCCTCATACAATGTCATTCCGATACTAGAATGATCATTGTCATTGTAGGTAATTCAAGCAATGATAGTTAACTATCCCACGATCCACCTTGATCCAACACACAAACTCTCCACAAATCCTCTACATACTGGATAGTTCTCTTTGTCTACCCATCTGTCCACGGATACTAGACAAAGATTATCATCAACATGTCGCTCAAAGCGTCTGCAACTCTCTCAAAATCCCAATGAAAAACTCTGATTCCCATATGACACAACATTCGACGGTATCTCATACCACTTCGCAACTTCCTCAATATACCTCCTAGATAGCTTTAGCATAGGATGATTCATCCTCATTGGTAAGAAATGAGTTAATCTTGTCAATCCATCCATAACCACCCAAATCGAATCATACCCCTTCACATTCCTTCGGAAAACCCAACACAAAATCCATGGGAATACTATCCCATACCATTTAGAAATATTCAACAGTTGTATCAGGCCCAACAGCCTCTGATGTTCACACTTCGACTTTCAACAAGTCAAACCAGCACATACCACTTCAACCACTTCTCTCTCCATCTATCTCAATGTTCTTCTTCCAGAGTACTCTTATCCAACTCACATTATTTGGAACACACACTCCATTACGATATCTCATGGTACCATTCTCATCAATCCAAAAATCAGCTCTTCGACTTCAATTCATTAAATTCAATCAATCTATTAACTCAAATTAGAACTCCGACTTCTTTGAATCTTATCAAGAATACCTATAGTCAGTCTCAACATACAAAGCTCAACTCCCTAAGAAATTTCTTCACAGACCAAACTCATATCCCAAATTTGCTTCATCAATTCTAACTCATTACCATCATCATTGGTATATACAGAAATTTCCAATTCGATACCTCTGCTACCACTTGGTCTCACTCGAATGGTAACTCAACCAAAACCATACTCCTTCAGAAGTCCCTATTTATTTCCTCTGCATCATATTCAACTCTTTTTCAAATCAACAAATACCTTAAGTTCTTAAGATCACCAACCATCTCAAATGTCAACTAAACAATTGAGGCTTTCAAACTCCGGCACAAACACGCAACAACAACCAACTCCAATTACTTGTCAGATAATTCCCTTATGTATTTTAAGTTGCCATAAAGCATAACCAAAACTCGCTGATGCTGTACTTAACATATCCCCCAATCATATCAACCAAACATCACAAAACACAACAAATAGTTCTGTCGGATTCCGCAAAACTAATACACGAGCTGTTGATAACTTTCCCAAAAATTCTTTAAACTTTCTTCACAGTAGCATATCACTACTTCTTCTCCAACACTGATAACTCAAGTTCCCGATGATCAACATGATCCTCTGTACTCTTCGAGTATATCCAAATATCATCGGTTACACAACCATTGACTCACTCAATTAAGTATGGAAAATCCCATACCAAACGGACACTCAATCTGTGAGTTATGGTGGAAACACGAACCGCGCTTACCACGATATCCAAACGTATTCCATCAATAAATAACTTAATTACATGTCACTACTTCACCATCACATAGAGCATTGTAATAGATTCCAACGCTTCTAATCTTGCGTGATTCTGAGTCACGGTTCTCCCGTTACGACAAAATACGAAAACAACATCTTCACCATTAGAAGGTCATTCAACACATCTTCAACTCTTGAAATGTTTAAATTCCAATTACCAATATAGTATTCCACATCTTACTTTCTTTAATAATTATCAGAAGCCACTAACCACCCTTTACATACTCGACCTCATAATTTGTTACCGTAGCACACACACCAGACACAAGTCTCAAAACTACTCACTCAAGAATATGAACAAGTTCTTTGCTTGCCAAAATACTCTCTAATTCTTAAAAAAAAACGAACTCCAATCAAGTCATGCTATTAGCTTCCAACATGCTGCCTCAAATAGCACATACCCATCCTTTCCAAGGCTTTCACGAGATTACCTTGCCAACACAAGATCTCTCCCACAATATCAACCGTATTATTACTCCAAATTGCAAAAAGAATGGTGACATCACGTTACAACACAATTCTAGCTCATATCAATTGCAAAATAGAGTGAAGTCATCTATGTTCATCATACTACTCATCATCAAAGTTACAATCACATGAAGATTTTCAAAGTCCAGTTTAACAAACTAACTGTCATGATTACCTCACAATTTCTATAACAAAAATTAGACACATTCTAACATGGATAAAACAAAAAGGAAAGGGATCCAAACATGTCTAAAACACAGTCTCAACATGTATAAGGTGAAAATGGAAATTTATTCATGAAGTTTCAATAGTAAATCAAACATGTTGAGTTAAATAGAGAAAGATCATAAATGTTTCCAAAACAAGTACCAAACATAAATCAAGTGGCAATGAAATTTTTTAATTCTTGCAAACATGTCAATCCAAAATAGGGAAGTATTTAAAATCAGTGTTTTGAAACTTACCTATAAAAGGGGGCAATGGCAATGCAAAGGACAGGGAAAAAAAAGAAGAACATCACACAGGCACAAAATTCATATTCACAAACCCATCATAACATGCATAAAAAAGTTCTTTGGGCAGTAATCCACACGAGACGCGAAGCCACAAAACATATCAAGAAAAATCACAGAGAGAGACAAACAGAGGAGGAGAAATCAAACCAGGAACGGAGCAACAAGAAGCCACCTCCTTTCGCTGCTCAAACCACCAGAATCTGCTTTGAAGACGTCTACACGTCTCCGCCGATACATCGTTCATCGTCACCGCCGCGAGCTATCAGAAGTGTCACTTGTTTGTGTCGTTGCTTTCCACCAATAACAAATTGGTAGATTTCTTTAATCCTTACTTAAATTTGCGACGATGTTTGTTGGCTCGATGAGTTTGAATATGCTATTGTTGTCATGATGTTTCTTTGTTTTTTTTATTAAAAAAAAATATTGTTAGAGTTAGTTGCAAGATTAAATGTTGACATAAGTATGGAGGAGAAAGATGGGAAAACGATGCGTTGAGAGCGAGAGAGGCGAAAGAATTGTGTTATGTTGAGTTTCGTTTTTTCGTTTTTTGTTTGCCTTGATTCATCAACATGGACCGGGCTCCCAAGGCCCGTGTGTTTTTATTTTGTTCACATTCTACAATTACTCCCACACTCCCCTTGACTCATGAATAGACTATTGGGCTTTGGATCATGGGCCCTGCGCAGAGTTTCTATATGCACTTCCTGTTTCTTGCTTCCCCCCATTCTGGATTAAAAGTTAATTTTGTTCAAATCCCGATTTTGATTTTGATGGAAGTGGATATCATTTTCAACATTGATCCTGATCTATTTTTCTTATTAGATGTTAATTTTAATTTGTTTAAATTTTGATCTTGATTTTGATTAGGACTTTAATTTTAATTTTCATTAAACTTTGATATTAATTTTAATATGTATTTTGATCAATTTTGATTTTAATTTTGACTTTAATTGTTAATTAAATTTTTGTTAATGAGTTTTTTTTTATGTTAACTTTAATATTGATTTTGATTAATCTTAATTATAATATTAATTTTGATATTATTTTTAATAATGATCTTAGATAAACCCTGATACAATTTTTGACGATGATGTTGACTAGTCTTAATGAAAACTATAGTTAAATCTTGATGCATCCTTGTTAGTGATTTTTGCCATAACCTTGACGTACTATTTCTTGTTGTAATTCATATGATCCCATAAGAATCTTGATTTAATTTTAATTTCTGATTGAATTGAATTAAGATGAACTTTAGGATTTTGGTCTATGCATGATAACATTAGGATAGTCTCCCTTCAACCTAACTTTAGGACTATCTAGTATGATAGTATTAGGGTAGAATTTTCTTTTCATGTGAAACACAAATATCTCTTCTTAACCAAAATAAAAAAAATACTTTAATTTAGATAAATTACAGTTAAGTTCCCTTTCCCATGAGGGAATTAGAAGGGAGTCTTACCCGTTTATTCTAGCCTTAGATTAGAGTCGTCGTGCTCTATGTAAGTGTTCTGTCATGGACACTTCTTCCTCCTTCATCCTAGCCTTAGGATTGGAGTCACCGTACTCTATGTAAGCTCCTGCCATTGAACACTTACTTATTTTCCCTTTTATTCTAGCCTTAGGATCGGAGTCGCCGTACTCCACGTAAGTGCGCTGCCATGGACACTTACTTATCTTGCCTTTTTTAACTTAACTTTAGATTTGGAGTCGCCGCACTCCATGTAAGTGTCTCACTATGAGTACTTGCTTCCCCTTTGGAACCTTGACCATAGTCAAGAGTTCCACACTGTAATACCCCAAATTTTACCCTCAGATTAATCGATTCATGTCACATGGCATCCCACCTTTGCATCAGCTAACTGCTAACGGGTTACGTAGTCTGTTTATTTTGCAGGAATCACGTCTGATACACTTTAATTGTGGAGGGGAGAAATGGTCATTTATCAGTTGTTTGCTGCCGGTTTAGAAAGCAGAATCATTGTTAGGAATCCATTGAATAATTGGGATCTTTGTTTCCGAGTTCTTTATTCTATTTGAGGATGAACATAGATTCACGGTAATTTTGGCATTAGGATTTTTTTTTCAGGAGGAAGAGACTGAACTTTGACCAGCCATAACTTTCACATGTTTCATCAAAAAGTTCCCATCCAAAGCTCATGTTGTAGGAAATTTCGTTCTCTAAGACTTTGTCTCTCTAAGGCCAAGTCCAAATTTTCTTTGTTTGAGAGATATGGGTCAAGACATTATAGGTCCTTCTGAAAAGTCAACAAAAACACCTTTTGGGTCAAAGCTTGGTACATGAACATGGAAACTCCAATTGAGATAAGACCAAAAGGAGCTCTTAGAGGACATCTTGAGGTTTCTAAATTAGCCATGAACACCTTCATAGGGTTAAAATTGATAGACTTATAGCTTGCTAAAGTTGGGCATTTTTTAGAAGATGCATGAAATAAATTTTGTGCAAACTTGGATTTTTTTCAAATGGGCTTATCTTTTTATGTTTGAAGTTTGTTCCTAGCATGGTCCACGACATCTAAGCCCATCTTATTAATTTTTCATTTATTTGTTTTTTTATTTTTGATTTTATTCATTTAAATTCAAATTAAATCAAAATAAATCAAATTAAAATGCTAATCAACACATGAAGGCGCATGGATTTGATTTGTTCAATCAAAACCAATCAAAGTGAATATTGAGGCCAAAGTAAGGATGATTGGAGCATGATTGATCATGATTGGAACCAAAAATAGCAAGTTCAAATCTCCTCCAAATCAAATCTCCAATTATTCAATCACAAGAATTTAATCAGTTTTATTGACCTAATTTGTTCTTCTATATATGTACTATGATTTCAGATCCGTAGGGGAAGATTTTTGGCAGCTGAAGAACCCTAGAACATATTAAAAAGACCCGTGAGTTACAAGGCATGTGCAGACCAACTTCCAGCCTGTTTCAATCCCTTCCAAGCATTCCAACACGTTCCTTGAAGGTTTCTGGATCGATTCCAATACTCACACGAGCCTGAAACACTCAGAATCACGAAATCACCATTAACGGTTTGCACTTTTTTTTCAATTCTTGATTATCACGATTCATGCATCATAAACATTTTGTGATTACATATTTGTGTTTGCATGGATGTGAATGACGTTTTGGGTTGTTTATTGGAAGTGTAAATGCAAGGAACACAGGATGCCATTGTTAGGGTTTTGAGCTTCAAATTGGGAGTTTACAAATTAGGAACAATTGGACAAAACCAAAGGCATAGGCTTGCTCAAAAGCTTCGTCCTAATCGATCTATGGTCATGAAACTAATTTATTTTGCATATTTTGATATTTTTGATTTCAGGTGCTATGGCAACGAAAAGAAAACCGTGGCCAAAGACTTATGGCAACGAAAAAAAATCGTGGGCGAAGGCATGACTATTCTTAACGAGGAAGATGACTCCTTGCGCGCGTGTTTCAGATTTTCAAATTTGTGTTTTTGTATATAATAATTATTTTATATATTATTTAGAAATAACAAAGGTGGCGTAGATGGCAAGAAAGAAGCGTTGGTAACTGTGGAGACCTGGGTTCAATCCCAGTCTGGCCCATATTTTTTTTATTTCATGTTTTTAACATTATTTGTTTTTAACTAAGCTATTTAATTTTTTATTTTTTATTAGCTCTTTTTTTTTAAATAGAAATTATTTTTATTAACATTAAGATAAATTTCCTCTTAAACTTTTTTTTCTCTTTTCTTTTAAATTTAAAAATTAAAACTTTTTTTTTGAAATATAAAACTAAAAAATCCCTTTTTTATATTATTAAGAATCCTTTTTAAAATTAATAAAACCATGATTCCAAAGTGCATTTTATTTTTCTTTCAATATTAATTATTTTCATATTTCTGTCTAATCCTATTAACATTCTTCGTTTTTTTGTTTGTTTTTTTTCAGATGATCACGCTTAATTTCATTTATCATTAATATTTAATTATCATATTTGTATCTGTTCACGGGTTGTAATTTATGCGAAACAATTGTCGCACTTTTTCTTTTCAGCACTCTACGCTTCATTATTGTATGCCTGTTTACTTTTTTCCTCGCAATTTATTTTATCGTTATTTCTGTCACCCTCCAAAGGAATTAGGATTAGCCGTTTGACCGCCGATTCAATAACCTTAGTTTCAACCGTTTCCAAACCCTAATAAACTAGGCGTCCCTCCGTGGACAAAAATGTCTTTTACCCTAGCATTATGTCAAAGAGTCGCCGTACTCTACTTTATGGTTTCCCGCCGCAGAATCACTAATTTAACCCTGATTTAACTAACAACTTCAACGTAGAGATTGGAGTCTCCGCACTCCACGTAAGCATGTCCTTAAGATACGTTTATTCCCCATTGAAACCTTGACCACAGTCAAGACGTTTCTAACCTTCCTTTTAAGGGGAACTACAATTACTCTGAATACATTCTCGTCATGATATGTAGGCACAAGACGCGATGTCTTGCCGAGTAAACTTAGAATTAACCCCTTAGGTCTTTTCCTTTAACGTTTAATCCCTTTGTATATACCTTAAGAAAATAATAAAGCAAAATAGTAAACTTTGAACAAAAGGTTCCTGTAGAGTACTACAGAAGTTTAGGATGCTAATACCTTCCCTAAGCTTAACCAACCCCTTACCTAGATCTCTCCCCGCATTCTTTACGATGCAAAAAAATTAGGTTTTTCCTCTTTTGACCTTTTCCTTCGGATAAATGAAAGAGTGGTTGTGAATTAAAGACGTGATTCAAATTAATTAATAATTTGATGTCCTATTTCCACCGCAACAGAAAATGGCGACTTCACTAGGAACTGTTTCCTAAAAATTTTGAGGGTTATCCCTAATTTGTTCATATTTAATATTATTGCTTTATTAGTTAATTGTATATATATTGTACCTTGATTGGGGTTTGGTTCCATGTGTTGTGAGATAAGTCCTACACCCGAACTTGAGTGACATTATTATAGGATGGTGATATATTCGACGAGGCTTATAAGGGGTGAGTCCCGACCAAGTTGACTTGAGAATCATCGCTCAGTTGAGACCGTTTCGAAAATGGTTCGGTTGATCGAGTGTAGTCGTGAAAACTTTTACTATTTTCGATTAGTGTCTATTATATTGAGGACCATAGTGTTGGTGTAAGCCCTAGAGGCCAATACTTTTTGGTACTTGTATCGGATTATTCGTTTAATAATAAAAGGCATTTCTTTATTATGTTTGTCTTTCAGAATAATAAAGTCCCTAGAATAGTTAGTCTGTTTAATGAAATGTTAAGTGTGACTTAATCATGAGATCTCATTAAACATAAAGACATTATTCTTAAAATATCCGTAGTCAAGCTTTATTGCAAAGTGGGATAACATTAAAAGCATTGAGACTATTATGAAGATAGACTGATGATCACATCTCATGGATCATGGATAAAGAGTTATCAAGTCTTGACATAGGTATAAATATTAGGAGTAATATTTATACCGGATTGACCCGCTATGAGAATACTACATAGTATGTTATGCAAAGTGTCATAAGTTATTCTCATGGTGATAATGGTGTATTACCATCCTTCGACCTGAAACCACTATGGACCCTGGATGTAGAGTCGGGTGCTTTATTGCTGATCAAACATTATCCGTAACTGGATGATCATAAAGACAGTTGATGGGCACTCCACGAAGCATGCTGAGGGACATGAGTGTCCTAGATGGAATTTGCCAATCCTGCATAACAGGAGAAATGTTTAAGGGCCCAATATTGAACTGGACAAGGATGACACAGTGTATGCCTTGTGTTCAATATCGACATAGGGGCAAAAGGGTAATTGTACAAACATATATTATCACGAAAAAGGTTTTGTCAGATCACATGACATTTTCGTGACTTGGGTAGCAGTGATGTGTTGCTAGATACCGCTTACTGTTTATTATGTTAAATATATAATTTAATATAATTACCAACGTTACGAAATCCTACAGGGTCACACACATAAGGACAGTTTGATGAGAGATAGAGAAATCAAAGGAACACCGTAAGGTACAGTGCACTTAAGTAAAAAATAGAAATTCGGATAATATAATAATAATTATTGTTATTTTATAATGGTTATAAAATAATAATAAAATAAATATATTTATTATAATAATAGTTATTATAATAATATATAATATTATTATGGATCATGTGAATTGGGTGTTTAGCCCGCAGCCCACAAGAGAGTCTATAAAAGGAACCCTTGTGATGAAGCTTTCCCTTGATGCAATTTCGTTTTGATTCTCTTTTCTCACTCAAATAATTCTGTTTGTAAGCAGCTAGCACTGTGACTGGAAGTTGTTCGTGTGGACTGAGTAGAGGCGTTGCACTTCACCAACGCTTGTGATCGTTGCATCAAAGATCTGAATCGCCACAAAGAGGTAACGATTCTATCACTGACCATGCTCATTCGTAAGGATCACTAAAGGAAATTTTTGTTTTCCGCTGCGTTTAGATCGCTATTTTCCATCACATAGTACCTTTACACCATCTTGGCCTTATTTAGGACGTAGTGAGGGAAATGTGTGGGAATCATCCTACAATGGTTGCTACGCGATACTACACTCAAAATAGGTTCTCTTGAGAATGTTATGGGTCCCCGAGTCAGTCAGAAGGTTGATAATATCCGAAGGATGGACTGATGACTTTGGGCACTTCTTTAGAACCTTGTTCTGCAGGTACAACTATCCTATAGTACATACCTCTTGGGAAGGGTAGACCTTGACTCCATTCATTATACTTTTAACCTAGGACCTTTTGTTGTTTGTGGTTATGCATTGCATCCGTAAAGCATCATATCATACCTAGTTTCAAGGAATTCAACAGAAAGGATATGATGCTTTAAAGAAAAAAAAGTCCTATAAAGAATCATATCCCAAATTTTCTATAAAGAAAAAAAAGTCCTACATTTTAAAGTCTAAAAACTTTTCCTGCCTTCCTAGAAAGGAATATTTGCAATCGACCGTTGAAATTATTGAAACCATTGCATGGGATTAGCATCATATTTTTGCATTGCATTCTCCACCCGGTTTCTCATTCTCGGTTCTCTTGTCTTCCAGTGTTTCTTTGAGTCGTCAAGCTGATCCCTCGACACAAATATCAGACTAGAGCTAACTATAGACGCCAGATGTCAAAACAAGAGGCATATAATGCAGAAATCGGAATGGAGATTGATGAGTTGAAATCAAGCATGACTGAGCTCACCGAGATGTTTCAAGTACTGATTGCCAGATGAGAGCCACCTCAGAGGTTAGAAGAAGGTTTGAAAAATGGTAGGGTATCCAAAGATGCCGAGTCTTCTAAGGGTGCAAAGAAATCCCACGAGAATTTCCGTAAGAAGAAAGAGGATCAAACCAATGCTGTTATGTTTGAATCAAGAAAGCCTCGCCATGGAATTCATCCTGTTGATAATCATGTTGTCGCTCCGCAGCCGACTCAGACTCCTCAGCGTCCAGTTATTAGACCAGACCAGTCTCGAAAAAGGAACCAATTTGATCCTATTCCCATGACTTACACGAAACTTTATCCTTACCTGGTTCCAAAAGGGCTGATCACCACAAGGGCTTGACCACCTGCTCCTAATCCTCCACCAACTGGATTCAGGACTGATTTCCAGTGCGCTTTTCATGAGGGTGCCCTAGGCCATGACTTGGAGCATTGTTTTGCACTGAAAGCTAAAGTACGCGAGTTGGTCAGAGAAGGAATACTTAATTTTATAGATAATCCTCCCAATGTCCAGAAGAATCCTTTGCCAGTGCATCAGAAGTGAAGCGTCTTTGTACTGATTTAGTCATTAGGCTTTTGTTTCTTGTTGTTTGCTGTTTGCTTTATAATATTTTCGTACTTTCATACCAATGAAATGAGCATTACAACTTTTGATTTCAATAATTTGCACTTTTATACTTTATCTTTCAAATATTTACTCCTTGTCCAAATTTTGTATATGCAAAGATTGGAGGGAGGATGACGAAAACGTTATACCCATAACTGCTGTCAGTATGCTTTCAATCAGACCTTGTTGATGATGTAAGGCATTGTTTCAATCCCCAAACACTGGAGAAATAAGGAAGTTAATCCCTTGTCACCCCCTTTGAGCCTAGAAGTTGAAGTTTTCTTTCTTTACAAAAAAAAACCCGCAATCTTGACCTGGGGCATGGGTAGTTCTTAGTTAACTTGATCGTGTGTTCCGGCAATACACCTTTCATATAAAGGTCACATTCACAATTTTCCTTCGCGCACAACAAATAGGTGTCGAAGATGTTTTCCAATGTCAAAACGCCGATGATGGTTCACCGTGATCATTAAGCCAGACAATCACTTCCTTTTTAAAATATGTATATGTATATGTATATGTATATATATATATATATATATATATATATATATATATATATATATATATATATATATATATATATATATATATATATATATATATATATATATATATATATATATAGATATAGATATCTCCAAAGAAAAATCCCGCTAAGTCAAAACTTATGAAGGAAACTTAGGCAAAACTGGGGCATCCCGCTGACTGTAATCTTCACAAGAAACAGCTCAGGCAAAATTTAGGGATAATACAAAGAGGAGTTTTAAACCCTTCATCTTGAAAGTCCTCGATGTCAAAACAACTCAATGTTATAGGGAAGTAGTGGCTGCCTTTTCATAGGTCCCTTGACTTTTGAACCATCATTGCTACCATCAGTGAAATTCCTAACCTATAGGAACCTGAACGCATAATATGAGTTGACTGAGCGTAGGACTGAAGATTATCACGTAGAATGGGTGGGTACAAATGAATTTTGAGCCTTTGTCCTTTGTTTCATAAACCGTGAACCTGACCACGTTACAACCCTCTAAAGACCGAATTGAAGCAAGGTTATTTTGAAAGCATACTATAGCAAGGTTGCGTAAGCTGAATCCTAAAGATCTCTGTGAATCATTTATTTTAGCAGTACACCTTTATTTTAAACTTTGAGCGTCTTGAACCACCGTGGTCTGACCGACGACTCATCTATTTTTCATCTTTCAAAACTAATTTTGATTTCAAAAGTTGCATGAACTTTGCATTACCTTGTTTGTATGAATATTTTTGTTTGCAAACAGGCTTTCCTCTAAGGAATTTTCAAAAAATTGAGAAACTTGGTCAAGCGATCCTATCAGGGGCAAGGTCTTCTCAGAGTTGGTTTATCCAAAAGATTTCTCAAGACTCAGACTGGGGCAAACCTCCGAGGGCGCAGTAAAACATACATTTTCAGAATCAGACAAGCTGAGGTATTTACAAGTCTGGTCTACAGACAGGTTAATCTGGGGCAGTTTAATTGAAGGATTCCCAGAAATGGCGTCTTTAGTCCTCGGGCAAGTGGCAGCAATCTCCGTGTTGAGGAATCAGTTTTTGAGACTTGTCATCTTACCAGAAGAGTCGAGCCTTATCGTCGGCATCTGAATATCTCATAACATATTCAGATACATATACCTATCATGAGTGTTTCATCCTCATTTGCATTTCTCCTGAGGTCGTGTTTTATCCACGTTTTACCTGTGGTCAAAGTCCAACTTACTTGGCACCTACCAAACAATATTGTGTCATGTCTATCTGACGTTCTTCCAGGTATGACATTTCTTATCCGATGGTTTTCCGGATATGTAACTCTTTCTGATGGTTTTCTAGATTGAGTCTTTATCTGATGGTTTTCCAGATACCCATGTGATTCTGATGGTTTTCCAGAATCTCATCCGATGTTTTTCTGGATCTATCTCTTTCTGATGTTTTCCCAGATTGAGTTGTTGTTCTGACGTTTTTCCAGAACCCCTTTGTTGCTTATCTGATGTTCTTCCAGATATGTCTTCAACTTGTCCCGTACATTTATGGCTTTCCTAAATGTTTCTGGTTTATCTTCAGAAACTTTTCTTCATCTCATGCTCCTATAGATGTCGTTCTTTTGTTTCTGGATGCAGCCCAGAGTTTATTCGACGTTCTTCTGAATATATCTGGTATGTTTTAGAGTTCATTCGATGTTCTTCCGAATGTCCCTGAAATGTGTTTTCTTTGTCCCTGAGTTTATTCGAAGTTCTTCCGAATACCTCTGGTGTGTTTCAAAGTTCATTCAATGTTCTCCCGAATGTCCTTGAAATGTGTTTCTTTGTCCCCAAGTTTATTCGATGTTTTTCCGAATATCCCTGGTTTGTTTCAGAGTTCATTCGATGTTCTTCTGGATGTTTCTGATGTTTGTTTCTCCTTGTCTATATTTTGATGATTCCTGAAGATCCCACTCGATCTCTTCGTTTAAAGAAATGTGCCGAAAACTCCAGCAGTTGTTGTTTACCTGATCCTACCGCCGCGTGGATCCTGTATACGTGTCATCCTAAAGTGACAACTGGTCGTGCCTGCACCGGTTGATTAATCACTCTAGAATTCCCCGTTGTCGCGTTGTTCCACCAGTACGTCATACTCCCCAGTGCAGTTGCTTGTCGCGTATGTCCCTTGTGTCGTCGTGCTGTCTGCATTCGTGCATTTATCATCCCAGCATGTGCATCATACCGTATTCATGGCTTTCTCCGCATTACATTTCATTCGGTTTCGTCCATAGCACTGCATATGAAGGCAAAATTTTCGGTCATCTGTATTTAAATCCCTCCACCATGATTCCTCGTGTCTCCGCTGCTCAAATCATTCGGTGAAGCTATTTAAATAGAGCAAACTGTAATGCCCCAAATTTTACCCTCAGATTAGTCGATTCATGTGGCATGGCATCCTATCTTTGCATCAGCTAACTGCTAACGGGTTACGTAGTCTGTTTATTTTGCAGGAATCACGTCTGGTACATTTTAATTGTGGATGGGAGAAATGGTCATTTATCCATTGTTTGCTGCCGGTTTAGGAAGCAGAATCATTGTCATGATTCCATTGAGTAATTGGGATCTCCGTTTCCGAGTTCTTTATTCTATTTGAGGATGAACAGAGATTCACGGTAATTTTAGCATTAGGGTTTTTCTTAAAGAGGAAGAGACTGAACTTTGACCAGCCATAACTTTCACATGTTTCATCAAAAAGTTCCCATCCAAAGCTCATGTTGAAGGAAATTTCGTTCTCTAAGATTTTGTATCTCTAAGGCCAAGCCCAAATTTGATTCGTTTGAGAGATATGGGTCAAGATATTATAGGTCCTTGTGAAAAGTCAACAAAAACACCTTTTGGGTCAAAGCTTGGTACATGAACATGGAAACTTCAATTGAGATAAGACCAAACAGAGCTCTTAGAGGACATCTTGAGGTTTCTAAAATGGCCAAGAACACCTTCATAGGGTTAAAGTTGAGAGACTTATGGCTTGCTAAAGTTGGGCATTTTTTAGAAGATGCATGAAATAAACTTTGTGCAAACTTGGATTTTTTTCAGACGGGCTTATCTTTTTATGTTTGAAGCTTGTTCCTAGCATGGTCCACGACCTCTAAGCCCATCTTTTGCATTTTTCATTTATTTATTTTATTTATTTTTTATTTTATTCATTTAAATTCAAATTAAATCAAAATAAATCAAATTAAAATGCTAATCAACACATGAAGGCGCATGGATTTGATTTGTTCAATCAAAATCAATCAAAGTGAATCGTGAGGCCAAAGTAAGGATGATTGGAGCATGATTGATCATGATTGGAACCAAAACTATCAAGTTCAAATCTCCTCCAAATTAAATCTCCAGTTATTCAATCACAAGAATTTAATTAGTTTTATTGACCTAATTTGTTCCTCTATATATGTACTATGATTTCAGATCCGTATGGGACGATTTTTGGCAGCTGAAGAACCCTAGAACACATTAAAAAAAATTGTGAGTTGCAAGGCGTGTGCAGACCAACTTCCAGCTTGTTTAAATCCCTTCCAAGCATTCCAACACGTTCCTTGAAGGTTTCTGGATCGATTCCAATACTCACACGAGTCTGAAACACTTAGAATCACGAAATCACCATTAACGGTTTGCACTTTTTTTTCAATTTTTTATTATCAAGATTCATGCATCATAAACGTTTTGTGATTACATATTTTTGTTTGCATGGATGTGTATGATGTTTCTGGGTTGTTTATTGGAAGTGTAAATGCAAGGAACACGGGATGCCATTGTTAGGGTTTTGAGCTTCAAATTGGGGGTTTACAAACTAGGAACAATTGGACAAAACCAAAGGCATATGCTTGCTCAGAAGCTTCATCCCAATCGATCTATGGTCATGGAACTAATTTATTTTGCATATTTTGAAATTTTTGATTCCAGGTGCGATGGCAACTAAAAGAAAACCGTGGCCAAAGACTTATGGCAACGAAAAAAAACATGGGCAAAGGCATGACTATTCTGAACGAGGATGATGACTCCTTGCGCGCGTGTTTCAGATTTTCAAATTTGTGCTTTTTTATATAATAATTATTTTATATATTATTTACAAATAACAAAGGTGGCGTAGATGGCAAGAGGGAAGCATTGGTAACTGTGGAGACTTGGGTTCAATCCCAGCCTGGCCCATATTTTTATTCTTCTTGTTGTTAACATTATTAACATTATTTCTTTTTAATTAAGCTATTTAATATTTCTATTTTTATTTGTTTATTAGCTCTTTTTTTTTAAATAGAAATTATTTTTATTAACATTAAGATAAATTTCCTCTTAAACTTTTTTTTCTCTTTTCTTTTAAATTTAAAAATTAAAACTTTTTTTTTTGAAATATAAAACTAAAAAATCCCTTTTTTTTTATTAAGAATCCTTTTTAAAATTAATAAAACCATGATTCCAAAGTGCATTTTATTTTTCTTTCAATATTATTTATTTTCATATATCTGTCTAATCCTATTAACATTCTCCATTTTTTTGTTTTTGTTTTTTCAGATGATCACGCTTAATTTCATTTGTCATTAATATTTAATTATCATATTTGTATATGTTCACGGGTTGTAATTTATGCGAGACAATTGTCGCACTTTTTCTTTTCAGCACTCTACGCTTCATTATTGTATGCTTGTTTACTTTTTTCTTCGCAATTTATTTTATCGTTATTTCTGTTACCCTCCGAAGAAATTAGGATTAGTCGTTTAACTCCCTAGTCAATAACCCTAGTTTTAACCGTTTCCAAACCCGAATAACCTAGGTGTCCCGCCGTGGACAAAAATGCCTTTTGCCCTAGCATTAGGTCAAAGAGTCGTCGTACTCTGCTTTAGGGTTTCCCGCCGCAGAATCCCTAATTTAACCCTGATTTAATTAACAACTTCAACGTAGAGATTGGAGTCTCCGCACTCCATATAAGCGTGTCCTTAAGATATGTTTATTCCCCATTGAAACCTTGACCACAGTCAAGATGTTTCTAACCTCCATTTCGAGGGGAACTACAATTACTCTGATTCTATTCCTGTTAGGATATGTAGGCACAAGATGCGATGTCTTGCCGAGTAAACTTAGAATGAACCCCTTAGGTATTTTCCTTTAACTTTTAATCCGTTTGTATATACCTTAAGAAAATAATAAAGCAAAATAGTAAACTTTGAACAAAAGGTTCCTGTAGAGTACTACAGAAGTTTAGGATACTAATACCTTCCGTAAGCTTAACCAACCCCTTACCTAGATCTCTCCCTGCTTTCTTTACGATGCAAAAAAATTAGGTTTTCCCTCTTTTGACGTTTTCCTTCGGATAAATCAAAGAGTGGTTGTGAATTAAAGACGTGATTCAAATTAATTAATAATTTGATATCCTATTTCCACTGCAACACTCACCCTCGTTAAGGGGAACTAAGAATGCTCTGATTTCATTCCCGTCAGGATACATAGACACAAGATGTGATATCTTGGAGAGCATACTTAGAAATAAATCCCTAGGTTTACCCTTAGAAAACAACAATGACATGATAAAACAAGAGGTTCCTGTAGAGTACTACAGATACTTAGGATGCTAACACCTTCCCTAGGTATAACCAACCCCCGAACCTTAGATCTCCTGCATTATTTACAGTGCAATTAGGGTTTTCGTTCTTTACCTTTTCCTTTGGATAAATCAAAGCTCGATGGTGAATTTCGAAGATTTACGATTCAAGTTAATTAATAGTTTGATATCTGATTCTCACTGCAATAGAGTCCAACAATTGATTGGCAAGAAGCACATAATTGTTCAAGATGAGAAACTGTGGGTGAACGGCAATCCCGTGTCCGTGTAGGGGTAGAATTGCAAAGGCATCCTTTGAAATAATTGATCAAGCCTGAAAGCATCTCCTCAACATTGGCCATCATTATTGATCTTACCTTATCAGAAAGGAATAAGCAGCCTGCCATGCGTTATGAGCTCCTGTGATCACCGGTGTTGTGAAGGATGAGGGGGTGTACCTGTAAGGTACTCCGATGCTTAAGTGAGTAACAGAGTTAGAAAGCGCAAGTACAGAGAGAGTAGGTATTGAGAATAGAATACCTGACCCTTTAGTGAAAGAGGGTATTTATAATGTGCCCTCAGCGTAGGGCCAACGGTTACATTACATTGGGTTAGATTGTCAAGCCTAACACAAGTAACTGCCAGAGCTTACATGGTATAGGGAAGACTAGCATGTGGTCTTCACCCTGGATCAACTTTCCAGTGATCTTTGGAAGATGGGCTGACCATCTCTTTCAAAAGTGGGTAGTTGTCTGATGACGTGTTCCCGCATGGGGGACACGTGGAAAACATGGAGGAGCAAGTTAAGAGCAAGTTAGGGCGTCGAGGACCAGTTTAGAGGATGGTGGGTTGCCCGACATACATAGTAGAGGGTTGTGCGCGCAGCCAGGAGTGACATATGCTCGACAAGACAGTATGTCAGGGAGGTGGAAGGAAAATAGGCATGCTTGATCTTCGGGCACGAGGGGAAGCTGAGGGGATGCGCATAGTATCCCCCTAGTGCCACGTGTCACATGTAATTAATGCCTAGAGCGGCTACCCGTAGGGGCACTTGAGTGCCTAGTATTGCCTCGCTTCCCGTGCTAGGCTTATAAATTGGGGAAAGCCTTCCTGATTTGAACATTTTCTCTTCATATTCGCTGGAATCCTTTCCAAGTTCTTCTTGCCATCGTGTTGTTTCTATTGTTGTCACCAATTTTCGTCGTCCAGATCCTCCTCCCACAAGTAAGTTTTAACTTCCTTTCTGTAGTGTTATGAGTTTTTCGGCGACTCTCATGAACTTTTCGGGAAAGCTATGAATTTTTCGGAGGGTAGCATAAAGTTTCCGGTCGAAGCATGAAGTTTCCGGCGAGGACGTCAGGAAGTTCATGAGGATTCTGGGATCTTCATGAAGTTATCAGTGAATTCCCCGGGGACTTGCGATAAAGGTCTCAGGGAGCTAGGATGAATGCCTCGAGGAGCTCTGCTCTTCGCCAGTGTGCGGTTATCACAAGGAGGTTTTACTTAGGTTCTCTCCGTGTGTGTCGGGGTCATCCTGATTGGGGAGCCTCACTGTCGGGGAGCCTTTCTGTGTAGATTCATCACCGAGGTTTCTTCTTGGAAGAGCCTCCGTCAAGGAGGGACCCCTGGTTTCAGGCTTCCCGTCCCTCTCTTCGCCCTTTCACTTGATTTGTGGTGGAAGAGTGGATTTGATCTTGGAGTCAAATTCATTGCTTTCCTTTACTTTTTAGGTTAAATGGTTGTACGTATTGAGGGCATCGTCCATATTAACGACGATTCCGAGCCCGAAAATCTCGTTGAAGTCGAAGGAGCTGAACCAGTTAGCACGCCCGTGGACTGTGTTGGGCAGGAACCTTTCACTATAGCGTCGCGTTTCTCCTTTGGTGACACAGACGCTTTTGCCACTGTCGAGGACCGTCTAAAAGGTTCCTCCGCCAGCTGGATGGTCTATTAACCCAAGGAAATACACTGTATCTGCTCGAGTTTCAAAGAGATGAGGTTCTCTATGTATGATTTTGCATTTCATGAAGCAGAGATCCGCCTCCCCTTTAGCGATTTTCAGAGGGGAGTGTTTCGGTGGCTCCGCCTGGCTCCTTCGCAACTGCACCCAAATGCTATAGTGTTTGTGCGGGAATTTGAGCTCGTCTGCGAATATCTTCGTATTGGGGCCACAGTTCCCCTGTTCTTCCACACCTTCCACCTTCAGCATCAATCCTTCGAAGGTAGGCATAGTTGGGTATCCTTGAAGCAGCCGAGGAAGCTGTTCCGGGCGTACCAAAATTCTGTTTGCGCCTTCAAGGATAGATTTTATATCGTGAAGCCTGTGTAGCACGGGATTGTCGACTTGTTGTACGACCTTCCAGTCACGGAAGAGAATGGGGAGCTCGAGGAGACCTTAGTGTCGAAACTTCCACTCGAGTGGGTCGATGACCACTTCCACCTGGGCACGGACAACTATATCATGAAGCATGTCGACCTGGATGCTGACGATCAGCTGTCTCACCAAAAAAGGTCGACTTTGTATCCGACTTCACTCCTGCCAAGTGTGTCCAGAAGGACGATAATTTCATCCTTGAGGTTTTTAGGTAACGAATATTTTCTTTGGCGAGGTGTTTGCCCCTTTTCTCTTATTACTAAATTGGGTTCCCATTTTTATCGTTGCAAGCTAGATGTCAAACACTCAGGAATGCATACTAAAGCTCACGGCGACAAAGGGCAGGAAGAAAGGCAAGAGCAGAGTTTCTCAAGTTCAACAAACGGCGAGGCCCGACCAGGGAGCCGATGGTTCTTCTTCTCCTCAATGCAGTCAATCCCCTCCCCTTCAGAACACATCCTCCAAGAGGCGGCGGGTTGAGGAACCAATGCTTGTCGATCTCGAGGAAAATGCACCCGTGGAAAATTTCGTGCTGCCTCCTTGCCACACTCAACGGGACTTCTTCTCCGGGGATCACTCCCTGTCAATGGTGAGGGCCAAAACTAAAGTGATCATGGGAATTGATCGGGTGGCCCGAAGGAAAGCTCTGGCTGAGGATATAGCCGCCATGATGAGGATCTTCGAGACGGCCTTGGTCCTCAACGATGAAAGCAGTCCAACCTCTGAGCTGAAGAAGCTGTGAGAAGAGAACGTCGTCCTTGAGGCTGAGAAGAACAAGGCAGAGATCGACATGCAGGAGGCTCAGATGAGGTATGAATCCTAGGTACTCCTCCTTTATGAGATGAACAAGATGAGGGACGAGCTGAAGAAGGCCAAGGAGGAGCGGGGTTGACTGCAGACTAAGGTGGTCGATCTGGAGGCCAAAGCCAGGGCGGCTGAGGATGAATTTGCTGAAGAGAAGCTCATGGTGTCTCAGGTTGACCTGGTGCCAAAGATCCGGGAGCTTGAGCAAGATTGTCCGGGGGCTCTTGAGGTGGGTTTCAACAAGGTTGTGGAGCAGCTTTAGATCGTGAACCCTGGTGTCCAGCTCGTCACTAAAGGAACAGGCCCATATAATCGGGTGGCCGAGGGTCGTGTGGTTGCGCCAGAAGTCGAAGAGGAGGATGACAGTCAAGCCATGGGGGGCGACCAACTCGAGGACAATCCATTTGTTTAGTGCTTTTTGTTTTATTTCTTTTTCTTGGCCTGCTTGCCTCATTTTGATGTAATTGTCTCTGGCCTGCGTGCCATATTTGTAACTTTTGAACAATGGACTTTGCCCGCACTTTGGAAATGCAATATTCTACTCTTATGTTGTGTGTGCTCTACTTTCCTGGTTTTTTCTGTATGAAATAACGCACTTTGTATTCTCGTCATCAGGGGTTTTGCTTAACATATTGTTGTGACCAATCATGCAGGGAACTGGTCAGGTGATTGGAGCTGGCATTCGATCGGTAATGGAGCTAAAACCTCAGTTGAGGTCTTTGCCCTGTGGCGTGAACTTTCCATCGCGAGCTGGGTATTCTACCTTACTGGTACAACAATGGCGGAGCTCGATTAAGGGGTCCTCGTCGGATCAATAACCAGTACCATGTCGCGCCCCTGTGGTCACAACGTTCGTGGGTTGCAGGCAGTGTTTAATTGTAGTATTGTTTGAGTTTTCCAGTGTTCCATGGTCGAGCAAGTTCTTCCTCATGCCGATTTTCAAGGTAATAATCCTCGTTGCCTATTTTGTTTCAGACTCGATAGGGGCCTTCCCAGTTCGCTGTGAGTTTCTCTCACGCGAGTCCTTCTGATTCCTTTGTAAGACTAGGAAGCCCACTTGGAATTCGCGCTTGAAGACTTTTCTTTAAGTTATGTTTTGTTTCAGCGAGGCTTCTTATAGGGATGTTGTTCGCACGCAGTTTTCACGCGAACAACCTCTGACCTCCTAACGCAGATTTACTTGCGGGACCGATCAAACGAGTCCCAAAACACTTGGTTTGGGATGTATGGGAAAGTGGTGGAATGGTGTTGTTTTGAAATAGGATGGAAAGTATTTCTAGTAAAGACTGAAATTTAATTAAAGATGAATATGTATACAAAGGAGACAAAAAATAACAAGACAAAACACTCTAAAATTAAAGATGTAAATTGCTTATTAAAAGGGAAATATCGACGTGATCATACATTTCATAGGAGTGAAAAACTCTTTTCTCATAACACTTTGGTACTCAGAGTGTTTTTCTTACAATATTACAAAAACACGCCCTTGAAATGGAACTAGGAATTTCCTTAAATAGGGAAATAAAATAACAACGATGTTTAATCTAGTGAAGCCACGTGTTCGTCCACCACTTTTGTAACCTCCCACGTTCTCAGATTTCAAATTCGTTTCTCGCTTCAATATTTGTCTCTTTGTATGAGCTTTCTATTCGTTAGTCGACCCGGTCGACCGACACCGCCTAGGTCGACCCAACAACCTTCCTGTTGTCAAAGTCGACTCCCTTCAACTTCTTCACCATCTTTCCTAGCCTGTCGATCCGTCAGTCAGTCTCTGTGTTGCCTCTGTCCGGTCGAAACTTCTAGTCAACAAGATGCCCCCTCAAAACCTTGTTTTGACAGGATACATTGTCGACCAAGAAATTAAGCGCTTTGGTTACGATGCAACAAAAAAACATTATTGTTTTTTCGTCGATTCAGCCACGCATCACCCACAGTCTAAAGTAATTATGGCGCCTTTCTACGTCACGATTTCCAAGACACGGCTAATCATGTTGGTCACATTCCAACGTCATGGGTCTTTGAACCGCCCCCACTAACTTTCAGAATTAGAACCGTTTTTCCTCTTACAGGTTCACCACTAATCTGCTTCTAGTGCTATGTATATACTCAAGCCTGGGTCTGGCTTATCACTCATCAGAGCACCCCTCCCACAACAGCACAACAATAATAATATAATGCTGGAAATAAAATGCGGGAAAATAAAATGCGGGAAAGTAAATAAAGTACAACAGGTATGTACAAAACCCACAAGATAAACAAACAAGCGCTAGGATTGACTCGCATAGGTAACCGTTGGAGTCCCCAACAGATTCGCCAGCTGTCGCTACGATGAAAAAAGGTGCCGGCAAAGACAGAAGAGTCGCCACCATATCGTTATTTATCCCAAAGGAGGGAAAGGAAACGATCAGGAAAAACCTAGCGGAAAGGATAAGATTGGTCATCGGAACCAAATCTCTGGGTTCGAGAGTCGGTTACGCAAGGGGAAGGTATTAGGCACCCCTCACGTCCGTCGTACTCAACGGGATCCACGCTTGTTGGTTTATCTAAAAGGGTTGTTTAACTATCTACCTATCAAGGCTGGCTCAAAAGAAAAAGGACAGGACTCGACAGAGCATCGCTGCTCTGGGCCTACATACTCCCTCGTGCAATGGGAAAGTCAGAGTCAACGTAGTTCGACTAACTACAGGTGATGGGGGGAAGGTTGCTCACCAAGACATCACGTCTTGTGCCTACGTACTCTCAACAGGTATGAGAGATTAGAGTGAATGTAGTTCGGGATAAACGGAACACAGATTCGTTCTAATGTTTTTACCCGAGTAGGGTTAACAAACAGTTCCAGCAGTTTGGGGTATGCAGCTCGCTCGTCGGAGACTCGTGCGTTACCGTTTGCGGTAGAACTGAGAGTTAACGACACTCTTTTATCTGAAAAGGTTATCCTGATTAAAAGGAGCCCCAAAGGGCAAAAGGATTTTGATGTTTGTTTTTTAGTATTTTATCGGAGAAGAAGTGTTTTTTATGAATGTTTGTAATTCATACTGCACTAGAGACTATGACTAAGGAGCAAATGCGTTGCATATCGCCCAAAGGACATATATTAAACAATATAGACGATTGAGAGGATACCGCTCAATTATCATTTCCCAAGTAGCTTAAGGCTCGTAACGTACGGTACAAATTTGCCTTTATTACGATGTTTTACTGTTGTTTGAAGAGAGAAGAGAAAGGACTCTACAGAGGAAACTATCCAAACCCTAATGTTATCATGCAACATGGTCCTAATGTTGAGTTTGAAAGGGAATCTATCCTAGATGTTGTCATGCATGGATTCATCCTAATGTCTATCATCACCCCTTAAACAAGGAGGTGAGAACCCTAAGGGAACAGACAAAAGGGAAAAGGAAACACAACTATCAAGTATGTGAAACATAAAGGAACTGGATGCAGATGCAATGCAACAGTACAAGCAAGGGAGACAAGCTCAACCATAGATGCAAACATGGGATGCAAACAGAGATGCACATAAAAACACACAAGTAAACGGAGACACACTCTCAACCTTTAGATGCAAGTATGAACCTAAACCAAAGAATCTACTCATGCAATTCTATCCTAATGCAACACAACAAGCAGTCAAACAGGGAGGAGAGGGGTAAACCAAATGAGCAGCAAGGAAATCATCCCAGGCTAAATCAGGTTTAAATGTGTACCAACACAAGAGTCCTTCAAAGGCTAAACCTCTTGAGGAATGCATATAATTCAACCAAAGGAAGAATTAGGCTCTCACAAGAGGGATCCTAAGAAGGTAGGATAGATGAGAATAGTGGAACCTAGATGTCAATCTAAGGTATCTGGGTAATGTGTATCAACACAGGATGTCCATCCAAGGCTCAACCTCTTGAGGAATGCACAAAATTCAACGAAAGGAAGAATTAGGCTCTCACAAGAGGGATCCTAAGAATAGGACTTGGAGAAGGAGGAATTGTGTACAAAGTACTTGAGTCCTCGAGGCTCAACCCCTTATGGAATGCAAAGAGTTCTTCCACAGGAAGAACTAGGATCTCACAAGGAGGATCCTAAGTCATGGGACTAGGAAAGAAAGGGGATGATGAGGATGGGAAGCAAGGTAAACTCCACAGGATTTTACCAAGGCACTCAACCAATCTCAACACATTCAAAGAGTGGCCCTCAGTGGCTCAACTTCTTCATGGAATGCACAGAGTTCCTCCACAGGAGGAACTAGGCTCTCACTAGAAGGATCCAAAAGGGGCCTAGATTGTTGAAATGGAAAGGACAAGGCAAAGCCAAACAAAGAAGCCACACAAGGGAGAGAAATCATTCACACAAGCTTCTAAAGAAACCCTAGTAGTTAAGCTCTAAAGGAAGTCCATCCTAAGGGAGCTAACGACCTATTAAAGGCTTGAAAATTGTTATACAAAGGTATCAACCTATATACTATGCTATCAAGAAATATTGGGGATCCTAAAGTTAGCAAAAGATCACTTTTGAAGCTAAACTAGGTGGTATGCTAAGTTAGGGACACCCTAAAAACAACCATTATGTAAAATCTAAGAAAAATAGGAAAGCAAATCCTAAAATCCTATTAAAAATTCTAGGAATCCTAAGGATGTTAGGATACTATGGTAGAAATTTCAGAACCAAACTCTAAGTTTAAGGGCATTATCTAAATGCTAAACCTAAAGGTATGCTAGGGAAAGTTCAAATGGGGAGGGTCCTTAAGAACTAGTTCAAACCTATATCTAGAGGCATCTAAAAATCAGGGGGAAAATCCTACAAATCATTCAATGAGTCTAGAACTATCATGCAAAAGATTAGACCTTAAATCAAAACCATGATCAAGTAATAAAATCAGAAAGAACAAGTGTATTTTTTTACATTTATTAATGAACTAATTAAATGGAAAAAATGCAATTAAATGGAAAATGCATCAAAAATGAAATTAAAAAATGCACCAAATTACAGAAAATGCTTATGAACATCCACGATTTTTTTCAGAATTAATTGACATTATTTTCTATTTTTTATGAATTAAAAATGAACAAAGCATAAAAGACATAAAAGAAATGAATAACGAAATAAAGAAATGCAAGAAAATAACAGAACCGCTGGATTGGCCTACTAGTCAAAGGATCTGAGGGTTAAGAGAGCGCCACACAGGCACCTGAAGGGTTTAAGTGAAACGACGCATTTCACTGGGGATTGGGTGTGGTTTGGTTTACTCACGCGCACCGTGAGTCTTAATCCTGAGCATTCAATCCAAAAGTAATCACATCCAACAATCTACACCATGCCACGTAAGCCAAGCCCTAGTCAACTAATCTGAGAACAAATCTCACACGTTGGATGAGTGTACTAAGTCTCCAAGGTCACAAGATCGTGTGGCTGAAGAGTCATCTTCTTCAATTTAAATCCTCAAATGAGGGGGAATTTCAGGTGGTGGCTGGAGAAGACTCCGGTCGTCTTCTCCGGCGAGGGGGAACAGTGCTCTGATGCAAAACTTCCCCAAACTCAACAAAAATGGTATCAATCTTTTCCTTATTGCTGATCACGATTCCATGTATCATTTTAATTTTTACTTAAAATTCAAGCCTACTCGAAGCCAAATAGAAATGGTGCATCCTCAAGAATCCTCTCAAACAGCCACGAATCTTAACCTAAATCCAACTAGGAGGTTCACTGATCCTAACCACATGCATAATCTACTCTAATTCAGCATAAATTAAGTGAATTTTGGAAAAAATGAAACCTGTAAAAAGATTTGAACAGAGGCACGATTTGGTGATGAAGCTTGCTTAAATCAATCCAGAATCACTCAATGATTGATGGTGGAGCTTTCTTGATGCTTGATTTTGCTTGAAAGTGCTTGAATCTCAAAAACGATTTTCAACTCCAACTAACTTTTTCTCCAACTACTCTAACCATTTCTTGCACCAAAATTCACTCACCTTCATCTGATCATGGTGGAAATCTTATATAGAAACTGTTTGGATCATGTTCAGGCCCAGTCACAGCCCATAGAGTCCAATTCACTTTTTCACTTTTCTTCACTTTTTCACTTTGCCATGGCCATGAAAATACCTTGCAATGAGCTGCAAAGTTGTCCAATTCAATTGCTTGTGGTATGGTGTGAATGAAGGGATGAGATTCAACCCTTGATTTCAATCAACGGTTGAAGTTTGTAATGTTACTTATTCTTGAAGTAACATGGAAATTGGCCATGAAATAAGACTCATATTGCAATTACAATGATGCAAAAGTGTTTAAAACATCAAATGCACTCAAAATATGCACAAGTTTGCAATATTTTGAGCCAATATGAATTGATTTGAATTTTTTCCACTTTAATGCTTTTAAAGTCCTTTCTTATAAAATTTCTTCACCCAATCTTCACTACAACCCATAAAAAATGGACCCTTGTTGTTTGGTTGGAAAAATAACCACATTTTAATCAACTTTAAAACTGGACAAATTTCCATTTGAGGTAGGTATGATGGTGAAATGGACCTATAATCCAAAATGACCTATAATCCTACTTTCCCAAAATACCCTTGCCTTGCAAGCTTCATATCTTGAGTTCTACAAATCCAATCAAGGAATTCTCGTACTCTTTGGAAAGCTAAGATGATGAGGAACAATATTCATGTTTGGGTCAAGATGAGGAGAGACATCCTTCTAGCTCAAAAATGCCTTGGAAGTTGGTTGACTTTCAAGTACAAAAATCACATTCATCTGATGACCTGTAACTTGTCTGCTTCATAACTTGAGTACTAGAAATCAAACGAATGACTTCTAATACTCAAAAGAAATCTAAGAACATGCTCTACAAGTCTCATGTTTATGTCAAGATGAGATGAAACTTGTATCTTGAGTTATGTGGTCTTGAAGTTGGGCACTGAAATAGGGGATTTTACATTGTCAAGCCTAGAAACCCTAGCTCAATAACTTCTCACACTCTTGCATATTGATGAATTGACCTTGGAATGATCTCTTAAGTATCTCAAAACAACATTCCATAATCATAGTTGCTTGGAATTAAGTCTTAATCTCCTCAAGACTCATAGTTGACACAGGGTTGACCAGATGAAAACCCTAGTTGACTCAGCTTTGACTGTGGCCTCTTGTACCTTGCATAATGACTTGAATAAGCTCCATAATGATCCTCAAGTCATCTCATGAGCTATTGTGATGCTTTCCACCCAAATCCATGGACTTGCAACTCTCTGATGATTCTCAATTGATCCTCAAGATAGGAGATACAACCATTTCAACCATCCACTTCTTCCATAAGCTTTGACCTTCTTTGATGACTTGAAGAGGGTGATAAACCTTTGCATGCTTGAATGAAGCTTCTTGATTTGGCTTGGGCCTTGGTAACCCTCCTCTTGCTAAGCACACCCCCTTGATCCCCTGTACATGGATGATAGTATGCATATGATAATGCTATGAATGCAATGTTATATGAATGCAGTGAAACATAAGCTAGGTGAAGAAAAGGTTAGGCAAATTTTGGGGTGCAACAGCTGCCCCTATTCAAATGGCTTGGACCTGACTGGGTGAGAAGCGAACGACTCTCAACCAATCAAGGTAAAAGACAGTTGAATACCAATAAACCCGGAAATTTGCCAACGTGCAGAAATAAACTGCGAAACAATGGTAAAACTCTCCGGAGAAGGGCTGAAGGGTAGCATGTCAAATTGTCAGAACCAATATATTCAATGAGCACAACAAATCTGTGAAACTTGTCGGAGCATAGATACTCAACGAAATGAGGAATACATCATCAATTAGAACTGATCGGAGTATGGACACTCAACGAGATAAGCTGGAACAAACCAGAGCCTAAACACTCAACGCGAGAACGAATGAAACAAACCGGAGTCTAGACACTCAATGCGATAAGCGAACGAAACAACCCGGAGCCAAGATACTCACACGAACGAACAAACAAACCAGAGCCATGACACTCACACGAGAAACGAACAAAGTGAACCGGAGCCAAGATGCTCAACAAGATAAGCGAACGAACCAACTAGAGTTAAGACACTCAACGAGGTAAATGAACAAAGTGAGTCGGAGCCAAGATGCTCAAGAGATAAGTGAACGAACCAACCGGAGTCAAGACACTCAACGAGGTAAACGAACAAAGTGAACCGGAGCCAAGATGCTCAACGAGATAAGCGAACGAACCAACCGGAGTCAAAACACTCAACGGGGTAAATGAACAAAGTGAACCGGAGCCATGATACTCACGCGAGAAACGAACAAACAAACTGGAGCCAAGATGCTCAACGATATAAGCGAACGAACCAACCGGAGTCAAGACACTCAACGAGGTAAATGAACAAAGTGAACCGGAGCCATGATACTCACGCGAGAAACGAACAAAGTGAACCGAAGCCATGATACTCACGTGAGAAACGAACAAACAAACCGGAGCCATGACACTCACGTGAGGTAAACGAAGGTCGGGGTACTCAATGGAGCAAATTAGAGGCGGAACACTCGATGAAACAAATCAGAGGCGGAACCCTCAATGAAACAACATCAGAGGCGGAATCCTCAATGAAACAAGTCAGAGGCGGAACCCTCAATGAAACAAATCAGAGGCGGAACCCTCAATGAAACAAAATCCTCACTGGGGATTTACCGGAGTCTGGATAATCAACGGATACAGGGATACGTCATGAACTGAACACTCACCGGAATCTAACTACTCAACGGAGCAGAAATACCATCACAAGGTTCATTAGGGTCAAAATAACCAATCGGAGTCTGGACACTGCACAGGTAGAACAAAATGTCTCAAACTGAAAATTCATCAGAATCTGGATGTTCATCGGAGAAGTCGGGGCCTGAAGATCACCTGTAGGAGATAGCAATTACCTGAAATCAGAAAGGTAATAATCTAGCTCATGCTTCAGAATGCAGATGTTTGAAAATGGCGTAATGCTCCATACGAATGGAAATGCTACGCATTTGGGTAGATGCTATGCACAATTCAAAATGCAAAGGAACCGCTCCAGCAAAATAAATGCTGGAGAGAAAAAGCCAACTCCGTTGGGGAACGAAACGATCCTGCCGGGGATAGCTTACACATGCCAACAACGATAGGACTTACGCTGAGGAACGCACTCTGAATGGCTAACTCAGCTGGGGAAAGTTCCATAAACGACCTTCCTAAATACGAACTCTTCTGGGAGTACAGACGAATCCACCGAGGAGAAAAAACAGCTTGCAAATAGCCACTCTCACCTACTGGACTGGGAGTATGAGACGCAAACTTCAATGGCCGGTGAATAGATTCTGGTTGGGGATAATTCGTCTCAACTTGGGGAGACAACTCAATGCTTGCAGTCCCCTGCTCAGACTCTATGGGGAAACATTCCCATAGAGGGATTGCTGCACACGATTCAGCTAAGGGTATGATGATTCTGCCGAGGATACATCTCTGACAACGTGCCCCGAGGGTCACCACCCTGCAACAAAGTGAACAAATAGACAAGATACCCTTCATAACGAGACCTATCAAGGTTATCATCTGCGACAATGTTCAGGTAATTCAATATTTTAACAATTATCGGGCTAGGCCAACAAGTTTATGTATGTGCATTTCAATAAAAACATCGGGCGTTTCTTCGCAAACAAAACAGATAAAAGCTAAAACAAACACCAAGAAAACAGAATACTGAATAGTATATGTTTATTGATAAACAAGCCTGTAAATAGGCAAAATGTTTTACAAGAGATGCAAGCTCCTGAAATGAGGAAGCTGCGCAAGTATATACAGAAATATACAACAACAATATATACAAATGTTGGCGATGCGGTGTAGACGAGCACCATGAGTTGATCCCTCTATGACCCACTCGACTTCGATACCTCTCCGACGTTTCGACTTCAAAAGAGATTGATTCGGATAAACGGCCTTCAGGTCTCCCCAAACCACTAAGCAATGAAAGTTCACACGTGGACCACAGTCATTTGCTTTTTTAATCCCTAACTTTTACCTGAACCGCCGTTTCGGGTTTTTGATTCACCTGGATACCCTTTTTTGCCAAAGCCACCTTTTCAGGTTTTCGACTTTGCGGGTGTACATTTTTCGTTTATATCCCTAATTTTTGCCCGAACCTTTTTATATATATTTTTTGGTTCGCCGGGATGCCCCATTTTTTCCTGGATATTCTTTTTTCTTTCCAGCGGGTCATTTTAAGCAAAGTATTTTTTGACTGCGCCCGGGTTCACAGGGGATGCAAAATCTTCGCCGTCCATCATGGATAACAGTAAGGCTCCTCCCGAGAAGACCTTCCTGACGACATATGCACCTTCATAGTTGGGAGTCCACTTGCCCCTATGATCGGAGTGTGGTGGGAGAATCTTTTTCAGCACAAGATCGCCCGTCTGAAAGCTTCTAGGACGCACCTTCTTATCGAACGCTTTCTTCATTCGGCTTTGGTACAATCGACCGTACGCGATGGATGCCAACCTCTTCTCATCCATTAGGCTCAACTGATTCAGCCTGTTCTTTATCCATTATGCCTCATCGAGTTTCACGTAGACCAGAACTCTCAAAGAAGGAATCTCGACCTGCAGCGGTAGGACAACTTCCATACCGTATACTAGTGAGAAAGGAGTTGCCCCGGTTGATATACGTACCGTCGTACGATAACCATGCAGAGCAAAAGGCAACATCTCATGCCAATCTTTATATGTGACAACCATATTTTGCACTATCTTTTTGATGTTTTTATTGGTCGCTTTGACAACGCCATTCATCTTCGGCCGATAGGGCGATGAATTATAATGTTCAATCTTGAAGTTCTGGCATAACTCCTTCATCATCTTGTTGTTTAGATTCGAACCATTGTCAGTGATGATTCGCTCGGGAATTCCATATCTGCAGATGATGTCCTTCTTTATGAATCTAGCTACCACTTGTTTGGTCACGTTAGCGTACGAGGCTGCCTCCACCCACTTGGTGAAGTAGTCGATGGCTACCAAAATGAAGCGGTGTCCATTAGATGCAGTGGGTTAAATCTTGTCGATCATATGAATACCCCACATGGAGAACGGCCACGGGGATGACATGACATTCGACGGGCACGGAGGCACATGGATTTTGTCTACATAGATTTGGCATTTGTGACATCTCTTCGCGAATTTGAAACAATCTGACTCCATCGTCTGCCGACATGCATACCAAATGTGCCTTCATGGAATTCCTCCATAAGCAAACTTGCTTCATTTTCATCCACACATCTGAGTAGCACGAGATCATGATTCCTCTTGTAGAGAACCCCATCCGGATTGAGGTAGAAATTGCCAGACAACCTCCTAAGAGTCTTCTTATCCTAGGTCGACGCACCCACCGAATACTCCTTGGTCTTGAGGAAGTTTTAGATATCGTAGAACCATGGTTTGCCATTAGAGGCTTCCTCAATGGAAAATACAACCGCAGGTCTGTCAAGACGAGAGATGACAATTTTGGGAACATCATTCCAGAAGTTCACTTTGTACATCGAAGCCAAAGTAGCTAGGGTGTCAGCCATCTGATTCTCTGCTCGCGGCACGTGGTGAAACTCTACCTGATCGAAGAACGACAACAGTCTTCTCGCATAATTCATACAGGGAATCAAATTGGGTTGATGAGTCTCCTACTCTCTTTTGATTTGATTGACCACAAGCGCTGAATCACCACATATATCAAGATTTTTGATCCTCAAATCGATGGCTTCTTCTAAACCCATGATGCATGCCTCGTATTCTACTTCGTTGTTGGTGACTGGAAAAGTCAATCTGGCAGTGAACGGGATGTGGGATCCCTAGGGAGTCGTAATGATTGCCCTAATTCCGCTTCCATACGAGTTGACAGCACCATCAAATATCAATCGCCACTGAGAACTCCTCTCTGGCCCCTCGTCGGGTAGTGGCTCTTCGCAATCATTCATCTTATTGAACATGATATCCTCGTCAGGGAATTCAAATTTCATTGGCTGATAGTCTTCGATAGGCTGATCGGCAAGGTACTCAGACAAAACACTTCCCTTAATGGTCTTCTGGGAAACATATTGAATCTCAGACTCCGTCAGTACCATTTCCCATCTGGCAATTCTGCTTGAAAGCACTTGCTTTTCGAAGACGTACTTGATCGGATCCATCCTCGAAATTAGCATGGTCGTGTGGTTGAGCATATACTATCTTAAACGTTTGGCAGGCCACGCGAGTGCGCAACACGTTTTCTCCAGCATCGAGTAACGGGACTCACAATCTGTGAAGTTTTTACTCAAATAATATATGGCATGCTCCTTTCTACCAGTCTCGTCATGTTGACCGAGAACGCAACCCATGCTATTCTCCAGAACCGTCAAGTACATGATTCAAGGCCTTCCAGCCACTGGGGGTACCAAAATGGGAGGCTCTTGCAGATACTGTTTTATTTTGTCGAATGCCCTCTGGAAATCCTCGTTCTAGATAATCGCCTGATTTTTTCAACAGTTTGAACATCGGTTCGCATGTGGCCGTGAGTTGAGATATGAACCGAGCAATGTAGTTCAATCTCCCTAGAAAGCCACAAACTTCTTTTTCCGTCTTTGGCGCTGGCATATCTTGAATTGCCTTTATCTTTACAGGATCAACCTCAATGCCTTTTTTGCTCACTATAAACCCCCGTAGTTTTCCGGACCGTACTCTGAAAGTACATTTGTTAGGATTCAGCCTCAACCTGAACTTCCTAAGCCTCTCAAATAACTTCAGCAAAATGACCAGATGTCCCTCCTCCATTTGGGACTTCGCTATCATGTCATCAACATAGACTTCAATCTCATGATGAATCATGTCATGAAACAAAGTGACCATGGCCTGCTGGTAAGTTGCCCCTGTGTTCTTCAGACCGAAAGGCATTACCTTATAGTAGAATGTCCCCCATGGTGTAATGAACGTGTTTTTCTCCATGTCTTCCCGCGCCATCTTGATTTGGTTATAGCCGGAGAAGCCATCCATGAATGAAAACATGGAAAGTTGCACTGTATTGTCGACCAATACGTCAATATGAGGGAGCGGGAAATCATCTTTACGTCTCACCTTATTCAAATCCCGATAATCAATGCATATTCGCACCTTACCGTCTTTCTTCGGTACAGGTACTATGTTGGCGACCCACGGAGGGTAAGTAGTCACGGCCAAGAATCCGTCATCCAACTGCTTTTGGACCTCTTCTTTGATTTTAACGGCCATGTTTGGTCTTGTCCTTCTAAGCTTCTGTTTAACTGGAGGATAGTCTTCGCGCAATGGTAGATGATGAACCACTATGTCAGTGTCGAGCCCGGGCATATCTTCATAAGACCAAGCAAAGATGTCACTATACTCTCGAAGCATCTCAATCAGTCTTTGCTTGATATCTCTTTGCAATGCAGCCCCTATCTTGACATTTCTGACAACTTCTTCTGAACCCAGATTAATAATCTCAATAACTTCCTCGTGAGGCAGAATGATCTTGTCTTCTTGTTTCAACAATCGAGCCAACTCTTCTAGAAGGTCTTCATCCTCATCAATCTCTTCTTCAGCTTGATATATCGGGCAATCAAAGTCGAAGTGAGTCATAGAAGGTTCATGATCGGTGTCATTTGTAGTGTGAATCCTGCAATAAAAGTGGTTAAACTTAAAAAGAGGATATGCAGGTCAGCACTAACCATATTGACATTTTATTGTTTTTCAAAACAAAAATAAAACAGAGATCACAAAATTTGAATGCAAAGAAAACGCCCTTTGATTTATTGATAATATGTACATGCATAAGTAATCAAGGCCCTGACAATAAAACCGTTATGCCCCGGGTAGAGCATAAGGTTGTACAATAATTGGAAAAACAAAGCATTACTCTTTACGCGTCACTTGGATGAAATCTTGGACGAACCAATTATTGAGGCTCTGGCCTGGCTTGCACGGTTGGATCCATGAGTCCATATTGCAATCACTATCTCCTTCCCCATCGGACACAGTTTTGACGCGCTAAAATATCGCTCCTCCTTTTGTGAAAAGCACCGGCCCCTTGTAGCGCAGCGCGCTCTGAAAGGATGAAGCAGAAGAAGAGGGATGGTACCCCAAGCCAAACTTATCTTGTTTGTTGGGGATTTCCAGCACCTGCCCCTAGCCTTGGGTTGAACCGGTCTGTACTACAGCTTGACCTTATTTGAAGGAAGAGAGAGTCATTTCAGGCACTTTGCTCACCACAGGAGATACATCTTTGACCTTGACTGTCTCAAATGCCAGACATAATGTTTCGTGGATCTCGCCGTCCACCTCAACATACTTGAAATACGACAAATGGCTCACCATAATGTCCTCTTCTCCGTAGACGGTAACAATGCTGCCACCCACAGCATACTTCAACTTCTGATGCAGCGTAGATGTTACAGCTCCCGCTGAATGGATCCAGGGCCGGCCTAGCAAGCAACTGTAGGCAGGCTGGATATCCATGGTATAAAATACTGCATCGAAGGTTTATGGCCCCACTTGAATGGGCAATGTTACTTCTCCGAACACAGACCGTCGCGTTCCATCAAAAGCTATCACCACTAGATCGCTAGGGGTACAAAGCAATCCCCTATTATCAAGCTTCATCAAGGCCTTCTTAGGGAGAACGTTCAGAGATGACCCTGTATCCACGAGCACATGGGACATAACCGCTCCTCGACATTCTATTGAGATATGCAGAGCGCTGTTATGGTTCCTGCCTTTTGGCGTCAGCTCTAGGTCTGTAAACCCTAATCCATTACCAGCGTTCACATGTGCAACTACCCCCCCAATCTTGTTGAACGAAATTTCCTGGGGTACATAAGCGGAATTAAGGATCTTCAGCAATGCATGGCGGTGTGCTTCGGAGCAAAGCAACAAATTCAGGATAGAGACCTTTGAAGGCGTCTGCTGTAAGTGGTCAACTATTTTGTAGTCGCTCTTCTTGATTAATCTCATGAACTCTTCAACATCCTTTACCAACAAGTCTTTTGCTACCTCCCGAGAGGTCTCTTCAACGACTGCTTTGCTTTTACCCTTATCTGTTTTGTCCGCGACGACTTCAGGTGGCGAGAATACTCTTCCGCTGCGAGTAATCCCTCCGGATCCAACCATATTATCCACAGATTCCACAGGTGGGCCTTTCAAATCTAGCTTCTGACCATTGCATTAATTCTCTGCTCCATAATTCCATGGGACAGCGTTGGTACTTTCAAATGGTATAGGACCGGATTTCGTTATAGTGATAGTGGGTGGCCTCGGGGCAGAAATGGTGACGGTCTTATACGGGATGGTGATTGTAGCAATCTCATCCTTCTGCTTGGCTATCACTTCTCCGGATTTATTTTCAACCTTCCGATTAAATTGTAGGATCCCTTCGTCAATCAGACCCTGAATCCCTACCTTCAGCTGATCACAACCATCCATATGTCTCGCACATTCCATACAAAACTCCCTACAGCCTGGGAATATACCCTTCTTCAGAAGTTTAGCTTTGACAAAGCTGAGTGGTGTTCTCAAATCATTGACATTTTTCACCAAATTCAAATCTTTGTCCTCGGTGACTGCACTAACCCCTGCACCCTCGTGGTTAGGCATAGGGTTTTGAATGACATTCGGCACGTTGTCGGAGAAACTGATCGCTTTGCAGTCCAACAGGTCCTAGACCTTGTGCTTGAAGGCTTTACAATTTTCAATGGTGTGACCGGGTGCCCCGGAATGGAACTCACAGTGAGCGTTTGTATCGTAACCAGGTGGAGGTGGTCCGGTTAGTGGATCCAGCGTCCTCTTCTGAACAAGTTGTAACTGCAGTAAGCTTGAAGTAGCTGAGAATACGACATTGGTGGCGTCTCAAGTTGTCTATTTGCTGGTCGGACTGGGTACTTTCTATACCCCTGCTGATTTTGATTATGCGGTTGTTGCTGCTGTTGTGGAGCTGTAGGGATAGTTATACTTGCGACCTTTTGTTGTTGATGGTTCTGTGTCGGCTTTCGATTCCTTCGAGAATCGGATACAGAGTTGGCTTCACCCTCTCTTTTCTTTCCTCCGAACACTTTCTTTCCTCCAGCTGAGGAACCTTCACCGGCCTGGATCTTTCCCAGCTTAATCCCGTTCTTAACACGCTCACCAGTGATTATTAAGTCAGAGAAGCTTCCTGACATGCTTCTATATAACTTTTCATAATAGACACCCAGCAACGTTGCCACAAACATATCCACCAGTTCACGTTCAACCATCGGCGGTTGGACCCTGGCTGCCAATTCACGCCATCGTTGGGCGTATTCTTTGAAGCATTCCCCACTCTTCTGTGACAGATTCTGCAATTGGACCCGATTGGGAGCCAGGTCACTATTATATTGATAATGCTTTACGAAAGCTTCAACAAGGTCTTTCCAACTATGTACAATTGCAGGCTCCAAGCCCATGTACCACTCCAGTGAAGGTCCTGACAGGCTATCCTAAAAGAAGTGCATCAACAACTTCTCATCGTCGGAGTACACCGACATCTTCCTGTAGTAAGATCTCAAGTGGACACGAGGGCATGTGATGCCCTTGTACTTATCAAAGTCTGGCACTTTGAATTTCGGCGGTATTTTGAGATCGGGGATCAGCTCCAAGTTGGCCATATCGAGCCCCATGGAGTTCAGATTCTCAAAGCTTTTCATCTTATCCTCAAGTGCTTTGAACCTCTGACGAGCCTCAGAAGGCAGATCAGCCTCAGTGCCTCTCCTAGAGAATACATCATCTTGACGATCCTCATTCCAAGGTTGCTGCCCGTTACCATGGACAAACCCAGCAGCATCAAGACCATACAGATTACCAACACCAGTGTTCCCAGCATTACCCATTCCACCAGCATTGCCATTGCCCATACCAGCATTACCATTGACTTTAAAGTTTCCATTTCAGACTCCAGTCATATTCCCATTAGCTCCAGCATTAGCAGCACCATTGCCATTACCACTTCCATTCCCTCCAGTAACAGGGATATTCACAACAGGCGCAGAAATGTCAGCATGAGGGGTCTCAACAAGTGGAAGGTTTGCAACACTCCCACCGTGCAACACATCGTTGCTGTCAACGCGTGCAATCAAGGGCTGCACTAGAGTCCGGAGTTGCTGCTAGTCGTTAGCAACGTTCTGCATAAGCTCCATGAATTGGGTCATTTTATCCCTCATCTCTTGCATTTCTGATTGGATCTGATCCATCACTCTCCTCTAATTCTATCTGGTAGCGTACCGATGAATTGTCTGATCAGCAATCCTGAAACACAACTATAAAAAGCTTAAGGGGTTAGATAAATAAGCCCAAGGTACCTGTTAAGAAAAAATGATGCTCATGCAAATGCAAGCACGTATCTATGTGTTAGGAGAAGTTCCCCCCGATTCTAGTTCCAAGACAACAGTGAGACAAATAAGAAGCCAATCATGGAGATGAATCAATATCTGATATAAAGGGCCCATATAGGCAGTGTAAAAGGGTAACTGAGTACAACTGAATCAACAGCAATAACGCGACCTCAACCAACAGGCCTGGTGATGGTCAACAATACAACAGTGAATGAGAGCTACAAAGAAATACAAAAGAAATCAAGTGCGGCTGCGGGCGCGGAATTCTTCTAGTAGTTCCTTTGTCTTGGGATGGTCAAGTCTGGTAAGCAATCCTCGAATAAGCAGATCTCTCTGTCTGGCGGTGCTCTGGATGTCTTTAACAAAGTCTTCCCAGGCTCCTTCCCCAAAGCAATCTTCCAACTTGCACTTCTTGGAATCTGATCTGGGTTTGCAATCCTTCATGTTTGTTGTGGCCTTTTTCAACTTGCTCTCGCTGGCACGCCTAAGAGATGCTTCAGCTTCGATCTTATCATGCTAGGCTTTAAGCTGAACAGTCAGTTTGGCAACCTGCTACTTTAATTTATCTTCACGCTCTTTGTGACTAGTCAGAGTATTGTTCCACAATGTCTCGAATTTGGATATCTTCAGATATTCCCTATCCAAGTCTTGCTTCTTGGTGGCGAGAACACTGTTAACAACTTTGAAATCTAACCCCATACGTTCTCTAGAATCAGTCTCCTTGGTCAAACTGGCGTCCAAGTGGTTTATCAACTCCGTCTGCTTCTTGCAGGAGTACATAACTTCACTCTTCTCGCTTCGGAGTTGAGCAATTTCTTTCTCTAGCTCTTCGTAGGCTTTCATCAGCTCTTCATTCTTAGCCTAATGCTGATTATACTTCTGAATTTCAATCATAGTAGGCTCTGAATTGCAATCCTGCTTGACAGGCGGAAAGGGCATCATCACCTTTTCTGCCCTGCTATGAATCCAGGTCACATAAGGAGCATAAGCTTGACTATTGCTCTTCCCTAATGAGGTCTTCCCTTTCTGGTGAATGTTGTTCCAGGCATGTTTGAATCTTTCCAAATCATCCCCTTCCAATGTGCCAGTGAGGTACAGAGATTCCTGTACCTCCTCGTCCTTAGGAGGGCCCCTCAAGGCATACTCAAAATGTCTGATAGCGATAGACAGATTATAATTGATGCAGCCTTTCCTACCGACCAGAGGGACGTTAGGAAAGTTCCCACTGCTGTAAATGATTTCAATCCCCAGGCAATCTCTATCAAACCAAACAATGTCTTCGACAGACAAACTCATCAGGCATTCAGACCACTCCTTTGTCTCTGCAGTCTCTGCGAAAGAACCAGCCTTAGGTAAATGGTTGACAAACCATCTATAAAATAGTGAAGCACAGCAGGACACACTCTTGCCTCTTCTATTCTCTTTCTTATAATGCATCCAATGATACACATCCCCGAGCAAGGTAGGGATGGGATTCCCTGAGACGAAAATACGAAGAGCATCCACATCTACAAAGTCTAGAATATTGGGGAACAACATGATACCATATATGCATAATGCCAAGATAGCTTTGAATACTACCCAGCAACCCTTTTTGGCAAAGTGTCGGGCTTTGTCAGCTAGAAAAGGCAATGGGAATCCATAAGCTCCGTTTCTCCTGGTTGTTCTTCCCTTCAACTCAGAAACCTCCATATGCAAAGCTGCAGCAATACCAGCCAGATCAGGCTCATCGTCAGTATGATAAAAGGGTACCTGAGCAAGAATGGGTACTTCCAATATGGCAGAAAACTCTTCCAATGTAAGAGCCAGCACATAACTTGGAAACGTGAAGCACCGCAACTGAGGATCATAAAACTAGAGCAGAGTCTGAAGACCATTAAATTCATACAAAGATGGCTTGCATACAACACTTAGTAGCTTCCCATAGGTCTCCCTGAAATCCTTCATCACTTCCTTACCAACCAAGGAAATCAAACTCCGTAATGTGGTAATATCTGGTGTAGGAAATTTGTAAGCCAAAGTTCTTCTCAAGTTAGGTTCCATGCCGGATGTAAAAGTTACAAGATCATTAAAATCGAGAAGGAACTGCACACCTGCCACATAGATACGTGTTAAATGTAATGCAAAATGAAAATGCAAATGCAAATGCAAAATGCAACAGGAAATCAAGAGTGTTGTGATGTTGAGTGAAAAGTCATAATTCTGCTTTGGCGAGAATATAACACAACTCTGATAATAAGGACCCACTGATACCAATAGTACTGATTCAAACTGTAGAGAAAACCGGGTTGTCTGAAGGTCACAATTTCCTGTATAACCCAACCCCACTCGCAGGTATGGACTTAAACCACTGCCAAAGGTACGGCATCTTATGCGTTCATCAGCGTCACAGACTTTCAGGAAATGATGATATGTTCACCATTTCTAGTTTGGCATCATCCTCTCCTGAAGAGGCCTCACTTAACTGAATCAAAAATGATCGGTCCCCAGAGTCGACAATCCTTATATCTGAAATACTTTCAACGGCCCACTGGGCAGGAAATGGAAATCATCTCAAAGAATCTTGTCTGAGCGTAGATTTCATGGGAACTAGTGCATGCCTAACATATAGGTTCACCACTAATCTACTTCTAGTGCTATGTATATACTCAAGCCTGGGTATGGCTTATCACTCATCAGAGCACCCCTCCCACAACAACACAACAATAATAATATAATGCTAGAAATAAAATGTGGGAAAATAAATAAAGTACAACAGGTATGTACAAAACCCATAAGATAAACAAACAAGCGCTAGGATTGACTCACATAGGGAACCGTTGGAGTCCCCAGCAGAGTCGCCAGCTGTCGCTACTACGAAAAAAGGTGTCGACAAAGACAGAAGAGTCGCCACCTATCGTTATTTATCCCAAAGGAGGGAAAGGAAACGATCAGGAAAAACCTAGCGGAAAGGATAAGATCGTTCTTCGCAACCAAATCTATGGGTTCGGGAGTCGGTTACGCAAGGGGAAGGTATTAGGCACCCCTCACGTCCGTTGTACTCAACGGGATCCATGCTTGTTGGTTTATCTAAAAGGTTTGTTTAACTATCTACCTATCAAGGCTGACTCAAAAGAAAAAGGACAGGACTCGACAGAGCGTCGCTGCTCTGGGCCTACGTACTCCCTCGTGTAATGGGAAAGTCAGAGTCAACATAGTTTGACGAACTACGGGTGATGGGAGGAAGGTTGCTCGCCAATACATCGCGTCTTGTGCCTACGTACTCTCAACAGGTATGAGAGATCAGAGTGAATGTAGTTTGGGATAAACGGAACACAGATTCGTTCTAATGTTTTTACCCGAGTAGGGTTAACAAACAGTTCCAGCAGTTTGGGGTATGCAGCTCGCTCGTTGGAGACTCGTGTGTTACCGTTTGCGGTAGAACTGAGAGTTAACGACACTCTTTTATCTGAAAAGGTTTTCCTGATTAAAGGGAGCCCCAAAGGGAAAAAGGAGTTTGATGTTTGTTTTTTAGTCTTTTATCGGAGAAGAATTGTTTTTTATGAATGTTTGTAATTCATACTGCACTAGAGACTATGACTTAGGAGCGAATGCGTCGCATATCGCCTAAAAGAAGTATACTAAACACTCTAGACGATTGAGAGGAGACCTCTCAATTATCATTTCCCAAGTAGCTTAAGGCTCGTAATGTACGGTACAAATTTTCCTTTATTACGATGTTTTACTGTTGTTTGAAGAGAGAAGAGAAAAGACTCTACAGAGGAAACTATCCAAACCCTAATGTTATCATGCAACATGGTCCTAATGTTGAGTTTGAAAGGGAATCTATCCTAGATTTTGTCATGCCAGGCTACATCAGGTTTAGATGTGTACCAACACATGAGTCCCTCCAAGGCTCAACCTCTTGAGGAATGCACATAATTTAACCAAAGGAAGAATTAGGCTCTCACAAGAAGGATCCTAAGAAGGTAGGACAAATGAGAATGGTGGAACCTAGATGTCAATCTAAGGTATCTGGGTAATGTGTATCAACACAGGATGTCCATCCAAGGCTCAACCTCTTGAGGAATGCACAGAATTCAACCAAAGGAAGAATTAGGCTCTCACAAGAGGGATCCTAAGAATAGGACTTGGAGAAGGAGGAATTGTGTACAAAGTACTTGAGTTCTCGAGGCTCAACCCCTTATGGAATGTACAGAGTTCTTCCACAGGAAGAACTAGGCTCTCACAAGAAGGATCCTAAGTCATGGGACTAGGAAAGAAAGGGGAGGATGAGGATGGGAAGCAAGGTAAACTCCACAAGAGTTTACCAAGGCACTCAACCAATCTCAACACATTCAAAGAGTGGCCCTCAGTGGCTCAACTTCTTCATGGAATGCATAGAGTTCCTCCACAGGAGGAACTAGGCTCTCACTAGAAGGATCCAAAAGGGGCCTAGATTGTTGAAATGGAAAGGACAAGGCAAAGCCAAACAAAGAAGCCACACAAGGGAGAGAAATCATTCACACAAGCTTCTAAAGAAACCCTAGTGGTTAAGCTCTAAAGGAAGTCCATCCTAAGGGAGATAAAGACCTATTAAAGGCTTGAAAGTTGTTATACAAAGGTATCAACCCACTATGCTATCAAGAAATATTGGGGAGCCTAAAGTTAGAAAAAAATCACTTTTGAAGCTAAACTAGGTGGTATGCTAAGTTAGGGACACCCTAAAAACAACCATTATGTAAAATCTAAGAAAAATAGGAAATCAAATCCTAAAATCCTAATAAAAATTCTAAGGGATCCTAAGCATGTTAGGATACTATGGTAGAAATTTCAGAACCAAACTCTAAGTTTAAGGGCATTATCTAAATGCTAAACCTAAAGGTATGCTAGGGAAAGTTCAAATGGGGAGGGTCCTTAAGAACTAGTTCAAACCTATATCTAGAGGCATCTAAAAATCAGGGGAAAAATCCTACAAATCATTCAATGAGTCTAGAACTATCATGCAAAATATTAGACCTTAAATCAAAACCATGATCAAGTAATAAAATTAGAAAGAACAAGTGTATTTTTTACATTTATTAATGAACTAATTAAATGGAAAAAATGCAATTAAATGGAAAATGCATCAAAAATGAAATTAAAAAATGCACAAAATTATAGAAAATGCTTATGAACATCCATGATTTTTTTCAGAATTAATTGATATTATTTGCTATTTTTTATGAATTAAAAATGAAGAAAGCATAAAAGATATAAAAGAAATGAATAAAGAAATAAAGAAATGCAAGAAAATAACACAACCATTGGATTGGCCTACTAGTCAAAGGATCTGAGGGTTAAGAGAGCTCTACGCAGGCACCTGGAGGGTTTAAGTGAAACGACGTGTTTCACTGGGGATTGGGTGTGGTTTGGTTGACTCGCGTGCACCGTGAGTCTTAATCCTGAGCATTCAATCCAAAAGTAATCACATCCAACAATCTACACCATGCCACGTAAGCCAAGCCCTAGTCAACTAATCTGAGAAAAAATCTCACACATTAGATGAGTGTACTAAGTCTCCAAGGTCACAAGATCGTGTGGCTGAAGAGTCATCTTCTTCAATTTAAATCCTCGGATGAAGGGGAATTTCAGGTGGTGGCCGGAGAAGACTTCGGTCGTCTTCTCCGGCGAGGGGGACAATGCTCTGATGCAAAACTTCACCAAACTCAACAAAAATGGTATCAATCTCTTCCTTATTTCATGCTGATCACGATTCGATGTTTCATTTTCATTTTTACTCAAAATTCAAGCCTACTCAAAGCCAAACAGAAATGGTGCATCCTCAAGAATCCTCTCAAACAGCCACAAATCTTAACCTAAATCCAACTAGGAGGTTCAGTGATCCTAACCACATGCATAATCTACTCTAATTCAGCATAAATTAAGAGAATTTTAGAAAGAATGAAACCTGTAAAAAGCTTTGAAGAGAGGCACGATTTGGTGATGAAGCTTGCTCAAATCAATCCAGAATCACTCAATGATTAATGGTGGAGCTTTCTTGATGCTTGATTTTTCTTGAGAGTGCTTGAATCTCAAAAACGATTTTCAACTCCAACTAACTTTTTCTCCAACTTCTCTAACCGTTTCTTGCACCAAAATTCACTCACCTTCATCTGATCATGGTGGAAATCTTATATAGAAACTGTTTGGATCATGTTCAGGCCCAATCACAGCCCATAGAGTCCAATTCACTTTTTCACTTTTCTTCACTTTTTCACTTTGCCATGGCCACGAAAATACCTTGTAATGAGCTGCAAAGTTGTCCAATTCAATTGCTTGTGGTATGGTGTGAATGAAGGGATGAGATTCAGCCCTTGATTTCAATCAATGGTTGAAGTTTGTAATGTTACTTATTCTTGAAGTGACATGGAAATTGGCCATGAAATAAGACTCATCTTGCAATTCCAATGATGCCAAAGTGTTTAAAACATCAAATGCACTCAAAATATGCACAAGTTTGCAATATTTTGAGCCAATATGAATTGATTTGAATTTTTCCCACTTTAATGCTTTTAAAGTCCTTTCTTATAAAATTTCTTCACCCAATCTTCACTACAACCCATATCAATGGATACTTGGTGTTTTGTTGGACAAATAACCCCATTTTGAGCAACTTTCAAGTTGGAAAAATTTCCATTTGAGGTAGGTATGATGGTGAAATGGACCTATAATCCAAAATGACCTATAATCCTACTTTCCCAAAATACCCTTGCCTTGCAAGCTTCATATCTTCAGTTCTACAAATCCAATAAAGGACTTCTAGTACTCTTTGGAAAGCTAAGATGATGAGGAACAATATTCATGTTTGGGTCAAGATGAGGAGAGACATCTTTCTAGCTCAAAAATGCATTGGAAGTTGGTTGACTTTCAAGTACCAAAATCACATTCATCTGCTTCATAACTTGAGTTCTAGAAATCCAATGAGTGACTTATAATACTCAAAAGACAGCTAAGAACATGCTCTACAAGTCTTAAGTTCATGTAAAGATGAGATGAAACTTGTATCTTGAGTTATGTGGTCTTGAAGTTGGGCACTGAAATAGGGGATTTTACACTGTCAAGCCTAGAAACCCTAGCTCAATAACTTCTCACACTCTTGCATATTGATGAATTGACCTTGAAATGATCCTCAAGATAGGAGATACAACCATTTCAACCATCCACTTCTTCCATAAGCTTTGACCTTCTTTGATGACTTGATGAGGGTGATAAACCTTTACATGCTTGAATGAAGCTTCTTTATTTGGCTTGGGCCTTGGTAACCCTCCTCTTGCTGAGCACACCCCCTTGATCCCCTGTACATGGATGATAGTATGCAGATGCTAATGCTATGAATGCAATGCTATATGAATGCTGTGAAACATAAGCTAGGTGAAGAAAAGGTTAGGCAAATTTTGGGGTGCAACACTCTTCCACTGCATGCAACATTGCCTATAAATATCCTATTTCGCCCTTTGTTTCTCTTTTTCCACTCTTCTCTTACTTTCATTTCTCTGAAAACCTCCTTGTCTTCAAAGTTCTATAATGGCTTCTTCCAACATTCAAACCACCAGTAACAACCCTATAGCCTTTGTTCTTTCTGAGGTTGACTCTCTCAGTCCCCTCCCAAATCCTACATCGAATGATGAAACGATGGTGGCTGCATGGTGACGCCAGATGGTCATCCTTTTTGCTGTCGCCGGAAAGCTGCATGCTTTCCATGGCTATATCCTGCTAACAAGCCTAGCCACGAGGAGCTACAGGTATTTTTTCCCTATTTGTTTGCCACCATCCCCCCAGCTTTCCAGAAATGGGGCACTCTCGACTTGAAATTCAAGGAACCTAAAGGTTGTATCTTCCGGTTGATGCCTACCCCAGGTAACAAGGATTACATCCTCTGGTTAAACAAATTCTAGAACAAGCGCCAAGAACAATGGAAGAATGCTGCCATCTTTGACGCCATCCAGCTGTCCAAGAACGCACACATGGTCAACCCTTGTCTTCTGCTTGGTACAATGTTCTTCTAGGAAGGTTCGACCAACATGATCCACTTCTCTTGTGGCATGTTGACACCGACTCTCTTTGATGTGGCGGCCATTACAGGTTTATCCCTTCTGGGTGAGACTTTCGACCCAACTCAGGAGACGAATGCTACCTTTGACTTCAACTAGGCTAGATTCCAAAACTGCATAGAAGATCACCATGATAAAGGTTCTACTAAAGTGTCAGATGAATAACACATCGCCTTCTCTACAGATAGCCAAGAGTTACATTAGCTTGGCAATCCAGATACACGAGGGTCGATAAGTCTCCTTGGGTAAATTACTGTTGTCTTCCCTTTACGATTCTTTTGGCCTGTCAGCCTTGAGAATAAAACTTCTCCATGAAACCGTCAAATCCATGAACGTCTCAGGGCCCATGTGGTTATTACAGCATTGGCTTAATGCCACTTTCGATCATCAGATGGGTTATCGCGTATCTGCAACCATGCAACGTCTCGTCGAAGATCGTCCAATCAAAGGCGTTCGACTCACTTTGATGACTATGCAGAAAACCCCGAACAAAACCCTTTTTATGAAGTATCTTACTATGTTTGCTGAGGCAAACATCTTTGTCCCCGATATGGCCCCTTTCGTGCACCGACGGTATGGTCCTTCGTGGTTTAGAAACCCTTTCTCTGGTGCTTCGCCACAGGCAGCAGCCATGTCAAATTCAGTATGGCGGGCGTTCCTGACTCCTACCATGTCGTTGTTTCGAATTGAGATGAGGAACAATGGTTTTGGATTTATGAATTATCAGCCTAATTTGGTGGCCCGAAAATTTAGTTTAAGCCAAATGCTGCTGAAGTCTTTGGTATAGCACACCTCTGATATCGTGTGGGCTGGTCAACGGCTCAACTTGGTAGGTCACAAGAGTTGCCTTAAATTCTCTAGGTCGACTCAGCGCCTTGATTTTCCAGTTTTCTCCTTACAACCGCGTTTCTTCACCACTGAAGCTTTCAATATGTTGTGGTATGAATACCAAGACCAATGTTTTGACCGTGATCTCTTCCTAGAGAATATGGTTGACACTTTCACTGCTCTCGAGGGAGAAGCCCTTGGCCAAACCATCTCTGTAGCTATTGGAAAACCCTCAGGAGCTGGTGTCTCCAAGGACCCCTCTAAAAAGGTACTTTCTCCACTTTTCTTGTTTGTTCTTTTTAATTGCCAATCATCTTATTCTGTATACTCCTCTTCTCAGGGTCAAAAGAGGGAACCACCTGTTGCGCCGACCTCTACTAGGTTGACGAAAAAACAAAAAATCCTCAATCCTCAGGTATCACCTATTCTTTGGTGTCTTATTTGATTTTTCTCTTCTTGCCCACTCACATTGTTTTTCGTTTAGGTCACCGAAAAACCACCGACTACTAGAGGCGGCAAATCTAAAGAAAGTGCCCAATCTTGGGTCTTTCTTTCTGAGACGTCGAACTCTCCGCCTTTTACTCCCATGGTTAAAAATAAAAAGGTTCCTACAAAAAGAACTCATTCGAGAACAGTCACTTTGACTGTGAGGCCTATTGTTCATGGGAATCTTACTGAAGTCTTCCCGACTGTAACCACCAAACTCCCTCCAGCATAAGATACTGTTGAGGTATTTACTGTCCTTATATATATATATATATATATATATATATATATATATATATATATATATATATATATATATATATATATATATATATATATATATATATATATATATATATATATATATATATATATATATATATATATATATATATATATATATATATATATATATATATATATATATATATATATATATATTTCTTTGTTACATGGGTGTTTATTCATGCTGCACCTCGCAGGGCAATGCGGTTGACACGACTATCAATGTAAATGTTGACCAGGCCACAATGAATGCTAGCAATCCTACTGACTCGACGCCTCTTTTTAGCCCTCAAAAGTTCGACAAATTCCAGGGGACGTTGTCAGAGGAGAATCAACTGGAAAAGACAAACCCTGTTGATCACACAAATGAGGATGATGGGAATGATGCGGCCACTGATGGTAAAGACAATCTTGTGATCATCCCAGCCACTGTCGAAAGGACTTCGACTCCTCTAGGTTCAGCCGAAGGCGGCCCTTCTGTTGGAACAATACCCACACCAGAAGAAATCTTGGCTATGAAAAAGTTTGACCCAGCAAAAGCCCTGAAGGCTCTTCTCAAGCTTCGCCAATTGACCGTGGATGCCACCCCTGCTGGTTCGAAGGCCACTCTCAAACTGAAGCTTCAACAATTAAAGACATATTTGTTTGATGATGAATTCTTGGACGCAGCAGTAAAAGAGCCAGCGGTAGCCTGTGATGTTTTTAAAATACTGGATGAACTCTCTCTCTCTCTTTAGTGTGCCTTCCTCTATGGCTAAGTACTTCATAAAGTTTGAGACTTTCTTTACTCAGCTGGCGAAAGATTGATCAGTACATTTTAATTCAAATTCTCTTATCTTTGTACTTAAACATTTCCTTAGTTTGTTTTGTTTATTTTACTGTTTTATTGTATTTTTAGAATTAAGTCTTTGTTTGCCTTTAATCTATTTTTGTAGCTTATTTTCAGCTTTAGCGGTTATTTGATATATGTTCACTATTTGGATCATAACTGAAGCTACAAGAATCGAATTTACACGTTCTAATAGGCGTTGGAAAGCTAAGACAGAGAGCTACAACTTTCATGTATGAGGCAGAAGCTAATTCAGAGTCTAGTAGGATCAAATAGTTCGTTGAAGTCAGGATCCGAAATCTGCCATTAGAAATATTTAGTTTTGGACCGGGTCTTTTATGTTTTCAGACCCAGTTGGGTTAGAACCGGATTTTGTGATGCTCCCCTATACCTAGTAGCAATCATGCTACTGTCACAACGTTTTTTTCACTAATTTTACTTTTTTCTTTTGTACGAAGAATTCATGGAGAACTAATTTCAATTGTTGATTTGCTGTATTCGGTTCCGACACCTTGAGGTTATAATAATTTCAATTTAGTTTTTATTTATTTCAATCTTATTCTATGATTCTTGTTTGCTTAATCCAATTTTCATAGAGTATGTTGATTCAATTCTATTGTTGTATGATCCTTAACCATAATCACGTTAGCGTTTGCTTAATTCGTTATCATGATTGATCAAATCGTGTTTACTTAATTCACGAGGGCTTAATTCTGTTTGCTTAATTCGGATAATAGAAACCTACATCAGACATACAAATTGCGCTTTTCAATGAATTTGTAATCGAATAGGAATAGATAATCCGTTAGGAGATTAGAATTATATTAACCGATGATTGGTAGAAACCAATCGGCAAATTAACTTTTCAGCTTATTTGATAATCACTTTTACTTTCCACTATTTTTATTTTAATAGAAATTCAACCCCCCCCCCCCCCCCCTTAATAAACCTTTTCAATAGTAGGTTGAAATAATATAAGAATCCTTGTGAGAACGATACTTGAGTTGTCGTTACCATTACTACTGTTTTCAAAAATACTCATTTTTTATCTGTGCGCGACAATGGATCAAAAATATGTCAATGTGTAAGTAAGCCGACGCCCAAATCAGAGGGAAGATTAATGAAACGAAACATGCGTGGTATCTCAGCTATCTTTACGAGAAAAAACTTGAAGATTTTGAAGGCACAAAGAAAGAGCGTTCTGACAAACATCGGGCCTTCGACCAACAGATATCTAATTATCGAGCCCAGATGGTGGAACTTGAGAGAAAGATTGGTGAGGTTGAAAAACAGAAGGCTTCTCTAGATTCTGATGGACCTCTAATAGCTCAAGAGGTGATCGACCAGGAAGTGTCTCAAGGGATAACCCACATCGAAACCTCCCTTGTGTCACAACTGCAAAAAAAGGGCCGACAAACAGACTGAAGAGTTGCCACCGAACGTTATTTATCCCAGAGAGATGGAAAGAAAACGATTGAAGAAAACCTAAGAGAATGGGAAAGACAATGTCATCGCAACCAAATCTTAGGTTCGGGAGTCGGTTACGCAAGGGGAAGGTATGAGCACCCCTCACGTCCGTTGGACTCAACGGGATCCATGCTTGTTGTCTAATCTATGGGTGAAAACTATCTAATGCTACTGCTAAACGGGGTGAACGGAAATAATAGACTCGATATGACATCGCCTTCATATGCCTACATATTCCCTCGTGAAATGGGAAAGTCAAAGTTAACGTAGTTCGGGAAACTACGGGAGATGGGGGGAAGGTTACTCGCCAAGACATTGTCGTCTTGTGCCTACATATCCTAATTTGGTATGAGAAATCATAGCAAACGTAGTTCAGGCAACTACAGGACAAGGTTGGTTAAGGTGTTTGTGAGTGACGTTAAATCTCCATTCTAGCAGTTAGGGACGATGTTTATTTGTGGTAGAACAGAAAAGTAACGTACTCTTTGGGTAAAGGGGTGGAAAAGAAGAAAGAGTGCTTGCCAAGACATCATCTTCCTGTGCTTACGTATTTTCATCTGGTCTGAGAAATCAGAGCAGCCGTAGTTCGGCCAACTATGGAAAAATGGGTCTCGATCGCATGGGTGCGAGAGAAAAGGGGTCTCGATCGCACGGATGCGAGAGAAAAGGGTCCTAGGCCTAGAACGCCTAAACGGAAGGGAACCAGATCGGTTTGGGACGCGTACTACGCAAAATCCTAAGACATAGGTGTCATACCCTAAATTTGTCCTACCCTTTTGTAAATATTTTCGTTTTTTGTTTCATGCCGTTTAGACACATGTCCGCTCGCAATTGGTCGATTTTTAGAATTTTTTTTTTCTTTATGACCCATTAAGACGTGACACGTGGCCTAATAACTTTTTTTATATTATTTCTATTTTCTTAAACTTTTTTATTTTTTATTTTTTTCAAATGCTACTAATAGTATATTTTTATTTTAACAATTATATTTTCGTTTTTTAAAAAAATTTTAGTGTATTTATGTATATTTTTATTGTTTATTTAATTGTTATTTGTTAATATTTTATTTTATAATATTATTAATAATTATAGTTTTTTTTGTATATATTAATTTATCTATGTTATTAATTCTGCTTATATTAATATTAGTTTTTAGAGTCTTATTAATCAATTGTTTGTTTAAGTGATACTTAGTCATGTTAATAGGATAGTTAGTTAAAAAATATCAGAAAGATAATGAAGATTGGATTTGAAAGGCCCATTGATGGCGGCCCATTAGGTGGGGTTCTGGGCGTGTTTTTAAGAAGGAACCGATGAATGGATTGGGGGGAACTGTTCACCATCTCTTCCAATTAAACCCTAGAGGCGCCGCTACCCTTCGAAAACCCTAAATCAAGCCAAACCCTAAACCGCCGCCAACATCATTTCCTCACCGGAAAACACCTCCCTAATGCCCCCTTTTCTGCCGTGCAACAAAAGCCCACTGATTCACCTCCTTCGAACTCAAATCGAGCTCCGATACCCCTCAATGGCTCAACAGGTTTACACGAAAACGATGGCGCTGCGATTACTTTCCGGCTTCGTTTTCTAAACACTCTAGTATCGGCACCTTTTGGTTAACAGAAGCATCAACCGGGATCCCACTCGTATTTGACGACAACGACAAGCAACATCGATGTTGTTGCTCAACTTAAATCTCCGGTAAACAACAATGGTGCTTTCGGCAACTAGAGGCGAAATGGATTGGGGAAGCTGTCCTCAAGTGTGACGCAACGTCAATGCCAAGCAGCGGTCAAAGTCGAATCTCGTCATAAACCCAGGGTAACATTTATGTTCTTGTTCTCTGCTAATTTCTTTGTAGGATTGACTCGACGATTTGGTTTGCTGCTGTTATAAGTTTAAGGGATTGGTGTTTTTTAAGTCCAGACTAGGTTGTGTAAATGATATGTCAACTTGGTTACGCACTCAGTACCGTTGGCTTATCATCTTCGGCAACCATGGAGGTTATTTCAACCCTTTTGTTGTTTGTTTCTCAGTTCTGATTTAGCAACTTCTGCTCGTTTTTGTTCGTACACTGCATTCATATATTATGCTATGGATGCTCTTCTATGTTATAGATTTCTTTGTATCACCTGTTATAATGTGTGCAGTGGATATTTGTGAGTTGTTCGGGTTTAATCGGTGACGCGTATGCGATACGGTAACAGTTCGAAGTTAAGGATTCATCATATACTGTTGGTTGCACAGACCATGGCATAGTTTGAATGCGGCGTTGTCTTATTTTGTTCCTTGACCATTGTTGCACCCCAAAATTTGACCAACAATTATTTATTCATTGAGTGTTTGAAAATGGATACCTTCATCAGAAAGTTCAAGAGATCCTCAGAGGAGTGGGTTGAAACCAGGGTTGTATGCTTCATAGCTTGAGAGTTGTGGGTGCCCCTCAGATGATTCTGAGACTTTGAGAAAGAACTTGGTGTTTTGGGAAAGCATATGAGATGTCTTTATAGCCTTCATAAAGCCCAGAGAAGTCATTATGCAAGAATTCAGAAGATTCAACCATGAATGGTAGAATTAGGGTTTTGACTGGGTCAACCCTAGGATAACTGAAAATTTGGAGAAGGTTGAGACCAATCCAAGGGCCATAAGATCATGGAATGATGTATAGAGATGTTATAAAGATGATTCCTAGACCAACTCATCATGATTGAGGAGTTTGAGAAGTTTTGAGTTAGGGTTTCTGAGGATTGTCAGTGAAAAACCCTAATTTGATCCCTATTTTCCAGGCAGTTTTAGCTCTAGATGTGATTGATATCTCATCTTCCCCACAACATGAATGTTGTAGAGCTTGTTCTTAGATTTAATTTGAGTGGTGGAAGTCCTTGATAGGAGTTACAGAGCTCAAGTTATGGTTTTGACAGATTACAGGTCAGCAGAGGTGTGTGAATCTGGGTCCTTGAAAGTCACCCAACTTGCAGACAACGTTTTCCCTAGTAGGAGGATTCCTATGATTTCTTGGTCAACATGAATGTTGAAGAGCATCTTCTTAGCTTTAATTTGAGTGGTAGAAGTCCTTGATAGGATTTGTGGAACTCAACTTATGGTTTGAACAAGGCAGGGGTATTTTGGTCATTTGTCAGTTATAGGTCATTTTAGCCAATGCCTAAAACTCCTATTTCCAAGCCTCAAATGGAAAAACTCAAAACATGAAAGTTGCTCAAAATGTGATTTTAAGTCTAGAAAGAAGGTCACAAATTGTTGAAAAAGCTCATAGCATGAGATTACATGATTGGTCAAAAATGAACTAAAAAAGGCTTATAACTTTGAAAAGTTGAAATTGAAAAGTGATTTGGGAGATCCACAAATCCAAAATAGGTCATCCAATATATCATTTTGATTGGAAAAACCATTTTAAGAACTTTGGTTTAAATAGATTTTTCATTTGAGGCTCCAAAAATGGACTTCCTTTGGAAATTTATTACTTGCATAAGAAGGCAACTTTGCAAAACCCTACATAAGTGAAATGTAAGAGCTGCTTTCATTCATTAACATCCAATATCTCATGTTAAGACAATTTGGCATGAGATTACAAGGGATAAGGCAAGGGATATGATATTTTCAACTTCTCATTCAAGGAGAAGTTCATGACTTTTCTAGATCCTTCTAGATAATTCCACAAGCATCCAATGATTACTATATAAAGAGTGCATCAGAGAGTGATCAAGGGTTGGTGAAACTTGAGTCAAGTCAGAGGAGAGAGAGAGATACATAGCCATTGAAGCAATTTCTTCAAGTTGAAGCAACTCAAGAATTCTTCCACTATAAGCCATCTCCTTCACAACCATTGCAAACAGAAGACTGGTGGTCATCCAAGGATCATCTAGAAGCAATTCCAAGGCTTGAATCGTGCTCTACATCACTGCACCATAACCTCTTGACAGGTTTCTTCTTCACCTTATATCTCCTAAATTATTGAGTTTTAGTTAGTTTCATAGATACAGAAATGATGCACTAGGGTAGATGATTCTTTCCCATGAGTTAGGGCACGATCTGTGAAGTTCCATGGCAGGACCAAGAATCTTTGATTCTCAAGAAGTGTTTGAATTTGGAGTTTTAATCATCAAGAATTAGTGTATAATAGCTAGGGTATCATGTAGAGCATCTGTAAACCATTAGACTGAAGTTTGGTGAAGATGGATCTCAGGTGAGCATGGTGGTACCAGGATGTTTAAGCCTTCTGTTAGGGCTATCTAGGGCGAGTTATGGAAAAGTGTACGTATGGTTGTGTAGAGCTTGAGTAGTAGAGCATTTTTCGTGTTTGAATCTTGTTGAACCATGGCCTGAGCAGAGAGGTAGAGGAGCTCGAAGATTAGGGCATGAGAGGAGGGTTTCTGAAAACCCTAGTCTGTTTGGAGAAGACGAAAGGAGAGCCATTGGATCGGTCCCAGATTTTGACCAATTCATCTAATCCAACGGCCATGCGCGAATCTGAGAAAGAGAGGGAAATTTCAAAATTAATTGAAACGCAGCCGTTTCATTAAACCAGCGCTGGGCCCAGAGTGCTATTCGCCCCCCCCTTTTTTTTGCTGGCCCAATCACTTAAGCTGGCGCGTGTTTCTATCTGTACCCCCCCTCCCCTTTATTTGATTTAATTTCTTTTATTTGTTCTAATATTTTTTCTGTTTTGTTTAATTCATTAAAAAATGATAAAAAATGATTTTTGACCTATTCTTTTTTCTATGATTAGATGAAAATGTGTAGAAAATTATAAAAATAAAAATGGGATTTTATTTTTAGGTTAATATTTTTAATAGATTTTCCAAATAAATAGCTTTTATATTGTTTGATTTTGTATCATGATTTTGTAGGAATTATTTTAGGACCTTCCCTTAGGGTTCTTAATCCATTCTTTTTGGTGCAATTAGATGATGAATCATAGTTCCCCATAGGATTTTTTCTAGATTTTTAGAATTAAATTTTGATTAGTTTAATTAGGGTAGATGTAGGGTATCCTGATTAGGGTTTAGATTGTGCATAGGTGAGGATTCACTTTCTTTGATTGAGTTTTATCTTGATTTTTAGGTAGAGGCCTATGTAGATGTTATGAGTAGGTGTTGAGGACCCTTGTGAATAATTGTTAGATTTTTCCCCATTAGTTTAGTATTTTTAGGTATTTTCTGAAGTTGCCTGATGATTTGGTCTGTTCAGTGGGTTATCTGTTCATCTTTGGGGTCCATTGTGGGGAATTTGTTGTGGGGATTGTGTTGCCTTGAAGATCTTGATGGAGAGCATCATGAAGAGAAGATTGTAGATCAAGATTCAGAGACCCAGAGCTTGGTTTGTCCCCTGTCTGTGAGGTTTGAGATCCTGAAGGTTGAAGGAAGTTCATGGTACTTTCCTGAGGAAGGCACTATGAATGACTTTCATCCTTTCTTCTCACCTCTTTCTTAAGTATCCAATGATGTCGGAGCCAACTTGTGAGTTTAATTTCTCCTGAGGAGGAATGTAAACTGATCACATGTTGTTGAGCCACATGGGATACAATTCCTAAGTGGAAGCCTCCTAGTACTTTCCTGAGGAAGGTCCTATGAGTCTATTCACTTAGTTCCATTAGTTTATCTAGGATTTCTCAAGTATCCAATGATGTTGGAGCCAACTTGTGAGTTTGATTTCTCCTGAGGAGGAATGTAAACTGATCACATGTTGTTGAGCCACATGGGGTACAACTCCTAAGTGGAAGCCTCCTAGTACTTTCCTGAGGAAGGTCCTATGAGTCTATTCACTTAGTTCCACTAGTTCAGATAGGATTTCCTAAATATCCAGTGATGTTGGAGCCTGCTTGTGAGTTTAATTTCTCCTGAGGAGGAATGTAAACTGATCACAGTGGTTGAACCACATAGGGTATGACTCCTGAGTATACACCTCTTAGTGCTTTCCTGAGGAAGACACTATGAGTCTGCTTGCTTAGCTCCCTGTCTTTGGTAAGCTTGTTCTGAAGCTTGAAGACTGGGATTGATTTCTCTTGTTTAGGGTTTTGCTTGAGGGCTTTGCTTAGATTTGATTCAGATTCTGTGATTAGGGTTAGGATTAGAGAGTAGATGATTCTTTCTCAAGCATGTGTGTTTTGTTTGCCTGTTGGCACTTCATTCCCTTTTATTTGTCATTGCTTGATAGCATGTTGCTTATCTTCAGTATGATTACTGTTATTTCATGACTGGCTTGAGGTTGAGATGAGCCTGTGGAGGCTGAAGCCCCACACACATTTCCTCCCTCACTTGCATTGCACGCATTTTACTGTTAAAACTGATGTTTTTGTCTGTTTCTGTGTATCATTGACATGATCCCTTAGGATTCTCATTTCTTCTGATGAGGATTTGATGATAGACTTTTAGGTTGAAACCTATGCATGACAACATCTAGGAGCTCCCTGTTCAAACTTCGACCATAGGATGAATCCATGGCATGATAACAGTAGGACTTGATAGTCTCCCTCCTAGTTGAGCCATTTATCTCGTAGTTTCCCGAACTACGTTTGCTCTGATCTTTCATACCAGATGAAAGTACGTAGGCATAGGATGCGATATCCTAGCGAGCAACCTTCCCCACCTTCCCCCGTAGTTAGCCGAACTACGTTGACTCTGATTTCTCATTCTCTGATGAGAATACGTAGGCATAAAGCGCGACGCTTTGCCGAGTCATTTTTCTTTTCTTTTTCAGCCAGCCTTGATAGGTAGATAGATTATAACCAACCCGTCCAAGTAAACAAACAAGCGAGGATCCCGTCGAGTACGACGGACGTGAGGGGTGCTAATACCTTCCCCTTGCGTAACCGACTCCCGAACCCAGACAATGGTTGCGATGACCTTGTCTTACCCTTTTTCGTCAGGTTTTTCCAATCGTTTCCTTTCCCGCTCTGAGGGATAAATAACGAAAGGTGGCGACTCTTCTGTCATGCCGGCACCTTATTTTCGCGCAAGCGACAGCTGGCGACTCTGCTGGGGACTTATAGCATCTAGGGACTTCTCCTATCCCTTATGCTGGGACCGTTCCCCATCCCCTACGCGAGTCAATCCTATTGTTTGTGTGTTTGCTCGTTGGGTTGCGTTTATTTATCGCATTTTTACTTCCCGCATTTTATTTCCCGCATTTTATTTCCAGTTTGATATGATTATCTGTGCTGCTGTGGGAGAGGGATGTTACTGTGAGTGAAAAGCCGGACCTGGGCTTGAGTACACACCTAGATATAGTTGCGGAGAAGTAGTAGACGAACCTGTCTGCTGAGCAGGCACAGTTCCCTACGAAAATCTGCGCTCAGACGAGATTCTTGCAGAGGTGCTCCTTTCCGGTCCTGAGGATCTGAGGGGAGTCCAGACGTGAGGATTGTCGACTCTGGGGACCGATCATTTGGAAGTCAGCTAAGAGAGGCCTCTTCATGACTTGACGATGCCACTCCTTCTGGGAATCGTATTGTCACTCATGAAAGTCTGTGACGCTGACGACCGCATAGGATGCCGTACCTTTGTCCGTAGATTAGGTCCATCATACCTGTGAGTGGGGTTGGGATATTGCAGGAAACTTTGACCTCCAGACTGCCTGGTTTTCTTGACAGTGAATCAGTTATGTTGGGTTCTCAGTTGCAGAGATGTTCTTGACAGAGCAAGAGTTTGATCAGAGGATCTTATCATCAGGTGTTTGTCTGTTCTTGATAGAGCAGACTTTGATCAGTGCATTGTTATCAGAGTTTTGTTCTTGATAGGGCAGATTTTGAGTGGGGTCTGAGGATCTCGTCAGCAGTTGTTGTTTGTTCTTGATAGGGCAGATTTTGAGTGGGGTTTGAAGATCTCATCAGCAGCTGTATATTTGTTCTTGAGAGGGCAGATTTTTGATTTGGGGTCCGAAGACTTCATCAACAGATATTCTTTGATCTTGCATCTGGGGTCTTTATTATCAGGCCTTCGTTCTTGTCAGAACAGAATTTTGATCTTGATCCTATCAGATGGTTATTCTCAGCAGAACAGATCAGTGGGTTTACGCCGGGGTTTCCTTCTCATCAGCGACTGTTGACATCGAATCTCCACAGCAGCCACCTGGATATATTGTTGCATACCTGCATTTTGCATTAGCTTGCATAATCATGCCATTAGCGTGTGTCTGTGACAGGTACCGTTTCCCCGATCCAAGATCTCTCATTGTGTTACTGCAGCCGTTCTCAGAAAGACTGATGTGCACGAGTTCTCGATCCTTGTTGTGTCGAATCTGACTATTGCTATGTGAGGTTGCTGTTTCCATGATTGGGCCCAGATTCCTCTCCTTATTATTGTCAGCAGATGCCAGGATCGGGGGAAATCTCTCAAGCACACAGACACACGCATGCATTTGCATGAAGCATTCTTGCATGACATACATTCTGTTACCTTTTCCTAACCTTTGATGTTGACAGGTTTTTCAGGTACTCAGGTTCCGAGCTGCTTTCAATCTCCAGGATTGATCAAAGATTCATCCACCGCTACTCAACTCGCGCCAATCAAACGAGAATCATGGACCAGGTACAGTCAGATGTTCAGGAGCTTCGTGAAAGGATGGATCGTTTTATGGAGTTGATGCAAGTAGTTGCAAATGGGCAAGACCAGCTTCGTACTTTGGTTCAACCTCTCATCTCCAGGGTTGACAGCAATGGAATACTTCACGGCGGGGCCGTACCTACTCCTCCTCAAGGGGATACTCCACAGAACGTTGTTCCTGCTGCCGGGGGCAACGGTAGTGCTAACGGCAATCTTATGACTAATCTCGGACTTAATGCGGCGGGCGCCGTCAATGGTGGTTTGGGAGCCAATGTTACCGTGGGGCCGATCAACAGCAATGTTGGTGCAGGAAATATGGTGGTGCCTCAACCGTGGCTGGAGGACCATCAGGATGACGTTTTCTCTCAGAGAGGTGTAGAGGCTGAGTTGACTGCTGAGGCTCGACTCAGGTTCAAGGCGTTGGAAGATAAAATGAGAGATATAGAAAATCAGAACACATTGGGCGTTGACATGTCCAAACTCGGGTTGATTGCTGACTTTAAAGTACCTCACAAGTTCAAGGTGCCTATCTTTGAGAAGTATAGGGGCACTACTTGTCCCCGTGTTCACCTCCGATCTTATTACAGAAAGATGTCCGCTTATTCTGATGATGAGAAGTTGCTGATGCACTTCTTTCAGGATAGTCTTTCTGGCCCATCGCTCGAATGGTATATGGGTTTGGAACCCGCTGCTGTGCGCACCTGGAAAGATCTCGCTGAAGCGTTTGTCCTCCACTATCAGTATAATAGTGACTTGGCTCCCAACCGAGTTCAGCTTCAGAACCTCTCGCAGCGGAGCAATGAAAGCTTCAAAGAATACGCCCAGCGGTGGCGTGAATTGGCTGCTCGGGTTCAACCGCCGATGGTTGAGCGTGAGTTGGTACAAATGTTCGTGGCTACCCTTCCCGGAGTCTATTATGAGAAGCTGATCAGTGGCATGTCCGGAACATTCTCGGCCCTCATCACTTTGGGCGAGCATGTTGAAAATGGTATAAAGATCGGAAAGATTCAAGGCGAATCATCCTCATCTGGAGGAGCTAGCAAGAAACCCTATACTGGCAAGCGTCGAGAGGGCGATGCCAGTGCTGTCACTAATGCCAGGAGAAAGGGCAAGGGCCCTCAGTCTCAGATCGCTAGCATAAACATCCCAGCTGCTCCCCCGCAGCCGCAGCAGCAGCCCCAGCAACAGAATAATCCGGGATATAAGAGATATCAGAATCGGGGTCCCCTGGCAAACCGTCATTTGGAAACTCCTCCTATGTCATATGCACAGCTTCTGCAGACGTTGCTTCAGCTCCAATTAGTCCAAAAGAGGACGTTAGCTCCCTTGACAGGGGCACCACCAACAGGGTATGATGCTAATGCTACTTGTGAATTTCATTCTGGGGCACCTGGCCACACAGTTGAGAATTGCAAAGCTTTTAAGCACAAAGTCCAGGACTTGGTTGACGCCAAGGTTATCAACTTTTCTGACAGCGTGCCCAACGTCACCAAGAATCCAATGCCTCATCATAGGGGGGGCGGAGTGAATGCTGTTATCACTGAAGAGAATTCAGAACTGCTGACTGATGTCAGAGATTTGAAGACGCCATTGAGTTTCGTTAAAGCTAAGCTGCTGAAGAAAGGCTTCTTTCCCGGATGTGGAGAATTTTGTATGGCATGTGCTACACTTCCTGACGGGTGTGAGCAGTTGATCGAAGGTATCCAGAGTCTGATGACCGAGGGTATTTTGCAGTTCAGTCGAAGCATTGAGAATGCGTCAGGGGAAGTCATGCTGAAGCAGGCGGACGAAGTTGCTACTATTACCATTCCTCGCCACCCTATCACTATTTCTGCGCCCCGACCGCCTACTATTACCATCACCAGGGCCGGACCGATTCCATTCGAGAGCACTAATGCCGTCCCATGGCATTACGGCGCCGAAGTGTATTGTAATGGTCAGAGAATAGAGCTTGAGCCGTCCGGATCAACTGCGCAGAATCTGGCTGAAGTCAGTGGTATCACCAGAAGTGGTAGAGTGTTCGCGCCGGCAGAGGTCGCAGCAGAGAAGGTAGTCCGGGCTGACGCTGTGGACAAGGGCAAAGGTAAAGCTGTTGAAGAGGCTCCTGCAGGGGCAGAGAAAGACTTGTTGGTTAAAGATGCTGAAGAGTTCATGCGACTGATCAGGAAAAGTGACTACAAGATTGTAGATCACCTTCACCAGACTCCGTCGAAGATCTCGATTCTTAACCTGTTGCTGTGTTCTGAAGCGCACCGCAACGCGTTGCTGAAAGTATTGAATGCTGCATACGTGCCGCAGGAGATATCAGTTAATCAACTTGAGGAAGTAGTAGCCCATGTCAATGCTGGTAATGGGCTGGGATTTACAGACCTGGAGCTGACGCCCAAGGGAAGAGATCACAACAATGCCTTGCACGTCTCGATAGAGTGCAGAGGCACGATTATGTCACATGTCCTCGTGGATACGGGTTCCTCGCTTAACGTGCTTCCGAAGAAAGCACTGATGAAATTGGATACCCGTGGACTGCTGTGCACGCCCAGTGATCTGGTCGTGAAGGCCTTTGACGGAACCAAGCGCCACGTCTTCGGAGAATTGACCCTGCCAATTCAAGTTGGTCCAGAGACGTTTAATGCGGTGTTCTATATCATGGATATCATGCCCGCCTATAGTTGCCTCTTAGGTCGGCCGTGGATCCATTCTGCTGGTGCCGTGACGTCCACGCTGCATCAGAAGCTTAAATATGCTGTTGGGGGCAGCATAGTGACAGTCTGTGGAGAGGAGGACATCATGGTAAGCCACCTGTCGTCCTTTAAATACGTTGAAATGGATGGCGAGATCCATGAGACTCTTTGCCAGGCTTTTGAAACCGTCAGGGTGAAGGAGGTAGCTCCCGTTGTTGCAGAGAAGCAAGAGGTGAACCTCTCTTCGTTTAAGGAAGCTAGGGCCGTTGTCGAAGCCGGTTCTACCCCAGGCTGGGGGCATGTCTTGGATATACCATTCAAACAGGATAAGTTTGGATTGGGATATTCTCCTGAAGCTGAAGCTTCATCTTCTTCTGGTAGCTCGTCTCGTGGGAAAGGGCCGATCCTATTCACCAAGGGAGGAGTAATCTTCGAGAGTATCAACGCTGCGTCAGAGGACAGCGGGGACAGTGATTGTGATCTTGATGCCTGGATTCAACCGAGCAAGCCAGGCGAGCGCCTCCACAATTGGACCATCAAGGAGATTATCAAGCTGACGAGTGAAGAGTAATGATTTGCTTTTTACAATCTTTGTACAACCCTATGTCCTGCCCGGGGCATAGTGGTTTTACTGTCAGGGCCTTGTTGGATTATGTGTATGCATTTTGTTAATAAATAAAAGGCGTTTTCTTCGTAATCAAATATTGTGTTCTCTGTTATTCATATTTTATGTTTGTTTTGAAAAACAGCAAAATGGCAACGAGGTTCGTGCTAACCTGCATATTCTTGCTTTAAACTTAACCCTTGTTATTGCAGGATCCACGTAACAGACGACATCGACTCTGGACCCTCTACGGCTCACTACGACTTTGATTGCCCGATCTATCAAGCCGAGGATGAGATTGATGAAGACGAAGACCTTCCGGAAGAGTTGGCCCGCTTGTTGAGACAAGAAGAGAAGGTTATTCTGCCTCATGAGGAGGATATTGAGATCATAAATCTGGGTTCTGAGGAGCTTATCAGGAATGTCAGAATTGGGGCTGCGCTGCAGAATGATGTCAAGCATAGACTGGTCGAGATGCTTCGAGAGTATAGTGACGTCTTTGCTTGGTCATATGAGGACATGCCCGGACTTGACACAGATATCGTGGTTCATCGCTTGCCGTTGCGAGAAGATTGCCCTCCAGTCAAGCAGAAGCTCAGGAGGACGAGACCAGACATGGCTGTAAAAATCAAAGAAGAAGTCCAGAAGCAGTTGGACGCAGGATTTCTAGCCGTTACCACCTACCCTCCGTGGGTCGCCAACATAGTGCCGGTACCGAAGAAAGACGGTAAGGTACGCATGTGCGTCGATTATCGGGATTTGAATAGGGCGAGCCCTAAGGATGATTTCCCGTTGCCTCATATCGATGTGTTGGTCGACAATACAGCCCAGTTTTCCGTGTTTTCGTTCATGGATGGCTTCTCCGGTTACAATCAGATCAAGATGGCGCCGGAGGACATGGAGAAAACGACGTTTATTACCCCCTGGGGCACGTTTTGCTACAAGGTAATGCCCTTCGGTCTGAAGAACGCAGGGGCCACTTACCAGCGAGCAATGGTAACTTTGTTTCATGATATGATTCATCATGAGATCGAGGTCTATGTTGATGACATGATTGCGAAGTCCCAAACGGAGGAGGAGCATCTGGTCAATTTGCTGAAGCTGTTTGAAAGGCTTAGGAAGTTCAGGCTGAGGCTGAATCCTAACAAGTGCACTTTCGGAGTGCGGTCCGGAAAGTTATTGGGGTTTATCGTTAGTGAACGAGGTATTGAAGTTGATCCTGCGAAAATAAAAGCTATCCAAGAAATGCCAGCGCCCAAAACAGAGAAAGAAGTTCGTGGTTTCTTGGGCCGAATAAACTACATTGCAAGGTTTATCTCTCAGCTCACGGCCACTTGTGAACCGATGTTCAAGTTGTTAAAGAAAAATCAGGCGATTACTTGGAATGAGGATTGCCAGAAGGCATTCGACAAGATAAAGCAGTATCTTCAAGAACCTCCAATCTTGATACCTCCAGTGGCTGGACGGCCATTAATCATGTACTTGACAGTTCTGGAGAACAGTATGGGGTGTGTTCTCGGTCAACACGACGAGACGGGCAGAAAAGAGCATGCCATTTATTATTTGAGTAAAAAGTTCACTGAGTGTGAATCTCGATACTCGATGCTGGAGAAGACGTGTTGTGCGTTAGCTTGGGCTGCCAAACGTCTACGACAGTATATGCTCAACCACACCACTATGCTGATTTCGAAGATGGATCCGATCAAGTACGTCTTCGAGAAGCAGGCTCTTTCGGGCAGGATTGCCAGATGGCAGATGGTGTTAACCGAATATGATATTCAGTACGTCTCTCAGAAAGCCATCAAGGGAAGCGTATTGTCTGACTACCTTGCCGAACAGCCAATCGAAGACTATCAGCCGATGAAGTTCGAATTCCCTGACGAGGACATTATGTTTCTCAAAGCGAAGGATTGCGATGAGCCATTGCCCGATGAGGGGCCAGATAGGAAGTCTCAGTGGAAGTTGATATTCGACGGAGCGGTTAATTCCTATGGAAGTGGTATCGGGGCTATCATCACGACTCCTCACGGATCCCACATCCCGTTCACTGCAAGACTGACGTTTTCAGTTACCAACAACGAAGCCGAGTACGAAGCGTGTATTATGGGTCTAGAAGAGGCAATTGATTTGAGAATCAAGAATCTAGACATATATGGTGACTCAGCGCTTGTAATCAATCAGATCAAAGGGGAGTGGGAAACTCGTCAACCGAATCTGGTGCCGTACATGAATTATGCCAGGAGGCTGCTTCCGTTCTTTGACCGAGTAGAACTTCATCATGTACCCCGGGCTGAAAATCAAATGGCTGATGCTTTAGCCACCCTGGCTTCAATGTATAAGGTCAATCTTTGGAATGAGGCTCCAAGCATTGTTCTTTCGCGTCTTGACAGACCAACATATGTGTTCGCAATCGAGGATGCCACTGACGGCAAGCCATGGTTCCACGACATCCAGACCTTCCTTATGACTAAGGAGTATCCTGTGGGAGCGTCAACCCAGGATAAGAAGACTCTGAGGAGGCTATCTGGAAACTTTTACCTCAATCCTGATGGAGTGCTGTATAAGAGAAACCACGATCTCGTGCTACTCAGATGTGTAGATGAGAAGGAAGCAAGTATGCTCATGGAAGAGGTCCATGAGGGCACATTTGGTACGCACGCCGGCGGGCACGCCATGACAAGAAAGATCCTGAGAGCAGGATATTACTGGTTGACTATGGAGTCGGATTGCTTCAGATTCGCGAAGAAATGTCACAAATGCCAGATTTATGCTGATAAAGTTCATGTGCCGCCGTGCCCATTGAATGTCATGTCCTCCCCTTGGCCGTTCTCCATGTGGGGCATTGACATGATAGGCAAGATCGAGCCCACCGCATCCAATGGTCATCGTTTTATTCTGGTAGCTATCGATTACTTCACCATGTGGGTGGAGGCAGCCTCGTACGCTAATGTGACCAAGCAGGTGGTAGCTAAGTTCATAAAGAGGGACATCATCTGTCGCTATGGAATTCCCGAGCGGATCATTACTGATAATGGTTCGAATTTGAATAACAAGATGATGAAGGAGCTGTGCCAGAGCTTCAAGATCGAACACCACAACTCATCTCCTTACCGGCCGAAGATGAATGGCGCTGTTGAAGCGGCCAACAAGAACATCAAGAGGATTGTTCAGAAGATGGTTGTGACGTATAAAGATTGGCACGAGATGCTGCCGTTTGCCTTGCACGGTTATCGTACTACGGTACGTACGTCGACCGGGGCAACTCCTTTCTCCTTGGTGTACGGTATGGAAGCTGTCCTACCGCTAGAAGTGGAGATTCCCTCTTTGCGAGTTTTGGTTGATGTGAAACTTGATGAAGCAGAATGGGTTACGAATCGCTTGAACCAGCTCAGCCTGATGGACGAGAAGAGGTTAGCATCAATTGCATTTGGTCGCCTGTACCAAAGCCGAATGAAGAAAGCTTATGATAAGAAGGTGCGTCCCAGAAGCTTTCAGACGGGTGATCTCGTCCTGAAGAAGATTCTTCCGCCACACTCCGATCACCGGGGCAAGTGGACTCCGAACTACGAAGGGCCGTATGTCGTCAGCAAGGTCTTCTCGGGAGGAGCTTTGTTGTTATCCACGATGGATGGTGAAGATTTTGCATCCCCGGTGAACGCGGACGCAGTTAAAAAATACTTTGCTTGAAAGCGACCCGCTGGACAAAAAAAAAAAAAAGAAAGAGTCCAGGCAAAAAAGGGGCATCCCGGCGAACCAAAAACAGAATAAAAGGTTCGGGCAAAAATTAGGGATATATTGAAAAAATGTACACCCGCGAAGTCGAAAACCTACACTGGGCGGCTTCGGCAAAAAAGGGTATCCCGGTGAACTGAAAACCCGAAAGGGCGGTTCACGCAAAAGTTAGGGATTTGAATAAGCAAATGACCGCGTTCCGCGTATGGACTTTCATTGTTTAGTGGTTCGGAAGACCCGAGGGCCGTTTATCTGAATCAATCTCTTCCGAAGCTGAAGCGTCGGAGAAGTATCGAAATCGAGTGGGTCTTAGAGGGATCAACTCATGGTGTTCGTCTACGCCTCGATTGCCGACATTTGTATATACTGATGTATATTTATGTTTTCTTTTTGCGCGGCTTCCTCATTCCAGGAGCTTGCCTCTGTTGTAAAACATTTTTGCCCATTCAGGGGTTCATCATCAATAAAATGCACATTATTCAGCAATTCTACTTGTCTGTTTAGCATTTATCTGTTTTGTTTGCGAATGATAACGCCGATGTGTTTTTTGATAAAATGCGCATACATAAACTTACGGGCCTAAGCCCATTGATTGTTGAAACAATTAACTAACTGAACATTGTCACGAGATAATAACCCTGATAGACCCCTTTGAGGAGGGTATCTTGTCTGTTTGTTTGTGTTGTTGCAGGTGTAACCCTCGCCAGAAGATGTGCCGTGCGTATCCCGAAGCAGGATGAGCCCTCCTTCTTCAGCAGAGTTCAGTAGTTTCTCTTCCGCAGAATCAGAATCAGAATAGTGAGCATTGATATGTCTCCCCCAGGTAGAGGTGATTCTCTTCCCCAAGCAGACATGTCCTGAAGGAATGTCACCTCATTAGCTGAGTCAAGCACCGAAGACTGACGTCGTCTTTCCCCAGCACCGGGTCACAAGTGCAGAGTTCATAGAAATGTTTGGGTACTGAAGCTCGTGTTTTCCCCAGTAAAGTCGCTGAAGCAGAATTCTCCCCCGCACCGGGTCACAAGTGCAGGTTTCGTAGGAAGTTAGGCATATGCCGAAGGAGGCAATAACTGATGGTGCCAGACTGAAGTCTCCAGCGGAATTAAGATTCCCCACCAGAGCCGTGTTCTCTCCTAAAGTTGGATGATTCCCTCTTCCCCAGTAGAGTGTTGGAACAGCTGATGTTGTATTCCCTTGCAGAGTTGTACTCTCCCCCGAAGTCAGATGATCCTTTCTTCCCCGGCGAAATTGAAATTCCCCACCAGAGTCGTACTCTCCAGTGAAGTAGAATGATTTCTCTCCCCGGCTGAGTCCGCCTAAAAGCAGAATCCTTGGAAGTTGATCAGATCATGATCAATTTTCCCCAGCAGAGCGTAGAACAGCCAGTGCTGTATTTCCCCCTGAGTCGCACTCTCTCCATCAAAGCAGAATGATTTCTCCTTCCTCAGCCGAGTTCGCAGATATCCAGAAGGGCCGAATCCTTGGAAGTTGATCAGATCATGATTGGTTTTTCCCAGTGGAGTGTTAAGCAGCTGAAGTTGGTTTCCCCACAGAGGTGTTATCCCCAGAAGAGTAGCCGAGACGGCCGCGCGACTCATTCTCGCGATTGATATCAGCAGATCCAAGTTCTCGTAGAGCTTCGTCCCCTGCAGCAGTCAGCTGAAGTTGTTCCCCTGCAGCAGTCCGCGGAAGATCAATTCCCCAGACAGAGCCTGATTGATATTGGCGTGTTCACGTTCTCCTCAGCAGGATGACTCCTCTATCTAAGTGGTTCTTTCTCCTTGACAGGAGGATTCCCCCGTTCGGCATTTATTTTGCTGACGGGATCGCATCATTGTGCATGATTGCATGTCATTGTGCATGAGTGCATAGCATTGAGCATGATTGCATAACGCTGAGCATGATTGCATGGCATTGAGCATGATTGCATAACAGAAGCATATGCATCATAAGCATGATCTAGATCATTATCATCCTTGTTTTACAGGTGTATCCCCAAAAGACCAGTTACTCAGGACGATTCTTGATGTTCTCCCCAGCAAGGTTGTTTTCTCAGATGATTCTAAAGACCCCGGTGATCCCCACAGTTCGCTCGCTCAAGATGATTTTTGAGATCCCCAGCGAAGTCTTCAGTTCGAGATGATTCTCAAGTCCCTCAGCAGGGCCATTTGCTTAAGACGATTCTTAAGACCTCAGTACAGCTTCCCGAGTTGTTTGCTCAGGATGATTCTTGAGCTTCCCAGTAGCGCCTCCAGCAAGAGTTTCCCAGGAAGATTCCTGGAATATCCAACAGAATGTTTGCTCCAGAAAGGTTATTAGTTCAGGACGATTCTCGAAGATGCCCGATGGATCTGTTTGGTCAAGATGATTCTTGAAGTCCTCAGCAGCGTGATATGTTTTCTCCAGCAACGATGTCTAATCTGAAGATGGATTTCGTAAGCGCCCGATGGCGATATCAGAAGGTTCCGGTGAGTCCAGATTTCCGTGTTGAAGAATCAACGGGTGGCTGAAGACAAGGTTCCAGGGTTGTAGATACAACAGAGTGATTCGTGTGAGTCTGAAGACCAAGTCAGTTGTCCTGAGGAGATGATTGATTGCGATCAAGTGAATAGTTTTTCTTCTGACTGAAGTCAAAGATGTTTCTCCCGCTGAAGCGGAGTTTTGCCTGAAGGCAAAGTGTTTGAATCCCCATAGAGTCATGAACGGCTCAGGACACCATTTCTCTGACTGAAGTCACAGATTTCCTAAGCTGAAGCGAAGGTGCCTAAGGGCAAGGTTATCCCCCAAGGTCATGAATGACCTAGGATTCATTTTTCCGGACTGAAGGCCGAAGTATATCCCTGACTGAAGTCACGAATACTCTATAGCAGAGGTGTAGTGGCCCGAAGGCAGATCCATGTATCCTTGAAGGTCTTCTCTAGCTGAAGCTGGAAGTGGCCAGGGGCCAGGGTTGCATATATCTTTAATGTTGAAGTTCTACGGTTTCTCAGTATGCAGTAGTATTTGGATGTTCGTTATGGTTCTGAGGGTGAACCCCAGATCAGAGTGTGCTCGGTTAAGTCTCTCATTCCCAGCGGAGTAGTTTCAAATACACAAATGTACCTTTTGTTCCATTTACCAGGGGTGAACCCCAGGTCAGAGATGTTTGAGATCATCATTTGGTCGGCGGCGAAGTTGAATGTTTGTTTGACGGCGAGGTCAGACTCTTTAAATCCCCAGCAGAGATGATGTTGATACGACGGCGATGTCGAGTGTCTCTCAGATTATGTTTGTTTCCGGCGGTGATGTCAGATCAGTATCTCTCCAGCTAGTTGTTGAGCAACTAGTGTTGCAGTATTCAAAGATTTGTTCCCCGCAGAGTACCGTGTGCTCGTGCAGTTGGCAAATTTTCGGGTTTACCGATATTCAACCGACTCGTACCTTGATTGGTTGAGAGCCGTTCGCTTCTCACCCAGTCAGGTTCAAGCCGTTTGAATAGGGGCAGCTGTTGCACCCCAAAATTTGACCAACAATTATTTATTCATTGAGTGTTTGAAAATGGATACCTTCATCAGAAAGTTCAAGAGATCCTCAGAGGAGTGGGTTGAAACCAGGGTTGTATGCTTCATAGCTTGAGAGTTGTGGGTGCCCCTCAGATGATTCTGAGACTTTGAGAAAGAACTTGGTGTTTTGGGAAAGCATATGAGATGTCTTGATAGCCTTCATAAAGCCCAGAGAAGTCATTATGCAAGAATTCAGAAGATTCAACCATGAATGGTAGAATTAGGGTTTTGACTGGGTCAACCCTAGGATAACTGAAAATTTGGAGAAGGTTGAGACCAATCCAAGGGCCATAAGATCATGGAATGATGTATAGAGATGTTATAAAGATGATTCCTAGACCAACTCATCATGATTGAGGAGTTTGAGAAGTTTTGAGTTAGGGTTTCTGAGGATTGTCAGTGAAAAACCCTAATTTGATCCCTATTTTCCAGGCAGTTTTAGCTCTAGATGTGATTGATATCTCATCTTCCCCACAACATGAATGTTGTAGAGCTTGTTCTTAGCTTTAATTTGAGTGGTGGAAGTCCTTGATAGGAGTTACAGAGCTCAAGTTATGGTTTTGACAGATTACAGGTCAGCAGAGGTGTGTGAATCTGGGTCCTTGAAAGTCACCCAACTTGCAGACAACGTTTGCCCTAGTAGGAGGATTCCTATGATTTCTTGGTCAACATGAATGTTGAAGAGCATCTTCTTAGCTTTAATTTGAGTGGTAGAAGTCCTTGATAGGATTTGTGGAACTCAACTTATGGTTTGAACAAGGCAGGGTATTTTGGTCATTTGTCAGTTATAGGTCATTTTAGCCAATGCCTAAAACTCCTATTTCCAAGCCTCAAATGGAAAAACTCAAAACATGAAAGTTGCTCAAAATGTGATTTTAAGTCTAGAAAGAAGGTCACAAATTGTTGAAAAAGCTCATAGCATGAGATTACATGATTGGTCAAAAATGAACTAAAAAAGGCTTATAACTTTGAAAAGTTGAAATTGAAAAGTGATTTGGGAGATCCACAAATCCAAAATAGGTCATCCAATATATCATTTTGATTGGAAAAACCATTTTAAGAACTTTGGTTTAAATAGATTTTTCATTTGAGGCTCCAAAAATGGACTTCCTTTGGAAATTTATTACTTGCATAAGAAGGCAACTTTGCAAAACCCTACATAAGTGAAATGTAAGAGCTGCTTTCATTCATTAACATCCAATATCTCATGTTAAGACAATTTGGCATGAGATTACAAGGGATAAGGCAAGGGATATGATATTTTCAACTTCTCATTCAAGGAGAAGTTCATGACTTTTCTAGATCCTTCTAGATAATTCCACAAGCATCCAATGATTACTATATAAAGAGTGCATCAGAGAGTGATCAAGGGTTGGTGAAACTTGAGTCAAGTCAGAGGAGAGAGAGAGATACATAGCCATTGAAGCAATTTCTTCAAGTTGAAGCAACTCAAGAATTCTTCCACTATAAGCCATCTCCTTCACAACCATTGCAAACAGAAGACTGGTGGTCATCCAAGGATCATCTAGAAGCAATTCCAAGGCTTGAATCGTGCTCTACATCACTGCACCATAACCTCTTGACAGGTTTCTTCTTCACCTTATATCTCCTAAATTATTGAGTTTTAGTTAGTTTCATAGATACAGAAATGATGCACTAGGGTAGATGATTCTTTCCCATGAGTTAGGGCACGATCTGTGAAGTTCCATGGCAGGACCAAGAATCTTTGATTCTCAAGAAGTGTTTGAATTTGGAGTTTTAATCATCAAGAATTAGTGTATAATAGCTAGGGTATCATGTAGAGCATCTGTAAACCATTAGACTGAAGTTTGGTGAAGATGGATCTCAGGTGAGCATGGTGGTACCAGGATGTTTAAGCCTTCTGTTAGGGCTATCTAGGGCGAGTTATGGAAAAGTGTACGTATGGTTGTGTAGAGCTTGAGTAGTAGAGCATTTTTCGTGTTTGAATCTTGTTGAACCATGGCCTGAGCAGAGAGGTAGAGGAGCTCGAAGATTAGGGCATGAGAGGAGGGTTTCTGAAAACCCTAGTCTGTTTGGAGAAGACGAAAGGAGAGCCATTGGATCGGTCCCAGATTTTGACCAATTCATCTAATCCAACGGCCATGCGCGAATCTGAGAAAGAGAGGGAAATTTCAAAATTAATTGAAACGCAGCCGTTTCATTAAACCAACGCTGGGCCCAGAGTGCTATTCGCCCCCCCCTTTTTTTTGCTGGCCCAATCACTTAAGCTGGCGCGTGTTTCTATCTGTACCCCCCCCCCTCCCCTTTATTTGATTTAATTTCTTTTATTTGTTCTAATATTTTTTCTGGTTTGTTTAATTCATTAAAAAATGATAAAAAATGATTTTTGACCTATTCTTTTTTCTATGATTAGATGAAAATGTGTAGAAAATTATAAAAATAAAAATGGGATTTTATTTTTAGGTTTAATATTTTTAATAGATTTTCCAAATAAATAGCTTTTATATTGTTTGATTTTGTATCATGATTTTGTAGGAATTATTTTAGGACCTTACCTTAGGGTTCTTAATCCATTCTTTTTGGTGCAATTAGATGATGAATCATAGTTCCCCATAGGATTTTTTCTAGATTTTTAGAATTAAATTTTGATTAGTTTAATTAGGGTAGATGTAGGGTATCCTGATTAGGGTTTAGATTGTGCATAGGTGAGGATTCACTTTCTTTGATTGAGTTTTATCTTGATTTTTAGGTAGAGGCCTATGTAGATGTTATGAGTAGGTGTTGAGGACCCTTGTGAATAATTGTTAGATTTTTCCCCATTAGTTTAGTATTTTTAGGTATTTTCTGAAGTTGCCTGATGATTTGGTCTGTTCAGTGGGTTATCTGTTCATCTTTGGGGTCCATTGTGGGGAATTTGTTGTGGGGATTGTGTTGCCTTGAAGATCTTGATGGAGAGCATCATGAAGAGAAGATTGTAGATCAAGATTCAGAGACCCAGAGCTTGGTTTGTCCCCTGTCTGTGAGGTTTGAGATCCTGAAGGTTGAAGGAAGTTCATGGTACTTTCCTGAGGAAGGCACTATGAATGACTTTCATCCTTTCTTCTCACCTCTTTCTTAAGTATCCAATGATGTCGGAGCCAACTTGTGAGTTTAATTTCTCCTGAGGAGGAATGTAAACTAATCACATGTTGTTGAGCCACATGGGATACAATTCCTAAGTGGAAGCCTCCTAGTACTTTCCTGAGGAAGGTCCTATGAGTCTATTCACTTAGTTCCATTAGTTTATCTAGGATTTCTCAAGTATCCAATGATGTTGGAGCCAACTTGTGAGTTTGATTTCTCCTGAGGAGGAATGTAAACTGATCACATGTTGTTGAGCCACATGGGGTACAACTCCTAAGTGGAAGCCTCCTAGTACTTTCCTGAGGAAGGTCCTATGAGTCTATTCACTTAGTTCCACTAGTTCAGATAGGATTTCCTAAATATCCAGTGATGTTGGAGCCTGCTTGTGAGTTTAATTTCTCCTGAGGAGGAATGTAAACTGATCACAGTGGTTGAACCACATAGGGTATGACTCCTGAGTATACACCTCTTAGTGCTTTCCTGAGGAAGACACTATGAGTCTGCTTGCTTAGCTCCCTGTCTTTGGTAAGCTTGTTCTGAAGCTTGAAGACTGGGATTGATTTCTCTTGTTTAGGGTTTTGCTTGAGGGCTTTGCTTAGATTTGATTCAGATTCTGTGATTAGGGTTAGGATTAGAGAGTAGATGATTCTTTCTCAAGCATGTGTGTTTTGTTTGCCTGTTGGCACTTCATTCCCTTTTATTTGTCATTGCTTGATAGCATGTTGCTTATCTTCAGTATGATTACTGTTATTTCATGACTGGCTTGAGGTTGAGATGAGCCTGTGGAGGCTGAAGCCCCACACACATTTCCTCCCTCACTTGCATTGCACGCATTTTACTGTTAAAACTGATGTTTTTGTCTGTTTCTGTGTATCATTGACATGATCCCTTAGGATTCTCATTTCTTCTGATGAGGATTTGATGATAGACTTTTAGGTTGAAACCTATGCATGACAACATCTAGGAGCTCCCTGTTCAAACTTCGACCATAGGATGAATCCATGGCATGATAACAGTAGGACTTGATAGTCTCCCTCCTAGTTGAGCCATTTATCTCGTAGTTTCCCGAACTACGTTTGCTCTGATCTTTCATACCAGATGAAAGTACGTAGGCATAGGATGCGATATCCTAGCGAGCAACCTTCCCCACCTTCCCCCGTAGTTAGCCGAACTACGTTGACTCTGATTTCTCATTCTCTGATGAGAATACGTAGGCATAAAGCGCGACGCTTTGCCGAGTCATTTTTCTTTTCTTTTTCAGCCAGCCTTGATAGGTAGATAGATTATAACCAACCCGTCCAAGTAAACAAACAAGCGAGGATCCCGTCGAGTACGACGGACGTGAGGGGTGCTAATACCTTCCCCTTGCGTAACCGACTCCCGAACCCAGACAATGGTTGCGATGACCTTGTCTTACCCTTTTTCGTCAGGTTTTTCCGATCGTTTCCTTTCCCGCTCTGAGGGATAAATAACGAAAGGTGGCGACTCTTCTGTCATGCCGGCACCTTATTTTCGCGCAAGCGACAACCATCAGCTAGTTTGTTTGAAGATTCATGCTCATCATAATTCTGGTGTAAGTTGGTTGAAGAAAATAGTGGCTTCTATTGTAGCTATGGTCTGTATAGTCGGTTATTAGTATTATCGAACAGGTCAAGTGCAGGTTTCGGATGGTTGCCGCATATATTGTTTTGATATGTTATTGGGGTTTGTTTGTTATTTTGCTGGCTGTTGAATTTGTGAAGGTTACGACATCGCCAAATCATTGGTCATTCGAAAAGGGTTTCAAGCGATATGATTGCTGATAACCTGTGGAACAACAATTCACCTTCACTCTGGTTCCACCACAGGCTCAACGAAAGCAATCAATCACGACATTCACCGCGTGATGTTGGCTGTTACTCCTAACTAATTTGTCGCATTTTATTTGACAGGTTCCATACAGGTCGCATTTTTTTATCGAACATCGACGATAGAAGCGGAAGCTCACACACCTCTAAACCTTCAGTTCGAATCTGTTAGAACAAGGCAGACATTGTTGGATGCATGTGTGCTTGCATATCCAAGACCGCGTCAGTTACAAGTTTGCAAGGATAAATTGTTGTGGGTAACAACATGGTTATGATTTTGAGCCATTGATGTCAACATGTTGAGTAGATTTTTGATGTGGTGTACGAGGTCAAAGCTCTGTAGGCAGGCCGATTTGAGTAATGTTTTAAAGTTTGTTCTGCTACTACCGTTGTGTCGATGGTTTTCCTGCACTTTTTCCATGTTGTTCTTTCGAATCATCATTCCAAGTTGCTGCTAATTAACTAATCAATTTCATGAAGGTGTGGGCACGTCTTGCTGCTTCGGTTGAATATGGTTGAATCGTGAACATGTTCGAACTGCAGTTGCTTTTTTTTTTTGTTTTTCCCTTGTCTTACTTTTGAATTTAATGTCATTTTATATGAGGGTTGAATAACAGGGCAGCCAAAGGCAATTGTTTTGGATATTATTGTTGTTAATAATTGCATGAATGCACTCAGTTTCGTATGTTTCATGTTGATATGGCATATGGTTTTCAAATTATTACAAAAGAAGAGCCATACTGTATTTATTTTGATGCGGGTTGTTTTTCCATGTTAAATCTATAGCTTCAATGTCAAGTGTATGTCGTTGTGCCGCCGGTAAAATTTTTATTTTGTGGAGTAAATTAAGGGCTCATTACAAATATTGTGGTGTTTGCAAGTTATACAGCTCTGCGATAGTTGCTGCTGCATGAAGTTATACAGCTCTGCGATAGGTTGTCGCTGCCATGTTGCGCTTCGCTAGTTCGCCCAAGCTCGACTGGAAGTCATAAAGAATTGGGAGCAGTAGCCTGAAGTTATTAAAGGGAAACTAATTAGATATTAGATTGCTTTATTATTCAATTTATTTTCAACATTCAAACTATTTTCTTAAATCGATTACGAAAATTAAAATCTTGGAGTCTAGCACTTCTCGAGTTTTCGAATGAACATTATTAAGGTGTACACCTTAAATAATGTGTTGTTCATTTTTTTATAGATAATTAATTTAGGCGATTCAACTTTTATTTTTTGAATATGCTTAGTAAATAGCATGTTTTAAAACAATTCAATAAATTACACTTTAGATCTTTTTTTTTTCAAATTTACTTTTATTTTTTTGATCAATTTATTCTTTGCTAAATTTAAATCAATTTATTTTAACTTACAAACTATTTTCCAGCTTATTTCTAAAATAGGTTTGATTTTCTTTAAATCCTGTTTTAATATATTTTTTTTTAGCACTAAATTATTTCTCAATCAAGTCATGAAAAAATTAAATTCTTGAAGTCTAGCACTTCTTGAATTTTTGGACGAACATTATGGAGGTGTACACCTCAAATAATATGTCGTTCGACTTTTCATTTTAGTACATTATTTTGAACAAAAAACATCATAAGAATCTAGCATTCTGTGTGATATTTCCGCTTGAGGCGCGCCCTTGAGTTGTTGTTGATTTATTCTTTCGATTTCAAAACATCCAACTCTTCATCTTTAATTTATTCAGTCAATTCCCGAAGGAACTGAGTTCTTGGAGTCTCGCATTCCTTGAATTCTTGAGTGACAAGCTCTTGAGACACGCTCTTGGGTTGCTCGTCAGTCACCCTTTCGTCTTAAACTCAAACTTCAAACCCGTTTCCAACCTCACTTTTCGTGGTTGTTACCACGAACTACGGACGCTCTGATTCTTTATTCATTCTTGAATATAAGATACGTAGGCACAAGATTGCAATAATCTTGGCGAGCACAATCCCCTCCATTTTCCATTTTCCCCATTCTTTCCTGTAGTCGAACTACGACGCTCTGATTTCTCATTCTCGTCCGAATGAGCATACGTAGGCACAAGGGTCCCAATCCTTGGCGAGCACCCTATCCTCTAGCCATCCATCTCTCCTTTGCGTCTTTAACCTTTTAACCTACCAATTCTACCTTTAACAACGAGAGAAAACAAGTAAACCTAAACAACACTCCCCACAATTACCTTAAGAGGTTCCCGTCGAGTACGACGGACGTGAGGGGTGCTAATACCTTCCCCTCACGTAACCGACTCCCGAACCCGGAACTTGGTTGCGACAGCCCTGTTCCTATCCTTTCATTTTAAGAGGTTTTCTCGATATTTTTCTCTCCTGTTTATTCGGGAAAAATAAAGTTCGGTGGCGACTCTGTCGAACCGCATTTTCGCGCCTTTCGCGCGAGGGTCGTTTCTCCGAAATGTCTCCGTGATTTTTCGAGGTGCGACAGGTTGCGACTCTGCTGGGGACGTTTTGCTCCATGCAAAGAGAGAGACGAGCCTATCTTTTGGTTTGTAAGGAGTGTTTGTTTTTTATTTGTTTTCTTTTTGTATTTGTTCTCTTGTAGATTTTATTTGTGCTTGTTATCTTGGTTGCTTGTTGGTTCTTGGGATGAAATCATGAGTAAGGCTCTACGCCCGAGCTTTGGTAAAAGCAGAGAGAAACATAGTTTAGAATTGGTAGTCGAGTAGTGTTAGTCTCCGAGGATTTGCTCCTTGTGGGCCTAGCATGAAAGCTCCTCCAGAGGAGACCTATTCGTAGATCTCGTTGTAACACAGCTAGCCTGTTGCACGACTTGATTAATGAAGGGTCCGTGATTCTGGGAACCTTTTGTTAGCACCAGTTCCGATATTGGTGGTCGTGTAGTGTTAGTCTCCAAGGACTCGCTCCTTGTGCGCCTAGCACGAGGACCCCGCTCAAGAGAGACCTTATCGTCATTATCGTCGTAATACAGCCAACCTATTGCGTGACGCTAATACGACTAGTGTCCGTGATCCTGAGAACCAAACGTAGAAACCATCCCGTAAGTGGGTTTATGGGTAGAATGTTCAGACCTTCCCGTATAGGTTGTACCTGTCAAATCTTCTTTGAGCAGGAATTATGGTTACTTATCTATCGCAGTTACCAGCTTCAGGAGTTGTTTGATTGTGATCCTGTGATCCTGGATCTTGTATCTTGCATTGCATCTTGCATATCATTCGCATTGCATTTCATATGTTGTGCATTTTGCATTTCGAGTCCTCCAACAGAATCTTATGTCTCCGTTCCTTCTTCTCCAGTAAATCAAGTTGATCCCCGACACCAGCACACAATTAGAGCCAGTACCAGACGATCGATGGAACAGATTCGGCAAGAGCAAATTGCTATCAGGAAGGAGCTGGAATCCCTTAACAGAAAGATGGATCAGATCTTCGAAGCCCTCTCCATAACTAGAAAGGAATCAGAACAGCAGACCGTTCAACGACCGCGTCAGCAAAATCAACACAGGACATGGAAGCCAGAAAGAGTATTTGATAGTCTTCCAATGACATATGCAGATATCTTTGCTCAATTAATGGAGCAAAGGGCTATCGTCCCAAGAGATCTAGGTCCCCCAACTGTCCTTCCTGCTGATTATGACGCGAATGCTTATTGTGAGTTCCATAAGGGCGCTCCAGGTCACAACATTGAGAACTGCAGGTTTCTCAAACACAAAATTCAAGACCTGATTGACAAGGAAGCTCTCACCTTTGATGGGAAGTATCTCAGTGCCATCAACGACCCGATGCCGCCAGCCAACTAGTGCTAACATCATATCAAGTCCAGTCAAGTTCATTCTCTGAAGAAGGCCGTCATGCTGCCATTTAATCTTTCGTTTTCCTTATGTTTTGTCTTTATTTGTTTTAGTACTGTATGCTTTGAACAATTGCCATTCATATTTGGTTTTCATTAATGTACCGTTTATGCGTGTTTTGAATTGGTTATGTTGTATTCACTCATTTTCACTTATCACCGACACACTTATTTACTCCACTCTATTCACTGTTGTTTAGCTTGATTTGAGGGAGGATGATGAAAACGAGATACCCATAATTGCAAATCGTATGCTTTCAGACCGAATCTCGTCAATGATGTACAAGCATTGCTTCAATTCCCCAAACACCGGAGATATAAGGAGTTAATCCCTAGTAAACCACTTCGAGCCTAGAAGTAGCAGTTTCCTTCGGATATTCAAACCTTTTACACTCAACCTGGGGCAGGGTAGTGTTCAGTTAGTTCAACTCCGCAAAATCCCGAAGACGGTGGTTCATCAAAGACCCATGCTATGGCAGTCCCAACAAAATCCAGAAAAAATCAAAAGCCTGCTAAGTCAGACACCTTAGAGGGGACTTAGGCAAAATCAAGGCAATCCCGATGGATCTGACAAACGAAGTCAATCCATGCAAAAGTTAGGGATCAAAACAAAAGCAAAAGAGGACCCCGAAACCCTCAACAAAAACAAAGGAGGATTCAGTGACCACCCAAGTCAAGGGGCACTGACATCCATCAAAATAAGGTGACTGCCATTTCGAGCATACCTTGAACCGTCAAGACAAGAGTAGGATTAACTGAGCGTAGGACTGGAGATCATTAAGAAGAAGGGGTGGGTACAAATCATACTTTGAGCCTAATATCCTTTGTTTCGTAACCGTGAACCAGACCACGTTATAACCCTCAAAAGACCTAATTGAGACGAGGTTTATTCTGAAAGCATATCATCGCAAGGTTGCGTAACCTGACTCCTCACATGATTTCTAATCATCAATATTGGTGTCATTTTGCTTGCTATATCTTTCGCACCAATCAAGTTAGCACAACGTCTGGGCTAGCAGTCCATTCGTCTCACTACCACGACACTTCAATAAAATAACACTTTTCCAAAACTTGCATTGAACTTTGCATTAATTATTGCCATTTGTGAATGTACAATTTTATCTGCAAATCAGTGTTAGGTATTCAAAGACATTTCAACAAAAGGCAATCGGGGAGGAACTTAACTTTCAGTGACTGTCACGAAGCAAGACTACCTCAGAACCCACAGGCTGGGGCAAATCACTCAACAGCTCAAGCAGGGGCAAGTCATCCGCATTCAACCTCCATATGTCAGAGATGGTTAATCTGGGGCGGACCAGTTAACGAGTTTAGACTGGGGCAAGGCCAAGTCATCCCGACCATCAAGCAGAGTTGTGACCTTCTCTGAAGAAAATCCACGACCACCAAGTACCCAGGCTTGGGACATCCAGTGCATCTTCTGCTCTAATCAAGACATCTCCAACGAACTGCGTGTAGAGGAAATCAATCCCTCCCACCACCCAAAGTCCAATTCGCATTGACAACTACTCAAAGTCCACCACGCTGGCGTCTTCACCTGCATTTCCAAATTACCCGTCTACATCATATGCATCATATGCATTGCATTCATCCTCATAAAGTATCTCGCATCATATGCATACTCCAATCATACTATACTTCCCCAGCTCTTGCATCTCCGCGTGTCAGCATTTGCATTTGTACTTCCACTCGTAGGGAATATCATCCAACATTCATATATGCAAGTCAAGGTCCAGGATCAATCTCGAAGATTTCCAAGACCGTCGACCGCTCAGTCAGGGGGATCTTCCACAAGATGGTGGGTTTATCCCACGATTTTCAAGAGCTTCAAAGCAATCGCCAGCCTAGGCAGGGGCAATCTTCCGCAATTGGGTGTTTCTCCCAAAAGTTCAAAGACATTCAAGGCAAGATTCAGCCCAATCAGGGGCATCTTTTCAAGACCATGGGTGTTTCCCATGACGTATTTCAACCTCGTGGTTTATCAGATCTTCAAATCAACATACGGCCCAGTTAGGGGCATACCATTCAAGACCATGGGCGTTCTCCACGAAGTTGTTCAACCTATTGTTGGGCAAATCCAAGAAGTTCAGTGCAAGATCCAACCCGAGCAGGGGCATCTTCAGCAAGACCGTGAGCGTTCCTCATGAGGTTGTTCAGCCTTTTGTTGAGCAAGACAAAGCATCAAGACAAACTCAGCCCAGTCAGGGGCATCCTCTTCAAAAATTCATGGGCGAATTCATGAAATCATTTCAGCAAAACTTTGATCTTCAAACAAGACGGTGGGCGTACCCCGTCGACTCGTTTCAATTCAATCTTCTTCTTGGGGGTTCCCCAATGAGTTATATTCAGCAAGCATGACAACTGTCAATTGCCTTACTATCATCCTTTTGGTGATAGTCGGACTTCATCAGTTCACCCTAACCTGCATCCTTGTGGTGTTGGTAAACCTCAAATCTGTGTTGTCCTGTCATCCTTTTGGTGATAGCGACTTGTTTTGTTTGTGTTTTCGCTCCATCATCCTTTTGGTGGTGGGTCTGGCATTTCGTCGATGTCAGATTGCGCGATGTTTTGTTTATGTTTTCGCTCTACCATTCTTTTGTTGGTAGGTCTGATATTTCGTCGATATCAGATTGTGTGATGTTTTGTTTGTGTTTTCGCTCTATCATCCTTTTGGTGGTGGGTCTGATATTTCGTCGATATCAGATTGTGCGATGTTTTGTTTTTGTTTTCGCTCTACCATCCTTTTGTTAGTAGGTCTGATATTTCGTCGATATCAGATTGTGCGATGTTTTGTTTGTATTTTCGCTCTATCATCCTTTTGGTGGTGGGTCTGATATTTCGTCGATATCAGATTGTGCGATGTTTTGTTTATGTTTTCGCTCTATCATCCTTTTGGTGGTGGGTCTGATATTTCGTCGATATCAGATTGTGCGATGTTTTGTTTTTGTTTTCGCTCTATCATCCTTTTGGTGGTGGGTCTGATATTTCGTCGATATCAGATTGTGCGATGTTTTGTTTTTGTTTTCGCTCTACCATCCTTTTGTTGGTAGGTCTGATATTTCGTCGATATCAGATTGTGCGATGTTTTGTTTGTATTTTCGCTCTATCATCCTTTTGATGATGGGTCTGATATTTCGTCGATATTAGATTGTGCGATGTTTTGTTTGTGTTTTTGCTCTACCATCCTTTTGGTGGTGGGTCTGGCATTTCGTCGATGTCAGATTGCGCGATGTTTTGTTTATGTTTTTGCTCTACCATCCTTTTGTTGGTAGGTCTGATTTTTCGTCGATATCAGATTGTGCGATGTTTTGTTTGTGTTTTCGCTCTACCATCCTTTTGTTGGTAGGTCTGACATTTCGTCGATGTCAGATTACGCAATGTTTTCTTTTGTGTTTTCGCTCTACCATCCTTTTGGTGGTAGGTCTGGTATTTCGTCGATATCAGATTGTGCGATGTTTTGTTTGTGTTTTCGCTCTACCATCCTTTTGGTGGTAGGTCTGGCATTTCGTCGATGTCAGATCGCGCGATGTTTTGTTTATGTTTTCGCTCCATCATCCTTTTGGTGGTGGGTCTGGTATTTCGTCGATATCAGATTGCGCAATGTTTTGTTTATGTTTTCGCTCTACCATCCTTTTGGTGGTAGGTCTGGTATTTCGTCGATATCAGATTGTGCAATGTTTTGTTTGTGTTTTCGCTCTACCATCCTTTTGGTGGTAGGTCTGGCATTTCGTCGATGTCAGATCGCGCGATGTTTTGTTTATGTTTTCGCTCCATCATCCTTTTGGTGGTGGGTCTGGTATTTCGTCGATATCAGATTGCGCAATGTTTTGTTTATGTTTTCGCTCTACCATCCTTTTGGTGGTACGTCTGGCATTTCGTCGATGTCAGATTACGCGATATTTTGTTTGTGTTTTCGCTCTACCATCCTTTTGGTGGTAGGTCTGGCATTTCGTCGATGTCAGATTGTGCGATATTTTATTTGTGTTTCGCTCCATCATCCTTTTGGTGGTGGGTCTGGTATTTCGTCGATATTAGATTGCGCGATGTTTTTGTTTGTGTTTTCGCTCCATCATCCTTTTGGTGGTGGGTCTGGCATTTCGTCGATGTTAGATTGCGCGATATTTTGATTGTGTTTTGCTTTGCCATCCTTTTGGTGGTGTTGGCCATGTGTGTTTCATTCCCTCATCCCTTTTGGTGATGATGGCTTTTTGCCAGTTATTCACAACTTACTCATAGTTTTACCTCATCCAGCATTTTCAACTCTCAGACATCTCTTTTTCTTTCGGACAAATTCAGGGTCTTCTTCATATCTAATTGACTTCTACCTCAGGAATATGAGTGCTAATGCAGTTCATTCTCCTAGGTTTAAGCCTATTAGATAGGGGCATCTGTCATACCCTAAATTTGTCCTACCCTTTTGTAAATATTTTCTTTTTTTGTTTCATGTCGTTTAGACACATGTCCGCTCGCAATTGGTCGATTTTTAGAATTTTTTTTTTCTTTATGACCCATTAAGACGTGACACGTGGCCTAATAACTTTTTTTTTTATTATTTCTATTTTCTTAAACTTTTTTATTTTTTATTTTTTTCAAATGCTACTAATAGTATATTTTTATTTTAACAATTATATTTTCGTTTTTTAAAAAAATTTTAGTGTATTTATGTATATTTTTATTGTTTATTTAATTGTTATTTGTTAATATTTTATTTTATAATATTATTAATAATTATAGTTTTTTTTGTATATATTAATTTATCTATGTTATTAATTCTGCTTATATTAATATTAGTTTTTAGAGTCTTATTAATCAATTGTTTGTTTAAGTGATACTTAGTCATGTTAATAGGATAGTTAGTTAAAAAATATCAGAAAGATAATGAAGATTGGATTTGAAAGGCCCATTGATGGCGGCCCATTAGGTGGGGTTCTGGGCGTGTTTTTAAGAAGGAACCGATGAATGGATTGGGGGGAACTGTTCACCATCTCTTCCAATTAAACCCTAGAGGCGCCGCTACCCTTCGAAAACCCTAAATCAAGCCAAACCCTAAACCTCCGCCAACATCATTTCCTCACCGGAAAACACCTCCCTGGTGCCCCCTTTTCTGCCGTGCAACAAAAGCCCACTGATTCACCTCCTTCGAACTCAAATCGAGCTCCGATACCCCTCAATGGCTCAACAGGTTTACACGAAAACGATGGCGCTGCGATTACTTTCCGGCTTCGTTTTCTAAACACTCTAGTATCGGCACATTTTGGTTAACAGAAGCATCAACCGGGATCCCACTCGTATTTGACGACAACGACAAGCAACATCGATGTTGTTGCTCAACTCAAATCTCCGGTAAACAACAATGGTGCTTTCGGCAACTAGAGGCGAAATGGATTGGGGAAGCTTTCCTCAAGTGTGACGCAACGTCAATGCCAAGCAGCGGTCAAAGTCGAATCTCGTCATAAACCCAGGGTAACATTTCTGTTCTTGTTCTCTGCTAATTTCTTTGTAGGATTGACTCGACGATTTGGTTTGCTGCTGTTATAAGTTTAAGGGATTGGTGTTTTTTAAGTCCAGACTAGGTTGTGTAAATGATATGTCGACTTGGTTATGCACTCAGTACCGTTGGCTTATCATCTTCGGCAACCATGGAGGTTATTTCAACCCTTTTGTTGTTTGTTTCTCAGTTCTGATTTAGCAACTTCTGCTCGTTTTTGTTCGTACACTGCATTCATATATTATGCTATGGATGCTCTTCTATGTTATAGATTTCTTTGTATCACCTGTTATAATGTGTGCAGTAGATATTTGTGAGATGTTCGGGTTTAATCGGTGACGCGTATGCGATACGGTAACAGTTCGAAGTTAAGGATTCATCATATACTGTTGGTTGCACAGACCATGGCATAGTTTGAATGCGGCGTTGTCTTATTTTGTTCCTTGACCATCAGCTAGTTTGTTTGAAGATTCATGCTCATCATAATTCTGGTGTAAGTTGGTTGAAGAAAATAGTGGCTTCTATTGTAGCTATGGTCTGTATAGTCGGTTGTTAGTATTATCGAACAGGTCAAGTGCAGGTTTCGGATGGTTGCCGCATATATTGTTTTGATATGTTATTGGGGTTTGTTTTTTATTTTGCTGGCTGTTGAATTTGTGCAGGTTACGACATCGCCAAATCATTGGTCATTCGAAAAGGGTTTCAAGCGATATGATTGCTGATAACCTGTGGAACAACAATTCACCTTCACTCTGGTTCCACCACAGGCTCAACGAAAGCAATCAATCACGACATTCACCGCGTGATGTTGGTTGTTTCTCCTAACTAATTTGTCGCATTTTATTTGACAGGTTCCATACAGGTCGCATTTTTTTATTGAACATCGACGACAGAAGCGGAAGCTCACACACCTCTAAACCTTCAGTTCGAATCTGTTAGAACAAGGCAGACATTGTTGGATGCCTGTGTGCTTGCATATCCAAGACCGCGTCAGTTACAAGTTTGCAAGGATAAATTGTTGTGGGTAACAACATGGTTATGATTTTGAGCCATTGGTGTCAACATGTTGAGTAGATTTTTGATGTGGTGTACGAGGTCAAAGCTCTGTAGGCAGGCCGATTTGAGTAATGTTTTAAAGTTTGTTCTGCTACTACCGTTGTGTCGATGGTTTTCCTGCACTTTTTCCATGTTGTTCTTTCGAATCATCATTCCAAGTTGCTGCTAATTAACTAATCAATTTCATGAAGGTGTGGGCACATCTTGCTGCTTCGGTTGAATATGGTTGAATCGTGAACATGTTCGAACTGCAGTTGCTTTTTTTTTGTTTTTCCCTTGTCTTACTTTTGAATTTAATGTCATTTTATATGAGGATTGAATAACAGGGCAGCCAAAGGCAATTGTTTTGGATATTATTGTTGTTAATAATTGCATGAATGCACTCAGTTTCGTATGTTTCATGTTGATATGGCATATGGTTTTCAAATTATTACAAAAGAAGAGCCATACTGTATTTATTTTGATGCGGGTTGTTTTTCCATGTTAAATCTATAGCTTCAACGTCAAGTGTATGTCGTTGTGCCGCCGGTAAAAATTTTATTTTGTGGAGTAAATTAAGGGCTCATTACAAATATTGTGGTGTTTGCAAGTTATACAGCTCTGCGATAGTTGCTGCTGCATGAAGTTATACAGCTCTGCGATAGGTTGTCGCTGCCATGTTGCGCTTCGCTAGTTCGCCCAAGCTCGACTGGAAGTCATAAAGAATTGGGAGCAGTAGCCTGAAGTTATTAAAGGGAAACTAATTAGATATTAGATTGCTTTATTATTCAATTTATTTTCAACATTCAAACTATTTTCTTAAATCGATTACGAAAATTAAAATCTTGGAGTCTAGCACTTCTCGAGTTTTCGAATGAACATTATTAAGGTGTACACCTTAAATAATGTGTTGTTCATTTTTTTATAGATAATTAATTTAGGCGATTCAACTTTTATTTTTTGAATATGCTTAGTAAATAGCATGTTTTAAAACAATTCAATAAATTACACTTTAGATCTTTTTTTTTTCAAATTTATTTTTATTTTTTTGATCAATTTATTCTTTGCTAAATTTAAATCAATTTATTTTAACTTACAAACTATTTTCCAGCTTATTTCTAAAATAGGTTTGATTTTCTTTAAATCCTGTCTTAATATATTTTTTTTTAGCACTAAATTATTTCTCAATCAAGTCATGAAAAAATTAAATTCTTGAAGTCTAGCACTTTTTGAATTTTTGGACGAACATTATGAAGGTGTACACCTCAAATAATATGTCGTTCGACTTTTCATTTTAGTACATTATTTTGAACAAAAAACATCATAAGAATCTAGCATTCTGTGTGATATTTCCGCTGTTCATCCAAATATTTTTTCAAATAAAAATGGTGTTATCAGAATCTATCATTTCGGTAATACCCCGATTATTTAGTTGTGGGGACGACGTATCATTTATTAAATAATCGATATTTTCAAACTCAATCTCGCGTTCTCACTTCTCACACGTTCACAAATTATTTTCATACCCCATTTCGCTCCAAATCATTTTTAAAATATTCATCTCGATCAGGCTTCGAAAGAAGGAGATTCTTGGAATCTAGCATTCCTTGAATTTTCGAGTGAGTAGCTCTCGAGGCACGCTCTTGAGTTGTTATTCACTCAACCTTTCGACTTTCTTTCAAACTCAAATATTCTCAAATGTTCTCCTAAGTCGAATGTTCGTCCGCATTCGCAGCCCTCTTTCATTCACAATTCCTCGTGGTCTCGATATTAGGAGCACCCTCAGGGACTAATATCGTTTCTCACAACTGTAACCCTTGACACGTCGTCAAGTCGGTTCCATCTTCGATCAAATCTTCGACACGTTGTCGAGCTACTTCAAAACAACTTCCTTTTGGCCTCGCTTGCCATTCTTCGATTCGATCCTTCCACAAACATTTGTAAAACTTACGAAAGAGAGATATCCTTAGAATCTAGCATTCTTTGAATATTTGAATGAGCAACGCTTGAGGCGCGCCCTTGAGTTGTTGTTGATTTATTCTTTCGATTTCAAAACATCCAACTCTTCATCTTCAATTTATTCAGTCAATTCCCGAAGGAACTGAGTTCTTGGAGTCTCACATTCCTTGAATTCTTGAGTGACAAGCTCTTGAGACACGATCTTGGGTTGCTCGTCAGTCACCCTTTCGTCTTAAACTCAAACTTCAAACCCGTTTCCAACCTCACTTTTCGTGGTTGTTACCACGAACTACAGACGCTCTGATTCTTTATTCATTCTTGAATATAAGATACGTAGGCACAAGATTGCAATAATCTTGGCGAGCACAATCCCCTCTATTTTCCATTTCCCCCATTCTTTCCCGTAGTCGAACTACGATGCTCTGATTTCTCATTCTCGTCCGAATGAGCATACGTAGGCACAAGGGCCCCAATCCTTGGCGAGCACCCTATCCTCTAACCATCCATCTCTCCTTTGCGTCTTTAACCTTTTAACCTACCAATTCTACCTTTAACAACGAGAGAAAACAAGTAAACCTAAACAACACTCCCCACAATTACCTTAAGAGGTTCCCGTCGAGTACGACGGACGTGAGGGGTGCTAATACCTTCCCCTCACATAACCGACTCCCGAACCCGGAACTTGGTTGCGACAGCCCTGTTCCTATCCTTTCGTTTTAAGAGGTTTTCTCGATATTTTCCTCTCCTGTTTATTCGGGAAAAATAAAGTTCGGTGGCGACTCTGTCGAACCGCATTTCCGCGCCTTTCGCGCGAGGGTCGTTTCTCCGAAATGTCTCCGTGATTTTTCGAGGTGCGACAATAGGAGTGAATGCGTCGCATATTGCCCAAAGGGTATACACTAAACACTCTAGACAATGTGAGAAGAGACCCCCCACTTATCATTCTCTACGTATCTAATTCTTGGAACTCATAACACTCATCGCAGTTATGGTTTTGAAAACGGTCCGAAAGGTGTTAGGGAATCGAATCGGGACCAATGTGACGCTAAACCATCGTAGCTCGACTTATGAGGGAAATCGAACTATAGGAGGTCGCGTAATTGATATTCGTGCTAAGAACAAGAAATAGAAATGATATTGAGGATCATTCTCCGGTTTAATGGTGTTGCACGGACCAAAAAAAAGTGGGATCTCGTCTTAATCGCAAATATTATGTCGATTAATCAAAGGTAGCCTATCGCGATCCCAAAGTAAAGAAAATGACCCAAATGGTCATTTTCCAAAGATTTGAAACAGGAAAGGTTATCGACTTCGATAATCCGACGCTTACGAATACAAGACTTCATCGATCAAGGAAATTAAAATAAAATTGAAGAGAAGAATAAATGAGAGAGAAAGGAGGTGGTCTCGGATCCAACATTATTCATCAATAATTTGACTAGTAATGGTTTACGGAAGTCTCGTCATCGACTGAAAAGCGACGAAAATAAATAAAGATCGAATAAAGTCGAAAATGAAAACAAAATGAAAACTCGGTCTCGGATCTATCGTTTTCTCATCAATAATTTGACAGAAAAAACTTAGAAGTCTCTTCATCGACCAAAACGAGGAAATATGAAAATAAATCCTAAAAAAGACAAAAAGTATTAAAATCTAACTTTAGAAAAGATATATTAAAATTCTAAAAAGGCTAAAATTAAAAAAGTATTAAAATTCTAAGAAATTATTTTAATGAAATAAATTACTAATCTAAAAGAAAAAACTAAATTAGAAAACTATATTAACAATTAAAAACTATTTATAACAAAAATATATTACATATTAACAAATCCTTTTAAAAAAACTAAATTATATATAAAAAATATATTACATTTTTAGAAAAAAACGAAAAGAGGGGAGGATAGTAAGTTGGAATAACAGATGGACTTCTAAGAAACCCGGTCCAACAAGCTTCAATGTTATTTCAAACAAAACAACCTAAAAAAACCAATGATAGAAACAAAGCAGAAAGTCCAATGTGAGAAGACGAAACAGATTTGGTTCAACGAACAAAACGCGAATCACGATCCACCAGTGTTCATGCGTAACTGTTCCCTCCACCTGTAGCTTTCTTCCGCGAGACTCGGCCTCGGTTTCAATTCTTCTTTTCGTCTCGGAATCTCTGGGTTTGGGTTGAGTATGTGAGGTTGTTGCGTGGGTTTCGCCGGAACTTGGTTGTTGTGGGTTGAATAAACGGGTTGATGAACTCGGTTTGTGGTGTTGTTGGAGTGAAGGTTATGTGGGTTTTCTGGCGGGTTTCTGTTTAGGTTGAGTATGAAGAGGAATGGCGACGGAAGTGTTTTGGGGAGTTTTTTTGAAGGAGATGCGCGGCTGGGTTTTGTTGAGTAGGTGAGGAAATGAAGAGATTCGCAGCGGCCAGTTTTGGATATGGAAGTTTGAGGGTGTTAACAGAAATCGTGAAGGTTGAGGTTGATGAGGTGAATGGTAGGGCGACTGTGTTTTTAGGTTTTCGGAGAAAGATGGTGATGAACAGTGAAATAGAGGTTGTCTAGGACTTTTGGAGCTAGGGGACAATGAACATGAGCAGGGCTTATATACAGCAGACATGTGGCACTGGTGTCCTAATTTAGTCAATGAATAAATTCTGACTATTAATCTAATTAATCTAATATCTAACTAATAACTAACCTAACTAATAGTTAACTAACTCTAAAATCTAGATTTAACATAAAGCTCTAATCTAATCAATAATAAACTATTCTAACTAATAATTAAATCCTAATAAAAGTCCTAAATTAAACTCTAAATCCTATTTTAATCTAATTAAACTAAATTAATTCTAATAAAAATCTAGTTAAATTATAATGCTATTTCTAATTCTATTTAAACTAATTAAAACTAATCTAAATAAAAATTTATTTAACAAATTCAATTTTAAACTATTTTCTAATTCCTATTAAAAAATCTATATTCTAATATTCTAAATAAAAACTTAATATTAATTCTAAGACTATAAAAAGAAATTAAAGCAAAAATAAATCACAGAATGCCACGAAATAAGCGGAAAAAGGGCGAACACTAAAACACGACAAAATTACCAGCACAGACTGAACCACCAAAAAGAAAACAACCTTCGCTCGAATCGGACATAAATCTCCTCATCTGAGCTAGTTTAAACTGTCTAAAACAAGAATAAAGCGGCTGCAATCCCGATAATCTATTTCGGCTGATAACATGAACAATATGTGAGAAATGATCGACCTAAATGATATACAGATGAAATGCGAAGCAAAAGCCAGTCAAAGTCAGAAAAAAGGTGGACAAATTTTGGGGTGCAACAGCTGCCCCTATTCAAACAACTTGGACCTGAATGAATGAAAAGCGGCCGCTTTCAGACATTCAAGGTAAAAGGTAATTGAATACAAAAGAACCCAGAAATTTGCCAACCGCGGGATTGTAAACTATAGAATTTGTCCACCAAAGAAGACTGGGACCACCGAGGAAATGTATCTGAAAGGTTGTGAGAAATGAGCTAACTAACCACCAGTTAGAAAGCATCGACACGTAGTCGAAAGAAAACATTTGCTAAACAGCAGGCTCGACACTCGATCAGAAAGAAACAAACATCTGCTAACTGTCGCGGTGAAATTTGGATACCAGGCTATTGATGAGCTTGAATCTTAATTCATTTGCAACCGAACTTTGATTTGTCCAAAGGAAGGGTAAAAGATCTAAATACCCATGATGCAATGCACATGCAAAGGTTAGAGAGTTATAGGTTCGGGGGTTGGTTAAACTTAGGGAAGGTGATAGCATCCTAAATTTCTGTAGTACTCTACATGAACCTCTTGTTTTATGTTGTTTATTGCTAAGGGTTATCTGCTTAAGGATGAAAGACCTAGGGTTTATTTCTAAGTATACTCGACAAGATATCGCATCTTGTGCCTACATATCCTGACGGGAATGGAATCAGAGTATCTGTAGTTCCCCTAAAGGGTTTGAGGATTTCTTTGACTGTGGTCAAAGTTCCTACGGGATAAAGGTAGTTGATTGATTTGTTCTAGGAGAAAATATGAGTTGTCATTCTAAGGGAGATTACTTGATTTAACCACCACGAATTTGTAGGAAAATAGTCTTTGCATCGTCTTAAGAAAAGGGCTCAAGTACTCGGATTGTCAACAAGTATGCCTCTATCTCTCCTAAGGCAAAGTCCCTACATATTGATTGAATTGTTATATGATAGAAGTTTTATCTCACTTAAGATGATTAGCATCTTATTCTCTAATATGTTTGAATAGTTTGAATTAAGTTGTTGAATGTGGTTGTCTAAGTTATAGAGATAAAAGGTCCTCCTTATGGGGTAGGATCTAAACTTAGAAGATCGACTTGAATGGGATCAAGGATCAATGGGGAGTATGATGCAAATGAGATGCATACGCACAATTGTTTAGGTTATGCGCAGATTCTTCCTTTGGACATTCATGCAATGCGATAAAATAAATTGCGGATAAAGATAAATAGCGGTAAAGTAAAGGCAAATAAATAAGAGCATACATAAATGCATGAAAGCGCTAAAGTGTGTGAATGTGAGTGCAAATGTGCGGATACGGAAGCGATAGGATGTGTGCACGATTGATTGGATTACGGGAGATACATTGAATAAGAAGTTGAATTGGATGAAAGGCTGAATTGATTTTAGGGAGAGATTGATTTTAAGAAAAGTTAATTTTAAATTAGCTTTATTTAGTGAAATTAGACGAACTGGCTTTTAGTTTATTAAAAAAGTTTTAGATAAATAAAAGAATTAAATAAATAAGGGTTTTTTATTTTTGTCTTATTAAAATAAGTTAGTTAAATGTGGAACGATTTAATTATTATGAAAAGTTGGTTGTTGTTATTATTATTAAATAAAAGCAAATTATTATAAAAAAAAAAAGGTTTGTTATTAAATATGTGATTCTCATTTAACAAATGAAATAGCTACAAATTATTTTAAATTATATGTCCTTTTATTATTTTAGAAAATGAACAAAATATTTTAAATAAATAAAAAAGGATGTTTAATTGATGAGGTAAATTATTTAAAAAAGTGAATTTTGATTAATAAGAAAAGCTAGCTTAAAAAAAAGTTAATTTAAGGTTAAATAATTAATTAAGTTAATGAAGATATTAATTTGGCGGGTTAATGGTTTAAATAGAGGTTAGGGGGAATGAATAAGGATAATTGGGCGGATGGTTCCATGCACGGCCAGACGTGAGGGCGTATGGTGGGTGAGCGAGGTGGACGCATGATAACGATCTGATGAGGATCGTATGGTGATGACGCGAGGGCTCGCGATGTTGTGTGTGTGATTGGTGTACATGATTATAATAACACAATTACAACAATCAGAAGAAGCCTAAATCACACTTTCCTTTTTCCGCCGCCGCTTGCATCTTTCCTCTCTCATTTCACCATCTCTGTTCTTCTTCATATCATTTTCTTCTTCTTCCTATTCTTTCTCCGTTTCTTTCTATATTCTTGTTCTACTCGCTTTTCTCTTCGTCTACACAAACCAAACAAACAAAAAGAAAACAAACAACATTAAAGTGTTAGCAAAAATATTTTGGTCTGCATGTTCTTCAGGTCTCAAAGCCGGGTCGCGAAGGAGTGTCTCTTGGTGGTTAGCGGAAGTGGCGAGGGTTTTGTGTGCTTGGGAGCGGATTGAGGTTTTTTTTGTTGAAGTTGTGGCCGTTCGATGGTGGACGGAAAGGCAACTCCCGGCGAAGCTCAAAAAGATAAGTTCTCTTTTACCAACTTCTTAAGGTCTTATGATTTTGGGAATTTCTGTGGAGTTTTTCATCTGTCTGTTTGTGGCTGTTGTTCTGATGCCCCCCTTTTCTTGAAACCGAGATGTTCCCAATTTATAGTTTCAAATCTGATTTGGGAAATTGATATTCCGGTTAATACATTTCCCTTTCAAGCTGAACAGGTTTTGACATCTTTGGAAATAATTGGATTTGTCTTAAACATGTTTCGATAATGTCTTGGTATTCATGATTGCTCGATTTATGAGTTTCGTTTTTAACAGGGGACATGTCGATGGGTGTTTTGGCAAGTGAAGGTATTCTCTTTCCATTTCAGACGGGACATGTCGGGGCCGTTTTCGGAAAGAATACGGTAGCTGCTTTTCCAATTCCATTTCAACGTATCCACATTTTGACTCTCTTATGGTGAGAAACTAATCACTCTTTTGAATGCAGGGGTGATATATTCTTTTATTTTTCGACAGCTAGAAAAACGATGCCTTGTAGACGTATTGCCTTCTTTCACTTTAAGGTTTGAACGGGTGGCAAACAATATGTTGAGGGAGTTTTCTTCTATTGTTGGATTTATGTTGGAAATAGTACCAACTTGATTAATCTTTATTGCCTCGGCCAACTTGAGGTAGAAATGCACAATGCAACCATTCTGCCTACTTTTAAAATGTAAGTGTCAATTTTGCAAGAAGAAACATAGTTGTTATGATTCGTTCCTACTTCATCTTTTCTTCTTCTGAGTTATGCCTTTGTGGTTTGCTTTGTATACGTAGGTATCAATGATGTTGTGATACGCAAAACGGTGTTGTGCTGTGTGTGGTTTCAGGTAACAGATCTTCACTGTCGGGATCCTCTCTCCGCTACGTTGTAATGCCTATTATATGCCTTCAAAAGAAAAGACGAGTTCTCCTTCTTAATGTCCTCCCTTGTTTTTCTGCTCATGGATTGTACTCTCTTGTTATTTCGTAGAGGGTACTGCAGCATGCCGAGTGCGGCCATTCAAGCTTCCTTTTGAAGATAAAGGTTCTCCTGAATTTATTTTTGTTGTCGGTAATAGCAATCCAAAGACATCTCCTATTTGTCGGTAAGCATGCTGCTATTTCTTGTTGGAATATGTCTAAGAATGAGTGGCTATTATGTATTGTTCGTGTGATTTTCTCTTAAAATCTGTTCTGCAAACGGTTTTGATTTAGCTTTAGATTTGACCTTGTTTTAATGATTATTTGCAGCAGCTTTGGGAATTTGGACAAGATGTTCATTTGGAAACCGTGTTGATTTGTATTCCCAAAGTATTGGTGATTTGTTTTCAAAATACTAACATTGTTGCCATTATTAACAGGATGTGATGCCACTGCTGAGACCGAGTGACTTCCAAGTGGAAACCTCGTACTTCTATCTCAAGGGATGCCACGTAGGGAGATTTCGCATAAAGGGTCAGAAAGCGGTTTTGAGCTTGTTATTTGGGCGAGGGTAGAGTTTGTAACGGTTCTAGCTGGATGACGATGAAGTAATCCCTCTTACCAGCTACATTCAAAATGGTGTTTCTATGCTTGCAAGGCTTCCAATACACACTTAATATGGTTCAACTGTCGGTAAGTTTTCCGCATCTATACCATATATTCGTAACCCACCATCGACACGCATAGTTATAGAAAAACATAATTCTCACTTGCAATGCATTTCTGGAGCAGGTGCGACGAACGTGATCTTCTCACAATGCAAAGACCGTCCGCGCAGTGTAAAAGAAGTCACAGGGGAAAAACACACTAAAATTCTACCACCTCTTATCAAGGACGTACTTTTAGATAGTGTATCCGCCTTACCGAGTTTCCTTCACCATTTGGCCTTCCAACCTCTGTTTTCCTAGAGTAAACATGATATCATATTTGTGGTATGATAGTTAGCATGTAAAATAGCCGTGAGGATCATAACTCCATCCAATGTAACTTTTTGGCTTTATGTAAATACTTGATAATGTGGATGTAATTACTTTCAAAGTAAATAGTCTTGTAAAAACTCTTTGAATGGTGATGAATGAATATAAATCTTGTATTTCTTAACTCTCACTTGAATTTGGTCTTTATCATTTTCACCTTAAATTTATGAGGAAAATTAATTAGTGTGTCTGATCCTCTGTTGGGATTAATTGATTAGTATTCTGAAATACTCTGGAGTTTTGCTCGAAAAATGTTGAATTTAGAACAATGGTCTCAAAGAATTAGTGGAGCTAAAATGCACGGCTTGATTTCCTAACAGACGCGGCTTGGATGATCCATCAACTCTTGTATGGTGACACAAAATTCGAAATCAGCCTAAAACTTTAAAATCTTCTTGAATAAAGACATGGACTTGAAGTTGATATTTCAAAGATGGACTTATGAACACGACCTGAATCTCGAAATCAATCTGGATCATGATTTTCGAAATTAAATAGCTTTCTTCCTGAAAGTGTTATCATGACACGATAAATCTTCAAACCTTGACACCTGTGCGGTAACCGCCTCATGATCTTGCCTCAAGGACAAGCATATAATGATACAATGAAAGAGAACCACAGCCTGGTCATGACTTTAATGTGAGATATGGTCACAAAAATCCCTCTAATCCGCCTTCAAATTCATGCTTTCTGAATAACCCTGATATGCTTGTAAGAATAAGTACGGTCTCCATTTGAGATTCGTGTACCTGCACACACTTGTTAGCCATGATAAACATGCACACAAAAGTAAAAAGAAAACACGTAAGAAGCGAAGGAGGTGGGATCTTAAGGTCAAAAATTAGGGTGTGACAGATGCCCCTATTTAAGTTTCTTCTATCCGGAGATATGCAGATTGAAATCTTCGTCTCGACGAGATAGGAGGGACTTAAATACAAACATTGCACGAATTTTTGGCCCTAAGAAGCCACCGAATGCAAATGATATGCAATGATATGAGAATGCAAAACAGAGGGTCCTGTGGAGAAATGGTGCCACAGGGGAGAAACCGGACACGGAACACGAAGAACAGACTCAACGACGTGAGACTCCACCGCGAAAGGTTGACAGTCACAAGGTATCCTTAAACGTATTGTGAAGAACTATGAGAGAATCCACTCGAAGAACCTACTATATAGGTCGGATGTAAAGATTAGCTGGAGAAGTCTACTGTCGAGACTAAATTTGAGTATACTTTTTGCCCAAAGCATCTACAGTTAAATTTTTTAGGGAATCTATTGTCGAGATTCTATGTTGAAGTTGCTGGAGATATACTTCAGACGAAGTCTTCTGGAAATCAACTGCCGAGATTATCCAGGAAATGAAATAGAAATACCTACTGCCGAGGTCTTCTGGGAATCTACTGTCGAGATTATCCAGGAAATGAAATAGAAATACCTATTGTCGAGGTCTTCTGGGAATCTTCTGCTGAGATTAGCCAGGAAATGAAATAGAAATACCTACTGCTAAGGTCTTTTGGGAATCTACTGCCGAGATTATCCAAGAAATGAAATAGAAATACCTACTGCCGAGGTCTTTTGGGAATCTATTGCCGAGATTAGCCAGGAAATGAAATAGAAATACCTACTGCCGAGGTCTTCTGGGAATCTTCTGCCGAGATTAGCCAGGAAATGAAATAGAAATACCTACTACCGAGGTCTTCTGGGAATCTACTGCCGAGATTAGCCAGGAAAAGAGATATCTTTGAATAAATGTTCACGGGGAAAGTTGACCTACTACAAATCTTGGTAGCCTAAGCAAAGGTATCTGTTCAAAATGATACGGGATATTACCTACTATCAAATGTATGATAGCCTAAGCAAAGCTAATAACCAAAATAAACCTCCCCATGCTTCAAGGTTTGTATGCCATGAACGGGTCTCAGTTTCTTGAAATAAACCTCCCTAACGACTCATGGTGTGTTTTCCCATGAACGGGTCTCAGTTTCTACCCACAATAAGGAAAACTCCTGAGAGCATCTTCTCAGGGGAATAAAATGTCATTGTAGATTTGTAGAACCTTAGCAGTAATCCATGATGTATTGGAGACTGTAAAACTTCACCGGGGATCTTCAAAAAAGATGTAAGCCGGTTGATTTGCATAGTATGTCCTCTCAAATAAAGAGAGATCAATTGTAATAAACTTCACCAAACTTCTCGGGAGAGATGCCATTTGATGGAATTAAAGCTTGTGTAACGGACTCACTAGGGAATATATTCCTGAGGAGTATTTCTTGTTATAGTTGTAAAATATATTGGAACTCTTGAAGTGAGAATTCTCAAATAAAGAGAAGTATCTGCAAAGTCTTCGACAAACTTCTCTGATGGATTTCTGGAGAGATGCCATTTGACGAGTTGATAATTTTGATAAATCCACTGGGGATGGACAAACTGTCTTGAGGAGATTGCCCTTTGTCGTTTTGAATAAGATCCTGATCAAAACGAGTTGCTCAAATAAAGAGGTCGCTTGCAATCCAGATGTAAATTGTTGAGGAAATCTGATAATACTGTTGGAGAAATACCTGTCTTCAATGGTCATCTTCATAAAGGCCAATCTTGGGGAGCAAAATGAAAAATAAATGCACACTTAATCCATATTCAAAAGTTGGAGATGTCCACAATGTGATTGCCAAGGACCGAAGTTCAATTCAGGAAATAACTGAAGAGAAACTATCAAGTAAGACTCGACCATTGAGGTATGAACTCAAATGGGATTCAACTAAAGCAACCGCCTTCCACGAGGATCAAACTCTATGGGGAAATAGAAATAAGGCGCTTTTTCTGCTTAGGGCTGACAACTCTACTTGGAAGGAGAAGACACACCCAGTCACTTAGGGATAAACACGGCCAAAGCGACATAACAAACAAACACAACAATGCAAAATGCACATGCTATGATATCTATCTATATGTTATGCGTATGATTATGCTGACAAAACAAGCGAACAGAGGCAAACCGAGATAAAATAAGCATCTCGAAGCGAAACATCCAACCAATCTTCAAAGATAAAAGTACCACTAGGGATAGACGGAGAACTAAATATGGGATCACACCCCTGTTTCGAGGCTTCAAAACTTCATCTGGGGAATAGAGAATATTCCACTTTGGGATAAAACGTCTTGATTTGATTGACAAATTCGTCAAGATAATTCTGATTTTATTGTTGAAGATGAGAATAAAAATCGACTGGGAGTGGATCTTGTTAGAACACAGATTGGTTCTTAATAATATCTCTATGTTTTGATGATAACTATTATGAAATTTTGTATTTAAGAATTATATACTCTAAAATTTGCTTGAGAATTCTTACTGCAGAAAGTAAAGAAATTAACACTCCAGAAGCAAATCAGAATTGAACATAAGAGATTAGCTAGACTCTGAAGCGCCAGATGCACTCATTAGAAGATTCTGATTGCTGTCAACAGAAGATTCTAAGCGCAGCCTCCAGAAGAATCTGAAGCAGAAGCTCCAGAAGAATCTGAAGCAAGTCAGAAGCATCTGAAGCAAAGAAGAATTTTGAATGAAGAGTTTTTTCAAAGCATAGTTTCTACAGAAGACTCTGAAAGTACTAAAGCTGCCAGTACTGAAGTTCTATCTCAAATATGCTCTAATCTTAAACACGCTGAAAGCACACCTGCTGCAGAAGACTCTGATTCAGCAAGACTCTGATCATCATTAGAAGACTCTGACCCAATTAGACTCTAATGAATTTGCTGAAAACTGAAGAAGAAATATTCAAAGATTATATCCGTTGGAGTAAATCAAACGTCTCTTTCCTTACTTATGCTAGACACAAGAACACAGACAAAAAGGATTTTTCTGTGCTTTCTTCTTCTAGGAATGGTTACTTGATGTGAAGACAATAAGGCTCAGACCTTTTGGACACTCTTCTCAACGTGCAGCTCACCTTGGATCAGCTGCCTATAAAAGCAAGACTCCACCAAATTCTTCAGTTGACGTTGGCATTGAAAAGAAACAAAATATTCAAGCTCCCATACTTTCATATCCATTCTAAGAATTTATTTCATTGTTCTTAAACTTAAGAGAAATATCACAGTTGTGATAATAGCTTTTTAGAAGCATTCTTACTCTTGTATTAGTTTTACATTGATTGTAAAAGATTTCCTTAAGAGGATCCAGTTGGGATCAGTAGCTCTTGAGAAGACTAAGGACAGTTGTTCTTAGGTGTTACTATTGTAATCTGTTTGATTAAATAGTGGATTAAGTCCTTGATTGAGAAAGGCAAATCACTCTAGGAAGGGTGGACTGGAGTAGTTGAGTTCAACGAACCACGATAAAAATACTTGAGTTTTAATTCTAAGTTTTAATCTTTCATACTTATTCAACCCCCCTTCTAAGTATTATCTCACCTTCAGTTGGCATCAGAGCTCCAGTTCTGTGTGTGCTACCACTTAACAATGACAGTAAAGATCCAGAGAGAAATACTTTGATATATATTTAGTTGTTACTATGGCTGATAATACAATATCTAACATTAACAACAAATATGAAGAAAGGGACAGAATCAGCACCAAACCCCCTATGTTTGATGGGGAGAAATTTGATTATTGGAAAGACAGAATTGAAAGTTTTTTCCTTGGATATGATGCTGATTTATGGGATCTGGTCATAGATGGATATGTTCATCCCACAAATGGGAATGGCAAGAAGATAGACAGAAAATCTATGACACATGCTCAGAAGAAAGAATTTAGAAATCATCACAAGGCCAGAGCAATATTGTTGAATGCAATATCTCATACTGAGTATGAAAAAATTACAAACAGGGAAATTGCATTTGACATGTTTGAATCCTTAAAGATGACTCATGAGGGAAACTCTCAAGTCAAAGAAACAAAGGCTCTGGCTCTGATCCAGAAGTATGAAGCCTTCAAGATGGAAGACTCTGGATCTGTAGAAGCTATGTTCTCCAGATTTCAAATACTTACAGCTGGACTAAAGGTTCTGGACAAAGGATACTCTACTGCTGATCATGTGAAAAAGATCATCAGAAGTTTACCCACCAGATGAAGACCTATGGTGACAGCTGTTGCACCCCAAAATTTGAACAACAATTATTTATTCATTGAGTGTTTGGAAATAGATACCTTCATCAGAAAGTTCAAGAGATCCTCAGAGGAATGGGTTGAAACCAGGGTTGTGTGCTTCATAGCTTGAGAGTTGTGGGTGTCCCTCAGATGGTTCTGAGACTTTGAGAATGAATTTGATGTTTTGGGAAAGCCTATGAGATGTCTTGATAGCCTTCATAAAGCCCAGAGAGGTCATTATGCAAGAGTTCAGAAGATTCAACCATGAATGATGAATTAGGGTTTTGACTGGGTCAACCCTAGACCAGCTGAAGATTTGGAGAAGGTTGAGACCCAATCCAAGAGCCATGAGATCATGGAATGATGCATAGAGATTTTATAAGGATGATTCCTAGACCAACTCATCATGATTGAGGAGTTTGAGAAGTTTTGAGTTAGAGTTTCTGAGGATTGTCAGTGGAAAAACCCTAATTTGATCCTTATCTTCCAGGCAGTTTTAGCTCAAGATGTGATTGATATCTCATCTTCCCCACAACATGAATGTTGTAGAGCTTGTTCTTAGCTTTAATTTGAGTGGTGGAAGTCCTTGATAGGAGTTACAGAGCTCAAGTTATGGTTTTGACAAATTACAGGTCAGTAGAGGTGTGTGAATCTGGGTCCTTGAAAGTCACCCAACTTGCAGACAACTTTTGCCCTAGTAGGAGGATTCCTATGATTTCTTGGTCAACATGAATGTTGAAGAGCATCTTCTTAGCTTTAATTTTAGTGGTAGAAGTCCTTGATTGGATTTGTGGAACTCAACTTATGGTTTGAGCAAGACAGGGGTATTTTGGTCATTTGTCAGTTATAGGTCATTTTAGCCAATGCCTAAAACTCCTACTTCCAAGCTTCAAATGGAAAAACTCAAAACATGAAAGTTGCTCAAAATGTGATTTTAAGTCTAGAAAGAAGGTCACAAATTGTTGGAAAAGCTCATAGCATGAGATTACATGATTGGTCAAAAATGAACTAAAAATGACATATAAGTTTGAAAAGTTGAAATTGAAAAGTGATTTGGAAGATCCACAAATCCAAAATAGGTCATCCAATATATCATTTTGATTGGAAAAATCATTTTGAGAACATTGGTTTAGCTAGAATTTTGATTTGAAGCTTTAAAATGGGTGATGCTTTGAAAAGTTGTTACTTGAAAAAGAAGGCAATGTTGAAAAACTTTACACAAGCCAAAGATGAGCTTGTTTTTCACTCATCCCTTCTCAATATCTCACATAAGGACATTTTAAGACAAAATTGCAAGGCATAACATATGAGATATGAGATAACCAATATGGCATGTCATGAGATTTTCAAGAACTTTCCACACTTTTCTAGATGATTCTAGAAGGATCCAGCTTCTTCCATCCATCATTATAAGAAAGATGATCTTCATAGTGTTCAAGGTTGGTGATAGAGAGAGATTTCAGGAGAGAGAGAGAGAGAGAGAAGCATCCATTGAAGCACTTCCTTCGACTGCAAGCAACTCTGAATCTCATCCATACAAGCTTTCTTCTTCAGTTTTGTTGCATACAGTAGCCTCAACATCACTTAGGGATCACTCTTGAAGATTTGCCAAGCTTGAAGTGCAAGAATCCATAACTGTTTTCTCCAAGAATCCAGGTCTGCAACTTGATTCTTTCACCTGTATTTATGGCTTGTTAGCATGTTTCTTTAGGATAGAAATGTTAGGTCTAGGTAGATGAACACGTATACAATCTGTTAGAGCCATTGATGATGATCCATATCAGGGCAGTTGAACTTTGATAGCATATAACTCTTAGGTTAGGATGCGATAATCTTAGGTTGTTAGTGAAGAATGATCCACGTGAAGTGTAGTTTAGATTAGTATAGTTTTGATTTAGAATCTTGAGGATAGGTTGCAGTGTATTTTCATGGTGGCCAGAACTTGTCTCAATCGGTTCGAGTGGTACACTGAATTTCAGAATGAACTATGACCATAGGCTTGTAGAGGGAGAAATTCTGAATGACTTTCATGTTTGGATCGTGTTAAATCGTGGCCTGAGCAGAGAGAACGAGGGAGAGGAAGATGAGTGCATGGAGGAGAGGGTTTCTGAAAACCCTAGTTTCGTTTGGGACGATGAAGGAGGTCCATTGGATTGGTCTCAAAGTTTGACAAATTAATCTCATCCAACGGCTGTGAGTGAGTCTGAGAAAGGGAGGGAAAATTCAAATAATGAAACGCGGTCGTTTCATTTAACCAGCGTTCTGGGCTTAGTTCGCTATCCGCGCCCCCCCTATTTCTGGCCCAACCAAAACCAACTGGCGCGCCTTGCTTGTTACACCCCCCCTCCCTTTATTTGTTTTAATTGTTTTAATATTGTTTTAATATTTTTCTGTTTTGATTAATTCATAAATAAATGATAAAAAATGATTTTTGACTTCTTCTTTTTTCTATGATTAGATGATTTTGTGTAGAAAAATATAAAAATAAAAATGGAATTTTATTTTTAATGTGGAATTTTTAGTGATATTTTCTCTAACATAGTGTATTTTCCTTATTTTAGTTGATACATGATTTTGCAAGAATTGTTTTAGGACTTTCCCTTAGGGTTTTTTATCCATGCTTTTTTGTGCAATTAGATGATGAATCATAGTTCCCCATAGGATTTTTTCTATAATTTTAGAATTAAATTTTGATTAGTTTAATTAGGGTTGATCTAGGGTATCCTAATTAGGGTTTAGGTTGTGCTTAGGTGAAGAATCATCTTTCTTTGATAAGTCTTGTCTTGATTTTTAGGTAGAGGCCTATGTAGATGTTATGGATAGATGTTGTAGACCCTTGTGAATAATTGTTAGATTTTTACCCATTAGTTTAGTATTTTTAGGTATTTTCTGAAGTTGCCTATTGATTTTGTCTCCCCTGTGGTTATCTGTTCATCTTTGGGGTTCATTGTGAGGAATTTGTTGTGGGGCTTGTGTTTCCTTGAAGACCTTGTTGGAGAGCATGATGAAGAGAAGATTGAAGATCAAGACTCAGGGACCCAGAGCTTGGTTTTTTCCCTGTCTGTGAGGTTGGAGATCCTGAAGTTTGAGGGAAGTTCATGGTACTTTCCTGAGGAAGGCACTATGAATGACTTTCATTCTTTCTTCTCACCTCTTTCTCAAGTATCCAATGATGTAGGAGCCAACTTGTGAGTTTAATTTCTCCTGAGGAGGAATGTAAACTGATCACATGTTGTTGAGCCACATGGGATACAATTCCTAAGTGGAAGCCTCCTAGTACTTTCCTGAGGAAGGTCCCATGGGTCTATTCACTTAGTTCCATTAGATTATCTAGGATTTCTTAAGTATCCAATGATGTTGGAGCCAACTTGTGAGTTTATTTTCTCCTGAGGAGGAATGTAAACTGATCACAGTTGTTGAGCCACATAGGATACAACTCCTAAGTGGAAGCCTCCTAGTACTTTCCTGAGGAAGGTACTATGGGTCTATTCACTTAGTTCCACTAGTTCAGATAGGATTTCCTAAATATCCAGTGATGTTGGAGCCTGCTTGTGAGTTTAATTTCTCCTGAGGAGGAATATAAACTGATCACAGTGGTTGAGCCACATAGGGTATGACTCCTGAGTATACACCTCCTAGTGCTTTCCTGAGGAAGACACTATGAGTCTGCTTACTTAGCTCCCTTTCTTTGGTAAGCTTGTTTTGAAGCTTGAAGATTGGGATCGTTTTTTCTTTTGGTTAGGTTTTGCTTTAGGGCTTTGCTTAGATTTGATTCAGATTCTGTGTTAGGGTTAGAGAGTAGATCCTTTCTTTCTCAAGTTTGTGTTTTGTTTGCCTGATGGCAGCTTCATTTCTTTTATCTGTATATTGCTTGATAGCATGTTGTTTATTTCAGTATGATTACTGTTATTTCATGACTGGCTTGAGGTCGAGACGAGCTTGTGGAGGCTGAAGCCCCACACACATTTCCTCCCTCACTTGCATTGCATGCATTTTACTGTTAAAGCTGATGCTTTTGTCTGTTTTGGTGTATCATTGACATGATCCCTTAGGACTCTCATTTCCTTTGATAAGGATTTGATGATAGACTTTTAGGTTGAAACCTATGCATGACAACATCTAGGAGTTCCCTGTTCAAACCTCGCCCATAGGATGAATCCATGGCATGACAACAGTAGGACTTGATAGTCTCCCTCCTAGTGGGGCCTGTTCTCTTCTCATCTTGAAGCAGTTTAAAATACAGTAATCATGAATGATTTCTTTCGTACGTTACGAGCCTTAAGCCATCTGAGGATGGATGATTAGTATGGTACCCTTTGGGTGACATGCGACGCATTCATTCTCAGGTCATAGTCTCTAGTGCGGTTGAAATTGCAAACATAATAAAAAACACTTCTTTCAGGAGATAACCCGTAGTTAGCCGAACTACGTTTGCTCTGATCTTTCATACCAGATGAAAGTACGTAGGCATAGGATGCGACGTCCTAGCGAGCAACCTTTCCCCACCTTCCCCCGTAGTTAGCCGAACTACGTTGACTCTGATTTCTCGTTCCAGACGGGAATACGTAGGCATAAAGCGCGATGCTTTGCCGAGTCATTTTTCTTTTCTTTTTCAGCCAGCCTTGATAGGTAGATAGATTATAACCAACCCGTCCAAGTAAGCAAACAAGCGAGGATCCCGTCGAGTACGACGGACGTGAGGGGTGCTAATACCTTCCCCTTGCGTAACCGACTCCCGAACCCAGACAATGGTTGCGACGACCTTGTCTTACCCTTTTTCGTCAGGTTTTTCCGATCGTTTCCTTTCCCGCTCTGAGGGATAAATAACGAAAGGTGGCGACTCTTCTGTCATGCCGGCACCTTATTTTCGCGCAAGCGACAGCTGGCGACTCTGCTGGGGACTTCAGGTGTTTCCCTATGCGAGTCTCGCCTTGGATTTTCCTCCTAGCTGCCTGGGACCGTCCCCAGCAGCTGGCGACTCTGCTGGGGACAATAGCATCTAGGGACTTTTCCCATCCCTTATGCTGGGACCGTTTCCCATCCCCTACGCGAGTCAATCCTATCGTTTGTGTGTTTGCTTGTTGGGTTGCGTTTATTTATCGCATTTTTACTTCTCGCATCTTTACTTCCCGCATTTTATTTCCCGCATTTTATTTCCAGTTTGATATGATTATCTGTGCTGCTGTGGGAGAGGGATGTTACTGTGAGTGAGAAGCCGGACCTGGGCTTGAGTACACACCTAGATATAGTTGCGGAGAAGTAGTAGACGAACCTGTCTGCTGAGCAGGCACAGTTCCCTACGAAAATCTGCGCTCAGACGAGATTCTTGCAGAGGTGCTCCTTTCCGGTCCTGAGGATCTGAGGGGAGTCCAGACGTGAGGATTGTCGACTCTGGGGACCGATCATTTGGAAGTCAGCTAAGTGAGGCCTCTTCATGACTTGATGATGCCACTCCTTCTGGGAATCGTATTATCAGTTTTGAAAGTCTGTGACGCTGACAACCGCATAGGATGCCGTACCTTTGTCCGTGGATTAGGTCCATACCTGTGAGTGGGGTTGGGATATTGCAGGAAACTTTGACCTCCAGACTACCTGGTTTTCTTGATAGTGAATCAGTTACGTTGGTATCAGGGTTCTCAGTATCAGGTGTGACTGTCCTTGATAGAGCAAGGGTTTGATCAGAGGATTTTATCATCGGGTGTTTGTCTGTTCCTGATAGAGCAGGTTCCGATCAGAGTATTGTTATCAGAGGTTTGTTCTGGATGGAGCAGATTTTTGAGTGGGGTCTGAGGATCTCGTCAGCGGTTGTTATTTTGTTCTTGATAGGGCAGATTTTGAGTGGGGTTTGAAGATCTCATCAGCAGCTGTGTGTTTGTTCTAGAGAGGGCAGATTTGTGATTTGGGGTCTGAAGACTTCATCAACAGATATTCCTTGATCTTGCATCCGGGGTCTTTATTATCAGGCCTTCGTTCTTATCAGGGCAGAATGCTGATCTCGATCCTACCCGATGGTTATTCACAGCAGATCAGATCAGTGGTTTTACACCAGGGTTTCCTTCTCATCAGCGACTGTTGACATCGAATCTCCACAGCAGCCACCCGGATATATTGTTGCATACCTGCATTTTGCATTAGCTTGCATAATCATTCCATTAGCGTGTGTCTGTGACAGGTACCATTTCCCTGATCCAAGATCTCTCATTGTGTTACTGCAGCCGTTCTCAGAAAGACTGATGCGTATGAGTTCTCGGTCCTTGATGTGTCGAATCTGACTATTGCTATGTGAGGTTGCTGTTTCCATGATTGGGCCCAGATTCCTCTCCTTATTATTGTCAGCAGGTGCCAGGATCGGGGGAAATCTCTCAAGCACGCAGACACACGCATGCATCTGCATAAAGCATTTTTGCATGACATACATTCTGTTACCTTTTCCTAACCCTTGATGTTGACAGGTTTTTCAGGTACTCAGGTTCCGAGCTGCTTTCGATCTCCAGGATTGATCAAAGATTCATCCACCGCTACTCAACTCGCGCCAATCAAACGAGAATCATGGACCAGGTACAGTCAGATGTTCAAGAGCTTCGTGAACGGATGGATCGTTTTATGGAGTTGATGCAAGTAGTTGCGAATGGGCAAGACCAGCTTCGTACTTTGGTTCAACCTCTCATCTCCAGGGTTGACAGTAATGGAATACTTCACGGTGGGGCCGTGCCTACTCCTCCTCAAGGGGATACACCACAGAACGTTGTTCCTGCTGCCGGAGGCAACGGTAGTGCTAACGGCAATCTCATGACTAATCTCGGACTTAATGCGGCGGGCGCCGGCAATGGTGGTTTGGGAGCCAATGTTAACGTGGGGCCGGTCAACGGCAATGTTGGTGCAGGAAATATGGTGGTGCCTCAACCGTGGCTGGAGGACCATCAGGATGACATATTCTCTCAGAGAGGTGCAGAGGCTGAATTGACTGCTGAGGCTCGACTCAGGTTCAAGGCGCTGGAAGATAAAATGAGAGACATAGAAAATCAGAACGCATTGGGCGTTGACATGGCCAAGCTCGGGTTGATTGCTGACTTTAAAGTACCTCACAAATTCAAGGTGCCTATCTTTGAGAAGTATAGGGGCACCACTTGTCCCCGTGTTCACCTCCGATCTTATTATAGAAAGATGTCCGCTTATTCTGACGATGAGAAGCTGCTGATGCACTTCTTTCAGGATAGTCTTTCTGGTCCATCGCTCGAATGGTATATGGGTTTGGAACCCGCTGCTGTGCGCACCTGGAAAGATCTTGCAGAAGCGTTTGTTCTCCACTATCAATATAATAGCGACTTGGCTCCCAACCGAGTTCAGCTTCAGAATCTCTCGCAGCGGAGCAATGAAAGCTTCAAAGAGTACGCCCAGCGGTGGCGTGAATTGGCTGCTCGGGTTCAACCACCGATGGTTGAGCGTGAGTTGGTACAAATGTTCGTGGCTACCCTTCCTGGAGTCTATTATGAAAAGCTGATCAGTGGCATGTCCGGAACATTCTCGGCCCTCATCACTTTGGGCGAGCATGTTGAAAACGGTATAAAGATCGGAAAGATTCAGGGCGAATCATCCTCAGCTGGAGGAGCTGGCAAGAAACCCTATACTGGCAAGCGTCGAGAGGGAGATGCCAGTGCTGTCACTAATGCTAGGAGAAAGGGCAAGGGCCCTCAGTCTCAGATTGCTAGCATAAACATCCCAGCTGCTCCCCCGCAGTCGCAGCAGCAGCCCCAGCAACAGAATAATCAGGGATATAAGAGATATCAGAATCGGGGTCCCCTCGCAAACCGTCATTTGGAAACTCCTCCTATGTCATATGCACAGCTTCTGCAAACGCTGCTTCAGCTCCAATTAGTTCAAAAGAGGACGTTGGCTCCCTTAACAGGGGCACCACCACCGGGGTATGATGCTAATGCTACTTGTGAATTTCATTCGGGGGCACCTGGCCATACAGTTGAGAATTGTAAAGCTTTTAAGCACAAAGTCCAGGACTTGGTCGACGCCAAGGTTATCAACTTTTCTGACAGCGTGCCCAACGTCACCAAAAATCCAATGCCTCATCATAGGGGAGGCGGAGTAAATGCTGTTATCTCTGAGGAGAGTTCAGACCTGCTGACCGATGTCAAAAGATCTGAAGACGCCGTTGAGTTTTGTTAAGGCTAAGTTGCTAAAGAAAGGCTTCTTTCCCGGATGTGGAGAGATGTGTATGGCTTGTGCTACACTTCCTGATGGGTGTGAGCAGTTGATCGAAGGTATCCAAAGTCTGATGACCGAGGGTATTTTGCAGTTCAGTCGGAGCGTTGAGAATGCGTCAGGGGAAGTCGTGCTGAAGCAGGCGGACGAAGTTGCTACCATTACCATTCCTCGCCACCCTATCACTATTTCTGCGCCCCGACCGCCTACTATCACCATCACCAGGGCCGGACCAATCCCATTCGAGAGCACTAATGCCGTCCCATGGCATTACGGCGCCGAAGTGTATTGTAATGGTCAGAAGATAGAGCTTGAGCCGTCCAGATCGACTGCGCAGAATCTTGCTGAGGTCAGTGGTATCACTAGAAGCGGAAGAGTGTTCGCACCGGCAGAGGTTGCAGCAGAGAAAGTAGTCCGAGCTGACGCTATGGATACAGGTAAAGGTAAAGCTGTTGAAGAGGTCCCTGCAGGGGCAGAGAAAGACTTGCTGGTTAAAGATGCTGAAGAGTTCATGCGACTAATCAGGAAAAGTGACTACAAGATTGTAGATCATCTTCACCAGACTCCGTCAAAGATCTCGATTCTTAACCTGTTGTTGTGTTCTGAAGCGCACCGCAACGCGTTGCTGAAGGTATTGAATGCTGCATACGTGCCGCAAGAGATATCAGTTAATCAACTCGAGGAAGTAGTAGCCCATGTCAATGCTGGTAATGGGCTGGGATTTACAGATCTGGAGCTGACTCCCAAGGGAAGAGATCACAACAGCGCCTTGCACGTCTCAATAGAGTGCAGAGGCACGATTATGTCACATGTCCTAGTGGATACGGGCTCCTCGCTTAACGTGCTTCCGAAGAAGGCACTGATGAAGTTGGATACCCGTGGACTGCTGTGCACGCCCAGTGATTTGGTCGTGAAGGCCTTTGACGGAACCAAGCGCCACGTCTTCGGAGAATTGACCCTGCCAATTCAAGTTGGACCAGAGACGTTTAATGCGGTTTTCTATATCATGGATATCACGCCCGCCTATAGTTGCCTCTTAGGTCGGCCGTGGATCCATTCTGCTGGTGCCGTAACGTCCACGCTGCATCAGAAGCTTAAATATGCTGTTGGAGGCAGCATAGTGACAGTCTGTGGAGAGGAGGACATCATGGTAAGCCACCTGTCGTCCTTCAAATATGTCGAAATGGATGGTGAGATCCATGAGACTCTTTGCCAAGCGTTTGAAACCGTCAGGGTGAAGGAGGTAGCTCCCGTTGTTGCAGAGAAGCAAGAGTTGAACCTCTCCTCGTTTAAGGAAGCTCGGGCTGTTGTCGAAGCTGGTTCCACCCCAGGCTGGGGGCATGTCTTGGATATACCAATCAAGCAGGATAAGTTTGGATTAGGGTATTCTCCAGGAGCTGAAGCCTCGTCTTCTTCTGGCAGTTCGTCTCGTGGGAAAGGGCCGATCTTATTCACCAAGGGGGGAGTAATCTTCGAGAGTATCAACGCTACGTCAGAGGACAGCGGGGACAGTGATTGCGATCTTGACGCCTGGATTCAACCGAGCAAGCCAGGCGAGTGCCTCCACAATTGGACCATCAAGGAGATTATCAAGCTGACAAGTGAAGAGTAATGATTTGCTTTTTACAATCTTTGTACAACCCTATGTCCTGCCCGGGGCATAGTGGTTTTACTGTCAGGGCCTTGTTGGATTAGGTGTATGCATTTTGTTAAATAAATAAAAGGCGTTTTCTTCGTAATCAAATATTGTGTTCTCTGTTATTCATGTTTTATGTTTGTTTCGAAAAACAGCAAAATGGCAACGAGGTTCGTGCTAACCTGCATATTCTCGCTTTAAACTTAACCCTTGTTATTGCAGGATCCACGTAACAGATGACATCGACTCTGGACCCTCTACGGCTCACTACGACTTTGATTGCCCGATCTATCAAGCCGAGGATGAGATTGATGAAGACGAAGACCTTCCGGAAGAGTTGGCCCGCTTGTTGAGACAAGAGGAGAAGGTTATTCTGCCTCATGAGGAGGATATTGAGATCATAAATCTGGGTTCTGAGGAGCTTATCAGGAATGTCAGAGTTGGGGCTGCGCTGCAGAATGATGTCAAGCATAGACTGGTCGAGATGCTTCGAGAGTATAGTGACGTCTTTGCTTGGTCATATGAGGATATGCCCGGACTTGACACAGATATCGTGGTTCATCGCTTGCCGTTGCGAGAAGATTGCCCTCCAGTCAAGCAGAAGCTCAGGAGGACGAGACCAGACATGGCTGTAAAAATCAAAGAAGAAGTCCAGAAGCAGTTGGACGCAGGATTTCTAGCCGTTACCACCTACCCTCCGTGGGTCGCCAACATAGTGCCTGTACCGAAGAAAGACGGTAAGGTACGCATGTGCGTCGATTATCGGGATTTGAATAGGGCGAGCCCTAAGGATGATTTCCCGTTGCCTCATATCGATGTGTTGGTCGACAATACAGCCCAGTTTTCCGTGTTTTCGTTCATGGATGGCTTCTCCGGTTACAATCAGATTAAGATGGCGCCGGAGGACATGGAGAAAACGACGTTTATTACCCCCTGGGGCACGTTTTGCTACAAGGTAATGCCTTTCGGTCTGAAGAACGCAGGGGCCACTTACCAGCGAGCAATGGTAACTTTGTTTCATGATATGATTCATCATGAGATCGAGGTCTATGTTGATGACATGATTGCAAAGTCCCAAACGGAGGAGGAGCATCTGGTCAATTTGCTGAAGCTGTTTGAAAGGCTTAGGAAGTTCAAGCTGAGGCTGAATCCTAACAAGTGCACTTTCGGAGTGCGGTCCGGAAAGTTATTGGGGTTTATCGTTAGTGAACGAGGTATTGAAGTTGATCCTGCGAAGATAAAAGCTATCCAAGAAATGCCAGCGCCGAAGACAGAAAAAGAAGTTCGTGGTTTCTTGGGCCGAATAAACTACATTGCAAGGTTTATCTCTCAGCTCACGGCCACTTGTGAACCGATGTTCAAGCTTTTAAAGAAAAACCAGGCAATTACTTGGAATGAGGATTGCCAGAAGGCATTCGACAAAATAAAGCAGTATCTTCAAGAACCTCCAATCTTGATACCCCCAGTGGCTGGACGGCCATTAATCATGTACTTGACAGTTCTGGAGAATAGTATGGGGTGTGTTCTCGGTCAGCACGACGAGACGGGCAGAAAGGAGCATGCCATTTATTATTTGAGTAAAAAGTTCACTGAGTGTGAATCTCGATACTCGATGCTGGAGAAGACGTGTTGTGCATTAGCTTGGGCCGCCAAACGTCTACGACAGTATATGCTCAATCACACCACTATGCTGATTTCGAAGATGGATCCGATCAAGTACGTCTTCGAGAAGCAGGCTCTTTCGGGCAGGATTGCCAGATGGCAGATGGTGTTAACAGAATATGATATTCAGTACGTCTCTCAGAAAGCCATCAAGGGAAGCGTATTGTCTGATTACCTTGCCGAACAGCCGATCGAAGACTATCAGCCAATGAAGTTCGAATTCCCTGACGAGGACATTATGTTTCTCAAAGCGAAGGATTGCGATGAGCCATTGCCCGATGAGGGGCCGGATAGGAAGTCTCAGTGGAAGTTGATATTCGACGGAGCGGTTAATTCCTATGGAAGTGGTATCGGGGCTATCATCACGACTCCTCACGGATCCCACATCCCGTTTACTGCAAGACTGACGTTTTCAGTTACCAACAACGAAGCCGAGTACGAAGCATGTATTATGGGTCTAGAAGAGGCAATTGATTTGAGAATCAAGAATCTAGACATATATGGTGACTCAGCGCTTGTAATCAATCAGATCAAAGGGGAGTGGGAGACTCGTCAAGCGAATTTAGTGCCGTACATGAATTATGCCAGGAGGCTGCTTCCGTTCTTTGACCGAGTAGAACTTCATCATGTACCCCGGGCTGAAAATCAAATGGCTGATGCTTTAGCCACGTTGGCTTCAATGTATAAGGTCAATCTTTGGAATGAAGCTCCAAGCATTGTTCTTTCGCGTCTTGATAGACCAGCGTTTGTGTTCGCAATCGATAATGCCACTGACGGCAAGCCATGGTTCCACGATATTCAGACCTTCCTTATGACCAAGGAGTATCCTGCAGGTGCGTCAACCCAGGATAAGAAGACTCTGAGGAGGCTATCTGGGAACTTTTACCTCAACCCTGATGGAGTGCTGTATAAGAGAAACCACGATCTCGTGCTACTCAGATGTGTGGATGAGAAGGAAGCAAGTATGCTCATGGAAGAAGTCCATGAGGGCACATTTGGTACGCACGCCGGCGGGCATGCCATGACGAGAAAGATCCTGAGAGCAGGGTATTACTGGCTGACTATGGAGTCGGATTGCTTCAGATTCGCAAAGAAATGTCACAAATGCCAGATTTATGCCGATAAAGTTCATGTGCCGCCGTGCCCATTGAATGTCATGTCCTCCCCTTGGCCGTTCTCCATGTGGGGCATCGACATGATAGGCAAGATCGAGCCCACCGCATCCAATGGTCATCGTTTTATTCTGGTAGCTATCGACTACTTCACCAAGTGGGTGGAGGCAGCCTCGTACGCTAATGTGACCAAGCAGGTGGTAGCTAAATTCATAAAGAAGGACATCATCTGTCGCTATGGAATTCCCGAGCGGATCATTACTGATAATGGTTCGAATTTGAATAATAAGATGATGAAGGAGCTGTGCCAGAGCTTCAAGATTGAACACCACAACTCGTCTCCTTACCGGCCGAAGATGAATGGCGCTGTTGAAGCGGCCAACAAAAACATCAAGAAGATTGTTCAGAAGATGGTTGTGACGTACAAAGATTGGCACGAGATGCTGCCGTTTGCCTTGCACGGTTATCGTACCACGGTGCGTACGTCGACCGGGGCAACTCCTTTCTCCTTGGTGTACGGTATGGAAGCTGTCCTACCGCTAGAAGTGGAGATTCCCTCTTTGCGAGTTTTGGTTGATGTGAAACTTGATGAGGCAGAATGGATTACGAACCGCTTGAACCAGCTCAGCCTGATGGACGAGAAGAGGTTAGCATCGATTGCATTTGGTCGCCTGTACCAAAGCCGAATGAAGAAAGCTTATGATAAGAAGGTGCGTCCTCGAAGCTTTCAGACGGGTGATCTCGTCCTGAAGAAGATTCTTCCGCCACACTCCGATCACCGGGGCAAGTGGACTCCGAATTACGAAGGGCCGTATGTCGTCAGCAAGGTCTTCTCAGGAGGAGCTTTGTTGTTATCCACGATGGATGGTGAAGATTTTGCATCCCCGGTGAACGCGGACGCAGTCAAAAAATACTTTGCTTGAAAGAGACCCGCTGGACAAAAAAGGAAAGAGTCCAGGCAAAAAAGGGCATCCCGGCGAACCAAAAACAGAATAAAAGGTTCGGGCAAAAATTAGGGATAGATTGAAAAGATGTACACCCGCGAAGTCGAAAACCTACACTGGGCGGCTTCGGCAAAAAAGGGTATCCCGGTGAACTGAAAACCCGAAAGGGCGGTTCACGCAAAAGTTAGGGATTTGAATAAGCAAATGACTGCGTTCCGCGTATGGACTTTCATTGTTTAGTGGTTCGGAAGACCTGAGGGCCGTTTATCTGAATCAATCTCTTCCAAAGCTGAAGCATCGGAGAAGTATCGAAGTCGAGTGGGTCTTAGAGGGATCAACTCATGGTGTTCGTCTACGCCTCGATTGCCGACATTTGTATATACTGATGTATATTTATGTTTTCTTTTTGCGCGGCTTCCTCATTCCAGGAGCTTGCCTCTGTTGTAAAACATTTTTGCCCGTTCAGGGGCTCATCATCAATAAAATGCACATTATTCAGCAATTTTACTTGTCTGTTTAGCATTTATCTGTTTTGTTTGCGAATGATAACGCCGATGTGTTTTTGATAAAATGCGCATACATAAACTTGCGGGCCTAGGCCCATTGATTGTTGAAACAACTAATTAACTGAATATTGTCACGAGATAATAACCCTGATAGGCCCCTTTGAGGAGGGTATCTTGTCTGTTTGTTTGTGTTGTTGCAGGTATAGCCCTTGCAAGAAGATGTGTCGTGCGTATCCCCGAAGCAGGATGAGTCCTCCTTCCCCAGCAGAGTTCAGTAGTCTCTCCTCCGCAGAATCTGAACGCAAAATGGTGAGCATTGATATGTCTTCCCCAGGTAGAGGTGATTCTCTTCCCCAAGCAGGCGCATCCTGAAGGAATGTCACCTCATCGGCTGAGCCAAGCACCGAAGAACGATGTCGTCTTTCCCCAGCACCGGGTCACAAGTGCAGATTCCAGAGAAGTGTTCGGGTGCCGAAGCTCGTGTTTTCCCCAGTAAAGTCACCGAAGCAGGTGTCTCCCCCGCACCGGGTCACAAGTGCAGGTTTCGCAGGAGGCTGTTCGTATACCGAAGGATGCAGTAACTGATGGTGCCAGACTAAGGTCTCCAGTGGAATTGAGATTCCTCACCAGAGTCGGGCTCTCTCCTGAAGTTCGATGATTCCCTCTTCCCCATTAGAGTGTTGGAACAGCTGATGTTGTATTCCCTTGCAGAGTTGTACTCTCCCCCGAAGGCAGATGATTCTTTCTTCCCCAGTGGAATCGAATTCCCCATCAGAGTCGCACTCTCCAGTGAAGTAGAATGATTTCTCTCCCCGGCTGAGTCCGCAGAAAAGCAGAATCCTTGGAAGTTGATCAGATCATGATTGGTTTTTCCCCAGTGGAGTGTTGAGCAGCTGAAGTTGGTTCCCCACAGAGTGGTCATCCCCAGAAGAGTAGCCGAGACGGCCGCGTAGTTCATTCTCGCGATTGATATCAGCAGATCCAAGTTCTCGTAGAGCTTCATCCCCTGCAGCAGTCAGCTGAAGTTGTTCCCCTGCAGCAGTTCGCGGAAGATCAATTCCCCAGACAGAGCCTGATTGATATTGGCGTGTTCACGTTCTCTTCAGCAGGATGAGTCCTCTATCTGAGCGGTTCTTTCTCCTTGACAGGAAGATTTCCCCCTTTCGGCATTTATTTTGCTGACGGGATTGCATCATTGTGCATGATTGCATAGCATTGTGCATGATTGCATGGCATTTAGCATAAATGCATATCATTCCCACTGTGTGGGGCATGACGCCGAAGCATACGCATCATAAGCATGACCTAGGTCATTATCATCCTTGTTGTACGGGCGTACCACCAAAAGACCGGTTGCTCAGGACGATTCTTGATGTTCTCCCCAGCAAGACCGCTTGCGAGATGATTCTTAAAGACCCCGGTGTGATCCCCACGGTCGCTCGCTCAAGATGATTTTTGAGATCCCCAGCGAAGTCTCCGGTTCGAGATGATTCTCAAATCCCTCAGCAGGGCCATTTGCTTAAGACGATTCTTAAGACCTCAGTACAGCTTCCCGGGTTGTTCGCCTAGTATGATACTTGAGCTCCCCAATAGCGCCTCCAGCAAGAGTTGCCCAGGAAGATTTCTGGAATACCCAACAGAAGGTTTGCTCCAGAACGGTTATCAGTTCAGGACGATTCTTGAAGATGCCCGACGGATCTGTTTGTTCGAGGTGATTCTTGAAGTCCTCAGCAGCATGATGTGTCTGCTCCAACGATGATGTCTAATCTGAAGATGGATTTCGTAAGCGCCCGAAGGCGATATCAGACGGTTCCTGTGAGTCCAGATTTCCGGGTTGAAGAATCAACGGGTGGCTGAAGACAAGGTTCCAGAGTTGTAGATACAACAGAGTGATTCGCGTGGGTCTGAAGACCAAGTCAGTTATCCTGAGGTGATGATTGAGTGCGATCAAGTAAATGATACGTCTTCTGATTGAAGTCGAAGATGTTTCTCCCGCGGTGATGCAGGGTATTTTGATTGTCCGACGGTGATGTCAGATTTAGTTCTCCAGCGGTGATGCAGGGTATTTCGATTGTCCGACGGTGATGTCAGATTTAGTTCTCCAGCGGTGATGTTGGGTATTTTGATTGTCTGACGGTGATGTCAGGTCGATATTTCTCCAGCTAGTTGTTGAGCAGCTAGTGTTGCAGTATTCAAAGATTTGTTCCCCGCAGAGTACTGTGTGCTCGTGCAGTTGGCAAATTTTCGGGTTTACCGATATTCAACCGTCTCGCACCTTGTTTGGATGAGAGCCGTTCGCTTCTCACCCAGTCAGGTTCAAGCCGTTTGAATAGGGGCAGCTGTTGCACCCCAAAATTTGACCAACAATTATTTATTCATTGAGTGTTTGGAAATAGATACCTTCATCAGAAAGTTCAAGAGATCCTCAGAGGAATGGGTTGAAACCAGGGTTGTGTGCTTCATAGCTTGAGAGTTGTGGGTGTCCCTCAGATGGTTCTGAGACTTTGAGAATGAATTTGATGTTTTGGTAAAGCCTATGAGATGTCTTGATAGCCTTCATAAAGCCCAGAGAGGTCATTATGCAAGAGTTCAGAAGATTCAACCATGAATGATGAATTAGGGTTTTGACTAGGTCAACCCTAGACCAGCTGAAGATTTGGAGAAGGTTGAGACCCAATCCAAGAGCCATGAGATCATGGAATGATGCATAGAGATTTTATAAGGATGATTCCTAGACCAACTCATCATGATTGAGGAGTTTGAGAAGTTTTGAGTTAGAGTTTCTGAGGATTGTCAGTGGAAAAACCCTAATTTGATCCTTATCTTCCAGGCAGTTTTAGCTCAAGATGTGATTGATATCTCATCTTCCCCACAACATGAATGTTGTATAGCTTGTTCTTAGCTTTAATTTGAGTGGTGGAAGTCCTTGATAGGAGTTACAGAGCTCAAGTTATGGTTTTGACAAATTACAGGTCAGTAGAGGTGTGTGAATCTGGGTCCTTGAAAGTCACCCAACTTGCAGACAACTTTTGCCCTAGTAGGAGGATTCCTATGATTTCTTGGTCAACATGAATGTTGAAGAGCATCTTCTTAGCTTTAATTTGAGTGGTAGAAGTCCTTGATTGGATTTGTGGAACTCAACTTATGGTTTGAGCAAGACAGGGGTATTTTGGTCATTTGTCAGTTATAGGTCATTTTAGCCAATGCCTAAAACTCCTACTTCCAAGCTTCAAATGGAAAAACTCAAAACATGAAAGTTGCTCAAAATGTGATTTTAAGTCTAGAAAGAAGGTCACAAATTGTTGGAAAAGCTCATAGCATGAGATTACATGATTGGTCAAAAATGAACTAAAAATGACATATAAGTTTGAAAAGTTGAAATTGAAAAGTGATTTGGAAGATCCACAAATCCAAAATAGGTCATCCAATATATCATTTTGATTGGAAAAATCATTTTGAGAACATTGGTTTAGCTAGAATTTTGATTTGAAGCTTTAAAATGGGTGATGCTTTGAAAAGTTGTTACTTGAAAAAGAAGGCAATGTTGAAAAACTTTACACAAGCCAAAGATGAGCTTGTTTTTCACTCATCCCTTCTCAATATCTCACATAAGGACATTTTAAGACAAAATTGCAAGGCATAACATATGAGATATGAGATAACCAATATGGCATGTCATGAGATTTTCAAGAACTTTCCACACTTTTCTAGATGATTCTAGAAGGATCCAGCTTCTTCCATCCATCATTATAAGAAAGATGATCTTCATAGTGTTCAAGATTGGTGATAGAGAGAGATTTCAGGAGAGAGAGAGAGAGAGAAGCATCCATTGAAGCACTTCCTTCGACTGCAAGAAACTCTGAATCTCATCCATACAAGCTTTCTTCTTCAGTTTTGTTGCATACAGTAGCCTCAACATCACTTAGGGATCACTCTTGAAGATTTGCCAAGCTTGAAGTGCAAGAATCCATAACTGTTTTCTCCAAGAATCCAGGTCTGCAACTTGATTCTTTCACCTGTATTTATGGCTTGTTAGCATGTTTCTTTAGGATAGAAATGTTAGGTCTAGGTAGATGAACACGTATACAATCTGTTAGAGCCATTGATGATGATCCATATCAGGGCAGTTGAACTTTGATAGCATATAACTCTTAGGTTAGGATGCGATAATCTTAGGTTGTTAGTGAAGAATGATCCACGTGAAGTGTAGTTTAGATTAGTATAGTTTTGATTTAGAATCTTGAGGATAGGTTGCAGTGTATTTTCATGGTGGCCAGAACTTGTCTCAATCGGTTCGAGTGGTACACTGAATTTCAGAATGAACTATGACCATAGGCTTGTAGAGGGAGAAATTCTGAATGACTTTCATGTTTGGATCGTGTTAAATCGTGGCCTGAGCAGAGAGAACGAGGGAGAGGAAGATGAGTGCATGGAGGAGAGGGTTTCTGAAAACCCTAGTTTCGTTTGGGACGATGAGGAGGTCCATTGGATTGGTCTCAAAGTTTGACAAATTAATCTCATCCAACGGCTGTGAGTGAGTCTGAGAAAGGGAGGGAAAATTCAAATAATGAAACGCGGTCGTTTCATTTAACCAGCGTTCTGGGCTTAGTTCGCTATCCGCGCCCCCCCCTATTTCTGGCCCAACCAAAACCAACTGGCGCGCCTTGCTTGTTACACCCCCCCTCCCTTTATTTGTTTTAATTGTTTTAATATTGTTTTAATATTTTTCTGTTTTGATTAATTCATAAATAAATGATAAAAAATGATTTTTGACTTCTTCTTTTTTCTATGATTAGATGATTTTGTGTAGAAAAATATAAAAATAAAAATGGAATTTTATTTTTAATGTGGAATTTTTAGTGATATTTTCTCTAACATAGTGTATTTTCCTTATTTTAGTTGATACATGATTTTGCAAGAATTGTTTTAGGACTTTCCCTTAGGGTTTTTTATCCATGCTTTTTTGTGCAATTAGATGATGAATCATAGTTCCCCATAGGATATTTTCTATAATTTTAGAATTAAATTTTGATTAGTTTAATTAGGGTTGATCTAGGGTATCCTAATTAGGGTTTAGGTTGTGCTTAGGTGAAGAATCATCTTTCTTTGATAAGTCTTGTCTTGATTTTTAGGTAGAGGCCTATGTAGATGTTATGGATAGATGTTGTAGACCCTTGTGAATAATTGTTAGATTTTTACCCATTAGTTTAGTATTTTTAGGTATTTTCTGAAGTTGCCTATTGATTTTGTCTCCCCTGTGGTTATCTGTTCATCTTTGGGGTTCATTGTGAGGAATTTGTTGTGGGGCTTGTGTTGCCTTGAAGACCTTGTTGGAGAGCATGATGAAGAGAAGATTGAAGATCAAGACTCAGGGACCCAGAGCTTGGTTTTTTCCCTGTCTGTGAGGTTGGAGATCCTGAAGTTTGAGGGAAGTTCATGGTACTTTCCTGAGGAAGGCACTATGAATGACTTTCATTCTTTCTTCTCACCTCTTTCTCAAGTATCCAATGATGTAGGAGCCAACTTGTGAGTTTAATTTCTCCTGAGGAGGAATGTAAACTGATCACATGTTGTTGAGCCACATGGGATACAATTCCTAAGTGGAAGCCTCCTAGTACTTTCCTGAGGAAGGTCCCATGGGTCTATTCACTTAGTTCCATTAGATTATCTAGGATTTCTTAAGTATCCAATGATGTTGGAGCCAACTTGTGAGTTTATTTTCTCCTGAGGAGGAATGTAAACTGATCACAGTTGTTGAGCCACATAGGATACAACTCCTAAGTGGAAGCCTCCTAGTACTTTCCTGAGGAAGGTACTATGGGTCTATTCACTTAGTTCCACTAGTTCAGATAGGATTTCCTAAATATCCAGTGATGTTGGAGCCTTCTTGTGAGTTTAATTTCTCCTGAGGAGGAATATAAACTGATCACAGTGGTTGAGCCACATAGGGTATGACTCCTGAGTATACACCTCCTAGTGCTTTCCTGAGGAAGACACTATGAGTCTGCTTACTTAGCTCCCTTTCTTTGGTAAGCTTGTTTTGAAGCTTGAAGATTGGGATCGTTTTTTCTTTTGGTTAGGTTTTGCTTTAGGGCTTTGCTTAGATTTGATTCAGATTCTGTGTTAGGGTTAGAGAGTAGATCCTTTCTTTCTCAAGTTTGTGTTTTGTTTGCCTGATGGCAGCTTCATTTCTTTTATCTGTATATTGCTTGATAGCATGTTGTTTATTTCAGTATGATTACTGTTATTTCATGACTGGCTTGAGGTCGAGACGAGCTTGTGGAGGCTGAAGCCCCACACACATTTCCTCCCTCACTTGCATTGCATGCATTTTACTGTTAAAGCTGATGCTTTTGTCTGTTTTGGTGTATCATTGACATGATCCCTTAGGACTCTCATTTCCTTTGATAAGGATTTGATGATAGACTTTTAGGTTGAAACCTATGCATGACAACATCTAGGAGTTCCCTGTTCAAACCTCGACCATAGGATGAATCCATGGCATGACAATAGTAGGACTTGATAGTCTCCCTCCTAGTGGGGCCTGTTCTCTTCTCATCTCGAAGCAGTTTAAAATACAGTAATCATGAATGATTTCTTTCGTACGTTACGAGCCTTAAGCCATCTGAGGATGGATGATTAGTATGGTACCCTTTGGGTGACATGCGACGCATTCATTCTCAGGTCATAGTCTCTAGTGCGGTTGAAATCGCAAACATAATAAAAAACACTTCTTTCAGGAGATAACCCGTAGTTAGCCGAACTACGTTTGCTCTGATCTTTCATACCAGATGAAAGTACGTAGGCATAGGATGCGACGTCCTAGCGAGCAACCTTTCCCCACCTTCCCCCGTAGTTAGCCGAACTACGTTGACTCTGATTTCTCGTTCCAGACGGGAATACGTAGGCATAAAGCGCGATGCTTTGCCGAGTCATTTTTCTTTTCTTTTTCAGCCAGCCTTGATAGGTAGATAGATTATAACCAACCCGTCCAAGTAAGCAAACAAGCGAGGATCCCGTCGAGTACGACGGACGTGAGGGGTGCTAATACCTTCCCCTTGCGTAACCGACTCCCGAACCCAGACAATGGTTGCGACGACCTTGTCTTACCCTTTTTCGTCAGGTTTTTCCGATCGTTTCCTTTCCCGCTCTGAGGGATAAATAACGAAAGGTGGCGACTCTTCTGTCATGCCGGCACCTTATTTTCGCGCAAGCGACAACAGCGCTGAAGATGGCTAAAGATCTGAACAAGATCTCCTTGGAGGAATTGATCAGTTCACTAAGAAGCCATGAAATAGAACTTGAGGAAGATGAACCTCAAAAGAAAAGTAAATCTGTAGCTTTAAAATCTAATAAATCTGCTAAAGCTTTGCAGGTAATAGAGGAAAGCTCTGAAGAATCCTCATCTGAAGATGAAGATGAATTATCCATGCTGTCCAGAAGAATAAACAAACTCTGGAAGCATAAAGGAAAGAAGTTCAGAAACTTCAGAAAGCCTGACCAAAGAAAAGAATCTTCTGGACACAGAAGATCTGGAAAGAATGAAGTTGTATGCTATGTGTGCAAAGAACCTGGGCATTACAAGAATGATTGCCCCAAACTTCAAAGAGAAAAACCCAAGAAGAAGTTTGACAAAAAGAAGAAGGTTCTAATGGCAACATGGGATGACTCAGATGAATCTGAATCATCTTCTGAATCAGAAGAAGAATGTGCTAATGTTGCACTGATGGCCAGCACAGAAGATTAGGAGGAAGGAACCTCAGGATATGAATCTGATTCTGAATCTGACTCTGACGCTGAAGAGGTAATGGCTAAAATTACCAAAGAAGAACTTATCAAAGTGTTATCAGAAGTTCTGAAAATTTATAACAATATTAAGCTCAAATACAAGAAGCTGAAAAGCAGTCTTGAATCTGAGATTAATCTTCTGAAGACAAAACTTGTTGAGCAAAAAGAAATTAATTTGAAAATCAAAAATAACTTTGAAATAGCTCAACAAGAATCTGAATCTAAGACTAAGTCATGTGAAAACATTTTAGAAAAATATGACTCTAGCTTTCAGAGATTCCTTACTAAGAGCATAGACAGAAGCAAGATGGCTTCTATGATCTATGGTGTTAGTGGGAACAACAGAAGAGGTATTGGATATGAATCTTCCTCTAGAAGTAATCCAAAATCTGTTGACAAACTCTTCATCAAGAAGACACCTCTGTACTCTCAATTTAAGTTTGGTCACTTAAATGACATTAAACACACAAGCTCTGAGAAGAATACCTATGTGTTTAAACCCAAGGCAAGTCAGAATAAACATTATGTTGAAAAACAGAAGTTTAGACAAACCTTCAGAACCACTAACCCTAAAGGACCCAAGAAGATCTGGGTACCTAAAAGTAAAATAATCCCTGTTGCAGATGTTCTTAGCAGCAAGGTCAGGACGCCAGTCATGGTACCTGGACTCTGGATGCTCACGACATATGACAGGAGAAAAGTCTATGTTCCAAAGCCTGGAACTTAGATCTGGAGGTGATGTAAAGTTTGGAGGGAACCAGAAGGGCAAGATCGTTGGATCTGGCACAATTGGAAATGGTAAACTTCCCTCTATTACTAATGTTTTACTTGTTGAAGGGTTAAAGCATAACTTATTGTCCATAAGTCAATTAAGTGACAATGGTTATGATATTACCTTTAATCAAAAATGTTGTAAAGCTATTAGTCAAAAGGATGGCTCTATCCTATTTAGTGGTAAAAGGAAAAACAAAATTTATAAAATAAATCTTTCAGAACTTAAAGTTCAGAATGTTAAATGCCTCTTATCTGTTAATGAAAAGCAATGGGTCTGGCATAGAAGATTGGGCCATATTAATATGAGACGTATATCTCAGATTAATAAACTTAATCTTGTCAGAGGACTTCCTAATCTGAAGTTCACCTCAGATGCTCTTTGTGAAGCATGCCAAAAAGGGAAGTTTTCAAAATCATCTTTTAAATCGAAAAATGTTGTTTCTACTTCCAGACCACTAGAATTACTTCATATTGATCTGTTTGGACCAGTGAAAACTGCATCCATCAGAGATAAGAAGTATGGATTAGTCATTGTTGATGACTATAGTAGATGGACATGGGTAAAGTTCTTAAAACACAAGGATGAGTCACATTCTGTGTTCTTTGACTTCTGCAAGCAAGTCCAGAATGAAAAAGATTTCAAAATTATAAAAGTCAGAAGTGATCATGGTGGTGAATTTGAAAATAAATATTTTGAAAAATATTTTAATGAAAATGGCATTGCTCATGATTTTTCCTGTCCTAGAACTCCACAGCAAAATGGGGTTGTAGAGAGGAAAAACAGAACTCTGTAAGAAATAGCCAGAACCATGATCAATGAGACAAATCTGGAAAAACACTTTTGGGCAGAAGCAATCAACACAGCCTGTTACATTCAGAACAGAGTGTCTGTAAGACCTCTTCTGGAGAAGACTCCATATGAACTGTGGAAGAACAGAAAGCCAAACATTTCATATTTTCATCCTTTTGGATGTATTTGTTATATGTTAAATACTAAGGAAAATCTGAACAAGTTTGATTCCAAAGCACTGAAGTGTTTCATGCTTGGATATTCTGAACGCTCTAAAGGCTACAGAGTATACAATACTGAGACACAGATTGTGGAAGAATCTATTCATGTTAGATTTGATGATAAGCTTGGCAATAAAAAGCCAAAGCAATCTGAAAACTCTGCAGATAGAGAAGTAGTCTTCACTGACTCTGAAGTCCCAGAAGAAGACAAAGCTCAAGTAAAGGAACCAGATGCAACGCCAGATGTTATTCCTTTAACTTCTCAAATGAACAATCTAAACATTTTTGAAGAATCAACTGTTAGAGGATCATCATCCAGAATTAAAGCTTCTCATCTAGAGAATGTTATTATTGGAAAGAAGGATAATCCCATCAGAACAAGATCCTTTCTAAGATCATCTGAAGCATCATTATTTGGACTGGTGTCAGAAATTAAACCATCTTCTGTAGATGAAGCTCTGCAAGACAATGATTGTATTATTGCTATACAAGAAGAGTTAAATCAATTCACCAGAAATGATGTATGGGATTTAGTTCAAAGACCACAAGGATTCAATATAATTGGAACAAAATGGGTCTTCAGAAATAAGCTAAATGAGAAAGGAGAAGTTGAAAGAAATAAGGCAAGGCTAGTAGCTCAAGGGTACAGTCAACAAGAAGGTATTGATTATACTGAAACTTATGCTCCAGTGGCAAGGTTAGAATCTATACGCCTTCTTATTTCATTTACTGCACAAAATAACATCACTCTATATCAGATGGATGTTAAAAGTGCATTTCTTAATGGTATTATAGAAGAAGAAGTTTATGTCCACCAACCTCCAGGTTTTGAAAATGAAAAATTTCCAGATCATGTTTTCAAATTAAAGAAATCTCTATATGGTTTAAAACAAGCTCCCAGAGCTTGGTATGAGAGATTGAGCAATTTTCTTCTGGAGAAAAATTTCATCAGAGGCAAAGTGGACACAACACTCTTTTGTAAATCAATTAAGAAAGATCTTCTAATTTGTCAAATTTATGTGGATGATATAATATTTGGATCTACCAATACTATGCTGGGAAAGGAGTTTGCTAAATGTATGCAGGCAGAATTTGAAATGAGCATGATGGGAGAACTCAGATTCTTTTTAGGAATCCAAGTCAATCAAACTCCAGAGTGCACTTACATACATCAGACCAAATATGTTAAAAAAATTCTGAAGAAATTTAACATGACTGATAGTAAGCTGGCAAAGACTCCAATGCATCCAACTAGCTCACTTGGCAAGGAAGAGGTTAGTAAGAAAGTAGACCAGAAGCTCTACAGAGGTATGATTGGATCTCTTCTTTATTTAACTGCTTCTAGACCTGACATATTATTCAGTGTATGCTTGTGTGCTAGATTCCAATCAGATCCTAGAGAATCACACTTGACAGCTGTCATCAAGAGGATTCTAAGGTATCTGAAAGGTACTTCTAATGTGGGTCTGTGTTACAGAAAATCTGATAAGTTCAAATTAGTTGGATTCTGTGATGCTGACTACGCTGGAGACAGAGTGGAAAGAAAAAGTACTTCTGGAAGTTGTCAATTTCTAGGAAGAAATCTTATCTCTTGGTACAGCAAGAAGCAACCCACAATTGCACTTTCAACCACAGAGGCAGAATATATTGCTGCTGCTAGATGTAGCACGCAGATGCTCTGGATGAAAAGTCAGCTAGAAGATTATCAAATATTTGAAAGTAACATTTCTATCTTCTGTGATAATACTTCTGCTATACGTTTGTCTAAAAACCCCATTTTACACTCTAAGGCAAAACATATAGAAATTAAGCATCATTTCATCAAAGACTATGTTCAGAAGGGAATCATAAATTTGGCCTTTGTTGATATAGATCATCAATGGGCAGATATTTTTACAAAACCCCTTGTTGAAGATAGATTCAAATTTATTCTGAAAAATATTGGTATGGATTTTTGTCCAGAATGATATTTGTCAGAAGGAAATTTTTACAGATGCAAAAATGCCTAATGCTCTGAAGTATTTCTTCTGATTGCTTATTTATTCTCTTTAATTAATTCTTGTGAAACTCTGAACTAACAACCTTTAGAGGATCTGAACGTTGGTTAACGTTTCATTTCTCAAGAGAATTCAGAACACATGCAAGCAAAGACGTGTCACTCCAAATCTGCAAAGGTGGCGTGTACACTACTGAAGAGACGTTTGAGGTGAAGTTTGAATAGTAAAAATCTTGATTTTCCCCCCAATTTGTCAGAAGCAATAAATGCTTGAAATGATTTTTATTCTTTTCATTTAATGCTTGATTCAAACGTGCAAAATTCTGACTGTTTGTATGCCTACTTGTTTTAGTATAAATACATCTCCTCTCTTCACATTCACACTTTTCACATCTCAGAAATTTTATGCATTTTCATCTTCTCTTCTCTCTGCATAAAAACCCTAAGCGTGTGACAAAACTATCTTCAATGGCAACTTCATCATCAACTGCTGCACAGTTTCAATCTTCAATGGCTGCAGTTACCTCTGCTAACATGGGTGTTACTCCTTACTCTTCTCTAAAAAGAACATTGTTAACCCCTGTTGAAACGCTGGAAGTTCTGTGTGAATCAATGGTGGAATTTGATTCACTTGCTGAGAATGGTTTTGAGTTTCGTTCAATCATAGGTGCTCAAGGATGGGTGAAATATTTTGATAGACTGTTTGGACCAGTTTACCCCCTTCTTGTGAAAGAGTTCTGGATCCATGCCTCAGTTTACCCTAAGTTTATCTTATCCTCTGTTCTGGGCAAAGAGATTATCATAACAGAAGATCTGATCAGAAAACTTATTGGCTATGAGGAAACAGATGGAGTTTCACACTTGCCAGCTGGGCGTGTGGATATGGATGAAGTGTATGAAGAAGTGATGACTGTTGGACAAGCTTCTAACAAGTTCAAGGATCTGAAGCCTGACTACAAGATCTGGGCCAAGATCTTCATGGGATGCATTCATCATAGGAAGTCAACAAACTCTCCAGACTATGTCAACAATGAACAACTTTATTTTATGTACTGCCTTAGTCAGAGCACCAAGGTAGATCTTCCATATATTCTCTTTATGCATCTTTGGAATCATATAAATTCCTCTAGAGAGTATGTGAAGGAAAAAGGACAGAAGATCAGAACCTGGATTCCTTTTGGAAGGTTAATCTCAGATCTTCTAACTGAGAATGGATTGGTTACTGCTCTGTACGCTGCTAGAGTTACAGAGGAATTGGAATTCATTATGGGAAAGCCTCTGAATGCCAAAAGTCTTCAGAGACTTAAAATAGTGGATGAACTCACAACAGCTCCCAAGAAGCTGAACATTTCTGAACTGAGTAAGAAGAGAACTCCTATAGATGATTACCCTTTGTTCTATGCTGAAGAACCAAGGCACATTATTGTAATGTATATTGATGAGTGCAAGAAAGAAGGAAAGCATGTTCCTGCAAACATTATACAGCTAGCAAGACAACCACTGCCTGTTGTAGAAGAAGAAGAAGAACAATCACAAAGAAAGAGGACTCAGCCAGAAGCAGAAGCTGCACCTGTTCAGAAGAAGATCAAGATTGCTGAGAATCCTCAGAAGCTGTTAAAGAGGAAAGAATATGGCGCCACTCCTTCTGTACAAACCAAAAGAATAAAGATCAAAGGTACTAAAACTTTTGTATCTTCTGTAAAATCTATTGTTATAAATGATTCTAATATTAAGTCTATTTGAAAACCACCCTCTACACAAAATACATCTGTTACTGCTCCACCTCATGTTTCTACCCCATCACCATAAAAATCTTCTACTCCAATTTCCATTTCACCTGAAAAACCATCATCTGTTCCAACACCAATACCAACAAAAACAATTCCAACTCCAAAAGTCTCTGTACCACAATCAACTCAACCAAAAATTCAAATCAAACAATCTGTACCACAGAAACACCCATCAGAAAAACAACCCACATAACAACAACAAACATCAAAGCCATCTGCTCAATAAAAACCCTCTGAACCATTTAAACAAAAGCCATCTGAGCAACAAAAGCACCCACAAGAAAAACAAACAGAAAAACACTCTGAACCTATACAACAAAAGGACTCTGCACATCAACAACCACAAAAATCATCTGAACCTCAGAAACAACCACCATCAGATAATCCATCATCCAAATCATCTGAACCCACTGAATCTATTCCAGCTTCATCTGAACTAATAAAAATTTCATTTGATCCACCCTCATCAAAACCTTCTGAAATTCCTTCAGAATCAACCAATCCTTTTGAACCCAACATTCCTGAGACAGAAGTTCTTGATGTAACACCACTAAAAACTATGTTTCAAGTGTCTTCTACCTCCTGCACACCAACCACCTCATCAAACTCCTCAGAATCTGACATTCACCCAAATTTCCTAATCTCTCCATCTCATAGATACTCTGAGGTAAACCAACCAGAACCCACTATACCTTCTAAAGCTTCAATTCCAGATCCTACTCCCACACCTAATCCAGCATCTGAAATCCTGATCCCAAATCCTAACCAAACATCTAACCCAAGATCATCTATCTCATGTGCACAAGTTTCATCCCTATTTCACAATCTGGCATATGGTTTCAAACTCAAAGATTTTTATGACAGAGTTGAACCATCTGACCCTATCACCCCTCTGAAACCCAAACTCACAATAACCCTTCCATCTGTGCTTGTCACATATATTCAATCCATGTCAGATGCAGGATCATTAGCAACAATACCTTATTCTGCTAAATCTGCCAAAGCTGTTACTTCAGCTATACCTGAATCATCTGATAAATCTGTTGCTCCTAAGAAACCTGCAAAATTTGCTTTCCAACCTTACACTGAACAACACTTTTATGTTGTTTCTAATAACCCATCTGCCAAACCATGTTTAACAAATGCTCTAAAAAGGTCAAAACCAGAAAAATCATCTGAGATTCCATTTTTCCCCTACTATCCTCCTCCTCTGATTTCCATAAATAAATCCATTTTTCCACCTACTCCCCAACCAAAACCAATAACACTAGAGACTCTGTTACATCCCAAGCCCAGACTTAATGTTAATCCTTTATTTCAATCTTTTTTGCAAGAAATACAGTTGTATTTAGGTACTGTACAGAAGAAGTGTTCAGCCACAATGGATGCCCAAGAATCTGATGTCATCTGGAATGGATTCATCAGCAGATTCAACACTGTAGCATCAAATCTGAAGAACATATGTTCTGATGATACGAAGCTCAGATTCGCTGAAGCTGCAAGAAATTTGTTCTAGACCGTCAAGAGATCTGGACCACTACTTCTTACAGATTCTCCTCCATCATCAGAAGAGAATACTGCATCTACATCTACATCTGAAGACAATCCTATGGCCATGACTCTGATAGAACAACCTTCTGGCTCTACTGCTCCAAGCTCTGAGACTCCCATGGAAATTTACTCTGTTCAAGCTCCAAAAATGATCATCCCTCTTCATCTGAGTTAAACAAAGAACAACCAGATTTTGAGGATAAAATTGCTGCTCTGGAAGCTGGTCAATCAGAGATCAAGTCTTGGATGGAAAAACAAGATAAAAAGTATGAAGACATGACAGAGTGGATGTCAAAGCAGGATCAGAAGAATGAAACAATGGCTAAGTGGATGTCAAAGCAAGAGCAGTCCTCCTCTGAGATCACAGATCTATTGAAGATGCTTTTGTCAAAACACTCTTAGATTTTCATTTTCTTTCATTCTGATGTTTTTGCATCTGATGTTTGCTTATGTACTTTTTGATATATCTTCTGATGCATGTACTATTGATCTGAACTCATTGAATGAATCAAAGTTTTCTCCACTAAATTATCTCATTTACTCTTTCCTTTTATTTGTCTCTTTAAAGTTTTTACTTTTTGCTTATGACAAAAAAGGGGGAGAAAATATAGATCTGAACTGTTTAATTTAACTTCACCAGAATGAAACTTCAAACATATCTATTCTATCTAACATTTAATTTGAAGTATTTCAGAACATTTGATAAGTACACTCTATAAAAGATACTCTGAGTCTCTCAAATCATTTGACTATTATCAAACTCTGAATCTTAAATCTGCAAGACACTCTGACTTTCAATTGTTAAAAGAACAATCAAGATCTAACTCTGAAAATTACTCAAGACAAAAGGGAAGTTTCTATTCCTTATCTGTATTAAACTCAGGGGGAGATTCATCATCTCAGGGGGAGTTATAATTTAATATTTTCAATTAAACAAAATTTCTGATGTTTTTGTCATTATCAAAAAGGGGGAGATTGTTAGAACACAGATTGGTTCTTAATAATATCTTTATGTTTTAATGATAACTATTATGAAATTTTGTATTTAAGAATTATATACTCTAAAATTTGCTTGAGAATTCTTACTGCAGAAAGTAAAGAAATTAACACTCCAGAAGCAAATCAGAATTGAACACAAGAGATTAGCTAGACTCTGAAGCACCAGATGCACTCATTAGAAGATTCTGATTGCTGTCAACAGAAGATTCTGAGCGCAGCCTCCAGAAGAATCTGAAGCAGAAGCTCCAGAAGAATCTGAAGCAAGTCAGAAGCATCTGAAGCAAAGAAGAATTTTGTATGAAGAATTTTTTCAAAGCATAGTTTCTACAGAAGACTCTGAAAGTACTAAAGCTTCCAGTACTTAAGTTCTGTCTCAAATATGCTCTAATCTTAAACACGCTGAAAGCACACCTGCTGCAGAAGACTCTGATTCAGCAAGACTCTGATCATCATTAGAAGACTCTGACCCAATTAGACTCTAATGAATTTGCTGAAAACTGAAGAAGAAATATTCAAAGATTATATCTGTTGGAGTAAATCAAATGTTTCTTTCCTTACTTATGCTAGACACAAGAACACATACAAAAAGGATTTTTCTGTGCTTTCTTCTTCTAGGAAAGGTCACTTGATGTGAAGACAAAAAGGCTCAGACCTTTTGGACACTCTTCTCGACGTGCAGCTCACCTTGGACCAGCTGCCTATAAAAGCAAGACTCCACCAAATTCTTCAGTTGACGTTAGCATTAAAAAGAAACAAAATATTCAAGCTCTCATACTTTCATATTCATTCTAAGAATTTATTTCATTATTCTTAAACTTAAGAGAAATATCACAGTTGTGATAATAGCTTTTTAGAAGCATTCTTACTCTTGTATTAGTTTTACATTGATTGTAAAAGATTTCCTTAAGAGGATCCAGTTGGGATCAGTAGCTCTTGAGAAGACTAAGGACAGTTGTTCTTAGGTGTTACTATTGTAATCTGTTTGATTAAATAATGGATTAAGTCCTTGATTGAGAAAGGCAAATCACTCTAGGAAGGGTGGACTGGAGTAGTTGAGTTCAACGAACCAGGATAAAAATACTTGAGTTTTAATTCTAAGTTTTAATCTTTCATACTTATTCAACCCCCCTTCTAAGTATCATCTCACCTTCAGATCTAACTCATAATGGAGGAACTCCATGGATAAAATAAATATCCATTTCACTGGGGAGATTCTACTGGATTTGTAGATAGGGATACCCGAACTGAGGTTTCACAGGGGATAAAATAAATATCCACTTCAATAGGGAAACCCGGGTTAACAGTTGTTGAGCAATGCCAAAGTTGGAACTTCAATGGGGATGAAATAAACATCCGCTTCGCTAGGTAAGATCGGCGTTGTAAAAGATCCGCTGGGGAGTAGAAATACTTCCACTTCACTAGGAAGGTGAAGTTAAAAAGATTTGCTGAGGATTAAAGTATCATCTGCTTCATTGGGGAGGTGAAGTTGAGCAACTCACTGGGAATTCTTGCATCGAAAAGCTTCATTCGAGAAATGTCATGACCACCTGAAGAAATTTTTTTACCGGGGACATGAATGAAGAAGTGTTGTAAGAACAAAGTAGTTTTGCATTGATGAACCACATGGTAGTTGCCTTTTTGAACAAAATAATGCCTAGAGTACAAGCTTTCTGAGAATAAGCATCCTCAAGAGGATTTTACAGAAAACATGGCGTCTGAAATGCTTCGATGTCTTCAAACCTTTTTTAGATATTCGTCGAATCTCGACGTAACTGACCCTGATTGACGATAGTATGTATAACTGGGTCTTCGAAAAATAGCTCTTGAGCAAGTCAGACTTGCACAAAACAAACCACTTGGAAACAAACTTGCCCCAGGTTAGCAGAACCTTCAAATTCCAATAGAACAAACTTATCACTGATGCTCATCCGTAAACTTTTTATGATATCGGGCAAAATCAACATATATGAAATGTTAATTCTGAAACTGTTAATGCAACATGTATGTTTGTTTTGAAGTTTTGAAAAAGATATCACGATAACTTGTGACAAAATCACTAGTTAGGATATAAATTTATTTTATAAAGCCAATTATCAAATTGAGCATAGCTCATAGGATTCAGGAAACGTTATCTCACTGAGTATGCTTTCGAATTAAGCCTTGCTTCAATTCGGACTTTTGAGGTTATATCTGGGCTTAGTTTACGATTCGTAAAACAAATGGATAAGGGTCAAAGCTTATTTGTACCCGCCCATTTTTGAAAGAAGTTCATTATCTTTTTGAAAGTTTAGGTGCTCAATCAAGCTGATTAAAAAAATTTCCCTGCCCCAGGTTTAAAAATGAGGTTGGAAAGGGTTAAAGAGGAATTAACTGCTTTATATCTTTGGTGTTTAAAAGGTTTGAAAGAATTCCTTACATCATCAGCAGGGTTCTTATTCGAAAGCATACGACAAGAGACCTTGCATTTTACTTCGTCATCCTCCTTCCGATTTTTCATCAAAGTGAGAAAAATTGGGTAAAGTTGGCATTATAAATTATGAAAAACAGTTTTACGAGTGAATACGAATGGATTTCTTCAAGACGAACATGTTATTGCATTAATGTTCAAAATAAACAAGTTCCTACATGCAAATTATGCTTTTAATCAAAGAAATGGAAAGTACATATAAGCAAACAGGATAAATAGCGGATGAGCCCTTCTCAGGATTTTCACATATATCAGCGTAATGGTGTTCCATTCACAACTGGGTTTCCTTCTTTGAAAGTAAGCACTTCATCATCTATCATTTCTTGAACTTTTTTTTGGAAGGGTTTGCATTCTTCAATCGAATGCCCCAATATATCATCATGAAATTTGCAGCTAGTGTTCGAGTCGAACCACGGTGGGTGAAACTTCATGATTCTAGTCTTTCTGGGTGTCATCACCGAGTTTCTAGCAAAATAAAACCATAGTTGATGGTAATTCATTGGGATAAGATCAAACCAGCGAGTTTCTTCTTTCAGGATACTCAAAGGTATCTTCTGATTCTGAAACCATCTTCGAACTTGTCGATTCTGATTCTGATCTGGAGATGTCACCCTTCGCTTATGAGGTAGTCGCTACTTGCGCTGAGCAGTCGCTTCATACTGATGTTGCGGATGAGGTACTGGAACTGGATTTGGCGAGATTTGAGAGGAATCCCTAACTGCATTAACATCAACACTTCCTTCTTCTAGGGAATCATCAACTGAAATCTCTTTATCAGCTTGGTTATTCAAGTCATCTTGAATTCTTCCACTTTTGAGCGCATTCTCAATGTTTACCCCGACTTCTACAATTTTGGAGAAATCTAATGGCACAACGCCCATCATCCTATCATAATAAGAGCCTGACAGTGTTCTTAGAAACATCTTGCTTAATTCATTATCTTGAAGCGGTGGATGAACTTGGGCTGCCAACTCTTTCCACCGTTGCGCGTACTCCCTGAAAGATTCATTGTCATTCTTACTCATGTTCATCAATTGATCACTGTCTGGAGCCACGTCCAAATTATAATTGTATTGCTTCACGAAAGCATCAGCTAAATCTCTCCAAGATTGAATACGATTCCTTTGTAGGTTCATATACCATATTAGGGATGCCCCACTCAAACTTTCTTAAAAGAAGGGAATCATCAGTTTGTCGTTCTCAATATAAGCGGTCATCTTTCGACAAAACATCGTCAAATGGTATCTTGGACAACTAACACCCTTGTATACTTCAAAGACATGCATCTTGAACTTTAGAGGAATAATCACGCCTGGAACTAAACACAGGTCATGAGCATTAAGATCAGACGCATTAGCTTCTTTCATCATCTTCAATTGTTCTTTGAGATCACGAAATCCTTTCTCAATTTCTATAAATCCTGGATCGTCCATCTTCATCTTAGTAAGAATGTTATGAAGATTTGGAATATGCTGTGGAAACTGGAAATCTCTTCTATCAACTGGGACAAACAGGTTGTCTTGCAAAGGCTGAGGTTGTGTAGGAACATCCACTTGTTGAACATTGTCATAGGGGAGATCAAATAACGGATTAATCCTTACTCTGAAGTTGGTCTTGGGGTCCATATCCCTTGTTCTCTGTACTATCCTTGAGTAAGTACTTCAAGCTCGGTCAGATGGTCAGGATGTCAACTGACAAACAAAGACGGAAAAACCGGATGAGCCACACAGAGGAGAGAAGACACATGTACATGAAGAAATGCAAAATGATATGCGAAATGCAGAAATGAAAGGTTTCATGGAACTCAAGTTCTTATAAACGTCATAAAATACCAAAGAAAATTGATTTATTATTCTTTTGATATTGGATTACAAGTGAATATTCTCATAAGAGTCCTGACCTAGTAGCTAAATAAAAGCTAATAAAGCCCTAAGGAAGTCCTTCGTCGTGCTTGTTGATATGCTCTTCTAGTTGGACTTTCTTGAATATAAGTTTTGTCGACGATTAACATCTAAAGAGTAGTGTGATAGAGGAAAATAAATCCTCCATCACTTTTCTTGCTGGAAAAATAAGGAAGGAAGCCCTTGTTTACTTGGATCTTCAATATTGATGAAAGTCTTTTGGACCTCTATTGATCTCCGATGATAATGGAAGCCTCTTGTATTTGTCTTTGGGTTTTCTTGATTCTTCAATATGAGCTCCCTAATTCCTTAGGTCATCCAAGTTAGGACTCTTAAAAGAATATTTCAAAAACATTTTCTTTTGTAATCCCTATTGGTTCTATAATGTTTATAAATAAACTAGGAATCTCATGAAACCAATGCAAAATGATGTTTTATGAATGCAACAAACACAAGTAAGCACATAGAGACATAAAGATAAACAAAGGGTATACCCATTCCCAAAGGATGTGGACTAAAGGTTGATTGTACCTGTAGAACAAGGTTCTAAAGAGTTCCCAAAATCATTAGTCCATCTTTCGGATATTATCAACTTCCCAATTACTCGGTGATTAATAATATTCTCAAGAGAACTTCTTTTGAGTGTAGCACCGCGTAGAACTATTTTGGGAGTACTCCCTCATAGTCCCGCACTACATCCTAATAAAGGCCAAAGTGGGGTTAAAAGTAACTACGGTCCTCATAATCATAGGCTCTAATCGAAAATAGTGAATGTTTTCACGAGTACTCGTTCAACATTATAGCTTTCGAGAGGGCCTCAATTGAGTGTGATTCTCAAGTCAACTTGGTCGGAATTCGACTCCCTATAAGCCTCGTCGAATATATCACCATCCTATCTAAAGTTCACTCAAGTCCGGGTGTAGGACTTTGTCTCACCACTCGAAGATATTAACCCAAAAGCAAACAAGAGAGATATACAAATAAGCAAATAAAAGCAAATATATAGAAAACAAAACAAGCATAATAAACAAGTTAGGGAAACCCACTGAAGAGATTTCCCAGTGGAGTCGCCATTTCTGTCGCGGTGAAATTTAGATACCAAGCTATTGATGAGCTTGAATCTTAATTCATTTGCAACCGAACTTTGATTTGTCCAAAGGAAGGGAAAAGATCGAGATACCCACGATGCAATGCACATGCAAAGGTTAGAGAGTTATAGGTTCGGGGGTTGGTTAAACTTAGGGAAGGTGCTAGCATCCTAAGTTTCTGTAGTACTCTACAGGAACCTCTTGTTTTATGTTTTTTATTGCTAAGGGTTATCTGCTTAAGGATGAAAGATCTAGGGGTTTATTTCTAAGTATACTCGACAAGATATCGCATCTTGTGCCTACATATTCTGACGGGAATGGAATCAGAGTATCTGTAGTTCCCCTAAATGGTTTGAGGATTTCTTTGACTGTGGTCAAAGTTCCTACGGGATAAAGGTAGTTGATTGATTAGTTCTAGGAGAAAAGATGAGTTGTCATTCTAAGGGAGATTACTTGATTTAACCACCACGACTTTGTAGGAAAATAGTCTTTGCATCGTCTTAAGAGAAGGGCTCAAGTACTCGGATTGTCAACAAGTTCGCCTCTATCTCTCCTAAGGCAAAGTCCCTACATATTAATTGAATTGTTATGGGGTAGAAGTTTTATCTCATTAAAGATGATTAGCATCTTATTCTCTAATATGTTTGAATAGTTTGAATTGAGGTGTTGAATGTGTTTGTCTAAGTTGTAAAGATAAAAGGTCCTCTTTATGGGATAGGATCTAAACTAGAAGATCGACTTGAATGGGATCAAGGATCAATGGGGAGTATGATGCAAATGAGACGCATACGCATAATTGTTTAGGTTATGCACAGATTCTTTCTTTGGACGTTCATGCAATGCGATAAAATAAATTGCGGATAAAGATAAATAGCAGTAAAGTAAAGGCAAATAAATAAGAGCATACATAAACGCATGAAAGCGCTAAAGTGTGTGAATGTGAGTGTGAATGTGCGGATACAGAAGCGATAGGATGCGTGCACGATTGATTGAATTACGGGAGATTGATTGAATAAGAAGTTGAATTGGATGAAAGGTTGAATTGGTTTTAGGGAGAGATTGATTTTAAGAAAAGTTAATTTTAAATTAGCTTTATTTAGTGAAATTAGACGAACTGGCTTTTAGTTTATTAAAAAAGTTTTAGATAAATAAAAGGATTAAATAAATAAGGGTTTTGATATTTTTATCTTATTAAAATAAGTTAGTTAAATGTGGAACGATTTAATTATTATGAAAAGTTGGTTGATGTTATTATTATTAAATAAAATCAAATTATTATAAAAAAAAAGGTTTCTTATTAAATATGTGATTCTCATTTAACAAATGAAATAGCTACAAATTATTTTAAATTATATGTCCTTTTATTATTTTAGAAAATGAACAAAATATTTTAAATTAAACAAAAAGGGTTATTTAATTGATGAGGTAAATTATTTAAAAAAGTGAATTTTGATTAATAAGAAAAGCTGCCTTAAAAAAAGTTAATTTAAGGTTAAATAATTAATTAAGTTAATGAAGATGTTAATTTGGCGGGTTAATGGTTTAAATAGAGGTTAGGGGGAATTAATAAGGATAATTGGGCGGATGGTCCCATGCACGGCCAGACGCGAGGGCGTATGGTGGGTGAGCGAGGTGGACGCATGATAACGATCTGATGAGGATTGTACGGTGATGATACGAGGGCTCGCGGTGTTGTGTGTGTGTGTGATTGGTGTACAGGATTATAATAATACAATTACAACAATAAGAAAAACCCTAAATCACTCTTTCCTCTTTCAGCCGCCGCTTGCCTCTTTCCTCTCTCATTTCACCATCTCTGTTCTTCTTCATATCATTTTCTCCTTCTTCCTATTCTTTCTCTATTTCTTTCTGTATTCTTGTTCTACTCGCTTTTCTCTTCGTCTATACAAATCAGATAAACAAAAAGAAAACAAACAACATTAAAGTGTTAGCAAAAATCTTTCGGTCCGCATGTTCTTCAGGTCTCGAAGCCGGATCACGAAGGAGTGTCTCGCGGTGGTTAGCGGAAGTGGCGAGGGTTTTATGTGCTTGGGAGCAGATTGAGGTTTTTTTTGTTGAAGTTGTGGTCGTTCGATGGTGGACGGAAAGGCAATTTCCGGCGAAGCTCAAAAAGATAAGTTCTCTTTTACCAACTTCTTATGGTTTTATGATTTTGGGAATTTCTGTGGAGTTTTTCATCTGTCTGTTTGTGGCTGTTGTTCTGATGCCCCCCTTTTCTTGAAACCGAGATATTCCCAATTTATAGTCTCAAATCTGATTCGGGAAATTGATATGATGGTTAATACATTTCCCTTTCAAGCTGAACAGGTTTTGACATCTTTGGAAATAATTGGATTTGTCTTAAACATGTTTCGATAATGTCTTGGTATTCATGATTGCTTGATTTATGAGTTTCCTTTTTGACAGGGGACATGTCGATGGCTGTTTTGGCAGGTGAAGATATGCTCTTTCCATTTCGGAAAGAATACGGTAGCTGCTTTTCCAATTCCATTTCAACGTATCCGCATTTTGACTATGTTATGGTGAGAAACTAATCACTCTTTTGAATGCAGGGGTGATATATTCTTTTATTTTTCGACAGCTAGAAAAACGATGCCTTGTAGACGTATTGCCTTCTTTCACTTGAAGGTTTGAACGGGTGGCAAACAATATGTTGAGGAAGTTTTCTTTTGTTGTTGGACTTAAGTTGGAAACAGTACCAACTTGATTAATCTTGGTTGCCTCGGCCAACTTGAGGTAGAAATGCGCAATGCAACCATTCTGCCTACTTTTAAAATGTAAGTGTCGATTTTGCAAGAAGAAACATAGTTGTTATGATTCATTCCTACTTCATCTTTTCTTATTATGAGTTATGCCTTTGTGGTTTTCTTTGTGTTCGTAGGTATCATTGATGTGTTGATACGCAAAACGATGTTGTGTTGTGTGCGGTTTTAGGTAACAGATCTTCACTATCGGGATCCTCTCTCCGCTACGTTGTAATGCCTATTATATGCCTTCAAAAGAGAAGACGAGTTCTCCTCCTTAATGTCCTCCCTTGTTTTTTTTGCTCATGGATTGTACTCGCTTGTTATTTCGTAGAGGGTACTACAGCATGCTGAGTGCGGCCATTCAAGCTTCCTTTTAAAGATTAAGGTTCTCCTGAATTTCTTTTTGTTGTCGATATAGCAATCGAAAGACATCTCCTATTTGTCGGTAAGCATGCTGCTATTTCTTGTTGGAATATGTCTAAGAATGAGTGGCTATTATGTATTGTTCGTGTGGTTTTCTCTTAAAATCTATTCTGTAAACGGTTTTGATTTAGCTTTAGATTTGACCTTGTTTTAATGATTCTTTGCAACAGCTTTGGGAATTTGGACAAGATGTTCATTTGGAAACCGTGTTGATTTGTATTCCCAAAGTATTGGTGATTTGTTTTCAAAATACTAACATTGTTTTCGTTATTAACAGGATGTGATGCTACTGCTGAGTCCGAGCGACTTCCAAGCGGAAACCTCGTATTTCTATCTCAAGGTATGCCACATAGGGAGATTTCGCATAAAGGGTCAGAAAGCGGATTTGAGCTTGTTATTTGGGCGAGGGTAGAGTTTGTAACGGTTCTATCTGGATGACGATGAAGTAATCCCCCTTACCAGCTGCATTCAAAATGGTGTTTCTATGCTTGCAAGGCTTCCAAAACACACTTAATATGGTTCAATTGTCGGTAAGTTTTCCGCATTTATACCGTTTATTCGTAACCCACCGTCAACACGCATAGTTATAGCAAAACATAATTCTCACTTGCAATGAATTTCTGGAGCAGGTGCGACGAACGTGATCTTCTCATAATGCGAAGATCGGCCGCAGAGTGTAAAAGAAGTCACAAGGGAAAAACACACTACAAGTCTACCACCTCTTGTCAAGGACGTACTTTCAGATAGTGTATCTGCCTTACCGAGTTTCCTTCACCATTTGTCCTTCCAACCTCTGTTTTCCTAGTGTAATAATGATATCATATTTGTGGTATGATAGTTAGCATGTAAAATAGTCGTGAGGATCATAACTCCATCCAGTGTAACTTTTTGGCTTTATGTAAATACTTGATAATGTGGATGTAATTACTTTCAAAGTAAATAGTCTTGTAAAAACTCTTTGAATGGTGATGAATGAATATAAATCTTGTATTTCTTAACTCTCACTTGAATTTGGTCTTTATCATTTTCACCTGAAATTTATGAGGAAAATGAATTACTGTGTCTGATCCTCTGTTGGGATTAATTGATTAGTATTGTGAAATACTCTGGAGTTTTGCTTGAAAAATGTTGAATTTAGAACAATGGTCTTAAAGAATTAGTTGAGCTAAAATGCACGGCTTGATTTCCTAACAGACGCGGCATGAGTGATCCATCAACTCTCGTATGGTGACACAAAATTCGAAATCAGCCTAAAACTTTAAAGTCTTCTTGAATAAAGACATGGACTTGAAGTTGATATTTCAAAGATGTACTTATGAACACGACCTGAATCTCGAAATCAATCTGGATCATGATTTTCAAAATTAAATAGCTCTCTTCCTAAAAGTATTATCATGACACGATAAATCTTCAAACCTTGACACTTGTGTGGTAATCGCCTCATGATCTTGCCTCAAGGACAAGCATATAATGATACAATGAAAGAAAACCACAGCCTGGTCATGACTTTAATGTGAGATATGGTCACAAAAATCCCTCTAATCCGCCTTCAAATTCATGCTTTCTGAATAACCCTGATATGCTTGTAAAAATAAGTATCGTCTTCATTTGAGATTCGTGTACCTGCAGACACTTGTTAGCCATGATAAACACACACACAAAAGTAAAAAGAAAACATGTAAGAAGCGAAGGAGGTGGGATCTTAAGGTAAAAAATTAGGGTGTGACACTAACCAGCAGGCTCGATAGTCGGTCGGTAAAGAGATCTACTAAACAAGCAGGCTCGATATTCGTCGATAAAAACATCTGCTATCCATGCAGGCTCGACACTCGGTCGATAAAAGCATCTACCGATTCACAATCTGAAGGAGAAATCTGCTGGGGAAAAGAGGGACTTAAACAAGCACACTTTGATGGGGAGAACAAGATAAGATGAACACATCTATCATAGATTCTTTGTTGGGGTCTGGATACCACACAGGCTCAAGAACTACACCATTATCTGTTGGAGAGATATCTGGAAACAAAAGGTAACAACCTGGCTTATGCTTCGCATGTATATGTATGAATATGGTGTAATGCTCCATACGGAATGGAAATGCTACGCATTTGGGAGTATGCTATGCAAAAATGCAAATACAAAGGAACTCCACCGCCAAAAGGGTACCGAAATAAACGGCAAACAAACTTGTGCTAGGGAACGCCCTGGACGGCCTCTTGGAAATGAACACTTCTGGGGGAACAAACCCACTATGCTGAGGAAAACGCCCTGGATGGCCTTCGAGAAAAACTCTCCTGGGGAAAAAACTGATCTGCCAGAGATAGCTCCATTCTGCTGGGAATAAATCCGCTCTGTTGGGGGTCAAGAATAACATATGTTGGTGAATCATCCCAAAATCTCGTTCTGAAGAAAACCAATAAACACTGGATTTTGCTGAGGACAACACCCTGAACGGCCTCCCCGGGCAAGACTCTCTCAAGGATAACTCTACCTTGCTAGGAATACATCCACTCTACTGAGGAATGAATCCACTCTACTGGGGATTGAGAAGAATTTATTGGGAAATTATCCCAAAATCTGGCTTTGGAGAATACCAATAACCACTGGATACTGTTGCGGATGACGACTTCACTGGGAAATACTCATCAAGGGAATCAGCATCAACCTCTGCTTGGGGATTGAGTCAATGACATAGACTCTATGGGGAATTGCACTAAACTTGTCCCACTGCTAAAGAATAATCCCAAATACTTGCTAGAGATAGACGCGCACCACTGCCGGGGAAATTCAATCTCAACCTGCTGGGGGATAAGTGCACATCACAATTTCAACCTGCTGGGGATAACCACAATCTCAACCTTCTGGGGATATACTTCTGATCTGATATCATCATCCTATGGTGATACATAATCTCTACTGTAGAGAAGTGAGATCAAATGAACCTCGTGTCGGGGAATGTGATAGCATGTGAGCCACTGGGAGTACGGATGGGCTTTTGGTTTAAGGATAGAACCAGGATTATGGTGATTGGATTTTTATGGATTTATTTTTGGTTACCAATGCAATTGGATTTTTAGGGGGATTACCAGACGAGAATTGGTATTCAAAGGGTAGACTACAAGATGAGAACTGGTGGCAAAAGGTTAAGTTGTCAGACGAGAACTGACTTTATGGTTTGGAATCAGACGGGAACTGATTTTGTGGTTTGGTATCAGACAGGAAATGATTCCAGGCAAAGCAATCTTTGTATTCCTTCAATAGCTCGATCAGCTTGACCTTCATCTTTGGCCCAATCTTAGTGCTTACGTACACAAGTCTTTTTATTGTCCCATGACCCAGGTCGACCTCTTCTAGTAGTCATTTCTCGTCTGGGTTAACAAAAACTCAGTACTCGTCTGGCTTAAACAAAAGTTCCATTTCTCGTCTGGTAATCAGTTCTCGTCTGACTTGTCTATTTAAATCTTAGTTCCTGTCTGGTAGTCAGTTCTTGTCTGGCTTAAACAAAAATTCCAGTTCTCATCAGGTAGTCAGTTCCCGTCTGATTTGTCTCTTCTAAATCCAGTTCTCATCTAGTAGTCAGTTCCTGTCTGATTGTCTCTTCTACATCCAGTTCTCGTCTGGTATTCAGTTCCCGTCTGATTTGTCTCTTCAAAATCTAATTCTCATATAGTAGTCAGTTCTCATCTGATCGATCTTTACAAAGTCTAGTTCTCGCCTAATAGTCAGTTCCCGTCTAATTTTTTCTTCAAACCTCAGTTCTCGTCTGACTTTTCTTTTTCAAAGACCAGTCCTCGTCTGGAAAAAAATTTCAAAGACCAATTCTCGTCAGGCAAACTTTTTCAAAGTCCAATTCTCGTCTGGAACACTTTTTCAAAGTCTAGTTCTCGTCTGACAAATTTTTTCAAAACCTTTTCCTTTCATTGGTTCATCCAAAGTATCTTCCTTTCTTTGGTTCACCCAAAGTCTCTTCCTTATTCTTTGGTCCGTCTAGAACCTTTTTAATTCTATGGTCCATCCAAAACCTTTTCGCTCTCTCAGGTCTGCCCTAAATATTCTCACTTTCTTTTGGTCCTTCCGGAATATCTCCTTTATCTCTGGTCTATCCAGAATATTTTTTTTAATTTAAAGGTTGATTCCTTCCCCAAATAAGGATGTCGAGTCTGTTTTGCTACCTGCAACACAACATCTTAACCTATACTATTGCATAACATGTTATCAAGCATCATGAAATCAACCATACATAGCATATGCATCGAGCATACTCCCTGTTGACTGATTCATCTCCATAACAGATTTTAGCCAATTTCTCCACATCAAAATCTCTACACTTTCACCTTACCATCTTTTGTCGCCGTCGGCCAAATTTTTGAGCTACTCTTTTATTTAATCCCCTTCCACCTTAAATAATCAAAACTCTGGTGCAACTCGAACGCTCAGGTCCAAGAAGATTAAAGAGGGGCAGCTGTCGTAACTTGAATTTGACCTCCCCTTTTGCCTTTTGCATAAACATAAGCATTTGCGTCGCTGGTGTACGTACTAGCACTTTTTTATCTGTGGTTTTGTTGCAGGAATATTCAGGTTTTTCAAGCCCAATTAATCACATCCTCATAAAGTCATCACATCATTAATACAAGCATAAAACAAGGGTTTCTATGCCTATTCAACAAAGCAAGAGGTCGAACATCGAAGCCATGACAATAGTACCTTTTTTAAAGCAAATTAGGCAAATTTTAGTTTGGTTAATCGATTAACCATTTGCCATTGCAAATGGGTTAATTGATTAACCCTTGTAAAAATGCAGATTTTGGTGCATTTTCATGACAACAACTTTTCACTCCCTTTTCTCTTGGGATCTACTTGGTTCTAGCGTTGTGTGGAACATTCAAGACCATTCAAGAAACTCCACTTACATTTATTCTAATACATAACTTGGAACAAGAATATCATATTGCTTCATTTCCAATCATGAGGACCTTTGGATTGGACTTGCATTGGGATTGCTCCACTGAGTTAACAAACTAACTAACTAAGTCAACTTACGACTCAGTGATTTGAGTCCAACTAACTCCAAGGCTAGCTTCAAAGCTATTTCCAAAGCACATTCCAAACCTAGAAACTCCAAAGAAAAAATCTATATAAACAAAGCTCCACCATTTCACAAAGGACCTTGATCATTCTCTCAATTTTTACAATTTTCTCTCACATTCTCTCTAAAGTTTCTGCAAATTTTTCTTATGTTCATCTTCATCTTCTTCCAAAACCACACTAGAGCTCAAATTCACCATTTAAGAGTAACAACTTTCACATTAAAAGTGTTCTTCTCTTGAGCTTAACCTTCATCATTGTTGCACCCTAAAATTTACTCAACCTTTTCTTACCTGGTTTATGTTTCATTGCATTATCATTTGCATAGTTATGTCATTTGCATATAATGGTATCATTCATATAGCAGGGGATCAAGTGTGATTCTCATCAAGAGAAGCCTAGCAAGAGGTTTTATTCAAGATTGAGAAGTTGTCAAAGTCATCAGAAGGTGGTTTGAGTGCCTAAGGGTTTAGATGTTTGAGTGTGAATCTTCTCCTAACTTAAGGATCAACTGAAGACCCTCAGAGGGTTGTGAAGTGTTGAATGTGAGAAGAGGATATGTATGGAGTTCATTGAATGCCTAGAGGGCCATGGGAGAGTTCAATTAAGTCTTTGTGTCAAATGCAAAAGCCACAGTTGAGGTGCAAGCAATTAGGGTTTCATCTGGGTCAATTCTAAGTCAACTAGGCAATTGAAGAGTATCAAAGCCTACTTTTAGGTCATGGAGTTCATGAAATGATATGATGATACATTTGTGGTGTTGTGCCAAGACCAAGTCAAGAAGAATCAAGAGTGTGGGAAGTTGCTAAATTAGGGTTTCAGTGTAAAATCCCATGTTTAATGCCTAACTTCAAGACCACCTAAGTCAAGATACAAGTTTCAAATGGATCTTTGTCCAACATGAAACTTGTAGAGAATCTCAATACCTTTAATTTGAGTACTAGAAGTCTTCAAGGGGATTTATAGAACTCAAGTTATGACCCAGACAAGTTACAAGTCCTCAGATGCCTCTGAAATTTGTCAATGAAAATCATTTGACTTCAAAGCTATTTTTGACCTAGAAGGAGGTTTCACCTGGACTTTTGGACAACATGGAAGTTGTTCCTCATGATCTTAGATTTCTAAATTGTACTAGAAGTCTTCCATCTGATTTGTAGAACTCAAGTTATGAGGTTTACAAGTCAGGGGTATTTTGGGAAAGTGAAATTATAGGTCATTTTCAATCATAGGTCAAAATCTCCAACTTGCACTTGTCAAATGGATTTTTGTTCAACATGAAAGTTGTTAAAAATGTGGTTTTTAGGCTAGCCAAGAGGTCATGATGGATTGATTGGGCTCATAGCAAGACTTGGTTTGAAAAGATTTGAATAAGGAGAATTTTCAAATGAATTAAGGAGGGAAAATTGATTTTTTGAGTTAAAGGACCAAAACATGTCAAGTAACTACATTTTTTGAATGGAAATTGAATTTTAGACACTTTGGCATTTCCAGAATTTTGAGTTTAGGCCAAGTTTCATGAGATGTCATTTGGTTTCTTCATTTGCAAGTCACATATCTAAAATACTCACCAAGGCATTTCAAGCACTCTTTTTGGTCTGGATACACTTACAAGGTAATTTGCAAGTGAAAGGGAAGATTCTGGAAGAGTTTCCATGGCCAATTCGTGAACTTCTACATTGCACATGTGAAGGAAAATCAGAATTTGCAAATTGATGGATTGGGCTTCAAACACACTTCAAAAGCCCATGAAACCATTCTATATATTCATTGGATTGATTTCAGATCAATTTTGGCTTTCATTTCGTAAAGAACACTGAAGTTGCAATTGAAAAATTCCAAGGAGCAAGTGAAATCGTGTTTTGAGTTCAGGCTGATTTAGAGCAAATTGAAGCTTACAACATCTTTATCTTGCATCCTTGAATGATTCTGGAGAGTTTTAAAGGTTGAATTAAGCTCTAGCTACCTCTGTTAGTGGATCTACATCAGGTATGTAACCTCAAAATTTCTCACCATTGCAGGAAGATGTAGATCAATTTGCATATGTGGTTAGGATCTAGTTAAGGAGTAGATCATTTCTGGACAGAATTTTGGACAATTAGAGATAAATTTAGGTGATGTGTAATTTCTGTTGAGGCACGGTTTAGGTTGATCATGAGGATTTAAGTTGAATTGGATAGATCAATTTTTTGTATGAAGCATGAGGAACATTTATGTATCATTATATTTGCAATTGGTGATGTTTGATCTGGATGACATTTCTGAACTTGGCTTCGTGATTTAAAATCTATGGAGAGTTAGAATATATGGGTAGGAGATTTGAAATCCAAGTGAAATTCTGAGTGAGATTGGTATAAGGATTGCTGTTTCTGGACACCTGTAACCACCTGCTCACCGGAGAAGATGACTGGAGTCTTCTCCGGCCACCACACTGAGTCTCACTCAGGCCAGCCTGAGAAATGAGGAAGATGACTCCTAAGCCATCAGATCTGCCTTTGACCAAAGACCAACCACCAGATCCAACGAATATGTTTTAATCTGAGAAGTGAAATTGTGAGTCAAAACGCAGTAGTTTCATTAATTGAGGTGTCACGCTCCTAGCTCTTGGATTAGCTGACCAGTCCACGCATCCTGTGGCTCTTGTTTTATTCTGAGTTTTATTTTCTTTTATTTGATTTTTGTTTATTTTAAATGCATTATTGATTCAAAAAATCACAATAAATAAAATATTGATCCAAAAATTATTTTAAAAATATCTCAATGATCTTGAGAGAATTTGTGATTTTCTGAAATCAATAAAATGCATTTTCATGCATTTTTCAATTTAATTTTATTTTTCTTATTTTGTTTAATTCCTTAATATTTGTATAATTGTTCATCTGTTTTGTGGAATTTTGTTCTTCCAATTGGTGTTGAATTTGGATTTTATATTTTAGTATGTGTTAGAGTAGACATGTATGCTCCCTTAGGATTTTTATTAGAATTTTAGAACAACTTTAGGTTCTGTTTTAGGTGTTGAGATTAGAGCCTTCTCAAACTTATGGATCACCTTGATACCCTTCAATCTAGAAAATATTTAGGTGACTTAGAAGTTGAATTACGCTTTAATATTTTAAGCCTAGGTTGTTCAAACATGTATGTTCCCCTAGGAAATTTATTAGATTTTTACAACTTTGTTTTCTATTTTAGTTGTATTTTGCAAGTTGCTTGTGCTTGTGGTGTTCTATTTTGTGTGCCTTTGCTTGCTTGGTCTTGTTGGTGACCTTGGGGTTGGATTTGCTTGGATTCCTTCTTGGGAGGTCTTCTGGACTTGGTGTAGCTACTGTGGCTTGAAGGTTGGAGCTTGGAGTTGAAGCTTTTTTCTCTTTTAGGAGCTTTTTAGGAGCTTAGGAAATTAGGGTTTTAGGAAGAGCTATTAGAACTAGTTTTGATTCTTTCATCAAACATAGAATGCATTGTGTGCTTCTATTCTATCCAATGATGTAAAGTACTCCTAGGGAAAATCCATCTCTACTTTGGAGGGATGTTTGGTATGCCCATAGTTGAGTGGAACTTTGAGGATACCTTTCTATTTCAATGTTGATACTTGATGATTTCCTTTGGTTTTCATTAGGTTTTCAACATCGCAACCTTGATCTTAATGATTAATCCTTTGCTTGGAGTGTGCTTGCTAGATGTTGAAGATGAAGTTTGATGAAGCTTGAAGATAGAAGCTAGCTTGGGGGATGAAACCATTTTGCTGTCAACTTTGATGTCAAGAGGATTTGCTGTTTAGAGCTACTGTTGTTGAGTATTGAAGTTGTTTTCTGCTGAAGATTGTTGTTGCTGCTTGGGCTGCCTTCTCTGCTTCTTTTCTTTTGATGTATTGTCTGTTTGCTTGTGTTGATTACCTCTAGGTTTAAGGTGGAGCTTGTCTCCTCTTGCCTGTTGTTTTCTTAGGTTTGAGGTTGAGCTGGACTCCCTTGCCTCGCTTGTACTGTTGCATAGCATGCATTTTACTGTTTACTGTTTACTGTTTGCTTTCTTTTGCTGTTTCCCCTAGGATCTCTGATTTCCTCTGTGCAAGAGGGAATTATGACGGACATTAGGTTTTGACCCATGCATGATAATTGTAGGTAGATTCCCTTTCAACCATAGTTTTAGGGCGTATTTCTCTTCTTTTCTCAAAACAATTCAAAAACACAGTAATAAGGTTAATTGAAGTCGTATGTTACGAGCCTTAAGCTTGTAGAAGCATGCTTCAGTCTCAAGTTTTGATGATGTCAATACTACTCAAGGTCATCTCTTGATTGCAAAAAGACAAACCGTTCAAAGTTATCAAGATCAAGTCAAGCTATCTTTCAAGTCAAGCTACATATGGAACTATGATTCTTCCAGACTTGGCTGCATTACTGGTATATCAAATTCTACCCTTATAATTTGATATATAAGTGTTCAAAAACATCAAGAATTTTTGCATAATACATAAGCATGTTTTTGAAACCTTAAAAAATGGTATAACATTAATTTTAAAAAGCATTTTTCTGAAAATTAGCAGTGTTAACCGATTAACCATATAGGTTAACCGGTTAACCAATTTGAATTTTGAAATTTCTGGGCTAACGTACCAGTGTTAACCGATTAACCATATGGGTTAACCGATTAACACTGAACGTGCAGTGAAAAATTTCTTTGTTTCAAGTTTAAAAATTATTTAAAAAATTATACCATTTCATATTTTTTATGACTACTCAATGTACCTTTTCGAAAGGGTATTTCACTCATATAAATTCTGAGTTTTTCAATTTTGAAAAATATAGAACATAACACAAAAACTTTTCAATCTCCAAACACTTTCTATATTCATTTTCAAATTGTCTTAGAATCAAATTCACCATTTTCAAAAACTTTCATTAAGTGTTCATATGTGCATAAATTTCATATTCATCCTTGAACACTTGTATTGAAAATTGTAAGAGTGAATTCTGATCATTTGGAGAAGATCAACTTTGATATCATTACTCTCAAATTCAAATCTTTACAAACTTGTGTATATTGACTTGTGATCCAGGATTGTTGGACACAAGGGTGAGTGTTTACAAGAGGATTATTCTTGTACACTTGTTAGTTTTATTGTTTGATAGTAGGCCTCACCGGTTGATGGTGTGATAGGTTGTACTTTATTAAACATTAGTGAAAATTCTCTTTCATGTTGAAAGGGGAGTGGAGTACTCTCGGATTGTGAGGGGAACCACTATAAATCCTGGTGTCCATTGTTCTTTTATTTTTCTTCTTCTGCTTTCATAACAAAAAACATAAACCAGTAATTTTTCAAGATACCATAAAAACCGGAAAAATTTCAATAGTCCTAATTCACCCCCCCCCCTCTTAGACATACTCTGTTCTTACAATTGGCATCAGAGCAGGTTAAGGTAACCTGTTCCTAACGATTCAGTATGGCTTCCGCAAGTACCAACCCGGTTTTCAAAGATGGTGGAAGTAGTAACAAGCCACCACTCTTTTCTGGAGAATACTTTGATTTTTGGAAAATCCGTATGAAGGCACATCTTGAGGCTCAAGGAGATGGTATATGGGAAACCGTTGAAACTGGTCCACATGTTCCTACAAGTGTGGTAAATGGTGTTGGAACCCCAAAGATTAAATCCTCATATGATGAAGATGACAAGAAGAGAATCTTGGATGAAAAGAAAGCAATCAACATACTTCAAAGCGCTCTCAGTATGGATGAATTCTTTCGCATATCACAGTGTCAATCGGCAAAACAGATTTGGGATACCTTGGTAGAAACGCATGAAGGAACAGCAGAAGTAAAAAGATCAAGACTTAACACGTTAAGTCAAGAATATGAGATGTTCCGTATGCAGCCCGGTGAATCTATTGTTGCCTTGCAAAAGAGGTTCGTTCATCTAACAAATCACCTGATTGCTCTTGGGAAGACCTTCACCAACGATGATCTCAACTTAAAAGTCCTAAGATCCTTGACAAGAGAATGGCAACCAAAAGTGACCGCCATTTCGGAAAAGAAAAGTCTTTCAACAATGACATCCGCTTCATTATTCGGGAAACTTCAAGAGCATGAACTGGAACTTGGAAGGCTTGAGAAACATGAAAGTCAAGACAAGAAGTCCAAAGGAATTGCCTTGAAGACTGACACAAAGGATGACAAAATTGACGAATCTTCCGAAGACGAAAATTTCATGCTTCTAGTAAAGAAGCTTGGTAAGTTTTTTAATAATAATAAAACTTCTTCTTTTTCTAAAAAGAATAGACATTTCAGGAAAAAGGAGGCATCCACATCAAACCAAGAAATTACATGTTACGAATGTGGAAAACAAGGTCACATAAAGCCAGATTGCCCAAAACTCGCAAATAAAGGAAAATTCAAGGGCAAGAAGGATTTCAAAACAAAGAAGGCTTATGTCGCATGGGACGACAACGAAGTGAGTTCATCATCGGAATCAGATAGAGATGAAAGCGCAAATATTGCCTTAATGGCCTCTCACTATTCCGATGACGAAAATGAGGTTAGTAGTAATTTTTCTGTCTATGATAATGATGCACAAGAAGTTATAGATGAACTTCTAAAAGAGTGCAAGACTTTGTATAAAGACATCTCATCACAAAAGAAAAGAATTTTAATTTTAGAAAAACAAAATTTTGATCTCTTAAAAAATATTGAAGATGAAAAACAAAAAGTGATGGATGAAAAACAAAGTCTTGTATGTAAGAATTGTGAGTCTTTGTCTTTTCAAATTGTTCAACTTAAAAGAGTTTTAGAAAGATACGAAAAAGGTCAAATTGACTTGGAAGAGATTCTTAAACATCAAAGGTATCCTAATGATAAAAGTGGATTGGGATATTCTAAATTTTCAAAACCAAGCACCAATAAGACCATTTTCGTAAGAGCAAGTGAACAAATTGTTAAGGAAGAGACAAGCACTTCTAAAATTCAGCATCAAAATCATATCAAGAAAAGAATTAATAAGAAAAAGAATTAAATTCCTAGATATAGAAGTCATTTTCAACCTACATGTTTTTATTGTGGTATTAAAGGGCACACACCTAATGCCTGCTATGTACGTAATATTGGTATTGCAAAGGGGCATTATGTGTGGGTGGAAAAGGGTACTAACTATCAAGGACCCAAAGCAATTTGGGTACCTAACACTACCTAATTTTGTTTTGTAGGTATGCTTGAAGACAACCACAAATCAATGGTATCTTGATAGTGGCTGCTCGAAGCATATGACGGGAGATATAAACAAATTTTCAAGTCTATCATTAAAGGCCAAAGGATACGTCACTTACGGTGATGATAATAAAGGAAAAATTCTTGGAGTTGGAACCATTGGTGCACCTCCATGTACAATCATCGAAGACGTTCTTTTTGTTGAAGGCCTTAAGCATAACCTGCTTAGCATCAGTCAATTGTGTGACAAAGGGTTCAAAATCAACTTCACAAAGGAGGAATGCTTTATCGAACACGAAGTCACTCATGAGATTCTGCTAAAAGGTAAAAGATATAATAATATTTTTATGATTTCTTTTGATGACTCTTCCTTGAAGGTAAAGTGTCTTATGGCGAACAACAACGAGGCATGGCTTTGGCATAAAAGATTTGCTCACATTCACATGGAGCATTTAAACAAATTAATCAAGCATGATCTGGTTGTTGGGCTTCCGAAGATAAAATTCATCAAGGATAAATTATGCGATGCATGTCAAAAGGGAAAACAGACCAACACAACTTTCAAATCCAAGCAAGTGGTTTCTACATCAAGACCACTTCAATTGTTGCACATGGATCTTTTTGGTCCATCAAGAACGAAGAGCTTTGGAGGTAGTATTTATGCTTTAGTTATTGTTGATGATTTTTCTCGATATACCTGGACAATGTTTTTAGTGCAGAAAAATGATGCGTTTAAAGCATTCAAAAAGTATGCAAAATGAATTCAAAACGAGAAGTCACTCGCTATAGCCTCCATAAGAAGCGACCACGGTGGAGAATTTCAAAATTCAGACTTTGAAGAATTTTGCGAAGAACATGGAATTTCTCATAATTTTTCGGCACCAAGAACTCCTCAACAAAACGGCGTCGTAGAACGGAAGAATCGTTCACTAGTTGAACTTGCTAGAACAATGCTCAGCGACACAAATCTTCCAAAATATTTTTGGGCAGAAGCAGTAAGCACGGCATGCTTTGTAAGCAACCACGTGAATATTCGACCGCTACTCAAAAAGACTCCGTATGAGTTGTTCAAGGGAAGGAAACCGAATATATCATTCTTCCACATATTTGGATGCAAATGCTTCGTTCTCAACAACAATAAGGACAATCTCGGTAAGTTTGATGAGAAGTCCGACGAAGGTATCTTTCTTGGTTACTCTCTTTATAGTAAAGCTTTTAGAATTTTTAATAAAAGAACTCTTACCATTGAAGAGTCCATTCATGTTTCGTTTGATGAGACTAACCCCTCGAAAGAGGATAATATTCTTTTGGATGATGATGATGATTTTGTAGATACTCCATAAAATGAAGAAATTGTTTCAAATGATCAAACAATATTACGTGAAGATGTTACTCAAGAAAATCAAGATCTTCCGAAAGAATGGAGAACACACAGAGATCACCCAATTGATAAAGTTATTGGTGATATTAGTCAAGGCGTTGCAACTCGACTTAATTTAAAGGATGCTTGTCTCAACATCGCGTTTGTATCTCAAATTTAACCATCAAAGATCGATGAAGCTTTAGGCGACGACCAATGGATTATAGCAATGCAAGAAGAACTTAATCAATTTGAAAGAAATCAAGTTTGGACCCTTGTACCAAGACCAGACAATAAGCATATTATAGGAACCAGATGGGTGTTCAAGAACAAACTTGACGAAAATGGGATTATAGTTCGTAACAAGGCAAGATTGGTCGCACAAGGCTATAACCAGGAGGAAGGAATTGATTTTGATGAAACATTCGCTCCGGTAGCAAGGTTAGAAGCAATTAGATTACTACTTGCTTACGCTTGTTCTATGAATTTTCAGTTATTCCAGATGGATGTCAAAAGCGCTTTCCTGAATGGGTACATTAATGAGGAAGTCTACGTCAAACAACCTCCGGGTTTTGAAGACTTCAAAAATCCCTCACATGTTTTCAAACTGAAGAAGGCTCTCTACGGTTTAAAACAAGCACCACGAGCATGGTATGATCGCCTTAGCAACTTCTTATGTGAGAAAGTATTTACAAAGGGAAAGGTTGACAAGACACTGTTTATTAAGAAGATCAAGGGTAACACCTTGTTAGTACAAGTCTACGTCGATGACATCATTTTTGGATCAACAAACAAAGAACTCTGCGAAGAATTCTCACTCATGATGCGAGAAGAATTCGAGATGTCCATGATGGGAAAGTTAAATTATTTTCTTGGACTACAAATCAAGCAAACCAAGGATGGAATCTTTCTCAACCAATCCAAGTACTGTAAGGAATTAATAAAGAAATTCGATATGGATAGTTGCAAGATGATGTCTACTCCTATGGGATCCGGAACGTATGTTGATCAAGATGAATCTGGTACTCCAATTGATATTACTAAATATCAAGGTATGATTGGTTCATTACTATATTTGACGACAAGCCGTCCTGACATTATGTTTAGTGTTTGTTTGTGTGCGCGCTTCCAAGCAAATCTGAAGGAATCGCATCTCACTGCTGTGAAGAGAATTATCAAGTATCTCAAAGGAACGACCAACGTCGGATTATGGTATCCTAAAGGTAGTACTTGTTCTTTAGTTAGTTAATCTGACGCTGACTATGCAGGATGCAAAACCGATAGAAAAAGTACAAGTGGTACATGTCATATTCTCGGAAATGCTCTAGTATCATGGGCCTGCAAGAAGCAAGCTTGTGTAGCACTCAGCACCGCCGAAGCAGAATACATCGCCGCAGGAAGTTGTTATGCACAAATTTTATGGGTGAAACAACAACTTCTGGATTATGGTATTGACCTCGGATGCATTCCTCTACGATGTGACAATACTAGTGCCATAAATATCACAAAGAACCCGGTTATGCATTCCAGAACAAAGCACATCGATATCAGGCATCATTTCCTTCGAGATCACGTATTAAACAGAGATGTTGATGTTACTTTCGTCGACACACACAACCAACTCGCCGACATCTTCACCAAGCCTTTGGCAAAAGAACCATTCTACAAAATTCGGAGAGAACTTGGGATTCTTGATGAAGGTGACATCTGACCTTTTTCTCTATTATGTGTATGCATTATTTGTGATTTGTTTTCATGCGTATGCATTCTGTTTTTATGTATTTTTCAAAAATTCGAGCATGTTAATCAATTAACCATATGGGTTAACCGATTAACACTGTTGAATTTTCAATTCTGATTAAATTTTTTAATGTGTTAACCGATTAACCTATATGGTTAACCGATTAACACTGTTAATTTTTCTAAAAAATCAGAAACGAAAATTAATTAAAATTTTTGAATATTTTATATTTTTTTTATATATTTTGTGTGGTCTATATTCTCTTAAATATCCAAATCCATATCCAAAATCCATATTCCCTCTTAAAATCCTAACTTCTCTCTCCCACTCTCAAAAGTTGGAAAAAAACTCCCCACAACTTCTCAAACCCTAACTTCCTCAGAACCCACAACCCCAGTTCTCTCAACCTCCATCCATGGCTTCAGCATCAAACCGTGGCAAGGGAAAACTTCCAGAACATCACTCTGCATCTGATGAAGATATTCCTATGGAAACAACCAAGAAGTGCAGAATGGATTTCAAAGTCCGAGTTCGTTCTATCCTTCCGGTAAAGTATGTGAATCTTAAGGCTTTTCCCGCATCATCTTTTGATTTTCCTGCTTTGCTCAAATATCAGAGGATCGATAAATTTGTGTCTGATTCTGGAAACTGCTACCCGGATCTTGTCAAATCCTTTTTGCATAAACTGTCTGTGTTTCTAAATGCAAATGATGAGCATATTATGAAAACAATTGTTAGAGACTGTGTTGTTGAAGAAAATATGTCTGATGTTGCTGCAATGCTGAACATACCATCATCTGGGTACTTTTTGAGAAAGGGAGTTAACCACGTGGAAGGGCCGTGGTCCAACTACGACAAGATGGAGTTCTATTATCAGATATGCAGATTTCCAAAGGAGATGATTATCGCCAACCAACGTACTGCTCGTCTGTTGTGCTATGCAAAGAATCTTACCGTCTCTGATCGGATGCTTCACTACATAATCTGCTATGTGCTGATTCCCAAGGATTCGAATCATGCACAAATTAATGATCTGGAAATGCAACTTCTTTTCGCCATCAAGAACAAGATTCGTGTCAATTGGATTCTGACCATCATGTATCACCTTCAACAACAACTATCTCTGTCGACCCGTCTTCCTTATGCACGGCTGGTATCAAGAATCTTGGAATTGACTACTTTGGATCTTAACCGTGAACCAACCATCAAGATGAAATCAACCACCAATGAGATCAACGAGATTACAATTGTCAAGAATACTGGAATTTTTAAGGATAATGACGGTACTTACAAGTATTCAGAAGAAGGAGCCAATGCTAACCAGGCCTTTCCCGTACCTGAAGGAGGCATCACAAACGAGTTCCTTTACCAAACTATCATGACTCAGCATAGAGAAACCTCCCGGGCCATTGCTTCTCTCCGGAACCTTGTACTTTCTTCTCACCACACCAACCCTGACAGCCCTGTTGTATCTGATGAAGAAAATGAAGGACAAGAAGAAGAAGAGGAGGAGGATATGGCGGATGAGGATTTTTAGAGAATATGCTGCTGCTGTTGTTTTTATTGCTTTGCTTTCTAGTCTTAAGTTTTTATGCTTTCATTTGAACTATGTTTTATTGTAACAAGTACAATTTCTATTTGCTGCATTTTATATGTACTACTGTTTGTGCTTTGTGTTTACTTGGCTTTGCATGTGCTTATTACTATATGCTGCTATCTTGTGATTTCTTTGAAAGCTCTTCCTTTTTGCTGATGTCAAAGGGGGAGAAGAGCTTGGTTCTGTTAATGTCTCTCTGTGTGCAGATTTTTTTCCTCCGTTAAGATAGGGGGAGTTGCTAGACATAGGGGGAGAACCAGATCAAGAACCAAGAGATATCGCACAACATTTTTGATTGCCATCATCAAAAAGGGGGAGAATGTAGAAGCATGCTTCAGTCTCAAGTTTTGATGATGTCAATACTACTCAAGGTCATCTCTTGATTGCAAAAAGACAAGCCGTTCAAAGTTATCAAGATCAAGTCAAGCTATCTTTCAAGTCAAGCTACATATGGAACTATGATTCTTCCAGACTTGGCTGCATTACTGGTATATCAAATTCTACCCTTATAATTTGATATATAAGTGTTCAAAAACATCAAGCATTTTTGCATAATACATAAGTATGTTTTTGAAACCTTAAAAAATGGTATAACATTAATTTTAAAAAGCATTTTTCTGAAAATTAGCAGTGTTAACCGATTAACCATATAGGTTAACCAGTTAACCAATTTGAATTTTGAAATTTCTGGGCTAACGTACCAGTGTTAACCGATTAACCATATGGGTTAACTGATTAACACTGAACGTGCAGTGAAAAATTGCTTTGTTTCAAGTTCAAAAATTATTTAAAAAATTATACCATTTCATATTTTTTATGACTACTCAATGTACCTTTTCGAAAGGGTATTTCACTCATATAAATTATGAGTTTTTCAATTTTGAAAAATATAGAACATAACACAAAAACTTTTCAATCTCCAAACACTTTCTATATTCATTTTCAAATTGTCTTAGAATCAAATTCACCATTTTCAAAAACTTTCATTAAGTGTTCATATGTGCATAAATTTCATATTCATCCTTGAACACTTGTATTGAAAATTGTAAGAGTGAATTCTGATCATTTGGAGAAGATCAACTTTGATATCATTACTCTCAAATTCAAATCTTTACAAACTTGTGTATATTGACTTGTGATCCAGGATTGTTGGACACAAGGGTGAGTGTTTACAAGAGGATTTTTCTTGTACACTTGTTAGTTTTATTGTTTGATAGTAGGCCTCACCGGTTGATGGTGTGATAGGTTGTACTTTATTAAACAATAGTGAAAATTCTCTTTCATGTTGAAAGGGGAGTGGAGTACTCTCGGATTGTGAGGGGAACCACTATAAATCCTGGTGTCCATTGTTCTTTTATTTTTCTTCTTCTGCTTTCATAACCAAAAACATAAACCAGTAATTTTTCAAGATACCATAGAAACCGGAAAAATTTCAATAGTCCTAATTCACCCCCCCCCCCCCTCTTAGGCATACTCTGTTCTTACAAAGCTATCTGGGAAAAGGTTGGTGGAGGGTCTCTCTCTAGTAATCTGAATGTTAGTGTGGTACCCTTTGGGTGACATACGAAGCGTTCACTCCTGGGTCATAGTCTCTAGTGCGACTAAGATTGCGAACATTCTAAAAAAACAGTTCTTGCGTAAAAGACTGAAAATAAACTTCAAATGTCATTTTTGTCCTCTTGGACTCTTAATCAGGAAAACCCTTTTCAGAAGGAGATAAAAAATTGTCAGACAAACTTGTGTCTTCCGTAGCCCGAACTACGTTTGCTCTGATCTTTCATGCCGTATGAAAGTACGTAGGCATGAGACGTGACATCTCGGCGAGCAACCTTCCCCCATAACCCGTAGTTAGGCGAACTACGTTGACTCTGATTTCTCGTTCCAGACGGGAATACGTAGGCATAAAGTGCGATACTTTGCCGAGTCATTTTCTTTTCTTTGTAACCCAGACCTTTAGAGTAGATAGATAAACACACCCTTAGATAGAAAACAAGCGTGGATCCCGTCGAGTACAACGGACGTGAGGGGTGCTAATACCTTCCCCTTGCGTAATCGACTCCCGAATCTAGGATTTGGTTGCGAGGACCATTCCTTTCCCTCTTTGTGTTAGGTTTACTCTGAGCGTTTCCTTTCCCTCTTTTGGGATAAATAACGCACGGTGGCGACTCTTCTGTCATAGCCGGCGCCGATTTTCACAGTAGTGACAGTTGGCGACTCTGCTGGGGAATCTAACGGTTCCCTATGCGAGTCAATCCTAGCGCTTGTTTTCCCGTCTGGGGTTTTGTATGTATCTTTCTGTCTTTACTTTTAGTACTATATATTATTGTTTTTGTGTTGTGGGTAGAGGGTTAGTTTGAGAGATAATCCGGACCTGGGCTTGAGTGCACATAGACTTAGTAGTAGAGAGTAGTGGTTAGCCTTCTTGCTTTGCTCGCACCAGCTAGCTACGAAATTTACACTCAGACGAGATTCTCTTTGATGGCATCTTGCCTGGCCCTTTGGGCTCGACAGGTTGTTGGATTTGAGGGTTGTCGACTCTGGGAACCTATCATTTGGGATTCGGCTAAGTGAGGCCTCTTCAAGGGATGATGATGCCACACCTTCTGGGTATCGTATCATCGCTCTTGAAAGTCTGTGATGCTGATGACCGCATAGGATGTCGTACCTCGTCTACGAGTTAAGTACATACCTGTGAGGGGTAGGTAGGTCTTTTGCAAGAAAACTCTGGCCTCAGAATACCTGGTTTGTCTCTGTCAGTGAGAATTGGTTATGAGGTGGTTGGTTTGGTTTGAGGAGAAGATCTGATGGTTCTCAAGTGGCAGTACAACACAACACAGTTCTTCATTATTGCACTTGATCCCCTGTTTGCATATGCATTTGCATTTTCATGTTTGCATTTCATTAACGTGTATTTATGTTGCAGGTGTGTTTTTCCCCTCAAATTCTAGTGTTCTTCTTGCCAGACATGGAGTCCATGAAGAGGACAACTGACTACAGGTTTCCTTCTCCAGATATCAGTTCCTTGTTGCGGTTGGTTGCTCTAGCAGATCAGAGAGTGAGGGCTGAGTTTAGAGAGTCTTATGGAAAACTGCTCAGTTTGTTGTGAAGACCTTCTGTGTTTGAGATGACTGGATTGTATACTTTGATGCAGTTTTACGAGCCTCAGTTGAGATGCTTCTTGTTCCCTGATTTTATTTTGGCTCCTACTTTGGAGGAATATTCTGATATGCTAGGAGTTCCTGTGTTAGATCAGATGCCTTTTGTTCACGAGGATACTGAGCCCGAGTTGGCTAAGCTTGCTGAGATTGTCAATTTAGATGCTTCGGAGTTCCCCGGAGGTTTGGTCAAGTTGAATGGAGCTTATGGTTTTCATCTTTCTTGTTTCGTTGAGAAAGCTACGCAGTGTGCGAAGGATAGATGTTGGATTGTCTTCAATGCTATTCTGGCTATTTGCATTTATGGGATTGTATTGTTCCCAAACCTGCCTAATTTTGTTGATTGAGATGCTTTCTTTATTCTTGCCTCGAAGAATCTGGTGCCTACTCTCTTGGGTGACGTTTATCATTCTATTCACTATAAGAATGAGAAGCGTCGGGGAAAGAATGTTTCTTGCTGTGTACCTTTTCTATACAGGTGGTTTCAGGGACATCTTCCTAAGAAGGGACCTTTTGTTAATATTGCTGGTACTTCAGATTGGTCTTCCAGATTGATGGGATTGTGTGCTGAGAACCTTGTTTGGTTTGATCGGAACCTACTCGAAGTGAATATTATATATAGTTGCAGTGGCTTTCCGAACGTTCCTTTGATTGGATAGAAAGGTTGTATTAACTATAACCCTTCTCTGCTTGTGAGACAATTTGGCTATGCTTTGAGGGACTCTCCAGTTGAAGACGAGATACAGGAATCTCTGTATCTCACGGGTTTATTAGACGGAGATGTTTTGGTCAGATTGAGGCGTGCTTGGGGTAATATTCACAGAAGAGGAAAGACATTGCTTGGCAAGAGTGACAGTCGATCTTATAATCCTTATCGGCTTTGGATCCATGAGAGAGTTAGGACTTCTTTGATGTCATATCCTGTTGTAGAGCCTTTGTATCTTCCAGTGATTGAGGAACCTGCTTCAGTAGAAATTGAGAAGTATAACAAGCTGCTGGCTGAAAAGGAAGAGCTGCAGAGAACAAATGAAGAGCTAGAGAAAGAGATTTTCCAGCTTCGGCGTGAGAAGAATGAGGCAACCTTCACTTTGAAGAAGCAGACTGAGATGATTAATAGATTGGGTTCAGATTTGACTGAAGAAACCAGCAAGAGAGAGAAAGTAGGAGTAGCCCTGAATTGTGTTAGTAGTGTACTTGCTACTAAGAAAGAGCTTCTGAACAAGGCTTATTCTCGACTTTCCAAATGGGAATTGTTATGGAATGCCATGCTTACTAGCCGGAAGGAACGTGAAGATGAGTTGAAGCTTCAGATTTCCCAGTTAGAGGAGCAGCTCAGTGCTAAGGATGCGAAGATTTCTGAAGAGGCATCTCTTAGACGTGACGCTGAGTCTAGAGTGAGCGACATGGTCAAAGAAACTAGGGGTGGTGAATTGAAGGCTGGCTTCAAAAGATGCAGGATTGATGAGTGTTTTGGCAGGGGAGCCTGTGAAGACGACGCCAAAAAGCTGAGATCCACTGTTGAGCAGCACACATTACTAATACAGGAACTAATCTCCAGACTAGGTCATTCGGAGACGTTGAGGCTATTGGAAGATGTCAGGGCGCGCCATTTGTCTTGATTTATCTTCGGTTTTCTCTTATTATTCGTACTTGTGTTATTGACCATCGCCAGGCTTGTTGGCCGAGGTCTTTTCAGTTGTATTCAGTTGTATCTTTGTACTCTGCCTCTTGGCCTTTGTTTATGTATGAGGTTTCTGATTCTGAGTTTGCTTACTTGGGACTCCATTGTCGTTATGGCCTCTTCTCCGGAACTAGAATCGGGGGGGAAATTAACCTGTTGCATATTTACACGTGTGCATTTGCATCTTCATATTGCATGGCAAGTACCTTTTTGAGCTCGAATCTTATCTCCTGCGTCTTACAGGTTGTTTCAAGATTGACGAACAGAGAACTCACCGGTATGCTACAAGAAGCAACAGTAAGAAGATCATGGATCAGGTACAGTCTGAGATGCAGGAGATCCCGGATAGGTTGGCCCAATTCATGCAGACTATGGAGGTTGTGGCTAAAGGCCAGTCACATCTTCAAACTCTGGTGCAACTGCTGCTGGCGCGGGCGGCTGGTAATACTGAATACAACTCTGCTCGTGTTGAGACCCCTCGCAGGGAGGAAGTGATACCAAATGCTAATGAGACTAGTATTGGCAACGACAACGGCAATGCTGGTAATAGAAATGCTGATAATGTTAATGGGAATGTGGAAACCAACAGGAATGTTGGTATCAATACTGGTTTCAGTGACAACAATCAATGTTTTGGCTTTGGCAATCGGGATGGTAATGATGGCTTCAATAATTAGGGCTTCGGCAACGGAGGGTTTGGTGATAATAATCAAGGTTATGGCTACGACAATGCTGGGTTTGGCAATGTGAATACCAATGGTGATGGGATGGGTCCTTTCAATACTGGTTTTGGGACGGCGGCTGCTAATCATGAGCTTGGCAATCTGAGGTATGATCCCAGGTTCTTCCAAAATGGTCAGGGTCATAATGCTGCTTACGACGGATATGGTAATGAGGGTCCATACTGGAATAGAGATCGTTAGGAAGATGCCTTTTCTGGGCAAGGCATGGGTTTTGAGGGTCCCACTGATAGTGATCGGAGGATTAAAATGTTGGAAGAACAGATGAGAGGTATAGCCAATCAAAATTCTGCAGGTTTGGACATGGCTACCATGGGGCTGGTTCCTGGGCTGAGAGTGCCATTGAAGTTCAAAGCTCCCACTTTCGATAAATATAAAGGGGATACATGACCACGGGTTCATGTGCATTCATATTACCGGAGGATGTCTGCTTACTCTGATGATGAGAAAATGCTCATGCACTTTTTCCAAGATAGTTTGTCAGGACCATCGCTGGAATGGTACATGGGTCTAGAGCCTGCACAGATCGGAAGTTGGAAAGAATTGGTTGATGCTTTCGTCAGACACTACCAATACAACAGTGATCTTGCACCAAATAGGGTTCAGCTTCAGAGTCTTTCACAGAAGAACGGGGAAAGTTTCAAGGAGTATGCCCGGTGCTGGCGTGATCTGGCAGCGAGGGTCCAACCACCCATGGTTGAAAGGGAATTGATTGATATTTTCGTTGGAACATTCTCTGGGATGTATTATGATAAATTGCTTAATTGTTCGATGGGTAGTTTCTCTGACATGATACTCATGGGAGAACGGATTGAAAACGGCATCAAAATTGGTAAGATTCAAGCCGGTGAATCGACCTCAGCTGGAGGTGCGAAAAAGGTCTTTGGTGGTAAAAGACAAGGAGACGTCAGCGCAGTGTATGGTGGTTGAGGATGAGGTAGAGGTAGGAATCAATATCTTCAACAACGGGTTGCTAGTGTGACGATCCCTATACCTCAACAACGACAACAAACACAACAGCAGTAGCAGCAACAACAAAGGTATAATCCTGCTCAGAGAAGGATCCAGAATGGGAAGCCGAAGAGGGTATTTGATACACCTCCATCAACGTATGCAGAACTGCTTCAGACATTGTTGAGTTTGAATCTGGTTGAGAAGAGAATGTTGGACCCACCCATAGGAGCACTTCCTTACGGGTATGATACAAGTAAGCAGTGTGAATTTCATTCCGGGGCACCCGGACATGATATCGAGAGTTGTCATGCTTTTAAACACAAAGTCCAAGATTTGATTAATAGTAAAGTCATCAACTTCAGTAATGATGGTCCCAATATTGTACAGAAACCAATGCCGAATCACGGAGCGAATGCTGTTTTAATAGAAGAGGATTTGGATTTGGTTATGGACGTAAATGATCTGAAGACACCTTTAGGCTATGTTAAAAGCAGATTGTTGAAAGGAGGGGTCTTCCCCGGATGTGATGAGTACTGTTTGGATTGTTGGACCCGACTAGAGGGCTGTGTTGATTTGAAGAGAGGTATCCAGGCCATGATTGATGAGGGAACTTTAAGTTTGACCGCACTTCTGTTGAGAAACCTGGCGAGGTAACATGTGAAAAGCAGGGTGAGGTCGCAACAATTACAATTCCACGAAAGACTATTATGATATCAGCGCCCGCCAAGAGGCCAACTATCACGATAACGAAAGCAGGACCCGTTCCTTATGAGAGTACGAAATCCATTCCATGGAATTATGGGTTGGAAGATTTTTGCAACGGGGAAAAGATTAATGTGGATAGCCAGCCGGCAGGGGCAGTGGGCAGTATTGTTGAAGCGGGAGGCATGACCCGCAGTGGTAGGATCTTCACTTCACCTGAAATCGAGGCTGAAAGGATTACTAAAGGCAAAGCCAAACTGAATGAAGGGGGACCCTCCCAGACGAAAGAGAAGGAAACGTCGATCAAGGATGTAGAAGAGTTTATGAGGTTGATTCGCAAAAGTGACTATAAGATTGTGGAGCACTTGCAGCAGACGCCTTCCAAAATTTCAATACTATCTTTGTTGCTTTGTTCCGAGCCCATCGGAATGCATTGTTCAAAATCTTGGACATATCTTTTGTACCTCAGGAAGTAACTGTCAATCAGCTTAAGGGAGTACTGGCGCATGTGAATGCCGGACACAGCCTGGGATTTACTGACTTTGATTTGATGCCTAGAGGTCGGGACCATAATATGGCTTTGCACATTTCAGTGGAGTGTCGGGGCACTGTTATGTCGCAGGTTCTTGTAGACACCGGATCATCTTTGAATGTTTTGCCTAAGAAGGCTATGATGAAGCTAGATATCCGGGGAATCATATGCACGCCAAGTGACTTGGTCGTGAGGGCTTTTGATGGGACCAGAAGGTCAGTGTTTGGGTCCATAACATTGCCACTCCAGGTCGGGCCGGAAGTGTTTGACACAGTGTTCTACATCATGGATATACATCCAGCTTACAGCTGTTTACTTGGGTGACCATGGATACATTCTGCAGGGGCTGTGACATCCACGCTGCATCAGAAACTTAAATACATGGTTGGGGACAGTGTTGTTACTATTTGCGGAGAGGAGGACATTCTGGTTAGTCATCTTTCGTCATTCAAGTACGTCGAAGTGGATGGGGAGATCCATGAGACGCCATGCCAAGCCTTCAAGGGGTTGCAGATCAAGGACAAGTCTCATGTTCCCGTCAAAGGGTCAGATGTGGCCTTGTCTTCGTACAAAGACGCTCAGGCAGTGGTTCAGGCTAGAGAAACCAAAAGATGGGGCAAAGTCTTGGAAATTCCTATCAAGATGGACAAGTTTGGGTTAGGGTATCGCCCGACATCGTCATCTTCCGTATCAGGCGTGCCAAAGTTCAAAGGACAAGTGGTAATCACTCCAGGTGGGGTCTGTTATGAAACGATCAATGTTGTTTCCGATGCTGAAGACGGAGATAGTGGCTGCGATATGGACTAGTGGATCAAGCCCGGCGTGCCAGGATAGAATCTGTGCAACTGGTCTATCCAGGAACTTGTCCCAGTGACTACAAAACAGTAATGATTTGTTTTCTCAATTATTGTATAATCCTGTGTCCTACCCGGGGCATAGTGATTCTGTTTTTAGGGCTACCTGCTTACGTGTGTACTTTGTTTAATCATTAATAAAGGCGTTTTTCTCATGCAAATTTTGTGGTCCTTGCTTTTCCTGTTTTTGTTTAACAATAAAATGGCAACGTGGTTATGTGCTTTCTTTGCATTATTTAAAACATTTAACCATTCTCATTGCAGGATTCATATTTCAGACGACACTGATCATAAACTTCCTATGACTCGCTTCGACTTCGAGCACCTGATATTTCAAGTAGAAGAAGAGATTGTTGAGGATAGTAACTTATCAGAAGAGCTGACTCGACTTTTGAAGCAAGAAGAGAGAATCATTTAGCCTCACCAGGAGGAAATTGAAATTATCAACGTGGGGTCCGAAGAGGTTGTCAGGATATCCGAATAGGGGCTGCACTGCAGAGTGATATCAAGCAAAGGCTTATCGGGATGCTGCGGGAGTACAGTGATATCTTTGCTTGGTCTTACGAAGACATGCCTGGTTTGGATACTGATATGGTGGTTCACCGTCTGCCATTGCGTGAGGAATGTCCGCCGGTTAAGCAGAAACTCAGAAGAACTCGACCAGATATGGCTGTGAAAATTAAAGAGGAAGTTCAGAAACAGTGGGATGCTGGTTTCCTAGCTGTTACAACTTATCCCTCATGGGTCGCCAATATAGTACCTGTACCAAAGAAAGATGGTAAGGTGCAGATGTGCGTGGACTATCGAGATTTGAATAGGGCGAGCCCAAAGGACGACTTTCTGCTTCCTCATATTGATGTGTTGGTCGACAACACTGCTCAATTCTCCGTGCTTTCCTTCATGGACGACTTTTCGGACTATAATCAGATAAAGATGGCGCCGGATGATATGGAGAAAACAACTTTTATTACCCCGTGGGGAACGTTCTGCTACAAAGTGATGCCCTTTGGTTTGAAGAACGCCGGGGCAACATATCAGCGAGCTATGACAACACTCTTTCATGACATGATGCATAAAGAGATCGAAGTCTATGTTGATGATATGATTTCCAAATCCCAGACGGAGGAAGAGCATCAGGTCAATCTTCTGAAATTGTTCAAGAGGCTTAGGAAATTCAGACTGAGGCTGAATCCTAACAAGTGCACCTTCGGGGTGAGATCTGGTAAGCTATTGGGGTTTATTGTGAGCGAAAAAGGAATTGAGGTTGATCCTGCTAAGATAAAAGCAATACGAGAAATGCCAACGCCGAAAACAGAAAAAGAGGTTTGTGGCTTTTTAGGGAGGTTGAACTACATTGCTCGATTCATATCTCATCTAACGGCCACGGTGCGGGCTATTGTTCAAGTTATTGAAAAAAGATCAGGCTGTGACCTGGAATGAAGATTGTCAAAAGGCGTTTGAAAAAATAAAAGAATATTTGCAGGAACCTCCAATATTGATACCCCCAGTAGCCGGGAGGTCATTGATTATGTATTTGACGGTTCTTGAGAAAAGTATGGGTTGTGTTCTCGGTCAACATGACGAAACTGGACGTAAAGCGCATGCGATTTACTACTTGAGTAAAAAGTTCACAGATTGTGAGTCCCGTTACTCAATGCTCGAAAAGACGCGTTGTGCGCTAGCCTGGGATGCCAAACGTTTAAGGAAATACATGCTAATTCATACAACTATGCTAATTTCAAAGATGGATCCGATCAAATACGTGTTTGAAAAGCAAGCACTTTCCGGAAGGATTGCCCGATGGCAGATGGTATTGACAGAATACGATATTTAGTATGTTTCTCAAAAGGCTATTAAAGGTAGTGTTTTGTCATAATACCTAGCTGAGCAGCCAATTGATGATTACAAGTCGATGAGTTTTGATTTTCCTGACGAGGATATCATGTACTTAAAAATGAAGGACCGTGAGGAGCCGTTGTCGGATGAAGGTCCAGAGTTGGGTTCCAAATGGCAATTGATATTTGACGATGCCGCTAACTCATATGGAAGTGGAATAGGGGAAATCATTACTACTCCTCATGGGTCGCACATCCCATTCACTACTAGATTGACCTTTCCAGTTACCAACAATGAGGCCGAATATGAAGCATGCATTATGGGGCTCGAAGAAGCTATTAACCTGAGAATTAAAAATCTTGATGTGTACGGAGAATCTGCTCTAGTTGTGAACCAGATGAAGGGAGAGTAGGAGACTCAACAGCCCAATCTGATACCTTATATGAATTATGCAAGAAGGTTGTTGCCTTTCTTTGACAAGGTGGAATTGCACCATGTGTCGCGGGCAGAAAATCAGATGGCTGACGCTCTCGCGACATTGTCTTCGATGCATAAAGTTAACTTCTGGAATGAGGCTCCCAGGATAGTTATATCTCGCCTTGATAGGCCCGCTTTCATATTCGCCATTGAGGAAGCTTCCGATGGCAAACCGTGGTATTATGATATCCAGAATTTCCTGAAGAACCAAGAGTATCCGGCTGGGGCATCCAGTCGTGATCAGAAGACTCTTAGGAGATTGGCTGGCAATTTCTATTTGAATCCGGATGGTGTTTTGTACAAGAGAAACCACGACTTGGTGTTGTTGCGGTGTGTGGATGAGAAAGAGGCTAAGTTGCTCATGGAAGAAATCCACGAAGGCATATTTGGCACGCATGCCGGCGGACATGCAATGACGAGAAAGTTACTAAGAGCAGGGTACTATTGGCTGACAATGGAAACAGATTATTTCAAATTTGCAAAGAAGTGTCATAAATGCCAGATTTATGCAGATAAGATTCATGTGCCTCCGAGCCCTCTGAACGTTATGTCGTCACCTTGGTTGTTTTCCATGTGGGGAATTGATGTGATTGGAAAGATTGAGCCCACGGCATCCAACAAACATCGTTTCATCTTGGTGGCTATTGATTACTTCACCAAACGGGTTAAAGCGGCATCGTATGCTAATGTACCAAACATGTGGTGCCCAGATTTATCAAGAAGGATATTATCTGCAGATATGGAATCCCGGAGAGGATTATCACTGACAACGGTTTGAATTTCAATAACAAGATGATGAAGGAATTGTGCCAGAATTTCATGATTGAACATCACAACTCTTCTCCTTATCGGCCCAAGATGAATGGCGCTGTTGAAGCGGCCAATAAAAACATAAAGAAGGTCCTTCAGAAGATGGTTGTGACCTACAAAGACTGGCATGAAATGTTGCCTTTTGCTTTGCACGGTTATCGTACGACGGTACGCACATCAACTGGGGAAACTCCTTTTTCATTGGTATATGGTATGGAAAGTGTCCTACCATTGGAGGTTGAGATTCCTTCTTTGAGGGTTTTGCGTGATGTCCAACTAGATGAGGCAGGATGGGTGAAAGATAGATTGAATCAGCTCAGTTTAATGGATGAGAAGAGACTGGCTTCTCTAGCATATGGTCGGTTGTATCAGAGCCGGATGAAGAAAGCTTATGACAAGAAGGTGTGTCCTCGAAGCTTTCAGACGGGCGCTCTTGTACTGAAAAAGATTCTCCCACCACAATCAGATCACAGGGGCAAATGGACTCCCAACTATGAAGGTCCATATGTTGTTAGAAAGGTTTTCTCTGGAGGAGCCTTACTGTTGTCCACCATGGATGGTGAGGATTTTACATCCCCTGTGAACTCGGACGCAGTAAAAAAATACTTTGCTTAAAGAGACCCGTTGGACAGAAAAAGAGAGTCCAGGCAAAAATAGGGCATCCCGGCGAACCATAAAAAAGAACAAAAGGTTCGGGCAAAAGTTAGGGATAAAATTGAAAAAAGATGTACACCCGCGAAGTTGAAAACCTGAAAAGGGCGACTTCGGCAAAAAAGGGTATCCCGGTGAATTGAAAACCCGCAAAGGGCGGTTCACGCAAAAGTTAGGGATTTGAAAAAGCAAATGACTACGGTCCGAGTTTGATACTGTGTTGCTTAGTGGTTTGGGAGTACCTGAGGGTCGTATATCCAAAACAATCTCTTCCGAAGATCAAGTATCGGGAAAGTGTCAGAGTCAAGCGAGTCATAGGAGGATCAGCTCATGGTGTTCGTCTGTACCATGTTGCCGACATGTATATAAGTTTTCTTTGTGTTTCTGTATATTTGTATTTTGCTTGTGCGTAACTTCCTATTTTCAGAAGTTGCATCCAGTGTACAAAATTTTGCCTATTTACAGGCCTGTTATCAATAAAGCATGTTATTCAGTATTTGATGCTTGTTCTTTACTGTTTTTGTTTGTGAAAAATGCCAATGTTTTTGATGAACTTGCGTGTACATAAACTTGCTAGCCCTTGCCAATAATTGTTAAAACTTCGATTTGACTGAACGAATGTCACGGATACTAACCGGGATAGATCTTGTTATGTAGATTTGTTCTGTCTCGTTTGTGTTTTGTAGGGTTCTCACATTTGGAGCAAACGGTCAGGGAATTTGTGTTTCCCAGCCAGAGTCCCGTGACATAATGGTTATATCATTCCTCAGCAGATAGAAGTCATATCTTATCCCAGAACGTTTGAGATGGCACTTATCCCTACTGGATGTGGGTTGTCCTCCCCAGAAGAGTATTCCCCAGGAAAGCTGCCAAGAGAGTATCCTCAATGGATTTTGATTCCCAGCAGGGGGTATGTGCGCATTCCATTCCCAGCATGGGTAACTCCCGCAGAGTATAACCAAGTCGTCTTTGGTTCAGAAGGATTATCCCCGCACAGGATTGTTTCTCCTTCTCCCCAGCAGGTTGTTTTTCCTCCGACAGGATGAACATCCTCTTCAGAGTTCGTAATTTCAAGCTTGTGAGTTGTTCCCCGACAGGATAGTTATCCCCAGCGGAGTTGGTTGCACCGTTCCAGCATTTACTTTGTTGGAATATGTCTGTGATACCTGGTTATCCCTAGCGGATTGGTTCTTGTCTTCAGCATTTATTTTGCTGAAGCGCCTCTTGGCATCTTTGCATTTTGCATATATCATGATATTTGCATCTACTCCAAACGCGTAGCATTTCCATGCCGTATGGAGCATTACGCCATTGTCAAACATATGCATTATGTAACATAAGCCAGGTTGGTTACCTCTTTGGTTTCAGGTGTTATCCCTTGTAGAGGAGTGAGATTCTTGCTCAGAAGGATTTCTAGATATTCAAATTCTCAGTGTAAGATAGGTGATGATAACGTTCTTCCCCTAACAGAGTTGGTTGGTTAAGTTTCTCTTCATCCCCAGCGGGATTCTTCTCAGGTTGCTGTTACGTCAGCATTAAAAGATTTCGTGGCTTAAACTTTTGGAGTTATCACTAGTGATTTCCCCGATGAAATTGTTCCCCACAGAGCTGTTTGGTTGAGTTTCTCGTATTCTCCCGCAAAGTGTTCTTCAAACGGATCCGTGTTGACGGAGTTGTACCTGTGTTGACAGTGATTGTTTCCCGTGCTGACGGTGATTGTTATCCATGTTGGCGGAATCGTACCTGTGTTGACAGTGATTGTTTCCCGTGCTGACGGTGATTGTTATCCGTGTTGACGGAATCGTACCTGTGATGGACAGAGATTGCGCCTGTGTTGACAGTGATTGTTCTCCGTGTTGACGGATTTGTTTCCCGTGCTGACGGTGATTATTATCCGTGTTGACAGAATTGTTTCCTGTGATCGACAGAGATTGTTCTCCGTGCTGACGGAATCGTTATACCCGTGCTGATGGTGATTGTTATCCGTGTTGACGGAATTGTACCTGTGTTGACAGTGATTGTTATCCGTGTTGACTGGTATTAAAATCAAAAGTTTTGTCAGAAGATTGATCAGTTGTTGCCGTAACGACTGGGTTCAGCGTAACGGATGTTGTTCCCAAGCAGTTTTCGCAGCTTATTTCTGCTGTTGGCAAATTTCCGGGTTTCTTGGTATTTAATCGTCTTCTACCTCGATTGTCTGAAGGTCGTTCTCTCTTCACCCAGTCGGGTCCAAGGCGTTTGAATAGGGGCAGCTGTTGCACCCTAAAATTTGCTCAACCTTTTCTTACCTGGTTTATGTTTCATTGCATTATCATTTGCATAGTTATGTCATTTGCATATCATGGTATCATTCATATAGTAGGGGATCAAGTGTGATTCTCATCAAGAGAAGAATAGCAAGAGGTTTTATTCATGATTGAGAAGTTGTCAAAGTCATCAGAAGGTGGTTTGAGTGCCTAAGGGTTTAGATGTTTGAGTGTGAATCTTCTCCTAACTTGAGGATCAACTGAAGACCCTCAAAGGGTTGTGAAGTGTTGAATGTGAGAAGAGGATATGTATGGAGTTCATTGAATGCCTAGAGGGCCATGGGAGAGTTCAATTAAGTCTTTGTGTCAAATGCAAAAGCCACAGTTGAGGTGTAAGCAATTAGGGTTTCATTTGGGTCAATTCTAAGTCAACTGGGCAATTGAAGAGTATCAAAGCCTACTTTTATGTCATGGAGTTCATGAAATGATATGATGAGACATTTGTGGTGTTGTGCCAAGACCAAGTCAAGAAGAATCAAGAGTGTGGGAAGTTGCTAAATTAGGGTTTCAGTGTAAAATCCCCTGTTTAGTGCCTAACTTCAAGACCACCTAAATCAAGATACAAGTTTCAAATGTATCTTTGGCCAACATGAAACTTGTATAGAATCTAAATACCTTTAATTTTAGTACTAGAAGTCTTCAAGGGGATTTATAGAACTCAAGTTATGACTCAGACAAGTTACAAGTCCTCAGATGCCTCTGAAATTTGTCTGTGAAAATCATCTGACTTCAAAGCTATTTTTGAACTAGAAGGATGTTTCACCTGAACTTTTGGAAAACATGGAAGTTGTTCCTCATGATCTTAGCTTTCTAAATTGTACTAGAAGTCTTCCATCTGATTTGTAGAACTCAAGTTATGAGGTTTACAAGTCAGGGGTATTTTGGGAAAGTGAAATTATAGGTCATTTTCAATCATAGGTCAAAATCTCCAACTTGCACTTGTCAAATGGATTTTTGTTCAACATGAAAGTTTTTCAAAATGTGGTTTTTAGGCTAGTCAAGAGGTCATGATGGATTGATTGGGCTCATAGCAAGACTTGGTTTGAAAAGGTTTGAATAAGGAGAATTTTCAAATGAATTAAGGAGGGAAAATTGATTTTTTGAGTTAAAGGACCAAAACATGTCAAGTAACTACATTTTTTGAATGGAAATTGAATTTTAGACACTTTGGAATTACCAGAATTTTGAGTTTAGGCCAAGTTTCACGAGATGTCATTTAGTTTCTTCATTTGCAAGTCACACATCTAAAATACTCACCAAGGCATTTCAAGCACTCTTTTTGGTCTGAATACACTCACAAGCTAATTTGCAAGTGAAAGGGAAGATTCTAGAAGAGTTTCCATGGCCAATTCATGAACTGCTACATTGCACATGTGAAGGAAAATCAGAATTTGCAAATTGATGGATTGGGCTTCAAACACACTTCAAAAGCCCATGAAACCATTCTATATATTCATTGGATTGATTTCAGATCAATTTTGGCTTTCATTTCATGAAGAACACTGAAGTTGCAGTTGAAAAATTCCAAGGAGCAAGTGAAATCGTGTTTTGAGTTCCAGGCTGATTTAGAGCAAATTGAAGCTTACAACATCTTTATCTTGCATCCTTGAATGATTCTGGAGAGTTTTGAAGGTTGAATTAAGCTCTAGCTACCTCTGTTAGTGGATCTACATCAGGTATGTAACCTCCAAATTTCTCACCATTGTAGGAAGATGTAGATCAATTTGCATATGTGGTTAGGATCTAGTGAAGGAGTAGATCGTTTCTGGACAGAATTTTGGACAATTAGAGACAAATTTAGGTGATGTGTAATTTCTGTTGAGGCACGGTTTAGATTGATCATGAGGATTTAAGTTAAATTGGATAGATCAATTTGATGTATGAAGCATGAGGAACATTTCTGTATCATTAGATTTGCAATTGGTGATGTTTGATCTGGATGACATTTCTGAACTTGGCTTCGTGATTTAAAATCTATGGAGAGTTAGAATATATGGATAGGAGATTTGAAATCCTGGTGAAATTCTGAGTGAGATTGGTATAAGGATTGCTGTTTCTGGACACCTGTAACCACCTGCTCACCGGAGAAGACGACCGGAGTCTTCTCCGGCCACCACACTGAGTCTCACTCAGGCCAGCCTGAGAAATGAGGAAGATGACTCCTAAGCCATCAGATCTGCCTTTGACAAAAGACCAACCACCAGATCCAACGGATATGTTTTAATCTGAGAAGTGAAATTGTGAGTCCAAAACGCAGTAGTTTCATTAAATGAGGTGTCACGCTCCTGGCTCTTGGATTAGTTGACCAGTCCACGCATCCTGTGGCTCTTGTTTTATTCTGAGTTTTATTTTCTTTTATTTGATTTTTGTTTATTTTAAATGCATTATTGATTCAAAAAATCACAATAAATTCAATTTTGATCCAAAAATTATTTTAAAAATATCTCCATGATCTTGAGAGAATTTGTGATTTTCTGAAATCAATAAAATGCATTTTCATGCATTTTTAAATTTAATTTGATTTTTCTTATTTTGTTTAATTCCTTAATATTTGCATAATTGTTCATCTGTTTTGTGGAATTTTTTTCTTCCAATTGGTGTTGAATTTGGCTTTGATTTCTTAGTATGTGTTAGGGTAGACATGTATGCTCCCTTAGGAATTTTATTAGAATTTTAGAACAAATTTAGGTTATGTTTTAGGTGTTGAGATTAGAGCCTTCCCAAAATTATGGATCACCTTGATACCCTTCAATCTAGAAATTATTTAGGTGACTTATAAGTTGTATTAGGCTTTAATATTTTAACCCTAGGTTGTTCAAACATGTGTGTACCCCTAGGAAATTTATTAGATTTTTACAACTTTTTTTTATATTTTAGTTGTATTTTGCAAGTTGCTTGTGCTTGTGGTGTTCTATGTTTTGTGCCTTTGCATGCTTGGTCTTGTTGGTGACCTTGGGGTTGGATTTGCTTGGATTCCTTCTTGGGAGGTCTTCTGGACTTGGTTTAGCTGTTGTGGCTTGAAGGTTGGAGCTTGGAGTTGAAGCTTTTTTCTCTTTTAGGAGCTTTTTAGGAGCTTAGGAAATTAGGGTTTTAGGAAGAGCTATTAGAACTAGTTTTGATTCTTTCATCAAACATAGAATGCATTGTGTGCTTCTATTCTATCCAATGATGTAAAGTCCTCCTAGGGAAACTCCATCTCTCCTTTGGAGGAATGTGTGGTATGCCCATAGTTGAGTGGAACTTTGAGGATACCTTTCCATTTCAATGTTGATACTTGATGATTTCCTTTGGTTTTCATTAGGCTTTCAACATTGCAACCTTGATCTTAATGATTAATCCTTTGCTTGGAGTGTGCTTGCTAGAGCTTGAAGATGAAGTTTGATGAAGCTTGAAGATAGAAGCTAGCTTGGGGGATGAAACCATTTTGCTGTCAACTTTGTTGTCAAGAGGATGTGCTGTTTAGAGTTGCTGCTGTTGAGTATTGAAGTTGTTGTCTGTTGAAGACTGTTGCTGCTGCTTGGGCTGCCTTCTCTGCTTCTTTTCTTTTGATGTATTGTCTGTTTGCTTGTGTTGATTACCTCTAGGTTTGAGGTGGAGCTTGTCTCCTCTTGCCTGTTGTTTTCTTAGGTTTGAGGTTGAGTCGGAATCCCTTGCCTCACTTGTACTATTGCATAACATGCATTTTACTGTTTACTGTTTACTATTTGCTTTCTTTTGTTGTTTCCCCTAGGATCTCTGATTTCCTCTGTGCAAGAGGGAATTATGACAGACATTAGGTTTTGACCCATGCATGATAATTGTAGGTAGATTCCCTTTCAACCATAGTTTTAGGGCGTCTTTCTCTTCTTTTCTCAAAACAATTCAAAAACACAATAATAAGGTTAATTGAAGTCGTACGATACGAGCCTTAAGCTATCTGGGAAAAGGTTGGTGGAGGGTCTCTCTCTAGTAATCTGAATATTAGTGTGGTACCCTTTGGGTGACATACGAAGCGTTCACTCCTGGGTCATAGTCTCTAGTGCGACTAAGATTGCGAACATTCTAAAAAAACAGTTCTTGCATAAAAGACTGAAAACAAAATTCAAATGTCATTTTTGTCCTCTTGGACTCTTAATCAGGAAAACCCTTTTCAGAAGGAGATAAAAAACTGTCAGACAAACTTGTGTCTTCCGTAGCCCGAACTACGTTTGCTCTGATCTTTCATGCCGTATGAGAGTACGTAGGCACGAGACGCGACATCTCGGCAAGCAACCTTCCCCCATAACCCGTAGTTAGGCAAACTACGGTGACTCTGATTTCTTGTTCCAGACAGGAATACGTAGGCATAAAGTGCGATACTTTGCCGAGTCATTTTCTTTTCTTTGTAACCCAGACATTTAGAGTAGATAGATAAACACACCCTTAGATAGTAAACAAGCGTGGATCCCGTCGAGTACGACGGACGTGAGGGGTGCTAATACCTTCCCCTTGCGTAACCGACTCCCGAATCCAGGATTTGGTTGCGAGGACCATTCCTTTCCCTTTTTGCGTTAGGTTTACTCTGAGTGTTTCCTTTCCCTCTTTTGGGATAAATAACGCACGGTGGCGACTCTTCTGTCATAGCCGGCGCCGATTTTCGCAGTAGCGACAATCATCTTGCTATTCTACTTGGTTTTCTGAAGTTTTTATGTCTTTTGATTCATCTCAAGTGATTACCTCAAGTGTTTTCGGTGTAAATTCGTGTTTTGGAGCTTTCGTTGTATTTTGCTCGGTTTCGATACGATTCGGCTACAAGTGAAGATTCCGCTATTTTTCATTAATTATCTTCATCACAATTCACTTGCAACAACATCCAAGGCAAATCTCAGCCTTACAGGTTGGTTATCCTTTGCTCATTTTACTGTTTCGATCGTTTTCGTATCGTTTGTGATGTAGTTTCGATAAGTTTTGTGTGTGAGTTTATTATGCCATTGCTTAATCCTTGATCTTGATGAGTTAATTGATTTAATTGATGATTATTTGCTGTTTTTGGACTTTATTTTCGTGCATAAATATTTGCCCTAGCATGTGAGTGATTGCACAAATCATAAGTGGCCAAAAGTGCTTTTAAAAAATCAATTTCTAGCCACTACTTCTGTGTTAATAGATTAACATTTTGCCAGTGCAAAAAGTGTTAATCGATTAACACTGCTTTTTTTTTTATCAAAAATCTGCCTTTTTCAAAGGTTAATCGATTAACCACTTTGCACTGGAAAATGGTTAATCGATTAACCCTACTCTAGAATGCCATTTTTGTGCTTTTTCAAATGTGTTTGACATTTTTTTCTCATTCAACTCCCATGGATTGATATGGTTGAATTTTATGGATGTTTTATGAGTCATTTAACCTATGTTTGAAGCATGCTTATAAACTTTTCGATGCTCGATTTTATCGATTACGTATTTGTTCATATTTTTGGCATTGTATGATCATGTTAATTCTTGCACATTCTTTGATCACTTGCTACATGATTTGTGATGCATAATAAATGACATTTGGTATTATTTTTCATTTCCATTCATGTTTGAATTAAGTTTGTTCTTTAGGGAATGAGCTTAATCTTGTATAATCAATAATTTACCCTTTTGCTTTAATGACTTTTCATCTCCTTTGGGAAGTTGTTAGCACGTCATTGCCCTTCAATTAATTAATCCAAACTTCGTTTCGATTAGTTAATCCTCCCTTTTCTCTTCTCTTTAGGCTTCCTTTAGAGTATTCTTCCTCTTTTTCCCCTGCTGAGCCGAAGATTTGCAACACATTGGAGCACTGTACAAGTTTGTGTCGTTACGTTGTTGGTTTTGATTCCTGCACTATACTTTGGTGCTAGAGAAGGAATGAGAATAGAGAATTCCTACACTCATTCTAATTATTTTGGGTAGGGGACGAATGACCCTGTGCCTAGAATAGTCATCTCTATCTCCTTACTATAGTGTCTTTCGATTCTCAACCGAGTTGATCCTTGATCACTTGCATCCTAATCTTTGTCTCTTGGATTAACTTCCTCCTTTTGATTCAACACTCTGTTCTCTTTTGGCTAATCATTTTCTTTGATTCCCCAGAAGATTTGTAATCATTCCTTTTCTTTGGCTAATCAATCGTTCTTTGGTTAAAGTCAATTCTCTTTTTCCCCAGCGAAGTTATTTCTTTTTCTTTGGTTAATCACAGTCTGCCTGTTAAATACCGAGTTCCTATCGGAGTTTTCAACCTTCTCTTGGTTCTCTCTCCTTTTGTTTGGTTAATCACTGCATGTCAGCTAAAACACCAATTTGCTTTTTTCCTCAGTTAATTACAGTCCGTCTGTTAACATATTGAGTTTCTTTTGGGTTAATCATATTCTCTTGGTTAATCACCTGTCCTTTGGTTAATCACAATCCGCCTGTTAAAACCAATATCTCTTGAGTTAATCACCTTCTCTTGGTCAATCACTCATTCTCTTTAGTTAATCACAGTTCGTCTATTAAACACTGAATCTCCTGCAGTTAGCAACCTTTCCTTTGGTTCAAATTCTCGCATCTTTGGGTCAGTAACCTTTGTTTGCTTCAAATACCCTTTCCTTCGGTCAAGTACGACTTATTCAGTCAGTGTACCGTCCTTTGGGTCACAACCTTCACTTGGTTTCACACTCGTCCTTTAGGTCACAACCTTTGCTTGGTTCCACACCCGTCCTTTTGGTTAAGCACTATTTATTAGTTAACACATCGGTTTCTTCAGAGAGTTAAACACATTCCTTTGGTTCAGTACCCTCTCTCCTTCTGGTTCATCACAGTCTGTCTGTTGAGACCAACTCTTTGCTTTTCCCATAGAGTCTTTCTCTTATTGTTCTTCGGTTAATCACTGCTTGCCAGTTAATGCACCGAGTCCCCTGTGGATCTTGTCTTTACCTTGTTTCTTATCTATTTCTTGTTCGCTGGTTAATCACTACTTTCCAATTAACATACTGAGTTCCTGTATTCTCTTGGTTTCGACACCGCTCTTTTGCTTTCTTCCCAGTGGAATTGTTATTTATCTTTTGCATTCCTCAACAGAGTTTTCTTTTACCTTTCTTTCTTGGTTCTGACACCATTTCTTTCGCATCCCTAGTAGGGTCTTGCTCTTCCCTTTCGCTCTTAGTTTTGACACCGTCTTCGTTTCCTTTTCTTTCTCTGTCCTAGTTCCCCGAACTACGTAGGCTCTGGATTCCTTATTGCATTATGAGGATGCATAGGCACAAGATTGCAGAAACTTGGCGAGCTGCCTTCTTCCACCCTTTTCCTCTCTTTCCTGGTTCCATGAACTACGAAGCTCTGATTTCCTCATTGCACTATGAGGGTACGTAGGCACGAGGGCCCCAATCCTATGTGAACACTTCTTTCTCTCTTCCTCCTTCTTTCTTTTTTTCTCTTTCTTTTCTTTTCCTTTTAGCTAGAAGCCTTTAGATAGATAACCTATCTAAGCCTATAAGCAAGCAAAAGGGTTCCCGTCAAGTACGACGGATGCGTGAGGTGCTAGTAACTTCCTCTCGCATAACCGACCCCCTTACCCGTTTCTCTTCCCTTTGGGTTTTATCAATATTTTCCCTGTCCTTTGGGACTAAATAAAGTTTGGTGGAGACTCTGTCGTATTTTTGAGTATATGATTCACACAAGTATATTCCCATTAGCTTCAGTATCAAAGGAGACTACGACATCGAGGTTATGGTTGAAACTTGAAAGTTTGTACATGACCGAATCTCTGGTGAATCGACTCTACCTGAAGCAAGCTTTGTATTAATTCAAGATGAGTGAAGACAAAGTGTTTACTGGGCAGTTGGATATGTTCAACAAGATGATTCTTGATCTTGAAAATATTAATGTGAAGATCGACGATGAAGATCAAGTACTATTGTTGTTGTGTGCTTTGCCCAGAACACATGCTCACTTCAAAGAAACTCTCCTGTATGGAAGGGAGTCCATGAGCTTTGAAGAAGTTCAATTAGCCTTGTATTATAAGGAACTGAACGAACAAAAGGAGCATAAACCTTCAACGGTTGGTGAAGGTTTGGTCGTTAAGGGAAAATTCTTGTGAAAGGATGGTAAGTTCAACAAGAAGAAAGGTAAAATTCAGAAGAAGTCTTATAGTGGTGAGACGTCTAGTATTCGATGCTATCATTGTAGGAAGGAGGATCACACAAGAAAGGTGTGTCCTGAACACCTAAAATATCATGGTGGTAAAGATAATGGCAACTCAGCCATTGTTAAAGATGGCTTAGAATTATCTGTTGTTCTTGTGGTTTCAAGCAGCGACTCAAGAAAGGAGTGAATTATGGGTTCAGGTTGCACTTGGCACATGACTCCAAAAAAATAATTGTTTGAGGAGCTATGTGATTAACATGGTGGATCAGTGCTACTAGGAAACAACAAATCTTGCAAAATTATAGGTATTGGATCTGTGAGATTCAAGCTCCATGATGAGTTAATAAGGTTATTGACTGAAGTTAGGTATGTACCTGATTTTAAGAGAAATTTGATTTCTCTTGGTGAATTCGACAGGAAGGGATATGTTTTTCAAGGAGAGAAAATATCCTAAGAGTCATGAAGGGGTTGAAGGAAGTATTGAGAGTTGTGAAGAAACAAGGCTTGTATACCCTTGAGGATGAAGTTGTAAGTGGTTCGACAAATGCTGCATCCACGAAATCGTTGTCGAAAACATAAATTTGGCAAATGAGATTGGCCTATGTTAATGAAAGGGGTCTGGTCGAATTAGGGAAACAAAATATTCTTGCAGGAGACAAAGTCGAAAAGCTGAAAATTTGTGAACCCTGTGTACTTGCAAAATCTTGCAGAGTGAAGTTCAACAAAGGCAAACAAAGAACTCATGCATCCTTTGATTACATCCATTCTAACTTTGGGGGCTTGCAAGGTGTCCATCACATTTAGGAGTAAGGTATTTTGTATCTATAGTTGATGATTATTCCAGGAAGTTATGGATATTCATTTAGAAGACTAACGATGAAACTTTAAAGAATTTTAAAGGTTGGAAGACTTTGGTCAAAAATCATACTGGCAAGAAGGTCAAGAGGTTGAGAACCAACAATGACCTTGAATTTTGCAATTAGGCGTTCGAAATTTTTTATGTTGCCTCAGGTGTTGCAAGGCACAAAACTACTGCAGGGACTCCACAACAAAATGGTCTGGCAGAAAGGTTTAATCTAACTAGTGTTAGGTTAAAGAAGGTGTTTTGGATTGAGGCTGTTTCGACAGTAACATATGATAAATAGATGTCCTTCGACTGTGTTAGATATGAAGAAATCTAAAGAATTTTGGTAGGGACATCCACCTAGTCTCGACAGACTTAAAGTATTTGGTTGCGTGGTCTATGCTCACACTAGGCAAGACAAGGTCAAACCTAGAGCCCTAAAATGTATGTTCATGGGATACCCTAAAGAAGTCAAAGCTTATAGGCTATGGTGCCTAGAGCCAAGTCACAGGAGGTGTATCACCAGTCGAGATGTAGGTGTCAATGAAGCTGAGACGGCTTTCAAGAAAACTGATGGTGCTGACGAAGAGCTGGAACAAAGAGAGATTCCTGTTGAGGTGGAGCATGTTGATGTTGAATTGCGCACCCCCGATGAAATCAAAGAAGAAGCAGAAGTTGTTGTCGAAGATGAAGAGACTGATAATGACTACCTTCTAGTAAGAGACATGTCGAGGAAAGTCATCAAGCTACCTCAGAGACTTGGGTATACAGATCTTATAGCTTATGCCTTAATCTCTGCAAGTGAGGTTCTCGACAATGAACCTATAGACTATAGGGAAGTTATTAGGAGACAAAAGAAGACTGAATGACTGAAAGCCATGAATCATGAGATGAAATCTCTTCATGATAACAACACCTGGGAACTGATTAAGAAACCAGCTGGAGCCAGGTTAGTCAATTGTAAATGGATTTTCAAAGTTAAGGAAGGAATCGAATGAGTGACATAAAAAAGATACAAGGAAAGATTGATCACTAGGGGTTTCACTCAGAAAGAAGGTGTCGACTTCAATGATGTGTTCTCTCCTGTTGTGAAGTACAGATCCATTCGAATGTTGCTTGTCACGGTGACACAGTTCGACCTTTAAATGGAACAGATGGATGTGAAGACTGTGTTCTTGTATGGTGATCTAGATGAAATAATCTTGTTGAGGAAACCTAAAGGTTATGTCAAAAGGGGGAAGGAAGATTATGTGTGCAAGCTGAAGAGATATTTATATGGACTAAAACAATCTTCTCGACAGTGGAATAGGAGATTCAACAAGTTCATGGCACGCATAAGTTTCATTAGAAGTCAGTTCGACCACTGTGTTTACTTCAGATTTTGACCTGGTAATTCATTTGTTATTTTGTTGCTTTATGTGGATGATATTCTAATAGCAAGCAACAATGTCGAAGATGTAATGAGGGTGAAGGTTGAACTCAATAAGGAGTTCGACATGAAGGATCTGGGAGCTACGTCCAGGATTCTTGGGATTGACATCTGAAGATATAAAAAGCAGTCAAAATTATTCTTATCTCAAGAGGCATACCTACGGAAGATTCTCGAATAGTTTGGCATGTCGAATTTAAAGCCTGTTGTGACTCTGACAAACCCTCACTTCAAGATGAGTATAGATCAGTGTCCCAGTACTGATATGGGAAGAGCTTATATGAATAGAATTCCATATGCTGATATAGTGAGTTCTTTGATGTATGTTATGTTCTGTACTAGACCCGACATAGTATATGCAGTAAGTCTTGTAAGCAGGTACATGGCGAATCCTGGAAAGGCTCACTAGAAAGCATTGAAGTGGATTCTAAGGTACATAAATGAGTCTCTGAACAGAGTCCTAATTTATGGTGGAGCCTTGAGTGAAAATAGTAAAGCAGAAATCAAAGGATATGTCGACTCAGATTATGCAGGTTGTATGGATTCCAAAAAATCTATTTCTGGATATGTGTTCACTATGTTTGGCACAATAATTGGTTGGAAAGCAAAACATCAGAAGGTTGTTGCCTTATCAACCACTGAAGCGGAATATATCGCCATAAGTGAAGCTATGAAGGAAGCATTGTGGCTTGAAGGTTTTGCAAAGGAGCTGAAACTTCAATGTCGAGTTGTCACTGTTAAATGTGATAGTCAAAGTGCAATACACCTGTCGAAGAATTCAGCCTATCATGAGCGAACCAAGCACATTGATGTGAGGCTGCATTTCGTCAGAGGTTTAATCGAGTGTGGATAAGTCCAAGTACTGAAGGTTTCGACCGATCATAATGCTGCTAATATGATCACCAAGACTTGTCTGAGTTGCAATTTTTTCCACTGTATGCAGTTGATAAAGTTGCATGAAGAAAGCTAGTTTGTTTCTTGATGGTAGAGTTAGATCCAAGGTGGAGATTTGTGAGATATTGGATCGAGCTCTAGTTAGCATGTCGTCGAAGTTTGCTCACATGCTGTAGTCAAATTGCGTTCTAGTATGTAGTTGTCGAATTGGGCCTTGTGTTAAGGATCCAATTGTTTAAGTTAGCTTGTAATTGCTAATTGTTAAAAAGTCCATTAGTTTAATATCTTAGGTTTTATTATAAATAGCATACTAGTCTCTCATCTTATGTGTGGTATGACAAAACCTAATTAGGGTGAGAGGGTTATTTGTTATTTTTGAGTACTTGTAATATGTTTTACATTGAAAGTAAAGAATAACAGTTATAACAAATCCTTGTTGTTCTTCTTGTTTTTTCTTAACCCCAATCCTTGTGTGTTTCTTATTATAAAGAAACCGATTATATTTTATTTTAAAACATCCTAATTCACAATATATATATATATATATATATATATATATATATATATATATATATATATATATATATATATATATATATATATATATATATATATATATATATATATATATATATATATATATATATATATATATATATATATATATATATATATATATATATATATATATTCAAATTTTAGTTGATTTATATTAAAGCTGAAAGATTGATTTTAAAAAAATTTAAAAATCACATAAAGTCAAATATTATTAAATTTTTTGGATATCATTTTTAAAAACCGCTAAAATTAAATTTTAACCTAAACTTTCAGAATCAAACAAAACCAAATTAAATTGCATATATATATATATTGGAAAATAGTAACGAGTGTCCATAGAGCACTAGTTAAGATATTAAGATGATAAGTATAACATTATTTAAGAGATTAAATACATATATTTTTTTTAAATATATATTTATTTAATACATTAAAAACAAAAATAATCAACTTATTTAAAACTTTTAACCAGTGTTACGGACATTGGTTAGCATAATCCATATATATTTTACTCCCTCCATCCCAAAATAAATATTACATATATAAAAGTTAATTGTTCTAAAATAATTGTGAACTTTTAATTTTTAATGTATTTTAGATTTGATCTTCAAGTTATATTCCTAATTAGTACTTATAATTTAATATTTCTCTCACTTTGTATTAAGAATAATTAAAATACATCATTCTCTTGCTTTTATTTATTATTTTAATTTGTGTAAGAGTATCTTACTATATAACACTTATTTTGAGACAGTTGTAGAAATATTTTTTATTTTTTATATTAGTATGGTGTACAATTGCATAAATCTATTATTGAATATTAATTTTATAATAAAATTTATTATTTAATTTAGTCTTTGTTTTTTAAGTTTTCATAGTATTTTATTGATTTAAAAAAGTATAATTTATGAATTTAAATATTTAAAAACAAAATAAATTATATTAAAATAAATTGACTCAGATCATATTTTTTTTATATTATCATCAAAAACTAAATTAAACTGCATATACTGTATGTTTCTTTTAAATAAATTTCTTTTTGTTTTGTTTTAATAAATCTAAACCGTATGACGACGCTAAATATAACTTTTTACACGTGAATGTGGTGTTGACAAATGGTATAATAAAGAAATAAAAATATATGTGCAATGCACGTCAAACATCATAAGATTCTTGTAAATTAATTCCTAGTGTCTGCCATAATTTTCTTTTAATCTCCTTACTTTTTTATTGCGAAATATGCGATTAATGGAGAATAAGAAACAACTTTAAAATCCCGGATTTGTTTTTAGAAATAGCTAGATGATGAGAATATAGTGAGAGAAAAAACATATTGTTATGATTTTAAATGTTACTGTTACATGTTTGTGATAAATAGCTGCCAAAAATTAAATAGTTTCTAAAGTCAAATTTTTGCTGCATTCAAGTCGTCAATATATTAATATATTATAAATGTTGGTCTATAAGATTGAAGATGAAAAAAAAAATAAAGAGAAAAAATTATAACGGACTTTTAACTGAAAATGATTATAAAATTTTGTTATTAATTGATAACTCATACACACATTCAATATTAAATGAAAACCAAATCAACTCTAAATGCAATTGAAATGAATTACAACTAATATCATCTCTTAATTCATATTCAGCTAATTAAACTCAACAACATCAATTTCATCCCTCAAATGGATAAAATATTCAGTCTTAATTGTTTTAGCCAGCACTTTTGTTTCCTCTTATTGAGTGCTACAGTGCATAACTTCAAGCACTCCATTCTGAACTTGGTTTCTCAGAAAATGTAACTTTGTTTCAATGTGTTTGCTTCTTTTATGATGCACATGATTCTTGGCAAGACTTATAGGTGATTTGTTTCCAATCATCAACTTTATAGACTTGTTCACCTTGATCTTCAGATCCTGCAATAAGTTTAGAATCCACGCAGCTTGACAAGCAGACAAAACACCTGCAATGTACTCTGTTTCATAGGTTGACAATGCAACCATTGGTTTCTTCTTGGAGCACCAATAAATATGACCTCCTAGATACTTGAAGAAATATCCAGAAGTGCTTCTTTTGTCAACTCTATCACCACACCAATCAAAGTCTGAATAACACATCAGCTCTAAATCAGATTTAATATCATAGGAAATAAAACTCCATACCTCAGAGTCCTCTTAATATACCTCAGTATCCTGATAACAACTTGGTAATGTGACCAATTTGGGTTGTTAATAAACCTACTCATCATTCCAACTGCATAACAAATGTCAACTTTGGTATTACAAAGATATCTTAATGAGCCCACCAATTGTTCAAAAGTTGTAGCATCTACATCATTACTCTCAACATTAGAATCTAACTTATGATTTGTTTCAGCAGGTGTGATTGCATACTTGAAATTCATTAGCTCAAATCTCTTCAAAAATTCAAGTTCATACTTCATCTAATGCAAGATTATATCCATATCAGAGTACATAATCTCCATCCCTAGAAAATATCTCATATTTCCTAGATCAGTCATCTCAAAACCATTCACCTGCACCTTCTTAAACTTAGCTATCTCATCTAAACAACTCCCTATTAGCAATATGTCATCAACATAGAGACACACCAGAATCATATTGCTATTAGATGTATGCTGAACACCAACACCATACTCCATCTCACATTTTTTGAATCCTTGAAGCTTGAAAAATGAATCAATTTTCAAATTTCAGGCTCTAGGAGCTTGTTTCAGTCCATACAAGGCTTTATGAAACTTGTACATCATCCCTTCCTGATTCTTTTTTCACAAATCCACAAGGTTGTGAAATATAAACTTCCTCTAGTACAAGGCCATTCAGAAATTCCAATTTCACATCTAAATGTATCAGAGACTAATTTTTATTAGCAGCTATAACAATCAGCAGTATGATTATTTCATGTCTAGCTACAGGTGCAAACATTTCAAAGTAGTTTAAACCATATTTCTATAGAAATCCTCTAGCTACTAACCTTGCTATGTGTTTTCCAATTGATCCACCTGGCTTTAGTTTCACCTTATAAACCTATCTCATATTGATGGATTTCTTGTCCTTTGGAAGCTTAGCCAACTCCCAAGTTTTGTTTCTTTCTATAACTTCAAGTTCTTCTTTCATGGCCTTCAACCACACTTTCTTCTTGAGAGCTTATGTAGTACTGACTAGTTCAGAGCCTACCAACATATACACTGAATGAGTTCCCCTTAAGATTTTATCTGAGTATCTTGTAACATGTCAAACACTGCAAATCTTATCGGTATTTGTCTGACTCTTTGTGATCTCTTTAATTGTTCAAAATCTTCTTCAGATGTTGGAGCAATATTAGATATTGGACTACCTTCAGATCCTTGACCACCTTCAAAGGCTTGATTACCACTAGAGTCTTGATCATCATCAGAATCTAGATCAGAATCAGATTCACCTTCAGACTCTTCTTTAGCATCAGAGTCACCTTCAGACTATGACTCATCTTCAGACTCAGAATCTTCTTCAGAGGAAGATTTTTCTTCAGAGTCTTTAACATCTTCAGAAGTTAACTCAGATGTTATCACTGCACCAAAGTTTTATTGAGACTTGTTCCAATCCCATACTTTTGATTCTTTCATAATGAAATCTCTAATGAATTCAATTTTGTTAGTGACAGGAGAGTAGAGCTTATAAGCACTTATACTATGGTACCCTACAAGCAACATGACTCTGCTTCTGTCATCCAACTTTCTTCTTTTAGCATCTAGGTCATGTTTATAATAAATAAAACCAAAAACCTTCAAATGGCTCACACTTTTCTTATCTCCAGTACGTCTACTTCTCTAAAGGAATAATTTCCTTCAACTTCTTGATTGGACACTTGTTGAGCATATATGCTGCAGTGGCAACAACTTCTCCCCACAAGGTATGAGGGAGTTTCTTCTCCTTCAGCACGCTCCTTGTCATATCAAACAAAGTTCTATTTCTTCTTTCATCAAGACGATTGTGTTAAGGAATGTATGGAGCAGTAAGCTCATGCTTAATTCGATTTTGCTCATATAATTTTCTGAATTCTATAGATTTGTACTCACCTTCACCATTAGTTATGAGATTTTTCAGCTTCTGACCCCTCTTGTTTTTGCTTTTACCTTGAACTTTTGAAACTCAGTAAACACCTCATGCTTAAACTTGATGAGTGCTACCCATATCATCCTTGTGAACTCATCCACAAAAGACACAAAATACATGTTTCCTCCAAGTAAAGGTACTTCAAATGGTCCACATGCATGGGAATGCACTACTCCCAAAGCATGTTTTTCTTTTCGAGTCACTTCTGATGCAAGTGGCAATCTTGGTTGCTTGCTTTTCATGTAAACCTCACATGACTTCTCAGGTTTTACAATCTTAGGAATGTCATGTACTAGTTTTTTAGAACTCGGATGCCAAAAGCTTCTAAAGTTCAGATGCCCTAATATCTTGTGCCACAACTTACTATCACCTTTAGCACCTTCTGCAGTAAGGCATTTAGTTTCAGTTGTTTTCACATTCATCTTGAATGTTCTGTTGCTTCTCTGTTCAGACTACATAATCAACTTCTGATCATAATCATAAAAATTCAAGAGATTATCCTTCATAGTAACTGAGAAATCTTTTTCAATTAATTGATTTACACTCATATGATTTCTCTTCATTCCAGGAACATATCAAACATCCTTGATCAGAATAGTTTTTTCATTCTTCACTCTCATCTTGACATTTTTCATTCCTTCAGCATTATGATATTTATCATCAGTACATCTGATCCTTGTCCTCTTTTTAGAGTCAAAATTAATCAGCCATTATCTGTTCCCAGTTTAGTGATTTGAGAAGCCAATGTATATATACCACCAGTCTATCAAATATCCATCATCACACTCAGAAGCCATCAATAAGATAGGTTCATCATCAGACTCACCTCTGGCAATGTTTACTTTTTCTGATTTCCTTTTTTTGTTTGACCAACATTCCACAACAAAGTGATCAAACTTCTTACAACAGTATCATTGAACCTTCTTTTTGTCATACTTCTATTTTCCCTTCTGATGTGTCTTCTCATTAAAGTTGGAGGCTTCTGACTTCTGATAACCATTATCGTGTCTCTTCTTGGCCTCTGACCAAGACTTCTTCTAAACCTTCTTACTAAAAGATACTTTCAGAAACTGCTATACCTCTCTTCCAGAGGGTTTCTCGATCAGACGCAACTCTTGTGCCTCTAGACTGCTCTGCAGCTCTTCAATTCTCATGGTGCTCAGATTCTTAGAATGTTCAATTGCTACAATAATGTATTGAAACTGAGGAGTAAGTGATCTCAGTATCTTTTCAATGATTACTTGTTTAAAGAGAGTATCTCCATAAGATTTCATCTCATTTGTGATCAGAATCACTCTTGAGATGTAATCAGGTACCTTCTCATTGTTCTTCATTTTAAGATTCTCATACTGCTTACGTAGAGGCTAAAGCTTCACCTTCTTCATTGATGCATCACCACCATAGAATCGTACAAGTGTGTCCCTGTTTATTGTGAATTTTGGTAAACAACTGCTAGTTTATCAATTTAGGGTAAAATTGAGTAACTTGCAGGATCGACCATACTAAATCCTAGGACATGTGCTAAGTATGCAAAAAGATCCTAATCTGAACTCCACGTTCGACTATGAAATCTTTGTAAAGTAAAAGTACTTGAAGATTAAAGGTAGTATCTAAAAGAAATCAAGTAATGCGTCGAAGATTAAAGGCAATAACATAAAAGCTTTTAAAAAGTAAATGACTTTGAAATAAAGGAAATGATGTAACTATGCAAAAGATTATAATCCAAACTCCGAGTTTGACTATGAAATCTTCAAAAGTAAATGCAGTAATTGTAAATAACTTTGAAAATAAATGTGCAAAAGATTCTAATTTGAACTCCACGTTCGACCATAAAATCTTTGTAGGGTAAATAACTTTAACATAAAAAGCTTGAAATAAGTGCAGAATGTTTAAATTTGCGTGAAAAGTAAATGAAAGTAAGTTTGCATAAAGACTTGGAAAAAAAGGGCAGTTTAAATGTATAAACTGAAGGTTAAAGTGCAAAATGAGTAAAAACGCATAAATGGTAAAGGCAAGTAAATTGCATTAATGAAAAAAGGGTTGGTGTTGTATCACGTACATTCTCGCTAACTCATTTCTCTACACGCGGGTACTTTGAGTGTTTTGGAGTGACTAGTACAAGATGAATGAACACACTTATTACATAAAAATGACAACTATTTATAATGCTATCAAGTAACTACTAGATGACGGTTATGGCTTCACAGCGTGTCTTTTTGGCGCTTTTTTACAACTTCAACTGCTCCCACGTTCGCCCACTATCAATTTGAACTTAGACACTAAGAATTCCCTCCAGCTTTGATGGTAGTTGCCTTGCATTTTCCTTAGCATGATCCTGGTCGAAAGCTTCTCCAACACTTAGCATTTTTTCCAAAAACTTTGTCCATCTTTCTTCGACTCATATTTCCTCATAGTTGTGTCGAAGCCTTCACATGTTTTTAGAATGACATTCTGACTTAAGATAATTCTAAATTCTACTAGCGTCGAAAATGAGAGCTAACAAATTTCCCTCAAGAAATGTCCTTTCGCCAGACTTGGTAGGAAGGTCACTTTTTCCAACCGTTTCGACACGTGTGAATTTGCATGGCCTTGATTGAACAATCCACTACTTGTTTAGTGGCTAACTGTTCACTTTATTTTATCCCACGCTTATGACATCACTCCATCATGATAAATCCTTATACATCTTTTCAGCCGTATCTATCATTTACTTCGTCTTAAAAACGTATGTTTTGCAATCTGACCATAACTGCCAACACTCATCATTTCTCAAAACAAATCATGCGTCCCACTATCTGATTAACTTCAACGGTGGATTTAAACCTTTCAAGATTCCCAAACGCCTATAAATGCCTTCCTTCACCATTTCGTGAAGTTTTTACACTTTCAAGAATCTCAAGCATCCTGTCTCTTTCTTCAGTTTTCTTTACCAAACTTAGAGAAAAAACCATTTTCTTTCACTTCCTTCAATAATGGCATCTTCCCAATCCAACGTTCAGGAAAAGAAAACCCAGAAGGGTCGATTTACTCAGTTCAAGCAAACCATCCCTCCTTTTGCAAACATTCTAGGCCCTTAACTAGTGGAAATCGCCACTGTGTGCCGAAACCTACCACCGAAGCGACACGGAGCATCTACCAATCTCAGGTAATGATCCCTTTAATTGTTTCAGGTAAACCCTACGCACTTTCTGGTCCTTTAACTCAGGTTGGCACTTCTGACGAGAGGCTGAGTGAGTTTCTGCCTTCTTACCAGAGATCTAGGCCGTTAGGGCAAAAAAGCTTTCTCAGACTAGCCACTACTGCTGCTGAAGAACCCTCATTACCTAAGATTGACCTAAAGTACCTTACTGATGGTACTCGGCTAGTGAGAGTTGTCAGTCCCCTTAAGGACTTCGATTTTTGGATGGCGAAGTTGGAGAAGGTTAAAGCTGACCACTGGAAATTCATAGGGATTTATGACCTCTTGATGATGTCGAAGACTAACATCCCATATTGTCTGAACTTGCTGGCAGCGTCCTTGTACTTCTGGGATAGTACTCACTACACTTTTCATCTGCCATGTGGGATGGTTACGCCAACCTTCTTCGACATTGCCACTATTACAGGCCTTCGTTTCGATGGTGTCTCTTACCAACCTGACGTAGACGCTGAAGACTATATAAATATCTCCAACTCCAAACTTACTTACACTCATTTCATCAAACACCACATCAACCAAAATTAAGAAGACGTTTCTGACGAAGAGCATATAGCGTTTCTCGCTGTATGGATATCGAGATACATGTTTTGCACAAAGTCCATGCAAGTAGCTAAAAAATACTTGCCTCTTGCTAACCAGCTTCATCACAACAAAGGGGTCTGCTTGAGTAAGCTCATTTTGGAGAACCTCTATGAGTCTCTCAGTGAAGGATCTTTTCAACTGAAGCACATGGAGGCCCACGGTTCTGTATATTTTAGTGGTCCTCTTTAGCTGCTTCAGTTTTGGCTTAACGCAACTTTTGAAGCTAGCCTTCCCAGGAAAGGCCTAGTTGATGAGACCTCTGCTGAGATCATAGGGAGGAGCATCGAAGGACCCCGTCTGGTCCAGTTGACTCCTACTGATGATGGCGAAACTATTAGAGGAGCATTCACCAGTTATATCATGATGTTTGCTAAGCGCCATGAGTTTACTCTTAGTATGACACCTTTTGCTGAAAGAACATATGGCCTCATGTGGTTTAAGAGGCCATTTCCCAATTCTCATGGGAATTTTGACAATCAATCTATTGCTATATGGGAAGCCTTTTTAATTCCCAGATTTATTATCAATAGGCTCAACTTGGGAAGAGGTCTAGCAGCCCTGATTGCATATTAACCCAACCTCGTTTCTCGCCAGTTTGGGTTGGCCCAAAGTTTTCCTAGGTGCTTATATGAGAAGAAGGGCCAAGTTATCCTTCACACTGCTAGTTTTGACGAAGAAACGGTTGCCGTTATCTTCGTCGACTTGAGTAAAAAGAAAGGAGTTCTTTCGCATGTGTTCTTTGAGCCTTCTTTTCTATGCACTTCCTCATTCCACCACTGGTGGTAGAAACATTACAATGAACATTTTCTTAATGTGACCACCTTTTCTTCATTACTTGACCAAGCTTTCCTTGATGTGCAGGACAAGACGAAGAATAGTAAGCTCGCTCATATCCAAGAAATTCAAGCTTTTCAGAAATACTTTGAAACTGTCTATCGACCAGATGATCTTAGTCGAACCATTCATAAGGCTGTCGTTACTTTAAAAAGAAACTTTCTGCAAAAAATGGATCAATTAAAAATTCCTTCCAACGTTCCCCGTGAGAAACGTTATGAGGTAGATTTTAAACTTTTCCCTCCAAAATTCCATCGTCTAGCTACTGCTGATTTTGGAGTGGCACTTGCCCCTCCATTTCCAGATTAGTTTATGTGGCAAGGATCTTAAACTCCTTCGACAACAGTCTCAATCAAAGGCTCGGCGAGTGGTTCCGACTAAGCACACTTTAGATAGTTTCAAAGGACACCTTCATATAGAGATTCAGGATGTTTGTGTCGAATCTGACATATATGAAGGTTTGACGCCCTGTACTTATGATTATGCAACTAAACATTCAATATTTAACTGGAAATCACTGCTATCTTCCAACTGTGCCTAGGAAAGCTCATTCTACTAGGGCTGCTACTTCTCAAATTAGCAAGGAACCAGAAGGCAAACAAGTATACCTCACATCCTTTGCCTATTTTCTTACTATGTGATTCTTTTCTCACACTTGTATTGCTTCTTTTATTTTCTTAGGCTGGGCGAAAACCTTCCACTCCTTCCAAGAAAGGTAAGAAGGACGCTCCAATTGTTGTTTCCTCAGATGCTAATGAATCTCCTAAGGAGATTCTTACAAAGAAGAGAAAGAAACCTGTAAAGGCATCTGGACTCACTGGCCCACCTACATCGAAGGTGGTCAAAATCCTCGAGACGACACCCGCTACAAGTGGTGTCGAAAGACAACCTTCCATGGTAACTTCGAAGCTAGCTTTTGGTGACCATGAGGGTGATACCTCTAATCCTGGTGCTGCACTAGCTCAGGTATGTGCACCAAATCTTATTATATTCAATGTTTTTTTTCAACATTCTCAGCCTTATTATCCTTTACTTATGTTACCAGGTTGATACGAACATCTCCAACCCTCCACCAACTTCAGGCAATTCTGCCACCATCCTCCTCAACAGCCAAGGTGAGCCAACTTATCACCCTTCTTTTGATCTTGGCTCTGGTTTGAGTGAGGTAAACCAACATGTTGTTCCTTTTACAAACAATAACCCTCATTTGGATCAAACCACCACCCATCATGCTCAAGTTGATGGCTTCAATTCTGGGGACAATGGTGTTTTAAGTCCCTCACCTCTTAATCAGGATGAACCTATGGTTACTGATGAGGTGGTCATCAAACAAGCACGTACTTCTTCAGGCCCACCAACCAGTGACAACCCACATCCAACCATTCATGAGGAACTAAAGGAATTGCGCCCTGAACCAATTCATAATCAAGACGAACATCCATCCACCGGCGATAGAGATGAAGCAGAGGAAGAAGATAAAGAAGAAGAAGAAGTCGATTCTGAAGATCAAGATGAAGAAGTGGAGGAAGAAGAAGAGGATGCTGAAGACCAAGAAGGTTCTGCACACCATCAAACTTCACTTGTGGTGAAGAGAACTCCAACTCCTATCTTGACTCCTGAGGATTCTTTGACGGCTATTAAGTGGTCAAACCCTAGAGAATATGCCAGACGGATCCTTGGGCAAAAATGTAGCTTCTCTTCCAATTCTTCGACCCCTCCTAGTAATCCAACCTCAGATGACATTGTTGGCCCTATTCTCCAGTCTATCAAGAAGAAATTCTTTAGAGGAGATATTCACAATGTCCTGGCTTCAGACCCTACATCCCGTCTCTTTTTAAAGGACCAACTCAAGAAACTTGATCTTACTACTCTTAGTCCAGAAGTTTATGGTTTCTTGATTGATTTGACGGTTGTGGTGGATGACTTGTCTTCAGAGATTCAACGACTTCCCTCTATCGAGAAAACAATTATGGCCACAATTGGTCGTGAAAGTGCAGCCTGGACCGGTGCACAAGAATCAGAAGCTAAGGTCGAATAGCTGGAGGTTGCTCACAAACGACGTCAAGAGGATATAACTTCTAACCAGAAGGACATTGAGGCATAAAAGCAGCAACTCAAGGAACTTCAAACGAAGATTTGTAATGCTGAAAAACGCAATCTTGAGTTGCAATGCTTCGTCGATCCTGATATGGCCCAAGAGCTGAAGAGCACTATCGACCTCATTGATGCAGCCCAGAAGCTTGAAAAGGAGCTTTCCGCAGCCAGGCTCGACAAATCTCTGTGTGAAGCTCGCCTCAGTCATCATGTGAATACTTTTGCTCAGCTGAAGTCGAAGCTTCTCTTTTGATATCTCACTGACCTCTGTCTTTGTAATCATCATTTATTTCGTGGCTTTTCAAGCCTTCTTATGTAATGATAATATTCTGCTTTCTAATATTTTTATTAATCATTTGAACCAAATCACATCTTTCGACACGTATTTTTATGGCACGTGTACGATGTATTATATCCATGGCCTCAATTTTGAGTCCATTTTGTAATTAAGGCCTTTTACCCTTTTTTCTAGAAAACACCACTTTCCTAGTTTCACTTAATGCTCCAACGGCATGTGCTCCTAGCTTTACCATATCATTTAAAGCGTAGTCTTTTTAGGCATACTCCCAAGACCAATCTCTAATGTTCCACCGTTTAAATGGCCAATCCATGTCCAATCCTTCCTCTATAAATCCTTCTTTCTCCTGAACCACGTTTTGTACTCACAGAAGCAAGTATGAATACCCACTCAGAAAAATCTATCATCAAGGATCAGGCAAAGGGTTCCAAGAAACCTGTGGTGGCGACAACGGCTGAGGATGCCAACCAACCTGAAGCCTCCAATGGGGCACCTTTCCGCACGAAGACCAATGAAACCAAGATGAAGGTGTCCAAAAATGGGTGTCCTCATACTAATACTTCTGACGGTGAAGCTGATGAGGACTACATGGAGTTCCTCAAGTCCACTTATTTGAGGGATTTTGATTGATCCCTGTTTGAGTTATGAATTGTTGTATTAATTCCCCTGTTGTTTTTGTATGCCATGTTAGCCTTGTTTGGCCCATTTTGGCCTTTGTGCCCTTTAATGAAATTTACGCTTTGATATTACGTTCTTGCAAGATAGGCCTATATTTTTTCAAATATTTTCCATTTACTTTCAAAGTTCTTTTATCTTGTCTAATTCTTCAATCCCATAGGCCCCATTGGAGAATACTTGTATGACTTGAAACGGACCTTCCCATTTAGGAGACCATTTGCCTAAAGTCCTATCTTTTCGATCCATGGGCAAGATTACTTTCCATACTAGATCACCATATAGAAAGGACTTAAACTTAACCATTTTGTTGTAGGATTCTTCGACCCTTATCTTTTGTCTTTTTAACAACTCTAAGGCTCTAAGCCTCTCTTCATCCAGATCCACTAGTTCGTCCATCATCATTGCCCAGTAAGATTCAGCAGGGATCTCATGATGTTTCTGGATTCTTACAGATTGCAAACATATCTCGACAGGCAAGACTGCATCATGACCAAAGGTAAGTCGAAATGGCGTAGTGTTAGTAGCCTCCTTGGGGGATGTTCGACATTCCCAAAGGATCTGGTCTAACGTCTTGTGCCAATTTCTAGGCTTCTTTCCCACATGCCTCTTGATTAGTCCAATAACCACCTTGTTAGCAGCTTCGACTTGCCCATTCTCCTGAGCATAATAAGGCGTAAAAGTTAAGAGTTTAAAACCTATTTCTTTGGCAAATTTCTGCATCTTTCGACCAGTAAAAATTGATCCTTGATATGTTGTAATTGTTTCTGGGATACCAAATCTATAGATGATGTGATTTTGGATGAATTCAATAACGTCTTCTTAACCTACATTTACTAATGGTATTGCTTCAATCCATTTGGTAAAATAGTCAATGCCAACCAAGATATACCTTTGGTTTTTTGACGATGCTGGTCGAATTTCTCCCACTATATCCAAAGCCCATCCTCTAAAAGGCCATAGTTTTACTAAGGAGTGTAACTCACTTGCAAGGATATGATGTATACCCGCGTGGATCTGACACTCTTGACAACCCTTGGAGAACTCTATGCAATCCCTTAGCATAGTGGGCCAATACATTCCCTGTCAAAACAACAACCATTTCATTTTATGGCCAACTTGGTGTGATCCACAGGCCCCACTATGAACTGTCGAAAGTGCTAAGTATGCCTCTATTTCACTAAGGCACTTTAACAAGACTCCCTCATGGGTCTTTTTAAATAATTCATTACCCATGAGCATATAACTTAAGGCTTGATACCTGACTCTTTGCTCTGTCGAAGCTGTTGGGTTTTGCAGGTATACGACTATAGGCTTTCTCCGATCCTTATCCATTGGACCGTCTATGGCAACAATTTCAAAAATTTCTCCATCCATGCACCCAAGTTTCGTTGTTTCCAAGTCTGATGGGCATAATCCAATGTCTACCACTTTCCCTCTTGCTTCAATGACTTCTTGAAGGTTTTCCTTCGACACTCTGTATCCAGAGGAAATTTGAGCTAAATCATTAGCAATCTGGTTTTCTATTCTGGGTATGTGTTGGATGGCCACTTCTTCAAACTTATTTAATAGCCTATTTGCTACCACAAAGTACATAATGAGATTCTCTTTAACACATTTGTATTCCTTTGTGATTTTCTTCACCACCAACTGTAAGTTTCCCATTATTTCGACTCTAGTTGCCTCTAATTCTAACAAAATTTCAAGGCCAGTAATCAGTGCCTCATATTCAGCCTCATTGTTAGAACAAGGCTCGGTGATGCTAAATTTAAATTTTGTTGGAATTTGTTCAGGAGAAATAATAAGTATGCCTACTCCTGTTCCATTTTTATGGCTTGATCCGTCGAAGTATAACTTCCACGATTTTAATTCAACATAATTCAAATCCTTTTCGTTGACAGAGTGGTCAACTATGAAGTCCGCCACTATTTTCCCTTTTATAGCCTTTAAAGGTTGATATGTTAAAGAGTATTCTGTTAAGGCTAAAGCCCACTTGCCAATTTGACTGTGCAAGATAGGTTTAGATAACATATGTTTTATAACATCAAAATAAGACGAAACATACACATCAACAAGCTTTATATATTGCTTTAATTTGGTACAAGAGAAATACAAGCATAAACATAACTTTTCAATCATGTTATACCTAGTTTATGCATCATTTAAAACTCTACTAAGATAATAAATGGCTCTTTTGACTCAATTCTCATCTTATTGAGCCAACATGCTCCTAAAGTTCTATCAGATGTAGCTATATACAATCTCATACTTTTATTTCTACAAGGTGGTGATAAGATTGGTGGGTGACTCAAGTAATCCTTGAGCTTGTAGAAGGCTTCCTGTTGTAAGTGACCCCACTTGAAACCATCTTTGTTGAAACGGAGTAATGGCGAAAATGCTTGTGTCTTTCCACTTAGGTTGGATATAAACCTTCTCAAAAAGTTGATCTTGCCCAATAATGACTGCAACTCCTTCTTAGTTGATAGCGATTTCGCTTCCATTATGGCTTTGGTTTTATTTTGATTTATTTTGATCCCTTTCTTGTGGACCACAAAGCTCAGAAAGTCTCCTGCCTGTACACAAAACGCACATTTAAGGGGATTCATTTTGAGACCAAATTTTCTCATCCTTAAGAATGACTGTCGAAGATGATCGACATGACTCTTCCCAGAACTAGATTTTATAACAATATCATCAATATAAATTTGCATGAAAGTGTCTATAAAATCATGGAAGATAGAATTCATCGCTCTTTGTTAAGTGGCACCAGCAGTTTTAAGACCAAAAGACATCACTACCCATTCGTAGGTGCCTAAACCTCCAGGACATCTAAAAGCAGTTTTAGGAACATCTTCTTCAGCAATGAATATTTGGTTGTAACCAGAATATCCATCTAGCATGCTAAAATATTCATGTCCTGCTGCAGAATCCATTAACATTTCTGCTACTGACATTGAATATTTTTCTTTAGGAGTTGCAACATTTAGATCTCTAAAATCTATACAAACTCTTAAAGAACCATTCTTTTTAATAACAAGTACTATATTAGCCAACCATTTGACATAGCTGATTGTGCGGATGAATCTGCGCAAAGCAGTCTTTCGACTTCCTCTTTAATCTTTGACAATATTTCTGGTGCAAACCGTCTTGGACCTTGTTTGACTGGTCTTTTCCCAGGTGTCATAGTAAACCTGTGTTCGACCAACTCCCTACTCAAACCAGGCATCTCGTCATAGTCCCAGGAGAAACAGTCTTTGAATTCCTTCAATAACTGGACCACTTTGACCTTTAATTGGGGGTTCTAATTGGTGTTGATGTACGTAGGCCTTTTGAGTGCCCCCTCACTAAGATCAATTTCTTCTAACAGATCTTGTGCTAGCATCTTAACATTGTTGGCTAGCAGATCTTTTTCAAACCCCAAAGGCTCATCCTCATAGATGGCGTCGAACCTATGGCTTTGCTCTCCAGTTTGGACCTTATCTGGAGGTTTAGGACTGAAGTCCTCAATAGGACTTTCTTGGGGAATTTCAAAAATGGCTTCGCTAGCCATGTAGTTATTACCAACTTCCTTAGCCGCTTGTAATTTCGTTTCAGCCACATAGGCCGAAATTTTCTTCAAGACTTCAAATTCAGTCATGGTCACTGAATTCACTTCCCCACCCTGTGGGGTCTACTGGAGGCCCACCTAAACACAAAAGATTTCTTCCTGGTACCTCACTATCCCATCTAAACCCTTTGACAGGATGTAAGTAGAATGAATGCAATGCTGCTTTGTCAGGAGTAAACTCGAACTCTGCTGGAGGACATGGAGCAATACTTGCCAAATGCTTATCAAACTGCTTCCCATCAACATAATTAACAGGAATTTTGAAGTATCCCTGATCAGCTTCAATGTTCTCCACTATACCATCTGGCCTCCAAGTAGTAATTCTTTGATGCATTGACGAAGGTACAACACCTATACCATGAATCCACTCTCTTCCTAAGAGCAGATTGTAGTTTGCTTTGGTTTCAACAACCATGAAAGTTGTGGGTCTAGTTATTGTCCCCACCGTAAGATCAACCTGGACTACTCCCAAAATGGAGGCAACTTTTCCCTCATAGTTCGACAGAACCATGTTATGAGGCTTGGTATCATCGTCACATTTTCCAATCTTACCTAGTAGAAACCGAGGCATCAGATTTACAGTTGCACCACAATCCACTAGTATTTTCTTGATAGGTACGTTCTCCACCTTTCTAGTGATATAAAGAGGCTTCAAGTGACCCTTCATAGCCTCTGTAGGACGCTCAAAGAAAGCATTTTGCTCCTCTACGCATCCATTGTTCATTATATAATAACGCACAAGCTTGTGTGCCAGCATTTCCATCTCAGTGTTCTGATCCAAATCATCTACTTTTGTGACCTGGTCAATTCTCTAGGCATGACAGATACGACATTCACTATGATGTCTAAGGAGGCTGCTGATTCGCTGTCGAAGTCGTCAGTCATGTTCTCATCATCTTCGACTTCCTTCACTGGCTGGTTCTTTCGATCTTCAAATAACTTTCGCCTTATAGGCATCTTCTTAGTTTTTCTACCCTGATTGCCAATATTAGTACTCGACTCTCCCTGTCTTGGTGCCTGAGCGTCTCTGATAGCCTTTCATCTGCGCTGTTCTCTTCACCACTGTGATCTGGTCATATGGGAAATATAGGCTAACTTGTTAGTCGTGTGATTCTCCTTTAGATACCCAAATGAAGAACCCCTCTCCACGTCGAACTTTTTCTATTTCTTCTGCCCTTGTCCTTCGACAGGCTTGATTCAGCTTCCCGTGGGCAAGTTTCTAGCTGGTTTGAATGTGGCGGGCTTAGCTGGGGTTCTAATCCCAACCGAGGGTTTTCTGGGATCAACATTTCTTGGACCCTAGTTCATTTTCTGCCCCCAATTTCCATTAGTCTTCTTGATTCCCTCTAGACCGCGAGGAGCCTTCTCATCAAAAATAGTGCTACACCTAGGGCACAACATTACTCCTGATCCATTCTTTTGGCAACTGTGTAGGAAGTCAAAAATGGTTTCCTCCTGTTTGGGGTATACCACTTTGTTATGTTCCTCATGTCCTTCTGCTCCACCTATCTCTTCACCTTTTCGATCTGTGATCTCGACCATGTTGACATCAGCCTCATCTTCTAGCTTCATTTTGGACAAGTGAGCTTCAAGGTCTTCAGTATTTTTGGAATTTTTAGCTTCGTCCAGCGCTTCAATGTTAAACCTCTCAACTCTAGGGGATGTGTTGAAGTAATTTTCTACTGCCGTGCATATCCAGTTTTCTAGAAAACAACCATCAATTTCCATCATTTCTCCTACCAACACCATGTTGTTCTCCAGTTCCTTGATAACTTCGACCTTGGGAACATTTATGTCCAAAGCTTCATTGGTGCTGACACTATCCGCACTAGCATCATATTCTTCGCCAACTTCAACCATATTAATGCCCTCCGTAGTGTTTATTCCCAATTCTTATTCTGCCACGTCTAATATCTTAGTAGTTTTGTCGATCTGAATGAATTCATAAGCAATCTTCTTGGTCACCAACATCAAGTTACGACCATCAATCTTTTCTAGACAGTTTGATATTGGGTTACAACCTTCAGTTACCTTGTCCATCTCAAGTTTGGTGGCGAAGTTCTCAGTGAGTTCCATCATGTTGATTGGAGAGTTAACCTTTTCAATAGTTTCGACTACCTGAACTTCTCCAGGCTCTGCATAGTTAGCTTCTACAGTTTGTAATGGGTCAGAGTCAATCTTCATTTGAGTCTTCCCCTTGTCTCCAAACTTCAGCCTTCCTTCTTGAATGACATTTTGCACCAGATCCCTGAAAAGAAAACATTGAGAAGTTTTATGACCCAAGAAATTGTGGTACTTACAAAAGCCTTTTTTCTTTCTTTGTTCTAAAGGAGATACTTTAGCACCAGTAGGCACTATTATTTGTTCGTCCTTAACTAACAAATCAAATATTTCGTCACACTTAGTAACGTTGAAAGTATATGTTTTCTTAGGAAATTTGTCGTTAGACTCAGGGGGATTTTTCCCATTCGAGGGAGCTAAGAGTTTACAAGCATAAGGCGGACCTTGCTTTAATTCAGCAACATCAACCTCATGTTCGTCGAAATAAGATGTTTCATCATAGAGATTTTCTACATCTTCGTTACATTCGACAAAGGCTACTTTTTTACCCTTGTTGAACCTAGTTTTCTTTTCTCGTAGCCTTTCTAGCCGTCGAACTCTATCAGCTAGCTGCGCCATATCTTTGAGATACTGGGTGTCCAACTTCTTCCTAATGGCATAATCAAGACCCCCAGCAGCCATCTCGACCAACTCATGTTCTGGTACTTGTGTAAAACATCTAGCTTTAAGAAGTCGAAACCTATTCAGGTAATCATCAATTGGCTCAGTGACTTTTCGTTTGATACTAGCCAATTCTTTCAAGCTGATCTTAGTTTGTCCCATGTAGAATTGTTCGTGAAACAAACGTTCTAATTGGGCCCAGTTGTAAACTGAATTAGGAGGTAACATGGTAAACCACATGAAAGCATTTTTGGTGAGAGAACTCGGGAAATACTGATGCGTGTTTTTCGCAAGTGTACGAATCACGTCAAAGTAATATAAAAGATTATCGAATCCACAGAGACCAAGTGTCAATCTATCGTACCTGTTGTTATGGTGTTTATCTAAGGCAACTATTTTTAAGGGTTTTAGTAAGGGTGCAATGGTAAATAAAATTATAATTTTAAATAATAAATAAAAGACAGGCTCGAATGTAATTCACGTAATCAATGATAATCCAGTACTTGTTAATGGAACTACTTATGGGCAATGTTTTCTCCTTTGAAAAGAACTAATTTAACAGGAACTGTCGCTTTCGCGTATTCAGAACCGAGTTGTACTCTCTAATCAACCCCTCCTATTGTCACGGATAAAAAGGTGCGTACTGCGTTAGAGTAGTAAACCTATTTTTAAGAAATATAGTTTCTTAACAAAGTTGAAAAGTATTTTAACCTGGACTTCTTAGCAAAAAGAGGTTCTTATGAACCAGACTCTAAATCTCATAACGCGTCCGAAAATCGTTTTAAAATCTCTTTTCTTTTTAATCTAAAAACTCCTAATGAACTATACAAAGCGCTTTTGGCTGTTTTTGAAATAGTTAAAAACAATTACTTGAATTGAAAGATAAAATAGCCCTTAGGTGTTTCCACGAACAATTATACTGATTACTGGTTTAATTACGATCCTTACATTCTAACCTTTATGGGATTAGTTAGACATGATAAAGTAAATATTCTTTTTATAGTTTTTCATATGAGTAATTTAAAGCGAGTGCGGGAAGTAAACAAAGTAAATGTGCGAGTGCGGGAAGTAAACAAAGTAAATGTGCGAGTGCGGGAAATAAACAAAGTAAATGTGCGAGTGCGGGAAATAAACAAAGTAAATGTGCGAGTGCGGGAAATAAACAAAGTAAAGTGCGAGAAAATAAATAAAAGTAAAGCAATGCGGAAAAATAAAATACTAACTGGAATTAAAATGGCGGCAGGATTAACTTCCTCCAGAGTGCTCCAAAATTCGAACCACAGACAGATTACAGACTCGATCACTCGATTGCAGAGGCACCCCGATGTGGAATGGCAACTGCTTTATAACTGATATATGCCTAGAGAATTCTAATTCTGGATGAAGAAAAACGAAAATCTAAGGTCCTATTTATAGTAAAAACTGAAAGCATGAAATGACCGGGACGCCCCTCCACTAAAAAGTGGAGGTTATGAAATTTTGCCTTGTGGCGCCCGCCACAAGGTCATGGCGCCCGCCATGGTCCCTACAGGGGATGATGGAGTGGGGATCGTGGGTCTTGGAGGTTGAGGAGTGGTCTTGAGACGTGGCCACGTCATGGCTAACCCCATGGCGCCCGCCATGGTGGGTGCCGCAAGTGCAAAATGCTGAATTTCTAGGTTTTCGTCCGTTTTCACTCCTTTTTCGCTCCTTTTCCCGATTCAAGCTCCGATTATTATAAAAACCTGAAAACATAAGAAAACAAAGCAATAACAAAGCAAAACAACAATAAAAGCTAAGAATGCATGCGAAATCGGAGTCAGAAATACGGTGAATTTTAGTGTGATCAAATTCTCCCACACTTAAACCTTTGCTTGTCCTCAAGCAAACATTAAAGCTTAAGAAAATATGGTGTCAACACTTGTCTTTGGGCTAAAGGGATTCTAAGTTCAAGTCAGGATGCAGTGACAGATACTAACTAAGTGAACTAAGGGTACCATAGTAACACAAACACAAACTTCAATCCTATATTAACCACTCCATGTCATCCCACGATACCTAGGCCTATCTTCTCATCTTTTTGTGTCCATTTCATTCAGGCGCAATCACATTAAGCCCGTTATCCGTACATGCTTCATAGTAGAGTGACCGGTTAGTGATTCTGATCCATAACATAAGGTTTCTGGCACATAAGCATGTGTAAACCTGTTTTTATTTCACCTAAATGTAGCTGCGGGGGATCGGATCGTAATCCGCCCTACCAAGTTCAGTGCCAGATACCTCTGAACCAACTAACAATAGGTGACTTGCAATTTTTTTTTTTATTTATTTATTATTTTTTTTTATTAGCACTGGATCATTCACTTATATTCATCGCCCCCCTACGTAGAGTATGCTTAGGCCGGAGCTGACTGCTAAAATAAACTACTTAGGACAATTTTTTGAATGATAGTAAAGGCCATGGTGGTGGGGTTTAGGAGTGATTCCTATATTCAAGAAGTCTATGGTGCTAAAATGGTTCTGATGTTTCAAAAAGTTGACCTAAGTCACCACATCCTAATCTAAACCTGTCTCAAAGCCCAAAAAAACATGTGAAACAACATTGTTTTCTTTTTTTAAAAATTTTCTGGTAAGGCTAAGGAAATGGGAAAAAATGAAGATGAACTAAAAAGACACTATACTGGTGACTCGTCAGACTCATGCATTATCTAAGAAAAATGAATTACTGAAAATGGAAATAACTGAAAGGAAATTAACTAAAAAGGGAAATAACAGAAAGCAATAAAATCCCCTCCCACACTTAAATCGAACATTGTCCCCAATGTTTCGAAATAAGATAAGGGGGGTAACCTGGAAAAAGACTACTGAGGAGGGGCACTGGTGCCTTCGCCGTCCTGATGTGATGGTCTGGAACGACGGGATCTACTACGATGCTGGTCCCTCCGGTCGAGTCGTGCTGATAAAGCAGCCTGAGCACTCCGGACCTCTCGAAGGTTACCCAAGATGGAACCCTGAGTAGCCTCTACAAGCTGGTAGTGTCGGCTGTTGAACTCTCTCTGACGGTTCTGCTCTAATGAAATATCGTTCAAGGTACGGCAAACGTTGCTATAAGCACGATCCGAAACCAATCGCGATTGTTGCATGAAGCTCATATTGTTCGTCAGCTGCTGTGAAATAGTAGAGAGAAGGCCATCACGCCTTTCTTCTCTAGCTGTCATATCACGCCACATCTCCTCGGTGACAAAGAATCCAGGAGCAGTACCTGCAACAGGGTTAGAGGAAGATGGTGCAGTGTGTGACTATGAAGGACGATGGGGGGACATGTGAGGGATGGGAGACTGCTCTCTCCGATCATACTCATCATCAGTGTCATGTGCCTCCCCATCGGGAATATTAGGAGGAAGTGGACCCAAAACACGTGGAGCATTAAGATCATAGGTCCAGTTCCTTTCATCACGTACATCAGTACGTCTACTGCATGGTAAAGCAACAGATGGGATAGCTACCCCATGAACCATCAACTCAGTTGTCAGCCTCTCATAGGTAGGTTCCTGATTAATGAAAATATTATGCAAGCCTAGAAATTCTAATAAATTAAAAACACTATGATAAATACCCAAAGCATACAGACAGTTATCGTCGACGTACCTAGTCGAGAGGATTTCTCGACTTTGAAGCCTCTGAATAATTTTCCGTTGCCTTTCGCCCGGTCTTCCATCACGAAGAATAAATCCGTTGAACTCCATTGTTGAAAAGCTCCTTAGGTAGTGAAAATAGTAGAAAAGTGGTTTATGAGGGGAATGATAAAGTTTTGATTTTTTGGTTTTTGATGGATGAAAATGGAAATGGATGTTGGATATGTTTTATGGATGGAGGGTATTTTGGAAATGGGGGAGCTTTAATGGGGTTCAAGGAGGATTTGGAAGGTTGGAAAAATGGGTTTTTGGTGAAGAAAGGGATGAAAATGGTGGAAATGGGGATTGAATCCCGTATTTGTTGATGGTACGGTGTGGCGCCCGCCACAGGGCCTATGGCGCCCGCCACAAGGCCAATTCCTGGGCCTTGTGGTTTTGGATCCTCCTTTGGGCCTTCCTTGCACCTTTGTCTTCCGGGGGGTCTGAATAGCGTTTTCTTCTTCTTTTCAAGGCATTGGCTTGCATATTTTTGTCTTATATATTTTTTTTCTTTGCACGACAAAAATAAAATAATTAAAAATCAAAAAAGAAAAAGAAAAATAAAAATTAGTGCATAATATGTATATATATAAGGAATTCAAAGTGCATGAAAATATAAAAGCTGCAATAAAGTAAAATATGTCTGGAAATGCGATAAATAAAAGGAAGTTAAATACTAGGGTAGTGCTGTCAGGGTGGAATGAGTCATGTGGTAGGTTTCTTATCCTGGCTTGATCCACGAATCTCAGCTGTCTCCCTCCGAAGCTCGTCGATCGCCTGATGTAGAGCATCGGTCTCCGAGGCATGAGTAAGATCAGAAACCTGCATCTGTAACTCTAAGTCTGCCACTTCCTTCTTGAGCAGGGCAGTCTCCTTGCGGAGCTCATAAATCTGTGTTTGTAGGTCGGGTGGCTGCAGAGACATATTGTTAGACATAACAGTGATTCGGGGAGTAAGAGGTGTAGGAGTGTACTCAGCGGCGGGAGGCGATTTCGGCTCTTCGACAGTCTCTCCATAACCCTCTAGAGCATAACTCCAATTGGCAGGATCATGGACACTGGTCATCAGCGGATCTGGTAATGTAAAGTAGTGTATCGCTTCACCGTCGATCAGCAATCTAAACATGTTGGGCTCAAAAGAAGCCCTCCTCATCAGTCCTCTATCAAGACAAAAATCAATATCCAGGGTGGTGTAGCAGCAGAAGGTCCTGAGGTGCAATAGCTTGCGAGACAAACCCAATGCAGTAGCAATCTGTGTAACAATCCCACCGACATGGATGATTCCTACTGATGATCTGGCAACACTAGCAAGGCCCTTCAGTAGAAAGTTGCCACAAGCAACAGGGCGAGACTGAGTCGCACAAAATAGTAGGAAAATCTCCTCTTCACTTAGCAGTGTCTCTGTATCTGGAAAACCTAGGAAAGAATGTGCTAGAATCATCTGGAAGTACCTCAATGCAGGGTTGTGGATTACCTGAGAAAACTGGGTAGAAGGATCTTGGCTCCCTCCGCCTGATATTTTAGTCCAAAACTTTTCCACTTCCCTGCTCATAAAATACCCCATCGGAGTCTCTGGAATAGCATCAGGAGTAGTCTGGAAACCTAGTAAATCACCAAACTCTTTGTGAGAGAATGAGTAGTCAATCCCGAACAACCTGAAAACAGCGAGTCCATCGGGTCCAGCCCAAGGGTCATGATGAAACGAGCTGAGGAACTCAAGAGTCAAGTTCCTATAAGTGTTGTTCTTGTCGTCAAACTGGTCCCACTGGAGTTGATGGCATAAAAATCTGACGCTTGGCTCTATCCCCAAGGCATCCATGCAGTCATGGTCAGGGTACCTGGTAGGAGCCATAGGGCGTCTCATGTGAACATAGTAACGCTCTCTCTGTGCATCATCTCTAAAGGCCACGTGCATGTTATCAGGGTTCTGCATTCTGTACAAGGTTAGCAAACAAGTCCTGAAAGCACATAAAACATTCAATCGTGAGTCCTGACATAATAATAAAATAAACAAATTAAAATAAAGTAAAAATAAAAATAAAAAGTACAAAAATAAGAAAAACCATGGGTTGCCTCCCAGGCAGCGCTTGTTTAACGTCATTAGCTCGACGACCGATATTTAAACATCATTGGAAGGATATGGTGGATCACTCAGAGTATGACAGGTGTATGTTGTTGGAATGTCACCTCCTTCGTAGGGCTTCAACCTCTGTCCATTGACTATGAACGGTTTACATGTTTGGTTCTTGATTTCAATAGCACCGGATCTCAGGATCTTAGATACTTCGAAAGGGCCAGTCCATCTCGAACGGAGTTTACCTGGAAATAGTCGTAACCTAGAATCGAACAGGAGAACAGGATCGCCTATTTTGAAGTCTCTTCTTATGATTCTTTTGTCATGCCAAGCTTTTGTTCTTTCTTTGTATATGATGGCATTTTCGTAGGCAGATTGTCTGAGCTCTTCTAATTTGTGGATATCAAGGATACGTTTCTCACCAGCTGTCAAGTAATCCAAATTCAAAGTTTTGATGGCCCAATAGGCCTTATGCTCCAACTCAAATGGTAAGTGACATGATTTTCCATAGACCAGTTGATAAGGGGTTGTTCCTATAGGAGTTTTGAAAGCGGTCCTATAGGCCCATAATGCTTCTTGAAGTTTCTGCGACCAATCTTTTCTAGATATAGAGACAGTCTTCTCGAGGATTTGTTTTATCTCCCTATTAGATACTTCCACTTGTCCATTGGTCTGTGGGTGGTATGGTGTTGCTACTCTATGCTTAACTCCATACTTGCTTAAAAGTTTATCAAATATTCTCGATATGAAGTGTGATCCTCCATCACTTATGACTAAACGGGGTGTTCCAAACCTGGGAAATATATAATTCTTGAATAATTTGATGACTACTCTGGTGTCGTTTGTGGGTGCGGCGATAGCTTCAATCCATTTAGACACGTAGTCAACAGCTACTAATATGTACTGATTTCCAAAAGATGGTGGGAACGGTCCCATAAAGTCCATACCCCATACGTCGAAGAGTTCTACTTCTTGGATATTTCTTAACGGCATTTCATTACGTCTTGAAATATTTCCTGTGCGTTGGCATCTGTCACACTTGACAATGAAAGCATGGACATCACGCCACATAGTAGGCCAGAATAGGCCAGCTTGAAGAATCTTGGCGTAGGTCTTAGATGTGCTTGCATGTCCACCATAGGGTGCAGAGTGACAATGCTCAATTATATTATTTACCTCTTCTTCTGGAACACAACGGCGGAAAATGCCATCTTTACCTCTCTTGAAAAGAAATGGATCGTCCCAATAGAAGTTTCTCACATCACTATAGAACTTCTTCTTCTGGTGGTAGTTTAGATCAGGGGGTATGATGTCAGCGGCTAGGTAATTAACAAAATCTGCATACCAAGGTACATTGCTTATAGCTAAGGATTTATGAAATTGCTCATGAGGGTCTGGGTTATCATCTTCAATGGTTTCTAGTTGGGCTATCAGTCTATCGTAGGCAAAATCGTCATTTATGGGTACTGGATCAGGTTTCAGGTATTCTAGCCTAGATAGGTGATCAGCTACCACATTATCAGTGCCTTTCTTGTCACGGATATCCAAATCAAACTCTTGTAATAATAGAATCCATCGAAGTAACCTAGGCTTGGCATCCTTTTTGCTTAGTAAGTAACGATTGGCAGCATGGTCGGTGTAAACTATAATCTTGGCTCCTACTAGATAAGATCTAAATTTGTCTATTGCAAAAACTACAGCTAGGAGCTCTTTTTCGGTTGTTGCGTAGTTGAGTTGTGCAGCGTCTAGGGTTCTACTGGCATAATAAATCACATGTAACTTCTTATCTTTTCTCTGACCTAGAACGGCTCCAACAGCATAATCACTGGCGTCACACATTATCTCAAACGGTTCCGACCAATCAGGGGGTTTCATTATAGGTGCTGAAATCAGAGCTTGCTTCAGAAGATTAAATGCTTCAGTACATTTTTCATCGAAGATGAACTCAGCATCTTTCATTAAAAGACCAGTTAAGGGCTTTGTTATTTTGGAGAAATCCTTGATAAAACGTCGGTAAAATCCGGCATGTCCAAGAAAACTTCTTATCTCCCTGATAGTCTTCGGCGGTTTTAGATTCTCTATGACCTCTATTTTTGCTTTATCTACCTCTATACCTTTTTCGGAAACTATATGTCCTAAAACAATCCCTTCGGTGACCATGAAATGACATTTTTCCCAATTTAGCACAAGGTTTACCTCCACACATCTCTCCAGGATTTTCTCAAGGTTGACAAGACAATTTTTGAAATCTGACCCACAAACTGAGAAATCGTCCATAAATACTTCCATGATTCCATCCAAATAATCAGCAAAGATAGACATCATGCAGCGTTGGAAAGTTGCAGGAGCATTACAAAGTCCAAAAGGCATTCTTCTATAGGCAAAGGTTCCAACTGGGCATGTAAAGGTAGTTTTTTCTTGATCTTCGGGGTGAATAGGTATTTGGAAGAATCCTGAATATCCATCTAAATAACAAAAGTAAGAGTGTCTGGCTAGGCGCTCCAACATTTGGTCTATGAATGGTAATGGGAAATGGTCCTTCCTAGTTGCTTTATTTAATTTTCTATAATCTATGCACATACGCCAACCTCCATCAGTTCTTTTTGCTACAGGTTCGCCCTTCTCGTTTTGCACGACTGTGATGCCTCCCTTTTTAGGTACTACATGCACAGGACTCACCCATTTACTGTCCGAGATCTGATATATTATACCTGCCTCTAGTAACTTAAGAACTTCAGTCTTAACTACAGTACTCATTATAGGATTTATTCTACGTTGGTGTTCTCTAGAAGGTTTTGAATCTTCTTCAAGCAAAATCCGATGCATGCATACGGATGGGCTTATTCCTTTTAGATCAGAGATCTTATATCCTAAGGCTGAGGGGTACCTACGTAAAACTTCTAATAATTGATCGGTTTCTTCTTGGTTTAAGGTAGCACTGACTATAACTGGACGGTTCATATCTTCATCAAGAAATTCATATCTCAGGTTTTTAGGCAGTTCCTTAAGTTTTACGGTCGGTTTTATAGGGCAAGGCATAGGATCTGGGGTTAGAGATAAACATTCGTGAAGGTTATCATCAATGTAGGGTGTTTTATAATTGTCATCTTCCAAAATAAGGGTTGATGGCAATTTTATAGATTCAGTTTCTTCTTCTTGTTCTAATTCCCTAATACATTCTTCGATGATATCTAAGGCATAACAAGAATCTCCTATCACAGGTGCCATAAGAAATTTTGACAATATAAATTCTATCTTCTGGCCACCTACCTCAAAAGTTAGTTTTCCCTTTTTAACATCTATTACGGCTCCAGCAGTCGATAAGAACGGTCTACCTAGGAGGATTGGTATGTCGTCATCTTCTTTAATGTCCATGACAACAAAATCAGTAGGTATAAACAGCTGACCTATCCTAACAGGGACGTCTTCAAGTATGCCTATAGGGTATTTAACGGATCTATCGGCTAATTGAAGTGACATCTTAGTAGGTTGTAATTCTCCTAAGTTTAATCTCTCACAAACTGCTAAAGGCATTAAGCTCACACTAGCTCCTAAGTCTAGAAAAGCTTTTTCGATGACATGATTCCCCAAAACACAAGGAATGGAAAAATTTCCGGGATCTTTATCTTTCTTTGCTAACCTATTTTCGGAAATAGAATTACATTCCACGGGTTTCGGATCTTCGAGTCTACGTTTATTTGTAAGTATGTCTTTGAGAAACTTAGCATAAGAAGGTATTTGGGTGATGGCTTCTGTAAAGGGGATTTCTACGTGAAGTTTTTCTATAACCTTAACGAATTTTTGATATTGATTATCGATTTGGGTTTTCTTTAATCTTTGAGGGTAAGGTATTGGTGGTTTGTATGGCGGTGGCGGTACATAGGTTTTATTTTTAGGTTCTTCTCCTTTTTCTTGACTTTCCGGGGTTTCAGGCTTCTCTGGTTCCTTTTCCTCATTCCTCTCAGAAGTTTCGGGCTCACTTAATCTAGGGTTTAAAGGTTCCTTATAAGCGGTTCCACTTCGTAGATTAATGGCATTAGCTTGCCCTTTCGGGTTTTGTTGAGGTTGTCCAGGGAACTGTCCTCCAGGTGTAGTCTGTGGGGCTTGGTTTAACGCTACCTGAGAGATCTGGGTTTCAAGCATCTTATTATGAGTAATAATTTGATCAACCTTGGTTCCTAACTTGGTAATTAGTTCGTTAACATGGACGTTATGGTTCATGAACTCTTTGTTTTGTTGTTTTTGAGCAACGATAAAATCTTTTACAACTTCCTCAAAGCTCGGGCTAGGTGGTACAGGTTGCATAGGTTGATTTGTTCTAGGGGCTTGGTAACCTTGTTGTCTCGGAGGTGCGGTATTTTGGATAGGGTTATTATTTTTGTAGGAGAAGTTTGGGTGATTCCTCCATCCAGGGTTATATGTGTTTGAAAATGGGTTCCCTTGGGTATAGTTCACTTGCTCAGTGTTGGTTTCATTCAACAGATTGCATTCGGCGGATTGGTGTCCTTGCGTTCCACATATCTCACAATTCGGCGAAACTGCGGCAACAGTATTCGGAGTTGTACACATATGTTCGACTCTAAGGGCCAACGCGTCCATTTTAGCCTGCATCATGTCTATAGAGCTTAGCTCATGTATTCCTCCTTGGGCTTCCTTCTTTTCCACTGTCGCTCGTTCTACTCCCCATGATTGATGGTTTTGGGCCATATCCTCGATAAGGGCACTAGCTTCAGGGTAAGGTTTGTTCATCAGTGCGCCACCAGCGGCAGCGTCGATGGTCATTTTAGTGTTATAAAGAAGTCCATTATAGAAGGTTTGGATGATTAGCCAATTCTCTAGGCCATGGTGTGGGCATGCTCTTAATAGTTCTTTATATCTCTCCCAGGCTTCGAACAACGACTCTCCTTGGTGTTGGGTAAATCTAGTTATTAGGTTTCGAAGAAAAGCGGTCTTACTTGGGGGAAAATATCTAGCAAGGAAAACTTTTCTAAGGTCATCCCAAGTTGTTATTGAATTGGGTGGAAGGGAATCTAACCATGATAGAGCTTTATCTCTGAGGGAAAAGGGAAATAATCTTAAGCGTATTGCCTCAGGAGAAGCTCCATTCGTTTTAAAGGTGTCTGCTAATTGAAGAAAGTTTTTTAAATGTTGGTTCGGGTTATCAGTAGCGAGACCTGCGAATTGTCTCTGTTGCACTAATTGCAGCAGGGATGGCTTAAGTTCAAAATTATTGGCTGGGATAGCGGGGTTTACTATACTGGAACTAGGTTCCTCGTTTGATGGTTGGGCGAAGTCCTTAAGAGGTCTTCGATTTTGATCTTCGGCCATAGCTCTCCTATTCCTATGGAAAAATAAACGTGCGCGAGCGTAACGTTCAGGTTCAGCTAGAGGGTCTACTAAACTTCCGGCACTGCGAGTCTTTCGCATTGACCGGTGGGTAACAACCTTAGTCTAAACGGTATAACTACAGGGTAATGAAATTTGACGATATTGGTCCCCGGCAACGGCGCCAAAAACTTGATGCGTGTTTTTCGCAAGTGTACGAATCACGTCAAAGTAATATAAAAGATTATCGAATCCACAGAGACCAAGTGTCAATCTATCGTACCTGTTGTTATGGTGTTTATCTAAGGCAACTATTTTTAAGGGTTTTAGTAAGGGTGCAATGGTAAATAAAATTATAATTTTAAATAATAAATAAAAGACAGGCTCGAATGTAATTCACGTAATCAATGATAATCCAGTACTTGTTAATGGAACTACTTATGGGCAATGTTTTCTCCTTTGAAAAGAACTAATTTAACAGGAACTGTCGCTTTCGCGTATTCAGAACCGAGTTGTACTCTCTAATCAACCCCTCCTATTGTCACGGATAAAAAGGTGCGTACTGCGTTAGAGTAGTAAACCTATTTTTAAGAAATATAGTTTCTTAACAAAGTTGAAAAGTACTTTAACCTGGACTTCTTAGCAAAAAGAGGTTCTTATGAACCAGACTCTAAATCTCATAACGCGTCCGAAAATCGTTTTAAAATCTCTTTTCTTTTTAATCTAAAAACTCCTAATGAACTATACAAAGCGCTTTTGGCTGTTTTTGAAATAGTTAAAAACAATTACTTGAATTGAAAGATAAAATAGCCCTTAGGTGTTTCCACGAACAATTATACTGATTACTGGTTTAATTACGATCCTTACATTCTAACCTTTATGGGATTAGTTAGACATGATAAAGTAAATATTCTTTTTATAGTTTTTCATATGAGTAATTTAAAGCGAGTGCGGGAAGTAAACAAAGTAAATGTGCGAGTGCGGGAAGTAAACAAAGTAAATGTGCGAGTGCGGGAAATAAACAAAGTAAATGTGCGAGTGCGGGAAATAAACAAAGTAAATGTGCGAGTGCGGGAAATAAACAAAGTAAATGTGCGAGTGCGGGAAATAAACAAAGTAAAGTGCGAGAAAATAAATAAAAGTAAAGCAATGCGGAAAAATAAAATACTAACTGGAATTAAAATGGCGGCAGGATTAACTTCCTCCAGAGTGCTCCAAAACTCGAACCACAGACAGATTACAGACTCGATCACTCGATTGCAGAGGCACCCCGATGTGGAATGGCAACTGCTTTATAACTGATATATGCCTAGAGAATTCTAATTCTGGATGAAGAAAAACGAAAATCTAAGGTCCTATTTATAGTAAAAACTGAAAGCATGAAATGACCGGGACGCCCCTCCACTAAAAAGTGGAGGTTATGAAATTTTGCCTTGTGGCGCCCGCCACAAGGTCATGGCGCCCGCCATGGTCCCTACAGGGGATGATGGAGTGGGGATCGTGGGTCTTGGAGGTTGAGGAGTGGTCTTGAGACGTGGCCACGTCATGGCTAACCCCATGGCGCCCGCCATGGTGGGTGCCGCAAGTGCAAAATGCTGAATTTCTAGGTTTTCGTCCGTTTTCACTCCTTTTTCGCTCCTTTTCCCGATTCAAGCTCCGATTATTATAAAAACCTGAAAACATAAGAAAACAAAGCAATAACAAAGCAAAACAACAATAAAAGCTAAGAATGCATGCGAAATCGGAGTCAGAAATACGGTGAATTTTAGTGTGATCAAATACTTGATCCTAAGGCTTTCGTCACCTGCTATCTCTCCTGCTTCAATCATATACCTAGCCACATGTTCGACAATTGATTCAGTAGTATCTCCTGCGAACTTACTGAACTTTGGAACCTTTGTCCTAGGGGGTAATTCAGTTTGAAGAATATAATCCAATATGGGGGAAGTATAATTTGGCCTCGTGAAACCAAAGTTTGCACCATTTCTGGTCATTATTCTTTCGACCATGGCTACAAGATTATTTTCTTCTGCTACATCTTGATGCCAAACCTGTCTAAGTATTTGGTCAGCATTCTGATTCCTGTTCACCATGACTACTCCTGGCTCTGCCTCCATATGAACTGGTACCTAGTTCCTTTGTGGTTCGACTCTAAAAGGTTCGCCCATTTCATGGTTTTCCATGTTCGCCTCAGGTACATTTCGTTGCTGATATCATGGCCTGTTTTCGACAATGGTTTCTCTTTGATCAAACGCTGGTACTCCCATAAAATCATCCATACGGGCTAATTGTGTCGCCAATTGTTGATTAGTTTGAGTAGTATTCTGAATTAAAGGTTGAAAAACTTCTCCCATTGTCTGAGAAAATGTGTGCACCATCTGCATGTCACTTTCATCCATTTGCTGCCTTAAACAATTTATGGATGTGTTTGTAAGACTGGGTACTTGAATAGTGTAACCTACACCTATGCTTTGGTTGTTTCAACCAACTGATCCAGATCCTTGTACTGGTGAAGATACCACATTCTCTGAAAATATGGGTGGCGCATTCTGCAGATTCTGCATCGTCGACGTAGGCATACCATAAGATGGGTTCCTTGATAATGGTTGTGAAAAACCTGGCGGAGGAATATGCCTGTATATTGAACTTCCTGGAGGTGTTGGTGAATTAGGACATTGTGGTCCTATATATTCCAACACAGGTTGAGTGTACGTTCGTACACATGTTGATCCCGGATTGGCCATGGGCTGCATTTGTTCAGACACAACTACTGGTGGTGGTGTCTGTCCTCTCGTCGAAGAAACTAGATATGGAGTGTTCTGAGACCCCATGCTTGACTGAGTATTTGAAATGCTTCCTTGAGGATCAACTTGTTGACTAGCATTTGTTGTCATTCTTTTAGTGTATCTTCTTTTTGGTATTTCTTCGTGTATTGTGGCTAACTTTCCACTCCTTAATAACATACAACAAAGTATTCGCCCAAAATATTAATGTAAACTTTTGAAATGCTTAGCACTGGGTCCCACCAGGTGTGCCAATTTGTTTACTGTGAATTTTGGTAAACAACCGCTAGTCTATCAATTTAGGATAAAATTGAGTAACTTGCAGGATCGACCATACTAAATCCTAGGACATGTGCTAAGTATGCAAAAAGATCCTAATCTGAACTCCACGTTCGACTATGAAATCTTTGTAAAGTAAAAGTACTTGAAGATTAAAGGCAGTATCTAAAAGAAAGCAAGTAATGCGTTGAAGATTAAAGGCAATAACATAAAAGCTTTTAAAAAGTAAATGACTTTGAAATAAAGGCAATGATGTAACTATGCAAAAGATTATAATCTAAACTCCGTGTTCGACTATGAAATCTTCAAAAGTAAATGCAATAATTGTAAATAACTTTGAAAATAAAGGTGCAAAAGATTCTAATTTGAACTCCACGTTCTAGCATAAAATCTTTGTAAGAGAAATGACTTTAACATAAAAAGCTTGAAATAAGTGCAGAATGTTTAAATTTGCGTGAAAAGTAAATGAAAGTAAGTTTGCATAAAGACTTGGAAAAAAAAAGACAGTTTAAACGTAAAAACTGAAGGTTAAAGTGCAAAATGAGTAAAAACGCATAAATGGTAAATGCAAGTAAATTGCATTAATGAAAAGGGGTTGGTGTTGTATCACGTACATTCTCGCTAACTCGTTTCTCTACACGCGGGTACTTTGAGTGTTTTGAGTGACTAGTACAAGATGAATGAACACACTCATTTCATAAAAATGACAACTATTTATAATGCTAGCAAGTAACTACTAGATGACGGTTATGACTTCACAACGTGTCTTTTTGGCGCTTTTTTACAACTTCAACTGCTCCCACGTTCACCCGCTATCAATTTGAACTTAGACACTAAGAATTCCCTCCAGTTTTGATGGTAACTGCCTTGCATTTTCCTTAGCATGATCCTGATCGAGAGTTTCTCCAACACTTAGCATTTTTTCCAAAAACTTTGTCCTCCTTTCTTCGACTCATATTTTCTCATAATTGTGTCGAAGCCTTCACATGTTTTTAGAATGACATTCTGACTTAAGATAATTCTGAATTCTACTAGCGTCGAAAATGAGAGCTAACAGTCCCACACAACCTTTGGTGTTATTGAATCAGTAATCTTCTCAAACACATTCAGATCGACATAATACTGGATGTAAACTAGAGCTTTCTGATCATTCTTCCTCACCTCTCTATATTGATTCCTTTGTGCTTCAGTTGTATCTCCTACACCCGTTGCGTACTCGTTATTTATGAGATCAAGAACATCTTGAACGCCAAACAACACAAACATGTGAATCATCCATCGAATCAAGAGATGTGATGCAACCGCCGCATACTCGTCATTCACGAGATCAAGAACATCTTAAATGGCAAACAACACTTTCAAGCTACTGTTTCCATCATTCAACTGTGACCTTTTGCAAGCATTCACTCAAATCTCACCAAACAATCATGTTTCCCAATCTCTCAAAATAAAGAGATGTGATTCTGTAACGATTTCAAACTTCAATTCACTATGAATTTCAGAATCAAAACTAATCACACACGCCTCACGTTCACTCGTGTTTCCTATGGTGTTTCCCGTGGATCCGAACCAGAGCTCTAAATACCAATTTTTGGTGCACAAGGTTGAAGATGAAGATAGAAGAGAGAGAGAGAGAGAGAGAGAGAGAGAGAGAGAGAGAGAGAGAGAGAGAGAGTTAACGGGCTTTTAACTGAAAATGATTACAAAGTTCTGTTACAAATTGGTAACTCAACATTGTTTATCTATACACATTCTATACTAAATGAAAACCAAATTAACTCTAAATGCAACTGAAATAAATTACAACTAACAATAAATTATTTGATCTTGATCGCAACTCATATGAATGAATTTATATGGATTGAACTATAAAAATATAATAATAATTTTTTTGAATATTATTGTTTCAGGTGAAACAAAAATTTAAAATATGGGTTAAAGAAGTCCACACTTCATATTACAAAATAGACTCAATATCGAAATCATGAATTACTTTTCGAGTTATCCAACTTGACAACTCAATATGACATAACACAATTTTCCACTTTTAAGGTCATTCTTGTAAGATGGCACACATATTATCAGGTCTCTAGAAGCACTGAAGAGCTAACACTTTTCTAAGTTGTATGTGGTAAATTTAGGTTGGAGAGATCCTACAATATATCTTGGAGTCAATTATACTAACCGAGCTACACTTATCCACCAACGATCCTTAAAATCACCTAACAAAGATAGTTAATACTTGAAGTGTGTTAGACTCCAACCATACTACACGTATACACTTACATTCAATTGCATCTCACAAAATAAAATTGTGAGAATTTTATATGCAAAAGTTACAACTTTAAATTCGAAATAATGTTCCTAATATTCCTCACTAGTTTGTCAATTAAAAATGATGTATGTCTCTCTTTACTATTAATTTTATATACAATTTGTCTGTATTTACTAATTTGTCTTACTTATTACATTTTATTGTCTTTTCTACATTCTTTATAAATTCAAATATCAAATAATTGTAAGTCGCTCAAAGAATAAACACAATTTTAACCAATAAACCTAATAACTAAGGATCCCAATTAGATATAACTTGAGTCATGTAGTGATTATAATGTTCATTTGTTGAAATTGTTTAATATGCTACCAACAAATTTCTATAGTTGGGTCCATATTAACTAAATAGTTGGATCCATAGGTTAGAATGCTTTGATTAGTATATTGGACCACTTTAATTATATTACAAATTGTAAAGTTAACTTAAACAACTTAAATTGTTGGGGGTTGAATGAAAATATATACGTTGAAGAAATTTTACATCCCTTAGTTTATTGAATGAAAAGAGTTCATTGTTATATATAAAATTTAAATTCTTTATTTCAAGATGCATCAGTCAAAAAACACTTTAAACTTATATTTGACTTTTAATATTTTCTTTTATACTCTTGTTTTAGAGTGCTGTGAGGGGTGGTTAAATATTTGCTTTAGAAAGTGTGAGTGTATTAGGTCCTTGGGGTGGTTGATGGTAGTCTATGTGTTGTAACAATTTTAACATTGTTGTTCTCTGATTGTCATTTAACAACCGTCGTAACAATTACTTGTTGTAACAATTTTTGTGTTGTTATTGTGTTGCTTTTTTTTCTCTATGATTTGTTTTCTCTAACAAGTAGTATAAAGAGTCTTGGTTTGGCGGGGTATAAAGTTTTTTAATATGCTCTGTAGTTGCAGTTTTGGTTGATCCTCCATATCAGAAAAGATATTTTATACTTTGTGTTGGTTGGAAAATTTTTGTTTTGCTGCAGGAAAGGTTTTGGTTGAAATGTCAAGTTTTTCCAAGTGTAGTGAAGATTGACTTAGAGAAATTTGATGGAAGAATTAATGTTGACTTGTAAAAATTTCAAGTCAAAGATATTTTGACATAATTAGGATTACACAAGGCGTTGAAAGGAAACATTTTCAACATGGACAATGGAAAGTGGGAGGAATTAGATTTGAGAGCTTCGGGGTACAATCTGCATGACTTTGACTAAGAATATTCTTGTGAATGTTCTTGGTACGTCGTCAGGCAAAGAGCTTTGGGAGAAACATGAAGAACTATATCAAAGAAAGGGTATATCAAATCGTTTATTGTTGAAGGAGCAGTTTCATAGCTTGTGTATGGATGAGCATACGAAAGTATCTAATCATCCAAGATTGATGATGAAGATAAAGCTTTGAGGCTCATATGGTCTCTTCCATCTTCCTATGAGCATATTAAACTTGTTATAATATATGGGAAGAAAACTTTGTGATGGGAAAATAACAAAAAAACAAATTTCTACGCATGTGGAAGCATACCCACAAAAAGAAAAAGAAGCATAGAATTTCAATAAAAACTCCATTATTTAACTTGTAATTTTGCAAGGACAAAATTACAAACTCTCTCATACAATTGCAATTTTAAGGAGAAAATTACAGACCCTATCAATTACAATTTTTGAACGGAAAAATTGTAAACCCTCGTTCAATTGCAATTTTTGGACGGGAAAATTCCAAACTCTCTCAATAGCAATTTTTGAACGAAAAAATTGCAAACCCTCTCAACAAACTATTTTTGAACAGAAAAATAGGAAACCCTCTCAACAACCTATTTTTGAATGGAAAAATATAAAACTCTCTCTAAACACACAACTACCTAAATCTCCAATACACCCAAAAGACTACATTTTATTGTTGTGTGGAAAACTAAAACTAACTATCTCTATTTATATTAATACTCAAATTCTATTTTTCTACTGCTCGATGTGGGACTTGGATGAATATATTATATGACCCAACAAATCTTTCCTTCATCCAAAGTCTCACGTATTTTCACTTTGTCTTCAACTTCATCTTCAAAACGATTATTATAATTATAATGATTAGACATATTTGTAAAATTATTACTCTTCAATCTTTTTGTCTTCTTCCTTCCTTGATCAGAATAATTATTATTTTTTCTTGCTCCCTTGATCGGAACCTTAGCTCTGATATCAATTGTTGGGAAAATAACAACAACAACAAAATTCTACGCATGCGGAAGCATACCCACAAAAATAAAAATAAGTAAATAATTCCAATAAAAACTCATAAAATCATAATTTAACTTGTAATTTTTGCAAGGACAAAATTACAAACCCTCTCATACAATTGCAATTTTAAGAAGAAAATTGCAAACCCTACCAATTACAATTTTTTAACATAAAAATTGCAAACCCTATCATACAATTGCAATTTTAAGAAGAAAATTGCAAACCCTACCAATTACAATTTTTTAACATAAAAATTGCAAACCCTTGCTCAATTGCAATTGTTGGACGAAAAAATTGTAAACCCTATCTCAATAGCAATTTTTGAACGGAAAAATTGCAAACCCTCCCAACAAACTATTTTTGAACAGAAAAATAGGAAACCCTCTTAACAACCTATTTTTGAACGGAAAAATAGAAAACCCTCTCTAAACACACAACTATCCAAATGCCCAATACACCAAAAAGACTACATTTTATTGTTGTGTGGAAAACTAAAACTAACTATCTCTATTTATATTAATACTCAAATTCTGTTTTTTCTACTACCAGATGTGGGACTTGGATGAATATACTATTTGACCCAAAGATTGTTGGGAAATAAGTATGAGTTGTATGGAGAAATAAGTGTGAATTATAAGTCTCACATTGCTTAGAAAAATGGAGGTTAATCACTTTATAAGTAAGAGAACCCATACACCTTAATATGTCTAAGGTTTCCATATGTATACTTTTACCTCATGATGACCCATCGTTGATATCAGAAAGTATAAGTGTCTTGATGGGGGCAGTGCCAGAGAAGGGTTATGAATAAAATGCTAGTAATGTCTCTCTCATTGTGAGAGAGGATGATATTTTCTGAAAATTGAGAAATGTGTCCTCATGACATTTCCCCTGTCATGGAAAATTATGAGTTATTCGTAGCGGATAAACACATGAGCATTGATGTAAAGTGTGTTATGAGATTATGTTGGTGGTTAAAGAGCTTCCTACCAATATGGAAGTTGCACCATATAGTTTCAACCTAGTTTTCGACATGTGAACATTCTTGAAGTGGTGTCGCTACTGCGAAAATCGGCGCCGGCTGAACAGAAGAGTCGCCACCGTGCGTTATTTATCCCAAAGGAGGGAAAGGAAACGCTCGAAGTAAACCTACCGCAAAGACGGGAAAGGAATGGTCATCGCAACCAAATCCTGAATTCGGGAGTCGGTTACGCAAGGGGAAGGTATTAGCACCCCTCACGTCCGTCGTACTCGACGGGATCCATGCTTATTTTCTGGTACGGATTGTTATTCTATCTATTCTACAGGTCAAGGTTTAAAAGAAAATAAAATGACTCGGCAAAGTATCGCACTTTATGCCTACGTATTCCCATCTGGAACGAGAAATCAGAGTCAACGTAGTTCGCCTACCTACGGGAAAGGAGGGGAAGGTTGCTCGCTAGGATATCGCATCCCATGCCTACGTACTTTCATACAGCATGAAAGATCAGAGCAAACGTAGTTCGGGCCACGTACGACACAAGTCTGTCTGCCTGTTTTTATCTCCTTATGAAAGGGTTTTTTCTGATTATGGGTCCAAGCGGACAAAAATGACGTTTTTGATTGGTTTACAGTCTTTTACGCAAGAACTGTCTTCTATGATGTTCGCAATCTCTGACGCCCTAGAGACTGGGACTTGAGAGTGACTACGTCGTATGTCACCCTAAGGGTAACACACTAAGCAATCAGATTACTGAAGAGTGACCCTCCAGCAACCTTTTCTCAAATAGCTTAAGGCTCGTAACGTATGACATTGATTAACCTTATTACTGTGTTTTTGAATTATTCTGAGATGAGAAGAGAAAGGAGCTCTAAAAAAGCCTATGGTTGAAAAGGGAATCAAAATCTACCCTAATGTTGTCATGTATGGATGAAAGCCTAATGTCTGTCATATTTCTCTCTTGCGCAGAGAGAAACAGAGATCCTAAGGGAATAAACGGAAAAGAAACAGCATATATACAGTAAAGCAGTAAAATGCATGAATGCAGCAGTACAAGCGAGGCAAGGGAGTCCCACTCAACCTCGAACCTAGAAAACAACAGGAAAGTGAAACAACTTCACTTCAACCTCAAGGGGAAAATTAGCAAACAATACAGTCAAGAAACTCAAACAATACATCACCAGCTCTACACAGCACCAGCAGCTCTAACCAGCAAAATCTGATAGAAGCAGCAACAAGTCACCAACACCTTCAAGCAAGGTCTTCATCCATCTACAAGCTTCAAACAAGCATCCATCTTCAAGAAAAACAGCAACAAGAAACTCTAACAGTTGACAACATCAAATAGCTAAGTAGCAGTAAGTCCTTCTTCAAACAGTTACACAGCTCTGACAGCACCAGCTCCTTCTTCTAACAATCTTCAAGGCAATGAACTTCATCTTCAATCTCCAAGGGATCCTTCAAAGCAAGCTCTCCAACAGAGAATTGATGTTATCAGAAGAAATTGAATGTCAAACAGTTCACTGATGACCAAAGGAAGCCTATGAATAGTTGACATTATAGGAGACTGTTTCCCTCAAAGTTCTACCTCTAGGGTATGGACACTGATCCCTCCTAAGGAGAGAGGTGAAGACCGTAGAGGGACTTTATGTCATAGGGAAGAATGGAGGCAAAAGAAGCCATCCATATTTATGAAGGAATTTTCTATTCTAAGGCTCTATCTAGCTCCTATGTCCTAGGTCTTCAAACAGCTTCAAGCAAGCCAAGCATCTTCATCAAGCTTTGATCTTCAGCTTCAACTTTGTCTTCAATAGCTCCATCATCATGCTCTCCAAACCAAGCTTACACCCCAAGCAAAGCCCAATAAGCCCCCACAAACAATACAAACCCCAAAAATGGGCAAACCAAACAAGCATACAATTGCAAAATATACTAAAAATATTAATATAGTAGGGAAAATTCTAATATTATTTCTAGGGGATCTACTATACTTACCCCTAATACCCTACATACCCCAAGTCCTAATTCAATCTAATAAACCCAAAAGAAATGGTTTTAATGCACCTATGTTATGTATAAACCCTAATCTAACCACCTAAAGTTCACTAATCAAAATTACCGAAAAATAATCCTAAAAATTATGGAATAAAATTCAGGGGTACCTAATATGTATATCTAATTGTCCTAAAAAGATTGGCCTAAAAAAGTAATGGGAATTTTCTAAACAAAAATCTACAAAATCATGGACCAACATAAAAGAAATAAAATGCAATAAAAGTAGAAAATATACAAAAAATACTAAAATGCATGAAATAAAAAATGTTTTTATTTTATATTTTTCTTGACAAAAATATGAAATAGGAGAACTCCCATTAAAAAAACATTATTTTTCCATTTAATATGATTTTCCAAAGTTTAAAATAAAATGGAGGAAAAATAAAATGAAAATATGAGATGGGGTGCAAGAAGTAAACAGACACAGTTCATTTCACACTTGGGCCCATAATGGGGGGTTCAGATAGCATATGCGTTGGGCCCATCATTTAATCAGAAAAAAATCAATTAAACAACAAAGAAAAAGAAAAAGATTAGGTGCGAAAAGCAATGGTTTTCAGTTTAATTCACAATGGGCTTCATGAAGGGGGTGTGCATAGTCATCCAGCCCAAAATTCCCTTTAATGAAACGCATCGTTTCATTATGGTCTCAGATTCTCTTCACACGCGAAATTAAACCCTGGCCTTTGGATCCTCAATCAGTCAACTAGTCCACTCATGATCCAAAGGCTTGGTGGTTGTCTTCTTCATTTGAAATATTTTGGAGCCAAACTCCATTGTTGAATCTCCAAGAAAGCTCCAAACTCAGCAACATCGAACCTCCTCAAATCTTGATCAAAAATCATGAAACAAAACCCTAACCTGCTCCATTTTCTTCCCTGAGTTCATCTATGGTCTTGGAATCCATTGATATCATCTCTAACATCAAACCCGATCCCATCCCCAAAATTGATCAGAAACTCAACCATCATCAATCATCAAATTAAGTGTCTCAATGTCTTCCTTACTCATCACTGATCAAATACAACTAAAAACCTAAGGTTCTACTTGCATATCCATGGAGTTATAAGTTCAAACAGAATTTGTGTCCACATATGAATCATCACCAATTCCTCTCAAACTCTCCAGAAAGTTTCTCCTAACCACATACATTGTTTCTAAACTAGAGATTCTTGCTAATTCTATCCAATTCAAGCCATGGTGAAAAAGTTACTAAATCGTAAAAATGAGTGAAACAGATGAACCAAAGCTCCAAATCAATGCTTGATAAGTTCCAGAATCGATCAGTGTGATGATTGCTTGCTTCTGTATGCAATAGATCTTCCTCAAATGGCCTGAATCAGTGTAACATATTTCCAATTGCAGGTGAAGAAGTGAAACTTCAAGAACTCGATTCAGGCTTGGATTCTCTCAGATTTTGATTGGAACACTCTCAGTGATGATTACTGAATTGATTGGGATCAAAAAATTGAAGAAATGATGAAGAATTGGGTGAATTCGAAATTGAATTGCAAGTGAGCAAGATGAATCTCAATCTCTCTTTTCTGCACCAAATGAAGTTCAACCCTTGCTTAGATCAACTCAAATTCATATATAGGTGATGTTAGAAAGATCTAGAATGTTCTGGATGGCTCCAATGAGTTTTTGGATATCTCATGTCATGAATTTCTCATTTGATGATATCACCATATCAGTTCTGGTTTTAGCTCTCAATGCAACTTGTCTTATGTTCAATTTACCTTCTAAGGAGATATTGGATGTGTGTGGATAGTTAGCTTAGCTTAAATCAGCTTGTGTTGGATTTTGGTTGTGTAACTTGGATTTCAAGTAAGAGGTTTACAAAGCAAGTCCATGATTCTGACCTCTAATAAAAAAAAGTGTTAATGTCATTGTCTTTAAAAGATGTTTTCCAATTGAAATGAGTATTTGGATGATGCATTTTGGACTCATAACTTGAAAATTACATTTTCCCTCCATGAATCCATTTGAAATTCTTCCATATTTAAGCCCTTTTTCATCACTTTTTGATACAAGCCTTTTTAACATCTCATGACCTCCCTACTAGCCTTAAAACATCATTCTAAGCAAGTTTGATGTTGAAGATTTTTCCATTTGAAGCTTGGAAATAGGAGATATGGTCTTATGCTTGAAATGACCTATAACCTCCAAATGACCAAAATGCCCTTGGCTTGTCAAGATCATACGTAGAGCTCCAAAAATCAGATTGAGGAATACCATACCTTTCTAGAAATCTAAGATCATGAGGAAAAACTTTCATGTTGGCCAAAAATCCATTTAAAAACTCCTTATGGGGTAAAAGTTGCTTGGAAGTCAAGTAACTTTCACAGATAAATTTCAGTGCCCTCAGATGACCTGTAACTTGCAAGAACCATAACTTGAGTTCTATAAATCTCCTTGATGCCTTCCACCACTCAAATTAAATTTCTTGAGATACTCTACAAGTTTCATGTTGGCCAAGGATCCATTTGAGACTTGCATTTTGAATTACTTTGCTTGGAAGTTTGACCTAAACCAGGGGATTTTACACAGAAACCCTAATTTAGAAACTTCTCTTCTTCTTGATTTCTTGTGATTTCTCCTTGGAAAAACACCACATCCATACCCACATATCAAATTATGAATCCCACATCCTTCAAATGGGCCTTGATGCCCTTCAATCAATCATTAGACTTAGGGTTGACCTAGGGTTGACCCAGATGAAACCCTAGTTGACTGTCTTCAACTGTAGCTCTTGTCACCACACCAATGACTTGTCTTGCTTTAAAAATGACCCTCTAGGTCTTCCATGATGTCTACACACATTCCATGCCTCAGTTCATAGCTCACAACCTCTATGATGATCTTCAAATACTCCCCAGATAGGCTATAAATCCACTGCTTGATCTACTGATTTCTCAAAGCTTCACCTTTTTTCTTGGTGACTTGAATAGGCTTGAATCTTGATAAGAACCTCTTGAATACATTCCTTGAGATGAAAAATAGCACTTGACCCCTTGTTGGATGGCTTGCCCATGCTATGTTATGCAAATGAATGAACTATGTATATGATCTACTATGCAGATGATAAAGCTATGAAAACACAAATCAGGTAAAACCAGTTGGTCAAATTTTAGGGTGCAACAGCTGCCCCTATTCAAACAACTTGGACCCGACTGGGTGAAACGCCCGGAGGCTTCAGACAATCGAGGTACGAGACGGTTGAAGACCAATAAACCCGGAAATTTGCCAACTGCCCCGAAATAAATTGCGAAATAAACTGCACCATTACTTGGGGAACACTATCTACAAATCTGATTTCAACATTATCTTGTCAATACTGGAATAAACTTATTGACTTCACTGGGAGAAGCAATTTTGTCTTGTCATACAGGAACATCTTCTTCTGCCCATCCATAACTCCGCTTCTGCTACGGGACGATAACTCTGCCAAATACAGGAAAATAACTCTGGCTTTGCCACGGGACGTACCCTGCCCATCACACAGGAAAATAACTCCGCCTTTGCTACGGGACGTACCCTGTCCATCACACAGGAAAATAACTCCGCCTTTGCTACGGGACGTACCCTGTCCATCACACAGGAAAATAACTCCGCCTTTGCTACGGGACGATAACTCTGCCAAATACAGGAAAGTGACTCCGCCATTGCTACGGGTAAATACTCTGCCAAATACAGGAAAATAACTCCGCCTTTGCTACGGGTAAATACTCTGCCAAATACAGGAAAATAACTCTGCCTTTGCTACGGGTAAATACTCTGCCAAATACAGGAAAATAATTCCGCCTTTGCTACGGGACGTACCCTGTCCATCACACAGGAAAATAACTCCGCCTTTGCTACGGGACGATACTCTGCCAAATACAGGAAAACTCCGCCTTTGCTACGGGACGTACTCTGTCCATCACACAGGAAAATAACTCCGCCTTTGCTACGGGACGATACTCTGTCCATCACACAGGAAAATAACTCCGCCTTTGCTACGGGACGATACTTTTCCAAATACAGGAAAATAACTTCGCCTTTGCTACGGGACGTACCCTGTCCATCACATAGGAAAATAACTCCGCCTTTGCTACGGGACGATAACTCTGCCAAATACAGGAAAATGACTCCGCCTTTGCTACGGGACGATAACTCTGCCAAGTACAGGAAAATGACTCCGCCTTTGCTACGGGACGATACTCTGTCCATCACACAGGAAAATAACTCCGCCTTTGCTACGGGTAAATACTCTGCCAAATACAGGAAAACAACTCCGCCTTAGCTATGGGTAAATACTCTTGAATACAGCTCCTCTGCCTATCTTTGCAGTAGCTAACTCAATCAATCAAATGGGTAACAAAATATTGGTCCAATCTTCAAACCTTTTAGCGCGGACATGGCAGAAAATCTGAGAAGGGCTCTACTGGGGATTTTCCGAACCCAAACTGCCAGACACCTACTTCAACATATGCGGCAGCTTCCACAAATTGATTCATGAAATCTTTTGATAATGGCATAACAACACCCTTGAAGAAACACTCTGCTGGAGGGGTAAGAGAAACTTAAACAAGCAACTCTGTGGGGAATAATGACAAAACGAACATTATCATTACATGTCTCACGCCGAGACCTTGAATGTTTGGTAATTAATTTGAGCAAGAGCTCCCTCCACCTGCAAGGGAAACAACACTTGAAAACAAAAGGTTAACCAACCTGGCTTATGTTTCAAAATGCATATGTTTGACAATAGCGTAATGCTCCATTCGACATGGAAATGCTACGCGTTTTTCATTTGGTAGATGCAAATATGACGCTATATGCCAATGCAAATGCAGGCTCGAACTGCTGGGATAGCTCTAACAAGCTTGCTTCCTCAATCTCGGCCGTCGAGGACAAATATCACCCTGCTGGGGAGTGAACGGGTATCACAAAGTATTCCGGCAAAATAAATGCCAGGACACACAACCAACTCTGTCGGGGAGAGCTTTAACCCTTGATTTTTACTGGGAGGAAAGAGAACACTTGCTGAAAAGAGAGAACTCCGCTGAGGACGAAACGACTCTCTTAGGGAAAATCAACTGACTCCATTGGGGAGAATAAATGACCCTACTGGGAAGGGAATCTCTACTGGGAAGAGTAGACTGTCTGGGTACAGCTCATAAGTATGGAAATATTAGTCTTCCGAGGCTAAACCACTTTGCTCGGGATAGGGGATCCTTTCGGGGGACACCACACTGTCTGAATACAGCCTTCGATCTTGGAATCACCAATTCTGTTGAGGGTAAACGACCCTGCTGGAGAACGTCCTTCGGATAAGCTGCGACTAGCTGGGGAATTTGATCCTTCTTCAGTAAGGAACATCATTATCTCAGCTTCCGGGAATGAAGCGCGACCTGCATGGAGATTCACTTCACATAATGATCAAGTCTTTTCGTTACGAGCTTCTGGTTAGGACTGCAATCTTCTGATCGTCCACTTTGTATGGTCAAGAACCCTGCAACACCATAAGCGAGACAAGACAAGTCTATACAAACAGATCTATTCAGGTTAGCGCTAGTGACATCATTTTCAGTCAATTCAAAGTTTTAGCAATTATTGGCAAAGGCCAGCGATGTTATACACTTGCTAGTTTTATTAAACATTGGCGTTTGTCATGTACAAAACAGTAAATAACAAACATCAAATACTGAATAACATGTTTTATTGATTGGGCCCCTGAATGGGCAGAGTTTTGTACACTGGATGTAACTCCTGAAAAGAGGAAGCTACGCATAACAAATATACAAGTATGCACAGGAAGCATATATACATTGACAAATCAAATTTGCACACATGTCGGCAACGTGATGCAGACGAACATCATGAGTTGATCCTCCTATGACTCGCCTGACTCTAGCGCTTTCCCGGTATTCAAACTTCTGAAGAGATTGTATCTGATAATTGACCTCTCAGGTATATTCTCCCGCACCACTGTGCACCGTAATATCAAATTCGGACCGCAGTCATTTGCTTTTCAAATCCCTAACTTTTGCGTGAACCGCCCTTTACGGGTTTTCAGTTCACCGGGATACCCTTTTTTACCGAAGCCGCCCAGTGTAGGTTTTCAACTTCGCGGGTGTACATTTTTTCAATTTTATCCCTAATTTTTGCCCGAACCTTTTATTCTGTTTTTGGTTCGCCAGGATGCCCCATTTTTGCCTGGACTATCTTTTTTTCTATCCAGCGGGTCAATTTCAAGCAAAGTATTTTTTAACTGCGTCCGAATTCACAGGCGACGTAAAGTCTTCACCGTCCATGGTGGACAACAACAAAGCTCCTCCGGAGAAGACTTTCCTGACAATATATGGCCCCTCGTAGTTGGGGGTCCACTTGCCCCTGTGATCTGCCTGTGGCGGGAGAATCCTTTTCAACACAAGGTCGCCCGTCTGAAAGCTCCGAGGATGTATCTTCTTATCATATGCTTTCTTCATTCGGCTCTGGTACAACCGACCATATGCTAGAGAAGCTAACCTCTTCTCATCCATTAAACTCAGCTGGTTCAACCTGTCTTTCACCCATTCTGCCTCGTCCAGTTGGACATCTCGTAATACCCTCAGGGAAGGAATCTCAACTTCCAGTGGTAACACTGCTTCCATTCCATATACCAACGAGAATGGGGTTGCCCCGGTTGATGTGCGTACCGTCGTACGATAACCGTGCAAAGCGAAAGGTAGCATCTCATGCCAGTCTTTATAGGTCACCACCATCTTCTGAACAATCTTCTTTATGTTCTTGTTGGCTGCTTCAACAGCGCCATTCATCTTGGGTCGATAAGGAGAAGAGTTGTGATGCTCAATCTTAAAACTCTGACACAGCTCCTTCATCATCTTGTTATTTAGGTTCGAACCGTTGTCGGTAATTATCTGCTCGGGGATTCCATATCTGCAAATGATATCTCGTCTGATAAACCTGGCTACCACCTGCTTGGTCACATTTGCATATGATGCCGCTTCCACCCACTTGGTAAAATAATCAATTGCTACCAAAATGAAACGGTGTCCGTTAGATGTCATCGGCTCAATCTTTCCAATCATATCAATTCCCCACATCGAGAATGGCCACGGTGATGACATCACGTTCAGAGGACTCGGAGGCACATGGATCTTATCCGCGTAGATCTGGCACTTATGACATCTCTTCGCAAACTTGAAACAGTCAGTTTCCATAGTTAGCCAGTAATATCCTGCCCGCAGCAGCTTCCTCGTCATAGCATGCCCACCAGCATGTGTACCAAATGTACCCTCGTGTATTTCCTCCATGAGCAACTTCGCCTCTTTCTCGTCAACACAACGTAGCAGCACCAAGTTGTGGTTTCTCTTGTATAGGACACCGTCCGGATTCAGATAGAAATTACCCGCCAATCTCCTGAGAGTCTTCTGATCGTGACTGGATGCCCCAGCCGGATACTCTTTGTTCTTCAGGAAATTCTGGATATCAAAATACCAGGGTTTATCATCAGATGCTTCGTCGATAGCAAATATGAAAGCAGGCCTGTCAAGCCGAGAGATAATAATTCTGGGAGCCTCATTCTAGAAGTTGACTTTATACATGGAAGACAATGTGGCCAGGGCGTCAGCCATCTGATTCTCCGCTCGCGGTACATGATGCAACTCAACCTTGTCAAAGAAGGGCAACAATCTCCTCGCGTAATTCATGTATGGTATCAAGTTGGGCTGACGTGTCTCCCATTCTCCTTTTATTTGATTCACCACCAGAGCTGAATCTCTGTATACATCCAGGTTTTTGATTCGCAAATCAATGGCTTCTTCGAGCTCCATGATGCAAGCCTCGTATTCGGCTTCATTATTGGTAACCGAAAAGGTCAATCGAGCGGTAAATGGGATGTGCGGCCCATGTGGAGTAGTGATGGTTGCCCCTATTCCGCTACCGTAGGAGTTTACAGCTCCGTCAAAGATCAACTGCCATTTGGAACCCAATTCTGGTCCTTCGTCCGGCAATGGTTCTTCACAATCTTTCATCTTTAGGTACATGATATCCTCGTCAGGAAAATCAAACCTCATCGATTGGTAGTCCTCAATAGGCTGCTCAGCAAGATATTCCGATACCACGCTCCCCTTTATGGCCTTCTGCGAGACATACTGGATGTCGTATTCGGTCAAAACCATCTGCCAACGGGCAATTCTCCCCGATAGTGCCTGCTTTTCAAATACGTATTTGATAGGGTCCATCTTCGAGATGAGCATGGTCGTATGATTCAGCATGTACTGCCTCAAACGCTTGGCGGCCCAGGCTAGCGCACAACAAGTTTTTTCGAGCATTGAGTATCGAGATTCACATTCAGTAAGCTTCTTACTCAGGTAGTATATCGCATGCTCTTTTCTTCCTGTCTCGTCGTGTTGACCGAGAACACAACCCATGCTTCCCTCAAGAACCGTCAAATACATAATCAAGGGTCTCCCTGCCACTGGAGGTATCAAAATCGGAGGCTCCTGCAAATACCGTTTTATTTTATCGAACGCCTTTTGACAATTTTCATTCCATGTTACAGCCTGGTCCTTTTTTAACAGCTTGAATAACGGCTCGCACGTTGCTGTTAGATGAGATATAAACCGAGCGATGTAGTTCAACCTCCCTAAAAACCCGCGCACCTCTTTTTCTGTTTTAGGCGTCGGCATCTCTTGTATGGCTTTTATTTTTGCAGGATCAACCTCTATTCCTTTTTCGCTCACGATAAACCCCAGCAGTTTACCCGACCTCACACCGAAGGTGCACTTGTTAGGGTTCAGTCTCAGCCTGAACTTCCTAAGCCTTTTGAATAACTTCAGCAGATTCACCAAATGCTCTTCCTCCGTCTGGGATTTGGCAATCATATCATCAACATAAACCTCGATCTCTTTATGCATCATGTCATGAAAGAGAGTCGTCATTGCACGCTGATACGTTGCCCCAGCATTCTTTAATCCGAAGGGCATCACTTTGTAACAAAATGTTCCCCAAGGCGTAATGAAGGTAGTCTTCTCCATGTCTTTTGGCGCCATTTTAATCTGGTTGTAGCCCGAGAAGCCATCCATGAAGGAGAATACGGAGAATTGAGCGGTGTTGTCAACCAGCACATCGATGTGAGGAAGTGGAAAATCATCTTTCGGGCTCGCTTTGTTCAAATCACGGTAATCTACGCACATTCTCACTTTACCGTCTTTCTTTGGCACTGGTACAATATTAGCGACCCATGAGGGATATTTTGTAACAGCTAGGAAACCGGCATCCCACTGCTTTTGAACCTCCTCCTTAATTTTCACTACCATATCAGGTCTAGTTCGGCGAAGCTTCTGCTTAACTGGTGGGCATTCTTCTTTTAGTGGCAGACGGTGCACAACCATATCCGTATGTTGCACCCCAAAATTTGACCAACAATTATTTATTCATTGAGTGTTTGAAAATGGATACCTTCATCAGACAGTTCAAGAGATCTTCAGAGGAATTGGTTGGAACCAGGGTTGTGTGCTTCATAGCTTGAGAGTTGTGGGTGCCCCTCAGATGATTCTGAGACTTTGAGAATTAACTTGATGTTTTGAGAAAGCCTATGAGATGTCTTGATAGCCATCATGAAGCCCAGAGAAGTCATTATGCAAGAATTCAGGAGATTCAACCATGAATGGTAGAATTAGGGTTTTGACTGGGTCAACCCTAGGATAACCGAAGATTTGGAGAAGGTTGAGACCTAATCCAAGGGCCATGAGATCATGGAATGATGCATAGAGATGATATAAAGATGATTCCTAGACCAACTCATCATGATTGAGGAATTTGAGAAGTTTCAAGTCAGGGTTTCTGAGGATTGTCAGTGAAAAAACCCTAGTTTGATCCCTACTTTCCAGGCAGTTTTAGCTCTAGATGTGATTGATATCTCATCTTCCCCACAACATGAATGTTGTAGAGCTTGTTCTTAGCTTTAATTTGAGTGGTGGAAGTCCTTGATAGGAGTTACAGAGCTCAAGTTATGGTTTTGACAAATTACAGGTCAGTTGAGGTGTGTGAATCTGGGTCCTTGAAAGTCACCCAACTTGCAGACAACGTTTGCCCTAGTAGGATGATTCCTATGATTTCTTGGTCAACATGAATGTTGAAGGGCATCTCCTTAGCTTTAATTTGAGTGGTAGAAATCCTTGATAGGATTTGTGGAACTCAACTTATGGTTTGAACAAGGCAGGGGTATTTTGGTCATTTGTCAGTTATAGGTCATTTTAAGCAAAGGCCATATCTCCTATTTCCAAGCCTCAAATGGAAAAACTCAAAACATGAAAGTTGTTCAAAATGGGATTTTAAGTCTAGAAAGGAGGTCTTGAGAGTTTGGAAATGCATGGAGCATGGATATTTTAAAATGGTCAAAATGAACTAAAAATGGCTTATAAGTTGAAAAAGTTGGAATTGGAAATTGGTTTGGAAGATCTAGGAATCCAAAATGGGTCATCCAATATATCATTTTGATTGGAAACATCATTTTAAAAACAATGGTTTAGCCACATTTTTGAGTTTAGGCTTAAAAATTGGAGTTGCTTTGTAAATTTGTTACTTGCACTTTAAGGCATCAAAAGGAAAGATGGAAAAATGCTACATAAAGGTTTGTAAGACCTTATTTTCATGTCATAATACCATATGGGGAGAATTTAAGTAAGATTGCATGGTTTATCATGAGATGGCATGAGATTCACTCAAGATGACAAATTCAAATTATCATTGCATGAGAAGTTCTAGAAACTTCATGGAAGGTTCTCCAAGGTTCTAGACATTTCTATTCTCATCTATATAAGCCCTAGGGTGGCTCCATGCATTGGTTGGTGATTCCTCAAGCTTGCAAATACACTTTGATACCATAACTCCCTCATTGCATTTTGGTTTCAATCTCTCCCAAATTCCATTGTTGGTGTAATCTTTCATCATCATCATCATCCTCCATTGTTGTGGAGTGAAAAGCAAGAAGAAGGCTCAAGAATTCGTGGCTGGTTTGTGTGATTCAACTCATCACTCCCATTTGCATAAAGGTTTGGATAGCATAATTCAAGAGGTTTGAGCACAAATTCTCTTCACCAGAATCATCACCATCATCCAAGGATCAATTAGTACAAGTGGCAAGGGCTGAAACAAGGGATAACCATCATCACCATATCCATTTGGTAAGGATGCAATTTGATTCGAATCACCATGATTAGCCATTGTTAGGGTTAGATCTTAAGTTATTTGTAATAAAGACCAATTAGGGGTGAATCATGATGAGTTTGAGGGCTGTTTGTGAGGTTTGTTTCCATGGTGATTTCTGTTTTAGGATCGAGAACACACCATGTAGTGCACTATAATCTTAGTTCTTTAGCTTAGTGTAATCCTCATAAGATGTAGATCATTCTAGGTTAATATGAGCCCATTCCATTTCCATGCATATCCGTGTGAAACAAGTGGTACCAGACCTTGCGCGCCTTGTAACTCTTTGTGGAGTGAGTCTTAATGAAATCCATGACCATGGCTGTGTAGAGGGCAGTGAGAGGATTAATTTTGTTTTTTGGATCGAGTTGAATGGTGGAAAGATGAGAGAGCTAGAGGGAGTGGAAGATTCGCGGGTGGGGTATGTTTCATGAAACCCTAAGTGTCCCAAGGTAGAAGAGATAATCTCTACCGTTGATTCGTGTTGAATTATTTGACTTTATCCCTCGATCTCACGGCCCAGATTCATTCAGCAATTGGAGGGAATTTTCAAAAATCAAAACGTCGTCGTTTTGATTAGTGAGTAGCGCCTGGGCTTTGATCTCTTTCCTATTCGCACCCCACCTAATTCTGGCCCATTAAAAAACAACTAGCGAGCATTGCTATTGTCACCCCCTCCCTTTATTTGATTCTTTTATTTTTAATTCTCTTACTATTTTTCTTGCACTTTAAAAATTCATATAAAATCCAAAAATGCATATTTTTTAATTCTTCTTTTTCCTACATGTTAATAAACCTGTCTAGAAAAATATAAATAAATAAAATGTCCATTTTATTTTCTTTTCATATTTTTAATGGATTTTTCTTTTAAATAGCTTTTATAATGTTTAGTTTGATATCATGATTTTGTAGATTTTCTTTTAGGGCCTTCCCTTAGGGTTTTTAATTCATTCTTTTTTGTGTGATTAGATATTGAACTATAGTTCCCCATAGGATTTATTTCTTGATTTTTAGATTAAAATTCGATTAGTTTAATTAGGGTAGCATTAGGGTATCCTAATTAGGGTTTAGGTTATGCATAGGTGAGGAAATTCATTTTCTTTAGATAGTTTTGTCTTGATTCTTGGGGAGGGGCGTATGTGGATGTTATGGGTAGATGTTGTAGGTCCCTTGTGAATAATTGTTAGATTTTTCCCCCTTGGTTTAGTATTTTTAGGTATTTTCTGAAGTTGCCTATTGAGTTTGTCTGTCTTGTGGTTATCTGTTCATCTTTGGGGTTCATTTTGGGGGATTTGTTGTGGGGCTTGTGTTGTCTTGAAGATATTGTTGGAGAGCATCATGAAGAGAAGATTGTAGATCAAGACTCAGAGACCCAGAGCTTGGATTATTCCCTGTCTGTGAGGTTTGAGATCCTGAAGTTTGAAGGAAGTTCATGGTACTTTCCTGAGGAAGGCACTATGAATGACTTTCATTCTTTCTTCTCACCTCTTTCTTAAGTATCCAATGATGTTGGAGCCAACTTGTGAGTTTAATTTCTCCTGAGGAGGAATGTAAACTGATCACATGTTGTTGAGCCACATGGGATACAACTCCTAAGTGGAAGCCTCCTAGTACTTTCCTGAGGAAGGTCCTATGGGTCTATTCACTTAGTTCCATTAGTTTGTCTAGGATTTCTCAAGTATCCAATGATGTTGGAGCCAACTTGTGAGTTTAATTTCTCCTGAGGAGGAATGTAAACTGATCACATGTTGTTGAGCCACATGGGATACAACTCCTAAGTGGAGGCCTCCTAGTACTTTCCTGAGGAAGGTCCTATGAGTCTATTCATTTAGTTCCACTAGTTCAGATAGGATTTCCTAAATATCCAGTGATGTTGGAGCCTGCTTGTGAGTTTAGTATCTCCTGAGGAGGAATGTAAACTGATCACGGTGGTTGAGCCACATAGGATATGACTCCTGAGTATACACCTCCTAGTGCTTTCCTGAGGAAGACACTATGAGTCTGCTTACTTAGCTCCCTTTCTTTGGTAAGCTTGTTTTGAAGCTTGAAGATTGGGATTGTTTTCTCTTTTGGTTAGGTTTTGCTTTAGGGCTTTGCTTTCATTTTGATTCAGATTCTGTGTTAGGGTTAGGATTAGAGAGTAGATGATTCTTTCTCAAGTGTGTTTTGTTTGCCTGATGGCATTTCATTTCTTTTATTTGTTCATTGCTTGATAGCGTGTTGTTTATTTTCAGTATGATTACTGTTATTTCATGACTGGCTTGAGGTCGAGACGAGCTTGTGGAGGCTGAAGCCCCACACACATTTCCTCCCTCACTTGCATTGCATGCATTTTACTGTTAAAGCTGATGCTTTTGTCTGTTTTGGTGTATCATTGACATGATCCCTTAGGACTCTCATTTCCTCTGATGAGGATTTGATGATAGACTTTTAGGTTGAAACATATGCATGACAACATCTAGGAGTTCCCTGTTCAAACCTCAACCATAGGATGAATCCATGGCATGATAACAGTAGGACTTGATAGTCTCCCTCCTAGTTGGGCCTGTTCTCTTCTCATCTCGAAGCAGTTTAAGATACAGTAATCATGAATGATTTCTTTCGTACGTTACGAGCCTTAAGCTATCTGAGAAAGGACGTATTCCCTCTCAGGTCATAGTCTCTAGTGCGATTGAGATCGCAAACACAATAAAAAGCGCTTCTTTTAGGAGATAACCCGTAGTTTCCCGAACTACGTTTGCTCTGATCTTTCATACCAGATGAAAGTACGTAGGCATAGGATGCGACGTCCTAGCGAGCAACCTTTCCCCCATAACCCGTAGTTAGCCGAACTACGTTGACTCTGATTTCTCATTCTCTGATGAGAATACGTAGGCATAAAGCGCGACGCTTTGCCGAGTCATTTTTCTTTTCTTTTCCAGCCAGCCTTGATAGGTAGATAGATTATAACCAACCCGTCCAAGTAAACAAACAAGCGAGGATCCCGTCGAGTACGACGGACGTGAGGGGTGCTAATACCTTCCCCTTGCGTAACCGACTCCCGAACCCAGACAATGGTTGCGATGACCTTGTCTTACCCTTATTCGTCAGGTTTTTCCGGTCGTTTCCTTTCCCGCTCTGAGGGATAAATAACGAAAGGTGGCGACTCTTCTGTCATGCCGGCACCTTATTTTCGCGTAAGCGACACCGTATCCAACCCAGGCATGTCCTCGTACGACCAAGAGAATACATCACTATACTCTCTGAGCATTTCAACCAATCTTCGCTTGACGTCGCTCTGCAGCGCGGCTCCTATACAGATGTTCCTTTCAACCCCTTCCGACCCTAGATTAATGATCTCAATGACCTCCTCATGAGGCAGAATGATTCGTTCTTCTTGCTTTACCAACCAAGACAACTCTTCTGGAACGTCGCCATCTTCAACCATCTCTTCTTCGGCCTGAAATACCGGGTGCTCAAAGTCGAAGTGAGTCATAGGCGATTCAATGATGTCATCTGAGAATGTTATCCTGCAAAAGGAATGGTTAAACGCTTCAAAATGCGTATAAAGCGAATAACCACGTTGCCATTTTATTGTAAAACACAAAAACAGGAAAAACAGAGATCACGATATTTGTACATGAAAAATGCCTTTTATTTAATGATTAACCAATGCAATGTACATAACAGCACGGCCCTAAGCAAAATCACGATGCCCCGGGTAAGACACCGGATTGTTCAACAATTAAGAAAACAAAGTATTACTGTTTGGTAGTCACAGGAACAGTCTCCTGAATAGACCAATTGCATAATCCTTGTCCAGGCACGCTCGGCTGAATCCAGGCGTCCATGTCGCAGTCGCTGTCTCCTTCTTCGGAATCTGAAACAGCGTTGACGGCCTCGAGATACACTCCACTAGCTGTGATTGTTATTGGTCCTTTGAAACGGGGTGCCCCAGCAGCAGGCGTTGATGACGACGGTTGATATCCCAGCCCAAATCGGTCCAACTTCACGGGAATATCCAGAACCTTGCCCCAGCCTTTTGTCTCACCAGTCTCCACTAGAGCCTGAGCCTCCTTGTATGATGAGACTGCCACCTCTGACGTTTTACTCGGTCCTGGAACTTTGTCTTTAATGCGCAACCCTTCAAAGGCTTGACAGGGTGTTTCATGAATCTCGCCGTCGACTTCTACGTACTTAAATGATGACAGATGGCTGACCAATATGTCCTCCTCTCCGCAAACTGTGACCACACTGTCCCCTACCATGTATTTCAGCTTTTGGTGCAAGGTAGATGTGACTGCCCCAGCACCATGGATCCATGGTCGTCCGAGAAGACAGATGTATGCTGGCTGGATGTCCATAATGTAAAATTCAGTTTCAAAAATCTCCGGCCCCACCTGCAGAGGTAACGTTATATATCCAAAGACTGACCTTCGTGTACCATCAAATTCCCTGACCACCAAGTCACTAGGCGTACAAACGATTCCCCTGATGTCCAATTTCATCATTGCTTTCTTTGGCAACATGTTCAAGGAAGACCCGGTATCTACTAGCACATGGGACATGACTGAGCCCCTACATTCAACTGAGACGTGCAACGCCATGTTATGCTCTCTCCCCCTCAGGGTCAAACCAAAATCCGTAAATCCCAAGCTATGGCCTGCGTTCACGTGCGCCAATACTCCCTCCAGCTGATTCACAGAAACATCTTGGGGTACAAACGACGTGTCCAGAATTTTCAATAATGCATTCCTATGAGCTTCGGAACACAATAACAGTGACAATATGGATATCTTCGACGGCGTCTGTTGAAGGTGCTCAACAATCTTGTAGTCACTCTTACGAATAAGGCGCATAAATTCCTCTACATCTTTCAGTGATGTTTCTTTTTCATTCCTCTGCACAGGGACATCCTCATTCATTTTTACTTTTCCTTTTGCCAATTGTTCAGCCTCTATGGGCATGGGATGTTGTACTATGTTCGGACCTGCTTGTCCAAAATTTATGGCTTTGCTATCCAACAGATCTTGCACCACATGCTTGAACGCGTGACAAGTCTCTATGTCATGGCCAGGAGCCCCGGAGTGGAACTCGCAGTGCTTGTTCGCGTCAAAACCGAACGGAGGAGTGCCCGTCATTGGCGCCATAGTCCTCTTTTCCACCAAGTTCAAACCCAGTAGTGTCTGTAGCAACTCGGCATACGTTGAAGGAGGCGTTTCGAACACCCTCCTTGGTTTACCCCCCTGAACTCTGCGTTGGGCAGGATGTGTTGCACCCCAAAATTTGACCAACATTAATTTATCTATCAAGTGTTTGAAAGTGTATACCTTCACCAGAAAGTTCAAGAGATCCTCAGAAGAATTGGTTGGAACCAAGGTTGTGTGCTTCATAACTTGAGAGTTGTGGGTGCCTCTCAGATGATTTTGAGACTTTGAGGTTGAACTTGGAGCTTTGAGAAAGCCTATGAGATGTCTTGATAGCCATCATGAAGCCCAGAGAGGTCATTATGCAAGAATTCAGAAGATTCAACCATGAATGGTAGAATTAGGGTTTTGACTGGGTCAACCCTAGATCAGCTGAAGATTTGGAGAAGGTTGAGACCCAATCCAAGGGCCATGAGATCATGGAATGATGCATAGAGATGATATAAAGATGATTCCTAGACCAACTCATCATGATTGAGGAGTTTGAGAAGTTTTGAGTTAGGGTTTCCAAGGATTGTCAGTGAAAAAACCCTAAATGGATCCTTATCTTCCAGGCAGTTTTAGCTCAAGATGTGATTGATATCTCATCTTCCCCACAACATGAATGTTGTAGAGCTTGTTCTTAGATTTAATTTGAGTGGTAGAAGTCCTTGATAGGAGTTGCAGAGCTCAAGTTATGGTTTTGACAAATTACAGGTCAGCAGAGGTGTGTGAATCTGGGTCCTTGAAAGTCACCCAGCTTGCAGACAACGTTTGCCCTAGTAGGGTGATTCCTATGATCTCTTCGTCAACATGAATGTTGAAGAGCATCTTCTTAGCTTTCTAGAGAGTACTAGAAGTCCTTGACAGGATTTGTAGAACTCAACTTATGGTTTGAGCAAGACAGGGGTATTTTGGTCATTTGGCAATTATAGGTCATTTTAAGCAAAGGCCATATCTCCTATTTCCAAGCCTCAAATGGAAAAACGCAAAACATGAAAGTTGTTCAAAATGGGATTTTAAGTCTAGAAAAGTGGTCATGAGTTATTGAAAGAGCTTGTAGAAAGGATTTACAAGATTGGGTGAAAATGACCTAAAAATGGCTTATAAGTTGAAAAAGTTGAAATTTAATTTTGGTTTAGGAGATGTACAAATCCAAAATGGGTCATCCAATATGTCATTTTGACTCCAAACAATATTTTAAAAACAATGGTTCAAGTAGAATTTTGATTTGAAGCTTATAAATGGGGGTTACTTTGTAATTCTCATTCTTGCATAATAAGGCAACTTGATAAAGCTTCACCAAAGGCAAGGAAATGCATGTTTTTCACTCATTCTTTCTCAATATCTCTTGTAAGGAGATTTTAAAGTCAAGTTGGCAAGCCTAAGGCATGAGATAATGGATATCCAATGTATCCTTTCATGAGAAGTTCTAAAACTTTCTAACACTTTCCACAAGTTTCTAGATGTATCTAGATCATTCTTTTGATTGTTATAAGAAGGGTGAATCACCATATGGCCAGGGTTGGTGATCATTGTTGGTGAGTGGTGAGATTAGAGTGTGAAAAAGTGAGATTCTTCCATTTGCATTTCCATAGCAAACTCTCTTTCTCTTCCATCTTCATTCATTTCTCCTCCACAAACACACTACTCTGATCTTTAGGAGCAATTGCATACCAAATTGAAGGAAGACCCATGGAGGTTTGAAGCTGTTTTGAGGAATTTGCAAGAAGATCGTATTGGGATCAAACACAAGATTCAAGCCTTGTTCATCCATCTTGTTGCATACAGAATTAATATCTGCCATTGGAGATCAATCAGGGAGGGTTGCAGACATTGAATTGGGGTGAAACCACATCCACCATTAAAGTTTGGCAGGTTGGTAATCTTGCTCGTATTACCTAATTTATGTGCATTCCACCATAGTTCTAGGTTTAGACTGATTAAGCTAGGGTAGAGGACCATATTCTGAGAATTTGAGGGAGTTTTGTGAAGTTCCATGGCAGACACCAATTTCTTTCAGTTGCAAGAATGGATCGTGTGTTGAGCATTAATTGATGTGTTATGGTTTAGAGTGATGATGGTAACCTAAGGAACAAGATCACACCATTAGAACTAAGATTTATCAAGATTGATGGCAGAGTAACATGTTGGAACCCTAGCTTTCAAGTGTTCTGTTAGGGTGATATGTGGAGTTTCAGGGAAAACTATAGATAGCATCGTGTTCTGGGTGATTCATAGTACAACTTTGCTTTTGGAATTTCTGGATTTCATCAAGCCATCGTTGAGAACGATTGAGTTGAAGGATCGTGCATGGATCCTGGTTCAGATGAAACCCTAGGGTTTGTTTGGAGAAGATGAGCCTCCACCGTCGGATGGTCTCAAATCCTTGACTTCTTCGCATGATCCAGCGGCTCCAATTCAATTTCAAAAACGGAGGGAAGACTGAAGCATCAAAACGCTGCGTACCACTAATCAAAACACGCCGTTTTGATTAATTTCTGAACTTGGGCCTCAGAAACCAACGCTATCCACACCCCCCAGGATCTTGGCCCATCATGAAAACCGCTGTGGCGCGTTGCTTTTGACACCCCCTCCCCTTTATTTCTTATATTCTTTATTTTTATTTCTTTTAATTTTCTAGCATATTCAAAAAATCATATAAAATCCAAAAATCAACATTTTTCATTTCTTCTTTTTTTCACATAATCATGGTTGTGTCTAGAAAATTACTAAAAATAAAAATTTTATTTTATTTTTAGTTTAGTATTTTTTAGCATATTTTCTTGTAAATAGTATTTTTAATTGATTTTGGTTAACCCTTGATTTGGTACAATTTGTTTTGGGACTTTCCCTTAGGATTTTTGAGCCATTCTTTTTGGCATAGTTAGATGTTGAACCCTAGTTTCATGTAGGATTTATTTCTTGATTTGTAGATTAAAATTTGGTATAGTTTGTTTGTTTGGAATTTAGGTGTTCAAATTAGGGTTTTAGGTTGTATAAGTAGATTTGAACCATTTTGTTTTGGGGTTTATAGGTCAAATTAGTGTATGGGGAATATATGGGTTAAGGGTAAGTATGTATAGAATCCCCTAGAATTTTGCTAGAATATTGTATGGTATTTTAGTATTTTTAATTGATTTTTGAATGTATGGATAGTACGTGTGTTGCTTGAAGGCATAAGTTTGTATTGTATTGTTTTCTTTTCTTCTCTTTTGAGTGTGTGAGCTTTGAAGATTGAGTTGAAGACCTTGTGGATCATCATTGAAGCTTTGAAGACCTTGCAGAGGAGTTTAGCATAGCTTTTGTTTGTTTTGTTTATAGGTTTATAGGTGCATAGGCAGAACCCTAGATAGAATACTTTTGTTCAATAAACAAGGAGTGTCTTGTTCACCTCCTTCCTTCTCTATGACATAAAGTCCCTTAAGGGTATTCACCTCTCTCCTTTGGAGGGATTAGTGACCTTACCCTCTGAGGTAGAACTTTGAGAGAGCCTTTCTTTTGATGTTAAGTCCTTAATGGCATCCTTTGGAAGTCAGTGAGCACTGTAACATCCTCACCTCATCTTGTTGACTGAATCTTGTTTGCTGGAGCATTGGAGCCATTGAAGATAGAAGCTGAGGCCTTGAAGAGGATGATTCCTTGAAGATTATTGAAGTCTGAAGACTTTGTGAAGATCAAGTTGATGCCTGAAGATCCCTGAAGATAGTGAAGCCTGAAGGGGGAGCTGATCAAGAAGCTGGAGCTTAAGGGAGAAGATGAGTTGATACTCATGTTGTAGGGTTGATACCTGGAAAGCAAGTGATCTCTGAGTCTGAAGACTGAGTAGCTGCTGGAGGAGCTGAGGCTTTCTTCTGTTTTCCTTTTCTGTATTGTTTGTTTTGTCTGATTTGTCTGTTGCATTAGACTAAGTCCATCTAGAATAAGTTCAGTCTAAGAGCATGATTGCATGAGAGGTTGAGTTACTCCCTCTGCTTGTATTGTTACTGTGTGGCTTTGCTTGCGGGTATTCGGTAGAGCCCAGCTCCCTTGCCCATGTGTTTATTTTGCTTGATAGCATTTCATTTCTTTCATCTGTATAATTGCAGTTTACTGTTTATTGCTTGATAGCATGTCGTTTATTTTCAGTATGATTACTGTTATTTCATGACTGGCTTGAGGTCGAGACGAGCTTGTGGAGGCTGAAGCCCCACACACATTTCCTCCCTCACTTGCATTGCATGCATTTTACTGTTAAAGCTGATGCTTTTGTCTGTTTTGGTGTATCATTGACATGATCCCTTAGGACTCTCATTTCCTTTGATAAGGATTTGATGATAGACTTTTAGGTTGAAACCTATGCATGACAACATCTAGGAGTTCCCTGTTCAAACCTCAACCATAGGATGAATCCATGGCATGACAACAGTAGGACTTGATAGTCTCCCTCCTAGTTGGGCCTGTTCTCTTCTCATCTCGAAACAGTTTAAGATACAGTAATCATGAATGATTTCTTTCGTACGTTACGAGCCTTAAGCTATCTGAGAAAGGGTTGTGGGAGAGTTTCTTTCCCACAGTCTGGATGTTTAGTATGGTACCCTTTGGGTGACATGCGACGCATTCACTCTCAGGTCATAGTCTCTAGTGCGGTCGAAATCGCAAACACAATAAAAAAACACTTCTTTTAGGAGATAACCCGTAGTTTCCCGAACTACGTGAGCTCTGATCTCTCATGCCTGTTGAGAGTACGTAGGCACAAGATGGCGATGTCTTGGCGAGCTACCTTCCCCCATACCCCATAGTAGGCCGAACTACGTTGACTCTGATTTCTCATTCTCTGATGAGAATACGTAGGCATAAAGTGCGACGCTTTGCCGAGTCATTTTCTTTTCTTTTTCAGCCAGCCTTGATAGGTAGATAGAATAAAACCAACCCTTCCAAGTAAACAAACAAGCGAGGATCCCGTCGAGTACGACGGACGTGAGGGGTGCTAATACCTTCCCCTTGCGTAACCGACTCCCGAATCCAGACAATGGTTGCGATGACCTTGTCTTACCCTTATTCGTCAGGTTTTTCCGATCATTTCCTTTCCCGCTCTGAGGGATAAATAACGAAAGGTGGCGACTCTTCTGTTGTGCCGGCACCTTATTTTCGCGCAAGCGACATCTGGCGACTCTGCTGGCGACTCCAACGGTTCCCTGTGCGAGTCAATCCTATCGTTTGTGTGTTTGCTTGTTGGGTTGAGTTTATTTATCGCATTTTTACTTCTCGCACTCTATTTCCCGCATTTTATTTCCAGTAAAATATGATTATTTGTGCTGTTGTGGGATGGGAGTTCTGATTGAGTGAGAAGCCAGACCCAGGCTTGAGTGCACCATAGACTTAGAGTGGAAATTAGTGGGCGCGTGCTTGCTTTGCAGGAACTAGTGTCTCATGAAATCCACGCTCAGACGAGGTTCATCCGGTTGGCTTCACTTTCAACCCTTTGGGTTGAGACGGTTGCTGGTTTGGTGGATTGTCGACTCTGGGGACCGATCATTTGTGATTCAGCTAAGTGAGGCCTCTTCAAGACTTGATGATGCCACTCCTTCTGGGAATCGTATCATCAGTTTTGAAAGTCTGTGACGCTGATGAACGCATAGGATGCCGTACCTTGAGTCAGTTTAGGTCCATACCTGTGAGCGGGACTGGGTTTATTGCAGGAAACTTAGACCTTCAGACTACCTGGTTTTCTTGGCAGTGAATCAGTTATGTTGGGTTCTCAGTTGCAGATATGTTTGTTCTTGACAGGGCAAGTTTTTGATCAGAGGATCTTATCGTCGGGTGTTTGTCTGTTCTTGATAGAGCAGGCTGTGATCAGTGTATTATCATCAGTGGTTTGTTCTGGATAGGGCAGATTTTGAGTGGGGTCTGAAGATCTCATCGGCAGATGTTATTTGTTCTTGATAGGGCAGATTTTGAGTGGGATCTGAAGATCTCATCAGCAGCTGTGTATTTGTTCTTGATAGGGCAGATCTTGATTTGGGGTCTGAAGACTTCATCAACAGATATTCCTTGATATTGCACCCGGGGTCCTTATTATCAGGCGCTTATTCTTGTCAGAGCAGAATTTTGATCTCGGCCCTATCGGATGGTTATTCTCAGCAGATCAGATTAGTGGTCTTACACCGGGGTCTCCTTCTCATCAGTGATTGTTGATACCGAATCTCCACAGCAGCCACCTGGATATATTATTGCATGCCTGCATTTTGCATTAGTTTGCGCATTCATCTGCATTCCATTAACGTGTGTCTGTGTTGCAGGTACCGCTTCCCCGATCCCGGATTTCTCGCCTTCTGCTGTTATTATGGCCTCTCTTAGGAAGACTGTTGCATACAAGTTCCCGACCCCCGATGTGTCGAAGCTGACTGGTTTGATAGCCCTGGCAGGGGATTCTGTGAAGGATAGATTTAGGAAGTCTTATGGCAGGCTGCTTAGTTTGGTTTACAAACCTTCTACGTCCGAGTTGAATGGGTTACATGCTCTTCTGCAGTTTTATGACCCTCCCTTGAGGTGTTTCACTTTTCATGACTTCATTCTCGCGCCGACATTGGAAGAGTATGCTGATATGCTAGGTGTGCCTATCAAAAGGCAGATGCCTTTTGTCCACATGGATGCTAAGCCTGATCTGGCTGGTCTAGCTTCCTCACTCCATTTGAGCGCTTCTGAGTTAGTGGTGACGAGTTGGAACAAGGTCCCAGGGTTCTCTCTGCAGTTTCTGATAGCTAAGGCTCAGCAGTGTGCTAAGGACAAATGTTGGGACGCATTCAATGCCATCCTTGCTTTGTGCATATATGGCATTATCCTATTTCCCAGCATGCCTGATTTCGTGGACTTTGATGCATTCCACATATTCGCCTCAGGGAATCCAGTCCCTACTCTGATCGGAGACGTCTACCATTCAGTGCATTACAAGAATGAGAACCGGAGAGGGAAGAATGTCTCATGCTGCGTACCGTTGCTGTACAGGTGGTTTGATAGTCATTTGCCCAAGAAGGGTTCTTCTGTCTTGTCTGCAGCCACAACTGAGTGGCCTGAGCGTCTAATGAGTTTGTCAGCAGAAGACATTGATTGGTTCGTTGACAGAGACAGGTTAGGCACCGAGGTGATCTTCAGTTGTAGTGGGTTTCCTAACGTACCTCTGATAGGTAGGAAGGGTTGCATCAACTACAATCCATCATTGCTAGTTCGTCAGTTTGGATATGCTTTGAGGAGTCCACCGAAGGAGGAAGAGGTACGGGAATCTCTGTACCTCACGGGTATTCTAGAGGGGGATTTGTTGTCCAAGCTTCAGTATGCGTGGAACAATATCAGCACGAGAGGAAAGCCTTTGTTGGGGAAGAGCAACAGCCAAGCCTACCCTCCTTATTCAGATTGGATCAGAGCCAGAGCCAGCGCTATAGGGATGCCATTCCCTCACGTCAGACCAGAGAGTCCTCCACCAGTCGAAGAGCCTACCACTGTGTCCATTCATCAGCACAACCAGGTATTGGTCGAGCGAGATGAACTGAAGAGGGAAAATGCAGGGTTAGAGAAGGAGTTAGCTCAGCTTCGAAGTGAGAGGAACGAAGCCGTGCATGCTCTCAAAAAGGAAACAGAGTCGGTAAGCCAACTGGGTGCGGACTTGGCAAAGCAGATTGCTGATCGGGAACGCTTAGGTCAAGACTTCAGGGCTGCTAATGATGTACTAGCTACGAAGAAGCAGCATTTGGAGGAAGCATATCGGAGGATATCTAAGTTCGACCAGCATTGGAAGACTTCCATGGCCACCAGGAAGGAGCGAGAAGACAAGCTGATGCTGCAGATTTCTAAGCTAGAAGCCGAAGTAAAGGACAGTGAGCAGAGGTTTGATGAGGAGACCGCCCGCAGATATGTGAGGGAAAACTGTCTCACAACATACGTTCTCAAGTTTCGATGATGACAAAGTACAACCTCGGATGAATCGGAGTCGTCATGCATACTTACGATGATGACAAAGTACAACCTCAGATGAATCAGAATCGTCATGCAATACTTAACATATTACATCCTTCCTATATCCTTTTAAATCATCATATTTAATTGGCAATATATGTGACTAATGTTTGGTCGTGACAAGATGCACGAAACAACAAACATGTTTATGTTTTTGCAGATTTTTGAACCATGAGCCGACCATACCGTCAGCACACAGTTTCATTCAGTTCACACGGGTCAGCGCATGGAACCATGCGTCGACCGCTGACTTGGCGCATGCAGGTTTAAGAATCAGACGGCTCAGCGCATGAAGATCATGCGTCGACCGCTGACTCGGCGCATGACAGTTTGAGAATCACACGGCTCAGCGCACGCCGACCCTATGGTCGACCGTTCGCGCGCAGAAACAGAAATTCTGCTATGTTTCATTGATCTGTCAACTGTCTGTTTTGTATATTACTATAAATAGCTGTCTTTTCAATTTTATCCAACAACTAACAATTTTTTTACAACATTTTTGAAAGCATTGTGAGAAAGTGTTCAGGTCAAGAAACGTGAAAGAGGTGCATCAGTGTTCTTCATCTTCATCGTTCAATCAACTCACAAATCCTCAAATTACAGATAATCAATTTTTTGCTGCGGTTTATGGTTTGCTCGACGGTGATAAGGTTCGAACGCGTGATTGAAGATCCGGTTCGAGTGGAAGCTGGTGCAGGTGTTTCTTGGGAGAAAACCTTTGAGGTTTTACCTATCAAGACTACAGGTTTTGAAGGCTTTTGTTACGGAATCGTCGGTTCAACAATCAAGCGAGTGCGAAGGTGATTGATTAGCGGAAGGTTGATCAATCTAGTAGCTAGGGCGTTGAAAGGTTGAAGACGTTCCGGGTTCAATTTGGGTGTGTCTAAGATCAGCCGTGCCGAAGGTTTGATCAACGGAAGAGTTGTCAATAAGGTGGCTGCAATCGGAGGTCATTCACATCAAATTGGAGGACTTGATTCATCTTGAATCAAGGGGCAAGAAGTGGTAGAAATTATCAGCAACATTAAGATTGTTTGTATCAATTGTCTATCGATTCTTGTGTATAACTGTTCTACCAAACAGGTGATATCTATTCAATACATATCTCAATTCTCTTTGTAGAATTGAGGGCAGACGTACCCCAACGCGAGGACGACTGGGGGAACTGCCTCATCAAATCTTGTGTTCCTTTATTTTCTGCATTTTCAATTACAGCTTAAAAATTAAGTGATTCTAGAATAAGTGATTTTGTCAAATTGTAGTATTGATTGAGTGAGTGGGTGAAACACTGTTTTTTAACTACTAAGTACAATAGAAATACTGTACTAAGGCTTTTTCAATCACTCATTCAACACAAATATCATTTAAGGTATTTGTGCACACCAACTGTTCGACAAAAGTGCTGAACTAAAATTGCCTTAATTTTGCTGCTAGTTTTGGTGTAATTTTTGTGCACACCAACTGTTCGACAAAAGTGCTGAACTAAAATTGCCTTAATTTTGCTGCTAGTTTTGGTGTAATTTTTGATCATTGGAATAAGGAAATAGTACGAGTGAATCACATCTGAGTTTTGCATAAAAGTGTGTAGTGATTTACTATCCGTTATCGTCTTAAATTCATCCGCTTGACGCATATCCGGCTCTCCAATAGTTGTTCGTTTTAGACTATATTTTCCAAGGCCGCTTCCGCATTTGACAACAATTTTGAAAACCAATTTTATTGGTAGCGCCACTCAAATTTTTAAAAGGGATCTATTCAACCCCCCCTTCTAGATCCGTGCCTTAGTCTAACAAGTGGTATCAAGAGCTCCGGTTCTCCGGTGCTTCAAATACAACATTGATAGAATAATGGCTAACGAACCAAAAGGGGCGTACAATAGAGCTCCCGTTTTTAACGGTGAAAATTATAGCTATTGGAAAGACTGTATGCGGGTGCACATTAATTCCATAGATAGAAAGATATGGAACGTTATTCTCAATGGTCCGATTGAAATAACCATGACAAATGAGAATAACGAAGTTGTGCCAAAGCCCGAAGCACAATGGACCGACGACGATGAGCGAAAGTATAATTACGATTGGAAAGCTAAGAACATTCTAATCTCCTCATTAGGTGTAGATGAATACTACCGTGTATCCCATTGCCCTACGGCTAAGACTATGTGGGATGCACTACAAATTGCCCATGAGGGGACAAACGATGTTAAGTTGGCTCGAATCAACACTCTTATACAAGAGTTTGATCTTTTTTTCATGGAGCAAGGGGAAACCATTGCTGACATGCAAAAGAGATTTACTCATCTCATAAACAGATTACATTCACTAGGAAGACCTATTTCCAATGATCTTGCTACTAATAAAGTTTTGAGATGTCTTAGCAGGGAATGGCAGCCGAAAGTGACCGCCATCAAAGAGGCAAATGATCTTACGGTATTAGACCTGACTACATTGTTTGGCAAACTACAAGAGCATGAACAGGTACTCTTGAGTCTTGACCAACATGAAAGGAAAGAAAAGAAGGACAAAGTAAAGATGAGTGAAAAGAAGTCAATAGCTCTTAAGGCTTCTTCCTCGAAGTCTAAAGCAAAAGAGCAAAGTGATTATTCTTCAAGCGACGACGAAGAAGAAGACATAAATGAGGACATGGGGCTGTTCGTTAAACGGTATAACCGGTACGTGAGAAAGAACGGCATCCAACATTCGGAGAAGAACCTGGTAAATTTCCGAAGGCAATCAAGGTTCTCCAAAGATGACAATCAAAAAGGCAAAAAGACTAGAGGAACGTGCTATAAATGTGGAAAGCCCGGTCACTACAAACCGGACTGTCCAATGAACAACAAGGGAAAAGAAAAGGAACAATCGAAGTCACATAAGAGAGCATCAAAGCCTAGGAGGGCGTACATCGCGTGGGAAAGCGACAGTGATTCTTCCTCCTCTAATGAAAGCTCTAGTGATGAAGAAGAGTCCGTGAATCTATGTCTCTCCGCAAATCAGAAAAAGAAAAAGAAACAGGTACGTCACTCTAGATATAATATGTCATCTAATATGTCTCATTCCGAATTACAAACCGCATTCGATGTTTTACACAAGGAAGCAACTGAAGCCTTTAAGAAACTTGCTTCTAATAGAAGAATTTTTACATATTTAGAGCACAAAGTCTTAGAGTCCGAAAAGAAATTAGAGGACCTTAAGGCTTCCATTGTGAAAGATAATGAATCGGATTGTAAGGACAATAGTAATCCTTTCAACTTTGGTTGTGATACTTGTCATATTTGGCAAGGTGAGGTTAGAAACCTTAAGGCCAAATTAGACAAGGCACTTGAACCTAAAATTACATTTGCAATCGATAAAAAGGATTTTAGAAAAAGTATGATAAACCCATATCAAAAATATGCATATGTAATTAGGGATCAAGCAAGTGAAAGTGATTCTAATGTCGACTTTGTATGCTTTTACTGTTGCAAGAAAGGCCACTCCATTGGTAAATGTCGATTTAGGAGATTTCTTGTTCCTAAAGGCATCTACCAATGGTTGCCCAAACGCAACCGTCTTGTCGCTAACCTATTAGGACCCAATATGCCATTGGGTACCTCCCTTTTCTGAGTTATATTTTGACAGGTGAAATGTGTCGAGTCCACCGAGAGAAGATGGGTTCTTGATAGTGGGTGCTCAAGGCACATGTCTGGAGACATATCCTTATTCATAGACTTCGTGGCTAAGAAGAAAGGGTATGTAACATACGGTGATAACAACCGCGGAGCGATACTAGGTAAAGGTAGTATAGGTAATCCCTCCTCTACTACAATTTCCGATGTGTTGCTTGTCGAAAACCTTAAACATAATCTCCTTAGCATTAGCCAATTATGCGACAAAGGTTACAATGTTTCCTTTTCAAAAGATTTCTGCAAAATTGTGCATGAAAGTGATAAGAAGAATGTGTTTATTGGTTTTAGAGTAAACAATGTGTATATGCTTGACTTGAATGTGGTATCCCCAACAAGCGATCAATGTCTCATATCTATGAGTGAAGACTCATGGCTATGGCATAGGCGCTTAGCGCATGTCAACTTTGACTTACTCAATAAGATTGTCTCAAAAGATCTAGTACTAGGACTTCCCAAAATTAAGTTCACCAAGGATCACCTTTGTGATGCTTGTCAAAAAGGAAAACAAACGAGGATCTCCTTTAAATCCAAAAAGATTATTTCAACAACGAGACCTCTTGAACTACTTCATATGGACTTGTTTGGGCCGTCTAGGATCAAAAGTCTAGGAGGAAACTATTACGGATTCGTAATAGTGGACGACTTTTCTAGGTTCTGTTGGACCATCTTCTTAGTGAGTAAAAGTGACACGTTTGCCGCTTTTGAGAGATTTGCCAAGCTCTCCCAAAATAAGTTAAATACAAACATTGTGTCAATAAGAAGTGACCACGGAGGTGAATTTGAAAATCATTTATTTGAAGAATATTGCGGTAACCATGGCATCGATCATAACTTCTCGGCTCCACGAACTCCTCAACAAAATGGGGTTGTGGAGCGTAAAAACAGAATTTTAGAAGAATTGGGAAGAACAATGATTAATGATAGTGGTTTACCAAAATACTTTTGGGCCGACGCCATTAGTACGGCATGTTATGTTTTGAATAGGGTACTCATCCGCCCCATTCTAAACAAAACTCCGTATGAACTTTTAAAAGGGCGAAAGCCTAATGTTTCTCACCTTCATGTTTTTGGATGCAAGTGCTTTGTATTAAACAATGGAAAGGAAAACTTGGGCAAGTTTGATTCAAAAGCCGATGAAGGCATTTTTCTAGGGTACTCGCAATCAAGTAAAGCATATAGGATTTATAATAAAAGATTACTAGCTGTTGAAGAGTCTGTGCACGTTACGTTTGATGAGTCCTATCCGAGAAATGTCGGAAAGGATAGTGTTGTTCATGGTGCAGGTACATCCACAGAAGACATACTCAAAGGTGGCGAAACGGGGATTGATCAACCCGATAGAGTCAAAATTGAGGAGGATAAGGATGCACACCATGAGGTAACTGAGGAAGCTCATCCGCCTACAAACGATGATCTCCCTCAAGCTTGGAAGTCGTGTAAAGATCATCCAATTGACAATATTCTCGGAGACATCACAAAGGGAGTCACCACTCGATCTAAGCTAAGTAACTTTTGTTATCACTTCGCTTTCGTTTCACAAATAGAGCCTAAAAACCCCAAAGAGGCCCTACTCGATGAGCACTGGTTTTTATCGATGCAAGAGGAACTAAATCAGTTTAAAAGAAACGAGGTATGGGACCTTGTCCCTCCTCCGCGAGGCCATCGAGTAATCGGCACCCGATGGGTGTTTAGGAACAAGTTGGACGAAAACGGGGTAATAACCCGTAATAAAGCGAGATTGGTCGCTCAAGGGTATAACCAAGAGGAAGGCATCGACTATGAGGAAACTTATGCGCCGGTTGCCCGACTCGAGGCTATACGCCTTTTACTCGCCTTTGCATGTGCAAAGGATTTTAAGTTATTTCAAATGGATGTTAAAAGTGCGTTCCTTAACGGTCACATAAATGAAGAAGTATATGTGTCTCAACCTCCCGGTTTTGAATCTCATGAATACCCTGAACATGTTTACAAGTTAAAAAGAGCTTTATATGGTCTCAAACAAGCTCCTAGAGCTTGGTATGAGCGACTAAGTAAGTTTTTACTTAATCAGGGGTACTCACGAGGAAAGGTTGACACTACACTCTTCATTAAACGTCAAGGAAAGCACTTGATTTTGGTGCAAATCTATGTTGACGATATTATATTTGGATCCACTAACATGAATCTCGTGAGAGAGTTTTCTGACCTCATGCAGGGCGAATTCGAGATGAGTATGATGGGGGAGCTCACATACTTCCTCGGCCTGCAAATTAAACAACTCCAAGAAGGGACATTCGTGAGCCAAACAAAATATTGTTTGGACTTGATCAAGAGATTTGACATGGCAAAATCCAAGGCCATAGACACCCCAATGCCTACATGCGTAAATTTGGATAAAGATGAAAATGGCAAGGACGTAGAGGTAAAACGATATAGAGGTATGATTGGTTCACTTCTCTATCTTACTGCGTCACGTCCTGATATTATGTTTAGTGTGTGCATGTGTGCACGATACCAATCATGTCCCAAAGAATCCCACCTAAAAGCTGTTAAACGAATTCTTCGATACCTGTCAGGTACCCCGAAGTATGGATTGTGGTATTCTAAGGGTAGTGATTGCTCGTTGGTAGGTTACTCCGATTCCGACTTTGCCGGGTGCAAATCGGATAGGAAAAGCACTAGTGGTACATGTCATTTGTTTTCAAACTCCTTGGTTAGTTGGCATAGCAAGAAACAAGTTTCAGTTGCTTTATCAACGGCCGAGGCGGAATACGTTGCCGCTGGTAGTTGTTGTGCTCAAATTCTGTGGATTAAGCAACAACTACTAGATTTCAATCTTAAACTTGAACGTATTCCTATCCTTTGTGACAACACTAGCGCTATTAACCTTACCAAAAATCCCGTATTACACTCTCGCACTAAACATATAGAAATTCGACACCATTTTCTTAGGGACCATGTTGAGAAAGGTGATGTTGTATTTGAACACGTTGACACTAAAAACCAACTAGCGGACATTTTCACAAAGCCACTAGCAACGGAACCTTTCTTTCATATCCGCCGAGAACTTGGCATTCTCGACATTTCAGAGCGGGAGTCATAAATTGCTTACTCTATCTTATTTCATTTAAAACCATACTTTTGTACTTCTAACAAATTGACGTTTTTGCAAGTACAAGTATGTTGTTTATCAAGCTACTCCGGCATTAAGGTGATATTGTTCCATTTCTCTCTCTATCTCTCTCTAATAACTCTCATGATCAACAATTGTATCGTTTGACCTATGTTGCATATGTATGAAACTTTTTTTTGTATGATAAACTGTTTGGATGCAAATTGTTTTGTGGCATTTTAGGTAGGCATCAAATATGGCTTGATATGTGACATTAAGTGCAAATCTACATTTGTGCATCCGAACTGAGCTACACACCAAATCTGAACAGTTCAACTCTTTTTCAACATGAATGAATGAAAGATTTGCAGCTTTCACAACTGCCCATGGATACCAAGAAACAGTCGTCTCTCGCAGCATCAATCGCCTGAATCAAGCAGTGGATTACCTCACTGATATGGCTGATCCATATCGTTATCCGTCTTCCTTTGATATGGGCAAGGGACAAGGATATTAGTCATTTGTTTTTGCATTTGCTCATTCTCCATGTTGTTTTTGTTATCATGTTCTGTTTTATCTCTCCTAAGTGCACACTAATGTTTGTTTTACAGTCTTGATTCCTATAAAATGTTATGACTTATGTGTCCTTAATCTGGTTTAATCTATTTTCAATATTTTGCTCATTGTCAATATTTTGTGTGGATATTGGTATATGATTACTTATAACCTGTTGAGTATTTTGTTAATTGTTAATATGCCAAAACTTTACCTTTCTCCATCTCTTTTTGATGTTGTCAAAGGGGGAGAAAAGACAAGTAGATTGTAGACCACAACAGCTATGACTGTAAAAGAAAGGGGGAGCTTACTACTATGTTAAAGATATCGCATGTTGTGTTCACCAAGCTTCGCACAGGTTTGTCATCATCAAAAAGGGGGAGAATGTGAGGGAAAACTGTCTCACAACATACGTTCTCAAGTTTCGATGATGACAAAGTACAACCTCGGATGAATCGGAGTCGTCATGCATACTTACGATGATGACAAAGTACAACCTCAGATGAATCAGAATCGTCATGCAATACTTAACATATTACATCCTTCCTATATCCTTTTAAATCATCATATTTAATTGGCAATATATGTGACTAATGTTTGGTCGTGACAAGATGCACGAAACAACAAACATGTTTATGTTTTTGCAGATTTTTGAACCATGAGCCGACCATACCGTCAGCACACAGTTTCATTCAGTTCACACGGGTCAGCGCATGGAACCATGCGTCGACCGCTGACTTGGCGCATGCAGGTTTAAGAATCAGACGGCTCAGCGCATGAAGATCATGCGTCGACCGCTGACTCGGCGCATGACAGTTTGAGAATCACACGGCTCAGCGCACGCCGACCCTATGGTCGACCGTTCGCGCGCAGAAACAGAAATTCTGCTATGTTTCATTGATCTGTCAACTGTCTGTTTTGTATATTACTATAAATAGCTGTCTTTTCAATTTTATCCAACAACTAACAATTTTTTTACAACATTTTTGAAAGCATTGTGAGAAAGTGTTCAGGTCAAGAAACGTGAAAGAGGTGCATCAGTGTTCTTCATCTTCATCGTTCAATCAACTCACAAATCCTCAAATTACAGATAATCAATTTTTTGCTGCGGTTTATGGTTTGCTCGACGGTGATAAGGTTCGAACGCGTGATTGAAGATCCGGTTCGAGTGGAAGCTGGTGCAGGTGTTTCTTGGGAGAAAACCTTTGAGGTTTTACCTATCAAGACTACAGGTTTTGAAGGCTTTTGTTACGGAATCGTCGGTTCAACAATCAAGCGAGTGCGAAGGTGATTGATTAGCGGAAGGTTGATCAATCTAGTAGCTAGGGCGTTGAAAGGTTGAAGACGTTCCGGGTTCAATTTGGGTGTGTCTAAGATCAGCCGTGCCGAAGGTTTGATCAACGGAAGAGTTGTCAATAAGGTGGCTGCAATCGGAGGTCATTCACATCAAATTGGAGGACTTGATTCATCTTGAATCAAGGGGCAAGAAGTGGTAGAAATTATCAGCAACATTAAGATTGTTTGTATCAATTGTCTATCGATTCTTGTGTATAACTGTTCTACCAAACAGGTGATATCTATTCAATACATATCTCAATTCTCTTTGTAGAATTGAGGGCAGACGTACCCCAACGCGAGGACGACTGGGGGAACTGCCTCATCAAATCTTGTGTTCCTTTATTTTCTGCATTTTCAATTACAGCTTAAAAATTAAGTGATTCTAGAATAAGTGATTTTGTCAAATTGTAGTATTGATTGAGTGAGTGGGTGAAACACTGTTTTTTAACTACTAAGTACAATAGAAATACTGTACTAAGGCTTTTTCAATCACTCATTCAACACAAATATCATTTAAGGTATTTGTGCACACCAACTGTTCGACAAAAGTGCTGAACTAAAATTGCCTTAATTTTGCTGCTAGTTTTGGTGTAATTTTTGTGCACACCAACTGTTCGACAAAAGTGCTGAACTAAAATTGCCTTAATTTTGCTGCTAGTTTTGGTGTAATTTTTGATCATTGGAATAAGGAAATAGTACGAGTGAATCACATCTGAGTTTTGCATAAAAGTGTGTAGTGATTTACTATCCGTTATCGTCTTAAATTCATCCGCTTGACGCATATCCGGCTCTCCAATAGTTGTTCGTTTTAGACTATATTTTCCAAGGCCGCTTCCGCATTTGACAACAATTTTGAAAACCAATTTTATTGGTAGCGCCACTCAAATTTTTAAAAGGGATCTATTCAACCCCCCCTTCTAGATCCGTGCCTTAGTCTAACAAGATACACCGCCGAAAGCCGTCTCAACAAAGCTCTTGCTAACCTGAAGGAGCATAAGCTGATGTTTGAGTCTAAGAAGCGGAAGCTGGAGGATTGCTTTGGCGAAGGAGCTTGGGAGAGTTCAGTTCGGGGGCTCCAGCATACCATCAGGCAGAGGGAACTACTCGTCGAGGGGTTGCTCACTTCGCCAGATCATTCAGAGACAAAGGAGTTATTAGCAGAGTATCGCGCCCGTGGTCGTACTTGACTAGTTGTATTCCTGTTGTTTTGATCTTTGATGTATGTTGACCATCACCAGACTTGTTGGCTAAGGTCATGCTGTTGATCTGTTTGTACTCGCTGATACTGTGTACTGCCTTGACAGGCCTTTCCATATACATATGAGATTGATGTTTCCATGATTGGGCTCGGATTTCTTCTTCCTCTTATTATTGTCAGCACCGTCACTAAGGCACTAGGATCGGGGAAAATCTCCCACGCACACAGACACACGCATGCATATGCATGAAGCATATTTGCATGGTGTATATCTTATTGCTTTTCCTAACCTTTATTGTTGACAGGTTTTTCAGGTTCCGAGCTGCTTTCGATCTCCAGGATTGATCAAAGACTCGTTCACCGCTACTCAACTCGCGCTAATCAGACAAGGATAATGGACCAAGTGCAGTCAGATGTTCAAGAGCTCCGTGAATGGATGGATCGTTTTATGGAACTGATGCAGGTGGTCGCTAATGGTCAAGACCAGCTTCGTACTTTGGTTCAACCTCTGATCTCCAGGGTTGACAGTAATGGCATACTTCATGGAGGGGCTGTGCCTACTCCTCCTCCAGTGGACGCTCCACAAAATGTTGTTCCTGTTGTCGGGGGCAACGGCAGCGCTAACGACAATCTGATGACTAATATCGGGCTCAACGCGGCAGGCGTCGGCAATGGTAGTTTGGGAGCCAATGTTAACATGGGGCCGGTCAACGGCAATGCTGGTGCAGGAAATCTGTTGGTGCCTCAGTCGTGGCTGGAGGACCATCAGGATGACGTATTCTCTCAGAGAGGTGTGGATGCAGAGTTGAATGCTGAGGCTCGACTCAGGTTCAAGGCGCTGGAAGACAAGATGAGAGACATTGAAAATCAGAACACATTGGGCGTTGACATGTCCAAGCTCGGGTTGATTGCTGATTTTAAGGTGCCTCACAAGTTCAAGGTGCCCGTCTTTGAGAAGTATAAGGGTACTACTTGCCCCCGCGTCCATCTTCGATCTTATTATAGAAAGATGTCCGCCTATTCTGACGATGAGAAGTTGCTGATGCACTTCTTTCAGGATAGTCTTTCTGGTCCATCACTCGAATGGTATATGGGTTTGGAGCCCGTTACTGTGCGCACCTGGAAGGACCTAGCAGAAGCGTTCGTCCTCCACTATCAATACAATAGAGAATTGGCTCCCAACCGAGTTCAGCTTCAGAATCTCTCACAGCGGAACAATGAAAGCTTCAAAGAGTACGCCCAACGGTGGCGTGAATTGGCTGCTCGGGTTCAACCGCCGATGGTTGAGCGTGAGCTAGTGCAAATGTTCGTGGCTACCCTTCCTGGAATCTACTATGAAAAGCTGGTCAGTGGCATGTCTGGAACATTATCGGCTCTCATCACTATGGGCGAGCATGTTGAGAACGGTATAAAGATCGGAAAAATTCAGGGCGAATCATCCTCAGCTGGAGGAGGTAGCAAGAAACCCTACGCTGGCAAGCGTCGAGAGGCAGATGCCAGTGCTGTCACTAATGCTCGGAGAAAGGGCAAGGGCCCTCAGCCTCAGATTGCTAGCATAAATATCCCAGCTGCTCCACCGCAGCCGCAGCAGCAGCAGCAGCAGCCTCAGCAGCAGAATCAGCAGGGGTATAGGAGATATCAGAATCGGGCTCCTATGGCAAATCGTCAGTTTGAAACTCCGCCTATGTCGTATGCACAGCTTTTGCAAACTTTGCTGCAGCTTCAGCTGGTGCAAAAGAGGACAATGGCTCCCTTAACGGGGGCACCACCACCGGGGTATGATGCCAATGCTACTTGTGAGTTCCATACTGGGGCACCGGGCCATACGATTGAGAATTGTAAGGCTTTTAAGCACAAAGTCCACGACTTGGTGGACGCCAAGGTTATCAACTTTTCTGACAGTGTGCCCAACGTTACCAAGAACCCTATGCCTCATCATAAGGGGGGCGGAGTGAATGCCGTTATCGCCGAGGAGAGTGCGGACTTGCTGACCGAGGTCAAAGACTTGAAAACGCCGCTTAGTTTTGTCAAGGCTAAGTTGCTAAAGAGGGGCTTCTTTCCTGGATGCGGAGAGTTATGTATGGCTTGTGCTACACTTCCTGATGGGTGTGAGCAGCTGGTCGAAGGTATCCAAAGTCTGATGTCTGAGGGTATTTTGCAGTTCAGCCGGAGCGTTGAACGTGCATCAGGGGAGGTCGTGCTGAAGCAGGCAGATGAAGTTGCTACCATTACTATTCCTCGTCACCCTATTACTATTTCTGCACCCCGACCGCCTACTATTACTATCACCAGGGCCGGACCGATCCCATTCGAAAGCACTAATGTTGTTCCATGGCATTACGGCGCCGAAGTTTATTGCAATGGTCAGAAGATAGAGCTTGAGCCGTTCGGATCGACTGTGCAGAATCTTACCGGAGTCAGTGGCATCACTCGAAGCGGTAGAGTGTTCGCACCAGCAGAGGTTGCAGCGGAGAAAGTGGTCCGAGCTGAGGCTGCCGATAAGGGTAAAGGTAAAGCTGTTGAGGAAGTCCCTTCTGGGGCAGAAAAAGATTTGCTAGTTAAAGATGCTGAAGAGTTCATGCGACTAATCAAGAAGAGCGACTACAAGATTGTAGATCATCTTCATCAGACTCCGTCAAAGATCTCCATTCTTAACCTGTTGCTGTGTTCTGAAGCGCACCGCAACGCATTACTGAAGGTATTGAATGCTGCATACGTGCCGCAGGAGATATCAGTAAATCAGCTGGAGGAGGTGGTGGCCCATGTTAATGCTGGTAATGGGCTAGGATTTACAGATCTAGAGCTGACTCCTAAAGGAAGAGATCACAATAGCGCCTTGCACGTCTCGATAGAGTGCAGGGGCACTATTATGTCACGTCCTGGTAGATACGGGTTCCTCGCTTAACGTGCTCCCGAAGAAGGCCCTGATGAAGTTGGATACCCGTGGATTGCTTTGCACGCCCAGTGATCTGGTCGTGAAAGCCTTTGATGGAACCAAGCGCCACGTCTTCGGAGAGTTGACCCTGCCAATTCAAGTTGGTCCAGAGACGTTCAATACGGTTTTCTATATCATGGACATCATGCCTGCCTACAGTTGCCTCTTAGGTCGGCCATGGATCCATGCCGCTGGAGCCGTGACATCCACGCTGCATCAAAAGCTCAAATATGCTGTCGGGGGCAGCATAGTGACCGTCTGCGGTGAGGAGGACATTATGGTGAGCCACCTGTCGTCCTTTAAATATGTTGAAATGGATGGCGAGATCCATGAAACGCTCTGCCAAGCATTTGAAACCGTCAAGGTGAAAGAGGTAGCTCCTGTTGTCGCAGAGAAGCAAGAGATGAATCTCTCCTCGTTTAAAGAAGCTCGGGCCGTTGTCGAAGCCGGTTCCACCCCAGGCTGGGGGCATGTTTTGGATATACCAATCAAGCAGGATAAGTTTGGATTGGGGTATTCTCCTGAAGCTGAAGCTTCATCTTCTTCTGGCAGTTCGTCTCGTGGGAAGGGGCCGATCCTATTCACCAAGGGCGGAGTAATTTTCGAGAGCATCAACGCAGCGTCTGAGGACAGCGGGGATAGCGATTGTGATCTTGACGCCTGGATGCAGCCGAGCAAGCCAGGCGAGCGCCTCAACAATTGGACCATCAAGGAGATTATCAAGCTGACAAGTGAAGAGTAATGATTTGCTTTTTACAATCTTTGTACAACCCTATGTCCTGCCCGGGGCATAGTGGTTTTACTGTCAGGGCCTTGTTGGATTGTGTACATGCATTTTGTTAATAAATAAAAGGCGTTTTCTTCGCACTCAAATATTGTGTTCTCTGTTATTCTTGTTTTATGTTTATTTCGAAAAACAACAAAATGGCAACGAGGTTTGTGCTAACCTGCATATTCTTGCTTTAAACTTAACCCTTGTTATTGCAGGATCCACATAACAGATGACATCGACTCTGGACCCTCTACGGCTCACTACGACTTTGATTGCCCGATTTATCAAGCCGAGGATGAGATTGATGAAGACGAGGACCTTCCGGAAGAGTTGGCCCGCTTGTTGAGACAAGAAGAAAAGGTTATTCTGCCTCACGAGGAGGATATTGAGATTGTAAATCTGGGTTCTGAGGAGCTCGTCAGAAATGTCAGAGTAGGGGCTGCGCTGCAAAACGATGTCAAGCATAGACTGGTCGAGATGCTTCGAGAGTATAGTGACGTCTTTGCTTGGTCATATGAGGATATGCCTGGACTTGACACTGACATCGTGGTTCATCGCTTGCTGTTGCGAGAAGATTGCCCTCCAGTCAAGCAGAAGCTCAGGAGGACGAGACCAGATATGGCTGTAAAAATCAAAGAAGAAGTCCAGAAGCAGTTGGACGCGGGATTTCTAGCCGTTACCACTTACCCTCCGTGGGTCGCCAACATCGTGCCGGTACCGAAGAAGGACGGTAAGGTACGCATGTGCGTCGGTTATCGGGATTTGAATAGGGCGAGCCCTAAGGATGATTTCCCGTTGCCTCATATCGATGTGTTGGTCGACAACACAACCCAGTTTTCCGTGTTTTCGTTCATGGATGGCTTCTCCGGTTACAATCAGATTAAGATGGCACCGGAGGACATGGAGAAAACAACGTTTATTACCCCCTGGGGAACATTTTGCTATAAGGTAATGCCCTTCGGTCTGAAGAACGCAGGGGCCACTTACCAGCGAGCAATGGTAACTTTGTTTCATGATATGATTCATCATGAGATCGAGGTCTATGTTGATGACATGATTGAAAAGTCCCAAACGGAGGAAGAACATCTGGTCAACCTACTGAAGCTGTTTGAGAGGCTTAGGAAATTCAGGTTGAGGCTGAATCCTAACAAGTGCACTTTCGGAGTGCGGTCCGGAAAGTTATTGGGGTTTATCGTTAGTGAACGAGGTATTGAAGTTGATCCTGCGAAAATAAAAGCTATTCAAGAAATGCCAGCGCCGAAAACAGAAAAAGAAGTTCGTGGTTTCCTGGGCCGAATAAACTACATTGCAAGGTTTATCTCTCAGCTCACGGCCACTTGTGAACCGATGTTCAAGCTTTTAAAGAAAGATCAGGCGATTACTTGGAATGAGGATTGCCAGAAGGCATTCGACAAAATAAAGCAGTATCTTCAAGAACCTCCAATCTTGATACCCCCAGTGGCTGGACGGCCATTAATCATGTACTTGACAGTTCTGGAGAATAGTATGGGGTGTGTTCTCGGTCAGCACGACGAGACGGGCAGAAAAGAGCATGCCATTTATTATTTGAGTAAAAAGTTCACTGAGTGTGAGTCTCGATACTCGATGCTGGAGAAGACGTGTTGCGCATTAGCTTGGGCCGCCAAACGTCTACGACAGTATATGCTCAACCACACCACTATGCTAATTTCGAAGATGGATCCGATCAAGTACGTCTTCGAGAAGCAGGCTCTTTAGGGCAGGATTGCCAGATGGCAGATGGTGTTAACGGAATATGATATTCAGTACGTCTCCCAGAAAGCCATTAAGGGAAGCGTATTGTCTGATTACCTTGCCGAACAGCCAATCGAAGACTACCAGCCGATGAAGTTCGAATTCCCTGGCGAGGATATTATGTTTCTCAAAGCGAAGGACTGCGATGAGCCATTGCCCGATGAGGGGCCAGATAGGAAGTCTCAGTGGAAGTTGATATTCGACGGAGCGGTTAATTCCTATGGAAGTGGTATCGGGGCTATCATCACGACTCCTCACGGATTCCACATCCCGTTTACTGCGAGACTGACGTTTCCAGTTACCAACAATGAAGCAGAGTATGAAGCATGTATTATGGGTCTAGAAGAGGCAATTGATTTGAGAATCAAGAATCTAGACATATATGGTGACTCAGCGCTTGTAATCAATCAGATTAAAGGGGAGTGGGAAACTCGTCAAGCGAATTTAGTGTCGTACATGAATTATGCCAGGAGGCTGCTTCCGTTCTTCGATCGAGTGGAACTTCATCATGTACCCAGGGCTGAAAATCAAATGGCTGATGCCTTAGCCACGTTGGCTTCAATGTATAAAGTCAATTACTGGAATGAGGCTCCAAGAATTGTACTTTCGCGTCTTGACAGACCGGCATTTGTCTTTGCAATCGAGGATGCCAATGACGGAAAGCCATGGTTCCACGAAATCCAGACCTTCCTTATGACTAAGGAGTATCCTGCGGGTGCGTCAACCCAGGATAAGAAGACTCTGAGGAGGCTATCTGGAAACTTTTATCTCAATCCTGATGGAGTGCTGTATAAGAGAAACCATGATCTCGTGCTACTCATATGTGTAGATGAGAAAGAGGCAAGTATGCTCATGGAAGAAGTCCATGAGGGCACATTTGGTACGCACGCCGGCGGGCATGCCATGACAAGAAAGATCCTGAGAGCCGGGTATTACTGGTTGACTATGGAGTCGGATTGCTTCAGATTCGCGAAGAAATGTCATAAATGCCAGGTTTATGCTGATAAAGTTCATGTGCCGCCGTGCCCATTGAATGTCATGTCCTCCCCTTGGCCGTTCTCCATGTGGGGCATCGACATGATAGGCAAAATCGAGCCCACTGCATCCAATGGTCATCGTTTCATTCTGGTAGCTATCGACTACTTCACCAAATGGGTGGAGGCAGCCTCGTACGCTAATGTGACCAAGCAGGTGGTAGCTAAATTCATAAAGAAGGACATCATCTGTCGCTATGGAATTCCCGAGCGGATCATTACTGATAATGGTTCGAATTTGAACAACAAGATGATGAAGGAGCTGTGCCAGAGCTTCAAGATTGAACACCACAACTCATCTCCTTACCGTCCGAAGATGAATGGCGCTATTGAAGCGACCAACAATAACATTAAGAAGATTGTTCAGAAGATGGTTGTGACGTACAAAGATTGGCACGAGATGCTGCCGTTTGCCTTGCACGGTTATCGTACGACGGTGCGTACGTCGACCGGGGCAACTCCTTTCTCCTTGGTGTACGGTATGGAAGCTGTCCTACCGTTAGAGGTGGAGATTCCTTCTTTGCGAGTTTTGGTTGATGTGAAACTCGACGAGGCAGAATGGATTACGAATCGCTTGAACCAACTCAGCCTGATGGACGAGAAGAGGTTAGCATCGATTGCATTTGGTCGCCTGTACCAAAGCCGAATGAAGAAAGCTTATGATAAGAAGGTGTGTCCTAGAAGCTTTCAGACGGGTGATCTCGTCCTGAAGAAGATTCTTCCGCCACACTCCGATCACCGGGGCAAGTGGACTCCGAATTACGAAGGGCCGTATGTCGTCAGCAAGGTCTTCTCAGGAGGAGCTTTGTTGTTATCCACGATGGATGGTGAAGATTTTGCATCCCCGGTGAACGCGGATGCAGTTAAAAAATACTTTGCTTGAAAGTGACCCGCTGGACAGAAAAAGAAAGAGTCCAGACAAAAAAGGGGCATCCCGGCGAACCAAAAACAGAATAAAAGGTTCGGGCAAAAATTAGGGATATATTGAAAAATGTACACCCGCGAAGTCGAAAACCTACACTGGGCGGCTTCGGCAAAAAAGGGTATCCCGGTGAGCTGAAAACCCGTAAAGGGCGGTTCATGCAAAAGTTAGGGATTTGAATAAGCAAATGACTGCGTTCCGTGTGGACTTTCATTGTTTGGTGGTTTGGAAGACCTGAGGGCCGTTTATCTGAATCAATCTCTTCCGAAGCTGAAACGTCGGAGAAGTATCGAAGTCGAGTGGGTCTTAGAGGGATCAACTCATGGTGTTCGTCTACGCCTCGTTGCCGACATTTGTATATACTGATGTATATTTATGTTTTATTTTTGCGCGGCTTCCTCATTCCAGGAGCTTGCCTCTGTTGTAAAACATTTTTGCCCATTCAGGGGTTCATCATCAATAAAATGCACATTATTCAGCAATTCTGCTTGCCTATTTAGCATTTATCTGTTTTGTTTGCGAATGAAAACACCGATGTTTTTTGATAAAATGCGCATACATAAACTTGCGGGCCTAGGCCCATTGATTGTTGAAACAATTGATTACCTGAACATTGTCACGAGATAATAACCTTGATAGGCCCCTTTGAGGAGGGTATCTTGTCTGTTTGTTTGTGTTGTTGCAGGTATAGTGCCTTCCAGAAGATGTGTCGTGCGCATCCCCGAAGCAGGGCAAGCCCTCCTTCTCCAGCAGAGTTCAGTAGTCTCTCCTCCGCAGAGTTTGAACGCAGAACAGTGAGCATTGATATGTCTCCCCAGGCAGAGGTGATTCTCTTCCCCAAGCAGACGCATCCCGAAGGAATGTCACCTCATCAGCTGAGTCAAGCACCGAAGAATGATGTCTTCTCCCCCAGCACCGGGTCACAAGTGCAAGTTTCGTAGAAATGTTCGGGCGCCGAAGCTCGTGCTTTCCCCAGTAAAGTCGCCGAAGCCGGCGTTTCCCCCAGCACCGGGTCACAAGTGCAAGTCTTGAAGGAAGTTGTTCGTACGCCGAAGTATGCAGTAACTGATGGTGCCAGACTGAAGTCTCCAGCGGAATTGAGATTCCCCACCAGAGCCGTATTCTCTCCTGAAGTCGGACGATTCTCTCTTCCCCAGTAGAGTGTGGGAACAACTGATGTTGTAGTCCCCGGCAGAGTCGTATTCCCCCCCGAAGGTGGATGTTTCCTTCTTCCCCAGCGAAATTGAAACTCCTCATCAGAGTCGTAATCTCCAGTGAAGGGGAATGATTTCTCTTTCCCCGGCTGAGTCCGCAAACCCCCAAGAGAGCCGAATCCTTGGTAGCAGTGGGGACCTTGAATGGATGTTCCCTAGCGGATATTGAACAACTAATGTTGTATTCCCCCAGAGTCGCACTCTCTCCGGCGAAGCAGAATGACTTCTCCTTCTTCAGCCGAGTTTGCAGATGTCCAAGAGAGCCGAGTCCTTAGAAGTTGATCAGATCATGATTGGTTTTTCCCCAGTGGAGTGTTGAGCAACTGAAGTTGTTTCCCCTGCAGCAGTCAACGGAAGATCGTTTCCCCAGGCAGAGTCCGATTGATGTTGGCGTGTCCACGTTCTCCTCAGCAGGAGGATTCTTCTATCTGAGTAGTTCTTTCTCCTTGACAGGAGAATTTCCCCCTCGGCATTTATTTTGCTGACGGGATCGCATCATTGTGCATGATTGCATAGCATTTAGCATAAACGCATAGCATTCCCACCGTGTGGGGCATAGCACAGAAGCATACGCATCATAAGCATGATCTAGGTTATTATCATTCTTGTTTTACAAGTGTTCCACCCAAAAGACCAGTTGCTCAGGATGATTCCTGACATTCTCCCCAACAAGGTCATTACCTTAAGATGATTCTTAAAGACCCCGGTGTAATCCCCACAGTCGCTCGCTCAAGATGATTTTTGAGATCCACAGCGAAGTCTCCAGTTCAAGACGATTCTGGAACTCCTCGGCAGAGCCGTTTGCTTAAGATGATTCTTAAGACCTCAGTACAGCTTCCCGAGTTGTTTGCTTAGGACGATTCTTGAGCCCCCCAATAGTGTCCCCGGCAAGAGTTGCCCAGGAAGATTCTCGGAATACCCAGCAGGATAAAGTCTCCAGAATGGTTATCAGTTCAAGATGATTCTTGCAGGTGCCCGACGGAGTTGTTTGTTCAAGATGATTCTTGAAGTCCCTAGCAGCGTGATATGTTTGCTCCAACAGTGACGTCTAATCTGAAGATTGACTTCGTAAACGCCTGAAGGCGGTATCAGAGGTTCCCGTGAGTTCAGATTTCCTTGTTGATGAATCAACGCCTGGCTGAAGACAAGGTTCCAAAGCTTGTGGATATGACAAGATGATCCGTGTTGGTCTGAAGACCAAGTCAGTTGTCCTAAGGTGATGATTGATTGCGATCAAGTGAATAGGGTTTCTTCAGACCGAAGTCGAAGATACCTCTTGCCGAGTTGCCGACGGGCAAAGTTTACAGCCTTGAAGGTCAAGGATGTCTATCTTCAGAAGAACTTGAAGATTCTCCAGCGGATCTGGAGTGGCCAGGGGCCAGAGTTTCATCTATCCTTGAAGGCCAAGGATGCTTATCTTCAGAAGTACTTGAAGATCTTTTCTGGCGGAGGCTGGAAGTGGCCAGGGGCCAGGGTTTCAAATATCTTTAATGTCGAAGTTCTACGGTGAGCTCAGTATGCAGTAGTATTCGGATGTTCATTATGGTTCTGAGGGTGAACCCCAGATCAGAGTGTGCCCGGTTGAGTCTCTCGTTCCCAGCGGAGTAGTTTCAAATACGCAAGTGTACCTTTTGTTCCATTTACCAGGGGTGAGCCCCAGGTCATAGTATGGGTTGGTTCGACGGCGAGGTTGAATGTTTGTTCGACGGCGATGTTGGATTTGTTCGACGGCGAGGTTGAATGTTTGTTTGACGGCGAGGTCAGATTATGATTGGTTCGACGGCGAGGTTGAATGTTTGTTCGACGGCGAGGTCAGAGTACGATGTGTTCGACGGCGAGGTTGAATGTTTGTTTGACGGCGAGGTCAGATTATGATGTGTTCGACGGCGAGGTTGAATGTCTGTTTGACGGCGAGGTCAGATTATGGTTGTCCGACGGCGATGTCAGACTCTTTAAATCCCCAGCAGAGATGATGACGGTACGACGGCGATGTCGGGTGTCTCTCAGAGCGATTTTTGTTTCCGACGGCGATGTCAGATTCAGTTTTCCAGCGGCAATGTTGGGCATGTCAAGTTGATCCAGTCTTCTGACGGCGATGTTAGGTGATGCAGATCCTTTAGTTCTCCAGCGGCGATGCGGGGTATTTTGGCAGGTTTAGTTCTCCAGCGGCGATGCGGCGTGTTTCGATTATCCGACGGCGATGTCAGATGTGGTTCTCCAGCGGCGATGCGGAGTATTTTGGTTGATCGACGGCGATGTCAGATTCAGTCTTCCAGCGGCGATGTTGGGTGTGTCAGTTAATTCAGTTCTCCAGCGGTGATGTTGGATGGTTTGTTCTCCAGCGGCGATGTTGGGTATTTTGGTGATTCAGGTTTAGGTCTCCGGCGGCGATGTTGGATGCTTGTTTCCCCGAGTTATGGTTGTTCTTGACGGCGATGTCAGGTGATTTGGTGTTCCAGCGGCGATGTTGGGTGTTCCTCAGAATTTTGTCTGACGGTAATGTCAGGTGGTTTAGTCTTCCAGCGGCGATGTTGGGTGTTGTGGTTGTCTGAAGGCAATGTCGGAAGAAGTTAACGTGGATAACTGACGGCGATGTCAGATCAGTATTTCTCCAGCTAGTTGCCGTGCAGCTAGTGTCCCAGTTTTCGAAGATTTGTTCCCCGCAGGGCATCGTGGGCTCGTGCAGTTGGCAAATTTTCGGGTTTACCGGTATTCAATCGTCTCGCACCTTGATTGGTTGAGAGTCGTTCGCTCCTCACCCAGTCAGGTTCAAGCCGTTTGAATAGGGGCAGCTGTTGCACCCCAAAATTTGACCAACATTAATTTATCTATCAAGTGTTTGAAAGTGTATACCTTCACCAGAAAGTTCAAGAGATCCTCAGAAGAATTGGTTGGAACCAAGGTTGTGTGCTTCATAACTTGAGAGTTGTGGGTGCCTCTCAGATGATTCTGAGACTTTGAGGTTGAACTTGGAGCTTTGAGAAAGCCTATGAGATGTCTTGATAGCCATCATGAAGCCCAAAGAGGTCATTATGCAAGAATTCAGAAGATTCAACCATGAATGGTAGAATTAGGGTTTTGACTGGGTCAACCCTAGATCAGCTGAAGATTTGGAGAAGGTTGAGACCCAATCCAAGGGCCATGAGATCATGGAATGATGCATAGAGATGATATAAAGATTATTCCTAGACCAACTCATCATGATTGAGGAGTTTGAGAAGTTTTGAGTTAGGGTTTCCAAGGATTGTCAGTGAAAAAACCCTAATTGGATCCCTATCTTCCAGGCCGTTTTATCTCAAGATGTGATTGATATCTCATCTTCCCCACAACATGAATGTTGTAGAGCTTGTTCTTAGCTTTAATTTGAGTGGTAGAAGTCCTTGATAGGAGTTGCAGAGCTCAAGTTATGGTTTTGACAAATTACAGGTCAGCAGAGGTGTGTGAATCTGGGTCCTTGAAAGTCACCCAGCTTGCAGACAACGTTTTCCCTAGTAGGGTGATTCCTATGATCTCTTGGTCAACATGAATGTTGAAGAGCATCTTCTTAGCTTTCTATATAGTACTAGAAGTACTTGATAGGATTTGTATAACTCAACTTATGGTTTGAGCAAGACAGGGGTATTTTGGTCATTTGGCAGTTATAGGTCATTTTAAGCAAAGGCCATATCTCCTATTTCCAAGCCTCAAATGGAAAAACTCAAAACATGAAAGTTGTTCAAAATGGTATTTTAAGTCTAGAAAAGTGGTCATGAGTTATTGAAAGAGCTTGTAGCAAGGATTTACAAGATTGGGTGAAAATGACCTAAAAGTGGCTTATAAGTTGAAAAAGTTGAAATTTAATTTTGGTTTAGGAGATGTACAAATCCAAAATGGGTCATCCAATATGTCATTTTGACTCCAAACAATATTTTAAAAACAATGGTTCAAGTAGAATTTTGATTTGAAGCTTATAAATGGGGTTTACTTTGTAATTCTCATTCTTGCATAATAAGGCAACTTGATAAAGCTTCACCAAAGGCAAGGAAATGCATGTTTTTCACTCATTCTTTCTCAATATCTCTTGTAAGGAGATTTTAAAGTCAAGTTGGCAAGCCTAAGGCATGAGATAATGGATATCCAATGTATCCTTTCATGAGAAATTCTAAAACTTTCTAACACTTTCCACAAGTTTCTAGATGTATCTAGATCATTCTTTTGATTGTTATAAGAAGGGTGAATCACCATATGGCCAGGGTTGGTGATCATTGTTGGTGAGTGGTGAGATTAGAGTGTGAAAAAGTGAGATTCTTCCATTTGCATTTCCATAACAAACTCTCTTTCTCTTCCATCTTCATTCATTTCTCCTCCACAAACACACTACTCTGATCTTTAGGAGCAATTGCATACCAAATTGAAGGAAGATCCATGGAGGTTTGAAGCTGTTTTGAGGAATTTGCAAGAAGAGCATATTGGGATCAAACACAAGATTCAAGCCTTGTTCATCCATCTTGTTGCATACAGAATTCATATCTGCCATTGGAGATCAATCAGGGAGGGTTGCAGACATTGAATTGGGGTGAAACCACATCCACCATTAAAGTTTGGCAGGTTGGTAATCTTGCTCGTATTACCTAATTTATGTGCATTCCACCATAGTTCTAGGTTTAGACTGGTTAAGCTAGGGTAGAGGACCATATTCTGAGAATTTGAGGGAGTTTTGTGAAGTTCCATGGCAGACACCAATTTCTTTCAGTTGCAAGAATGGATCGTGTGTTGAGCATTAATTGATGTGTTATGGTTTAGAGTGATGATGGTAACCTAAGGAACAAGATCACACCATTAGAACTAAGCTTTATCAAGATTGATGGCAGAGTAACATGTTGGAACCCTAGCTTTCAAGTGTTCTGTTAGGGTGATATGTGGAGTTTCAGGGAAAACTATAGATATCATCGTGTTCTGGGTGATTCATAGTACAACTTTGCTTTTGGAATTTCTGGATTTCATCAAGCCATCGTTGAGAACGATTGAGTTGAAGGATCGTGCATGGATCCTGGTTCAGATGAAACCCTAGGGTTTGCTTGGAGAAGATGAGCCTCCACCGTCGGATGGTCTCAAATCCTTGACTTCTTCGCATGATCCAGCGGCTCCAATTCAATTTCAAAAACGGAGGGAAGACTGAAGCATCAAAACGCTGCGTACCACTAATCAAAACGCGCCGTTTTGATTAATTGATGAACTTGGGCCTCAGAAACCAACGCTATCCACACCCCCCAGGATCTTGGCCCATCATGAAAACCGCTGTGGCGCGTTGCTTTTGACACCCCCTCCCCTTTATTTCTTATATTCTTTATTTTTATTTCTTTTAATTTTCTAGCATATTCAAAAAATCATATAAAATCCAAAAATCAACATTTTTCATTTCTTATTTTTTTCACATAATCATGGTTGTGTCTAGAAAATTACTAAAAATAAAAATTTCATTTTATTTTTAGTTTAGTATTTTTTAGCATATTTTCTTGTAAATAGTATTTTTAATTGATTTTGGTTAACCCTTGATTTGGTACAATTTGTTTTGGGACTTTCCCTTAGGATTTTTGAGCCATTCTTTTTGGCATAGTTAGATGTTGAACCCTAGTTTCATGTAGGATTTATTTCTTGATTTGTATATTAAAATTTGGTATAGTTTGATTGTTTGGCATTTAGGTGTTCAAATTAGGGTTTTAGGTTGTATAAGTAGATTTGAACCATTTTGTTTTGGGGTTTATAGGTCAAATTAGTGTATGGGGAATATATGGGTTAAGGGTAAGTATGTATAGAATCCCCTAGAATTTTGCTAGAATATTGTATGGTATTTTAGTATTTTTAATTGATTTTTGAATGTATGGATAGTACGTGTGTTGCTTGAAGGCATAAGTTTGTATTGTATTGTTTTCTTTTCTTCTCTTTTGAGTGTGTGAGCTTTGAAGATTGAGTTGAAGACCTTGTGGATCATCATTGAAGCTTTGAAGACCTTGCAGAGGAGTTTAGCATAGCTTTTGTTTGTTTTGTTTATAGGTTTATAGGTGCATAGGCAGAACCCTAGATAGAATACTTTTGTTCAATAAACAAGGAGTGTCTTGTTCACCTCCTTCCTTCTCTATGACATAAAGTCCCTTAAGGGTATTCACCTCTCTCCTTTGGAGGGATTAGTGACCTTACCCTCTGAGGTAGAACTTTGAGAGAGCCTTTCTTTTGATGTTAAGTCCTTAATGGCATCCTTTGGAAGTCAGTGAGCACTGTAACATCCTCACCTCATCTTGTTGACTGAATCTTGTTTGCTGAAGCATTGGAGCCATTGAAGATAGAAGCTGAGGCCTTGAAGAGGATGATTCCTTGAATATTATTGAAGTCTGAAGACTTTGTGAAGATCAAGTTGATGCCTGAAGATCCCTGAAGATAGTGAAGCCTGAAGGGGGAGCTGATCAAGAAGCTGGAGCTTAAGGGAGAAGATGAGTTGATACTCATGTTGTAGGGTTGATACCTGGAAAGCAAGTGATCTCTGAGTCTGAAGACTGAGTAGCTGCTGGAAGAGCTGAGGCTTTCTTCTGTTTTCCTTTTCTGTATTGTTTGTTTTGTCTGATTTGTCTGTTGCATTAGACTAAGTCCATCTAGAATAAGTTCAGTCTAAGAGCATGATTGCATGAGAGGTTGAGTTGCTCCCTCTGCTTGTATTGTTACTGTGTGGCTTTGCTTGCGGGTATTCGGTAGAGCCCAGCTCCCTTGCCCATGTGTTTATTTTGCTTGATAGCATTTCATTTCTTTCATCTGTATGATTGCAGTTTACTGTTTATTGCTTGATAGCATGTCGTTTATTTTCAGTATGATTACTGTTATTTCATGACTGGCTTGAGGTCGAGACGAGCTTGTGGAGGCTGAAGCCCCACACACATTTCCTCCCTCACTTGCATTGCATGCATTTTACTGTTAAAGTTGATGCTTTTGTCTGTTGTGGTGTATCATTGACATGATCCCTTAGGACTCTCATTTCCTTTGATAAGGATTTGATGATAGACTTTTAGGTTGAAACCTATGCATGACAACATCTAGGAGTTCCCTGTTCAAACCTCAACCATAGGATGAATCTATGGCATGACAACAGTAGGACTTGATAGTCTCCCTCCTAGTTGGGCCTGTTCTCTTCTCATCTCGAAACAGTTTAAGATACAGTAATCATGAATGATTTCTTTCGTACGTTACGAGCCTTAAGCTATCTGAGAAAGGGTTGTGGGAGAGTTTCTTTCCCACAGTCTGGATGTTTAGTATGGTACCCTTTGGGTGACATGCGACGCATTCACTCTCAGGTCATAGTCTCTAGTGCGGTCGAAATCGCAAACACAATAAAAAAACACTTCTTTTAGGAGATAACCCGTAGTTTCCCGAACTACGTGAGCTCTGATCTCTCATGCCTGTTGAGAGTACGTAGGCACAAGATGGCGATGTCTTGGCGAGCTACCTTCCCCCATACCCCATAGTAGGCCGAACTACGTTGACTCTGATTTCTCATTCTCTGATGAGAATACGTAGGCATAAAGTGCGACGCTTTGCCGAGTCATTTTCTTTTCTTTTTCAGCCAGCCTTGATAGGTAGATAGAATAAAACCAACCCTTCCAAGTAAACAAACAAGCGAGGATCCCGTCGAGTACGATGGACGTGAGGGGTGCTAATACCTTCCCCTTGCGTAACCGACTCCCGAATCCAGACAATGGTTGCGATGACCTTGTCTTACCCTTATTCGTCAGGTTTTTCCGATTGTTTCCTTTCCCGCTCTGAGGGATAAATAACAAAAGGTGGCGACTCTTCTATTGTGCCGGCACCTTATTTTCGCGCAAGCGACAGGATGTAACCTTTGTTGGGGCTGCTGTTGCTGCGGTGGTATCTGCTGTAGTGGTATTGGTTGTTGATGAAATGGAATTGTGACACTTGCCACCTGTTGCGGATGATTGTACTGATTCCGCCCTCTGCCCCGGCCTCGACCTCGGCCCCCGAATACTGCACTTGCATCACCTTGACGGCGACCACCGAAAGCTCTTCTGCTACTGCCAGTTGAAGTAGATTCCTCAGCTTGGAATCTCCCCATTTTAATATTGCTTTCAATTTTCTCACCCATCAAGATTGGGTCCGAGAAACTGCCCAAGGAAGTATGAAACAGCTTATCATAAAACATACCAGTAAATGTTCCTATGAACATGTCATTCATTTCTTTGTCATCCAAAGGAGGATGAACTCTTACAGCCATGTCGCGCCATCTCTGCGCGTATTCTTTGAAGCTCTCGTGTTTCTTCTGGGACAACCCCTGTAGCTGGACCCTGTTCGGTTCCAGGTCACTATTATACTTATAGTGAGCCACAAACGCTTCAGCCAGCTGCTTCCAAGTCTTTACCTGAGTAGGCTCCAATCCCATGTACCATTCAAGGGAAGGACCAGACAAGCTGTCTTGAAAGAAATGCATCAGCATCCTCTCATCGTTTGAATAAGCCGACATCCTTCTATAGTATGACCGCACATGCACCTTTGAACAAGTATCTCCCTTATATTTGTCAAATGTGGGAGCTTTAAACTTTATCGGTACCCTCAGGCCAGGCACCAGACCCATTGTGGTCATATCTAAACCGACAGCACTTTGATTCACAACACCTTTCATTTGCTCCTCGAGCATCTTGATTCGCTGAGCGTTATCTACAGGACCTTCAAAACCTCCACCAGAGAAAGCATCTTCTTGTTGATCTTCTATCCAGTTACCGTTCCCATTTCCGTATCCATCATACCCATTGTTATGACCAAATCTAGTCTGATTCATCACAGGGCCCCGCCCCCTGTTACCATACCCTGGAGCAACTCCGGCAGGTCCAAAAGACATTACTCCAGCGCCATTTCCGTTACCGAATCCGCCATAACCCTGATTGGTATTACCAAATCCATCCTGTCCGAAGCCCTGAGCGTTGAAGCCATACTTCCCATCTTGATTAGCATAATCAAACCCCTGGTCGTTATAGCCAAATCCGTTGTTACCGAAGCCATTACCTCCAATATTATCACCGCCCAGATTGGCATCTCCGAACCCAACGTTGTTGATGATAGTCTCATTACTGATTCCTGTATTACCGTTCCCAACGCCAGTGCCATTGTTCACATTCACAACAGGTATGTTTGTCACAGGTGGAGCTACCGGTGTAGGAGTACCATCCCCGTGAATGGTGTCAACACGCACAAAATTATGGTCTTCGTTTCCATGCCCAGCAGTCCTCGCTAGCAGGGGATGCACCAGAGCTTGCAAATTTTCCTGGCCTTTCACGATTGTCTCCATCGTCTGCATGAACAATGCCAGCTTCTCACGCATGTCCTGCATTTCGTTCTGCATCTGATCCATAACTCTCTTGCAGTTGGTACGAGTAAAGTATCGGTGCGGGCGTTGACTTTCAATCCTGAAAAGACCTGTAAAATGCAGGGGATGAGATACAATTCAATAATTACCTGTAATGCAGTATGAATGTGAATGTGATTATGTAAATATGCTACAGGTTATATTCCCCCGATTCTAGTTCCAGAGAGAAAGCCATTATGGCAATGGAGTCCTTATTCAGCAAGCAATAAACCAGAAACTCCTCATATATAACAAGTGCCAAGAGGCTGAGTACTGAATACAACCGAAAAGACCTCGGCCAACAAGTCTGGCGATGGTCCAAATATGAGTACAGAAAGTAAGGCAAAGATACGTCAGGCCAAATGGCGCGCTCGGACGTCCTCCAATATCCTCATCGTCTCTGAGTGTCCTAGTCGGGAGATCAACTCCTGCACCAGTAAAGCATGCCGCTCAGTAGTGGATCTCAGCTTTGCGGCGTCGTCCCGGGGAGCTCCTCTGCTCGAGCTCTCGTCAGATCTGTACCTCTTGGACCCGGCCTTCTCCTTGCAACCTCTCGACTTCTCGTCGCTGTCACTGACTCTGAGATTAGCATTATTCCTCAGGGATGTTACTTCAGCAATCTTTGCTTCCTGGGCTTTAACCTGTGCTTCCAACGTGGCAATCTGCATTTTCAGTTTGTCTTCGCGCTCTTTCCGCTTGGTGAGTGTGGCCTCTCACAAAGCCTCCCACTTGTTGATACGAGCATAAGCCTTGCTTAGAAGTTCTTTCTTGGACGTAAGTACTTTGCTAACCCCGTTCAAAGCTATCCCTACTTTTTCTTTCTTGTTGGTTGCTTCTGTCAGCTCTGATCCCAACCTGTTAATCAATTCGGTCTGTTTCTTCACTGTGAGGGTGGCTTCCTTCTTCTCTCGTCGTAACTGGAAGATCTCCCTCTCTAACTCCTCGTTAGCTTTCTTCAATTCCTCATTTGCAGCCAACAACTTGTTATACTTCTCGCTCTTTTCTGCAGGAGGTACCTCAATCAATGGGAGATACACTGGTTCCCTAGCGGGATAAGGCATCAAAGACATACGAGCTTTCTCACGGACCCAGGCCAAATAAGGATCATAAGCTCTGTTGTTGCTCTTACCGAGCAAAGCCTTCCCCCTCTTGTGGATGCTAGCCCACGCATGCCTCAACCTGATCAAAGTAGTCTCGTCTAAGGAGCCTGTGAGATACAGAGATTCCTGTATCTCAACCTCAATAGGAGCATCTCTCAAGGCGTAACCAAACTGTCGTACCAATAGTGAAGGATTATAGTTGATGCAGCCTTTCCGTCCAATCAGAGGAACATTCGGAAAGCCCCCGCAACTGTATATAATGTCAGTACCAAGCATGCCCTGATCAAACCAAATGATGTTCTCAGCAGATAGCCCCATCAACCGGGACGACCAATCCAAAGTATCAACGGTATCAACAAACGGCCCAGTCTTCGGAAGGTGCCTCTGGAACCACCTGTACAGGAGAGGAAGACAACAGGATACGTTCTTGCCACGACGTTTCGCATTCTTGTAGTGAATAGAATGATAAACATCGCCCAAGAGAGTAGGAATGGGATTCTTCGAAGCGAGGATCAGGAAGGCATCCGAATCAACAAAGTCTGGCACATTAGGAAACAAGACAATCCCGTAAATGCAGACAGCCAGAATAGCACTAAAGGCAATCCAACACCCATTCTTAGCGCACTGTGCGGCCTTCTCAACTAGGACAGATAGGTGAAAACCATAAGCGCCATTCAACTTGACTAAGCCTCCTGGAAACTCAGAAGCGTCCAGACTGACAATCTCTGTGAGCGCAGCTAATTCAGGCTCAGTGTCAATGTGTACAAAGGGCATCTGGTCTAGCACGGGAATATCCAACATGACATGATACTCTTCTAAAGTGGGTGTAAGAATGTAGTCTGGAAACAAGAAACATCTCAGCTGCGGCTCATAAAACTGCATCAAAGTATACACTCCAGTAATCTCGAAAGCCGAAGGTGTGTACAACAAACTAAGCAGCCTCCCATAGGATACTCTGAACCTAGCCCTCACACTCTCATCTGCCAAAGCAACTAAACCCAGTAATGAACTGATGTCTGATGACTGCAACCTGTAAGCAACCGTCTTCTTCAGGGACTCCATGCCTGGCTAGAAGATGTCCTAGAATCAGAGGGGAATAATCACCTGCAACATAAATACATGTTAATGAAATGCAAACATGAAAATGCACATGCACATGCAAACATGGAATCAAGTGCCATGCTGATAGACCGGGTTGCTCTGTACTGAAGCCTTGAGAACCAATCATTCTTTATTTCAAACCAAACTAACCACTCAAAAAGAGACCTGTAACCCCATTTCACTGATAGAGGTAAACCAGGCGTTCTGAGGTTAAAGGTTCCCTGCAAACAGACCCTCCTACCCCTCACAGGTGTGTTCTTAACTCGCAGACGAAGTACGACATCCTATGCGGGTTCAACGTCACAGACTTTCAAGAGTGATGATACGATACCCAGAAGGTGTGGCATCATCATCTCTTGAAGCGGCCTCACTTAGTTGAATCCCAATTGATAGGTTCCCAGAGTTGACAATCCTCGGGTCAGACAACTTGTCGAGCCCTAAGGGCCAGGCAAGAAGCGTCAAAGAGAATCTCATCCGAGTGAGATTTCGTGGCTAGCTGGTGCGAGCTAAGCAAGCAGGCTACCCACTACTCTCTCTCTAAGTCTATAGGTGTACTCAAGCCTGGGTTTGGATTATCTCTCAACAGATTTCCCCCTCATACCCACAGCAATAATCACAATAAAATAATGCTGAAAGTAAAAAACAGAAACGTAAATCCATACAAAATCCTCGACGGGAAAACAAGCGCTAGGATTGACTCGCGTAGGGAACCGTTGGAATCCCCAGCAGAGTCGCCAGCTGTCGCTACTGCGAAAATTGGCACCGGCTGAATAGAAGAGTTGCCACCGTGCGTTATTTATCCCAAAGGAGGGAAAGGAAACGCTCGAAGTAAACCTACCGCAAAGACGGGAAAGGAATGGTCATCGCAACCAAATCCTGGATTCGAGAGTCGGTTACGCAAGGGGAAGGTATTAGCACCCCTCACGTCCGTCGTACTCGACGGGATCCACGCTTGTTTTCTGGTACGGATTGTTATTCTATCTATTCTACAGGTCAAGGGTTAAAAGAAAATAAAATGACTCGGCAAAGTATCGCACTTTATGCCTACGTATTCCCGTCTGGAACGAGAAATCAGGGTCAACGTAGTTCGCCTACCTACGGGAAAGGAGGGGAAGGTTGCTTGCTAGGATATCGCATCCCATGCCTACGTACTTTCATACAGCATGAAAGATCAGAGCAAACGTAGTTCGGGCCATGTACGACACAAGTCTGTCTGCCTGTTTTTATCTCCTTATGAAAGGGTTTTTTCTGATTATGGGTCCAAGTGGACAAAAATGACGTTTTTGATTGGTTTACAGTCTTTTACGCAAGAACTGTCTTCTATGATGTTCGCAATCTCTGACGCCCTAGAGACTAGGACTTGAGAGTGACTACGTCGTATGTCACCCTAAGGGTAACACACTAAGCAATCAGATTACTGAAGAGTGACCCTCCAGCAACCTTTTCTCAAATAGCTTAAGGCTCGTAACGTACGACATTGATTAACCTTATTACTGTGTTTTTGAATTATTCTAAGATGAGAAGAGAAAGGAGCTCTAAAAAAGCCTATGGTTGAAAAGGGAATCAAAATCTACCCTAATGTTGTCATGTATGGATGAAAGCCTAATGTCTGTCATATTTCTCTCTTGCGCAGAGAGAAACAGAGATCCTAAGGGAATAAATGGAAAAGAAACAACATATATACAGTAAAGCAGTAAAATGCATGAATGCAGCAGTACAAGCGAGGCAAGGGAGTCCCATTCAACCTCGAACCTAGAAAACAACAGGCAAAGTGAAACAACTTCACTTCAACCTCAAGGGGAAAATTAGCAAACAATACAGTCAAGAAACTCAAACAATACATCACCAGCTCTACACAGCACCAGCAGCTCTAACCAGCAAAATCTGATAGAAGCAGCAACAAGTCACCAACACCTTCAAGCAAGGTCTTCATCCATCTACAAGCTTCAAACAAGCATCCATCTTCAAGAAAAACAGCAACAAGAAACTCTAACAGTTGACAGCATCAAATAGCTAAGTAGCAGTAAGTCCTTCTTCAAACAGTTACACAGCTCTGACAGCACCAGCTCCTTCTTCTAACAATCTTCAAGGCAATGAACTTCATCTTCAATCTCCAAGGGATCCTTCAAAGCAAGCTCTCCAACAGAGAATTGATGTTATCAGAAGAAATTGAATGTCAAACAGTTCACTGACGACCAAAGGAAGCCTATGAATAGTTGACATTATAGGAGACTGTTTCCCTCAAAGTTCTACCTCTAGGGTATGGACACTGATCCCTCCTAAGGGGAGAGGTGAAGACCATAGAGGGACTTTATGTCATAGGGAATAATGGAGGCAAAAGAAGCCATCCATATTTATGAAGGAATTTTCTATTCTAAGGCTCTATCTAGCTCCTATGTCCTAGGTCTTCAAACAGCTTCAAGCAAGCCAAGCATCTTCATCAAGCTTTAATCTTCAGCTTCAACTTTGTCTTCAATAGGTCCATCATCATGCTCTCCAAACCAAGCTCACACCCCAAGCAAAGCCCAATAAGCCCCCACAAACAATACAAACCCCAAAAATGGGCAAACCAAACAAGCATACAATTGCAAAATATACTAAAAATATTAATATAGTAGGGAAAATTCTAATATTATTTCTAGGGGATCTACTATACTTACCCCTAATACCCTACATACCCCAAGTCCTAATTCAATCTAATAAACCCAAAAGAAATTGTTTTAATGCACCTATGTTATGTATAAACCCTAATCTAACCACCTAAAGTTCACTAATCAAAATTACCTAAAAATAATCCTAAAAATTATGGAATAAAATTCAGGGGTACCTAATATGTATATCTAATTGTCCTAAAAAGATTGGCCTAAAAAAGTAATGGGAATTACCTAAACAAAAATCTACAAAATCATGGACCAACATAAAAGAAATAAAATGCAATAAAAGTAGAAAATATACAAAAAATACTAAAATGCATGAAATAAAAAATGTTTTTATTTTATATTTTTCTTGACAAAAATATGAAATAGGAGAAAAAACTCCCATTAAAAAAACATTATTTTTCCATTTAATATGATTTTCTAAAGTTTAAAATAAAATGGAGGAAAAATAAAATGAAAATATGAGATGGGGTGCAAGAAGTAAACAGACACAGTTCATTTCACACTTGGGCCCATAATGGGGGGTTCAGATAGCATATGCGCTGGGCCCATCATTTAATCAGAAAAAAATCAATTAAACAACAAAGAAAAAGAAAAAGATTAGGTGCGAAAAGCAATGGTTTTCAGTTTAATTCACAATGGGCTTCATGAAGGGGGTGTGCATAGTCATCCAGCCCAAAATTCCCTTTAATGAAACGCATCGTTTCATTGTGGTCTCAGATTATCTTCACATGCGAAATTAAACCCTGGCCTTTGGATCCTCAATCAGTCAACTAGTCCACTCATGATCCAACAGCTTGGTGGTTGTCTTCTTCATTTGAAATATTTTGGAGCCAAACTCCATTGTTGAATCTCCAAGAAATCTCCAAACTCAGCAACATCGAACCTCCTCAAATCTTGATCAAAAATCATGAAACAAAACCCTAACCTGCTCCATTTTCTTCCCTGAGTTCATCTATGGTCTTGGAATCCATTGATATCATCTCTAACATCAAACCCGATCCCATCCCCAAAATTGATCAGAAATTCAACCATCATCAATCATCAAATTAAGTGTCTCAATGTCTTCCTTACTCATCACTGATCAAATACAACTAAAAACCTAAGGTTCTACTTGCATATCCATGGAGTTATAAGTTCAAACAGAATTTGTGTCCAGATATGAATCATCACCCATTCCTCTCAAACTCTCCAGAAAGTTTCTCCTAACCACATACATTGTTTCTAAACTAGAGATTCTTGCTAATTCTATCCAATTCAAGCCATGGTGAAAAAGTTACTAACCTGTAAAAATGAGTGAAACAGATGAACCAAAGCTCCAAATCAATGCTTGATAAGTTCCAGAATCGATCAGTGTGATGATTGCTTGCTTCTGTATACAATAGATCTTCCTCAAATGGCCTGAATCAATGTAACAGATTTCCAATTGCAGGTGAAGAAGTGAAACTTCAAGAACTCGATTCAGGCTTGGATTCTCTCAGATTTTGATTGGAACACTCTCAGTGATGATTACTGAATTGATTGGGATCAAAAAATTGAAGAAATGATGAAGAATTGGGTGAATTCGAAATTGAATTGCAAGTGAGCAAGATGAATCTCAATCTCTCTTTTCTGCACCAAATGAAGTTCAACCCTTGCTTAGATCAACTCAAATTCATATATAGGTGATGTTAGAAAGATCTAGAATGTTTTGGATGGCTCCAATGAGTTTTTGGATATCTCATGTCATGAATTTCTCATTTGATGATATCACCATATCAGTTCTGGTTTTAGCTCTCAATGCAACTTGTCTTGTGTTCAATTTACCTTCTAAGGAGATATTGGATGTGTGTGGATAGTTAGCTTGGCTTAAATCAGCTTGTGTTGGATTTTGGTTGTGTAACTTGGATTTCAAGTAAGAGATTTACAAAGCAAGTCCATGATTCTGACCTCTAATAAAAAAGTGTTAATATCATTGTCTTTAAAATATGTTTTCCAATTGAAATGAGTATTTGGATGATGCATTTTGGACTCATAACTTGAAAATTACATTTTCCCTCCATGAATCCATTTGAAATTCTTCCATATTTAAGCCCTTTTTCATCACTTTTTTATACAAGCCTTTTTAACATCTCATGACCTCCCTACTAGCCTTAAAACATCATTATAAGCAAGTTTGATGTTGAATATTTTTCCATTTGAAGCTTGGAAATAGGAGATATGGTCTTATGCTTGAAATGACCTATAACCTCCAAATGACCAAAATGCCCTTGGCTTGTCAAGATCATAAGTAGAGCTCCACAAATCAGATTGAGGCATACCATACCTTTCTAGAAATCTAAGATCATGAGGCACAACTTTCATGTTGGCCAAAAATCCATTTAAAAACTCCTTATGGGGTAAACGTTGCTTGGAAGTCAAGTAACTTTCACAGATAAATTTCAGTGCCCTCAGATGACCTGTAACTTGCAAGAACCATAACTTGAGTTCTATAAATCTCCTTGATGCCTTCCACCAATAAAATTAAAGGTCTTGAGATACTCTACAAGTTTCATGTTGGCCAAGGATCCATTTGAGACTTTCATTTTGAATTACTTTGCTTGGAAGTTTGACCTAAACTAGGGGATTTTACACAGAAACCCTAATTTAGAAACTTCTCTTCTTCTTGATTTCTTGTGATTTCTCCTTGGAAAAACACCACATCCATACCCACATATCAAATGATGAATCCCACATCCTTAAAATGGGCCTTGATGCCCTTCAATCAAGCATTAGACTTAGGGTTGACCTAGGGTTGACCCAGATGAAACCCTAGTTGACTGTCTTCAACTGTAGCTCTTGTCACCACACCAATAACTTGTCTTGCTTTCAAAATGACCCTCTAGGTCTTCCATTATGTCTACACACATTCCATGCCTTAGTCCATAGCTGACAACCTCTATGATGATCTTCAAATACTCCCCAGATAGGCTATAAATCCACAGCTTGATCTACTGATTTCTCAAAGCTTCACCTTCTTTCTTGGTGACTTGAATAGGCTTGAATCTTGATAAGAACCTCTTGAATACATTCCTTGATATGAAAAATAGCACTTGACCCCTTGTTGGATGGCTTGCCCATGCTATGCTATGCAAATGAATGAACTATGTATATGATCTACTATGCAGATGATAAAGCTATGAAAACACAAATCAGGTAAAACCAGTTGGTCAAATTTTAGGGTGCAACAAGTGGTTTAACTTCAAGTGAAGTATACTCTTCTTTAGGTGGAGTATGATAGTTTTTAAAACTATGATTGTCGATGAATACAATGTGAAAATTCTTCGAGTGGTTTAGTTTCAAGTGAATATACTCTTTATGGAGGAGTATGATTTTCGGTAAAGACAATAAAATTTTATGTATTATTTTCAATCAAGGTGGAGATTGTTGGAGTTTGTTGAAATATACTGAAGGTGAGAAAATACTTAGAAGGGGGGGTTGAATAAGTATATTGAAAAACTTATAGCAATAAAAACTCAAGGATTTTTATCCTGGTTCGTTAAACTCAACTACTCCAGTCCATCCTATCAAGAGTGATTTTCCTTTCTCAACAAGGACTTAATCCACTATTAAATCAACCGATTACAATAGCAAGCACTAAGAGCAACTATTCTTAGTCTTCTTAAGAACTACTGATCCCAACTGGATCTTCTTAAGGATCTTTTACAATCAAATGTAAGAATAATACAAGTGTTTAAATATGCTTCTAATTAAGCTATATCACAACTGTGATTTATCACTTAAGATTTAAGAACTATGAAATAAATTCAGCTAATGAGAATAAATTGTATGAGAGCTTTCTTTGAATTCTTTCAATGTTTCGTCAACTAAAGAAGAGAGATGGAGTCTTGCTTTTATAGGCAAAGATGTCCAAGTAGCTATCACGTTGAAGGTTGTGTACTAAAAGGTCTGAGCCTTTTTGTCTTCACATCACATGACCTTTCCTAGAAGTAGAATGCATAGAAAAATCCTTTTTGTCTGTGTTCTTGTGTCTAGCATAAAAGAGGAAAGAGTCGTTTGGCCATTCCAACGGACATAACTTTGAATTCTTCTTCAACAAGTTTTAGCAAAGTATCATCAGAGTCTTGAGCAGTCAGAGTCTTCTGATGTTCATTAGAGTTTGCTGAATCAGAGCAATGCAGCAAGTGTGCTTTCAGTGTGTAATTGTTCAGAGCAGAGTTTGGGATCAGATCCTCAGTACTGGCAGTGTAGTACTATCAGAGTCTTCTGAAATAAACTAAGCTTGAAATTCTTCATACAGAATTCTTCAATGCTTCAGATGCTTCTGGCTTCTGCTTCAGATTCTTCTGTAGACAGCGCTCAGAATCTTTTGTTGGCAATGTTTAGAATCTTCTAGCAGATGCTTCTGACGCTTCAGTGCCTTGCATATTTTTTATGTTCAGATCTAATTTGCTTCCAGAATGATATTCACTTTAATATCTGCAGAAAACAATCTTAAACAATTTTTAGAGTATATAATTCTTTAATACAAAATTTCATAAGAGTTATCATCAAAACATAGAGATATTATTAAGAACCAATCTGTGTTCTAACAATCTCCCACTTTTTGATGATGACAAAAATATAAGAAATTTTGTTCAATTGAAAAAATAATTATATCTCCCCCTGGGATAATGAATCTCCCCCTGAATTGAATACTTAGAAGGAATAGAAACTTCCCTTTTTGCATGAGTATTCTTTTCAGAATCAGAGCCTGATTGTTCCAAAAATTAGATCTTGACTTGTAAGGATGTTTCAGAATCAGAGCCTGATATGTTAAAACTTTGATCTGAGGATCTCAGAGTTACTTTTAAAGAATTTGTTAGAGTTTTCAAATGTTCTAAAATGCTAAGAATTCACGTTAGTTATAATTAGATATGTCTGAGTTTCATTTAGGTAGAGTTTATTTGAACAGTCAGATCCATTTTCTCCCCCTTTGTTTTGTCATAATCAAAAAGTAAAACTTTTAAAGACAAATAAAAGGAAATACAGAAAAGATATATTCAAGAGGAGAAAACACAGAGTCATTCAATCATTCAGATAACAAACAGACACACCATCAGATAAATAGTTCAAGTACATGTGCACAAACATCAGATACAGAAAAAAACATAAACTAGGTTTGCTTGGACAAAATCATCTTCAACAGGTGAGTGATCTCAGATGAAGATTCTTCTTGCTTTGTCATCCATTTTGCCATGTTGTCATTCTTCTGATCTTGCTTGGACATCCATTATGCCATGTCTTCAGACTTCTGGTCTTGCTTGGCCATCCATGACTTAATCTCAGATTGTCCAACTTCCAAAACTGCAATCTTATCTTCCAAATCTAGATTCTCTTTCTTGATCTCAGATGAAGAAGGTGGGGCAGATTCTGAAGCAGGAACAGAGTCAATTTCCATTGGAGATGCAGAGTCAGGAGCAACAGATCCAGATGGATTTTCAACAATTGTCATAGCCAGAGGATTTTCTTCAGAAGCAGATTCAACAGAAACTTCTGTAGCAGATACTTCAGAAGATGAAGGAACATCTTCAAGAAGCAAAGGTGCAGATCTTTTTACATTCCAGATCATGCTTCTGGCAGTTTCAGCAAATCTTAGCTTCGCATCATCAGAACATACATTCTTCAGATTTGAGGCTACAGTATTGAATCTGTTGATGAAGCTATTCCAGATAGCATCAGATTCATTTGCATCCATGGTTGACAAGCATCTCTTTTGAACAGATCCGAAATGCATCTTTATTTCTTTCAAAAAAGTCGCAAATAAATTATCAACATTTAGCCTAGTTTTTTGTTTTAGAAGGGTTTCCAAGGTGAATGACTTGGGTTGAGGTGGAGGTGGAATGGTGAATTATGGGAGAATGATCAGAGGGTTAGGATATGCTGGTTTCTTCTGAGCTGGCATAATACGAAAGAACAGTTTGATTCTGCGAATGGAAGGGATGACAACTTTTGGATTATCAAAATAAGGAACAAACGCTGATGGTTTTGACTTAACAAGGTAAGGAACAAAAGCTGATTGAGGTGGTTGATCAAAAAAGTGTTCTATTTCAAGTCCAGATGGAAGGGGATCAGAAGGAAATGGTTTAGAAGAAGCAAATGAAACAAATTCAGATGTTCTTGGAATAGGTTCAGGAGTGGGTGCAAGAATGATAGTTTCAGAAGAAATGGGTAGATCTGGTTGGTTAGATTCAAATGCTCTGAGGGAAGAGGGTGAGATAAAATCTGGATGGATATCAGATTCAGATGAATCAGATGATGTGGTTGGGGTCCAAGATGTAGAGGATACAAGAAACATAGTCTTGAGAGGTTGAACATCCAAAATCTCAGAGTCAGGTATGTTTGTTTCAATATGGTTGGATGGTTCTGGTTGAGGATCAGAAGGTTTGGATGAGGGTGGTTCAGACATAACTGGTTCAGGTGCAACTTGTTCAGGTGCAACAGTTTCAGATGCAACTTGTTCAGATGCAACTGGGTAAAATTTTATGGGTTCAGATGCAGCTGGTTGTTGAATTTCTGGTTGTTGTATTTCTGGTGGTTGTTGTGTTGTAGGTTGTTCTATTGGTTTTGTTTGTGGTTATGATGGAGGGGTGTCAGATGATTTGGGTGGTGTAGTGGAAACAGGATCAGATGATTTTGGTGGTTCAGAAGTTTGAGATGGAGCAGGAATTGTTTGATTTTGAGTGGGAGGAGGTTTAGGCATAGAACTAAATGTTGATGCATTTACAACAATTTTAGAAAAAGAAGATAAAGATGATTTAGTACCTTTAGTCTTTATGCGCTTGGTGGGAACAAAGGGAACTTCTCCAGAAGCTTTTCTCTTGACCTGCTTCTGTGGCTTTTCAGCAACTCTTTGTTTCTTCTGAGCAGCAGCTTCATCTGCCTCTAATTGTTTTCTTTTCCTCATGTTCTCATCATACATATCTAGCATAGGTTCTCTTGCTCTTATCAGAATGTCTGCAGGAAAAGGTGTTCCATCTGCTTTGCACACATCAATATACCTAAGAATAATATCCCTAGGTTCTTCAGCACCAAAGAGTGGAAAATCTTGAACTGGAATCCTCTTCTGACTAACTTCAGAAACATTCAGCTTCTTAGGAACAGCTGTGAGTTCATCCATAATATTTAGCCTCTGAAGACTCTTTGCATTCAATGGTTTACCAACAATTGTTTCAAGCTCTTCTTTAACTCCAGCTTCATAAAGAGCAGCTACCAGACCATTCTCTGTCAGAATGTCTAAGATCAACCTTCCAAAAGGAATTCACGTCCTGATCTTCTGTCCCTTATCCTTTATGGTTTCTCTGGATGCATTTATGTGATTCCATAGATGTATGAAGAGAATGTAAGGAAGATATACCTTTGTACTCTGACTCAAACAGTACATGAAGTAGAGTTGTTCATTATTCACATAATTTGGAGAATTTGTTGATTTTCTGTGATTGATGCATCCCAGAAAAATCTTTGCCCAGATTTTGTAGTCAGGTTTCAGATCCTTAAATTTGTTAGAGGCCTGTCTAGATGCAATGACTTCCTCATATACTTCCTCCATGTCAACACGCCCAGCTGGCAGATGACATACTCCATCAGTCTCCTCATACCCTATGAGTTTTCTGATGAGATCTTCAGTGATGATGATCTCCTTTCCCAGAATAGAAGAAAGTATGAATTTAGGATAAACAAATGCGTGTATCCAAAATTCCTTTACCAAGTGTGGATACACTGGTCCAAACAGCCTGTCAAAATATTTAACCCAACCTTGTGCATCAATAATAGAACGTAACTCAAACCCATTTTCAGCTAGAGAGTCAAATTCCACCATGGATTCACAAAGAACTTCAAGCTTGTCCACAGGGGTTAACAATGTCCTCTTAGGTTCCTTAAATGGAGTAACACCCATATTTGCTGACGTAACTGCAGCCATAGATGATTGAAATTGAGTTGATGGTGAGGATGAAGTTGCCATTGATGAAGATGAAGATGATTTGTACAAAGGTTTAGGATTTTTGTGAAGAGCAAAGAGAAGACAGAAATGCATAAATTGTTGGTGAGGTGAAAAGTGTGAAATTGTGTGATTTGTGGTATTTATAGATAAAGAAGTTAGGGTATATAGAAAGACACATTCAGCACATTCTCACAAAGCAATTAATGGCATTTAATGAAAAGAATAAAAAATCATTTCACAACATTAATTGATTCTGACAATTCGGGGGGAAAATCAAGATTTCACTATTCAAACAATACCTCAAATGTCTCTTCAGTAGTGTGCACGCCATCTTTTCAGATTCAGAGTGACACGTGTTTGCTTGCAAGTGCTTCTGAATTCTCTTGAGAAATGAAACGTTAGTCAACGTTCAGATCCTCTAAGATTGATTAGTTCAGATATACACAAATAAAAATAATCCAATAAATCAAATAATTGACAAATGAAATACTTCAGAGTTTTAAGCATTTTGCATCTGAGAAGTTTTGCTTCTGATAAATATCATTCTGGACAAAAATCCATCTCAATATTTTTTAGAATAAACTTAAACCTATCTTCAGCAAGGGGTTTAGTGAAAATATCAGCCCACTGATGATCTGTATCAACAAAGGCTAAGTTTATAATACCCTTATGAACATAGTCTCTGATGAAGTGATGTTTAATTTCTATATGTTTTTCCTTAGAGTGTAAAATAGGGTTTTTAGACAAACATATAGCAGAAGTATTATCACAGAAAATAGAAATGATACTTTCAAAGATCTGATAGTCTTCTAGTTGACTTTTCATCCAGAGTATCTGCGTGCTACATCCAACAGCAGCAATGTATTCTGCCTCTGTAGTTGATAGTGCAATTGTAGGTTGCTTCTTGCTGTACTAGGAGATTAAATTTCTTCCTAGAAATTGACAACTTCTAGAAGTACTTTTTCTTTCCACTCTGTCTCCAGCGTAGTCAGCATCACAAAATCCAACTAATTCGAAATCATCAGATTTTCTGTAACACAAACCCACATTAGAAGTACCTTTCAGATACCTTAGAATCCTCTTAACAGCTGTTAAGTGTGATTCTCTAGGATCTGATTGGAATCTTGCACACAAGCATACACTGAACAAAATGTCAGGTCTAGAAGCAGTTAAGTAGAGAAGAGATCCTATCATACCTCTATAGAGTTTCTGATCTACTTTCTTACTTACCTCTTCCTTACTAAAGGTGAGATAATACTTAGAAGGGGGGCTGAATAAGTATGATAGATTAAATCTAGAAATAAAAAATTATTTTTATCCTGGTTCATTGAACTCAACTACTCCAGTCCACCCTTCCTAGAGTGATTTGCCTTTCTCAACAAGGACTTAATCCACTATTTAATCAAACAGATTACAATAGTAACACCTAAGAACAACAGTTCTTAGTCTTCTCAAGAGCTACTGATTCTAACTGAATCCTCTTAAGGAAAACCTTTACAATCAATGTAAATCAAATACAAGAGTATGAATGCTTCTAAAAAGCTTTTATCACAACAGTGATTTTTCTCTTAAGTTTAAGTACAAATAATTCTTAGAAGAATATGAAAGAATGAGAGCTTTGAATGTTATGATTTCTTTTCAGCAAAAATGTCTCACTGAAGAATTTGGTGGAGTCTTCCTTTTATAGGCAGCTGATCCAAGGAGAACTGAGCATTGAGAGGAGTGTCCAAAAAGGTCTGAGCCTTTTTGTCTTTACATCAAGTGACCTTTCCTAGAAGTAGAAGGCACAGAAAAATCCTTTTTGTCTGTGTTCTTGTGTCTAGCACAAATGAGGAAAGAGACGTTTGAATTACTCCAACGGATATAATCTTTGAATAATTCTTCTTCAGTTTTCAGCAAGTTCATTAGAATCTGATTGAGTCAGAGTCTTCTAATGATGTTCAGAACTTTGCTGTATCAGAGTCTTCTGCAGCATGTGTGCTTTCAGCGTGTTGATCATCAGAGCATATTTGACACAGAACTTCAGTACTGGCAGCTTTAGTACTTTCAGAAACTTCTGTAAAAACTATGCTTTGAGAAACTCTTCATACAATATTCTTCTTTGCTTCAGATGCATCTGCTTGCTTCAAATTCTTCTGGAGCTTCTGCTTCAGAGTCTTCTGGAGCTTCTTGCTTCAGATCCTTCTGGAGGCTACGCTCAGGAGCTTCTGTAAGCAGTAGTCAGAATCTTCTAATGAGTGCATCTGGCGCTTCAGAGTCTAGATAACTTCTTGTATACAATTCAGATTTGCTTCTAAAGTGTTAATTTCATTCCAATATGCAGTAAAACTCTCAAGCAAATTTTAGAGTATATAATTCTTAAATACAAAATTTCCTAACAGTTATCATCAAAACAAAGAGATATCATTAAGAACCAATCTGTGTTCTAACAATCTCCCCCTTTTTGATGATGACAAAAAGCATTAGAAATTTTGTTTAATTGGAAAAATTAGAATTATAACTCCCCCTGAGATGATGAATCTCCCCCTGAGTTAAATACAAGTGAGGAATAAAAACTTCCCTTTTTACTTGAGTATTCTGCAGAGTTAGATCTTGTTTGTTCTTTTTAACATTTGAAGATCAGAATGTCTTGCAAAAATTAATATTCAGAGTTTGATAATGGTCAAGTGATCTGAGAGACTCAGAGTTTCTTTTATAGAATATACTTATCAAATGTTCTGAAACAATCAGATTAAAATGTTAGATAGAATAAATATGTCTAAAGTTTCATTCTGGTGAAGTTATATTAAACAGTTCAGATCTATATTTTCTCCCCCTTTTTTGTCATAAGCAAAAAGTAAAAAAAAACTTTTAAAAGGACAAGTAAAAGGAAACAGTAATCTAGACAATTCAATGGAGAAAACTTTGATTCATTCATTTGATCAGATCAAGAGTACATAGGCAAACATCAGAAGATATAGCAAATAGAGTACAAATGCAAGCAACAGATGCAGAAACATTAGAATGAAAACAAATCTAAGAGTGTTTGGACAAAAGCATCTTCAATAGATCTGTAATCTCAGAGGATGATTGCTCTTGCTTGGACATCCATTTAGCCATAGTTTTATTCTTTTCATATTGCTTTGACATCCATTCTGTCATATCCTCAGACTTCTTATCCTGCTTAGCCATCCAGGATTTGATCTCTGACTGTCCAGCTTCCAGAGCAGCAATCTTATCTTTAAAATCTGGATGTTCTTTCTTTATCTCAGATGAAGAAGTATGATTAGGTTCTGTAGCCTGAACAGAGTCAAGTTCCATGGGTTCTGTAGAGTCTGAAGCATTTGAAGTAGAAGAAGGGTCTACCAGAGTCATAGCCAATTGATTCTCTTCAGATGCATTTTCAGTAGATTCTATTGATGGTGGAGGAGCATTTAAAAGAAGCAGAGGTGCAGATTTGTTGACAGTCCAGAATAGAGTCCTTGCAGCCTCAGCAAATCTGAGCTTTGCATCATCAGAACAGACGTTTTTCAGATTTGAAGCTACAGAGTTGAATCTGTTGATGAATCCATTCCAGATGATGTCAGATTCTTTGGCATCCATTGTTGCTGAGCATTTCTTCTGAACAGTACCTAAATACATCTGTATTTCTTGCAAAAATGTTTGAAATAAATGATTAACATTAAGTCTGGGCTTTGGGCGTAACAAAGTTTCCAGATTTACAGGTTTAGGTTGGGGAGTTGGTGGAAAAATTGATTTTTGGATGGAGATTAGAGGAGGAGGATAGTATGGAAAGAAGGGAATTTCAGGTTTTTGAGGTAGGGATCTGTTTAAAGCTTTTAACAGATTTGGTTTGACTTTAGTGGGGTGAGAAACCACATCAGAGGGTTTGTTTGAGTAAGGTTTGATGGCAGAATTTGGAGGTTTCTTGGAAACAGCAGGTGTATTAGATGATATTTGCAGAGCTGAAGCAATAGCTTTATCAGATTTTTCAGAACATGATATGGTAGCTAAAGATCCTACATCTGACATGGATTTTATGTAATCAAGAATCACAGATGGAAGGATCATGGTCAGTTTTGGTTTCAGAGGGTTGATGGGGTCAGATGGTTCAACTCTGTCATAAAAGTCTTTTAGTTTGAAACCATAGGCCAAATTATGAAACAGAGAGGACACTTGGGCACAAGATATAGAAGATCTTGGATTTGAATTTGGGATTAAAATCTCAGATGATGGTGTAGGTGTGGGAATAGGATCTGGAATGGGAGTTTTTGAAGGTATAGAAGGCTCAGATTAATTTACCTCAGAGTATTTTTCAGATGGAGAGATTAGAAAATCTGGGTGGATTTCTGATTCTGAGGAGTTAGAAGATGTGGTTGGTGTGCATGAAGTAGAAGATACTTGAAACACCGTTTTTAAGGGTGTGACATCAAGAACTTCTGTCTCAGGGATGTGAGGTTCAGAAGTATTGGTTTGTTCTGAAGGAATTTCAGATGGTTTTAATGGTTGTTCTGAGATAGGTGAGTCAGATGGAATATTTATTGGTTCTGATGCAATTGGAGCAGAAGTGACTTTGGTAGGTTCAGATGCAGTGGGTTCAGATGAAGGATTAGTTGGTGGTGGTTGATTTTCAGAGGCTTTTTCTGGTTGAGATACTTGTTGTTTTGCTGGTTGTTCAGATGATTTTGTAGGTTGTTGTTCTGATGGTTGTTTCTGAGAGGATTTTGTTTGTGGAACAAACTGTTTGATATGAATTTTAGGTTGAAAAGGTTTTGGTACAGAAACTGTTGGTGTTGGAATTTTTTGTGTTGTTGTTTGAGTTGGAACAGGTGTTTGTTTTTGTGGTGATTTAGAACTAGGAGCAGTAACAGAAGTGGTTTGTGTTGAAGGTGGTTTTGGTACAGACTTAAGATTAGAATCATTTATAACAATATTTGCAGAAGATACAGAAGATTTAGTACCTTTTATTTTGATCCTCTTGGCTGGTACAGAAGCAGCGTCTTCAGATTCTTTTCTCTTCAAGAGCTTCTTTGGCTTCTCAGCAATATTTACTTTCTTCTGAGCAGGTTCAGATGATGCTACTGGCTGAGTCCTTTTCTTCTGAAGTTGTGCTTCTTCTTCTGCTACATCTGGTAGTGGTTGTCTAGCTAGCTGAATCACATTAGCAGGAACAGGTTTTCCTTCCTTCTTGCATTGATCAATATACATCACAACTATATGTCTGGGCTCTTCAGCAAAGAATAAGGGAAAGTCATCTACAGGAACCCTCTTATTCAATTCAGACACATTTAGCTTCTTGGGCGCTGTTGTGAGTTCATCAACAATTTTGAGTCTCTGAAGACTTTTAGCATTCAGAGGCTTTCCCATTATAGATTCTAATTCCTCTGTGACTCCAGCAGCGTACAGAGCAGTGACCAAACCATTCTCAGTTAGAAGATCTGAGATCAACCTTTCAAAGGGGATCCAGGTTCTGATCTTCTGTCCTTTCTCTTTCACATACTCTCTAGATGCATTGATATGGTTCCACAGATGCATAAAAAGAATGTATGGAAGATCTACCTTGGTGCTCTGACTAAGGCAATACATGAAATAGAGCTGTTCATTATTGACATAGTCTGGAGAATTAGTTGACTTCCTGTGGTGGATGCATCCCATAAAGATCTTGGCCCAGATCTTGTAGTCAGGCTTCAGATCTTTAAATTTGTTAGAAGCTTGACCAGCAGTCATTACTTCTTCATATACCTCATCCATGTCCACACGCCCAGCTGGCAAGTGAGAAATACCATCTGTTTCTTCATATCCTATTAATTTTCTGATCAGATCTTCTGTGATAATGATCTCCTTTCCCAGTGCAGAAGATAAGAAGAACTTGGGATAAACAGATGCATGGATCCAGAATTCTTTCACCAGTAGAGGATAAACTGGTCCAAAGAGCCTATCAAAATATTTAACCCATCCTTGAGCTCCAATGATGGAACGAAACTCAAACCCATTTTCTGCAAGAGAGTCAAACTCTACCATGGATTCACATAGAACTTCCAATTGTTCAACAGGGGTTAGAAGAGTTCTTTTGGGAGGAGAATAGGGAGCAACACCCATGTTTTCTGAAGTTACAGCAGCCATAGAAGATTGGAATTGAGCAGCTGTTGATGATGAAGTTGCCATTGAAGAATGCTTTGTCACACACTTAGGTTTAGGGTTTTTATGCAGAGAAAATAGGAGATGAAAACGCATATAATTTCTGAGAATGTAAAAGTGTGAAAGTGAAGTGAAAACAAGTATTTATACTAAAACACTTAGGCATACCATCAGTCAGAAATTTTTGCACATTTTAACAAGCATTAAATGAAGAGAATAATAATCATATCAAAACATTAATTGCTTCTGACAATTTGGGGGGAAAATCAAGATTTTCACTATTCAAACTTCACCTCAAACGTCTCTTCAGTTATGTACACTCCACCTCTTCAGATTTGGCGTGACACGTGTTTGCTTGCATGTGTTCTGAATTCTCTTAGAAATGAAACGTTAGTCAACGTGCAGTTCTTCTAAAGACTGTTAGTTCAGAGTTTCACAAAAGAAATATTGATCAGAATAAAGTAAGCAAACAGAAGAAATACTTCAGAGCATTAGGCATTTTTGCATCTGTAAAAATTTGCTTCTGACAAATATCATTCTGGACAAAAATCCATACCAATATTTTTCAGAATAAATTTGAATCTATCTTCAACAAGGGGTTTTGTAAAAATATCTGCCCATTGATGATCTGTATCAACAAAGGCTAAATTTATGATTCCCTTCTGAACATAGTCTCTGATGAAATGATGCTTAATTTCTATATGTTTTGCCTTAGAATGTAAAATGGGATTCTTGGACAAACATATGGCAGAAGTATTATCACAAAAGATATAAATGTTACTTTCAAAGATTTGATAATCTTCTAGTTGACTCTTCATCCAGAGCATCTGCGTGCTACATCCAGCAGCAGCAATGTATTCTGCCTCTGTGGTTGAAAGTGCAATTGTGGGTTGCTTCTTGCTGTACCAGGAGATTAGATTTCTTCCTAGAAATTGACAACTTCCAGAAGTACTTTTTCTTTCCACTCTGTCTCCAGCATAGTCAGCATCACAGAATCCAACTAATTTGACATCATCAGATTTTCTGTAACACAAACCCACATTAGAAGTACCTTTCAGATACCTTAGAATCCTCTTGACAGCTGTCAAGTGTGATTCTCTAGGATCTGATTGGAATCTAGCACACAGGCAAACACTGAACAATATGTCAGGTCTAGAAGCAGTAAGATAAAGAAGAGAGTCAATCATACCTCTATAGAGCTTCTGGTCTACTTTCTTACTTACCTCTTCCTTGCCAAGTGAGCTAGTAGGATGCATTGGAGTCTTTGCCAGCTTACTATCAGACATGTTAAATTTCTTCAGAAGTTCTTTAACATATTTTGTCTGATGTATGTAGGTGCACTCTGGAGTTTGATTAACTTGGATTCCTAGAAAGAATCTGAGTTCTCCCATCATGCTCATTTCAAATTCTGCCTGCATACATGTAGCAAACTCCTTTCCAAGCATAATATTTGTTAATCCAAAAATAATATCATCTACATAAATTTGGCAAATTAGAAGATCTTTCTTAAATGATTTACAAAAGAGTGTTGTATCCACTTTGCCTCTGATGAAATTCTTCTCCAGAAGAAAATTGCTCAATCTCTCATACCAAGATCTGGGAGCTTGTTTTAAACCATATAGAGATTTCTTTAATTTGAAAACATGATCTGGAAATTTTTCATTTTCAAAACTAGGAGGTTGGTGGACATAAACTTCTTCTTCTATAATACCATTAAGAAAGGTACTCTTAACATCCATCTGATATAGAGTGATGTTATTTTGTGCAGCAAATGAAATAAGAAGACGTATAGATTCTAACCTTGCCACTGGAGCATATGTCTCAGTGTAATCAATACCTTCTTGCTGACTGTACCCTTGAGCAACCAGCCTTGCCTTATTCCTTTCAACTTCTCCTTTCTCATTTAGCTTATTTCTGAAGACCCATTTTGTACCAATTATATTGAATCCTTGAGGTCTTTGAACTAGATCCCATACACCATTTCTGCTGAATTGATTTAGCTCTTCTTGCAAGGCAATAATCCAATCATTGTCTTGCAGAGCTTCATCTACAGAAGATGGTTCAATTTCTGACACTAGTCAAAATAGTGATGCTTCAGATGATCTTAGAAAGGATCTTGTTCTGATGGGATCATCCTTCTTTCCAATAATGACATCCTCTGGATGAGAAGCTTTAATTCTGGATGATGATCCTCTAATAGTTGACTCTTCAGAAATGTTTAGATTATTCATCTGAGAGGTTAAAGGAATAGCATCTGGCGTTGCTTCTGGTTCCTTCACTTGAATTTTGTCTGCTTCTGAAACTTCAGAGTCAATGAAGACTACTTCCCTATCTGCAGAGTTATCAGACTGCTTTGGCTTTTCAGAGCCAAGCTTATCATCAAATCTGACATGAATAGATTCTTCCACAATCTATGTCTCAGTGTTGTATACTCTGTAGCCTTTAGAGCGTTCAGAATATCCAAGCATGAAACACTTCTGCGCTTTGGAATCAAACTTGTTCAGATTTTCCTTAGTGTTTAACATATAGCAAATACATCCAAAAGGATGAAAATATGAAATGTTGGGCTTTTTGTTCTTCCACAGTTCATAAGGAGTCTTCTTCAGAAGAGGTCTTACAGACACTCTGTTCTGAATGTAACAGGCTGTGTTGATTGCTTCTGCCCAAAAGTGTTTTGCCAGATTTGTCTCATTGATCATGGTTCTGGCCATTTCTTGCAGAGTTCTGTTTTTCCTTTCTACAACCCCATTTTGTTGTGGAGTTCTAGGACAGGAAAAATCATGAGCAATGCCATTTTCAAAAAAGTATTTTTCAAAATATTTATTTTCAAATTCACCACCATGATCACTTCTGACTTTTATAATTTTGAAATCCTTTTCATTCTGGACTTGCTTGCAGAAGTCAAAGAACACAGAGTGTGACTCATCCTTGTGTTTTAAGAACTTTACCCATGTCCATATACTAAAGTCATCAACAATGACTAATCCATACTTCTTGCCTCTGATGGATGCAGTTTTCACTGGTCCAAACAGATCAATATGAAGTAGTTCTAGTGGTTTGGAAGTAGAAACAACATTTTTTGATTTAAAAGATGTTTTTGAAAACTTCCCTTTTTGGCATGCTTCACAAAGAGCATCTGAAGTGAACTTCAGATTAGGGAGTCCTCTGACAAGATTAAGTTTATTAATCTGAGATATACGTCTCATATTAATATGGCCCAATCTTCTGTGCCAGACCCATTTCTCTTCATTAACAGACAAGAGGCATTTAACATTTTGAATTTTAAGTTCTGAAAGATTTATTTTATAAATGTTGTTTTTCCTCTTACCACTAAATAGGATAGAGCCATCTTTTTGACTAATAGCTTTACAACATTTTTGATTAAAGGTGATATCATAACCATTGTCACTTAATTGACTTATGGACAATAAGTTATGCTTTAACCCTTCAACAAGTAAAACATTAGTAATAGAGGGAAGTTTACCATTTCCAATAGTGCCAGATCCAATGATCTTGCCCTTCTGGTTCCCTCCAAACTTCACATCACCTCCAGATCTAAGTTCCAGGCTTTGGAACATAGACTTTTCTCCTGTCATGTGTCGTGAGCATCCAGAGTCCAGGTACCATGATTGGTGTCCTGACCTTGCTGCTAAGAACATCTGCAACAGGGATTATTTTACTTTTAGGTACCCAGATCTTCTTGGGTCCTTTAGGGTTAGTGGTTCTGGAGGTTTGTCTAAACTTCTGTTTTTCAACATAATGTTTATTCTGACTAACCTTGGGTTTAAACACATAAGTATTCTTCTCAGAGCTTGTGTGTTTAATGTCATTTAAGTGACCAAACTTAAATTGAGAGTACAGAGGTGTCTTCTTGATGAAAAGTTTGTCAACAGATTTTGGATTTCTTCCAGATGAAGATTCATATCCAATACCTCTTCTGTTGTTTCCACTAACACCATAGATCATAGAAGCCATCTTGCTTCTGTCTATGCTCTTAGTAAGGAATTTCTGAAAACTAGAGTCATATTTTTCTAAAATGCTTTCACATGACTTAGTCTCAGATTCAGATTCTTGTTGAGTTGTTTCACAGTCATTTTTGATTTTCAGATTAATTTCTTTTTGCTCAACAAGTTCTGTCTTCAGAAGATCAATCTCAGATTCAAGATTGCTTTTCAGCTTCTTGTATTTGAGTTTGATATTGTTGTAACTTTTCAGAACTTCTGATAAAACCTTTATCAGTTCTTCTTTAGTAAGTTTAGCCATTACCTCTTCAGCGTCATCATCAGATTCAAAATCTGATTCATATCCTGAGGTTCCTTCCTCTTGATCTTCTGTGCTGGCCATCAGTGCAACATTAGCACATTCTTCTTCTGATTCAGAAGATGATTCAGATTCATCTGAGTCATCCCATGTTGCCATCAGAACCTTCTTCTTTTTGTTAAACTTCTTCTTGGGTTTTTCTTTTTGAAGTTTTGGGCAATCATTCTTGTAATGCCCATGTTCTTTGCACTCATAGCACACAACTTCTTTCTTGCCAGATCTTCTGTGCCCAGAAGATTCCTTTCTATTATCAGATCTTCTGAAGTTGTTGAATTTCTTTCCCTTGTGCTTCCAGAGTTTGTTGATCCTTCTGGACAACATGGATAATTCATCTTCTTCTTCAGAAGAAGATTCTTCAGAGCTTTCTTCAATAACCTGCAAAGCTTTAGCAGATTTGTTAGATTTTAAGGCAACAGATTTACCTTTTTCTTTCTTCTGAGGTTCATCTTCCTCAAGCTCAATTTCATGGCTCCTCAGTGAGCTGATGAGTTCTTCTAAAGAGATCTTGTTCAGATCTTTAGCCATCTTCAAGGCAGTCACCATTGGTCTCCATTTGGTAGGTAGACTTATGATGATTTTCTTTACATGATCTGATGTAGAGTATCCCTTGTCCAGAACCTTTAGCCCAGCTGTGAGGATCTGAAATCTGGAGAACATGGCTTCAACAGATTCAGAGTCTTCCATCTTGAAGGCCTCATACTTCTGGATCAGAGCCAGAGCTTTTGTCTCCTTGACTTGAGAGTTTCCCTCATGAGTCATTTTTAATGATTCAAACATATCAAAAGCAGTTTCCCTGTTTGTAATTTTTTCATACTCAGTATGGGAAATTGCATTCAATAATATAGTTCTGGCTTTGTGATGATTTCTAAAATCTTTCTTCTGAGCATCTGTCATAGATTTTCTGTCTATCTTCTTGTCATTCCCATCTGTGGGATGGACATATCCTTCTATGACTAGATCCCATAGATCAGCATCATATCCTAGGAAAAAACTCTCAATTCTGTCTTTCTAGTAATCAAATTTCTCCCCATCAAACATAGGGGGTTTGGTGCTGATTATGTCCCTTTCTTCATATTTATTGTTAATGTTGGATATTGTATTATCAGCCATTGTAACAAATAAATATAAATCAAAGTATTTCTCTCTGGATCTTTACTGTCACTGTTAAGTGGTAGCACACACAGAACCGGAGCTCTGATGCCAACTGAAGGTGAGATAATACTTAGAAGGGGGGTTGAATAAGTATGATAGATTAAATCTAGAAATAAAACACAATTATTTTTATCCTGGTTCGTTGAACTCAACTACTCCAGTCCACCCTTCCTAGAGTGATTTGCCTTTCTCAACAAGGACTTAATCCACTATTTAATCAAACAGATTACAATAGTAACACCTAAGAACAACAGTTCTTAGTCTTCTCAAGAGCTACTGATTCTAACTGAATCCTCTTAAGGAAAACCTTTACAATCAATGTAAATCAAATACAAGAGTATGAATGCTTCTAAAAAGCTTTTATCACAACAGTGATTTTTCTCTTAAGTTTAAGTACAAATAATTCTTAGAAGAATATGAAAGAATGAGAGCTTTGAATGTTATGATTTCTTTTCAGCAAAAATGTCTCACTGAAGAATTTGGTGGAGTCTTCCTTTTATAGGCAACTGATCCAAGGAGAACTGAGCATTGAGAGGAGTGTCCCAAAAAGGTCTGAGCCTTTTTGTCTTTACATCAAGTGACCTTTCCTAGAAGTAGAAGGCATAGAAAAATCCTTTTTGTCTGTGTTCTTGTGTCTAGCACAAATGAGGAAAGAGACGTTTGAATTACTCCAACGGATATAATTTTTGAATAATTCTTCTTCAGTTTTCAGCAAGTTCATCAGAATCTGATTGAGTCAGAGTCTTCTAATGATGTTCAGAACTTTGCTGTATCAGAGTCTTCTGCAGCATGTGTGCTTTCAGCGTGTTGATCATCAGAGCATATTTGACACAGAACTTCAGTACTGGCAGCTTTAGTACTTTCAGAAACTTCTGTAAAAACTATGCTTTGAGAAACTCTTCATACAATATTCTTCTTTGCTTCAGATGCATCTGCTTGCTTCAAATTCTTCTGGAGCTTCTGCTTCAGAGTCTTCTAGAGCTTCTTGCTTCAGATCCTTCTGGAGGCTACGCTCAGGAACTTCTGTAAGCAGCAGTCAGAATCTTCTAATGAGTGCATCTGGCGCTTCAGAGTCTAGATAACTTCTTGTATACAATTCAGATTTGCTTCTAAAGTGTTAATTTCATTCCAATCTGCAGTAAAACTCTCAAGCAAATTTTAGAGTATATAATTCTTAAATACAAAATTTCCTAACAGTTATCATCAAAACAAAGAGATATCATTAAGAACCAATCTGTGTTCTAACACTTACCAAGTGTACTTGTTGGATGCATGGGAGTCTTTTCCATCTTACTATCAGTCATGTTAAACTTATTCAGAAGCTCTTTAACATATTTGGTCTGATGAATGTAAGTGCAATCTGGAGTTTGGTTGATTTGAATTCCCAGAAAGAATCTCAATTCTCCCATCATGCTCATCTTAAATTCAGCCTGCATACATTGAGCAAACTCCTTTCCTAGCATAACATTGATGGATCCAAATATAATATCATCCATATATATTTGGAAAATTAAAAGATCTTTCTTAAATGTTTTACAAAAGAGAGTTGTGTCCACTTTGCCTCTGATGAAATTTTTCTCCAGAAGAAAATTGCTTAATCTCTCATTCCAAGCTCTGGGAGCTTGTTTTAAACCATAAAGAGATTTCTTTAGTTTGAAAACATGTTCTGGAAATTTTTCACTTTCCAAACCAGGAGGTTGGTGAAAATATACTTCTTATTCTATAATACCATTTAGAAAGGCACTTTTAACATCCATCTGATATAGAGTGATGTTATTCTGTGCAGCAAAAGAAATGAGTAAACGAATAGACTCTAACCTGGCTACAAGAGCATAATCTCTGTATAATCAATTCCTTCTTGCTGACTATAACCTTGAGCAACAAGCCTTGCCTTATTTCTTTCAACTTCTCCTTTTTCATTCAACTTATTTCTGAAGACCCATTTAGTTCCAATTATGTTGAATCTCTTTGGTCTTGGAACCAAATCCCACACATCATTTCTTGTGAACTGATTTAGCTCTTCTTGCATGGCAATTATCCAGTCATTGTCTTGCAGAGCTTCATCCATAAAAGTTGGTTTAATAACTGACACCAACCCAAATAATGATGCTTCAGATGATCTGAGGAAAGATCTTGTTCTAATGGGGTCATCTTTCTTTCCAATGATCACATCCTCTGGGTGAGAGGCCTTGATTCTGGAAGATGATCCTCTAACAGTTGATTCTTCAGAAATGTTCAAGTTGTTCATTTGAGAAGTTAAAGGAATTGCATCTGGCGTTGCTTCTGGTTCCTTCACTTGAGCTTTGTCTGCCTCTAAGCCTTCAGAGTCTGTGAGAATTACATCTCTATCTGCAGAACTTTCAAACTGCTTTAGCTTTTTACTGCCAAGCTTATCATCAAATCTAACATGTATAGATTCCTCCACAATTTGTGTTTCAGTATTGTATACTCTGTTGCCTTTAGAGCGTTCAGAATACCCAAGCATGAAACACTTCTGTGCTTTAGAACCAAACTTGTTAAGATTCTCTTTAGTATTCAAAATATAGCAAATACATCCAAAAGGATGAAAATATGAAATGTTGGGCTTTCTGTTCCTCCATAATTCATAGGGAGTCTTTTCCAGAAGAGGTCTTACAGACACTCTGTTCTGAATGTAACATGTTGTGTATATTGCTTCTGCCCAAAAGTGCTTTGTCAGATTAGTCTCGTTGATCATGGTTCTGGCCATTTCTTGCAGAGTTCTATTTTTTCTCTCTACAACTTCATTCTGTTGTGGAGTTCTAGGACAGGAAAAATCATGAGCAATGTCATTTTCATTAAAATATTTTTCAAAATATTTATTTTCAAATTCACCACCATGATCACTTCTGACTTTAATAATTTTAAAATCTTTTTCATTCTGGACTTGTTTGCAGAAGTCAAAGAACACAGAATGTGACTCATCCTTGTGTTTTAAGAACTTTACCCATGTCCATCTGCTGTAGTCATCAACAATGACTAATCCATACTTCTTGCCTCTGATGGATGCAGTTTTCACTGGTCCAAATAGATCAATATGAAGTAATTCTAATGGTCTTGAGGTTGAAACAACATTCTTAGATTTAAAAGAAGATTTTGAAAATTTTCCTTTTTGACATGCTTCACAAAGAGCATCTGAGTTGAACTTCAGCTTAGGAAGTCCTCTGACCAAATTGAGTTTATTAATCTGAGATATACGTCTCATATTAATATGCCCCAATCTTCTGTGCCAGACCCATTGCTCATCATTAACAGACAAGAGGCATTTAACATTTTGAACTTTAAGTTCTGAAAGATTTATTTTGTAAATGTTGTTCTTCCTCTTTCCATTAAACAGAATTGAGCCGTCCTTCTGACTAACAGCTTTGCAACATTGTTGATTAAAGATTATATCATAACCATTGTCACTTAATTGACTTATGGACAATAGATTATGCTTTAATCCTTCTACAAGAAGAACATTAGATATAGAGGGAAGGTTACCATTACCAATAGTACCAGAGCCAATGATCTTGCCCTTCTGATTCTCTCCAAACTTCACTTCTCCTCCAAATTTAAGCTCCAGGCTTTGGAACATAAACCTTTCTCTCGTCATGTGACATGAGCATCCAGAGTCCAGGTACCATGACTGGAGTCTTGACTTTTCTGCTAAAATTATCTGCAACAGGGATAATCTTATCCTTAGGTACCCAGATCTTTTTGGGTCCTTTTTGGTTAGTTTCCTTGAAAGTTGGTCTGAACTTCTGTCTTCTTACAACAGTTTTGTTCTGACTTACTTTTGGCTTAAACACAGGAACATTCTAATCAGAACGTGTGTGTTTAATGTCATTCAAATGACCAAACTTGAAATGAGAGTATAAGGGAGTTTTCTTAATAACAAGTTTATCAACAGGCATTGGATTTAAATCCTTTCCAGAGGAAGATTCATATCTAATTCCTTTCCTGTTGTTTCTGCTAACCCCATAGATCATTGAAGCCGTCTTGCTTCTGTCTATGATTTTAGCAAGAAACTTCTGAAAGCTAAAGTCATATTCTTCTAAAATGTTTTTGCATTTAGACTTACTTTCAGATTCAGAATTTTGTTGAGCTTTTTCAAAATTGGCTTTCATTTTCAAATTATTTTCTTTTAGCTCAGCAACTTCTGATCTTAACAGATTATTCTCAGAACCAAGATTGCATTTTAGCTTCTTGCATTTGAGCTTAATATGATTATAATTTTTCAGAACTTCTGATAAGACTTTAATAAGCACTTCCCTAGTGAGATCAGAAAGTACCTCTTTTGAGTCAGATTCAGAATCAGACTCAGATCTAGATGATTCTTCATTCTGATCTTCAATGCTTGCCATCAGAGCCATGTTGGCGCATTCATCTTCAGATTATGATGAGGATCCAGATTCATCAAACTCATCCCATGTAGCCATTAGAACCTTCTTCTTGTGCTCATGCTTTCTTCTGGACTTTTCTTTCTGAAGCTTTGGACATTCATTTTTGTAATGACCAGGTTGTTTGCATTCAAAACAAACAACTTCCTTCTTTCCAGATTTTTTTGGTCCAGAGGACTCCTTGCGCTGATCTGGCTTTTTGAAATTCTTGAACTTCCTCTGCTTGTGCTTCCAGAGTCTGTTGATTCTTTTGGACATCAATGACAGTTCATCTTCTTCAGAAGAAGAAGATTCTTCAGAGCTTTCTTCTAACACCTGCAAAGCTTTCACAAATTTGTTAGATTTTAAGGCAATTGACTTACCTTTCTTTTGAGGCTCATCTTCCTCAAGTTCAATTTCATGGCTACTTAGTGAGCTGATTAGCTCCTCCAGAGTGATCTTATTCAGATCCTTGGCAAGCTTTAGAGCATTGACCATAGGTCTCCATCTGATATGCAAGCTTCTGATGATCTTCTTCACATGATCAGCAGTTGAGTAGCCTTTATCCAGAACTTTTAGACCAGCTGTGAGGATCTGGAATCTAGAGAACATAGTTTCTATAGACTCATATTCTTCCATCTTGAACGCTTCATACTTCTGTATTAACGCCAGATCCTTGGTCTCTTTAACTTGAAGGTTTCCTTCGTGAGTCATCATCAAAGACTCAAACATGTCAAATGCAGTTTCTCTATTTGTGATCTTCTCATACTCAGTGTGAGATATTGCATTTAACAAGATTGTTCTAGCCTTGTGGTGATTTCTAAACTCCTTCTTTTGGGCTTCAGTCATAGATTTTCTGTCTACTTTCTTGCCATTCCCATCAGTGGGATGAACATACCCATCTATGACCAAGTCCCACACATCAGCATCATAACCAAGGAAGAAACTTTCTATCCTGTCCTTCCAATAATCAAATTTCTCCCCATCAAATATAGGGGGTTTTGTGCTGATTATATCCCTTTCTTCATATCTGTTGTTACTGTTAGATGTTGAAGTTTCAGCCATAATAACAACCAAATATATATATCAAAGCTTTTCTCACTTGATCTTTTCTGTTATTGTGAAGTGGTAGCATACACAGAACCGGAGCTCTGATGCCAACTGAAGGTGAGAAAATACTTAGAACGGGGGTTGAATAAGTATATTGAAAAACTTATAGCAATAAAAACTCAAGGATTTTTATCCTAGTTCGTTGAACTCAACTACTCCAGTCCACCCTATAAAGAGTGATTTGTCTTTCTCAACAAGGACTTAATCCACTATTAAATCAACTGATTACAATAGCAAGCACTAAGAGCAACTGTTCTTAGTCTTCTTAAGAACTACTGATCCCAACTGGATCTTCTTAAGGATCTTTTACAATCAAATGTAAGAATAATACAAGTGTTTAAATATGCTTCTAATTAAGCTATATCACAATTGTGATTTATCACTTAAGATTTAAGAACTATGAAATAAATTCAGCTAATGAGAATAAATTGTATGAGAGCTTTCTTTGAATTCTTTCAATGTTTCGTCAACTAAAGAAGAGAGATGGAGTCTTGCTTTTATAGGCAAAGATGTCCAAGTAGTTATCACGTTGAAGGTTGTGTACTAAAAGGTCTGAGCCTTTTTGTCTTCACATCACATGACCTTTCCTAGAAGTAGAATGCACAGAGAAATCCTTTTTTTCTGTGTTCTTGTGTCTAGCATAAAAGAGGAAAGAGTCGTTTGGCCATTCCAACGGACATAACTTTGAATTCTTCTTCAACAAGTTTCAGCAAAGTATCATCAGAGTCTTGAGCAGTCAGAGTCTTCTGATGTTCATTAGAGTTTGCTGAATCAGAGCAATGCAGCAAGTGTGCTTTCAGCGTGTAATTGTTCAGAGAAGACTTTGGGATCAGATCCTCAGTACTGGCAGCGTAGTACTATCAGAGTCTTCTGAAATAAACTAAGCTTGAAACTCTTTATACAGAATTCTTTAATGCTTCAGATGCTTCTGGCTTCTGCTTCAGATTCTTCTGTAGACAGCGCTCAGAATCTTCTGTTGGTAGCGTTCAGAGTCTTCTAACAGATGTTTCTGACGCTTTAGAGCCTTGCATATTTTTTATGTTCAGATCTAATTTGCTTTCAGAATGATATTCACTTTAATATCTGCAGCAAACAATCTTAAACAATTTTTAGAGTATATAATTCTTTAATACAAAATTTCATAAGAGTTATCATCAAAACATAAAGATATTATTAAGAACCAATATGTGTTCTAACATATACATGTTGAAGAAGTCTCACATCACTTAGTTTTGTGAGTGAAGAGAGGGTCCAAGGCTATATATAGGATTCAAGTTCTTCATTCCAATATGCACCGGTCAAAAACACTTTAAGCTTGTATTTGACTTTTTATATTTTCTTTTATATTTTTGTTTTAGAGTGTTGTGAGGAGTAGTTAAATATTTGCTTTGGAAAGTGTGGGTGCATTGGTGCCTTGAGGTGGTTGATGGTAATCTATGTTTTGTAACAATTTTCATATAGTATTATTCATTGATTATCATTTGATAATGACCGTGATTTTTTCTTTAGTTTTGGATTTTCCACATTAATCTCTTGTGTTGTTATTGTGTTTCTTTTTCTTTAATATTTTATTTTTAATATTTTATAAAAAATCAACAAATATTATTGAAGGAAAAATATATTATTGTACACTTCAATAACAAAGCCGACTATCTCCACCAAACTCAATTAATTAAATAGGTGGATCTATGGGTTAGAATGGTTTGATTAGTATATTTGACCACTCTAATTATATTATAATTGTTAAGTTAACTTAAACAACTCAAAGTGGGTGCACCATTATATGTGTTCTAAATCTAAGTTCTCTATGACCTTCTTTTGGTAGAAGCTCTCTATGAGTTATTTAATTAATGGTTAACCCAGTTTCAACATATTAAAATTACACAACTTGACAATAGAGTTTCAAGAATATGCACTTAATTGACATGCCCTTAATCATTAGCATCCTTTTCACATATTGGATTCTAGATTACTTATTTTAAGGTTAAAACTAGGTTCTACAACTTTTCTATTCGTTGTCTTTTAATTAAATAATACCAATATAATATATGGCCGCAGAAAAAAAAAAAGAAAATAGCTAGGACGAACGCACTGAATAATTTGTGGGGTCGTTAAGAATCAAAAGAAAGTGACTCAAAATTCAAGAAATGACCCTTCAGAAAAGTCTACTACTGCATATGAATGTGAATATGCTTTAATTTCTTTAGGCCATTCATTTTAGTAATATATTGATATGTGAATTTTGCACGGGTTGAGTTTGAGAATTTTTCACCCAAATAACCATCTTTCTACACAAATATTTCTTTACCATGAATGGGTAAACCCAATAACATGTATGTGTCCTCGAGTGTAACCGCACATTCACCTATTGGAAGATGAAATGTGTGCGTCTCGGGTCGCCACCTTTCTTGCAAAGCCAAAATAAATTTAGAATCAATGAGATAATTTGTTATCTTAACGACCTCTCCAAAACCTGCTCGCTCCAAAAAAGGTTGAATCAACGGATCATGTGGGAAATACTTATGCCCACGAGTACGAAATTCATGAGTATCCTACAAAAAAAATAAAACATATCATTAGAACATTGTATTTGTTACCAAAAAAAATAAAACATGTCATTAGAACATTTTAAATGCATTATAATGCAACAAATTATTACAACATTGTGAGTTATCAAGTAGGAATACTTACATACGACGAGATGTTGTTTGGTGTTCCTCGATGCGTTTCACCCATTGTTAAGAGAGACATGGCTTCTATAGTGAAATTTGAGGGGAAGTATTGGGAGAATTTGAAATGTAGAATATATTTGATGTGTTTTTTAGAATGAAGAGGAGAAGTATTTATAGATGAAATGTAGAAATTTGAAATTTGAAATTTGAAATTTGAATTTATGGTTGTATAGGTGAAAATTTAATTTGTGTAGTTGTAATATTTATTGGTATTAATGAGATAGTTGAATTTGTGTAAGAAGAGATTGATGTGTAGAAATATTGATAGATGAATTTTGACACATGTCCTACTGCATGCATGCAAAAAGTAACTTCCTTTACACGTGTCACAGGGGCTCCATCCCCCACGGCGCCCCCCTTGTAACTTAAAGAAGGGGCTCCATCCCCCACGGCGCCCCCCTTATAACTTAAAGAAGGGGCTCCATCCCCCACGGCGCCCCCCTTATATGTTTTAATAATATTTAATTCGTGAGATTTTAATATATATGTATACATTCACACAAAAGATAGTATACACCCAATTACATTGTTCATTCAATCATGTCTAGAACATCCAATTACATTGTTCATGCCCATTATAATGGAGAGACTTTCATCTCTGAGAATTCCGGTTTCGGGTTTCAAAATACTGATCTTACCCGATTAACCATGAGTAGAAAAGCAAATTTTGTGCATTTCAAAGAGCGCATACAGTCGAAGATTTTGTCTGGTCAAATCTCCCAGATCATTTACAGAAGTCCTGTTTTTTTTTATAACAATGAGGTCAAGTATTTTCAAGAGAAAATACTTGACAACAGCGATGTTGATCAAATGTTCGATAGTCACGAACAATCTGGCTTCGACTATATCGAGGTTTACCTGTTACTCTGCCAAACAGAAGATGAGGTTGGTGAAACAACGGATATAGATGAAATTGATGTTGTGGACGAGGAGGAAGAAGATCCAGAGACCATGGTTGATCAAATGGTTAATTTGTTCGGGAGCGGGGACTACACTGCAATGACTCCCCTGCAAGACATAGATGAAGAGGCCCTACCATTAAATCAAGTGTATTGTCCTCCTCAACACATGACGAACTTGCAATGCAGTGGCGAAGATACTTCCTCAGATTATTTCTACAATCCTTCTCAACAAATTGAAAGTGTCTTGAAAGTCGGAAACCAGTACCGCACGAAAGAGGAATGCATGAAAGCCATAAGAAAGTTTCATATGGATAACTTTGTTGATTTTTACATCAATCGGAACGACTCAAAACGCTATGTCGTAGTTTGTCGTAACGCAAGTTGCAAGTTTCGGTTAGCAGCGTCCTATCGGAAAAGAAGTGATTGTTGGGAGATAGGTTCGATGGATCCACCTCATAGTTGCACAACCAACATCAATCAGCAAGATCATGGAAAACTAAGCTCTCAATTGATATCCCAAGAGATTTTGCATCTTGTGGGCGCGGATCCATCTGTGAAGGTCACACAATTATCTCTCATGTTGTTGCACGGTTCAACTATACCCCATCGTATAGGAAAGCTTGGATAGGTAGAATAAAAGCGGTGGAACATGTATATGGGAATTGGGAGCATTCTTACCATCAACTTCCACAGTATCTACTAGCACTTCAGAAATATGTTCCTGGTACGGTAGTAATATTGGAGTCACTACCAGCATACACTCCTGAAGGAACATGTGTTGCTGGAAGTAGGATATTTTCTCGCCTCTTTTGGGCATTTCAACCATGTATCAAAGGTTTTGCGTTCTGCAAACCAGTTATACAAGTCGATGGAACATGGTTGTATGGAAAATACAAAGGAACATTGTTGATGGCGGTAGCACAAGACGGAAATAATAATATATTTCCGATTGCCTTTGCCCTGGTCGAGGGTGAGACAGGCGAAGCTTGGAGTTTCTTCCTCAGAAACCTCAGAACACATGTCGCACCACAACCCAACTTATGTCTGATTTCTGACAGACATGCTTCTATTGTGAGCGCCTACAACAATCCTGCTAATGGTTGGCACAACCCTCCTTCTGTCCATGTCTTCTGCATAAGACACATTGCTCAGAATTTTATGCGGGACATTAAAGACAGAAACCTCCGTAAAAAAGTTGTGAACGCTGCGTATGCCTTAAACCAACCATCATTCATGTATTACCGAGAAGAAATAAGGTTGTCAAGCGCGGAAGCATTAAGGTGGGTGGATAATATTCCAGTCGAGAAATGGACTAGGTCATTTGATGGAGGGTGTAGATGGGGTCACATGACCACAAATCTTGTAGAATCCCTAAACGGCGTATTTAAGGGAACTAGGAACCTCCCCATCACAGCGTTGGTAAGGGCAACGTATTACAGATTGGGGTCACTATTTGCAGCAAGAGGCAAAAAATGGAGTGCTGTACTGCAATCAGGGCAAATATACAGCGAATCAAGCATGAAGTATATGAGGGATGAAACTTCTAAGGCGGCCTCACATCGAGTTAGACCATTTGATCGTCACGATTACAGCTTCATTGTTGATGAGACAATGGATCACAACGAGGGTCGGCCAATGGGACACTACAGGGTGGAACTTCATAAAAATTGGTGCGACTGCGGAAAGTTTCAAACCTTCCGCATGCCTTGTTCACATGTCATTGCCGCATGTTCAACTGCTCGTCAGGATCCATTCTTGCAGCTATCAGAAGTTAACAAGGTCGTCAACTTATTCGGTATCTACAGTAGCAATTTTCCAGTGGTAGCTAATGAGGACTACTGGCCAACCTATCATGGAGACACAATCTACCACAATGAAAATATGAGAAGAAACAAAAAGGGCCGCCCCAAAAGCACCCGAATCACAACTGAAATGGATACAGCTGAGAAAATGGAAAGACTGTGCGGAATATGTCGTCTTCCAGGGCATACGAGGAAAAACTGTCCAAATGTTGGAACAAGTTCTAGGTAGATTTAATTTGGTCTTTAAAATTTGTGTAATCCTGCAATTTAATATTTATATCAACTTTTCATTACCACAAAACCGAATTGAATTACTTCTACAGCATAAAACGCAAATCATTAAAATACAACGATTATTACAACATAACCTAAGATATAACAACAATCAAAGTAATATCATCAGTTCCGAACATCATAGACCTAACTTCGTTGTCATCTCTAATTCGCACCCAGTCACGTCGTATGTTTCCGTCTTCAACAGAAAAGTACGAGACAAGTCTTTCAATACTCCTGATTCTTTGACCATTTGGAATGTCTCCTTCTAGCCACCGATTCAAATTTCTTCGTAGTTGTTCTAAACTCTGAATGTTCCAAAACAACATTCTTATCGGAGGCTTCGTCGGAGAAAAAATTACATGCCCATATCTTCTAAGGAACATGACTCACTCTTCTAAATTTGGATGAAACAATGTTAGCAACATGTCTACCTATTTATAAAAAAAAATTTGGAAAACCATAATATAATATTTTAAAAAGTTAATTTCGTTTACAAGGAGGCTCCATAGGGGATGGCGCCCCCCTTTAGGGCATTTAAGGGAGGCTCCAATGGGTATGGCGCCCCCTTTATAATTTGTAGGGTGGCTCCAACCCCCATGGCGCCCCCTAACAAGTTATAAGGGAGGCTCCATCCCCCATGGCGCCCCCTTGTAAAAAAAATTAAAAAAAAACCCAAAGTAGGGTAGATTGGAAAATAATTTGGAATGATGGGTAGAATGGAAATATTTGTGTGGAAAGGTGGTTATTTGGGTGAAAAATTCTGAGTTTGAGCCTCATTAATCATGAATAAAGATTAAAAATTAAGATGAGGATTGATTCTATGATTGCTCATATATTTAGTCTATGATATGATATGACTGCCTTTCAAATCAGCCGTATTGTTATTTAGTTGATGATGTATATGATGATGGTTATTTATGAATATATGACCAACTCCAATGGGAGTTCTTAGAGTGGGTTTGCCAACATGGCACTCATATTTGTTGTTTTCAAAATGGAAAAGTTCTTAAATATGCAACGGTTCTTCAATGATTCTTATATTAAAATATTAATTTTATAATATAAAAACTATAATTTGATATAAAATTTTATTTATTATTTTAATTATCATTTTAATTAAAATTTAAATATTTAAATTATAATTTTAAATAAAATAAATTTAATATAAATAATATTTTTTAAGTAAAGTGGTAGGACCCAATATGGATTCTTTAGAGTTGCACCATTGGAGTGAAAATTGAATGAGTTGCTTTAAAAGAGTGGGTCCCACAAAGAACCTAAAAATGGGTTGCACCATTGGAGATGCTCTTAGTACTACTACTATTATTGTAATTTAACTATAGTAGTAACGTCAAATTTTTAGTCGAAATGAAATGACCATATTTGATTGGGTGGATGTGAAGTGGTGAAAAGACTAGTTAGAAATGATTGCATTAATATGCGGATAGCACGGTAAATTATTGGGAACATAATTGGTGACAACTTTGAAGCAAAGTCAGTTGATGGAATGTTTTTTAATATAACTAGGCTTTTCAACAAAAATATCAAATAAATTGAACTTATAAAAAATTTACTAAAGTGGTTATAATTCAACCTTGGATTGCCATATCAATTGGCGATTCAGGCTAAATTTAATGAACTCGTCATATGAATTGGCGACATTGTCTACGTGGTCTGGGTTGAGTCGCCATTTTGTTTGGCTACTTGGCCCAATTACTTCTTTTTCTTTTAGGATTTACGAATTTATTTTAGTTTAAATAATAAAAAAAAATAATTAAATTCAATTTAAATTATTTAAAAAATATATAAATATGAATAGATATAATTAAAATATTTATATAACTTAAATTTTAAATAATTTATGTTTTGTAGTTTTCATAATTAAATTTTAAATAATGTTTAAAAAAATGGAATAAATATTAAATTATGTTTTTTATTTTTCATAATTAATTAAAATGTAAATAATGGAAGAAAAAACTGGAATAAATATTAAATTGTAGTTTATGTTTTTCATAATTAATTGAAATTTAAATAACATTAAAAAATATAGACATGTAATAAATATTAAAATATATTAATTTACAATATAATGAAAATTACAATTGAACAAAAAAAAAACTAATGGTCGGCCCTATCCAAGCGACCACTGGTGCCACATTGTGGAGGATGCGTGTTGCGACGAGGTCTACGAGGTTGCTGTGGTGTGTCCGGTCTTTGTGTGTTGAGTTGTGGAGAAGGGTTTTGTTGGGACGGCCCCGGCGTATCAGATAAATTTTGAAGCATTTGACCCCAATAGTCGGGAGGTCCACTATCAACGACGCTTCCGTAGTTAAGCCCAATGCCCATGTTTTCGTAGGATTGTCGGGGAGGTTGGGTGGAGTATGGACGGTATGGTTATCCGAATTCGTACATCGAATTGGGTTGCAAATGGTGTGTTGGTTGTTGTGGGGTTTAATAGTCAAACAGTGGATAGTTGGAGAGGGTAGTGTCAAATGTGTTATATGGGCTATAGGTGGAGGGAGTAGGGTCAAAAGACGTATCAGGGCTATATTAGTATGATGGTTGATGCTGTGACTGGGTGGGTGGCATGTATGGGTCATGGTAAGGATGTTGTTGTTGATGTTGGGCATTTGATGGCATGTATGGGTTATGGTAAGACTGATGTTGGGCATTGGATTGTTGTTGTGTGTTTGACGAAGAAACGCGTTGCCTTGGGTCAATCAAATAGGTTGGCTCGAACAGAATTGACTGAGATGTTGTAACTGACCTAAACCAAGTCATATATTGATAACTTGGCCTAGCCCCTTCCACAATTTGGTCGGTTAAGATGTGTTGCCTTATGTTCTTCCAATGTTGACGCATCTCCTTCACAAACTCCTTCCAACGAATGACACTCCACTGTGAGTCCACCCGTTGCTGATGCCACTGCCCCAATGATGTTGGAGCATCTGGAATATCCTGATGCATCCCAAATTGTAGCTTCACCCGATCATTTTGGTGCATCTCCATCGTAGTGAACCTAATGATGGGTGTTTTTGATGTCCACACAGCAGCATCATTGGCTTCGGGCTGGTGGTCGAGACTCTCGTACGACATCCAGACAAACTACAATAAAGGTAGATACATTTAGTCAGACAAAGATAGACAAGTTTATGCATATAAGTTAGACAAAGTAAAGGTAGATAACTTACATCATCTGCCCCAAGGTGGTCGATGAGGTTCTGGTACACAATTATGGAGTGCCTGGGACATCTCTGATAATTCATCCCTGGAACAGACCACCTAAAAAAAAGAAACACGGATAAGTTAGCATCCAAAACACATCTCACAAATTGTTAACTTACAAAGAAACTTTGGTTGCTGGATAGTCTTGAAAAGAATCTTACTTGTTGGCGTACGGGAATGTAAACAGATTCCAGTTTACTAGAGCAAGCGTTGGCATCCTAGACCAACCCCACGCTTGAAGGAGATAGGCGCAACCATAAAAGGTACAAGATTTTTTTTGGAATTTTTACACAGTGCACTATATAGATGGGCGAGGACAACTAATCCCCAACTATATTCGCACACTTTGTTTATGTTTTGTAGCAATGGTAAATACATAATATTTACGGTATTTCTAGTGCCCTCTGGAAATAAAAAATGACCAAACAAAATCATAATATAGCACCGAGTTTTGACTATTTTCTCATAGTCGATGATATCCTCACTTAAGACAATACCGCTGTATTGTTGTCTGAGGTATTTAAGATTTATTCCCTGACCCCTCGGGTGACCCTCGCGTTCTGCCTGAGTTGCGTCCACACAAAGAGGGGCGCCCAATAAATCTTCGCAAAGTTGGTCGTTAACACCAACTTTGTCGTTGACGGCCTTACCATTGATGTATAGGCCGAGCAACATGTAGACATCTTGAAGAGTCACAGTGCACTCACTGAAAGGTAGGTGAAATGTATGTGTCTCTGGTCTCCAGCGTTCTAACAACGCTAGAATGAACTTTGTATCGAGTGAGTATGATTTGATTTTAATCAAATTACCAAACCCACAATGTTGAAGGTATCCCTCTATGAGGGGGTCGTGTGGTATGTAATCATGCACACGACATTGAAACCTTGATGCATCCTGCAAAACAAATAATGTTTTGTTAGTTTTATAGGAGAACTAAAGATCACAAACATAGACAAAAACTAAAAACTTACAAACTTAGCGATGTTCTCAATCGTGCCTCTGTGAGAGTTGCTCATTGTGAGTAGAGACATTGTGGTTTATGAATTTACTGAGTGAGTATAGTTTGAGAGTTTGAGAGTTTGAGACATTGTGAGTAGTTTACGAAAGATATGTCTTAAATACCCTTACAAAATTTATAAACTTTAAAATTCAATAGTTAATCATATGTTTATTATGTTTTAAAATTTAAAATTTAAATCAATTTATATACTTTAAAATTCAATGGTTAAACACTTATTTTTTATTTAATTTAATTTATAATTTAAAATTTTAAAAATATTTATAATTTAAAAACAATATTTCTTATTCAAATCACTAAGATATTTAAACTATATTTTAAAATTATATCACAATTATATTTATATTAAACTTAAATGTATAAAAAAAATATTTATTAAACCTAAATTTATAAAATTAATTTAAGTTTATTTTTAATTAAACCTAAATAATTTAGGTTTAAACTATATTATTAAACTATATGTAAAATGCGTAAATCCTAAAAGAAAAAACAAAAAAAACTACATTAGACTTAGTCGCCAAACGGTTTGGCGACAACACTCAATGCCCATGCCTGAGTCGCCACTTTAATTGGCGAGTGCATCCACATTAGACTGAGTCGCCATCTGATTTGGCGACTGAATGCTGAATCTTAGCCAATTTGGTCATTTTTTTGAAATTTTGATTTAATTGGTAATTTTATTCAATAACATGGTTATACTAAAGAAAAATTCTCAATTGATGAGTATATTGAGGGTTTGCTTTATCTGCCACATTAGAAGAAAAAAAATTCTTAAATTGTAATTTTTTTTACCTACCTATCACAATTTAAAAATAAAAAAAAAACATCAAAATACTATTATTTTAAAAAAATACGAGAATGCCATATTGTTTTCTCTGGATTTATTTATTGGTTGGATAATTCCATAAAAGTTTTTCTGCTGCAGTTTGAGGTTTGTCAATGGTTGGCCGAACTATTGAAGAGAATTTTTTTTTTAGATATAAAAAAGACATTTAAAGTATATTATAATATAATTAATAATTAAAAATTATGTAAATTGTTTAAAAATGATTTAAAGAATAATAATATTAAAAAATAATAATTAATTTTTTTTAAATAATATTAAAATAGAAGTATATAATTTATATTAATTGAAAGTTATATTAATTGAAATCCCACTAAATTAAAGTTATATTAATTGAAAGTTAAATTAAAATAACAAACAAATTAATCTAGACGGGCCGATTTGAAGGGCCTGATACATTTGGATATTTTAGTTTCTCGATAAATTCCACACCGCCTCTTTTCTTTCTCGAGACCTTCCATTTCGGTTCTAATTCTTGTACTATTTGGACGTCCTTTCTTGTTTCTTCGCGTTGTCTCGTCATGGCAAAGAGTAAATCCTTCATATGTTAGTCAATTTTTGTGGTGTGGAACTCCAAGGAAGTTTTCCCTGTAGACTTTGAAAACACTTAGAACCTTGAAACCATTTGGTATGTGCATGTTGTGGTCCTGCCGTATGCTAGCACATGTTGCGATTACATGGGAGCACGGTAAATGAAAAGCCTGAAACTTTCCACAATCACACCACTCTCTCCTTAGATCAACGCTAAAAGTACCTAATGGCCGACCATCATTTTGATTAAGCCTTTCGGCAACCATAAAACAAAATCTCTCGCGATCGAATTGGATGGCATTAGGCTACTAGATTTACTCGCTTCTTCAGCCATTACCTTATTGCAATTATCCGTGAAAAGGTTGATTGGAAGCCAACATTTTTGTCCAATCATGACCTTGTTTGCCAAACAGCGATCCCAGACGATAGTATGTAGATTTGACCATTGCAGTAATAGGAAGGTTTCAGGTAACCTTAAATACTGAGTTCATTGCTTCGGCCAGATTTGTTATCATGTGTCCCCACCGTTGTCCTCCGTCAAATGCCCTCGCCACTTATCTCGTGTAATATTGTCTATCCACTCCAAAGTTGCTCTATTTGTTCTTCGTATTTCGCCCTGGTAGTAGTTAAATGTTGCCTCCGTAAACGCATATCCTATAGTAAAAATGTTAGGTAAAACATTTGAAAATGAATAATTCAATAAATATTTATTGTAAGTAAACATGTGAAGATGGAGTCTTACCCATGTCGACAAGTATTTTCCGTAGTTTTTTGTCTCTGAACTCACGCATGAAGTTTTGCGCAATGTGTCTGATACAGTAAACATGTGAAGAGGGAGAGTTTTGCCGTCCATTTTCCGGATCATCGTAAGCACTTTTGATTGATGGATGTCAGTCAGATATGAGACACATATTAGCCTAGGGGATCACATTCATTCTCAAATTTCTGAGAAAGAAACTCTAACCATCCTTTGTCTCACCTTCAACTAATGCAAATGCTATCGAGAAAATGTTACCATTTCCATCTCGTGCCACAACCATCAACAAAGTTCCTTTGTACTTGTCGTACAACCATGTTCCACCAACTTGCACAATAAGTTTGCAATAAGTAAAAGCACGGATGCACGGTTGAAACACCCAAAAAAGACGGTGAAATTTCCTCTTGTCGCGCAAATGGGTTCTGTCATCTGTAATTGCTAGTAGTGTTTCTAATTGTATAACAGTTCTAGGAAGATAGGTTCTCACCACCAATAACCACTATGGTAGGTCATTATAAGACATCTCCCAATTCCCATAAAGTAATTCTATTGCCTTAATCTTTGCAATCTAAGCTTTTCTGTATGAGATTTTGTAACTGTATTTTTCGGCAATATGGGCTTGTATGACTTTAACTTTTAGTGAAGTGTCACTATTAACAAGTTCCTTGATGTTGTGACTTATAATTTTTTTAATCTAACTTTCTATGATCCTATGACATTGTAGTCGTTGTGCAAGTGTGTGATCCGCTTATAGTAGCAATCTTCCATATTGAGTTTTTTTTACGCAATGCAGCTCTACATGTGAATTTGCATTGTGGGTTCTTACATTTTATTATATATCTTGCTAAATCAGATTTATATACTCCATAGTCAAGATTGTTACTTATATTCCAATGTTGCAAAAAAAAGAACACACGCTTCCTTATTTTTAAACACCATCCCTACTTCCTAGTTATCACCAATATGGTTTAGAATGTAGTTTTGAAAAATAGAGATTGGTTGAGAAGACTCCATCCATATGTTTGACATGTGTACTGGTGGATTGTACAAATTAATGGGTTGAGCATTTGTTACCTGGAAATGCACGGGGAGAACATCCGCTTCATCGCTATCACCGAAAAGATCTTCAAAGAGAACCTCATATAGTTCATCGTCACTGTATTCACCAACCTCCTCGTTTGGTATGAAAGGTTCATTATTTTGTGTAATTTCTTCATCAGTTGCTTGGCTTAATTCGTAATGATGTGAGTACGATGACTGCGTTAGATATGCTTCGTCATCAAGGCGAACATATAACTCAATTGCGTTCAAATGAGGAATTGTGTAATGCTACTGTAACATTGCTTTAACTGATTCGCTTGTATCTATCTGTTTCATTATGTAGAATACACTACCATCTTCCCCATTAAGCAATGGTTATCGGTAAATAATTTCACAGAACTGAGCGTTGCACCTTTGTTTTGATGCGTTCTTTTAGATGAAGAATATCGAAACTGCAATGAACTTTGAACGTAATCGTATTTGTACCTTTGAATGAGAAACCAATATTTTGGTCGGTGAAAATAGAACCATCATAGTGCATGGTCACCAATGTATTTCTCTCTGCCATTATTATGATAATTTTTTGAAAAGAAAGACCTTTGATACAGTCTGTAAAAGTTGAATGACTGTTTACAAGACCTGAATGAATATATAGGAGGCAACGTTTAATTAAATGTTCATGAAGCATTCATAGGTTCGGCCAACCGAAGGACGAACATATGAAGTTCCTTCAAAGGCATAGCCAACCATAGGATGGACATGCAGGCGGAATAGTGTAGGCTCGTCCAACCATAGGACGAATGCATAAAGTGGATGGGGAGGCTCGTCCTTCCCTAGGTCGTGCTGCAAAGAGTGTAGTGTATTTTCTTTTCAGGATAGAAGGTAATGCTGAAAAGGTAGTGATGGAGCTATTGGCATATATCACAGCTATGTAGGGATGCAAATGAATAGTATTGCATGGAAATTAATTTCTTTGACTCTACTCTTTTTCCAACGGGTAATTGCATGGGTCGACAATTTAAACTCACAATTTTCCATTATATATACCATCCATTCCATGTCATATGAATTATAAATTCAAAACACTACTTCAACACTTAAACACTTCACTACTTCATCAGTTTACTTCAAATGGCAATGTTGTGGATGAGAGAAACGTATCGGGGAGCACTAGAAAATATTGTCGTATATGTAATATTTTTTACATACTCAATGTTTTTTATTTTTATTATTACAACATTAAATGGTGTTTATTTTTTATTGAACAACATATTGATTTTTACAATTTTGGAAACAACCCGTCAAAGAAAGATTTAGGCTTCGTTCTCATGCTATAGATGCACCGAGTGAGGCAATAAAACCGTATTTGGAACGAGCAGGATTCGCAAAAGTTTCAAAAATAAGTGCATTCAATGTTGATTCCAAGCTCATACTTGCTATGGTAGGGTTGTGAATGGTCCTACTCAAGTAGGAAGTGATGTCTATATGGAACATTTAGGTGTCAAACCTTCGACATCCGATAAACATAAAGCTTGTGTTAAAATTGTTTGGCTACAATCTTTATTAGCACAATTATGACAAAACGAATCGCCAACCGATGAGGAGAACATTCTCCATGCTAAATTTTATGTATTACTACTAATAGTTAAAGTATTGATGCCAGACAAGAGCCATAACTATTCACATTCTTCTTGGATACCCCTACAAGGAGGTTTAGATAAATGCAATAGATATAGTTGGGATTTTGCTTGCTTAGCTACATTATATATGCATATGTGTAAAGCATGCAAGGTAGGAGTAAAAAGTATTGGAGGATGCACTCTCCTACTCACTGTTTGGACATATTGGCATATACTGCTAATTGCTCCAGAGAGTTCCGTCGAGCCATCTCATCCTTACGGAACAAGGTAAAAATTATCTAGACTTTCTTTTCTTTTGTACGAATATATGTTTATGACCATCCATTTATTACATTTCTTTTTTATAAATTGCAAGATTTTTTCAATGAGGCATGGCTTGCCAAAAAAATTCTCGCCATCACCTCGGAGGATATAGATTCGCACTAGATAGGTTGAGGGCTAATGATATAAGTTTGGTACCACTATAATCTCTAAATATATGCTAAAATTTGTATTTACACTATAACTATTATATTTTCTGAAATAGTTTATTTGGAGACCCTACCCGAACTACCCATATTACGTCTTTAAAGATAGCCAGATTTGAAGCGCGACCACTTCAATAATTAGTTTTTATATTGTTGAAATGCATTAAGCTAATAGGGTCAAACTGCAGTTTGGATTTGAACAAGAAATATCTTCTCACCCTATATGTCTACGCGAACACCATGAAACTGAAATGCCTAATACTTGGGGAAATAATTGGCGCAATATAAATAAAGAAGAAAACAACGAGTGGAGAAGCAGAGGAAATTTGACCTTGAGAGGTAACATGGTTAATGGTAACTATGTCCACAGCGCTGCATGTATGCAATGGTTTTTATCCATTCCATTTATCCATGCTTCTGAAGTATAGTTCCTAGATGACCCTCGTCAATATGCATCTTCTTCATCACAACAAAGAGCCTCGCCATCCATGCATAAGGAAATCTCCCAAATGAACCCTTCACAATTTCAATCTCAGACATCTCCATACCCCTAAAACATATACCATCACCCCAACCCACACAACCACAACTAACATATCAACACACCCAAACCACACAACAACACACATTCTTTGCCACCCCCTCTCAACAACCAACACCATACACCCCAACCCTTAAAGCTAACTTCTACTACCACCAACAATACCAGCAAAAAATGACACTCCGACCATCCTATCAATTCACTGCAATTCATCGGCCTAACTTTGATTTCTCTTACCCTCAATCACAACAACAGGCATTTAACCCTTCACTCTCTCAACCCACTTCTACCTACCACACTGACGATGTTTATTACCCTCCCATCCAACAAACCCCTCCAACCACCTTCAACCAACCATCCCAGTCAGTCCCTAATTTTACCCTAACTGATGATCAGCTCATGGAATGACCAGGTTTTTCTGTCACTGATGTGGATATGGTCGATATATCACAGAAACGTGGAGATGTATCTGAAGATGATGGTGAAGCTGAAGATGAAGAGTTGTCTTCCAACTCTACTCCATCTCCTCCAAGACGGAAAATCGAAGACTTAGGCAGGGGGTTGCACGTAAAAAAAAAGTAAAATGTGTGGAACTAGCGGTCATTTACGTAGAAAAAAATGATGTATCTTTTCCACTCACTATTATTAATAAAATTGCTTATTGTTACATTTTATTTAATAAAAAAATTATAATATAAAGTTAATTAAAAAATTTATTTATTAATAAGAAAAATAACATATTATTTAAAATATTTAATTATAATATATAATTAATTAAAAAATCTATTTAATAATATTTTAAAACATAAAAATCATTCTTCAATTAAAAACCAATTAAATATATTAAAATATATTAAAATATATATAAATATATTCTGAAGCATAAAAAAAATTAAAAAAAAAAACATTTTCTTCAATAGTTCGGTCAACCATTGGCCGACCCTAAACAACAATAGAAAAATTTTCATAAGATCGTCCAACCAATGGACAAACTCAAAGAGGGAATATGGCATCTTGATAACTTTTTTTAAGTAGTGATATTCTGGTGTTTTTTCTTTCAAACTATGGTTGGTGGGTAAAAATATTCTCAAACTACCACACATTGAAGGTTTTTACAAATGTACCATCTTTTTTCATTTAAATTAGTCTCATATTTTCCTAATAAATCCAAAAATATAATGTTTTCATACAAAAAATATATATTTTAAAGTGCACCTGCCAATTCCTCCTATTTTAAAACTTTTTAAATTTATTTTAACTTTTTGCAATATTCTTATAGAATTTTCTGCAAATTATTTCTCAAAAACTAGTTTATATGGAACTTCCAACGAATTTTCCTGCTAATTTTGACAAAAACGTATTAAAAACAACATAAGTTAATTCTGATCCTATTTGTAAAAAAAAAATATTTTTTAAATTTATTGAATAATAATATATTTAAAAAATTAGAAGGAAATTTTATATGAATACATTTTTGCAGAAAAATTAACAGTAATTTTAAAGAAATATCTGCAGGTAATTAAAAACAATTTTATAAAGTAAAAATATAGACAAAGCATTGGCTGGGCTGTAGTAACGAAAAATGTTTGAAAATATGATAGTTTGGTAATAAGTAGGAAAAATATATTATTTTGTTAATGAATTAAAAAAGAATAGTAGTTTGGTGAAAAAATCCGCATTGAAATCATTTTCCTCTATATCATACTACCTTTTATTTTTTATTTTTTAAAATTAAAAACACATTCCAATCAATGAAATTGAGGAAGCCTTTTTAGGCCTTATATCGGGTACCAGTTTAACATTGGTATGGTTTTTTATTAATTTGTTTTTAATGTTAATTAATTTAATGATGATTTTAATATAGTGTTTTTAAAAAAAATATAAGCACGTTTTAAAGAAATTATATAATTTAGTAAAAATAAGACATAAAAATTTACCTTGAAGTATAAAACATTATTGCTATCATTAGACTTATTAGACTATAAATGAAATTCATGTAAACTGAGCCATGAATTTCATATGATTCAAAAGTTAAATGAGGCATCACAAAATCAACTCTTGGTTGTTGTTGTACCTCGAAAAAGCACAATCTTTCGCGAATGGTCGCGGAAAACAGAGTCGTCACCGAACTTTATTCATTCCAAAATGGAATAGGAAAATATCGATAAAACCTTTAGGAAAAGAACATGGTCATCGCAACAAAGTTTTAGGTTCAGAAGTCAGTTACATGAGAGGAGTGTATTAGCACCCCTCATGTCTGTTGTACTCAACGGGAACCTCTTGATTCGATTCGTGAGAAATGTTAGCCTAGGTTGTTTGTTTTCTTCCAAGGAAATAAAGTGAAAAAATAAAGGTAAAGAGTTTAGAATGCTAAGGAGAAATGGGTGTTTTTAAAATAAAGTGCTCGCCAAGGGTTAGGGCTCTTGTGCCTACGTATTTTCACTAGAAAGATGTGAAGAATCAGAGCGTCCGTAGTTCGTGGGACTACGGGTAAAGAAGGGAATTGTGGAAATGTGGGGAAATGTGAGAATTATGCTCGCCAAGATCATCGCAATTTGTGCCTACGTATCTTACATTCAGAAGAGAATGAGGAATCAGAGCGTCTGTAGTTCGGACTACGAATGTTGATTTGATTTTTATGAAAGATACTTAGTCGTATTCGACAGAAAATATTGCTTTATCTAAACGGGTGAGGAGAGGACGCTTGCATCACTTTGAATGGATTTCCACATATCAACGTTCATGTGGAATATGCTGCTTATATCGACTCAAGTAGGTTATGGACGAAGCAATATTTTGCGTCGTTCTCAAGACACCATATCTCATGTTTATGAAAAGGTTTGACGGTTCGCACGACTGCGAGAAGTTATATTAATGTGTTGATGTATATGTTTGGAGAAGAGAAAAGATTTGAATATGTTTTAGGGTTTTAATTGCACGGGGGCGAGGAAACGAGGTTTGACGTATCAGATGTTTAGCTAGAGGTGAGGATTACCTGAAGCTTAAGAAAGGCTCCTCGGGCCCAAGTAATCGAGAAAGTGAATCAAAGGCTTGACTCTCTCTCTTTTTCAACCTGAATTGCAAAAGGATAGGATGTGGTTCAAGTAGGTTAATCGAATGACGATTACTCGAAGCTTAAGAAAGGCTTCTCGGGACCAAGTAATCGGGAAAGTGAGTCAAAGGCTTGACTCCCTCTCTTTTCCATCTCGAAAAAGGTTGTATACATAGATTTGACGTTGTCGAGTTGGAAGTATTTTAGAGGCGTCACCTGCTCATACACGAGTAAGATAACTCACATCCAAACAACTGAAGAGAGATCAAAGGCTCAATCCCTCTCTTTTCACCTTGAAAAGAGTTTCAATAATCGTTAATTGCTTTGATAATTTGATTGAGAAAATCCACTTGATGTTGGATCGAGGGTTTGATTACATTTTGCGTGTGAAAAGATTGGCTGACAGAGGTTGATAGGAGTTTGATGTAGCTAGCACGAGTTGCGAATGACGATTACTCGAAGCTTAAGAAAGGCTTCTCGGGCTCAAGTAACCGAGAGAATAAGTCAAAGAATTAACTCTTCCTCTTTTTCATCCTCAATTGTGAGGGAATTGGATATGGCTCGAGTAAATTGATCGGATGGCGATTACTCGAGGCTTAAGAAAGGCTTCTCGGGCCCAAGTAATCGAAAGAGTGGGTCAAAGGCTTGACTCTATCTCTCTTTTCCATCACAATTGTGAAAGATCTTTGATATAATTAGAGTAAATTAGTTTGGATGAAGATTACTCGAAGCTTAAGAAAGGCTCCTCGGGCCCAAGTAATCGGGAGAGCGAGTCAAAGGCTTGACCCTCTCTCGCTTTCATCCTTAATGGTGAAGGATTTGAATATGGTTCAAATAAGATTAATCGGATGACGATTACTCGAAGCTTAAGAAAGGCTTTTCGGGCCTAAGTAATCAAAAGAGTGGGTCAAAGGCGTGACTCTCTCTCTTTTTCATCTTGAAAAGAGGTTGTGCTTGGAACGCGTTTGAACGATGGAGGATGGTTAAAGTATTTTAATCGGATGAGGATTACTTGAGGCTTAAAAAAGGCTCCTCGGGCCTAAGTAATCAGAATGAGTCAAAGGCTCGACTCTCTCTTTTCATCTTGTATTATGTAAGAACTTAGATACAATTAGAATGTGTTAATTCGGATGACGATTACTCGAGGCTTAAGAAAGACTCCTCGGGCGCAAGTAATCAGGAGAACGAGTCAAAGACTTGACTCTATCTCTTTTCATCTAAGTATTGAGAAAATAGATTTGATTTTGTTTATCGGATTTGAATACAATTGTTCGAGCTTAAGAAAGGCTCCTCGGGCCCAAACAATTGAGAAGAGGAATCAAAGACTCGATTCCAACTCCCTTTCCATCTTTTTCGAAATTGTGTTTAAATATGATTAAGTGTATTTATTTGATTTGAAGAAAATACTCGACGTGAATCGAGGTTTGAATTTGCGTACAAAATAGTGTAAAGGTGGGAAAGAAAATAATTAGGGGAAACCAACTCCTAAAAATTTCCATGTAAAGGATTGCAAACCTGAAGATTCCCCTACCTCAAGCTTAATCATGAATTACACCGAGCTAAGAATCCTGAAATATCAAGTGAACATATACAATCGAACATTACATTGAACAATTATTAACAGAACGATGTCGTGATCTCAGCTAGGGAGTAAAACTGAGTGACTCTTTGTTTTCAATCGAAAGAACGATGTCGGGATCTCAGCCAAAAGGTAGGACTGAGTGACTCTTCTTTCCCACAAAGCATGATAAAATGGTAATAAACGAAACCAAAGTATAAATTGAACTGGCATACAAGCCAAACATACAATTAGGAGTGAAGACTCCTCGATCGACAACAAGCAAAAACAGGAGCAACGACCGCACTTCAGCACAACACCATCGTAAATTCTAGCAAGCACCATCTCCTATCTTCAGGGTAAAAGTGTATTCATCAGCATCATCTCCTACATTCAAGTAACTTATGCACAAGAAAATTTTAGCAACATCAACCAACTGAAATTCGTATGCAATTTCGAAGATCAAGTAAGCACAAACATTTCGAGCATCAAGTCGCAAATTTCATCAGGATAACTCAATCACTAACGTTAATAACGAAGCTTCCCAGGAAAACTTAACAAGAAAAATAATTAGAGATTTCAACAAGAAACCACATCCAAACTAAACATCATGAAATCCAATTGAAAACTTAGACCTTAGTTTTTTTTTATAAAAACAATTAAGAGTTCCATTTAATCATGATACCGACACAAAATTCAATTAGGTTATAGAATTTAAACAAAAAATTAATTAAGGTTTTAACAAGGGATTTAATCAAAATCATTAGCAAAATTTTAATTGACAAAAGTTCTAACCAAAATTCTAATTAAATCTAATTAACTAAGATCAAAGTAGAATTAAAATTAGAGTTGATGTCAAGATTTAAACAGCATTAAAATTAAAATAGAGAATCATGAGAATAATTAAGTCTAATAAAAACTTAATAAAATTAAACAAGATAAAATGCTATGGGCTAAAAAAAACCATCTGGTTGTTTCTCAACAAAAACGAGAACGGGCCTGAGGCCCAACATCACCCAAAAACAAAGGAAATGGAAAGGGTCTGATCCAAACGTGGATACCCTTATTAGCATCAGGAAAACTTTCCACATTTTATAATGGGAAGAAAAAAAACCGCAGCTGGTGTTTGTCCTTCGATTTTGGTCCCGATCTGTTTCGGTAGCTTCATTGCGGTCTCAAGTCAGTGTTCAGAAATTGTGTTGCTGTAGAGTTGGAGAGATTGATGCTTGGTTGAGTTGAAAATCGGGAATGGACCCTCCTCAAAGCTAGGATTTTGCACTAAATTAACTCTTGTTGGAATTGGAGGATAAAACTCTCTGATAACAATAGCATCAAGAAGAAGAACACATATAGGATCTTCTTGAAAACCAGGATTATGAAAAGTCACTTAGCAACAATTGAAGTAGCCTTAAATCCCCAAGCAATAACATCACCATTGAGACTATACAATTTTTGCAAAGGAACATCGACGGTTTGTGGAAGCACGGAGATCCTCAGAACTTCGTCCTAATGTTGACTGGGTTTGACCTTAATTGTTTGTGAAATTGAAGCTTCATTTCCTAGTCTCGCGGCATGTGTTCCATGAGTCATTGGGAAAAAATAAACTAACTAATTAATAAACTGAAGGTGAGAAAATACTTAGAAGGGGGGTTGAATAAGTATGAAGATAAAAACTTAGAAGTAAAAACTCAAGTATTTTTATCCTGGTTCGTTGAACTCAACTACTCCAGTCCACCCTTTCTAGAGTGATTTGCCTTTCTCAAACAAGGATTTAATCCACTATTTAATCAACTGATTACAATAGTAAGCACTAAGAACAACTGTTCAAAATCTTCTCAAGAACTACTGATCCTAACTGGATCTTCTTAAGGTTTTCTTACAATCAAATGTAATAATAAATACAAGTGTTAAAATGCTTCTAATAAAGCTTTATCACAACTGTGATTTTTCACTTAAGATTAAGAACAAATAAATAATTCTAGCAAGAATGTATGAGTTGTATGAGAGCTTTGATAATGAATTCTTTTTCAAGTGATTCGTCAACTGAAGAAGATGAGTGGGGACTTGCTTTTATAGGCACAGTGATCCAAGAGTTTTTCACGTTGATAAGAGTGTACCAAAAGGTCTGAGCCTTTTTGTCTTCACATCAAGTGACCTTTCCTAGAAGAAGAAAGCACAGAGGAATCCTTTTTGTCTGTGTTCTTGTGTCTAGCATAAATAAGGAAAGAGTCGTTTGGATATTCCAACAGACATAATCTTTGAATTCTTCTTCAACAATTTTCAGCAAGAATCATCAGAGTCTAACTTGATCAGAGCCTTCTGATGTTGATCAGAGTTTTGCTGAATCAGAGTCTTTGCAGCAAGTGTGCTTTTAGCGTGTATAAGTTCAGAGCAGAGTTTTGGGTCAGATCCTCAGTACTGGCAGCGTTAGTACTCTCAGAGTCTTCTGAAGTAACTATGCTTGAAAACTCTTCATACAGAATTCTTCATTGGTTCAGATGCTTCTGGCTTGCTTCAGATTCTTCTGGAGCTTCTGCTTCAGATCCTTCTGGAGGCAACGCTCAGGATCTTCTGATGGCAGCATTCAGAATCTTCTAATGGGTGCTTTTGATGTTTCAGAGCCTTGCATATTTATTTGTTCAGATTTGATTTGCTTCTGGAGTGATATTTACTTTAATATCTACAACAACCATTCTTAAGCAAATTTTAGAGTACATAATTCTTAACTACAAAATTTCATAATAGTTATCATCAAAACATAGAGATATTATTAAGAACCAATCTGTGTTCTAACAATCTCCCCCTTTTTGATGATGACAAAAACATCAGAAATTTTGTTTAATTGTAAAGAGAATAATTATTACTCCCCCTGAGATGATGAATCTCCCCCTGAATTAAATATTAATAAGGAATAGAAACTTCCCTTTTTGTCTTGAGTATTCTTTTCAGAATTAGAGCTAGATTGTTCTAAACATTTGATCTTGCGTGTTTCAGAGTCAGAGTCTGATAAGTTAAATATGATCTGGGAGTCTCAGAGTTTCTTTTAAATAGTATATCAGATTTATCAAATGTTCTGAAACACTCAGATTTTATGTTAGATAAAATTGATATGTCTGAAGTTTCATTCTGGTAGAGTTTAATTAAACAGTTCAGATCTATTTTCTCCCCCTTTTTTGTCATAAGCAAAAAGTAAGAACTTTTAAAAGACAAATAAAAGGAAAAACAAACGAGATAAATCATGTAGAGAAAACATTGAGACATTCATTCATTCAGAGCAAAAAGTACAAACATCAGAAAATATTCAAGTACATGTGCAATCATCAGATGCAAACATCAGAAAAAAATAAACTAAGATTGTTTTGACAAAATCATCTTCAACAAATCAGTGATCTCAGAAGAGGACTGTTCTTGTTTTGACATTCATTTAGCCATGGTTTCATTCTTCTGATCTTGTTTGGACATCCACTGAGCCATGTCTTCAGACTTCTTATCTTGCTTATCCATCCATGACTTAATCTCTGATTGACCAGCTTCTAGAACTGCAATCTTATCTTCAAGATCTGGATACTCTTTCTTGATCTCAGATGAAGAAGGTGGGACAGATTTTGAAGCATGGACAGAGTTAATTTCCATAGGGGTTTTAGAGTCAGGAGCAACAGATCCAGAGGGATGTTTTACTAGAGTCATAGCCAGAGAGTTGTCTTCAGATGCATATTCAACATTCACTTATGTATCACATACTTCAGATGATGAAGGAGCATCTTTAATAAGCAATGGTGCAGATCTTTTAACAGTCCAGAACAAACTTCTAGCAGTTTCAGCAAATCTGAGCTTCGCATCATCAGAACATACATTCTTCAGATTTGATGCTACAGTATTGAATCTGTTGATGAAGCGATTCCAAATAGCATCAGATTCATTTGCATCCACTGTTGATGAACACTTCCTCTGTACAGAGCCTAAATACATCTCTATTTCTTTCAAAAAAACTTGTAAATAAATGATCAACATTCAACCTAGGTTTTGAGTTTAGAAAAGTTTCCAATGTGATTGGTTTGGGTTGGGGTGAAGGTGGAATGATGAATTTTGGAATGGTGATCAGAGGACGAGGGTAGAAGGGTATGAATGGAAAATCAGATGAATTGTCAGGTTTAGATCTGGTTAAAGCATTCAACAGATATAGTTTTGCATTTGATGCATAGGAAACAACATCAAATGGGGTATCAGAGTAAGAAGTGAATGCAGATTTATCAGATAAAATAGGTTCTGATGAAATCATTTCTGGAAGTTCTTTAATATACGTTTGAAGAACAGATGGTAGAATGATGGTAAGTTTGGGTTTAAGAGGAGTGATAGTGTCAGATGGTTCAATTCTGGTGTAGAAATTTTTGAATTTGAAACCATAGGGAAGTTTGTCAGATGAAAACAGTTTACACGAAGCAGAGGGAACACACTCAGATGTCCCTGGCTTAGGTGTTGGGATAGGATTGGGAATGAGAATTTCAGAAGAAACAGGTGGTTCTGGTTGGTTAACTTCAGGATTTCTGAGAGAGGATGATATCAGAACATCTGGGTGTATATCAGATTCTGATGAATTTGAGGATGTGGTTGGAGTATAAGACGTAAAGGACACTTCAAAAACAGTTTTGAGAGGTGTAACATTTAGAACCTCTGTCTCAGGGATATTTGTTTCAGATGGGTTGGTTGATTCTGATGGATTCTCAGAAAGTTTTGATGGAGGTCCAGATGTAGGTGGATCAGATGTAGGTGGTTCAGATGTAATAGGATCAGATGCCACTTTTATAGGTTCAGAAATAACTTGTGCAGATCCAATAGGTTCAGATGTGTTTGATGGTGGTTTTTCTGGTTGTGGTTGTTTTTCTGGTTGTTGTTGTTGTTGTTCAGATTGTTCTGTTGGTTTTGTTATAGGTGGTGGAGTTTGATTTGCTGGTTTTGTTGTTGTTGTTGGTTCAGATGATTGATTAGTAGAAGGTTTTACAGGAGTGGTGGAAACAGGATCAGATGATTTTTGTGGGGAAGGAATTTTTAATGGTTCAGAATTATGAGGTGGAGCAGGAACAGATTGTTTCTGAGTAGGAGGTGGTTTTGGAATAGAATTAAATGTTGATTCATTTAAAACAATGTTATTGAAAGAAGATACAGAAGATTTGGTACCTTTAATCTTGATACGCTTTGTGGGAACAGAGGGAGCGTCTCCAGATGCTTTCCTCTTGATCAGCTTCTAAGGCTTGTCAGCAACTTTGGGCTTCTTCTGAACAACAACTTCTTCTGCTTCTGGTTGAACTTTTTTCCTTGTATTCTCATTTCCTCCATCAGGCATTGGTTCCCTTGCTCTTTTCAGAATATCTGCAGGAACTGGCGTTCCATCTGCCTTGCAAGAATCAATATACCTCACAATTATTTCCCTAGGTTCTTCAGCACAGAACAGTGGGTAGTTTTCAACTGGAATTCGCTTCTGACTGAGTTAAGAGATATTCAGCTTCTTGGGTGCTGATGTGAGTTCCTCTACAATTTTTAGTCTCTGAAGACTCTTGGCATTCATAGGTTTTCCAACAATAGATTCAAGTTCATCCTTGACTCCAGCAGCATACATAGCAGTCACCAGTCCATTTTCTGTCAGAATATCTGAAATTAACCTTCCAAAGGGAATCCATGTTCTGATCTTCTGACCCTTATCTTTTACAGATTCTCTTGAAGCATTGATATGATTCTATAAATGCATGAACAGAATGTAAGGAAGATCTACCTTAGTGCTCTGACTTAAACAGTACATGAAGTAGAGTTGTTCATTGTTCACATAGTCTGGAGAATTTGTAGATTTTCTGTGATGAATGCATCCCATAAAAATCTTTGCCCAGATTTTGTAGTCAGGCTTCAGATCTTTAAATTTGTTAGAGGCCTGTCCAGAAGTCATGACTTCCTCATAGACTTCTTCCATGTCTACACGCCCAGCTGGCAGATGAGATACTCCATCAGTCTCCTCATACCCTATGGGTTTCCTGATTAGATCTTCTGTAACTATAATCTCCTTACCTAGAACAGAAGACAAGATGAATTTGGGGTATACAGAAGCATGTATCCAGAATTCTTTCACCAGATGAGGGTAAACTGGTCCAAATAATCTGTCAAAGTATTTTACCCAGCCTTGAGCATCAACTATTGAACGAAATTCAAATCCATTTTCAGCTAATGAATCAAATTCCACCATTGATTCACAGAGAACTTCAAGTTTGTCAACAGGAGTTAACAAAGTCCTTTTAGGTGTCGTGTATGGAGCCACACCCATATTTGCAGAAGTAACTGCAGCCATGGTTGATTGAAACTGAGCTGCTGTAGAAGATGATGTTGCCATTGAAGATGATTTTGACAAAGGTTTAGGGTTTTTGTGAAGAGAGAAAAGAAGACAGAAATGCATAAACTTGCTTGAGTTGTGAAAAGTGTGAAAGTGGTGAGAGATGTGGTATTTATAGAAAACAATTAGGCATACAAACAGACAATCAAAGCACGTTTACACATAGCAATTAATGTCAATTAATGAAAGAGAATAAAAATCATTTCAAGCATTAATTGATTCTGACAAATTGGGGGGAAAATCAAGATTTTCACTATTCAAACCATACCTCAAACGTCTCTTCAATAGTGTACACGCCATCTTTGCAGATTTAGAGTGACACATGTTTGCTTGCATGTGCTTCTGAATTCTCTTGAGAAATGAAACGTTAACCAACGTTCAGATCCTCTGAGATTGGTTAGTTCAGATACACACAAATAAACATAAATTTAATAAGCAATAGATGAAATACTTCAGAGTGATAAACATTTATCATCTGTAAAATTTGCTTCTGACCAATATTATTCTGGACACAAATCCATACCAATATTTTCCAGAATAAATTTGAATCTATCTTCAACAAGGGGTTTTGTGAAAATATCTGCCCATTGATGATCTGTATCAACAAAGGCTAAGTTTATAATTCCCTTCTGAACATAGTCTCTGATGAAATGATGTTTAATTTCTATATGTTTTGCCTTAGAGTGTAAAATGGGGTTTTTAGACAAACATATAGCAGAAGTATTATCGCAGAATATAGAAATGTTACTTTCAAAAATCTGATAGTCTTCTAGATGACTTTTCATCCAGAGCATCTGCGTGCTACATCCAACAGCAGCAATGTATTCTGCCTCTATAGTTGATAGTGCAATAATGGGTTGCTTCTTGCTGTACCAAGAGATTAGATTTCTTCCTAGAAATTGACAACTTTCAGAAGTACTTTTTCTTTCCACTCTGTCTCCAGCGTAATCCGCATCACAGAATCCAACTAATTTGAAATCATCAGATTTTCTGTAACACAAACCCACATTAGAAGTCCCTTTTAGATACCTTAGAATCCTCTTAACAACTGTTAAGTGTGATTCTCTAGGATCTGATTGGAATCTTGCACACAAGCATACACTGAACAAAATGTCAGGTCTAGAAGCAGTTAAGTAGAGAAGAGATCCTATCATACCTCTGTAGAGTTTCTGATCTACTTTCTTACTTACCTCTTCCTTGCCTAGTGAACTAGTTGGATGCATGGGAGTCTTTGCCATCTTACTATCAGTCATGTTAAATTTCTTCAGAAGTTCTTTAACATATTTGGTTTGATGAATATAAGTGCACTCTAGAGTTTGGTTGACTTGAATTCCCAGAAAGAATCTCAATTCTCCCATCATGCTCATTTCAAGTTCTGCCTGCATACATTGAGCAAACTCATTTCCCAGCATAGTATTGGTAGATCCAAATATAATATCATCTACATATATTTGACAAATTAGAAGATCTTTCTTAAATGTTTTACAAAAGAGTGTTGTGTCCACTTTGCCTCTGATGAAATTTTTCTCCAGAAGAAAATTTCTTAATCTCTCATACCAAGCTCTAGGAGCTTGTTTTAAACCATACAGAGATTTCTTTAGTTTGAAAACATGTTCTGGGAATTTTTCACTCTCAAAACCAGGAGGCTGGTGAACATAAACTTCTTCTTCTATAATACCATTTAGAAAGGCACTTTTAACATCCATCTGATATAAAGTGATGTTATATTGTGCAGTAAATGAAATAAGAAAGCGTATAGATTCTAACCTTGCCACTGGAGCATAAGTTTCAGTGTAATCAATACCTTCTTGTTGACTGTACCCTTGAGCAACAAGACTTGCCTTATTTCTTTCAACTTCTCCTTTCTCATTAAGCTTATTTTTGAAGACCCATTTAGTTCCAATTATGTTGAATCCTTTTGGTCTTGGAACTAAATCCCACACATCATTTCTGGTGAACTGATTTAGCTCTTCTTGCATGGCAATAATCCAATCATTGTCTTGCAGAGCTTCATCTACAGAAGTTGGTTCAATTACTGACACCAATCCAAATAATAATGCTTCAGATGATCTGAGGAAGGATCTTGTTCTGATAGGGTCATCCTTCTTTCCAATGATCACATTCTCTGGATGAGAAGCTTTGATTCTGGAAGATGATCCTCTAACAATTGATTCTTCAGAAATATTTAAGTTGTTCATCTGAGAAGTCAGAGGAATTGCATCTGGCGTTGCTTCTGGTTCCTTCACTTGAGCTTTGTTTGCCTCTGAGTCTTCAGAGTCTGTGAGAATTACTTCTCTATCTGCAGAGTTTTCAGACTGCTTTGGCTTTTCAATGCCAAGCTTATCATCAAATCTAACATGAATAGATTCTTCCATAATTTGTGTTTCAGTATTGTATACTCTGTAGCCTTTAGAGCGTTCAGAATACCCAAGCATGAAACACTTCTGTGCTTTAGAATCAAACTTGTTCAGGTTTTCCTTAGTATTCAACATATAGCAAATACATCCAAAAGGATGAAAATATGAAATGTTGGGCTTTCTGTTCTTCCACAATTAATAGGGAGTCTTCTCCAGAAGAGGTCTTACAGACACTTTGTTTTGAATGTAACAGGCTATGTTGATTGCTTCTGCCCAAAAGTGCTTTGCCAGATTAGTCTCATTGATCATGGTTCTGGCCATTTCTTGCAGAGTTCTATTTTTCCTCTCTACAACCCCATTTTGTTGTGGAGTTCTAGGACAGGAAAAATCATGAGCAATGCCATTTTCATTAAAATATTTTTCAAAATATTTGTTTTCAAATTCACCACCATGATCACTTCTGACTTTTATAATTTTGAAATCTTTTTCATTCTGGAATTGTTTGCAGAAGTCAAGGAACACAGAATGTGACTCATCCTTGTGTTTTAAGAACTTTACCCATGTCCATCTACTATAGTCATCAACAATGACTAATCCATACTTCTTTCCTCTGATGGATGCAGTTTTCACTGGTCCAAACAGATCAATATGAAGTAATTTTAGTGGTCTGGAAGTAGAAACAACATTTTTTGATTTAAAAGATGATTTTGAAAACTTCCCTTTTTGACATGCTTCACAAAGAGCATCTGAGGTGAAATTTAAATTAGGAAGTCCTCTGACAAGATTAAGTTTATTAATCTGAGATATACGTCTCATATTAATATGCCCCAATCTTCTGTGCCAGACCCATTGCTCCTCATTAACAGACAAGAGACATTTAACATTCTGAACCTTAAGTTCTGAAAGGTTTATTTTATAAATGTTGTTCTTCCTCTTTCCACTAAATAGGATTGAGCCATCCTTTTGACTAATAACTTTACAACATTTTTGATTAAAGGTTATGTCATAACCATTGTCACTTAATTGACTTATGGACAATAGATTATGCTTTAATCCTTCTACAAGTAAAACATTAGTAATAGAGGGAAGTTTATCATTTCCAATAGTGCCAGATCCAATGATCTTGCCCTTCTGATTCCCTCCAAATTTCACATCACCTCCAGATCTAAGCTCCAGACTTTAGAACATAGACCTTTCTCCTGTCATGTGTCGCGAGCATCCAGAGTCCAGGTACCATGATTGGCGTCCTGACCTTGTTGCTAAGAACATCTGCAACAGGAATTATTTTACTTTTAGGTACCCAGATCTTCTTGGGTCCTTTTGGGTTAGTTGTTCTGAAGGTTTGTTTAAACTTCTATTTTTCAACATAAGGTTTATTCTGACTAGCCTTAGATTTAAACACATGAATGTTCTTTTCAGAACGAGTGTGTTCAATATCATTCAAGTGACCAAATTTAAAGTGGGAATATAAAGGAGTCTTCTTGATGATAATTTTATCAACAGGTTTTGGATTTAAATCCTTTCCAGAGGAAGATTTATATCCAATTCCTTTTCTGTTATTTCTGCTAACTCCATAGATCATAGAAGCCATTTTGCTTCTGTCTATGCTTTTAGCAAGAAACTTCTGAAAGCTGTAGTCATATTTTTCCAAAATATTTTTGCATTCAGACTCAGTTTCAAAATCAGAGTCTTGTTGAGCTAATTCAGAATCATTTTTCAATTTTAAGTTCTTTTCATTTAGCTCAGCTACTTCTGATTTGAGAATATTATTCTCAGATACAAGATTGCTTTGACGCTTCTTGTATTTGAGCTTAATATTGTTATAGCTCTTCAGAACTTCTGATAACACTTTGATGAGTTCATCTTTAGTGAGTTTAGCCATTACCTCTTCAGCGTCAGAGTCAGATTCAAATCCTGAAATTCCTTCCTCCTGATCTTCTATGTCAGCCATCAATGCTACGTTGGCACATTCCTCTTCTGACTCAGATTCATATTCAGATGTATCTGAATCATCCCAGGTGGCCATTAGAACCTTCTTCTTCTTATCAGATTTTCTTTTAGGCTTTTCTTTCAACAACTTTGGACATTCATTTTTGTAATGCCCAGGTTCTTTACATTCGTAGCAGACAACCTCCTTTTTGCCAGATCTTCTGTGTCCATAAGATTCTTTTCTTTGGTCAAGCTTCCTGAAGTTTCTAAACTTCTTTCCTTTATGCTTCCAGAGTTTGTTTATTCTTCTAGACAACATGGATAGTTCATCTTCATCTTCAGATGAGGATTCTTCAGAGCTTTCCTCTATTACCTGCAATGCTTTAGCAGATTTATTAGATTTTAAGGCAATTGATTTACCTTTCTTTTAAGGTTCATCTTCCTCAAGTTCAATTTCATGACTCCTCAGTGAACTGATTAGTTCCTCCAAGGAGATCTTGTTCAGATCTTTAGCCATTTTCAGCGCAGTCACCATAGGTCTCCATCTGGTAGGTAAGCTTCTGATGATCTTTTTCACATGATCAGCAGTAGAGTATCCTTTATCCAGAACCTTTAGTCCAGCTGTAAGCATTTGAAATCTGGAGAACATAGCTTCAACAGATTCAGCTTCTTCCATCTTGAAGCCTTCATACTTCTGAATTAGAGCCAGAGCCTTTGTTTCCTTGACTTGAGAGTTTCCCTCATGAGTCATCTTCAAGGACTCAAACATGTCAAATGCAGTTTCTCTATTTGTGATCTTTTCATACTCAGTGTGAGATATTGCATTTAACAATATTGTTCTAGCCTTGTGGTGATTTCTAAATTCCTTCTTTTGGGCTTCTGTCATAGATTTTCTATCTACTTTCTTGTCATTCCCATTAGTGGGATGAACATATCCATCTATGACCAAATCCCATAAATCAACATCATAACCAAGGAAAAAACTTTCAATCCTGTCTTTCCAATAATCAAATTTCTCCCCATCAAACATAGGGGGTTTAGTGTTAATTCTGTCCCTTTCTTCATATTTGTTGTTAATGTTAGATATTGAAGTATCAGCCATAGTAACAACCAAATATATATCAAAGTTTTTCTCACTGGATCTTTTCTGTCACTGTGAAGTGGTAGCACACACAGAACCGGAGCTCTGATGCCAACTGAAGGTGAGAAAATACTTAGAAGGGGGGTTGAATAAGTATGAAGATAAAACTTAGAAGTAAAAACTCAAGTATTTTTATCCTGGTTCGTTGAACTCAACTACTCCAGTCCACCCTTACTAGAGTGATTTGCCTTTCTCAAACAAGGACTTAATCCACTATTTACTCAACTGATTACAATAGTAAGCACTAAGAAAAACTGTTCAAAGTCTTCTCAAGAACTACTGATCCTAACTGGATCTTCTTAAGGTTTTCTTACAATCAAATGTAATAATAAATACAAGTATTAAGATGCTTCTAATAAAGCTTTATCACAACTGTGATTTTTCACTTAAGATTAAGAACAAAGAAATAATTCTAGCAAGAATGTATGAGTTGTATGAGAGCTTTGATAATGAATTCTTTTTCAAGTGATTCGTCAACTGAAGAAGATGAGTGGAGACTTGCTTTTATAGGCACAGTGATCCAAGAGTTTTTCACGTTGATAAGAGTGTACCAAAAGGTCTGAGTCTTTTTGTCTTCACATCAAGTGACCTTTCCTAGAAGAAGAAAGCACAGAGGAATCCTTTTTGTCTGTGTTCTTGTGTCTAGCATAAATAAGGAAAGAGTCGTTTGGATATTCCAACGGATATAATCTTTGAATTCTTCTTCAAAAAATTTCAGCAAGAATCATCAGAGTCTAATTTGATCAGAGCCTTCTGATGATGATCAGAGTTTTGCTGAATCAGAGTCTTTGCAGCAAGTGTGCTTTTAGCGTGTATAAGTTCAGAGCAGAGTTTTGGGTCTGATCCTCAGTACTGGCAGCGTTAGTACTCTCATAGTCTTCTGAAGTAACTATGCTTGAAAACTCTTCATACAGAATTCTTCATTGGTTCAGATGCTTCTGGCTTGCTTCAGATTCTTCTGGAGCTTCTGCTTCAGATCCTTCTGGAGGCAACGCTTAGGATCTTCTGATGGCAGCATTCAGAATCTTCTAATGGGTGCTTCTGATGCTTCAGAGCCTTGCATATTTATTTGTTCAGATTTGATTTGCTTCTGGAGTGATATTTGCTTTAATATCTGCAGCAACCATTCTTAAGCAAATTTTAGAGTACATAATTCTTAACTACAAAATTTCATAATAGTTATCATCAAAACATATAGATATTATTAAGAACCAATCTGTGTTCTAACATAAACTAATTAATTAATAACAATAACTACTAGCATTAATATAAACTAACTAATATTAGCATAAACAAAATTAATATTAACATAAATAATCTAATATTAATATAAACAAAATATCATTATAAAATTAAAAATTAAAAATTAAAAACACAAAGAAATGCTCTTTTTAAGAAAATATAAATAAATAAAAAGAAATAATTCTAAAGAAACTCACAATATATTGAAATAAAAAAATAAAAAGAATGCTAGTATGGACAAATTAAAATTAAATATGCTAAATAATTTATTAAAAGATGCAAAGAATTAGCTAAACATAAATCAATAAATCGACCGCACAGAAAATGATTAACGTGAAATGGATAACTTGAAAAGATATAGTACTCAGTCAATTTCGAGAATTGACCGGGGCCGGTAAAAGAACTCAAGTCGAGCAAAAATGATTAAAAGTTCGTCGAGAGATAAGATGAGCGCGATAAGTCAAGTTTTAAAGGAATGTAGGTCAAAAACTAGCGTCTGCAAGCTTAAATTCGAAAAAGTTTTTAATCGTTGATTTTCTCGTATATTCAAGACACAATTTAGCCAGTCCGTCTATATATCCAAGAAATTTATTCTGGCTAATCATTTTGTGAACTATTCATAGTAAAATGCACGCTATGCTGTACAGGTGATGTAAATTGAAAATAAAGTCAGATGAGTGAAAATTTAAAATAGGTAGGACAAATTTGGGGTATGATAGATGTCCCTATCTAATTGCCTTAAACTTGAGAGAATGAACAGCGACGATTGCACCAAAACCCTAACTGAAACTCAATTGCCCTGATAATTATCCACCTTGAATAAAAATCCTTCTGCCACAACTAATAACTTGATACATAAATAAACCATTTCTGTGACCAAGATTTGGTAAAATTTCCATTGAATTTCACACTACACCGCACACATACTTGTCTTGATAACCTGGCCCAATCCTTGATTCAATCCTGTAAGACTTGGGCTTAGACAACAAAAGGTAAAAATCTATATGTACAATGGTAGACATGAATAATGGATATGATGCACAGATGATGAAAATGCTATGATATGTACAGAAAGCGGTTCAAGGTCAAAATTAGGGTGTAACAGTTGTTATGGTCAACCATAAGATTTACAAGGCTTAATTTATGATCTCATATGGTTGGATCATCAAAAGTCAAGTTGGAATAATAAAATCAGGAGATTTTAAGAATTAGGGTTTCTTGATGAAATTTTCTAAGTTAAAAAGTCAACATTTGAAGTAATTTTTAAGGCTAAATTCAAGATGGTTCCAAGTGTAATTTGTATTGGTCATCAACATGAAAGTTGTAGATCATCTCTTTAGCTTTCTTTTGATACAATAAATCATCAAGATCATTTTTATAACTCAAGTTATGATGTTTTTAAGTGGAGGTCAAAGTAGGGCAAAACATAGGGCAACATTTTTGCAAGAACTTCAAACCAAGGCCTCATGGGTTTCTTGACCTCAAATCAAAATTCATCAAACATGAAAGTTGTTCCCCTTGATCTATGCTTTCTAAGCATATAAATAAGTCCTCATTTGGATCAAGGAGCGAAAAGTTATGGAATCACAAAGTTTGGTGATTTTGGGCACAAGTTAGGCAACTTGCCCTATTTGCCAAGGCACTTCCAAGTCATGTTTTTGCTCAACTTGTAAGCTTCTTTTTTTTTATAGTTCCAAGCTTCAAATTCAAAAGTGTAAAACATGAAAGTTGTTCTCCTCCATCTCAGCTTTCCAACCATCTAAAGAACTCTTCAATTGGAGTTCTAGAGCTCAAGTTATGATGTGATAAATTTGAGTGCCAACACTTGACAAGAGTTGCCCAATGCATGACCAGATCATGCATAGGCTTGCCTAGGCCAAAATGTTGAATCAATTTTCATGTCCAATTTTCATCATGTTGCAAGCTTCAACTCAAAATCATTTTAACATCAAAGTTGTTCATCTATATATCCTCTTTCTAAAGAGCCCAAAACCTCATCATTTGAACCAAGAACCATGGAGTTCTATGGTTCCAAAGTTAGCTATGAATCATGCCTTGCCACATTGCCAAACCATGACCAATTTTCACACTAAAGATTGCCAGTATTTCCCAGCATCTAAGGTCTTGTTTCTTGTGCACCTACCCTTACAAGTCTCAATCTCAAACATTGCCTCTTTTAGCTCTTCTTCATTTGACATACAAAAAGTATTTTTTGGCACAAACACAAGAAAGATGCAAGACAAACATCGTGAGTCAGACCATCTAACTTCTGCTCCTCCTAAGCTACTCATCTGATCACAACACAACAAAGAATATCACTGCCCAACCATCTGAGCAAAAGCCCTAGCCGAGCCATCACTATCATGGTCAACTTTTCATTTTGGCTACAAAGTATCTTTTCAAACTAAAAAACATAGGAGATCATTTGATAAAGGGGAGAGAGGTCAAAATAGAGGAGGAGGGATAGGATAGAAAGGAGAGAATACCCCAAGAAACCTCACCTTCGAGCAAGACACATAATCACTTCAGTTTTTTCAAAATCTCCCCAAGCACCATTCCCACTCATCAAAACTCCAAACAAACTCCATAAACCTTCATCATACATCTTAATAAACTCATTTCATCCACCAAAAGAAAACTGTAACCTCTCAATCACATTTCACCATTTTTATTCACCTTTGAACATCAACCTTCGGGTTTGAAGAAGGAGAAGTTTTGCAGACCAACCAAGCATTCAAAGACATTCTCTAGGAGCTAAAGAGTTTGGTTAGCGTCCCTTTTCACCCTTACAGTCACCGTTGAAGAGGTATCAGATCAGTTTCCAGAGGTAGTATTTCTTCTCTTTCAAAGTCATCATATTCATGTTATCTCTGTTTCCCTTGTGAATAGAAAATGTTCATTATGTTTTTTACTTTGTGTTTGTAGCATTACATGTCTTATACACACTAAAAATGTTTAGTTTTTCATCTATGGTGTTGTTACGGTCCCACTAGGTTTGATCAGTTTTCATGGTTTGTATGTTTAATTTTAAGTCATGATAGTTGTATGTTTGGATTCTTGGTGAAGAATACTACATTTTTGGTTCTTAAGCTTTTGATTTTAGTTGAGTTTATAGTGAGATAGGAGAGGTAGGGTTCTAGAGAGAAAAAGTCTGAGAAGGAAATGGAGAAGAAGAAGCTGACGTGGGTTGGTCTTTTGCTGAGCTGGTTGTTTCATTGCATTTTCAGCATATTATTATTTTTGGGTGGTTTATACAACGGATGTATAGCCACCCCAGTGGTAGAGGCAACATGCATTAGCCTTGGGAGTCTGGGGTTCGAATCCCCCTCGCCCCAGACTCTTTTGTTCCTTTCTTTATTTTCTTGTTTTTGTTCTGTTTTGCATACTTATTTAATTTTGATTATTTTGTTACTTGAGGCACGCAGTGGCTGGATTGTTAAGGTTTTTGGTTGGTGAGTGAAGTAGTGTGAGTTCAAATCCTCCAAGGGCATTTCCCTTCTTTTTTTATCACTTATTTCCTTAGTTTTTCTTCCCAATTTTAAACCATTATATCTTTTTGATCCCAAAGGCTTTTTAGCCCATTCTTTTTACTATAATCTCCTTTTCATGTCTACTTTCCATTTTCTAAAAGAAAACTTCAAAATTATTTATTTTTATTGTACTTGTGTATGTTCAAATTTTGTGTTCTATTTTAGGTTGTACCTTTTGTTTCTTTTGATATTTTCTTGAATTCATTTGTAAATATGAGTTGTATAGACATCATTGCACCTTGTAAAAAAACTTGTTTGACATTGTGAACTTGATCTTTTAGTTTGTTCTAACATGTCATAGTGTGCAGGTTTGTGGCTTTGCTTTGTGATGAGTTTCATTCATAGTCTTTGATGTCATTGAACATTTTATGATGAACTTGCTGCACTTCTTTGATTGTCATCATGATGAGTCTTTTGCTTTAATTCTACTTTGTACCTTGATTAGGGCTTCATTTTTGTTGTACACTATGTCCCTTTTTGCTTTAGTGGGCATCTTCTCTAACTTCCAAAGGAAAGAAGCATTTGTGGACTTCTATGTCTTTTTCCTTTTAGGATAGTCTAGTATTCCTATCACACCTTATAATGTTGTTAAAGTCATTATCTTGGCCTTATAAGAGCCATTTCCTTTTGTAACTTAGAATTAAATTTAGAGTTTGTAATCTCTATGTGAGTACCATTGTGATGTGTACCCTAGTTAAATCTTTCAACTTAGATTTAGAGAGTTGGATAACTTTGTGTAAGTATCATCGTTATGGATTCTTATTCCCCTTGAACATTAACCATAATCCAGAGTTCTCTCCCTAGTTAGGTGAACTACGGTTGCTCTAATTCCATCCTAGTTAAGATACGTAGGCACGAGATGCGATGTCTTGGCGAGCATACTTAGTGTATATACCTTAGGTATTTACCTTAACCAATAACCATTAGCAAACAAGCATTAGCAATAACACAAATACAAATAAGAGGTTCCTGTAGAATACTACATATACTTAGGATAATTGTAAGTGCTCTTGATTGGCTACAATTTGTGGCAAAACATTAGAGTTTGCATGTACGTCATACTGAATGTTAAGACATACATAATGATGTGTGTGCAGGGTAAGTTAACTATAAGTTAAGCTGGATGTCTACAGAATGTCATGACTTGGATCTTATGACATCAAGCGAGCAGGGTTAGTTTTTCTGGTATCTAGAAATCAGGAAACAAATCAGAAACTCAAGCTGAAAGATAGGAGACATTTCAAAACCCCTAAAGCAAAACAAATGCTCCTGAATTAAATGGCAAGCGTGTAGATGATTGAAGAGTAGGGTTTGTTATGATTAAACCTAACTGTGTGCACCCAGGCCCAAGGACTGACTGTTGCTATAAATATCAGAAGGAGAAATCCTAGAAGAGCAGCTCTTGACAGAAGAACAGAGAGTGCATATTAAAGAGTCCTTGTGAGTGAAGAAGGTTGTTCTTTATGTGAGTATTGTGAGTGAAGAAAGTGTGTTCTTCACGTGTGAATTAAGTCTTAGAAATTCTTGTTTACCAAGCAACTGTCTACTGCATTGGTTAGGTAGGTTCTAGGCTGTTGTGTCACTCAAAGCTTTTAAGTAAGAGTGTGTGTCCCTTGATTAAAGCTGTGAAGCAAGATCTAGGTGTGTATGAAGTGTTTCTTCATCTTTATTTTGTAATTTTGAACTGTATACCACTATGGTGTGATTGAGGGGGAGTGAGTGGGTATACTTAGGTCTAGAGTGTCTCTGGGAAGAAAGTGTCATTGGGTAGGTCTTAGGTGAAGAGTGCAAACTGGTGTGTTTGACTCTGAATTAATGCTGCTGATAGTGAATTTCCTCCCTGGCTTAGTAGCCCTCAGATGTAGGTGTTGTTGACACTGAACTGGGTGAACAATTGTTGTGTTATTTACTGCTTTTACTTACAATTTAATTAGTTAGTACAGTAGTCAATGTCACAGTGGATGTTATAACTTTGGTAATAACATCCATCGCGTGCTTGCCATAGTTTCAATTGGCATCAGAGTAGGCACCCTGCCTGTTTATTCTGGGTGAGATCTAGGGAAATAAATTATGGTACTATGGATAAAGATATAGGATTCACTAATAGACCTCCAATTCTGGATGGTTCTAATTATGATTATTGGAATCCTAGGATGATTGCATTCCTAAAATCCTTAGACAACAAGGCTTGAAGAGCTGCAAACTCTGGTTGGAAACATCCCGTGAAGACTGACAAGGATGGAGCATTTGTACTAATTCCCGAAGAGGAATGGAACAAAGAGCAAGAGGCATTAGCTCTGGGGAACTCTAAAGCATTGAATGAACTCTTCAATGGTATAGACAAAAACATCTTCAGACTGGTACACCACTGTGAACTGGCAAAGGATGTTTGGGACACTCTCAAAACTACTCATGAGGGAACTTCCAAGGTTAAAATGTCAAGACTTCAAAAGCTGACCACCAAATTTGAAGGTCTGAGAATGAAGGAAGATGAGACCATTCATGAGTTTTACATGAATGTTCTTGAACCTGCAAACATCTCAGGAGCTCTGGGAGAAAAGATGTCTGAAGAAAAGCTAGTGAGGAAGATCTTAAGATCATTACCTAAGAGGTTTGCCATGAAGGTCACAACCATTGAAGAAGCTCAAGACATATGCAACATGAAGGTAAATGAAATCATTGGTTCTCTCCAAACATTTGAGATGGGCATGTGTGATCAGGCTGTAGAGAAAAAGAACAAAAGCATAGCTCTTGTTTCAAACACTGCAAGTAATTCAGATAGTGAAGATGGTGAAAACAAGGAGAGTCTGTCAGAAGCAATTGCCTTGCTTGGAAGAAAATTCAATAAACTTATCAAAAGGATAGATCATAAGTCAAAGGCCTATGCCAAGAACACCTCTTCTGACAGCAGCTAAAAGAGTAACTCTGAGGAGAATTCTAACCAAAGCAAAGGAGTTCAATGCCATGAATGTGAGGGATATGGACACATTAGAAAGGAATGTCCCACTTACCTTTAAAATAAGGGAAAAGGCCTAACTGTCACCTAGTCTGATGGAGACTCTGAAAGTGGATCAGAAAAGGAGTATGCCAGGCATGTCACTGTTCTAAACAGTGTATGTTCATCTGATGATGACTCAAGTGAGGATGAACTGCCTTTTGATGAGCTTGTAGCTTCATACAAACAACCGTGTTTCAGAAGTGCAGAGGTATGCCAACAAGGAGAAAATCAGAAAGGGATCATTAAGAAGTTGGAGGCTGAGAAGAAGGAACATCTTACAACAATAGACTCACTCAACAGTGAGGTCAACCTGTTGAACTGTAAACTTGAGCAGATGATAAGATCAATCAGGATGCTAAACCTTGGGACTGACACTCTTGAAAAAAATTCTACAGAGTGGTCAGATAGCAGGAGACATGTCTGGACTGGGGTTTGTTGGTGAACAAAAACCCATCTTGGGGTTCAAGAGACCAGAGTCTGAAAATCAGAGGTCAAACCAGATGTCACGACCAATGTCACAACATCCGAGGAACAAGAACATGAAGCAGACAAGAAGAAAGTTCCAAAGGTGGAGGTGTCATTAATGTGGAAGTTTGGTCACCTAAAACCTTTTTGCTTCAAACTGCATGGATATCCTAGTCACACTCATCAAAGTGCTCCTGCCAAGAAGCATCAATGGGTGACAAAGGAGGTTAGTCTGATAGCTCACACCTCTCTAAGAGTGTCATCTAAAGAAGACTGGTACTTTGATAGTGGTTGTTCTAAACACATGACTGGCATAAAGAATCTGTTGGTGGACATCAAACCTCATTCCACTAGTTATGTGACTTTTGGTGATGGACCAAAAGGAGAGATCAAAGGGGTTGGGAAACTAGACTGCCCTGGAGTACCTAACCTGGAAAATGTATTGCTAGTTAAAGGACTAACTGCCAACTTGATCAGCATTAGTCAGCTCTGTGATCAAGGACTAAGTGTGAAATTCACTGAAGAAGAATGTGTGGTCATAAATGGTGATAACGAAGAAGTAATGAAGGGGCCTAGATCTAAATATAATTGTTACTTATGGGAGCCTAAGGACTCAAGTAGATCCACAACATGCTCTATGGCCAGAGAAGAAAAGGAGGTAAAGTCGTGGCATCAAAAACTTGGGCACCTTCATCTAAGAGGAATGAAGAAGATCATCTCCAAGGAGGCTGTGAGAGGAATTCCAAAACTGACTATTGATGAAGGAAAGGTATGCGGTGACTGTCAAGTAGGCAAGCAAACCAAGACATCTCATCCAAGGGTTGGTCACCTGATTACCTCCAGAGTTCTGGAACTATTGCACATGGACTTGATGGGACCAACGCAAGTAGAAAGTCTTGGTGGTAAAAAGTATGCCTATGTAGTTGCGGATGACTACTCCAGATACATCTGGATAAGCTTCATCAGAGAAAAATCATATGTATTTGAAGTTTTTAAGGAGTTGTGTATCAGACTCCAAAGAGAAAAAGAATGTGGTGTGGTCAGGATCAGAAGTGATCATGGCAAGGAGTTTGAAAACTCCAAGTTTGTTGAGTTCTGCTCATCTGAAGGGATCAGCCATGTGTTTTCCTCTCCTATTACTCCTCATCAAAATGGAGTAGTGGAAAGGAAAAATAGGACTATCCAAGAATCTGCTAGAGCCATGATACATGCAAAGAAATTACCTATGCATTTTTGGGCAGAGGCTATGAACACAACTTGCTATGTTCGTAACAGAGTGACCTTGAGAAAAGGAATATCATCTACTTTGTATGAAATGTGGAAAGGAAGGAAACCAACTGTGAAGTACTTCCACGTGTTTAGGAGCAAGTGTTACATCTTGACAGATCGTGAACAAAGGAGGAAAATGGACCCCAAAAGTGATGAAGGCATTTTTCTGGGATACTCTATCAACAGAAAAGCTTATAGAGTGTACAACTACAGAACAAAAGTCTTGATGGAATCCATTAATGTTATCATTGATGATCAGTATGAAGAAATCAATGTCATAGAGGATGTTGGAACATTGCTTGAGACACCAGTTGATGGTATAGTGTATACTGAAGATACTCAAGCTGTAACTCCAGATGTTGAACCAGAAACTATCATCAGAGAACCTTCTATCGGAATCCTGAAAGATCATCCCAAAGATCTTATCATTGGAGACCTCAACAGTGGGGTAAGGACCATAGCTAGAGAAGTTGTCTCAAATTCATGTTTTGTGTCCAAGATTGAACCCAAAAATGTGAAGGAAGCCTTAACTGATGAATACTGGATCAAGGCCGTGCAAGATGAATTGGAACAGTTTAAAAGACATGAAGTATGGGAACTGGTGCCAAGACTTGAAGGAACAAACATCATTGGTACCAAATGGATATACAAAAACAAATCAGATGAACAGGGAATTGTAGTCAGAAACAAGGCTAGACTGGTGGCACAGGGGTATACTCAAGTAGAAGGAATTGATTTTGATGAAACCTTTGCACGAGTTGCAAGACTTGAGTCCATCAGGTTACTATTAGGAATTGTCTGCATTCAAAAATTCAAACTATTCCAAATGGATGTGAAAAGTGCATTTCTGAATGGATATCTAAATGAGGAAGTATATGTAGCACAACCTAAGGGATTTGAGGATCCTAACTTGATAGACCATGTGTACAAGTTAAGGAAGGCACTCTATGGATTGAAGCAAGCTCCTAGGGCTTGGTATGAAAGATTAAATGAGTTTCTTACTACCCATGGATACAGGAAATGAGGAATATACAAGACCCTCTTTGTGAAAAATGAGGATGGAAAACTCATGATTGCTCAAATCTATGTGGATGACATAGTATTTGGTGGAATGTCTGAGAAATTGGTTAAAAAATTTGTCAATCAGATGCAATCTGAGTTTGAGATGAGTTTGTGTGGAGAACTAACTTACTTTCTTGGGCTGCAAGTCAAGCAAATGGAGGAGTCTATATTTCTCTCCCAAAGTAAGTATACCAAAAGCATAGTCAAAAAGTTTGGCTTGGATAATGCTGGTCACAAAAGAACACCTGCACCTACTCATCTGAAGTTATCAAAAGATGAAAGTGGTACTAGTGTGGATCAAAGCCTGTACAGAAGCATGATTGGAAGCTTGTTGTATCTAACAGCCAGCAGACCTAATATTGCATTTGCAGTTGGTGTATGTGCCAGATATCAAACAAACCCTAAGGTAAGTCACATAAATCAAGTCAAAAGGATTCTCAAATATGTGAATGGAACCAGTGATTATGGTATACTTTACACACATGGGTGTGATCCTACATTGTCTGGATACTGTGATGCTGACTGGGCTGGAAGTGCTGATGATAGAAAAAGCACCTCTGGTGGATGCTTCTTCTTGGGGAATAAACTTATATCATGGTTTAGCAAAAAGCAAAACTGTGTCTCATTGTCCACTGCAGAAGCTGAATACATAGCAACTGGTAGTAGCTGCTCTCAGCTGGTCTGGATGAATCAAATGCTGATAGAATACAATGTCACGTAGGATGTCATGACATTGTATTGTGATAATCTTAGTGCTATCAATATCTCCAAGAACCCAATTCATTATAGCATAACTAAGCACATTGATATAAGACATCACTACATAAGAGACCTTGTGGAAGATAAAATGGTCTCCTTGGAACATGTGCCCACAGAAGTACAGCTGGCTGACATTTTTACAAAGGCCCTTGATGCTGCTCAGTTTGAGAATTTGAGAGGCAAATTAGGTATCTGCATAAATGAAGACTCATAGCAATTAATGGCACGTGAGAGTTTTAAAACTTCAATGCAGTCCACGACCTTGACCATAAAACTCTCCTCTCCATGCAAACATGTTATATCTCTGCATATACAATTTTCTCCGCCTCCTCCTCTCTACAGAATTCTCAATCTGCACTCCGCACCAAGATGTCTTACTATCATAATGCCTCATCCTCCAAGACCCCTCCCAAATCCTCAAAAGATGTCCCTCATACTGCTGAAGAACCCAAGTGAAAGTATCCTCCTCCCACTGCTGAGGAACTTAGGCGAATCAGAAACAAGGAAGGCTCGGCATACGTGGACAAATCCATTGGGGAAATTGTCGATGATATACTCAAGAAAGGACTTCCCTTTTGAGGCATCACCATCCCCCTGGCTCGCAGGGATCCACCTCACAATTCTAATATGCCAGAGGACGATCCTGATGACATCAATAAGGACATCTCACTGTCAAATTCAGATGACAGTGATTCCAGCTCTTCTGAGGAAGATGATTAATATGGGCTGATAGACTGCTGTGGGGCTCAGTCTGCTGGTTACTGAGCTAATGTCATGTGCTGCTGGTTTGAGTATTTCATTATTTTTGCTTTTTTTGTAACAACAAGAATTTGTGATGCTCTTTAAGAGCAGTTTGTGTAATTTGTAGGGCTACAATTTTGATCCATGCTAAGTTATTAGTTGGGTCTTAATTTGTGGCTAAAAAGGGGGAGAGGGTAATAGAAAACAGCAGGTAAGAAAACAGTTGGTAAGAAAATAGCAGGTACAGACAGCAGGCAGCAGGTGATAAAGTACATGTGTGGATAGCTTGAAGACTTGCTAGAGCATATGTACCATTGTGAAAGAGCATATGTACCATTGTGCATATGATATAATCATACCTGCAGGTGTAACCACAGGTGCAGCTGTTGAATGATGATATGTGTGAGTTCGTAATGAGTATAGGAATGTATGTTAGATATCTATGAGTTCTTTGATGGAACCTAGTAGCTTTATAGCTGCTAGTGCTGTGTGTATCCGCATGATGATTGCAGAATGTTGTGAATCTCTTTAGGGGGAGTAACACAGGTTGTTCCACAGTAGGTGTGCTTCAGGATGTCATCCTGAAAGTTATAACATCCAGAGCAGGCTGGATGAATATGTGTGACTGCAGAGTGTGCAGGTTAAGTGCTCAGCTGGTAAAATGCATCAATTGAGGGGGAGTTACCCAGTGTGCTGCTCAGCAAAGTATGACATATGTAGTGGTAACTAACAGATGGTTAATAAGGTGAGGTATAACAGTGAGAGCTAACTGTGAGGACTCTGAGAGTGTGTTGAACTAGTAACTTTCCTGCATGACAGGGCACATGATAAGTTTTCTGATGTGTGTAAACTCTGATATGTTAACAGGGCGTTTTAGCCAAAAATTTGCCAAAGGGGGGGTTTGTAAGTGCTCTTGATTGGCTGCATTTTATGGCAAAACATTAGAGTTTGCATATATGTCATACTGAATGTTAAGACATACATAATGATGTGTGTGCAGGGTATGTTAACTATAAGTTAAGCTGGATGTCATACAAAATGTCATGACTTGGATTGTATGACATCAAGCGAGCAGGGTTAGTTTTTCTCTTATCTAGAAATCAGGAAACAAATCAGAAGCTCAAGGTGAAAGACAGGAGACATTTTAGAAGCCCTAAAGTGAAACAAATGCTCCTGAATTAAATGGCAAGCGTGAAGATGAATGAAGAGTAGGGTTTGTTATGATTAAACCTAATTGTGTGCACCTAGGCCCAAGGACTGACTGCTGCTATAAATATCAGAAGGAGAAATCCTAGAAGAGCAACTCTTGACAGAAGAACAAAGAGTGCATATTAAAGAATCCTTGTGAGTGAAGAAGGTTGTTCTTCACGTGATTATTGTGAGTGAAGAAAGTGTGTTCTTCATGTGTGAATTGAGTCTTAGAAATACTTGTTTACCTAGCAACTGTCTGCTGCATTGGTTAGGTAGGTTCTAGATTATTGTATCACTCAAAGATTTTAAGCAAGAGTGTGTGTCCCTTGATCAAAGCTGTGAAGCAAGATCAAGGTGTGTATGAAGTGTTTCTTCATCTTTATTTTGTAATTGTGAATTGTATATCACTGTGGTGTGATTGAGGGGGAGTGAGTGGGTATACTCAAGTCTAGAGTGTCTCTAGGCAGAAAGTGTCATTGGGTAGGTCTTAGGTGAAGAGTGCAAACTGGTGTGTTTGACTTTGAATTAATACTGCTGATAGTGAATTTCCTCCTTGGCTTGGTAGCCCCCAGATGTAGGTGTTGTTGACACTGAACTGGGTGAACAATTGCTGTATTATTTACTGCTTTTACTTACAGTTTAATTAGTTAGTACAGTAGTCAATGTCACAGTGGATGTTATAACTTTGGTAATAACATCCATCGCGTGCTTGCCAGAATTTCAATAACCAACCCCGAACCTTAGATCTTTAGCTTCGTTGTTACGTAGCGCACTTAGGGTCTTTTTTCGATCTTTACCCTTTCCTTTGGATAAATCAAAGCTCGGTGGTAAATTTCATAGATTTATGATTCAAGTTAATTCAATAGCTTGATATCCGATTCTCACCGCAACAGGCCCTACGGATAGCATACGCAAGGATTTGGGCGAGGGAGCAAGGCCATGCGTGTTTGAGCAGACGTGTGTTGTAATTTTTCAGTTTTTGCGATTTCTTTCCCTATTTTGCGTGAAATGCAATTCCTCTTGGTTTATAAGACTAATATGACGTAAGTAGACATAGGAGGATCATTAATGATAGGAAATGTGGTAAAATATGGAATTTTGCATGGATTTCTATATGATGTGTGGTTTGATGCCTATGTTGATGAGATTGTTGTTGTGTTGATGGTCTTGGGTAAAAATGGAAATTCTAGAGGGAATTATGGTGAGTATGTGACTCACAAATGATCATTATGGATCGTGTGTTATGCATTAATGGTATTATATTATGCATAGTTGTATCTCATGCATTTCCATGTCGTGTCTTGTGGAGATGAGCCTATGTGGGAATCCATGACGGTTGCCTAGCCTCATCCAGACTCTGTGAGGGAGTCGAGTTGGAGATAAGTTGTAGCTCAGAGGAGCGTATACGACTTATCCGAATTCTGATGGGAATCGAGTTCATAGAATGAACCGTATGGATTGTGTTGGTACCGCATGCATGGTCTCATATCAGTTGAGTCACATTGCATAGATGTATGACTGTAAATGGACAGAGTATGATGAATATCATTGTGGCACTTATACATGCATGATAATTGTCTGATTGGTGTGTTTGTATGTTTGCTAATACTTAGCATGTGATTTTCATCGTGTATTTATTGAATGAAATTCTCACCCCTTTTCAGTTGTTGTGTCTATGCTCCTCGGGGTATATAGATAACCAGGTACCTGAGTAGTGCTTGGAGCGTGTGTTGCTATTGATCTAGTCTTAGGAGTCGCTCTGATACGTAACACAGAAAGTATGGGAATTTGTTATCATTTGTGTTATTTTTCATTTGTTACGTATCTTGTTTTCTAAATTATGTTGAACCACAAATTTTGTGGAGGTTATTTGTTGTTAAAGCCTTAGCGCTGCTGAAGTGAACAATTGGAATATTTCGCTGTTTAATTTTATTTTATTTTCACGAGGAATAAAGATATGAAGTGATTAGATACTTTATGTGTTTTAAGAGATGTGACATCCTACTTGAGTTTCTCTGATTATTTTGCAAACTACATTATATTTTTTTATAATTAAATGAATGGGATGAGTAGGGTGTTACACTTATAATACCCAGAAAATGACTGGTAATATTCTCCATCTTCACATGTATATTGTATTAGAGACATTCCTCAAAACTTTATCTGATATATCATAGACAAATACCTTTGCAAAAATGTTGTTAACATGCGTAATGATATATGTTTATCCTTATTCAAACATCTTAAGTTTTGTGTACTAATTTCTTCAAAATTTTCACAAACAGGATATGGGTTGAATGAATTCACATAGAAATACTACAGGGAGGAGATACATAAGGCAAACATAAAGGATTTAGGTGGGTAGACAATATTGAGAGAAAAGTGGTCCAGAGCATTTGATGGAGGGCACTGATGGGGGTATATAACTACCAACCTCATTGAATCAATGAACTCAATTTTTAAGGCTACTCGTAAGCTACTTATTACAACTTTGGTAAGATCAACATACTTTAGGTTGGGTACAATGTTTTAGAAACAAGGACATAATTGGACCAAAATGTTTTCTTTAGGGCAAATGTACACTAATAATTGCATCGAAGGGAATAAAGAATAAGTAATCAAATCCAAGACTTATAATGTCACAAAATTTGATCATCAAAGGTTCTACTTCCTAGTTTAAAAGATGGTGAAACTAACGAGGGCCAACCAACTAGTCATTTCAAAGTCGGCCTCCAAAATTAGATGTGTGACTGTGGGAAATTTCAAGCTTTTTATTTTCGTTGCTCACATGTTATTGCAGTGTGTTCCGACATAGTACATGTCTATTTTGTGCACATAGTTGATGTGTACAAATTTGTTAGCATCCTTAGGGTTTCTCAATGTTATGAATGAAACTAATTGGCCTCAATATGAAGACGAAACTCTTTGCTACAATGAGGTTATGCGACTAAAAAATAAATGTTGCTCAAACACTACCTGCATTAGAACTGAAATGGACAATGTTGACAAAGAGAAAAAGGAATATGGTATTTTGTCTCCAAACCGGCCATATACGTAGAAATTGTCCAGACAAGACACTAACTTCTAAGTAATTGTGTCTGCTTTTTTAGTTTTTCTTATAATTGAATTATTAGTTAGTCTAATGTAATTTCATTGCTTCAACATATCAAAATATGTTTAAAATTAAAATCTTCAGTTACAACACAAAAACAACTGCAACAACACTCAAACTTTAATTAAAGTAGCATTAATTAAAGTTTAATGCACTTTTAATTAGAGCTGTCAAGTGGGTCGGCCTGACACAGCCCGCATTGGCCCGGTGGGCCAACACTTATAAATGGGCTGGAGTGGACCGGCTCGATTACTTCATGAGCTATCAAAATTAAGCCCAACCCATTTCTTTATGGGTCGTGTAGACCGATGGGCCAGACCCGCCTATATATTTCAATATTATAATTTTAATTTTTAAATTTAGAGATAATAAAATACAATCATACATCACAAAATAATTACTCATCTAACCATTCAAATCAGATATAAAAATAAATTATCTAGTAGATAATTTTTTGGCTAAGTCCCATGAAAACTTGGTGAATCCAACAATTGTCACATAGTGTAACTTTAAAAACAATAGAATGCATTCACACATACATAACCAAATAATTAATCACCTAACAATTCAAAATATATAACAAAATAAACTATAAAATAGACAATACTGTGACCTAAGTATCTTGAACACTTGGTGAATCCAACATGATAAGTCAATAACTTGAAAATAAATGTTAGGAAACAAGACTATGATAATCTTTTGAAGCCTATTTTCTAGGAATTATTATATTAACAAATGGTAAATTAGTTATATTTCTATATGCTTCTGCCTCTTTATTCAGTCCTTTTATTTATAATGCAGTATATGCATATTAAACTACCACCTTGTGGTGCATGCGTGTCCTTGTTAATGTTACAACTTAATTGAAAAATCAATAACTTAAAAACAAATGTAAATTGAAAATAAAATACAAAGATTATTAATTACAATTTAAAACTCACCTGAAGGTCCAACATCTTTAAAATCATGCAACCAATTACATGTACAAATTAATGCTTGCAAAGTTTCAGGGAGTAAGCAATTCCTATACTTATGCAAAATATGACCTCCAATGCTAAAAAAATATTCAAAAGCCACTATTGTGGTTGGAATGCTTAAAATTTCACAAGCATTATAGCAAGTTGAGGAAATCGAACACTATTTAATTTCCCATATTAAAGAATATCTACGTCATCATCTAAACATTTTTCAACTAAGTATATTTCAAGTTCGGACTTGCCATCATTTGAAATATTTTGTATCTTTTCTTGATAGTATTCCTAAAATTAGACATGCAAAAAACTATTTGAACTAGGTTTGAATAGAAAAATAAAATAATGTAATGGATATAAATTTTATTATTAAAACTTACATTCAAAAATGATGTTTCACCCAATGGTTGGCTAAAAGAGTGAGATTGAGTATTTCTTGATGAGCTTGTTGCAACCATATTATTTTGATATGCACCAAAGAGATCATACAAACCTTCCTTCACTTTATTTACCTTGTCTTCATAGCCACTAGGATCAAGTTTCTTAAAGTAAAAGTTCAAAAAGTCCAACTTTGATGTTGGGTCAAGAACATTTCCAAGTGTAAGAGTAATGGAATATTCACTTCAATACTTATCAAACTTTTCCTTCATCCCCTTAGCCATATCTTTGATCACATTATCTTGACTTTTCAAATTTCTATTCAATTCCATCTCTATAAGTCCAACTTGCATGAAGTATAAGTTTGAGGTTGGGTAAGATGATCCAGAAATTAAGTTAGTAATATCATGAAATGGAGCCAAGGAATTATAAATGTTCTATGCTCTATCCCACTCTTTAATTCTTGGACAAATCTTGTATTTTTTATCATTATAACTCAAGCTAATGAATGCACGTCGATACCTATCAGCACTTTCAAGCATCATATATGTGACATTCCATCTAGTAGACACATCGAACCTTAAAATTAACAAAAAGATATTTTAGCCCAATTTCCCCTCAAAATTAACAAAAATAGTTTTCTAATTTTTTATCAAAACAAATTATTATTTTTTAATACTTTTAACGGGCCAGCCCGAAGCCCGCTTAGCCGACCCGACCCATAAAAAACATCGGCCCGATGGGCTAGCCCAAAAAGATAGGGTTGTACTTTTTTAATACTTTTTTATGGTCCGACTTATGCTAAATTTTAGGGATTATGGGCTGGACCAATGGGCCTGACCCATTTTGACAACTCTACTTTTAATAAACTAATCAACAACAACACATAAAACAACAGGATCTTCAACTCCTCTATTAACTTTTTCTTTATGAGTTTCAAACATACAATAAACTTCTTCTTTATGGGCTATCATTAGGGCTGGAAATGAGTCGAGTCGAGTCGAACTCACCTCAGCTCGGCTCGACTCGTTAAGAATTGTTCGAATTCGAGTTCGAGTTTGAGTTTGACACGAACTTTTTTTTAAGCTCAAACTCGACTCGTTATAAGTTCACGAACAGTTCGGTTTGACTCGTTAGGTTCATCTCATTAGGTTCAGCTCACATGGTTCACGAACTTAAAAACTATTTTTTTTAATATATATATTTTTTAGTATATTTGACATTTTAAATAAATAAATATATATTTTAAATAAAATATTAAAATAAAATAAAAGTTATCATATTGAAATTTAACTTTATCTTCGAAATCTACTCATTCAAAACCTACACAACTTTCAAGAGATACATTTGAGAGTCTAATTCAAAACCTACTAAATTGAAGATTAAATTTGTCTAAGATTTGAATTAAATATTTAAACCTAATCTTAAAGACAGTATAATTCTTTTCATATGTAATCGAGTTGACTCATGAACCTAACGAGTCGAACTATGTATAGTTCAAGTTCAGCTCATTTAGTTAACGAACTTAATTTTTCGCTCATACTCAACTCATTTGGTTCATGAACCTAGTTCGACGATTTAATTGTCGAGTCGAATTCCGAACTATCTTCGAGTTGGTTTGGTTCATTGCCAGCCCTAGCTATCATTCATCAGGGTTATTTATGAACAATGATATTCTACTTTTCTCACCTTTCTAATTCGACCATGTAATTTTCGAAAACTTGTATTAATGGTTACAATAAGTGTTCTGAAACTCCAATGTGGCGGATCTAGGAAAACATGTTGGGAAAACTCCAATCTTGAAGTTAACTGAATCAATCTTAATGAACACGAATCAATCTTTTTTACTGATCACGACTCTTGTTCTTTACCCTTTATTCAGGTGAAAGAATCACTCATTGGTTTCAAAATGATTCTATTCCACACAAATAATTGAAAGAAGAAAACAAGACAATTGAAAACAAGAGAAAATATAAAATTTGGAGGAAGAAGATGATGTTTCTGTTACCGTGCAAATAGCACTCTAAGTGTTTGTTACAATGCGTGTTAATTACAACTGTAATTTCTGAAAGCTACACATTACTACCACAAAATTCCTTACAAAACTTCTTTCAAACTTCTTAAAAACTAATTCAAGTAATCAAAAAAATAACTAACTCAATTGAAACTAAGCTAAATCAATCTTCTTTGAATTTGTTGAAAATAATATTTTGACATAAATAATTACATATTTAAACAACACCTAATTCATTGTATCTAAGCTATCTACACTCATCATTGTTCTTAGACTGTTGAACAATTTAACTAGTATAGCCTTCATCATTATATTTGCAATTCGATTCTCTAATCTGCAGTGTTCTAGGCTTAACTTTCCATTTTCTACCAGCTCTCTTAGGTAATGAAACCTCATTTTAATGTGTTTACTTCTTTCGCCTGCTTTTGGATTTTTTGGCAGGTTAATAACTGACTTGCTATCAATCTTAATGGTCATTGCTCCATGATTTTTCCCTATAATTTCTTCGACTAGATTCATCAACCATGTTGCTTGACATGCACATAGTGAAGTTGCTATGTATTCTGCCTCACATGATGATAAATATACAACTGGTTCCTTTCTTGAACTCCATACGACGAGTACATTACCTAACATGAACAAATATACTATTGTCGATTTTCTATCTTTAACATCACCATACCAACTAGAGTAAGTGTAGTCCACAAGCTTACATTATTTTCTTCATCGGCTAAAGGAAACAAAATACAATAGTCGAGTGTTCCTTTGAGATGCCTCGGTATCTTCTTGGTGGCTGTATGATTGGATACCTTCGGCTTTTGCATGCATCTCTTGACCATGCCTACACAATATGATTAATATGGCCTTATGTGACAAAGCTATCTTAGTGATCCAATGATTCTTCTGTACTGTGTTGGGTCGACATCCTCTTTAATTGGATATTTTATTAGTTGCAATATGGGATCAGCTGGAGTCAAAGTTGAGTTTCAATCTTGCATCTCAAATCTCTTGAGTATTTCACCTGAATATCTTCTTTGGTGCCTCCTTAAGCCTCTACTACTCTTGCAGAATTCGATACCACAGAAGTATGAGAGATTTCCTAAGTCTGACATTTGAAACTCCTTACTTAAGTCAAGTTTGAATCCTTCAATCTCCTACTTCTAATGCCTATTATTAATAAGTCATCGACATAGAAACATAGTATAAGTAGCTCCTTACTGCTTCTCCTTGCATACACACTATGCTCTTTCGTGCATTTCTCAAACTCTTTCTCTCTTAGAAATTTGTCTATTTTCTTGTTCCAATATCTTGTAGCTTGTTTTATTACATACAAGGTTTTATGAAATATGTATACTTTTCTTTCTTGGTCTCGTTTCACAAACCCAACTGGTTATGTTACATACACCTCTTCGTCTACCGGACCATTCAGAAATGCACATTTTACATCCATCTGACACATCAACTAGTTATGTATATTGGATAGACCAACAACCAACATGATTATTTTGATTCTAGCTACTGGTGTAAAGACTTCACCATAATCGATTCCTTCTTTCTGAAGAAACCCTTTTGCTACAAGTCTTGTCTTGTGTCGAGTTACTTCACCTTTTGGATTTAGATTAACTTTATATACCCACTTCACATCAATTGCATTGCCCTTTTTTGCAATTTAACTAGTGTCCAGGTATCATCGTCTTCAATCGATTTCATCTCATCCGCCATAGCTTTCATTCACCTTGATTATTCCAATGCTTTAACTGCATCAATTGGCTCTGTATCTGCATAGAAAGCATAGTTTACTGACTCACCTTCATCATCGATCACATCATATGATGTGATTACACACTCCTACAGTCTTGCAGGTATTTTTCTGGTTCTCTGAGGTATGCATGTGCTAGCTTGACCTTCGACATCTTCTTGTCGAACTTCTATAACAACTTCACTAACCAGATCATCACAATGGATTCTTACTGAGTTCTTATTGATGTTCTTAGTCAAATCCCACTCCTTAAGCTCATTTATGATCACATTCATGTTGATCACGACTTTCTTGTTCTTTGGGTTGAATATTTTGTATCCTCTAATCGAGTGATACCCCACCAGGGTCATCTGACACAACTTATCATCTAGATTTCTTCTCAGGTGCTATGGCACATGCCTATGTACTATGGATCCAAACATCTTCAAATGGCTTAAACTAGGTTTGACACAATACCATCATTCTTCTGGTGTGATACCCCAAAGCCTCTTTGTCAGATATTTGTTTAGTATGTACGTGGCAGTCGACACAACCTCACCCCATAACTCATTTGGGAGATGTTTTCCTTTTAACATACTTTTCAGCATATTGATAATGGTTATGTTCTTTCTTTCAGCATTACTATTTGTTAAGGAGTACATGGTGGCACCACCTGATGCACAATTCCTTCTCTTGTACATAGTGTGCCAAAATGTTTTAACATGTACTCTCCACCTCCATATGTCCTTAGAACCTTAATCTTTTGAGCACTCTACCTTTCTACCATTGCTTTGAACTTGGTGAAAACATCGATCACATCACTTTTCTTCTTGATTAAGTAGGTCCACAATTTTCAGCTGTAATCATTAATAAATGTAACAAAGTACTTGTTACCTCAAAGTGAATATACCTTGAGAGGACCACACACATCTGAGCATATAATCTCAAGAGTGCCTTTTGACTTGTTTCTTGCATCCTTACTTAAGTTATTCTTGTGTTTCTTTGTTTGAACACATTTTTCACATACTTCTTTTGGAATATGGGTTTCTGGTAGGCTTGAAACCATGTTCTTCCTCTTAAGATAACTAATGTCATTAATATCCAAGTGACCAAGTCTGTAATACCATAACCAATCATCTCTACTAGCTGAATTCGCCATGGACTTTTGTTCCAACGCATCAAGTTCAATCCTGAAGATTCTATTTTGAGATATATGAGCCTTTAAGATTAACATGTTACTCGATTCGATCACTCTCATTATTTTATCTTTGATCAATACTTTGAAATTTCTCTCGATCATATGACCTATATAAGACATATCTTATGAGAATGTCATTTTTATGTGAGAATATGAGAATGGATCTGAACCATTAAATTTTAAAATAAATGGTGGAGATTATGTGTGGTTTTTTTCTCTCTCTCCTCCATTGTTAAAATATCATTAGTAATAATTAGTAATAAGTTACTAGAACAATATTCGTAATTTATTGTATTAGACTATCAATTAAGAACTTTTTTTTTACTTATGTCATAAATTAATTGTTGAGTCAATTTGTGGAAAGTGATAAGATATACGGTCAATAAATTGATATGTTCAATTTGATATTAATTTGATATAGTTTGTGTTAATATTATAACCTTTATTTTATCTTTTTAATCATGGTTAACCATTTAAGAAGAAGAAAAAACCAAATTAACCGTTAAAATAATGATAAAAATTCGAATGAGAGAGTATAGGAAGTTGTTATGTCTTGGCAAGATCAAATTTTTAATGTGGATCTGATGTTGAATTCTATTATTAGCAAATTAAAAACTAGTCAAGTAAGAATTCCTCGTGTCCAGAGATCAAATTCTAACCAGTCTTTTTATAGATTACCCTCAGGTTCGTTACTCCATAATAACTTACTTATATTGCACCTTAAAATGCCACAAGTCTCTCCACGCTACATATAAGTCTGGAGGGAATTAGTAATAAAGAGGTAAGTAAGTGATATAGAAGAGAAATAGATTTTATAATTTACAAATGACGAAAAGGAAAAAAAACAATACTTCAAAAACTCTTTATATGTGCCTTAACCTAAGAGGACGTTACAATCCATTATACTAGGAAGTAAAAATTGTTCAAGATACTTGAGTTTCTTAATATAGAAGAGACATCATTATTGACTAGTATAGGGAAACACATCAGAAGTTTCATGCAAAATATTACCCATTCCAAGAAAGGTATTTGGTATGTATGTTCCCAACAAAAGTGACATCTCATCAAGACTCTTCACTTGCCCCAGAAGCCAGCATCCGACCTAGGGATCTACACGATAAACCCTCATCCTACAAAGTAGAGATAAAGACTTGGGGCACCTGATTTAGGATGTTCGCAAAGTTCATAGCGAAAGGCACAATAATGACATTAAGCAAAGAGTGAATATAGAGGGTGGTCTTTCCTTCCACCAAAGGAGGATGATTCTGCCTTCCAGTCACGTCAACCTATGTTTAATTAGATCAAACGTCTACTCGCACAACACATTTTCTCTAATGCAGACAGTTTAAACTGCTCACCCTATAAAAGGAGAATAACACGCTACTATAAATATTCAAATACAATCTCATTTTCACATTGTTCTTTATTCTCTCACAGACTTGAACGATTAACCGTTAATCTTATAGACCAGCCCATCCCCGTCATACTAGAAATTATTCCAACCGATCCATGATCTCATTTCACCTTCTCATCGATTATTTTTGATTCTCAAACGAAACAAATTGTCGAAAAAATTTTGGAGGACATAATTTAATGAAAATTTTTAAATAACTTAGAAAATAACATTTAGTATATCTAATTATAAAGATTGTTTACATACTTAACCTTTTTTTATATGTAAGCGAGTTCATTTTTTACTACTATCTCATTAATTAATATTCAATATTGTAACTAATTTACTACTATCTCGTTAATTAATACTAATTATAAGTAAAAATAACTATTTTTTACATTAATTAAGAAAATTAGTTAAGTGTAATTAATTTTTTTAGTTTCATATATAATTAGAGTAAAATTTATTATAATATCCTTACTTATATTTGATGAATCAATTACCAACATTAAATATTATTGAATTAAATTAGAGATATACTGGTATTATAAGCATTAATTACTTTGAAAGTTAATGACTTTTACTTATAATAGTGACTAAAATTTAAAGTCATTTTTTTTCTTCTTATAATAATGATCGGAGGGAGTATTAAATATTGTAACTAATTAAACATTTGAAATAAACTTGACAAAATATTTAACATAAGTTCAGTTTATATACAACAAGTTGGTACTACAGATAATGTAAATTATTCTCCATAATAAAAATGATCAGAATGGTATCATGACTAATGATCGTTTTGAGTGCTTTCTTTTGATTATCCACGGTTAGACCGATGAGTTTATATATATTTTTTCTTGTTTTCAAAGTTAAGTGTGAGATTAATTAATTTCTAAGTATAAAAAGAATAAGTGGACTCTTTAGTGCTAGTTGCTAATTTGTTGCTCACTCATTGTTATAACGGCTCACTTGTTTATTTTACCTATACTAATGAAAAACTAAAATTATTTGTTTTAAGTAATTATACTTAATTAAAGTTATCATGTATTTTTTCTCTTCACCATCACCATCAATATGAAGTTGAATATATTTATTCGAGAGTAATCATTTTTAAAAAAATTTCCTTGAAATTAGAGACCGAACTATATTATTATTTCTGTTTTAAAATAATAGTTGTTTAAGGTTTTTTGTACACAAATTAAAAAATGTAATAATATTGTCTTAAAATATTATTTTCAGTCTCAAATTATATAATATTTTGGACATTTCACATAAATTAAAAAACGTAATTAATGTTGTATAAAAAAGATAAATTATGTAGTAGATTTTACACTATTATCCTTTATTTATTATAGATAAAAGAAAAATTTAAAGAATTACAAAAAAAAAAGAAAATAATAAATGATAGAAAGTATATTAAAAAAATGTCATTAATGTTAAATTGAAATTGTTAAATTATTTATAATTTGGAGAAAAAGAAAATTCTACTTCTTATTTATTAATAAGATGAAAATAGTGTAAAAAATAGTAATTAAATAATATAATTAAAAAATAACAATAATTTATACAATGAAAAGTCAAAAATAACATTCATTTTAAAATAGAATTTATTTACTAAATCAACACTCATTTTGATACAAAGGGAGTAACATTGATTCAACAACTCATGGCTTTTTTTAAGTAGTAAAATTTATAGAGAATAAAATATACGATTAGAAGAAAAAGTAAAAGTAATGACTCATTTTAATCTTTAAAAATAATTGTGAGATTTAATTTAATATATTCTAAAAACAAAAGCAGTATTTTGTTTTAATAAGAAAATTTGTGATTATTTAGTCTCTACATATACCACCATGGAAATAATTATATTTCATTCTCTTTTATAAGTAAATTTTATTTTTAAAATTTATTAAATAAATGATATATATATATATATATATATATATATATATATATATATATATATATATATATATATATATATATATATATATATATATATATATATATATATATATATATATATATATATATATAATAAATTTAAAAAGCAAAAATTATTTATAAAAGAGAATGAAGGGAGTAATTAATAAAAGGAGTGATTAATAAGTATTAATAATTATTGGTGTGTTCTAAAATAACATGAAAACCTGCATGTGAGAAAATGTGAAAATAGTTTTACATAAAAAGTTCAACTTACTTGGAGATTACTTTTAAAAGGTAGAAATAAAGAGAAACTAAGATTTAAGAAAAGGAGTCAAACTCAAGCTCGAACTTATAAAGATAGGCGGATTAAAAGTAGTTAAAGCCCCGGCTTGCTTTCGCGTATTTAGGGCCTAACTTTGTAAAGCGTTTTAATGTTGGAATATGTGTTTCATATGAGGCAAAATAAACATGGGGGGCCGTTTTCTTAGGCAGTTGCTGATTGAGGAAAAACCGTCAGCTCTGTCTTTACTATTTCAACGGTTTCCTACAACGAAAAGAGACTGGATCTTCAATATAAGTCTTTCTTGTGAAAGAATAGGGAAACATTTGTTTGTGGCTCCCTCACACCACTGAGACAAATTGCCCACAAAGTTGGAACTTGTAAAAAGAGGAATTGTGTTTAAAAGTCATCAACTTGTGTGTCCCATTGTTGAGAATTAGAAGAAAGTTTATAGCACATATTTCTAACTTGTCTATCGAACAGACAGGTTAGGCACCAAATGGATCATTGGATATGGATAGATCTCGGGGATGAGCAATCATCGGTGGTATCTCACCTTCACTACTTTATTTTTACATTCAACAGGAAAGTTAAATCTTCTTACCTTTTTTGGTTAGCTATCGGCTGGTCTTTATGAACAAGTAGAAATAGATTTTTTTTCTAGTATGGTGTGTTGAATGTTTAGGACATAGTTGAGTCCTCGAAGTATCTTTCGTGGAAATGGTGGTTTGATAGGGTCCACGAGAGTTTACAATTCAATTGACATATTTGACAATCTGATTTGAGTTAATGTATATTTAATATTTAATTTTTTTGGCTTCTTTTTGTAGGATTGAGCATCCCTAGTGCTCTCTTTAATTCAATTTGCTTATAAAAAAACTCACTTTAATATTTCTTATATAAAGTTGGATTCATTAACTCAACAAAGGAGTTAAAGAGGATAAAGTGTCGCATAGACAAATGTATAGACAAATGTATTGATGAAGAAACACGAGGAGAACTTAGAGGGATAAGATCCTTCTAAAGACTCATTAGAGAAGAAGAGACTCATATTGTAGTTATATGACAGTGAACTAATTAATGGCGATGGCAAGCCACAATGTCTAACAAATGCTAGTAGACCTAAGAAATTCATATGAAATCATGTATTCATAAATGTGCATTGCTACGTGCTTTTAGATGATACTACAACTTGTGTATATATGTCTAAACAAGATAATGTTGATGATCGACAAAGAAATACTTATTTATCTTGATCATCGTCAAAGAAGGGGAAAAATACAAAAGCGGTCTAAATGATTCAACGCTTCAAAGTATTTTATTTGAAATTTTATTATTTATGCTTATTTTATAAATAGTAGAAAAAAATCTCTCGTAAAATAAAATACGCACACACATACACACAAATATTTTCTAACAGATTATGATTGTTGCATAACATTTTAGGATTGTTGTATAAAAGATTATAACTAAAAACACGTTCCATAATTTATTATGATTTTTGTATAATCGATTATGATTGTAACACCCCATATGTGGATAATGCTCAGTATTTTAGTTGTGTAGTCGATTAGAGATCATGCATGATTAATTATTGTGCGTATCAGTTCTAATATTTTATATTTTATCTTCATATAATCGATTATGGTCTTCTACTAATATATTATTTGGCTTATTATAGATCAAAATCATAATTCCAACTTATTTGGGTATTTATAACCCCTCGTCTATATATAGGACACGTGATATTATGTGAAAATCAATCACACTAGTCGAATGAATAACTTTGTAATAGTCTTTTTTTACCTCTCTCTCTCTCTCTCTATATATATATATATATATATATATATATATATATATATATATATATATATATATATATATATATATATATATATATATAGTTGTGAAAAACGATGTCTTGAAACAAAGTATAAACATATTCTTTATCGGCAAGAAACACTCAAAGGTTAGGCTTAACGGAAAAAAAACAAGAAGAAGAACAACAAGGACTGGTTATAACCGATATTCTTTACTTTCTCTATAAACATATTACAAGTACTAAAGAATAACAAATAACCCCCTCACCCTAATTAAGATTTGTCACACATAAGATGAGAGACTAGTATGTTATTAAACTAAAGGGCTTTTTAACAATTACTCATTACAAGCTAACTTAGGGTACAAGCTAACTTAAACAATTGAATTTTTAACACTAGGCCCAATTCAACAACTACATACTAGAACACATTTGACTATAGTATGTAGGTCTTCGACAACAACATGTGAGCAGACTTCGACGACATGCTAAACCTCTGTCGACAATACTAGAGTTCGACCCAATATCTCACAAATATCCACCTTGGAACAAACTCTATAACCTCAAGAAACAAACTAGCTTTCTACATGAAGCTTTATCAACTACATACAGTGGAAAACTTGCAACTGGGCAACGTCTTGGTGATCATATCAGCAACATTATGATCTATCGAAACCTTCAGCATTTGGACTTCTCCACGTTCGATACCCCTCTGACGAAATGCAACCTTACATCAATGTGTTTGGTTCGCTCTTGATAGGCTGAAATCTTCGACAGGTGTATTACACTTTGACTATCACATTTAACAATGAGAACTCACCTTGAAGTTTCAACTCCTTTTCAAAACCTTCAAGCCACAATGGTCCCTTCACAGCTTCAGTTAGAGCGATATATTCTGCTTCAGTGGTTGATAAGGTAACAACCTTCTGAAGTGTTGCTTTCCAACTTATTGATGTGCCAAACATAGTGAACACATATCCAGAAATAGATTTTCTGAAATCCATACAACCTGTATAATCAGAGTTGACATATCCTTCGATTGCTGCTTTACTATCATCACCACAGGCTCCACCATAAATTAGGACTAGATTGAGAGACCCATTTATGTACCTGAGAATCCACTTTAAAGTTTGCCAGTGCATCTTTCTAGGATTGGCCATATACCTGCTTGCAAGACTTATTGCATATGTTATGTCGGGTCTAGTACAAACCATAACATACACCAAAGAACCCACTATATTAGCATATGGATTGCTATTTGTTGCGGTGAGAATCGTGATACCAAGCTATTGATTAACGTGAATCTTAATTCTTAAATTCACAACCGGACTTTAATTTATCCAAAAAGGAAAGGTCTAAAGAAAGAAAAACCTATTAAAATGCAAAGCAAAAAGCAAGGCTTAAAGCTAAGCAAAGAGAGATCTAAAGGTTTGGGGGTTGGTTATGCCTAGGGTAGGTATTTCACATCCTAAACATCTGTAGTACTCTACAGGAACCTCTTGTTAATATTTGTGTTTGCTAAAGTTTTCTTGCTAAAGGGAAAGTCCTAAGGGTAAAGATATAAAGTATATAGTATGTACAAAGTTTGGTAAAGTATGCTCACGAAGACATCGCATCTCGTGCCTACGTATCTTGACGGGAATGGAATCAGAGCAACCGTAGTTCCCCTGACTAAGGGGTGAGGAATCCTTGACTGTGGTCAAGGTTCCATGGGGGAAAGTAAATGTCTGCGGCGAGACACCTACATAGAGTGCAATGACTCTAAACTAAGTTTAAGTTAGAAAAGAAGGAAATGTCCACGGCAGGACGACTAAATAGAGCACGACGACTCCAATCCTAAGTTGCAAAGGTAAACACGGGGAATGTCCACGGCGGGACGAATAAATAGAGCACAGAGACTCCAATTATAAGTTGTAAATGTTAACAGGAAGTTAGTTGTTAGTGAGTGTTGCACCCCAAAATTTGCCCAACATTTTTTTACCTAGCTTATGTTTCATTGCATTCACATTAGCATTATCATTTGCATTTCATTGACATGTATGCAGGAGATCAAGAGGTATGATTACCAATCAAGGGCTATGAAAGGCTTTGAGGCTAGCTAAGAAGCTTATTCAAGTGTTCAAGGGTTGATATCCTTGTCAGAGAAGTTAAAAGATCCTCAGAGAGAGTGGTTGAAACCAAGAGGGTGTGTCTCCTAGCTTGAGAGTTATGGGAACATCAGATGATTCTGAAGCCAGGAAGATGGACTTGAGGTCTTGAGAGAGCTCATGAGAAGTGTTGAAGATCACTTTGAGGCCTAGACAGGTCATTGTGCAAGATTAAGAAGGCTTAGCCATGAGTGGTGCAGTTAGGGTTTAATTGGGTCAACCCTAAGTCAACAGATGATTTGGAGAAGGTTGAGACCTAATCCAAGAGCCATGTTATCATGGATTGATACATTGAGATGTCATAAGGATGATTCCAAGGTTAACTCATCATGATTGAAGAGTTTGAGAAGTTTCAGGCTAGGGTTTCTAAGGCTTGACAGTGTAAAATTCCCTAGTTTGACCCCTGCCTTCAAGGCAGTTTAGCTCAAGATATGATTGTCATCTCATCTTACCCCCAACAAGAATGTTGTAGAGCATGGTCTTAGCTTTAATTTGAGTGCTATAAGTCCTTGATAGGATTTGTAGAACTCAAGTTATGACTTTGACAAGTTACAGGTCATCTGAGGTATGTGAATTTGGGGGCTTGAAAGTTACCCAACTTGCATGAAACGTTTGCCCAAGAAGGATGATTCCTATGAACTTTTGGTCAAAATTAATGTTGTTCCTTATTCTCTTAGCTTTCTAGAGAGTACTAGAAGTCCTTGATAGGATTTGTAGAACTCAAGTTATGGCTTTGACAAGTCAAGGGCATTTTGGTCATTTGGAGATTATAGGTCATTTCAACCATAAGGCCATAACTCCCATTTCCAAGCTTCAAATGGGAAAATGTTCAACATAAAACTTGTTCAAAATGATGTTTTAAGGCTAGTCAAGAGGTCATGAGATGGTGAAAATGCTTCTAGCTCAAAGTTGCAAAAATGACCTAAAATGAGGGTATAAGTTAAATGAACCAAAGTTGGAAATTGATATTTTTGATCTACACATCCAAACCAAGGCATGTAATAGGTCATTTTGACTCTAAAAAACATTTTAAGAACATTGGTTTAGCCACATTTTTGAATTAAGGTCTAATTTGTGGACTTGCTTTGAAAAGTAGTTACTTACATTATAAGTAACATGTGCAAAACTCAAACTCAAGGCATGATCAAGATCCCTTGCAAGCCAAACACTTCCAAAATGTCATGAGGGGATAAATTGGAAGGAATTGAGATTGGTTTCAAGCTGCAAACAGAACTATGCACACCATGGCATATGGTTGAAATTCTCATGTCATGAGAGATTGAATTTCTCATTGGAAGGATCTAGAGATTTCTAGATCATCCCTACACACTCTATATATTGGATAGAGAGGATCCAAAGCAAAGGTTGATGATGATTGAAGGAGAGAGCAGAGATTGAGTTTAGAAAATTCTTGCTTGTAACTGAATTCGGTTTCACCAATTTCTTCACTTTCCATCCATTTTCTTGATTGCAACCTCTTCCATGGATGCTAGGGATTGATTCCAGATCATAATCAAGAGGAATTCGTGGCTGATTGGTGTTCTTGAGCTCAGATTTTTCCACCTGCAACTCAGAGTTGGTACCAAGGATTGAGGCCGTTTCAATCAGTTCTATTGCATACAGAAGCTTGGAAGTGATTCACTGAAGGAGTCTGGAGCATTTGAAGGCTTGATTTGAGGTCTTGCTACTTCTGTGCACACGAGTTTTTCAGGTTGGTAACCTTTGATCTCTGGCTTGTTTTAGTTAGAATCAATAGGAATTAGGATGATAGATACATTGTAGAATGGTGTAGGAAGGATTTCAGATCATTAATTTGAGAATTAGTGACTAATTAAGGATGTTACCATTTTCGGTTGAGAGTTGGTTCTTGCGAATCTTGAGGATTTAGGTTGAATTAATGGTATGAGTGAGTTCCTTGTGAGATTTGGGACAAGTTTCATGTATAAACCACTTGGAATGGAGGTCTGTGGAGAGAGTTAGGGTTGGGGACGATGACCGGAGCACCACCGGTGGTGGCCGGAGCTGCGCGCGAGGTTCAGAGATTCAAAAGGTTGAAGATGATCCCAGAGCCCTTGGATCAGGGTAGGACCTTTGACCAGATGAAGATCCAATGGCCACGAATGGATTTTAATTTGTGAAGAGTCTGAGTTTTAATGAAACGCATCGTTTCATTTAGTTGCTGATTTTGGGCTTAGTGAATTGGTTGATACCTGCACCCCCCCTGATGGCCCAATCTCCAGAATGAACTGATTTCTACTACTATCTGCACCGTGCATTTATTATTTTACTTGGATTTTCTTTAATTTTTTCATTTTGTTCATGGTTCTTGAAAAAATCATAAAAAATGGAAAAATGAACCAATTAATCCCATTCTTTTTGCATTAGATTCATGATAGGGTCTAGTATTTTTTAGATAAAAAAATATTTTTATTTCATGCATTTTCTGATTTTATGGGAATTTTCATATTTTAATTGATATTAAAATAGTCATGTTTGATACTTGATTTTGTGTGATCATGTGATGATGATTTTGATCCTGATTTTTTGTGAGTAGTTAGAATAGATATGCATGCTCCCCATAGAATTTTTTCACATTTTTGTGATGAACATAGGTGGTAGTTTAGGTTGAAACCTTTAGAAGCTCCATTTTTAGGGTTTATGATTGATACCTTTGGATTTAGGACTTAATTTTAGGACTTAATAGATGATTTAGTCCCTGGTTTTTGTATGAGGCATTCTTAATTGAATTAGGATCCCTTAGGAATTTTTGTAGAAATTTATAAGATAGTTTGCTATTTTTGATTGGTTTTAGTTTAGGTGCTAGTTTTAGATGATTCTAAGGCACTAACTCAACTAGATTAACATCTTTAGTTCCCTTAGATTAGGGTTTTGCTTTGCTTGTTCTTGGATGATGTTGAAGGCAAGTTGAAGATGCATTGGATTGCTTGAAGAGGCTTGGATTTGAAGATCTTCCCTTCTTGTGGTGTAGTTTTGATTAGGTTAAGATTAGAGTTTTGTAGGCAGGGCTTCTAGATAGTTCTCTTCCTTCATAAACATGGAATATGTTGATCAATTCCATTCTTCCCTATGATGTAAGGTCCCTTGTAAAGGCCTCATCCCTCCTTTGGTAGGATGTGTGGCTCTTTGAAAATTGGTAGAACGTTTGAGGGTCCCTTTCTCTGATGACAGGATGCTTAGTGGTGACCTTTGGTCTTCACTCTGCTACCAATCATCCAAACTTTTCTCTTGATAGATGAATCTTTCTCCCTTGTTAGAGGATGGAGTTCCTTGCTTGAAGAATATTGGAGGATGGAGTTGATACTTCCATGTGATTGAAGATTACTCTGAGAAGCTGAAGCTTGTAGATAAAGAAGACCAAGTTGATACTGGTAAAGCAAAGAGAGCTGAAGCAAGAAGAACAAGTTGATACTTATGAAGAGGATTCAATTGAGATTGAGTGAAGAGCTGAGGCTTGAGGAATAAAGGGTAAGTTGACACTTACATTGATGCATTGAGAGCCTGAGGGAATCAAGTTGATACTTGTAGTTAGGAGTAAAGCCTGAAGGTGGGATTTACTATGAAGCTGAAGCTTGAGGAAGAGAGGATAAGTTAATACTTATGTTTGATGGGTTGAAACTTTGGGGGAGCAAGTTGATGCTTGTTCTTGAGGATGATGGCCTTGAAGGGTGATTGAAGTCTGAAGACTGAACTGTTGGCAGAAGATTGCCTTGATGTGAAGCTGTGGGAGTGGTGGATCTGTTTCCTCTCTTGTCTGTTTTCTTTTATGTATTGATATGACTTATTTGACTTGCTTGATGCATTAGAATAAGTCCATATCTATACTGATGTAAGCTAGGAGCATGACTGCATTAGAGGTTGAGTTGCTCCCTCTGCTTGTATTTTTACTGTGTGGCTTTGCTTGCGGGTATTCGGTAGAGCCCAGCTCCCTTGCCCATGTGGTTTGTGTTTGCTTGATAGCACTTTATTTTATTTCCTCTATATGATTGCAGTCACTGATATCTTGCTTGACAGCCCTTTATTTTATTTCTTCTGTATGATTGCAGTTATTCATATCTGGCTTGAGGTTGAGATGAGCTTGTGAAGGCTGATGCCCCACACACATTTCCTCCCTCACTTGCATTGCATGCATTTTACTGTATATCTGTTTACTGTTTAAGCTGAGGCTTTATCTGTTTCTGTTTATCATTGACATGATCCCCTAGGAATCTCAGTTCCTTTGATAAGGAAGTGATGATTAGAAATTTAGGTTGAAACCTATGCATGATAACTTTTAGGAGTTCCCTGTTTCAAACTTCAACTATAGGATGAATCCTTGGCATGACAACATTAGGACTTGATAGTCTCCCTTTAGTTGAGCCCCTTCTCTTCTCTTCTCAAAACAAATGAAAATACAATAATAAAGGTTAACTGACGTCGTACGTTACGAGCCTTAAGCTATCTGAGAAAGGATTGTTGGAAAGTTTCTTTTCAACAGTCAGGATGTTTAGTATGGTACCCTTTGGGTGACATGCGACGCATTCACTCTCAGGTCATAGTCTCTAGTGTGATACTAGTTGCAAACACAATAAAAAACAGTTCTTTCGTAAAAGACATAAAACAAACTTCAAACCTTTTTGCCCCGTGGGCCCGTAATTCAAAGGAAGCTTTTCTGAAGAAAAGAGTGTCGTTAAACTTCAGCGCCACCGCAAACAGGCTTTGTCCCTAACTGCTGGAACTGCTGTTTAACCCTACTCGATAAAATAGATGAATCTGAATCCCCGTAATCCGTATTATCCCGAACTACGTAAGCTCTGATCTCTCATACTTGTTGAGAGTACGTAGGCACAATACTGACGTATTGGCGAGCCACCTTTCCCGTAACCCGTAGTAGGTCGAACTACGTTGACTCTAATTTCTCATTCTTTGATGAGAATACGTAGGCATAAAGTGCGACGCTTTGCCGAGTCATTTTTCTTTTCTTTTTAAGCCAGCCTTGATAGGTAAATAGATAAAACCAACCCGTCCAGTAAACACAACAAGCATGGATCCCATCGAGTACGACGGACATGAGGGGTGCTAATACCTTCCCCTTGCGTAACCGACTCCCGAACCCAGACAATGGTTGTGATGACCTTGTCTTATACCTATTCGTCAGGTTTTTTCGATCGTTTCCTTTCCCGCTCTGAGGGATAAATAACGAAAGGTGGCGACTCTACTGTTTTGCCGACACCTTATTTTCGCGGAAGCAACAGTGAAGGAGAAAGAGAAGATTGGTTGTTAGTTGGTTAGTGGGGGAGAAAGAAAAGGTTAGTTGTTAGTTGGCTCGCTAAGACGTCGCATCTTATGCTTATGTATTCTCATCGAGAAATCAGAGCGTTCGTAGTTCCCCTAGCTAGGGGTGAGGAACTCTTGACTGTGGTCAAGGTTCCAAGGGGATGTAAGCATTCATAGAGAAATACATACATGGAGTGCGGAGACTCCTAAATCTACATTGAAATAGTTATGAGAGAATGTCCACGACGGGACGTTAAACATGAGTACAGCGACTCAGATCTTAAGGTTAGGGTAAAAGGGTAAAAGATGTCCACAGCGGGACACTAAATAGAGCACGGAGGCTCCAATCCTAAGGTTAGGATAAAAGGTTAAAGGTAAAGGATATCATATGTAAGCCATCAATGTCACAACAATGTAAACAAAAGGTTCAAAACCTCATGGGGATAGTCAACAGTTTTTTAAAGGTGAACCACTTAAATGTGTATAAGCAAAATTGAAATTAAAACTTAAATTCTCAAGGAAGCTAACAATCCATGTTCATAATCTCAAATTAAAAACTCAAAGAGAATGAAATCCAAATGTTTGAAATAAAGAAGGAAAGATAGGAGGGTGAAAACTCTAAAATGGGTTATAACTTGCTCATAATGCAAAGTGTTTATAAAATAGGTTTTTTTATAATTCTTTAAACATTATATGGAAATATGTTACAACACAAGAATTTTACAAAAAGAACCACTTAAAAATGATTTAAAATGGAGAAGTTATGTGGTTTTTAAGTTTGTGAACAAAACATAAAAATCTAAATGATAAAAAGAATAAAATGCACATGGTAAGACAATTAATCAAACAAATTTGATTATTTAAACATGTTAACAAACATGTATAAATAATACAAGATCAGTATCACAAGAAAAGTCAAGTTACAAGTTGAAAAAGTTTAAGAACATCATGGTAAAAACCCTAAAAACAGTCATGGTAGCATGTAAAATGCAAATGGAAAGTTCACATTTATGAGTTTTAGGTTTACCTCTTGAAGAAAGATTAAGCAATAAGAAAACCAGAGATCTTAAAAGCTCTTCCAAGATCTTAAAATGTTCCTAGGATGATGAATAGATGCTCCAAACAACCTCCAAGCAAGCTAGTGGACGAAATGCCTTGTAAATGAAGGAAAATCTCCAAAATCCTAAGATTTCAAAGACCAACTCACTAGAAACTTGTTACATAAATATGGAAGTTATTTGGATAGCTTCAATACATCATATTTGATGTGTTTGAAGTGTTTCTTGAGTTGGAAGAAGTTTGGAAATGGTTTTGAAAGGTGTTTTGCAAAAGTAGATTTTGAGAGATTTTGGAAACTTAATGAGATTTTGCAAGAACTTGTGATTGTGTAAGGAATAGAATTCTAGCTGGTTTCTAGAATGAAACTTGTGTGTTTGTGATGTAGGAAGTGAGTTCTATTTATAGCCAAAAGCCTTGGATCATGGTATGGGTAAAAGTGAAGCAAATTGCCAATTTTAACCTTCCATCATGAAAATCTTTGAGTTTTCCAATGCAATCTTCATCTTTGTATTTAAGCTGTAACAGCCCAAATTTCATTAAATAATTAATTGTAGTAATTAATTGATTTAGTGGGATTTTATGTTAATATTGGAATTAATTTTTATTAATTGGAATTAATAGAGAATTGAAAGGAAATTGGAAGGAATGAAAATAAAAGGGATATATAAGTGAGAAAGAAGAGAAAGGAAATTAGAAAAAAACATTTGGAGAGAAAGAGGAAAGAAAGAAGAAAGAAGAGAAAGAGAGGAAAAGAAGAGGAAAAGTGGAAAAATCATCAAGAACCAACATCAAAGCTCCGATTAATCGAGGTAAGGGTGAGAAATGTTTCTATTTGATCATTGCATGATGTTATGTATGTTGGGTTGGGGTTTTGGTAGAGTTTTCATCACTTTCCAATTAGGGCAAATGTTGGATTAATCGGTAGATTGATGATTTAATCGGTTGGAACTGAGTAATAACGCCGTAGAATAGTCGGGTAACATGTATTGATGCTATTTGTACTGATTTGGATGTTCAAGAGTTGGTGGATGGTGGAATGGTGAAGAAGGGACAGAGTGTGGTTCTGTTCTGCGCAGGTTCGCTGACTCTCGCCAGGCGAGTGAAGGCGAAGCTTCGCCAGGCGAAGCCCAGCGAATGCTGGCGAATAATTAAGTTTAAGTTCCAGTGGACTTCGCTGGCGAGTTCGCCAGGCGAAGTTGGATAGCGAAGGTTCGCCCAGCGAAGGTGCTAGCGAATGGTGGCGAATGAAGTCAGTAGCTACTGACTTGGGCTCGCTGGGAAGTCTCGCCAGGCGAAGCCTAGCGAGTGTTCGCTGAGAGAGTTCGCCTGGCGAAGGCCAGGCGAAGGTTCGCTGCGAGGGTTCGCCAGGCGAATGAAGGCGAATGTGACAGCATTTTTCTTTTGCTGTGTTGCTCATGTGGTGATTGTTTGATTGATTCACATAGGTTAATACCTCTATGATATGATATAGATATGATCTATTGTGATGATGTGTACTGTGGGTAGCCTCCGGGCGTGAATCCTAGTTGTTGTGCGATGCGTATTAATTATGATAAATAGAAATACATGTGAATACAATGATGAATGTATGTGTATTGTCTAATGAACTTACGAATGCTTAATGGGTATACAATTATGTGATGAGTATGCGTGAGAACATTGTGGATATGTGTGCATGACTTATAATTGTATAAATGGTATTGTGATGTGAATACCTTGATTGTGTGATATATGTTGTATGTGCAATCATTGTGTAATTCTTGAAGAGATGAATTATGTAAATGCATGAGATTAAGATGTCGGTCTTAAGTGAATTTGTTGTGGTTGATTGTACATGCATGATTTAGTCAAGAGGCAATGTCTGTTAGTTTCGTGGAAACTAGTGGCTTGTCCCAAACCTAGAAGGGTGGGTTTGAAGGCTTAGAGGACGGGCCTTTGTGGTTATCGGTCTAGAAGAGTGGACCCGGTTTAATGTAAAAACCGAAAAAAGATAACGGGTTATCGGTCTAGAAGAGTGGACCCGGTTTAATGTAAAAACCGAAAAAAGATAACGAGAGTCGGTACCGCATTGCATGAGTTGCATTGAGTTGTTGAGTCACATTAATATATGACATATGCATGAAGAGATGCTTATGTGTGAATGATGAGATTGTGAAATTGTGAGAGTATGCATGATGTGGAAATGCTTTACAAATATTCGTGTTGTCATTATATGTGTGGCAAATATATATGACTAAGAAATTGAATTGTGGTGAGAAATCCGGAGTGGAACTTGTATTGATTACCTATATATATATAATCTTATGCTTTGATTATTATGGTTATATTTCTCACCCTTCTGCTGTTTTATAATGCTCTACGAGGCATTGCAGATTAGGATGCTGGAGTCCCTTTGTGAAGTATTCTTCATTCTTTTGAGTCTGCTGCTCTGATATGTAACACCGGGTAGTTAGACTAGTATAGTCATTCTTTTGTGATACATTGCGATGTATCAGTTGATGTGATTGTGTAATCTAATTGATATGATGTATTAATTTGGATTAACTTGTGTGTACGTGGATTAATATTTTGAAAACGATTAAATGATTTGATCTTCCGCTTAATTTTGAAAATGTTACATATCTTATGGAGAAAAATGTGAAAGTGTTTTATTGGTGAAATTGTGGCATTCTTCTTTTATACCTTATTATAAAACCTTTTTACTCTGATAATTTGTATGTGCTTAATTGTTTTATATGCATTTATTTGGGGTATAGAAGGGGGGTGTTACAATAGTGGTATCAGAGCAGGTCGGTTCGTCCGGCCAAGTTGTTAGAGTGTTTTTTTTCCTGTGTGTTATTGATATGTGTGTGTTGCATTATCAATATTGGTTGTTCTTACGTGGTTCTGTTGTTGGAATTAGTAAGATGGTTGCGGGAAGGAACGACGAAGCGATTGCGGAGGCATTGACGAGATTGGCGGGGGAAATTGGGCAGAATCCTCCGGCCAATGTGAATGTGAGGAATCATGCTGATGATGGATTCCGTGCTTTGGGGAAATTCCAAAAGAATAACCCTCCGGTCTTCAAGGGAACTCATGAACCGGACAAGGCACAAATTTGGTTGAAAGCTGTGGAAAAGATTTTTCGAGTTATGAATTGCTCAGATGCACAGAAGGTGCAGTTTAGGACTCATATGCTCGAAGAAGAAGCTGAAGATTGGTGGGGTAATACTCGCCAAAGATTTGAGGAAGATGATATTGTAATTACGTGGGATTTGGTTAGAGAAACCTTTCTGGAGAAGTATTTTCCAGAGGATGTGAGGGGGAAGAAAGAGATCGAATTTCTTGAGTTAAAGCAAGGTAATTCGACGGTTGCTGATTATGCGGCGAAATTTGAGGAGTTGATCAAATTTTGTCCTCACTATAATACTGGTAATGCTGAGAGGTCTAAGTGCCTCAAGTTTGTGAACGGTTTGAGACCCGAGATTAGACAAGCTATTGGGTACCAGGAAATCAGACGGTTTTCTGAGTTGGTTAACAAGAGCAAAATTTATGACGAAGACAGTAGGGCTAGGTCTAGCCACTACAAGAGCCTAAGTGATAAGAAAGGAAAAGGACAATTCAGAGGAAAACCTTACGTAACTCCTGCCGATAAGGGGAAGCAAAAGGTTGGTTTTGGCAAGAAGCCAAGTGGGGGAGTTTCTACCCCGGTTAGGTGTTACAATTGTGGTGAAGCGGGGCATCATGCTCCGGAGTGCAAAAGTGTTGAACAGAAGTGTTTTAAGTGTGGCAAGCCAGGCCACAAGGCTCTAGAGTGTAGAAGCGGTGCGGGTGTTACTTTCTATAACTGTGGTGAGCGAGGGCACATCTGTACCAAGTGCGATAAGCCGAAGAAGAATCAAGGGAGCGGGAAAGTGTTCGCTCTATCTGGATCTGAGACTGCTAGCGACGATCGATTGATCCGAGGTACGTGCTTCATTAATGGTACACCTTTGATCGCTATAATTGATACCGGAGCTACGCATTCTTTTATTTCTTTGGATTGTGTTAGAAGGTTGAATCTTGAGTTGTCTGTGATTGGTGGCGGTATGGTTATTGATACTCCTGCTATGGGTTCGGTAACTACACCGTATGTTTGCTTGAATTTCCCGTTGAGTATTTTCGGTAGAGATTTTGGGATCGATTTAGTGTGTCTTCATTTAGATCAACTGGATGTCATTCTTGGAATGAATTGGTTAAAATTCAATCATGTGTATATTAACTGTTTTGACAAAACGGTTATTTTTCCCGACTCGGATGTTGAAAGGGAATTGTTTATGACGAGGAAACAAGTGAAGGAATCGGTACAAGATGGGGCTAAGGTATTTATGCTTATGGCAACTTTGAGGACTAGTGAAAGTGAAGAGATTGATGCTTTGCCCATTGTTAGAGATTTTCCGGAAGTATTCCCTGAAGAGATAAAGGATTTACCGCCGGAGCGAGAAGTGGAGTTTTCGATAGATTTGATTCCTGGAACTAGTCCGATATCGATGGCTCCATATCGTATGTCGGCCTCGGAGTTAAAAGAGTTGAAGAGTCAACTTGAGGATTTGCTTGAAAAGAGGTTTATTCGTCCGAGCGTGTCACCGTGGGGTGCACCGGTGTTGTTGGTTAAGAAGAAAGAGGGTTCTATGAGGCTCTGTGTGGATTACAGACAGTTGAACAAGGTGACTATTAAGAATAAGTATCCACTTCCAAGGATTGATGATCCGATGGATCAGTTGGTTGGTGCAAGCGTGTTCATCAAGATTGATTTGAGATCTGGGTATCATCATATCCGTGTGAAAGCTGGGGATATTCAGAAGACGGCCTTTCGGACGAGGTATGGACACTATGAGTATTCCGTGATGCCATTTGGTGTGACTAATGCACCAGGTGTATTTATGGAGTACATGAATAGGATTTTCCATCCTTATTTGGATAAGTTTGTGGTGGTGTTTATCGACGACATCTTGGTTTATTCGAAGAGCGAAGGAGAGCATGCCGAGCATCTGAAGATTGTGTTATCTGTGCTGAGAGAGAAGCAGTTGTTCGCGAAGCTTTCTAAGTGTGAATTTTGGTTGAAGGAAGTTAGTTTCCTTGGTCATGTGATTTCTAGTAGTGGTATTGCGGTCGATCCGTCGAAGGTTGAAGCGGTGTCGCAATGGGAGACTCCGAAGTCAGTTTTTGAGATCAGAAGTTTTCTTGGTTTAGCCGGTTATTATCGGAAGTTTATTGAAGGATTTGCTAAGTTATCGTTGCCGTTGACACAGTTGAATAGGAAAGGTCAAGCCTTTGTTTAGGACGCCAAGTGTGAAGCGAGTTTTCAAGAACTTAAGCGAAGGTTGACGACAACTCCTGTTTTGATTCTGCCAAATCCAGAAGAACCATTCGTTGTGTATTGTGATGCTTCTTTGATGGGTTTAGGAGGTGTGTTGATGCAGAATAACCAAGTTGTAGCTTATGCTTCGAGGCAACTCAAAGTGCATGAGAAGAATTATCCGACGCATGACTTAGAGTTGGCCGCCGTTGTGTTCGTGTTGAAACTCTGGAGGCATTATTTATTTGGCGCAAGATTTGAAGTGTTTAGTGACCACAAGAGTTTGAGATATCTTTTTGATCAAAAGGAATTGAATGCGAGACAAAGAAGATGGCTTGAACTTTTGAAGGATTTTGATTTTGGCTTGAACTACCATCCGGGTAAAGCGAATGTAGTAGCGGATGCATTGAGTCAGAAATCATTGCATATGTCGGCGTTGATGGTGAAAGAGTTAGAATTGGTCGAGCAATTTCGAGATTTGAGTTTGGTATGTGAGAGAACTTCTTTTGGATTTAAGTTGGGTATGTTAAAGCTTACAAGTGGTATTTTGGATGAAATTCGAGAAGGACAGAAATCGGATTTGAGCTTAGCTGATCGGTTGACTTTAATCAACCAAGGCCAAGGTGGTGATTTTCGGATTGATGAGAATGGTATTATGAGATGTCGGGATCGAGTTTGTGTTCCGAACATGGTTGAGCTTAAGAAGAGCATCCTTGAGGAAGGACATCGTAGCGGATTGAGTATTCATCCGGGTGCTACTAAGATGTATCAGGATTTGAGGAAAGTATTTTGGTGGCCTAGTATGAAGAAGGATATCGCGGAATTTGTATATTCTTGTTTGACTTGCCAGAAGTCAAAGATTGAGCATCAGAAGCCATCGGGTTTGATGAAGCCGTTGTTTATTCCTGAGTGGAAATGGGATAGTATCTCCATGGATTTTGTATCGGGTTTGCCGAGGACGCCGAGTAATTTTGAGGCTATTTGGGTTATCGTGGATAGGTTGACTAAATCTGCTCACTTTATTCCTATGCGTATGGATTACCCTTTGGAGAAGTTGACTAAGTTGTATATTGAGAGGATTGTGTGTCTTCATGGTATTCCGTTAAGTATTATTTCGGATAGAGATCCGCGGTTTACTTCGAGATTTTGGGAGAGCCTGCAGAGTATTTTGGGTACTAAGTTGCGTTTGAGTTCAGCGTATCATCCTCAGACTGATGGTCAGACGGAGAGGACGATTCAGTCGCTTGAAGATCTTTTGAGAGCTTGTGTATTGGAAAAAGGAGGAGCTTGGGATATCTACTTGCCTTTGATTGAGTTTACCTACAACAACAGTTTCCATTCGAGTATTGGTATGGCACCATTTGAGGCGTTGTATGGTAGGCGGTGTAGGACACCATTGTGTTGGTTCGAGTCCGGAGAGAGTTCTGTTGTTGGACCCGAGTTAGTTCAACAGACTACTGATAAGATCAAGATGATTCAAGAGAAGATGAGAATTACTCAGAGTCGTCAGAAGAGTTATTATGACAAGAGGAGGAAGGCACTTGAATTTCAAGAGGGAGATCATGTGTTTCTTCGAGTCACTCCGAAGACAGGTGTTAGTAGGGCACTGAAGTCGCGCAAGTTGTCGCCGCGTTTCATTGGTCCTTATCAGATTTTGCAAAGGATAGGAGAAGTGGCCTATCGTGTGGCTTTACCATCGTCGCTTGCTAATCTTCACGATGTATTCCATGTATCTCAGTTGAGGAAATACATTGCGGATCCGTCTCATGTAGTCCAAATAGATGATGTGCAGGTGAGAGATAACCTGACTGTTGAGACATCACCTATGCGGATTGAGGATCGGAAATTGAAACAGCTTCGAGGTAAAGAGATTGCTTTAGTGAAGGTCGCTTGGGGAGGACCGACTGGTGGAAATGTTACGTGGGAGCTTGAGAGCCAGATGAAGGAGTCTTATCCAGAACTGTTTGAATCAGGTAACATTTTCGAGGACGAAAATTCCTAAGTGGGGGAGGGTTGTAACAACCTAAATTTCATTAAATAATTAATTGTAGTAATTAATTGATTTAGTGGGATTTTATGTTAATATTGGAATTAATTTTTATTAATTGGAATTAATAGAGAATTGAAAGGAAATTGGAAGGAAAGAAAATAAAAGGGATATATAAGTGAGAAAGAAGAGAAAGGAAATTAGAAAAAAACATTTGGAGAGAAAGAGGAAAGAAAGAAGAAAGAAGAGAAAGAGAGGAGAAGAAGAGGAAAAGTGGAAAAATCATCAAGAACCAACATCAAAGCTCCGATTAATCGAGGTAAGGGTGAGAAATGCTTCTATTTGATCATTGCATGATGTTATGTATGTTGGGTTGGGGTTTTGGTAGAGTTTTCATCACTTTCCAATTAGGGCAAATGTTGGATTAATCGGTAGATTGATGATTTAATCGGTTGGAACTGAGTAATAACGCTGTAGAATAGTCGGGTAACATGTATTGATGCTATTTGTACTGATTTGGATGTTCAAGAGTTGTTGGATGGTAGAATGGTGAAGGAGGGACAGAGTGTGGTTCTGTTCTGCGCAGGTTCGCTGGCTCTCGCCAGGAGAGCGAAGGCAAAGCTTCGCCAGGCGAAGCCCAGCGAATGCTGGCGAATAATTAAGTTTAAGTTCCAGTGGACTTCGCTGGCGAGTTCGCCAGGCGAAGTTGGATAGCGAAGGTTCGCCCAGCGAAGGTGCTGGCGAATGGTGGCGAATGAAGTCAGTAGCTACTGACTTGGGCTCGCTGGGAAGTCTCGCCAGGCGAAGCCTAGCGAGTGTTCGCTGAGAGAGTTCGCCTGGCGAAGGCCAGGCGAAGGTTCGCTGCGAGGGTTCGCCAGGCGAATGAAGGCGAATGTGACAGCATTTTTCTTTTGCTGTGTTGCTCATGTGGTGATTGTTTGATTGATTCACATAGGTTAATACCTCTATGATATGATATAGATATGATCTATTGTGATGATGTGTACTGTGGGTAGCCTCCGGGCGTGAATCCTAGTTGATGTGCGATGCGTATTAATTATGATAAATAGAAATACATGTGAATACAATGATGAATGTATGTGTATTGTCTAATGAACTTGCGAATGCTTAATGGGTATACAATTATGTGATGAGTATGCATGAGAACATTGTGGATATGTGTGCATGACTTATAATTGTATAAATGGTATTGTGATGTGAATACCTTGATTGTGTGATATATGTTGTATGTGCAATCATTGTGTAATTCTTGAAGAGATGAATTATGTAAATGCATGAGATTAAGATGTCGGTCTTAAGTGCATTTGTTGTGGTTGATTGTACATACATCATTTAGTCAAGAGGCAATGTCCGTTAGTTTCGTGGAAACTAGTGGCTTGTCCCAAACCTAGAAGGGTGGGTTTGAAGGCTTAGAGGACGGGCCTTTGTGGTTATCCGTCTAGAAGAATGGACCCGGTTTAATGTAAAAACCGAAAAAAGATAACGGGTTATCGGTCTAGAAGAGTGGACCCGATTTAATGTAAAAACCGAAAAAAGATAACGAGAGTCGGTACCCATTGCATGAGTTTCATTGAGTTGTTGAGTCACATTAATATATGACATATGCATGAAGAGATGCTTATGTGTGAATGATGAGATTGTGAAATTGTGAGAGTATGCATGATGTGGAAATGCTTTACAAATATTCGTGTTGTCATTATATGTGTGGCAAATATATATGACTAAGAAATTGAATTGTGGTGAGAAATCCGGAGTGGAACTTGTATTGATTACCTATATATATATATATATATAATCTTATGCTTTGATTATTATGGTTATATTTCTCACCCTTCTGCTGTTTTATAATGCTCTACGAGGCATTGCAGATTAGGATGCTGGAGTTCCTTTTGTGAAGTATTCTTCATTCTTTTGAGTCTGCTGCCCTGATATGTAACACCGGGTAGTTAGACTAGTATAGTCATTCTTTTGTGATACATTGCGATGTATCAGTTGATGTGATTGTGTAATCTAACTGATATGATGTATTAATTTGGATTAACTTGTGTGTACGTGGATTAATATTTTGAAAACGATTAAATGATTTGATCTTCCGCTTAATTTTGAAAATGTTACATATCTTATGGAGAAAAATGTGAAAGTGTTTTATTGGTGAACTTGTGGCATTCTTCTTTTATACCTTATTATAAAACCTTTTTACTCTGATAGTTTGTATGTGCTTAATTGTTTTATATGCATTTATTTGGGGTATAGAAGGGGGTGTTACATAAGCCACTATAATAAGATATTCTCGATGCCCCATAGATTTTTTTCATCATGATTGATAGGATAGGAGATGACTTGTTGAATTAAAGTTGATGATTTGACAAGGGTAGCCACCTTTTTTCTTTTTCTTCACTATTCACTTTTGCAACTTGCATTAAATAATGATTTCCTTTGATCTTTGTGCCATTTTAGTTGGAATTGATGTACAAATGTTCATTATCAATATAAACATCATAAATGAGGCTTAGTCATTGATTAGCATCGATTTGGAGAGGTTTTGGAATCAAAAAACTCATGCTGACCTGGTTTCGCCAATGCGAGTTTTTGCCAACTTGTGGACCTCGGTTCTCTCTAACCAGGAAGACTTATGGAACACACTTGTACTTTTAAGAAAGCCCCAGTTAGGTACTACAATATTAATATTTGTGTTAGGAACTCATTCCTCTTGAAACTAGGTCAAAAACCCTTGTGTGGTTAAGGAGTTATGGCTTTGCCCTTTTCAAAACCTTAATTCCCCAACTTTTCTATTACTTCTCAATTCTTGATCAATTGGTCACAAAACTTCATGATTAGATATTAAATGATGTTGGGAACATAGTTGGCTTCAATTTTGGGTTAAAACCCTGTTGGTCAATGGGTTGACTTTTCAGTCAGACGAACCGAACGATCGAAAACCTCTTAATCGACTGTTGGTGTCGTGGGTCTTCTGAGGCCTTGAAACTTCTTGAGGGGACTTAAATAAGTCATATGAGATTCATGGACCATAATTCCATCATTGTAACACCTTTGAATCAAAAGTCAAACCACAGTTGACTTTTCCTAATCAGAAACCCTAATCGGGGATCCTGAACTGCACTGTTTTTAATCTTCGGGTGACAATCTCAAATTGGATTCATACTTGCCCCAATGGAGTATCTTTGATGAAGTTGAGACTTGTTTCATGGAGAAACAATCCAATATGTTGACTGATTAAACCATCGAAACCTTGATTCCTGACTGTACGGAACCCTAATTCACCTGTATCTTAACAAAGACAAACTTGAAATAGGCTAAGGTTAGATAAACAAATGGAAATGATCCTAGAATGATGATGAAGATCTAAGAGGGTCAAAATTTGGGGTGCAACAGATGCCCCTATTTAAATATCTTCACCAGATGGCAATGAGAGATGATAATCCTCATAGAATCATAGTGAAAGGTATTTAAATATAGCAAACCAAAAATTTTGTCCCTTAAATCCTATGGTATGCAAAAGGACAAATGCTGAAATGCAATGACAACTAAATGATGTTTTCTGATGCTTGAATGCAAGACAAATGCAGACACACGAGTAAAAATTAAAGAACGACAATACGATGAGTAATTACTCACAGGGGACCCGACACACTGGGGAACCAACAGACATCATCCATGAACGGAACTGGATGGAAAAGAGTCACAACATTCAAAATATCAATGAATGAGGTGAGGAGAAATCTGGGAAATATAACAGGGACACAGAAACAAACATCAGAGACATTCGGAAGAACATCGAATGAACTCTAAAATATACCAGAGATACTCAGAAAAACATCGAATAAACTCCGGAACATATCCAAAGAAACACATTGAAGACATATATTTTGAAGGTTCATCTAAAAAATTTTAGAAGGGTATTTGAAGACATATTTGGGAGAACATCAGGTAAGCAACAAAGGAGTTCTGGAAGAACATCAGAACAAAAGATATATATATATCCGGAAAAACATCAGAATCGAGGTAAATATCTGGAAAACCATCAGATAAGTTCTGGAAGAACATCAGAACAAAGACTCAATCTGGAAAAACATCAGGGAGAGAAACATATCTGGAAACACATCAGATAGATTCTGGAAAAACATCATAATCAAGGTAAATATCTGGAAAACCATCAGATAAGTTCTGGAAAAACATCAGAACAAAGACTCAATCTGGAAAAACATCAGAGAGAGAAACATATCCGGAAAAACATCGGATAGATTATGGAAAAACATCAGAATCAAGGTAAATATCTGGAAAACCACCAGATAAGTTCTGGAAAAACATTAGAACAAAGACTCAATCTGGAAAAGCATCAAAGAGAGAAACATCAGATAGATTCTGGAAAAACATCAGAATCAAGGTAAATATCTAGAAAACCATCAGATAAGTTCTGGAAAAACATCAGAACAAAGACTCAATCTGGAAAAACATCAGAGAGAGAAACATATCCGGAAAAACATCGGATAGATTCTGGAAAAACATCATAATCAAGGTAAATATTTGGAAAACCATCAGATAAGTTCTGGAAAAACATCAGAATAAAGACTCAATCTGGAAAAATATCAGAGAGAGAAATAAATATCTGGAAAACCATCAGATAAGCACGACACAAACTGTTTCGTAGGTGCCAAGTGAGTTGGACTTTGACCACAAGGTAAAACGTGGATAAAATACGACCTCGGGAGAAAGAGGCAGATGGGGAATAAAACACCCATGATGCCAAGTAAATTGGAAATGTCCACAAGGTAAGACATGGGTAAAACACGACCTCGCGATAAAAAACAAATGGGGACTAAAGCACCGATGATATGCATATGCGTATGTATACGAATATGATATGATATATGATTAAATGTAAATGCAGATGCCGACGACAAGACTCGACTCTTTTGGTGAGAACATAAGACTGGAAGACTGATTCCTCAACACGGAGATCAATGTCAATCTGCTTGGGGACTAAAGATGCTACTGTTGAGCATACCTCCACTACAATTGTAAATTGCATCAAATTGATGATCCTTGCAGGAAGGGTGAATAATTGATTGGGGATTCTTCAAGTAAACTGCCCCAGTTTAGCTGTCTGTTGTAGATGAACTGATAATTGCATCAACTTGTCTGATGTTGAAGATGACTGATTTACTGAGTGCTTGGAGAGCTTGCCCCAGTCTGAGTCTTGAAATATATTCTGGATAAACCAAATCTAAGAAGACCTTGTCCTAAACAAATATTGAACTAATTCTTCGACAGGATGTAAAAGGAACTTGCCCCTGATAGGATCACTTGACCAAGTTTCTCAATGTTTGAAAATTCCTTGAGAGGAAAGCCAATTTGCAAGCAAAAGTGTTCATACAACATGGTAATGTAAAGTTCATGCAACTTCCGAAATCAAAATCTTTTTTTGAAAGATGAAAAATAAATGAGTCACTGGTCGGAACACGGTGGTTCCAAACACTCAAAGTTTAAAGCAAAGGTGTACTGCCAAAATAATTGATTTGCAAAGATCTTTTGGAGTCAGTTTACGCAACCTTGTTGTAGTATGCTTTCAAAATAACCTTGTTTCAATTAGGTCTTTTGAGGGTTGTAATGTGGCCTGGTTCACGGTTTAAGAAACAAATGATAAAGGCTCAAAGTTTATTTGTACCCACCCAATCTACGTGATGATATCTAGTCCTATGCTCAGTTAACTCAGACTATGCGCTCAGGTTCCCATAGGAATTGCACTGATTATAGTAATGATGATGGTTCGGAAGTCAACAGACTTTTTGAAAAGGCAGTCACTGCTTCTTTACAACATTTGGTTGTTTTGAAATTAAAGGATTTAAAGATCTCCTCTATTTATTATCCCTAACTTTTGCCTGAACTGTTTCTTTTGAAACTTACAGTCAGCAGGATGCCCCAGTTTTTCCTAAGTCTCCTTCATAGGTTTTAACTTAGCGGACTTTTTCTTTTGATATATATTTTTTGAAAGAAAGTGACTACCTAGCTTAATGATCACGGCGAACCATCATCGGCATTTTGACTTGAAAAACATCTTTGACACTTGTTTGTTGTGTGCGAAGGAAAAAAATGTAGTTGCAAACTTTATATAAAAGGTGTCTTGCATGAACACACATCCAAGTTAACTGAGAACTACCCACCCCAAGGTTAAAACTGCGGGTTTTTGTAAAGAAAGAAACTCCAACTTCTAGGCTCGAATGGGTTGACAAGGGATTAACTTCCTTATTTCTCTAGTGTTTGGGAGTTGAAACAATGCCTTACATCATCAACAAAGTTTGATTGGAAGCATACTGACAGCAGTTATGGGTATAGCGTTTTCATCATCCTCCCTCAAATATTTGCATAATAAAAAATTTGGACAAGGAGTAAATATTTGAAAGATAAAGCATAAAAGTGCAAACAATAGGCAAAATGATTTGAAATCAAAAGTTGTGATGCTCATTCATTAAGATGAAAGTACAAATACTAAATAAAAGCAAATAAGCTTAAACAAAATGAAGGAAAATGCAAACAATGAGAAACAAAAGGCCTAGTGACTAAATTTGTCCTGTCTGAAACACTGGCGCTCAAAAAAAGATAGTCTGCTGGAGTCGGACTGAAGCTTCACTTTTGATGTTATGGCAATGGATTATTCTGGACATTCTGATGATTATCCTTAAAACCAAGGATTCCAGTTTTAATCAGCTCACACACTCTAGCTTTCAGTGCATAACAATGTTCCAAGTCGTGGCCTGGGGCACCCTCATGAAAAGCACAATGGAGGTCAACTCTAAGTCCAGCTGGAGGAGGATTAGGAGTTTGCAAAGCCTTTGTAGTAATCAACCCTTGTTGAACCAGATCAGGATAAAGTTCTATATATGTCATGGGAATAGGATCAAATTGATTCCTATTTCGATACTGGTTTTGTCCAACAGTTAGACGTTGAGGAATCTGAGCTGGTCGTGGAGCAGCAGCAGCAGTAACGTCAGCAATAGCAGGGTGGTTATACCTTGGCTGAGGACGAGGATTTCTCACTTCAACCATGACAATGTTGGTTTGCTCTTCCTTCTTCTTATGGAAAGTCCCAAAGGATTTCTTCGCACGATTAAAAGGTTCAACAGCTTTGGATACCTTACCCTTTTTTAGTCCTTCTTCTAACCTTTGGCCAATGGTCACCAGGTCTGTGAAGTTTAAAGATACACTCCCAATCATCTTTTCCCAATAGAAAGGAGACAAAGTAACCATGAACATTCCAGTTAGCTCTTTCTCTGCTATAGGGGGTTCAACTTGGGAAGATAACTCTCTCCAACGTTGAGCGTATTCTTTGAATGATTCTTTATCATTTTGAGACATGTTTCGAAGTTGACGGCGATCAGGGGCCATGTCCAGATTGTATTTGTATTGCTTCATAAAAGCGTTGGCGAGATCTTGGAAGCAGTGAATGCTGTTATGCTCCAAGTTCATATACCATTTAAGAGAAGCTCCACTCAAGTTGTCTTGAAAGAAATGGATGAGCAACTTCTGATTGTTGGTGTAAGCTGCCATCCTTCGGAAGTACATAACCAAATTGGCTCTTGGACATAAGTGCCCCTTATATTTCACAAACTCGGGAATCTTAAACTTAGAAGGCATGACGAGGCCAGAGACTAAGCACATATTGTCAGCATCAATGTTAAAGAAGTCAGTACCCTCAACAACTTTGAGTCTCTTGTCTATGTTCTGAAACTGTTCACGGACAATCTCAGGCTCGACAAAATCTTCATGGTCTTCTCCTTGAGCACTAGCAGCATTGTAGTCAAAGAAAGGAGTCTCAAAGGGAGCTCGGTCATTCTGGGCAACAGCGTGGACCACAGGTCTGGGCTCTGTAAAGATGGGAGCTTGAAAAACTGGTCTGATAGTCGGACCAATCATAGCAGTAGATGCAAGGGGTGGAGAGTAGTTGGGAGGTAAACCAAACTCTGGCCAAGTAGATTGTGGCATCTGAACAGGAGGAGGGTCAGCATTTGAAACTTCTTGAATGACAGTCCTTTGAGATGGATCTCCTCTGGCAATCAATACTTGAAGCATCTCAGTAAGTTTAGTCATGCCTGACCTCAACTCATTGATCTCTATTCGGACTTCTGCGTTGTGTGCTTCTTGCGCTGACATCTTGCGTCTATAGTTAGCTCTAGTCCGATATCGGTATCGAGGAATCAGTTTGGCGACTCAAAGGCACACTGGACGATGAAGACAACTGAAGATGAGCGACTGGACAAACAGAGGTATGCTACAAACCATGCAAAGATGCAAATGCAATGCAATGCGATGCAAGACAGGAAGCAAAACACACATAACAGGATCAAAGGTTCGAGATCACAGCATGAGGTCTAGGTAAAGAACCAACCACAGGGTATCTACTAGGGGTAAAGCACCTGCACAACGGGTTCTAACAAAGTTCCCAAAGTCATTGACCCATCTTTCGGATATTATTGACACACCAACTACTTGGAAATAAATAATATTCTTAAGAGAGTCTCGTCTGAGTGTAGTATCGCGTATCAACTACTTCGAGAATACTCCCTCATAGCTATCGCACTACGTCCTAAAAGGCCAAGTGGGGATAAAAGGTAACTAAAGGTCCTCAGTGTCAAAGGCTCCTAAATTGAAAGTAGTAATGTTTTCACGAATACTCGTTCAACAAAACTAACTCTCAAGAGGGCCTCCACTGAGCGATGGTTTCTCAAGTTAGCTTGGTCGGGAATCAACTCCCTATAAGCCTTCTTGAATATACCACCATCCTATCATAAGTGCACTCGAGTCCGGGTATAAGACTTATCCTCACCACTCAAAGTAACAAACCTGCATACAGAAGAACCCAAGCACAAACAGGTAGATGTACAAATATAAAAGCAAGTAAATATAAAGCAAACATAAATATAAACAAGGTGGGCTTAATCCTCTTAGGGGAGTGTTGCTTCCCCAGTGAAGTCGCCATTTCTGTTGCAGTGAGAATCGTGATACCAAGCTATTGATTAACATGAATCTTAATTCTTAAATTCACAACCGGACTTTAATCTATCCAAAAAGGAAAGGTTTAAAGAAAGAAAAACCTATTAAAATGCAAAGCAAAAAGCAAGGCTTAAAGCTAAGCAAAGAGAGATCTAAAGGTTTGGGGGTTGGTTATGCCTAGGGTAGGTATTTCACATCCTAAACATCTGTAGTACTCTACAGGAACCTCTTGTTAATATTTGTGTTTGCTAAAGTTTTCTTGCTAAAGGGAAAGTCCTAAGGGTAAAGATATAAAGTATATAGTATGTACAAAGTTTGGTAAAGTATGCTCACGAAGACATCGCATCTCGTGCCTACGTATCTTGACGGGAATGGAATCAGAGCAACCGTAGTTCTCCTGACTAAGGGGTGAGGAATCCTTGACTGTGGTCAAGGTTCCATGGGGGAAAGTAAATGTCTGCGGCGAGACACCTACATAGAGTGCGGCGACTCTAAACTAAGGTTAAGTTAGAAAAGAAGGGAATGTACACGACAGGACGACTAAATAGAGCACAACGACTCCAAGCCTAAGTTGCAAAGGTAAACACGGGGAATGTCCACGATGGGACGAATAAATAGAGCACGACGACTCTAATTCTAAGTTGTAAATGTTAACAGGAAGTTAGTTGTTAGTGAGGGAGAAAGATAAGGTTGGTTGTTAGTTGGTTAGTGGGGGAGAAAGAAAAGGTTGGTTGTTAGTTGGCTCGCTAAGACGTCGCATCTTATGCCTATGTATTCTCATCGAGAAATCAGAGCGTTCGTAGTTCCCCTAGCTAGGGGTGAGGAACTCTTGACTGTGGTCAAGGTTCCAAGGGGATGTAAGCATTCATAGAGAAATACTTACATGGAGTGCGGAGACTCCTAAATCTACATTGAAATAGTTATGAGAGAATGTCCACGGCGGGACGCTAAACATGAGTACATCGACTCAGATCTTAAGGTTAGGGTAAAAGGGTAAAAGATGTCCACGGAGGGAAACTAAATAGAGCATGGAGGCTCCAATCCTAAGGTTAGGATAAAAGGTTAAAGGTAAAGGATATCATATGTAAACCATCAATGTCACAACAATGTAAACAAAAGGTTCAAAACCTCATGGGGATAGTCAACAGTTTTTAAAGGTGAACCACTTAAATGCGTATAAGCAAAGTTGAAATTAAAACTTAAATTCTCAAGGAAGCTAACAATCCATGTTCTTAATCTCAAATTAAAAACTCAAAGAGAGTGAAATCCAAATGTTTGAAATAAAGAAGGAAAGATAGGAGGGTGAAAACTCTAAAATGGGTTATAACTTGCTCATAATGCAAAGTGTTTCTAAAATAGGATTTTTATAATTCTTTAAACATTATATGGAAATATGTTACAACACAAGAATTTTGCAAAAAGAACCACTTAAAAATGATTTAAAATGGAGAAGTTATGTGGTTTTTAAGTTTGTGAACAAAACATAAAAATCTAAATGATAAAAAGAATAAAATGCACATGGTAAGACAATTAATCAAATAAATTTGATTATTTAAACATGTTAACAAACATGTATAAATAATACAAGATCAGTATCACAAGAAAAATCAAGTTATAAGTTGAAAAAGTTTAAGAACATCATGGTAAAAACCCTAAAAACAGTCATGGTAGCATGTAAAATGCAAATGGAAAGTTCACATTTATGAGTTTTAGGTTTACCTCTTGAAGAAAGATTAAGCAATAAGAAAACCAGAGATCATAAAATCTCTTCCAAGATCTTAAAATGTTCCTAGAATGATGAATAGATGCTCCAAACAACCTCCAAGCAAGCTAGTGGACGAAATGCCTTGTAAATGAAGGAAAATCTCCAAAATCCTAAGATTTCAAAGACCAACTCACTAGAACCTTGTTACATAAATATGGAAGTTATTTGTATAGCTTTAATACATCATATTTGATGTGTTTGAAGTGTTTCTTGAGTTGGAAGACGTTTGGATATGGTTTTGAAAGGTGTTTTGCAAAAGTAGATTTTGAGAGATTTTGGAAACTTAATGAGATTTTGCAAGAACTTGTGATTGTGTAAGGAATGGAGTTCTAGCTGGTTTCTATAATGAAACTTGTGTGTTTGTGATGTAGGAAGTGAGTTCTATTTATAGCCAAAAGCCCTGGATCAAGGTATGGGTAAAAGTGAAGCAAATTGCCAATTTTAACCTTCCATCATGAAAATCTTTGAGTTTTCCAATGCAATCTTCATCTTTGTATTTAAGCCACTCTACTAAGATATTCTCCATGCTCCATAGATTTTTTTCATCATGATTGATAGGATAGGAGGTGACTTTTTGAGTTAAAGTTGATGATTTTACAAGGGTAGCCACCTTTTTTCTCTTTCTTCACTATTCACTTTTGCAACTTGCATTAAATAATGATTTCTTTTGATCTTTGTGCCATTTTCGTTGGAATTGATGTACAAATGTTCATTATCAATATAAATATCATAAATGAGGCTTATTCATTGATTAGCATCAATTTGGAGAGGTTTTGGAATCAAAAAACTCATGTTGACCTGGTTTTGCCAATGCGAGTTTTTGCCAACTTATGGACCTCGGTTCTCTCTAACCAGGAAGAGTTATGGAACACACTTGTACTTTTAAGAAAGCCTCAATTAGGTACTACAATGTTAATTTTTGTGTTAGGAACTCATTCCTCTTGAAACTAGGTCAAAAACCCTTGTGTGGTTAAGGAGTTATGGCTTTGCCCTTTTCAAAACCTTAATTCCCCAACTTTTCTATTACTTCTCAATTCTTGATCAATTGGTCATAAAACTTCATTATTAGATATTAAATGATGTTGGGAACATAGTTGGCTTCAATTTTGGGTTAAAACCCTGTTGGTCAATGGGTTGACTTTTCAGTCAGACGAACCGAACGATCAAAAACCTCTTAATCGACTGTTGGTGTCGTGGGTCTTCTGAGGCCTTGAAACTTCTTGAGGGGACTTAAATAAGTCATATGAGCTTCATGGACCATAATTCCATCATTGGAACACCTTTGAATCAAAATTCAAACCACAATTGACTTTTCCTAATCAGAAACCCTAATCGGGGATCCTGAACTGCACTGTTTTTAATCTTCGGGCGAAAATCTCAAATTGGATTCATACTTGCCCCAATGGAGTATCTTTGATGAAGTTGAGACTTGTTTCATGGATAAACAATCCAATATGTTGACTGATTAAACCATCGAAACCTTGATTCCTGACTGTACGGAACCCTAATTCACTTGTATCTTAACAAAGACAAACTTGAAATAGGCTAAGGTTAGATAAACAAATGGAAATGATCCTAGAATGATGATGAAGATCTAAGGGGGTCAAAATTTGGGGTGCAACACTATTCATGTAAGCTCTTTCGACATCAGTACTCAGCTTAAACTGAGGGTTTGTTGGAGTCACAACAGGCTTCGAATTCGACATACCAAACTTTTCGAGAATCTTCCCTAGGTATGACTCTTGAGGTAAGCATAATTTTGGCTGGTTTCTATCTATTTGGATGTCAATCCCAAGAATCCTAGATGTAACTCCCAGATCCTTCATGTCGAACTCCTTATTGAGTTCATCCTTCACCCTCATTACATCTTTGGCATTGTTTTTTGCTATTAGAATATCATCCACATAAAGCAACAAAATAACAAATGAATTAACAGGTCAAAATATGAAGTAAACACAGTGGTCGAACTAGCTTTTAATGAAACTTATGCGTGCCATGAACTTGTCGAATCTTTTATTCCACTGTCAAGGAGATTGTTTCAGTCCATATAAAGATATCTTCAGCTTGCACATATAATCTTCCTTCCCCCTTTCGACATACCCTTCAGGTTACCTCATCAGGATTGTTTCATCTAGATCACCATACAAGAACGCAGTCTTCACATCCATCTATTCTAGTTTAAAGTTGAAATGTGCCACCACGACAAGCAACATTCGAATGGACCTGTGCTTCATAACCCAAGAGAATACATCATTGAAGTTGACACCTTCTTTCTGAGTGAAACCCCTAACGACCAATCTTGCCTTGTATCTCTTTGACGCCACTCCTTCGATTCCTTCCTTAACTTTGAAAATCCACTTACAACTGACTAACCTGGCTCCAACAGGTTTCTTGATCAGTTCCCAGGTGTTGTTATCATGAAGAGATTTCATCTCATCATCCATGGCTTTCAGCCATTCAGTCTTATTTTGACTCCTTATAGCTTCTTTATAGTCTCTAGGTTCTTCGTCTAGAACCTCACTTGCAAAGATTAAGGCATAAACTATAAGATCTGCATACCTAAGTCTCTGAGGTGGCTTGATGACTCTCCTCGATTTGTCTCTTGCTAGCAGGTAGTCATTATCAGTCTCCTCATCTTCAATAGAAGCTTCTGCTTCTTCTTCAACTTCATATGGGATATGCAATTGAGCATTAACATGCTCCACCTTAACAGGAATCTCTCCTTGTTCCAGCGCTTCATCAACATCATCAGTTTTTTTGAAGGCCATCTTAGCTTCATTGAAAATTACATCTCGACTAGTGATACACCTTCTGTGACCTGGCTCTAGGCACCATAGCTTATAAGCTTTGACTCCTTCAGGGTATCCCATGAACATGTATTTCAAAGCTCTAGGTTCGACCTTGTCTTGCCTAATATGAGCATAGGCCACACAGTCAAATACTCTCAGTTTGTCGAGATCTGGTGGATGTCTCGACCAAACTTCTTCATGTGTCTTCATATCAAACGCAGTCGAAAGACATCTGTTTATCAGATATGTTGCTATTGAAACATCCTCAGCCTAAAACACATTCTTTAACGCAACACTAGTCAACATGCATCTAACTCTTTCCAAAATAGTTTGATTAAACCTTTCCGCCAAACCATTTTGTTATTGGGTACCTGTAGTATTTTTGTGCTTTGCAATACCTTAGGCAACACAAAAGTTGTCGAACGCCTCATTGCAAAATTCAAGACCATTGTCGGTTCTCAACCTCTTCACCTTTCTGCCAGTCTGATTTTTGACTAGAGTCTTCCAACCTTTGAAATTCTCAAAAGTTCCATCCTTAGTTTTCTAGATGAATACCCATAACTATCTAAAATAATCATCAACTATGGATAAGAAATACATTGCTCATGAATGTGGTGGACACCTTGCAGGCCCCTAAAGATCAACATGGATGTAATCAAAGGTTACATGTGTTCTTTGTTTGCCTTTGTTAAACTTCACTCTGCAAGTTTTTCCAAGTACATATATTTCAAAAAATTTCAGCTTTTCGACTTTGTCTCCACCGAGCAGATTTTGTTTCCCTAATTCGAGTAGACCCCTTTCACTGACATGACCCAATCTCATGTGCCAAATTTCTATCTTCGATAAAGGTTTTGTGGATGCAACATTTGTCGAACCACTTACAGCTTCAGCCTCAAGGGTATACAAGCCTTATTTCCTCACGCCTCTCAAGACTTCCTTCGACCCCTTTATGACTCTTAGGATATTTTTCTCTCCTTAAAAAACATATCCCTTCTTGTTGAATTCACCAAGAGAAATCAAATTTCTCTTTAAATCAGGTACATACCTGACTTCAGCCAATAGCCTTATTGACTCATCATGGAGCTTGAATCTCACAGATCCAATACCTGCAATTTTGTAAGCTTTGTTGTTTTCCAGCAGTACTGATCCACCATCTTGATCATATAGCTCCTCGAATAATTCTATGTTTGGAGTCATGTGCCAAGTGCAACCTGAATCCATAATCCACTCTTTTCTTGAGTCGCTGCTTGAAACCAAAGGAACATCAGATGAGTTGAAGTATTGAATAATGGTTGCGTTGCCATTATCCTTACCTCCATGATCTTCCAGGCACTCAGAACACATCTTTCTTGTGTGACCCTCCTTTTTACAGTGATAACATTGAATACTAGATGCCTCACCACTATAAGACTTCTACTGACTTTTACCTTTCTTTTTGTCGAACTTGCCATCCTTTTGCAAGAATTTTTTCCAACCATCGAAGGTTTATGCTCCTTTCGTTCGTTCAAGTCCTTAGAATACAAGGATGATTGAACTTCTTCAAAGCTCAAGGACTCCCTTCCATACAGGAGAGTTTTTTTGAAGTAAGCATGTGTTCTGGGCAAAGCGTACAACATCAATATTTTTAAGATTAAGCATCATCTTGTTGAACATATCCAACTGCTCAGCCAACACCTTGTCTTCACTTATCTTGAATGAATACAAGCTTGCTTTAGGTAGAGTAGATTCACTAGAGATATAGTCATGTACAAACTTTTAAGTTTTAACCATAACCTCGATGTCGTAGTCTCCTTTGATACCTGTCGAAGAACCTTATCACCAAGCCTCAACAATATTGCGATGTAGGCTTTCTCTATCATAACTGTCTTTTCTTTTTCTGTTAGCGCAAGGTCCATGCTGCCTCTTCCTTCAACGCTTCAAAACAACCCTGCTGAACCAGTAGGGCTTTCAACTCCAAGAGTCATAGACCGAAATCGTTCACTCTGGTGAACTTTTCAATCTCATGCTTTGTTGAAGGCATCTTCCTCCATGCTCATCGCACTAATTTGTTGTGAAAAACAATATCTTGAAACAAAGTATAAACAATTTCTTTATCAGTAAGAAACACACAGAGGTTTGGGTTAATGGAAAAAACAAGAAGAAGAACAACAAAGACTGGTTATAACTGCTATTCTTTACTTTCTCTATAAACAGATTACAAGTACTCAAGAATAACAAATAACCTTCTCACCCTAATTAAGATTTGCCACACATAAGATGAGAGACTAGTATGCTATTTATAATAAAACCTAACATACTAAACTAATGGATTTTTTAACAATTACTCATTACAAGCTAACTTAAACAATTAGATCTTTAACACAAGGCTCAATTCGAAAACTACATACTAAAACACATTTCGACTACAGTATATAGGTCTTCGATGACATGCTAAACCTTTGTTGACAATACTTAAACAATTGGAACCTTTGTTGAAAATATACTAAGTGTAAATTTACACATTTAGTGCAAACTTTAAATATATATATATATATATATATATATATATATATATATATATATATATAAAGTATGGAGTGAACTCTCTTATATATACACTTAGTATATTTTATTTTTGAGAGAGGAACTACTCTATACTATAGTTATTACATCTATAACTTATATGCTTAAGTTTTAAAGTTTGCACTAAATTTGTAAATTTACTATCTTCTTATCTGATCTCATTGTAAGATAAGAGCTAATATATCTTGTATCTATAAGGTGTAAAAAATTACAAGTTAAACTTGTGTTAAAGATAAATTTAAAAGGTTACTAGTTGATTCTGTCTTAAAAGATTCATTATAGTGAAATGGCAAGGTGTTCTCCTTTGGAATTAGATGTAGCCAAGTGATTTTGGTTCAAACCACTATAAAGTATGAAGTGAACTCTCTTATTCCTAATCTGTATATTTACTTTCAATACTTTATCTATTATTTTTCTCTCCATCTTATTATTCTTTGGATATTTCAATCAAAATATTTTTCTTATCGTTTTAAAAATAATTTTTTTGATATCCACAATTCACCATTCTTCTTGTATGTTTTGAATCACTAGTTCAACAAGTTGCATCCGAGTCAAACTTTTGTGTAAATACTAATGATCTCAAAAGGTGTGATGAACTCAAACAATGATTTTAATATAGGACATTCTACAAACAAACATCCTCATTTCAATGGTGAAGGGTGTGGTATTTGGAAAGAAAAAATGAATTTTTTCTTGAGGCTATAAATTTCAATGTTTCATATGACATAAAAAAATAATTCTTTGATTCCCACTCATTTGGTAACTAATTAAATGGTGAATAAACCAAAAACTCTTTTGAATCAGAGAGAAAAAAAGAAAAAAGTGCAAAACAATTTGAAAGTTAATAACAAAATCATAACCATTTTGAGTATTCATGAGCTCTTTCATATATAATTTGTAGAAATTTTAAAGAAGTATGAGACACTATTAAAGTGACCCATGAATGTACCATTGAGATCATAAGGGCTGAGATAAGCATATTGATCCATGAGTTTGAGTTATTTAGGATAAAATCATAAGAAAACATTTAAGATATGGAAAAAAATATTACCCAAATAAATATTCATCTTAGAACTCTTAGGAAAATTATCACAAATAATAATTTAACTAACAAAGTTCTTAAATTCATAAATTACAGTTGGAAATCTAAAATAAAAAATTTCCTAATCAAAAGATTCATCTTCTAGGGACATGGCTGCTTTGTTTGGTAAAATTGAATGAACATCAACTCAAGTTGAATTATCTCCTGGAACAAGAAGAAGGCGAAAATAAAGTAAAGGACTTGTCGTGAAATAAAACACTAAAGAAAGTGAAGCTAAAGATTATGACAATAACGATAAATACACATCAAGAAAAAACATGATTTGCGACACATACCATCTTCTTCTGAAGTAAATTAAACGATAAAATAAATGAAGGAAGAAATTGTTGCACTTTAAGAAAAGAATTCATTAATTTATGACTTGATGGAGCAAATCACATTATTAAAGCAAATGGACATTTCTAGAGAGGATGAGATTAATCTTTTAATGAAAATGAAAAATTCTAGTAGAAGATAGGTAAAATATGTTTGATGCAACCCTAATGACATTGATATATTTTCATTTATCTATTTGTGTCCTCGGATGGCGTATGGGTCGTTCTGGTGGGGGAAAGCAACATCTTCCATGATCTAGTGTATTTAATCATAAATGTACTACAAGGGTGTCGCTATCCGAAAAATGACACAGAGCCGCCACCGAATTTTATTTCTCCCAAAGAGGGAAAGGGAAATAACGATAAAACCTTTAGAGAAAGAGCATGGTCATCGCAACCAAGTTTTGGGTTCGGTAGTTGGTTATACGAGGGGAAGGTAATAGCACCCCCTCACATCCATCGTACTCGATGGGAACCTTCTAAGTTGTATAGCTCGAATGGGTGTTATATTCTAAAAGTCTACTTGCTTAAGGGAAAGAGGGGTTGGTATTTTATTCAAGTGCTCGCCAAGGATTGGGGCCCTTGTGCCTACGTATATTCACTTGTAAGAAGTGAAGAATCAGAGCATTCGTAGTTTGGAGACTACGGGTGACAGATGGGAAGTTTGGATATTTGGGTGGGCGATGCTAATGTACACATTCTAGCAATTAGGTGTATTGCGGCTCGCTAGTGGAGTCTTATGCGTTACTTCTTTGCGGTAGAACGGACGTAACATTTCCTTTTCAGGGGAAGAAATTGGACTAAAGGTGGTAAAAAAAAGAAGAGTGCTTGCTAGGATCATCGCAATCATATGCCTACGTATTCTCAACAGGTATGAAAAATCAGAGCAGCCGTAGTTCGGCCACTTGAGAAATGAATGTGTATTGGTTGCTTTTATACCTTGAAAAAGGGTTTTCAAACTATGCCCTAAGGTGAAAAAGAGGTTTGGTACATTGATGTTATTTTTAATTAGGATCACACTAAAGACTATATGTAGAGGTGAATATTTCGAACAACCAAGTCGAGTGCCTTGTGTTCGAAATACTCGGAATGAGTGTAGGAGGGGCTCTGTTCTCACTCCTTCTCCGTCACGTACTACCTGCATCATATTTCTATTTGAAAAGAAGTTTGAGATGTGTATTGTACCAAAGTCTATTTGTAGAGATGAAATATTGCTTGTTCGCTCGTGCAAGGGAGGCTTAAGCGTTTCTTTGTATTGCGATAGAACAAATATAGTAGGTTCGTTTGTGAAAAGTTGTTTATTGATGTTTTCTCTAAGGAAAAAAATAGAGTTTGATGTATTGAGATTGTTTTTAGTCTGAAGACGAATATTCAGACAAGGAGCTCTACAACAATGTCCAAACATTCGGCGGAGGAGAAAGTCTACACTCAATCAATCATTTTTCTTATAAATTATTGTGAAAAATGTGTGGCGGATTAAGTCAAGGTTTGTTAGAAGAAGATGATTATTCACCTAGGGAGATCTACAACAGTGCCCAAATAATTGGAGAGAGATACTATACACCTGTCATACCCCAAATTTTACCCTTAGATTAGTCGGTTCATTTCGCATTTCATCTCACTTTGCATTGCATTGTAAACTAACCGCTAACCAGTTTGCTCAGTCTGTTGGTTTTGCAGGAAAAATCACGTTGTGCGCTCTTTAGCTTATGAAGGGCAAAATGGTCATTAATTTGTAGCCTGCTGACAATTTATGAAACTGAGTCGTCGACAGGGATCCCTCGAGCGATCAGGGTTTCCATCTCTAAGTCTTGTGACCTATTTGAGGAAGGGTTGAATTTTACGGAAGTTTGTGACGTCAATTTTCTCGTGACACAGTACTTTGTATTCAAGAGCCGAGATTCAGTCGTTAGTTGGATTCCAGAAATGTTGTTTGATTCCTAAACCATATGGAGCTGAATGTGTTGAGATTCGGGTTAAATTGGTGCGAGAATTTGCTTTGCGGAACCTATTTTAACAGACGCACGCTTGCCTGCTTCCGACTAGTCACCAGTCGATTTTGAAGAAAATAGTGGAATTTCGGTTTGTGTGGAATTTATAATGAACATTTGTGGGTTTGATCATGGTTATTGGTTGAGCTGATTCAGGTTACCAAGTTAAATCATTCGAGATGCGGTTTGAATTTTCAATACAGAAGACAATTCACTTTGCTGCTTAACTAAATTTCTCTGCTTAGCCGTTCAAGGCCATATTCATGGACTTTAATATCTAGTACGAATTAATTTGCAGAAGAATTTTTTTGAACTCAGCGGTCACGTTGGATTCAAATCGTGCAAAATGATTAATTGTCGAATTCGGAGTTGGAACGTCACAGCTTAATCGGATAAATTTAATTAAATGATTTTAGTTGAATGAGTTTGTTCAGATGACGTTTAATCGAATGAATTTTAATCAGATGAACTTGGTCAGGTAGATTTAGTTGGACAATTGAAGCAGATGAATTTATTGGTATGGATTTAAGCGAATGGACTTAGTTGGACGAATTTATTTGTATGAATTTATCTGGAGGAACTTAATCAGATAAATTCAATTAAATGGATTTATTTGGTTGAGCTTAATCGGACGGATTATCTTGTGAATTTAATCTAATAATTTAGTCTGATGAATTTATTCGTTTGAGTTTAATCGGAGGAATTATTTGAAGATTTTAATTGGATGATTTTTAATCGGAGAAGATGGATCAAAAAAATAAAGAATTAAATTTATTATTTGAATTCTATTTTTTTATTACAAAAGAAATTACATTTACAAAAATTCCTAAGTCCTAGAATGCTTAGTTTCTAGATTTGACTTCGAGGTCGATCTTCGACTTTCGACTTTGCCAAACCTGCAAGAAAATCAACAACAGATGAAAATAATATAATTAATTAAAATTGGTTTTTTCACTTCCGATACCCTCAGTTAAATTCATCATCGGGTACGTCGGGAGGGTAACAGAATATTCTGCCGCCAGCTCCCGACTTCACTTTCCGACCTCGGCAAATCCGGCAGCATTTGTTCAATTTAACCAGGAAAGAGAAAAAGTGATTTCAGAAAAGTGATTTTGGAAAAGTGCTTTTGGAAAAAGCACTTATTTAAAAAAAATGCTTTTGCCAAACATGTCACTAACAATTTTCTCAAAATTTCTGAACCAAAATTGGATCAAACGCAAGCAAAAACTTCTCCTAAAAATTCTGCAAACAAATTTATTCCAACAACAACTCAGCCTCTAAAAACGCAAGAACCCACAACAACAAATCATAAAAATGCGCAGCAACAATAACCAAGCAAGAAACGCGCAACGACAACCAACGTAAGAACAAATCAGAATCAAACAAACTCTCCTCAAATCCAGTTCAAACGCAACAAATCAAGCACCACATTTCTTGAAAAATAGTAACCAAACAACAACCAATCCGGAAAGTCCCTGTAGAACAACCACGAATAAACCACCAAATTCGTAACAAACCATACACCCAAGCCTAGAATCACCAATAAGCACAATAGTATAAAACCCACATCATGGAAGTTCGTCAGGGGGGATTCATCAGGCGGAAAAAAAACCCAAAGAGGCATCAGTTCATCAGATCAATAAGAACAATAAAACATCCTCGGTTCATCATCATAAAAAGAACCTAGAAAAATAATCAAAAGAAATAATAAAAGAGGAACCCACGAGTTCAGGGGGAGGCGAAAAGCTTCATCAACCAAACAACATCCAGTTCATCAAGTTCCTCAACGAACAAGAGAGACGCTCTCCCACGCGAACTCAGATATCATTATCATCATCGTTCCGGCCAAGAAGCAAAGCATCCACTACCGACTCAAATCGCTTCGAACCCCTTAAAGGGTGAGCAATTTGACACTAATCATTTTTATTTTCATTTTATGGTTGCAGAAGCTCAGAGGTCACGACATGCAAAGGAGAATGGCGAAAGAAAAGTGGAAAATGAAAGCTCAACAAGGGAGCAGCAATGGCCACCGCGCCTCAAAGAAGAAGAAGACAAACCCTAAGCAGCAACACAAGACTCTCTCTTTCCTTTTATATTCTTGTTATTATTTATTTTATTATTTATTTCATTTTCATTTATTTTCTAATAAATATGTAAATACAAAGTTAATTAATTAAAACTTAACTTTATAAAAACTAATTTTCAAAATTCGTATTAACCCTTGTTTTAAAAATTAATCAAACCTATTTTTTTTTAAAAATTAAAATTAGAACCATCTTTTATTAAGTTTATTAATCCAATTATTTTCCAATTAAAATTAAAATTTTTGTAAATAAATTTCTAACAAATTCCCCAAATTTTAAAAATATTTTAATTCGTAAAAGTTAAAATTCTTTTTGTAAATTCTTCCATTAAACGTTAAATCCTTTTTCTAAAAAGTTTGTCTAATATTTTCAGTTTCAGGTTCGAATTAAACTGTCGCCTAATTGTGGATTTGATCCGTAACCTTGCCCCGTTTACTTTCGTTTAATTTTTCCCAGTTGTACAGTTATAATACTTTATTTTTTTTCGTATTTCATTTTATGGTTGTAATTTACTCGAGGATATTGTCGCTTTGCAATTCCTTTACTGTTTTCGCACTTTTCCATATTCTCAATGTTGTAGCTTAATTAATTAGTCATTTGCGTTATTTACCGTTAAATCCCTCCGAAGGAATAGGTCTAGCCGTTTGACTGCCGTGTCAATAGTCCTCACCTTTGACCCTTTCATTTTCCAAAACCCTAATTGCATAGGTGTCCCACCGTGGACCGAATTACCCTTTACCCTAGCATTAGGATAAGGAGTCTCCGCACTCCGTATTAGGTTTCCCACCGTGGAATACCTAGTTTACCCTTTTAAATTTCAATTCAACTATTTCAACGTAGAAATAAGAGTCGCCAGACTCCACGTAAGCGCTTCCTTAAGAATGCTTATCCCCCTTTGAAACCTTTACCACAGTCAAGAAGTTTCTCTTCCTCCCTTTCAAGGGGAACTACGATTACTCTAATTCCATCACCTACCCAAGATACGTAGGCACAAGATGCGAGTCTTGGCGAGTAAACTTAGGACTAACACTTAGGTCTTTATTACACCTTCTAACCCTTAGCATATTCCCTAAAGCAAATAATTAAAGCAAATAGTAGCATTAAAACAAGAGGTTCCTGTAGAGTACTACAGAAGTTTAGGGTGTTAATACCTTCCTTAAGCTTAACTAACCCCTTACCTAGATCTCTCCCCGCATTGTTTACGATGCAAAGTAGGTTTTTCCTTTCTTTAACCTTTCCTTCAGATAAATCAAAGACCGGTTGTGAATCAAAAGATTTGTGATTCAAATTAATTAATAATTTGATATCCTATTCTCACCGCAATAGAAAATGGCGACTTCACTGGGGAGATTATCTAACTTTTAAGGGTTACCCCTACTTTGTTTTATTTTTACTATTTGCTTCATTATTTGCTTGCTTGTATATAATATATCTCTTGTACCTTGCTTGGGGTATCTTTATTGTGAGATAAGTCCTACACCCGGACTTAAGTGAAATTTTATTATAGGAAGGTGATATATTCGACGAGGCTTATAGGGAGTGAGTCCTAACCAAGCTGACTTGAGAATCATCGCTCAGTTGATACCCTTTGAAGTTTAGTTTGGCTGAACGAGTATAGTCGTGAAAACCCTTACTATTTTTGGCTAGGAGTCCATGATACTGGGGACCATAGTACCCTAACACCACTTTGGCCTTATCTAGGACGTAGTGCGATGACTATGAGGGAGTAGTCCCAAAATAGTTGCTACGCGATTGTCGCAACTACGAAAAACACCCGGCGGAAAACAAAATAGTCGCCACCTTTCGTTATCTATCCCAACGAGAGGGAAAGGAAACGATCGGAAAAACCTGACGAAAAAGGGAAAGACAAGGTCATCGCAACCAAGTCTTGGATTCGGGTGTCGGTTACGCAAGGGGAAGGTATTAGCACCCCTCACGTCCGTCGTACTCGACGGGATCCATGCTTGTTGTCTATCTAAGTGTGTGTTTAAACTATCTATGCTACAGGCTTGCAGGACAAAAAGAAAAGAAAAGAGACTCGACAGAGCATCGCCGCTCTGTGCCTACGTATTCCCTCGTGCAATGGGAAAGTCAGAGTCAACGTAGTTCGGCTAACTACGGGAGAGAAGGGGGAAAGGTTGCTCGCCACGACATCACGTCTTGTGCCTACGTACTTTCATCTGGTATGAAAGATCAGAGCAAACGTCGTTCGGGCAGACACGAAACCACTGGTTGATTAAGTGTTTTAATCGAGTAGAGTTAAACCTTCGTTCCAGCAGTTAGGGAATAAGCCTGTTTGCGGTAGAACCGAAGCTTAACAACACTCTTTTCTGAAAAAGGAGTTTCCGATTAATCCCGAAGGAAAAATGTTTGAATTTGTTTTTGTGTTTTTTAGTGAAGTGAATTTATTCGGTTTGTGATTCACGTTGCACAAAAGACTATGACGTGGAGGCGAATGCGTCGTATATCGCCCCCAAACGGGACGTATACTAAACACTCTAGATAAGTGAGAGGAAACCCCTCACTCATCATTCCCCATGTAGCTTAAGGCTCGTAGCGCGCAACGTTTATTGCCTTTATTAGATGAGTTAGCATGATTTGGAGATGAGATGAGAAGACGCACGAAAGGTCTAAGGGAAACTCGGTCCTAACGTTGTCATGCAAAGTGATCCTAAAGTTTGGATGAAAAGGGGATAACATCTACCCTAATGTTAGCATACTTGGATTAAACACCTAATATCTCTCTTACTCCCATCCTAAACGGAGGGACTAGGAATCCTATGGGGATCATGGCAACAAAGCACAAGAAGAACAAAGGAAGAATCAATCACAAGTAAAGAATACAAACATGAAAAATGCACAATTAGAATGGTGGGAGGGAGGAAAAATGTGTGGGGCAGCAGCCGCCACAAGCGCGTCTCAACCTCAACAGCGATGCAAGAATGATGCGAACATGTGGGAAAAACAAGAGATGAAAGCAAATGAACATGCAAACAAACGATCAATTCGAACCACATACTCAAGCATGCAAACAATTGGAAGAATGAATATACATGTCAACAACATCATGATTAATCAACCACAAACAGTGCCAACAGCCAAAATAATTCAATTCTAATGTATCACACTGATCTATGATGATTCGAATCGAACCGGTATGCGAACATGCAAGCAAAACAGCAAATATGACATTCTAGCACAGTGTTAATTGGTTAACCTGTGTAAAACAAGTGAAAATCTGGAGTTTCCTGTAATCAGGCAGATGAATTTTCCCGTATGAAGTAGACGGATGGGGTTTCCTGTGCTTGGACAGATGATGTGCCTGTAGGGATAGGCAGATGAGTTCCCTGTGGTTAAACAGAAATGTTTCCCCAGCGAAAGCGCCGGGAGTTTTCCGTAATGTGAAGTCCTGACGTGGACAAGATTGATTACTCTTCAGGGACCTTTTATCCCCCAGCAGATATCTTCCTTCGTATTGGCGAAATGAGGGTCCTAACGTGGACAAGGTTCTATGCCTGTGTTGTCGAAATGTGAAGTCCTGACGTGGACAGATTTGCATTTATTCGTGATTTGACGAAATTTGGGTCCAGATGTGGACAAGGTTACTCCTGTGACGACATAATCTCTATTCGTGTTGATGAATTGGTTCCTCTTCTAGTGTTGACGAGGTTAGCCCAATGGGGGATGGAGGTGTTTTTGCGAAGATAGTTCAATACATGTGGCGTCACACAGGTGGTTGAGGTTGAAATCAAAATTGTATCAGATTATTGACCAGTTGTTACCGTAACAACCAGATTCAGTTCATTGGACGTTGCTTCTCAAGCAGTTTTGCAGTTTATCTCCACGGTTGGCAAATTTCAGGGTTTCTTTGGTATTCAATCGTCTCGTACCTCGAATGTTTGAAGGTCGTTCGCTCTTCACCTAGTCGGGTCTAAGCCGTTTGAATAGGGGCAGCTGTTGCACCCTAAAATTTGACCAACCGGTTCCCATATCTGGTTTATGTTTTGACGCATTTTGCATTCGCATTCACATACCACATACATTGCATTTTTAGCCATTTTGGATGTTATCGGGATTACAGCCCCCTGGCGTTTCAGGCAGTTCAGGCCAGTTCGAATAAGTGTTTTGAGAGCTTGTGCTCGCCCCGGTGTTTTCAGCTCTTGCTGTTATTTTGAGGACATTTCGGTGCCCGGTTTGTACCTCTTATTTCACTATGGTTGCGCAGTTGTCCTCTAATCGATTTATTTGGCTTCCTGGCATTTTTAGAATTTTCCCTTTTATTTTCTAGATTTTTAATAGATTTTAATAGATTTTTTATAGATTTAATGAAGTTTTCTAGATATTAAATAGGTTTTTTAATATTTTCTTATAGAATTAAATAGCTTTTCTAGAATTTTTAATTAGATATTTCTTTTTTTAATAGTTTTAATAGATATTTCTTTTTCTAGATATTAAGTAGATTAAATGTTTTTAATAGGTTTAATAGATCTTTTTTCTTTTTTTAATAGGTTTAGGAATTAATAGAGTTGATTAGAGTTTATTTTCTTTTAGAACTAATGGATATTAATTAGAGTTTAATCTTTTTTTTTAGGATTAATTAGAAGATTTGATTAGGGTTTTTTTGTAATTAATTTCGTTTTGCATTTTTAATTAGGTTTTAATTGAGCAACATTAGAGTCTTAAGTGTGGTTAATGGAGTCTTAATCAAGTTTAATTCAGAATTAATCCAAATAATTAGCATTTAATTAAGTCAATTAATCAGAGTATTAATCATAGTGGGCCATTATCCAATTCAAAGCCCAGTCAAAGTCCAGAGTTCGCCAGGTGTCTGTATATAAGATGTGCCACGCGTGTATCTCAGCTTCTTCCACCTCATTCTGCTTGACACCTCATTTTCCACCATCTTCTCTCTCCCACACGTGGCTTCTTCCTCTCTTCCCTCAGCCACACGTGGCTCTCACCCACACTCCCTCTCTGCATGAAACCGCCACCTGGCTTCCACTAACCGACCTCCACCGGAATACATGCAACCGCCGCACCGATCACTGGTAACCGTCACCGGTGAGCCCTAACCGTCGCCGGAGTACTCAACCACCACCGGAAACTGCAATTCATCAGAAACTCATCCAAGCATCTTCTAATCTTCTTCATCAATCTTCATCAGCAACTCGCCGGAAACATCAAACCATCGCCGGAAAATTCATAGCGTTCTTCATGATTCTCCAGAAATCCACATTGATCTTCATCATGCGTTCATCAATTTCGCCATTTCTTCAACATATTCAAGAACATTCATAGACCTTCAAGAACGTTCGTCAGCAATTCATTAGTCTTCATCCAGTTCATCGCAAATTTTCCAGAAACGTTCCTCACCTTCATCAATCTTCAAGTGTTTTCGCCTAGAAATTCATCAAGATTCATCCAGATTGCAGATTTTTTAAACTCTCCACGAATCTTCAAGCGTCTTCGACAACGATCATCAACGAGCGTCATCAGTCTTCAACCAGTTCTCCAGATCTTCATCTGATTTGCAAGAATCTTCATCAAGTTGTTGATCTTCACCAGTTTCTCCAAGTCATCTACAGCTCCCTCACCTTCATCGCACCTCCAGGTTTTGCTTTGAACTGCTTAAACTTGTTAATTTGTTGTTGTTTAGTTGTAGAACTAGGTGTTGAGAGTTTGAACGGTAGAGTTTTGAGAAACAAGATTAGGTTAGGAAGATTAATTTGAGCTGAGAGATTGAACGGTATAGTTTGTGGTGGATGTTAATGAGCAAAGATGTGAAGAGGGAAGTTGTGAGACAGAGAGAATCAGAGAGGATGAGAAACGACACTAGGGTTAGTGATGAACAGTAGAAAGCGGATTGAGGGGATTAGGGTTTTGTGTACTGATAGTGGGGGTGATGTTGGACTCAGGCCTTAGGCCCATTATTCTTTTTGCCAAGCATCTACCCCTGGTTTCCCCATGGCACCTCCCTCTCCGTGTGGTATTTGGGTTTTGGGCTTAGATGAATTTGCTATTCACACCCTCATCTGGAGCCCAATTGAATATAACATGCGAATTAAATGCTATTCGCCACGAGCTTTTGTCAATTTTCCTTGATTTTCCAATTATTTTCTGAATGGGTTTGGGCTTAGCGTGCGCCTGATATCTGCACCCCCCTCCTGAGCCCAACTTCATTTTGAACTGCATATTATTGCTATTCACCACGCCAGTTTATTATTTTTTAGCTGATTTTCTTTTATTTTCATGTTTTACCTAGGATTAGAAATTAATTCATAACAAATTGAAAAATAATCATTTTAGGATGGGATTTTTTTCTCTAGTTCCCTTAGGACCTATAGAAAATTGTGAAACTAAACAATATTAATTTCTTGCATTTTATATTTTTGGTGTATTTTACAATATTATTGCTTTTATTTTGCATTTGTTTGATACTTCTTTTTTCTGAATTTAGTATGAGAGGTTGGTGTATTATTTTTGATTGATTCTTGTGAGGTTGATTAGCTTAGGGAAGAATGTACCCTTAGGAATTTTTTCATATTTTTGTGACTAAAACTTAGATTAGTTTGAGAGGTAGATAAGAAAGGTATTAGAATTAGGGTTTCACAACACTTAGGTGTAGTTTAGGGCCTAGTTTGGGGACCTAGGGTTTGCTTTAGGCCTTGGGGTTTATATGGGGTATTGGGTATAAGGTTAGGTTCCCTTGGAAATTAATCTAGGATTTTTTAATGAGTATTACTATTTTACTTGATTTTTTCAATTTGAGTGGTGATGGTGTGTTTTCCCTCTTGGGGCATTTTGCTTGTTTGTTTGGTTTGGGCTATTTCAATTGGGCTTGGGGCTTGGGCTTGGCTTGTTGGGGCTTATGAAGACATTGAAGATGATTGGAGACAAAGGATGGAGCTTGGAGCATGAAGATTCTTCCCCTTGAAGGTGGCTTAGGAGATAGGAAATGTAGGAAGAGCTCTAGATTAGACTGATTTCTTCTTGCAAACATAGAAAGCATCTTGTGCTTCTATTCCTCCCTATGACAAAAAGTCCTTTTAGGGTATTCACATCCTTCCTTTGGAGGAATAAGTGACATACTTTAGAAGTAGAACTTTGAGGGAACCTTTCCCCTACAATGCTAAGTGCTTATAGGCTTCCTTTGGTTGTCAATAAGCTATTTAGCATCTCAACTTAATCTGATAATTGATTCTCTTCTGAAGTGAGTACATTGAAGATGGAAACCTATTGGAGAATGAAGTTCATTGAAGATTGGTGAAGATAAAGCCGGTGCTTGTCAAAGAGAGTTATCTGTTGAAGCTAGGGTTTTGATGCTGTTTGAAGTTGTCTATTTGTGGGGGGTTCAGTACTTACTAGAGCTTAGAGATTTCTTGGAGACAGGAGCTTGTCTAAAGCTTGGGGATCATTGAAGATTGAAGATGGGGTCTTACTGGAAGGTGTTACTGTCGACTTTTTTTGCTGTTAATCAACTGTAGCTGTCAGAGCTGTTGCTGTTTAAGCTGCTTACTATAGGAGCTGGTGTTGCTGTCAGAGCTGGTGTTGGGTTTTATTTCTTTTTCTGTATTGATTGTTGGCTTGTACAGCTTACCCCAAAGGTTTGAAGTGAATACTGTTCACTTTGCTTGTTGTTTCCCAGGTTCGAGGTTGAGTGGGACTCCCTTGCCTCGCTTGTACTGCTGCATCTCACGCATGTTTACTGTTTACTGTATATATCTGTTTCTTTTCCGGTTATCCCCTAGGATCTCTGTTTCCCTCTGTGCAAGAGAGAAATATGATAGACATTAGGTTTTAACCCATGCATGACAACATTAGGTTAGTTTTATTCCCTTTGCAACCCTAGGCTTTTTAGAGCTTCTTTCTCTTCTTATCTCAAACAACTCAAAAACACAGTAATAAGGTTAATGGATGTCGTACGTTACGAGCCTTAAGCTATTTGAGAAAGGGTTGCTGGAGAGCTTCTTTCCAGTAGTCTGACCACTTAGTGTGGTACCCTTTGGGTGACGCGCGACGTAGTCACTCTCAAATCATAGTCTCTAGTGCGTCAGAGATTGCAAACAAACTAAAAACACTTCTTTCGTAAAAGACTGAAAATAAACCTCAAAGTGTCATTTTTATCCGCTTGGACTTCTAATCAGAAGAAACCTCTTTTCAAAAAGATAAAAAACAGTCAGACAAGCCTGTGTCTTCCGTAGCCCGAACTACGTTTGCTCTGATCTTTCATGTTGTATGAAAGTACATAGGCATAGGATGTCGTATCCTAGCGAGCAACCTTCCCCTCCTTTCCCGTAGGTAGGCGAACTACGTTGACTTTGGTTTCTCGTTCCAGACTGGAATACGTAGGCATAAAGTGAGATACTTTGCCGAGTCATTTTCTTTTCTTTTTAACCCAGCCATGTAGAGTAGATAGAATAACAATCCGTACTAGAAAACAAGCGTGGATCCCGTCGAGTACGGCGGACGTGAGGGGTGCTAATACCTTCCCCTTACGTAATTGACTCCCGAATCCAGGATTTGGTGGCGACGACCATTCCTTTCCCGTTTTGCGTTAGGTTTACTCTAAGCGTTTCCTTTCCCTCCGTTGGGATAAATAACGCACGGTGGCGACTCTTTTGTCATAGCCGGCGCCGATTTTCGCAGTAGCGACAACTGACGACTCTGCTAGAGACTCCAACGGTTCCCTACGCGAGTCAATCCTAGCATTTGTTTGCCCGTCTGGGGTTTTGTATGGATTTACATTTCTGTCTTTACTTTCCGCCTTTATTTGTCAGCTCCATATTTTTATTGCTGTTGTGGGGATGGGGTGATCTATTGAGAGATAAGCCGGACCTGCGCTTGAGTGCACCTAGAATTAGTTGTGGAAAGTAGTGGGCGCGTGCATGCTTTGCATGTACCAGTGTCCCGCAAAATCCACGCTCGGACGAGGTTCTTCTGGTTGACTTCTTTTTCAACCCTTTGGGTTGAGGGGGTTGTTGGTTAGTTGGATTGTCGACTCCGGGGACCGATCATTTGGAAGTTGGCTAAGTGAGGCCTCTTCAGGACATGATGATGCCAAACCTTTTGGGTATCGTATCATCAGTCTTGAAAGTCTGTGACGTCGACGACCGCATAGGGTGTCGTACCTTGAGTCAGTTGATAGGACACCTACCTGTGAGAGGGATTGGGACATGCAGGTAACTTGACCTCCAGATTACCGGTTTTCTTGAGTGAGGTTCAGTGGTGTTTGAGGACAATGTTATTGGGTCTGTTGAGACCAGGTGGGAGCATTGCGGTTGATCCTTTGAGACCAGGTTTTGAGCAGTTTGTGGGTCTATTTGAGACCAGCATGGTGGATTGGGCTTCTCATCCATGTGCACTTGATCCCTATTGCATGTTGCATATTGCATTGTTGCATACTCATCCTGCATATCATTAACGTGTGTCTGTGCTGCAGGTGCATTTTCATACTTCTGATTCTAGTTGCCCGGATCTCTGTCTGCCGATATTATGGATACTCTGAAGAAGACTGTGGCGTACAAGTTGCCTACTCCAGATGTTTCTTCTTTGCTGGGTTTGATATCTCTAGCTGATGATGATGTGAAGAGAAGCTTCAGGAAGAGCTACGGGAAATTACTTAGATTGGTTTATAAACCATCCGTGTATGAGCGTAACGGATTGTACACGCTAATGCAGTTCTATGATCCCCCGCTGAGATGTTTTACTTTCCCTGACTTCATTCTGGCTCCGACTATGGAGGAATATGCCGAGATCTTAGAGTTAACCATTCATAACCGGGTACCTTTCATTCATATGGATGCTGAGCCCAAACTGGAGGATTTGGTTGTTGCCCTGCATTTAGACTCCTCAGAGTTGCTGCTAACCTCGTGGAATGGAGCGTCTGGTTTTTCTCTCAAGTTCTTGGTTGGGAAAGCACAAGAGTATGCCAAGAGTGAATGTTGGACTGTGTTTAACGCTATCCTTGCTCTGTGTATCTATGGCATTATACTGTTCCCGAACTTGCCTGACTTCGTTGATCTGGATGCGTTCTATATATTTGCTTCAGGCAATCCTGTGCCTACTTTGATTGGAGATTTCTATCACTTACTGCATTATAAGAACGAGAACAGGAGGGGCAAGAACGTCTCTTGTTGTGGGCCTTTGCTGTATATGTGGTTTGAGAGTCATCTGCCCGAGAGGGGTATCTTCGCTGAGTCCAACGATACGGTGGATTGGTCTGAGCATCTGATGAGACTTTCTTCAGAAGACATTGTCTGGTTTAATAAAGATTTACTGGGATCTGTGATCATCTACAGCTGCGCCGGATATCCTAACGTTCCTCTGATTGGGAGAAAAGGGTGTATTAACTACAATCCTTCACTGCTGATTAGGCAATTTGGTTACGCTCTGAAAAGCCCGCCAAAGGAGGAAGAAGTACAGGAATCTCTGTACTTCACAGGTGATTTGAAGGGAGAATTGTTATCCAAGCTTCAGCATGCCTGGAATAACATATACAAGAAGGGTAAGCCATTATTGGGTAAGAATGATTGTCAAGCCTATGCTCCGTACAAGGTCTGGATCCAAGATAGAGCAAAGCAGGTGCGGATTCCGTTTCCTGCAGTATTACCTCCTGCTTCCCCTATGGTTGAGGAGCCAACTACTGTGCCTATTGAAAGATATGAACAGGTTGTGAAGGAGAAAGAAGAGTTGATGAAAGCCAATGAGAAGCTGGAAGAAGAGCTAATGCAACTCAGGAGCGAAAAAAATGAGGCCGTATATTCCTTCAAGCAGCAAACAGAGCTGGTGAATCAACTAGGCACAGAACTGACTGAGCAACGAAAGAAGCGTGAGCGATTGGGGATAGATTTCAAGAGCTTTCATGATATGCTGGAGTCTAAGAACAAAGCACTCGATATAGCCTACCGGGAAATCTCTGCATTCAACAAAACCTGGAACGTCACGCTGACTGGCAATAAGGAAAGAGAAGACAAACTGAAGTTGCAGATCTCTGAGCTGGAAGGTCAGTTGAAAGCTAGCCATAAGAGGTTGGAAGAAGAGGTTACGCGGAGGTATGATGTCCAGAATGCCTTGAACAAAGTTATCAAGCGCAAGAAAGAGTCTGCGTCCCAGAAACGGAAGCTAGAAGATTGCTTTGGAGAAGGTGTTTGGGAGGAATCCATTGGTGATCTCCAGCGTGTTATCAGGCAAAGAGACTCGCTCGTCGAAGGGTTGCTTTCTCAGCCGAATCATCCCAAGACTAAGAGATTAGTAGAAGAGTACTAGGCATATGGTCGCACTTGATTACCTCATGTATTGATGTGTATGCTTTATTTGCATTGTGCTGGCCATCACCAGGATTGTTGGTTGAGGCCATGCCTTCTTATTATACACTCAGTAATATTGTATTCCTGACCTGATGGGCTTTTCCGCAATATACGAGATGTTTTTCATGATTGGATTTCGAGCTTCTTATTACTATCACTGTCACTGCACTGGCACTTTGGCACTAGAATCGGTGGGCGATATCCCTAACGCACAGACACATATTGCATCTGCATATTCAACTTGCATTGCCGTTACTTGTTGAATCTGTATCTTATTTCCTGCATCTCCCAGGTTTTCCAGGATTGACGAACAAAGAGTCCACCGCTACTCAACCCGAAACAACTACAAGAGAATCATGGATCAAGTTCAAGTCGAGATGCAGGAAATCCGCGAGAAGCTGAATCAGTTCATGCAAGCAATGGAGAACATTGCTAAGGGCCAGGAGAGCCTCCAGATGTTGGTACAGCCGCTGCTGACGCGGACTAATGGGAATGGCAACAATAACCATAATTCTGCACACGTTGAGACTATTCCGGAGGATGGGCCCCCCACGCCTATGGTTCCACCTGTAGTGACCCCACCTGTTGTGGTTGTAAACGATGGCGCTGGCGCTGGCAATGGCAACATAGGTAATGGAAATGAGACTGTTGTTAACAACGTTGGATTTGGGGATGCCAATCAAGGTGGTGGTAACAACAATGGCAGTAATGGTTTTGGCAACAATGGTTTCGGCTATAATGATCAGGGATTTGATTACGTCAATCAGGACGGGAAATTCGGCTTCAACACTCAGGGTTTCGGTTATGACGGTTTTGGTAATGCTAACCAAGGGTATGGTGGATTTGGTAATATGAACGGTGCTGGGGTGATTCATGTCAACACTGGGTTTGGACCTGTTAGGGTCAACCAGGGTTTCGGTAACAGGGGACGAGGTCCCATGATCAATCAGCAAGGGTTTGGTCGCAACACTGGTTACGACGGATATGGAAATGAAAATGTGAATTGGGGTGAAGACCGCCAGGAGGACGCCTTTTCTGGAAGAGGTGTGGGGTTTGAAGGACCTGTTGATCCTGTGCAGAGGATCAGAATGCTTGAAGAACAGATGAAGGGGGTAGTGAGTCAGAACTCCACCGGTTTGGATATGACTACAATGGGCTTGGTACCAGGGCTGAGGGTGCCGTTGAAATTCAAGGCTCCCACTTTTGACAAATACAAAGGGGATATCTGCCCTAAGGTCCATGTCCGCTCTTATTACAGAAGGATGTCCGCGTATTCAGATGATGAAAGGATGCTCATGCATTTCTTTCAGGATAGCTTATCAGGACCTTCACTTGAATGGTATATGAGGCTGGAGCCCACGCAGATTAAAACCTGGAAGTAGTTGGCTGATGCTTTTGTGACACATTACAAATATAACAGCGATCTGGCGCCAAACCGGGTCCAATTGCAGGGTTTGTCACAGAAGAACGGTGAAAGTTTTAAAGAGTATGCGCAAAGGTGGCGCGATATGGAAGTGAGGGCGCATCCTCCTTTAATTGAAAGGGAGATGAATGACATGTTCATTGGGACATTTACAGGGGTGTTCTACGAAAAATTGTTTAGTGTGTCATTAAGCAGTTTCTCATATTTAATTCTTATGGGGGAGATGATTGAGAACGGGATTAAAGTTGGAAGGTTCCAAACAGGTGAGTCTACTTCAACAGGAGGTGCCAGAAAAGCATTTGGTGGTAGACGACAGGGTGATACTAGTGCCGTGTTTGGTGGCAGGGGCAGGGGCAGAGGAAGAAATCAGTATGTTCAGCTGCAACAGATAGCTAGTGTCACTATCCCGCTTCCTCAACAGAGGCAGCCACAACAACAACAACCACAGCAACCGCAAGGACAGAATCCTGGTCAGAGAAGGATACAAAATGCGAGACCGAAAAGAGTGTTCGATGCACCTCCTTCCACGTATGCAGAACTCCTCCAGACCCTGCTAGGGTTGAACTTGGTTGAAAAGAGGACTTTGGCACCGCCTACGGGGTCGGTACTTCCTTACGGGTATGATGCCAACAAGCATTGTGAATTCCATTTCGGGGCACCCGGGCATGATGTAGAAGCTTGTCAGGCATTTAAACACAAAGTTCAGGATTTATTGGATAACAAAGCTATCAACTTTGGACAGGTGGGTCCAAATATCGTACAACAGCCTATGCCCAATCACGGGGAAAATGCCATCTTGACAGAAGAGAATCTGAATATAGTGATAGATGTCGATGAGTTGAAGACACCGTTGGGTGAGATTAAAAGCATGCTGTTAAAACGGGGTGTATTCCCAGGTTGTGATGAATTTTGCTTGGATTGTTGGACCCAGTCAGAGGGTTGTAATGAGTTGAGGCAGGGCATTCAGGCTATGATGGATGAAGGTACTTTGCAATTTGATAGAACCACGGTTGAAAGGCCTGTAGAGGTGTTGTGTGATGAGCTAAATGATGTTGCGACGGTGACGATTCCGAGGAAAACAATAACGATAACGGCGCATGCCAGGCGGCCGACGATCACAATTACCAAAGCAGGACCGGTTCCCTTTGAGAGTACTAAAGTAGTGCCGTGGACTTACGGGTTGGAGGTATATTGCGACGGTAAGAAAATTGAAGTCAATGGGCAACCAGCTGGGGTTGTAGATAATGTTGTCGGAACAGGGGGTATGACCAGAAGCGGAAGAATCTTCACGTCACCCGAGGTAGAGGCAGAAAGATTAGCCAAGGGTAAAGCCAAGGTAACTGAGGGTGGTCCTTCTCAGTCGAAGGAAAAAGAAACGTCACTTAAGGATGTGGAGGAGTTTATGAGGCTCATTCGTAAAAGTGATTACAAAATCGTTGAGCACCTCCAGCAAACGCCGTCAAAAATTTCCATCCTATCATTGATGTTATGTTCCGAGGCCCATCGGAACGCTTTGCTGAAGATTCTAGACATGTCGTTCGTTCCTCAAGAGGTTTCGGTTAATCAGTTAGAAGGGGTGATGGCACATGTCAATGCGGGGCACAGTTTGGGCTTCATAGACTTTGATTTGACTCCGAGAGGGCGAGAGCACAATATGGCATTACATGTGTCAGTAGAATGTCGGGGCACGGTCATGTCCCATGTTTTAGTAGACACTGGGTCTTCCCTGAATGTGCTACCGAAGAAAGCCATGATGAAGTTGGATATCAGGGGGATTATCTGCACACCCAGTGACTTAGTGGTGAGAGCGTTCGATGGAACAAGGAGGTCAGTTTTCGGATCAATAACATTACCGTTGCAGGTGGGGCCTGAAATCTTTGAAACCAAATTCTACATAATGGACATCCAGCCAGCGTATAGTTGTCTTCTCGTGCGCCCATGGATCCATGTTGTCGGGGCAGTCACATCCACGTTACACCAAAAGTTGAAGTATATGGTTGGGGATAGTGTCGTCATTGTTTATGGAGAGGAAGATATTCTGGTTAGCCATTTGTCTTCATTCAAGTATGTGGAGGTCGACGGAGAAATACACGAGACACCGTGTCAAGCCTTCGAGGGGTTGCGAATTAAAGACAAAGCTCCAGTGCCCAGTAAAACGTCAGAGGTGGCCGTGTCATCCTACAAAGAGGCTCAGGCTCTAGTGCAGGCAGGCAAAACCAAGGGTTGGGGGCAGGTATTGGAGATTCCCGTGAAGAATGACAAGTTCGGGCTTGGATATCATCCTTCGTCATCAGCATCCTCTTCAGGAACGCCCAAGTTCAGAGGGCCGATAACAAGTGCACCGAATGGAGTACGCCATGTGGATATCAATGTTGTTTCCGATGTTGAATACGGAGATAGCGACTGTGATATGGACGCGTGGATCAAGCCAAGCGTGCCAGGACAAAGTCTCTGCAATTGGTCTATCCAGGAAACTGTTCCTGTGACAACTAAACAGTAATGATTTGTTTTCTTAATTGTTGAATAATCCTGTGTCCTACCCGGGGCATAATGATTTTGCTTAGGGTCATTTGGTTATGTACATTACATTGTTTAATCATGAAATAAAGGCGTTTTTTCATATACAAATGTTGTGATCCCTGCTTTTCCGTTTTTGTGTTTTACAATAAAATGGCAATGTGGTTATTTGCTTTGTATGCGTTTTGAAGCATTTAACCATTTCCTTTGCAGGATTACTATTTCAGATGACATCTATGAACCTCCTATGACTCACTTCGACTTTGCGCACCCAGTATTTCAGGCTGAGGAAGAGATTATCGAAGATGGCGACGTGCCAGCAGAGTTGACCTGGTTATTGAAACAAGAAGAAAGAATCATTCTGCCTCATGAGGAAGTCATTGAGATTATCAATTTGGGGTCGGAAGAGGTTGTGAGAAACATCCGTATAGGGGCCGCTCTGCAGAGCGACATCAAGCAAAGGTTGGTTGAGATGCTCAAGGAGTACAGTGATATATTTGCTTGGTCATACGAGGATATGCCTGGGTTGGATACGAATATGGTTGTTCACCGTCTGCCACTGTGAGAGGAATGTCCACCTATTAAACAAAAGCTCAGGAGAACCAGGTCGGACATGGCTGTGAAAACTAAGGAGGAAGTGCAGAAACAGTGGGACGCCGGTTTCCTAGCTGTTACAAAATATCCCTCATGGGTCGCTAATATTGTGCCAGTGCTAAAGAAAGACGGTAAAGTGCAAATGTGTGTAGACTACCGTGATTTGAACAAAGCGAGCCTGAAAGATGACTTTCCACTTCCTCACATTGATGTGCTAGTTGATAATACTGCCCAGTTCTCCGTATTCTCTTTCATGGACGGCTTCTCAGGCTATAATCAGATCAAAATGGTGCCGAAAGACATGGAGAAGACTACCTTCATTACTCCATGGGGAACATTTTGCTACAAAGTGATGCCTTTCGGGTTGAAGAATGCTGGGGCAACATATCAACGTGCTATGACGAAACTCTTTCATGACATGATGCATAAAGAGATCGACGTTTATGTTGATGATATGATTGCCAAATCCCAGACGGAGGAAGAGCATTTGGTTAATCTGTTGAAACTGTTCAAGAGACTTAGGAAGTTCAGGTTGAGACTGAACCCTAACAAGTGCACCTTAGGGGTGAGATCGGGCAAACTACTAGGGTTTATCGTGAGCGAAAAAGGAATAGAGGTTGATCCTGTGAAAATAAAAGCAATACAAGAAATGCCGACGCCTAAAATAGAAAAAGAAGTGCGTGGGTTCTTAGGGAGGTTGAACTATATCGTCCGGTTCATATCTCACATAACTGCGACATGCGAGCCATTATTCAAGTTGTTGAAAAAAGATCAGGTGTTAACCTGGAATGAAAATTGTCAAAAGGCGTTCGACAAGATAAAAGAATACTTGCAGGAACCTCCTGTTTTGATACCCCCAGTGGCCGGGAGACCTTTGATTATGTATTTGACGGTTCTTGAGGAAAGTATGGGTTGTGTTCTCGGTCAACACGACGAGACCGGACGTAAAGAGCATGCGATCTACTATTTGAGTAAGAAGTTTATCGATTGTGAGTCCAGATACTCGATGCTCGAGAAGACGTGTTACGTGCTAGCCTGGGCCGCCAAACGTTTGAGGCAATACATGCTGAATCATACAACCATGCTAATTTCAAAGATGGATCCAATCAAATACGTGTTTGAGAAGCAAGCACTCTCCGGAAGAATTGCCCGATGGCAGATGGTGTTAACCGAATATGATATTCAGTATGTCTCGCAAAAGGCTATTAAAGGTAGCGTCCTGTCAGAGTACCTTGCGGAGCAGCCTGTTGAGGACTACCAATCAATGAGGTTTGATTTTCCTGACGAGGATATCATGTACCTGAAGATGAAAGATTGTGAAGAACCGTTGTCGGGCGAAGGACCAGAGTTGGGTTCCAAATGGCAGTTAATATTTGACGGAGCTGTAAATTCCTATGGTAGCGGAATAGGTGCGATTATTACTACTCTTCAAGGGTCACACATCCCCTTTACTGCCCGATTGACCTTTCCCGTTACCAATAATGAGGTTGAATATGAGGCTTGCATCATGGGTCTGGAGGAAGCTATTGATTTGAGAATCAAGCATCTGGATGTATACGGAGACTCAGCTCTAGTGGTGAATCAGATTAAAGGAGAATGAGAGACACGTCAGCCCAATTTGATACCATATATGAATTATGCAAGGAGATTGTTGCCTTTATTTGACAAGGTGGAATTGCATCATGTGTCGCGAGCAGAAAATCAAATGGCTGACGCCTTGGCGACATTGTCTTCGATGTATAAAGTTAACTTCTGGAACGAGGCTCCCCGGATTGTTATCTCTTGGCTCGATAGGCCTGCATTCATATTTGCCATTGATGAGGCTCCCGATGGTCAACCCTGGTACTTTGACATCCAGAATTTCCTGAAGAACAAGGAGTATCCGGCTGGGGCATCTAGTCGAGATCAGAAGACTCTCAGGAGATTGGCTGGAAATTTCTATTTGAACCCGGACGGTGTCCTATACAAAAGAAACCACGACTTGGTGTTGCTACGCTGTGTAGATGAGAAAGAAGCAAAGTTGCTCATGGAAGAGATACATGAGGGTACATTTGGTACACATGCTGGTGGGCATGCTATGACGAGAAAACTGCTGCGGGCAGGTTATTACTGGCTAACTATGGAAACAGACTGTTTTAAGTTTGCAAAGAGGTGTCATAAATGCCAAATTTATGCGGACAAGGTCCATGTACCCCCAAGTCCTCTGAATGTGATGTCATCACCGTGGCCGTTCTCGATGTGGGGAATTGATATCATCGGGAAGATTGAGCCTACGACATCCAACGGACACCGGTTCATCTTGGTGGCAATTGATTACTTCACCAAATGGGTGGAAGCAGCATCATATGCCAATGTCACCAAACAAGTGGTCGCCAGATTTATCAAACGAGATATTATCTGCAGATATGGAATCCCTGAGCGGATTATCACCGACAACGGTTCGAATTTGAATAACAAGATGATGAAAGAGTTGTGCCAGAATTTCAAGATTGAGCACCACAACTTTTCCCCTTACCGACCCAAGATGAACGGCGCTGTTGAAGCGGCCAATAAGAACATAAAGAAGATTGTCTAGAAGATGGTTGTGACGTATAAGGACTGGAACGAGATGCTACCTTTCGCGTTGCACGGTTATCGTACGACGGTACGCACATCAACCGGGGCAACCCCTTTTTCATTGGTATACGGAATGGAGGCAGTGTTACCGTTGGAGGTTGAGATTCCTTCCCTGAGGGTTTTACGAGATGTCCAACTTGACGAGGCAGAATGGGTTAAAGATAGACTGAATCAGCTCAGCTTAATGGATGAGAAGAGGCTAGCTTCTCTCGCATACGGTCGGTTGTATCAGAGTCGGATGAAGAAAGCATACGATAAGAAGATATGTCCACGAAGCTTTCAGACGGGCGATCTTGTGCTGAAGAGGATTCTCCCGCCACAAACAGATCACAGGGGCAAGTGGACCCCTAATTACGAAGGTCCCTACGTTGTCAGAAAAGTCTTCTCTGGAGGAGCCTTGCTACTATCTACCATGGATGGTGAAGACTTTACGTCTCCTGTGAATTCGGACGCAGTTAAAAAATACTTTGCTTGAAAGTGACCCGCTGGACAGTAAAAAGAGAGTCCAGGCAAAAATGGGGCATCCTGGCGAACCGTAAAAAATGAATAAAAGGTTCGGGCAAAAGTTAGGGATAAAATTGAAAAGATGTACACCCGCGAAGTCGAAAACCTGCAAAGGGCGACTTCGGCAAAAAAGGGTATCCCGGTGAATTGAAAACCCGCAAAGGGCGATTCACGCAAAAGTTAGGGATTGAAAAAGCAAATGACTACGGTCCGGATCTGATACAACATTGCTTAGTGGTTTGGGAGTACCTGAGGGTTCGCTTATCCAACAAAACCTCTTCCGAAAATTGAATACCGGGAAAGAGCCAGAGTCAGGCGAGTCATAGGAGGATCAGCTCATGATGTTTGTCTGCACCACGTTGCCAACATGTATACAAATATTGTTTTGTATTTCTATGCTTTTTATGCATATATGTATGTGTGTGTGCGTAACTTCCTCTTTTCAGGAGTTGCATTTGATGTACAAAGCTTCGCCTATTACAGGCCCACTCAATAAAACATGTTATTCAACATTTGATGTTTGTGCTTTACTGTTTTGTATGTGAAAAACGCCGATGTTTTGATGAACTCGCATTTGCATAACTTTGCTAGCCCTTACCAATAATTGCTAAAACTTCGAATTGACTGAAGTAATGTCGCGGACGCTAACCCGAATAGATTTGGTTGTATAGATTTATTTTGTCTTGTTTGTGTTTTACAGGGTTCTTGCCCTTGAAGCGGACAATCAGAAAATGGTGGCCCCAGCCAGAGGCCCTGGAAGAAGGACTTGACTTTATTTCCTAACAGGTCGTACCTCATCCCTAGAGGTTAAGACGATGATTATCCCTTACCGAAGGAAGGATTATTTTCCCCAGAAGAGTATCCTCATGGAAGGTGTCCACAGGATATCCCCAGCAAGACAAGATCAGTGTCTCCTGCAGAGTTTATACTCCCCAGAGAGTCGAGTATGTGCACGCTCAACCCCCAGCTGGGAGGATTTCCGCGGCACATAACCAAGTCATAGTAGGTTCAGAAGGATTATCCCCACCGAGGATGGTTTTCTTTCTCCCCACAGGTTGTCATGCTTTCGTCAGGATGATTATCCCCAGCGGAGTGGTAGTTCCGAGTTTGTAAACTGTACCCAGACAGTAGTCTCCCAGAAGGGTTGCTTCTCCCCCAGTTGAGTTAATTTTCCCAGCAGGTGTTGTTCTTTCCTCCCAGCGGGAATCGATGTGTAATCTCTCCCCGGCAGAGTTGGTTTTATTTCCGGCATTTATTTTGCCAGAATACTTTGCGATACCTGTTCATCCCCAACAGGGTGGTATTTGTCCTCAACAGCCGTGTTGAAGCAAGCTTGTCAGAGCTTCCCCAGCATCCTGAACCTGCATTTGCATTTGCATACATTATCATGGTTGCATCTATCCAAAAACGCGTAGCATTTCCATACCGTATGGAGCATTGCGCCATTGCCAAACATACGCATTTTGAAACATAAATCAGGTTGGTTAACCTTTTGCTTTCAGGTGTGTTTTTTAGCAGGAGTATGAAGTTATAGTTCAGATCTATTACCAGACGATCGAGGTCTCACCGTGAGACATGTGACGATGCAGTTCACCTTATTATCCCCACAGAGTTACTGGCTGAAGTTTCTCTTATCCAACCAGCGGAGTGTTTTTCTTCAGGTTTGTTGTCGCGGCGGCATGGCAGGGTTTCATGAATCAAGGTTTCAGAAGTGGTCACTTGTTGTCAAAACGGGAGTCGGGCAGTTATTTTCAGAATATCCCCAGTGGAGTTAGCTACTGCAAAGAATAGGCAAAGAAGCTATATCCAAGTTACCTTTCCTGTGTTCAGACAAATGTATTTTCCCGTATGAAGCAGGCGGATGAACTTTTCCTGTAAGAATCAGGCAGATGTATTTTCCCGTATGAAGCAGGCGGATGAACTTTTCCTGTAAGGATCAGGCAGATGTATTTTCCCGTATGAAGCAGGCAGATGAACTTTTCCTGTAAGAATCAGGCAGATGTATTTTCCCGTATGAAGCAGGCGGATGAACTTTTCCTGTAAGAATCAGGCAGATGGATTTTCCCGTATGAAGCAGGCGGATGAACTTTTCCTGTAAGAATCAGGCAGATGGACTTTCCTGTATGAATCAGGCAGATGGACTTTTCCCGTATGAAGCAGGCGGATGGAGTTTCCTGTAATCAGGCAGATGACTTTTCCCGTATGAAGCAAGCGGATGAACTTTCCGGTATCCAGATAGATGATTCTCCCGTGATAGACAGAGTATGTGAGTTGTGTTCCGATATTTGACAAAAGTATTTTCCCCAAGGAAGTCGCCGTGATTTCCTCGTGTTACTATCCCCAGTAGAGTCCTCCTCAAAGTCGTTTGTGGGTGGGGACCAACGGAGTTGGCTACTGCAGAGGTAGGCAGAGAAACGGTATTCAGATGCTTTTCCCGTATGAAGCAGGCAGATGGAGTTTCCTGTAATCAGGCAGATGACTTTTCCCGTATGAAGCAGGCGGATGGAGTTTCCTGTAATCAGGCAGATGAATTTTCCCGTATGAAGTAGACGGATGGGGTTTCCTGTGCTTGGACAGATGATGTGCCTGTAGGGATAGGCAGATGAGTTCCCTGTGGTTAAACAGAAATGTTTCCCCAGCGAAAGCGCCGGGAGTTTTCCGTAATGTGAAGTCCTGACGTGGACAAGATTGATTACTCTTCAGGGACCTTTTATCCCCCAGCAGATATCTTCCTTCGTATTGGCGAAATGAGGGTCCTAACGTGGACAAGGTTCTATGCCTGTGTTGTCGAAATGTGAAGTCCTGGCGTGGACAGATTTACATTTATTCGTGATTTGATGAAATTTGGGTCCAGATGTGGACAAGGTTACTCCTGTGACGACAGAATCTCTATTCGTGTTGACGAATTGGTTCCTCTTCTGGTGTTGACGAGGTTATCCCAATGGGGGACGGAGGTGTTTTTGCGAAGATAGTTCAATACCTGTGGCGTCACACAGGTGGTTGAGGTTGAAATCAAAATTGTATCAGATAATTGATCAGTTGTTGCCGTAACAACCAGATTCAGTTCATTGGACGTTGCTTCTCAAGCAGTTTTGCAGTTTATCTCCACGGTTGGCAAATTTCAGGGTTTCTTTGGTATTCAACCGTCTCGTACCTCGAATGTTTGAAGGCCGTTCGCTCTTCACCCAGTCGGGTCCAAGCCGTTTGAATAGGGGCAGTTGTTGCACCCCAAAATTTGACCAACCGGTTCCCATATCTGGTTTATGTTTCGACGCATTTTGCATTCGCATTCGCATACCGCATACATTGCATTTTTAGCCATTTTGGATGTTATCAGGATTACAGCCCCCTGGTGTTTCAGGCAGTTCATGCCAGTTCGAATAAGTGTTTTGAGAACTTGTGCTCGCCCCGGTGTTTTCAGCTCTTGCTGTTATTTTGAGGAAATTTCGGTGCCCGGTTTGTACCGCTTATTTCGCTATGGTTGCGCAGTTGTCCTCTAATCGATTTATTTGGCTTCCTGGCATTTTTAGAATTTTCCCTTTTATTTTCTAGATTTTTAATAGATTTTAATAGATTTTTATAGATTTAATGAAGTTTTTCTAGATATTAAATAGGGTTTTCTAATATTTTCTTATAGAATTAAATAGCTTTTCTAGAATTTTTAATTAGATATTTCTTTTTTTAATAGTTTTAATAGATATTTCTTTTTCTAGATATTAAGTAGATTAAATGTTTTTAATAGGTTTAATAGATCTTTTTTCTTTTTTTAATAGGTTTAGGAATTAATAGAGTTGATTAGAGTTTATTTTCTTTTAGAACTAATGGAGATTAATTAGAGTTTAATCTTTTTTTTTAGGATTAATTAGAAGATTTGATTAGGGTTTTTTTATAATTAATTTCGTTTTGCATTTTTAATTAGGTTTTAATTGAGCATCATTAGAGTCTTAAGTGTGGTTAATGGAGTCTTAATCAAGTTTAATTCATAATTAATCCAAATAATTAGCATTTAATTAAGTCAATTAATCAGAGTATTAATCATAGTGGGCCATTATCCAATTCAAAGCCCAGTCAAAGTCCAGAGTTCGCCAGGTGTCTGTATATAAGATGTGCCACGCGTGTATCTCAGCTTCTTCCACCTCATTCTGCTTGACACCTCATTTTCCACCATCTTCTCTCTCCCACACGTGGCTTCTTCCTCTCTTCCCTCAGCCACACGTGGCTCTCACCCACACTCCCTCTCTGCATGCAACCGCCACCTGGCTTCCACTAACCGACCTCCACCGGAGTATATGCAACCGCCGCACCGGTCACCGGTGAGCCCTAACCGTCGCCGGAGTCCTCAACCACCACCGGAAACTGCAATTCATCAGAAACTTATCCAAGCATCTTCTAATCTTCTTCATCAATCTTCATCAGCAACTCGCCGGAAACATTAAACCATCGCCGGAAAATTCATAGCGTTCTTCATGATTCTCCAGAAATCCACATTGATCTTCATCATGCGTTCATCAATTTCGCCATTTCTTCAACACATTCAAGAACATTCATAGACCTTCAAGAACGTTCGTCAGCAGTTCATTGGTCTTCATCCAGTTCATCGCAAATTTTCCAGAAACGTTCCTCGCCTTCATCAATCTTCAAGTGTTTTCGCCCAGAAATTCATCAAGATTCATCCAGATTGCAGATTTTTTAAGCTCTCCACGAATCTTCAAGCGTCTTCGACAACGATCATCAACGAGCGTCATCAGTCTTCAACCAGTTCTCCAGATCTTCATCTGATTTGCAAGAATCTTCATCAAGTTGTTGATCTTCACCAGTTTCTTCAAGTCATCTACAGCTCCCTCACCTTCATCGCACCTCCAGGTTTTGCTTTGAACTGCTTAAACTTGTTAATTTGTTGTTGTTTAGTTGTAGAACTAGGTGTTGAGAGTTTGAACGGTAGAGTTTTGAGAAACAAGATTAGGTTAGGAAGATTAATTTGAGCTGAGAGATTAAACGGTATAGTTTGTGGTGGATGTTGATGAGCAAAGTTGTGAAGAGGGAAGTTGTGAGACAGAGAGAATTAGAGAGGGTGAGAAACGGCACTAGGGTTAGTGATGAACAGTAGAAAGGGGATTAGGGTTTTGTGTACTGATAGTGGGGGTGATATTGGACTCGGGCCTTAGGCCCATTGTTCTTTTTGCCAAGCATCTACCCCTGGTTTCCCCATGGCACCTCCCTCTCCGTGTGATATTTGGGTTTTGGGCTTAGATGAATTTGCTATTCACACCCTCATCTGGAGCCCAATTGAATATAACATGCGAATTAATTGCTATTCGCAACGAGCTTTTGTCAATTTTCCTTGATTTTCCAATTATTTTCTGAATGGGTTTGGGCTTAGCGCGCGCTTGATATCCACACCCCCTCCTGAGCCCAACTTCATTTTGAACTGCATATTATTGCTATTCACCACGCCAGTTTATTATTTTTTAGCTGATTTTCTTTTATTTTCATGTTTTACCTAGGATTAGAAATTAATTCATAACAAATTGAAAAATAATCATTTTAGGATGGGATTTTTTTCCCTAGTTCCCTTAGGACCTCTAGAAAATTGTGAAACTAAAAAATATTAATTTCTTGCATTTTATATTTTTTGGTGTATTTTACAATATTATTGCTTTTATTTTGCATTTGTTTGATACTTCTTTTTTCTGAATTTAGTATAAGGGAAGCATGTACCCTTAGGAATTTTTTCATATTTTTGTGACTAAAACTTAGATTAGTTTGAGAGGTAGATAAGAGAGGTATTAGAATTAGGGTTTCACAACACTTAGGTGTAGTTTAGGGCCTAGTTTGGGGACCTAGGGTTTGCTTTAGGCCTTGGGGTTTATATGGGGTATTGGGTATAGGGTTAGGTTCCCTTAGAAATTAATCTAGTATTTTTTAATGAGTATTACTATTTTACTTGATTTTTGCAATTTGAGTGGTGATGGTGTGTTTTCCCTCTTGGGGCATTTTGCTTGTTTGTTTGGTTTGGGCTATTTCAATTGGGTTTGGGGCTTGGGCTTGGCTTGTTGGGGCTTATGAAGACATTGAAGATGATTGGAGACAAAGGATGGAGCTTGGAGCATGAAGATTCTTTCCCTTGAAGGTGGCTTAGGAGATAGGAAATGTCGGAAGAGCTCTAGATTAGACTGATTTCTTCTTGCAAACATAGAAAGCATCATGTGCTTCTATTCCTCCCTATGACAAAAAGTCCTTTTAGGGTATTCACATCCTTCCTTTAGAGGGATAAGTGACATACTTTAGAAGTAGAACTTTGAGGGAACCTTTCCCCTACAATGCTAAGTGCTTATAGGCTTCCTTTGGTTGTCAATAAGCTATTTAGCATCTCAACTTAATCTGATAATTGATTCTCTTATGAAGTGAGTACATTGAAGATGGAAACCTATTGGATAATGAAGTTCATTGAAGATTGGTGAAGATAAATTCGGTGCCTGTCAAAGAGAGTTATCTGTTGAAGCTAGGGTTTTGCTGCTGTTTGAAGCTGTCTATTTGTGGGGGTTCAGTACTTGCTAGAGCTTGGAGATTTTTTGGAGACAGGAGCTTGTCTAAAGCTTGGGGATCATTGAAGATTGAAGATGGGGTCTTACTGGAAGGTGTTACTGTCAACGTTTTTTGTTGTTGATCAACTGTAGCTGTCAGAGTTGTTGCTGTTTAAGCTGCTTACTATAGGAGCTGGTGTTGCTGTCAGAGCTGGTGTTGGGTTTTAGTTCTTTTTCTGTATTGATTGTTGGCTTGTACAGCTTTCCCCAAAGGTTTGAAGTGAATACTGTTCACTTTTCCTGTTGTTTTCCTAGGTTCGAGGTTGAGTGGGACTCCTTGCCTCGCTTGTACTGCTGCATCTCACGCATGTGTACTGTTTACTGTATATATCTGTTTCTTTTCCGGTTATCCCCTAGGATCTCTGTTTCCCTCTGTGCAAGAGAGAAATATGACAGATATTAGGTTTTAACCCATGCATGACAACATTAGGTTAGTTTTATTCCCTTTGCAACCCTAGGCTTTTTAGAGCTTCTTTCTCTTCTTATCTCAAACAAATAAAAAACACAGTAATAAGGTTAATCGATGTCGTACGTTACGAGCCTTAAGCTATTTGAGAAAGGGTTGCTGGAGAGCTTCTTTCCAGTAGTCTGACCGCTTAGTGTGGTACCCTTTGGGTGACACGCGACGTAGTCACTCTCAAATCATAGTCTCTAGTGCGTCAGAGATTGCAAACAAACTAAAAACACTTCTTTCGTAAAAGATTGAAAATAAACATCAAAGTTTCATTTTTGTCCGCTTGGACTTATAATCAGAAGAAACCTCTTTTCAGAAAGATAAAAAACAGTCAGACAAGCCTGTGTCTTCCGTAGCCCGAACTACGTTTGCTCTGATCTTTCATGCTGTATGAAAGTACGTAGGCATAGGATGTCGTATCCTAGCGAGCAACCTTCCCCTCCTTTCATGTAGGTAGGCGAACTTCGTTGACTCTGGTTTCTCGTTCCAGACGGGAATACGTAGGCATAAAGTGCGATACTTTTCCGAGTCATTTTCTTTTCTTTTTAACCCAGCCCTGTAGAGTAGATAGAATAATAATCTGTACTAGAAAACAAGCGTGGATCCCGTCGAGTACGGCGGACGTGAGGGGTCCTAATACCTTCCCCTTACGTAATCAACTCCCGAATCCAGGATTTGGTGGCGACGACCATTCCTTTCCCGTTTTGCGTTAGGTTTACTCTGAGCATTTCCTTTCCCTCCGTTGGGATAAATAACGCACGGTGGCGACTCTTTTGTCATAGCCGGCGCCGATTTTCGCAGTCGCGACACCAACAGCCAAAATAATTCAATTCTAATGCCTCACACTGATCTATGATGATTCAAATCGAACCGGTATGCGAACATGCAAGCAAAACAGCAAATATGACATTCTAGCAAAGTGTTAATCGGTTAACACATGTTGTTAATCGGTTAACCTGTGTAAAACAAGTGAAAATCTAGAAATTCACAAGTGTTAATCGGTTAACACCAGGCATTAGCCGGTTAACACCCTGAAAACTTTGAAAATTTTGAATTTTTGAATTGGTTAATCGGTTAACCATATAGGTTAATCGATTAACACTGTACCAGAAGTCAAAAATAGCAGCAGAAAATCACTTCCAGCACAAAACAGCTTATCCAAGGTTCCAACAGATCAACTTATCAATTAAGCACAAAATTGACAACAGAAAACAGATATCCAATAGCATGGAAACAAATTATCACAGTCGATTCACAGATCACATGGATTAAATTAACACAAATTCAATCAAAAATGAATATCGACATGATTAAAGCAAATAAGCCAAAAACATATTCGGATCCAACCTTCGGAGCGGAGATTTGCTCCAGTTAGTGTTGATTTGCTTTGAATTGAATAGATCCAATACTAGAAGTCCGGAAAACTTCAAGATCCAAGCCAATTGTTGTTGTATGAATGAAGATCAAACACTTTTAAGCCAAATTACTCCAAATAAGCACTTCCAACTCAAGCTCCAAAATCAGATCTCAATTTGCATGAAAATTGAAGATGATGATTGATCCAATGATGATGGTAAATGGAGGATTATGCTCAAGAATCCATTGATTCCAATGAAGAATCAATAGTTCCAAGGAAAAAGAGCTTTGAGTGATTTTTGGTTATGGAGGGAATTTGGAGAATTGAGAGAGAATTGAAATCAAATCTGAAGTGAGAGTGAAAAATGAAGGTTAGACTGTGTTGGTTTGGAGTGGATCACTTAAATACTCTCTTGGTTTGGATCCAAAGCTAGGATTGGAATTTGGATTGGAAATCAAGGCTTGGAATGTGGAATGGGATTTTGGAGGGAAATCTGAATTTAAAGGTGTTCTAGATCCTTCCCAAGTGAAAATTTGAATTCTAATGTGATCAAAATTGGACCCCAAGTGCAATTGGCTTGCAAAATCACGTACAGGGCAAAATCTACTATGGTTAACTGGTTAACCATATGCGTTAACCGGTTAACGTTGTTAAAATTTCAATTCTGGGATGATTCTCCAATGGTTAATCGGTTAACCATATGTGTTAACCGATTAACACCTTCAAAAATTTGAATTTGGCACCTTTTGGAGGGAAACCTGTCCATTTGCCCTGTTTCAACTGTTTGGAGCTCCGTTTAGCTGTTGAACCTCATTTTTTACCGTTGTCACTGTGAAAATACTGGTTTTGAGCCTGAGTGCTGATTCTGATTTGAAATTAACCTGTAAAACAGAATAGAATTGATCGCTTGATTGCTAGGCAAAATAAATGTCGAAGCCTCTGATGCTCGCTGTTCAGTTGCTTGCACGGGAATGAAACTTGAGCCACGGGAACCTTGATCCCCTGCTTCAAGAACAAATGCTATGCAAATGCAGGATGCTAAATGCAAAATGCAAAGAAAGAAAAGCTGGCCAAGAAAAAGGTCGGGCAAATTTTGGGGTGCAACAGCTGCCCCTATTCAAGCGACTTGGACCTGACTGGGTGAAAAGCGAACGACTTTCAAACAATCGAGATAAAAGACGGTTGAATACCAAAGAACCTAGAAATTTGCCAACTGCATAAATAAACTGCAAACTCTGATTGGGAATGAGATGTCTGACATCACCGCCAAACAACAACAAGGAAACTCCGCTAGGGATAACCGGGGGCGCTAAGTACGATTGGACTTATACTAGGGGAAACAAACCCTGGATCTGGATTAGAAATGTCATGCGAGAACTGACAACCGAGAACAGGTTTCTTCAAAATAAATCAGGCGAGAACTGACTACCGGGCGTTAACGGGGCTCTACCAAAACATGTCGGACGAGGACCGATTACCAGACAAGAACTGGTTTCTGCAAAATTGGTTTAGACAAGGACTGACTACCAGACGAGAGTTTGTTTCTGTTTTTACGTCAAACATGAGTTAATTGTGGTTTTCCAGACAAGAACTGGACTTCGAAATGCTTTCTAACAGACATGAATTGGGATTAAAGACAAACGAACACCAGACGAGCACTGGAGTTTTCACTGTAGGCTGAATAAAAGGTGACCAGACGAGCACTGGTTTGAACAGCTGGCGTTTACCAGTCGAGAACTGGACTCAAACGTCGTCTACCAGACAAGAACTGGTATTCCACGAAGGCATCAGACTGATCTCAAAAGGAAGATAGTCCAGGTAAGGACTAGACTCTAAAACTGTTATCTGGATGAGGATTTGGATGTGCCAAGCACGGCTGGGCTTTTGGTTTGAGGATATGATCAGGTTTATTGTTACTGGATTTATCTCTGGTTACCAACAAGAATGGATTTAAAAGGGGAATGATTAGACAAGAACTAGTATTCGAGGATAGACCACCAGACGAGGGCTGGTGTCAACAAGGTTAGGCTATCAGACAAGAACTGACTACCAAGCGGGAACTGGATCAAACAACAAGGCCAGGCGAGAACTGATTACCAGGCGGGTACTGGAATCTACCAAAAGGTTGGACGATAACGGATTACCAGGCGGGTACTGGAATCTACCAAAAGGTTGGACGAGAACTGATTACTAGGCGGGTACTGGAATCAACCAAAAGGTTGGACGAGAATTGATTACCAGGCGGGTACTGGAATCAAGAGGTTAGGTTGTCAGGCAAGAACTGAGCTTCTAACTTCAGGTATCAAACGGGAACTGATTTATGGTTTTGGACATCGGACGAGAGTTGCTTTCTGGTTGGCCAGACATGAACTGGACTTTGAAACTGTGTTTGCCAGTTGGGGACTGATTAAACAGTGAGCTACAAAAAGGGTGACCGGACGGGAACTAGTCGAAAATTTGCCATGTACTGGACAAGAACTGGTATTTACTGAAGGATTGGCCAGACAAGAACTGGTTTGTCAGGCGAGAATTGGGCTTCGAAAATGATTTCGGTTACAAAGTTTGACATGTAACAGGTTTTAAGTCATTTGATGAGGTAATGACATGATTCCACAACACTCAACTCTTGCTGACGAGAACAAACTTGCCTGTGTAACTGCCCCAGTATAATTCGACTTGCAAATAAAGCAGTCTGCCATGAGACAATCTCGAGATGGGTTGCCCCAGAATCTGTGTCACGAAAGGGTTTGTCCCTGGTTGACTAACTCTGATGAACTTTGCAGATAGGGAGAGGGACAATTCCTTTATTTCCAATTTTGCCCCAGCCTGTGGGATCTCCGTAAAACTTCCTCGAAAGGAACCCTGCAATTTCTGTACCCTGATGATTTGACATGAACTGCCTCGATATTCTGTGATCTTGGGATGGTCTGCCCCAGATTAACTGACTTTCGGATGGCTGACTCCCTTGATATGATCATTTGGTATAGCTTGCCCCGGCTCAACGGAGTAGGCGTTCTGCATTCTATCCTGATCAACCTTCCACTGTCGAAACTTTCCTGCTGTCAAGTGCTTACTCACAAGTAAAACAGATTGTTCTGCACAAAAGATATATTCATGCAATGCATATGACAGTTTTGAAATCCAAGTTTATTCACTGGAAAAACAATTTGTGACATAAAGCGAACGAATCACTTATCAAAATGTCAACATTAAAACCTGCAAGTTGAGCAGAATCCTCTTAGGAGTCAGTTTCGATGCGATCTTTACCGATGTATGCTTCAGAAATAACTGTGCTTCAATTAGGACTTTTGAAGGTTGTAACATGGTCAGGTTCACGGTTTGAAAGAAAGGATAAAGGCTTAAAGTTTATTTTAACCCACCTGTTCTCCTTGATGTTCTCCAATCCTACGTTCAGCTAATTTGACGCTAGCTCTCACCTTTCAGAGGTTGAGTGACAGGAGTGATGGTTCGAGAAACCACAAGTTTTGAGAGTGATAGTCACTCGCTTTTCGTCTTTTGTGCCTGGAGTCACACGACTTGCTTTTCGAGGATTTTTTTTTTGTAATACTTTTCGCTTTTTGTTTCTTCGTTTTTCCCCTAATTTTTGCCTGGACTAACTCTTTTGAGTTTTTTCTCGATTTTGAAGTCCAGCGGGGTGCCCTAATTTTTGCCTAAGTCGCTTGCTTTCAAGATTCGACTTAGCGGACTTTTTCGTTTGACTCTTTCTTTTTTTTATTTTTTTTTGTTTGAAAAAATTGTGTGACACCGGCTTGTCTGACTTGTTAAAGAGATTATGACTGTTTCACTCCTTGGTCGGTAATGGATAACCATTGTGGTTTTTTAGGCACGACCTGCACAGGTGTGATTGGCCCTCGAACGGGAACACTCCTTTCGTGATTTGGACGCTTGGTCAAATTAGCTGACACCTACCCTGCCCCGGGTTAAGATTGAGGGTTTTTTCGTTTTTCAGAAAGAAACTCCTACTACTAGGCTCAAAGGGGTTAACAAGGGATTATCATCCTTATATCTCCAGTGTTTAGGAATTTGAAAAAATGTTTGTACATCATTAGCAGGTTTTATTCAAAAGCACACAATCGGAAGCTTGCGCGTCTTTCGACTTCGTCATCCTCCTCGGATTCTGCTTAAACAAGCATTAGACATCAATTAAAAAATATAAGTGAACACAAATGGATTTAATCAAAATATGCATATTCATTTCATTGTCAATATTAATTGAAAACAATACAGTTTTACAAATGAGATTTGCATTCTAACAGGAAAGAAACTACAAATGCAAAGAAATGACATGATAAAACAAAGATTGCCAGCTTCGAGGAACTGGACTTTCAGATCTTGCTGGATGCTAGAGGACGTGACCCTTGCAGTATTCAAATTCAATCAGATGAGAGGTCGACGTGCACAACCAAATCTCCTTCGGGAAAGGAAATGTACTCTTTGTCAATCAACTGTTGCACTTTGACTTGAAAGGCTTTGCAGTCGTCAGTTGCGTGCCCCATAGATCCTGCGTGATATTCGCATCGAGCGTTGAGATCATACCCAGAAGGGTATGGCTATGGCAATGGTTTGAGAGCCTTAAGTTCCACCAAAGAGTTCTGAATCAACTGTGGAAGAATATCACTGTGTGGCATAGGCATTGGATGAAGAGGAGCATTCCTTCTTTCCAAATTATTGTTGCAAGGCCTATTCTGATTCTGGCGCCGATTGTTTTGATGCCGAGGAGCACGAGGTTGTTGGCGACGGGCTGACTGTTGAGCCGCTGCTGGAGCATACACATCATTAGTTTCTCCTTCTTTTCCAACATGAGGCTTCTTTGTATCTTTAGAAGAACAAGGAGAAACTTAGATCTTTCCCAGTTTGATACCGCTTTCGACCCTTTCTCCTGCTGTCACCAGATCTGAAAAACTTGCAGACATGCAACCTATCAGCTTCTCATAATACACTCCGGGAAGTGTAGCCATGAACATGTCGGTTAGCTCTCTCTCCACCATGGGAGGTTGCACTCTAGCAGCTAGATCTCGCCATCTCTGGGCGTACTCCTTGAAGCTCTCAGTACTCTTCTGTGACAGACTCTGCAATTGTATCCTATTCGGGGCCAGATCACTATTATACTGATGGTGACGCACGAAAGCTTCAGCCAATTCTCTCCAGCTACTGATATGGGTCCTCTCAAGCCCCATATACCATTCCAAATATGCTCCAGTCAGATTGTCCTAGAAGCAATGCATCAACAGCTTTTCATCCTCAGAGTAAGCAAACATCTTCCGGAAATATGCTTGGATGTGTACTCTAGGATAAGATGTCCCTTTGTACTTTTCGATATCTGGTACCTTGAACTTGGGAGGAATCCTGACCCCAGGAACTAGACCAAGATCTGACATGTCAAGGCCCAACGAGTTCTGATTCTCAAATGATTTTATCTTCTCGTCAATCAGTTTGAACCTTCGGTCAGCTTCAGTTGGCAAACCACCTTCCAGATATTTCACAGAAAATATATCACTCTGGTGATCTTCCTACTGAGGGCCAGCAGCCCGGTGCACAACGCCCATACTCCCACCAGCAATACTACCATTTCCATTAGCAGCACCTCCTCCCGGAGGTATGACAACAGTAGGAATACCCTGTGGAACATATCCTCCAACTAGAGGGACGACACCAACAACTACATTGTTATTGGCTTAGGGAGAGGTTGAACTAGAGTTCTCAGATGCTCCTGTCCACTGGCAACATTCTGCATCAACTCCATGAACTGGGACATGCGAGTTCTAAATTCCTGCAATTCGGCTTGAACCTGATCCATTATCTTTCGTTGATTCCCTCGAGTCGGATATATGTAGAAACTAAACTGCTCAATCCTGAACTGAAGAAAACCAAGCGGAGTTATGAACAGAAGGCCACTGAGAACACCTACTATGCAAATGAGAGTGCAAGATGCAAAATGCAAACATGTCCATGTATTCACAAGGAGATCTCCCCCTTGATTCCAGTTTCAATAAACAGGAACATTAGGGATGGATACGAACACCACAATAATCTTCTCCTATATCAGGTAAAATTCTTCCAGAAGATTTCAAAGGCGCCAGGCTCAGCCATGGAGATTGGACCAAATAAAGGCCATAACTCGATTGTCATAACCATGTATACAACCCTCTTTCTTCAGAATACCAGTACCAAAATCAAAGGAGAGACGAGAACCTTCGAACACATAGACATGCAATGTTACATGCAGGATGATTATGCAAATGCAAATGCAACAGGGGATCAAGGTATCCAATGCTCAAACTTTGTTGTTGTGTCGTTGATTGAACTCAACCAGAGCTCCGCTCTAATCAGGACACTGAGATAGTACACTGGATATAACACTCAGGATCAAAAGTCTGCTTTGACAAGAAAACCAGGGTTGGTTGAAGGCCAGGTTTCCTGCAAAACCCATCCCCTCTCATATGTGGGTTCTAGTCTTGAAAGGTACGACATCCTATGCGGGTGGTCAGCGTCATAGACTTTCGAGAAACGATGATACATTCACCATTTCTGGTTTAGCATCATAGTCTAACAAAGCGGCCTCACTTAGCTGACTTCCCAAATGAACGGTCTCCAGAGTCGACAGTCTCTCTAAGTCAATATTCCCTCAACTGCACCAGACACGCAGAATAGAATATTTCCAAAGAAAAACCTCGTCTGAATGTGAATTTCACGCGAGCTATTGCGCAGCCAAACGCCACACAAGCTCCCGCTAATCTCCACACTAATCCTATGCGTATACTCAAGCCCAGGTCCGACTTATCTCTCGATAGAACAACCCAACCCACAACACAGCAGCAACAAGAATGCAATGCAATAATATACAACAGATAGTGTACATAAAGCAAAAACTGCACAAAAGTAAACACCCAAAGATGCAACAGACAAGCGCTAGGAGTGACTCGCATAGGGAACCAGAGTCTCCAGCTGTCGCAACTGCGAAAAACACCCAGCAAAAAACAAAAGAGTCGCCACTTTTCGTTATTTATCCCAACAAGAAGGAAAGGAAACGATCAGAAAAACCTAATGAAAAAGGGAAAGACAAGGTCATCGCAACCAAGTCTTGGATTCGGGAGTCGGTTACGCAAGGGGAAGGTATTAGCACCCCTCACGTCCGTCGTACTCGACGGGATCCACGCTTGTTGTCTATCTAAGGGTGTGTTTAAACTATCTATGCTATAGGCTTACAGGTCAAAAAGAAAAGAAAAGAGACTCGGCAGAGCATCGCCACTCTGTGCCTACGTATTCCCTCGTGCAATGGGAAAGTCAGAGTCAGCGTAGTTCGGCTAACTACGGGAGAGAAGGGGGAAATGTTGCTCGCCAAGTCATCGCGTCTTGTGCCTACGTACTTTCATCTGGTATGAAAGATCAGAGCAAACATAGTCCGGGAGAACACGAAACCACGGGTTAATTAAGTGTTTTAATCGAGTAGAGTTAAACCTCTGTTCCAGCAGTTAGGGACTAAACCTGTTTGCGGTAGAACCGAAGCTTAATAACACTCTTTTCTGAAAAAGGAGTTTCCGATTAATCCCGAAGGAAAAAGGTTTGAATTTGTTTTTGTGTTTTTTAGTGAAGTGAATTTATTCGGTTTGTGATTCACGTTGTACTAAAGACTATGACGTGGAGGAGAATGCGTCGTATATCGCCCCCAAACGGGACATATACTAAACACTCTAGATAAGTGAGAGGAGACCCCTCACTCATCATTCCCTATGTAGCTTAAGGCTCGTAGCGCGCAATGTTTATCGCCTTTATTAGATGAGTTAGCATGATTTGGAGATGAGAAGAGAAGACGCACGAAAGGTCTAAGGGAAACTCGGCCCTAACATTGTCATGCAAAGTGATCCTAAAGTTTGGATGAAAAGGGGATAACATCTACCCTAATGTTAGCATACTTGGATTGAACACCTAATGTCTCTCCTACTCCCATTCTAAACGGAGGGACTAGGAATCCTATGGGGATCATGGCAACAAATCACAAGAAGAACAAAGGAATAATCAATCACAAGTAAAGAATGCAAACATGAAAAATGCACAATTAGAATGGTGGGAGGGAGGAAAAATGGGTGGGGCAGCAGCCGCCACAAGCGTGTCTCGACCTCAACAGCGATGCAAGAATGATGCGAACATGTGGGAAAAACAAGAGATGAAAGTAAATAAACATGCAAACAAATGATCAATTCGAACCACATACTCAAGCATGCAAGCAATTGGGAGAATGAACATACATGTCAACAACATCATGATTAATCAACCACAAACAGTGCCAACAGCCAAATAAATTCAATTCTAATGCATCACACTGATCTATGATGATTCGAATCGAACCGGTATGCGAACATGCAAGCAAAACAGCAAATATGGCATTCTGGCACAGTGTTAATCGGTTAACACATGCTGTTAATCGGTTAACCTGTGTAAAACAAGTGAAAATTTGGAAATTCATAAGTGTTAATCGGTTAACACCAGGCGTTAACCGGTTAACACCCTGAAAACTTTGAAAATTGTGAATATTTGAATTGGTTAATTGGTTAACCATATAGGTTAACCGATTAACACTGTACCAGAAGCCAAAAACAGCAGCAGAAAATCACTTCCAGCACAAAACAGCTTATCCAAGGTTCCAACAGATCAACTTATCAATTAAGCACGAAATTGACAACAGAAAACAGAAATCCAACAGCATGGAAACAGATTATCACAGTCGATTCACAGATCACATGGATTAAATCAAAACAAGTTCAATCAAAAATGAATATCAAAATGATTAAAGCAAATAAGCCAAAAACATATCCGGATCTAACCTTCGGAGCGGAGATTTGCTTCGGTTAGTGTTGAATTGCTTTGAATTGAATAGATCCAAAACTAGAAGTCTGGAAAACTTCAAGATTCAAGCCAATTGTTGTTGTATGAATGAAGATCAAACACTTTTAAGCCAAATTACTCCAAATAAGCACTTCCAACTCAAGCTCCAAAATCAGATCTCAATTTGCACGAAAATTGAAGATGATGATTGATCCAATGATGATGGTAAATGGAGGATTATGCTCAAGAATCCATTGATTCCAATGAAGAATCAATAGTTCCAAGGAAAAAGAGCTTTGAGTGATTTTTGGTTATGGAGGGAATTTTGAGAATTGAGAGAGAATTGAAATCAAATCTGAAGTGAGAGTGAAAAATGAAGGTTAGACTGTGTTGGTTTGGAGTGGATCACTTAAATACTCTCTTGGTTTGGATCCAAAGCTAGGATTGGAATTTGGATTGGAAATCAAGGCTTGGAATGTGGAATGGGATTTTGGAGGGAAATCTGAATTTAAAGGTGTTCTAGATCCTTCCCAAGTGAAAATTTGAATTCCAAGGTGATCAAAATTGGACCCCAAGTGCAATTGGCTTGCAAAATCACGTACAGGGCAAAATCTGCTATGCTTAACCGGTTAACCATATGCGTTAATCGGTTAACGCTGTTAAAATTTCAATTCTGGGCTGATTCTCCAATGGTTAATCGGTTAACCATATGTGTTAACCGATTAACACCTTCAAAAATTTGAATTTGGCGCCTTTTGGAGGGAAACCTGTCCATTTGCCCTGTTTCAACTGTTTGGAGCTCCGTTTAGCTGCTGAACCTCATTTTTGACCGTTGTCACTGTGAAAATACTGGTTATGAGCCTGAGTGCTGATTCTGATTCGAAATTAACCTGCAAAATAGAATAGAATTGATCGCTTGATTGCTGGGCAAAATAAATGTCGAAGCCTCTGAAGCTCGCTGTTCAGTTGCTTGCACGGGAATGAAACTTGAGCCATGGGAACCTTGATCCCCTGCCTCAAGAACAAATGCTATGCAAATGCAGGATGCTAAATGAAAAATGCAAAGAAAGAAAAGCCGACCAAGAAAAAGGTCGGGCAAATTTTGGGGTGCAACAGCGATACTACACTCAAAAGAGGTTCTCTTGCGAATATTATAACCACCGAGTCAATCGAGAAATTGATAATATCCGAAAGATGGATTGATGACTTTGGGCACTTCTCTAGAACCCTTGTTCTGCAGGTACAACTTACCTATAGTACATACCTTATGGGGATGGGTAGTCCTTGACTCCACTCATATATCTCTAACCTAGGACTTTTTGTGTGTATATGTGCATTGCATCCATAAAGCATCATATTGCATTAGATTTCATGGAATTCATCATTACTTATGAACATTGTAGGATACCATGGATTACAATAGGAAAAACACTGTGAAATATTCTTTTAAGGGTCTTAAGTTGGATGACCTAAGGAAGCTAGGAACTTTGGTTCAAGAACAAGAGGGATTTAGAAACAAATATGGGAAGCTGTTACCTTTGTTGAAACTTCAAGTGGACGAACGACTTCTTTCTACCTTGTTACAGTTCTATGATCCGGATTATCATTGCTTTACATTCCCAGATTATCAGCTATTACCTACCTTTGAAGAGTACTCTCAATTGGTGGGGTTAGCTATTTTAGATGGATCTCCTTTCCCTTTCTTAGAGAAGGACCCTAAAGAGCGAGACATTGCTAGATCCATATGCTTGAAGGCATCCGACTTCAAGGGAAATATGATCATTAAAAGTGGAACTTTTGGGTTACCCACAAACTTCTTAATCAAGAAATCTCAATACTATGCCGACCATTTAAGCATGAATACATTTGAGGCAATCCTCGCCTTACTTATTTATGGAGTGCTACTTTTCCAAAGTTTTGAAGGCTTCGTTGATCTCAACGCCATCAAGATCTTCATGAAGAATAATCCAGTACCGACTTTATTGGCTAACACTTACCATTCCGTGCATCTCCGAAACTTCCAAAGTTTGTTAACAGAAAATGATTATTCACCTAGGGAGATCTACAACAGTGCCCAAATAATCGGAGAGAGATATTATACACCCAATCAATCTTTTTCTTCTATAGAAGACCCAACTTAATTAAATTAATTATCATGTTTTAATATAGAAGACAAGTGTCTGAACATGGAGCTCTACAGTAGTGTTCAAACACTCAAGGAGAGAGCGAGTCTAAACCCACTCAATCATTTTTCTTCCATGTTTTTGTGAAATGATTTTTGTTTTACGACGTAAAATAAACGAAAGTAACTTGTGAAGGTGAGGAAAATACACAAGAAGAGGGGTTGAATTGTGTTCACCAAAATATTAAAAAAACATTTATGCTTCTGAATAGAGTTTAGACTCTAAACGCTTATTCATAATCTAATCATACATACAGCAAAACAATATATCAGAAGTAGAATAAACCAAACATAGAACACAACAGATTTATCCTGGTTTCTCTCCTAACTGAGAGTACTTCAGTCCCCTTGCCTTACAAGAGATTTTCCACTATAATCAATCACATGATTAGAACTGCTCATGCACTCAAGCGTAAGACTTTCACTATTCAGATCTATAGTCTAAGACTTCCCTGCTCAATCATCACCTGTTTAAGACTTCTGACTTTGATCTTCAGATCCTAAGACTATCCTTGCTCAAACCACCTGGTTCAAGGGTTTCCTGCTTAGACCCACTGCCTAAGACTTTCCTACTCAGATCCTCAATCAAAGACTTTCCTACTTAGACATATTTGTCGCACCTCGAAAAATCATAACGAGAAATGACCCTTGCGTGAAAGACGCGAAATGCGGTTCGACAGAGTCTCCACCGAAATTTATTTATCCCGAATGAACGAGAGATGAAAATATCGAGAAAACCTCTTTAAAACAAAAGGATAGGAACAGGGTTGTCGAAACCATGTTCCGGGTTCATGAGTTGGTTACGCAAGGGGAAGGTATTAGCACCCTTCACGTCCATTGTACTCAACGGAAACCTCTTAGGGTATTTTGCGATGGGCGTTATCTAAGCTTGCTTATTTTCTTCTCAATGATAAATGTGAATTGGTAGGATAAAAGGATAAAGTCGCTAAGGGGAAATGGGTGGTTATAATATAGGATGCTCGCCATGGATTGGGGCCCTTGTGCCTACGTATGCTCATTCGGACGAGAATGAGAAATCAGAGTGTCGTAGTTCGACTACTGGGAAGGTTAGGGGGAAACGGAAGATGGAGGGGATAGCGGACGGAATAATGGAGAAAGATGGAAGTGTGCTCGCCAAGATCATTGCAATCTTGTACCTACGTATGTTACATTCAGACGAGAATAAAGAATCAGAGCATCTGTAGTTCGTGGTAACAACCACGAAAAGGATGAGGTTTGAATTGGTTTGAAATTTGGTTGGGTAGCGAAAGATTGAGTGACTAACAACCCAAGGGGCGTGCCTCGAAAGCTGTCACTCTAGAATCCAAGGAATGCGAGATTCCAAGAACTCAGTTCTTTTGGGAGTTGATTGAATAGGGTTGCAAGAGAGATTTGAATATTTTGAATGCGAAAGAGTGAACTAATAATAATTCAAGAGCGTGCCTTGAGAGTTATTCATTCAAACCAGCCAAATATTCCTCAAGATGTCCCGACGAACAATATAGAATAATCCGTAGGAGCTTCGACAGAAGGACCAACGGTCTCAGCGCCTGCCTCTAAAGCAATATCGTTTATGGGAAGTTCGACGCCCACACATTCAATTTCCCATACGCAACCTATTCTGACTTATATTGGGCCAAGGGGTCCTCCACATACCCCACCACCGATAGGGACTTTGACATTTAGAGGCATCCCTCCCCCTGGGTTTTCAATGCCTTTGCCTCGAGACCCGCCCTATGGAATGCCAACTTCGATGATGGCAAACTTACAAAATACCCCTCCATTATATACAGAACCCGTAATGACTCCGCCATTACAGGGATCTGACTTTGGGGTAAATATGGGTCGAAATAGTCAAAATTTAGGTATAGGGTATTCAGCTCATATGCCAAGTTTGACAATCAATTATGCATCTTATTTGAGACAACAGATGGATAAAAGTAACCATCAAATGGTTTAAATGATGTATCAAACTATGGGGGAAATCTTCCAGCCCCTCATTCAGAATACTACACAAACTAACCAACAATTAGCAACACAAATGACGCGCCTTGTAGAATTCTTGGGTGTACCAAATCCCCCTCGACAACCACTAGAGGAGTATTTGATAGAAAACCAAGGGGTAGTCTTCGACAAAGACAACACCATTAACCAAATTCCACAAAATATGGCCCAGGCAAATTAAAACAACCAGGGAATGATCGAATGACCTAGAGTCGAACCCCCTAGGAACCAACCACAAATTCCTAGAGAAGAAGAACCAAGGGTAGTTTTGGTAAATAGAAACCAGGATGCTAAAAACGTCGTACAACAAGTTTGACATAACAATCTAGCAGTAGACAATAATTTGGCTGTCATGGCCGAAAGAATCATGCTACGTAACTGAGTAAATTTTGGCCTTCGAAGGCCAAATTATACATCACCGTTATCAGAGTATATCCTCCAGGAAGATTTACCCCCGAGAATAGAGATTCCTAAGTTCACTAAGTTTTCTGGGGATATCACCGAGTCTATTGTCGAACACGTGGCTAGGTATTTGATAGAAGTGGGAGACATTTTGAATGATGAGAATCTTAGGGTCAAGTATTTTCCAAGTTCTCTTACAAAAAATGCTTTCACTTGGTTCACAACCCTACCTCCAAATTCGATTCATAATTGGGCCAAATTAGAACGTTTATTTCATGAACAATTCTACATGGGACAAACGAAGATTAGTTTGAAGGAATTGGCTAGTATAAAACTAAAGTTTACTGAGCCAATTGATGATTATTTGAATAGGTTTCGACTTCTCAAAGCAAGGTGTTTCATACAAATACCAGAACACGAGTTAGTCAAAACGATTGCTGGTGGCCTAGATTATTCCATCAGAAAGAAATTAGATACTCAATACCTGAGGGATATGGCCCCGTTGGCCGATAGAGTTTGATAGTTAGAACGTTTGAGAGAAGAAAAAGTGAAGGTAAATAAGAATAAAAGAATAGCCTATGTCGAATTCAATAAAGACGACGAAGGGCCTTGCAGTTATTTTATAAGTTTTTATGAGAATGAAGTAGATCTCACTGAATTGAAAAAGGGTTCACCCTATTTTTGCAAGGTTTTAGCACCTTCGAATGGGAAAAACCCTACTGAATCTGATAAGAATGATAGGTTTCCTAAGAGAACTTATACATTCGATGTCACAAAGTGTGATAAAATCTTCGATTTATTAGTTAAAGATGGGAAAATGATAGTACCTCCTGGTGCTAAAATTCCTCCTTTAGATCAAAGAGAGAAAAAAGGATTTTGCAAATACCATAATTGTTTGGGCCATAAAACCTCTCAATGTTTTCTTTTCAGGGATCTTGTTCAAAATGCTATCCTAGAGGGAAGGCTGAAATTCGGGGAGAAGCCCAAAAACCAGATGAAGGTTAATTTCGAGCCTCTACAAGTTGCTGATACTCACTATGTTGAGCCAAAAGAGGTTAACATGGTCGAATTCGTTGAAGGTTTCGACAGTGTCGTCAACATGGTTGAAGTCACTAAGGACTTCATTAATAAAGCTATTTTGGTTTAGGTCACTGAAGAGCTTGACCAGAAATTTATGACAAATTTTGTTTAAGAAGCAACTGAAGCTTCACCCAGGAAACTACTGAAAGTTTCGATAGCGAAGTTACTGATGACTTTGCCAAAGGAGTTGTTGAGGACTCCAACTTTATGATAATAACAAAGGAAACCGATGATGGTTTCATTCGAATGGACAAGGCTGCTGATGGCCTTCAAATGCAATCCTGCAAGTTAGACATTGCTGATGATACAAACATGGACATTAACATGGTGGAAGTCTCACAGGGAACTCCCGTGGAAGTCGACCGGGAGTATCGACAAGAGGAATACAACAAAGTGGCTTACCTAAAAAAGGAGGAAAGCCTTATTGACTTTCTTCGCAGGTGCCAAATCAAAAATTTTGAAGTTATGTTGTGCCCTAGGTGCAGTGTTGTGTTCGAAAAAAGGCGCCTTGCAACATAGAGGGCATAAGAAACGAAAAAGAGAGGTGCAAGCAAAAGGCCTCCTATGGGCAACGGGGTTTCGACCCACGAAAATCTTCTTCCAGGCAAGACGAAATCAAACCAAGAGTGTTAGGGGTTAAGCCATCCACATTCAAACCAACAGCGGAGGCTTCCAAGGGAAGTTGGATGAGGCCAGCTAAGGGCAAACAACAAGGACAACAAAAATGGCAAAAATTCGATGTCGATAGAGGCTCATCAATGGCCTACCGTAAAGAGTTCTAAGCTTCGAAAAAAATGGCCTATATCTCAGAAAACTACAAGGGAAAGAATCCAATGTCTAGATCTCAATGGAAAAGAGAACAACGCAGGAGAAAAGCTCAAAGAGAGGCTGAAGCTAAGGATGAAACCAACACCAACCTACCTGCTATGAAAGAGTAAGAAGAGGAACTGAAGCCTTTCGACAAGTTACCTGTGGGGAGAAAACTATTTGCTGCTCAGGGAGAGGAGGCTAAGGAGAAGCATGATCGAGAAATTGAAGAAGACGAAATGCTTACGGATGATTTTGACTTTGGGTCAGAATGCTCTTTAGATATCATAGTAAATATGGTATCAGTTCTGCCCAGAGAAACCGACCAGATCACCAAGGTCAAAGATTTGGATATGTATACAGAAGCAGAAATGGCGACATACAAACCAGTGTGCTACTATGTCATGAATAATGGTTGTGTCGAATAGCAGAATGCCTTCTTTGAACGACCATATGAAGCGATGAAGAGTCATCTTAAGCCTCTGTTTATCACTGGAAAGGTGGAGAATGTCGCGATCCACAAAATTCTAGTGGACTGTGGCGCTATAGTGAATCTAATGCCGCACTTCATGCTGAGAAGAATCGACAGGTACGACACAGATACCAAGCCTCATAACATGGTACTATCCAATTATGAGGGAAAGGTGGACACCACTCTGGGTGTTATACAAGTTGATTTGATGGTGGGGACTGTTACAAGGCCTACTGTTTTTATGGTTGTCGAAACGAAGGCCAACTACAACTTAATGTTGGGTCGAGAGAGGATACATGGAGTTGGGGCTGTGCCATCTTCCATGCACCAGAGAATCACAATATGGAGACCAGATGGCATCGCCGAAAATTTTGAGGTAGATCAAGGCTATTTTAAAGCCCCAATTAACTATGTCGATAGGCGCAATTTTGACAAACACTTGGCCAACATTACTCCATGAAATCCGGCCAATTTTGATTTCACCCCAGACAACGATGTTTATTGTTCTTTGTATTTGCATCTCGTCTAGGGATTTCGATGGGATAGAGAAGTGGTAGGAGATGACAGCCTGCCATACCTTGATGTATCTGGGATAACCCCAACAGGTTGGGGAAGCAAGTTCGGTGATGATGACTGAATTTGAGGTGCTAAAAAAGATTTCGGCTTACGTAGCCGAAAATAAGTTACAAACAGCCTTAGAGGCCGAAATGGAAAATATGGTTGTAGAAGCCAACCAAGATTCACATAAAGAAGGTCTTGATAAGGACTTCGATCCAGAACCTCCTGATAGGGTTCAGGAAAAACAACAAGGCCATAGGCTCGATGAAATCTATGATGAAGAGCCTTTGGGTTTCGAGAAGGATCTGTTGGCAGCCAGCATCAAGATGCTAGTGCAAGATCCACTTCAAGAAATTTATCTAGGAGAGGGGGCAACGAAGATGCCAACATATATAAGTGCCAACATCAGCCCATAACTCAAGGTCGAAGTAATCCAACTATTGAAGGAGTTTAAAGATTGTTTCGCATAGGATTACAATGAGGTGCCTGGTTTAAGAAGGGATCTGGTTGAACTAAAGTTGCCAATCAAGCCTAGAAAGAAGCCTATCAAGCAGAATCCAAGGCGGTTTGCACTGGCAGTTCTTTCAAAGATCAAAGAGGAGTTCAAAAGGCTTCTCTGATGTAACTTCATTTGCACAACTAGGTATGTCAAATGGTTAGTATATATTGTGCCTGTTATTAAAAAGAATGGTTCTTTGAGAGTATGCATAGATTTTAGAGATTTAAATGCTACAACTCCAAAAGACGAATACTCAATGCCTGTGGCGGAAATGTTAGTCGATTATGTCGCAGGCCACGAATACCTTAGTATGCTTGATGGGTATTCAGGATATAATCAAATTTTTATTACTGAAGAGGATGTCTCGAAGACAGCCTTTCGATGCCCTTGGGCCTTAGGCACTTACGAATGGGTAGTAATTCCTTTTGGTTTAAAAATGTTGGTGCAACATATCAAAGGGCAATGAATTCGATCTTCCATGATTATATAGAGACTTTTATGCAAATATACATTGATGATATTGTTGTTAAGTCTGTTTCAGGGAAGAGTCATATTGACCATCTTCGACAATCTTTTGAAAGGATGAGAAAGTATGGTCTAAACATGAATCCTCTCAAATGTGCTTTCTGTGTGCAGGCGGGAGATTTCTTAAGCTTTGTGGTCCATAAAAAGGGAATCAAAATAAACTAGAATAAGACCAAGGCCATAATGGAGGAGAAAGCGCCATCAAAGAAGAAGGAATTACAGTCACTGTTGGGCAAGATTAACTTCTTGAGGAGGTTCATATTGAATCTCAGTGGAAAGACTCAAGCATTCTCACCTCTACTTCGACTCAACAAGGAAAGGTTCAAATGGGGGAAAGCTCAGCAAGAAGCATTTGACAAAATCAAAGATTACTTGAGTCATCCTCCAATTCTGTCACCACCTTGTAAGAATAGAAGCATGGGGTTGTATATATCTGCGTCAGATAAAACCTTAGGGAGCGTGTTGGCTCAAGAGGATGAGAATGGTGTCGAAAGAGCCATTTACCATCTTAGTAGATTTTTAAATGATGTAGAAACTAGGTATAGCATAGTTGAAAATTTGTGTTTATGCTTGTACTTATCTTATACAAAGTCAAAGCATTATATAAAACCAGTTGATGTTTATGTTTTGTCCCACTTCGATATCATTAAACATATGTTATCCAAACCAATTTTGCATAATCGAATTGGTAAATGGGCGTTAGCTTTGACTGAATATTTCTTAACATATATGCCTTTAAAGGCTGTTAAAGGACAAGTGGTAGAAGACTTTATAGTTGCCCATTCAATAATTGAAAATAACATAACCTATCTCGAACTCGAGCCTTGGAAATTATATTTCGACGACTCTAGTCATAGAGATGGAACCACTGTAGGAGTGTTGATCATTTCTCCTGATAAAATTCCAACAAGATTCAAGTATAGAGTCGAAGGTCTCTGTTCGAATAATGAGGCTGAATATGAGGCTTTAATAGCCGAACTTGAGATATTATTGAAATTGGGGGCAACTCGAGTCGAAATAATGGGAGACTCAGAGTTAGTCATAAAGAAAATTACAAAAGAGTACAAATGCGTTAAAGAAAATCTTATCATGTACTTTATAATAGCCAATCGATAACTGAAAAGGTTTGAAATGGTTAGTATTTGACACATACCTCGATTGGAGAATCAGGTGGCTAATGATTTTTCCCAAATTGCTTCAGGGTATAAAATCTCGAAAGAAAAATTACAAGATGCAGTCAAAGTCAGTGGAAGAGTTGTGTCAGCCAGACTGTCCCCATCAAATTTGAAAACGACAAAGCTAGGGTGTGTTGATAAAGAAAATTTTGAAATCCTCGAAATATATAGCTTGATGGATGGAGATTGGAGGAAACCAATAGTGGAGTATCTGCAAAATCTGACGACATTCATAGAATGGAAAATCAGGTATCATGCTTTGAGTTGTGTTCTTTTGGGAAATGGGTTGTTTAAAAAGACTCCTGAGGGAGTTTTACTTAAGTGCCTTTGTGAATCAGAGGCTTATTTAGCCCTTTCGACTGTCCATAGTGGGACATGTGGGGCACACCAGGTAGGTCATAAGATGAAAAGGTTATTATTTCGACAAGACATGTATTGGCCCACCATATTAAAAGACTGTATCAAATTTGCTAAAGGGTGCCAATAGTGCCAAGTACACGCAGGTATACAACCTGTTCATGCGAGTGAATTACATTCTATAGTTAAACCATGGCCCTTTAAGGAATGGGCTTTGGATTTGGTTGGAGAAATTCGACTAGCATCATCCAAAAATTAAAGGTACATTTTGGTAGGTATTGACTATTTTAAAAAGTGGATCGAAGTTATACCTTTTCCAAATGTTGACCAATAAGATGTAACCGAATTCATCAAAAAAACATATTATTTATAGATTTGGAATCCCAGAAACCATTACAACAGATCAAGGATCCATTTTTACTGGTCGAAAGATGCAAGATTTTGCTAAGGAAATGGGTTTCAAATTGTTGACTTCCACGCTCTATTATGCTCAGGCTAACGGTCAGGTCGAAGCAGCAAACAAAATAGTGATAGGTCTAATCAAGAAACATGTGGGAAAGAAGCCTAGAAATTGGCACAAGACTTTGGATCAAGTTCTTTAAGCATGTCGAACCTCTCCCAAAAAATCGACTAACGCAACTCCGTTTCGATTAACGTTTGGCCATGATGCAGTGTTTCCAGTGGAAATCTACTTATAGTCAACAAGGATCTAAAGGCATCATGAGATTCCATCAGAATCCTATTGGAACATGATGTTGGATGAGTTGGTTGATTTGGATGAAGAAAGGCTTAATGCCTTAGAATTGTTAAGAATGCAGAAGAAAAAAGTAGAGAAATCGTATAACAAGAAAGTTAAGGTTAAAATGTTTTCTCTAGAAGAATTGGTTTGGAAACTAATTTTGCCTATAGATCGAAAAGATAGAGCCCTAGGTAAGTGGTCCCCTAAATGAGAAGGACCTTTTCAAGTTATATAAGTATTTTCTAATGGTGCATATGAGATTGAAGAATTAGATAAAGATAAAAGAATCTTGAAGGTAAATGAAAAATATTTGAAAAAGTATAAGTCTGCACTTCAAGAAATAAAGATAACCAAAGAATAATCATGCGAGAGCAATAAAGCTAAAATGGTAAATAAATATGCCAAAATGGCTTAATTTGTTACAGAAATGCCACAAAGGGCTAAAAGTCATGATTTACAAAAGAAGGAAAATGCTACAGAACAAGTTTAGAAGGGAAAATAGCCTTTCATATTTTCGTCTTTCGACTTTTGAAGGAGCAGGCGGTGTTCGTAGAGAGTTTTGTTGGTTGAGAGAGCTTCAATATCTTTTCCAAGTTGTTGAGCTTTCTCAAGATGTTGAAGGCCAGCCTGGACCTCTTTTGCCACTTCATCTTCGATACAGCTAAGCAGATTAATCTTGCGTTACATGGCCTAAGAGATTTTGTTTTGTAACACTTTTCAGTTGACGCCGAGACAACCTTCCATTCTGCAATGCTCTTGTCACACTTTTCGATCTCCTTCTTATTCTGCTCAGAAAGTTTCTCAAGTGTCTAAACTTTTTCATTTGACGCCGAGAAAGCCTCCCATGCATCTTTTTAATTGTCAATTTTTTTGGAAAGGTTGCTTGAGAAGTCTCTAAGGTGGTTGAGATCAGCAGCAACTAGATCAATCATCGTGCTCAGCTCCATAATGACATCAGCCACTTCTGAGGAAACTTCCAAGACATTTATTTGTTTTAGAAGCTTCTTGAGACTAAAACTGACAGAAACATCTTATTCCAGGATTTGAAATAAGTCTACTGCAAAGATTTTTTCTTTTATCTGCACAAGCAAGTCATTGTCAATTTTCCTAGTCAGAGTGTTCCCTGAGGCGGTCGAAATGGTGGTCCTTTTGTCTCCAAGCTGTATTGGGAACTGAGCATAGCCTTTAAATACTCCAATGGTCATTGTAATTTCAAATATTCCAGCTCTTCATGGGAAAGACTGGTCGATTGAGAGCCAGTCGAAATGGTGGTTGGAGGATCCTTGGATTGACTTTCTTGGTTCACTTGGTCTTCCAGAACCTCCACTTCATTTTTTGTTTCAGACGCAGATTTCCCTCCTCCTTCTTCTTCTTCTTCTTCTTCCTCTTTTCCTTCTTCATTTTCTTCTTCTTCTTCTTTTTCCTCTTTTTCTTCTTCCTCTTCAACAAGCTTGTCATCCTCACTCGGTTGTTCCTCGAGATCACCCTTAGCAGTTTTCTCTATAGTAGGCATCACAGTGCCCCCTAAAAGATCAACAATTTCTTTCTCGACCAGGTGCTATTTTGGAATAGGTGTTCTGACATGAGGAAACTCCACCACAGGAACGACTGATGTCTTCTTGGGAGCACCTGCAGGTTGGATTCCCTCCTCCGAGCCTTTTGTCGAGCCTTTCACAGAGGTCCTAGAAGGAGTTGTTGGATGGTATCTAGGGTCACTACTGGTTGTTGGGATAATCTGCCACACCATGGGTTGACCTCTGATGTCGGTGGTAACCTGAAAAGAAAAAAGCCAAAGAATTAGAGGGGTAAATGGTAAAGAAATTGCAAGGTTGCAGGAGAAGTATTTACCTTCGGATCATCAGCCCCAGGGCTAGAATTGTCACTTTTAGTTTGTATTGCATTATTAGCAGGAGTTTCTATTATCGAGAGTTTGCCAGCCATTGATTTTGGTTGGTTGAAGGCTTTAGTTATTTTTGTTTATTTCCTCCTTCTTTTCAAGGTACGTTCTTCAGAAGGAGATTGATCTTCCTTGTCTAACTCAATGATGATTTGGTGGGAAGCTCCCCTTGATTTTTACTTCTTTGGAGTGAGGGGTGGCCTTCGAGAGCTATGAGGAGAAAAATTAAAGTATCAAACAACACGAGATTTCGCAGTAAAGGAGAATTAAGTAAGAGATTTACCTTAGCAACTTGATTGCTTTCTTCTTTTTATTCTTCGATTTGTTTCTTCTTTTTGGGGGTAACTTTAATAGCTAAAATTTAAATAAGAACAATACAAGTAAGATGATGAAAAATCAAGTAAGGTAAATCTAGTTTGAAAACCTCTCATTCCACACCTTCATATATTTCAAATTCGATGCGAACATCCTCGATACTGATATGAATAAGACCTTTGAAACTGTCTAGAGTATGCTTAGTCGCAACCATCCGCTGAGCTTTCGGTTTCGATTGTTGACGAAGGATATTTATAGAATCCCCACAGATAAACCAGTCTGGAAATGGAGGGGCAAGGGCCACTCCAAAGTCAGCATTTGGTAGTCGAGGAAATTTGAGAGGAAATCTTTTGAAAGCCATTGCGTAGCGTTCCATAGGAGGAACGAACGAAAGGGAGTTCTAAATTCTCCATTTTCTTTAAAAACGTTTCTTTTAAAGTAGCAGCTGCCTCGCGGACGGTTCGACTAAGATCATCTGGTCTATAAACAGTTTCAAAGTACTTCTGGAATGCTTAGATTTTTTTGATATGTGTCGAAGTACCTTTCTTGGTCTTCTCCTACACAGAGAGGAAAACTTGGTTAATAAGCTGAGTAAAAGAAGGAGCGTCGAAGAACACCTAGGCATAACATGTTGACCACCAGTGGTTGAACTTTAGGGTGCAATAGAAACACGATTCAAAGCCAGTGGGGATGAGTTGAGCTTTTTTGGGGTGCAATAGAAACATGTCTTTTCAAAGAGACACCTAGGGAGAGCTTGGACCAACCCAAAATGTCGAGCCACCAAATTTGGTTGGTAAGAAACCAAAGCCACTTGAGACTTCGACATATTCAGTCGAAGCATTATCAACCTTGGAATTAGGAAAGCTTCTCGGATCTGTGAAGATTCTGCTTCTTGAGCCTTGATTGGGGTTAGGAAAGGTCTGGTGAATCATTCAGGACCATGTCTCCTTGCAGCAAATGGAGCCATGTTCGATGTGAACTCATGACATTTGGAAAACATCATGACATAGCTTAAGAACATTGGCTTAAGGGTTTGTCCTTCTTCGCTGGAAGTGAGTTGGACCAAGCGAGTCCTTTCGACTCTCCTATTTCTGATGTCTTCAGGAGTCTCATCGATTGGATTTTTATTGGGGAGGTTGGCTTCGAATGAGACATTCAGCCAGAGTTGTAAAAGCCATAAGGGACCAAATAGTAAAAGGTTTCCCTTTTCTCCTAAGTCTTTGAGTTTGGCTAATCCCTTACTTAGAGACTCATAGAGCTTCCCCAAGATCATTTTTCTTAGGCAAATACCATGGCCTTTATGAAGTTGAGTGGCCAAGGTTAAGTATCTCCTAGCTACTTTAAGGAACTTTGAGCAGAAGACATAGTGGGATAGCCAGACAGTTAAAATGGCTATGTGTTCTCGATCAGAAACATCAGTAATTGTTTTGTTGAAGAAGTGTCTTATGAAGTGAGAGTATGTGGCTTTGGCAGATGCAAAACCTATAGAATAATCGGATTCTAGGTCAGGATCATAGGGGTTTCCAGTGAGTATAAGCCCTGTGATAGCGGCTACGTCGAAGAGCATAGGGGTCATCATCCCACAAGAGAGATGGAAAGTATAGTGGGTGTTATCTCAAAAGTATAAGGAAGAAACCAACATAGTCTGACAATAGTCAAGACTCGTTTTTGACAGCATAATCAAGTCATAGATTCCTAGTTTCTTCCAGGTTTGTGATTTGAATTTCTCTATTTTTGCTAGCTAGTTCATATAATAATCTAATTCTTTGAAAGAGGGTGTTGCTCTAAAAAATCTAAAACTATTGTTCATATACCTCAAATCTATATTGTTCAATACTACCGCATCAGCAGAAGTTTTCTCAACCCTAGTTTTGTTTGTCTGACCTATGGGTTTTGATTTATGGTAAGAGGGGAAAAATCCCTAGATTTATTATGATCAAAACTAAGAGAAGGCAAAAGACCACATAAGGTATGTATTTTACTAGAAACAACAAGAGGAATGAGCATCTGAGATTCATATATCTTTCTCTTTTCTTCCGTAAATGGTTCAGGGAGGAACTGTTGGTTTCCCATCATCATAGATGCTGACAGTGTGTCAAAGGGAGGAAGTTGGAAAATCTTCTTTAGGTCTTTAGACTTGTGGCTTTTCTTGAAATCTTTAATATTGGTGATTGAAGACGTCATTGTTGAGATTTGAAGAGAATCTGGGTTTTTGTTTAGAAGTTTGGAAAATGTAGAGGGAAGAAGAGTGTTTGAAGATTTCTGGGAGTGTAAAAGTTAAAATGTTCAAGCTTGGAATAATTTATAAGCTCGTGGAAGTTCAAAGGACCTCAAATCAGCATTCAAAACCTGATAGTTAGTGGGGTGCGTGTCCCACAATGGCCGTTTGATGAAACGTGGGCAGTTAATGCCTAGTGCACGATTTCCTAGGATCTAGGGATTGTGATGATGACTAGAGATTATGTCATGCTTTGATGAGACGTGTTTCCAGAAACTGCCATGATAATTCTGACGTCATAAGTTCGTGGAATAGTAAGAAATATAAAGACATGCAAAAGTTGTTCGAGGCGTCGAATGATACTATCAAAAAATGTCTTGTTCTTCATTGATGTCGAAAATGACATTTTTGGGGAGGGGGGGGGGGGGAATTTGTTGGCTACTAATTTCGACGTATGAATGAAATTAAAAGTAACAAATAGAGTTTTTGAAGAAATCTAATTACTTTGACTGGAGCCATATTTTGAAATGGGAGTCGAAGGTGTCATTTCGCCAGGAGAGTCTATGTTATGGACTTAGAGATATTTCTCAGCAGTTGGAAGACTCGATTCAACAGAAGTGTCGCTAAGGGTATTTCGATGAGTTCATTTGAATTTAAATAAAAGAGGGAAAGTTTGTTTTTAAGAAAGACACGTGGAGCGCCTTGTCGCTACTGCGAAAATCGGCGCCGGCTGAACAGAAGAGTCGCCACCGTGCGTTATTTATCCCACGGGAGGGAAAGGAAACGCTCAGAGTAAACCTCGCACAACACGGGAAAGGTATGGTCATCGCAACCAAAACCTGGATTCGGGAGTCGGTTACGCAAGGGGAAGGTATTAGCACCCCTCACGTCCGTCGTACTCGACGGGATCCACGCTTGTTTTCGGGTATGGATTGTTATTCTATCTAAACTATAGGTCAAGGGTTAAAAAGAAAAGAAAATAAAAATGACTCGGCAAAGTATCGCACTTTATGCCTACGTATTCCCGCCTGGAACGAGAAATCAGAGTCAACGTAGTTCGCCTACCTACGGGAAAGGAGGGGAAGGTTGCTCGCTAGGATATCGCATCCTATGCCTACGTACTTTCATACAGCATGAAAGATCAGAGCAAACGTAGTTCGGGCCACGTACGACACAAGTCTGCCTTGGTTGATTTTATTCCTTCTGAAAAGGTTTTTCTGATTAACAGTCCAAGAGGACAAAAATGACGCTTTGATGAGTTCACATTCTTTTACGGAAGAAGTGTCTTTTATTGCGTTTGAAATCTTTATGTGTTTTTCTGTTTGTTTTGAGAAAGAAAGAGACAGAACTCTAACCTACGGTTGCGAAGGGAAACAAACTAACCTAGTGTTATCATGCATGGGTTAAGACCTAGTGTCTATCATGCTCCTCTCCTGCACAGAGAGAAACAGAGATCCTACGGGATAGGCAGAAACAGAAACAATATCAGATATATACAGCAAAACAGTAAAATGCATGGATGCAGCAATACAAGCGAGGCAAGGGAGTCCCACTCAACCTCGAACCTAGAAAACAATAGGCAAAAGTGAACAGACTTCACTTCCAACCCAGCAGGGTAAACAGCAAACAATACAGCTCAGAAAATCAATCAATACATCAACAAATGAAATACAGCAAAAGAAACAGCATCAGCAGCTCTAAATCAACAACTGGCTTCAAGCAATCTCCAATCAGCTACAGGCTTCAACAAGCATCAATCTCCATCTTCATGACCTTCAGGCAAGGGTTTTGATCATCAGTCTTCCATCTGCAATGGCTTTTCTTCATGCTCAAACCTCCAGGATGAGGGATTAGTCACAAGAGTGAATTGGGTGTTAAGCAATCAGCTGACTACCAAAGGTGGTGAACAGACTGCTTCTAACACAAGAGACATTTTCTCTCAAGAGTTCTATCTCATAGACACCATCACCAAGCCTTCCAAAGGAAGGGGGTGAGTGTCTTAGAGAGACTCTGAATCACAGAGAAGAATGGATGCAGACAAGGCAATCCATGTTTGAGAAACAATCTTTCTAGTCTAGAGCTCTGCCTAGCTCCTAAACCCTAGTTCCTCAGCAACTGCCAGCAAGAAACTCCTCCTCAACTCTGGAAGTTGATCTTCAGCATTTGACTCTTCAATGGCTTCATCTCCACAATTCTTCAGCTTCCCCAGGGCCCCAGACAAACCCAATACCCATACAAACAATCAATAAACCCCAGAGGGCACACCACACCAGACAGCAGATATACAGACAGTAATAATAGCAGTAGGGGAATCCTAACTTTTCTCTAAGGGATCTAATAACTACCCATAGCCCCTATAGTCCCATAACTAAACTAGTTAAATCCTAAGTCCTAAGGGAAATGAAATCAAACTCTTAAGTTGTCACCTAAAACCCTAGTTTTATTCATGATATTCAAGCATTTATTAATCACCTAAAATTAACCTCTAAAAATGGGAACTAAAATATTTCTACAAGCCTAATATCTCATCTAAACAATATGAAAAGAATGATCAAAAAATATCAAAGCATGTGAGAGAACAAAAATCATAAAAATAATGCATGAAATGAATTATTTAATGTGACATTTATTTAGAAAATATGTAAAAAATATGAAATAAAACTAAAAATGAAAATTTATCTTCCTATAATATTCTAGACATTTTAATGAAAATATGGTAAAAAGAATGGATTAAAATGCATTTTTTATGAATTTATTATGATTTTATGAAAATTGGTAAAATAAAATGGAATTAAGAAAAATAAAATGAATTAAATGAGGGAGGGGGTATGAAGAGTAACTCGCCCCAGTTCAAATCAGAATGGGCCACACAGACAGGGGTGCGCTTAGCATCCTTACCAAGGCCCAGAACAAGCTCAGAAATAAATGAGAAATAAAACGCCAGGGGGGTGAGAAAAGAAACAAAACCACGTTGAAACTGGAATTGGGCCTAACTCTGGGGTGGGAATAGCACATATCAACTCAGGCCCGCCCGTTTCAATTAATGAAACGGTGCGTTTTGGCCAGGGTTCAACTTCCCTCCAAACGCTCAGATCAAACACCAGCCATCCGATCCTACCCTAAGTCAAAAGTCCAATCTACCATGAACGGCCATGATTGTTTCTTCTCCAAAACGACCTGCAACTAGGGTTTGGATGCCATGAAAGCTCCCATGCAAGAGCAACTTTCTTCCTCTCTGTTCTCACTCTACAGGCAACCAATCCACACGATATAAACATGAAATCTGCTCCAAATCTCTCCCTCTACAAGCTTAGGGCATCAATTCGTCTTGAAACTCACCACATCAACAAATTCGATTGGATCCACACTCGGCCTCCATTGAAATGCACTGATATGCATCATCACCAATCTTCCCCAAACTTAGCCTAAATTAAACTACATCTAATGGAGATTAACATATGCTATCAAGTTGCAATTATAACACATTCATCCAAGAGATTCGAACACAAACAGTTTGTGGCACCTGTCACTAACCATCACCAAATCGTTCCAAAATCATCTAGCTTACTCTCCTAACCACCTAGATCAATTCTACACTAACAAAATCAGGTCTAACTAACTGGATCAAGCAGTTTGAATGAAAACTTACCTTGTGTAAAATCTTGCAAACAGCTATGGATATTGATGATTTGAGGCTTTTGAGACTTGGATCTTGATCAATCCTTGATGAACTTGATTCTGTATGCAAGCTTTGAATGAGATTTGGCCAGAATTATGCTATCCACTTGACTTGGCAACTTTGATATCCTTGCAAGAAGCACTCGAAAATGGATGATAATCACTTGATCCTTGCTTCAATTCTGATCTATGATGATCATGGAGCACAATTGAATCAATATGGATGATGATCTTGTGAAGATTTTGAGAGAATTACAATGAAACTCCAATGAAAAAGTGTGAGAAATTATGTGGAATTCTTGGTGCAAATGAGGCCAACCCTTGCCAAATTCTCCTTTCATGAATATATAGACCCCAAATGAACATTCTAGATCCATCTTGCCCATTCCCTTGTTTTCAAACTTTGGCTCATTTTTGATTATGTTTCTTAAATGATAAGCAACCATGGATAACTTCATTTTTTCCTTCTAAACTCAAAAAAGTGTGTGAACCATTGTTCTTAGAATTGTTTTTCCATTCAAAATCATATATTGGAAGTCTCCATTTGGACTTGTAAATCTCCCAAACCATTTTCCAACTTGAAATTATTCATTTTATAAGCCTTTTTAGTTCATATTTTGACCAATCATGCAACTCCATGCTATGAGCTTCTCCAATAACTTGTGACCTTCTTTCTAGACTTAAAATCCCATTTGGAGCAAGTTTGATGTTGTAAGTTTTTCCATTTGAGGCCTCCTTGTATGAGTTTTGGACATAGGTTAAAATGACCTGTAATTCACAAATGCCCAAAATACCCTTTGCTTGTCAAGACCATAAGTTGAGTTCTCCACATCATATGAAGGCATACCATACCATTCTAGAAAGCTAAGACAATGAGGAACAATTCTTATGTTGACCAAGAATTCATTTGAAATCTCCTTGAGGGGCAAAACTAGCTTGGAAGTCAAGTCACTTTCACAGACAAAAATTCAGACACCCCAGATGACCTGTAACTTGTAAGGACCATAACTTGAGTTCTATAAATCTCCTTGAGGTCTTCCACCACTCAAATTAAAGGTCTTGAGATCCTCTACAAGTTTCATGTTGGCCAAGAAGCCATTTGAAGCTAGCATTTTGACTTATCTTGCTTGGAAATTTGACCTAAACTAGGGGATTTTACAGAGAAACCCTAATTTAGTAACTCCTCTTCTCCTTGACTTCTCTTGAATTCTCCTTGTCATATCTCCATATCCTTCTTCATATGTCAAATGTTGATCCCCACATCTCTCCAATAGACTTGAATGCCCTCTTAAGTCAGTCAATTGACCTAGGGTTGACCTAGGGTTGACCCAGATGAAACCCTAGTTGACTGTCTTCAACTATAGCTCTTGTGCCTTCATCAATGACTTGTTTTCTTCTCCAAATGACTTTATAAGTCTCTCAAGATGTCTAGATGTTCTCCATACTTTCATTTCATAGCTCACAACCCTCTTGCTGATCCTCCGATACCCTCAGCTAGGAGATGGACTCAAGGATTGATCTGCTGAACTCTTTGCTCTCAAATTCTTTCTTGATGACTTGAATGAGATTGAATTAGGATAATAACCTCTGGATAGGCCTCTAAAGATGAGAATAATGCTTGATCCCCTATTGAATGACTTGCTATGCTTATGCTATGCAGATGGTTAGTCTATGTACATGACTCTATATGCAAATGCTAATGATAATGAAACATAAATCCAAGGAATAAGGTTGAGCAAATTTTAGGGTGCAACAGCTGCCCCTATTCAAGCGACTTGGACCCGATTGGATGAAGAGCCCGGAGCCTTCAGACATTCGCGGTACGAGACGGTTGAATACTAGTGAAACCAGAAATTTGCCAACTGCAGAAATACACTGCGCTCCTGCTTGAGGAATGACATTCGTCAGCTGAATCTGACTGTTAGAGTAACCCACTGATCTCGCGCGACCGTGCTGGGGATTGTCTTCATCGTTCTGAAGAGGATTCTGTCATAACAGATTGCTTGCTGGTCCACGTTAGGACTCTGTCTGTCGTCGATACGAAGAAATCTCAACTAAAACTTGTCCACGTTAGGACTCCACTTACTGTCAACCCAGGAAAATCTCGGCAACTCCGCTGGGGATAATTCACCTGCATTTCCGTGAACTGAATTGTTCACGTTAGGAATAACACCCTTCCACGTTAGGATTAACACCTGTCCATGATAGGAATCACATCGTCCACGTTAGGAGTAACGCTTTTATCTTTCCACGTCAGGAAGCAACCTTCTTTCCACATAAGGAGAACTGCATCAATCTGTCCACGTAAGGACTCCAATGCCATTTGACGTGTCCACGTCAGGACTCCGATCTTTCCACGTAAGGAATTCCACTTTGGTGCTGAATCTGTCCACGTAAGGACTCAACTTCTCGAATCTGTCCACGTCAGGACCCCAATTTCTCTGCGTAAGGAATAAACTTCTTCTTCCACGTTAGGAATATCTTGATATGATCTGTCCGCGTGATGACTCAATCTTTCCACGTAAGGAATAAACTCATCTTTCCACGTAAGGAAACCATTTTTCTTCCACATAAGGAATGCTCTTGATATGTCCACGTAAGAACTCTGATCTTTCCACGTCAGGAATCAATTCTTTCTCACTTTGTCCGCGTCAGGACTCATTTTTCCACATAAGGAATGCCATCTTAACCTGTCCACGTAAGGACTCTCTTTTTCCACGTTAGGAATACTGTTATTTCCACGTTAGGAATCACTTCTGATACGTCCGTGTATGGACTCCCTCTTTTCCGCGTTAGGAATAATAATCTCTTTGATCTGTCCGCGTTAGGACACTGATCTCGCCTTGATTTGTCCACGTTAGGACTCAGGCGTCTTCGACTCACTGAGGAAATAAGACTTGTCCACGTAAGGACTCACACGTCTTCGACTTGCTGGGGAAATATCCGCGTCAGGACTTACCCTTTGCCAACAACACGAAAAAGGATAAATTGGTCCACGCCCGGATTCTTGTATCTTGTCATCACAAAGAACTACAAACTTGCCCACGTCAGGACGCACATTTCACCATTACTAATAAAGATATCTGCTGAAAACAAATGATCCACGTCAGGATACCAACACGAAGAGTAACCAATCTTTTGTCAACGTCATGACCTCCCTTTCTCCAAATTTCGAGAGACCGAATCTATCCACGTCAGGATTAACGCACCTTACCAATCCGGTAAAACAAACCTGTCCACGTTAGGACGCCCACTTCTGAAGAAACCCCGTCATTCTAGGAGTAAATGGTCCACGTCAGGACTTAATTCTTCAATGATCCTTTCCCACAAACTGCTCAGCACTGACGTGACAGCGACTTCGAGATGAACTCTACTGGGGATGTCTGAAAACCAACTATCGGACACCTGCTTCGAAATTCTGATTCATGCGACTCGTTGATGACAAACGAACTCTGCTTGGGGATAAGAAGACACTTATCCTGGCCACTCTGGTTGGGGAAAATAAGATACATTTGCATAAATGACTCTGTTAGAGACAAAGAGAGTTTTATCACGATAACTCTGTGGGGGAATACCGCCGAAACTGACATTGTCATTGAATATCTCCTGCCGAGATCTTGACTGTTTGGTAATTTATTTGAGCAAGAGCTCTCTCCACCTGAACTACTAGAGTACAGAAACTGCTTCAGCGAAATAAATGCTGGAAGGATAACGCCGACTCGCCGGGGATAGCCTGATGCTACAAAATTATTCCAGCAAAATAAATGCTGATAGGATGAAGTCGACCCTGCTGGGAATTTGGGAACTCAAACCACCCGTCTTGTTGAAGTAACCCCCTGCTGGGGAATATAACTCTGCTGGGGAATAGCAGACGTGCCTGATATGATTGATCTTTCTGCTGGAGAGTGAACTAGTATCACACGGTATCTCTGACAAAATAAGTGACAGGACCCACCATCAACTCTGCTGGGGAGAGTCTTGATCTTCAGATTCCACTGGAAGGAAAGAACATTTGCTGAAAGGAGAACTCCTCTGGGGATGGCTGGATTCTCTTGGGGAAAATTAACTGACTCCGCCGGGGGAGAATGCACGACCCTGCGGGGGGAGATAAACCTGTCTGAATACAGCCTTACGATCTCGGAATCACCAAACTCTGCTGAGGACAAGTAACTTCTCTGGAGCACGTCCTTTGGATAAGATACTGCTAGCTGGGGGATTCTCTCCTTCTTCAGGAAGAACATGCCTGACCTGCGTGAGGATCAAGCCTTTCACTATTGCAATCTTTTGATCACCTTCCTCGTACAGTTATGAACCCTGCAACAAGACACGACAAGCCTATGCAATCAAATCAATTCAGGTTAGTGACGTTACACTCAGTTAATTCAAAGCTTTAACGATTGTTGGCAAGGGCCAGTAATGTTATACTCATGCTAGCTTCAATAAACTTAGGCGTTTTAACATGCGCAAAACAGTAAAGAACATGCATCAAGTACTGAATAACACGTTTTCATTGATTGGGCCCCTGAATGGGCGGAGTTTTTGTACACGGGATGTAACTCCTGAAAAGAGGAAGCTACGCAAAGCAAATATACAAGTATGCAAGTATTCACAAGAAGCATAAATATTGACAAATTAAATTTTGTACACATGTCGGCAACTGGATGCAGATGAACATCACGAACTGATCCTCCCATGACTCGTCCGACTCTAATACTTTCCCGGTATCCCTACTTCTGAAGAGGTTGTATCCGATAACTGACTTCTCAACCATATTCTCCCGCACTGATGCTCATTGAATACCAAATTCGGACCGCAGTCATTTGCTTTTCTCATCCCTAACTTTTGCGTGAACCGCCCTTTACGGGTTTTCAGTTCACCGGGATACCCCTTTTTGCCGAAGCCGCCCAGTGTAGGTTTTCAACTTCGCGGGTGTACATTTTTTCAATTTTATCCCTAACTTTTGCCCGAACCTTTCATTCTGTTTTTGGTTCGCCAGGATGCCCCATTTTTGCCTGGACTCTCTTTTTTTTGCCCAGCGGGTCTATTTTAAGCAAAGTATTTTTTAACTGCGTCCGAATTCACAGGTGATGCAAAGTCTTCTCCGTCCATGGTGGACAACAATAAAGCTCCTCCTGAAAAGACCTTCTTGACAACGTATGGCCCTTCGTAATTGGGGGTCCACTTGCCCCTGTGATCTGCTTGCGGCGGGAGAATCCTTTTCAGCACAAGGTCGCCCGTCTGAAAGCTTCGCGGAAGTATCTTCTTGTCGTACGCTTTCTTCATTCGTCTTTGGTACAAACGACCGTATGCCAGAGAAGCTAGCCTCTTCTCATCCATCAAACTCAGTTGGTTCAATCTGTTCGTTACCCATTCTGCCTCGTCCAGCTGAACGTCTCGCAATACCCTCAGAGAAGGGATCTCAACTTCCAATGGTAATACCGCCTCCATTCCGTATACCAACGAGAACGGAGTTGCCCCGGTTGATGTGCGTACCGTCGTACGATAACCGTGCAAGGCGAAAGGTAGCATCTCGTGCCAATCCTTATACGTCACCACCATTTTCTGGACTATCTTCTTGATATTCTTATTGGCCGCTTCGACAGCGCCATTCATCTTGGGTCGGTAAGGGGAGGAGTTGTGATGTTCGATCTTGAAATTCTGACAGAGCTCCTTCATCATTTTGTTGTTCAGATTAGAACCATTATCCGTGATTATCCGCTCGGGAATTCCGTATCGGCAAATGATATCTCTCTTGATGAATCTAGCCACCACTTGCTTCGTTACATTTGCGTAAGACGCCGCTTCCACCCATTTGGTGAAATAATCGATTGCTACGAGGATGAACCGATGCCCGTTAGAAGCCGTCGGCTCAATCTTTCCAATCATATCGATTCCCCACATTGAGAATGGCCATGGAGATGACATCACATTTAGAGGACTCGGAGGCACATGTATTTTGTCAGCATAAATTTGGCACTTGTGGCACTTTCTTGCAAATTTGAAACAATCAGTTTCCATCGTCAGCCAAAAATAACCTGCCCGCAGCAGTTTTCTCGTCATAGCATGCCCACCAGCATGCGTACCAAAGGCACCTTCGTGAATTTCCTCCATGAGAAGCTTTGCCTCCTTCTCGTCCACACAACGCAACAACACCAAGTCATGGTTTCTTCTGTATAAGACGCCATCCGGGTTCAAATAGAAATTACCCGCTAATCTCCTGAGAGTCTTCTGATCTTGACTGGATGCCCCAGCCGGATACTCTTTATTCTTCAGGAAATTAAGGATATCAAAATACCACGGTTTGCCATCAGACGTTCCCTCAATAGCAAATACATAAGCTGGCCTGTCCAACCGAGAGATAGTGATTTGGGGAGCTTCGTTCCAGAAATTGACCTTGTACATGGAAGACAAAGTGGCAAGGGCGTCAGCCATTTGATTTTCTGCCCGTGGCACGTGATGCAATTCAACTTTGTCAAAGAAAGGCAACAATCTCCTTGCATAGTTCATATACTGTATCAAATTGGGCTGACGTGTCTCCCATTCCCCTTTGATCTGATTCACTACCAGAGCTGAGTCTCCGTATACGTCTAGATGTTTGATTCGCAAATCAATGGCTTCTTCAAGCCCCATTATACAAGCTTCGTATTCGGCCTCATTGTTGGTAACAGCAAAGGTCAATCGGGCAGTAAACGGGATGTGCGACCCGTGCGGCGTGGTGATGATTGCCCCTATTCCGCTACCGTAAGCATTCACAGCTCCATCAAATATCATCTGCCATTTGGACCCCGGCTCTGGCCCCTCGTCTGGTAACGGCTCTTCACAATCCTTCATCTTGAGATACATGATATCCTCGTCAGGAAAGTCAAATCTCATCGACTGATACTCTTCAATAGGCTGCTCCGCCAGATACTCAGACAACACACTCCCCTTTATTGCCTTTTGCGAGACGTATTGAATATCATATTCGGTCAAGATCATCTGCCACCTGGCAATTCTACCTGACAACGCCTGCTTTTCGAATATATATTTGATCGGATCCATCTTCGAGATGAGCATGGTTGTATGATTCAGCATATACTGCCTCAAACGCTTGGCGGCCCAGGCTAGCGCGCAACAAGTTTTCTCCAGCATTGAGTATCGAGATTCACAGTCTGTAAATTTCTTACTCAGATAATAGATTGCATGCTCTTTTCTCCCCGTCTCGTCGTGTTGACCGAGAACGCAACCCATACTCCCCTCAAGAACCGTCAAATACATTATCAAGGGTCTCCCTGCCACTGGGGGAATCAAAATAGGAGGCTCCTGCAGATACTTCTTTATTTTATCGAACGCCTTTTGACAATTATCGTTCCACGTTACAGCTTGATCTTTCTTTAGCAACTTGAATAATGGTTCACACGTGGCAGTTAGGTGAGATATGAACCGAGCAATGTAGTTCAATCTCCCTAAAAACCCGCGCACCTCTTTCTCTGTTTTAGGCGTCGGCATTTCTTGAATCGCTTTTATTTTAGCAGGATCGACCTCTATTCCTCTTTCGCTTACTATGAACCCCAGGAGCTTACCCGATCTCACCCCAAAGGTGCATTTATTAGGGTTCAGCCTCAGCCTGAACTTCCTAAGCCTTTTAAACAACTTCAACAGATTCACCAGATGCTCTTCCTCTGTCTGGGATTTGGCAATCATATCGTCAACATAAACTTCAATCTCTTTATGCATCATGTCATGAAAGAGAGTCGTCATCGCACGCTGATATGTTGCCCCAGCATTTTTCAAACCAAAGGGCATCACTTTATAGCAAAATGTTCCCCAAGGCGTTATGAAAGTAGTCTTCTCCATATCCTCTGGCGCCATTTTAATTTGATTATAGCCTGAAAAGCCATCCATGAAGGAGAATACAGAGTATTGAGCAGTATTATCAACTAACACATCAATATGAGGAAGTGGAAAATCGTCTTTTGGGCTTGCTTTATTCAAATCTCTATAATCCACGCACATTCGAACCTTGCCATCTTTCTTTGGCACTGGTACGATGTTAGCAACCCATGAAGGATACTTCGTCACAGCCAGGAACCCAGCGTCCCACTGTTTCTGAACCTCCTCTTTGATCTTCATTGCCATATCTGGACGAGTTCTGCGAAGTTTTTGTTTGACAGGCGGGCAGTCTTCTTTCAGTGGCAGACGATGCACAACCATATCAGTATCGAGCCCTGGCATATCTTGATACGACCAAGCGAATACATCATTATACTCTCGGAGCATTTCAACCAGTTTTCGCTTGATATCACTCTGCAGTGCGGCTCCGATACGAATATTCTTCTCAACCCCTTCCGACCCCAAATTGATAATTTCGATAACCTCGTCGTGAGGCAGAATGGCTCTTTCCTCTTGCTTCACCAACCAAGACAGTTCTTCAGGAACGTCGCTATCTTCGACAATCTCTTCTTCGGTCTGGAATACCGGGTGCTCGAAGTCGGGACGAGTCATAGGTGGTTCAAGGATGTCATCTGAAAATGTTATCCTGCAAAAGAAATGGTTAAGTGCTTCAAAATGCGTATAAAGCGGATAACCACGTTGCCATTTTATTGAAAAATAAAACAAGAAAGACAGGGATTACGGTATTTACACATGAAAGAAAACGCCATTTATTTAATGATTAACAAAGCAATGTTTATAACAACACAGCCCTAAGCAAATCCTGATGCCCCGGGCAAGACATCAGATTATTCAACAATTAATAAAGCAAAGCATTACTGTTTAAAAGTCACAGGAACAAGCTCCTGAATAGACCAGTTGCATAGTCCTTGTCCTGGCGTGCTTGGCTGAATCCAGGCATCCATATCACAGTCGCTGTCCCCTTCATCGGACTCCGAAGCAGCATTGACAGATTCATGGCATACTCCACTGGCAGAGATGGTGATTGACTTTCTGAAATGAGGGGCCCCCACAGAAGGAGTTGATGACGACGGTCGGTACCCCAGTCCGAACCGGTCCATTTTCACCGGAATGTCCAATACTTTGCCCCAGCCCGTGGCTTCTCCTGCCTTCACTAGCGCTTGAGCCTCTTTATACGAAGAAACAGCTATCTCTGGCACTTTGCTTGGCCCGGGACCCTTGTCCTTTATGCGCAAACCTTCGAATGCCTGGCATGGCGTCTCGTGGATCTCCCCGTCGACTTCCACATATTTAAATGAAGATAGATGGCTGACCAGGATGTCTTCTTCTCCGCACACGGTGACTACACTGTCTCCGACCATATACTTTAACTTCTGATGCAAGGTTGACGTGACTGCCCCTGCCCCGTGAATCCAAGGTCTTCCCAACAAGCAGCTGTACGCAGGCTGTATATCCATGATATAAAACTCCGTTGCAAACACTTCCGGCCCCACTTGCAGAGGCAATGTAATCGATCCGAAGACTGTTCTCCGCGTGCCGTCAAACGCTCTGACTACCAAATCACTTGGTGTGCACAAAATCCCTCGAACATCCAGCTTCATCATAGCCTTCTTAGGCAGCACATTCAAAGACGACCCGGTGTCAACCAATACGTGCGACATTGTCGACCCTCTGCACTCAACAGATACATGTAATGCCATATTATGATCCCTTCCTTTCGGAGTCAAGTCGAAATCAGTAAAGCCCAGACTGTGGCCCGCCTTTACATGTGCCAATACTCCTTCTAGCTGATTGACGGAGACATCCTGTGGTACAAAAGAAGTGTCCAGGACTTTCAGCAAAGCGTTTCGGTGAGCCTCTGAACACAACAGCAATGACAGAATAGATATTTTGGACGGTGTTTGCTGCAGATGCTCCACGATTTTATAGTCGCTCTTCCGAATTAAGCGCATGAATTCTTCGACATCCTTAGATGCTGCTTCTTTTTCATTTGCTTGAACCGGAACATTTTCCACCGCTTTCCCCTTTCCTTTTGCTAGCCTTTCGGCTTCTACTTCAGGAGATATAAAGATCCTGCCGCTTCTTGTCATGCCTCCTGAGCCCACAACATTATCCACAACCTCCGCTGACTGCTTGTTAACATCGATTTTAATCCCGTCACAATACACCTCTAGCCCATATGACCATGGGACCGCTTTCGTGCTCTCATACGGGATTGGCCCGGCTTTAGTTATAGTAATCGGTGGGCGCTGAGCTGGTGCTGAAATAGTGATCGTCTTCCTAGGAATTGTCACTGTAGCAACATCACTCCGATTATCCGCTACTGCCCCTGCCGGCTCCTCAGTTGCTGTTCTATCAAACTGCAATACACCTTCATCAATCAAGGCCTGAATGCCTTTCTTCAAATCCTCACACCCCCCAGACAGGGCCCAACAATCTATGCAGTACTCATTACAACCCGGGTAAACACCTCCTTGCAACAGTCGGCTTTTTATTTCGCTCAGCGGCGTCTTTAAATCCTCAACATTCATAATCAGATTCAGACCTTCCTCAGTCAGCACGGCATTCGTCCCATGGTTAGGCATGGGTTTCTGGACTATATTCGCACCGGTCGTTCCGAAGTTGATAGACTTGTTGTCCAAGAGATCCTGCACAACGTGCTTAAAAGCATGACAACCTTCTATATCATGGCCCGGGGCCCCAGAATGAAACTCGCAGCGCCTATTTGCATCATAGCCGAACGGGGGAGTTCCCGTTATCGGTGCCAAGGTTCTTTTCTCCACCAGATTCAATCCCAACAAGGTCTGCAATAAATCAGCATAGTTAGAGGGAGGCTTCTCGAACACCCTTCTCGGCTTACCACCCTGGAATTTTCTCTGAGCTTGCTGTGCCCCCTGCTGAGGCTGCTGCTGCTGTGGCATTGGTTGCTGCTGAACCTGTTGTTGTTGCTGAATTGGTTGTTGTTGATAAGGGATGGTGACACTCGACACTTGCTGCTGCTGACGATATGGATTTCTTCCCCTGCCTCGGCCTCGGCCTCGGCCTCCAAATACAGCACTAGCTTCGCCCTGACGGCGCCCACCATAAGCTTTCCTATTACTGCCAGATGCAGTTGATTCCTCGACTTGGAACTTTCCTTGCTTAATGTTCCGCTCAATCTTTTCACCCATCAGAATCAGGTCTGAAAAACTAGCCAGGGACGTATGAAACAGCATATCATGAAACAGCCCGGTGAATGTGCCAACAAACATGTCGTTCATTTCTTTATCTTCCACAGGAGGACGAACCCTGGCAGCCATATCGCGCCACCTTTGCGCGTATTCTTTAAAACTCTCCCCCTTCTTCTGCGAAAGCCCGGCCAACTGGACCCGATTGGGTGCCAGGTCACTGTTATATTTGTAATGGGCTACGAACGCCTCTGCTAATTGCTTCCAAGTCTTGATATCAGTGGGCTCCAACCCCATGTACCACTCTAAGGAAGGACCCGATAGACTATCCTGAAAGAAATGCATGAGCATTCTTTCGTCAGTGGAGTATGCAGACATCTTTCTGTAATAAGCTCGTACATGCACCTTCGGACATGTGTCTCCTTTGTACTTGTCGAACGCAGGCGCTTTGAACTTAATGGGCACCCTCAGCCCAGGTACCAAGCCCATTGTTGCCATGTCCAGACCCACAGCACTCTGATTTAGGACTCCTTTCATTTGCTCTTCCAGCATTCTAATCTTTTGAGAATCATCCATCGGCCCTTCAAAACCCCCTCCAGAGAAGGCGTCTTCCTGCTGATCCTCTTGCCACATACCGTTTCCAGCCCCGTATCCATCGTATGCATTATTGCGTCCAGCTCTGACCTGATTCATCCCCGGAACTCGGCCTCTGTTGCCATACCCTTGAACACCTCCAGCAGGACCACCAGCCATGAAACCAGCACCGTTTCCGTTTCCAAAACCTCCGTAGCCCTGATTGACCATACCATAACCATCTTGCCCAAAGCCTTGAGCATTAAAGCCATACTTGCCAGTATTGTCGAATCCCTGATCGTTGAATCCGAACCCAGCGTTGACAAAGCCATTGCCTCCGAGATTATCTCCCAAATTGACATCACCCAGCCCAGCGTTGTGGACAGCAGTTTCATTTCCAACTCCGACGTTACCATTCACAGCAGCGGTAGCGTTGTTGACGTTAGCAGCAGTCACATTGACGACAGGCGGAGCCACTGGCGTTGGAGTGCCATCTCCATGAGCAGTATCAACCCGGACAGACTGATGATCTTCGTTACCATGACCAGCGTTGCGAGCCAACAGAGGCTGGACCATGGCCTGCAAGTTCTCTTGCCCTTTTGCTATAGCCTCCATGGTCTGCATGAAGAGGGCGAGCTTCTCGCGTACATCCTGCATCTCATTCTGAATCTGGTCCATGACTTTCCGACAGTTGGATCGTGTAGAATAACGGTGCGGATGTTGATCTGGAATCCTGTTAAGTACCTGAATCAAAGCAGGAGATAAGACACCATTCAAAGATTACCTGTTATGCAATATGAATATGAATGCAATGCAATGTGTCTGTGCATTAGGGAAGTTCATTCCCCCAGTTCTAGTGCGATGGTGCCGGTGCAGTGACAGTGTTGACAATAAGAATATCGGAGCTGAATCATAGAAAGCCTCATATATAGCAGAGAGAATCAATAAGCCCAGGGTACAGTATCACTGAGAGTACAAAGATGGCATGACCTCAACCAACAATCCTGGCGATGGTCAGCACTATGCAACTAAGCATACAAATAATGGAATGATCAGATCCTCCCAAAAGTTTGGTACTCCTCTATCAACTTCTTGGTCTCCGGATGGCTTGGTCGATCAAGCAGCCCTTCAACAAGCTGGTTTCTCTTCTTAAGGACACGGCGTACGTCTTCAGCAGTTTCTTCCCATGCCGCTTCTCCTAACTTTCGCTTCTGAGACACTGCTTCATCTCTGGATTTGATTGCCTTGTTCAGTGCATGCTGGACACTATACCGGTTCATCACTTCCTCCTCACATTTCTTGATGCTAGACTTCAACTTCTCCTCGAGGTCGGAAATTTGCTGCTTCAGCTTATCTTCCCTCTTCTTGTTGTTGGTGAGTGTAGCATTCCAAGTCTTATTGCAAGAAGATATCTCTCGGTGTGCTGCGTCGAGCGCCTTCTTTTTGGCTTCCAGCATGTCATGGGAACTTCTGAACTCTTGCCCCAGACGTTCGCGCTTTTTCTTTTCCTCGGTCAACTCAGCTCCTAACCTGTTTACCAGCTCAATCTGTTGTTGGAAAGCATACACGGCCTTGTTTTTCTCACTGCGTACCTGGGCTAACTCTTGCTCTAACCCTTCGTTAATCTTCGTCAAGGCTTCTTTCTCCCTCACAACCTGTTCATAGACTTCCCTAGAAACAGTAGCCGGCTCTTCTACCGGAATAGGATCAAGAATTGGTGCATTTGGAAATGGCATCTTCAACTGACTAGCCCTCTCCTGAATCCAAGCTCTATAAGGTGCATAGGCCTGACAGTCATTCTTTCCTAACAACGGCTTCCCTTTGCGGTTAATACTCGTCCAGGCACGTCGCAACTTGGCTAATAACTCCCCCTTCACGTCACCGGTGAAGTACAGAGATTCCTGTACTTCTTCCTCCTGAGGTGGATTCTTCAGCGCATATCTGAACTGGCGAATGAATAGAGAAGGGTTGTAATTGATACACCCTTTTCTTCCGATCAATGGCACATTAGGGTAACCAGAACAACTGAAGATGAGCTCCGATCCCAACAGGTCCCTATCAAACCACTCCATATCTTCCGACGATAACCTCATCAAACGCTCCGGCCAACCAACTGGAACTGTAGTCTCTGCAGCAGATCCTCTCTTAGGAAGGTGACTCTCAAACCACATACTCAACAAGGGCACACACAGATGAACATTCTTCCCTCTTCCCTTCTCATTCTTGTAATGCAGCGAGTGGTAGAGATCTCCGAGTAAGGTAGGTACAGGATTACCAGCGGCGAACAAGTAGAAAGCATCGAAGTCCACAAAATCCGGTATATTGGGGAATAGTACTATGCCATAGATGCACAAGGCCAACACAGCATTGAAAGCAACCCAGCACCCATTCTTGGCGTACTCTTGGGCTTTACCCACTAAGAACTGAAATGAGAATCCTGGAACTCCACGGGAAACAGTAGTCACAAGTTCAGAAGCATCAACATGCAAGGCTTTTGCCAATTCCTCCGGCTTAGGTTTGGCATCATAATGAATGAATGGAACCTGATTCTGCACAGGCAGCTCAACATACTCAGCGTATTCCTCCAGGGTTGGTCCCATAATAAAGTCAGAGAACGTGAAACACCTCAAAGCAGGGTCGTAGAATTGCATCAAAGCATACAGCCCATCCAACTCTACCTCTGTAGGTTTGCACACCAATCTCAATAATCTACCATAACTCATCCGGAAACTCCTACGAACACCCTCATCAGCAAGAGAGATCAACCCCAGTAGAGGAACAATATCAGGCATAGGCAATTTGTAAGCAACCGTTCTCCTTAAGCTAGTCATGATCAAACACTCAGAAGTCTGGGCACTAGAACTAGGGAAATGCAAATGCACCTGCAGCACAGACACACGTTAGTGAAATGCAAATGATAATGTATATGCAAGGATGCAATGCAAGTAACATTCAACAGGGACCAAAGCTGCAACTGCATAGCCTAAACCCAATCAAGAAAGGTCTCAGATAGACCATCCAGAAGTCACCAAACCCTGGTCTCAGATAGACCTAAAACAAAGCTCCGATATTGGTCTCTGATAGACCTCAAACCATAACTCACTGGTCTCTGATAGACCTCAAATCACATCCATAATTGGTCTCTGACAGACCTCAAAACACCTCTCAAATGGTCTCTGACAGACCTCAGAATACATCTCCAAATGGTCTCTGACAGACCTCAGAATAAATCTCCACATGGTCTCTGGCAGACCTCAGAATAAATCTCCACATGGTCTCTGGCAGACCTCAGAATAAATCTCCACATGGTCTCTGGCAGACCTCATAATAAATCTCCACATGGTCTCTGGCAGACCTCATAATAAATCTCCATAAATAACCAAGATCTCTGATCAAGAAATAGCCGGTAGTCTGGAGGTCTAGTTACCTGCATAACCCTGAGTCCCCTCACAGGTGGGTGGCCCTATAACTGGCACAAGGTACGGCATCCTATGCGGTCGTCGGCGTCACAGACTTTCAGGGTTGATGATACGATTCCCAGAAGAAGTGGCATCATCAAATCCTGAAGAGGCCTCACTCAGCCAACTTCCAAATGATCGGTCCCCAGAGTCGACAATCCAACTAACCAGCAACCCACGCCAACCAAAGGAAGGGGCAGGAGGCCAACCAGAGGAACCTCGTCTGAGTGTAGATTTCATGGGACACCAAAGCAAGCAAAGCAAGCGGGCGCCCACTAATTTCTACTCTAATTCTAGGTGCACTCAAGCCCAGGTCCGGCTTATCTCTCAATATCAGAACACCCGTCACACCCCAGATACAGCAATAATAAACAATATATATAAAGCTGAAAAATACAGGGCTAGAAATATACAATAACTCCATACAAAATCCTCGACGGGAAAACAAGCGTTAGGATTGACTCTCTTAAGGGACGTTGGATCCCAAATGCATAAGAACCATCGCAGTCCTTAGCAGCCAGGGGACGTTGGATCCCCAGCAGAGTCGCCAGCTGTCGCTACTGCGAAAATCGGCGCCGGCTGAACAGAAGAGTCGCCACCGTGCGTTATTTATCCCACGGGAGGGAAAGGAAACGCTCAGAGTAAACCTCGCACAACACGGGAAAGGTATGGTCATCGCAACCAAAACCTGGATTCGGGAGTCGGTTACGCAAGGGGAAGGTATTAGCACCCCTCACGTCCGTCGTACTCGACGGGATCCACGCTTGTTTTCGGGTATGGATTGTTATTCTATCTAAACTATAGGTCAAGGGTTAAAAAGAAAAGAAAATAAAAATGACTCGGCAAAGTATCGCACTTTATGCCTACGTATTCCCGCCTGGAACGAGAAATCAGAGTCAACGTAGTTCGCCTACCTACGGGAAAGGAGGGGAAGGTTGCTCGCTAGGATATCGCATCCTATGCCTACGTACTTTCATACAGCATGAAAGATCAGAGCAAACGTAGTTCGGGCCACGTACGACACAAGTCTGCCTTGGTTGATTTTATTCCTTCTGAAAAGGTTTTTCTGATTAACAGTCCAAGAGGACAAAAATGACGCTTTGATGAGTTCACATTCTTTTACGGAAGAAGTGTCTTTTATTGCGTTTGAAATCTTTATGTGTTTTTCTGTTTGTTTTGAGAAAGAAAGAGACAGAACTCTAACCTACGGTTGCGAAGGGAAACAAACTAACCTAGTGTTATCATGCATGGGTTAAGACCTAGTGTCTATCATGCTCCTCTCCTGCACAGAGAGAAACAGAGATCCTACGGGATAGGCAGAAACAGAAACAATATCAGATATATACAGCAAAACAGTAAAATGCATGGATGCAGCAATACAAGCGAGGCAAGGGAGTCCCACTCAACCTCGAACCTAGAAAACAATAGGCAAAAGTGAACAGACTTCACTTCCAACCCAGCAGGGTAAACAGCAAACAATACAGCTCAGAAAATCAATCAATACATCAACAAATGAAATACAGCAAAAGAAACAGCATCAGCAGCTCTAAATCAACAACTGGCTTCAAGCAATCTCCAATCAGCTACAGGCTTCAACAAGCATCAATCTCCATCTTCATGACCTTCAGGCAAGGGTTTTGATCATCAGTCTTCCATCTGCAATGGCTTTTCTTCATGCTCAAACCTCCAGGATGAGGGATTAGTCACAAGAGTGAATTGGGTGTTAAGCAATCAGCTGACTACCAAAGGTGGTGAACAGACTGCTTCTAACACAAGAGACATTTTCTCTCAAGAGTTCTATCTCATAGACACCATCACCAAGCCTTCCAAAGGAAGGGGGTGAGTGTCTTAGAGAGACTCTGAATCACAGAGAAGAATGGATGCAGACAAGGCAATCCATGTTTGAGAAACAATCTTTCTAGTCTAGAGCTCTGCCTAGCTCCTAAACCCTAGTTCCTCAGCAACTGCCAGCAAGAAACTCCTCCTCAACTCTGGAAGTTGATCTTCAGCATTTGACTCTTCAATGGCTTCATCTCCACAATTCTTCAGCTTCCCCAGGGCCCCAGACAAACCCAATACCCATACAAACAATCAATAAACCCCAGAGGGCACACCACACCAGACAGCAGATATACAGACAGTAATAATAGCAGTAGGGGAATCCTAACTTTTCTCTAAGGGATCTAATAACTACCCATAGCCCCTATAGTCCCATAACTAAACTAGTTAAATCCTAAGTCCTAAGGGAAATGAAATCAAACTCTTAAGTTGTCACCTAAAACCCTAGTTTTATTCATGATATTCAAGCATTTATTAATCACCTAAAATTAACCTCTAAAAATGGGAACTAAAATATTTCTACAAGCCTAATATCTCATCTAAACAATATGAAAAGAATGATCAAAAAATATCAAAGCATGTGAGAGAACAAAAATCATAAAAATAATGCATGAAATGAATTATTTAATGTGACATTTATTTAGAAAATATGTAAAAAATATGAAATAAAACTAAAAATGAAAATTTATCTTCCTATAATATTCTAGACATTTTAATGAAAATATGGTAAAAAGAATGGATTAAAATGCATTTTTTATGAATTTATTATGATTTTATGAAAATTGGTAAAATAAAATGGAATTAAGAAAAATAAAATGAATTAAATGAGGGAGGGGGTATGAAGAGTAACTCGCCCCAGTTCAAATCAGAATGGGCCACACAGACAGGGGTGCGCTTAGCATCCTTACCAAGGCCCAGAACAAGCTCAGAAATAAATGAGAAATAAAACGCCAGGGGGGTGAGAAAAGAAACAAAACCACGTTGAAACTGGAATTGGGCCTAACTCTGGGGTGGGAATAGCACATATCAACTCAGGCCCGCCCGTTTCAATTAATGAAACGGTGCGTTTTGGCCAGGGTTCAACTTCCCTCCAAACGCTCAGATCAAACACCAGCCATCCGATCCTACCCTAAGTCAAAAGTCCAATCTACCATGAACGGCCATGATTGTTTCTTCTCCAAAACGACCTGCAACTAGGGTTTGGATGCCATGAAAGCTCCCATGCAAGAGCAACTTTCTTCCTCTCTGTTCTCACTCTACAGGCAACCAATCCACACGATATAAACATGAAATCTGCTCCAAATCTCTCCCTCTACAAGCTTAGGGCATCAATTCGTCTTGAAACTCACCACATCAACAAATTCGATTGGATCCACACTCGGCCTCCATTGAAATGCACTGATATGCATCATCACCAATCTTCCCCAAACTTAGCCTAAATTAAACTACATCTAATGGAGATTAACATATGCTATCAAGTTGCAATTATAACACATTCATCCAAGAGATTCGAACACAAACAGTTTGTGGCACCTGTCACTAACCATCACCAAATCGTTCCAAAATCATCTAGCTTACTCTCCTAACCACCTAGATCAATTCTACACTAACAAAATCAGGTCTAACTAACTGGATCAAGCAGTTTGAATGAAAACTTACCTTGTGTAAAATCTTGCAAACAGCTATGGATATTGATGATTTGAGGCTTTTGAGACTTGGATCTTGATCAATCCTTGATGAACTTGATTCTGTATGCAAGCTTTGAATGAGATTTGGCCAGAATTATGCTATCCACTTGACTTGGCAACTTTGATATCCTTGCAAGAAGCACTCGAAAATGGATGATAATCACTTGATCCTTGCTTCAATTCTGATCTATGATGATCATGGAGCACAATTGAATCAATATGGATGATGATCTTGTGAAGATTTTGAGAGAATTACAATGAAACTCCAATGAAAAAGTGTGAGAAATTATGTGGAATTCTTGGTGCAAATGAGGCCAACCCTTGCCAAATTCTCCTTTCATGAATATATAGACCCCAAATGAACATTCTAGATCCATCTTGCCCATTCCCTTGTTTTCAAACTTTGGCTCATTTTTGATTATGTTTCTTAAATGATAAGCAACCATGGATAACTTCATTTTTTCCTTCTAAACTCAAAAAAGTGTGTGAACCATTGTTCTTAGAATTGTTTTTCCATTCAAAATCATATATTGGAAGTCTCCATTTGGACTTGTAAATCTCCCAAACCATTTTCCAACTTGAAATTATTCATTTTATAAGCCTTTTTAGTTCATATTTTGACCAATCATGCAACTCCATGCTATGAGCTTCTCCAATAACTTGTGACCTTCTTTCTAGACTTAAAATCCCATTTGGAGCAAGTTTGATGTTGTAAGTTTTTCCATTTGAGGCCTCCTTGTATGAGTTTTGGACATAGGTTAAAATGACCTGTAATTCACAAATGCCCAAAATACCCTTTGCTTGTCAAGACCATAAGTTGAGTTCTCCACATCATATGAAGGCATACCATACCATTCTAGAAAGCTAAGACAATGAGGAACAATTCTTATGTTGACCAAGAATTCATTTGAAATCTCCTTGAGGGGCAAAACTAGCTTGGAAGTCAAGTCACTTTCACAGACAAAAATTCAGACACCCCAGATGACCTGTAACTTGTAAGGACCATAACTTGAGTTCTATAAATCTCCTTGAGGTCTTCCACCACTCAAATTAAAGGTCTTGAGATCCTCTACAAGTTTCATGTTGGCCAAGAAGCCATTTGAAGCTAGCATTTTGACTTATCTTGCTTGGAAATTTGACCTAAACTAGGGGATTTTACAGAGAAACCCTAATTTAGTAACTCCTCTTCTCCTTGACTTCTCTTGAATTCTCCTTGTCATATCTCCATATCCTTCTTCATATGTCAAATGTTGATCCCCACATCTCTCCAATAGACTTGAATGCCCTCTTAAGTCAGTCAATTGACCTAGGGTTGACCTAGGGTTGACCCAGATGAAACCCTAGTTGACTGTCTTCAACTATAGCTCTTGTGCCTTCATCAATGACTTGTTTTCTTCTCCAAATGACTTTATAAGTCTCTCAAGATGTCTAGATGTTCTCCATACTTTCATTTCATAGCTCACAACCCTCTTGCTGATCCTCCGATACCCTCAGCTAGGAGATGGACTCAAGGATTGATCTGCTGAACTCTTTGCTCTCAAATTCTTTCTTGATGACTTGAATGAGATTGAATTAGGATAATAACCTCTGGATAGGCCTCTAAAGATGAGAATAATGCTTGATCCCCTATTGAATGACTTGCTATGCTTATGCTATGCAGATGGTTAGTCTATGTACATGACTCTATATGCAAATGCTAATGATAATGAAACATAAATCCAAGGAATAAGGTTGAGCAAATTTTAGGGTGCAACACGCCTCTATGATTCGAAGGCATGCATAGCGACACTTGTCTTGATTTCATTTATTAGTCGTTAATGGCAGTTATGTTTGATTATTATAAATAACATATCTTAGTGTTAAGATGTGTGTGTGTTCAATTGTGTACAAATTCTTCAGTATACTCCAAGTATCTGTGTGTTGAGAGGAACGAGTTTGTAAGAATGTACGTTGACTAAACACCAATTTTTCATTTCAATGCAATTTAATAAATCTCTTTCTTTAAGAATTTATTCTTTCTTAATGCAAATTCTTATCTTTGTCATTTACCAGTACTTCGATTTTACTTATTATCACCTAAATTCATTTACATTTGAAATAAATTGTTTTGTCATGGACACTGTCGAAGTGTTCATAGTTTTCATAAACTTTATTTAAGATCAATTAGCACATGTCCTAAGATTTGTGTGGTCGACTTTGCAAGTAAAACATTTTTTTTTATTTATAACACTAGCGATTGTTCACCAATTTTCACGGCGAACACCTACACGTCGTAATAACATGTGACCATAAATAAAGACAATGTATTTCAAAAAGTTTCATCACATTTTAACAAGGTAAAGGAAGAATGCCAAATGTTTTTGCAAATACACCACCCGAAAACATGTGTCTTAGAATAGAAATTTCTAGGACCTGAAATTCTAGAATTGAACTATAAAGTCTAACACATACCTCATAATTAATTTAGAAATTTTTTAGCCCTAAAATATCTTTTACTTTTGTTAATTTTAACATCAAAGTATTTACCGATGCACTTCTTCTAGAAGTCGAGCTTAAACTTAAAAACACCAACCTTAAAACTTGAAAGTACACCATCAAATTTGAGGCCACCCTTCAAATGGTGAACACCTATAATCTTTCAAGATCACAATTTTTTTGGTTTATAATTTAAACCTACCTTTTATATGGAGTCACTTTGCCATCTTTGAACCCGTAAAAAATATAATTTTAACGTTTATTAAAAATCATAGTTAAATATATTTAATTCTTTTTGAATTTATTTAAAAGAAGTAACACAATTTTTAATCTACATTTAATTAAATTGTCATCTTCTAATAATATTAAATAATTAATAATTTTAAATAAATAATATAGTGATAGTTTTAGAACAAATACATTAAATATATATATATATATATATATATATATATATATATATATATATATATATATATATATATATATATATATATATATATATATATATATATATATATATATATATATATATATATATATATATATATATATATATATATATATATATATATATATATATATATATATATATATATATATATATATATATATATATATATATATTGAAATTTAATTATATTAAAAACTAATTTTTTTTTAAAAATTCACTTATAAATAAGGTTGGAGTAGTTATAAAGATTTTTACTTATTAATTAACGTCTTACTTTAATTAAACCTAGAATTTTAAGTCGATCATGGTAGATGGAATAATTCAATCATGAGTCATATTCCATCGTTTAGTAGGTGAATCAATAGTGTGTGAATTTTAGATTTTTTGTTTCTTTTTTTGTTTTGTTTTTTTTTGAAAAGTATAACACTTAATCAACATATTTAAAAAAAGAGTAACACATGCTTTTATAAAAACTTACTATTTAAAGTTTCAAAAAGTGCCCTGAGGACACTGGTTAGCATTTCCTTTAAAAAAATATTGAAAATTGCTAACAAATTTCTCCAAAACATTAGATAAGAGATTAAAAAAATAAGCTGAATATTTTATAAAAATTAAAAATACATGTTTTTTTTTAAAATATGTGTCTTTAATGCACTAAAAGTATAAATAATTAATTTTTTTTTAAAAAATCTTATATATACTCAATCAACTATACATATAATATTTTTCTTATTTAAAATTTTTAATCAGTGCCAAAGACATTAATTAGCATAACCCAAAAATATTTAACTCAACATTGTATGAATATATATATATATATATATATATATATATATATATATATATATATATATATATATATATATATATATATATATATATATATATATATATATATATATATATATCCGTGTGTGTGTGAGGAATTTTAAATGAGAGGTGAGAGGAATAAACAACAATCATTAGATCATAATTAAACTTATTCATTAATGTGACTATTAATTTCTCTCTCTTATTAATTTACATTTCATCTCTCTTATTAATTTGATCTAATGGTTATTATTTTTTCCTCTCACCTCTCATTTAAAATCCTTCTCATTTGATATGCTATATATATATATATATATATATATATATATATATATATATATATATATATATATATATATATATATATATATATATATATATATATATATATATATATATATATATATATATATATATATATATATATATATATATATATATATATATATATATATATATATATATATATATATATATATATATATATATATATATATATATATATATATATATATATATAATACTACTCTTTTAAACGTTTCAAATGTATATAATTTGAAACATAATTGATAATTGTTATTCTTATTAATATCATATCATAATTTATGAAAACCAAAAACTATACACTAAAAATTAAAACTTAAAAATAAATTTTTAAAAAGACAGTGTCATCAAAATGTCAATACAAGGACATGTTGTATATCAAAACTAAGCAACTACAAAGGAATAATAAAGAGTAATTTTTTTTATATAAAACCGCTATATGAGAATATAGATTTTCTTGACAAGTGTATATTGTGTATGAACATTCATCTAAAGTAAAAGAAAGAAAATTAGATATTTTTTCTTAAATTAAAAATAAATATAATTTTCTTTTGATTGAATCCAACTAAAGAAAAAATAATAATAATCCTCGGTTCAATTTTTAACAATAATATTTTTGTATTTTTAAATTGTCACTTACTTTATTATTTATCTATAACAATATATAAAGGAAAAATAATGATTTGGTGTAGTCTATTTTTTTTTTTTACCTATTATGCCCTTTAATCGTTATTTTAAAACTACCAAATACACCCATTAAATAATAACCGCTCATTTCTCAATTTAAAAACTTATAAATAATAACCGCTCATCTATAACAATATATAAAGGAAAAATAATGATTCGGTGTAGTCTATTTTTTTTTACCTATTATGCCCTTTAATCGTTATTTTAAAACTACCAAATACACCCATTAAGTAATCACCGCTCATTTCTCAATTTAAAAACTTCTATATAATAACCGCTCATTTCTCAATTTAAAACTTCTACATTTCTATTTTTCTTCCTTAATTATTGTTAACTTCTTGCCAAATTCTCTTTTTCACTTGCAAATCATCTCTCTCTTTGATAATTACTACAAATTTCTCTTTTACACCAATTTTGTATCTTTAGATGGTAAGTTATCTCTCTTTTCACTATTGAATCTTTGAGCTGTGTTTATGTGTGTGTGACTATCATTATCTTTATGAGTAAATCAAGTAATATAAACATCAGATTTTCTCAGTGGAAAGCAAGAATTATGAGACATCCAAATAAAAAATTCAGATGTATCTGTGTGTATTTTATGTGTTGTTAATTTGTTATTCATTATCAGTTTCTCCTAACTGCTGTTTTTAATTATGAGACTGCCAACCATCAATTATGTTGTAATTTTTGCAGATTCTCTCTGGCATACTCATTCATTTTGAAAAACATTGAATGTGTACGTATTAAACTATAGTTTTCATTTCATTAACTGTCGTGTTTAATGGGTGGAATATAATATCATGTTGAATGAGTGTATTATAGACAGGAAACATTTGTACTCTTTCACACTATATATAATTAATATGTATTCTTCATATCATTATCTATCTTGAAGTTTGACTTTACAATTAAAGTATATCCTTATTTTAATTTTATTTTTTTGAATGTAATTTCTTACTTATTATGTTTTATCATTTTTTCTTTAACATGTACAACTATTTTATTAAAAATGATTTCATACTATTACTTGCCTCTTTGTATTCATTCTATAGTTGACATGTGCATTAATGCACGTTTGGTGTAAATAGATTGTGATCATGATTCTGAGTATAAAGTATAATTTATATTATTTTATAATGATAATTTCAACATCTTTATTCAAAACCAGAATTTTTTTCTTCTTTCAGTTTTTAACTATTTGTTTGTAATCCTAATTATGTTATTCATTTATTATTTTTGTTTTTAATATATTTTATGTCATTCAACATAAGAGAAAAAATTTATTTCTCTTTATATTTCTAAAAGGCATTGATATGATTCCTATTGCATTGTGTCATCTTTATTTTTTCATTAAAATAGATTTATATTAAAAGAAAGTATTATTTAATGAGAAAACATTATTAATTTAATAACAATGCATTTTTATTTAATGAGTATATTTTGTAGTTTTAAAATAGCACTAATGGACATATATGGAACAAATATAGGTCAGTCCAAGATAATGTATCGCTTTATATATAGTTATACATAATATTTATAGATTATTTATAATTAACTATTACTATTTTTTATTTCCTAAAACATAAATAATATTTATTGATAATAAATTTATTATTATTTTTAATTTATTATGACTACTAAATTGAGATATAAGAGAGAAGAGAACAACAAATTTTAAGAATACAAAAATCTCACTCACTCTTATCTCTTCTCTCTTTCCATCTCTGTCATTGTTATTGTAATCATCAAAATTATTTTGAAAATGGTTTTACTATTTTTAAGAATTGTGATTATGAAAATATATTGTGTTTATAAAAAATTTCTTGAATTTTCAAACTTATTTTGAATATTAATGTTGTTTTACTCTCTTTTATATGATCTTCAATTATGTATCTTGCTTATTTATTTTTCTAACTTATTCTTCTACACACCATATAACTGCTGTCTCATTACACACGTATAATTGCATGTGATAATTTTTTTGGCAGTTACAACGAAATGATAACCAACTATAATCATTTTGCTTACAATTTTCTTTTTTATTTTATTATTTAAAATCAATAAAAGAATTTTTAGAAAAAAGTTTATGCTTCTTAATATTATTTCTCCAATTATAAACAAATACATTGAGAAAAGTATGAAAATGGGGTAGCTATTTTTGTAATAAATACTCTTAAAATTTGAACCACTTATTATTTTAATTATCTTCTTTTTAAAATATCCTCTAACGCCTTTTAATTAAATTGAAACAAAAATACAAATTCCAAAAGATTTTTAAATTATTTTTCTTAATTTTTATGTATCTCACATTTTTCCTAATTTAAATCAATTAGTTAAATTTATGTTTAATTAGGTTCTCAATCAATCTCTTGGTTGTTTGTTTTTTAATCAATGAAATTTTATTTTTTTTCATATAACTTTCTCAAACATAGAAATTGTCAATTGAGACAATTATAGTTATTTATAAAATAGAAAATTGTAGCTTTATTCAGCCACTTACATTCCCATCAAATAAAATATTCGTGATTTATTTTAATTTTATTTTGTGTTATGTAGATTAATTATTACACATGGTTTTTAATAATTCTTACGTATTAATTTTTATTGTTGAGAGAGGTCATACTTATTAATTTGAGATTTAAGTTACCAATTTATTTAATTTAAAACAAAAATTAAGAAAAAAAATATATTTTATAATTTGTTGCGCGTATGCTTTTAAAAAAACATAAATACACATGAAAGAAATATATCACAAAGTTTATATTAAAAATAATTTATATTAACAATAAAATAAAATTAAAAAAAATATCTATTTATATTTTAATACGTGTGTCAATTAAAAAAACGGACAAACGAGTGTCCGTTTGGACGCTAATTTTTAAATAAAATAAATAAGATTCCGTTCGATTGGATCCCCAATCGAGATAAAAAAGTCACTCCTTTTTTTAATATTTAAAGTGATAATAAATATGACACTGTTTTTTTAACATTAAAAATAAATATGATTTTTCCACAATTAGACCATCCAATCAAGAAAAAAATTTGTAATAGTTATGAGTTTAATTTTTAGTAATATTGTTTTTTTTTTTCAAATGACACCTTACTTTTTATTTATTTTTAAATGAAAAATCTACAATATTTTTTCTGAGTTGGATCTCCCAACTGAGAAGAAAAGTGGCCTCCTATTTTATTTATTTTTAAATTGATAATAAATATGATATCTTTCTTTTTAAATAAAAATAAGAACCTCCTAATTAAGGGTAAATGTTTTGTCTATTTTGATAAAGAAAATTAAGTAACAGATAGTTGTCATACATTTACAAAATATCAATGATTAAGATATTGTCCACTCATCAATCCATGTGAAATATTAGCGATCCGCAAGAAACTTTCACAAGTCAATCTGAACGCGAATAACACAATGATTCATGCTGGATGCAAAGTGCTGAAATGCAAACTTAACATACTGAAAATAGTGATAATGAAAGCAATTGCATAAAGTACAATACCATTCTCTAGGATGTATTTTAAGAGTAGAAAATTATTTCAAAGTTGGTTCCTTAACCTAACATACTCTCTTGTAATTGCTAAAATTATTTTCTTCAATACGTGTTTGTTAAAATGGAATTTCCTATAACTTTTGTTATTTTTATACTATAAACAAATACATGCAAAAACTATTGAGTTTAAAAAGCATTTGGATGAGCAACAAAACATAGAATTTAAGATTCAACAACTTAAAGTGTCATTAAATGTGTTAAAGAGAGTAAAAAATGATGATGAGGAAGATTAATAATTTGTCAACAAATATGATATTTTGTAGATTGAACTAGAAGAGAAGAAAGTGTTTATTGAAGAATTAGAAGTATTTAACCAAATTATAATTGTTAAAGAGCGAAAGATGAATGATGAGTTGTAGGAAGCTCGAAAAGCATTTATTAGTGTAAGTTGAAGTTATATATCTCTAATACATTAAGGTGCAGAACCCTAATACAATTTTGTTGCTTGTCTCTTAAGCTTTTGTTTAGATTATTATTGTTTATTGAGTCTCCTATTCTTTGCACATCTTTGTATTGAGTTTTGAATCCAATCGTTTTAGCATGCATAATTCAAGTATTTGCATTTGAGTATGATAATTGTGTTTTAAGTCAACTGGTTGAGTTAATGAAACAAGAACCATATTTGATGTTAGTTCAAGTTATGTGGGAAGTGGAATCTCAAACTATTTTGAAAATTACTGAACTGAATCATATTTTGTTACCCGGCTATTTTTTTTCCATAACTTTAGTTCCGTAAGTCCAAATGAGGTGTCGTTTAAAGTGTTGGAGAGCTAACGCATAAATCTACCTCGTGGCAGTGTCTTGTGAGATGATTGATGTGTGGATGTATGTTCAATGTATGAATACATGTTGTGAAATGCATGTGTGTTTGTGTGAATTATTGTACATGCTTGCTAATGAATTAATGTGATGAGTGGTTCGGAGTGAGAACTACTTGTGAAGCACTCAATGCATGATTGATTATAGAAAAAGTAGGGCTATAATCATTTCTATGGTTTTGTTGTTATATGATTGTTTACAGTTAGAGTGGGTCTATATTCATTGTTGTGTTATTGTCATTGCATTGTAATATGCCATGCATCATATGTTATTGTGTTGTGAAAGAGACGAGTCACGAGTTCAAAAAGGGGAATAATGACTTTTACCAAGCTCAGAGTGGGGGCTTAGAGCTTAAAGTGGGGGCTCGGGGTTCAAAGAGAGGACCTGATTTGTATGAAGAACCAAATGTTTATTCGGTACCATGTGCATGTAGAGTTGAGTCGCGAGTTCGGTTCAGAGTGGGGACCATGATGAGCATGAGTTGAGTCGATGTTGCATTACATTACATAATGGTTGTAAAAATGATTTGTGTATTTTTGAATACTCTCGTATGAATTTGTGGGATTTTGAATGTGATGAATAACATTGTGATTGGTGATTGATGTGTGGATCTACTCTGATTATTTTATGCACCGATTATTATTTGAACGTACTGTTGCGGTGGAAATAGGATCACAAACTATTAATGAGTTTGAATCGCAATTCAATTCACAACCGCTCTTTGATTTATCCGAAGGAAAATGTCAAAAGAGGGAAAACCTATTTTGCATCGTAAACACAATGCGGGGAAAGATCTAGGGTTCGGGGGTTGGTTAAATTTAGGGAAGGTATTAGCACCCTAAACTTCTGTAGTACTCTACAGGAACCTTTTGTTCAGATGTTTACTATTTGCTTTATTTATTTGCTTAAGGTATATGTACAAAGGGATTAAAAGTGAGAAAGGAGACCTAAGGGGTTAATTCTAAGTTTACTCGGCAAGACATCGCATCTTGTGCCTACGTATCCTTACGGGAGTGGAATCAGAGTAATCGTAGTTCCCCTCAAAAGGGAAGTTAGAGACTTCTTAACTGTGGTCAAGGTCTCACGGGGAATAAACATGTCTTAAGGACACGCTTATGTGGAGTGTAGAAACTCCAAATCTCTATGTTGAATTGTTAAGTGAATTAGGGTTAAATTAGGGATTCCACGGCGGGAAACCCTAAAATGAGCGCGGCGGCTCTTTGACCTAATGCTAGGGGTAAAATTGTAATTTTGCCTGCGGCGAGGCATTTGTGAAAATTAGGGTTTGTATTTGTAGTTTTGAGGATTTGAAATTGAATGTGTGAAGTTTTACAGACTATTGGCGCGGCGGCCAAACAGTTAGACCTAACCTTCGGATGTGTGCAATGTGACAGAAATAATGGTAAACGCGTGAGATAATTGAATCATGCAAACAGAGAGATAATGTCATAATTTAAACCATGCAAGCAGAAATTTAAAGGCAGAATTTAAAGAGCGATTGTTAAGTTCGCGAGGTTACATGAGAGGAGCAGATACAATATGATAATGAAATTTGAATTGAACAATAATAAAATAAAATAAATAACGGTTCTAGTTATTATTTTAAAAAAAAGATTTTAGTTATTATTTTAAATTTATCTAAAAAAAAGTTTTTCTTAAAAATAATAGGTTTTCATATTAATTTGGAAAAGATGTTAATGTTATTTATTTTAAAAAACAGATTTTTATATTATAACAAGTTTTAATAAATTAATGATAACAATAATAATAATAATGGTAATAATAATGATAATAATGATAATAATAATAAATAATGATAATAATAATACTAATAATAATAATAATAATAATAATAATAATAATAATAATAATAAAGCAATAATGAATTTTAAATGTGCCAAATAACTCAACAATGTTGCTAACGCAGAAATGCGCTCATCGCAACCAGATCTAAATCGGACGAAACAAAATTTATCGCAAAGAAAAAGAAATTAAGCAAAAAATAGTATTATTGCTCACACAAAAATGGGATCATCGCAACCAGATCGAACTAACACAAATGTCACGCGTCATGCACACAAATGTGCAAACATCGTATCGACATAATTCGATCAAAAATTAATCTTATATATATATAAACTCTAACAATTTAAAAAATTATAAATATATAAACGTAACAGTAATAGATAAAGAAAAAGAAATAACAGTAATAGATGAAGAAAAAAAATAACGGTAAAAGATGAAAAAAAAGAAACAACAGTAATAGATGAAGGAAAAGAAATAACGGTAAACGATGAAGAAAAAGAAACAACAGTAATAGATGAAGGAAAAGAAAATAACGGTAAACGATGAAGAAAAAGAAACAATAGTAATGGATGAAGAAGAAAACTAAATAACGGCAAACGACACTCACTCCTCTTAGGTTTTTTTCATTCTCCCCTTTTTTCCAACAAGGCAACACATGTATATATAGGGAACAAATTAGGGTTAACACCAAATTGTCAATAATGTCCCTAAAGCCCATTTTAAAGCCCAAACTAAATAATTAGTTAAGAAAAAATAAAATTTAAATAATTTAAAATAATTAAAATAAACTTAAAATAAAAACTAATAATCCTATTGATTCCTAAAATCAAAAATATTATAAAAAGAAAAAAAAAATTTCAATATTTTTTATTTTATGATTTTTTGGATATTTTTATGAATAATTTAGAAAAAAGTGAAAAAAATAATATTTTAAAAAATGATTTAATTAAAATACGAAAATAATAATTAAATAATAATAAAAAACTATTTTTGTTATTTTTTTAATGAAAGATAGAAAAATTTAGAGTAAAAATAATAAAAACAAAAAAAGTGACAAAGGTGAGATTCGAACTCTCAACCTCTCACACTCATAACTCCTTACACATGTCCTCCTGCCAATTGTGCCATTTTTACTTTTTAGAAAAAAAATGCATGCCATATGATATTTACCTGCAAAAAGTCAAACGACTACACAAATTTGTTAGTAATTGATTAAATGCAATAAAAATGCAATGAAATGCAACGACAAATCTTAGGGCAAAATTTGGGGTATTACAGTTGCCCCTATTTAAATAACTTCACCGGGTGATTCGAGTGGCGGAGACTCGAGGAATCATGGTGGAGGGATTTAAATATAGATAACCGAAAATTTTGCCCTTATATGTGGCGATATGCAATGTTATGGACCAAACAAGACTAATGCAGACAATGCCATGAATATGATATGATGTGTATGCTGGAATGATGAGTGCGAAAATGCTGACGAATACGACGACACAGGGACAGACGCTACGAGAAGAACACACTGGGGAAAACGACGCGCTGGGACACAGTACAACACTGGGGAATTCTAAAATGATGGTCAGCTGGTGCGAACACGACCAATTATCATTTTTAGACCGGGAACGAGATTCTCAAATGGAGATGGCACCTATGAGACGGCCTCCACTGGGGAATCTCAAAGTAAAACTGGATCATGTACGACTGCAAGATCGATTACAGAATGCTGGAGCATTGAGCAAAGAATAACATCCAAGCTTCTGTAAACTATCTCTCGTGACAGGATCAAACGGACTTTTCGGGAATCCGTAGCAAATATACAGGGTAAAAAAGAACCGGCTGTATGCCAAAATAAATGGACTTTTAGAATAAGATCCTTAAATGGAGATGGCACCTATGAGATGACCTCCACTTGGGAATGTCTAATAATAATTGGACCTACACGATTGCAAGATCGATCACAGAATGCTGGAGCATTGAGCAAAGAATAACATCCAAGCTTCTATAACATATCCCTCGTGGTGGGATCGAATGGATTTTCGGAAATCCGTATCATATATACAGGGTAAAGACCAGCTGTATGCCAAAATAAATGGACTTCAATGGGAAATGCCCTGATAAGCTTCTCGAGGGAGAACTGTCACTTATCGTTGGAAGGGACTTACATGCCAAAACGGATAAGCACTCAAATAAAGAGGCTGCTGCTTATCTGATATATAAATCTTCTCATATTTAAGGTCGGTGCCTGGAATACGATTCTGATTTTTCTTAAAGGGTAAACTGAACTTCCTCATACTTCAAGATCGTGCTCTCCTGAATATGATTCTGCTCCTTCTTTTACTAAAGGGTAAATGAACTTTCTCATACTTCACGATCGTGCTCTCCTGAATATGATTCCGCTCCTTCTTTTACTAAAGGGTAAATGAACTTCTTCATACTTCAAGATCGTGCTCTCCTGAATATGATTCCGCTCCTTCTTTTACTAAAGGGTAAATGAACTTCTTCATACTTCAAGATCGTGCTCTCCTGAATATGATTCCGCTCCTTCTTTTACTAAAGGGTAAATGAACTTCCTCATACTTCAAGATCGTGCTCTCCTGAATATGATTCCGCTCCTTCTTTTACTAAAGGGTAAATGAACTTCTTCATACTTCAAGATCGTGCTCTCCTGAATATGATTCCGCTCCTTCTTTTACTAAAGGGTAAATGAACTTCCTCATACTTCAAGATCGTGCTCTCCTGAATATGATTCCGCTCAAACCTCCCCGTACTTCAAGATCGTGCTCTCCTGAATACGATTTGGTTTCTTCTTTTACTAAAGGGTAAATGAACTTCTTCATAATTCAAGATCGTGCTCTCCTGAATATGATTTCGCTCAAACCTCCCCGTACTTCAAGATCGTGCTCTCCTGAATACGATTTGGTTCAAACCTTCCCATACTTCAAGACGACAGGTAAAATGGAAGCCCAACTGCTCAATGGAGATGGCCATTTGCTGCGAGTCATAATGAAGATAGGATTGGCTTCTCAGGCGAGAGATGTCGCTTATTTTGCAAGAGTAGCAATAAGCCTCTCATGTAAGAACTGCTTGTAGAGGTGATAACAGATGATGATAAGCTTCTCTGGTGAGAACAGGCGTGCATTGTGTTGTGTAAGGTTGTCATATCGATAGGTTTCTCAGGCGAGAAATGTATCATACCGATGCTGTAACAATGTAGGATTGTAAAGTGTTGTACTGATAGATTTTCCAGGCGTGAACTGGCGTGCATCTGTAAAGGATTAGTTGAAAGATAGTGCAAAATAAATGCACGTCCGGGTACAGTGATAAACTTCTCGGGCGAAAACAGTCGCGTATCTGCCATGGTATGGTGAAAATCTTTAGATGGTGCAAAATAAATGCACGTCCGGTTGGGCTCGACGACCGACAAGACTGAGATTCAATCTAGGATCGAGCTAGAAAGAAAACTGGTAATCAAGACTACATCGAGGGAATGAACTCGAAGGGTAGATATCTTATCCTGGCGAGGAAAGATAGCTGAAGTAACCGTCATCCACGAGGATCGAGCTCTGTGGGGAAACTGGAAACAAGTAAGTATTTTATGCTTATGGCTGACAATCTATCTGGAGAGAATGGACCAGCCCAGTTACTCGGCGGTAACAACCAATGATGGTGAAACACAATGAACCTATGCATGCTAACGCGTATGTTAATGAATATGTTAATGTGAATGTATGTTAATGTTTATGTAGTTAATCATGCTGGATGTTATGAAATGAGTATGTAATGAGTATGTAATGAGTATGTAATGAGTATGTAATGAATATGTAATGAATATGTAATGAATATGTAATGAAATAGGCATGTGATGCTTATGCCCTTGCGTATGCTGACGAAACAGACTAGAGACGGGACGAGAGATGAAATAAACACCTCGACGGAAATACCCTGCGTTCTCTGCAACCAATACGTCAATCATGGGTAAGAAAGATCAATGGTAGAACCAAATCTGGTTTTAAAGTTCTGAATTCTCTGGGGAGAAGCTAATCTGCTTGGGTGTACAGTATCACGTCTTCATATGGGGAGAAGAAAACCTGAGGGACACTTTTGAGTTACCCAAGAAAAGGTTGTCAGCTTATAGTCTCGCTGGGGACTGTGATGAGGCAATAGTTTAGGAGCCTGTTGCAACACTGAGATTTACTGGGGAATGAAGGCCGCTGTGAGTAAAATCCCTCGGGTGCACGAAGAAAAGTTGTGACCACATAGTTTTGATCTTGAAGGACCTTATAGTAGTCGCCATTTGTTTCTTTAAAAAACATGGTGCCCCAGGATACTTGCGTCGTGAGGTAGGGTCATCTCAAGAGGATTTTATAGAGAATAATGGAGTCTGGTTGCCCCACTGTTTTCAAACTCTTTGAGCGATTTCTCAGGTCTCGACGTAACTGGCACAAATTAATTGTGTTACGACGAAATCTTTGAGAAATAGCTCCTTAAGAGCGTCAGACACGTGTTGGTAAGCGAACTGGGAAACTGCCTGCCCCTGTTTAGCAGGATCTTCAAGTTCCACGGGTTATGTCCATATGTAAATCTCTAAGATATCAAGCAAAGTCGTCATGCCTGAAATGCCTATCCTGAGCTTGTCAATGCACACATATATTTGTCTTGAATTTTTGTTTTGAAAAAAGATATCGCAATAACTTGTGACCGAAATCACTAGTCAGGATATAAGTTTTAATTATAATGCCAATATGAATTTTTTCTGAGCATAGCTCGTAGGAGTCAGGAAACGTGATCTTGTCAAGTATGCTTTCAACCGAAGTCCTACTTCAATTAGGTCTTTTAAAGGTTGTATCGTGGCTCGGTTCACGGTTTAAGAAACAAAGGATAAAGGCTCAAAGTTATATTTGTACCCACTCATTCTTCGTGATGTTCTCCAATCCTAATTCAGTTAACCGGATACGAACGCTCATATCTCAAGCGGATTTGCTATGGTCGAGAACTTATCAAGGCTTTGGACATGGCAGTCACTCACCTATTTCTTTTGGCAATTGGTCACACGACCTTGTTCTTTATAGGGGTTCTAAAAACTACTGGTTTGTTGTTCTTATTCCCTAACTTTTGCCTGGACAACGTCTTTTGATTTGACTTTGGAGTCCAGCGGGATGCCCCAGTTTTGCCTAAGTCTCCTTCATAGGTTTTGACTTAGCGGGCTTTTATTATTTTTTGAATATTCTTTTATGCACAAGTCGTGTAAATCTTTCGAAAGGCTCGTGTCTGCCCCACTCCTTAGGTAACCGAGGGATAGCCATTGTATTGGACTTCTTAAGATGCTAAGGATAAATTCTCGAAGGTTGGCTCTTCCTTTTTAAGAGTCTAAGCGCTCGATCGGTTTAACTGAAACCTACCCTGCCCCAGGTTAGGATGAAGGTTCTTAAAAAGAAAGAAAAACTCCTACTTCAAGGCTCAAAGGGTTGACTAGGGATTAACATCCTTATATCTCCAGTGTTTGGGATTTGAAACAATGCCTTACATCATCAGCGGGTTTCAATCGAAAGCATACGACAAGAAATCTGACGTTTTGGGTTCGTCATCCTCCCCCTAATTCTCCATCAGAACAAGAGATCGGGTAAAGTTGGCATTATGATTTATGAAAACGTTTTTTTTTTTGAATGAGTGAAACGAATGGATTTATTCAAGACAAACATATGTGTTGCATTAATTAATCGAAGATAAACAAGTTCGTACATGCTAAATATGCTTAATCAAAGAGAAATACATATAAATGAACTGTCGGAAAAATCCTTCTAAATGTTTATGGAATCTTGCATGCAAGAGTAACAGTTTCCTTTGGCGGAGCCTCAATGGAAGGGACGTCAGGTTTATGATCCCTGTGAGTCGTCATGGCTTGCCCCAGTTATGCTGGTCACATCTTCAACAGTTTTCAGTCGTTGCTTCAAAATAACTTTCCCGGATTCTTTGTTGATCCCGGTCATATCATCTTGAGGGTTACTGAAATGAAGCGAGCTAGGCCTTTGAATAATTACTGGATTCGGCTGATTCGTCACAAGAGTAGCATGCTTTGCAGAATTCGAGCCCGACAAGTGAGGGACCCCGAGAGGAGTCTCGATCTTCATCTGAGCATCGCTAAAAGACAACTTCTTCGCTTCTAGCAAATTTCTGACAACTTTCTTAAGAGCATAGCAATTCTCTAGATTATGGTCGGGCGCACCCTCATGAAATAAACAATGAGCGGCAACGTTGTAACCTGCAGGTAACGGATTAGGCGGAGGACCCAAAGCACGGGTGATAATCAGACCCTGTTGTACCAAATGGGGGTATAACTCAGTGAAGGTCATCGGAATTGGAGGACAAGGCTTATACTGACTCTTACGGAGATAAGGAACCTGATCCTGTGATTGCTGGTGAACAGGGGCGTTGGGCACTCGTTGACTGTTGACCGGAACTTGCAAGGGCGGACAACCAGAAGGTTGTTGATGAATCGGTGCTTGATATACCGGAGCTGACTGCACAGGCTGGCATGTAGGAAACTGCTGATCGAAAGGAGGTGCAACAGTAACTACATAGGGTCGTTGAACATATGGAGACTGATAGCCTTGAACATAACTCTGCTGATGTTGCCAAGGTGGAGGAGTAGCTGTTTTGCGGTTCCTCGAACGTGCAGGTCCTTTACCATGGTCGGAGTTAGGAGTTTTGCACTTTGGAGGGGTAGCTCGTTGAACTGGTTGAGCACTAGGAGGCACCAAACCGGATTGAAGACCGTGAGGAGGTACATTCTCGACAGTAACAACTGGTTGCGGTTCCATAACGGTATTAGTAGTCTCAGAAACAACAGTAGACTGAGCATCCACCTTCACACTAAGAGCTTGTAGCATCTCCAAAATCTGCCCTACACTTCCTCGAAGATCTTCGAGTTCATGGATGACACGGTTGATCTCTTGGTTTTGATCTTCCATCCTTTTGAAGGGTCGTATTGATGATGACAAAACTGGAAGGTGAGAGAACCGAGTATGAGAAACCGGGAGATACATGCAATGCAAAAGTATGATGCTAAAATGTGAATGCAAATGAAGATTTCATGGAATTCAAATATTTACGAATATTGCGAAATACCAAGGAAACTTTTAACTTATGGAAGACAAATTACAAATAATATTCTTGCAACCAAAATGGCTAAATAAAAGCCTAGAAAATCCTAGAGAAGCATCTTCCACAACTTCAGTGAGCAGACGGAGAGTCGGAGGAAAATAAATATTCATAGAGCCTTCTCTTCTTGTAGGATTGTATCTCATCATTCTTCGACTGAATCTGCTTTTGAAGTTCTTCGTACTCGCTGACCATCACATGGTATTTGTTCTTCCATGATTCTGTTTCGCATTGTGATCTCTTCAAAGTGATCTTCAAAGTCTCAGCTTCAGTCATGAAATACTGGACAGGTTCTTCTCCTTGAGGTAAAGGATCTTGGCGAGAGTAGGGCATCTTCAACTCAATAGCTCTTCCTCGAACCCATTGAAGGTATGGTTCCATAGACACACAATTAGGTCTGCCCAAACTTTCTTTGTCTTTCCTATGCAGATGATTCCAAGAGGATAGGATCTGATCTTGAAGCTTTTTGTCGTCTTTGAAAAAGATTTTCTCCACATGAATACCTTTAGGCGGTTCCTTCAAGGGGTATCCCAACTGTCGGCGAGCTAAGACTGGATTGTAGCTAATTCCTCCATTGAAACTGAGCAAAGGCACATTGTTGAAGTTTCCGCCACTATCAATGATCGATATCCCATCGTACATGCGATTATACCAATCAATATCAGAGTGAGTTAAAGCCATAACTTTTTGCGACCAACGTTCTTGATTAGGGCTCCAGAACGGACCGGACTTGGGTAAGTGAGAAATAAACCACTTGTATAGTAATGGCACATAACATGTAATCATTCCCCCACCATGAAAGTTTCGAAGATGTACTGAATGATAAGTATTACTCAATAGCGTTGGAACTGGATTTCTCCTCATGAAGGTCTTGATTGCATTAAGGTCCACAAACCCCTCAAAACTAGGAAAAAGCAACAACCCATAAATAAGCAAGGCAAACATTGTCTCAAAGGCAAACATGTCTTTATGATCGGCATAAAATTGGGCTTTCTTAATTAGGAAGTCCCTGAGAAAACCGGAGGTCCCCCCTTTAGTGATCATATTGTTTTTGACATCGGATATCTTCAGACAAATGGCTTTAGCAATATCTCGTTCTTTAGGGTCTTCCTCCAAGAAAGGGAATGGAGACTTATCCAAGATAGGTAATCCCACCAACTGAGAGTACTCTTCTAAGGTAGGTAAAAGCTGATAATCTGGAAAGGTGAAGCAGTGATAATCTGGATCATAAAACTGTAGCAAAGTTGCAAGAAGTCCTTCGTTTACTTGAACCTTCAACAAAGACAATAGCCTTCCATATCTGTTTTGGAACTTTTCTTGATCTTGAACCAAATCTCTTAGCTTCTCTAGGACTTCCAAATTAAAACCCTTAAAAGTAAATTTCAAAGTATACTTCCTAGAGTGATCCATGGTATCCTGCAATGTTCATAAATAGAGTTTGAATTCCATGAAATCTTAATGCGATATGATGTTTTATGGATGCAATGCATGAAAACACACAAAGTCCTAGGTTAAAGGAACGTGAGCGGAGTTAGGGTCTACCCATCCCCAAAAGGAGTGTACTATAGGTTAGTTGTACCTGCAGAACAAGGTTCTAAAAAGTGCCCAAAGTCATCAGCCCATCTTTCGGATACTATCGACCTTCCGATTGACTCGGGGGTTAATAATATTCTCAAGAGAACCTCTTTTGAGTGTAGTATCGCGTAGCAACCGTTGTAGGATTACTCCCACATAGTTCCCGCACTACGTCCTAAATAAGGCCAAGGTGGTGTTAAGGTACTACGGTCCTCAATATCACAGACTCCAATCGACCATGGAAAAAGTTTTCACGATTACTCGTTCAACCGAACCATTTTCGAAAAGGTCTCAACTGAGCGGTGATTCTCGAATCAGCTTGGTCGGGATTCACTCCCTATAAGCCTCATCGAATATATCCCCATCCTATAATAATGTCACTAGTCCGGGCGTAGGACTTATCTCACAACACAAGGAACCATTCCAAAATCAGAGTACAATATATACATGTAAATGAATAGTAAAGCAAATAGTAATAAACATGAACAAATTAGGGGTAACCCTCAAAAGTTTAGATTCCCCAGTGAAGTCGCCATTTTCTGTTGCGGTGGAAATAGGATCACAAACTATTAATGAGTTTGAATCGCAATTCAATTCACAACCGCTCTTTGATTTATCCGAAGGAAAAGGTCAAAAGAGGGAAAACCTATTTTGCATCGTAAACACAATGCGGGGAAAGATCTAGGGTTCGGGGGTTGGTTAAATTTAGGGAAGGTATTAGCACCCTAAACTTCTGTAGTACTCTACAGGAACCTTTTGTTCAGATGTTTACTATTTGCTTTATTTATTTGCTTAAGGTATATGTACAAAGGGATTAAAAGTGAGAAAGGAGACCTAAGGGGTTAATTCTAAGTTTACTCGGCAAGACATCGCATCTTGTGCCTACGTATCCTTACGGGAGTGGAATCAGAGTAATCGTAGTTCCCCTCAAAAGGGAAGTTAGAGACTTCTTGACTGTGGTCAAGGTCTCACGGGGAATAAACATGTCTTAAAGACACGCTTATGTGGAGTGTAGAAACTCCAAATCTCTATGTTGAATTGTTAAGTGAATTAGGGTTAAATTAGGGATTCCACGGCGGGAAACCCTAAAATGAGCGCGGCGGCTCTTTGACCTAATGCTAGGGGTAAAATTGTAATTTTGCCTGCGGCGAGGCATTTGTGAAAATTAGGGTTTGTAGTTTGTAGTTTTGAGGATTTGAAATTGAATGTGTGAAGTTTTACGGACTATTGGCGCGGCGGCCAAACAGTTAGACCTAACCTTCGGATGTGTGCAATGTGACAGAAATAATGGTAAACGCGTGAGATAATTGAATCATGCAAACAGAGAGATAATGTCATAATTTAAACCATGCAAGCAGAAATTTAAAGGCAGAATTTAAAGAGCGATTGTTAAGTTCGCGAGGTTACATGAGAGGAGCAGATACAATATGATAATGAAATTTGAATTGAACAATAATAAAATAAAATAAATAACGGTTCTAGTTATTATTTTAAAAAAAAGATTTTAGTTATTATTTTAAATTTATCTAAAAAAAAGTTTTTCTTAAAAATAATAGGTTTTCATATTAATTTGGAAAAGATGTTAATGTTATTTATTTTAAAAACAGATTTTTATATTATAACATGTTTTAATAAATTAATGATAACAATAATAATAATAATGGTAATAATAATGATAATAATGATAATAATAATAATAAATAATGATAATAATAATACTAATAATAATAATAATAATAATAATAATAAAGCAATAATGAATTTTAAATGTGCCAAATAACCCAACAATGTTCCTAACGCAGAAATGCGCTCATCGCAACCAGATCTAAATCGGACGAAACAAAATTTATCGCAAAGAAAAAGAAATTAAGCAAAAAATAGTATTATTGCTCACACAAAAATGGGATCATCGCAACCAGATCGAACTAACACAAATGTCACGCGTCATGCACACAAATGTGCAAACATCGTATCGACATAATTCGATCAAAAATTAATCTTATATATATAAACTCTAACAATTTAAAAAATTATAAATATATAAACGTAACAGTAATAGATAAAGAAAAAGAAATAACAGTAATAGATGAAGAAAAAAAATAACGGTAAAAGATGAAAAAAAAGAAACAACAGTAATAGATGAAGGAAAAGAAATAACGGTAAACGATGAAGAAAAAGAAACAACAGTAATAGATGAAGGAAAAGAAAATAACGGTAAACGATGAAGAAAAAGAAACAATAGTAATGGATGAAGAAGAAAACTAAATAACGGCAAACGGCACTCACTCCTCTTAGGTTTTTTTCATTCTCCCCTTTTTTCCAACAAGGCAACACATGTATATATAGGGAACAAATTAGGGTTAACACCAAATTGTCAATAATGTCCCTAAAGCCCATTTTAAAGCCCAAACTAAATAATTAGTTAAGAAAAAATAAAATTTAAATAATTTAAAATAATTAAAATAAACTTAAAATAAAAACTAATAATCCTATTGATTCCTAAAATCAAAAATATTATAAAAAGAAAAAAAAAATTTCAATATTTTTTATTTTATGATTTTTTGGATATTTTTATGAATAATTTAGAAAAAAGTGAAAAAAATAATATTTTAAAAAATGATTTAATTAAAATACGAAAATAATAATTAAATAATAATAAAAAACTATTTTTGTTATTTTTTTAATGAAAGATAGAAAAATTTAGAGTAAAAATAATAAAAACAAAAAAAGTGACAAAGGTGAGATTCGAACTCTCAACCTCTCACACTCATAACTCCTTACACATGTCCTCCTGCCAATTGTGCCATTTTTACTTTTTAGAAAAAAAATGCATGCCATATGATATTTACCTGCAAAAAGTCAAACGACTACACAAATTTGTTAGTAATTGATTAAATGCAATAAAAATGCAATGAAATGCAACGACAAATCTTAGGGCAAAATTTGGGGTATTACACGTACTCTTACCCCCTTTTGTGTTGTTGCATATGTGCTCCTTTGGAGTACAGACAATCAGGTACTAGAGTAAGATCTCGATGTATATGATGGCGTTGTGCCTCTTTAGTTATATGTTGGTCGAGCCTATAGTTATAGTCGCTCTGATATGTAATAAGAGGGTAACAAGTTGTTCTTTCATTTGGTTTCCTTATGTTGCATATATTTTATTTATTTAGATATTGAACCACTTTTAAAACTTATTGTTGTTGAGGATTTTTGTGCCAACTATTTCATAATTTAGCTGCTTATCAAATGATTCAACTTTCAATTATGTGGTTCATGTATGTCTTGTTGAGGTATAAGTAGCATCCTAATGGAAGGATTTATATATTATATATGTTTTATTTAATTATTTGTTGAGTCGGGAAGTAGGGTGTTTCACTTAGGGTTGAAAGGATCCCACTTAAAGATCCAACATTTTATCGCCTCTTAGGGTGACAAGGATCCCACTTAGAGACCCAACTTTTTGATATCCTCTTAGGGCGGCAAGGATCCCACTTAGGGATCTGACATTTCTATCACCTCTTAGAGCATAAAGGATCTCACTTAGGGACCTAACATTTTGTTTTCCTCTTAAGGTGACAATGATCCCACTTAGGAATCCAATACTCTTGTCGTTTCTTATTGCGACTTTCCTCAGACATATTGGGTTTCTTGCAAAAAGGTAAAATCTAGAAAACACAGATTCCTTGACATAATAAAATGAGGGGCCTCATTAAAAACCTCCCGCTATGCAAGGCACAGCGGGAAAGAGTTCACCCCTTAAAATAACATATCTTTACAAGCGGAAGAGATGCAATATTCACCTATAAAAATTAACAGTAAAATAACCAAAATATGGTAAAGAAAACAAATAAACGACAGTAGGGAAAATGGCGCTATATGGAATTCCTTCTGGGATTTTAATATGTGGTCTTCTTACTAGTTAGAAGGGGCCTTCACCTTTGTAGTTTTCTCCTGGAGGCTTTATTCCTGAGCCCATTTTCCTAGCTTTTGCACCTAGAGTGAGGACCCTTTGTAGCTTGAGGCTCTTTGTATAATATTTGATGTCAATCTCCTTAGATAACTCTCACCCGCCTATCAGAGAGAGGGTACTTATTTGATTGGAAGTTAGCCGCCCTAAAATCATATTGTAAGAAGAGAGGGTGTCGATAACCAAATATGTGGCATTAATTTCTTTGGCTTTATTATGCTCTGCAAAGGTGGTCTTGAGAGTGATGTATCCTTTCACTTGCACCCGCTCTCTAGAGAATCCCACTAGCGAGCCCTTTAAAGGCTTTAAGTCCTCTAGGTCGAGGAAGAGTCTTTCAAATGTATCCCAATATAGAATATCCGCAGAAGAACTTCCTTGGTCAACAAGAACTCTTTTGATCTCCCATTCATCGCATCTAACGCATTCGCCTCAAAGGAGGGTGAATGTCCATCAAGTCATCATTGTGAGGGTGGATGTCAACTACTTCCTTCTTAAAGGAGAAGATTGTGGCTTCTAGCGCATTCACCTCGCCTTTGTCTTCAACATTAGAGAGGTATTCTATATTCAAAATCTGGTGAGTGTGCCTTCTACGGGAGGAGCTAGTCTCCCCACCTTCGACAAATTCATCTACAATAGTATTGAGCATGTGGCACATGGATTTACTTAATTATCCTTGGGACGTTCCCTTAGCTTTAGAGGGTTCAAGATTCTTTGTGTCATCTCACTCGTAAGAGTTAGATTCGTGTGGTCTACTGGTGGAATCACCATTGACATAATTCTCGAGGTGTTGCTCTTGGATCCGCCTCTCGATCTCTTTCTTGAGTTGAAATTGTCCTCAGTGTGGTGTCCTTCGAATTTATGGAGCTTGAACCATCCACCTAGTTTGGGACCCAATACATTTACTTTCAGAGTTTGAGGCATAATGATGTTGTGTTGGTGAAGAACCTCGCACTAGATCTCTTTACAGTTAGTGTTTAGGGGCATGAAGCCCTCAGTCATCTGGGATACTCTCTTGAAAGCAATCTTGTCTTTGATGGAAGAGGTATAAATAATCTTCCTCTAGTGGTGTGAACCTTCAGTGTTGGGAACACACTTATTGATGTCTTGCGCCTTCTTATAAATGTTACTCTTCTCAGCTTTTATGTAACACTCCGACCTGGTGGCCACCTCTACTAGCAAGAGTGTTGGCTTCTAGGCGAGAGACTCATTGAAGTATCCTGTCTTAATTCAATTTTGGAGCGCTGCCATAAAAATTTATTAGTTTTGTAGGATGACCCTGATGGTGGCTTCATTTAAATGGACGAGATAGTCCCTCAATGATTCTAAGGAACCCAATCTTATGTTGACCAGACTAGTAGTGGACGTTTTTCTATGGAGGCTAGCAGAGAACTATTGTACGTGTCTCCTTACCATCTCTTGATAGCTAGCTATGAAATCTCAGGAAAGATCCATATACCATTGTAGGTCGGCATCCCTGAAGGTTTCAGACAGTAATTTGCACTTTAGAGAGTCAGGTGCTCTGATGACGGCCATCTGAGTGTTGATGGAGGCAACATGCTCATAGGGTTCAGGTGCTTCCCATATTCTGTCTGTAGGTGGATGGGGATCCAACACCTCCATATCTTATGGGGGTTGGTCTCTTATTGACACTGTCATATGTTGTCCTCTAGGGTTTGATTCTAACGACATAGTTCATCCATGGCGGCATGCATCTTCGCTAGGATATTGGCGTCAGTACTACCGCTTGCATTGTCAGGCATAGGTGTTGAGGCTCTCCTGTTGGCTATGGCTGAGAATGGCTAGGAACAATATTGGATGGTAGCAACGAGTATGGTAATTATAGCGAATAAGGTGTGACCCAAGTTATTTTTACCGAGGCAAAATTGTACTGATAAAAAAGTACAGGTGTACATGGTGTCTCTACGAGGGTATGAGATACTTAGAGGCCTTAGTAGGTTTATAATAGTTTAGGGTGTTAGGGACTTGCCTGCTGCAACGAGAAACTCTGATGATGTTACAGTGTTTACGGTTATCTGAGAGGCCAACTCACGTAAGGTAAGAGGCTCTGTATATAAATGTGTTGCTTTAGATATTGTGTATCAGTTATCATCTATCTTCTCTCCAGTTAAGGGGGGAATATTTATAGAGACCTTTGGGCTTAGGATTAAGGAAAGTCTTAGAGGAAGTAACCTTTCCCCCTAGGCTAGGGAAAACTGTTGACTACCTACATTTTAGGGAGTCGTGGTATGAACCTCTTATTATATTCTCATATTACAAATGTGAAAGTAACATTATTATCTATATCCCTTGCCCCAAGGGAAAGTCCACATGTTCTATGAAGATGTCATGCTAGGCGAGGACCCTTGAGTCGCCTCTATTTACGACTCTCACAAATATAAAATTACAAATGTGAAGTTTGATTTCCCTCGTTAGGCTCAAGTAGAATTATAATGAGTTTATTAGCTCCTTCATGAATCATTTCACTGATAAGACATCTTAGAACAATAAACTAAACCTAGTCACGAATCCACGCACATTGGTAATAGATCTCAAGCCATGTTATTTTTCTAACTCATTAGAATGATGACCATCTGATATGTTAGATTATCTCGGGACACTAGAACGGTGACCATCTTATACGTAAGATGATCTCGGAAAAATGGAAAATGGAAAATTCCACATATCAATAAAGGAATTTCTATAGAGAAGAATAAAGACTAGACCTGATTTTCCATGATGATTGTGACCTAAGAAGAGGACATAACGATCGAGGGAAGCATGTAGACTAATTTGAGATTTTTACTTAACTTAAAATAGTTTTCACTTAAATCCCAAAATCATCAAAATAAGCTTTTTAATTCCTACCACCATCGATCGACATCGACCACCACTATGCCCACCATTGGTCATTTCTATATCCACCTTCAACTACCAATCCAACAACCACCCATTCCAATTATGAACATCATTTCCAATTACTATTTTGACCACTGATAACCTCCACTTCGACCACTACCACCCACTAGTATGTCCATTGTAAGTCACCCCTTAATTCCACTCAATCTAACAGCCAACAGTCATTCTGACCACATCCAAATACCACTTTGATCACCCATCTGACCATCACCCATCACTTCTTTAATTTTTGATAATCAATCAGACAATTACTTTGAGTATTAACAATCACCATTTTGACCCCCCACTATATATTGGGAAACAATTGTGAGTTCTAAGTTTCACATTGCTTAGAAAAGTAGAGGTTAAGCACTTTATAAGTGAGAGAACCCATACACCCATCACCTTAAGGTTTTGGGTGAATACGTGGTGTCTCTCTCACTTGTTTGGGGGAGTCTTTGACCTTTAGGTGAGTGTTTGATCCAATGTGAATGTTTCCCCCTCATGATGACCCAACAGTGGTATTAGAGCCTGGTTCGAGTAAGGCACCGACTCCTTGTGTCGAAAGTCTTATTGACATGGTGGTTAGGCGGCGTGTTCCGTTAAGGTTCCCATGAAGAGGTAAGGGTGTCTTTGAACGGCGGTACAAACATGTGGATGAAAAAGCTTCCGCTTGAGGGTGATCATAGTAGACAGACTCGCACTTGAGAGGGAGATTGTTGGGAAACAAGTGTGAGTTCTAAGTCCCACATTGCTTAGAAATAGAAAAGTGGAGGTTAAACACTTTATAAGTGAGAGAATCCATACACCTATCACCTTAAGATTTTGGGTGAATATGTAGTGTCTCTTCCACTTGTTTGAGTGAGTCTTTGACCTTTAGGTGAGTGTTTGATCCAATGTGAATGATTCCCCCTTATAATGGCCCATCACTATAATCATCGTTGATCATCACTTTCTCCTACGATTACCAATTTGGCCACCAGCGACCATCACTTCATCCACCTTCAATCACTAATACTACCACCATCCCCAACCACCATTGATCACCATTACATCCATATACGATCACCAATCCAACTACCCTCTCACTTTCCATACAAACACCGACAATCACCCATATAACAAATACTCTAACCATCGATAATCACCAATTCTATAATTATCAATCAACACTCAATTCATCTCCAATTATCAAATCAATCGCCACCGGCTATCACTACAGCCAAGTTAAACTATCACTCTAACATCTGACTATCGTTTTAAGAATCATAGACGACCTCCACTTACAATCCCTATTATTAAGTTTATCTTTTTAATAATTAGTTTATGTTTATTTCAAAAAAAACAAAACAAAAACAATTATCCAAAGCTCTCAAGGGTTACATCTTAGGTCTAGTTCTCACCCCATTAATTATATAGAATCTCGGTCCCATTAGAAGGTGGAGACAGATACTTTTATAATAATAGAGCCTATAAATAACCTACAGGCCGAAATAATAACAATGATATAAAAACCATTTGAATAATCATCTCATTCCCATTCTTATTTATTTTAAGTGGGCCATATACTCCATGTTTCGTATAAATATCAGTATTCAACCTTCTTTGCTTCACCAAAATATTAACTCATCACTGATCACTCATAAATGTCCTAAGAGCTTCAATTTAAGCCATTACAACCCCCTCTTCACAAAATTATCCTCTCTCACTTTACGGTACGTACACACATATACATCTCTATTAAATATACTGTGTCCATGTAAATTCATTATTACTACTTTATTAGGTAAAAAATATCCATTGCTTTAGCTTCTCTACTTTGATAAATATCAAAGTAAATATCTCTGCTTTAATTCTCCATCATATAACTCTTAAATATTGCTTAAAGACTAAGCTCCTTTGTGTTAGCACTTTCCTCTTCTCACTTACAATATTCTCCTAGTATTTACTTGTCATTTTTTTTATAATACCAATTTTTTTAAATTTTAATAGTGTAACAAAGTTATATCCTTTCAACTTTATGTCTAATGATGTTACAATTACAAAACAATTTTTTTTTTTAATCATTATCACCAATATGTAGTTGTATAAAGACTAATAACTCATATTAATTTTAAAGGAAAAATATTTTTAAATATGTATTAAATTTTACTAAGTTAACATACAAATATCAATGAAAAATTTAGTGACAATAAAAAAACTTATAAATATAAATGACATTTAGTTATAGTTTTTTTACATTTTATTAAAAAATTTCGTTTATTAATGTATATTTTAAAATTCGAAGAGTGTTTGTGATATTTAACCTACTTTATTAGATGAGTATAATTTTAATTTTAAATCACCCAAAAAAAATTGTAACAATTTGTTTGTAAAGTAATGCCCCATTATGAGATGTTAAAGTTATATAGTGCAATTGATGAGACTAATTAAATATATAAAAAATGATTTGGTCAACTTGCAGAAGAAAAATGATTATCCCAGTGGCAGCAACATCATCCTCTGTCTGCAAACAAGAATTGCCTCTAATAAATTTCCAAAAGGGACTGACCAAGATGGAGTCATTATTTCACAATAGAAACAAAGATAAGGTGGTAGTGATAATGGGGGCCACAGGTACTGGAAAGACCAAATTAGCCATAGATTTGGCCAAACATTTTCAACCATCTGAAATTGTTAATTCAGATAAAATACAAGTTTATAAAGGTCTTGACATAACAACAAATAAGGTAACAGAACAAGAATGTGATGGGGTCCCACATCATCTCTTAGGTTTATTTGATCCTACAACAAATTTCACTGCCAATGATTTTTGTTACCATGCTTGTTCAGCTATTGATTCAATTGTGCAAAAAGATGGGTTGCCTATTATTGCTGGTGGCTCAAATTCTTATTTAGATGCCTTGGTGAATCATTGTAGTGAATTTAGGTTAAGGTATGAGTGTTGTTTTCTTTGGGTTGATGTTGCACTTCCGGTTCTTCACTCTTCGCTTCAATCGCGCGTGGATCGCATGATTGAAGCTGGTCAGGTAGATGAAGTTCGTGAATTTTTTGATCCGTTGGGCGATTATACTAAAGGGATTCGAAGAGCTATTGGAGTGCCTGAATTTCATGATTTTCTTATGGCGGAAGCAAATTCAGCGAATGAGAGAATTAAAATGAGGCTTCTTGAAGATGCTATTATTAGGGTTAAGATTAATAATTGTACTCTTGCAAATCGACAACGAGAAAAGATTCAACGGTTAAACGGAATGTGGAAAAGGAGCATGCATCGTCTTGATGCTACTGAAACGGTTATTAGAAGTGGAACACGTGCTCGTAAGGAAGCATGGGATGATCACGTACTCTCAAAGAGTCTTGTGATCCTCTACAACTTTCTTTACAGTGAAACTCGTGTTCGCTCAAGAAATGTATCACCAAAAAATATAATTGACACCCTTTCTGGATCACAGCCAGCACTAGCATTATCAGTTGTTGCGGCGGCAACCCACTAAAAGCAGTGGGATGAGAATCTACATACAAAGGTTGCACAGTTGACATCTTCAGGGATATTATTGAATTCACATAGTTTTTGTTTTTGCTTTTTATATTTTTTAGGTTTAATATCCTTTTTAGTCATGTATCTTAACTTTGAGATTCATTTTGTTCTCTTAACTTTAAAAATGTCTATATTGCTCCCTTAATTCTTCAAAACGTTTCATATTAGTCATTTTTGTCTAATTAACGACGAATTTAGCGATTGTTTTTTGAATTTTTTCGTCGCTATTAGGATAAAAAGAATTAATATAGAACATTTTGATGTGTTAAAGGATTAATATAGACTATTTTTAAATTAAAGAATCAAAATGAATCTCGAGATTAAGATAAATACCAAAAAGAATATTAAACTATTTTTTACTTTTATTTAGGGTGATTTTATAAATATATAATTTTTTATTCAACTTGACCGGTTATATGAGAAATGAATTTTTTGTTTTAGTTCTTTTGGGTTACATTGAAAATGAAATACTAGAATGTAATACATATAAATTTCTATGAATTAAATATGTTAATGGAACATAGAATATACGATTCTTACTTTAATTTCTTGGCTAATATTGTTAGATGGTTTACACGATAAATTTTCAATTTGAATGGATAATTTATTTTGCAACATGAGATGTGTTGTGTAACTTGACTTTTAAGTTATTTCACAAATTGAAAAAATTTAAATAAAAAAAAAAAAAAAGAAGATAAAAATAATTTTGTGAAAAGAGTGCGTTGATTGAATAAAGAATGCTAAATGGAGAGAGAGTTGACTTTCAAGTTATTTCACAAATTGAAAAACTAAAGATAAAAGTAATTCTGTGAGAGGAGTGTGTTGATTGAATTAGGAATGCTAAAGGGAGAGAGATATATGTTTAAAATACCATAACTAACTAACTATAATATATATGTTATGACATTTTCTTGTGTTGCTAGTCAAACTTGCAACACTTTGAAATTGCCACTAAAACCAACATACAAAAATTCTGAATTACATTCTAATGCTCTTCCTAGATTTCCTAAGCTTTTCATTATCAGTATCCCTTAACTTCTTCAAATTAATCTTGCTTCAAGGGTTTAGTTAGAATCTCTGCAAGTTGTAAATTAGTCTTGCAATATTTAATTTTTAATATTTTTTCGTCAACTTAGTCTCTTAGGAAATTCTATCTTCTATCTATGTCCTTACTCCTACCAGGATTTATTGGATGATTTGCTAAATCAATTGATAATTTTTTGTCCACTAGCAACTTGATCTTCACAAATGTTACTTACATTCAACTCGTCCAATTGCATTTTAATCCACAATGTTAGGAAGACAACATAAGAGGTTACAACATACTCTGTCTCACATGATGATAAGGTCACAACTCCTTGCTTATTTGAGCCCCATGAATCTGGAGCAGCTCTAATCATGAGTAAGTATGTTGTTGTACTTTTCCTATTATCTTGATCACCACTCTAATGTGAGTCATAATAACCATAGAGTTTTCTTCTGATGCAAGAAAACTCAATGCTTTATGTTCATAATTTCTATTCTTAGAAAGTAAGCCAAATTTCATAAGTCTTATATTTCAAACTCATTCTCCATGTTGGCCTTGAAATTTGAGAATCCAACCTCATTAGAATTTGTCACTAATAGATCATCCACATAGAGAAATATGATGATTTGGCCTTTATCATTTGATCCTTTCACACACACTTCATGTTCAGATGAGCACTTATTGAAACCTAAATTTAGAATGAAGTCATGAATCCTCTTGTTTCATGCCCTAAGTGTTTGCTTCAAATATATACAATGTTTTTCTCAGTCTGTGTACAATTTCTTCTTGGCCTTTTATCTCAAATGTGGCGACTACTTGACATAGACATATTCTTATAGTAGTTCATTGAGAAAGGTTGAGTTCACACCCAGTTGATAAATTTTCCAACCTTTATATGTTGAAATGGAATCAGCAAGTCTTATTATTTCAAGCCTAGCCGTGATGCATAAACTTCATTGAATTTAATTCAATCCTTTTGAAGAAATCCTTTTTCCACTAATATTTCCTTGTATGTGGCCATTTCACCATTTGGTCTCAAATTCATGTTGTGAACCCACCTTACACTATAGTTTTCTTTCCTAAATGCTTGATTAGTTCCCAAGTTTTATTCTTCTTAATTGACCTGAGCTTTTTCTTCATGACATCTTGTCAGTTTTCATCTTTCATGGCTTGATTGTGATCAATAGGTTTTGAATCATCCATCGTGGCTTCTTCAATCAGGTCTCCATTATCACTTATGGATTGACTAAGGAATCTTTCACAAGAAATAAATTTACCTGTTTTTGGTTCTAGCCCTTGTTGATCTTCTCACTTCTTGAGTGCATCCCTAATTTCTTGGTCATTTCATGTGTGAATATATGTGCTTGGAGGTCATCAATTTTGTATCTGAAGGTTTGATGACAACAACATAAGGCAATAACTTTCAACCCTGATGATAACCAAAGCATATTATAACTCATCAGCAAGAGGATTCAAGATCAAGTGACTATACAATTAGAAACTATCTAAAAAAATCTTGAAGTTTCTTATAAAGATGTGAAAGATCGCCAGGTCATGTCCATCAGTGTGTCTGAGTAAACCAAGTATTGTAAAAGTAAGGTAGTAACTTAAGAGTACTAAGGAAACACACACACACACACACACACACACACACACACACACACACACAAACACAAACACATGCACACGCGCACGCACACACACACACAGTTAATACATTCCTCAAAATTCTTTCATCCTTAAAATGAGTTTCTAAGCCAAAAACAAGTAATTAGAAAGTTGTTCAAAACATGTTTCAAACTTTTTAAAACCTTCTAATCGATTGGAAAAACTTTTCTAACCAGCCAATCGATTGAAACACTATGTTAATTCGTTAAAAGAGTGCTAATCAATTACAAAATCAATAAGGACAACATATTAATGACTTGCAACAATTCTATATCCAAACTTTTCTTTTTTTGGCCTTCCATTCAATTATATTGGAGCTGTCTAATCGATTGGAGCATTTTTCTAATCGATTAGATAGCCAATTCGGCCCATGGTTTATTTCAATTATTGGTTTTTCCAACTACTATATAAGAGAGGCACGTCCTCACATTAAACCACTCCAATTTCCAACATTTCATAGTTCTTTGGAATTTATCTCTCCCCCTCTCTTCAAAAAATATTTTTATTCACTTCTGATTGCCTTAGCTCTTGTAAGTGAAGCTTTACCTGTGAGAAAGAAATTTTTGTAAGTGTTTGTGTTGGTCGTTTATATTCTCAAGGGTGTGATACCTTTAAGAGAATGCTTTTGGTTCTTGAGATAAACCTGTCATAAAATCTCTGTTCTTGGTTTATTAAGCTTTGCGAGAAAAAGCTTTGTTTTGGTTATTGAGATCAGCCATAAATCTCTAAATGGTTCATTTAGGTTAGCCTAGGATTAAAACTATCATTGGTTGGTGTCATACCCCAAAATTTATCCTCAGATTCTTAGATCTTTTTTCATATCTTTTTAAGTCAGTCATTTTTCCATTTACTTAGTCAAACATTTCATTGATCATTAATCATGCATTTTTTTATTCTATGTCATTCTTGATAATTATCTTGATTTATTTAGAATTAACTTAGTTTAATTATAGGTAATTTAAATTTAATTAATTTAAGTTTATTTATTTATTTTTTATTTATTTATTTTTACTTTTTTTTTTTTTTTTAATTTTCTTTTAAGTTCAATTTTTAATTCTTAGTTTAACTTCATTTAGTTTAGTTTAATTAGTTTTCATTAATAGTTTTCTTTTATTTAAAAAAAAACCATTTTAAAATATAGAATCCAAATTTCTTATATTTATAATACAATACAAATTTGCAAAAATGAGAAGTCAATTGACCCCACCTTTCCTAAATCACTACACTCCAAGCAAAAGGTTTTGTTACAATCTTTACACCAAAAACACTTCAAGGTACAATCTTTACACCAAAAACATAAACCTGCAATTGCCTACACAACACAAAACTTCCAAAACTGCTACACAACATCACTACACAACAAGAGAAATAGTCCAAAAATAACTTGCCTACATACAACACGCCTGTACCACCACACCTTGACCATCCTGCAATACCAACAAAATCCTACTGTAAAAATAACAACACAACATTACAAGATAAAATACTTGTACCTTGAAACTTAGAGAAGAGGTTTTTGAGTGATTTTAAAGAGAAAACATAATAGATTGAATGGAAAAAAGAGAAAACAAACCCAGTTCACAGAGAAAGAAGAATCCAGCCACAAAAACCTTAATCCTTCATATACACCAGAAAAGCCTTAGCAAATCCTTAACTTCAAAAAACACAGAACCTCCACAAGCCTTCATCTTTATAACATTCATTGCTTGTAAGTCTGCTCATATTGAAGAGAATCTCAAGATAATGTTCAGAAAACAGATTTGAGTAACCACTTGATTCATTCCGAGAGTGGTTATAATACCACTGCATTTAGAAAAAACCATTCATAAAACAATAACAACATTTGCAGCAGAGGAAAGGAGAAGAAGAATTTCAGAGTAAAACGATAAGTATACCTTGATTTCGAGCTTCTATACAAACCGCCATCGAGGTAGTTTTTTTCCTGCATCTTCTCTACCTTGTTCCATTATACTTCATTTTGTTTCATTTGGCTGAAGAATCATAGCAGAGAGAAATCATGAATGAGAGGTAATATCAAGATGAACTGTGTCAAGAGATGATGATGATTTCATGATACATTTTCCGTGTTCTTCGTAGTTCGTGAGTGTTTTTCTTCGAGAAGAGAGAGTCAATCGTTTGAAGATAGTGAATCGCGAGAGATGAGAGAAAAATAGAGATTCTTAAGAGAGAGAGAGAGAGAAAGAGAGAGAGGGGGAGAAAGATATTATGATGAGTGAGAAGAAGTGCTTTTGAGAAGCAGAGATCGCATTTTTTTCTTCTTTGAGAAATCGAGATCGTGTTTGAGAAGACTGAGATCATGTTTTACTAAAATGAAACGGCCTTTACTTTTTTTAGGTTTTCTTTCATTGCCATATGATAATTAGAACATAGTTTAGGGTCAAACAGACCCGTTCGCGACCCAACCCATGGCCTAGGTGCCCCAGGCCGCTTCATATGGGCTTTACCTTCCCATCCTTTCATCCCAGGCCCATTTTGGCCTTTTTTTTATAGTTTTATTTGGTATATTAAAGTAATACAAGTTTGTTTATTTTATTTTATTTTTTATATATATAATTTATTTTCTTATCAAATTAGGTGATTTAATTCTGTTTTTATTTATTTATTTATTTCATTTTTGTTTTAGCATTTTATTAAGATGTTTACTTTTCTTTTAATATCAAAATAAGTTTTCTTTAACTCTAAAAATCCAAAAAAAATATATTTATTAATTTAGGGTTTAGTTTGTTTATTTTGATCTTGCCTCTTAAGATTAAATAATTTGCACTTTGATGATTTTGTTGTTGATTTTATATCATGATGAATCAATTTTTTGTTCATGTTTGCTCCATAATCATTGATGTTTAAATGTCTTAGTAATAAGACTTTGTTGGTAATGATACCTTGTGCTATTGTTTTAATTTGTTCTCTGTTATTGCTTGTCACCTAGATTCCATGGGAAAGGAATCATGTTGTTGACTGGCATGTCATACTTAGCCTAACCTTAGGTCCTTACCCTACATCCTAACCTTAGGATAAGAGTCATCGTACTCTATGTGAGTGTCCTGCCATGGATATTTCCTTTCCTGTTTAACCTAACCTTAAATTTAGAGTCGCCGCACTCTATGTAGGTGTTTCATCGCATAAATTTACTTTTCCTTATGGAACCTTGACCATAGTCAAGAGTTCTTCACCTCTATTGAGGGGAAATATGGTTGCTCTGATTCCATTCTCGTCAGGATACGTAGGCACGAGATGTGATGCCTTAACGAGCATACTTTATATATACTTTAGGCTTTACCTTAGCACTTTTCCCTTAGCAAGCACACTTTAGCATAACAAAAATACTAACAAGAGGTTCCTGTAGAGTACTATGGATACTTAGAATGCTAACACCTTCCCTAGGTATAACCAACTTCCGAACCTTAGATCTCTTAGCTGTGTTGTTACATAGCGCACTTAGGGTTTTCTTCGATCCTTACCCTTTCCTTTGGATAAATCAAAGCTCAGTGGTGAACTTCATGATTTGTGATTCAAGTTAATACAATAGCTTGATATCCAATTCTCACTGAAACAGAAATGGTGACTCCACTGAGGAGATTTCCCTAAGAGGGTTAAGCCCACCTTGTTTATATTTGGGTTTTCTACATGTTTTCTTGCCTGTATACTTGTATATATTTGTACATATATCTATTTGTGCCTAGGTTTTTGTGTATGCAAGGTTGTTATCTTGAGTGTTGAAATAAGTCTTAACCCGGACTTAAGTGTACACCTATGATAGGGTTGTGGTATAATCAATAGTTATTTGTTGGGAGTAGTCCTAACATGTCTAGCATATGATAACCACGCTCATTGGAGGCCCCTTTAGGATTACTGGTGTTTGATGCGAGTAGTTGCATTGGCATCACCTTTTCTGACCTGGGAGTCCGTGAATCTGAGGACCTTTAGTTACCATTCACCCCTTTTTTCCTTTTTAGGATGTAGTGTAGTGATTATCTAGGTGTAAACCTGTGATGGTTGTCATGTGATACTACACTCAGACGAGTTTATCTTGAGAATATTATTAGCCCACGAGTAGTTGTGTAGGCTAATAATATCTGAAAGATTTATTGATGGCTCTGGGAACTTTGTTAGAACCCGTTGCGCATGTGCTTTACCCCTATACACACCCTGTGGTTGGTTTTTCACCCAGACTCCATGCTGCGATCTTGAACCTTTGATCCTGTTATTTGTGTTATGCATCCTGTCTTGCATTGCATTTACATCTTTGCATGATCCATTGCATACCATCTGTTTGTCCAGCCACTCATTTCCAGTTTTCTCTATCTTCTAGTTTCACCTGTCAGTCATCAAGCTGATTCCTCGACACCGATATCGGACTGGAGCTAACTACAGACACAATATGTCAGAGCAAGAAGTTCCTAATGCGGAGATCCGGATGGAGATCAATGATTTGAAATTAGGCATGACCAAGCTCATTGAGATACTCCAAGTCCTGATTACCAGAGGAGAGCAACCCCAAAGGACTGTCATTCAGGAAGTTTCAAGCGCTGATCCTCTGCCTGTTAAAATACCACTTTCGACTTGGCCAGAGTTTGGTTTACCTCATAACTTCTATCCACTTATTGCATCTACTTCTATGATTGGTCAGACTGCCAGACCAGTTTTTCAAGCTCCAATTTTTGCTGAGCCCAGACCTGTGGTCCACACTGTTACCCAGACCTTCCGAGCTCCCTTTGAGAACTCTCTCTATGAGTACAATGCTGCCAGTGCTCAAGGTGAAGATCATGAATATTTTGTTGAGCCTGAGGTTGTCCGTGTTCAGATCATAGATAAGAGACTCAAAGCCTTTGAGGGTACTGACTTCTTAAAGGATGGTTGCTTATACCAACAATCAGAAGCTGCTCATCCACTGCTTTCATGACAGTTTGAGTGGTGCCTCCCTCAAATTGTATATGGACTTAGAACAAAACAGTGTCCATTGCTTCTAAGATCTCGCCAATGCTTTCATGAAGCAATACAAATATAATCTTGACATGGCTCCTGACCGCTGTCAACTTTAAAATATGTCTCAGAATGAGAGAGAGTCGTTCAAGGAATATGCTCAGCAATGGAGAGAGTTAGCTTCCCAAGTTGAACCCCCTCTAGCAAAGAAGGAGCTGACTGGAACGTTCATGGACACTCTGTCCCCTTTCTATTGGGAGAAGATGATTGGGAGTATCTCCTCAAGCTTTAAGATCTAGTAACTATTGGCCAGAGATTGGAAGAAGGCATGAAGAATGGTAAAGTATCTAAAGTTGCTGAATCTTTCAATGGTGCGAAGAAATCCTTTGGGACCTTCCAGAAGAAGAGAGAAGATCAGACCAATGTTGTCATGACTGATATGAGAAGGTCTCGTCCTAGACCTCAGTATGTTAATCACCCTACTATTGCTGCCATTACTCCCGTTGTTGCTACTCTACGACCAACACAAGTTCCCCAATGTCTAGCTGTTGGACAAAACTAGTATCGTAATAGGAATCAATTTGATCCTATTCCCATGACATATACATAACTTTATCCTAACCTATTTCAACAAGGATTGATCACTACAAGGACTCTGCAACCTCTTCATAATCCTCTTCCAGCTGGATTTAGATCTGATCTCTAGTGTGCATTTTATGAGGATGCCTCAGGCCACAACTTGGAGAACTGTTATGCATTGAAGGCCATAGTGCTGAGTTGATTAGAACTGGAATCCTTGATTTTGAGGATAACGATCCGACTGTCCAGAACAATCCCTTGCCAGTGCATCTAAAGTGAAGCTTCAGTCGACTTTAGTAGACTATCTTCCTAAAAGCCAGTGTTTCAGACATGACAACTCATCCTTGTTACTGATTAGTCACTAGGCCTTTTGTTTCTCGTTCTTTGTACTTTCCTTCATTTTGTTTAAGTTGTTTGTTTTTAATTAGTGTTTGTACTTTCGTATTAATGAAATGAGCATTGCAACTTTCGATTTTAATTCGTTCATGTCTATTATTTTCACTTTTATGCTTCATGTTTCAAATATTTACTTCTTGTCCGAACTTTTGATTATGCAAATATTTGGGGAAGGATGATGAAAATATAATACCCATAATTGTTGTTGGTATGCTTTCAGATAAACTTTGCTGATGATGTAAGGAATTGTTTCAATTCCCAAACACTGGAGAAATAAGGAAGTTATTCCACTGTCAACCCCTTCGAGCCTAGAAGTTGGAGTTTCTTTCTTTACAAATAACCCACGATCTTAACTTGGGGCAGGGTAGTTCTCAGTTAACTTGGTTGTGTGTTCATATAAAGGTTGCATTCACAAATTTTCATTCACACAACAAGCAAGTGTCCAAGATGTTTTTCAAGCCAAGAGGTCGATGATGGTTCACCATAATCATTAAGTCAGGCAGTCACTTTCTTTCAAAAAAAATCAAAAGAAAGCCCGCTAAGTCAAAACCTATGAAAGAGACTTAGGCAAAATCGGGGCATCCCGCTGACTTTAACCTTTGTAAGAAATAGTTCACACAAAAGTTAGGGACAATAAAAAGAGGAGATCCTCAATTTTAAAACAAACAAATGTTATAGGGAAGTAGTGGATGCCTTTTCAAAGGACCCTTGACTTATGAACTATCATCATAGCTATCATCAGTGCAATTTCCAACCTATGGGAACTTGAGCGAATAGTATGAGTTAACTGAGCGTATGACTGAAGATCATCACGAAGATTGGGTGGGTACAAATGAATTGAGTCTTTATCTTTTGTTTCTTAAACCGTGAACCAGGTTATGTTACAATCCTCAAAAGACCTAACTGATGCAAGGTTATTTTGAAAGCATACTATAATAAGGTTGCGTAAGCTGACTCCAAAAGATTTTTGCAAATAAATTATTTTGGCATCATGCCTTTGCTTTACACTTTTTAGTGTTTTGAATCGCCGTGTTCTAATATGAAACTCTTATACTTTGCATATTTCAAAAGTGATTTTGATTTCAAAAGTTGCATGAACTTTGCATTACCAATTTTGTATGAACACTTTTGCTTGCAAACTGATTTTCTTCAAGGAATTTTCAAATAGTTGAGAAACTTGGTCGGTGATCCTATCAGGGGAAAGTTCCTTCCAAATCTTGTTGAAAATCAGTTTGAGGTTTATTGCTCAGTGCAAGTCCTTCTCAGATTTGGTTTATCCATAAGACTTTTCAAGACTCATACTGGGGCAAGCCTTCTGAGGGCACAGTACATAATCAAACAAGCTGAAGCAATTGTCAGTTCATCTACAACATATAGCTAATCTAGGGCAATTTACTTGAAGAATCCCCAAGCAGCTCTTCATCCTTCCTACAAGGATCATTAACTTAATACAGTTTTGCAGTGTGGCAGAGATGTGTTCAGTAGTAACATCTTTGGTCCCCAATCAGATTGGCAGTGATATCTGTGTTGAGGAATCAATCTTCTAGTCTTGTCATCTCACCAAAAGAGTCGAACCATGCCGTCAGCATCTGTATCTGCATTTGATCATATATCATAGCATAACTCATATACATGTGCATATCATGAGTGTTTTATCCTCATTTGCATTCTACCGAGGTTGTGTTGTTATCCATGTCTTACCTTGTGGTCAAAGCCCAACTCAATTGGCACCTACCAAACAGATATTATTGTGTCTATTTGATGTTCTTCCAGATATAACATTTCTTATCCGATTGTTTTTCCAGATATGTTTGTTCCTATCTTACATCCAATACCATTCTTGAATATTGTGATTATACCTTTCATTCAAAGCCATTATAGGATGTCTGGTATATTTTATCCAATGCCATTCTTGGATGTCACCCATGTTTCTCTCTCTGATGTTTTTCCAGATTGAGTCTTTTTTTTATGCTCTTCCAGAACCTATATGATATTTTTCTAGATATTCCCTTTGATTCTAATTATTTTTCAGAGTCTTTCCGAGGTTTTTCCAGATATGTTTCTCTCTCTGATATTTTTGCAGATTGAGTTTTTGTCCTGATGTTCTTCCAGAACCTATCTGATATTTTTCCAGATAGTCCTTTGTAATTTTTATGCTTTTCCATAATTTCATTTCTTTTACCATCTGATGTTTTTCCAGATGTGTTCTTTGTTCTGATGTTCTTCCAAAACTCCTTTATGTCTATCTGATGCTTTTCCGGATATGACTTTTGTTCTGATGTTTTTCCAGAGTCCCTTTGTGTCTATTTGATGCTTTTTCGAATATGACTTTTGTTCTGATGTTCTTCCAGAACTCCTTTGTCTCTCTCTCTGATGTTTTTTCAGATTGAGTTTTTGTTTTGATGTTCTCCCATAACCTATCTGATGTTTTCCAGATAGTCCTTTATAATTCTGACACTTTTCCAGAATCTCATTTCTTTTGTGTCTATCTGATGTCTTTCCGGTTATACCTTTTGTTTTGATGTTCTTCTAGAACTCCTTTTGTGTCTATCTGATGCTTTTTCAGATATGACTTTTGTTTTTGATGTTTTTCCAGAAACTCCTTTGTACCTATCTGATGTTTTTTCGGATATGTATTTATGTTCTGATGTTCTTCCAGAGCTCCTTTGGTACTTATCTGATGTTCTTATAGATATGTCTTCAAACCTTTTCCTGTACATTTAATGCTCTTCTAAATGTTTCGCATGTACCTTCAGAACCTTTGTCATCATCAAATGTTCTTCTAGATGTCTTCAACTTGTTTCTGACTTTGGTTAACAGCTATTGATTGTTTTCAGGTCTAATTCCATTCTCGATCCAATGCTTTTCTGGATGTCTCTGATGTTTGTTGTGTTCCAGAGTATTCAATGCTTTTCTGAATGTATCTGATATTTGTTTCAATGTCCCTCATATATTTCCCAGAATTATCCTCACCTCATTCAATGATCTTCTAAATGTTGTGACTCTTTTCCATCCAGTTCTGTTCATGGATGATAATTGTTGCTTCCCCAGTGCTGCTGCCTCTCCCCAGTGAGTGGTTACTCATTATGTTGTCTCTATCCTTGTTGGCTTTCGTGTCTGTCTGCATTTTTAGCATTTTACCATTCCATCATTTTTATCATATTAGAGTTCATGGCACGTCAGCACTGCATAGTTTTCTCTTGTCAATAGCATAGCATGTCGTTGCATCTAAGGATAAAATTTTTAGTTATCTGTATTTAAATACCTTTCACCATGACTTCATGAGGATTTTTATTACTCATGTCATTCGGTGAATATATTTAAATATGGGTAACTGTCATACCCCAAATTTTATCCTCAGATTCTCTGATCTTTTTCATATCTTTTTAAGTCAGTCATTTTTGCATTTACTTAGTTAAACATTTCATTGATCATTAATCATGCATTTTTTTGTTCTATGTCATTCTTGATAATTATCTTGATTTATTTAGAATTAATTTAGTTTAATTGTAGGTAATTTAAATTTAATTAATTTAAGTTTATTTATTTTTAATTTTTTTACTTTTTAATTTTTTTTTTATATTCTTTTAAGTTCAATTTTTAATTCTTAGTTTAACTTCATCTAGTTTAGTTTAATTAGTTTTCATTAATTGTTTTCTTTTATTTAAAAAAACATTTTTAAATATATAATCCAAATTTCTTATATTTATAATACAATACAAATTTGCAAAAATGAGAAGTCAATTGACCCCACCTTTCCTGAATCACTACACTCCAAGAAAAAGGAAAAAGGTTCTGTTACAATCTTTACACCAAAAACACTCCAAGGTACAATCTTTACACCAAAAACATAGACCTACAATTGCCTACATAACACAAAACTTCCAAAAATGCTACACAACATCACTACACAACAAGAGAAATAGTCCAAAAAAAACCTGCCTACATAAATCCTGCAAAACCAACACACCTGTACCACTACACCTTGACCATCCCGCAGAACAAACAAAATCCTACTGTGATAATAACAACACAACATTACAAGACAAAATACTTGTACCTTGAAACTTAGAGAACAGGTTTTTGAGTGATTTTAAAGAGAAAGTAGAATAGATTGAACGGAAAAAAGAGAAAAGAAACATAGTTCACAGAGAAAGAAGAATCCAGCCACAAAAACCTTAATTCTTCATATACACTAGAAAAGCCTTAGCAAATCCTTAACTTCAAAAATCACAGAGCCTCCACAAGCCTTCATCTTCATAACATTCATTGCTTACAAGTCTGCTCATATTGAAGAGAATCTCAAGATAATGTTTAAAAAATATATTTGAGTAACCACTTAATTCATTCAAAGAGTGGTTATAATACCACTGCATTCAGAAAAAAAACAACTCATAGAATAAAAACAACATTTGTAGCAGAGAAAAGGAGAAGAAGAATTTTAGAGTAAAACTATAAGTATACCTTGATTTCGAGCTTATATACGAACCACCATCGAGGTAGTTTTTTTTCCCGCATCTTCTTTACCTTGTTCCATTATACTTCGCTTTGTTTCACGATATATTTTTTGTTTTCTTTGTAGTGCGTGAGTGGTTTTGTTCAAGAAGAGAGAGTCAATCGTTTGAAGAGAGTGAATTATGAGAGATGAGAGAAAAATGGAGATACGAAAGAGAGGGGAGGGGGGGGGGAGAAAGCGATTATGATGAGTGAGAAGAAGTGCTTTTGAGAAGTAGAGATCACGTTTTTTTTTCTTCTTTGAGAAACCGAGGTTGTGTTTGAGAAGACTGAGATCATGTTTTACTAAAATGAAATGGCCTTTGCTTTTTTTAGGTTTTATTTCATTACCATATGACAATTAGAACATGGTTTAGGGTCAAACCGACCCGTTCGTGACCCAACCCATGGCCTAGGTACCCCAAGCCGCTTCATATGGGCTTTACCTCCCCATCCTTCCATCCCAGACCCATTTTGGTCTTTTTTTTATAGTTTTATTTGGTATGTTAAAGTAATACAAGTTTGCTTTTATTTTGATTTATTAAATATATAATTTACTTTCTTATCAAATTAGGTGATTTAATTCTGTTTATTTATTTATTTATTCCATTTCATTTTTGCATTTTATTAAGATGTTTAGTTTTCTTTTAATATAAAAACAAGTTTTCTTTAATTCTAAAAATCCAAAAATATATATTTATTCATTTAGGGTTTAGTTTGTTAATTTTGATGTTGCCTCTTAATATACTTTGATTAAATAATTTGCACTTTGATGATTTTATTGTTGATTTTGTATCATGATGAATCCATGTTTTGTTCATGTTTGTTCCATAATCATTGATGTTTTAATGTCTTAGTGATAGTATTTTGTTGTTAATGATACCTTGTGCTATTGTTTTAATTTGTTCTCTGTTATTGGTTGTCACCTAGATTCCAAGGGAAAGGAATCCTCTTGTTGACTGTCATGTCGTACTCTATGTGAGTGTCCTGCCATGGACATTTCCTTTCCTGTTTAACCTAGTCTTAGGTTTAGAGTCGCTGCACTCTATGTAAGTGTCTCACCGCAGACATTTACTTTTCCCTTTGGAACCTTGACCATAGTCAAGAGTTCCTCACCTTTATTAAGGGGAACTATGTTACTCTCATTTCATTCCCATCAGGATACGTAGGCACAAGATGCGATGTCTTGGCGAGCATACTTTGGATATAGTTTTGGCTTTTACCTTAGCATTTTTCCCTTAGCAAGCACACTTTAGCATAACACAAATACTAACAAGAGGTTCCTGTAGAGTACTACAGATACTTAGGATGCGAACACCTTCCATAGGTATAACCAACCCCTAAACCTTTGATCTCTTAGCTATGTTGTTACATAGCGCACTTAGGGTTTTCTTTGATCTTTACCCTTTCCTTTGGATAAATCAAAGTTCGGTGGTGAACTTCATAATTTGTGATTCAAGTTAATACAATAGCTTGATATCCGATTCTTACCGCAACAGTTGGGGATAAGCCTGTTAAAATCTCAAGATCATATTGTATTAAGGCTCATGGGCATAACCTTCAAAAGGTCAAATTTTACAGTCAAACTCTCAAGAAATCTCTTGGGGACATGAATAGGTCAACGTGTAGCCAAACTTGTATAAATATCTTGGTCAATCTTTCTAGTCCTATCCATTTAGTTTCTGCAATTTACTTTTAGTATTTTATTTTTGATTTAAAATTACTCACCTTATTTAAGTTCCACTTTAAGTGTTCTTTGAGCCTTGAGGCATTCCCTGAGCCTGGTGAGCCCCCGGAGCCCAACTCACCTATACTTTTTTCAACTGAAAAATGTTACTCACCTAAAAATTACTAATACGATCTTAATTGAGAAAGGTTTAAAATTAATTATGAATTTTAAATACCACAAATCACCCATGAAGGTATTACTGAGGGGAAGAGGTAAGGTTGAGCCTAATAAGCCATGAGTATGAGCTCTTCATAATGAAACACGAAGAAGGCATTACTCAGAGGCAAACACAATTTTCCCATAAAGTGATTCATATGATAACTCTGGGAAAAATATTTTCAAATGAAGAATTGATTGTAAATATTCTTAGATGCCTAAAACGTGGTTATAAACCTAAGGCCACTACAATATGTGAATGTAAGGATCTAACAACCATGGACATACACACACACACACACACACACACACACACACACACACACACACACACACACACACACACACACACTCTTTCTCTTTCTCTCTCTCTCTCTCTCTCTCTCTCTCTCTCTCTCTCTCTCTCTCTCTCTCTCTCTTCTCTCTCTCTCTCTCTCTCTCTCTCTCTCTCTCTCTCTCTCTCTCTCTCTCTCTCTCTCTCTCTCTCTCTCTCTCTCTCTCTCTCTCTCTCTCTCTCTCTCTCTCTCTCTCTCTCTCGTAAATTGCAGGAACATGAGAAGGAGCTGAAAAGACTTGCTGATGATGAAGAAGATAACAAGAAGAAGAGGAAAAACAATGCACTTAAAGTCACTAACATCAAAGATATGAAATCAGAAGATGAAGACTGTTAAAGTGAGACTAATAAATTTGTGAAGCTCATAACTATAAGGTAACTTGTTCCTTATACAAGGGACCTATGTGCTTTGATTATGATAATGGGAGAAGTATACTCTAAGGGGCAATAAAGCACACTCTTTGATTAATTGAGAGGGAGTTTGGTTACTCCAAAAAATACTTGTATTTAGTTCTGTTACTACACTACTATGGAAAACACCTATCATAACGGTTGAAAATGGGAAACCACCACGTTGATCCAACCGTTGTAAGGTAAGGTGTGATTGTTTGTATGATGCTTTCCACTATGGACGTGCGACCATGATTGTATCTACGTAGCACGCTACCTACTAAATTGGTTACTTTAAACAACCATTGTGATATTCTTGTAACTTGTAAGCGCGCATAAGAGGGGGAGGGGGGTGAATTAGGTTCTCAAAAATTATTTTCAATCTTATTCGGTTCTTGGTTCTTTTTCGGTTAAGATATTAAGGACTTAAAAGTTAAGTGCGGAAAAGAAAAAGATACACAAGAGATTTATAGTGGTTCCCCTCAAACTCCGAGAGTACTTCACTCCCCTTTCGACTCAAAAGAGATTTCGCTATAGTTTAGAATGATTGCACAACCTAATCACACCAAAGCTGAATCCTACTATCTAATCTATAGGTAACTAAAGTGTAGGAAGAACAATCCTCTTCAAACACTCACTTGTTTCCAACAATCCTGGACAACAAGGTAATACAAAAATAATCTTGATATAAATTTGATGTCTTGAGAATATGATGCTATCAACCTTCACGGTCTATCTTCTCCTTGAAACAAATATCACTCAAAATAAATACACAAGTGTTCTTTAAAAAAGAATGAAATGAAGCTGTGATAATGTGTGAAAATTTATTCAAAAGCTTCTTTCAAAAAACTGTTTGTGAACACTTTAAGAAAAATTGGAAGATGAAGAGAATGAGTGGTTTTGATGATTAAGTTTCTTGGAGGTGAATTGAAATTTGAAATCTAATATGAATTTATACTGAACAAAATACCTCTACAGAGGGGTATAATTTTATGCAGCAAAGTAATCAGAAAACAAAAGAAAGCAATGCATATTTTCATGAAAAGCTGTCATTTTTTGCTTACTTCTTCACGGTTAATCAGTTAACCATATGGGTTAATCGGTTAACACCCCTTTAACGTTAAAAATAATTCAAAAACAACAAGCGTTAACTGGTTAACCATATACGTTAATTGGTTAACACTGTAAGTAATTTTAGAAAGAATTAATTTAAAGATTCGTTAACCGGTTAACCATATGGGTTAATCGGTTAACACTGAAAGTTTTTCAAAACAAAACTAATTTTAAAAAGAGTGAGCTACTAAAAATGTTTTAAAAAGACTTAAGATATATGTGTAGTGAGAAATGAATATTTGAACACTTGTATAAGTATTTAAAGTGATATTTGGTATACCTTTGTGTTGCTGTTCAATATTCTATCTCCAATACTTGAAACTTGATCAGTATGTATGTGAAGCTTTGATCCATTTGACATATGCTAGAGCACCATATTGAACCTTGATGTTATTTGAGTCTCTTGCTTTTTGCATACACATGTTGCGTAGAAAACTTATTGTCTTCATCAAAACTTTTATGTGCTTGAAGCTTGCTTCTACAATATCCCTCTTTTTGATGATGACAACCAATCTTTGGAAGCTTTCTTTGAGACTTGTTTATCTAAACTTGTTTCTCCCCCTAAGTTAAAGCTCCCCCTTAATACAAGCGGTATAGATTTTCAACACAAAGAAACATTAGAGAAACCAATCCTTCTCCCTCTTTGGCATTAGCAAAAAGGAAGAGGAGCATACCATAAAGAAGGTTGACATACATACAAAACATAGAGCAAACATAACACCAATACTAACACAAAAACAAAACTTTGTTTTTACGATACATTAACATAAAACACACACACATAGTACGGTAAATTCATGGATACGAAACAAAAACATAAACTTATACAATTGCTAGAACAAGAACGAATAACATAAAACAAGTGCTTTAGTCATCATCCTCCGACATCTCCTCGCTTCCATCCTCATCCACTTCACTTCCGTCTTCATCTTCATCATTACCGACATTTTGGTTTTGAGAGTTTAAGACAAGCCTTCGAAGAGAATTGATGGCCCGGGTAGTTTCTCGGTGTTGATTCATCATGGTGATATAGAGAAACTCATTGGTAATCACGCCTTCCGGGATTGGATGATTGGAGGTAGACGACCCGTTTTCGTACTTGTATGTTCCATCGCTACTTTTGACAATTCCAATGTTCTTCATAATAGTTATCTTATTAATCTCATTTACCGTTGATTTCATTGCAATAGATGGTTCCCTATTAAGATCCAAATCTGTTAACTCCAAAATGCTTGAAATGAGGCGACCATAAGGAAGTCAGGTAGAGAGTGTAAGTTGTTGTTGAAGATGGTACATCATTGTCAATATCCAATTAACTTTGATCTTATTCTTTATTGCAAACAGCACTTGCATCTCGAGATCATTGATTTGGGAATGATTTGAATCCTTTGGAAGCAAGACATAGAAAATAATGTAATGAAGCATCGATTCATTTACCGACAAATTCTTAACATAGCATAAAACACGAGCCGTGTGTTGTCCAGCTATCACAGCTTCTCTAGGAAACCTGCAAATACTATAATAATATTCCATTTTTTCATATTGAGCTCGTGGTCCATCTCTATGGTTAACTCCTTTCCAGAGAAAATAGCCAATATAAGGAATTTTGAGTGTAGCAGCAATATTCGACAAATCTTCACTCAGCTCAAAGTCTCTAACACTAGTCATGAGCATATGTTTACCAGCCTCATTCAGATTAATTGATAAGTTGTGCATAAAATATTTCACTAAATCAGGGTAACACCGACCATTATTGGAGACAAAGTTATCAATCTTTTGATACTTTAGCAATGCTGGAAAATCAAAAGTAGGTGCTTGAAGGGCTTTGAGATTGACATATTTTACCTTGAGAAGTTGTTGAACTCGAACCTTGAAATCCATTCTTCGCTTCTTAGTTGATTCCATCAGAGCATTATCCTCATCGACAGCTGAGCTAATTTCCGTCATTTTTCCTTCTCCTTTCTTTGATGGAGCCATGGATGAAGATTTGGGATTTATAGGGTTTGAAGATGAATTTTTGGATTAGGGTTAGGGTTGGATGTTGTGACAGAGATGGAGAAAGTGAAGTGATTTATAAAGAGTAATGTTTGAGTGGGATTTTAAAGTGAGATTAATTGTTATTTTGAATGGGTAGAAGTTGGAAAAGGGTTTTAATGGGGAGTCAAAGAGAAGAAGATGAGTCCCAAGGAATGTTGGTGAGAGTGAACATAAAGCACATGCAACCAAAACACTTAAACACACATTAAAATCAGAATAGAATAATTCTTCCTTTTAAGTAAAATATACGAACGGTGTTAACCGGTTAACCATATGGGTTAACCGATTAACGCCTTCAAAAATAGAATAAAGGAAACATAAACAAATAGTGTTAACCGGTTAACCATATGGGTTAACCGATTAACTCTTTCGAAAATTCAGGAAAAGCAAAAAAACAGTGAGTAAAAGCTTGATACTCATAGATGCTATAAAGATCAACTTCTGAAATATTAGATATCACCTTCATCTAGAATTCTGAGTTCTCGCCGAATCTTGAAAAATGGTTATTTCGCGAGTGGTTTTGTGAAGATATTTGCAAGTTGATTATGCGTATCTACAAAAGTGACTTCGACATCTCCTTTAAGCACGTGATCACAGAGAAAATGATGTCGAATGTCGATGTGTTTGGTCCTTGAGTGCATGACCGAATTCTTTGTGATGTTAATCGCACTTGTGTTATCGCACCGGAGAGGAATGCATCCAAGATCAATTCTGTAGTCGCTTAATTGTTGCTTTAGCCAAAGATTGTGTGCACAACAGCTTCCCGCTGCTATGTATTCTGCTTCAGCTGTACTAAGAGCAACACATGCTTGTTTCTTACATGACCATGAAACTAGTGCACTTCCAAGGATGTGACATGTTCCACTCGTGCTTTTTTGATCTGTTTTACAGCCTGCATAATCCGTGTCAGAATAACCAATTAAAGTACAAACACTACCTTTAGAATACCATAAGCCAACGTTCGTTGTTCCCTTGAGATACTTCATGATTCTTTTGACCTCCGTGAGATGTGACTCCTTTGGATTTGCTTGAAAACGAGCACATAAACATACACTAAACATTATGTTAGGACGGCTTGCTGTCAAATATAATAAAGAACCAATCATACCTTGATATTTTGTAATATTAGTCGATGTTCCCAATTCGTCTTGATCGATGTAGGTTCCGGATCCTATTGGTGTTGACATAGCTTTACACCCATCCATATAAAATCTCTTTAACAACTCTTTGCAATACTTCGATTGGTTGATGAATATTCTGTCTTTTAATTGCTCGATTTGCAATCCAAGGAAGTAATTCATCTTACCCATCATAGACATTTCAAACTCGCCTTGCATCATTGACGCAAATTCTTCACATAGATCCTTGTTTGTTAAACCGAAGATTATGTTGTCCACATAGACTTGAACAAGTAAGGTATTACCCTTTATCTTTTTAATGAATAAAGTCTTGTCTACCTTGCCTTTTTCAAAATGTTTTTCGCATTAGAAATTACTTAGACGATCATACCATGCCCTTGGTGCTTGTTTAAGTCCATAGAGGGCTTTCTTCAATTTGTATACATATGAAGGATTCTTGAAGTCTTCAAAACCCGGGGGTTGTTTGACATAGACTTCTTCTTTGATGTATCCGTTCAGGAAGGCGCTTTTGATGTCCATTTGAAAAAGCTGAAAGTTCATTGAACAAGCATAAGCAAGTAATAAACGAATAAATTATAACCTTGCAACCGGAGCGAATGTTTCTTCAAAGTCAATTCCTTCCTCTTGATTGTACCCTTGAGCCACCAATCTTGCTTTGTGTCGAACAATTATTCCATTCTCATCAAGTTTGTTCTTAAACACCCATCTTGTTCCGATGATATGTTTATCTCTTGATTTAGAAACAAGTTCCCAAACTTGATTTCTCTAGAATTGGTTTAATTCTTCTTGCATAGAAATAATCCATTGATCATATTCAAGAGCTTCATCAACTTTGGAAGGTTCTATTTGAGACACGAATTCCATATTCAAGCATGCATCTTTGAGATTTAATCTTGTAGCAACACCTTGACTTATGTCTCTGATCACTTTGTCAATAGGATGATCTCTATGAATCCTCCATTCTTTTGGTAGATCGTTGACATTGGAATCTTGTTGAACTAGTATATCTTGATGTTCTTTAATGATATCTTTAGACGTATCTTCTTTAGGAATTTTTACAAATTCATCATCATCATCATCACAAACCACAATATCCTCCTTGGAGGGGTTAGATTCATCAAATTTGACATGCATAGATTCTTCTATAGATAAAGTTCCTTTATTGTAAATTCTAAAAGCTTTAATAGTAAGCGAGTAACCAAGAAATATACCTTCATTGGATTTCTCATCAAACTTACCAAGGTTGTCCTTGTCGTTGTTTAGTACAAAGCGTTTACATCCAAAAATATGAAAGAATGAAATATTTGGTTTTCTCCCTATGAAGAGTTCATAAGGAGTTTTCTTGAGAATAGGCCTAATATTAACAGGTTACTTGCAAAGCATGCCGTACTCACCGCATCCGCCCAAAAGTACTTAGGAAGATTTGAATAGCTTAGCATTGTCCTTGCAAGTTCCACCAATGTCCTATTCTTCCTTTCTACGACACCATTTTTTTGTGGAATCCTTAGTGCGGAGAAGTTGTGTGAAATTCCATGTTCTTCACAAAATTCTTCAAATGAGGTGTTTTGGAATTCTCCATCATGGTCGCTTCTAATGGAGGCAATTGTAAGAGACTTCTCATTTTATATTTGTTTTGCATACTTCTTGAATGCTTCACTTTTCTGCATTAAGAAGAAAGTCCAAGTGTATATAGAAAAATAATCTACAATTAATAATGCATAAACATTACCTCCGAAGCTTTTTGTTCTTGATGGACCAAAGAGATTCATATGCAACAATTGTAGTGGCCTAGTTGTGGACACCATATTCTTGGATTTGAAAGTTGATTTAGTTTGATTTCCTTTTTGACAAGCGTCACATAACCTATCTTTGATGAATTTGATCTTCGGAAATTCAATAACCAAGTCATGTTTGATCAATTTATTCAAGTGCGCCATATGAATGTGAGTAAACCTCTTATGCCATAACCATGATTCATTGTTGCTTGCCAAGAGACACCTAACATTCAAAGACAAGTTATCTATGGAAATTAAGAAAATGTTATTAACTCTTTTACCTTTTAGCATAACTTCATGAGTAACTTCGTCTTCAATCAAGCATTCATTTTTATTGAAGTTGATTTTGAAACCTTGGTCACACAATTGGCTAATGCTAAGAAGAATATGCTTTAGACCTTTCACATATAGGACATCTTCTATAGTTTTTAAGGGCGGTGAACCAATGATGCCTATGCCAAGGATTCTTCCTTTATTGTTGTCACCATAAATAACAAATTATTTGGCCTTAAGCGTTAGATGTGAAAATTTGCTTATATCACCCATCATGTGCCTCTAACATCCACTATCAAGATACCATTGATTTGAAGAGGTCTTCAAGCATACCTACTGTTGTACCCTAAAATTTGCCCAACCTTTTTCTAACTTGGTTTATGTTTCATTGCATAGTTCTAGCATGTGCATTTGCATATCATTGGTCATTTGCAGGGGATCAAAAGAGGTGTACATAACAAGAGAAGGTTACCAAGGGTTATAAGCCTAAGCAAGAGGTTTTATTCAAGTGGTCAAGCGCTTATCATTATCAGGAGAAGATTAAAACTCTTTGAGAAAGGGGATGGACAGTTGTGGTTTACTTCTTATCTTGGAGGCCAGTTGAAGATTATCAGAGGATTGTGAGTCCATGTTTATGGATGGAGAATGTTGTAGAAGCTCAATGATTGATTTGAGGGCCATTCTGGAGCTTATTCAACTGGTTATATCATGTGCAAGAGGTTGCAATCAGAAGATTGCACACCTAGGGTTTCATCTGCCTAGTGCAAGGTCAACTGTGGATTTGAAGTGGTTTGATACTTAATTACAAGTCATTATGATCATGGAAAGTTATGTTGAAGCACCTAGGATGTTATTTCAAGATCCATTTAAGAAGAATCAAGAGTGTGAGAAGTTGCTGAGCTAGGGTTTCTAAGCTTGTCAGTGTAAAATCCCCTATTTAGTGCCTAACTTCAAGACCATATCTCTCAAGATATAAGTTTCATATCACTTTGATACCAACATGGGACTTGTAGAGCATGTTCTTAGCTTTCTTTTGAATTCTAGAACTCATCCATCTGATTTTTAGAACTCAAGTTATGATGCTGAGAAGTTATGGGTCCTCAGATGACTGCAATTTCAGTCAACAAAAGTCAACCGACTTCCAAGGTATTTTTGACATAGAATCATGTTTCACCTTAACTATTGACGAACATGAAAGTTGTTCCTTATGATCTTGGCTTTCCAAAAAGTACTAGAAGTCCTTCATCTGATTTGTAGAACTCAAGTTATGAGGCCTGCAAGGCAGGGGTATTTTGGGAAAGTGAGATTACAGGTCATTTGCATTATAGGTCCATTTCATGACTTTGTGCACTTCAAATGGAGCTTTCTCCAACATCGAACTTGCATCAAATGACATAAATTTCATCATGGAACATTCATTTGTCATAGATTTGGCTAGGGTTTGGAGATTGGTGAAGGAATATCATGGAAAAAGGCATTAAAGGCCATGATTTGAATTGAATCCATTTTAAATCATTTCATGACATGTTTGTGCATTTTTTGAGTCCCTTTAACATACCAAATACAATGCACAAATCAGAATTGGTTCACGGTGAGCAAAATATGTCAAAATTCCAAGTTGCTTCATGTTGAAGTTACACATTCAATATCAATCATTGGATCATTTCAAGGGATGATTCTCATCCATTTGATCAGAATGGATCACAAGCAAGCTGTTTGAATCAAAACCAAGGCCTTTGGAGACATTTCTCACGTGTAATTTGAAGCTTGAATTCACAAATTTGGATTTTTCAATTCTCCATAACAGGCCATGATTGGGCCTCCAATTGATCTCAGATCCAAAATATATAAACTCCAGATGAAGAACAAACCCCCATTCATCCATTTTCGTGGAGATTAGAGCAAATTCAGTTGAGAAATTCCAAGGAGAAGGTGAAATCGTGAAGTGGAGATTCAGAGCAATTCAAGCCAATTGAAGATTACCAATAGCTTCCTTGAAGATCACTAAAGGTTTCTGGATTGTTTGCGCAAGTTCAAGCTTCAATTCAAGACCCAACGGAGGAGCTCCATTAGGTAAACTCTCTTTCAATAATTATCTATGATTAAGCATCCATTCCCTGCCATTGTTGAGGCATATTGAAGCCCTACTCATGCAGGCCATTTCTGGATTGGTTTGGGCTTTGTTCTTGATGATTTTTGATTTGTGCTCAATTCTTGTTGGCTTCGAATCTCCCTAATTATGACTGATAAATTGAATTAAACCTTAGATTAGTGATGTACATAACACGAGGATCATTCTGGTATAAAATTGCACGTTTTGGTTAAGTCTTGTACCTCCTTCTCCGGCCAGGCTCACCGGAGAATATGATCGGAAAATGCAGAACCATCGTCTGGTTCTTGGCTTCGTTTGCATACGTGTGATGCCATGTAAGCACGCTGACCATTTGACTAGTGTTGATGAACGATGCTGATTTCTTTGACTGGCCTATTGAACTTGTTGACTGGCCACGTCATTAATGAAACGGTGAGTTTCATTCACTCAGCCTTGTGTTTTGGGTCTTAGGATGAAACTCTTATTTGCACCCCCTCTGAAATAATCCCAATGGAAATGAATTGTTTTGAACTGCTATTCAGCACGCACCTTTTTCCATTTTCTTTTCTTTTATTTCTTTTTTCATTTTATTATCTGTTTGATTTTAAATCAAGAAATATACCTCCAATGATCTAAAAATATTGAAAAAGTATCTTTCACACATTTTAGGATGTCCTCTAATTTTAGAAAATTTTCACTTTATTTTTTAAATCTTTTTTCAATTAAATAAAGATTTTTACATTTGAGGTGTTTATGTTGTTCCAAAATTGATACCTTCATGATCTTGATTTTATTTCTTGAGTAATTTTCCATTCCAATGCTTGAGTTTTTCCTCTCTTACTCATGATATGTTAAATGATTTTTTAAGACCACTTTGCCCCTGATTGGGGGCATTTTAGTTAGGATTTTAGGCTAGTTTTAGTGACCCTCGATTCACCCATTCCCTTTGGTATACCTTTAGGGTTTCATTTCTGTTTGCATTGTTTGGTAGGACTTTGTCCTCATACTTTTAGCCCCTAGTTACTAACACCTTTGGGCTCCTTTGAGATTTTATTTGGCAATTTTTGAACATGTTTCCTATTTTTAGGGTAATTTCCAATTTAGGTTACCCTTAAGGGATGTTCACATATATGCATGATCTAGTTTACTTTGGAAGTAACAATTATGGATCCTTTGAACTCCTAATTCTTTTTTATGCATGCTATTAATATGTTGAGGTTGTTGTATGTTCAATTATGGGTCTTAATTTTGTTCATAGCTTGTTGAAGTGTGCCTTTCTTTTAAGATTGTCATTAGGGTTTCACATGATGTATGTCTTACATTCTTTTGTGTATGTCTTGGCATTCTCTTTTATGCATTCCTTCTCTTTTCTTCTTGCATAAATAAAGGTTGAGATGTGCTTGTGGAGGTATTTACCCCATACTTTTTCCACCCTTTTCTTGTGTGTTGCATTGCATGTGCATCCTTGCATCTTTCATGTTATCTTATGTTTCCTTTTTCTTCTTTCTTCTTTGTTATGTTCCCTTAGGATCTCTAATCTCTTTGAGATTATGATATACCATAGGACTTAAACCATGTATGAAAATATTAGGTAGCATTCCCTTTTACCTCAACTTTAAGGCCATTTTGCATGACAACTACTAGGTTTGAGTTAGTCTCCCTTTAGTGTGTCCTTTCTCTTCTCATTTTCAAATTCTTTTAAAACATTTAATAAAGGTAAATGAATGTTGTGTAGTACGAGCCTTAAGTACTTGGGAAATAGTGATTGGGGGGCCTCCTCTCAATTGCTTAGAGTGGTTAGCGTATGTCCTTTGGACGATATGTGACGCATTCGCTCCTAGGTCATAGTCTTTAGTGCAGCATAAGTTACAAACAACAATCAATGCACTTCTTCTCTAAAAGACTTCAAAAACAATTTCAAACCTTTTTATCCTTCGGGATCCTAATAATGGAAAACCTTTTTCAGAAAAGAGAGTTTTGTTAACTCTTGGTTCTACCGCAAACAGGTAACGCCTAAGTCTCCAATGGTCGAGCTGCATACACCTAACTGCTAGAACTAGTTGTTAACCCTACTCGGGTAAAAACATTTGAACAAACCGGTGTTCTTGTTAGCCTGAACTATGTTTGCTCTGATTTCTCGTACCGGACGAGAATACGTAGGCACAAGACACGACGTCTTTGCGAGCAACCTTTCACCCGTAGTTAGTCGAACTACGTTGACTCTGACTTTCCCATTGCACGAGGGAATACGTAGGCACAGAGTGACGATGCTCTGCCGAGTCACTTTTCTTTTCTTTTGTCCCTGAGACCTTTAGAGTAGATAGTAAACACCCTTTTAGATAGACAGCAAAGTGTGGATCTCGTTGAGTACGACGGACGTGAGGGGTGCTAACACCTTCCCCTTGCGTAACCGACTCTCGAACCCGAGATTTGGTTGCGATGACCAATCTTATCCCGTTTCGTAGGTTTTCTTCGCTCGTTTCCTTTCCCTCTTTAGGGATAAATAACGAACGGTGGCGACTCTTCTGTTTTCCGCCGGATGTTTTTCACAGTTGCGATAGCTGGCGACTCTGCTGGGGACAGGAACATCCCATATGCGAGTCAATCATAGCACTTGTTTGTTTATTTTTGGGTGTTGTATATATGTACTTTATTTTCCCGCATTTTATTTTTAGCATTGTATATATCATTATTGTTATGATGTTGGGGGGGGGGATTCCACTGAGAGATAAGTCATACCCAGGCTTAAGTACAAACATAGCTTTAGAGCAGAAAGTAGTGACAAACCTGTATGTTTCAGCATGCATTAGTCCCCACGAAATTCGCATTCAGACGAGGTTTTCTGTGAAGGTATCCTATCATGTACATTAGTCGGGAGGGGGTATTGGATCAGGAAACTGTCGACTCTGAAGATCGATCATTTGTGATTCAGCTAAGTGAGGCCTCTTCGGGAGATTATGATGCCAAACTAGAAATGGTGAATGTGTCATCGTTTCTCGAAAGTCTGTGACGCTGATGAACGCATCAATGGATAAGTTCATACCTGTGAAAGGGATTGGGTTATGCAGAAAACCTTGACTTTCAGACTACCCGGTTTTCTTTGCAGTATGAATCTGTGTTCTTGATACCAAGGGTTCCTATCAGTGATAGTGCTATGTTCTTGCTAAGGCAGAGCGTTGTTTTTTCTTGATCAACAGCACAAAAATCTTGATCCCCTGTTGCACTTGCATTTTCATTGAAATTTTCATGTTGCATTTTCATTGGCATGTATTTATGTTACAGGTGTATCTTTCCTCCTCGATTCTAGTCTGCTAGCCCACTGTCAACATGGAACCTTGTTTAAAGAAAAGTGTGTTGTACAAGTTCCCTAATCTAGAGATAGAACCCTTGCTAAAGCTTACCTCCTTGGCTGATCATGGTGTGATGAAGGATTTCAGGAAGGAATATGGGAGGATCTTGAGTTTCATCTGCAAAGCTTCTAAGTTTGAATTAGATGGCCTTTATGCTCTTCTGCAGTTTTACGACCCACAGCTGAGGTGCTTTATCTTTCTGGATTATGTCCTAGCACCCACCTTGGAGGAGTATTCTGTGTTGTTGGATGTTCCTATCTTAGACCGGATGCCATGCTATCACACTGATGCGGAGCCTAATCTGACTAAGCTTACTGCTGCTCTTCATCTTGATGTTTCTGAGATTTCAGGGAAGGTGGTTAAGAGGATTGAGGTGCCTGGTTTTCCTTTACCTTTTTTTATTGATAAGGCTCAGCAACACGCCAAAGATGGTTGTTGGATCGTGTTTAGCGCCATTCTAGCTCTCTGTGTCTATGGTATTATATTATTTCTTAACTGTCGCAACTGCCAAAAACACCCGGCGGAAAACAGAAGAGTCCTACCTTTCGTTATTTATCCCAAAGAGAGGGAAAGGAAATGATCAGAAAAACCTGACGAAAAGGGAAAGACAAGGTCATCGCAACCAAGTCTGGATTCGGGAGTCGGTTACGCAAGGGGAAGGTATGAGCACCCCTCACGTCCGTCGTACTCGACGGGATCCACGCATTATTGTCTATCTAAAAGGGTGATCGATCTATCTAGCTAAAGGTCAAGGGACAAAAGAAAAAGAAAGCATACTCGACAGAGCATCACTGCTTTCTGCCTACGTATTCCCTCGTGCAATGGGAAAGTCAGAGTCAACGTAGTTTGGCTAACTATGGGTGAAAGGGGGGAAGGTTGCTCGCCAAGACATCGCGTCTTGTGCCTACATACTTTCATCTGGTATGAAAGATCAGAGCAAACATAGTTCGGGCTAAAAATACCATAGGTTAGTTCAAAAGTATTTAGGCCTGAGTAGGGTTAACAAGCAGTTCTAGCAGTTGGTATATGCAGCTCGACCATTGGAGACTTAGGCGTTACCGTTTGCGGTAGAACTAAAAGTTAACAACACTCTTTTATCTGAAAAGATTTTCTTGATTAAGAACCCCAAAGGGTGAAAAATATTTGAAGTGTTTTTTGTGTTTTTTAGAGAAGAAATGTTTTGAATTTGATTTGTAACTCGTGTTGCACTAAAGACTATGACTCAAGAGCGAATGCGTCGCATATCGTCCAAAGTACATATACTAACATTCTAGACAATAGAGAGGTAACCACCCAATCATCATTTCCCAAGTAGCTTAAGACTCGTAGCGTACAACATTTGTCATTATTTATTATATGTTTTATGAGTGTTTGAAGAAGAGAAGAGAAGAAAGGACCACTAATGGGAGACTAATTCAAACCTAAAAGTTGTCATGCAAAGTGGACTTAAAGTTGGGGTACAAAAGGGAACTACCTAATGTTATCATGAATGGTTAAGCACCTAATATCTATCATAATCTCTCTTGAAGAATAGAGATTAGAGATCCTAAGGGAAAGAGAGACAAAAGAAGAAAGAGAAAAAAAGAACATAAAAATGTAAACATGTAAACATAAGATGCACAAGTAGAATGAAAGTGGGAGGAAAATAGTTTGGGGCAATAGCCTCCACAAGCTCATCTCAACCAAGCATGCATATGATAAATGAAAATAAGAAAGGAGAAGAATAAATGCACAAGATGAGATCAAACAACAAAAGGAAACCACACAAAAAGTGCACCAAGAGTGGGATGAAATGACCTAAGTTAAACAACATCAACCACAAGTGCCAAAAGGCAAATCAAATGAAAGGAAAGCAAACTCAAAACAAAAGTGAGGATGGGAGGCTATATGAGGACAGCAAGGAACTCATAACATGCACTCAACCATAAGCATCACAAACAAAGTGCAAAAGAAGCACAAAGGGGTCCTCAAGGATTTATCATTTTAGGTATGCTTCAAGTACCTCCTAAGGAGGGACTAAGCCACCTTAAATGATACTCCAAGGGCATGGGACGGAATGGAAGATGAGAGAAGAGAGATCAAAAGCAAAAAGCAATCACATCACAAGAAAATGCAAGCAAAAACACAAAGGAAAGCAAGCATGCATCACTTAGAAACCCTAATTAAAAGCATCAAAAGAAACACACAAATGAACAAGAAAGAAACAATGCCATGACCTAAAATTGAGCAAGCATCAACCTTACCATGTTAGCAACATGAATCAAAAGGATTTGAGGGCTCAAAAGATCCAAAAATGTCATCTCCAAGACAAACTAGGTCAATGTGTATGTATGAACCTTCCTTTGGGGTAGCTTGACTTGCAAGTTACCTCATAATTAGGAAAATGATTCAAAAATAACCAAATAAAATGCAAACAGCACCTAAACAAGTTGGCAAACAGAAGCCAAGAGATCACAATCAAAATCAATTCACAACACCACCAAAGAAATTGGTTCACAAGGGTGTCCCATTGTGAATGAGGATTGTCAAGGGTCAAATGAAATGAAACAAAACTCAACCCAAAAGCAAACCAAACAGGGGCAAAATGGTCCTAAAAAATTCATCAACTCATCATGGATATGGGGATGAATTTTCAGTCATTGGATCAAAAAGAGATGGAAGAAACAAAACAAAAATAAACACATGTCAAGATTTAACTCAAACAAAACACTTCCAATGTTTAATTCCATTTTTAATTGAAAATAAAACTAAAAATAAAATAAAAATTTCCTAAAATCAGAGGACATCTCAAAGTGTCTAAAACATATTTTTGTGGAATTTTTGGACCATTGGAAGCATTTTATATTGAATTAAATCCAAACAGACATGAAACAAAAATAAAAAGGAAATAAAACAAAATAAAATAAACAAGGTGCAAATAGTAAATAAATAACGTGCAAAACCAAGCTGGGCCCAAACAGGGGGTGCCAAAAGCATCAAAGGCCCAGGTCCATCAGCCAATATAAGTGAAACGGTGTGCTTAAGGATCTAGTGGGACACGGTCAACACACATGCACGGTAGGTCTTAATCAAAGCCATGGAATTAAAAATAAAACACATCCAACGATCAACAAAACGCCACGTATCAAAAACAATTCAAATATTTCAGAAAAACCAGACAGCGGCCGGAGCTTCCTCCGGTCGTCTTATCCATTTGGAATGGCCATCGTGCACAGTACCAACAACACAGGCTGAGAAAAAAATGAACCAAACTCAACAAAATTTACGTCCAAACTCATCTACATTTCACGTAGATTCCATATCCAACAAGATCTAAGCATAAAAACTCAAGATAAAGCCAAATCGAAGCCAACAAGTTTTGAGATTTATCAACAATCATCATAAACATCAACCAAACTATACCAGAATCCAACTACACAACTCAAAGGTCACAAATACATGAAAATGACGTGTATACATGGCATTAACAGAGAGTAATTTGGATTGAAATAATACCTAGTGGAGAGCTTCCACTAAGCCTTGTTCTTTGATGAAACTTAGAGAAAACCACCCAGAATCGTTCCACAAACCTCAAGGAAGCTTTAGATGAGCTTAATTCCTCTTGAAATTGGTTAAATCTAGAAATTTGTGTTTCACTTCTTCTTCACTTTCTCCAACTGTGTTCTTGGCTAATTTCACACCGAAATCGATTCTGAGGGTTTGTGAACAATACTGAGATTATATGTGTTGGATTTAGATGCCAAGGAAGCCCAATTACATGCTGCTTAAGCCCAATTGAAATCCAAATTTTCCTTCATGAAAACTTCCAAGTGTGCACGAAAAATCCTTTTGCAAGGTTGTAAATTTGGTTTAGTTAGCTTGCACATGTGATGAATTGATCCAAAGGCTGAAAATGGCTCCTCAATTTGATCTTGTGATGTGAATTGAATGTGTTACTTCCATTTGAAGCAAGCTTGGAAATGGCATACCAAATCTCATCAAATTCAAATTCTAAAAATGCCATTGTTCTTTGAATAATTTTGGCACTCAAAATATGTATCAACTTGGTACAAAATGATCCAAAATGCATTTAATTTAATTTTCTCCTTTTAAGGCTTTTCCCATGGAAGTTTCTTCATGAATTCTTCAATCCAAGCTTCAACCATGACATGAGATGGTTTGGTGATGAAATTTACCTTATTTGAAGCAAATTTGATGTTGGAAAGATTTTCATTTGAAGTGTGCAAGATAGTGAAATGGACCTATAATGAAAATGACCTATAATCTTACTTTCCCAAAATACCCTTGTTTTGTAAGCCTCATAACTTGAGTTCTACAGATTAGATGAAGGACTTATAGTACTCTTTGGAAAGCTAAGATCATGAGGAACAACTTTCATGTTTGGGTCAAAGTAGGGAGAAACATCCTTCTAGGTCAAAAGTGGCTTGGAAGTTGGTTGACTTTTGTTGACCAAAATCACATTCATCTAAGGACCTGTAACTTGTCAGCATCATAACTTGAGTTCTAGAAATCATATGAAATACTTCTAGTACTCAAATGAAATCTAGGAACATGCTCTACAAGTTTCATGTTGGGGTCAAGATGAGATGAGACTTGTATCTTGAGATAGGTGGTCTTGAAGTTAGGCACTAAATAGAGGATTTTACACTAAGAACCCTAATTTAGTAACTTCTCACACTCTTGATTCTTCTTGATTTGATCTTGAAATGATATATTAGGCATCTCAAAACAACATTCCATGATCACAAAGACTTGGAATTGAGTCTTAATCTCCTTTAATTTCACAATTGACTGAGGGTTGACCAGATGAAAACCCTAGATGCACCACTCTTGACTGTGGCTTCTTCCACATGACACAACAACTTGAATAAGCTCTAAATGAGCTTTCTCAACATCCCCATATCCATAATCATGAATTCACAATCCTCTGATGATCTTCAATTGGCCTCCAAGTTAGGAGTTGATTCACATACACCCATCAACTCTTTCACAAAACTTTGACCACTTCTTGGTGACTTGATGACCATTCATGCTTGAGTAAAACCCCTTGCTTAGGCTCAACACTCTCTGGGTAACCTCCTCTTGATATGCACAACCTCTTGATCCCCTTCTCAATGAACAATGTTATGCAATGCAAATGTTAGAAGAAAAATGAAATGAAACATAAACCAAGTTAAGAAAAGGTTGGTCAAATTTTGGGGTGCAACAGCTGCCCCTATTCAAACGACTTGGACCTGACTGAGTGAAAAGCGAACAACTTTCACGCCATCAAGGTAAAAGGTGGTTGAATACCAAAGAACCCGAAAATTTGCCAACCGCAGAAAATAAAACTGCAAACAAGAACTTCCGGAGACAACTGCTCTGATTACAAACATACTCCGCTAGAGAAAATAAACGCTTAAACGAGTAACTCTGCTTGGGGGAACAATAAGATAAATTTGTCCATCAAGAATGTGCCATGGTTTGAATACCATACAGGTTAAAGGGGAACCTTTCAAATTACCGGAATCTAGATATTCAATGAACAAAATGAGTCAATAAAATTTGCCGGAGCCTGGATGCTCAACGTAAAAGCCGGAGCCTGGATGCTCAACGTAAAAGCCGGAGCCTGAATGCTCAACGTAGAATTGACCGGAGCCTGGATGCTCAACGTAGGTGACCGGAGCCTGGATGCTTAATGTAAAAGCTGGAGCCTGGATGCTCAACGTAGGTGACCGGAGCCTGGATGCTCAACGGACAAAGGGGTTATCACAACATGGAAATTAATCGGATTTTGGATACTCGACAAACAAAAGAATATACCATTTGCAAATTCACCGGAGTCTGGATACTCAACGGAGAAGCCGGGGCCTGGATGCTCAGTGTAAAATTGACCGGAGCCTAGATACTTAACGGACCAAGAAGTACACCATAAACTGGAAATTTATCGGAGCCTGGATACTCAACGAAATTGGAATCACGGAAAATTTTCCAGAGTCTGGATACTCAACGAACAAGAGAAATTACCACATATTGGAAATCGGCCGGAGTCTAGATACTCAACGTAATAAATCGGAGCCTGAATGCTCAATGAAAATAACCAGAGCCTGGATGCTCAACGAAATTTCCTGGAGCCTGGATACTCAACGGACAAAAAGAGATCATCTCCATATGAAACTTACCGGAGTCTGGATACTCAATGGAGGAGCCGGAGCCTGGATGCTCAACGTGGGTGACCGGAGCCTGAACACTCAACGAAGAAGAGAAAATTACCAAAGTTTGAACACTCACCGGATCAAGAGAAAATACCTATTGGAAATTTATTGGAGTTTGGATACTCAACGGAACTGACCAGAGTCTGGATACTCTACGGACAAAACAATATACCACAAATTGGCAATTCACCGGAATCTGGATATTCAACGGAGAAGGAGTACAACCACAAAACTTATCAAGGTCTGGATACCCAACTGACTTTACCGGAGTCTGGATACTCGACGGAAAAAGGCAATACATCACGAATTAAAAATTCACCGGAGTCTGGATACTCAACGGAGAAGCTGGAGCCTGAACGCTCAACGAAATAAGCCGGAGCCTGGATGCTCAACGAAGATTGACCGGAGCCTGGATACTCAGCGGACGAAGAAACACTCAATGGGGGTCTAGATACCGCCAGGGTTAAAAAGTACATCCCACATTGGAAATTTGCCGGAGCCTAGATACTCAACGACATTGACCGGAGTCTGGATACTCAACGGACGAAGGGAGAATATCACAAATATACCCATCAAAATCTGAACACCACACTGTCTTCACTGGAGTCTGGATACTCGACAAAAAAAGCACAATAATATCAATCGCCGTGGTCTGGATACCACAACCGTCTTTACCAGAGTCTGGATACTCAACGGAAAAACATAATAATATCAATCATCGTGGTCTGGATACCACAATCATCTTCACCAGAGTCTGGATACTCCACGGAAAAAGGAAAACCCCATCAACTAGGAATAGACCGGAGTCTGAATACTCGACGAACTAAAGAATTCATCATAAATACTTATCATGACCCGCTGAAAGTCGAAGATGCTGCTGGGGAATAACATGAGTCGTGGTCTGGATACCACGCGGGCTAAGAGAAATCATTAGTTGTCAAGATCTGAATACCATAATGGCACAAATGTCAATTCTCCAGAGATACACCTGAAACAAAGAGATAACAACCTGGCCTATGTTTCACATGCATATGTTTGAAAATGGCGTAATGCTCCATACGAAATGGAAATGCTACGCGTTTGGGTAAATGCTATGCACGCATGCAGATGCAACAGAACTGAATCAGCAAAATAAATGCTAGAGATACAGAAACCATCCTGCTGGGGAAACAACCTACTCATGCCAAATAAAAATTGGACTTATGCCGAGAAACGGGCCCTTGCTGGTCTCCTTCAAAGAAAATATTGAGGTAACCACCTTCCTCCATCCTGCTGGGGAAAAGAGAACAAATCTGCTGGGGAAACCACCCTCTTCCCACTTGCTGGGGATGGCTCCGCTGGGGGACGAACCTACCCAGGCCGTGGATTACTCTGTGGGAAGAAAATCCACTCATGATTCACTAGGGAGTACGAACACGCACTTCGTGAGGATTAAATATACACCAACTGCTGAGGGAAAGCGCACAAGCTACCTGCTCACTCAAACTGCATACAAACTCTACTGGGGATGGAGATGTAAACTCCGCTTGCTGAAGACGGATTCTGGCTGGGGAGCATAAACTTGCTTGAGTACCTGCCCCCGTGTAGTTCAATTTGCCCCAGTCTGGTCTCTAGGACAATTCATCTTGAAAAGAAAAGCTTGCCATAAAACGACCTCGAGATAGCTTTCCCCTGAACTTGTAACATGAAAGGATTCGTCCCTGGTTGACTAACTCTGATGATATGGAGAGGAATAAATCCTTCATTTTTAATTTTGCCCCAGCCCGTGGGATCTGTTTAACCTCTTCCTCGAAAGGAAACCTAAATCTCTGCACCCTGACGGTTTGATACGAACTGCTTCAGCATTTTGAAACTCGAAGAGGTGCTTCATATTAACTGCCCTCTGGCCAAGCATAACCTCTGTTCTTTTAGGGTGGCCTTCCCTAGCCTTGCAATGACTTTGCCCCTGATTGGCTAATTGGTGGAGCAGTATCCTTGGCTGCGAGAGATTTACCAAATCTCGACCTGATTGCCCCAGGTTACCTGACTTCCGGATGGCTGACTCTCATGATATGATCATTTGATATAGTTGGCTTTGACTCAACAGAGTAAACGGAATTCTGCATTCTATCCTGATCGAATTTTCCGCTGTGGAAACTTTCCTGCTGTCAAGCGCTTACTCGCAAGTAAAACAAATTGTTCTGCATAAAAGATATATTAATGCAACGCATATGACAGTTTTCGAAATTCCATTTTGTTCATTGGAAAATATTTGTGACATAAAGTGCATGAATTATAATGTCAACATTAATACCAACGCGGTAAGAGGAATCCTTTTAGGAGTTAGTTTCGACGCGATCTTTACCGAAGTATGCTTTTGAAATAAACCTGCTTCAATTAGGAATTTTGAAGGTTGTAACGTGGTCAGGTTCACGGTTAAGAAAGAAAGGATAAAGGCCCGAAGTTTATTTTAACCCACCTATTCTCCTTGAAGTTCTCCAATCCTACATTCAGTTAATTCGACACTAGCGCTTACCTCTCAAAGGTTGGATGACAGGAGTGTCGGTTCAGGAAACCACAAGTTTCCAGAGTGACAGTCACTCGCTTTTCGTCTTCGGTGTCGGAAGTCACACGATTTGTTTTTTCGAGGATTTTATATTTTGTAATCCTTTTCGCTCTTCGTTTTTTTTTCGTTTCCCCCTAATTTTTGCCTGGACTAGCTCATTTGAGTTTCTTTGATTTTGAAGTCCAGCGAGATGCCCTAATTTTTGGCCTAAGTCACTTGTTTTCAAGATGCGACTTAGCGAGCTTCTTTTTTCAATTATTTTCTCTTTTTTTTTGTTCCTCGGAACAAATCATGTGACACTGGCTTGTCTGACTTGTAAAAGCGATTGTGACTGTTCCACTCCTTATCGGCAAGGTTTAACTATTGCGGTTTTTTAGGCACGACCTCTAGAGGTGTGATTGATCCTCGAATGGGAACACTCCTGTTACAATTTGGATGCTTGGCCAAATTAACTAACACCTACCCTGCCCCAGATTAAGATTGAGGGTTTTTCTTTTTCAGAAAGAAACTCTTACTACTAGGCTCAAAGGGGTTGACAAGGGATTATCATCCTTATATCTCCGGTGTTTAGGAATTTGAAACAATGCATGTACATCATCAGCAGGTTTTATTCAAAAGCATACAATCGGAAGCTTGCGCATCTTTAAACTTCGTCATCCTCCCCGGATTCCGCTTAAACAAGCAGTTGACATTTGTAAAACAGTAATTAGTGAACACGAATGGATTTAATAAAAACATGCATATTGATTTCATTATCAATATCAATTGAAAACAAACAAGTTTTACAAAAGAAATTTGCATTTAAACAGGAAAGAAACTACAAATGATAAAACAAAGATTGCCAGCTTCTGGGAATTGGGCTTTCAAATCTTGACTTGCTGCTGAGTCAACCATCTTTAAAATTGTTCGTCGAAGTCAGTATGATACTCCTCTGAACATCTGCTTTCGGTGAACTCTTCCCCAACATGAACTGATATGTCCACCTGGTTGGATGAAGGAAGATCATTGATCAGAATACCCTGAGGCATGATTGAGACTCAGTTGGAATCCATTAGAGTCTGAACTTGGCTTCTAAGCACCTTACAGTCCTTAGTTGAATGCCCCTGTGCCCCAACATGGTACTCACAACAGGCATGGACATCAAAACCTGGCGGATATGGCGGAATCACAAGGATCATTTCCTTCGGCACTATTAATCCACCTTTGATCAAATCCGGTAACAACTGATTGTACAATACTGATAATTGAGTAAAATGTCTCTCCGGCCTCCTTGGTCTTTGCCCGGCGTGCTGACGCGGCTGATAACGTCTCGACCGTTGACTCTGGCGAGAAACTGATATACGCTGCGAAGATCCAAAAGATTGTTGACCAGGAATAGCTGAAACATCTGGGGACTGAGTCTGAATTATCAGGGACTCCCTTTGTTCAGGTACTTTCTTCCTCAGACTTGGCCCAGGAACCGGAACTAGTTGTGGGCGCGGGGATTCAGAAGTCATAAATTGCAAGGCATCCTCTTGGTCCAAGGCATTTTCAGGAGAAATAAGAGGAACAACCACCTCTTTTGCAGTGCATGGAATAAGACCACCTGGTATGATTACGCCGCCTAGCGCGAATTCAACTGCCTTAGAATCAATTAAGTCCTGAACCTTATGCTTGAAAGCTTTGCAGTTCTCTACATCGTGCCCCGGTTCCCCAAAATGGAAATTACAGTGGGCACTTGCATCATAGCCTGGTGGTGGCTCACCAGTCAACAGAGACAAAGTCTGAAGTTTGACCAACCGAAGTTGAAGCAGGAATTACAACAGCTGAGCATATGTTGTAGGAATCTGACCAAAGACTCTGGCAGGTTGCCTCAGCCTCTGGGCATACTTTTCAGCATTAGGACTAACCCGGGAAACAGGACATGGATGTTGACAAGGAAATTTTGGAGCTTTAAGGTGCGCACGAGATCTCTGAGACCTATCATGCCTTGGAAGAGGTTTTACTGGGGGAAGTGGAACTAGCACCTCTGCTGCAGTCTCAGGCACATGATCCTTTCTTAGCACACCTCTCAAAACTTCTGCGATCAAGCCCATTTGAGTCTTCAACTGCTGGTTTTCATCTCTAAGCATCTTCTGATCCAGACGTAAGGCTTGCATATCCCCCCAAAACCTGCTTCATCTGGCTCTGCATCTCCCTCAGCTCTACTTGAACCTGCTTCATAGCTCTGCGCTGATTTCTGAGTGTCTATCCTGAAACAACTAACGGACCACAGGAAGGAATTCACACACATAGCATATTACTAACAGCACTAGACAGCTGTTATCACAAAAATCCTCAGCAGCACCTGCAAGCATAATTATATCATGTGCACACAATAGACAATATGCTATCCCACCTTTTCTTCCATATTTCTGTACCTGTTATTCTCTTATTTCATCTTTTTATACTTGCTGTTCTCTAATATACTCTCTCCCCCTTTTTAGCCACAAATTAAGATCTAACTACGGACTTAGCACAGATAAAAAATTATAACATTACAATTTTTAGGAGCACATTTAAACAAACTGCTCATAGAGAGCATCACAAATACAAATTGTCAACCAATTCCTACAGGAGGCTAACCAAAACTAATCAACAAAAAAAAAACAGCAGCAAGACCTCTTCCTGCACTAACTCAGTGGTCACTGTAGGCTTAATCATTAATCTTGTTCTTCAGCTGAGCTGGACATGTCCTCCTTAGATTCTTCAGAGCTTCCTTCTGCATCATCAGTATCTTCCTCTGAGCTGTCAACAGCTTCCTCTGAGCCAGCTTCTTGACTATCATTTTCTCTTGTACCATCATCATCAGTGAGATCAGCATTCTCATCTTGCTCTAGAGACCTTAGCAGTTTTTCAAGGGTTTGCTTCCTTGCATCCAGTTCCTTGCATGTTTCTTTGATTATTGCCATTACTTCAGCTTTTCTGGCTTTGGGACCCCTTTGGGATGTCTCAGTGGATGTCATGGCAATGTCTGGAACATGGGTTCCTTGAAACAACTTGTTATGGAAGGCTAAGGGAGTTTCTCTTTTGCTAGATACATCACTGGTCTTGAGGATATTTGGAAATTATGCTAACATAATTCCACAAATAAGAGAAGGAAATGTTATGGGTCCTTTGATGCTATAGCTACCAGCATGCTTCATAGTTTGATTGAAGATGTAAGTGCCATAATCCAATTTGGTCTTGGTCCCAACAGCATAGATAACTCTCCCTAAGACAGTGGCCACTGATGATTTGTGATTAGTTGGCACCCAGTTTGCAGCACCAATCTTGTGCAGCATAGCATATTTCACACTAAGTTTGCTGGTAGCAAGCTTCCCTTTTCATGGCCACTATCTGACTTGATTTCCAGTAATAACTTGACACATTTTATTGTCAGAGATGTTTAACTTAGGCTGGGCCTCATTTGATCTTCCAAGGAATTTGTTGATGGTAGTGGGAGTGAAGATGACACCATTTCCTCTCACATAGACTTTCCCAAACTCAGTGGATTTTCTATCAGCACATTCACCTGATAAATTTACTATGAATTCTTTGACCAGAATTTCATAGCATTGGGAGAACTGAGTTACAGTTTTCATCAAATCTGCATCACAGATGAGGGCCATGATCTCCTTGTTCTCAAGAGCAGTTTGTGCAATCTCTCTCTCCAGGGCCAACCTCTTTTGATATACATATTTCCATCTGATAGCACACGACGGATAGTGAAAAGAGATGTTGTCAATTGGCACTTTAGGGATATTTGCAGCCAGTTTGCTGGTAGAAGGTTTCTTTTTAGATTGGATGTCAGTGACATCAACAGCAACATCAGAATTTGTCTCTGGTTCTGAACTAGATTCAACCTTTCTCTTTTTAATGGTTACTTTTCTCCACCCTTTTGAGGGTCCAACTTGAGTCCTCTTTGTTCTAGCCTTCCTAGTGGAGATGTCTTGCTCAACAGTCTTCTCAACCGCCCTTTCTATGGAGATGTCTTGCTCACCAGTCTTCTCAACAGCCTTCTTCTTGAGGGAGCTTTGGTCAGCCACCTTTTTCCCTTTTCTTGTCATCAGCCTTTTGGCTATGCCCGGATTGATCTTTGCTATGAGGTCATTGTCAGAATATTCATCTAGGTCTACCAACTCAGTGTTTTTGGTGCCTTGAATATCATCACTCATTTTCTCAGCACCTTTACCTTTGTTCTTCCCTCCTGATGTAGGTTCTTTCAATGTTTTGACATTGTGAGAGACATCAACTTGATCATCCTGGTTAGGATCAGTCCCCTTATTGTTGGATGGTGTGGGTATGTTGAGTGTGCTAGCCACCATATCTGCAATTTTAAGGTGTGTTCTTCTTACTTCCTCTCCATTTTGGTCATCAGATGTAGCAGCAAGAGGAACCTGACCTGCGACAAGATCTTTGGGTCTTTTTGCATCCAGCATTTTAGGTTCTTTCACCAATAATCCTTCTGGTGTCATCATTCGTAGTGGATCTATTTCAAGCACTTCATTAGGGTTTGATTTAGCATCGTTGTCAGTCATTCTTTTGGCTGAGGATGGTTTAGAATGCTGCGACATTCTTAGGGTCGTTGTTTGTGGAAGAAGAGATTTTCTATGCTTGTTGGAAACGGTAAGAAAGCTGAATAGTTTGTGATGGAACCAAGAGTAGAGGGGTTGTATCGTATAAGTGGTAATGGGGTATGATTGCCCAATATAAGGGAACTTACCTTTTTTATTTATCATTAAATGATTTAAATTCAAAATGTAATTCCCTTTTACTAGTAATTGATATAACTCATGATTTCTGGAGGACTTCAATTTTAGAGAATTTTTAAATTGAGACTCCTTGACACTTCTTGAAACCATGTCAGCACTATTACGGACATAATCACCAGGTTTAGCACGACCCTCTTGTCATTTACACAAGTTACCCTTGAGCATGACTCCCTTGAAATCATTAGATCTTGTTTGCATGGTACTCTTGATGTCACAGAGCAAGGTCATGACATCTGGAGTGACATTGCTTTCTTTGTGCAGGGCAGCTTCCATGGATTTCATCAGGTTCCAATATAGCCTATCTAGCTTTCCCTGATGACCAGTCTTTAGGTATCCCTTCTTGGCTTGCTTCCCCACATGACGTTTCTTACATCCTGTCCTTCTTTCTGAAGCATACTTTGAAGATCCATTTGCTGATGAGTTGGACCTGGTTCTTTCAATCTTTGGAGGCTGTCTTCCTTTCTCCAGCCATAGTTGGTCCTCTTTATTGATCAATCCAGTTATGTTACTTCTGGGCTCCCATAGATAACAATTATTCTTGGATCTAGTTCCCCTCATTTCTTCCTCACCTTCTTCATTGACAACCACACACTTATCCCTTGAAAAATGTACTTTTAAACCTTGATCACATATCTGACTTATGCTTATCAGGTTAACAGTATGTCCTTTAACCAGCAAGACATCCTTCAATTTTGGAGTTTTAAGACTGTCAAGTTGTCCAACACCTGTGATTTCTCCTCTAGATCCATCACCAAAAGTTACATGAGTAGATGACTGAGGTCTGAGTTTTATCAAGTGATCCTCAATTCCAGTCATATGTCTCGAGCAACCACTGTCAAAGTACCAATCCTCTTGGGTAGGCATCCTTAGATAATTGTGACCTACTAATGCCATATTCTTGGCAACCCATTGTCTTTGCTTGTTAGTAGTATCCTTCTTAGGTTTTGCTTGATGCTGCCTTTTGACATGAGCTCTCTTATTAGATTTCCCTTGATGAGGATGACTAGGAAATCCATGCAGCCAGAAACACACAGATTTGATATGACCAAGTGTAATACCCCAAATTTTACCCTTTCTTTTTTATTTTTATTTTAAATTCTTATTAACTTAATAAATTAACCTTTTTTTTAAATCTTGTTTTTTTAACTAATAATAATTTAATTAACCTTTTTTATAACTTTACTAATGTTTTTTTATTAACTTTTTTTTTTCTATTTAGTTTATTTATTTAAGTCATTTTAAGCTCTTCTTACTAACTTTTAGGATTTAGATTAAAATTTAACTTTTTTTTTCTTTTCTTTAAAGAGTAAATTTTTTATAACCTTTTTTAAATTAATTTCTAACATTTTTTTTTAATCAAATTCTAATACTTTTTTTAAATAAAAATCTAATACTTTTTTTTAAAATTAAATCTTTTTTTCTAACTTTTTAAAATTAAATCTTTTTTCTAACTTCTTTTTAAAATTAAATCTTGTTTCTAACTTTTTAAAGTTAAATATTTTTTTCTAACTTCTTTTTAAAATTAAATCTTTTTTCTAACTTTTTTAAAGTTAAATATTTTTTTCTAACTTTTTTTAAAACTAAATCTTTTTTTCTAACTTCTTTTTAAAATTAAATCTTTTTTCTAACTTTTTTTAAAGTTAAATCTTTTTTTCTAACTTTTTTAAAAAAATTAAATCTTTTTTCTAACTTTTATAAAATTAAATCTTTTTTTTCTCTAATTTCTTTTTAAAATTAAATCTTTTTTTTAACTATTTTAAAAATTAAATCTAACCTTTTTTTTATAAATTAAATCTATCCTTTTTTTTTAAAATTAAATCTAAATCTTTTTTTGACACCTTTATTTTTCAAATTAAAATTCTAAATTCTTTTTAAAATTAAATTCTAACGCCCTTTTCTTTTTCTTTTTTTTAAATTTTAAATTCCTTTTAAAATTAAATTCTAACAGTTTTTAAAATAATTCTAACATTTTTTAAAACCAACATTCAAATATTTTTTTTATTCTAACTCATTTTTTTTTAAAACTCTAATTTTTTTATTTAACTTGAAACTCTAATCTTCTTTGCTAACTTTTTAAATTTAAATCTCAACACTTTTTTAATCTAATCCAATCTTAATGAATTCCAGATAGAGTTAAATCAAATCAATCAGATCAATCATCATCATAAGAAAATCAGATCTAAATATCAACATCACCATCATTGAATCAAATCTGAAATCATCATAAAAATTCATTCAAATCAAATCAGAGATTGAAAAAGATTGAGATATTCAAATTAAATCTGAGATTAAAAAAAAAGATTTAAAAATCAAGTATAAAAGGGACGAAAATCATAACAAGAAAGGGAGAACTTTTTTTCGTAAAATCCAAGCAAACTCCGTCAAAAATCCTCTAGCCTCAGGACAAAGCATCATCGACCATCATCATTCCGTAAGGATCAAAAAATATAATTACAATTTTTGTGTTGCTTTTCATGTTTTTTCAGGAAAAAGAGATGAAGAAGACAAATCGGCGGTCATGCAAAAGAAGAAGAAGATAACATCCGTGAGAGGCAAACAAGAAGGAGAGGAACACACGCAAACTCAGAGAGCAGAGAGAAGAAGAGTGATGACCGGCCCAACCCTCTTTTTTATTATTTATTGTTTTTCCATTTGTTATTTTATTTTGTTTATCTTTTTTAAAAAAATCAAGAAGACCCTTTCTTTTTTATAATCAAAAACCTTTTTCAAATTAATTAAAACTCTTTTTAAATAAAATAATCAAATGTTTTTTCAAATAATAAAACTTTTTTATAACTTTAAAGTAAAACGTGTTTTTAACTAACATTAAGATTTTTTAAATTAAACCAATTGTTTTTTTTAATGATTAAATCTTTTTTTCAAAATATTATCACTAAAACTCTTTTTTTAGAATAATTAACCAAACCTTCACTTTTTTATTAATAAATTTTTTTTAAAACTCAAAACTCTTTTAATTAAAATTAATCTCTCTTTTCACAAATTTAAATCCTTGGTTAAAAAGACCATAAAAGTCCTCCAAAATTCATACGGTTTGTTTCTCGTTCAATTTTGATTTCGTTTTCGTCTAACCCCACATACTGACATTTTTGTTTGTTTTGTTTCTTGCAGCTATTATGTTCAATTTGAAACTTATTTTCGGTTTTATATTTAGCTATTATAATCGTAACTGCTTATGGGATGTAATTGTGCGAGACAATTGTCGCATTTATCTTTCCGCACTTTATTTTCTGTCGTTGTATGTATATTTAATTTCATCACATCTTTATAGTTAATTTCACATCCGAAGGTTAGGTCTAGCTTTTGGTCGCCGCGCCAATAGTCCTCAACTTCAAACCCTTACAACTACAAACCCTAATTTTCACAAATGCCTCGCCGCAGGCAAAATTACAATTTTACCCCTAGCATTAGGTCAAAGAGCCGCCGCGCTCATTTTAGGATTTCCCGCCGTGGAATCCCTAATTTAACCCTAATTACAACTTAACAATTCAACGTAGAGATTTGGAGTTTCTACACTCCACGTAAGCGTGTCCTTAAGATGCGTTTATTCCCCTTGAGACCTTGACCACAGTCAAGAAGTTTCTAACCTCCCTATTGAGGGGAACTACGATTACTCTGATTCCACTCCCGTAAGGATACGTAGGCACAAGATGCGATGTCTTGCCGAGTAAGCTTAGAATTAACCCCTTAGGTCTCTTTTCTCACTTTTAATCCTTTGTACATATACCTTAAGCAAATAAATAAAGCAAATAGTAAACATTTGAACAAAAGGTTCCTGTAGAGTACTACAGAAGTTTAGGGTGCTAATACCTTCCCTAAATTTAACCAACCCCCGAACCCTAGATCTTTCCCCGCATTGTGTTTACGATGCAAAATAGGTTTTCCCTCTTTTGACCTTTTCCTTCGGATAAATCAAAGAGCGGTTGTGAACTGAATTGTGATTCAAACTCATTAATAGTTTGTGATCCTATTTCCACCGCAACAGAAAATGGCGACTTCACTGGGGACTACTAACTTTTGAGGGTTATCCCTAACTTGTTCATATTTATTACTATCTGTGTCATTATTCATTTGCATGTATATATTTGTGCTTTGATTGTGGGACTGTTCCTTGTGCTGTGAGATAGGTCCTACACCCGGATCTAGTGTACCTTAGGTAAATGGCAATAGACCAAGGAAACTGTACGACGTATATCGATACGGTTGATCTGGTGGTCATGGTTAGTGCGACTTCTTGGTTGGTGCTTATATTCCTTAAGTCAAGTTGAGGATAATATTGAGGCTGCCATATGTTGTCAATGCACTAACTGACTTTTAGAACCCTAGTTAACTCATCTTGGCCTTTAGAAAGTAGTGAGGTAACCGGCTTTGGTGCAGACTGAAGTTGGTTGACACTCGATACTACGCTCATTGAGATCTTAAACTTGGAGGGTTTTGGTTGGTAAGTAAGTTGCCTTCTGAACAACCACCCTTGTAAAGGATCAATGATATTTGAGATCCCTTAGAACCTGGTTACTTTTGTAGGACAGGATGAACCATCTAACTTCAGGGGAGGGTACTTGCCTTTGAACCTCATGCAAGCCTTTAACCTAAGACTTTGTGTGTTTTCATGCATTGCATCCATAAAGCATCTCATCGCATTGTATTTCATGAAGTTCAAACATCATTTATGGATATCGCGGGATACCATAAATAAAAAAAATATAAAATGAAAAAACAAGAAAAAGATTTCTTCGGTACCCCACGACATTCATGAATGTTTTGAATTCCATGAAATCTTCATTTACATTCACATTTTAGCATCATACTCTTGCATTGCATGTGTCTCCCGATTTCTCACACTCGGTTCTCTCACCTTCCAGTTTTGTCACCCTGAGTTCTCGGCACCAATACAACACCAGAGCTCAAACTCGGAAAAGAATGGAGGATCAGGCAAAAGAGATTGATCGCCTTAGCAATGAACTTGAAGACCTTCGAGGGGGTATGGGGCGTATGATGGAATTGTTACATGTCATGAATGCTAAGATGGATACCCAGCCCACTGTTGTTTCTGAGATTACCGGCGTTACTGTGGACCCTCCACCAAGTGTGACCGTAGCGAGGGACCCACCTTATGGTCTTGCTCCCGGTTTTGTGCCTCCTCAAGCCACTGTTCCGATTAATCAACCTGTTCAGCAAGCCGTGCCCTTGTTTTCTGAAGTTTCTAGGGGGGGCTCCTATCTTTGCACCACCTGTTGTACACACTCGTGCGCAACCGTACTTCAATGAGACAGCTTTTGATAATCTTGATGAGAATGTTGAGGGTTATGAGAAACATGATAAGCTTCGTGAGGAAGTAAACACTATCGTCCAGAGATTGAAAAAGGTAGAGGGTGATCAAATTTTTGGGACTGCTGCAAGGGATGTTTGTTTGGTTTCAGGTTTGGTTATTCCCCCAAAGTTCAAAACTCCGAACTTCAATCGTTATGAAGGTGCCACCTGTCTTAAGAGTCATCTGATCATGTATTATCGCAAAATGGCTGCCCATGTTGAGAATGATAAACTGATGATTCATTGCTTCCAAGATAGTTTGAAGGGTGCTTCCTCCAAGTGGTATTTAACTTTAGACCAGTCTCGCATTAAGAGTTTCCAGGATTTATCTGACGCTTTCATCAAACACTACAAGTACAATATGGATCTGGCTCCTGACAGAAGACAGTTGCTGAGTATGTCACAAAAGAATTCTGAGTCATTCAAAGAGTATGCTCAAAGGTGGAGAGAGACTGCTTCGCAGGTAGAACCTCCTTTGACCGAGAAAGAGTTAGCTGATTGGTTTGTCGACACAGTCCGTCCAAAATTTTACGAGAGAATGGTGGGTAGTGTGACTTCAAATTTCTCCGACATCGTTGCTGTGGGTGTCAAGATTAAATTGGGTATGAAGAGTGGTAAAATGACAAATAATCATGGCGCTTCTAAGGATCAGCCGAAGAAACCTCCTTATAGCTCCCAGAAAAAGAAGGAGAGTGAGACTAATGCTATATCCTCTGGTAAACCAAGGGAACGCTTTTATCGGCATCTGCAAGGTTATGCTCAACCTCAAGGGTACCCGGTCCAATATGCTCAACAACCCTATGTGGCAGCTATTACACCTTCTTTCAATCAACAGGTTCCCATGTATCAACCTATGCAACAACCTCCTGTTTATCCGCCTCCTGTCAACTACCTACAGGCACCCAATACTCCTGCTCCTCAACAGCCAAAGAGTCCGGCTCCTCGCCAGAATATGCCAAACAGAAGAACGTATAAACCTTGTCCGCCGATCCCGATGACTTTTACCGAGTTGTGTCCCTCTTTGGTCAAGCAAGGTCTCATCACTACTCGGGCTTTGGGTCCGCCTCCTAATCCTCCACCTAATCCATTACCTGCAAGTTACAACGCTACCGCTCATTGTTTATTTCATGAGGGTGCGCCCGGCCATGATCTAGAGAATTGCTATGCTCTTAAGAAAGTTGTCAGAAATTTGCTAGAAACGAAGAAGTTGTCTTTTGGCGATACTCAGCTGAAGATCGAGACTCCTTTCGGGGTTCCTCACTCGTCAAGTGCAAATTCTGCAAAGCATGCTACGCCTATCAGCCGAATCCAGTCATTATTCAAAGGCCTAGCCCGCTTCATTTCAGTAACCCTCAAGGTGATATGACCGGGATCAACAAAGGATCTGGGAAATTTATTTTGAAGCAACGACTGAAAACTGTTGAAGATGTGACCAGCATAACTGGGGTAAGCCATGACGACTCACAGTGATCATGAACCAGACGTCCTTTCCATTGAGGCTCCGCCAAAGGAAACTGTTACTCTTGAATGCAAGATTTCATAAACATTTAGAAGGATTTTTCCGACAGTTCATTTGTTTATTTATATGCATTTCTCTTTGATTAAGCATATTTAGCATGCACGAACTTGTTTATCTTTGATGCAACACATATGTTTGTCTTGAATAAATCCATTCGCTTCACTCATTCAAAAACGTTTTCATAAATTATAATGCCAACTTTACCCGATCTCTTGTTCTGATGGAGAATTGGGGGGAGGATGACGAACCCAAAACGTCAGATTTCTTGTCGTATGCTTTCGATTGAAACCCGCTGATGATGTAAGGCATTGTTTCAAATCCCAAACACTGGAGATATAAGGATGTTAATCCCTAGTCAACCCTTTGAACCTTGAAGTAGGAGTTTTTCTTTTTTTTTAGAACCCTCATCTTAACCTGGGGCAGGGTAGGTTTCAGTTAAATCGATCGAGCACTTAGACTCTCAAAAAGGAAGAGCAAACCTTCGAGAATTTATCCTTAGCATCTTAAGAAGTACAATACAATGGCTATCCCTCGGTTACCTAAGGAGTGGGGCAGTCACGAGCCTTTCAAAAGATTTACACGACTTGTGCATAAAAGAATATTCAAAAAAAAAATAAGAGCCCGCTAAGTCAAAACCTATGAAGGAGACTTAGGCAAAACTGGGGCATCCCGCTGGACTCCAAAGTCAAATCAATAGACGCTGTCCAGGCAAAAGTTAGGGAATAAGAGCAATAAACCATTAGTTTTTGAATCCTTATAAAGAACAAAGTCGTGTGACCAATTGCCATTAGAAACAGGTGAGTGACTGCCATGTCCAAAGCCTTGATAAGTTCTCGACTATAGCAAATCCGCTTGAGATATGAGCGTTCGTATCCGGTTAACTGAATTAGGATTGGAGAACATCACGAAGAATGGGTGGGTACAAATATAACTTTGAGCCTTTATCCTTTGTTTCTTAAACCGTGAACCGAGCCACGATACAACCTTTAAAAGACCTAATTGAAGTAGGACTTCGGTTGAAAGCATACTTGACAAAATCACGTTTCCTGACTCCTACGAGCTATGCTCAGAAAAAATTCATGTTGGCATTATAATTAAAACTTATATCCTAACTAGTGATTTCGGTCACAAGTTATCGCGATATCTTTTTTCAAAACAAAAATTCAAGACAAATATATGTGTGCATTGACAAGCCCAGGATAGGCATTTCAGGCATGATGACTTCGCTGGATATCTTAGAGATTTACATGTGAACATAACCCGTGGAACTTGAAGATCCTGCTAAACAGGGGCAGGCCGTTTCCCAGTTCGCTTACCAACGCGAGTCTGACGTTCTTAGGAGCTACTTCTCTAAGATTTCGTCGTAACACGATTAATTTGTGCCAGTCACGTCGAGACCTGACGCATCTCTCAAAGAGTTTGAAAACAGTGGGGCAACCAGACTCCGTGTTCTCTATAAAATCCTCTTGAGATGACCATACCTCACAACGCAAATATCCTGGGGCACCGTGTTTTTTTAAAGAAACAAATGGCGACTACTATAAGGTCCTTCAAGATCAAAACCATGTGGTTTCACAAGTTTTCTTCATGCACCCGATGGATTTTACTCACGGCGGCCTTCATTCCCCAGTAAACCTCAGTGTTGCAACAGGCTCCTAAACTATTGCCTCTTCACAGTCCCCAGAGAGACTATAAGCTGACAATTTTTTCTTGGGTAACTCGAAAGTGTCCCTCAGGTTTTCTTCTCCCCATGCGAAGACGTGGTACTATGCACCCAAGCAGATTACCTTCTCCCCAGAAAATTCAGAACTTTAAAACTAGAGTTGGTTCCACCATTGATCCTTCTTACCCATGATTGACGTATTGGTTGCAGAGAACGCAGGGTATCTCCGTCGAGATGTTTATTTCGTCTCTCGTCCTGTCTCTAGTCTGTTTCGTCAACGTACGCAAGGGCATAAGCATCACATGCTTATTTCATTACATATTCATTACATACTCATTACATACTCATTTCATAACATCCTGCATATTCACATACATCAACGTACATTCACATTAACATATGCATTAACATGTGCATTAGCATTCACAGGTTCATTGTGTTTCACCATCATTTGGTTGTTACCGCCGAGTAACTGGGGTTCGTCAATTCTCTCCAAATAGATTGTCAGTCTTAAGCATAAAATACCTACTTATTTCCAGCTTCCCCACGGAGCTCGATCCTCGTGGATGACGGTTACTTCAGCTATCTTTCCTCGCCAGGATAAGATATCTACCCTTCGAGTTCATTCCCTCGATGGAGTCTTGATTACCAGTTTTCTTTCTAGCTCAATCCTAGATTGAATCTCAGTCTTGTCGGTCGTCGAGCCCAATCGGACGTGCATTTATTTTGCACCGTCTAAAGATTTTCACCATACCATGGCAAATACGCGACTGTTCTCGCCCAAGAGGGTTATCACCGTACCCGGACGTGCATTTATTTTGCACTATCTTTCAAGAAAATCAACTACAATCCTTTACAGATACACGCCAGTTCACGCCTGGAAAATATATCAGTACAACACTTTACAATCCTACATGTTACAACATCGGTACAACACTTTACATCTTACAGCATCAGCATACGACATTTCTCACCTAAGAAGTCGATCATATCCTCGTCACGACTCGCAGCAAATGGCCATCTCCATGGAGCAGTTGGGCTTCCATTTACCTGTCGTCTTGAAGTATGGGAGGTTTGAACCAAATCGTATTCAGGAGAGCACGATTCTGAAGTATGAGGAAGTTCAGTTTACCCTATTCATATTCAGGAGAGCACGATTCTGAAGAATGAAGAAATTTCAGGAACCGAATCATATTCAGGAGAGCACGATTCTGAGTTATGAGGAAGTTCGATTACCCAGTTTCATATTCAGGAGAGCACGATTCTGAAATATGAGTATATTCAGTCAACCAGTTTCATATTCAGGAGAGCACGATTCTGAAGTATGAGTATATTCAGTTTCATATTCAGGAGAGCACGATTCTGAGTTATGAAGAAGTTCATTTATCCTTTAGTAAAAGAAGGAACGGAATCATATTCAGGAGAGCACGATTCTGAGTTATGAGGAAGTTCAGTTGGCCGTTTTTCAGGAGAGCACGATTCTGAAGAATGAAGAAATTTCAGGAACCGAATCATATTCAGGAGAGCACGATTCTGAGTTATGAGGAAGTTCGATTACCCAGTTTCATATTCAGGAGAGCACGATTCTGAAATATGAGTATATTCAGTCATCCAGTTTCATATTCAGGAGAGCACGATTCTGAAATATGAAGAAATTCAGTCATCCAGTTTCATATTCAGGAGAGCACGATTCTGAAATATGAGTATCTTCAGTCATCCAGTTTCATATTCAGGAGAGCACGATTCTGAAATATGAGTATCTTCAGTCATCCAGTTTCATATTCAGGAGAGCACGATTCTGAAATATGAGTATCTTCAGTCATTCAGTTTCATATTCAGGAGAGCACGATTCTGAAATATGAAGAAATTCAGTCATCCAGTATCATATTCAGGAGAGCACGATTCTGAAGTATGAGGAAGTTCAGTTTACCCTTTTCATGTTCAGGAGAACATAATCTTGAAGCATGAAGAAGTTTATTTATCCTTCAGTAAGAGAAGAATCAGAATCGTATTCCAGGCGCCGACCTTAAATGCGAGAAGATTTATTTATCAGATAAGCAGCAGCCTCTTTATTTGAGTGCTTATCCATTCTTTGCACATAAGTCCCTTCCAACGATAAGTGACAGTTCTCCCTCGAGAAGCTTATCAGGGCAATTCCCATCAAAGTCCATTTATTTTGGCATACAGTCGGTCTTTACCCTGTATATTTGCTACGGAGTTCCGAAAAGTCCGTTTGATCCTGTCACGAGGGGTAGTTTACAGAAGCTTGGATGTTATTCCTTGCTCAATGCTCCAGCATTCTGTAATCGATCTTACAATCGTACGTGATCCAGTTTTATTTTTAGATTCCCCAGTGGAGGCCGTCTCATAGGTACCATCTCCATTCGAGGATCTCGTTCCTTTTCTAAAAGTGACAATTGGTCATTCGCACCAGTTGACTATCATTTTTAGAATTCCCCAGTGATGTACTGTGTCTCAGCGCGTCATTTTCCCCAGTGTGTTTCTTCTCGTGGCGTCTGTCTCGGTGTCGTCATGTTTCGTCAGCATTTTCGCATTCATTATTCCAGCATACGCATCATATCATAGTCATGGCATCATCTGCATTAAGTCGTTCCAGTTTTGTCCATAGCATTGCATATCGTCGCATATAAGGGCAAAATTTTCGGTTATCTATATTTAAATCTCTCCACCACGATTCCACGAGTCTCTGTCACTCAAATCGTCCGGTGTAGCCATTTAAATAGGGGCAACTGTAATACCCCAAATTTTACCCTTTCTTTTTTATTTTTATTTTAAATTCTTATTAACTTAATAAATTAACCTTTTTTTTAAATCTTGTTTTTTTAACTAATAATAATTTAATTAACCTTTTTTATAACTTTACTAATGTTTTTTTATTAACTTTTTTTTTTCTATTTAGTTTATTTATTTAAGTCATTTTAAGCTCTTCTTACTAACTTTTAGGATTTAGATTAAAATTTAACTTTTTTTTTCTTTTCTTTAAAGAGTAAATTTTTTATAACCTTTTTTAAATTAATTTCTAACATTTTTTTTTAATCAAATTCTAATACTTTTTTTAAATAAAAATCTAATACTTTTTTTTAAAATTAAATCTTTTTTTCTAACTTTTTAAAATTAAATCTTTTTTCTAACTTCTTTTTAAAATTAAATCTTGTTTCTAACTTTTTAAAGTTAAATATTTTTTTCTAACTTCTTTTTAAAATTAAATCTTTTTTCTAACTTTTTTAAAGTTAAATATTTTTTTCTAACTTTTTTTAAAACTAAATCTTTTTTTCTAACTTCTTTTTAAAATTAAATCTTTTTTCTAACTTTTTTTAAAGTTAAATCTTTTTTTCTAACTTTTTTAAAAAAATTAAATCTTTTTTCTAACTTTTATAAAATTAAATCTTTTTTTTCTCTAATTTCTTTTTAAAATTAAATCTTTTTTTTAACTATTTTAAAAATTAAATCTAACCTTTTTTTATAAATTAAATCTATCCTTTTTTTTTAAAATTAAATCTAAATCTTTTTTTGACACCTTTATTTTTCAAATTAAAATTCTAAATTCTTTTTAAAATTAAATTCTAACGCCCTTTTCTTTTTCTTTTTTTTAAATTTTAAATTCCTTTTAAAATTAAATTCTAACAGTTTTTAAAATAATTCTAACATTTTTTAAAACCAACATTCAAATATTTTTTTTATTCTAACTCATTTTTTTTTAAAACTCTAATTTTTTTATTTAACTTGAAACTCTAATCTTCTTTGCTAACTTTTTAAATTTAAATCTCAACACTTTTTTAATCTAATCCAATCTTAATGAATTCCAGATAGAGTTAAATCAAATCAATCAGATCAATCATCATCATAAGAAAATCAGATCTAAATATCAACATCACCATCATTGAATCAAATCTGAAATCATCATAAAAATTCATTCAAATCAAATCAGAGATTGAAAAAGATTGAGATATTCAAATTAAATCTGAGATTAAAAAAAAAGATTTAAAAATCAAGTATAAAAGGGACGAAAATCATAACAAGAAAGGGAGAACTTTTTTTCGTAAAATCCAAGCAAACTCCGTCAAAAATCCTCTAGCCTCAGGACAAAGCATCATCGACCATCATCATTCCGTAAGGATCAAAAAATATAATTACAATTTTTGTGTTGCTTTTCATGTTTTTTCAGGAAAAAGAGATGAAGAAGACAAATCGGCGGTCATGCAAAAGAAGAAGAAGATAACATCCGTGAGAGGCAAACAAGAAGGAGAGGAACACACGCAAACTCAGAGAGCAGAGAGAAGAAGAGTGATGACCGGCCCAACCCTCTTTTTTATTATTTATTGTTTTTCCATTTGTTATTTTATTTTGTTTATCTTTTTTAAAAAAATCAAGAAGACCCTTTCTTTTTTATAATCAAAAACCTTTTTCAAATTAATTAAAACTCTTTTTAAATAAAATAATCAAATGTTTTTTCAAATAATAAAACTTTTTTATAACTTTAAAGTAAAACGTGTTTTTAACTAACATTAAGATTTTTTAAATTAAACCAATTGTTTTTTTTAATGATTAAATCTTTTTTTCAAAATATTATCACTAAAACTCTTTTTTTAGAATAATTAACCAAACCTTCACTTTTTTATTAATAAATTTTTTTTAAAACTCAAAACTCTTTTAATTAAAATTAATCTCTCTTTTCACAAATTTAAATCCTTGGTTAAAAAGACCATAAAAGTCCTCCAAAATTCATACGGTTTGTTTCTCGTTCAATTTTGATTTCGTTTTCGTCTAACCCCACATACTGACATTTTTGTTTGTTTTGTTTCTTGCAGCTATTATGTTCAATTTGAAACTTATTTTCGGTTTTATATTTAGCTATTATAATCGTAACTGCTTATGGGATGTAATTGTGCGAGACAATTGTCGCATTTATCTTTCCGCACTTTATTTTCTGTCGTTGTATGTATATTTAATTTCATCACATCTTTATAGTTAATTTCACATCCGAAGGTTAGGTCTAGCTTTTGGTCGCCGCGCCAATAGTCCTCAACTTCAAACCCTTACAACTACAAACCCTAATTTTCACAAATGCCTCGCCGCAGGCAAAATTACAATTTTACCCCTAGCATTAGGTCAAAGAGCCGCCGCGCTCATTTTAGGATTTCCCGCCGTGGAATCCCTAATTTAACCCTAATTACAACTTAACAATTCAACGTAGAGATTTGGAGTTTCTACACTCCACGTAAGCGTGTCCTTAAGATGCGTTTATTCCCCTTGAGACCTTGACCACAGTCAAGAAGTTTCTAACCTCCCTATTGAGGGGAACTACGATTACTCTGATTCCACTCCCGTAAGGATACGTAGGCACAAGATGCGATGTCTTGCCGAGTAAGCTTAGAATTAACCCCTTAGGTCTCTTTTCTCACTTTTAATCCTTTGTACATATACCTTAAGCAAATAAATAAAGCAAATAGTAAACATTTGAACAAAAGGTTCCTGTAGAGTACTACAGAAGTTTAGGGTGCTAATACCTTCCCTAAATTTAACCAACCCCCGAACCCTAGATCTTTCCCCGCATTGTGTTTACGATGCAAAATAGGTTTTCCCTCTTTTGACCTTTTCCTTCGGATAAATCAAAGAGCGGTTGTGAACTGAATTGTGATTCAAACTCATTAATAGTTTGTGATCCTATTTCCACCGCAACACCAAGTTTTCCACAGTGGTAGCATCTATACCCTTTGAATCTACTTATGACTTGGTTCCAGTTTCTGTGTGGTGGATGTTGTGACATTGGTCATGACATTCTCTTTACCTTCTGAATCTCAGATTGTAATCTCTTGAGTTTCAAAACAAGATTCTTTCTATCAACAAATCCCAGTCTAGACCTATTTCCTGAGTTCTGATCACTCTGCAGAATCTCTTCTAGAGTGTCAGTCCCAGGATTTAGCATCCTTATGGATTTTGCCATCTGCTCCATTTTGGATTCCAATAAGTTGACCTCACTTTTGAGTGAGCCTATTATTGCTAGTTGCTCTATCTTCTCAGCCTCTAATTCCATTATGCACTTCTTCTGGTGCTCTCCTTGCTGATACAATTCAATGCTTCTGATGGACAACTTCTTATATGATTCTGCTAGTTCATCATAAGTTAGCTCCTCTTCACTTGAGTCACCATCAGATACACATACACTTTTCAGAGCTGTGACATGTTTTGCAGACTCATCTTCTGATCCACTCTCAGAATCTCCATCAGACCAAGTGATAGTTAGGCCTTTTTCTTTCTTTTTGAGATAGGTGGGATATTCCTTTCTTATGTGTCCATATCCCTCACACTCATGGCATTATACTCCTTTGCTTTGATTGGAATTTTCCTCAGACTTATCCCTTCTGCTGCTGTCAGAAGAGGTGTTCTTGACATAGGACTTTGACTTATGATCTATCTTTTGATCAGTTTATTGAACTGTCTTCCAAGCAAGGCTATTTCTTCTGACAAATTCTCCTCTTTTTCACCACCCTCTTCTTCTGAATCCTCAGCAGTGTTTGAGACAAGAGCTATGCTTTTGCTTTTTTTTCTCTACAGGTTATTCACACATGCACATCTCAAATGTTTGAGAGAACCTATGAGTTCATCCACTTTCATGTTCCATATTCTCGCTACTGCGAAAAAAGGTGTCGGCAAAGACAGAAGAGTCACCACCTATCGTTATTTATCCCAAAGGAGGGAAAGGAAACGATCAGGAAAAACCTAGCGAAAAGGGATAAGATCAGTCATCGCAACCAAATCTCGGGTTCGGGAGTCGGTTACGCAAGGGGAAGGTATTAGCACCCCTCACGTCCGTTGTACTCAATGGGATCCATGCTTGTTTTGTTTATCAAAAAGGTTGGTTATCTATCTAACTAAAGGTCTGGGTCAAAAGAAATAGAAAAAGGACTCGACAGAGCGTCGCAGCTCTGGGCCTGCGTATTCCCTCGTGCAATAGGAAAGTCAGAGTCAATGTAGTTCCACTAACTACAGGTAAAAGATGGGGGAAAGTTGCTCGCCAAGATATCGCATCTTATGCCTACGTACTCTCAACAGGTATGAGAGATCAGAGCTTACGTAGTCCGGGATAAAAAGAACATAGGTTTGTTCAACTGTTTTTTACCCGAGTAAGGTTAACAGGTAGTTCTAGCAGTTTGGTGTATGCAGCTCGCTCGTTGGAGACTTAGGCGTTACCATTTGCAGTAGAACTAAGAGTTAACAACACTCTTTTATCTGAAAAGATTTTCCACTGATTAAACAGAGCCTTAAAGGGTAAAAGGAAGTTTGACTATTTGTTTTTGAAGTCTTTTATGGAAGAAGTGTTTTGAATGAATATTTGTAATTCATATTGCACTAGAGACTATGACTTAGGAACAAATGTGTCGCATATCGTTCGAAGGACATATGCTAACACTCTAGATAATTGAGATGCAACCACCCAATCATCATTTCCCAAGTAGCTTAAGGCTCGTAACGTATAATACTCATCAACCTTTATTAGGTGTTTTATTATTGTTTGAAGATGAGAAGAGAGAGAGAGGACTCTAAGGGGAACTAACCAAGACCCTACTGTTATCATACAAGATGGTCCTATGGTTGAGTTTAGAAAAGGGAATTATATCCTACTTGTTATCATGCAAAGGGTCAAACGTAATGTTCTATCATCACTATCCTTAAACAAGGAAGTGAGAGTCCTAAGGGGACATGGCAATAGAAAGGAAAACAACAGGAAGTCATCATGATTATTCAACTGAAATGTAAAATGTGAATGAATGCACATGCAATGCAACAGTACAAGCAAGGGAGGACACCTCAACCTTTAATGCAAACATGGACTTAAGAGAAAGAATGCCTACACCTGCACTTCTATCCTAATGCACCAAATCAAACAAAATGAAGGGGAGATGATAAAACAGATAATGGGAAAGTAAAAGGAGAACTAAACTCACTAAGTTCAATGTGTAAAAACACAGGAGTCCACAAAGGTTCAACTTCTTTATGGAATGCCCTTAGTTCGACCAATGGAAGAACTGGGCTCTCACAAGAAGGATCCTATGATTGTAGGAAAGAGAAGGAGAATATGTGTACAAACACAAGAATCCATCAAAGGCTCAACTTCTTTATGGAATGCCCTTAGTTCGACCAAAGGAAGAACTGGGCTCTCACAAGAAGGATCCTAAGATTGTAGGACAAAGAGGGATGAAGAGAAGCATAATGAGAACCAAAGGAACCCACTATGTCCAATATGTATCAACACAAGAGTCCATCAAAGGCTCAAATTCTTTATGGAATGCCCTTAGTTCGACTAAAGGAAGAACTGGGCTCTCACAAGAAGGATTCTAAGATTGTAGGACAAAGAGGGATGAAGAGAAGCATAGTGAGAACCAAAGGAACCCACTATGTTCAATGTGTATTGATCACGACTTTCTATGTCTAATACAACTTAACTGCAAGTGCACAATCTATCGCGTAGTAATAAAAGATATTGATCCCACAGGGACTCGTAATCAAACTAGTGTTCTCGGGAGTTACTATGTTTAGCTAGGTAGATAATGTTTAAGGGAATAAGATTGTCACTTAAAGGGAACTAAAAATGTTACTTAAATTATAATTACGTGAATCGATATGCAGTAATTATGTTCTTCGGGGATTTGACAAGTTACCGGTATATGAAATATTTTTCAGAGTTTATTTAAGCAGAAAATAGTGATCTGAAGACTCTCGTCTCACAATGGTTGTTGACGCTAATCATAATTCTAAGGGCCAAACGTACGCTTTCGTGTCCCATTCGGGGTTAAAACTATTTTTTGGAAATCTCTAAGTTCTAATTCATTTTAAAGTGCTTTCGCTGTTATTAAAACAAATGACTAGTGTTTACTATCTGGTCTTGCCGCAGCTTTCGCTTGTTGGTTCGTACCTTAATTAATTTCCCACTTTCGTGGCAAAACTACTTTTAAATAAGTTCTTGCTTTCGCGACGAAGTTTATTCAGTAAATAAATTTAAACACTCAGACCATAAACAACTTTTGAAAAAGAAAGTTTTCAACCGGTTATTATCAAATCCCGTCCGAATTATTATTACATATCGATTACTTTGATTTAGCTAGACATGGATTTGGGAAAGGTAAAACATAAATAAAAACAGTGAATAATAACATGCATCATAATGAAAACTAAAATTACGATTAAAATTTAAAACCTGTAAATATTCCAATTGACCTTTGGGCAGATCCTCCACAAATGTTGGCAGGATTCTGGTCTTTATGCCAATTGATCGTACAAGGGAAATAGGAATTACAGAAGAAATGAAAGGCAACAAAAAATAAAAAGAAATAAAACTGAACTTTTGCTCTGGAAATGAAATTGGGCAGCACTTCGTTGTCTGAATGCGGCTCCCTTTCTCAGCTCCCCTCCTTCCCCTTTTATAGAAATAGAATTCTAACGGTTATAACTTGAAGAAGGTGGACTTAGAGGCAGAAATATCAGGGAGTAGTGGTCCACTATTTGGGACTTGGAACTGCATCGTACACGTACATTTGAAGTTGGGCGTTTTTGCCTGCATGACGGTCGTCACCCGTGTGACGGTCGTCATGGAGCTGTGACGGTCGTCACAGCAGCAAAATATGCATTCTGCGTTTTTCATGTTGTTTTCATCCGGTTTTCGTCCATATTTCATCTGTGATTGCTTCTTTTCTTCATATTGCTTTGTTTAGACGTGATTATCAAATATCTACAACATATCAGACAAATAACACGGAAATAACCCGAAATCGGATCGAAAACAGTTAAACATCAGTTGAATTATGCATCAATATATATATACGATTTCGTGTTATCAAACTCCCCTAAGCTTGAATCTTTGCTTGTCCTCAAGTAAAACAGGAAAAAGTCGGCAAGCACGAGGCAGCTTCTTCGTTTGCAAAGTTGGGAAAAACCGGGATTCTTAGTAAGAACAAAACGAGTACGGTGACGACACTGGACTACAAGTCTTCAGAGGTCTCTTTCTTATGCAAATCGGTCCCAGTCATGCTACTCTAGCTTGGTGTCAAGGTTCTCGCGTCAAGTTCACCCTGTTTGTTCTAGCGCAATCACATTAAGCCCGTTGTCCATACACTTTCATGGCAAGTCGACCTGTTAGTGAATATGATCTCATTTCTGTTTTGATCTTTTTCATTGATCATAAGCTTATACCATTGATTTTTTTCAATGAGTTTTCGTACCGTTGGGCTAAATGCTCGGGTGAGGAGCACCTAACTTAGAGGGAAACGCGTCTTTATATTTTGGCTAAATGGCTTTCTTTTCATGATTTTTCATCTTTTTGGAGATCATACACTTATTTGCATTGGTCGCTCGCTTAGAAGTGTTTTAGGATGGTGCTGACTGCTAGTATAAATTACTTGGGGCTGAGTTTGCGTAGACACTTGAAACTTTGGTACACGTAGGTAGTGAAACCGACTCGCATAAACCGGAGATCTAAGGTGTCAGAACGGTACTGGTTTTGTTAGAATTGTCGTCTCCTCGGAGTTTCAAAACTTGGTTTGAACTTGGGCGCATTCTCGTGATGCTTTTGCTTTTGAGGAACGAACGAAAAAAATTTGTTTACGTCGAATAAAGTGGGGATGTTTGCGTAACGGGAAAAAGATATATAAAAGAGCTTTTATGTGCTAAAACGTGAAAATGTTCGAATAGAAATTACGGAATTCAAAGTACAATGGAATGGGAAATAAACGCTCCGCTCCCATACTATCTCAATCAGTGTCCCCACTGATTTGAAAGAATGCGAGAGGGAGATACAAGGGAAATGAAAATACAAGAAACTGAAAATATAGTAAACAAATAAGGAAAATGATAACTAATCACGACCTCTGCCTCGGTCACGTCCTCGCTCGCGTCCTCTGGCTCTGACTTGGTCGACTCGGTCCTCGAAACTCATTGCTCCGGTATGATAGACATAGTCGCGGAGTCCTTCGAACTGCAAGGTCAGATTCGCCAAGTTCTCAGTAATGGTTTCTTGGCCGGTTTGGAGTTGTTGCATTTGGGTCCGATGCCAAGCTTCGAACTGCTCTGCTCGCTGATTCTGCTGCTGCATCATAGCGAGTATCTGGGCCTGCTGGTCGAGAGAACGGTGGAAGTCTTCTTCGGAGTAGTCGGGCACTGAACAATGGCGGCGGCGGCGGTAGGATGTACCTTCGGAAGGAAGTGGTTGTGATGCCTCCGGTTGCTCAGGTCTGTCCAACTCATCTTGGATTTCGTCATCAGAACCTTGGGTGTGGGTCTGAGTTGGAGCAGCGGCAGCAGGAGGGGCAGTGAGGTCAAATAGCCAGTTGGTACGATCCTCTGGGTGCATCCGGGTGCGTGATGGAAGGATGATGCTTCTGACGGTTTTGCCACGCACGACCGGGTGGTATTTGCCATCGGCTCTGGAACGGATGAGGTGAGAGGCTCTGCAGTGGTCGGTGTCGAGGAACACCGAGGGAATGGCATGGAGGTGCTGGAGGCGGTCACCGAGGTTCAGCCCAAGTGCAATGGCAGTGACAATCCCGCCAAAGTAAAATGGCTTAGAGCCACGGTTACAGTTGGCCTGAATGTGGGCCAGGAGGAACGGAGCGGCGTTGATGGGCTCGTTGTTGAAGACACAGCGGAGAAAGAAGAGCTCTTTCGAGTTCACCTTATGGTTGTTATCCCGGGCGAAAATGGTGTTGCTTAGTGCTCGGTGGAAGTACCAGATGGTCGGGTTGTGGATATGCGTTGCGTGTAGAGAATCCCAACCATCGACATTGATGCTGGTTAGCTCGTACCAGAGTGCGAAGGCTTCGTGCTGGAACTGTTCGGTGAGGCGGCGGTGAGCATTGTCGCCGCGGGGGAATTGTAAGATGGCGACAATCTGGTTCTGGTTCACTTGATAGTTCGTGCCGAACATCCGGAAGCATGCGGCACCGGAGTGTTGGTTGAGGTCGCCGCTGGAAGTGACGTAGGTGAACGAACTTAGGAACTCGAGGGTGATTTGTTCATACGTCGGCAGCGGATTGGTGCAGAGGTTCTAGATGCCGGCTCTTTGGAGCATCCAAGTGACGCCTTCAAGGAGTCTGAGCTCCGTGAGCAATGGGATATGTGGATAGTGGGTCGGCTGTAGCGACCGTTGATGGAAGGCGATATAGTTGGCTCGCTGTCTCTCTCCTGAGTCACCATCGCTGAACACAATGTTGCTGAGGTCTGGGGTTTCGTTGTTTCTCGCCATTGTTGGAGGATACGGAGGAAATGTGGATTGAGGTGGTTCTGTGGAGTGGGAAAATGTGACAGAAGTGTAGTAGGAAGTTGAGATGGGAGTTGGAATATATGGTGCAAGGTGGGGAAGACGAAAATTGGGAGTGGGGTATGAGTTTTTGATGATTGGGAGTTGAAAGGATGGAAGTGGGAGAGAAAACGCAACCCCTGTTATATCAGATAACAGTTTTGGGATCGTGACGGTCGTCACGTATCTGTGACGGTCGTCACCCGTGTGACGGTCGTCAGGCTTCTGTGACGGTCGTCACACCAGCAAAATATGCAGAACGCAGAATTTTGCTTTGGGGGTGTTCTTGCAATGATTTTTTAGGCCTATAAATGATATGGCAATGTATTATATCGGCCAATAAACAAAGAATAACGTAAAAACAGAATAAATGAATAAAGACTATAATTGAAATAACAAGTAATTAGAATGATTGTAATGTAATACATAAGGAAATTAACAATGCAAAAATCAAAATAATTGAAAACGAACGGAAAGTAGAAAAGCTAAACTAAACTAAATCTAATGCTAATATCTAGTCTTTTTGTGCCTTCAACTCATCAAACTTCCGGGCGTAGTAGTCGAGCTGGTCACAGACTAAGTCCATGAAGACTACGAGTTCGCTGTGTATGCTTGTGATGTCGTCTTTTACAGTAGTCAGAGTTGCGTCAACGTTGTCTAATCGGTGCAGAACAGTATCGATTTTGTTCGTGGTCTCCTCAGGAATGGGCTCAGGATAGGTGTTGTAATGCGGAGGAGTCGTAGGGTCTACTTCAGCTTCTGATACAGCATCCTCATAGTACATATAATCGTGTGCTTCAGAGATGTGATCACTGTCGTACATGTAGTTTTGTGGTGTTGATTGAGGTGAAGGAGGTCCCATAGGCCCATCCAATTCATAAAGCCAGTTGTCCTTGTTGTGGATACTTGTCATCTGATGATTTGGCAATGTGAATAGCTGGACAGGTTTTTCATTGATGAGGTACTCGTAAGGTCCAGGTCCCATAGTTCTTAAAATGCGCCTGTTAAAGCAGAACTGGATATTCATGGGTCGGATGGTGCCAAAACTAGTGCTTGCATTTAAGTGGAATCTAAGGCCAAGCTCGTGGGCAATCATTGTCACGAGGCCTCCTATTAGAATAGGTGATTGTGGGTCCTGAGTGAGGCGTCGGAAGGATCTCATCATGAAAGGTACTGCATTCACTGTACGGCCCTGAGAAGCACAGGACATGATAAATAACTCTTCTTTAGATACTGTAGTAATATTTTCTTCTTTCCCGAAAAGGGTGTGAGCTAGTATCTTATGAAAGTATCTGAAAGCTGGGTTATGAATCTCATCATTATACATTCTGTCTGGTTCCGGGTGATAGTCGCCTGTGATTCTACCCCAGAATTGGTTGAGTTCAAAATCAAGATCATCATCTTCTGCACTGATGACACATGCGGTCCGCTAGGAAATCCTAGGAGGTTAGCTAATGACATCCGGCTATGGGTTTGGTCCATTCCAAACATTCTAAAGGTAATCAGCTCTGAGTTGGATCCAAAACCATAGTTGGGTAAGTACCTGAAGGAACTAAGGAATTCGTAGGTGAGGTCCTTATAGGTAGCAAAACGGGTTTTCAAAGCAGTGTTCTCCCAACCCAGTTGATTGAACAGGTATTAGATGCTATCAGTGATTCCTAGTTTCTCCACGGTAGACTTATCATAATACAGCGTTAAGGCTATTTCTCTTTCAGTTAATGCTTCAAATCTTGCCTTTTGAGCTAATCCTCGAAAATGAACCTCTGTGAAGTCGTACGCGGCCATACTCGCAGGTAAGTCGGAGAAAAACAGGAGGAACGTTTGAAGACTTTTAAAATCCTGAAAAGTTTAAAACAAAAGTTTGAAGTCAGGATTTTTAAAAACAAAAAGCGGTAAAAACAAAAGATAAAAGAGAAAAATAAAATAAAAATATGAAAATAAAAGAAAGTAGAAATAGTAGCAATTTTAAGTTTAGAATTTTTGTTAAAGTTTCAAAGTAGAATTTTAAATAAAAATGAGAATGAAATACAGTAACGAGGAAAATGCGGGAAAAATTGGGTTGCCTCCCAGTAAGCGTTGTTTTTAACGTCTAAAGTCTGACGATAGCTTGATGACAAGCTATTCGGGTGTTTGAGCTGGAAGCTCAAGCAATGCTATACTGCAGACTTGAGGGCTGTTTTCGTTCTTATTATAATGTTTTAGACGTTGCCCGTTTACGATAAACGGTGCATTCGTCTTATCGGTAATTTCAACAGCTCCACTCTGAAGTACTTTAGTCACTTCATAAGGTCCGGACCACCTAGATTTTAGTTTACCTGGGAAGAGTTTTAATCTTGAATTAAATAGCAGTACGATGTCTCCCACACTGAATTGTTTCTTGACTGAACGTTTATCATGCCACTTTTTAGTTCGTTCTTTGTAGATACGGGCATTTTCGTAAGCGTCCAATCGAAGTTCTTCTAATTCGTGTAAGTTCAAGATACGTTTTTCTCCTGCCTCGGTGTAGTTGAAATTAAGTGTTTTAATGGCCCAGAAGGCCTTATGCTCTAATTCTACAGGGAGGTGACAGGATTTACCGTAAACTAATTTGTAGGGTGTAGTACCTATTGGTGTCTTAAAAGCGGTCTTATAAGCCCATAAAGCTTCATGTAGCTTTGATGACCAATCTTTCCTTGAGGTAGCAACAGTCTTTTCCAATATCTGTTTTATTTCTCTGTTCGAGACCTCTACTTGTCCGCTAGTTTGCGGATGATAGGGTGTAGCTACTTGGTGTCGGACTCCATATTTAGAAAGAAGTTTATCAAATATTCGCGATATGAAGTGTGATCCGCCGTCACTAATGACGAGTCTGGGTACACCGAATCTAGGAAAGATTGTGTTTTTGAAGAGTTTGATTACTACTCGTGCGTCATTTGTTGGAGTAGCAATGGCTTCTATCCATTTAGACACATAGTCTACCGCGACGAGTATGTAGTTATTACTAAAATAAGGCGGGAATGGTCCCATGAAATCTATTCCCCATACGTCAAAGATTTCTACCTCTAAGATTCCTTTCTGAGGAATTTCATCGCGTCGTGAGATGTTGCCAGTTTGTTGGCATCGATCACATTTTAGCACAGCGATGTGAACGTCTTTCCAGAGGTTAGGCCAGAATAAGCCGGCTTAGAGAATCTTAGCGCACGTCTTGGATGTACTAGCATGACCACCATATGGTGCTGAATGACATTAGGAAATGATATTTTCTATTTCTTCCTCTGGGACACAGCGACGGTATATGTTGTCGGCCCCTCTCTTGAAGAGTAGAGGATCGTCCCAATAATAGTGTTTCAGATCGTGGAAGAATTTCTTCTTTTGCTGATAAGTGAGATTCGGTGGAAGCACGCCTGCAGCTAGGTAATTAACGATGTCAGCATACCAAGGTAATGTCACTTGGGCATAGACGGCTTCTACGGCTTTTTTGAGTTCTGGATCTTCCGAGATTAAGTTGGGCATGTCACTTTCTAATTTGGCTATCAGATGTTCGTACGGGAAATCGTCATTTATCGGTACTGGTTCATGTTTGATGCCTTCTATTCGGGATAAGTGATCTGCAACAACGTTCTCGGTTCCTTTCTTATCCTTGATTTCTAAGTCAAACTCTTGTAATAACAGGATCCATCTCAATAGTCTTGGTTTGGTATCCTTTTTGCTTATTAGGTACCTAATGGCAGCATGGTCTGTGTATATGATAATTTTTGCTCCTACTAAGTAAGAACGGATTTGTCAAGCGCAAATATAACTGCTAGAAGTTCCTTTTTTGTTGTAGCGTAGTTCATTTGGGCAGGATCTAAGGTTCTACTGGCATAGTAGATGGCATGGAGTTTCTTGTCCTTCCTTTGTCCTAGAACTGCGCCTACGGTATAATCACTCGCATCGCACATGATTTCGAACGGTAGTCGCCAATCGGGTGGTTGCATAATCGGTGCGGTGATAAGGGCTGACTTTAATGTTTCGAATGCTTTTAGACAGTCGTCGTCAAAGACGAACTCAACATCTTTCATCAACAGGCCGGTCAAAGGTTTTGTGATTTTTGAAAAATCTTTTATAAATCTTCGGTAGAAACCGGCATGTCCTAGAAAACTCCGTATTTCTCGTACGGATTTTGGAGGTTGGAGATCTTTTATAATCTCTATTTTAGCTTTGTCGACCTCAATTCCTTTATTTGATATGACATGTCCTAGAACTATTCCTTGTCGGACCATAAAATGGCATTTTTCCCAATTCAGGACGAGGTTCACTTTTACACAATGTTCTAATACCATTTCTAAGTTTTGTAGGCATCCTTCGAAACTTTGTCCACATACTGAGAAATCGTCCATAAATACTTCCATGATGTCTTCTATGAAATCTGCGAAGATTGCCATCATGCACCTTTGGAAGGTTGCTGGAGCATTACAGAGTCCGAACGGCATTCGGCGGTAAGCAAAAGTACCATAAGGACAGGTGAATGTAGTCTTTTCTTGGTCATCAGGATGAATGGGAATTTGGAAAAATCCTGAATAGCCATCTAGATAGCAGAAATATGAATGTTTGGCTAATCTTTCCAACATTTGGTCTATGAAGGGTAACGGGAAGTGATCTTTTCGTGTGGCTTTGTTAAGCTTCCTATAATCAATGCACATCCTGCTTCCAGTCACGACTCTTTTTGTTATTGATTCGCCCTTTTCGTTCTTAACTACTGTTACTCCTCCTTTCTTTGGTACGACATGAACTGGGCTGACCCATTCACTATCGGAGATTGGATAGATGATTCCTGCATCTAGCAATTTCTTTACTTCATCTCTGACTACAGTGCTTAGGATTGGGTCAAGTCTCCTCTGATGCTCTCTAGAGGTTTTAGAGTCTTCCTCTATTGTAATTCGATGCATACAGATTGAAGGGCTTATACCTTTTAGATCGCTTATGTTATAGCCTAACGCGGTGGGGTACTTCTTTAGGACCTCTAATAGCTTTTCGGTTTCTAGTTGTCCTAAGTCGGCGTTGACTATCACAGGTCTTCTTAGTTCATCGTTTAGGAATTCATATCTAAGGTTTTTGGGTAGTGTTTTAAGTTCTAAAGATGGGTTCTTCGGACCTGGCATATGGTTTGGGGTCAGTGCTAAGCTTTCGCTTAGGCTGTCGTCTCTATATGGTTTACGCTAATCATCGTCTTCAGAAATAGCGGGTATTTGAATCTTTATTATTTCTGAATACGTGGTCTCTTCATTTTCAAGTTCTCTTATGCATTCGTCAATTACATCTACTAAATAGCAGGTATCGTCTATGGTTGGTGCTTGTAAGAACTTGGTGAGAATGAACTCTATCTTTTCTTCTCCTACTTCGAATGTTAGCCTTCCTTTCTTCACGTCTATAATAGCTCCGGCTGTAGCTAGGAACGGTCTTCCTAGGATAATTGGGGTAACAGAGTCCTCTTTGATGTCCATGATTATGAAGTCGGTTGGGATGTAGAATTGTCCTATGCGTACTGGAACGTTTTCCAGTATTCCGACGGGGTATTTTACTGATCGGTCAGCTAATTGTACGGACATTTTAGTTGGTCTTAGGTCTCCCATATTCAGCCTTTTGCATATAGATAAAGGCATAACACTGATACTGGCTCCTAAATCGCATAGAGCTTTGTCTATTATGAACTTTCCTATGATGCAGGGTATGGAGAAACTACCTGGGTCTTTTAATTTAGGAGGCATGCAGTTTTGAATTATAGCGCTACACTCTGCAGTAAGTGTAATTGTCTCGTTATCCTCGATCTTTCTCTTATTTGACAGGATTTCTTTGAGAAATTTAGCGTATGACGACATTTGAGTTATCGCTTCTGTAAAAGGAATAGTGATATTCAACTGTTTAAGGAGCTCTACAAATTTCTTAAACTGTCCTGAAGTTTTGGAGTTTATTAATCTTTGAGGATAAGGGATAGGTGGTTTATATGGCGCTGGAGGTGCTTGAGTTTTTTCACTTGCGGTATCCTCCTTCTCGTTGTCTTCCTTCTTCTCTAACTCGGATTCCTTTTCTGCTTGTTCAGTTGGTTTTTGTTGCATGGCTGAGTTTTCGGTCCTTGGATCGATCGGTTCGTCCAATTCTTTTCCACTTCTTAGTATTACAGCATTTGCTTGACCTTTTGGATTCTGTTCGGGTTGTCTAGGAAACGTGCCAGCGGGTGCGGCAGCAGAGGCTTGTTGTTGAGCCACTTGTGATATCTGTGTTTCTAACATTTTGTTGTGGGTGGCTAAAGCGTCTACTTTCCCGGTCAACTGTTTAATTTGCTCGCTAGTGTGTATGTTTTGATTCAGGAATTCTTTATTTGTTTGAGCTTGAGTAGCTATGAATTTTTCCATCATCAACTCGAGGTTTGATTTCCTAGGTGCAGTCTGAGCAGCAGCTGGTTTCTGATATCCTGGCGGAGCAGCAGGCATTTGCAATGCATTATCGCTTTTGTAAGAAAAGTTTGGATGATTTCACCAACCTGGGTTGTAAGTATTTGCGTAAGGATTTCCTTGAGCATAATTTACTTGGTCTGGTGGGATTCTGGCTAGCAATGGGCATTCGGGTGCATTATGAGTGGTGCTTCCATATAACTCGCAGTTTGGAGTTACGGCAGCGACGATTGCAGTGGGGTTAACAGTCAGACTGTCAATCTTCTGTGCTAGAGCGTCTACTTTAGCGTTGAACTTTTCAAGGCTGCTGATCTCGTACATCCCACCTTTCGCTGCGGTTTTCTCTGTTGGAGTGCGTTCACCTCCCCATTGGCAGTGGTTCTGAGACATGTTTTCGATTAGTTGATAGGCTTCGTCGTATGGCTTATCCATAAGTGCACCGCCCGCGGCGGCGTCTATTGTTAATCTGGTATTGTATAAAAGCCCATTATAGAAAGTATGGATTGTCACCCAGTCTTCTAGACCGTGGCGAGGACATGTTCTCATCATATCTTTGAATCGTTCCCATGCTTCGTAAAGAGATTCAGTATCTTTTTGTCGAAATCCGTTGATTTGAGCTCTAAGCATAGCAGTTTTGCTTGGCGGAAAATATCTCGCTAAGAAGACGTTCTTCAACTGTTCCCACGTCGTAACGGAGTTGGATAGTAAGGATTGTAACCATGTCCACGCTCTGTCTCTAAGAGAGAATGGGAAAAGACGAAGTCTTATCGCGTCTGGAGTTACTCCATTTGCTTTCACTGTGTCTGCGTATTGTACAAACTTCGTTAAGTGTTCGTTTGGATCCTCAGTTGCATTTCCTGAGAATTGGTTTTGTTGTACAGCTGACAGCAATGAGGGTTTCAGCTCAAAATCGTTTCGAGTAATAGCTGGGGCAGCAATGCTACTTCTAGGCTCCATCTGAGAGGGTGTAGCGTATGCCTTCAGCGGTTTGTTTTGAGGTGCTTCAGCCATCTTTGATTTTTCTTCGGATTTGGGAATGGGAGTGAGAGGATCGGGAATGTTATGTTTGAGTTGGTACTCAATGATTCGACTTCTTAAATGTAAGAAGCGTTCTAGTTCTGCGACTAAAGGTTTTAAGATATCGCCTTGTGGGCGATTACTTGGCATACAATCGACAACACTAGTAAAGGAAAAATGAAATTGTTAAACTAGTCTATACGGCGTAACATAAGGTTACACTATTGACTAAACGGGTCCCCGGCAACGGCGCCAAAAACTTGATCGCGACTTTCTATGTCTAATACAACTTAACTGCAAGTGCACAGTCTATCGCGTAGTAATAAAAGATATCGATCCCACAGGGACTCGTAATCAAACTAGTGTTCTCGGGAGTTACTATGTTTAGCTAGGTAGATAATGTTTAAGGGAATAAGATTGTCACTTAAAGGGAACTAAAAATGTTACTTAAATTATAATTACGTGAATCGATATGCAGTAATTATGTTCTTCGGGGATTTGACAAGTTACCGGTATATGAAATATTTTTCAGAGTTTATTTAAGCAGAAAATAGTGATCTGAAGACTCTCGTCTCACGATGGTTGTTGACGCTAATCATAATTCTAAGGGCCAAATGTACGCTTTCGTGTCCCATTCGGGGTTAAAACTATTTTTTGGAAATCTCTAAGTTCTAATTCATTTTAAAGTGCTTTCGCTGTTATTAAAACAAATGACTAGTGTTTACTATTTGGTCTTGCCGCAGCTTTCGCTTGTTGGTTCGTACCTTAATTAATTTCCCACTTTCGTGGCAAAACTACTTTTAAATAAGTTCTCGCTTTTGCGACGAAGTTTATTCAGTAAATAAATTTAAACACTCAGACCATAAACAACTTTTGAAAAAGAAAGTTTTCAACCGGTTATTATCAAATCCCGTCCGAATTATTATTACATATCGATTACTTTGATTTAGCTAGACATGGATTTGGGAAAGGTAAAACATAAATAAAAACAGTGAATAATAACATGCATCATAATGAAAACTAAAATTACGATTAAAATTTAAAACCTGTAAATATTCCAATTGACCTTTGGGCAGATCCTCCACAAATGTTGGCAGGATTCTGGTCTTTATGCCAATTGATCGTACAAGGGAAACAAAAATTACAGAAGAAATGAAAGGCAACAAAAAAATAGAAAGAAATAAAACTGAACTTTTGCTCTGGAAATGAAATTGGGCAGCACTTCGTTGTCTGAATGCGGCTCCCTTTCTCAGCTCCCCTCCTTCCCCTTTTATAGAAATAGAATTCTAACGGTTATAACTTGAAGAAGGTGGACTTAGAGGCAGAAATATCAGGGAGTAGTGGTCCACTATTTTGGACTTGGAACTGCATCTTGCACGTGCATTTGAAGTTGGGAGTTTTTGCCTGCATGACGGTCGTCACGGTGTGTGACGGTCGTCACGGTGTGTGACGGTCGTCACCCGTGTGACGGTCGTCATGGAGCTGTGACGGTCGTCACAACAGCAAAATATGCATTCTGCGTTTTTCATGTTGTTTTCATCTGGTTTTCGTCCATATTTCATCTGTGATTGCTTCTTTTCTTCATATTGCTTTGTTTAGACATGATTATCAAATACCTGCAACATATCAGACAAATAACACGGAAATAACCCGAAATCGGATCGAAAACAGTTAAACATCAGTTGAATTATGCATCAATATATATATATACGATTTCGTGTTATCATGTATCAACACAAGAGTCCATCAAACGCTCAACTTATTTATGGAATTCCCTTAGTTCGACCAAAGGAAGAACTGGGCTCTCACAAGAAGGATCCTAAGATTGAAGGACAAAAAGGAAGGAGTGTACAAAGTGCTTGAGCCCTCAAAGGCTCAACCTCTTATGGAATGCCCTTAGTTCGACCAAAGGAAGAACTGGGCTCTCACAAGAAGGATCCTAATATCGTAGGACTTGGAGGAATTAGAAGAGGAAAATGTGTAGGAAGCATGAGCGAAATAATCATGTAAAGATGGAAGTTAATCAAGGGTGTTCACAAGGAAAGGCTAAAGGAAAGGTCCTAAGGAAGCCTAAGTTAGGAGCAAGGTATGAACATGATTAAGACCTCAAAATCAACATACAAATGGTTCAACATGTATACAATATGAACATGCAAGGATGGGATGCTCAAACAATGCACAAAGTTCAAACAAAATGCAAACTAGGCAAGTGGTAGGGTGGAAACCTCACAAGGGTGACATAAAGTGTAAAATACACTAAAGATGGTAAACTAACCCTAAAAATTCCAAATAAATTCCTAGGGATCCCCTCTGGTGTTAGGAACCAAGGGTCCAAATTGGGGAAGAAAATTCTAAGTCTAAATATGCCAACAGAAGGAAAAGTCCTAAGGGTGTCCTAAGAACTAGGGAAGAGAGAGGGTCTTAAAGGATCAACCTAAACCCTAAGCAAAAGGCCTCAGAAATCAAGGGGAAAAATATCACAAAATCCCTTAAGATATCCAGATTGTGTACAAGAAAAATTAGGAATTTATTTGGAAGTTTGATCACAAAATAAAATTCTAAACAAATGATATGCAATTTTCTATTTATAAAGAACACTTTAAAAAGAAAATTCAATATTAAATGGAAAAATGAACTAAAAAATTAATTCAAAAATATGTAGAATCAAATTACATCTAAAACTACATAGAAGTATTTTTCTAGGATTTTGGGATGTATGGAAGTATTTTTTATGCATTAAAATGCAAACAGATATGAAATAATGAAATAAAAGAAAAAGAAAGAAAAATGGAAAAGAAATGGTGCAAGAAGTAATCTAAACACGTTCATTTGCATCGGCCAGTTCTGAGGGAGGTTCAAATAGCAATTTGGCCCAAGTCCACTCAGGATTTCATTTAATGAAGTGCACAATTTTGTTTAAAGTCTGGTCAACAAAACTGAAGCTAAATCTTAGCCTTACGATTCAACCCTAGTCAACACATCCTAAGGTTATCCATGCTGACACGTACGCATTGAAGTGGGAACCTGAGTTGGACTGAGATCGTGACCATCCATCTCAAGACTAGCCAGACCACCTGAGGGACACTATGATGACACGCAGGCTTGGGATTTTTAACACCAACAGCTTGTAATCATGACCGTTTATTCAGGACTAACTTACATGATCTAATGGTTGTGGATATGACACACAAGTGCCTGGCATTTAAAAACAAAATTGGAGGGAGAAATCAGACGCCGAAGCACGGCGACTCCGGTCGTCTTCTCCGGCAGGAGGGAACAGTGGCAGTTTCCAAACTTTATCAAAACTTAAAATTTCGGACACCATTCTACTCGTCTTGTTGCATACAACATCATGCCATGGTTATTTTTCTGTAATATCCTAAAACAAACCCTAACCGCAAGCAACAAGATCATAGGTGTTATCACAAATCAATACTAACAAGCCTAAAATTAATCTAGAATTCTTCTACCAAACCTAAGGAGCAAGAATACACTAAAATGGCGTGCAATATGTACATGTATGAAGAGAATTTTGGATAAGTTACTTACTCAACGGAGCACCTCCACTGGGTCTTCAATTGAGGGTGAAGCTTCAGCAAAACCAACCAGAATCCTTCCCTGAACCTTCTTGGAGCTTCTAGCAATCTTGATTTGGCCTGAAACTTGATGAATTGCAAAAAACGATTTTCACTTCTTCTTCACTTTTCTCAACTGTTTTCTCTCTCAATTTGACTCCAAATTCTGTTATGATTGATTGTGAATGATGATAGAGTTATATACAATGGATATTGATCACTTTGGAGCCCAATTACAGCCCATAAAAGCCCAATTGAAAATCCAATTTCCTTGATGTGGCAAGCTTCCAATTCGTGACAACAGAGCTGGAGAATGCTTGGTTTTGATCCTATTGAGTTGCTTATGATGTAAGGAATCTAATGGTAGAGATTAAAACCTTGAAATGGAATCAATGGTTGATTTGGAATGTGTTACTTCAAGATGAAGTAACCTTGAATTTTGCCATGGAAATGACCTCAAAATTGGTTTATGATTTTGAAATTGTGTTTAAACTATTTTAGGCACTCAAAATATGCACACATATGAAGGAAAGTGGTTCCAAATGAGTTTGATCCATTCTAGGCCTTTTAAAGCTTCCTTTCATGGAAATTTCTTCATCAGTTCTCCAATCCAAGCCAATTCCATGATACCTTAATGTTTGGTTGAGCAAATGACCCCATTAGGAGCAACTTTCAAGTTGGAAATATTTTCATTTGAGATGTGTGAAGTGGTGAAATTGACCTATAATGAAAAGTGGCCCATAATCTTAGTTTCCCAAAATACCCCTGCCTTGCAAGCTTCATATCTTGAGCTTCACAAATCATCTTGAGGACTTCTAGTACTTTTTAGAAAGATAAGATCATAAGGAAGAACTTTCATGTTTGGGTAAAATTGAGGAGAAACATCCTTCTAGGTCAAATATGTCTTGGAAGTTGGTTAACTTTCATGGACCAAAATCACATTCATCTGATGACCTGTAACTTGTCTGCTTCATAACTTGAGTTCTAGAAATCAGATGAATGACTTCTAGTACTCACAATAAATCTAGAAACAAGACCTAAAAGATTCAATTTGGAGCCAAGATGAGATGAAACTTGTATCTTGAGATATGTGGTCTTGAAGTTAGACACTAAACAGGGGTTTTTACACTAACAAAGCTTAGAAACCCTAGCTCAGTAACTCCTCACACTCTTGAATATTGATGAATTGATCTTGAAATGGTATATGACATGTCTCTACACAACATTCCATGATCAAAAATACTTGGAATTGAGTCTTAATCTCCTTCCAGTTCACTGTTGACTTAGGGTTAACCAAATGAAAACCCTAGCTGCACCACCTTTGGCTGTGGCCTATTGTACTTTGTATAATGACTTGCACAAGCTCCTTAATGACCCTCAAGACCTTCAATGAGCTCTCATAATGTTCTTCATTCATAACCATGGGCTCAATATCATCTGATGACTTTCACTGACCCCTAAGATAGGAGATGCACCAATCTTAACCATTTACTCCTTTAATGGGCTTTGATATTTCTCTGATGATAATAAACACTTGATAGTTTGAATACAACCTCTTGATTAGGCTTAGAACCTTTGGCAACCTCCTCTTAATGAGCACAACTCTCTTAATCCCCTGCCACATGGACAATGATGTGCAAATGTTAATGCTATATGAAATGCAATGAAACATAAGCTAGGTAAAGAAAAGGTTGGGCAAATTTTGGGGTGCAACACATATGTCTTGAGCTTCTTCAATGGCTGTGACCTTCATGGAAAACTTCTTAGGTAAGGACCTTGTAAGAGCAAGATTTGTCTCTACAGGATTATCTCTATGTTTTGATGATAACAATTGAGTATTTGTGAAAGAACCATTTTATGGTTTAATGTTTGTTATGTGCAGGTCATATTAAATTAAATATATTAGACCAAACAAACAAAAGCAACGTGTGCAGCTAGTAATATATGGAATTACTATGTGTAACATCATGAAGCGCTTGGGAGAAGCTAGTTTGCTTATGTATCTGATCACCATCAGTAAGGAACCAAGGATGCTGTATATTGCAGTTGCAATGCTCCTGTGGTTTATGATCTGAAGAAGTGCATCTGATCTAAAAGCAAATGAAGCTCAGTAAAGAAGCAAGTTTGTTTCTGCATCTGATCATGTTCAATAAAGAATCAAGGATGCTGGATATTGCAGTTGCAATGCATCTGTGGATTCTGATCTGAGTTGTGCATCTGATCTGGAAGCTAACGAGCGTCTCTGAAGAGTGAGCCCTCTAAAGAACTGAAGTGCTGAAGAATCTGATGACTTGAAGTTCTGAAGGCTGAAGGCTCTGAAGACCAAGTGCGTCAAGACTCTGAAGACATGTTCTGAAGGACAAAACTCTGAAGACTCTGAAGACATGTTCTGAAGGTCAAGACTCTGAAGACTCTGAAGACATGTTCTGAAGGTCAAGACTCTGAAGATATAATCATCTGAAGAAGTTTGTGCTGAAGACTCTGATGACTTGAAGTTCTGAAGGCTGAAGGCTCTGAAGACCAAGTGCAAAAGACTCTGAAGACCAGACTCTGAAGAAGAAAGATTATGAAGCTTCACCAGACAAGACGTGTTCAATCAGATGAGCTGTTGCTATCAACTCTGATGAACAAAGTGCTGAAGTCAGAATCTGATGTTTACTATGCTATCTATACCAAAGTAGTTTCTGAACTACTCATCTGTAACATCATCAGAAGAACCAAGCCAGAAGCAAATTTGTCCAAGCTGTTAAATGAAATATTACCGTTGCAAGAAAAGGACAAGAAAGTGATGTCATCCAACACGTGCTTATCTATCCGTTGAAATATGACCGTTGGAAATAGAAAGGACTTTTCTATCCTCACAACGTCATTCTTGGAAGCACTATAAAGGCAGAATCATTTGATTATTCAAATGTTGCTTGGTGAGCTGAAGTGGTTACTAAGTGGCTGGAGCTGTTGCTCGTATTTGCTACTTACGCTGTTGTGCTACTGTTGCCATGAAGAAAAGCTCTTAAGTAATATAAAAACTATGTTTTAATAATCTCTTAGAGAGTTATTATTAGATTTAGTTTTTATATTAGAAAGCAAGGAGTTGTTGCTCATTACTTGCTAGGAACTTAATTAGGAGTAATCTGCTTATTTGAGAAGCATTTATGTAATCTCCGGCAACACAAATTCTTTTTAGAATTAAGTGGTTCCTCAAGTGATCTTGTTAAGATCAGTATACTTGAGATGACAAGTGACAGTAGTCATTTGTGGAAATCCTAATAGGAGATCTTTAGTGATCGGATTCTATTAAGGTGTCAATGAACGTTATATCCTTAGGGATCCCTGAACGTGTCATTGTCAAGTTGTTAGTCACTTGCAGTTAGCTTGTGCATCTGTAATCAGTTCGGTTATAGTGGATTAAGTCCTTATTTGATTAAGGCGAAATCACCTTGGAAGGGTGGACTGGATTAGCTTGAGAGTTGCTCAAGTGAACCAGGATATATGTTGTGTTCTTTACTTTCAGTATGCTTTGTTATTTATGCTTCCGCAATATATTTAATATAAGCGCATAAAAGCATCAAGTGAAGAAGAAGACAAGAAATCAAAAAGGTTTATAAGAAGGCATAAACCCAATTCAATCCCCCCTTTCTTGTGTTTATTTCACACCTTCAATTGGTATCAGAGCTCCGGTTCTGTTATTGATGGATATCAAACACCTAACAGTGTCAGATAAAGATCCATAGGCTGTGTGAAGAAATACTTTTGGGGATATTTCACCGTTCTTACAATTTCAGTCTCATATCAGTTTTTGAGGATAATGAGTACTAAAATTGTAATCTATTGAGCTACCTTTAGCAAGTCACTGATTCTATGAAGTTTGAAATTTGAAGTGTTGAAGCCTTCAACAGCAAATCTCCTCCAGAAGATTCTGAAAGAAGAATGAAGAATCAGCTGATAGGATAGATTCATCAGATAAGAAGATATATCTGTTGAATGCTGATCTGAAAATACGTTTGGATTTACAACATATTTGCTCAAAGATAAATCTTCTGCAAGCAATAATTCTTGATCTCTAAAGATTAATTCTGGTGAGTATGAGATGTTTTCAAGAAACGGATTAGTCCACACTTGACTTTCTCATGACAACTCATTGGGATTTATCTTAAGTAAGAAAAGATATATTGTTGGCTAATGAATCCTATTCATCAGAACGCCAGAATGAAGTCTGCAGAAAAGGGTAAGTTTAGAAAAATATTCAAATATGGAAGAAATGATTCTTCAGATCCAAAACATTTGAAAGTTGCTCTCCTTGAAGAGCTTCAAAGAATTCTGCAGAGGTTTCTAGAAAGGCAGTGTTTCTAACTCATCTGGATTATGATGATATGATGAATTCAGAAGATCTCATTAGAAGTAGCATGGACAATTAAGTTCTATTAACTCGAGATGTTGAACAAACTGAAATTGGTCAGATGCTATCAGACATTATTTTTCAGAAATTCATAATGAATGTTTTGAGAAATAAAGATATGAGGAAAGATACAATGACAGTAGTCATTCTGTCAAATGTAAAAAGGATTTAAGTTTCTGGGGTTATTCAATTTGAATAAGTCAGTAAACATTCTTTTTCAAGAGCAGATGTTATGTCAACTCTGATAATCTAACTCCTTACATGTTAGCTCAGCATTGTAAGAGCAAAATTGTCAGTCAGACTGTGTCTTTTGATGCATCTAAGTTTGATGATAACTGTATCTAGATTGGATCTGTATTTGTTTCAAGCAGAAAAATTCAGAAGATGAAGCCTGATGGAAGCTAGATTCTCTCTACACATGAAGATCAGATTATCTGTGCTCTGAGGATGTCTCTCAAGAATCAAATGGATGTTGTTGTGTTGATGAAGATGCTGCAGAATGCTAATAAAGGAATTGAGATCTGTTCAAGAAGAGTTATTCAGAATATTCTACTTTAGTTGCTGTTACTGGTTTGTCTCACAAGATGTTGGAGAATCAGAAGCAGAATGTGTTCCAGCTGAAGAATCAGGAGCTACTCCAGATGCTATTCAATTAGCTGTTTCTGAAGAATCAGCTCTGAGAAGTTTCCCCCAGAATCAAATCTTCTTTTCCAGAAGAGACATTCATTGGAAAGAAGGATGATTCCATAAGAACAAGATTCTTTCTTCTCAAAGATTGTCAGCAAGAAATTCTTGACTATACAGAAGACATATGCTTTTGTGACAAGGTTAGAATTCATATTCTTTTCATCTCGTTCGTTGATCAGTATAACATCAATATAAATCAGATGAATATTAAAAATACTTTTAAATGGTTTTATTGAAGAAGAAGTATATGTTCATCAACTTTCCAGGTTTCTTTTTGAAAATTATTTTGTCAAAAGTAAAGTTGTTACTACTCTTCTTCTTAAAGACTATTAAGAAAGATATTTTAAATCTGTCAGATTTATTTACATTGATGATACTTCTATTTAGAACCATATACTTCACTTGGAAAGGAGTTTGCTGAGTGTATGCAGGCAGTAGCTAAAACTAGCATTCTAGAAAAGGCTAGTGAAGTCAGATCAGTAGCTGTACAGAAGGTTCTGTAACACTGATTTTGTAGAGGCTCTGTCAATCAAGACATCTCTCCTTCAATTGTTGGTGACTCTGAAGCAAAGCTATAGAAGATAGTTCAAAGCATCAGAAGCAAAGCAACTAAGGCAGGATACTGAAGACACTTCAGTTGGTATCAGTATAGACTCAGAAGAAAATCTACAGAGGCAAAATTACAAAAGAATCTGATGAAGCAACGCTAACAGGAGATTCTGAAAGTTTGTTGAGAAGCAACTCTATAAAAGACTCTGAGCAGTTGGTTGATATGTCAGCAACATGGCTCACTTCTGGATTATAAGGACACCTGAAGAATGAAGATCTGGTTTGATCTGAAGCATACCTCTGGATGAACGGTTGGTTGAATCATTCTCTAGAGCTAAGCTGCATAGATCTGAAGCAGAGGATCTAATGCAAGGAATCATTTCCATAGTTGTTCACTTAATAGATGCTGATCAAGATAAGTTGGGTTGCAACTTCACTGTCAGAAAAGTCTACTTTGGATATCATAAAGTTGGTATCAGACTCTTATCAGTCTCCAACCTTCTGAAGAAGCACTTCTGGGTTTGATGTTATTAATTGAGCTAACATCTGTTGATTAAGTGCTTTTGGGCAAAGGCTGATTGTTGATGATCAGAAGAACTTACTAACATAACAGAAATAGTTATGGTTAGAAAGTTTGGTGTAGAGAATCTCTTCAGAAGATTAGAGCAGAAGCTTTGAAGATTTCTGAAGCTAATTCAGAAAGGAAACATTGTCTCAATTAGTATAAGGTATTATCTAATGAAGCACTGATGCTAAGATTCAAGTTTTGATAACAAGCTTGGAATCAGAAACCAAAGGTGGAGAAACCTAAGGTGATTTAGCAGAAGATCCTACTCCTTCTATTGGTACTCAGAAGTTCTCACACCTTCAGTTGGTACGAGAATTCTAGAAGAAGAAGTCACCCTCAGATATTGATTGATAAGAACAAGATTGTCATTCAAATCAGTTCAAGAAATTCATCTTGGTTTGATGATAATTTATGATGATCAACCACGTCTGTCCAAAGGATAAATTCTTGGTGCAAGAAGATATAGCTTTCATCTGGAAACAAGTCATCTTGAAGATAAAGAAGCATGATCATCGGCATCCAAAGATGGATGATCAGAAGATGAAGACCAAAGGAGGAATCAGATAAAGAATGTAGCAGATAGAAGTATAATCTGTTAGAGAGTAGCCATCTAAGACTCTCATGTTTTTAACGTACACTCTGAGAAAGAAAGAGGTTAGTAAAATGGTAGATCAGAAGCTCTACAAAGGTATGAGTTGTACTCTTCTGTATTTTACTGTTTCTAGTCCTGACATTCTTTTCTGTATATGTGTATGTGCTTGATTCCAATCAGATCCTAAAGAATCTCATTTAACAGTTGTTAAGAGATTTCTGAGGTATCTGAAAGGTACTACTAACGTGACTCTGTGTTGCAGAAAACCAGATAACTATTTTTAGTAGGTTTTTGTTATGCTGATGATACTGAAGTCAGAGTTAGTTGCAAAAGTACCTCTGGTTAGCACTATCCCTTAAAGAAGCAAAATACATCAGATGCTGATTGAAGTATCAGATGCTCTGGATGAAGTGTCAAATGAAGGACATTCATGTACAGAAGATTGAAGGATCATATGGCACATCACCTTCAATTGATATCAGATGATATCTAAAGATCTGAGCAAATCTGAAGTCGTAGACTATCAGAAGATTTGGATTATCTGGAACTCTGGATAAAAGATTCTATTAGAAGATGGTTTGTTAAATCAAACATTGATACTTCTGTAGTATAGTGTTTTGATGTTGAAGAAACGAGCTGAAATAATTTCATTATTTCACACCTTCAATTGGTATCTTACATCTTAAATTGGTATCATGTCTCTGACATCCAACCAGAAGCAAAGTGTCAGATAACTCTGAGAAAAACTTCAGAAGATGTTTGAGTGAAGATACAGAAGGTTCTGGGCGCAGAATCAAGAATCAAAGCAAAGGCCAGAACAAGTACTTCAACTCTGGAACTTGAGACTTCTTGAGATATTTTTCAGAAGTAATTAGACTCTGAAATTGGACGTATTTCAAGTTTCTCTAAGGACTAGAATTATTGGTATCAAGATCAAGCCAAAAGGAAGAATAATTTTCAACCTTCTTGTCTAAATCTAGCAGAGGAAGATTCCAGAAAAGAAACTTCCAGATTAGTACAAGAAGCTGAAGATGCTAAGAAGACTAAGGAAAATGTTGTAGTTGGATTTTCTTGTGGAACTACTTTTGTACGTTGAGAACGTGACATTAGTAAGTTTAGAGGAGATCAACAAGCTATGAAGGATGTACAACAAGTTGTCAGAGAAAGTTCTGCTGAACAGACACCTGTCAACAATCCTCGTCAGAGCATGCTTCTACAAACTCTGAAGAGTTGTCACTCTCCAAGAAGCAGGGGGAGATATAGAAGATGCAATCTGAGAAAAGATATCAACCTACATTCAATTGGTATCAACCTGTAAGAATTAGGTTCTCAGGTGTTATCTCTTAACTCTTATCTTTTTAATTTCTGACATTAAAGAGAGAGAAATGATTTTTTAAAAATTTTTTTAATGAAAAAAAAAACTCAAACTTTTTGATGATGTCAAAAAGGGGGAGAAATGAAAGATGATTTTGATATTATCTGGAAGAATAGAATATAACTTGGGGAGAAATGGAAAATGTTTTTGAGAAATAGAATATAACTTTGATATATTCTATAACCTGAAAGAGAATGCAAAAACATATAAACTGCGTTTATTACTAATTATTTGTTTGATGTTTTCCAAGGAACTCTGAACAAGTTCACTAGGCATTCTAAACAGGATAAATGAAAGAAATCTGAGTTCAAATGAACTGGTATGATATAATAGAAGTTATACACTTCGTGAACATAGATTCAGAATCAGATGGACCCAATACTGTTCAGAGATCTGAAAGTTAAAGTTATCTGGAATCATACTGTTTAGAAGATGTAAATTGTCTGTGAATATGATAATCAGAGCATAAAGAATCAGAAATCTTCATAGAAGCAAGATTTGGATTTAGACACAGAATCATGAGTATCATGTATTGGTATCTGTCTTAGAATCAACATTGGTATCAGATTCATAAGTAAACATTCTACTAGTTTCTTTTGGTATCAGACTACTTCAAGAAATCAAGAATCTATCAAGAATCTGAGAAGAAAGCAAGTTTGAAAAAGCAGAATCAAGACTGTATCAAGATCAGAAGATCCAAATATCTGACATATTGTAATCAGGGGGAGTTCTCCCAGAAAGGTTCACAAGTCAGGATATTTGATTTTCACCCAGTCTGAAACTCAGGGGGAGTTTCTCATCTGAAGGATGTTCTGAAGAATAAGAGAAAATGCTTTAGAAGATTCTGAAGTTATATGACCCTGATACAATGCTTAGAGAAGATAAGTTCTAAAGATCTGAAGATGGAAGTTCTGATTGAACTAGTCCAGATGCTGAAGACTCATGCTCTCTTATATCACAGGGAAGTATTCCTTCTATTCTATTCTATTTGATTGTGTTTTATCAAATTTATTTTTTGTAAGTCTTGGGATCAGAGTATGTCTCTGAACAAGCATAAAAATGTGTTTAAGGTTAACACATTCAGGGGGAGCAGTTGCTTAGAACTCTGAATAGGTTAATGCTTGGTGATTACCCTGTATAAAATGTTTTATCAAAATACATGTTTTTGTCATCATCAAAAAGGGGGAGATTGTAAGAGCAAGATTTGTCTCTACAGGATTATCTCTATGTTTTGATGATAACAATTGAGTATTTGTGAAAGAACCATTTTATGGTTTAATGTTTGTTATGTGCAGGTCATATTAAATTAAATATATTAGACCAAACAAACAAAAGCAACGTGTGCAGCTAGTAATATATGGAATTACTATGTGTAACATCATGAAGCGCTTGGGAGAAGCTAGTTTGCTTATGTATCTGATCACCATCAGTAAGGAACCAAGGATGCTGTATATTGCAGTTGCAATGCTCCCGTGGTTTATGATCTGAAGAAGTGCATCTGATCTAAAAGCAAATGAAGCTCAGTAAAGAAGCAAGTTTGTTTCTGCATCTGATCATGTTCAATAAAGAATCAAGGATGCTGGATATTGCAGTTGCAATGCATCTGTGGATTCTGATCTGAGTTGTGCATCTGATCTGGAAGCTAACGAGCGTCTCTGAAGAGTGAGCCCTCTAAAGAACTGAAGTGCTGAAGAATCTGATGACTTGAAGTTCTGAAGGCTGAAGGCTCTGAAGACCAAGTGCGTCAAGACTCTGAAGACATGTTCTGAAGGACAAAACTCTGAAGACTCTGAAGACATGTTCTGAAGGTCAAGACTCTGAAGACTCTGAAGACATGTTCTGAAGGTCAAGACTCTGAAGATATAATCATCTGAAGAAGTTTGTGCTGAAGACTCTGATGACTTGAAGTTCTGAAGGCTGAAGGCTCTGAAGACCAAGTGCAAAAGACTCTGAAGACCAGACTCTGAAGAAGAAAGATTATGAAGCTTCACCAGACAAGACGTGTTCAATCAGATGAGCTGTTGCTATCAACTCTGATGAACAAAGTGCTGAAGTCAGAATCTGATGTTTACTATGCTATCTATACCAAAGTAGTTTCTGAACTACTCATCTGTAACATCATCAGAAGAACCAAGCCAGAAGCAAATTTGTCCAAGCTGTTAAATGAAATATTACCGTTGCAAGAAAAGGACAAGAAAGTGATGTCATCCAACACGTGCTTATCTATCCGTTGAAATATGACCGTTGGAAATAGAAAGGACTTTTCTATCCTCACAACGTCATTCTTGGAAGCACTATAAAGGCAGAATCATTTGATTATTCAAATGTTGCTTGGTGAGCTGAAGTGGTTACTAAGTGGCTGGAGCTGTTGCTCGTATTTGCTACTTACGCTGTTGTGCTACTGTTGCCATGAAGAAAAGCTCTTAAGTAATATAAAAACTATGTTTTAATAATCTCTTAGAGAGTTATTATTAGATTTAGTTTTTATATTAGAAAGCAAGGAGTTGTTGCTCATTACTTGCTAGGAACTTAATTAGGAGTAATCTGCTTATTTGAGAAGCATTTATGTAATCTCCGGCAACACAAATTCTTTTTAGAATTAAGTGGTTCCTCAAGTGATCTTGTTAAGATCAGTATACTTGAGATGACAAGTGACAGTAGTCATTTGTGGAAATCCTAATAGGAGATCTTTAGTGATCGGATTCTATTAAGGTGTCAATGAACGTTATATCCTTAGGGATCCCTGAACGTGTCATTGTCAAGTTGTTAGTCACTTGCAGTTAGCTTGTGCATCTGTAATCAGTTCGGTTATAGTGGATTAAGTCCTTATTTGATTAAGGCGAAATCACCTTGGAAGGGTGGACTGGATTAGCTTGAGAGTTGCTCAAGTGAACCAGGATATATGTTGTGTTCTTTACTTTCAGTATGCTTTGTTATTTATGCTTCCGCAATATATTTAATATAAGCGCATAAAAGCATCAAGTGAAGAAGAAGACAAGAAATCAAAAAGGTTTATAAGAAGGCATAAACCCAATTCAATCCCCCCTTTCTTGTGTTTATTTCACACCTTCAGACCTAAGAATATTCCTTACAAGCTTCTCTTCAGCCATCTTTTCTCCCAAGGCTCCTGAGGTGTTTGCAAGTTCAAGAACATTCATGTAAAACTCATGAATGGTCTCATCTTCCTTCATTCTCAGACCTTCAAATTTGGTGCTCAGCATTTAAAGTCTTGACATTTTAACCTTGGAAGTTCCCTCATGAGTAGTTCTGAGAGTGTCTCAAACATCCTTTGCTAGTTTACAGTGGTGTACCAGTCTGAAGATGTTTTTGTCTATGCCATTGAAGAGTGCATTGAAAGCTTTAGAATTCCCAAGAGCTAAGGCCTCTTGCTCTTTGTTCCATTCCTCTTCAGGAATTAACACATCTACTCCATCCTTGTCAGTCTTCACAGGATGTTTCCAGCCAGAGTGTGCAGCCCTCCAAGCCTTGCTGTCTACGGATTTTAGGAATGCAATCATCCTAAGTTTCCAATAATCATAATTAGAACCATCCAGAATTGGAGGTCTATTAGTGAATCCAATTTCTTTATCCATAGTACCAGAATTTATTTCCCTAGATCTCACCTAGAATAAACAGGAAGGGTGCCTGCTCTGATGCCAATTTAAATTCTATCAAGCACACGATGGATGTTATTGCCAAAGTTATAACATCCACTGTGACATTGACTACTGTACTAACTAATTAAACTGTAAGTAAAAGCAGTAAACAACACAGCAATTGTTCACCCAGTTCAGTGTCAACAACACCTACATGTGGGGGCTACCAAGCCAGGGAGGAAATTCATTATTAGCATAATCAATTCAAAGTCAAACAACCAGTTTTCACTTCTCACTTAATCTCTACCCAATGACACTTCAACCTAGAGACACTCTAGACCTAAGTATTCCCACTCACTCCCCCTCAATCACACTACAATGATATCCAATTATAGTTTCAGAATAAAGATGAAGAAACGCTTCATACACACCTTGATCTTACTTCAAAGCTTTGATCAAGGGACACACACACTCTTACTTAAAAGCTTTGAGTGAGACACAACTTAGAACCTACCTAACAAATGCAGCTGACAGTTGCTTGGTAAACAAGTATCCCTAAGACTCAATTCACATGTGAAGAACACACTTTCTTCACTCACAATACTCACGTGAAGAACAACCTTCTTCACTCACATGGACTCTGTAATATGCACTCTTTATTCTTCAGTCCAAATCCTTACTGCTAGGACTGCTCCTTCTGATATTTATAGAGCAGTCAGTCCTTTGGGCCTTGGTACACATAGTTAGGTTTAATCATAACAAACCCTACTCTTCAATTCTCTGCACGCTTGCCCTTTAATTCAGAAACATTTGTTTCGCTTTAGGGCTTCTCAAATGTCTCCTGTCTTTCAGCTTGAGCTCCTGATTTGTTTCCTGATTTCTAGATACCAGAAAAACTAACCTGCCCGCTGGATGTCATACGCTCAATGTCATGCCATTCTGTATGACATTCAGCTTAACTTATAGTTAACTTACCCTGCACACACATCATTAAGTATGTCTTAACATTCAGTATGACATACATGCAAACTCTAAAGTTTTGCCACAATATGCAGCCAATCAAGAGCACTTACAATAACCGAGAAAGATGTAGAATTTTTTTCGCTTGGGAGAGGTATGTGGCATACTCGTCGATTAAGTCCAAGTTGGAGCCCTTCTCTCAATGCGATACAAGGACCGTTATCCATATATTTATGGTGGTTAAGTCGAGTATTCTCCTTAAGATGACGACTCGTCTCTTCTCCTAGAAGCAATCAACAACTTCTCCCCTTGTAACTTTGACCACATTCAAGATTTCTTCATCCCTTTAGGGGAACTACGAATGCTCTGATTCCATTCCCGTCAAGAACGTAGGCACAAGATGCGACTTCTTGGAGAGCATACTTAGAAATAAACCCTTAGGTCACCCTTAGCAAACAACAATAACACAATATATAACAAGAGGTTCTTGTAGAATACTACAAATGCTTAGGATGCTAACACCTTCCCTAGGTATAATTAACCCCCAAACCTTAGAATTTCTAACTTTGCATTGCACTGTATACTCATGGATTATTCGATCTTTTTCCCTTCCCTTGGACAAATTAAAGGCCAGTGGTGAATAATGATTTGCGATTCAATTTAATCAATGGCTTGAAATCCAATTCTCACGGCGACAGAACCAAGTAATTAAAAAGTTGTTTAAAACTTGTTTCAAACTTTTTTAAACATTCTAATAGATTGGAAAGATGTGCCAATCGATGGAAAAAACTTTTCTAACAAGCCAATCGATTGAAGCATTGTGCTAGTCGATTAAAAGAGTGCTAATTATTTACAAAATCAATAAGGATAACACATCAATGACTTGCAACGACTCTATATCCAAACCTTCTATTTTGGGTCTCCTTAAGATGACGACTCGTCTCTTCTCCTAGAATCAATCAACAACTTCTCCCCCTGGAACGTTGACCAAATTCAAGAGTTCCTCATCCCTTTAGGGGAACTACGAATGCTCTGATTCCATTCCTATCAGGATACGTAGGCACAAGATGCGACTTCTTGGCGAGCATACTTAGAAATAAACCCCTAGGTCACCCTTAGCAAACAACAATAACACAATATATAACAAGAGGTTCTTGTAGAATACTACAGATGCTTAGGATGCTAACACCTTCCCTAGGTATAATTAACCCCCAAACCTTAGAATTTCTAACTTTGCATTGCACTGCATACTCATGGATTATTCGATCTTTTTCCCTTCCCTTGGACAAATTAAAGGCCTGTGGTGAATAATGATTTGCGATTCAAGTTAATCAATGGCTTGAAATCCAATTCTCACTGCGACAGAACCAAGTAAATAAAAAGTTTTTTAAAATTTATTTCAAACTTTTTTAAACATTCTAATAGATTGGAAAGATGTGCCAATCGATGGAAAAAACTTTTCTAACAAGCCAATCGATTGAAGCATTGTGCTAGTCGATTAGAAGAGTGCTAATTAATTACAAAATCAATAAGGATAACACATCAATGACTTGCAATGACTCTATATCCAAACCTTCCGTTTTGGTTCTCCTTTAGATGACAACTCGCCTCTTTTCCTAGAATCAATCAACAACTTCTCCCCCTGGAAGCTTGACCACAGTCAAGAGTTCCTCATCCCTTTACGGGAACTACGAATGCTCTGATTCCATTCCTATCAGGATACGTAGGCATAAGATGTGACTTTTGGGCGAGCATACTTAGAAATAAACCCCTAAGTCACCCTTAGCAAACAACAATAACATAATATATAACAAAAGGTTCTTGTAGAATACTACAAATTCTTAGGATGCTAACACCTTCCCTAGGTATAATTAACCCCCGAACCTTAGAATCTCTAACTTTGCATTTCACTGCTTACTCATGGGTTTTTTGATCTCTTCCCCTTCCTTTGGACAAATTAAAGGCCGGTGGTGAATAATGATTTGCAATTCAAGTTAATAAATAACTTGATATCCAATTCTTCCTGCGACAGAACCAAGTAATTAAAAAGTTGTTCAAAACTTGTTTCAAACTTTTTTAAACATTCTAATAGATTGGAAAGATGTGCCAATCGATTGAAAAAACTTTTCTAACAAGCCATTCCATTGGAGCATTGTGCTAATCGATTAGAAGAGTGCTAACTATTTACAAAATTAATAAGGATAACACATCAATGACTTGCAACGACTCTATTTCCAAACCTTCCATTTTGGGTCTTTTTAAGATGAAGACTCGTCTCTTCTCCTAGAATCAATCAACAACTTCTCCCCATGGAACCTTGACCATAATCAAGAGTTCCTCATCCCTTTGGGGGAACTACGAATGCTATGATTCCATTCCTGCAGGATACGTAGGCACAAGATGTGACTTCTTGGAGAGCATACTTAGAAATAAACCCCTAGGTCACCCTTAGCAAACAACAATAACACAATATATAACAAGAGGTTCTTGTAGAATACTACAAATGCTTGGGTTGTTAACACCTTCCCTAGGTATAATTAACCCCCGAACCTTAGAATCTCTAACTTTTCATTTCACTGGATACTCATGGGTTTTTCGATTTTTTTCCCTTCCCTTGGACAAACTAAACGCCGGTGGTGAATAATGATTTGCAATTCAAGTTAATCAATAGCTTGATATCCAATTCTCACTGCGACAGAACCAAGTAATTAAAAAGTCGTTCAAAACTTGTTTCAAACTTTTTAAAACATTCTAATAGATTGGAAAGATGTGCCAATCGATTGAAAAAACTTTTCTAACAAAGCAATCCATTGGAGCATTGTGCTAATCGATTAGAAGAGTGTCAACTATTTACAAAATCAATAAGGATAACATATCAATGACATGCAACGACTCTATTTCCAAACCTTCCATTTTGGGTCTCCTTAAGATGACGACTCGTCTCTTCTACTAGAATCAATGAACAACTTCTCTCCCTAGAACCTTGACCACAATCAAGAGTTCCTCATCCCTTTGGGGTAACTACAAATGCTCTGATTCCATTCTCGTCAGGATACGTAGGCACAAGATGCGACTTCTTGGAGAGAATACTTAGAAATAAACCCAGAGGTCACCCTTAACAAACAACAATAACACAATATATAACAAGAGGTTCTTATAGAATACTACAAATGCTTGGGATGCTAACACCTTCCCTAGGTATAATTAACCCCCGAACCTTAGAATCTCTAACTTTGCATTTCACTGCTTACTCATGGGTTTATCGATCTCTTCCCCTTCCCTTGGACAAATTAAAGGCCGGTGGTGAATAATGATTTGCAATTCAAGTTAATAAATAACTTGATATCCAATTCTGCCTGCGACAGAACCAAGTAATTAAAAAGTTGTTCAAAACTTGTTTCAAACTTTTTTAAACATTCTAATAGATTGGAAAGATGTGCCAATCGATTGAAAAAACTTTTCTAACAAGCCAGTCCATTGGAGCATTATGCTAATCGATTAGAAGAGTGCTAACTATTTACAAAATTAATAAGGATAACACATCAATGACTTGCAACGACTCTATTTCCAAACCTTCCATTTTGGGTCTTTTTAAGATGAAGACTCGTCTCTTCTCCTAGAATCAATCAACAACTTCTCCCCCTGGAACCTTGACCATAATCAAGAGTTCCTCATCCCTTTGGGGGAACTACGAATGCTCTGATTCCATTCCCGTCAGGATACGTAGGCACAAGATGTGACTTCTTGGAGAGCATACTTAGAAATAAACCCCTAGGTCACCCTTAGCAAACAACAATAACACAATAAATAACAAGAGGTTCTTGTAGAATACTACAAATGCTTGGGTTGCTAACACCTTCCCTAGGTATAATTAACCCCCGAACCTTAGAATCTCTAACTTTTCATTTCACTGTATACTCATGGGTTTTTCGATTTTTTCCCTTCCCTTGGACAAACTAAACGCCGGTGGTGAATAATGATTTGCAATTCAAGTTAATCAATAGCTTGATATCCAATTCTCACTGCGACAGAACCAAGTAATTAAAAAGTTGTTCAAAACTTGTTTCAAACTTTTTAAAACATTCTAATAGATTGGAAAGATGTGCCAATCGATTGAAAAAACTTTTCTAACAAGGCAATCCATTGGAGCATTGTGCTAATCGATTAGAAGAGTGTCAACTATTTACACAATCAATAAGGATAACATATCAATGACTTGCAACGACTCTATTTCCAAACCTTCCATTTTGGGTCTCCTTAAGATGACGACTCGTCTCTTCTACAAGAATCAATGAACATCTTTTCTCCCTATAACCTTGACCATAATCAAGAGTTCCTCATCCCTTTGGGGTAACTACAAATGCTCTGATTCCATTCTCGTCAGGATACGTAGGCACAAGATGCGACTTCTTGGAGAGAATACTTAGAAATAAACCCATAGGTCACCCTTAACAAACAACCATAACACAATATATAACAAGAGGTTCTTATAGAATACTACAAATGCTTGGGATGCTAACACCTTCCCTAGGTATAATTAACCCCCGAACCTTAGAATCTCTAACTTTGCATTGCACTGCATACTCATGGATTATTCGATCTTTTTCCCTTCCCTTGGACAAATTAAAGGCCGGTGGTGAATAATGATTTGAGATTCAAGTTAATCAATGGCTTGATATCCAATTCTCACTGCGATAGAACCAAATAATTAAAAATTTATTCAAAACTTGTTTCAAACTTTTTAAAACATTCTAATAGATTGGAAAGATGTGCCAATCGATTGAAAAAACTTTTCTAACAAGACAATCCATTGGAGCATTGTGCTAATCGATTAGAAGAGTGCTAACTATTTACAAAATTAATAAGGATAACACATTAATGACTTGCAATGACTCTATTTCCAAACCTTCCATTTTGGGTCTCCTTAAGATGAAGACTCGTCTCTTCTCCTAGAATCAATCAACAACTTCTCCCCCTGGAACCTTGACCATAATCAAGAGTTCCTCATCCCTTTGAGGGAACTACGAATGCTCTGATTCCATTCCCGTCAGGATACGTAGGCACAAGATGCGACTTCTTGGAGAGCATACTTAGAAATAAACCCCTAGGTCACCCTTAGCAAACAACAATAACACAATATATAACAAGAGGATCTTGTAGAATACTACAAATGCTTGGGTTGCTAACACCTTCCCAAGGTATAATTAACCCCCGAACCTTAGAATCTCTAACTTTTCATTTCACTGGATACTCATGGGTTTTTCGATTTTTTCCCCTTCCCTTGGACAAACTAAACGCCGGTGGTGAATAATGATTTGCAATTCAAGTTAATCAATAGCTTGATATCCAATTCTCACTGCGACAGAACCAAGTAATTAAAAAGTTGTTCAAAACTTGTTTCAAACTTTTTAAAACATTCTAATAGATTGGAAAGATGTGTCAATCGATTGAAAAAAATTTTCTAACAAGGCAATCCATTGGAGCATTGTGCTAATCGATTAGAAGAGTGTCAACTATTTACAAAATCAATAAGGATAACATATCAATGACTTGCAACGACTCTATTTCCAAACCTTCCACTTTGGGTCTCCTTAAGATGACGACTCGTCTCTTCTACTAGAATCAATGAACATCTTCTCTCCCTAGAACCTTGACCACAATCAAGAGTTCCTCATCCCTTTGGGGTAACTACAAATGCTCTGATTCCATTCTCGTCAGGATACGTAGGCACAAGATGCGACTTCTTGGAGAGAATACTTAGAAATAAACCCATAGGTCACCCTTAACAAACAACCATAACACAATATATAACAAGAGGTTCTTATAGAATACTACAAATACTTGGGATGTTAACACCTTCCCTAGGTATAATTAACCCCCGAACCTTAGAATCTCTAGCTTTGCATTGCACTGCATACTCATGGATTATTCGATCTTTTTCCCTTCCCTTGGACAAATTAAAGGCCGGTGGTGAATAATGATTTGAGATTCAAGTTAATCAATGGCTTGATATCCAATTCTCACTGCGATAGAACCAAATAATTAAAAATTTATTCAAAACTTGTTTCAAACTTTTTAAAACATTCTAATAGATTGGAAAGATGTGCCAATCGATTGAAAAAACTTTTCTAACAAGACAATCCATTGGAGCATTGTGCTAATCGATTAGAAGAGTGCTAACTATTTACAAAATTAATAAGGATAACACATTAATGACTTGCAACGACTCTATTTCCAAACCTTCCATTTTGGGTCTCCTTAAGATGAAGACTCGTCTCTTCTCCTAGAATCAATCAACAACTTCTCCCCCTGGAACCTTGACCATAATCAAGAATTCCTCATCCCTTTGGGGGAACTACGAATGCTCTGATTCCATTCCCGTCAGGATACGTAGGCACAAGATGCGACTTCTTGGAGAGCATACTTAGAAATAAACCCCTAGGTCACCCTTAGCAAACAACAATAACACAATATATAACAAGAGGATCTTGTAGAATACTACAAATGCTTGGGTTGCTAACACCTTCCCAAGGTATAATTAACCCCCAAACCTTAGAATCTCTAACTTTTCATTTCACTGGATACTCATGGGTTTTTCGATTTTTTTTCCCTTCCCTTGGACAAACTAAACGCCGGTGGTGAATAATGATTTGCAATTCAAGTTAATCAATAGCTTGATATCCAATTCTCACTGCGACAGAACCAAGTAATTAAAAAGTTGTTCAAAACTTGTTTCAAACTTTTTAAAACATTCTAATAGATTGGAAAGATGTGCCAATCGATTGAAAAAAAATTTCTAACAAGGCAATCCATTGGAGCATTGTGCTAATCGATTAGAAGAGTGTCAACTATTTACAAAATCTATAAGGATAACATATCAATGACTTGCAACGACTCTATTTCCAAACCTTCCACTTTGGGTCTCCTTAAGATGACGACTCGTCTCTTCTACTAGAATCAATGAACATCTTCTCTCCCTAGAACCTTGACCACAATCAAGAGTTCCTCATCCCTTTGGGGTAACTACAAATGCTCTGATTCCATTCTCGTCAGGATACGTAGGCACAAGATGCGACTTCTTGGAGAGAATACTTAGAAATAAACCCATAGGTCACCCTTAACAAACAAGAATAACACAATATATAACAAGAGGTTCTTATAGAATACTACAAATGCTTGGGATGCTAACACCTTCCCTAGGTATAATTAACCCCCGAACCTTAGAATCTCTAACTTTGCATTGCACTGCATACTCATGGATTATTCGATCTTTTTCCCTTCCCTTGGACAAATTAAAGGTCGGTGGTGAATAATGATTTGAGATTCAAGTTAATCAATGGCTTGATATCCAATTCTCACTGCGATAGAACCAAATAAATAAAAAGTTGTTCAAAACTTGTTTGAAACTTTTTAAAACATTCTAATAGATTGGAAAGATGTGCCAATCGATTGAAAAAACTTTTCTAACAAGACAATCCATTGGAGCATTATGCTAATCGATTAGAAGAGTGCTAACTATTTACAAAATTAATAAGGATAACACATTAATGACTTGCAACGACTCTATTTCCAAACCTTCCATTTTGGGTCTCCTTAAGATGAAGACTCGTCTCTTCTCCTAGAATCAATCAACAACTTCTCCCCCTGGAACCTTGACCATAATCAAGAGTTCCTCATCCCTTTGGGGGAACTACAAATGCTCTGATTCCATTCCCGTCAGGATACGTAGGCACAAGATGAGACTTCTTGGAGAGCATACTTAGAAATAAACCCCTAGGTCACCCTTAGCAAACAACAATAACACAATATATAACAAGAGGTTCTTGTAGAATACTACAAATGCTTGGGATGCTAACACCTTCCCTAGGTATAATTAACCCCCGAACCCTAGAATCTCTAACTTTGCATTGCACTACATACTCATGGATTATTCGATCTTTTTCCCTTCTCTTGGACAAATTAAAGGCCGGTGGTGAATAATGATTTGAGATTCAAGTTAATCAATGGCTTGATATCCAATTCTCATTGCGACAGAACCAAGTAATTAAAAAGTTAATCAAAACTTGTTTCAAACTTTTTTAAACATTCTAATAGATTGGAAAGATCCCTATGCCAAAAAAGACCTTTAGCAGCGTTTTTTTGGCCTTTAGCAGCGCTTAAAAGCGTTGCCAAAAGTGGCGCTGCTAAAGTTAAAGGCAGCGCTTTTTTATGGAAAAAGCGCTGCTAAAGGTTCCCTTCAGCAGCGCTTTTTTAGCCCTTTAGCAGCGCTTTTATAAGCGTTGTCTATTCCCCCTACCCTCCCCCCTTTAGTAGCGCTTTTTCAAAGCGCTTTCTTAGACCCCCCCTTTAGCAGCGCTTTTCTAAAGCGCTTTCTTAGCCCCCCCTCTTTTAGCAGCGCTTTTATAAAGCGCTGTCTTAGACCCCCCCCCTTCCCAACCTATAACAGCGCTTTTGTAGCGCTCTCTTTGTAAACTTTAGCAGCGCTTTTTTGTAAAAGCGTTGTCTAATCTCCCAGATTTTAAATTTTTTTTAAATAATCACACTTTTTATATATTTTTCGACAAACCTGCTTATATTACATTCAGGCCTTTATTTCAACTTATAATTCATGCCTTTATTTCAACACTTTGGCCTTATATATACAATTCAACACTTTGGCCTTTAAGTATACATTGTAATTCATCACTTTCCCCATAATCATTTTAATACACATAAACCTGCTTAAATATATTACAACACAATCCGATCCTCAGAATTACAACATCACAAATACAGTCAATTTACATATAATTACAAATCCGTTAACTTTACAAATAGATACGACTTTCAGAAATATTATTATCCCGCATCAATATTGGATGATACATATACCTTATACAATTCTCAACTCAAGAATAAATTGACACCATTCCTCCTTTATTTCTTCCAATCCTGCTTTCGAGTAAGTACCGCACTTGAAATCATCAAAGTACTACATAATATAATAGAACACGCACGATTTAGTTTTAAAACTAATTACTCAGATGAAACATCGGTTAATTATCAAAATGAATCATATAATTTATGAATGGATCCATACCGTGATTGGAATCTCTATTTGACCAAAATGAATAATTTCCTTCATAAAGCGCAATACAAAATATCCGCAATCAATCCCATTACGCTGACGAGGACACTGTAAATGGAAAAAACAAACAAACATTTATCAGGATATATAGTTTACATAGTTTTATCAAGTAGGACCACTATAACAGTAAAATATGGGAAAATATACCTGCACTCTGATCCAGCTAATGTTGTTAGCCTTGCTTTTTGACACTGTTGCTTGTCTTTGTGCTCTGAATATTTGTATAGCTCTAACATAATATAAACGCATATTTAGAACAATGTCACATAATAAATAAAGATATATAATTATTCAGAACAGTATATCTCATCACTTACGTATCAATCATATTCTTCATATCAGGATATTTTGTTTGATCGTCATCCAATGAATCCAGATAATACACTATTTCTTTCATCGGATTAATCGCGACCAACAACCAGTGTCCACTATAAAATAAGACAACAGTTTAGACAGAAATGTTATATAGAATGACAAAAATCGAATAATTATAATAAATGAATTTAGACTGAAGTCATACCCATGGCCAGTATTATATGGCAACAAGAACAACTTCTCTGTAGTCGCGGCCATAAATCTTTGGACTATGTAATCTTTGACTACATCTGGTGTGTGATCTATTTCCCGTGAGTTGATACAGGTAGCAGATAAGAATGTGAATATGGAAGTCAAATCATGCGGGACCAACAACTTGTCATACAAGAGCCTAAAAGAAAAACATAATCAACATTAGAATATTCAGTTAAATGAGCAAATTTTAAAATGTTCAATTATTTAATTAAAATGGATCAGAGTTCCTGATGTAGGAATGCATAACACCGACGCCCAATTCAGAATGTTGGAAAACCTGGTCCAAATCCTCCTTAGCAATTGTTTCGGTATATTCAAAACCGAAAATACCTTCCTCCATAGGTATTTGATGGATGCCACCCTCATTCACATCTATTGTTCCTACATATGTTTCAAGGCACAACCTAAATCGAGGAACATATGCTTTTTTTGGCTCGACCTTTTTTTTGTTGGGAACCTTGGAAGATTCAGGCATCTTACCCTTGCTGACTTATTGCAACTGTTGATCATGAACCTAAAAGTCATACAAGTTCAGTAATTAATGTATAATAAGATAATCATGTAACTGTAGTAGTATCTGTTTCTTTGATGCAACTGAATCGGTTTCTCTCACAATGATTCCCTTATCTTTTGATTTGGATTTTGTAGGAGTCTAAGATCATCATGTAAATAAGAAAATGTAAATATAAGAATAACTTTCATCTATGGGTCGTAAAACATTTGAATATTACAAGGTTCATAATGGTGTTCAACATACCTCATCATCCATGAAAATGAGATTTGTCGACCATGCAACATACGCTCCTATTGCGTCTCCCACCACTGTTGCGTCTGAAACAGCATCTGGTAAAGGCAACAACGCACCCCCTCTAACGCAATATCAACTGATACTTTCAAATATCCCGCAGGGAGCGGTTTATGGTGAAGTAAGTCTCCCACAGTGTTATGCACCTTTCCCTTGCCAACCATGCGATAAGTCGGTGACGATAAATATAGCCGACAAGGTGAAATGCTCTAAACAAATAATGATGCCGATTAACGTGTTAATTAAGAAATTTTTGCTAAACTAATTTCAATGTAATATATACAATTACCTCTCGAAGCTTCTGCGGACAATTGATACTATCTTTGTCACTAGTATCTTTACCCTGATCTGGACCGCGTCTTTTCGACATGTATCTTTCTTTGTTCTTCTGTAATTCCCGAATCTGAGCTTTCAATTCCTCCAACATATCCATCACTTCTTTATTGCTAGGATTTGTTTTCTTTGGCTTCTTATACAGCTGTGATGGAGTGACGCCAAATCCCTTACCCCTCACTGTGGTGAATCTGCCGGATGTCGATACTTCCCATCTATAATTCTATCATCTGCATGCCAAGTCAAGTGTTTTGCATCTGTTTCACTATGAAACTTGCGTCTAAATCTCGGAATTATAGGAAAATACCATAAAACTTTTGTTGGTGACAACTTTTTCTTATACCGAGATACACCGCATTTAGGACACTCATTTAATGATGCATATTCATTTCGAAACAAAATGCAATCATTTGGACAAGCATGTATCTTATCATAGCTCATGCCAATAGAGCATAACATTTTTTTAGCTTCATAGGTTCGATTGGGAAGAACATTATCCTCCGGAAGCATCTCTTGAAGTAGGGCTAACAACTCTGTGAAACTTTTATCCTACCATCCATTACCCGCCTTTAAGTTGTACAACTTTAATACCGCAGACAATCTTGTGAAAGTAGTGCAACCTTTATACGATGGTTTATCTGCATATCTTACCAACCTCTCAAACATCTTGGGACAATCTTGAATATCTTCTTCAAGTGCTTCTGCAATCTCTTCGACTCGATCACAATCATATGTATCTCTGCCATTGTCCTTTGAAGCATAGGTCGTATTATCCCCAGGTTCGACATTCTTGTTACTTATCTCACCATGTAATATCCAACATGTATAACTTCGATCAATTCCATGTCTCATTAAATGAGATTCCAACTGAACGGCGTCAATTTGACGCCCATAACAACAACCTAAGCAAGGACATGTGATCCTACTGGGGTCTTTGGCGTGTTCAACAACAAACTTAACGAATTTCGATACCCCATTCTCGTACTCTTTAGACAATCGATTGGAAGACATCCATTTTTTATCCATACTAATTGAGTAGTCTAAACTAAACTAAGAAAGTTAAACAAATACAGAGAATACCTGTAAAGAAATAAATAACTTCTAAGAAAGCTACACAGTAGGATGCTTGAAAACGATCACAACCTTCCTCTTCACAGGTAACCCCTATAACAGACAAAATTAATAACATCATCAACATTAAATAATTCTTGAAACATCAATTGTTGATAAAACTTACAATAAAATTAATTAATTTGCAATTTATATGGCTAAAGAGGTCATGAATGAATATTACTTGGATACTAACTTTTCATTATTAAATTTAAAATTATGATAACCCCAAATATTTTAGTAAATTTAAAATTATGGTTGAGTTTATATTTATCTAAAATTTTATAGATTTCAAGGTTACAAATGGCAATATTATCTAATAACCTCAAACATTTACAAATTTCACCCTCATTTACAATTATAAACCGTAAATACAAAACATATTTTCGACTGCAACACTTCACAAATAGTTGTCTATTTTTGAATTCAATAAATAAACTGCTTAGTACAAAAAACGAATTTCATTTACATATTTTCTTATCATTTTAAGACTCCACTCACCAGTACAAAGAAACAAAGGCATCATAAGAACATGCACTATGCCAAAATATGAATCAAAACTCCCCAAATAAAATCATCATGAACAAAAAGACAACAAAATAATAATATCGATAAGGTAGTGCAAAAACAAAGCATAAAACAACAAACATGTGTTTGGTCTATTCATAAAAAGAACAAATAAAAACGTTTTAAAAAACATGGCCACATTCTAAAGAAACTTCTCAAAGCAATTGTTAAAAATATATAAGAATACATTATATTTAAAAGAGTAAATTCATTGTGGCATTTCAACAAACACCTTGTATACTCATTGTGGCATTTCAACAAACACCTTGTATACTGCTAGATATAATGAAAGTTAACATAAGTAAATTCATTGTGGCATTTCAACAAACACCTTGTATACAAAACTCAAGCCAATATCAAAAGAGTAATTCTCATCAACGGTATCAACAAAAACAAGTCAATAATTCAGAAAAGAAGTAACACTAACATCATATAATCCAGAAAAATGAAATACTAAGACAATAATCCAGAAAAATGCAAAATGAAAAACTTCAAATACCGTAACAATGGCAGAAATGCACTACAGAGGATGCTGTCGAAAACGGACGATCAAATAGAGGAGAAATGCAACACAGGCTGAACGGAGGAGGGCGACGGAGGCGCGGCAGTCGGTCGGAGGAGGGCGACGGTCGTGGTGAACAGGGTTCTGGTTCTCCAGAGAGGAGAAAGAAAGAATGAAGAACGCGCGAGCACTGTTCTGTTTCTTTACAAAATTCTGTGATATTTTAATTTAATTCTAATAACACCTATGACAGCGCTTTTAATGACCTACAACAGCGCTTGGTAAAAGCGCTTTCTTTGCAAAAACATATAGCAGCGCTTTAGAACAAAAGCGTTTTCTTTGCAACAACCTACAGAAGTGCTTTAGAAAAGCGCTTTCTTAGGACAACCCTATAGCAGCGCTTTAAAAAAGCGCAGTCTTAGGCCATACATTTAGCAGCGCTTTAAATAAAGCGCTTTCTTATTGTACCCCTTTAGCAGCGCTTTTGAAAAAGCGCTGTCTTAGGTATGCTGTTTTTTTCTTTTTTTTTTTAATTACTCTTTAGCAGCACTTTTTCTAAAAGCGTTGTCTTTGTATGTGCTGCTAAAAGTCAATTCTGGCATAGTGGATGTGCCAATCGATTGAAAAAACTTTTCTAACAAGCCAATAGATTGGAGCATTGTGCTAATCGATTCGAAGCGTGCTAATTATTTACAAAATATATAAGGATAACACATCAATGACATGCAACGAATCTATATCCAAACCTTGTATTTTGGGTCTCCTTAAGATGACGACTCGTCACTTCTCCTAGAATCAATCAACAACTTCTCCCCATGGAACCTTGACCACAGTCAAGAGTTCCTCATCCCTTTAGGGGAACTACGAATGATCTGATTCTGTTCCCGTCAGGATACGTAGGCACAAGATGCGACTTCTTGGCGAGCATACTTAGAAATAAACCCCTAGGTCATCCTTAGCAAACAAAAATAACATAATATATAACAAAAGGTTCTTGTAGAATACTACAAACACTTTGAATGCTAACACCTTCCCTAGGTATAATTAATCCCTGAATCTTAGAATCTCTAACTTTGCATTGCACTGCATACTCATGGGTTATTTGATCTTTTTCCCTTCCCTTGGGAAAATTAAAGGTCGGTGGTGAATAATGATTTGCGATTCAAGTTAATTAATGGCTTGATATCCAATTCTCACTGCGACAGAACCAAGTAATTAAAAAGTTGTTCAAAACTTGTTTCAAACATTTTTAAACATTCTAATAGATTGGAATGATGTGCCAATCGATTGAAAAAACTTTTCTAACAGGCCAATCGATTGGAGAATTTTGCTAATTATTTTGAAGTGTGCTAATTATTTTCACAATCAATAAGGATAACACATCAATGACTTGCAACGACTCTATATCCAAACCTTCCATTTTGGGTCTCCTTAAGATGACGACTCGTCTCTTCTCCTAGAATCAATCAACAACTTCTTCCTATGGAACCTTGACCACAGTCAAGAGTTCCTCATCCCTTTAGCGGAACTACAAATGCTCTGATTCCATTCCCGTCAGGATACGTAGGCACAAGATGCGAATTATTGGCAAGCATACTTAGAAATAAACCCCTAGGTCACCCTTAGCAAACAACAATAACACAATATATAACAAAAGGTTCTTGTAGAATACTACAAATGCTTTGGATGCTAACACCTTCCCTAGGTATAATGAACCCCCGAATCTTAGAATCTTTAATTTTTCATTGCACTGCATACTCATGGGTTATTCGATCTTTTTCCCTTCCCTTGGACCAATTAAAGGTTGGTGGTGAATAATTATTTGCGATTCAAGTTAATCAATGGCTTGATATCCAATTCTCACTGCGACAGAACCAAGTAATTAAAAAGTTGTTCAAAACTTGTTTTAAACTTTTTTAAACATTCTAATAGATTGGAAAGATGTGCTAATCAATTGAGAAAACTTTTCTAACAAGCCAATCGATTGGAGCATTGTGCTAATCAATTTAAATAGTGCTAATTATTTACAAAATCAAAAAGGATAACACATCAATGACTTGCAACGACTCTATATCCACACCTTCCATTTTGGGTCTCCTTAAGATGACGACTCGTCTCTTCTTCTAAAATCAATCAACAACTTCTCCCCATGGAACCTTGACCACAACCAAGAGTTCCTCATCCCTTTAGGGGAACTACGAATGCTTTGATTCCATTCCTGTCAGGATACATAGGCACAAGATGCGACTTCTTGGAGAGCATACTTAGAAATAAACCCCTAGGTCACCCTTAGACAACAACAATAATACAATATATTACAAAAGGTTCTTGTAGAATACTACAAATGCTTAGGATGATAACACCTTCCCTAAGTATAATTAACCCCCGAATCTTAGAATCTCTAACTTTGCATTGCACTGCATACTCATGGGTTATTCGATCTTTTTCCCTTCCCTTGGACAAATTAAAGGCCGGTGGTGAATAATGATTTGCGATTCAAGTTAATCAATGGCTTGATATCTAATTCTCACTGCGACAGAACCAAGTAATTAAAAAGTTGTTCAAAACTTGTTGCAAGCTTTTTTAAACATTCTAATAGATTGGAAACATGTGCCAATCGATTGAAAAAACTTTTCTAACACGCCAATCGATTGGAGCATTGTGATAATCGATTAAAATAGTGCTAACTATTTACAAAATCAATAAGTATAACACATCAATGACTTGCAACAACTCTATTTCCAAACCTTCCTGTTAGTTCCATGATTCTATGATTGTCCATGGTTCTATGATTGGCTAAATTTTGGTAAAACATTATTCTGCTTTGATGTTAAACAAGATTTTATAACATCTTCATCAATTGTTATGACAGTACTATTGTCATGTGTTTCACGACAGATGTCATGACATCTTTGTCTAGTACAGCAGGCGCTGCTACGTTATATATCTTGACATAGGTATTTTGGTTTGATGAGATTCTCTTGGATATACATCATCATTATGTGCATGTGAAGGAGATTTATTAGGAACAAAGTGCAGATTTAATTGGATTTCATAAAAAGGATCTTTAAGACTTTTTAGGAAACTATAAAATATTTGTTCCTATTTATGTGGAGTTATTTGTTCTATTTTCATGCAGAAAATTATGAGAAGATTTGGAGTTTGTTTTGATTTAATTTGATCAAATCTGAAGAAGTTTTTGCTCAAGTCCAAGCCCATACTAGAAGAGTATATAAATAAGGACTTGCTAGACCTAAAGAAAATAAGCACTCACAACAAGAAAAACTTGAGTGTAAAATAAGGGTTTAGGATTTTGAGAGTCTTATATGTGTGACTTTTTAAGTCACTCTTTGTATCTTTGGATGTATCGTGGTAGACATGTTTAGGCTGTTAGCTGTTATTTGTAAATTGTTAATTGTTCACTCAAAGCTTTTAAGCACGAGTGTATGGTACTTGATCAAAGCTTGTAAGCAAGATCAAGTTGTGACTTTGAAGAGTGTCTTCTAAAGTCTTTCCTTTTGTATTGAATTGTTTATCACTACTGTGATTGAGGGGGAGTGAGAGGTGTCTCTTGTCTAGTGGGTTCTAGGAAGAAATTGCATTTGGTAGAGATTAAGTGAGGAGTTGTAAACTGGGAGTTTAGCTTTAAATTAATTCTACTAATAGTGGATTTCCTTCCTGACTTGGTAGCCCCCAGATGTAGGTGATGTTGCACCGAACTGGGTTAATAATTATATATTATTTATCTTACAGCATTTACAATTCTGCACTATTTAAATGGTTAGATAAATTGTTCTATCAGTCTGCAGATGTTACAACACATGTGTTGCACCCCAAAATTTGCCCAACCTTTTCTTAACCTGGTTTATGTTTCATTTCATTTTCCTTCTAGCATTTGCATTGCATAGCATTTTTCATTTAGCAGGGGATCAAGAGGTTGTGCATAACAAGAGGAGGTTACTCAGAGTGTTAAGCCTAAGCAAGGGATTTTACTCAAGCATGAATGGTCATCAAGTCACCAAGAAGTGGTCAAAGCTTTGTGAAAGAGTTGATGGGTGTATGTGGATTGACTCCTAACTTGGAGACCAGTTGAAGATTATCAGAGGATTTTGAATTCATGATTGTGGATATGGGATGTTGAGAAAGCTCATTGAGTGCTTTGAGAGCCATGTTGGAGCTTGTTCAAGTTGTTGTGTCATGTGGAAGAAGCCACAATCAAGAGTGGTGCACCTAGGGTTTTCATCTGGTCAACCCTAGGTCAATTGTGAAATTAAAGGAGATTAAGACTCAATTCCAAGTCTTTGTGATTATGGAATGTTGTGTTGAGATTCCTAATATATCATGTCAAGATCAAATCAAGAAGAATCAAGAGTGTGAGAAGTTACTAAATTAGGGTTCTCAGTGTAAAATCCCCTGTTCAGTGCCCAACTTCAAGACCACATATCTCAAGATACAAGTTTCATCTCATCTCTTGATCCCGACATGAAACTTGTAGAGCATGTTTCTAGCTTTCTTTTGAGTACTAGAAGTCATTCATCTGATTTCTAGAACTCAAGTTATGATGCTGGCAAGTTACAGGTCCTCAGATGAATGTGATTTTGGTCAACAAAAGTCAACCAACTTCCAAGCCACTTTTGACCTAGAAGTATGTTTCTCGTCACCTTGACTAAAACATGAAAGTTGTTCCTCATGATCTTAGCTTTCCAAAGAGTACTAGAAGTCCTTCATCTGATTTGTAGAACTCAAGTTATGAGGCTTGCAAGGCAGGGGTATTTTGGGAAAGTAAGATTACAGGTCATTTTCATTATAGGTCCATTTCACCACTTTGCACACTTCAAATGAAAATATTTCGAACATCAAATATGCTCCAAATGGGGTCATTTGCTCAACCAAACATCAAGTTACCATGGATTTGGCTTGGATTGAAGAATTGGTGTGAAACTTTTCCATGAAGAAAGCTTAAAATCATAAAATGCAGTTAATTGATTTTTAATCATTTTAAGGCAACCTTATGCATTTTTTGAGTCACAAAGATGAGGTAAACAAGATGCATACATTGGATTTGAGTTTTGGTCATGTTTTCATGTGTTTTTCAATTGCCATTTCAAGTGAAATTGTGGTAATCAAATCTCAACCATTTGATCAATTCAAGTCTTGAATACCATCCATTTGATCAATATGAGGTCCCAGCAAGCTAATTGAGTGATTTTCTAAGGGTTGCAGATCAGTTTTCGTGCACATTCATGAAGCTCCATGTGCAATTTTCTTGAATTTCAATTGGACCTAAAACCATTGCAATTGGGCCTCAATCCCCTCCAAATCCATCATACTTAACTTCAGAATCATTCACAATGCATCAGAACGAGTTTTGGTGAAGAATTGTTGAGAAAACAGTTTGAACAAAGGAGAGAAAAATTGAAAATCGTTTTTGGCATATCATCACGTTTCAAGGAGAATTAAGCACATCTAAGGATTCAGTGAAGATCAAGGAGTAATTCTGGTTGGTTTTCATTAAGCTTCATCAAGGAACAAGGCTCAGTGGAAGCTCTCCACTAGGTAAGCTACAATTCCAAAGTTCTCTCGATCCATGATGATTTAGCTTGCCATTTTTGTGTTGTTGTGATGTATGAACTTCATGCTTGGATTCTGGATGCAATTGAGTGTTGTTTGTGAACATTTTAACATGACATGTGTTTTCTGTTTGGCTTTGATTTGGCTTGTTTATCCACTGAAAATTAAAATGAATCTTGGATTTGTGATCTAGGGAAGATGTAGATCAGTTTTAACTAAGATTTTGTGTTTTGGTTGAGTTTTGTGTGTGCATTGCCGGAGCTTCGTCGGAGAAGACGATCGAAACAGTGTTTCCAGCCGTCTGGTTTTGTTCCCTCCATTTTCAGTTTTGAATGGGGAAGATGATGCGTGGCCGTTGGGTTCATGTTTGATTGTTTGACTGAACCTTGATCTGATGTTCCTTATTTGATCTCATGTTTGTGCTGGTTTTCATTTATGACGTAGCTTGGTTTGGACCCTTGGATGGTTGTGTAGTAATCATAATGTGTGGCCATGATGGTTTGACTGGGATTTAAATTAAACGATGTGTTTCATTATGGTGCACCTCAGCCTTTGATTCGTTTGATTGAGTTTAATCGTGTGGCTATGATTTAATTGCTTTTTATTTTAAAAGTTGATTGCATGCGTGTCAGGTTGTGGATCTTTGGATTGTGTGACTGGTAATTGATTTGTGTGGTTGAGATTGTTCCTCGCTGTTTGATTGATTTTGAATTGGATTGGGCCTCTGATGCTTTCTGCACCCCTTTGTTTGGGCCCAGCTTGCTTTTATATGTTATTGGGCTGCTATTTGCACCGTTGGTTTTTCATTTTCATTTTATTTTCTTTTTTTATTTTTGTTTTGTATTGTTTAGAATTAATTCAATTAAAAATAGTTCTCCAATTAATAAAATTTCCCAAAAACATTTTCTGGGCAATTTGAAATATCCTTTTATTTTTAGAATTTTTATTTTATTTTTTTGGTTTATTTTTCATTTAAAAAAGGAAATATTAATTGGAGAGGTATTATTTGAATTAAATTTTGACATTGCTTGGTTTTTAATTTGTTTCTTCCATCTCCTTTTGATCCAGTGAATAAAAATTCATCCTCATGTCCATGATGGTTGATGAAATTTTTAGGACCATTTTGCCCATGTGGGTTGACTTTTGGGTTGACTTTTGTTGCATTTCATTTGACCCTCGACAATCCTCATTCACAATGGAACACCCTTGTGAATCAATTTCTTTGGTGGTGGTGTGAATTGATTTTGATTGTGATATCTTGGTTTCTGTTTGCCAACATGTTTATGGCCTTTGTGCATTTTATTTGATCATTTTTGAACTTTTTTCCTAGTTTTGAGGTAACTTGCAAGTCAAGTTACCTCCAAGGGAGGTTCATACATACACATTGACCTAGTTTGTCTTGGAGATGACATTTTTGGATCCTTTGAGCCCTCAAATCCTTCTGATTCATGTTGCTAACATGTTAAGGATGATGCTTGCTCATTTTTAGGTCATGAAATTTTGTTTTGCTTGCTCATTTGTGTGTTCCTTTTGGTGCTTTTAATTAGGGTTTCTAAGTGATGCATGCTTGCTTTCCCTTGTGTTTTTGCTTGCATTTTCCTTTGATTGGTTTGCTTTTGCTTTTGAGCTCTCTTCTCTCATCTCCCATTCTGTCCCATGACTTTGGAGTCTCATTTAAGGCATCTTAGTCCCTTCTTAGGAGGTACTTGAAGCATACCTAAAGTGATGAATCCATGAGGAGTCTTTTGTGCTTTCTTTTGCACTTTGTTTGTGATGCTTATGGTTGAATGCATATTATGAGTTCCTTGCTGTCCTCATATAGACTCCCATCCTCACTTTTGTTTTGAGCTTCTTTTCCTTTCATTTGGTTTGGCTTTTGGCACTTGTGGTTGATGTTGTTTGACTTAGGTCATTTCATCCCACTTTTGGTGCATCTTGATGTGATTTTTCTTTGTTGTTTGAGATCATCTTGTGCATTTCTTTTTCTCTTCTTTTCTTGCATTCCCATATGCATGCTTGGTTGAGATGAGCTTGTGGAGGCTACTTCCCCACACCATTTTCCTCCCACTTTCATTCTTACTTGTGCATTCTATGTTTGCATTCTTGCATTTTTCTGTTCTTTCTTCTTCTTCTTCTTTTGCTTTTCTTTGCCATGCTCCCCATAAGTTCTCTAACCTTTTGAGGTTATGATAGACATTAGGTGTTTAACCATGCATGATAAAATTAGATAGTTCCCTTTTATATCCCAACTTTAAGTCCATTTTGCATGACAACTTTTAGGATTGATTAGTCTCCCATTAGTGGTCCTTTCTTCTCTTCTCATCTTCATACAATCTTAACACACTTAATAAAGATAATGGATGTTGTGCCATGAGCCTTGTACCTGGGAAATGTTGATTGAGCAGTTACCTCTCAATTGCCTAGAGTGTTTAGTATACGTCCTTAGGACGATATGCGATGCATTCGATCCTAGGTTTTAGACTTTAGTACAACATACATTATAAACACTCAAACTCAAAACACTTCTTCTCTAAAAAAACACAAAAACACTTTAAACCTTTTTCATCCTTCAGGATCTTAATCAAGAAAATCTTTTCAGATAAAAGAGTGTTGTTAACTTTTAGTTCTATCGCAAACGGTAACGCCTAAGTCTCTAATGGTCGAGCTGCATACACCAACTGCTAGAACTACTTGTTAACCCTACTCGGGCCTAAAAACTTTTGAACCAACCTGTGGTCTTTTTTAGCCGAACTACGTTTGCTCTGATCTTTCATACCAAATGAAAGTACGTAGGCACAAGACGCGATGTCTTGGCGAACAACCTTCTCCCCTTCATCCGTAATTAGTCGAACTACGTTGACTCTGACTTTCTCATTGCACGAGGGAATACGTAGGCACAGAGCGGCGATGCTCTGCCGAGTCTCTTTCCCTTTTCTTTTGTCCCTTGACCTTTAGCTAGATAGATTGATCACCCATTTAGATAGACAACAATGTGTGGATCCCGTCGAGTAGGACGGACGTGAGAGGTGCTCATACCTTCCCCTCGCGTAACCCTCTCCCGAATCCAGACTTGGTTGCGATGACCTCGTCTTTTCCCTTTTCGTCAGGTTTTTTCGATCGTTTCCTTTCCATCTCTTTGGGATAAATAACGAAAGGTGACGACTCTTCTATTTTCCGCCGGGTGTTTTTCGCAGTTGCGACAACATGTCATGACACTGTTAATTTTTAAAGGGATTTAAAATTGGTCATGTTATGTCCTTGTTCTGTTTAAGCGGAGATCAATGTTCTTAGCATCTCTTAGGACATATGAGACATGCATACCAGAATTTCACTTCTATTTTAGGTCTCCTTAAGATGACGACTCGTCTCTTCTCCTAGAATCAATCAACAACTTCTCCCTCTGGAACCTTGACCACAATCAAGAGTTCCTCATCCCTTTAGGGGAACTACGAATGCTCTGATTCCATTCCCGTCAGGATACGTAGGCACAAGATGCGACTTCTTGGAGGGCATACTTAGAAATAAACCCCTAGGTCACCCTTAGCAAACAATAATAACACAATATATAACAAGAGGTTCTTGTAGAATACTACAAATGCTTAGGATGCTAACACCTTCCCTAGGTATAATTAACCCCCGAATCTTAGAATTTCTAACTTTGCATTGCACTGCATACTCATGGATTATTCGATCTTTTTTCCTTCCCTTGGACAAATTAAAGGCCGGTGGTGAATAATAATTTGTGATTCAAGTTAATCAATGACTTGATATCCAATTCTCACTGCGACAGAACCAAGTAGTTAAAAAGTTGTTCAAAACTTGTTTCAAACTTTTTTAAACATTCTAATAGATTGGAAAGATGTGTCAATCGATTGAAAAAACTTTTCTAACAAGCCAATCGATTGGAGCATTGTGCTAATCGATTAGAAGAGTGCTAATTATTTACAAAATCAATAAGAATAACACATCAATGACTTGCAACGACTCTATATCCAAACCTTCCATTTTGGGTCTTCCAATCGATTATATTTGAGTTATCTAATGGATTGGATTGTTTTGCCAATCGATTAGATAATCAATTCGGCCCATAAATTATTTTCATTCTTGATTTTTCCAAATACTATATACGAGAGGTACATTCTCACTTCAAACCACGCCACTTTCTAACGTTTTCATATTTATTTGAAATTTATATCTCTCTATCTCTTTACAAAATATTTTCATTCACTTTTGATTGCCTTAGTGCAAATAAGTGAAACTTTACATGTGAAAAATAATTTTTTATAAGTAGTCGTATTGGTTGTTTATATTTTTAAGAGTGCTATATCTTTAAGAGATTGACTTTAGTTCTTGAAAAAAAACTTGTAAAATCTTTATTCTTTATTTATTAAGTTTAGTCCCAAAAAAAACTTTGTTGTAATTTTAAGATCAATCATAAATCTCTAAACAGTCCATTAGTATTATCTAAAATAAGTTCTGTTTTTGGTTGGAAATAAAACTATTAAAATCTCAAAATTAAATTATATTAAAACTTGTGGACATAACCTTAAAAAACATTTTCGACTGCTAAATTTTTTTATTATATTTGTTTTTGATAAATTCTTGACAAAAATATCACAAAAAGCTTTAATAACTTCTATCATGAAATGAATTTTTTTTCTTGAAGGCTATTTTAAACAAATCCGCAAACATTCTTCGTCTATATTTGGCGGCCGTACACGTTGGAAGCATGATTGATATACGTGGAAGGAAGTTAAAGGTAATGGTTTGTGGGGTATGCTACATAATAATCATATTCATATGAATGAGAAATAAAATAAATAAACTAAAAAACTTCTTTTTGCAAAACTTCCGTACTGATATAGTTTGTGGTGCGCCTGCATTAAGCATGACTAATTAAATGAAAAGTGCGGTCTAATTAAAAAAGTATATCATATTGATTTGTGATGGAATGGGAGTATAGGTCCTATGCCCCACTAAATTAATTGTTATGTGGTGGGGTATAGACTCAAAATTTTTGTATTTTTTTCTCATTTTCTTCCAATCTTTAGATTGGACTCCAGCGAGCCGTACTCTGTCCCATCCTGCCCATGAAATAGACATTATATTCACTTATTTGTAAATATCATTGCTTATAAGAAAATATACTAGTACTCCACAATCTGTATTTCTATCGCATTAACATTATTTCTTGAAACTTTTTATTTTTATAAAGTCAAATATATAAAATAAAAATAAAGGAACTACAAAAACGGTGGACATTAACCAAATTTAGTTAAACCACATCGTCGTACTACGTATACATAAAAATGGCTTTAAAAAAATAAAGCAAACACATACGATATACATTATGCAACAAATCTACGTGCCGGTGCAAAAATAAATAATAAAAAAAATAACGTGTGAGTCTTCACTTGTCAAATTGTTGAATGAATCATTTGCTAACTGTTAGCTCAGAAATTCGACGCTCATATTAAGTTGGAAGTGTTGATTGAAATGTTAAATTCTTGAAGAGGTTTAAAGGAATTTTCAACTAGATCGTCATGATAGGTTTAAGTCGAAGGTGCTTATATAAGGAAATGATACTTTTTGGACTTAGAAAATATTTCTAAGAGTTGAGAAGCTACCTTCGACCGAGAATACTGATGATGTCTGACGCTAAGGGAATTCAAAATTCAAATAAAGGAGGGAGTAGTTATTCTTGTCCGCTCCTGAATAAGACAAGTGACACACATCCAAGGGACAGAAGCATGCAGCGCAACACTTGTCATATGTTAATTGTTTTAGGAAGTTAACAGTAGTTAGTTTTGTTATTATAAATAGGAGTTCTAGCAATAAGATTAGGTGTGGTGTTCGCTTTGTACAAGTTACTCTAAATTTACTCAAAGTATCCGCGTGTAAAGAAAAGAGTCTTAGGAAAGCGTACATGATGTAAACACCATTTTCTTCTTTAATGCAATTTACTTTAACTTTTCATCAAAAATTTATCTTTTACTTTATTGCAAGTTATATATCAGCATTGTGTCTTATTTTTTCAGCCTTTCTTTGATGTCTTCAGCCTTTTTTTTGACTTAATGTTCTTGCGTTTCTTTTGAACCATACTTTTAGATAAACTTCTCTTTATGAACACTGTCGAAGTGTTTAGTCTTCAGAATTTACTTTGAATCAATTGTTAGCACATGTCCTAGGATCAATCTGATCGATCCTGTGAGTCACCAAAGTTAGATTTGGAATATCAGCGGTTGTTTACCAATTTTCACGGGAAACAAATTGGCATGCCCAGTGGGATAGTGCTAACTTCTATAAAGATTTTTCTAAGATTTTGAAAATCTGCATTTATTAGTCTTTACTTTGAGAAAACTTCGTTGCATGTTATTGAGAAGTGGAAAAGTAGCCACTACAAACGAAGAGAGACCAAGCAAAATATACACTAGGAAAATGGCGACGAATACTAGTCAGCCAAACAACCCAGACCCTCGAGGGAGTGGTTCTAATCCTAAATCAAGTAATTCAAATAATCAGCCTAGTAACACTAACCCTCGAAACATGTCTAGGAACGATGTAGTGCCACCCCCAGTTCTTTCGACAGGAGAGCCAATACCACCTCCTGTTACGTCTGAACCAATGCCATCAATGGTAGGTTCAGGGTCGACATATATAAGGGCATACACTCAACCTGTTTTGGAGTACATTGGGCCACAAGCGTCTAATCCCCAAACTCCACCAGGAGGAACTTCGACGTTTAGGCATTTTCCCCCTCCAGGAGGAACTTCGACGTTTAGGCATTTTCCCCCTCCAGGATTTTCACAACCATTACAAAGGAATCCACCGTATGGAATGCCAACGTCAGTAATACAAGGCCTCCAAAATGCTCCCCCAGTATTCTCAGAGAATGTAATGTCTTCGCCATTACAAGGGTCGGGATCTGGAATAAATGTGGGTCGAAACAATCAAAGTGTAGGTGTGGGATATTTCACTCAAGGTCCTAGTTTGACAAATACTTCTATATCATGTTTAAAACAGCAAATAGATGAGAGTAACCTACAAATGGTACAAACCTTGTCCCAAGCTATGGGGGAAATTTTCCAGCCCTTGATCCATAAAACTACCCAGACTAACCAACAATTAGCAGTGCAATTGGCACGCTTGGCAGAATTTATGGGTGTACCATCCCCTGTTCGAGGCACAACTATTGTGGAAAACATTCCACGACAGAACCTAGGGAACGTACTTGAGGCGGATCTAGAAAATCAAGGGATAGTCGAACCCTTTAGCTTCGAACCCCTTAGACTCGAACCTCCTAGAGTCAAACCACCTAGGAACCAAGTGTCAATTCCGGTAGAGAGGGAACAAGAGGTAGTTATGGTAAATCGAAACCAAGATGCTGACCATGTTATACAACAAGTTCAACGTAACAACATAGCTGCCAATAACAATCTAGCAGGCATGGTCGAAAGGATAATGGCCCTAAATGGGGTAAAATTTGGTTTTACTAGGCCAAACTATACATCACCGATAGTAGATTACATTCTCCAATCAGATTTGCCTCCTAGGACGAAGGTACCAAAGTTTACCAAATTTTCAAGAGATACTACTGAATCTACTGTCGAACACGTAGCCTGGTATATGATCGAGGCTGGAGAGATTGCAAATGAGGAAAGTCTTAGGATAAAATATTTTCCAAGTTCTCTCACCAAAAATGATTTTACTTGGTTTACAACCCTACCTCCTAACTCAATTTGTAATTGGAACCAGCTGGAACGTTTATTCCATGAACAATTCTACATGGGACAAACCAAGATTAGTTTGAAGGAATTGCCTAGCATAAAACAAAAGTTTACTGAGCCAATAGACGATTACCTAAATAGGTTTCAATTACTTAAGGCTAGGTGTTTTACTCAAGTTCTAGAACATGAGTTGGCCAAAATGGCCGCTGGTGGCCTTGATTACTCTATTAGAAAGAAGTTGGATACCCAATATTTGAGAGATATGACCCAACTAGCTGATAGGGTTCGATAGTTAGAACGTCTGAAAGACGAAAAGGCTAAGTTTAATAAGAGTAAAAAGGTAGCCTATGTTGAATATAATGAGAATGTCAAAGGTTTACATGATGAACCATTGTATTTCGACGAAAATGAGATAGATGTTGCTGAATTAAAGCAGGGTCCTCCGTATGCTTGTAAAATGTTAGCTCCTTCGAATGGAAATTTTTTTGTCGAATATGAAAAGAATGACAAGTTTCCAAAGAAAACATATACTTTCGATATCACTAAATGTGACGAAATCTTTGATTTATTAGTTAAAGATGGACAAATCATAGTGCCTGATGGCGTTAAAATGCCACCTTTAGAACAAAGAAAAAAGAGAGGATTTTGTAAGTACCATAATTTTTTGGGTCATAAAACTTCTCAGTGTTTTCTTTTTAGGGATTTGGTCCAAAATGTTATCCAAGAGGGCAGGCTGAAGTTCGGAGAAAAGAGAAACAGTCAAATGAAAATTGACTCCGACCCATTGCAAACAGTGGATGCCCATTATGTTGAGCCCACAGAAGTACATATGGTTGAAGTTGTTGATGACTTCGACTGTTCAATTAATATGGTGGAAATTACTGAAGATTTTGCCAATGATGTTGTGTTAGCCAAGGTTACTGTAGGCCTTGATATCAATGCCATGGAGAAACTCATGAGTGAGGCCACTGATGGCTTCGACAAAGCTACTGATGGCTTGGACGGTGGGATCACTGAAGATTCCAACATGATGCTGGTTACCAAAGAAACCGCAAATAATTTCGTTAAGATGGACAGGGCTACTGAAGGCCTTGGACTGGACTTCTGCAATCTGAATCTTAGTGTTTATGTTGACATGGAAATAAATATGGTCGAGATTACACAACATAAGACCATAGAGGTCGATGAAGCAAGCTACCAGGAAGAGCGCAACAAAGTGGTGTATCCAAAACAAGAAGAGACCATTATTAAATTCCTTCACCGCTGTCAAAAGAAGGGATCATGTGTCATGTTATGCCCCAGATACAGTGCAATCTTCGATCAAAAGGCTGCTCAGAAGCTTGAAGGGGTACGAAAGGCTAAGCAGAAGTGGGAGAAGGCCAACCATGGCCCTTGATGTTTCGACCCAAGAAGGTATGATTCGAAGGCTAGAGCACCAGGAGCGAGGCCTGCTACCTTCAAGCCATTTACTGAACTTTCTAACAACAAATGGGTCAAACCAAATGAGGACAGGCAGAAAGGTCAGCAGAAATGGAAAAACTTTGACGTCAAAAGGGGATCTTCGATCACCTACTGTAAGGAGTTTCAATCCTCCAACAAAACTGCTCACATTTCTGATAACTATAAAGGGAGGAACCTGATGTCGCGATCTCAATTGAGGAGAGAACAACTTAGAAGGAAGGCTCTCAAGAAGGCTCAGTCGAAGGACCAAGGAGAGTCCAGTACTAATGTCCCTACTGATAATAACAGAGGGAATCAAATGAAGATTGCTGAAAAAGTGCCTGTGGGGCGGAAATTGTTTTTCTCTCAAGAGGACAAACATGAAAAGACTACTGAAGATGATGAAGAAATGACTGAAAACTTCGACTCTAAGGCTGATGCTTCTTTGGACATCCTAGTCAATATGGTGTTTGTAATTCCTAGGGACTTCGACCAAATTACAGAGGTTAAAAATTTGGATGCTTACACTAAAGCAAAGATGGCAGTGCACAAGCCTTTGTGCTACTATATCATGAATAATGGGTGCGTTGAAGAGAAGAACGCCTTCTTCGAGCAACCTACAGAGGCGATGAAAGGTCACCCGAAGCCTCTTTACATCACTGGGAAGGTGAAGAATGTACCAGTGAACAAGATATTGATGGACTATGGCGCAACAGTAAATTTGATGCCACATTTCTTATTGAACAAGATTGGTAAGTATGACACTGATACTAAGCCACATAATATGGTTCTTTCGAATTACGAAGTAAAAGTTGGCTCTACATTGGGTGTGATACAAGTTGACTTAACATTTGGGACAATCACTAGGCCTGCTGTCTTCATGGTAGTGGAAACAAAAGCCAACTATAATCTACTCTTAGGACGTGAGTGGATACATGACATAGGTGTAGTACCATCTTCGATGCATCAACGAATCACCATCTGGAGGCCAGATGACATAGTATTGAAGCTAATTAGGGGTATTTTAAGGCACCCATAAATCATGTCGACAGAAGACAGTTCGACAAGTACCTGGCTCATATTGCCCCTTGTGGCCCCGCAGATTTTGAGTTTGTCCCAAATGATGAAACATTTTTCTCATTGTACTTACATCGCGTCGATGGTTTCCAGTGGGATAAATAGGTGCCAGGAGAAAGGCTCTCATACCTTGGCGACCCTTCCTTAGACCCCACAGGGTGGGGAAGTGAATTCAGTGACAATGACTGAGTTCGAAGCATTGAGAAGAATTTTAGCCTACGTGGCTGAAACCAAATTACAGGCGGCTTTTGAAGCTGCTAATAAATATATGTTCGTCAAGGCCAATTCTGGTTTCCACCAAGAAGGTCCTAGTAAAGACTTCGACCGAGAGCCACCTGATAAGGTTTAGGGTGTAGAACAGGGCCAGAGGCTTGATGCCATCTATGATGATGAGCCTTTGGGGTTTGAAAAGGATCTGTTGATGAATGATATTAAGATGTTAGTGCATGAACCATTAGAAGAAATTGACCTAGGAGAGGGGGCAACCAGAAGTCCAACATAGGTCAGCGCCAATCTTGACCCACAACTTAAGGTCGAAGTCATCCAGTTGCTGCAGAAGTTTAAAGATTGTTTCGCCTGGGACTATGATGAGATGCATGGTATGAGTAGAGAGTTGGTTAAACATAAGTTGTCGATCAAGCCTGGGAAGAAGCCAGTCAAACAGAATCCAAGACGATTTTCCCCAGAAATTCTCTCAAAGATAAAGAAGGAAGTCAAAAGACTCCTTTGATGCAAGTTCATCCGCACTGCCAGGTATGTCGAGTGGTTAGCTAACATTGTACATGTCATTACATAGAATGGTTCTTTAAGAGTTTGCATAGACTTTAAAGATCTAAATTATGCAACTCCAAAGGATGAGTATTCTATGTCTGTGGCAGAAATGCTAGTCGATTCCGCCGCAGGACATGAGTATCTTAGTATGTTAGATGGGTACTCTGGTTATAACCAAATATTCATTGCTGAAGATGATGTCCCCAAAACATCTTTTCGATGTTATAGAGCCTTAGGCACCTACGAATGGGTAGTGATGCCTTTTGGCCTCAAAAATGTTGGGTCAACATATCAACGAGCAATGAACTCAATATTCCATGATTGTATAGAGACTTTCATGCAAATATATATTGATGATATTATGGTTAAGTATGTTTCAGGGAAGAGTCACTTGGGCCATTTTCGACAATCCTTTGAAAGGATGAGAAGATATGGTCTTAAAATGAATCCTCTTAAATGTGTGTTTTGTGTGCAGGAAGAGGATTTTCTAGGCTTTGTGGTCCACAAAAAGGGGATCAAGATCAACCAGAATAAAACTAAATCCATCATGGAAGAGAAAACGCCATTAACTAAAAAGGAGCTGCAATCACTGTTGGGCAAGATTAATTTCTTGAGAAGGTTCATATCGAACTTAAGCGGAAAAACGTAGGCCTTTTCACCATTACTTTGATTCAACAAAGAGGGGTTCGAATGGGGCAAGATCAGCAGGAAGCCTTCGACAAGATCAAGGACTACCTGAGTCATCCTCCATTTCTTTCACCGCCTTGTAAGAATAGGAGTATGAGGTTGTACATAGCTGCGTCAGACAAAACCTTAGGGAGCATGTTGGCTCAAGAGGATGAGAATGGTGTCGAAAGGGCCATCTACTACCTCAGTAGAGTTTTGAATGATGCAAAAACTAGGTATAACATGATAGAAACATTATGCTTATACTTGTATTTCTCTTGTATAAAATTAAAGTAATATATAAAACTAGTTGATGTTTATATTTCGTCTCATTTTGATATTATTAAACATATCTTGTCTAAACCTATCTTACATATTCGAGTCGGTAAGTGGGCACTAGCATTGACTGAGTATTCTTTAATATATAAGCCTTTAAAGGCAGTTAAAGGATAAGTGGTAGCAAACTTTATAGTCGACCACTCCATAAATGAAAGCACTTTGTATTATGTCAAAATGGAACCTTGGAAGTTATACTTCGATGGCTCTAGCCACAAAGATGGAATGGAAATAGGCGTGCTAATTATTTCGCCTGACAAAATCCAACAAAATTCAAGTACAAGGTCGAAGGACTTTGTTCCAACAACGAGGCTGAGTATGAAGCCTTAATAGCAAAACTTTAGATTTTGTTAGAATTAGGGGCAACTCGAGTCGAAATAATGGGAGACTCAGAGTTGGTCATAAAACAAATTACAAAGGAGTACAAATGTGTTAAGGAAAATCTTATCATGTACTTTGTAATAGCCAACAGACTATTGAAGAAATTCGAAGTGGTAAGCATTCAACACATACCTCCACTAGAGAATCAAGTGGCTAATGACTTAGCTCAGATTGCTTCTGGGTATAGGGTTTCGAAGGAAAATTTACAAGAGGTAATTGAAGCTAGAGGTTAAGTCGTGTCTATTGGATTATGCCCATCAGACTTAGAAGTGACGAAGCTTGGATACGCTGATGAAGAAAATTTCGAGATTTTTGCAGTAGACAACTTGACGGACAAAGACTGGAGGAAGCCTTTAGTCGAATATTTACAAAATCCAACAGCATCCACAAAGCGAAAGGTCAGGTATCAAGCTTTAAGTTATGTTCTTCTAGGAAATAAGTTATTTAAAAAGACCCCTAAGGGAGTCTTACTTAAATGCCTAAGTGAATCAGAGGAGTATCTGGCCCTTTCGACTGTTCATAGCGGGGCATGTGGGGCACATCAAGTAGGCCATAAGATGAAATGACTATTGTTTCGACAAGGCATTTATTGGCGTACCATGCTAAAGGATCGTATTGAATTCGCCAAGGGCTGCCATGAATGGCAAGTTCACGCTGGCATACAACATATCCATGCAAGCGAGTGGCATTCCATAGTTAAGCCATGGCCTTTCAGAGGTTGGGCTTTGGATTTGATTGGAGAGATTCGACCAACATCCTCCAAGAATCAGAGATACGTTTTGGTAGGAATTGACTACTTTACAAAGTGGATCGAAGCGATACCTTTACCAAATGTGGATCAAGAGGATGTGATCGAGTTTATTCACAAATACATCATTTATAGGTTTGGAATCCCAGAAACGATCACAACAGATCAAGGATCAGTCTTTACTAGTCGAAAGATGCAGGGGTTTGCTAAAGAGATGGGTTTTAAACTCTTAACCTCTACACCTTATTATGCTCAGGCTAATGGTCAAGTCGAAGCAGCTAATAAAATGGTGATTGGTTTGATAAAAAAAACATGTGGGAAAGAAGCCTAGAAATTGGCATAAGACATTGGACCAAATCCTCTAGGCATATCAAACCTCTCCTAAAGAAGCAACTAAAACTAATCCATTTCGATTGAATTTTGGTCACGATGTAGTGTTACTCGTTGAGATCTACCTGCAGTCGACTAGGATTCAGAGATATCATGAAATTCCTTCCGAGTCTTATTAGAATATGATGTTAGATGAGTTGGTAGATTTAGACGAAGAAAGACTTAAAGCTCTAGAACTTTTGAGGAGACAAAAGAAAAGATTAGAGAAGTCTTACAATAAAAAGGTTAAGATTAAGACCTTTTCGCCTGGAGATTTAGTTTGGAAGGTAACCTTGCCTATGGATCGAAAGGTCAGAGCCTTGGTCAAATGGTCCCTAAAATGGGATGGCCCGTTTCAAATTATGCAAGTACTTTCTAATAGAGCCTATGAAGTTGAAGAATTAAACGAGGATAAAAGAATCTTGAAAGTAAACGGCAAGTATTTGAAAAAATATAAACCAGCGCTTCAAGAAATCAAAATCTCTAAAGAATAATTTGATGTAAAAAGGTAGAGCCAACAATGGTATTCATAAGTGCCAAAATGGCTTAAAGTCATTACATAAGAAAGTCTCAAAGGGATATGGAACATTGTATTTAAAGGAAAACATTACAAAGAAATTAACAAGCTAAAAAGGAAGATTCTCTTTCATCTTCAAGTACTTCGACTTCTGGAGTTCAAGACGCCTTTCACACAGGGTTTTTTCAGAATTTAAGCGCGCAACTTCTTTCTCCAGTTATCGAGCTTCCTCAACAAAAGTTATGACGTTATCAAGCTCTTTCGATAGGCCAGAGTCATCAAAGGCAGACAACTCGGCATTGCGTTTTTTGGCCTTTGAAATCTTGGCTCGAAGCTTCTTGATCTTTTGTTCCCAGGAGGCAATGTTTTGTTCGTTAGAGGTGATCTTCTGCTTGTTCTTTTTTTTTTTAGTTTCCTCTAATTCTGCTACCTTATTCTCAAAGTCAGTGGCAGAAGCCCAAGCGTCATCCTCGCTTCTAGATTTGGTCGAAATGGCCTTCTGAATTGAGGAAGGCGCTTGAGATCACCATAAACTTGGTCAATCATAGTGCCAAGCTCTAGAATAATGGTGGCAGATTCGGGGGAGATAACATGGATGTCGACTTGTTGGAGGAGATTTTTCAGAGAGATGTGAGTAACATGATCCATCTGTAAGAGTGTGAAAAGGTCACCCTTAAAGATCTTATCTTTGATCTTCAGAAGGATGTTGTCCTCAAGCTTGCTTGAAGGCTGATCTCCAGAGGTAGCCGAAGCACTAAGAGTTTTGTCAGAGGAACTTCCTCGACTGCTAAGAAGGATCTTTATGTATTGTCGAGGGTTGCTGACCTTCAAGGCATCGAGTTACTTCTTAGAAAGGCGTGCACCATACATAATTGAGGTTACCTTGCCTTCAGTGGTAGCAGTAGTGGCTGGAGTAGTGGTGGTTTCGACAGGGGTCGACTCATTACCAGGTCCTTTGTCAGTTTTCTCCTCCTCGCTTTTTCCTCCATCTTATTCATCTTCATCCATTTCTTCATCAACGTTTCCATCACTGTTGCCATCAAGTTTAGACTGGTGCATTATCTCATTATCTTCCTCTATCTCCTCACTCCCTTCTGGATCAACATTTTTATCACCAAGGGAATCATCCACTGGGGAGCCATCTTTATCAGTCAAGGCTGTAGTTTCATCTATAGTGTCGTCTCTTGGGTTTTTTGTTTCAAGATTCTGCTGATCATCGCCTTCCTCGTGGTCAGAGCCATTTGTTTGAGTCTGTTGAGTAGTGGTATTTGTAGGCGAAGGGGGAGCTGTTTCAAAGCTAGGTTTGTTAATTTCACGTAGTGAACTCATTCTGGATCCCAAATCAGAAGTGGGATGGTATGCGGGCTCACCTTAACTATTTAGAATGGTGGCTGAAGAAGGAGGATTATCCATTGGTGGCTTTGAGCCACTTGCATTAGCCTAAATTAAAGAGGGAGCGAATTAGAGCAAAAGCAAACAAGGTAAGTAAGTGGGAATTTCAAAAATTGAATTGATAAGTTACCTCGATACCTTCAGCAGTAGGGCTAGAATTATTTCTTTCGGCATGACCGACAGCTGGTTTAGAGGCAGCCTTATAAGAGGCTTCCGCAGAACCACTAGTGGGGGTTGTCTTTCTGGAGACCTTAGCCGTTTTAGGATCATTTTGGCCACCAGCAGCATCTGTCTTTTGACTGGTTTTCTTCCTCTTCTTCATCTTTAAGTCTTCAGGAGGAGATTGGTCATCATCCTCCGAATCAATAATAATTTGGGTAGTGCCCCTTTTCGACTTCCTCGGAGGTGTTGGAGGTAGTTTGCGAGAAGCCTGAGGTAATGAGAAGCATGAAAGGAAATAAAGACTAATCAATGAAAGAAAAAGGTATGTGACGTACCTTTCTGCCTTCAACCTTTGTTTCGACCATCTGCTGAGGTGTGCTTTTCTTGGGTACAACTGCAAAACAAACAAAGTTACCACAAGTTAGTAATGATAAAGTTCAAATGAAAAAAAACATAAAATATAAGAATTCAAACCTTCATGTATTTTGGATTCGATGTGAACATCTTCGATACCGATATGAAGGTGTCATTTGAAATTGTCTAGCATATGCTTTGTCGGAACCACCCGCTGAGCCTTGGGTTTCGATTGCTGATGAAGGATCTTTATAGAATCCCCACATATGAACTAATTTGGAAATAGAGGGACAAGAGCCACTTCAAAATCTGCAGATGGCAGTCGAGGAGTCTTTATAGGAAATAGTGCAAAAGCCACTTCATAGTGTTTCTCAGGAGGAACGTATGAAGGGAGTTTCAAACTCTCCATTTTCTTTAAAAGTTTCGCTTTCAGCGTAATTGCAACTTCATGGAAGATTTGACTAACATCATCTGGTCGATAAACAATTTCAAAGTACTTCTTGAAGGCTTGAATCTATTTGATATGAGTGGATATACCTTTCTTGATCTTCTCCTACACATCAACAAAAGCTTGGTCAATCAACTGAGCGAAGCTAGAGACGTCAAGAAACTCTTAATATAATGCCTCAACCACCAGTCGTAGAACTCCTGAGTGCAGAGGTGAGAAGGATCAAAGTAGATAGGGGTTAGAAGTGATATGTGAGCATGTCGAGTGAGGTATGTCGAACTCTCTATGGCATTATAGATAGTGTGGGGAAGGATCACATGGACCTTTTTTTTCATACAGACACTTGGGCAAAGTTTGGACCAGGCCAAATTGTCGAGATCCAAGATTTGGTTGGTAGGCCATCAAAGTCGTTGGGCCCCTCAGGAAGTTGAGTCGGTGAACAATGAGTCGAGGGATTAGAAAACCCTCCCAGACAAGCTTCGATTCTGCCTCATGTTTCTTGAATGCAAGAGGGAAGACCCTAGTGAACCATTAAGGATCATACTTTCTTTCTACAAATGGGGGCATTCTTGGTGTAAATTCATATCGCTTGGAAAACATCTTGATGAAACTAGAGAAGGATGCCCTAAGTGGCTACCCTTCTTCTCTAGGGGTTATCTTCACCAGTCGAGTCCATTCGACTCGCCTCTCCTTGATTTTTGTAGCTTCCTCATTGACATTCCCTTTGTTAGGAAGACTAGTTTCAAATGTGGCATTAAGCCAAAGTTGGAGCAGCAAGAGATTCTCATTATTTTCTTGGTCTTTTAGTCGACCATCACCTTCACTTAAAGATTCATACAACCTAGCCAATATCATTTCACTCAGGCAAATGCCTCGATTAAGGTGCAATTGGTTGGCCAGAGTTATGTATTTCCTAGTCACTTGCATAGATTTGGTGCAAAATACACAGCGAGAAAGCCACATAGCTAGAAATTCTATGTGCTCTTGATCTTCGACTGTGTCAGTTTGTTTGTCATGGTAATGGTTTATGAAATGGGTGTAAGTGTGTTTGTTGGTTGAGAACCCTATGGTGTCTTGAGCATCTACCTCAGGGTCATAAACTAATCCATGTGGTTTTAGCCCTGTAATAGCAGCTATGTCGAAGAGGGCGGATGTCATCATCCCACAAGGGAGATGGAATGTATAATGAGTACTATCCCAAAAATACAAAGAAGAGGCTAACAGAGTCGGACAGTAAGCGGGACCTGTATTCGACATCATAATCAGGTCATAAATCCCTATTTCCTTCCAAGTTTTTTCTTTGACTTTTTCTACTTTAGTTAACCAGTTTAAGTAGAGGTCATCATCTTTGAAATATGGGGTTGCTCTAAACAACCTAGACCCATCATTCAAATACTTTAAATCTATGTTTTTTAGGGCTACATTATCATGAGGCTTAGCGGCTACCCTAGCCTGATCCTTTTTCCCTAAGGGTTTAGTTTTATGGTATGAAGGGAAGAAGTCACCAATGGTTGCATAATCTACACCTAAAGTAGATAAAGGACCAGATAGAGCTAATGGTTTGCCAGAAACGGTCACAAGAATCAATACCTGGGATTCGTAGATAAGTCTTTTTTCTTCTTTGAAAGGTTCAAGGATGAATTGTTGATTCTTCACTACTTTGGGTCCACTCAATGTAGCAAAAGGAGGAAGTAGTGACACACTCTTTGGCCCTTTGACCTTCGGATTTTTCTTTGGATCTTGAGTAGTAGTGGTTGAAGACGCCATTGTTAAGGACTTGAATAAAATATGTTTACTAAAGGTGAAGAGTTAAGAGTGTTTGAAAGAGAAGAAAATGTTTAGTGAGTGCTTTAGAGTTGGAAAAGTAAAAATAGTTTATGAAGGAACTATTTATAAAGTGTGTAGAAGTAATAAAAGGTCACTAATCATCATTAGAGGCTAAAATCTAGTGGGACACGTTGCCTCCCAGGAGCAAAAGTAGGGGCGGTGACAGTTGTTACCTATGCCCACGATCTCATAGATCCTAGGAGAGGTAATGATGGTCTAGGATTTGATATGATTTCCAAGGAGTTGTTTTTCATAATTGGCCATGACGTCATGAATATGATTGAAAAGAAACTAAACAGTTTCTTGAGATGTGGCTTGGTCGGTTATGTTGACACCTACGTGGGGTCGAAAGATGGCGTCGAATAGGACACTATCGAAAAATGACCTTTTTTATCAGTACTGTCGAAAAGTACATTTTTGGGGGGCAATTTGTTAGCTCAGAAATTCGACGCCCATATTAAGTTGGAAGTGTTGAGTGGAATGTTAAACTCTTGAAGAGCTTTAAAGAAGTTTTCGACTGGATCTTCATGATAGGTTTAAGTCGAAGGTGCTCACATAAGGAAAGGATACTTTTTGGACTTAGAAAATATTTCTAAGAGTTGAGAAGCTACCTTCGACCGAGAATACTGATGATGTCCGACGCTAAGGAAATTCAAAATTCAAATAAAGGAGGGAGTAGTTATTCTTGTCTGCTCCTGAATAAGACAAGTGGCACACATCCAACAGGCAAAAGCATGTAGTGCGACACTTGTCATATGTTAATTTTTTTAGGAAGTTAAACAATTAGTTTTGTTATTATAAATAGGAGTTCTAGCAATAGAATTAGGTGCGGTGTTCACTTTGTACAAGTTACTCCAGATTTACTCAAAGTATCCGCGTGTAGAGAAAAGAGTCTTAGGAGAATGTACGTGATGTAAACACCATTTTCTTCTTTAATGCAATTTACTTTAACTTTTCATCAAAAATTTATCTTTTACTTTATTGCAAGTTACGTTTCAGCAATGTGTCTTATTTTTTCAGCCTTTCTTTGATGTCTTCAGCCTTTTTTTCAATTTAATGTTCTTGCGTTTCTTTAGAACCATACTTTTAGATAAACTTCTCTTTATGAACACTGTCGAAGTGTTTAGTCTTCAGAATTTACTTTGAATAAATTGTTAGCACATGTCCTAGGATCAATCTGATCGATCCTATGAGTCACCAAAGTTAGGTTTGGAAGATCAACGGTTGTTTACCAATTTTCATGGGAAACACCAACATAAATATATTCATAAATCAACTATCTCATGTGATAAAAACATTATAAGTAAGATTAATCTTTTGAACCAAATAATCTAACATCAAACAAATAGGATAATGCAGATATTAAAACAGTATAACATTAATCATAATGATTGATACAAATATTAATTCGACTCCAACAAATAGGATAATGGGTATATTAAAATAGGATAATGTGGATATCAAAACAGTCTAACATCGATCATAATGATTGATAAAAATATTAATTCGACTCCAACACAGATAAGCAAACCATAACTCTTGATACATACAGATCTGTTGAGATCTGTAGACAATTAGATAATAAATAATTAGGACACCATTCTGCACCAGAAGCACAAACCAACGACAATGGTGAAATCACTAGAAAAAAACTCCATAGGCACCACCAAAAGCTCTAGAAAAAAATAGAGCAAGGGGCAAAATGTAACATCCCAAATTTATTGGAATATTTATTTAATTTATTTAAATATGAATATTCGTATTTTTGGTGATTTTCGGTGGTTGGTGTGAATATTGGGAATTATGGAGTTTTGAGTAATTTATTTAAATAATAGTATATAATATGAATATATTTGGTATTATTATTAATAAAAATAAATATAAGTTAATTTAAGGGCAAAGTGGATATTTGAGGAGGAGTTAGGAGGGTGAAATTGGAAAACCCATTCTAAAGGCCCAAAGTTAGGTCTAACAAAAAGGGGATTTTGAGGGAATTAGAATTCATTCTTGTTAGACCGTGAAAAGGGAAGAAACAGAGGTCAGAGCTCTGAGGAAGAGGATTGAGGCAAAGCCTCACGAGGATTCTAAGAATAAAAGAAGAAAGGCTTAGAGTCGGCAGTTAAGGTTTGGGGAATATTACCTTCATTGTTTTCAATATATGATTCAATGTATTTAAAGCCGATTTAAGGATTTATGAGGTTTTTGAGTTTGAGGAAATTAGGCCTTGGTGGCCAAATCTATTTTTGAGGTTGTTTAAGGTATGAGGAGTATTACATTCATTGTTTTTAATATATGATTTAATGTATTTAAAGTCGATTTAAGGATTTATGAGGTTTTTGATTTTGAGGAAATTAGACCTTCGTGACCAAATTTATTTTTGAGGTTGTTTAAGTATGGGGAGTATTACCTTCATTGTTTTCAATATATGAATCAATGTATTTAAATCTGATTTAAAGGTTTAGGAATTTTTTAGTATTGGATTGTTGTTGCCTTACAGGTGATGAGTTCAATGGGTTTGAGGGATTTGAACTGATGTTCTGATAGGTTTGAAGTTGATTTGAGAGTAAGGGAAATTAGGCCTTCATGGCCAAATCTGTTGTTGAGGTTGTTTAACCGTATAGGATAAGGGATTGTGAGGACTTTAATGACTGTGGGGTATTTGTAAGAAATTTATGGGAATTGGAAGCGTAAATTTGATACGGGATTGACCTAATAAGTCATAGATTTTGTGCTTTCATCACCGTAATACCTTAGGAATGATTTAGGGATGTTTTTGGGGCATTGGGGAAGGAAATCGTAGGGACTTTTGGGTTAGTTTTGGTGCTGGGCGTAACAGCGTTTTGCTGTAATCGCGAGTTCGCATGATGAACATTCACCCCAAACTCGCACGACGAACTTTCTAGCAAATGTAGTAGAGTTTCGGGAATTATGTTCTGGTTCAGTGATGTCTGGATGTTTTGATGTTGTGATTTTCCTGATGAATTACCATGAGTGTAATTGTGATTCCTATGTGATTAAATGAATGTATGATGAATTACTATGATTATAGTTGTGATTCCTATGTGATTAATACATGACCGTATGATGAGTACCCATGAGTACAATTGTGATTTTTATGACATTAATACATGACTTTATAATGAATTCCTATGAGTAATTGTGATGATTTATGATGTTGATTCCATGATTTTTTTATGATTATATGATGACATGATTATTATGATGATTTTGATGAATGATGATGCACCTAATGAGTTTATTATGAGGATGATATTGACGTGTGTATCATGCATTCATACGTATTCCAGACTTCGGTCTAATATTTGATTCTTGTGGCTTCAGCCCTATTGTGCGGATGTGAAGTATTTAGTTGTGCTCCGGTTCTTGTGTAAAATCGATCCTATTGTGGAGATCTATGGAGGGTTGATGGCCCAGTGTCCATTGAGTTTTGATGAATTGGTACCACATGCATGATTCTTGTTGCATTTGCATTTATGTGACAATTTGGTGTAATTTATGATATTATGGCTTTTTCATGTTTCCTTGACGATTATGATGATGCTGAATATGAAAATGACGCTATTTTATATATTGATTCCTATATTGATTATTATGAATCGTTTTACTCACCCCACCTGTTTGAATATATCCGCCACGTGGGTAACGTGCAGATGACCAAGTTTAGTCGTGGATGTCGTCAAGGACTTTTTGTAGTTTTTGACTTTTGGTTGACTTAGAGGGTTTTGCTCTGATAGTGTAATATTAGGTTGGGGTCTTTGAGTTAAACCGTGTTTTATTTATTATTGTTATTTTGATTATGTTGCTGCGCAAGAAAAACTTTGGATTTTTCCTTTTTGAGTTTCGCTGCCTTTTGAGCAATTTTTGAGTAATTTTGGGAAAACCCGTTGTTTACGGAGATTGACTTTTATTTGATTTATTGAGAAATGTACGCCCTTTGAGGTGATTTTTATTGTGTTTAATATTTTACTCTGATAAATGTGCTTGATTTGCCATTATATTTATGGGGTAGAAAAGGGTGTTACATTAGTGGTATCAGAGCATGTCGGTCCATCCGGCCAAGTTGTCTAATGTTATTTATTCTCTAGTTTGTGACATGTGTGTGAAAACACTATCGGTACACGTTTTTTTTCTAACCTTTGTCTGCAGAAGTGGGAATGAAACAAGTGTGGGAGAAGCTTGTGCTTCTCCAGGATGCTTCAAGTGTGGAGTGGTGACTCAGTGTGTCGATGAATGCACTTATAGTTTGGTAACGATGATTTATACCCCATCATGATTTTCGGCTATCTATTGACAAATTGAGGAACTGATCACCCTTAATCTCTTGTTTATAGTAGACGGAGTCATGTTTGACGGGATAGACATGTATTGCAAGCTTAGATGGTATGTGTAGTGAATTGTTTAGAGTTAAGCTAAGTGCTTACAGATTGTTTTGGTGAGTCGGTGCAGGATGGTGCTGAGATGTTTATTTTGATGGAAACTTTGAGTGTTAATGAAGTGGGGAAGTTAGTGGTGTGCCAATTATTTGTGATTATCTAGAAGTTTTCCTGATGAGATAAGTGTTTTACCGCTGGAACGTGAAGTTGAGTTTACGATCGACCTAGTTCCTGGAACTAGTTTGGTAGCGATGGCTCCATATTGTATGTCCACACCGGAATTGAAGAAGTTGAAGAATAAACTTGAAGATCTGCTTGAGGAGAGGTTCTTTTGTCCGAGTGTGTCACCGTGGGGTGCACCAATTTTGTTAGTTAAGAAGAAAGAAGGTTATGTGAGGCTTTGTATGGATTATAGACAATTGAACAAGGTGACTATCAAGAATAAGTGTCCACTTCCAAGGATTGATGATTTGATGGATCAGTTGGTTTTTGCAAGTGTGTTCAGTAAGATAGATTTGAGATCTGGGTATCATCAGATTCATGTGAAGGCTGAAGATATTCAGAAGACTGCTTTTAAAATAAGGTATGGACATTATGAGTATTTCGTGATGCCGTTTGGTGTGACTAATGCACCATGTGTATTTATAGCGTATATGAATAGGATTTTCCATCCTTATTTGGACAAGTTTGTGGTTGTGTTCATTGATGATATTTTGATATATTCAAAGAGTAAAGAGGATCATGCTGAGCATCTGAAAATTGTGTTATCAGCATTGAAAGAGAAGCAGTTGTATGCAAAACTGTCAAAGTGTGAGTTTTTTTTGAAGGAAGTGAGTTTCCTTGGTCATGTGATCTCGAGTAGAGTTATTGCGGTTGATATGTCGAAGGTTGAAGCTATATCGCAGTGGGAAGCTCCAAAACCTGTTTTTGAGATTCGAAGTTTTCTTAGGTTGGCAAATTATTATCGAAAATTCATTGAAGGATTTTTCCAAGTTACCTTTGCCATTGACGCAGTGGACTAGGAAGGTTCAAGCTTTTGTTTTGGATGCAAAGTGTGAAGAAAGTTTCAAGAGCTTTTGAGAAGGCTGACAATAACTCATGTTTTGATTTTGCCGAATTCGGCAGAACCATTGTTTTATATTATGATGTTTCGTTGATGGGATGAGGGAGGTGTGTTAATGCAACATCAACAAGTTTTAACTTATGCTTCAAGACAAATTAAAGTGCATGAGAGGAATCATCTAACGTAGGATTTAGAGTTGGTTGTTGTTGTGTTTGTGTCGAAGCTTTGGAGGCATTATTTGTTTGGTTCGAGATTTGAGATGCTTAGAGATCATAAGAGTTTGAAGTATTTCTTTAATCAGAAAGAATTGAATGCGAGGCAAAGGATATGATTGAGACTTCTGAAGAATTATGGTTTTAGTTTGAATTACCATTCGGATAAAGCAAGCGTGGTAGCTGATGCATTGAGTAGGAAATCTTCGCATATACCGATGATGATGGTGAAAGAGTTAGAACTAATTGAGCAATTTCGTTATATGAGTTTGGTTTGTGAATAGACTTTTTATGGAGTTAAGCTTGGTATTTTGAAGCTTACTAGTGGTATTCTTGATGAGATTAGAGAAGGTCAGAAATCTGATTTGAGTTGGTAGATCGGTGGAATTTGATGAATCAAAGTCGAAGAGCTGATTTTCGGATTAATGAAAATGGTATCATGAGATGTCGTGATAGAGTTTGTGTTCTAGATATTGTTGAGTTGAAAAAGAGTATTCTTGAGGAAGGACATCGAAGTAGATTGAGTATCCATACCAGTGCTACGAAGAGGTACCAGGATTTGAGGAAATTGTTTTGGTGGCCAGGGATGAAGAAAGAAATGGCTGAGTTTGTGTATGCTGGTTAGACTTGTCAAAAGTTGAAGATTAAACATCAAAGACCATTGGGTCTAATGCAACTGTTGAATATTCTAGAGTGGAAATGGGATAGTATTTCCATGGATTTTGTGTCGGGTTTTACCGAAGACTGTGAGGGGGAATGATTCTAAATGGGTGATTGTGGATAGATTGACTAAATTAGCTCATTTCTTACCAATGAGGATTAATCATTCTATGCTGAAGCTAGCTGAGATGTATATTGAGGAAATTGTGAAGTTGCATGGGATACCGTCGAGTATTGTGTCAGATGGAGATCCGAGATTTACATCGATATTCTTGAAGAGTTTGCAAGACGCTTTGGATACCATGTTGAGATTGAGTTCGGCCTATCATCCGCAGACGGATCGACAAATAGAGAGAACTATCCAGTCTTTAGAGGATTTACTGAGAGCTTGTGTGTTGGGTTAAGGTGGATGGTGGGATAGTCATTTGCCGTTGATTGAGTTTACCTACAACAACAATTATCATTCTAGTATTGGAATGGCACCGTATGAGGCATTGTATGGTAGGAGATGTAGGACTCCTTGTGTTGGTATGAGTCAGGCGAGAGTGTTATGCTCGGACCTGAGATTGTTCACAAGATGACTGAAAAGATCAAGAGGATCCAAGAAAAGATGAAAGTTTCGCAGAGTCGTCAGAAGAGTTACCATGACAAGAGGAGGAAAGCACTTGAGTTTCGAGAGGGAGATCACATAATTTTGAGAGTTACACCGGTAACTGGTGTTGGCCGAGCTTTGAAGTCTCGAAAGCTCACACCGCATTTTTTTGTCCGTATCAGATTTCGCAGAAGGTAGGAGGAGTAGCATACCGGATTGCTTTACCGTCGTCGCTTGTGAATTTGCATGATGTGTTTCATGTGTCCCAGTTGAGGAAGTACATTCTAGATCCGTCACATGTGATTCAGATGGATGATGTACAAGTGAGAGATAATTTGACTGTTGAGGCATTGTCAATATAGATTGATAAACAAGAAGTGAAGTAACTGTGAGGTAAAGAGATTTCCTTGGTAAAGGTAGTTTTGGGAGGACCAGCTGGAGAAAGTTGTGCTTGGGAGCGTGAGGATCAGATGAGGGAGTCGTATCCGACTCTGTTTCCTTGAGGTAATTTTTGAGGGCGAAAATTCTTTTAAGTGGGGGAGAGTTGTAACACCCCAAATTTATTAGAATATTTATTTAAATATGAATATTCATATTTTTAGTGATTTTCGGTGGTTGGTGTGAATATTGGGAATTATGGAGTTTTGAGTTATTTATTTAAATAATAGTATATGATATGAATATATTTGGTATTATTATTAATTTAAATAAATATAATTTAATTTAAGGGTAAAGTGGACATTTGAGGAGGAGTTAGGGAGGGTGAAATTGGAAAGTCCATTTTAAAGGCCCAAAGTTAGGTCTAACAAAAAGGAGATTTTGAGGGAATTATAATTCATTCTTGTTAGACCGTGAAAAAGAGAAATAGAGGCCAAAGCTCTGAGGAAGAGGATTGAGGCAAAGCTTCACGAGGTTTCCAAGAATCAAAGAAGAAAGACTTAGAGTTGGCAACTAAGGTATGAGGAGTATTACCTTCATTGTTTTCAATATATGATTCAATGTATTTAAAGCCGATTTAAGGACTTAAGAGGTTTTTGAGTTTGAGGAAATAAGGCCTTGGTGGCCAAATCTGTTTTTGAGGTTGTTTAAGGTATGAAGACTATTACCTTCATTTTTTTCAATATATGATTCAATGTATTTAAAGCCGATTTAAGGATTTAGGAGGTTTTCGAGTTTGAGGAAATTAGGCCTTCGTGGCCAAATTTTTTTTTGAGGTTGTTTAAGTATGGGGAGTATTACCTTCATTGTTTTCAATATATAATTTAATGTATTTAAAGCCAATTTAAAGGTTTAGGATTTTTTAAGTATTTGATTGTTGTTGCCTTTCTGATGATGAATTCAATGAGTGTGAGGGATTTGAACTGATGTTCTGATAGGTTTGAGGCTGATTTGAGAGTAAGGGAAATTAGGCCTTCATGGCCAAATCTGTTGTTGAGGTTGTTTAACCGTACATGATAAGTGATTGTGAGGACTTTAATGACTGTGGGGTATTTGTAAGAAATTTATGGGAATTGGAGGCGTAAATTTGATACGTGATTGACCTAATAGGTCGTAGATTTTGTGTTTTCATCGCCATAATACCTTAGGGATGTTTTTGGGGAATTGGGAAAGGAAATCGTAGGGACTTTTGGGCTAGTTTTGGTGCTGAGTGTAACAACGTTTTGCTGTAATCGCGAGTTCGCACGATGAACATTCGCCCCAGACTCGCACGACGAACTTGCCAACAAATGTAGAAGAGTTTCGCGAATTATGTTCTGGTTCAGTGATGTCTGGATGTTTTGATGCTGTGATTTTCCTGATGAATTACCATGAGCGTAACTGTGATTCCTATGTGATTAAATGAATGTATGATGAATTACTATGAGTATAGCTATGATTCCTATGTGATTAATACATGACCGTATGATGAGTACCCATGAGTACAATTGTGATTTTTATGAGATTAATACATGACTGTATAATGAATTCCCATGAGTAATTGTGATGATTTATGATGTTGATTCCATGAGTTTTTGATGATTATGTGATGACATGATTATTATGATGAATAATGATGCACCTAATGAGTTTATTATGAGGATGATATTGACGCGTGTATCATGAATTCATATGCATTATATCTTCTGTCCGGATATTAGTTACTATGAAGAAAATTTCGCGCCGTGTATAAGCCTAATGACTCTCCCGGCGAAAAAAAAAACAAAAAAAACAAATTGTTTTGTCTGCTATAAGGAAGGGAGAACTAGATCTGGAAAGTTTTTTGCGTCTGGTGAGTAATGATACTTGTTTTTTTTACGGCAGGGATATTAAGGAAGTGAAGGAAAACCTAGTTTTTTGTTTTGAACCCAGCCGTTGTTCTTACAAAAAAAAATACGAACAATCATTTATATTTCAAACCATAAGTGTATCATTGAAGCACATACGCTTGATTCTTGTGGCTTCAGTCCCATTGTGCGGATGTGAAGTATTTTGCTGTGCTCCGATTCTTGTGTAGAATCGATCCTATTAATGTGGATCTATGGAGGGTTGATAATCCAGTGTCCATCGAATTTTGATGAATTGGTACCACATGCATGAGTCTTGTTGCATTTGCATTTATGTGACAATTTGGTGTAATTTATGATATTATGACTTTTTGATGTTTCCTTGATGATTATGATGATGTTGAATATGAAAATGACGCTATTTTATATATTGATTCCTATATTGATTATTATGAATCGTTTTATTCACCCTGCTTGTTTGAGTGTTGTCTCCACGTGGGTAACATGCAGATGACCAGGTTTACCCGTGGATGTCATCGAGGGCTTTTTGGAGTTTTTGACTTTTGGTTGACTTAGAGGGTCTTGCTCTAATAGTGTAACATCGGGTTGAGGTCTTTGAGATAAACCATATTTTATTTATTATTGTTATTTTGATTATGTTTCTGCGTAAGGAAAACTTTGGATTTTGCCTTTTTGAGTTCCACGGCCTTTTGAGCAATTTTTGAGTAATTTTGAGAAAATCTGTTGTTTACGAAGCATTGACTTTTATTTGAGTTATTGAGAAATGTACGCAATTTGAAGTGATTTTTATTGTGTTTAATATTTTACTATAATAAATGTAATTGATTTCCCATTATATTTGTGGGATAAAAAAGGGTGTTACACAAAACTTCAGCACCAACAAACGAAACCCAAAAGAACCAGGCCTTATCAAATCAATTATTGTTCGAAACCAATCATCCGTAAAAAGCAAACAGAAACTCAAGCGTTATTGGATTGAAACCACTCGAAAATTCCTTGAGATTCACTTGAACATAACTAACCCCAAATGAAGTTAAGGGAATCACGACCGGAGGGGCATTGTGACGCCGAGGTTATAGGCTACATTTGAGATGATGGTTGTTTGGATCTAAGGAGAAGGAAAAAGGAGGAGCCAATTAGTTGGATCTAGAGAGAAGTTGTTAGAGAGAGAAATACCCATTAACACTAAAGTTTTGAATGGAGAAAAATATGAAACATGTATAGGCACAAAGTTGTAACAAAAATAAATTTTATCTCGAGAAGTAGAACTTACAAATCTAAGGTCAAGGTTCTAAGTTTTGTATTAAAAGAAGGTAAATATTTCGTGTTTTAGATGATTTATGAGTAGTCACTAATTATAATAAAAATATCAGTTATGTGATCATACAAAACGAAAACATCGTTTATCATAGAATTAAAGGTAATATTTTTGGTGCTGAGCTAAGTGACAATATTATAAGCGAGATGAATATACAATACAAGTGAATGCTCTGAGGCGATATCGAAAAAAAAACTATTAAAATAATTAAATATCCTAGAGAAGAGGAGACATTAGACCAAAAAAATTTAAGTGGTTATACTAGAAAGAAAAGGAGCAAAACCTAGGCCTCAAATCGAAACCATCTTTTAAAAATCTTCAGTTTGATTATGAAATTTCAGATGGAAGAACTTGTTGCGGCAAAAATTTAAAGTCAATGTGCATTAAATAAATAATTTTGTAAGATGACACATCAAAAGTTTACCGATTCTTAAAAATATGTTTCAAACAAGTTCATTGAATAGAACTGTATTGACATCTTTAGCTGAATGAATTCTTATATCATACATCTTGTTTGTAAGATTACTTTTTCAATCGATTAAATTAATATACGTGATGCTAGTATATTTTCAATAAAATTGTAAGTTATTTCGATAATGTGACAAATATTTTAAGAGCTATGTAATATGAATGTAATAAATGGGGATAGAGGTGGGAATAAAATTAACAAAAGCAAATTTAGGATATTTGTTAAAAATCATTTTGGTTTGCATTTTTTTTTTCACGATGAAATTGGAATAAGGACCATATTTGTTAAAAATAACTTATATATATATATATATATATATATATATATATATATATATATATATATATATATATATATATATATATATATATATATATATATATATATATATATATATATATATATATATATATATATATATATATATATATATATATATATATATATATATATATATATATATATATATATATATATATATATATATATATATATATATATATATATATATATATATATATATATATATATATATATAAAAAAAAAGAACATTTAGGTTTGCATTTTTTTCCCATGATGAAATTAGAATAAGGATTAAATAGGCATTTATCCTTTCTCCTACATATATATATTTTTACATGATAAATAATATAATTGAGTATTCGGTTGTGAGATCATATCCAAATTCAAATCTATTTAAAATATTAATTATTTAATATAATTAAATAGTTATTAATAATTAGTTATCTAATCATACTTAATTTTTGAATCTGATTATAATTTGATTATTATTTAAAATTTAAATATTTTAATTCAATTATAATGTTTTTTGAATAAAAAATTATTTAGAAATAAACCAACTTTTTTTTTGAGTAAAAAGGTTTTTTCGATTTTTTTTTTTTTGTATTTTGAAAAAACAAATTAATTTTTTAAGGAAAAAGTTAAAATTTTCAAAAAATATTAAATATATTGAAAAACATTTTTCAGAAAAAAAAATTAATTTGTTTGACAAAAAACTAAATTTTTTGAAAAATTAAATTTATTTTTATTAAAAAAGTTAAATTTGTTTAAAATATAAAATAATTTTAAATAAAAAAAATTAATATATTTTTTTCAAATTTATAAAAAATTTGTTTAAAGATGATGTTTATAAAAGAAATTATTTAAAATTAATTTTAAAAAAAAACTGATTATTTAACAATAATTAAATTTATAATCGAGTTTATAACTAAATTTAATTAAAATATAGTTATGATTATCAATCCAAACTATTTAAATAGTTTTAAAATATTATGGTTTGTACCGTCCCTATTTATGCATACATTAGGATGCATATTAGCCTACTAAGCTGATGTGTTGCTGTGTCTACAAGTGATACCTAAATGTCACAGTTGCTATCACAAATCAACATCGATTCAATATCAAGTGGGTGAGAAGGAGGCAAATCTCAATGAAAAAACAAGAACATGTGATTTGATGGAATTGATTGAACGCATTTGATGAATGTATGCACTAGTGATTAATATTGGGTATGTATATTTTATCTAAAATTTCATAATTAATATTTTCTTCATTCTCATTTATAAATAAAATTTTACTTTAGATTTATTAAATAAATAATGTATTTAAATAATATATAAATTAAATATATAAATTATTTAATAAATTTAAAAAATTAAAAGTTGTTTATAAAAGAGAATGGAAGGCACATTATATACTACTATGATTCTCCCTTCTAAGTTGTTGTAATATTAACTAATTTTACTTTAAAAATATGATGAGCGTAAAAGGTGAATGTTTAAAATTATATTATTACCATTATATTATTATAAATAAATCTAAATTTTTATTCAATAAACAGATATATCTAGTACATACATACAATATTTAGATATATCTAGTACAAATGATAATCAGAGATCTTTG